>OU974038.1:11739070-14561658 GCA_918843915.1 Notodonta ziczac
AAAACTATTTAAGCACTTTGACCTTTCTTTGTTTACAAAGTTTTTTTTTCTGTTTGGAATGAAATATAGTCATATCATGTTACATGCTACACTAGCCGGTATATATGGCTGGTGGGACCCTAGCGTGATCTGACTGTCGCATAGGAACACGGCAAGGATGCATGCAGCCGCGTGCTGGGGTGCGGCCACTTGTGCGGCGGCGTGCGCGGCGAGCGCACGTGCCTGCCGTGCCTGTTCGGGTGCGCGGGCGGCGCCGACGCAGCGCCGCTGCGCCAGGACGCAGACGACATGTGCATGATATGCTTCACCGACCCGCTGCAGGCTGCACCCGCGCTACAGGTCAGTTAAAGTGTTAACAGACCAATCGATCGCAAATATAGATAGGCTATTCCTCTCTACTGCTTATATGGCTACATTGGAAATAAATGTCCCCATAATATAAAAATTCTCTAATATGTTACTGGCGGTCGACGAAAGAGCGAGCTTCCATGACGCTTCGTGTTTGCTAGTACACCCGGTTGTATATCGATTGTATCTGCTGTGGTCGCAGTAATGTCATGACTATGTTTCATGTTATATAATATAGATCAGTGATCGCTTTGCTGGCGAATACTGATTCTATGTGTAGGTAAAGTCTTGTCTGTTATTTTATTAAACGTAAATCCTTGCAAATTATAATTTGCAATATACATCATGTTGTCATTGTGTTCATGACGTGACGTTGTTGGGAATGGAACATATACGGCAGAAGTGCTACGCAAGATTTAGTCCGCTGTAGTTTACTATGCAATACTAATCCAATTAAGATTCGAACTGGAACGCCAGTACTGAAGAGGCCGCTACAGGTGTTGGAAACGATTGCAATGAACTTCCCCCAGCCACACTGCAAGGGATGATCTATACAAATAAATAAAATTGGAGTGTCTGTTTGTAATATCAAAATAACACCTTTTCACTAAATGCATATGAAAGTACAAAAGACACCTAGAGCAAAAACGCGATTTAAAAAAAAATGTCTGTCTGTCTGTCTGTGTGTTTGTTCCGGGTAATCTCTGAAACGGTTGGACTGATTTTGATCTTATAAGGAGTAACTTAGGCTACTTTAATTTTAGAAAAACAATTAGGGTTCCGCGTAAAAAAATAAAAACACATGAAATCAAAGAGTATCTTCGAAACGGGTGGACTGATTTTGACGGGACTTTTACTGGTAGATAGCTGATGTTATAAGCAGTAACTTAGGCTAGTTTTATTATAGAAAAACAAAATAAAAAAATGGGTCCTGTCGCGCGGGCTCAGAACGCGGGAGCGGGCTTTTTTGTTAAGTTAAATTCCACGCGGACGAAGTCGCGGGCTCAGCTAGTTTAATAAATATAATCTCATCCGTCCGTAAGCGACTGACTGATGCACAATCCACATCGCACGCAACAATGTGCGCAAAACGATATTCACATCAAATTGAATTTAGTTTTAGAAGAAAATTGCTTATATACCTACAACGCGTTATCAAAATAATGTAATATAATATTGTCGGGCGCGCGTCGGTTTCGCGGGCTGTCGGATATACGTGAGCCGATCACGTTATTCGGTATGTGATGGAAAACATCATTCCATCATCAAGTTCTACATAAATTATGTTTTCTTTCTTCCTCCGTGTAGTAAGTGTCGTTGTTTGCGCATTGCGGATCTCCGATGGTAAATACGAGGAAATATTTGAGTATCCTTATGTGGTCAGGGTGGAAGTACTAGCTAACCGAAGCATACTCCGCTTCACGGTGGGCAAGGGGCACGTTTGCACCGGCGCGTTATTGACATCCACGTGGACGATAACTGCGGCAACCTGCATCGACGCCGTGCGGACCAGCGCGCGCGCTGACTACGCGAAAGGTGTGGTGCTATTCGCGCTAAGAACCCAGCCGACAATCATCGAGTACACCGCCATCGAGATATTAACTTATATAACACACCCCTCATACAGGGTCCTGGCCGATTTGTTCAATCACCCTGTCAGGGCTGAAAACGACGTGGGCCTGGTGCGCACGCGGCAAATATGGGTAAAGCAATACGCGCGACTCAGTGCGGTCGACATGACTACTTTAGTTGGACAGAACGCCGTCGTATTGGCCGCAATGTCGAGCGAGAACTTAGCCAAAAAGAAGGAGAATCAGCAGCGTACTAACAGCGAGAAGGATTTGCATGTCTTAGAAGTGATAGTAGTCAAGTGCCCTAAACAAATACGGTGGTGTCCAGCCATTTGTGTGGCGAGACGGTGCGGGCAGTTCGGGACCTCGTGGGCCGGCCACGGTGGATTGCTAGTTCATAGTTCAGGAGTTGTGGGGCTCAATTCGTTGGACATTAACAGCAACCGCGTCCCCAGGGTGGACAGGGAGCACCCGCGTGGTGGCTTGATGACGGCTCTCAGTCCCTATATTGATTGGATAGCCAGTCACGTCAAAAAAGATCTTACAGAAATAGAGACTAATAATTTGCGTAATATAATGTTTGTCAAATAATGTTTGTATGAAATAAAATGTTTAGTGTAAGTACAATTTGATAAATAAAAGTGGTGTAGGAGATGATCATGATGGTTTTCGAAAATTATTCTATTCTTTAACCCTATTATTAAGACCGAATAAAAGTAAGAAGTACCGCTATTGTTTCCAATAAATTTATTTGTTCAATACAATATGTAGGTCACGCCGCTTGTGCCTACATATAGTTGTAAGTACCTACAATTTTCTTAAGTACATAAGCTGCATATAAAAGACAATTGATGGAACATTTTACATATTTTTTAAAATATATTTTATCGTTTTTAATTCCCGAATTATATGTTTTGCTAAATTTTCCTATGAAAATAAACAATTTATTATCAGTTTCTCGAAACAGTGCGTTATATTTTTTTGTATGCTTAAGTTGATTGTAAACTTCCCTTAAATGGTTCGTAAATTACATGGGCGTGGCGTGGCGTGGCGGCTTGTACTGTAATCATATTTATAATGAAAGGAAAGATTTGATTGTTTGTTTGTTTATTTGCATTGAATAGGCTCTGAAACTACTGAACCTACTATCCCCGGGTGACAGGCTATTTTTTTTTTAAATAGGATCCTTTCTAAAACCCCCATAATGTAACCCGTGCGAAACCGGGGCGGGCCGCTAGTCTGTAATATACACAAAAGCCTTTTCACTCTCCGGATGTACTCAGATCGTTTTTTTTAATTTATAGTTGAAATGCGGCCACGTGTTCCACCTGCACTGCTGCAAGAAGGTTCTCGCCAACAAGTGGATAGGCCCCAGAATAACATTTTCTTTCTCGCAATGTCCCATTTGCAAGGTAAGGCTTTCCATTACAAGTTTCGTATTTTCGTAATTTGCACTAGTCTGGGTGTCCTGCGGATTGCTTCCAGTTTATTGCACTGTACCTATTATACATCGTTGCTTAGTTTAACAAACATTACAGTTGATGTGTAAGTCTGGTGATATTTGAATAGAAAACGACCGTTCAATCAGTCTCATATCGACTTTTTTTTAGAGGGCTCACACTCGCCAAACATTGAAAGTCGCCTCCAATGCTTACCGACTTCGGGCTCCATGTAATATTTATCGAACACAGGAGGACATGAACCATTGGACTTTGGACGAGCCTCTAACTCCTATAAGGCGTCTGCGCGAGGAGGTGAAGCGCAAGGCGCTCATGAGGCTGGAGTACGAAGGGCTGGCCGCGCCGGGCGGGGCCCGCGGTAAGGTCCTCCCGGACCCGGCCATGTACGCTATGGAGAGATACGCTTACTACGTATGCCACAAGTGTGGAAAGGTAAATAAAATATAGTTATTTTGACTTAATAAAGTGGCTGTCATGAACATTCGGTGACAAGCACAAATCATTAAGCCGTAGACACCACATAGCTGGTAACCCCTGATCGCGTAACATAATATGTATTCCCACTGCATACGTATGACAGCATCTGACATTTTAATTCGTCCAAAATAGCCAGCCTAATTGAATTGTAATACATAATAGTGTATGTAACCGGTGTCTTGTCTCATTGGTTAGTGGTATACAATTTAATTGACGACCGCTTGGCGCAGTGGTTCGAGCGTAGGTCGCTCGGCTCACTGCACATGGTGGTTGTGGGTTCGCTTGCCGCCGGGGCAAATTTCGGATATCGCCGTTTCGTAATTTGCCCAGGTCTGGGTGTCAATGGGATCACCTCCAGTCCATTGAACGGTACCCAAAGTACAAGCGTTGCTTAGTTTGGGACCGTACAGTTGGTGTGTTCGTCTGGCGATATTTATGTATTTATTATTCGAGGAGTTAGTAGTAGATGGTAGGTGTGCAAGAGTCCCGTTGTGTTCAGGCGTACTTCGGGGGGCTGGCGCGCTGCGAGGCGGAGACGAGCGGCTGGTGGGAGCCGGCGGAGCTGGTGTGCGGCGCGTGCAGCGACGTGGCGGGCGCGCGCACCTGCCCCAAGCACGGCGCGGACTTCCTCGAGTACAAGTGCCGGTACTGCTGCTCGGTCAGTGCAACACGTTACTTTGATATAATAATAAATTATTTAGCCCTTTTCACGTCCCACTCCTGGACACAGGCCTTCCCTCATTACAAGGGAGATTCTGGCTGTAATCTACCACGCTAGCCCAGTGCGGTCTATCGAGATTTGGTTAAATTTTCTAAAACATGCAGGTGTTTTCCTTCGCCGTAAGCGAGTGATAATTATATAGAAATTGTGATTCGCACATAGATTTCGATAACCCCAGAGGTGTGAGCCTGGGCTAGAACTCAGGACCTGGTGCCCGCAAGACGCGCGCTTAACCAATCGGCTATCACTGCTTTGATACTTGCCTTAAAAAAAGCACTCCCCACTCATGTATGATAAATATTAAAACACTCAACTTAAGGTGAAGGCGCCTGTCTAGCCCGCGAAATTCAAGATTTTCGAGTATTTTTATAGTTTATCCAAAATCTGAAAACATTTAAGACAACATTTTGTGATTTGCGACAAACACAGTATGCAGTGCGTTTATTAATACATTTATTTCACTCTAAATATTATCATGTGTGAACATGATACTAGTGAATCTCTAAATATACAAAAAATGCCAGATTATCTGGATAGCTGTCGTTCTTGAAATGTTTTAGAGTAAGTTGGATATATTAATAAATGCACTGCACACGGTCTTTGTCGTGAATTACTAAATGTGCCTTTTATTATTGTCAGATATGAAAAAATTCTAAAAAAACTCAAAAAAATTGAACTTCGCGGGCTAGATGGGCGCTTTAGCCTTAACCGTTTAAATCTGAGGCAAAATAAAAAATACTGCCTATAGTAGCTATTATAGCGGCGTTTCGTACGATGGATGAGAGAGCCGGAAATACAACCCTCTCCGTCACTCCCCTTCAGGTTGGCAACGAGCGGGCAATGCCTGTGATATTGCAAGCATCTATAGGCTACGGTAATCGCTTTACAACTGGCGGGATCGTAAGCTTTGTTCTATAAAAAAAATAAACAAACGGGTAAAACTCTCTCTACACTACACACAAAATACAATATCACGAACAGTTGTCCCACTTACCATTAAACCTATTCGGCTACCCTATTTTACCATGGCCTCATGATACAGGCTCTCGCCTAGTTTGCTCTCGCTAAGTTTTCCGAATAAACTAAAATAAATCTCTGTGGTGCAATAACTCTTGTGGTCTCCAAACAGGTGGCGGTGTTCTTCTGTTTCGGCACGTCTCACTTCTGCAACTCGTGCCACGACGACTTCCAGCGCATCACCAACATACCCAAACATTTGCTGCCGCAATGTCCAGCAGGTACAACAAAAGATACAACTTTAACCATTTCTATAGCTTTACACAATAATAATAATATCGCCAGACTGACATACCATAAATTTTTGGGCCTAAACTAAGCAACGCTTGTACTATGGGTACCGTACAATGGACTGGGGGCGATCCCAGTGAAACCCAGACGGGGGCAAATTACGAAATGGTTATGTCAGAAATTTGCCCTGGCGGGAGTCGAACACGCAACGACCCGATGCAGCGAGCCGAATAACGCTCAAACCATTGACCCGGTCATCAAAATCGAATTGAACAGGAATTGCTGTCTGACTAAAGTGGATAAGTGCCATGAAAATATAATCGTTAATTACTGTAAAGACACATATATCAATATCAGTGGACGCGCGCTTCAACGCGCGTATGCATCCCACTCGATGTCGAAACTTACTTTATCCACAACCAGTTGTAACCTTGTATAGCATAAATCAAAATGGCTGTTTGGTCAGGTCCAAAAGGCGAGCAGTTGCCCGGCTCCGCGGAGGAGTGCCCGCTGCACGTGCAGCACCCGCCCACCGGCGAGGAGTTCGCGCTCGGCTGCGGCGTCTGCCGCCACGCGCACGCCTTCTAAACACGCTGGCACGTACACACCACGTGGAACAACACATCAGACAAAGATTCACTTTTAAGTAAAATCTAGGTAGATCTATTAGCACCTATATGCGTAAATACTAAGTATTAAGTACTAAAAACATTACTTATCCTCTTTCTGGGGATAATGGATGGGGAATGGGATTTATATAAACCTGCTTACCGCGGTCCCGTATGATTTCCCTGTGACGAAAACTGATTTATAAACATTTAAGTCCATTTAAAATGGCCTTACAAATAATTTTTCAGAACAAAAATGCTTTGCAATGACTTTGTAAATAGATTATAACGGTCTATTTTTGGGGTAAGTATTTACACGTGTGAGTGCTAAGTAAGGAAACTCCCTGCAACGCAAGTTCGGTCGACTAAGAACTCCAAAAATTTACATCAGTAAAGAATATCATATCTATATTTCTTGTTATTAAATTCACACAATACTAGCCATAAGAATAACACATAAACCGAATTATATAAATTCCGATAAGCTGTAAATTGTGACCACATAAAATAAAACTCAAAAGGAAGTGAATTGAGATAAACAGCTACGGAAGGTAACTTAGAACAATAGGAACTTGGCCGATATCAATAACATTTGGCGAGCCAAGACGACAAACGCATTTGTATTTACCACAAAAATGTTGTCTGTCTGCCTGCTTGTTTGATTTAAAAGAAAATATAGTAATAAAAGCTAGTAGTGGGTACTTTTGGTTTATGAAAAGGGTTACCACGGTGTAGCAGACTGTTTTCAACACAAACGAATTCGCCGGCAAAACTAGTCAAAACAATAAACCTATAAAATAAGCAGTCTATCATAATCACTTAGTTACTTCGTGTGCAATAAATGAAACTATATATTATTATGTAACTAACTATATATTATTTTTTACATAGTTATAGCTGAGTTATATTGTTGTTGTACGAAACTATAACTATGCAATACTCAACTGTTCAGTTTTAATACTTATTCGTTAAAGTTTTTCTTTTTATTGTAGTTGTTGCTACTCACTTTTTGATTTCGCTTCTAATTTGCACGTTTGAATGACGTTATAATAACTATTTTAAATAATATTCATTAACATGTTCTAGGTTACGATGGGGTTGACATATCCTTTCGGATAAAAATCCCTAATAAAAAAAGATTTAAAAAAAAACATGTTCTAACCTAATTGCTTGGGAAACTGTAATCATATATTATATTCTACAGTGATATAACAATTAAACTTAATAAATACATACCTTACCAAGAGTTATCACAGAATACGACAGGTAGGTAACAATACCAAAAAAAATAGTTACAGATATTCGAGCATAGTTCAGAAATATGTTTACTATATGAGGTCAATAATATGCTTCAGATTAGAAGCGAAAATGGGATACAAGTACTTTTAGTTAATGAACGCGAGGCATTCATAGTGCGGGTAAACATTTTCTGGTCACCAGGTGTCGCTATGTTCGACTGGGTGACGTTATATAATGTCATTTCACCGGCTTCTAACGAGTATCCGGTCGACTGGACTATAACGATTGGTCGTAATTTATTGAGTCATTATGGACTAATTGCTAGAAATATAATAAATATGTATTTTAAATTAATTTATCCTATTAAGTAGATAGAGTATAATAAAATGTGTCTTTGATAAATATGGGTTTACAATGTTGAATTTCATGTTTAGGTCGATTAATGTATTTTAGATCAGATTAATATTAGGATTTTGATTGGAGTCAAATTAATGATTCGCTAAAATATGTGGCGGTATAGCTAATTTAATCAATTATGTAAAACTACTCTTATCTTAAATGTGAACTCTAAATCGAGAAATGTTAAGAAGATGTTAATATTTACTTAGTAATTTATTTCGACGTATAATATAGATGCACGGTTATTCAAAATATTTTTCGAACATTACTTCTGTGAACAGTGCGAAAATTTAAATGTTATAAATGTTATGTAACTAAAATCTCACGATTACAAAAGCCACATGCCTGCGTGCACAATAAATGGAAATATGTTATTGAGAGTGCACTTTAGATCCTACTTCTGATGTAGATGAAATATAGTTGTTAAGATATTGTACAATAAAGCATAAGAAAATCAAACAGTTTGTTTCACTCTAAAATACAATACATAGGTTCACTGATGTCCGCCTTTGCCTTTCTTTTCCCTATAATTCTGATGTCATAATTTGCAGAAACGCGTGATGCATGTAAGATAACAATTTAATCAATGCATTACGTCTTCTTGGCGGGAATTGGAAAGCGATGTTGTAATTTGTTGTTTTAAATTCATAAACTTGTATTCCTTTGAATTGTAATGTATATGTTGGTGGATGAACCATTCTATTTATGTCCATAAATGTCTATAAGTGTGGGCAATTGGAATAAAAGTGGTGAAATATAATTTTTCAGGTTCCCCAACTCTGAACATTTGTGAGTAAAGTATCCGCCATTTTATTAATAGGGTTTGGGATACCTATATTTGGTTCAGAAGAAGACTTTCATGTGCTAGGCGCATAATAAAGCTTGAATCTATTTTTTACCTTGACACTGGTATGCGGAGCCAAAATAAAAAGACATGCATTACAATGCAAATGATAACACGATTGAGATGCCTATACCTAAGAATCACCTAAAAATGCCTATCGTTGGACTGTATAAAGTTCATAGGCGTTTGTTAGTAAACAAATTCCTAATAGCATTGTATTAGTAGTATCATGAGTAACTGCTATTTATCTGCAGTGCGTGCGAACGACAAACAGTATCTCTGCCGTGACGCGATAAGCCGCATGGGGAACCACTCGAGAGCACCACTGATAAATTCGGATTCACAGATCGATTCAGTCGCCCTACAGATATCATTCTTTATCTGACAGTTATCAGGAAAGTTGCAAAATATAGTACAAACTATCCCGGTGGTGCACAACTATTGTATATTATGTGAAAGTAAAGTGTGTTACTTATGGTTTATGTTTGAAATGTTACACTCGTTTAAAGTTACGGTGAGTTTATGTTTTGTTACGTAAAGGTAAATGTTAGGTACCTACTCATGTGTTTCACATATTTTTTTTACACATGGTGTAAGTAAACCATGTTAACATGTTCCTTTATCGTCATTTAAATTCAGAAACGTAGTTGCACCAACTTCTTTTAATGTCTCAATTTTGTTTGAAGACTTTCTCTCACTCAGATGCTCTTAGCCCGAACGATAGGCTTCAAAGTTTCCAGGAAGTAAGTTTCGAGGAAACCTAAGGTTTCTTTGAAACCTCGTCGTTTAAGCTAAAAACTTCTGGCTGAGAGGAAAAAGCTTCATTGTGACTTTTTCAATTAAATAAAATTTTGGGATCGCAATCAGTATCTACGGAGATTTACGTAGTTACTTAGGTGTTGTCGGATCAAGTAAGTATCCAATGATTTACGTAGGTACTAGAACGATTTAACACGTACTAAGTACGCTGCATGAAATATTTGGTCAAATGCCACTCGCAATGTTGTAAAATCTAAATATATATAACTCAAATGACTGACTGACTGACATAGTGATATATCAACACACAGCCCAAACCACTGGACGGATCGGGCTGAAATTTGGCATGCAGGTAGATGTTATGACGTAGGCATCCGCTAAGAAAGGATTTTGATTAATTTTACCCCCAAGGGGATAAAATAGGGGATGAATAATCCCGAAATTTTTGTTAAATATAAAAATATAACCAATGATTGAAGTTAAAACAGAATATTTAACTACTTACCTATTAAATTAACCCGATTCATAGAAGTTGCTTAGGACTTTAAAAATAATCGATAGGACTGGATGACGTCTAAGGCCCTTGTGCGCGCCCACCTCTGCACACTGGCCGTGGCAGTGGGCTTCAACAGCACATGGCGGGCTCCGAGAGACGCCTTCCGCTACGGCGGGCTACAGTACGGGCTCGCGTTCACTGTTGCCATGGCGACGGTGGCGCTACCAGTGGTGCTGCTCCAACTTGCTGTTGGCCAGCTCAGCCAACAGGACGCGGTAGGCGTGTGGCGAGCTGTGCCGTTCTTTAGAGGTGAGATTGTAATACGAAAAATGGTCAGTTCCGATCGATTGACGTGTCTTATGAACACGAGTGCCAGGGAAAAGTTAAATTTTCTAAAAAACCGCACGAATTTAATTGAATTCATCGTTGGACATCGCGGTCGATCATACCTGGTTTACAGGAGTTATGGTGGTGGACATATTCTCCGATGGCTTGTCGAAGCCTTATGGAAGATGTACTATGTCTAATGGTGGACGTTATTCGTGCTGCTGCCTGCTTAATAAGAGTTTGCAGTTACGTAGTAAGTCTGCATTGCTTTTATTGCTATTAATTTGTTCCAGGCGTCGGGTACATGCGGTTGTTGGTGTCGTTCCTGGGGTCAGTGTACTCGCTGATTTACGTAGCGATTACGATCACTTATTTCCTCTACACGATCGGGCACTCCATCCCATTTGAGGAATGCGTCGAGACGGATCTCGATGAAGTAAGCTTTTTCAATGTATTCCTTTGATGTTTAAGATAAAATAATGGATGACCACGTTGCATATTTCGTGGAGACCAAGGTTCATGTTTACCAAGGTGTCGTCTGGGATGAAAACTAGGTGCCTACATAATATTTTAAACTATCGACACAACGCACAAGTAAATAGGTAATAGGTAAGTTTTCTTATTAACGGTATTTGTTATATCGTTTCAGGGTGATTATGAAAGTTTCGGGAACGCATCTCATTGTCTCAAGTAAGTATGTGTTTAAAGATAAAGTAGGTGACTAAGTACCTACCACAGATATATATTTACATAGATAACACAAGTATCACGATTTGTATTGAAACCAAGCGTGCCGAATTTTTTACCACCTCTTGTGACGTCATTAGTGACGGGAAATCAAAACCGATTCAAAGACACCGATGCCGCCGATGCCCCTCCGCCCGCTACGATTCTCTCGAGTGATTACCTCGCTCATACTCATATTTTAAATATCTGTAGTCGCGCGGACTGTAAGTTAGCGGCGACCAACCTCGACGCTTGGTCGGGGTTACGTACACGCGAAGTACATGCATTTACGTTATCTATGTAAATCTATATCTGTGGTACGTACTTAATAGTTACAGTACCAATTAAATTTATGGAATTCTTGGAAAAAAGTATTATGATGTTATTGAATTTTGTTTTTAGCGAGACATTCATGGCGCCAGTCAGCAGTCTCCCGGAGTATTACCTGGCTGTCGCTCTAATCGTGATATTCCTTTGGGCAATTCTGCCTTTCCTGTGAGTAATTTACACAATTCATTCCAAACCACTACCTACCTAAGTATAGCAGAAGCGTCGCTTAGTTTGGGACCAGACAGTTGGTATGTTAGTCTGGTAATATTTATTTATTTTTGGTACAAGTTAGAAGCGCTATTCAGGACGTCTTTATACCTATGCTGTGCAAGCACTCTTAACTAGGTGCAACGGCCGCCAGGTTAAATAAGATTTTTTTTAAGATTTAGGAATTAATATGGTTCACTCAGTATGGTGTTTCGACCCGGTCACAAGACCACAATAATCTTCAATGAACAATATTTTTCATTGTTTTCAGTGCGTCTCTAACGACTTTCATTGTTAACAAAGATAAACAAAACATAAACATAATTTATAGGTTCACAACAAGTGAATAACATTTTAAACAAATAACCATCAATCTTAATTTTTATCTAGATATTTACGTACTTAATTCTATAGAATCGTAATTGCATGACTAGATAACATAGATACCCACAGCGATAGATCACTAGATGCATGTGTTCTATATACAGATATGTTATTATAGATATGTTATTACAGACATGATATTATGTTATTTTTGCTTACCTCACCACAGGTCATATGCAAAACTAATTTTGTTACGAATTTGATATTCCAAATCTGTTCAACTATTGGATTGACTCAAAATGACTGACCAATCCTTGTAGGATTACGATTATATTGTATTATACCTACAGGTTGCTTCAGAAGTATGGAATGAAAAGTAAAAACATATAGGTTAATAGCCTAAATAAATGGAAATCCATGCATTATTTAATTTTATGAAATTCTCAATTAAATTACACTCCAACGCCATAAACCTATATCACTTTCAGTTTTTACAATCCTGTCAAACTAATGAAGCGACTATTCTACGTGCTGGGCCCAGCTGTGGTCATCCTGGGCATAGTGATTGCGTCATCCATCGGGAATGCAGACAACCTCTCCCTGTTCGTGGAGAGTGACAACTGGCGCAGTTTCCTCGCGCCCGGAGTGTGGCATGGCGCGGTCACGCAGGCCCTGCTGGCTTCGCAGATCGCTGGTGGATACTTGATATCGGCTGGTGATTCCTTATATGCTAGCACTAATGTGCAATGGTAGGTCATGCGCTTATACGCGCAGATACTTAGTATATCTTCTACTTAGTAAAACTGTAATAGACAACGCACAGCCTAAACCGGTGTGTCTAGAAGCATACTATTTTGCACAGGAGTTATACCTAGGATTTACCTAAAGTAGATAAGCAAAAATAAATGATTTTTGAAAGTTTATCCCATAAGGGGTTTAAAAGGTTTAAGGCTCGTTTAAGGGAAATCCCAACATGCACACGGTCGGGTCTTATAATCATTATTATACTACTGTTTCCAAATAGGTTCTTTTGACTTCAAATTTTCACCTCCTTTCCTGCCATACTTTCATACCTTCTACTGATGAAAAAAAATGGAAAACAATCAGCAACAATATTGAAAAGGCACACATTTCCAGGACAACATTGGCATTCGTTTGTGCCAACATAGTAACGACGTGGGGCGGTATATCGTTCTGGTTTGCGATCGGCGGACCGGACAAGGACACGAGCATGTTCGCCGTTTTGCTCGAGACGTACATGTTGGGAGAAGAATTGGATATCGCCTGGCCGCTCGTAATCATGTTCACTCTGTTTCTTTCCGGTGTTATTTCTACGGTAAGTTCATATAAGCTTATCACAAATACACTACGTGTTTTTAAGATAACAGGAATGTTAGATTATCACATAGCTAGTAGTCCATCCAGTTAAGCTTCTTATACTAGGCATGGGAAAAGTTCCCGCCGATGCGAATTTGGCCAATATCCATGGTATCTTCGCCCCCAGTCTATTGTAGTGAAACTATACGTTGAGGTGTAAATCAATCTCAAGTCTGAGGTAATTGTTACTAATTGCAATGTCAATAATGTCATAATATCTAATACAGACAAGCCTGCCTAAGTCTGGCGATTAAAAGTAATGTCCAGCAGTGGAGGTCTTCAGAGTCTCTATGAATTTGGCATGGTCAGATTCTGCTGATTCTCCATGTGTTAATTCTCTCAAGCGACATTCATTAATGCGTACATACCCCTACCACTGGCAGCTTATCTTCCTGTACCCCTTGGTCGACCGCTGCCGTCGGGTGGGCGGCGTGAGGTGGCGCGTGGTCTCCGCCGGCGGGTCGGTGGTGGGCGCCGCGGTCACCCTGGCGGTGCTGGCCGGGAGGCTGCCGGCCCTCGAGCTGCTGGAGGACGTGGCGGTGCCGCTGCTCATCAGCCTGGCTACTATCCTGGAGATACTGGCTTTTGTCTTCATTTATGGTATCTTTTAATGGGATTACTTGGTTTCTGAACTATTCAGATACTTTCAACTGACAGTTTTTTTTAAATACGATGCATTAGTAATTATAATCTAGCTCTACTATGATTGTAATCGTATGCTAAGAGTAGCTTGTCGCTAGCGCCTACATAAAATATTGGCATGGTAATTTTTAATTCCTCGGATGGTCGTTGCTACAAATTCTACGACTTCATAACCACTATTAGTCTTTGCGACAATATCCAGTCAATCCTGATTCTTCCGAAGGATGAACCCATAACGCCGCAATAAACACGTCAATAACAAGACCTATTTCCTCCACAGGTTGGAAGGTATTAGTGGAAGACGTGGAGTTCTTGTCCGGGAGAAGGCTCGGCAAGTACTGGGTGCCGGGCTGGTGCGCGGCGCCCGGGATCATCGCGCCGTTCACCGCGTGGTGGGTGGCCAGTGCGCTTCTCGCGGATGATGACTGGTGGCAGCCTCCGTGGACCGCCATCACTGTGTTGGCGACGGCACTAGTGGCGGCTGTCATCTTCGTGGTCTTCGCCGCCGTCTCTGTGGCTAGACAAGTCCAATATGATTGGTTTGGGGTGAGACTTTTGGTACTAGTGTTTAAGGTGGTGGATGACGCGTGGGGAATCAATATTATTGCGGGTTATTTTGTTGCTCAATAGTTTTAAGTATTTTTCCTACAGGTATTTAAAATAAAAGTCTGAAAAAAATACCGTTGTAATCTGGCCATTGCGATTGTTAATAACATTTATGACTCGATGCAAATGCGAATGATATTTTCCTTAACTCTTCTAAAAAAGACAAACTAGACTCCCTTAGACCTGTACCTAATCACGTACGCATGCGATGCTTCGCGATCCCCACTTATCCTTATAAAAGTAGGTGCATAAATGTATTGACGTTCGTTATTCAACTCAATCTCTAAGGTCGCAGCCTTGTTGACAAGTGTGCGATCGAGTTTAGAATAGCTAAACATTTCCTTGCTTAGAGGAAACATCTTCCGCAGAAGGTGAGGTCTTCGTTCCAGCCGTCACGTCACTGGGGCCCGAGGGACCCGATAACGCACTACTACTGGCTGGCGAGGCGGGACGAGGTCGACAGGAGTAACCTCCTGAGGACGAGATACTCCCGGCGCGAGCTGGGCCAACTGTCCGGCCGACCGAGCTTCCTGCAAACTAACACCGTTTCTGAAACGGGCGACAGTTTGAGTGTAGATAAAAAACGTTCGAACTCCGACGACTGGCTGTACACGGTATACCGGAAACACGTCATTCGGGGTTTTCGGGAACACGTCAAGGTGTCGAAGCAAAGAGCCAAGTCACTGGACTGGACGTTTCCGAACGAGAATAACTTCGAACTCAAGAAAATCGATATTAGTAGTTTAAACAAATCCAATGATGTAGTTATTAAGTGTTAACGCTATGAACTCGAATTAATAAAGGCTGTTTTTGATTAAAATATGTTGTTGTTACATGAAAGTGTTTTAAATCGCTATGAATCGAGTTCAGGAAGTTAGGTAATTGTGATCCTACAGGCTTATAACACCATTTTTCATTTAGTACAATAATTTATGACCATATCTTTACGCGTATATTTACAAAGAATAAAAGCTGAGCCATTTACCGCGCAGACTGTGACTTGGAATTTCCAATTGGTTGTAATCCGCAAGAATAAAAACATGTTGGGACCAGCTGTTTATAGGATACGACGATGGGATATCTTTATATAAGTACTTATAACAAAGTCAAACAAGGGTTGGTACGACCCACCTGATTTACCGTAGCTTGTAGTTAGGTACTTGAACCGAATACCAAAGGCATTTCTCGCACGTTGTCGACCATAACGAAACCTACCACCATCGTATGAAACGCAGCTATAATGGCTACAAGGTATGTACATACTGCCCCGGTCGAATGAGCCGTTATACGAGCTGTATAATAGTTAATTGTTCACAGCTTAACTTCGTCGTAAAAAAAACATTAGCAAAGGGTGCAATAATATTGTTACGTACACGTACTAGGGGTAGGTACAATTAATGCCGTTAAACGTGTATACATACCTACGATTTCAAACATTCCATTTTCGAGATTCTTCATAATTAATCGATGGAGTACATCTAGACTAACAATGCGTTTTTGTCTAAAGCTGGTAGGATGTGGATTCTTCGAGATAACAGACGAAACAGTTTCAAGGTCGCAACAATATGAACTAGGGGACAATTAAATCGATGTTAATTAATTCCTCCGCCACGTATTCTACAACTTATAAGCTTTCGTTACTCTCTTACAAATAGACTTATTTCAGTAAAACTCTTCCTGCCTACATACTGACGTAGTACCCGGAAGTGTTACGTGACATCACAAAGCACAAAGCCCGTCGACCTTCCTATAGGAAGACGGCTCGGCCCTTATAAGCGCTGGCGCATTGTTGGGACGAGATCGGGTTGTTAATTGGGCACAAACCGGCGGTGATGACGACCCGTCAGGATTGTCCATTCACTGCGCGAACTTATTAATTACCCTTTGTTCATTTGGGATCGGAGTAGCGAGTGAGGCATTGTGAGGTTATTAAGCACTTTTCTCTACCACGAAACGATATACGAAATGTTTGTCTTCAAGCCAATCAGCTCTAGGCCTGCTTTCTTAAAATCAACGGGTCGATTTTAAGAAAGCAGGCCTAGCTTTCACGGCTGGGGAATATTTTCCAAAACTACCTAGTTTTGGTTTTGAAACCCCTTTAATCATTTTGTGCTATCCCTATAGTTTTTAAATTGTTTATCCGCGCACACTTGAAGAAATCAACCTGTACCGCTACCTAGTGGTCGTCCTACACGTGGTACAGCAAAAATGTTACACAAAGTGACACTTTTGTGAAATTAAACTATGTATAATGATAGTTGATGAATGTAGGTAACCGAACCATGTCGCAGGCGTACACCAACGGTCCAAGTTACAAATGATCCGAAAACCTACGCCTCCTCTTTGTGGTGGCAGTAATATGGATAATTGTAGCTTTGGCTTAAGTTAAAATGGATTGAAGGTTAACGGGCGGCTTAGGCCGAACCGCTAAGCATTTAACTAACCTACTTCATCACAATCCATCTATCTAAATTTGGTGACTTCTCAACGCAAGGTGTAACTATCAAATGAAATCAAGCTTTATATAAGTAAGTAATTATTAACGACATTTGACCAATTTTTTTTTTATATTTGCATCCTTATATTATTATATGTCTCAGGATTACTAATAGGTAGTGAAATAATGTTTAAACGTTTGCTGACGTATGACGTCATAACTTGGTAGTTTTATCAAACTTTAATAGTGAATATAGAAAATAAAATACCTAGTGTATAGCGGAAAAAAACCTTCACAATATAGGTACCAATTCTATATTTTGAATAGGTATAGGTTAAGTACCTATTCAAAATATAGAATTTATTTATTTATTTTCTCAATACATACAAATATCTTTACAGGCTAGACCCAATGCGATATTGTTGCAAACTTAAATTTGGTACTTAATTACTTTTCAGTTACCTAATATAGAAAACGTTTTAATATAGATACCTTAGTTCGATAAAGTCAAACACTCAATTGCACAAAGCCTTCTTGCATGTTCAGGGTTATCTTGGTTTAGCATAATAACGCAAATGTTTGTAGACATAACAGACCTACCTTCAAAACGATGGTAGGTTTGTTATGTTTTGGTCGAAATAACATTGATGTAGCTATACAAATCGTAACTCAACCAAAGAATACAATTCTCTGTAATCAAAAATAATCTGGTATCATGTACCCCTAATCAGGCCAGATTCGCGCCGGAAATGCAACAAATCTTAACTACCGGCAATCAATTAAGACTGAGCTTCGTAGAATATAATGCGCCGGTTATTTGTAAGGCTAAAGCAGAGGTGTACGTTTAACATTATTAATTAATTTGATTCGGCAGTATAGGAGAGGAACCATTTGCCAGTTTTACAAACGAATTTTACCTGTAATTCTCCCCTCAACGACATAGAGACTCGGTTTGATTTCATACTAGCTGAGCCGCGTTATGAGCCGGCGCGACAGGACCTATTTTTTAAATTTTGTTTTTCTAAAAAAAATGTAGCATAAGTTACTGCCTATAACAACAGCTCAAAATTGGTCCAGCCGTTTCCGAGATACTCTTTGATTTCACGTGTTTTTATTATTGTACGCAGAACCCTAAATGTTTTACTAAAATTAAAGTAGCCTAAGTTACTCCTTAAAAAATCAGCTATCTGCCAGTAAAAGTCCCGTCAAAATCAGTCCAGCCGTTTCGGAGATTACCCAGAACAAACACACAGACAGGCAGACAGGCAGACAGACAGACAGATAGACAGACAAAAAAAAAATTCGCGTTTTTGTTATACCTAGGTGTCGTATGTACTTTCATATGCATTTAGTGAAAAGGTGTTATTTTGATATTACAAACAGACACTTCAATTCAAATTTTATTTATTTGTATGGATGTATAGATAACCAAGTCAGCAAATTAGCGTTTGACCCGTCGATGTTGCGTTCCGATCCGGTGGTAGATTTACCCTCGCCGCATCTCTTGGCAGCCAAGCCGAGGTCGTGCCCCTCGTGGCGCCCTTGAGCTAGCTGCCCCCCTGCCCCTCTGGCTGGAGCGCACTTGCGCTCGCCCTCTGTCCGGGTGAAGTTGTTATGAACACTCAGGCCAACAAAATTAGGTTTTAAAAAAAAACCGTCGATGTTAAGCAGTTACCGAAGCCTAAGCTTGCATTACCAAAGGCATTGCTTTTACGTTGTCGAGCTGAAATGGATGGAGCAGATGGATTGGAAATAATGAAGTTTTATAAAACCATTCTTCGGTCTTCCGACTTCGGTCTTCACTAGTCGGTCTTCCGACTCTCTCGCTGCTCATCGTACGAAACAAAACTAGTATTACTTTACGCCGCACATTTGGCCCTGGTCGAGCCAGTCGGTGGGTATACGAACTATAGCCAATTGGCGACAGCAGGCTCGGATGGCTTAATTTATCTAAATGATCGATCCAACGAGGCCGTCCGAGACCACGTTTGTCACTGTCCACTCGGTGCCGGTTTATATAATTAACTCAGAGAAACGATTATGTTTCGAATACATCTTTGGTACCTACTCCATGACAGTCAAAATATTTCCTTAGTCGTAGAGTATTTAAATTTGATACCTATTTGAATATTTAAAACTTACATATGAAATTAATACGGATATTAAAAGGTATTTATTAAATTAGCTCATTATTTACTTAAATTCAAATTCAAATCGTTTATTTTGTTTAGGCCTACGGGGGCACTTACAAATTGTCAATTTTACATATTTTTTTTTCTTATATCTACAACCGGATCGGAACGCGACCTCGACTGAGAAGATCCGGCAAGAAACTCAGCGGGCTTGTCTTTTTACATGTCATATTTTTTTTTTAATCGCCAGTTGCTTATATTCAATAATTACAATAATATAATACTAATAATAACAATACTTAATAGATTATAATTTATGGTATTAGGATTTGAAGGCACCAAATTATACTAGGTATAGTGGCTACCATACTAGGGTACAATACAATTAGAAAGAAACATATATTCGACACGCATCACTGTGCTGAAAGGTCGAATTGACTAGTTTCAATCACAGTTACATCCAGTTACCAGTATAGTAATATTATCAGTTATCGAACCGCGATCAAAGTGCATCGACTTATTGGGTTGCGATTTACGATAAAAAATACGTTATGTAGGTACCTACCAAGTTTCCGATTTTTGGAGTGCGGAAACCATATCCGTAAGTCGGGTTGGACTGCTGCGTGACGCTGAAACCGGTTGACAATACTCAGCTTGTAGGTATTCAGTGCAATAATTGCAACAACATACAAACCTACAAATTTCATTAACCACTACGTAAACACTAAAGGGAAATTTGACGCTTCAGTGACGTATAACACTTAAGGGTCGAAGGGAAGGCCTTCTGCCCCTCTATTTACTACGGAACCGGCCAATTGCAACTACGTAGTAAAGGCCGGGTCACGTCTGACGCGTCGTGCGCACGCGCATACCCGCATTCAAGTGTAGAATCGCGTGCGAAGCGGATCGTTTTGCGGTTGCGGTCGCGCGTAGTCTTTAACAGAAGTAGCGAGGGGACAAGTCTAGTTGTCTAGTGGATAAGCAGTGATGTCGAGGGATCCCAGGTGGTGCAGGGTCGGCGTGCTCGCGCCGGCCGCGCTCTCCGCGTGCATGGACGCGTCCGTGCTGGCGGTGCCGGCCGCCGGCGCCATCGTCTCCACGGTCCTCAAGGAGCTGAGCAAGGCTTTCATGCTCAAAAAGTGAGTATTATTTGAAATATTTACGGTTCTACCAGTCTGGCTTTGCGTTTATTCAAAGAAAATACCTATTAGCGAATTTACTATCAATGAGTTAACAGATTTAAAAAAAATTATAACAAGTACACACATCGCAACAAGTTTGTTCTCTCGTAAAACTGGGAAAAATACCTACTTAATTGAGAAATTAGTAACTCAAACTTTTAATGACGTAGGTAGTCACCTATAAGCATGTTCTACGTACCTACCTTGTAGACTAGTTTTGGAACACAAAATGCCTACATTTATAAATCATAATGTATAAAAAAAGCATTATAACGTACAATTTTACTGAAACCGTGAAGAATCAACTGTGTTATACCTAATTATGCGGCTCTCACTAAGTTATTGTAAGACAGCAGACGTACCTAATATCCTACAAATCCTAATATACATACAATGAATGCTTACATAATATACTTATACTTATATTCTTCGTGACATTCAACATTTTAAATGAATATTTTATAAACTTTTTAGCGACTCCGTGTTAAAAGTATGAGATGAGTAGGTACGTAACTGCATTTTTTTTATTTTATTGTTTGCGATTCTTTTGATATGTTGATAGTATATGTGCCAAGGGATATCCAATCAATCAGAACTAACTTTAGGGTTCAAATCCGTGTAATATCTGCCACAATAAATACATACTAAGGCCAAAATTGGTTGGTACTTATTTACTGAAATTCTTTCATTCATTCCATGATTCGATATCAGAGACAGGATACCGATATAATTAATGAATTAGTATCATGCCTAAATTCCCCGAAGAGATAGGTAGAGACCTATAAGTATTCGGAGACGGTATGATCATCATCCCAATCACCACAGGCATACAAATAATGTATTATAGGTATTAATGATTTACAAAAAAAACCGTTCAACCAAGTATTTTTTTTGTAATTTTGGCATAAACCTTGCAAGCCAAAATGCAAAAATAAGATGCAAACTCAAAGGATGACGGCACCTAGTTAGTCACGCGGCATGCCCTGGATCACTGACGCAATATAAGGGCATAACTCCAACGGGAGATAAGATAGTTTTCTTTGAACACATATCTTCACATTACTATACTTGGTATGGATGTACGCACCTCTACATTATCTTGAACATGAGTATGTTGGTTAGAATCGCTGGCCTACCAATTTACTTTGACGCTAGCGATTAACGGGCGTAAATCTTATGGTAGAGCTGGCAAGCTTTCGTTTTATAACAAAGACATTTAAAAGGATTATATAGCGGATGGGATGAGCTAGTAAAAATCTTCAACGTTTTATAACCAACTTTGTAGATATTATGTGTTTCTTGCTTGTAATACCTATGTATTTTTATAAAAAAATGCCTTTATGGAAATTAAGAAGACCAACAAAATTCTATTGGATAATACAATTATTTTATGGTTCAACGTACCAACGTCGCCTACATGGGGTACCACACTATAGGGACTTATTGTGGATATTCTTATGGTATATAGTGTTAAATTCCAGGCCCAGAAGTTAAAAAAGTGGAACAGAAAGAGTCAGACGATGACTCTGATCTGGAGATCATTGACGACCTACTCTAAGGGTGGAATTTAAACAAAGTTAATTACGCTTATTTGAAAATTTGTCAGACAAATCATTTAATTCATTATTAATTTGTATCATCTATTGCGCATTCAGTATTATTTACTAAAAATTCTGTATTAATAGATCACACAAACGTGTTTGATTGCGCCAAAACTCCAAAATAGTTTCGGGCCACTATTATAAAATGTTGTAACGTCTACCTACGTTATGTTGTATACTAGTTACGGACTCATATCGAATTTAATGATTTTTTACTTTATGGTTTGAGGATTCTGCACATTACTGTACACATTATGTTATTCTGTACACATTTTAGAAGGCAGGTTCTCTTCAAGCCATTTCAAATACGATATCATACCTACTACCGTAACATAAAGTGCTCTATTAGGTACTTCTTGGATGATACGTAGCGTTTAAAAATCGCATACAGCGCCTTGTAACCAAGAAAATACAAAACGTTAACCAACTTAGTACTAGGTATTTACATTAAATAAACCATCTGAGGAAGATGATTCAGCAACGCCGCTTCCTGCCACGGAATGTCCAATAGATTAGGTAGGTACAGAGCTCACTCAAGAGTTTTAGGATACTCCAAACCCTGCTCTTCAAAGTAGGAAGTTCTAAACAAGATCCAAAGTTTTTCACACGAATTTAAACCAATTTATCTGATTTAATTACAATTTAACTACTCCGGAATCCGGATGTCAAATGAATTTAACGCCACGTTTTTTATTCGCTCAAGCGAGATGTATAAAAAATAAATTCTTGTATTTTCTCACTGAACCCTAGTAAGGCCTTGTGTAAACAAAGCTCAATGATACGTATCGCGGTCGCAAATGGGCACGAGCGGCAGTGGGCAGTCGGCGGTAGTGACGAAATGGTCAATCGGCCGGAGGCTGCGGCCGCCGCGCCGGTCACCGCATCTTCCATTTGAGGCTGCCACACAGACAGACAGAACTCTACCGTGGATGCTGCAGCTATTTACAAATAAGCTAAGATAACGCCCGCGCAGATTTATATCTGAACCACTATCGAGTGTAACAATTACATTATTTATTATTGTATTATTAGTATATTACTGTATTAATTGCTCTGCATTATTGATCTATTATTAATACTCTACGCCCTTTAACGTCAATGTCAAACGTTGTAGATTCATATTGTATGTTTTATTGAATACACATCAATTTAGGGACAGACAGCATTAAAAAAAAAAAAAAGAAAATTGTATTATGCTACTAACGTAATAAATAATGGCTTGGCGGGGTGATAGCGGTGACAATTTTTTTTTAATGTCTTATTATGATAAATTATTTGGCTTTGGCGGACACCTATTTTTATATTATGGGTCATCCAAACATAGGAGTAGGGCCACCGGATAGTCAAACAACAACATCGCATCACAGTACAAAATACACGTTTAAAATGTGCAATAGAGTGCTTATTTCCGGACATCGTTTCAATAAAGCTGTGTATTTGTTTATAACGCTAATCGATTGTTTGACTTGTTAATGGAATGTGTGCTTAACATGTAAGGTCAGTGCTTGGTCATGCGTAATAAGAGATCAATGGTTCGGCGTGTCCGGTCCGCTGATTGGTTGCAGATTTATTTTGAGATGACCTCTCCGAGCTTCAGTGGGACAAATTGAAATCATACCTTAACCCTCTTATTAATAAAAGTGGATTAGCGGGCGAATAGTTAAACACCAAACTATTTATTTGTGTCATCAGTAATTTGACATTCGAAAAAAGAAAACTAAGCATGGTGTAACTATGCAACCATTAATTCACGTTTGTTAACAAGGGGGATAGAGTATATTATGATACCGTATGATACCCTTGATAGGATATCGATGAAAATTGTTTCCAAAATAATCTATTAGCCTTCGCCCGGCCTGAAAATTCAGATACCAGATTTGGCCACTTGCTCTAAGAACGTTTAAACGACCAAGATTTTCAATATCCCTATCAACCTATGTTTATTGTCCTCAAGTAGTTAATAGCTCGTAAATAACATTACATATTACAATATTATGCGGAAAAAGACAAGATTTCAAAAACTTTCCCCATCTGTTCTTGGAAATGTTCTATAAGTTTGGAGCGTACATACGTGCGTTGATTAAAAAACAAAATCGAAGATTCATACTGCATAAGCAAATCCAGAACATATCAATTGAGTGACTAACGCCGTGACGTCATCACTGCATCATCCCATATGGATAAACCCGTTCTCGCACTGATATTTTAGTTTATTTTTGGGGAATTCTTATGTGTATTTGTGAAACGATCGGCCACCGACAAAGACACAGGCCAGAACTAAAGTTTTACCACGATCACCAGGCTAATGTAGAGGAAGAAACCCTATATAAGGTAGGGGGAAATTTTTGAAGGGAGGTTGCACTGAGGTCCCTCAGAGTGGTATACCTACGTAAAACACACCCCTACTCTCCCTTCTCGGCTTCCCACATCATATCTCTGGAGAAGATGTCGTAAGGCTTTTCAATCCTATAGCAACAGTCATCATCGCCAGCAGGCCTCTCGTAATGCATTATTCAACCTCGTGCTTGTAATTTACTCTTTATCGGCCATTGTTTTTCCGTCGCGCCTTTTATTTTGGTCCTAAGTCATTCAGTTTTACTGCATACCTGTCTTCGCTCCTGTATAATTTGACAATTAAAATAATTTGTTTAGACGAATCGGGGGAGTCTTGCGTCAGCGGCTTCATAAAAGCAGACGATTTGGCTTTGTGTTAGCTGTTTTGTTAGGATTAAGAATGTAGCCGTCGTCACGTATGGTACCACATGTTGCATGTTCCATTTGTTTTAAATAATGATCATACACCATCTCGCCTGAGTTGCCCAAAGGGGTAAGCAGAAGTACTCTGCAGTTCACCTGCGTATCACCGCTGGAATTTGGTTCCATTGAGATGCAACACACGATGCGCGTAGAGCGCGACGCTATCGCCATTATACCGGATACGTTCCCCCTCAAAACGTGGGGTATTTGGGCCATAGTCCACCACCCTGGCCCAATGAGGGTTGGCAAACTTCTCACATCTTTCAAAAGACGTAGGTAAGTGGTGTAGGCACTGGTTTATATGCGATATTCACTTTCGTATCTCTTCCCGTTACCAGTGGCGTAGTCCCGCCCATTGTGTCTGACAGAAATAATTTTGGGGAACATGATGTTACTCACTATAAAAAAGAATATGACTACTTACATTTGTCAAAGAAAAAAAGTAGGAGCCTTTGTACAGATTCCGCGACATTTCATTTTTCGTGCTTATTGACGCGGTCGTCACATCGCAGTAGCTCGTCATAGCTTCTTTGTCACCATTTTGTCACGGAACTATTGACTACGACTAAACAATGCACGATCGCTCCAAGAAGTCTGATGCCTGGCGTCTATCAAGGTGACCATCCACTTGGCTACGCTGTAAAACGGACCTGCCCGCTTCGACTAATGGGATCGCTTCATTTCCTCGGCTTCACACAGCTTGGCTTAAGTTGACAGGAAATGAAGTGAACCGATGAAGTGAGCGGGCCCGCTTTATAGCACAGCGAAATGGACGGTTACCTTTACATACGCGTCCAATACAAATGCAAAAACAACTATGCGCCAGAGTGATTGAATAAAGCGCATCGCTATTGGAGATAGGTTAGCGAATCGTTGTATTTCGATTCGGGTCGACTCGACGCGCTTAATGGACGCCAGGCTTTATTAATCGTATAATAGACAAAACATTTTCCCACCCTTATTATACCTGCTTACGAAGTAGATACTTGATACCTGATAGGTATAATTGCTCATTCTATATTACACGAATTAGTTCGCAATGTTGATTATAAACATAATAATATAAGCAATGCAGGTAATTAAATAAATGGCGTGCAAACCAGTGTCACCACGCGCCGGCGCCGGTCCACGTAGAGTTAAAAAAATACTATAGTTTCCGGCATTCCATTCGTCGGCTTTACATACGAAATGCGACTGTTTGTACGCAATTTGTTTAATGGTGCATTGTCTCTGCGGACAGAATAGACTAATGTTACGTGTAGCCTTGTCGGTTTATTTATTTGTGTCTCCATAATGAACTATCTAGCCTACTGTGTACCGCCATATATTTTTATCTAGGAAGTTTTATGTACCTACCTCACTTTTATTTAAGACCATGAACCCACGGTGATCCAGCTTGTCTTCTGTAGAAATGACGTCTAGAACGTTTCGAGTCAAGTTTGGCAGAATATTAATATTCCCAAAACTTCAGAAAAGCCCTCAGTAGGTTAACCTCAGGAGTTAACTCCATTTTATTGATTACATCTACATGTCGATACAGTAATTTCAGATCACTACAGTGTGTGTAGTAGGAACTCATCATCAAAAGGCGAGTCATCGAGAAAGCATGCTGTCACTGTCATTTTTATAAATGAAGTCTATCACGAGAGCGGGACGAGACACATTCTACGGTAAATACTTTGTACTCGTGGCTTTTCCCATAATGATTTTCACATTTACGTAACTTATGATCACGGATGTTGTCTCTAAGTAGGTATAGATCATTGGTATAGGTACCTACTGATGTCAAAAGACCTACCGGCAGCGGAATGGAGCCCAATTTGTATACCTACACTTAACCTTCTAAATAATGATCATGCGCTACCGTATAATTTATCTGAATCATAGATTTTATCAGTGTGTTGACGCCATATTTAGGGAAAATTCTTGAATTTAATAGCTTGACAAAAACTATCAACATACGACGAATTCTCATTTCCTAAGTAGGTAGCATATTTTATTGAAAGCAAAGAAATTTTAATAATGATTGCTATTTCATTGGTTGAAAATTAAGAGTAGAAATTTAGGCATTATTATCAAGTCTGTGGCGGAGACAGCGTTCACTGACGTGGGTACTGGCCTAAATAAAGCGAGGTGTAGGACCTGTTACGAGGACTGTTCCAATTCCCATTGGTACCTAGGTCCTCATTACATCTAAGATCGTATCTCGACTTCCGAAAGTCCGGAATGCCAAAACTCTTTCGCTTCCTCAGCGATCGTCGTCAGCAATGCGCTCGCGCACCTGTTAGTATGGTAAAGATGCACGCGTACTGGGATCGGGTGATCGCGAATGTTTGCGAAAAATTTACACACGCAATTGCCAAAATGATAATAATATCCATTTACAAAGTAGGTACTTATGATAATATATTAAGGATATTTTCCATGGCACCTCAGAATTATACTAAAGATACTTACAGACAGCTGATTTATGATTTCAATCGCTCGTAATCAAACAGCCGTGCCAACCAACAAACATAATTTATACCATCATTATTTGGTATACATTATTTTGTTTATTTGTGCTAGGTAGGTACCAACACCATTTTTAGCATCTACTATGGCCCGTGAACCTAACCTATACACTTTCTTGGTCATACCAGTACAAAATGACACGTCAACAGCATAGGTGTACCTACTCAAGATCCCTCTTCTGTCTTTCTTTCTCACAGACTTGAGATACATTATTAAATACTAAGACGCCATGCAAAATATCGAGCATTATTAAAATAGGACGATAAATTGTCATCAATATTACATAATACATACTTAACTCATCGTTAAGTAGTAATTCCTCATCCATAAAACTGTAAGTATCGTGTCTGTGCATAATAAATGTCTGTTGAAAAGGATATGCTCGGGGCCGAAAACAAATCTGTCTATGCCACTGTTTTCCCGTGTTGAAAAGAACGCCTGATTTTTTCTCATGTATTTAACCAATCCATATACTTCGTGTTTTATGGTTTTCCTTACAATAAGACCAATTTAATAAGACAAGTCCGAACAATCGCAATCGACGAGTGTGAGTTCACCCCTAAAATTGCAAGTTGCTTGAATAAATCTGGGAACCGGTCCAGCCAGCTAACCTGCACATAACTTAACTAATAGTTATGCAAACTGCTTGTGGTTTGCGTTTATAAATAAATATTAATAATTATTATGCAATTATTTTGCTTCGTTTATTAAAGTTGGTATTTCATTTTGTATGGAAGACTAGTGTCTTATAGGTTATTTATTTACGTTGAAAGAGTCGTCAGCCGAGGGACCACTTGGTTCGATTCCCATCTATGGGACCATCACGTCTAGTTTTTTCAGTGATGGCGTTCGTTGTGGTAACATTTAAGTTCTTTTAAATTGACGTTTTCAGAATATTTCACAACGTGTTTATTATTGGAATCAAGTATAATCAGCTCACGAGTTTAGGTCCAATTAGTCATATTACGATCCGTGGTGCCTTACAACTGGTCTTCAATCAGCTGTACCAGTCTTGTTTCTATGGCAATCAGCCCAAATCAGCTATTTTTGTCTCCCGCTTTGCACCGGAGGGAAGTGGAAATATTTTCTTCCAACTCCTCCTGTTATTTATTTCGATTAATTTCGTGCGGGTTCCAAGACAATTTGACTTTTCCCCGGGACTCGTCGAGGGACAAACCTCGACGTCATTATTGGTCACCATTGTCGATCCTGGCTTACAGGAGTTACAGTGGTGGGAATGTGTGGCGGGACTAGTTTCAGAATGGATAATCTGTTTCACTTATTTATAAATGGCATACAAACAATCGTAACCGATATAAAGTAGTATTGCAAAGAGTCTATTTATTTTTTATCTGCTTGTGAAATATCACATTGTTATCGATTAGAAAAAACAACCTTATAAACTGGGTATGTACAAATCTTATTGTTTTACAATAATTGATCTAGTAGTTATACTTAGTTACCAATCACATGGTTTATGTGAAACTTTTTTAATTAATGTGATTAAAACCATAGCCTCCTCCGAAATACCATTGGCAAAGTATAGTAAGCCCCTCTAGCTAGCTAATTCTTGTGTTAGGAGTGCTCACGTCAATAGTTTAATGGCCAGTATGGGGATTGAACCCGGTTTTAATCAGTAACAAGAGCTGCACCTCTAACTACTAGGTTATTGATGAATATTTATATATTTTATCAATGTGTTTAAGAACATTATTTGAAGCAATTCGATCTTGTGTTTTTCGATATCGATTCAGATTGTTCGTAGGTTACCTAAATTTAGTTTGTTTACTCGTTTTATGTACAAGATAGTTCGCACAATCAACCACTATTCCGATCAGGGCCATTGAACTTGTTTGGTATTGAATGCAATGGAGGGATTCAAAGTCGCAATTAAATAACTGGTTCAGTGATAACAACGATAATACTGTATTATTGATGTGAAGGTAATATATATAATAATATTTATGAAAATATAATACAAGCATTTGCCCGCGGCCCGATAATTATACTTATACATGATAATAATAATTATTATTCATCCAATAGTTATACCAGATTATGATTATGTACCTATACAAAATTTCATTCAAATCCGTTCAGCCATTTTGATGTTTCGTGATTTAAATATTTCTAGTTCGTGATGATCAATCAAACTTACAAACAAACACACATTCATCTTTATTCTTGCCTACTAGGTAGTAGGTAGGGATAACGCTATTTGGAATCCAGTATTGGTCACGGAACTGACAGACAGTGTTCAAGTTTGAATATTTTAAGCACTGAGAATACCTACCAACTTTTTAAGGGATTGATGACGCAACAACGGAAGAAGTAAACAATAAAGAACTTAAGAGCCTCGATTTTTAAGTCCTTTTTTGTGATAACAAAGTACGTAACATTATCGAGTGCGTACTGCGTGCATACTTTTTGCCTAATATCTGTCTATCTGTTCGCTCCACTGAATCAGTTCTCAACCGGTATCAAGGACTGGCCTACTGAAGCACGACTCTACCTTATCACGTAGACTGTACCTACGTCATCGTTATGGTTCAAGGAGTATTGCCTACTTACATAACATAATATAACATTTAGGTACACATTAAACTACTAAATAAAAAAATAGCTGATAAAATAATGACATGAATTATCAAAAGAATTACAAAAATGTTTGTACAATTTTCTCTCAGCGCATCTATTGTTGATTCTACGGCCGAGGACCGCCCATTTCCACTTCCCTGAGCTACCTAATCTATTCTAACTAGTCTATATATTCCCAGGTGGTTCCACGGCGTGATGTCAGCCAAGGAGGCGGAGCATCTCATAATGGAGAAGGGCAAGAACGGCTCGTTCCTGGTGCGGGAGTCGCAGGCGCACCCCGGCGAGTACGTCCTGTCGGTGCGGGTGCGAGGCCGCGTCAGCCACGTCATGATACGACGACAGGTAGGTTCAATTTGACATCTCATTTAATTGCATTTTCATTGCGAATTTGATTTTATTCTCTATCCGCTGTGTTAAGGGCAATAGAACCTACGGAATTAGGTAAAGAAAATACAATTTCAGTTGCCAGTTGTAAGTAGGCTCTCTTACATATCTACTAAGATCCTTAAAGAAAATAAAATCAAATTGAAAGGTACACACATAGGTGCATATGGAAAAATATTATGATATCAATCAGCGAAATTATGTTCTCAACCTACTGCTAAAAAAATCTTGTCGGAACCGACGAAACGGCCTCCATTAAACTTAACTTTTTATTATTTCCCCAAAAAGAATTGTCCTAAATTTACTGCGAATAAGCTTTGTATTGTTCTTTAAAGTGCCATTTTATGGAACAGAAATACATTATATTTGAGACAAAATGCATATTATGTTTATTGTTTACGGAGCGATCGCAATAAAACCGATGTTAAAATAAAAGCGGCCGTGATGACATGTGTACGATTTTGGGTACAGGTTTTATTTGGTTGAAGCCTTTTCACATCCGCCGTGTGCGCCTCGAATAATGGCTTCAAGGGTTTCCATTAACTCTCATAATTATTTTTATTACATTATTTATATTGCATAATCATACCCAACAGCGATGGAACTTTTTCAGTCAAATATAGAATAGTAAGTACTTTGCTGTTTTGAAGATTTCCTTAAAACATCTTTTTTAAGCCAGCCCTATTATATGCCCTCGCTGTACCTACACTCCTGTTTGTAGATACATTACCTAGTATAAAAAAGTAATAAATCTATTGTTTTTTTATTTGAAGCTTAAAGAGCTATTTCAATCAGTCAAGGTGTGTGTTCATGGTATTGGTAGGTAGGTAGGTACATACCTGGTAAGGTACGAATAGGTATTTTTACTCAAACGCAACTTAAATGTGAGTGTTGCTTAAATTAAACGCGCCACTCTAAAAATTACAGACAACGATGTCTCAATAACTAAGTGGGACTTTAAAATTTGAGTAGCGTATCGTCGGTTTCTTATTAGTGACATGATCATGATATTCATTACCTCCATGAAGATATACTTAATCAAAATTCTCGAGATTTTCCATGTTAACGCAGACACACGTTGATTGTTGCCTTGTCCGTTACCCTTGGCAACAGCTACAGGCATGGTGGCTAAAGGAATTCCATGTCACGCTTATCGCTTCAATTTCACATTGTTGTTCTCATTTCGCGGCGTGTTGTGGAAAGTTTTACAAAAATCAATGCTTACAAATGTAATACACGATATTGAAATATATACAGTGATACGACCGCTTGGCGGAGTGGTTCGAGCGTAGGCCGCTCTGCTCACTGCACATGGTGGTTGCGGGTTCGATTCCCGCCGGGGCAAATTTCGGAAAAAGTTTTTTCGTAATTTGCCTGGTCTGGGTGTCACTGGGATTGCCCCCAGTCCATTGTAGGGTACCCATAGGACAAGCGTTGCTTAGTTTGGAACTATACAGTTGGTGTGTCAGTCTGGCGATATTTAGTATCTATTATTATTATTTTAGGCTATAGCGAAAGTTTTACAAACCTTTGTTCCTTAGGGAAACTGTTAAGTATTTGGAACTAAAACATGTTTAAAACAGTCTCTAATTTGTTTCTATACATGATTTTGGTTCTAATAACAAGTAGATTCAAATATTTAAGGCAACTGAAACAAATTGCAGGCATTAATTTATTTATCGTCACGATTGAGTTATAATGATTTAGAACCCTATTCATGATGACTAGAATGTCTCTAGAGGTTAAAAATCTCGCGTCTCATCACAAAAATATTCATAGTATCCTGGAAATTTCCTTAAGGATACCGTTCGATTCCTTCTGCGGTAACGTTATACTTACGAATAATGTAGTTACCCAACAGTTCCCAATTAAAGTCCAGTTATGGGGAAACCTTAATAAGTTGTATTCTGCGAACGAAAGCCGACATCCGCCGGGAGAGTGCAATTTGCCGAAATCTTCCGCAATTAGCTGACTCAGGTTCTGTGGTTTGTGCGAGGGGCTTGAGGTCAAGCATATTTAGGGGTTTCTTTGAACTGATCTAACTGGGCCCCAAGTCTGATAATTAAACATGTCCATACAGTCAGCAAATCATTGGTCATTATTCTTATCTTAGTGCCAAATACTCAGCAGACTACATCATATACATATAAGGTATATATGTCGCCGCCAACTAGCTTAATTCGCCGTTCAATTAACAGCCTAGGCACTTAACTAATCGCCGTTCAACTAGTGGCCTGAATGATATTCAGCCATTTGATCAAACAGCTAGGCAAATGACTTGGATCGATGACGTTTAACTACTTGACTAGCCGTTTAATTACCTGCCTAGCCTGTTCATTTCAATTTAGTTCTACTTTCTGCCACCTAGCGCCGAAACTCACCAAACTGTCAATATCTCTATATTCTATATTCTCTTTGGTCAATATGGCGTCGGAAAAAAACAACTTTGATGGAATAATTTAATTAGGTAGGTACTTAGGTTTTTTACGTTTTTTTTTAGATCCACCGAATCTATTTGCCGGGTGGGGTTTCTGTGGGGTCATAAAAAAAATAACCCTAACCTAAACCCATCCAGGTCGTTCTGCTTGGGTAGTATTTTGAAAAAGTTTTGTAGTACTTAAATGTCAACCAGTTGCCTAAGCATTAGCCAGCCAGTTTATTAAATGTTGTAATAGACGATACGGCTGAATATCATTCAGGCCGTTAGTTGAACGGCGCTGTTTAGTTAAGTGCCTAGGCTGTTAATTGAACGGCGAATTAAGCTATTTGGCGGCGACATATATAAGGTAACAAAAACCAATGGTTTTCAATTCAATTCCGGTCCATTTGTATATCAGATCTTCTAACCCGTAAAATATTTAGTAAATGTTTTTATCTTATAGTTTTTCTTTAAAAAACATGTAAGTAATCGACAGTCTTAAATGCGGAATGTGAAATTTTAATTTAAACCAACGGCGCTTGAGAATTGTTTTAACAAATTACATTCACGACGTAGTAGACACAGGATGTTTTGTAAATTTCAATGTGACAAGCAGACACTAATGGACCACATAAGTACACAACTTAAGTTAACCTCAAGTACACTATAACAATAACATTATTACTTGAGTACCGCTCGTTGTGCGCGCCCGCGCGTGGGAGATACCTATTTGAGCGCGATTTTATTAACGATCGCATGTTGGCAACGACAAAAAAACATATCCACAAGTTGGCAGTCATCACAAAATGATTTTTTGTTCGTTACCAGCAATTGTCTCAGCTCGAATTACGTGTCATTTAAATTGATTAATACCCTCGCTCGTCGTATAAGGAGCGGTGTTCCGAAGGGACAAGAATACTAATTAAATTTATAACTAATCGTGTGATTCATGTCCGTCGAATTAAATTTTGCAATAATCTCTGCACTCCCAATTAAGTGTAAATAAATTACTCATTAGCGATCATTCGTACAAAGAAGCAGACACCGTTCCGTCAAATATCCATTTGACAGATAATTGCCGCATTTGACATTTAGATACAGTAAAATGTATAGAAATTATCGATGCCCGGTAAATCGTGTTAATGACCGCTAACTGTATGGTCCTAAACTGCAGTCTAAAATGTATGTACAAGTACTGTCAAGTACATACTTATCGGGACCCATTGTTACCCAGACCAGGGCAAAACTAAAGGTAGGTGCTTAGTTCCCAATTTTTTATTTTGTAACAGATTATGATGGTTAAGTATCTATTTAGGTGTTTTATTTGTAATATTGTCCGGCTTTACGATCAATAAGTATGGGGAAAAACGTAGGAAAGAGACTTTCGGTGACTGTTGATCGTACCACATTTCCGAATCACCACTGTTTTGCCCATAATGGCGCTTTGTGGTTTCCTGTGCAAAAACAACAAAAATAATCCTAAACATGCTTCTGAGAAGACTACGTTGCGTGTCTACGCGTTATTATGAACGCATAACAAGAGTTCTTAAGTAGGTACACATACACCAGCAAATTTTCGTCTGAGATTAAAAAATATATTTATAAGTAGGTTATACCTATATTAAATAAACCTATTCTGACGTCATAGTACCTATACGTGTAATGTGAGCTAACGACATCAGTAGTGGTCGTGTTAGCTCATCCAAAGAAGCTAAAATATCGGGGATCGAAACCAAAACTTAGTGGTCAAGAGGATGACCACACGAACCAAATAAAAAAAAACACAATTATACTTATGTGATTCTACGAGTATGAGTATCGGACATAACTAATATAAAGTAGAAATTTTTTATCGAAATTAGAAAAGCTTTATTTAGCGATATTTTTCTCGCCAAAATGTTTAAGCCGCCGTATTTAAATTATATTACATTATCCGTACCTTAATTACTATTACGGAATTTCGCAATACCCTATAATAATTGAAGCTCGTGACCTTTGTGATGTAGATAGGTGTATTATATAATAGCAGGTGTATTATGAAATAGATGTGTCATACCAGCAGTGAATCATTATCGATGTACTTCTAACCCAGCGACTTTAAGATTTGTACTAATTGTCCTACCACTCTGGTAAACTGTGCCATCAACAATATTAAAAGCAACAAGCGTACTAAATCGGCTTTTCAAGGTGTTTAATGAATCATACGCGTGTTTGTACAACTCTGTATCTGCCAGCATGAAACTGACGTACATGTGAGATACGCGCTGTAGGCTCCCCACGCGACCGGTGCCCTTATGCAACTGTCCCAGACTGGAAGGACTGAAAACTCTAATGTACACATAGTCACCTCATGCACGATAAAAGTGTCTCCAAGGAAGATTTTATGCCAAGCCTGCCGATGCCTGTCAAATCCTTTTTCTCAAAAATTGATAAAGTTACCAAGTTGAAATTCAAACGCTATGGTCCCTAAGAGGTATAAAAAATTAGGCTTCTAAGTCAACTAAATCAAAAGATATAGACATTTACATGTCGCATATTTTGAAACATTTCGCAAATTTACTCATCAAAACAAAGAATCAACGCACAACCGTATACCGTAAATGTGTACTAAGAAAGGAATTTGTAAAATTCCACCCCAAAGTACATACAAAAGGGGATGAAAGATTGTTTGGGTAAAAAAATGATAACTTAGAGCCGTGAAAATTATTATGAAGGTTACTTACTCATTATAAATAAAAAACATGATTTTTAGCGTTTTATAAATCCACCCTTAAGTGTGTGAAATAAAGGAAAACAGTTTGTATTGGGGTCTCGAGTTAGTTTAAGTCGAAAACGTGGCTTTAGGTTGATCTTGCTGTAAAAACTTGAAATACTGTGAAGAAAATCTAGAAAACATTTCAACACAACCACATGATACGAAATTGCAATAAAAATTATAGCAGGAGAAATGGGTTTATTAAATCATGAGCGATGTTAATTCCCCGTCGTTTCTGAATAAACTCAATACTGAGATTAAAAAATCAACTGCAAATACAACTTTGTTTCTTATGTTTCACTACTCTGGTCATAGGTAGATAAGATGAATGTTTGCTATTGACATGGGTGCGGAAGCCTTCATTTTGCATGTCCTGACGTGCACTTGTCCGGTTTTTTTATTGGCCAGTCATCATGTTCGCTTTGTCCCGTGCACAGTTTAGTAGAGATGGCAAGCCTACCTACGTGTGGTAGGTGTGAAGTAAGAGGCAAGGTCGACGAACTCATGTTTCGCGACACATTGTATACGATAGGAAGTATGTTCTGAAATTCCTTCAAGGACCACGTGGTCAAATGATGTGGGTGTTTCACTTCCACAGGTGCCTAGGTCACAGAGGTACATACCTACTGTACCCACATTTGCCAAGGTCAAATTTTATAAAATATGAAATACTTATGTTATGTGTTCTTTCGATTTTCTTGACTTTCTTGTTGTGTTTTAAACTAAATTGTTCGATTTCAGATGTAGGTACATAGATTTTTGTAGATAGAGTCTCAAATATATTGTTTAGGTATTCAGATATTTGAATGATAATATTGTTCTATGAAATACCTCATTTTGGACGGCTTCAATGAATGTAGCTATCGTTATATTCGGTTGTTTTAATACGAAATAAGTACTATTTTTTTTCACTCCTTACTATTTCATTATTTCACCAAATATCATGCAGAATACAGGATTTAGGTACCCAGTATAATTTGATCTCTCTTTATGTCTAATAGTTTTCCTATAAGTAACCTTGGGTCTACCCTTGACCTGATGACAGCATTGCCATGTTATTATGCTTATACTATACATGTAAATAGCACCATTCGTATTAATAAATACCTTGTCACGCATTATTCTATGTAATAGTACATAAGTTCTAGATATTGAGGAAAATTTCCGTCATACCTACAAATGACAACGTAATGTTTACAAGTTTATTTATGTATTTAGTTAGTGCCATTTTCAAGTGAATATTTCCAAGTTTTGGCCTTTTTTAGGATGTATCCTTTCTACCTGCTACAAAAGAAACCTCTTAAGATTTGACAACACTTCAAAAAATATTATTGACATATACTTAGGTAGGTATGTGAAAAATTAAAGTTTTCAGTGTTTTGCTCTGTGGAAACTAAATATCCCCCGCCATGATCGATGTATTACTCCTGCCTGGAAATGATTTAAACTTTTACTGACGACAAATTTCAGGATATACCTAGCCTATTATAGGATATACCTAGCCTATTATAGGATATACCTAGCCTATTATAGGATATACCTAGCCTATTTCCTTTGATAAAAGCCTATTTCACATACGACGTCGCGCTGTAGTCGCGTGTCGGCAATACTATTTACACTGTGCACAATTTGGTTTCGTATTTTTTACTTCCTATGTGAAATTGACCATAGGTAGCCTTATAACTACTAGTTGCAACTCAAATCTTTAAACCAAAACAAAATAATGTTAAAAACAAATAGGTACCAGTCTCGTTATTTTCTTAACTCTACGTTCAAAGAAGACGAACTTATGTTATGTATTTTTTTTGCTTTAGTAACATAGAAATATTAAGTAACTATTACGTGACAAAATTACAACTATTCGCACTGACAAAAAATTATATTTTTTTATTTAAAGGGTTAGTTTTGATCCATCTTTCGCGCTGACAGTCGGGTCAATAAAACAATTATGTATTATAGAGTTTTATATTAATACGTTTTTTGCTGATGACTAAAATATCGTCCATCGGATCGTATGTGGGCAGTACCGATGACTGTTTTCAAGATCACACAAGTCTGACACACGGACGGAGAGGCCGTCGAGTGTCCCCAGCTCAATTTGTCAGTTTCGCGATAACAATCAACCTGCGGTTGCAGCAATAAGGAACATCAGCTCTGTGTAGCTTTTCTTTGTCTTTCTGAGTTTAGGAAATGGTTACGGGGGACACAGTGCGAGGAAATGTAATGCGCGCATAAAATTAAAAGCGTGAAAAACGGTATGGTCATACGAGGAATTTATAAAGTTTTTATAGGAAGTTGTAAATTCGTGTTGAGTACCAAATTATCGAACATTTTGGCCGAAGGACGATCATGCTCGGTGAAATTAAACGCCGTGTGCCACACCGGCGAACAAAACAACTTCACGTCTGGTGTTTACATATGCTAATACGTTACACAAAGTGTTGTGGTCCAACTGCGCACTCGGGCTGTGTCCACCGCTTCATCAGATCCACTTCCGAACATTATCGCGTAAGTTTTATATTATATTTGTACGAGACCGGTGTAGGTAAATAAATCGTCTTTAATTAGGTGTGTTTAAAGCTTTGTTTGTCACTTTATTTCATAACATCGCGACTAATAAACTTCGTTTTTGCTCTTTGCTCCGCGAATTTTCGTATTATTGCAGCTTGCTTACATAGTACCTGCATACATAGTACATGCATAATATTATATAAGATACCGTAATTTCAGTTCTTATGTGCTTGGTAATATGTTGAGCTGCATTAAATGAAATACATTTATGTAGGAATAAGGAGTTGAAACTTGTTTGCTTGTTTGTCTTTGCCAGAAAATTCGCGTTGATCTACTGAGGATTGAGTAGCGTTATCATAAATTATTATATGTCATTATTTGTTAAGGCTAAAGCGCCCATCTAGCCCGCGAAGTTCAAATTTTTAGAAGTTTTTTAGATTTTTTTCAAAATCTGATGATAATAAAAGGCACATTTTGTAATTCGCGACAAAGACCGTGTGCAGTGCATTTATTAATATATCCAACTTACTCTAAAACATTTCAAGAACGACAGCTATCCAGATAATCTGGCAATTTTTGTATATTTAGTGATTTACTAGTATCATATCCACCGTGATAATATTTAGAGTAAAATAAATGTATTCATAAACGCACTGCATACTGTGTTTGTCGCAAATCACAAAATGTTGTCTTAATTGTTTTCAGATTTTGGATAAACTATAAAAATACTCGAAAATTTTTAAATTTCGCGGGCTAGACAGGCGCCTTCACCTTAAACACCAAGAGTCTTACCTCTTATTAATAAACGTGGATTAGCGGTTGTATAGTTACACCATGCTTTATCTTCTTCTTTCAAATGTCAAAATACTGATGACAGAAATAGTTAATTTGGAGTTTAACTATTTATTCCCTATGCCACGTTTATTAATAAGAGGGTGAAGGTCTAATGTCTTAAAAGACCTCAAGAGAACTTGGATAAGACATGGTGTGAAGTTTCGTACCTGTAGTAGGTATGTACAGGTTGAAACATAAAGGGTATATTTTTTATAAAAAACTTACCTTTTTAAGTCTAAAACTATCAGCTTTGGAGGAAACTTGATAAACAAAAGTGTTATAGGGATATAGCTGTTGACAAATTTCATAAGTCTACAAAAGTACTTAAAATGTTAATGTCTTAAACCTTTAGCACTTCAAATGTCCCACATAGCCGATAGTTTTAGATTTACAAAGATAGTTGCAACAAAAATGTATACCCTTTCTGTTTCACCTAGTATAGGAAATAAGATAATTGGGTAGTCCCGATATATCAGTAGTTCCTGAATATTTCCATAGAATCGGAATGTCGTGTCGACACGTTAACCCCGAAAATTAAGTATTTGTCGTCATAAAACAGAGAACGGAAAGGTCGCCGGTGCCCAGCGGAGAGGCCGAGTTTGTTACTATTTTGCTTTTGACACACTTATACAAATGTTTAATTATGTCCACCGCCGACTCTATAATTACGTTGCGCAAAATCATTATTGCATTCAAGAGACAATCATTTGCATTTGATTGCATGTGTTCGGAAATGGGTTACCATTTAAAAAATATTTTAAGCCGTAGTGATCTTGGTAGCTTGTTACCTAATTAGTTTTTAAATTGATAGCGGTAAGAGAGGTACCTAGACGGCAATAAAAATAGAACATTCTTATAAAAGTATAGGTAATAATTATATTCAGAAATGTACCTACCTAATAAGAAAATCTATTCCATTCTAATTATGTACTGAAACCCAAAATTGCTTTTATTCATGTAAGCCAACAAAGCATTTATGAATGGTCAAAATCTACCACCGATTCGGAATGCTGCTTCCACTGAGAAGATCCGGCAAGAAAGTCAATGATTACTCTCTTACAAAATTAACTTCCCGCCTGCAAAAAAGGACAGGATTTTCAAGCTGTCCCTTTCTGTAAAAACTCGAATCGTTGATTTTGCTTAAGCTCACGTGTTTACTTTAATGGTCATTGTTACATTTTAACCGGATTGAAACGCGACTTCAACTGAGAAGATCAGGCAAGAACCTAATGTTATGTTATTTTTAGTTGTAATTACTTAATAGGTATATTATAACAAAAAAAATAATTATTTTGGTAAAGAATATAGCACCAATTTTGATATAATCAGGAATTTAATTAAGCATTTTATATTAATTATGAATTTCACGCTGCTGGATCCCAAATCGTACTACCTATATTTTGTAACCATACTAATAGCGGTAAATATAAACATAATAATAACTTTAAAAACGCAACAGCATAATATCAAGTGACCGCAACAAAGATCTGGCAAGCAACATATTGTTGATTTTACAAGATGATTTATAAATGAACACATTCCACCCACGAGCGGCGCAGACCTCAGCCGGCCATTATTCATCATCAGTTTACAGTGACAATTATATTATGTTAGGGACTGCATTTTTGTTTTTAATACAACAAGATGAACGGCAGATATGTGTTCTAATACTACAGACTGTTTCGAAAAGGTGAAAGAATTACAAAATCTTTATACTTTATATATCGGGCAAAGAAACCGAGAAACAAATCTATATCAGCAAAAAAAAACAATACAACTCGTACTTTTTATAATTCTGACTGAAATTCACTTCCTTTTAATAAATTGTATCTACTCGTAATAGCAATTTTAAATTTTGCAATTTTTTTAACATTTCAAAATTGTGACAAATATTCAGTCCTGTCTGTAACTCAGAATATTTAGGTACAGTACAGTGTGTCCTCAATAGACTATAACATATTATGTAAGTAGGTACTAAAATTAGAATTTTAGACTCCACCCTGTAAGTATAATAATGTTGGTAAGTATAAGTTAAAATTGCATACAAATACCATGGATAGGAAATTTCCATCCCCCTCACCCAAAACCAGTTTAAGCTAGCTCCTATGAATGTCTTCAAAGACAACAACATCACGGAATACGATCCAAACCTGTTTCTAATCGTAGTTTTGAATTGGAAAATTTTACTCCAATGCCTCAAGTGACTTTAGTGACTCAAAGTTGAGTTGTACATAATTCTAAGAAATCCATTCGGATGAATCAAGTCCGAGCCATTCAGAATATCCATATTAGGTAATAATGTCTGATGATGTATTATGAATGCAAATCATAATACCTACGACTAACTGCAATAAACATAGAAAATTAAATCTACAAAGTTTTAATAAATGAATATTTCAGAATTGAACAAAAAAAAGAGATCAGTAGCTGTGTTCTTGTTTTTAATAAACTTGGTACAATAGTGTCTACAGTACTCGTCATCATCATCTGCCTTACCTTTTCCCATTATCTGGGGTCGGCGCAGTATGTCTTTTCCTTCCATACATCGCGCTTTCCCGTCATACTCACATCCACTCCAACCTCGTTCATATCCTTCTTAATACAATCCATCCATCTTTTCTTGGGCCTTCCTCTCGCACTGTATCCATCCACATTCATATTCATCACTCGTTTAGTCACATGCTTCTCATCCCTTCTCATCACGTGTCCAAACCATTCCAGCCTCCTACCTCTCACTTTATCTGTTATTGGCGCTACCCTGACACTACCTCTTATATACACATCCATTCTTCACCTTATCCATTCGCGTCACTCCACACATCCATCTCAACATTCGCATCTCAGCAGAGTGGAGACGTTTCTCTTCCCGCACTTTAGCCGCCCAGCATTCCGAGCCGTACATGATTACCGGTCTTATAATCGATTTGTAGATTTTTCCCTTAATTTTAATTGGCATCCTTGGGTCGCATGTAGTGCTAGTAACTTGTCTCCACTTCTGCCATCCTGCATTGATTCGCCGTTTTATGTCCCGGTCAACTTCACCGTCATGCTGGAGTAACGAACCGAGATATTTAAAATCAGAACACACTGGTATCACAACATTATCCATTTTAATGGACACTGCACTAGAGACACCGCCGAAATCACAGAACATGTATTCAGTCTTGGTTCTGCTGATTTTCAAGCCAACAGCCTCCAGTGCGTGCCGCCAATCCTGCAGTTTGCTCTGTAATACCGTTCCATCCTCCTCTATGAGCACGATGTCGTCGGCAAAGAGCATACACCAGGGCGCCTCTTCCTGTAGGGCCGATGTCAAAGCATCCATAACTAACAGGAAGAGGTATGGGCTTAAGGCCGATCCCTGATGCAAACCGACTGCTACTCCGAATCCGTCCGTTACTCCAGCTGCGGATCTCACCCTGGTAACCGGGTTTCTGTACATGGCACGAATCAATTTAACATACTTCGCAGGCAAACCTCTTTCTTTCATCGCCCACCACAGAACCTCTCTAGGTACCCTATCGTATGCCTTTTCGAGGTCAACAAATACCATGTGCAAGTTCTTATGAGCACGTCTGTATTTTTCCATTAACTGTCGAATGGCAAATATAGCATCTGCAGTGCCTCTTCCGGGCATAAAACCGAACTGGTTTTGTGTGACCTCAGTTTCCATTCGCAGCCTCTTCTCTATTACCTTCTCCCATATCTTCATCGTATGTGCTATTAGCTTTATTCCTCTATACCCATTGCAATCTTGGACGTCTCCTTTCCCCTTAAAAATAGGCACCAGATGACTGCTACTCCATTCCAAGGGGATAGTTTCCTCGTCTATGAGTTTATTGAAGAATAAAGCTAACCACTTATATCCGTCCACATTTAAAACTTTCCATACTTCCGCAGGTATACCATCTGGACCCACCGATTTTCCATTTTTCATCCCTCTCACCGCATTTTTAACTTCTTCTACACACACTTCACTTATCAATCCTAAGTTTTCTCTTGCCACATTCAATACGCCATCCCAGTCATTCTCTTCATTCAATAATCTTTCAAAATACATCTTCCATCTACTTTGAATATCCTCATCTTTCGTTAGTACTTTTCCGGCTTCGTCTTTAACACATTTTATGTGTGTAAGATCCTTGCTCTGATTTTCTCTTGTTTTGATCATTCGGTATAACAGCTTTTGTCCCACAGGATCTTTTAACTGGGAATAGAGTTTCTCCTGCTGCTCCGCTCTTGCCATGGCTACAGCTTTTTTCGCTCCCCGTTTTGCCTGGTTATAAAACTCTTTCTTCTCCTGAGCTATCTGATCATTACTCTTACAACTCTGCCACTCTTTAAATGCATTCTTCTTCTTATACAAAGCTTGTTTTACATCTTCCTTCCACCACCAAGTTTCCTTTCCAACCTTACTTCTCCTACCCTTTGTTTCACCCAAAACATCTTTAGCACTCTTCTTAATTGCGTCAGCAATTTCTTCCCAACATTCATTCACAGTCATTCTGGGCAACCTTTCATACATATCATTCATTTTACATACCACTTGCTCTTTAAATTCCTTTGCACGTTCTCCCTCTTCAAGCATCCACCACTTAATTTTTGGGGTTGGCTTTATCTCATTTCGGCTGTTACTAAGTTTTATTTTTAATTCTATTACTAATAGTCTATGTTGTGTTACAACTGCTTCGCCTGGAATCACTTTGCAGTCCTTTACCAGGTTAAGCCTATTTCTGTTAATGAGAAAATAATCAATTTGAGTTTTGTATGGGCCACTCTTATATGTGATGAGATGCTCTTCATTTTTATCAAAAAAAGTGTTAGCTAAGGCTAAATCGAAGGCGCTAGCAGCTTCTAGAAGATTTTCTCCCTCTTCATTCCTATTCCCAAAACCTTTACCCCCATGTACCCTTTCATAATCGTCATTAGTTTTACCTACGTGTGCATTGAAATCCCCGCCTATGATCAGTTCCTCACTCTGCGGTATGGCCATTAAAACCGTATCCATATCCTGCCAAAATTCTTCTTTCATACTAGCATCACATCCCACTTGTGGAGCGTAAACGCTTACTACATTCAAAACTATATTCTTTAACACAATTTTTATCGCTATTATTCTATCATTTACCCTTTTTACGTCCGTCACACTGCTTTTCATATCGCTATCAACCACAATCCCTACCCCGTTTCGTTTCCCATCCCTACCACAATAAAATAGCTTGTATCCTTCTCCAATCTCTCTTGCCTTTGACCCTTTCCATTTTGTTTCCTGTAGACAAGCTATATTTATTCTCCTTCTTTTCAATAAGTCGGCTATTTCCGCTCCTTTTCCTGTCATACTTCCCACATTCAGGCTTCCCATTCTAACTCTTTTTTCCTGGACTTGCTTCTTACGTCGCGCCCATCCAGGAAAGCGCGACAACCCTCTACAGTACTCGTACACAATCGTAATTTAATAAATACATCGGGCACTGAGTACCCGCGCGGTTTCAATAAATAATAGATTAAATCATGACTCCTTTCTTTAAAAATAATGTACTTAATATGTTCAAAACAAGAATGTGGATGGATTTCTACCTAACATTGTGATAATAATTTTAAATTACGTGAATTTTACCTAGGACTTACCTACGTACATTGATCCAATTTAATATTATTATCCGGCAATTTTCCAATGAGAAACGCTTCCGCACATACAACCGCGGTAATATAATATTATTATCATATTATATAGAGGTAGATATTGTATACTTAAGTATTTGTCCTATTAGTTGCGACAAGGAGCCTTTTAGTATTGCATGGCCATTCTTATACAATTTACTTTCAAGTATTTACTTTTAATCCTTATGTAATTCTTGGAGACTTATTCAAAAAAAATACTACAGCCCCAAAAATAAAGCATTAAAATACTTTATTATATCACGTTTATACTTATAGAGGCAAATAAAAAATGACGTGGGTAGAGACGCGAAGAGATCTTAATAAATTAATCGGTCAACATGAACCGAATATGATGTATGTGGGATGCGATACAACTTATTGAAGAGTCACGTTTTTCTTTACGGGCAATATTGGATTTGTGTATCCAAATTAGATAAAGTTTTTTTACGATACAATGTTTTATACTTAGATAGAAATATTTGAATTAGACTCTCCAACAGCTGTAAAACCCAGGATAGAGCTTTTACTGAATGAAACTAAAAATTTTATGAGCTCATAGTAAGCATGTACTTATTATAGCTATTGAATAGGCAGAAAAAATATAAAACCTATATGCGTGCCGCTCCCACTGAGCAATGGAATGAAGTTTTTCAAGTTCCATATAAAGATGATGACTGCGTTGTTAGGGTTGGTAAATTGGGCTTTAGGATCCCTTCAAGCTGTAATGATACATGGTGCATATAAATACCTTTGATGAACAACTCAATTACTGATTGTGTGGCTTTGTTAGTGAACTGCACAATAACACAACTGACATTGTGAGAACAGTGGTTTTTAATACGTCAATATAGTTTTAATTTGTGGCTTTTATACTGCGGTATCCTATAGTCAGATTAAAAAAAATGCACGTCATAAAACAGTGAAATTAGTTACAAATACTGAGCATCGTAACTCGTAGTAAGTGGCATTATAAGCCCCGTGCGTTGCCTGCGGCTCGCCACCCCTGTGCTTAACTGCATTGGGGACCAGGCGCGCAGAACCGGGCATGCGTGGGAACAGGCCATCCACACTGGGTCATTAGTGCTCGCCCCATGCGCTCCTCGTTCCACCAATATATACGTATAGCCGCAGTAAATGTACTAGGACAACATAAATCGCGAGCCATTATTCTGTCCCGTGTGGTTTACGCAAACGTGCGCCGATTCCTTAACGTTTTTGATTTATTCAACAAGGTAAACAGTTGTTAGGACATAGTGGTACGATACGAAGCGACTATGTATTGTTTTTTTATAAGAATTAATCGTCTTTTGTTCTGAGAATCAGCAGTGTAAACAATAAACGATTTTAATGGCTGTACAAGTGTGCAATGCATCATGTACTAATCTTGAATTCTGGAATCATTTTGGATTGCGCGATTGGTGAGGTAAGTGTATCTCTCATCTTCTTCTGAAACCTTTGTCGGTGCAGACGTTGAAGGGCTATCTTTCCACATGTACCTACCGGTTTGGAGTAGCCTCAGGGTAAATGACATCGAATATTTATTATGTAGTGTATGTTCTTTATTTATTAATAATTTTATACTCTCTTAGGTACTTACTTTTTAGTGACAATGGTGCCTGCAGTGCTCACATTATGATGTTGTTCCTGATAATGTACACCATCTTTCATTGAAATGAGTAACCATTAAGTTTCTTGCCGGATCTTCTCGATGGAAGCCGCATTCTGAACCGGTTGTAGATCTTGCTGACTATTGATAAGTGCATTGTTGGCTTGCATTATTTTATTTTTCTATTCTTGGTTTTTCTCTTCCACGGCTCCCTTCTACATATTTACAACAGCTACAGTTTAAACTTTACAATTTAGGTACTAGGTTAGCTGACAAAACTTCCTTAGCTACCTAATGATTTGGTATTTTGTAACATATGGCATGACGGCAAGTTTGAATTATCATCGTGATTGTTTTGCTTGGATATAAATTACTAAGGATTTTAACAAAACATAGTTACAATATGTTATCCAATAAGTACATTTATAATGTATATTACTAGAGACTGTTGCTGTCTTAATCATTGGCAATACTTTAACGATTACTTAACATATAATTTTGATTATATTAACATCAATTAATTAATCGAACAATTAAAAATAAATCGATAACTTTGTTTTTAGTTAAAATAATGCTTTTAGAATAAAAACTCAAATCTGTCTAATTATTGGTTCAGGCTCAGTTTAAAATGTAACCAACAATTTCACTTTGTATCACAGACCTCGGACATTGTTGACGTATGTTGAAACCCTCCGAGGCAGAACATCTAGTAATACAAAAACGATCAGAATCAGCGAACAGACAATTATAAGTGACGTTACATGAGCAAATGTAAATGACTTCTATGGCGTGAGGTGCGCATTGCGTGACTCCCATCGTCGACATCTCGACCCGTTTCTTTCCCCATCGATTTTACACCAGTGTTTGTCTTTTCCTCTAGTAGGTATTATGGGACTTTTTCTTCCCATAATTTAATTTCCCGGAGTCTATGTCTATACAATCAATTAGTGATACTACTAAGAGTTACGAACTAAGTACTATATTTTGCAATAAGCGGCCATTCACACGGTTAAAAAGGCACAAAAATTTACATATATTTTACCTATCCAGATGTAAAATATGGTCATTATAATAATATCATTAAATTGTATTAGCAAAACGGTGTCGGATTTATCCTGTCAATTGCCGATAAGGCAATAAGTAATTTTCAATTTATTCTCCCAATTCATTGGGTGCAATAACATAATAAAAAAATAAACATAAATATTAGCATGAAAATGTTCTCGATGTAATCATGAGTTCAGCAAATAAATGTAATTAGAATCCTTTACTACCACCGAGGTATAAGATTTCCTGTGAGTTTTTACGCACTTACACCGAAAACATAATACGCATTGCTCGCGCGTGATTTGAATATCGGACCCGCACTCGCCAGCTGAATAACAAATACCATCTAGGAAGTACCATGATAGGGCTTTGAGGATACTGAAGAACATCTTACGTGACTATTGTCACGGTGTTGGCCTTGGGCGGGGACTCACAGGTACACTCATTGCACGTAATTGCGTGGGTACTTACAAAAATGTATCGTATTTGCTTCCTTATAATGTTCGATTTTCATAGTTCGATGCTCGTCAAGCTTCTTTGAAAACAATCGAAAAGTCCTAAGTCGATCATCTGCGGATGCACTGACGTCGCTGTTTGCTGTTGGTGCACAGAGTAAAATTGATTGCTCACTTTATTGCAATAAGTCTCTAGTCGTAATATGTATGAGCTAGTCAGAAATGCGTTTAGATGTGTCAAATTAGGTTTAGTTGCGCTTAATATCTCGATATCGGTCGATAAAAAATTTAGTAAATTTGGGGGATAGAGGGTGCCTCCCTGTTTTTGTTGTAATTCCTTTTTAGATTTGTATTTTTATTTTATTCTTCTTGAACATCTATGAGAATACCTCGAAACATACAAGTGTCTTCCTATTACAGAAAACAACTTTGTCTTCGACTGTATGCACTTAGGACGCCGCGATATTTTTCTACAATAAGTGCTTGAAACTGTTAGATAGTGATCCAGTTAATGGGCGTGTTTTATGTAGACGTTGTTATGGGTGCGATTATAGTTTGATTTTAAGTAATAATAAAATGTTATGAGACTAAGTACCTACCTTGTATACCTACCAAATGGAAAAATATGATTTTCTTAGTAATTAACACGGTTTACGTTGAATCTATTAGTTGGATAATCCGTCATTATGCAGAAACATTTCATTGGCTTCAGCCAAACGGACCGAATCACCACATTTTTTTTAGAAAAGTAATCAATCTGGTCGATTGTTTCTTGAGAACGCATTCCTAGGACAAATGTATGGAAAGGCGTCCAATAGAAGATTAGAAGGACATAGACTTCCCTATGCGTATGAGCACCATACCACTCTCAAGTAGTACATGGGGATCTTATATCATCAGGTAATTAATATAAACCTCTTTGTCCACAGCATAACAAATACAACGTCGGCAGCGGCGAGCAGTTCGACGACCTGGTGGGCCTCATCGAGCACTTCAGGTGCTACCCCATGATCGAGACCACTGGCGACGTGCTGCGACTGCTGCAGCCCGTCAGCGGCACCCGCCTCAGAGCCCACGATATCAACCGGAAGGTTCTGGAGATGCAGGTGAGTGGGAACCGACAGCCAGATGGAACAATAATAATCATCATAGACCAGTGCGGTAATATACTCTGAATGGGTAGGCAGATGCCGCTGGACCAAAAATAGGGGAAGAGCCTATTGCCGCGCTCCCGCTAATGCGATGGGGATGCAGGACAAAGTCCACCACGCTGGCCATGTGTGTGGTGGTAAAGTTTGTACGTCTGTCGAAAGCTGTGCAGGATTTTTCACAATGTTTTCCTCCACCGATTTTTTTTTCTGTGCTTAACCCTAAGACTTCTTCTCTATCGTGCAAAATTATCGGCATACTCCATTAGGCCTGTACTATTCTCTGAAAGCGGGGGGAGGGGACACACACTCATTTCCTTGATGGTACATACTGATGTGCAATGATTATGCACCTAATTAAGTTACCGGGCGCACACCCAAATGCAACGCTCATTGAGCATAGCAATTGTGCTCCATAGTGTTGTGTTACTATTTTTGAGTCTAAAGTTTAGTATTCCAAAGAACCTCTTCTCCAACACAATCTATGTAAGTAATATTGCACCACAAAAGCAACTAATCGGCCCTGATTTCAAGAACAGATTTCGAAACAAATCGCATGTCCTATGACCCCTACATCACTCACACAATATGACATGTGCAATCATCGCGTCAAGTGACTTACCAGGATTTGAATAAAACATGTTGCACCTGAGATGTTGAGGAACGCACGTGTCGGCCAACGCGCGGACAGTTATTTCATAAAAATGCCACGCGTTTCTGTCTGCATTGCGTTGGTATGTGGGCTGAATGTGGATATGATAGGTGCTTAAGTGAGTTGCGTAACCTCCTGATCAGGATAAGTAGTAATGAGATGGTGTTATAACTCTAAATTGAAAATTTAAAAACCCCCGATGCGATGACCTGTTCATCAAATATATAATTTACCTAGTTCTTCCAAATAATGATGTTAGCGCGATTTGCGTAGCTCCCGTAGCTCAGTATCCATAGCTCATCTCGCAAATTCATCTGGTACAACTAGTTTCGATGCCAGATTATGAAAGCACCATGAAATCATTTGTTTTGGCTTCCTCATTTATAATCTAAGATATACAATAATCAACAGAAAATCTGTGTAAAAGTATGAGACATTATTTTGTTATGACAGTACAATAATTGACATTAGAATAGACAACGAATCTAAATATTGATGCCACGGAGGTTTAATTCGTAGTAAAATATTATCAATTATGATTCAATTTCATGTAATAACTCTGGTTGAGGTGGACGGGAGCAGCCCAGGGAAAGAATTTTCAATAACGCTAAAATTATTTTAAATTAGTTTAGTTTTTTTATATTCTTTGTAAATGGCGGAGCAACGCCCTCTAGATTTATTATAGCGTAATATTCCATGACCATTAACAAACCAAACAAAATTTAACGCATGCGCGTATCCATCATTTGAAACGTCACTTATAGAACGTCTTTAGTTCATACACAAATCTCAATAAAATTGATAAAATATTCATTTTTTTCAGAATCAGGGAAACTTTTCAAATTTATTATATTGTAAAAAGCCAGTGCAGACTATTACGATCATTTAAAAATATAATAAATCTAAATCCAATCATCTCAAATTTCGACTGGATTCGAGCCGAGGGGTTTTGGCCGTGGATGTGGCTTTTTTAACCTACAAAAGAGCTGATGATCTTCAAACGGCTGAACCGATTTTCATGAAACATAGCTAAGAACACTCTCGATCAGAATACCTATCTAACAAAAGAAACAAAATTGAAATCGGTTCATCAGCTTGGGCGCTACGTTGCCACAGACAGACACACAGATCCACAGATACACAGATACACAGATACACATGTTAAACTTATAACACCCCTCGTTTTTCGTCGGGGGTTAAAAAGAGCGATGAACGTATAAGACGTTCAACCCCCGTAGCCAAGTGGTTTCATCTAGAAGCGTTTCTATCAAACGCTACGCTTAAAGGTATGGAAATGACATTACAAGTCGATAATTAGATCACGTGACTTATATTATTTCCATACATGAAGCGTGGCGATTTGTAGAAACGAACATAGACGAAGTCACTTGGCTAGAGGGGCTGGTCTATGACGTTTGGCTCTCAAAATTAGCATTTTTCTCGCTCAACTCCTGTTGAGTCTGTTTTGAGACCCCACATGACTTGAGAAAGAATTGGGCTAATTTTGAGAGACGCATATATCTTGGTCGTCGAGACCAATGAGTGAGAGAGCCGGAAGCCCTTTTGTCCCACTCCCCATACGCTTGCTTGCCGACTTTGTTCTATGTAAAAAATATAGCACCATAGTTTCAGTTATTGAAGTAAATGCATGGTTAATGCATTTCGTGGATTGTTTCAGGACATGGATGACCTCCAGAAACTCGACCAGAAGAGAGGATTCGACGGAGAGTTTCAATCATTGAAGATGTTAGAAGACAGACACGTCTTCAGCACCTTCGAGGGCACTAAGCCCCAAAACATAACCAAGAATAGATACAGAAACATTCTACCTTGTAAGTATCTTGCGATTTTATCTGCTATAATCCATAGTAATCAATCGATCTCAAATCTCTTGGAATTGTCATTCACTGGCGGCGGATCGAAAATGGATAAACAGATATGGTTGGGTGTGTTGGTCACAACAAAATGACACGTCAAAAGCGTACTCATGATCGCTCTCAGATAAATCTCGATAAATAAATGTTGGTATTTATTCTAATAAGATGACCAAACGCGTGTGGTGTTGCGTCGCTGCGACAACCGCCCCGACGCGGACTACATCAACGCGAGCTACGTACGCTCCTCGCGGCTCAGCGACTCCGCCAGCTCTGTGCAGTCCTCCAATGAGAGCCTCAATAGCGTACAGTGTGAGTATACTAACTCATCCAATAGGAACATTGATTATTTGGTTACCTGTTGTATCTTCTCTTGGGTCGTCTCCATCTTCTTCCGGCCGGTCTTGAGCATCAAAGTTTACCACCGGAGCTCACTGCAGCTTTTTGGGTCTAACTTTTTAGGAGTTAAAAATAATTTTGCAGTAATTTGCAATGTGATGGAAGCCACTTAGCTTGAATTTGCACTGTCCTAATATTTACATCGATCTAAGTGGTTAAATTTATTATTTGACAGCACAAAATAGAGACAGCATCACAAATCGTTACGGGTATTTTGAACATAAAACAAAACTCTACGATAATAATGGTGCATTTATTTTGTAAGTACCTACTACTGAAAAGATTTCTTTGCACTGTGTTTGTGACATTTAAATACTGATATTGTGAAACTTTGTAACATTTCAAGCAAAGTTAATTTTTGAATTGTACCTACTTGTACAGGGTTTACATTTACAGGGTGCAGACTGTGTATAAACACTGCACGATTTGGGTAATGAACTCACGATAGCAGGTGGCCTACAACCACTAAACCTGGGAGGACATTGGATCATATCATCCTATTTGTACATTAGCTTCGAGTTATCCGCTTTCCTCATTATGGAATGGAATTATAGATAATTGAATTGCATTTTCAATTTCGCGTTTTCCTTGTAAAATAACCTGTATTGATTCATAATCAGTTGATAATGTGACCTAGATTTAGGTAGGTACTGGTGAATCCCCTTCCTAGATTAGATACCTAACAGATAACCATCGCCGGTAAAGTGAGTAATCCAGCTAGCATAGTACAGTCAAAGAAAAAACTGTAAAGAGGCGACATTCGTCACCCCTCCCCCCTCTACGCCAACCGTGAAGTAAGTTCTACAGTCTACAGATTCGTCAACGTTAAAATGTTTGAATGAAATTTGGTTTCCTCGGGTCATTCATAGTCATTCATAGTACCTACTTATAGTATAAGAAATAATAATTCTATATATCTAACACCCTATTTAAGATTAGACGTGTGTTGTAAGTATATGTATGTTTTTCGGTTATAAGGAAAATGGTCTCTTTTGTGTCCATTGTAAACACAATATCGATGCTGCGCAGGCGTCGAATACAATACTCGAATTCTAATACCTTCATCACCACGTACTCTGTGCAGCTGTATGAATAAATTCCGATCTCATTTAAATATTAATGGTTTAAAGATAGCTTGTTCGTCTTATTGTTTACCTACCAACAAAATAGAACTGAATATCTTAACTAAACTATATTTAGTACTACTAGCTGAGCCCGCGACGTCGTCCGCGTGGACATTAACTTACCAAAAAATCCCGCACCCGCGTTCTGAGACCGCGCGACAGGACCCATTTTTTGTTTTCTGAAATAAAACCCTAAGTTAATCCTTATAACACCAGCTATCTGCCAGTGAAAGCCCCGTCAAAATCGGTCCAGCCGTTTCGGAGATTACCCGGAACAAACATACAGACAGCTTTTTTTCAAACGCGTTTTTGCTATTTGTGTCGTATGTAATTTCTTATGCATTTAGTGAAAAGGTGTTATTTTGATATTACAAACAGACACTCAGTACTTTATTTATTTGTAGTAGGTATATAGACTAAATAGATTTTTCAGCTGAGGCTTCTAGAATTGTGATAACCCATTGCTTAACTCCGTTAACTCCTTCAACTAAGCTAATGCACGTGCTATGATTGGAGGAGAAACCATTTCTTTATAAGGGTGATCTCTTAAACTACTATAAATGCTTATTAGGACTAGGACTTAGGAGATAAGTGTAAAGAGATTCTTTTAGTAGCTTTTGGTTCTTGTAGTAAACGGTGTTCCAAAAGTGAGAAAATACAGATGTGTTTCAGTGTCCTTTACTGTCAACTAGCTGACAGCATGTCTCATGTCTTCGCATAGCTCTGACCCTTATCAGATCACGCCGTGTGATGCGGGTGTTAGGTTTACTTGTGCTAGGAGGTTGTATGTACCAGGCGTGATTATTAAATGCGACCGTGAGATGACTAGGTGTATGTGCCTACGGATTGTTCACGTATTTTTATTACCATTTATATAAATGGTTTGGGAATCCCTTAAATTAGTAGTTAGGTAGTTACTACTCTTTTATAATGATAACTTCGCTTGCTTTGTAGGTAGGTACACCTAATTGACAACTAAATTAGTTAATTGGTTTTACCATCTAAGTCGAGATGGCATCCGATCCGGATGTAAACTTAAGGAAAATATATAATAATATCAATTTGTAAGTGCCGCCGTAAGCCTAAATAAAATAAACGATTTGACTTTGATCTCCAAGTGAGCGGGATATCCCCTGACCCCTAAGTAAGAGCTAAAACTCTTGCGGCCGAATCGGAAACGCTGCTCAAATTAATGAACCTACAGCGTATTTTTTTTAATCTTACGAGTATTGGCCTAATAAAGATACGGTACCTACCCATAATTGGTAGAAATCATAATCAAATCTGGATAAGGATAGCATGAGATACATGTGGTTGGCAAGAACGAGACGAGGCACTCATAGATGTAATCGCACGAAAAACTAGGCGTCATACAATAAAGTGTTATTTTTTGTTAACAGCACTAATCCTTAGCAGCGACCCAAAGAAGAATCCTCCCCTGGTAACCAAGTCTTTATCAGACGAGGCTCTGCGGGAAGTCAAGAGATCCTTCAAGCTGGACAAAATCAATGGCAACGTGTGTCGCGATGCAGGTAACTATCAATCAGAAGTCTAACGTCTAATACCGACTAGCATTTTACTCCCTTCTCCATCCATATGGGCTTCGGAAGTAAACAGTGTTAAAATCATAAAAAATGTGTACCTAATTATTATTATATTTTAAACTTTAATCATTGGGAGCATTGATAAGCATACCCTCTTCTCTCGTAACCAGCTCTTATGAACAGTTGATCAAATGAAATAAACCGAATTTTGTTATGCAAATAAATTGCAATAATTACTACAGATTATTTAAGTGTGCAAAAACCCATGGCGATTTAAGATCCATGTAGGTACTTACTAAGTACCTAATCGTCTGGCAGGCCTTACCAGGCAAACGACGATGTAATATCATCGAACTTTTCTCATGGTTATTTATTATCCCAGCAGTGAAAGACAAGGTGTACATAGCTGCCCAAGGATGCCTCTCGAACACGAAGGACGACTTCTGGCGGATGATCTGGCAGGAGGACGTCAGGGTCATCGCCATGATCACCAATGAAGTTGAAAATGGCAAGGTATATTCAGACTTCATACTGAAGTTATTGAGCGATTTGGTAGCAATGGTCGCGCAAACTCCACTGTACCTATGTTAACTGCCGTGGTTCGGCGTGAGTGGATTTTCTCGTGCAGTTACCTTATCCTTATTAGACTCGGACAGATTTATGTTTTTCGCTACTATGACAGACGGCCTGTAGTAGGACTCTGATGAACAAAGTGGTAAATACTTTTTTAAAGTATTGTGAGGTGTGCAATAATTTACAAAGCAAGAACCATCAAATAAATTTGTTAAAAAATCTCCGCGGAGTCACAGTGTGGGAGCAAAAAGGGTAAACAACAATATTTTTGTTACAGAAAAAATGTGAACGCTACTGGCCTCTATCGGGGCACGAGGAGCGGTTCGACTCCCTCACAGTGAAGTCCATATCGGAGACCCACTACGAGGACTACCTACTGAGGGAGTTTGACGTCTGCGACGAAAAGAGTTGTAGGACTATCTTTCAATTCCAATTCACGGTGAGTACATGCTCACAGAAATGGGAATCGATGGGGCTCGCAAATAGTATTAGATAAAAGGTATCCTATGTGCGCTGTCCCGGGGTCTCGGGATCTTTATTCTGTTTTATCAAAATTCAAGGGGCTGTTTCCGTACCTACTTACATAATACACAGACGGGAAGTATTATGTCTCTTACGATAAATACGGTACTTAAAAAATTGTGATCCATAATAGGCAATGTTCTGTAACAGGCCTGGCCCGACCACGGGACACCGATAGAGCCTGATGGAGTTTTGACCTTCATAGACGACATCAACAGACGGATGATTCAGAACACGCAAGACAATAATGCACCGGAACAGGTAAGAATCCACACTGAATTCCATAAATATTTTTCCAAACATAGATAGCAAAAATCGAATCAACTAATTAACAACTTTAGTAACTAAAATAAATTGAACGTATTGCCTTGCCGTTAGAATTAGATCGTACTAGCGAGGTAAAGCTGCAATCTTACATGCCATTTCCAGTATTTTTTATTGCTTGCTTTTCAGAATGTTCTCTGTGTGCACTGTTCGGCGGGTGTCGGCAGGACCGGCACATTCATAGTCTTGGACATACTCATTGACAAAATCAAATCATCCGGTGAGAATTCCGAGATCTTTATTAACTGTGATATGTTATGCTACTGCGAACTTGGCCCAGTGCATAGCCGTGTGCCATAATAATATAAGCTAATGCGACTTTATGTAGCATTATTTATTTTTGCATTAGCGACTCCTTTATGTTTGCATTGCGAAATTTATTTAAGTTACTTATTATTTTATTTCAACTACTTTGAAATTAAACTACTTTGCGGTATGATGTATTTATCGTGTTTGTTTTTCTTTTTTGCTTATGACCATGACCGTGAAATCAGATTGATACAGCGAAAGCAAAATAGAATTCAATGCGTAGCAAGTAGCAATGCAGAAGTACTGGACCTACTTACTCATTACGTAGCCTTTATTCTTATGTCTTATAAGTATGCTATTTGTCAAAAGGCGCAGATTTCCCTTGAAGCGATTCTGCCTTTTTTCGAGTCCTCATAACAATGTCCTCGTAGGCTTCAACTGCGACATCGACGTCCACACGACGGTGCAGCTGGTGAGGGCGCAGCGGACCGGGATGGTGCAGAACAAGGCGCAGTACAGGTTCATATACCTGGCACTGCAGGAGTACGTCGACAGCAAAAAAATGAAACTGAGAAGAAAGGTAACGATCTGTAAAACTTCGTTCTACTTAGTATTTACGGGCCTGAGGCCGTAATAAATCGCTCTCAAGACTGAGATCGATATTGGAAATGTCATACTAACGTCATCCCAATAGAAAATGACATGTCAAAAGTGTACTCAAGATCGCACTTAGATTTGAGATACCTAGATTTATACACGGGCTTCCGCTAGAATCTCGCAATACGTCAGTTTTGACAGCTGTCCGTAGTCCACTAACCACTCGCTCACCCGTGCCGACCGATTTCTAGTAGAGTAGACCCCACCGGTGCCGACCGATTTCTAGTAGAGTAGAGCCCACCCGTGCCGACCGATTTCTAGTAGAGTAGACCCCACTGGTGCCGACCGATTTCTAGTAGAGTAGAGCCCACCCGTGCCGACCGATTTCTAGTAGAGAAGACCCCACCGGTGCCGACCGATTTCTAGTAGAGTAGAGCCCACCCGTGCCGACCGATTTCTAGTAGAGTAGAGCCCACCCGTGCCGACCGATTTCTAGTAGAGTAGGGCCGACCGGTGCCGACCGATTTCTAGTAGAGTAGAGCCCACCCGTGCCGACCGATTTCCAGTAGAGTAGAGCCCACCCGTGCCGACCGATTTCTAGTAGAGTAGATCCCACCCGTGCCGACCGATTTCTAGTAGAGTAGAGCCCACCCGTGCCGACCGATTTCTAGTAGAGTAGAGCCCAACCGTGCCGACCGATTTCTAGTAGAGTAGAGCCCAACCGTGCCGACCGATTTCTACTAGACTTAAGTCGGTAGAGTGACTCTCACAGGCACGAGAAATAATTATATATTAGGTTTCCAGTATTAGCGCCATGCCCTGATAGGTACCTACCTACTTTCATGCTAGACGTCGTCCCTCCACTGAATGTGATTTTGTGGATATGAGAACTAATATCTAACTATTGGAATTTTAGTTTAGACGTTCTCTACCTGGACGTGCACCCGTTACGCAAGGTATCTTTAATATAAATTTTTCATTTCAGGTATACACATCAGACGCATAGATGTCTTCAAAGAACCAAAGTGTGAACAAAGACAAACAGTGATATTTATAAACTTTGTGCTACAAACTATCGTCATAATAAAAATACAAATAATTCAGTGCATAGTGCACGTGACATAGGTACTTACGTAATAAAATCATAATAATAGTTAAGTTTTTTTATAAATAAAATAAAAAAATGTTTATTTTTTTATTGTTTTATTAACCCTTTAGCTAGCTACTGTATAAATACCATGACACCTGTGTACCCCGTTTGGAGAGGCAGAGGTGTTCAGTTCGCCGAAGATCGGTACCAGCGACTGGAAATAATTTTGTGCTAAGATAATTAAACCATGGTGGTTGTTAGATTAGCTGACACTGGGATTTAAAGCCACCGCAAGTTACGTGTGTACCAAGCATAGTTCCATAATAACTCTTATTCATAGGTAGTACATATTGAATTGTAGATAGTAGGTACGTATATGAAAAGTGATATTTAAATAAAACATTGATTAACTTCCTTTATTTATTTTACATAAAACATTTTCAAGCTATCTGTTTAAACTAGGTACATAATCAAAATAATTTTCAATTATAACTAAACAATAATAATAGTACTTAATAAGTATTCCATTAATAACAAAGTATATAATTAAGTATTGCTTTAAGCTAGAAATGATTGCTAATAATTATAATTTTGTTAAAATAAAGGCTGACATTTTTTAATAATTAATTTTAATTTTGTATAATAATTATGGTCAATGTAAAAACGTAAAATGTAAAAATACCTAATTTGGCACATACACAAAGGTACCACTTTAATCTGAGGGCACATATCGATAAATAGGTGTAAAATTATGAAATACATTTTTATAAAAATGAGTTGTAAAACCTTAGCCCGAGGTGATAAAATAAATAGGTATAAGTACTTAGGTAATAAAACTTGTGAAAAAAAAAAATCTTGTCCCTTCATAAAATTGAATTTCCAGCCCCGTTTAGAACGAAATTATCTTGGAAATATCCTTTGTTGAACAGTTTGAAATAATCAGGTTAGGTATCTTTAGACTTTTACCCGACTACACCGGTAGAAAGGGTATTATGTTTGCAAGTGTATGTTTGTATACCTACCTATTGTCCAAGGATATTGTAGCGTGATATTTACTGAATTCCTACAAATATTAACGTGGTTAGCGGTTTAGATAATAGTTAAAAATACGAATATCGATGCCACAAATTTTAACACATTTAGTTATATATTTTGCCATCGGTTCAGGAATGTAAAAAGGGAAAATACATTAACAATTCCATGTACGATTATATTGTAGGTCTACATTACACCACTGAGACATTGATGGAGAAAAGCATTTTATATATTTAAATATTCTGTGTGAAAATATAATTCTTCTACGCATTATTTTCTATTTCTCATAAATAGTCCATCCAGCTATTCATGCTCAAAAAAGCTGTAAAAAAAGTTGTCTAAAGAATTATCAATCATTTCAAAAATTCATACCGAATAAGTCCGTTTGTAAAAAAATGTTGCCCGAAAAGAAGCCCTCGATGCTTGAAATTGTAGTGCATTATAATTTGAATACAATTTGTCGTTAAGTGATTGGCAACGAACATTAAAAAAGCGTTAACATTTTTCGTTTAACGCTATAGATAGGTAGATTAATATTATCTAGTACTAATCTACTAGACTAAATTACATTTTGACTAAATGTAGATATATAATTTCGAGTCTAAAAATATGTAATTGGATATTTTAACACATAAAATTTTATATAACAATATCACTCGTTATTTTTTTTATTTAATCAATTTGACCGTGTCACTTTATGACTTTACTGAATTATGCATTGATTTATCTATCATTACTACGTAATATTGATGACGGTTTCTGAGTGCGAGTATGTTTCAAGCGGTTCTATATTATTTATAATATTAAATTCACATCGATTGACAAAAGCGTCACTATAGTAACTATTATGGCAAACTCGTGTGTAGAGGGAAGAAACATAAGGTGATGAAGAAGCCATTGTATAGTTCGTTCATTTCAATGGAGGCGTGCTGTGACTCTTATGTCACTGGCATATGGTTAAATTTGCAATTACGCACGCGTCTTCGTGAAATGAACTGACTACATTATGTAATGTGACGAATCGAATCATAATGCTTTATAATAGGTAACTGTCCCTTATCACAGACGATTAATAATAGGTATTATGCCCTGAAAAATCATGCAATTTTATGATTACGAGCCGTCGATTATTTATTATTATAATAGTTCAATTATTTTTAGAACAAACAATTTAGTAAGTAAGTACACCTAATAAGTAGAGATTGATAGTTCACGTTTCGTTGTAACGTACGGCGCTTCTCATACGCGCCCGGCTTCAATGGAAACTACTGAGACTCGTGAAATACTATTTTTAAAATATCGTTGCTTAATACCGTAGATGCTTTGATTACCTATATGGTTCTGATGTTGGAAATATAAGGATAAAGTTTGGCACTAATTATTGTGTACCTTATGGTATTTTTAGTAGTAGATATACATGGCTTAAAATCACCAAGGTGGAGAATTAGCTTTGCCAGCAAATAAATGTCTAAATTTAGTTTATTTAAGCAAATCGTTATTGTAAATATTACTTAACTCTGTTCATATTAACTGTACATAATATTTTATAGTGCAAAAGTAAATCACATTCATTATTTTTTGAAGAAATAACTACAAAAAATCATTTCGAGAACGCGTCCTAAGTAGCAATCTTGAGAATTAAACTTTGGAAATATTCATAAAATAAAATTAAAGTGAAAAGTTTTTCTTACGTAATGGCCTACAAATTTATCTTATATCAATTAATTATTGTTATTATTAAAGAAAGAAAAGAGATTAAAGAAAATCAAGCCACAATATGGTGTCCAGCAATGTAAGCGTCATTTTAGTGAACACAATTTTGATTCTCAGTAAAAATTCCGTTTTTGTACGCAACCTTTAGTTGTCTATAGTACAGTGATGTGAACGATGAAAATAAACGGCTGTCGAGAGAGTTTTCGCCAAAAACAATTGAAAATAAGTGGTAAGTATCTTTCAATCCATTATTTATAGAGCGTACATCAATACGTCATCATACCGGGAATGCGTTTCTCAACTTGGAATATTGAAAAATACGTTTTGTAGTGTTGTATAGCAAATAGTAACCTCATATATTTTACAATAACAAAGCGGAACATGATTTCGAAAAAGGCTGCCGTCTAATAAGGGTGCGTTTATTTTAAAAAGTCATTTCGGGATCGCTCATTTCGGGACCGTTCCCGGACTTGACGGAGCGTTCTCGAAATGATGACGACGTCCCCGAAATGACTTTTTCAAATAAACGCGCCCTGTTATTATGAATATTGGTTAATTAATTAAGCGTATATTGTGCGAACATATTTTTTTTATATATGTTTAATATGTTTTAGCAATATGGAGTCTCATGTGGCTGAAGAAAATAAAAAAAGTCCGAAAAAGCAATTTAAAAAAATTGTATGGCTTGGAGTAAGCCAATGCCAGGAAAAGGAATTTTTTAGTTAAGATGACGGAGGAAGACTGTGAAATAAAAAGACTTAAATATAGAACGTACTATCAGAAAAAAAAGCTGAAAAGGAAGTTAAAAATATTGATGAGATGACTTAGAGAGAAAAGCGAAAGAAGAGAAAAATTTGGAAACAAAAATTAGCCATGTGTTAATGGGACAAGATATTAAAACATCCTCAGACTTTTCTTAATGGGACTAGTCCCGCCACACACTCCCACCACTGTAACTCCTGTAAGCCAGGATCGACAATGGTGACCAATAATGACGTCGAGGTTTGACCCTCGACGAGTCCCGGGGAAAGTTAAACTGTCTTGGAACCCGCACGAATTTAATCGAAAGAAATAATAGAAGGAGTTGGAAGAAAACATTTCCACTTCCCTCCGGTGCAAAGCGGGAGACAAAAATAGCTGGTATGGGCTGATTGTCATAGAAACAAGACTGTTACAGCTGATTGAAGACCAGTGCCTTACAGGCACCACGGATCGTAATATGACCAATTGGACCTAAACTCGTGAGCTGAATATACTTGATTCCAATAATAGGTATGGCAAAAGCGCTTGAACGCACGGAAATTGTCCCTGGTTTCCACAAGGTCTGTGTAATAAACTGCTCCAGATGACACTTGCAGGCTATTTAGCATAGTAGTCCATTCGTTGTGCCAGAGACTGCACTCCCACAGGATGTGATGTGCAGATTGTTCATGATCGTTTTGCGGTGTCGAGCATTGACAGAAAGGTTAAGGAACCAACGTGAAGTAGAATAATTTGCTCGTAAATCTTATTGTATATTATCGTATCCTCAGACTTAGTAAATTTCTTTACTGAGTCTACTATACTGGTAAAAGCGATTCCTGATGATGACATTTCCAGAGCATAAGACTTGGTTCCGAAAACCATATAGATGTCATATCAGGTATTATGAATATTATAAAAATTACATGGCAAAGAGGACCAGAAGTTACAATTAAAACATACCGACACAAACATTTTGAAAAGCAACTGAAAATGTCTGTATTATCTTGCAGTTTATAACCGAACTCTGAACCAAAAAATGGGGATACCTTCAAGAAAGTCTCCTGAACTAAAAGAGCCTACGGCTAAAATTGATGTTCAAGATTTGCTGCAATTTAAGAAACGAAGCATTTACAAACACCATATATAGCTCATCATTATTCGATGATCAGGAGGATTTAATGTCGATTTCTCATCGGCAGCAGACTGCGCAAAAATAAATTACTGTTGAAGCTGGTACATCTTACAATCAAGACTAGGAAAACCAACACCTAAATTTAATATCCCCTGGAACCTATATTTAAACTAAAGTATTTACACAAAATAAAACTTTCAATTACAGATATGTTGCCACCTGTAAGACAGGTGTCGATAAAGATGATGGAGAAATCCTAGTCACATTCTTGGATTCGGGGTTGATAATAATGCAAAAAATGGATCTGAGTGATGTATCCTACATTGCAAATTATAAGTATTATTCCAACGCCATTGCTGAAAAAAGAAAATAATAGAGAGTATTATTACTTCGAGCCTGATATTGATGTTTATGAAAAAATCGAATGTTTGTTTCTTTTTATATAATATAATATTATTGTGTTTAATTAATATGATTAGGAGTTCTTGTTTTCGATGTAAAGTTTACTTAATATTACCTACAAAACAAAAAGTATTATGTTTAGATGGTTTGATTATCACCATCATAATAAAAGTTTAATATGATTATTAAGAATTTCTAATCGGCTGTGTACAGCAATTAAAATACTGTAAAGTGATTTAAGTTACGTTTTTGTTAATTAAGAACCTTATGCCAAAATGAATAAATAAGTACGACGTACAAAAACATTTCTTATGATTTTATAAACCTAAATTGTATCTATATCATCATTTAGGGAACATCACATCATTTCCGGGAACATCACTAAAATCGCAGATAAACACATTATTATTTTAGATATTAAAAAAAAGCCTTGGTAATATTAATATAAGGCCAACTTCTTATACCTATAGCATGTTAATTTATACATAAGACAGCGATATTTCTCATATTTAGATAATTTAGACAAAGAAAGAGTAATAATAGCTCCATTTGCACTATATTTTGCTTTTTAACGCCTTTATTGCCAATTTGATTCCATTTTTAATTTTTTTATTGATAAATAACTTATATACGCTATTAAACAAGGTATAAAATTGATACTTATGTTATATTTTAATATTGTTATAAACCTCACAAAAACGTTCCCGGAATGATTGCTTTCAGCGATAGCTCTCTTTAAAAATAAAATTACAAGAGTAGTAATCAATTCTATGCTCTGCCAACGTAAATATTGTTTAAACATAAGTTTAGTGAACATTTAAGCTGATCCTTAAAGTAATAGCTGCTAGGTAAATTCATCGTAAAACAGAATTTGGAATTTGCCACCTTGGTGATTTTGAGCCACATGTAATGGTAAGGTTATCTAAAGGGCATTAAAATGATATAGTACTTTAGTAGGTACCTACATAATTATATTTTAGTTGGTATATTATTACGTGTTATGATGTTGAAGAGCTATTCATAAATAAAGTGATACAGGTCAGGTGAAATGTGAAATTCATAAGATCATTATTATGTAGACGTTGAACACGGACACATCGAAATCGCAGACTAATTAGTGATCAGAGTAAAAAGTATGTTCCTACGAATTCTAACATTGACTTATATACCTAATAAAATGATTTGACTGCGGGTCATGCTGTCAGTGTTCCTGCCCCGGCGTCCCTAACGCTCAACAAGCCCCCATTATCATAACGCGGTACTTATAACAAAAAAAAAACTTCACTTAAACATTTAAACATAACATCGAAACAATAATACTTGATCAATCAATACTTATGTCTATAGAAAATGATTAACTTGACAAGTTTAGTGCCTCAAATACAAATAATTAAACAGATACGACGAAAGAGGGCCCGCACGGTCACAGTATGTCAGTCTCGTACACTTTGTTGGTGGTGGCGGCGGGGTCGTGCGGCTGCGCGCAGGGCCGCTCGGGCCGCTCGGGCCGCTCGGGCCGCTCGCCCGTCGGTCCGTTCGCCCTCCACTCGCCGTCGCCGGCCAGGTGCGTCATACTGCCCGATATCGCCGCAGCGGCCAGATTCAGGTTCATCTTTGTCAGCAAATTAGATTCGCTGCCAGTCTTTTTCAGGTCGGGTTGCGCGGTCGCCGGGAGCGTCGGACCGGTGCGTTGTATCATCTGCAGGCGCGCGTACTGCTCCTGGAGCGCCCGCTGCTTCTTCAGGAGTTCCTGGTGCCTGTGCTCGAGGTGAGCCTGGCGGGACGCGCTCTCCTCGTCGTTGGAGTCGGGAGGGTGATCGGAGTCGGGACGGGGCGGCGAGGCAGGGGAGGTGGGCGAGGCGAGCGGGGAGCGCGAGGTGGTCCGCGGCGGGGGCGGCGGGGGCGCGCGGCGCGCGGCCATGGCCAGCAGCTCGGGGTGCCGCTCGGGCACGGGCGGCTTGGGCGGGTGCTGGCCGCGCGCGCGCACCGGCGGCGACGCATCCGTGTCGCTGCCGCTGGGGTACGAGTGGAGCCGGCGCAGCGGGCCCTCGCCGCGGCCGCCGCGCTCCGCCGGCTTGGCGAAGGTCTGCAGCTCGTCTAGTAGCGCATCGAGTGCGTTTTCTGGCCGCACGTCCGCTCCCCGGGGCGGTGCGGCTCGGCCGCTGCCGGCGCCGCCGGTCCCCTGCGCACCATTCCACGAACTTCTAGCTGTGCCCGCCGATCTCCAACAGACATTATAAAAGCGCGGTCGCAAGTGAGCCCCCGGCAGGCGCGCTGCGCTCGCCGCCGCGACGCGCGCGTGCCAATATTAAATAGGTCGCGTTGCGAACGCGCTTTTAGTATCAAACCGAACACTCATAAAAAAAACATTTAGAAACAATCATTCAAGTAGTAAGATCCATTAAGAACACTTAGTATTCACAATTATTTTATAGAGCTAAATGTCTTAATGCGACCACAATCATTCAAAAGAATAAAAATATAGTAACGAAAAAGGCGAAGAGTGCCTCTCTTCCATGCCGTCGAATATTTACATTGGAACATTCTGCATCGGTATGAAATATCTCAACGTGAGATTTCTATTTAAATTTATTCGAAGACAAAGAATGGAAAGGAAGTGTAGACGAGCGACCTATACTTGTGGTAGGTAGAACCAAAATGGTGGTCATCGGAGATGTCGTAGGCACAGGTGAGGAAACAATAATTATAAGAGATACATATTGAACAGTTACGTAGATACACTAGACTGATGTAATACAAAACAATATAAGGAATTAAACTTCGGTGACGGTATTAAATGCATAATAAAGATAATAATGGAGGTAAATAGGTATTAAAGGACGTTTACTATTACTTAACAATTGTGACGATTTTGCCATTAGTCAAAAATTTTATAAGTATATTAATACTTAAATACAATAACTCGAATCGAACAATATTATTCTACTGAATAAAGGAAGCTAATGTCGAAGTGACATTATTTAATCAAAAACTAATCTAATGAAGCTCGTAGTGAACTGCGCTCGCTACAATGTATGTATGGCTGAACTGGATCCGATCAAGTGCTGCAAGTATTATTATCGAAACATGACGGTAAGAATTATGTAAAAGCGTATATAATTAGGTATTTCTTTAATAATAATTACCTGTGCTCCGGATGCGAGGGGTTAGTATTTAATAGACATTATTGGTAAACAGCTAGGGGACGACGGGGCGGAGGAAGCATCACAATGTATCTTTCATAATTACAAAAACAAAGTATGAAAAATATCAAGGATGATCCGAAAGTTGAAGAGAGAGACTGGCGACTACGGTGGCGAGATTACTCCAAGGATGGTTAGAGTCCAACATGTACCGGGCGGATGGGAGCAAGGTGGGTTGTTAAGGCATTTCATTGATTTCCAGAAGGTCTGGGCTGAGAGCTGCTCCTGCTATCGAGAATGGGCTGCAACAGAAACAGAAAACAGCAAGATGCACAAACTATCATTTAAAGCCACTATAATATTTACATCATGCCTGTTATTCTTCGATAAATTCAGAAAATGGACATGTTTTCAACATTTAGTTTCATCTAAAATAAACATAGGCATTGCGTTATGCAAAAAAAAACTTGTGTAGTATTAAGAATCCAGGTCCATGTTCTATTAACTAAATCTATGTGCATTCTGAATCACACATTTTTATTAATCAAACATATTGCTTGGATAAAGCCGAAAAACTCGTTTCGATATTTGTATAAAAAGGCTTTGGATAGTAAAAATAAATGTTAATTCACAACTTTTTTGCAATGACAGCGAGTTTGTCGTTAATAACCAAAATGTGTTATAATCTAATTAATTCTAATACACACAATGACCTAATATAATAAATCATGCAACGTGCATCAAGACGTCCATTTGAAGATTTCACATGATGAAATTTAACAGTCCTTGTCAAAGAAGCCGAATTTTAAAGTTTTCAGATTTTCAATGTTTGCCAATTAAATAAATATTGAAAGACTTTTTCAACAGCCAACTTTTAACTGAAAGAAATAACTTTTGATGCAGCTAAGCCCGGTTACAGACCATACATTAAATGACATGAAACCAAACCAGTTGAAAGTTGCGAGTTATGGCCAATTGCAAAATGTACAGATGTAAGATAAGTGATTACTGCTCTAAAAAAGTGAACAATATTTCCAAAAGCGCAGTCCGTGCGGTGATAAAATAAATAAATAAATAATTTGACCTCTTTCAAAAACACTGTTTAAACTTCTAGCAACATAAATTCGAAACTTTGAATCAAATGTTAATAATAGATACGTATGCATGCGTACCGATTCTTTCAATAGTGTCTGAACTGGAAAAAATATGCAAAATGTTCTATTAAGTCTTTCCAATATTATGTTCTTGAGACAAGCGACTTCGGACAATCCTCAAAATATTGCTAAAGCATTGTTTACAAAACTTAGTGCACCAACATGCCTACATAGATATTTATAGCAAAAATTTGTGGTAAGTAAAAATTTATATAAAAATAGAAAGATGGAATAATAATAATAATATCGAAAGTAAATTGTAATTAGAAAGTAAAAAATACGGATGTGGAATAAAATATAGAAATAAATAATTGAAACGTAGTTAATGAATAATAATAATGGATATATTACGAAGAGATTTATTACTCGTTAATAACGATTGCTTCGCGGAAGAATTGGCTCTGTCTCCAGGCGAACTGACGGGTACCATCACGGGAAAAAGACCATTAAATCCAACGTTAAAACAATTCGGTAATACATTGTACAATATTAGGTAATGTAGCAGTGTTGACGAAGATAATAATATGTTAAGGGAAACACGTGGTCTGTGACGTAACAGTGGGTCATTCACAGAGAACGATATCCTCACATGGCGCCCTCACCTACTCATAGCCACTTAGGGGTCCCCGAAACAATCAATTGAGATTGTCAATGTTTATGTGATTCAAAGTTTCAACTGATGAACGATTAAAGATGCAACTGAAGATCAATCGCGCATGCCTGAGTTGATTGCTGAACTGTATTGAGAAAGGTCGTTAGTGCATGGTGGCGCGGTAAAATGTCGATTGCTATCATTGACGGTCACTGCATGGGCGCCAAATGCCGTAGTAAAATTGTCAATCGCTTTAATTGCTTAAACGATCAATGGTCGCATCACTGATCGTCAATCACGTAAAATTTGACAAATGCAATTGACTGTTTTGGAAGACCTTAGTGAACAAGTGGATACAATACCTATAAGCGAACACAGGTGAGACGTGGCATGGATGTAATTGGTACTTCTCTCTGTTTGTGAGCTATGAATGTTGTCCTGTGATTTTTATTATCATCATAATATGAATAATAATGAAAAATGTGTAATATATCATGTCTTTATAGTTGAAATTACAATATTAATAAAAGCTTAGTAACCGATATAACACGGAAACATGTCAAGATTGGAGACCGTTTAATATCTTTAACGCATCGATGTTTATATTGTATTTACTGTGGGAGTGTGGTCAGCCGCAAAATACTCTGATACCTGTGTACAAACCACTTACGATTAGCGTATCGGGATGAGACAGCCTTGCTACGTGTACAAGTCTAAGAACGATCTTATGATGGCACCTAATGTTGTTAAAATTGGCATTATTTTCCGAAAGCAAGGATAAATGCAACGTTTACGGAAGGTGCATTGGTTGCAGGGATATGTGCAAAACAATTTTAAGATTCTGTATTCTGATATTTCTGTTTTCGTCACACTCTGTCTTATACCTAGAACAGAGATTTAAATAAAACTTTTTTCCTACATTTCCTGTTATCACATTAGGTAGGTACTAAAGTCCTCCAAATCTAAGAAATACATTGACTGTATCAGATTTGTCAGCGATTTGTCATTGTCAGGCGTATGCATCAAACATGTTATTATACTTACATGTTGTAATGAAAGTTCATAATTGCTTGACTGTGTAACTTGTATGCATGTACATAGTTATTACGGCGCTAAAATGTGAAATATCAAAATGGTATTTCATAGAATTTGAGAACTTTAGTGCTCCGGTTTAAAGGCTTGGATGGGGATCGAACCCAGTTATTTTGGGTTGCGAGGGCAACCCTTCTAAATACTCTTTAAATTGCGATTGAACTGAATGCTTTATTAGTATCGAGTCGATGGCGCCGATCAATTCAGAGAAATGAGTTTCCATTACCGTTATGTAAGTAAAATCCAAGAATCCAATGGAAAAATACCAACTTGTGCAAATTTCAAACTAGTTGTTTGAGAGGGGTTTTTGTCTCGTCTTGAATGTAGATAGGTGCTAGGTACATAATTCACGAGAGAGATTTCTAATAAGTTTGGTGTATTTTATGGTTAGTTCTTCTCATTTGTTACAAAGGACAAAGGATGACAATTATTATCAAATAAATAAAACATATGACACTTAGTAAAACTTTTATTCATGCCTACTTCTTCATTATTCACGATCAGTTTAAAAGATTCGATCGTTACAGTTTTGTTGATGTTTCTCCTAAATAGACGGAACTTATAAAAGACAGAGCGTGACGCAATATATTTACGGAAAATTTCAAATTTATTATGCCAATTTCATTTTAGGTAGTAGTATAATGACGAAACACACATGCATTTCGTAAATATAAATTTTGAGTCCAATTTATAACACCCAGAATACACAGGATAAACGCTTAAATACAAACCGGATTAATCCACAATGTCCAAATGTCCAAAATTCTGTAGGACAATAAATGTTGAATGATTAACCTAACGCAAATCGAATAAGCAATTACAGTCGGTGTCTATAGGACCGGTTGATAAAGATGAAATGTTAGGGCTACATTACGGGTGCAAAAACATGCTCATCAGTGGGAAGCAAAAAAAAATAGGGGCGCATGCTCAACTCGTAAGGGAAGCACAGTGGACCGTGAAATGGGGGCATGAATCTACCCAACAAGATCTGAGATGGCGTGGGGAGCAAACTAATGTAATACCACTCCGCAAACAAAACGAAGGGTTGGAAAAAAATGCAAATTTTATAACTCTTGGCAAACCTGCAATTGTTAAGCGCATGGTACATTATCAGTAATATTATCTGAAACTTTAATTATCCTAAAACATAGCTGTCTGTTATCTGCAAACAATTTATTTTGATCAATTAACTTATCATACCAATATAGGAGCAGAAAGAAAATTTCGTAGAAACGAATCGTGTATGACGCTTGGACATTGATGATTAGAATTTGAGGCGCTTCACAGAAATGTTCTTTCTTATCAATAGTTATGTTATGGATGCTCGAATGGGAGCCCGGTGCCCTGGGTTCATGAAATATTGCATTGAATACCTTGTTGTGCGCCTGCGCGGCGTGGCAGGTGCTGTCGGAGTTAAACTCCTCGGAGGAGGGCCCCGCAGTGAAGGTGGAGCTCTGCGAGGAGACGGGCGACACGCGCCCGTCAGCGAGCGGAAGCCTTTGCTCTTGCACGCATGCAAGACTAGCAAAAGATACAATGATTGGTTAAAAACACTCCGCATTAAAACAAAATCATCGTCTAGACTTTAGATTAAGTCTTAAACTCGCACAATTTTTTTTTGTTTCTTTTCTTTTTATCGCCATATTGATACACCAACAGTACAGTGACACCCAGACCTGGGCAAATTACAAAAATGTCATTTCCCTAAATTTGCCCCGGCGGGAATCGAACCCGCCACCACCATGTGCAGTCAGCCGAGCGGCCTTCGCTCGAACCACTGCGCCAAGCGGTCGTCGTAAATTAATAACTAATTATGGAAGCTTAGGTAATTTTGTCTACACACCGCTTTAATGTAACCAGAGTGCCAGTCAGTTTCTTACACCTGCGCAAAGCAAGCTCCAGACGCTCTGGCTCTTCTTCCAGCATCTTCTCCTTGCGGACCACCTGGAAAGTTAGATGCATCGTGACTGATCATGTTAAATAGTCGAGTCGATTGATAGTCGAGGATGAACCAAGTTACAATATTACTTTACCTTCTCCATCTCGGAAGCCAGTTTCACTTTCATGGTGTCCTGCAGTATGGGGAATTTGAGTTTCCAGTCAGCAACCGTCTTGCTGCTCTTTGAAAGCACCATGGCAATTCTTTCAATATCCGCCATATTGACGCGAGTCTCCCTAAAAGTTCGATGAAGCATAATATATCTTATGACCATACTTATAAAGTATAATACGGAGTCTAATACTAATAGAGCGTTAGGCACCTGTTAGCGGCTTGGCCACGAAGACGTTCCACAGTCGCCTCCAGCTCATAAAGATCATTTTCGAGCAGCAGCATGTCTTGTCTATATATCTCTTCTTCCCTTGTCAACTGCTAAAACAACATTGTACTTATGACTTTTCGAAGCATAATCATATTAAAATTGAACAGCAGTTTTATGTCGACGCATACGTACAGAATCTGGATCCTGCTCGCAGAAGCTAGCTGCTATTTCTCCAATCTTGACAATGGTCTCTGCCATCAGCTGCCTCATCTGTATGGCATGGGTCAGGGTCGAGCGTCGCAAATTACGCGTCTGCGAATCAAACAACAGCTTATATCTTAACTATTGGGCTTAAAGCCTAGTATGTTAGTATAATTTGTTCGCTATAGGCAAAATTATCGCTCAAAGATATCGCTCAAACGTTCGCAGCATCGCAACGTGTCGTCCTACGTGTAAACTTACTTCTATCCTGAGATCACGGCTCTGTTTCTGCAGGATTCGCAACTGGTTGAAAAAGTCAGGCGACACATTAATAGTGTACGTCCTCTGGGGGACCAGCGTCAGCTGTTGTCCCACCAGGCCGGCCGGCTTCGGAGGCGGGGCCGGCTTCAGCCTGTCCCTCTCTGGAACACAATTACTTACACTGTGCAATGTTGATAATCTTAAGAAATCCGTCCCAATGGCTCAAGCCAACTATGAAAGCGCGAAGTTTCAGTGACGGTGCATTGGCGTTATTACAGCAATATCATCCATGTCATGAACATCCAAAGCCGCTGACAAGCCTTGTCAAATGAAAACATAATGTAAAACCGTCACCATACAATCGATGTTTTAATGTACTCTTCACATTCGGTATGGTTCAAGCTACATTGGCGTTAGTTAAACATCTCAACATTCATTAACATAAATATTATATCAATGGATATCAAACAATTACCTTGAGACGATGTCCTCGGCAAAGTTGACGATTTGATAGCCGGTTTTGTCGGCTTGGTTTCGGCTTGTTATGGCAAAGAAGTAAGCGGAAAGAAATCAAATACAAGAATTATGAATATGGTTATGATCATAACTACGAGTGTGATCAGACAGAAACATACAGCGGAGGATACTGTCGGCTTCGAGAATGGCGTGATGATGTTTGCAAAAGTAATGCATACACACGCTTTCACTACATTCTCGGAAGTAATCATAAAGAATATCTATAATATGATAGCCGAGGATCCCACCACTCTAACTTCGATGATATTAATGATGCCAACTGATAATGAAATAAAAATAAAATGTTATCAGAACGACAATAAAACTGATCAGTAATGAGTGTACAAATTAGGTACTCAGTTTTTTCACAGTGGGGAGTTGATTGCCGATTGAATTTTGATCAATTACTGTCTTTGAATCTGTCTTCATGTTATGAATAAAAAGACGTATACAGGTGGTAACTGTTAAATACAAGTTTGCCACCGTAATATTATAATTATGATATAACACTTATTGCAACACTTCTAGGCATACCAAGAGTTTTTATATAGGAACCACCACCAAATAGACCAATATCTGTTCCATATTATACTTATTATTATTCGGTATTATTGATTACCAAACTTTAACCCATACCTATAACTACGAAACTGTCTACAGACGCAGCGAACTTGCATTAGGGGTTCTCAAACGTACAAACAATCATAATTTGTTGCATACCTGTGTGCTGTGGCGAGTGGGTCTTCGGGGAGCACATGTCGGGAGGGTCGTCACTAAATGACACTGATTTTTCAAATGACACAGATTTTTCTGAAACCACAAATTTTGATTTTGTCAATCAACATTGTTGGGAATATAATTATTTATTTGTTCGGTTCGATGTTTTAACGCTTCCTAGATTCAAATTAGCGATATACTACGGGAATATATCGAGATCTATACACTAAAAATAACTAAAATATTCGGGTTTAAGATGTGATGTGTGGCAAAATGTGCCATGTGATATTTATATATACAGACTTGGAGTGCAAATAGTTACCGGAAAAAACTTTGTGACTTTGAAAAGTTTCTTGCTAAGTGTAATTTGAGACCGTGTGCTTTGAATGTGAATAAATGAAGAGGAAATGCTTTTATGAACAATACAATAGTAATGCACACGAGTGACCAATACTAAAATTAAGCGTCGGGGATTTGAATAGCATACCATAATAAATATGACGTATTCTGATGAAGAGTTTTTACAATGGCGTGAAAATAAAATAATTAGTTTAAAATATCAAGTTGGCAGGTACCCAAACATTACCTTCTTCGGACAAGAATAATAATGTTTAAAATTGAAACTATTCTACATACTAAATTAAAATAATGACTTGACCAATGACCAATCTTTTCACGTTCCACGACTACATTGGCGCATGTTGAACCAATCCAGCAATGGTCTATATAACAAGCCCAATCTAATTACTTATGAATCATCAATACCAGCTATAATTCCTCGCCAGGAACGCACATAACACCTACGATGAATTCGAACGCAGTGTTCGTGTTAGTGACAATGCAGTGAAGACAAATATTTACGAATTCTAATAGACATGAACTTTGGCCTAATAAAGTTTTCGTAAGCTGAGAATATGAGAGATATCACTCGAGTTAGCAAGCAAGCGTTCGGCGTGATAATGAGTGTTGGTTGCTCGATGCATTGCGAACATCAATGTTTGGATGTTTCCAATCAAATATTTGACAAATCGTAAGTTGCACGATTAACAGCGCTGTGAAAGCGACACTTTCCCTATCCGACGGGCTGAGGCGCGCGGAAGCATCTCGAGCCTTTTCGTTAACTCACTGCCAAGTGGAATGTGGTTGAACCCATGATTTGTGGTTAAATTTATCTCCACCGCGTAACTGTTAGGTCTGTGACCACCTTATGTTCCTGGCATTAGATGAAATCTCAAGAGAAATCTGCGCAGTTATTGTAACATTGTAATACGCCTTTATATTTAAAATATCCATCAGATTTACGGCATGCGCTTTCGTCATTATTATTAGGTGTGACATTAGCAATGCATCAGCATTTGAATCTGACCCCGTCCAATCACACTTACGAAATTTATCCCTCCCTAATTTAGGAGGTCTCTCGTTGCTGGCAAATCGCGCGGCATCTGAGTGTAGGAAAACGCAAGCCACATTAACGAACAAAGCTCTTGGTAATAAGGCGTATTGACAGAGGAGTATTCTAATTTCGACTGGTAGTAGAAATTATATTCAAGTAGACGTTAGCGACAAGTCGAGAGAATTAGAAGAGACCGTTAATATGATTTTCTAAAGCGACAATATGTAGGTATCACGTGAAGAAACACATCGTCCAGGTACGCGATGTAAACACACGATACTTTGATTGTGATTATTTTGCGGTCTAGATAAAGGCGGATAAGTAGGTAGATGAAATGAAGGCGCACCTTGAGCAGCCGGGCGAGGCTGGTACGTCTGGAATTCCTGGCGAGGGGCGGCGGCCGGAACAGCTGTGGGGTTGGGCACCTGCAGAGCTTTCTGCACTAGTCCGGTGAGGTTTGCGAGCTGTCTCTCCATTTTTTCCACCCTGAGACGCTGCATCTCATCAACTTGGGGAGGAATTCTGCAAAATTAAAAAATAAAAATCCTGTCTGCCCAATTTGTTTGTACTTTTGACTGAATTTTTAAATAGTGATAACAGTTCGCTAGCAGAATAAGTGTCGCAAAGCTAATAATAATAGTGTTTCTTTTAATATTTGGATGTGTTTTCTTTGTTTTATATTGTGGCCACAATATCGCACAGCATCACTTAAAAATAATATATAGGTATCTAATTTCAAAACGTCAATCGTTTTCTGGACAGTATCGTAGTACGAAACCAAATCACAGTACGTGAATAAGTAAAAGATACTATTGACAGTCTGAAATTGTGCAGGTGGTCCTATAGGTGCTTTGAATAACGTGGAGTTTGTTCCGGAACTCGCGTGGTACCTGGCGTCGTAGGGCGGGCGCGGCATGGGGCGCGGCGCCGTGGTGATCGCATTCACACTGTACATCTGGTAAGCGTCATCTATGATCACACCATCCCTGGAAATAAATGTTAGTTTTCTATATATTATTTTATATATATATATATATATATAGGTGCAAGGCGCATCGTAACGAAAACTGATACCATGGATTAAACTAATGATTCTGGTCCCCCAGAGTGGGAATTTTCCATTACTTATTTTTCAGAATTTTAAAATTGATTTAGTATGCAATCAGTATACGGATCTATCTCAAGTGATAGAGATGATAGAGAACTACGTGGCAGGCACAGCATTAAAATGCGAAAGAATTTACCCATTCTCTTCGTCGATGATCGGCGCAATATTGGCCCTGCCGGCAGCCGGGCCCAGGAATTGAGTGTAGTAGGGGTCCTCGTAGGGAGCCCTGGCCCCGCCGCGCTCAGGAGACGACATGTAAGCATCCCCGCCATGCCCTGTACAAACAGATGACCCTCAAAAAACTACACTACAGTGTTGTTTTAAAACACCACCAAGTGACGAACGATTCGGCGATAAAATTCTCCATCGGGTAATTGTAGTTTCATTATTTATTTACCATTGTATTAACTGCATTATGCTTTGGTAAACCTACAATGGCAGTTTGTCACTTAGAGGTTCTTTAGTTCTATTGATATGCTGAAGTACCAAAAGCCTAGCCAAGTTACACAACATTCAGAATATAAAGTTGATAGAGACAATTGTTTCAGTAATATTGTAAAAAGCTATTCATATTAAGAGTTACAAAGCATGCGAATTATATCAAAAATTCAATATTCATTACTTTCAAGTTCTTAACTAGTTCAAATTAAGTAATCGTTCATACTCATACCTTTTGATGGAATAAGAATACAAATAAATTTCAATACATTTCATACATTCGTAGGGCCAGAACGGATTCCGTAGTTGAGAAGAGCGTTTTACGAAGAACCAATAGAATGGGGAAAACCTTTTCATGTTTCTCGAAATGGAGAAACATTAATCAAATTCGTCAAATTCGACGTCAAAGAGAGTAATTTTAGTTCAATGGACCCGAATATACAAATCAATCTTTAATGTTACATTAAAAAGATTGTACAGACAAAGCGTTAGCAAATTAAGTATTTGTAAGCGTAGTGTTGGTAGGAGGCGGCCGGGTTACCGGGGATTGTGTACAGCTCGGTCCCGCGTGAGCAATCCGCCGCGAAGGGGAAACACCTTTCTGACCCGCTCCCTGGGATGTACGTTCGCATCGGCTTCGCCGGCGCTTGGGGACCTACACACACACCGCTCTGTATCCAAAACCCCGGAACCAGACAACAAATGGATCCCATAGTTGCACAAATAATTCCAACATTTCTTTCTCTACGTTTATTCTTCATTATACAGATCACACACCCGGAAAAAGAAAGTCTTGAAACGGAAATGGTTATTAATCTACCCGCTTCCTAATTCAATTTGCGTGGTAATAAAATGTCAGTCTTTGGCGTCGGCGTCTCGTTTTTTTTCTCTGTGAAGTATTTTTTTGGTTTACGCACCTGTACCGGGAGCCTTCACGCGGTCTGCGGGGACGGGCGGGGCGGCGGGGGAGAAGGCTCTCAGCATGGACCCTCCTCGGGGGAGGGTGCTGGGAGCTTGATTGCCGATGTAGTACGCCGGTGCCTTGACCTGTGGAATAAGGGAACTTTCAAATTCAGACAGACTGGTTCTAAAGACCAATTAGTAAATGGGTCATTAAAAATTGGCAACAATGGAGTTTTAAAAACAAGAAATACATACTGACGGCATGGTTTAGGTGTGCTGAATTCTTCACAGTACACAACCGGCATCGACATGTTAAAATGTATATATCAGATTTGCTATTGGACTTATCGAAATAGCTTTTAATCCTGTGTTTAGCGTTTCAATGAAGTATAAAGTAAGCTAAAAATAATAGACAAAAGTAGGATGTATTTTTTTTTGATTGGATATACTTGAACCGTAATGTATCTCCTCAATGAAAGTACTGTCGCTTATTAGAAAGTACGCTGACTGCTAAACTAACTATTAGTGATAAAGGAAATAACTTTATTATTATGTACATAGCTATTAGAAGTTATCGTACGAATCTTTCAACAAACATTATTATGTAGTTATAATTTCACTATCCTCTTGATGTATCAAAGCGCTTTGTCACGTTTGTGTAATGAAATTATGATAGGAATCTGGAGCATTCCTCGCTGAATAAACAGTGCTTTACTAGCATTGATTATTCATTATAGTCACCGGTATGCGCCAGAATAATTTTAAGAGTAATCATCGCGGTCGCACGTTCAGAGATCCCAATGTTATTATCGGGAAATATAAATGATGTTCCTAACTACACAATCACATCTCAACAATGTACAGTAATATAATAACAACGCGGTTTACAAACATTATGTCAGCATTAAGAATCACAACAGGAAACGGTCGCCAGTGCACGTTTTGTTATACAGTAGGGAGCACCTCCATTTATAAAGTGTTTAAAATTATTTTCATCTTCTTACACTCCGATCTGAAGCGGTGCCGGGAGTTCAGTCACCGTATTTATATAATCTATCATAATCAATTCATTTGGTACATCTTTGTCTGCTTCCAGAGAAATTATTTTACAATTTATAATTGTTGGGTCTCCTGTTATAATGATATTAGTGATATTTCTGCTTTGTGTCACGGCTATTCGCGTATCGTCAATCAATAGACCGGTGTATAAAGTTGTTCTCAACCAGAAAGGATACGCGCAGGTTTGTATTTTTTTTATTTTCTTTAAAAATAATTCTTGCATGTAAGTTCATTGTGTCAGGAGTTGGTACACGCCAATAGTTCAATAGCTAAGATCGAACCCGGAACCTTTCAGCTACGAGGGCGGCCCTCCTCACTATTAGACTATTGATGCTTTTAAACTTTTAGGTAATTAATTAATCAGCAGCAACTGACGTCAAAATGTATAAGCGCCCAGCGTGCCATGTTTGAAAGATCAATCAATGCCTTTTTAACGAGGAATTTTATAAACCAACAGTTGCTTTCTGCTATAAAGCGGCCTTTCTTAACAATTTTGGTACAAGTTTCAAGCCACGTCATTAATCAATGTTGCCGGTCTGATGATATTACATAATGATGTTTTTGTGATGACTAACGGCGTATAAGATTAGCTTTATAATGAAATAGTTGGAGGTCCAGTTACACAGTGACTTTGGGGTCAGTTCTTAACGTTGGAATTCAATTGCAGTTTCTCCAATACGACATCGAGACGCCACCATTGAGAGAGTTCACGTTCTGCACTTGGTTCCGTATTTACGACCTTTTTGGAGACCAGAGTATTTTTTCATACATCGGTGAGTATTTGTGTTGAAATAAATATTATATATTATGTTCAAATAATATTAATGAACAATGATGATTTCGCCGTAGTAGGCACGTCGGGCCCGTCGGGGCAATTTTCGTAAATTTCCCTGGTCTGGGCGTTGCTGGGATCTCCCCCAGTCCATTACACAGTATCATTTTAATATATTAACTAGTTTACATGAAGACAATCAGAGGTTTACGCAAGCATTAATACAGCAAAAAAAATCTTATTCAATAATATTTTATTAAATATCATATTTATAGCAACAGAAGAGTTATTGATATTATTTGTCGTTACAGCAATTTTTTTGTCCTTAAAAGTTAAGACATTAAACACGTCGGTTACTTAATTGTTAAATTTATAAAGGCCGCCGTAAAACTTATCGTACAAGCACACTGTAGAAAGTAAACCAGTGTTGTGAACACAAAAACAAATATCAAGCATATGGATTGCGTTATCATAATTAATTTGACCCCCTTAAATCTGAACTTGATCGCGACAGGTCCTACGTTGCACAATTTTGGATTACTTTTTGCTTCACTTTCGTCACTTGGAGTTTCAGAATAGCGCAAAAAACAATCAATCATTTTTATAAAGGGTTCGTTGAAGATAATTTACATCGGAATTGACGAGCCAAGTCTAAGAGCATCATCCAATATCTTCCGCAACGCTGAGCCTTATCGGGGGACAGTGACTTTATTTTATGTATAAAATACCTCTTCAGTAAAATTTGAACGAGTATGAGGCTTTAGTAATTGCTGGTTAAAACTTTATATTTCCTGAATTTGATACTTCTGTTAAGAAGGTTGTATGATGGTTAAAAATATATATATTATATAGGTATTATAAAATATATAATCATAATTCCAATTAAGTATATGGTGACCACTTTAAAACGCACGTAAACATGATTCAATTATTCATACAAACAGTTGTAAATCAACATAATTTATGTCGTAACTATCACGATTACATTTAAACACATTTAGGGCGAACATGGAAACATACATAATTAATGTGCACACGATATGCTACTTCATGGTCCAATAAGTAATATTTAATACTGATGCAATTTTATTTGATGAATGTTTCAGCGAACAGCAACAATCGTGTTGTAAGGCTGTGGTTGGATTCCGGGGGACGGAAAATGAAGTTATCCATCGATGGAAGGGTGACGTCCAGCTCGGTGGTGGATATTAGGAAAGATGTGTGGCGCCACGTGTGTCTGTCTTACCAATCCGACCACGGCGCGTGGGCACTCTACCTGGACGCCAGATTAGTGACCTGCGAGGTGGCACAGAGTGTAAGCATTTCGACATTTGTAACATCGTCTGATATTCGGGTATAGGTACCCTCATTTATTAGGATAACACGTACTATGCATGTACAATAATAGGGTCGTGCAAAACGACCTAAGCGAATGAATCACCCATGCAAAATATTCGAGAAGACAAATAACCTCATGAATTTATTCGGTCGAGTGAGGTCGCCTCGGCCACGACTAGCTATAGAGATTATTATGTGATAAATCGAAATAGACAGCTGTTACGAAAGGTCTCGTAATCTCCAGACAAGGCTGCAGTGAGTATCCATAAAGAGACAGCTCCATCACTCGTATCACGATTACCTGCGGCTAATCAATACCTTGACAATATTGTGAAACGCGAGCAGTTTTCGAATAGCCATACCATAAATATTTGCAAGGATATAAAGTGTTGCCAAATGCGTATATTTGGTGTAGTATCAGTCATTCCCAAAGTGGTCCATATCGACACCAAAATGAGATTTAAATATAATAAATTTTCTTGACTCGACCTCATATGAGTGAAGAAAAATGTGTGTAAATAAGACGGAAATGGCCCACGAGAAAGGATCCCGCATAGGCAAGCCGTCACCAATATTTTGGCTTGCCGTAATGAAATAATCCATCTAAGACATAAAGTACATAATACTTTAATATGATGATCTTTCTGTCAGCGTTCATAAATACTTAAAATTTCAACATAATTAAAGTTAACGATTCTTTAAAACACCAGTATAACCGTCGCCCGGTCTGTGAGACATAAAAGTTTGGGGATCACTGGTGTATTATAAACTGATAGGTACTTATGAGTACGCAATAATGTGGTAGGTATACTTTACCTTACAGCTCCAGGGTTACGTACTGCCAGAAGGCGGCAGCGTTATCGTAGGATACGGAACGGATGATAATGGTAAATATAAACTGCAGTCTCACTCAATCCTACTAATATTATAAATGTGAAAGTTTGTGAGTGTGGATATATGTATGTATATTTGTTACTCCTTCACGCAAAAACTACTGAACGGATTTGGATGACATTTGGAACACAGATAGTTTATAACCGGGATTAACATATAGGTTAATTTTTATCCCGATAATCCCGAAATATTTGTTACGTTAAATACTACGCGGACGAAGTCCGTGGGCACAGCTAGTATTAAATAAAAAAAAAGACGTGTGGCACTCGGAGACTGCCGCGTTAAAGCTATTGCATAGCATTTTTTATCGACTTGTGCAATTATAATTATTTATTTATTTTATTTATGCAGTATTTTTTTCCTTTGTTTATTTTTTCTTTGATATTAATTCAAGTTGCACTTTTTGAGCGTGGTGACCGATAAGAAAACTATTTTTCATTACTCATACTCCGAAAGTAGGTCTGAAGTTGCCTGAGGAGCGGGTTGAAAGTAATACTTTTCCGGCCCGGGAGAATCGCTTTCAACTGACAGCTGTCAAATTATTAAAAATAAACTAGTTCTATTTTGACAAAAAAAAAAACTAAATAGGCGGCAATCCGAGCATATTAAATTTCTACTTCCACTTCCACTTCGACTTCGACTTTTTTCGTTCATCGATAGATGGCAAAACTAAAAAGTATCACCGCTGTGGCGGTCGGAGTGGAGGGTGTTATGTTAGGTTATTTTCGTTACGGAATTTCTGGATTCTGTCTCCACGCTCAAGGCCCGCGATAGAAGCTATGCAATAGCTTAATAATAATCGGGGTTTTAAATCAAACACATTAATAATTTCAGGTGCTCAGAACGGATTAGAAGGCGAAATATTTGGGGCCAATATGCTCCTCGTATCAACTATCGAAAAAAACTATACTCTCAAAAATGATCCTCAGTACAAACAAAGGACTTTCAAAAGGAACAAAGTGAAAGGAGAATCAGAAAATGTTAAATACGTAGTCCTAAGAGATTTACAGACTGGTGAATTGAAACACAATTTTGAAATGACCCAATTACCAGAGGCTAAAAACTCGACAAAGAATTTTATAAAATTCAGGACACCACACAGTTTTATTGAACATGATGTCGGTGTACACCTCACGCCGAAAACCACTCCCATTTCAATATTAGGATCATCTGAAGAGAAAGAAATTCTAGATTTCCCATCATCGTATCCAAGTCAGACATTCAGCACTTCAAAGTTATGGAATTTCGATCAATATAGCCACACTGGCATATTTAAACAACCAAGAAAAGCAAGTAGCGATCTTGCCAGCAGCACTGTTTCCCAAGATCTGGTAATGTTAGCTGAGTACGAAACCCCTCCACCTGTACCAAGTCAGAGCTATTTAAAAACAACATTTGATGCACAACAGCCATCGAAATCCATTTATAAACTTAGCATTGAGCCGACTGAGCCCGGTAAATCACTTGGAAGTAAATTAAAGAACGAATTGCCTGAATATGAGACACCTCCACCAGTGGATAAGAATACCAAAGTTTACGGTCAATGGACAAGTTCCAAATTTGCAGGCACTGTTCTGAATCATCTTAAAAATATTCAATTTCATTCCAAAGAACAGAAAAAAATACTCCCAACAATACCATTGAGGAAAATATCAGACACATTTCCTTATGCTTCCGATTTTAAATTTACTAAACTGCGCCCACCACCACAGTTTCAAAGAAAAAAGATTGTAGAAAGACGTTTTGATAACCTTAAAAGGTCACCACAGACAAATTTGCAGATTTTGGAAGATGATTTAAGAAATAATATTTTAAAATCTCATGCGCAGAACCAGCTCAAACATATTGAAATAACTAATCGAGGAGTGGCAAGGCACCTAGCACATCACAGATTCTACAGAAATGTTGACAGCCAAGAACTTGATAAAATAGAAAGCACTGAGAGCACTTTTAAACCAAAACCATTTAGCACGAAAAAAATACATAAAGAGCGTTCAGATTTCGATTTACATACAAACAACTTGAGTAGTATACTTCCATTTTTGAAATCATTGGAATATTTTACAGAAGACTCTCAGGCAACTGAATCGAGTGAATTTAATACTAATAAAATGTACACGAAGAGTTTGTCTAGTGGTAATAAATGGCATAACGTGAAATCATACAGTAATGATTATACACCGCGTAAATTCAGTGTAAACCCAGAAGACGGTAATAGCGGATATCAAGAAAAAATAGCAGATCACACCAATAAACATCCAACCGTATTGTTGAAATACAAACATGAGCACCGAAAGGTTATACCAACCGAAGACGAGTCCATACTAAAAGGACGGGTGCTAGCAACAACGGTGTCTAATCACTCTGATTATAGTAAAGACTCTATATCAATCCTCAAATATAATCACGGATTTCTACCTGGACATAAAGTTACCCCGAGTGTTAAAAATATTAACAATTTAAAAGATACTGTCAACCCCCATCCTAGGGATGTGAAATCCAGAAAAGAACACAATTTTAACAAGCACGTAAAAATAGGCAACGCTCTGAATGAACAACATGTTATTGGTATTAATGACGAGCAGAAAAAACAAAGCTTTATCGGTGGTAATGACGACATTCCTGATATAAACAGATACAGATCTGATATAGACAACATGTTTAATATTGATGTACCGCCATCGTTGCAGCCCCGCATTTGCAAAAATGTTGAAATGTACGATAGAGTATTGTACATACAACCAGACGAGAGTATCGACATGACACATATATTGTCTCCTGTTAAGGCTAAGAACCCTGGTATTCAGTTTGTTATGCAGAATTATAAGAAGTGTTCTTTGGAAGAGTCCAACTTGAGAGGCAACGAAATGTTATTCATTGATTGGAGCAAGACCCCGGTGCGACTGTTTGGCGGAGCCTATCCGATAAGGACTACCGATCTTTGCGGTTTCTTTTAGTATTACAAAACGAATGCTCTAGTTTGTTGAATTATAATGTATTATTTCTTAAATAATGTAAATTTTGACCAGATTTATCTAATTTCCATAATTCCTCTTTCTGCCTAGCAGTAAGGTAGGGTTTATTTTATTGGAATTACAAATCTGTGATTCTTATGGTAGTACTGCATAATAATTTGGTCTGATTATCGTACTGTAAATAATAAAATGCAATTTTGTGATTTTTTACTCCAGTTGAGTGATTATTTTTATCACCTTTATTCTAATCACCTTTAAGATTAAAATTGATTCAGGATTGCACGAAGCCTTTCACATTCCATTTAGCAATGAGCCAGTTTTCAAACATCACGTGTTCGTTAATATAGCGTATTCATAGATACTGTCCAAGCACCTGTCACATTCATTACGACACGTAGTGTGCGTAGGTTTCCGTTGTCAGTAATGATGTAATAGAAGGCTAAGCGAAGCTAAGCCTTCGGAGGTAAAGCCGATAGCCGCAATAATATGTAAAGTTCCCACGGTCCTTAAAATTTATATCCCGTTGTGAATCAAGTTCTTATAATATTTATTGGGTTTCTAATTTCATGGAAATGAATCTGTAATGTTAAGTTAGTCTTGTTAAGACCTGCTCCTATTAGTTCGTGGACTGTCTTTTAGTCTCTTAAATAAAATAGAACAGAAGTTGGGAATCCTCGTCCTTTTAAATCAATGGCGCCTTCTACAAATTATATACCGTCTCGAGTGCTTTGGCTTTGAACTAACCTTAACTATGCTCTTCAATTAAGACATGGGAGATGCATCCTTTGTTAACAAGTAGATGACAAAACTTCTCGGTAGAGACCGCAGAAACGTTTGAGGAATGGGTTTCATTACACACAACTTACAAGTAGAATAAAACATCGTGCGGGTGGTGATGATGATGACGATGCGAGGTTAGATTCTCCACTCCTTCAGGTTTATCTAGCTTCATGTACATCACAGCCATGTAGCTCGATGAATCTGTTGGGAGGCGAGTCTTTGCAGTTTTCAATACGATAGCATTCCTAATAATTTCGGTATACATGTTATTTTTCTTAAAGTATCTGAAAATAACAATTTATTACTTAATAGTCAAGGCAAAATCAGTTCAAGGCCTAATCAAAAAGAAATAGTCATTTGAAATTCTGTGTCATTAGTTAAAGTAAAAACTAGTCAAACCAGTTATATGAGGGACCGTGCTAACGAGAGAGAGCATTATATAATATGTAATTTATTTTGCATATAAATAACATAACAATATGAGTGTCAGTTTGTAATCTCAACAAAATCAAGAGTCTTATTTCAAAAAGTCTGCTCTTGTAGATAGAGAAAGCTGAAGTGAGTTCCATCAGATGCACTGACTAGGGAGGCTCTTAAAATCAGAAAGAAAAATTAATTCGCCGGTCCTCCGTAGTTAAACATAAATAAATGCTACCCAGCATTCATTTTCTGATTATATTCTGGGGTTTGCAAGCACTGCCATCGTTTCCACACTTCCATGTTCTGTTAATTATCGCCCAGCATTCAATTAGGAGGCGAAGTCAGGCAATAAGCATAGTTTTTTTCGAAATTTGCCCAGTAAATCTATTATGAGTATATTAAACATGATGCGGCTGTCATACTAGCGTAATATACGATCGTGTGGCGTCGCGCAATGTGTCGCGTAATTCATATACGTAAAATTTTACGAGTTTTACGATTTTACGACTTATTTTGTGTCATATGGTGGCGCTAATCACAGAAGCCAAATTTAGCATAGGTAACACTACTCAAATCACTCTCACCTGACCTCACGCTAAAGGTGTTGACAGACATGAGCCCAACCACTAGAATACCAATGAATATTCATTGGTAAACATTTAAAACTGAAAATAATATTTGAATATTCGCTGTTCTGTTGTTCGGCTCCGGTCATTCACCGCTATGATCAAAGTAGTTGTCGCCTATAATGTTAAAACCTTTAAACACGCTAATTACGTGATATTTTATCGCAAACGCCTAAACACACGAAATAGATTGACGTTTTGCAATTTCTTGGATATAGGTGTTACCATAAAACTTTTTTATTAACACTTGTGATTTTGTAACAAACGGGATTTAAGTAGTTAAATTAGGGCAAACCTTATACATAGTATCTAGAAGTCTATGGGGCAAACATATTTTATTACCTCAGTCAATATTACTACAATGACATCTTCCATCCTTAATTTATAAGTAAAAGAACGATGGAAGCTATTGTTTCCGAAACTATCGGTTAATTGTGAATAATTACCCCGTAGGTATTGCGAGGTCGGCGAGGGAGAGGTAGAGAGTGACTGTCAAAACTGTCAATGTCAATGTCAATGTCAGACCACTCGATCGTGGCGCAGCCTCGCAAGGCGCCCCAGAGCCAGGGAAGCACCTCAGTAGTCAGTTAGGGCAAAAAACTTAATATTTCTGACCTCATTGACCACAGAGGGCAACAACATTGAAACTGTTAGTACTAGATACTGTCGACGATAAACAGACCGTTTGGCGCACTGGTTCGAGCATAGGCCGCTCGGCTCAGTGCACATGGTGGTTGCGGGTTCGATTCCCGCCAGAGCAAATTTAGATTTTTTGTACGGAGCCTTTTCGTAATTTGCGTTGGTCTGGGTGTTACTGGGATAACCCCCAGTCCATTGTACGGTACCCATAGTGCAAACGTTGTTTAGTTTGGGACCATACAGTGGTGTGTCAGTCTGGCGATATTTATTTATTATTTATTTATTACCTACTCACTTTGTGATCAAGTAGGTGTTTAAACGTACATTATGGGGCTTCAAAATTTATAAACTAATCGACCTAAAGTCGCTATTTGGCCGCACTATGAAGACTTGAGTGTTTAGGGACTGAAGTGACAAATACGTCAACTACAGGTTGAAACTGAAAGGTATACTTTTTTCAAAACTTAACTTTGTAATTCTAAACCTATAAGCTTTGGTGGTAACTTGAAAAACAAAAGTCGTTACAGGGATACAGCTGTTTACAGATTTAATAAGTCCACAAATACAAAACCTTTAGTACTTCAACTGTCCCACAAACCCGATTGTATTAAATTTACAAAGTAAAGTTGCAAAAAATACCCTTTCTGTTTTACCTAGTAGGTGTGTGTTCGGTATGTGTTTCGAAAACAAATACTCGCACTTATGGTACAGTAGATGCACATGAAACATTATAATTGCAAACGTGGTGTTCATCACTTCTTACATAAATTAAAGCGCTACGCTCTACAAAAAAAAACAAAAATAATAAAAAAGACTCGCGTGAGGAAACCCTTGCAAAATAGTCTAGCAACCCAGCTCCTTAGTCTGATTGACACGCATGCAATCCTCGTGAGTGTGGTGGCCTACTCTACAAATGGTGTGCAATCTGTTGTTATTAGCTCCCTGTTAAGCCCAGAACATCCTGTGAATCAATCTGCGAGCGTCTTGGCTGTCAAAGTGATTCCGGAAATCATGGAAGAGGGAAGTTGAGGCCTTTGTCCAGCAATTACACAGTAACAAGCTGAAAAATCCCTTGCAAGTTGTAGGTACGAATAATCCAAGCTTTTCTCAATTTGGGACAACCATAAGGGTAAGTATATTTTCACTAATTAGTTATTTCCTACAAAGTATTTGTGTGGCGATACTTTTTAGAGAAGAAATATTCAGTCGGTCAAATGCCTGTGTTGGAAACAAAGTGCGCAGGGTCAAACCCTGACTCGCATCTATGGAATTTCCGAAATTCATGTGCGAATCTGGACGGCGAAGAGAAACATCGTGAGCAAACCTCGTCTATGAATATTTGTGCATCCTACCCAGGCTAAGTCAGTGTAGTGGACTCTTGTGGATCCTCCTTCTATTGAAAGGAGGCCCGTGCCCAGTAGTCAGACATTATAAGGCTACTAATTATGATGGTCTGAAGACATATTGTTATTTTGTTTGAATCTTCGACGCGTTCACCCTGAAACTATACAAGACGGCTACGTCGATTAAACCGAGACGTTGGTAATTAACCATCTACAATACAAGCTAGGTTGCCTTGCGAATCCGATAAGAACACGCGTGCCAAATTTAAAGTCTGAAGGTATATCTTAATTTTCTAGATAGCGGGATTTGTCAGTCAGTTGATCGCGCTTTTCCGGAAAGATAATAAATTTGACTTTACTATGGTTATCAATAAAAAATAGTTGGTTATATAATTCATTGGGAGTAAAAGGAATACGTAGGTACTTACGCAATATTTGTGCGTAGTACTAAAACGTGTTGTAACCGTATAACAGAATTATCGGTTTTATAAGGTCGTAAAGTGTTCGAAAAGGTCTTTAGCAAACATCATACATACTTATTCACATTTTAAGAAGAACTTACACAAATTTCAACCTAACATGGTTATATTTCTTCTCTAATGTCTAGCAATTGACGACTTCTGGATCATAGATGGATGGATGAAGACTTTTGTTAGTAAATTCTATGGGTAGGTAAGCAATTGGATGCCGAATTTTTTCTGAAAACTGATATGTACTTGCATTACTTAGCATCAACATTGGAGCCATGTATACAATAAAAAGTAGAGATAAATTTTCCTATTGAACATTGGCTCATACGTACATGCAAAATTATACCACTTATTATTTAAAAATATTAAGAATAAAAATATTAACTACTGGAAAGAATTACAATATTTGATTAAAAAGGCTCCAGTGTAGCCATAACCGTATGACCGTGCATTCATACGATTAAGGCGTCAAAGATTTTCATGTCCGTTTTGCTGTAAACGAGTTCAGAATACAGCCATTATTTGTCAGGAATTTAAGAAAAAGAAACGTTAATATCTATATCATGTGATTGGGAATTGTTGATGTACATCAAATAGGTACTCGTAGGTATTTACGGTAAATTATAATTGCTGCATCTCTACTTACGTGTTAAAACGCGAACAAAAAGCCTATAAGTGCGTTCTGTCGGAAGAGAAAGTTACGTTAGACGGCTTTTTATTTCATTTTAAATTTTGCATACCAATACAAATAGGTAGGTATGCAGTTATATCATTTTATAATTAAGTAACGGGTTATATAATAATGTAATGGGTAACCACATGCTTGTTATTTATAAAAATGTGATCCTTACCGATTCGGATGTAATGTAAAAACGGTAAAAGTACTTAATACATTTTAAAATTTATATTGGTGGTGTTATTAACCACAACCGACAAAATAATAGGTATAACAATATATTATATATATGTCGCCGCCAAGTAGCTTAATTCGCCGTTCAATTAACAGCCTAGGCACTTAACTAAACGGCGCCGTTCAACTAGTGGCCTGAATGATATTCAGCCATTTGATCAAACAGCTAGGCAAATGACTTGGATCGATGACGTTTAACTACCTGCCTAGCCTGTTCGTTTCAATTTAGTTCTACTTTCTGCCACCTAGCGCCGAAACTCACCAAACTGTCAATATCTCTATATTCTTTATTCTCTTTGGTCAATATGGCGTCGGAAAAAAACAACTTTGATGGAATAATTTTATTAGGTACTTAGGTTTTTTACGATTTTTTTAAACAATATGAAGGGCAAACAGTTTATCCATCACCACGCCCATAGCTGGAAACTAGTTAATTACAAATCAACGGATGGATTGAATGATCTTGATCGCACATAATTAGGCTAGTTACCGCCTAACTATACTGTGTTTAAAATAGGTGATTCAGCTTCGATCAGTTGGAAATTATAGTACTTAGATGTAACTATTGTTTGAAACTGATCGTCTAGATCTAAAATTAGCACTAATTTGAGTTGCCACTATACTGTATGCCACTTGGATTTCTGGTGTAGTTTTATTAGATTTTATTGTTGATTATTGGGTCAAACGTTCTTAATTCACTATGAAATAGATCTCATACTTGAAATAGGTTGATTATACTAGTACAATGCAACGTTTTTATAAGGGCCTTATGCTGGCCTAATCCACTACTAATGGATGACCTTAAGGATCAGTGACGATTAACTGCGATAAATAGTTAAGCATTTTTATTAGGGTTCCATTTTCCAATATTTATAAATACTCTTTTAAAAATATAAAAAAATCTTGTTAATGTTTGGATATTTAATAGCCACCTTCCTACGACAAACACTAATTTAGAATTACTTATGCATACCTTCAGTAATCTCGGCTTTAAGCTTCATCCCACGCAAGCTCTTTGTTCATTACTAATAACGGGTTTCAATACGGTTTATTTCTTGACGTCATTTGTAAGATAACTTCAGCTCAAGTGACCTATGAATGTTAACAGCGGCCTCAAGCGTGAGAAACCGAAAGCGACATTTAAGAGCAATTGGACTATACGGCGCTGTATCCTAATAAAATAGATCGATTTATAATCCGGCCAGCGAGTTAAGCCGCTTATGACTTATGATATAATATAAAATGTAATATTTTATTGCTGCGACTGGTAACAATGATATATTGCAAGGCTTCGCGGACACTGTGTTGCTGGTTTTATATGTTTAGGCTAAGCGTATATTCAGACGTAGGTGACGCAGAACAGCAATGTATAGAATACGATACAGATATAAATCGATTCTATGCATGATTAAATGTCAGTATCACTCTTCATAAAAATATCTCTCCACGAGTCGCGCAGAGATCTGTGCTGGCACTCCAACGAGCCGCAGAATGGGACATTTCTGCGCTGCGTCTTCGCAACGCGCAGGCTCTGTGCATGTTCAAACATTACAAAATCTGTCTCTGTCCTGCGCTGATTAAACTGCGTCCCCTGCGCATCAGCATAAGCTCATACTTAAGGTTGTACCTTAACTCGTTGAGTAAACTATAGTGATATTTAAATTATGCAATATTGGTAGGCACTGGTTCCATTGGAAACTAGTTGTTTTGATGTTGTATAGCCAACCCTCTCGTGGTCGTAGACATAAAATAGCGAATCTTAGCTTATAGCCGAATATAATATACTTATTATAGAGTAAGCAGTCATTCACACAGATAACCCGGCACCGATAATTTCTACTTATACATTTTATTATATCCAGATGTCAAATACGGCCGTTATGTGTAAAAATGTAAAGGCAGAACGGTGTAGGATTCTTCGTGTGAATGACTACTTACCTCGTCCTAGATTATACCCGAAGTGATTATGAAAACTACATGCCCTGCAACCCTAATTGGCCGAAAAATATGTCTTTACATAAAATTAAGACCGTACACAGTAAAATAATGACTTACTTTTAAGGCAAAACACATACAACTTTAAGTGTTAAAGTTTCAACATAAATAGATATGCGCGTGCAACGTAAACGGTATTAGGACTTACGTAATTTAAAGTGAATACTAAAACGTAAGCACTGTTAAAACAAAAGCAGAACTAAATAATTTGTGTGTTGTACACTTTTACAATTCCCCATCGAAAGTTGGCTTAGTAAAACTAAGATTGATACTAGAAAAACAATATTGATTTGGAGAAACAAGCGCGGATATTGATACAAATCGTTCACTCTGGGAGACAGTCGCCTTGTTTGCTAACGAAGTGAGGAAGTGGAATGAAGAAGTCTGCATACAAATATTGCGATGCACCTCGTCCCCGCACTTGCAATAGACAAACGCGGCAACACAATTACAACATACCTTTGTGACGCAATCCCACTGTCATACTATCGGTGATCTCTAAAAACGGACTGGATTCGGAAGAAAGCCTTTAAGGTGGGGTACGTTTGGAGTGCGCCCGCGCCGAACGGTCAGTGTGTGCGTTGTCGGCGATTGCGTGCGCTCGCGACTCCGAGACTCCCTTTCGAGACAACGAAACTGTAAGTGTTTCTGTTTACGATCCTTTTAAGTGCGTACCAATATAATATATTATTGATTTATCGTTGAAAATGCGATGCGATTTTTTTATTGTTTTGCTGTCGCGAATTTTTTGAAAGTCGGGATTTTTGATATCTATTTTTTACATGAACAACAAAAACAAAATAAGTAAAATAATTTTCCAAGTCAGTATGCAGTATGTCAGTGCAGTTGAATGGCAACAGTGAAATTCAGCTGTTCTTAAGCCTAGAATCTAGTGAGACCCGAACTAGGCAAACGCATGTATCTTAGGCTCATGTTTAATTTACACACACAAATATATTTGCCTAACTAAATTAATGGGGAATATGTTAAGCAAGGATAAATTAGGTATAAAAAAATGATTAGGCATGTTTATTTGTTAATTTTGTTAGATAATTACCTATTTATTTTCTATTCAATACAAATACAAATGTTATTTTTAAATGTAAAATACGAATGATTTATTTAAAATACGTGAAATTACATAACTGTTAACTACAGTTAAAAATATCAAGTACCTACCTGCCTATTTCAGGTTTTTTTTTCTTTTTATCATTAACTTTTTTTTCATAATTTCAATTTGTTTAATCAGCTAAAAAAACTAATGTTCTAACTAGCCTGTCCTCTTCACCTTATTTTTCTGCGCATAGGTACATTAATTAACGCCGCGTTCGTTAAGAACGAACGGAACATCCTGTATGCAGTCAGTCTTGTTTTTATACAATTACGAGTATACGATTGACGTTACTTTACAACCATTAGAGGGTAACGAATCAACACAAATACATATCCGTTTAAGTGAATGTTGATGTTATTTATAACTCTTTTCAAGTTAAACACGAAGGTGAAATAAATGAGTAAAAAGATCATGTAAAAAATTTATAAAAATGGGATATTATTGGTCTTACATTGATCGTGTGACGTTATTTGTAGCGATCGGGCTAAGAAACAGAATAGCGATTGCAGACTAGATTTGATAGATACCCCAGCCTCTATTTTTATTTTCAAATTTAGAACATCAAATAATTATATCCTACTAATATTATAAATGCGAAAGTTTGTGAGTGTGGATGTATGTTTGTTACTTCTTCACGCAAAAACTACTGAACGGATTTGGATGAAATTTGGAACACAGATAGTTTATAACCGGGATTAACACATAGGATACTTTTTATCCCGATAATCTCGAAATTTTTGTTACGTTAAATACTACGCGGACAAAGTCGGTGGGCACAGCTAGTTAGATTATAAAAGAACACAAGACACAAAAAAGATGAAACATGAAATATGATGAACTACTTTTAATGGTATTGCAAACAAGCTTTTCTTGTGATATCAACTCTGGGCTGTCGATTACATCCTCATTGAGTGTCATTTCATTTGCAATTGAAGGGGACTGGTTGTGGGCAAGATTTGGTTTCCGTATTCACATATGGTGTTAGTCAATTGAACTGGATGGACGTGATTCTCGACATCGGCTGATGAATTCATAGTATTTTTCGTACCACAAAAGAATAAATAATTGGCCGATTGCGAGTCGTGCCATGCACAATGTAGGGTCCGGTTGCTATTTCAACTATTTAAATAACGAAATAACATTTTTTTCTAACTAGTTTTCATGATATTTTTATCCATGCAAGCGGTCATATGCGAAAATAAATTAGAGACTTTCTTGAAATTATTCAAAATTTTAAATATTTTATTATACATACCTTATTATAAGTTTCCGAATTAATATTACTTTTTAAATCAATTTTCTGTCTTTTCATATTTTCATGTCAACATTTATTCGAATTCACCGCAGAATACATTCAACTTTTTACTACTTAAGTAGGTACACTTTTTCGCAATCGATTATTGTACACCGATGCCGAATCGACAATGACATTCGGTGAGGTTATTGTGTTAACGAATTTCCGTGACCATAAACTAAGTTCAACGTCAAGGGCTACGGTTCATTATCTAGACGAAATAGAGACAGAATTATATTTAAAAAAACTTGCTGTAGTAACTTTATTAATATTTTGTTGCATCCACCGGATTTATATTACTTAATAGGTATTTACTAAAGTCGGTACCTTAACTCACATTTAATACCCCCTTACCTAAAATATCCTTTAATAATATGTTTGAAAGCGTGCATGTACTCTGTCATTATAATACAGTTTGCCTATTTATACTTAATTAAATTTTATTTAAATAGACAGACTCAGACTCTTTAGTCTACTTCACAGATATAGATTTACATAGATAACGCAAATGTATGTACTTAGCGTGTCCGAAAACCCCGACCAAGCGTCGAGGTTGGTCGCCGATAACTTACAGTCCTCGCGACTACAGATAACAAAATGTGAGTATGAGCGTGATAATCACTCGAGGGAATCGTAGCGGGCGGAGGGGCATCGGCGGCATCGGTGTCTTTGAAGCGGTTTGGATTTCCCGTCACTAATGACGTCACAGTAGGTGTTAAAAATTCGGCACGCTTGGTTTCAATACAAATCGTGATACTTGCGTTACCTATGTAAATCTATATTTGTGGTCTACTTCCAGTCTGTCCAGATCAAGGAAACGACAACCTTCATTATCATTTTGATATTTCAAAGCAACTTGCTGTTGTAACCATCTGTCAACGTGGCGATCGAGACAGGCTAGCTCCTAAGACCTCCGAAATTAGGTTCTGAAATTTATGTTTTAACAACATAGTCCATACAAATCGTGGCCTACCTAACTTGTATGACATGGTCGATATTATATTAATTGCCCAGTAAAACGGTTTATCGCAAAATTAACTGAAGCTTTGAATACAAAGATCACGTAACAGATCCGATTAACTACAGGTTGCGGGCCGGACGTGGTTATACAGAGAGTAATGCAGTAGGTACCACACGCAAAATTACACCTTAACACTGTGCACGAAGGTACTGTCAGTTATCTGAAACATATACGTTATACTTATAGGTACGTACAGTATTTCAAAGTGCTACATATAAGAAATTGGTTGGTCTTAAAATCTTTAGGCGACAAAGTTTACACGTAGGTACTGTAAGGAGGTTCATGTCGGCGCACTAGCCACTGGCGATAAGCGTTCCTGGCCGACAAGAATATTTAAATTTTTAAAAAAGATTAATTTCGAAATTAAAAGCTCTGCGGTGCGCTGGCAGTGACAACCGGGGGACCACTAAGATAGGAAGTGTATTTGAATATAAAAATAATTATTTAAATAAATGTATTAAAAGTAAATACTATAATAAATTTTATATTACCAAGCAATATGAGTTGTTAATTGAAACCCGTCGTTACAAGTGGTGGAGGCGCCGGGTATGAAAGGTATCTCTCGCAATAAAGAAGACGACGTACAAACAGGGAGTATTAGTATCCCAAATAAATATTAATTAGATAAAAGTGATTAAAATGGAACGAGGACATGGACCTCCTTACAGTACCAATATCATAAATTTCATATTCCTTTTCAGTGATGTATTACGTAGTACGTACAGTGTTTTATTACCTTTTCTATGATACAATTTAGGTACCTTCACGCCATAATGAAGTCATCGCCAAATCATGTTTGGGACTGTGTTAATACTGGTTCACTGGGGCCAAGGCGAATACTTTCCATACGTAACTATTTTACGCCATTGTGCATAATTCATAACCCGTTAAATATTTTAAGCAACTTCGTGTGTAATTTCGTTATCAAACCACATTCGGACGTATAACAGGGATTGCATTAGATGTAAATTATATGAAGAATGTCGTAATGCCGTCATATCGGAATTATTTGAGTCAAGTTAGCATATCTATGGAATTTTAGAACCATGCCCCACTGACCAGGTTTCGTTTGTGGTAGTGTGCCATAGATGAAACCCAACCAAACTTGCTACTTTCCCAAAGCATTATGCATAAATAATCACTTTCCCAAACTGGACACTACATTTTCCAAGAATGGGCACCTCCCCAAAACAGCTACTTTACTAAAATGGTTACCTTCCCAAAATGGCCGTGTTCCCGAAATCTTCACATAATTGTCCCAAAATAAACCCAAGATGTTCCCAAAATTCCGAAGTTTCATATCCCTTGTTCATCTAGGTATACAAATAAATAAAATTTTAATGTCTGTTTGTAATATCAAAATAACACGTTTTCACTAAATGCATATGAAACTACATACGACACCTATAGCAAAAACGAGATTTAAATTTTTTTTATCTATCTGTCTGTGTGTTTATTCCGGGTAATCTCCGAAACGGCTGGACCGATTTTGACGGGACTTTCACTGGCAGATAGCTGATGTTATAAGGGGTAACTTAGACTACTTTCATTTTAGAAAATCAAAGTAAAAAAATGGATGCTGGCGCGCGGGCTCAGAACGCTTTGTTAAGTTAAATTCCACGCAGACGAAGTCGCGGGCTTAGCTAGTATAAAATAAATCAGTATATAAAACTAAACTGTGAAAATTTATGAATGACATCCGTGTGAACGAAAAGTTACTGCCTTGGCTATCTTTATGATCGAATAAATAACGTTGTACTAATGGCCGTTACCTGGAATAAACAATCATATTATTAATATTCAAATTGCCTAAAATGTAGTTCAATGGCGCTCTAATGGCAACTGGTTTAGATGTTCCGGTCTTCTGAGAGGAAATAATTTAATGTTGAAATCCGTTTGAGTGTTAAACAACATTCATAGTTAAACTTAGAACTAATTAGTCAATTGATAGAATAATAAATTGTAGATCTTCCGTTGGCTCATTCATAACAAAATATTAAATAATTTACTGTAAGGCTTGTAAGCTCAACAGTCGCTACGGAAAACAAGTTATGCAATGAATACTTCAAGTGTTGAATAATTTCAATTCACAGTGGGGCCGAGGCTGTAAGTAAAAGAAGCGGAAGCGGGCAAAATTGATGCGACATTGACCTCATAGCTGAGAGAGTTAATGTAAAAAAGGGCGAAGAACTTTGAGGTGTGGACATCCACTGTCATATGGACATATCTATCTATACTTCTATAGGTAGATACTTCTATCTACGAACTGCGTGTCGGATCTCGTGACCCGTCATATCTTATGGCTAATAGATAATGGCTATTACTAACGTCACTAACAAAATAAGTAAAACCATAAAAATATTAAAGCGAATTTAGGTCACACTTGTCTCTTAATATTTGTAGACTTGTAGACACATTTTTATGTTAATGTTTACTTACAAAACACAATAGTTGCTTGCTCGAGAAACGGCGTCTTCGACAATTATATCTACATTAGAATTTGATATCAAGATTTGTGTATTCTTGTCTATTTATAATCAACTTAATAAAACAAGATAGTAATATAAATACGAGACAATGTTTTTAGACTAGTTTTAAGTTAAAAGTACCTATGTGAAAAATCTTTGCATACGTTCCGTATAAATTTAAATAAATATTTCGATTTCAGAATTGTATCGAAAAGTGTCGTCTTCTTCCTGGGGTTTTCGATATTTGTTCAGCTCCATCTATCAAACCGATTTAGTTTATTCAATACAACCGTAATCTTGTATTCAATGAGGATGTTCAAGAAAGTAGGCGACCGATCGGATCGGTGATCGTGTCGTTTACATTAAAATGCATACAGTAATGCACAATTGGAATCTGGTCACTTTCACATGAAGAGACGCGTGCGCAACTGTCATTACTACGTAAGTTACTGAATTTTTTACGACAAAAAAATGTGAAAATGATCTTGTTTGTGAAAGGATTTGTGACAACTTCCGCATGAAGTTGTATTCGTTATTTACCCCACCCTTTCGAGCTTTAGGATAAATTAAGCTAATTTATTTAACATCAGGAATAAATTGCCTATGTTTGGGCTGGGGCTGCACCAGTCAGCCGATTGCGATGCCACAGAGATTTCATTAATACATACTTACCCAATATAAACAGTATGTGGAAAATTTGTTCATAACAGCCGTCGCATCGCTGACGCTTTACCTGTGCGATCACAGCCTTACAATGTTCACTCAATATAATGAAATCGCAGAAACGAGCATAAAAGGTACAAAGAATTCAGATTAAATCGCGAAACAAAGACACTGAATAAGAAATCTGAATTTTAAACACTGGATGCCTTGACTGGCGCTAGCTTCAGCGTCAGAGCCTGAGCGATCGCAGGAAACGAGAAAATCCTGTTTGATCTCTTTAACATGATAGGTATTGCTAGACGACGTCCGGAATTTCGTTACCGTCTCATCTCGAGTTTCCGCACCGTCTTTACTCGTAAAGGAAATTTACTTAAGCACCTACTATATCTTGGAATATTTTAAAGCTTTATACAATCCCCTGATAATTTCCATACTTTTATTAAATCCAGATATGGCCATCACCAGTCAAAAATGTATATCGAATATCGACAGAACTATGGCTTCTTCGCATGCTCGTTAATTAATGCCATATTTTGCCGGTTCAAAATGTGTATTGATTTTTTTTATCAGAGAATAAAATCAAATTACGTTACCATGAAATATTGTGCACATAATACGCCGTTTTTTATTCTACGTGACATAAGAAACTTTATAGTACCTGCAGCATCACTACGAGTTTCACCCGCGCTAGTCACTAATGTCTGCGTGAAATAGGTATTTAAATGGCTAATTGTTCAGCTGCAGCATCACGTTTATGCACCTAAGTAACTTAGCCTACACAAATTGACGTACTAGATTGGTACACTTTATCTTTCCTTACTTGGCTTATTTTATCAACAGGCTTGCCGAGTATTGTAATGTAATTTGTCATTCAAAATTTGTAATTATATCGTGTTATTAGTAATTATAATATTTTATAAACAGTTATTTAAAAATTTGACATGCCAAGATTGCGCTAATGAAAAAGCACACTTAAAAAACACTGGGTTAGTACATGGATCAATAAGTATCCTATTTTTTATATAATAGTATTCTGAATCCAAACCATAGTTAGTAAATGCCTACAAAGTACATAATACTATAAAGTAATAATAGCTTTGGCTAGAATTTTTTTTCTAATTTTAAACTATTGTTAGTTTATTAGTCAGCCAGGATGTTTACTTTCATATCCTGTCTGGCCAGCATGGCACTTAAGTATTCAAGGACCTACAATTAAAAAGCGTAAATAAACATTCACTGTCCCATTTCGGTAGAGTTACGGGAATTTATCGCAAAAAGTACCTACCTAATTTGCTAGGTTCTTTAGAGTTATTTTTGCATAACAATAAATATTACTATCATGCAATATAACAGCGATTATTAAGATGGCACGTCGTTTATTTTAGTCTTTAGTTAATTTCTAAACATTAATAGGGGTATGTTAATTAGTAAGACTAAATACCTAATACTGTAGTTGGATAATTAATTAAATAATGACACGTCAACGTCGTGTTAAGATAACAATCTCTTCTAGGAATTAGGTAATACAGTTACAAAGCATAGCGCGCTCAGCAGTTAGCACGAATGGCTATTATAGATTTAACAACAATTCAGATTACGTTAGATCGCGATGTATTAACGATTTAGTGGAACACTTTGCTTTGTTAATAAACACATACGGAGATTAATAAACAGCTGTAACCGAACGGATACCAATTATAATTAACTAGCTGTGCCAGCGACTTCGTCCGCGTGCTTTTTAACTTAAGAAAAATTTCGGGATTATTCATCCCCTATTTTATCCCCTTGGGGGTAGAATTAATCAAAATCCTTTCTTAGCGGATGCCTACGTCAAAACATCTACCTGCATGCCAAATTTCAGCCCGATCCGTCCAGTGGTTTGGGGTGGCGTTGATAGATCACTATGTCAATCAGTCAGTCACCTTTGAGTTATATATATTTAGATGGGAGTCTTAGGACCAATTCACACTTAAATTACAACAAAAAAATTGTATTATTATGTATGTTTTATGACTGCATTAAATTGAGCTGGAGATGGCAAGCGAGAAACATGCTCTGTTTCCCTTAACACTTTTTAGATATAAATTATCAATTAAAAAAACTCCCAAATGTAACTTATCATATTATTTGTCCCAAACACCACACGGTCATGTCCTTTACCTCTTAGATAAGATCATTTATCTATTCAATTTAAATTAAGGCACTTATATAAAAAAAAAGTTCAAAACAATCTATATCCAAACATTTGTGATTCCATTAAACGCTCCACAAAGGTTGGTGAACACCATAAACACAAAACAAAATTCGTGTAACATGAGTGTCGATCTACGTAATGTGTAATGAAGGCGCAAACATCAATTGCAGCCGCGAAAATTACATGGAATTAACAACACGGGTTCCGTGTTTCTCCAGCGCGGTGTATAATCTATCAAGCGTGGGGAGCGATTATACAATCTGTTTATACTGTCCGTCTGTTCCGGCTTTATATCTGTAATATAAAGCCTATTCACACAACCCGATTGTCCCGATCATCGTATCCGTATCGCCGAGCCGTGTCATGGTCGAATTCGTCATACATGATCTCGATACGTGTTTCGCGGTGGTCTGACACCACGCATTCTTTTTAATATCGCCAGACTTACACACCAACTGTATGGTCCCAAACTAAGCAATGCTTGTACTATGGGTGCCGTACGATGGACTGGGGGTGATCCTAGTGACACCCAGCAGAGGGAAAATTATGAAAAGGCCATTTCCGAAATTTGCCCCGGCGGGAATCGAATCCGCAAGCACCATGTGTAGTGAGCCGAGCGGGCTACGCTTGAACCACTGCACCAAGCGGTTTTCAAAAATGGCGACCATGATTTAAAATATGGCGATATCAATAATATACGGTGCTAAACGTTACAGCGATACGGGGATGTGATACACCAAAATGATACTCGTGACGGTGATATACAGTTCATTTTGGCAAGCAGCATTTTATCTATTGTGTCGTAAAGTAGATTTTCTGTAACTCCCAATAAAATTCACTGAAAATTTCCACAGGTACTTAGGTAAATAAATTTCAAATAGCTGGTAACGTAAGCAGCTGTTAAATAGTGCGTGATTCGTGTTACAATGACCACGATTTATGTATTGAACCAATTAGTACATTATTATTTTTATGAAGTACCTATAAGTACTTAACATCGGATATTTCTAAATCTGGCAGACATTTATAAATCTAATCACATTTTACAATTATGATTAATAAACGTTAATCAGTGAAACAATAAAGTGAGGAAATGGAAATGTAAGATAACCTAACCAGTTCTTGAAAGACGTGTGAAAGGTGGGATAGCCAAACTGTAGCCGGGACACATATTGTTTTCTTATATTTACGCGAATACTACACATTGAAATAAAACTAACAACAACTAAATATGAGTCTACCCAGTTATTAACTAAGACATCAGGACGTCTAACACCTCAGTCCCCCCGTGACCACGGTTGCTGTAAAGCAGCCCAAACGTCGGGAACATAAAAAAGTAAATGAACGCAATAAAATCCGTAAAAAAGTTTTATTACAATGTGTAGCCGGGACTTTGACTACAGGTCATGTAGCTTATGCAAGATGGCACAACAGAGGTAGTACCACTCTGTCACAGAAGATCGGCGTAAAGCATATAGCTATTATAGCTGCGTTTAATACGATGAGTTAGAGAACCGGAAGCCCAACCCCCTCCCTTCCCCTGCCTCGGTCCCCCTCCCCGTCAGGGCGGCCACGTACGAGCAATGCCTTTGGTACGAGTAATACCAGCATCCATAGGTTACTGCTTAACATCACGCGGGTCATACGCTTGTATGCAGACTTTAAAAAAATGGGTCCTGTCGCGCGGGCCCACAACGCGGGAGCGGGCTTTTTTGTCAAGTTAAATTCCACGCGGACGAAGTCGCGGGCTCAGCTAGTAAATAAATAAAAAATCTACGTCCCGGCTTCAGTTTGATCAACACCGTAAATACCATAAATAATTCCGGTGTGCAAGAACAACCCCGAAAAACTACTGAACACAAACTCGCTCAGTGTTTGAGAACTTTTTAAATTGATTAATCAATCACACTTCGCATTGAAATAACTCGATCAGCGAGAAACACTGGACGGAAACTGGCAAACACTAAAAAAGTTGAAGCTAAATCGGTAAACACTAGGAATTGCGAGTAAAAGGTAAATACATAAAAGTAAAACCAAAAAGCCAAACGAGTGTAGAGAGTGCTCTCGCTTCTCTTTACTAACTCGATTGGATGGATTCATTGTTACGCCTTCCAGTATTTAAATAAGGTCGCGCTCAAAGATATAGATGTAAATCTACATCTGTGGTCCCGCCTGTTCCCTGTTTAACACGCGCTGAAATGTGGCGTCCAACAAATAACTAATGACGTCATGCGTCAGAACCTCTGTACTATTTTCGTCATCTCTGAACGGAAGATTTAAACGTCTGTATTTTTGTAGTATTTAGAAGTCTTTGGTTTTATTTTTCATTCATATATTATATCACAGTGAGTAATCGCAAGATGTACCTATGATAGAGGTGAAATTGGGGACAATCGCAACAATCTCCTACAAGTGGTGGGATTCGCTCCCTTCCCTTTTAATCCTATTAATAATAAACTTTAGATGTCTTGAAAATTATGACCTATCCCCTCGTATTAGCTTACATACTGCTTTAAATAACTTGTACTATTTTTTTTGTTCATTACCCTTGGAAGTTATTGTAACATGCCTTTGTCGCTACCGAAGTTACCGCCGGAAGAACATTGAATCGCCCCAACATTCGATGGATGCAAAACATAATTTCCTATTAAGATAGCCCGCCCAACCTCTCTCCGTCCACACTACATCAATAGATTAGATGGTGTATTTTGCGCAACCAACACCGCAAAATGTGGTACACATTCAATTAAGGTACATAACTAAGTTTAGTCAATCGCCTGTGATCTAGAACACGCGTAATTATTAGCCAGGTCACGCACGCCCCGGTACAAGCTAATGCCATGATTAAATATTACAACATACTTCATATTACGTAGGCACTGTATATTCAGTTAGCGGTTCACGCATGCCTGCACACAATTTAACTTACAGAAATTTTAATCCATTTAAAAGTGCTTCATATTTTTTTACAATAAACCGCGGTAACACGCGAATAGCCGGCCGGACAAATGCATTTAAATTAATAAACCAAAACCACGGCACCACATTTTAAAATTACGCTGAAAATTAACGGTGCAAATTTAAGAGGTGACCAAACGTAAATTTATTAACGTTTAGGAGCGTAATGGATAATAATAGTCTCAGTTATTATTAGTATGTAAATAATTAGTCTACTGTTCAGGCGCCGAATAAAATGTGCATTTTAGGTTACATCAATTACAACATACCACTTTTAGCTCTTCATTAGATATAACTTTTAGCAGAATGTCATACCAAAATCATAATTATTCTATTTATCTCATAATATTTACAGCGTTCATCCTTTTTAAAGATCATTTTCCACATATTTTTATTACAGGGTAGGCTTCAAGTCTATTTGTATTTATAATGATTACCGCAAAAATATATGCTGACAAAGAACATTATTGAATACCTAAATATTCCTGAACATTCCTATTTATCTGTGATACTTTTATCAAAGTTTTAGCAAAACTATTTTCTTTTGACAGATACCAAGAGTTCGAACTTTGTTCACAAAATACGACCAAGCCTCGGTGGGCCTACTTTGACGACTTTGTTATATAGGTACCCAAGCTTGGGATGTCCCAAAATAGAATGAAACTTGGAGGCTGTGGGCCCACCCGAACTCGTCCTTATAAACACCTCTATACCAAAGCAGTAAAGTATATGTATAAGTATAAAGCATGTTTGAGTTCCATTCCAAACTTCAAAAATCTGTAAGCATGTTTAAGCTTTTTTATTATTTACTACTCATATAAGCGATTCTTGCAATGCAAGGTTATCACATTACTAGTAGGTTCCGTTAGCCCCTCCAACTAATTATTTAGTTTTAGCTAAACGCGTGCCAACGTCTTTATAGTTTAAAGGCCAGTATGTAGGTGAAACCTGCACTTTGAGTTTCGTAAAAAGAGTGTTCTATATAATAGTTTGGCTACACCTAAAGTAAGACAACATAAGTTATTGTGAACCAAATTGATATCAAATAATCAATTTACAGAAATCAGTTCATTAAGGGATTGAATTCTCGTTAGCCGCATTGGCACCTAATGGAATTGTAATTGGATAACCGGACCACCGAAAATCAATATGTCTGGCTGTCACCAACATTCCGATTTTGATCGGAGTGTGATTCGACCTCAGGGTCTCACAGGTATTTGCTTACGTGACTTTGACGTAGGAAAAAAGTATTTTTACTTCTCCACCATAAGTGTATGCGTTCGCTTGTCGCTAGCGTTCACCTCAAACATTTGTACCTATGGTAAATTGTTAGTTCCTTATATCATCGATAAGGGTATTTTACTCAATATGCGCTAGTGCTTTTTTTATTAGGACCCATTCCCGCCACACACTCCCGCCAATGTTACTGATGTAAGCCACGATCGAGGTTGAATGTTAAATTGTATTGGAACCAGCACGACCTTATTAGAAAGATAGAATAGGAGGACTTGGATGAAACATATCCACATACGCTGGAGACTGCCGAGCGTAGAACTCATGGTAGAGATAAGCTCGAATAATCCGATTAATGAACGCCCAAAGAGTGTCGCAATTAGCGCCGGCCATCCGCCTTGTGTATTTACGTTTCCCGGATACGGGGACATCGAGGGATAGCAATGAAAGGTAATGGTGTCTCATGTTTTTGTTTGTAATAAACGTTTCCTTTTTCCTCCCTCTCCTGTTACTGTAATTTTTGTATGTTTTTTCGAGGATCACGAAATCTTATTTAACTTGTTTGAACACGGGTTTGTATTGTATATTGTATCGTCAAGAATCCTTTGTTACGTGGGCAGAGCTGTGGAAAGTAGTTATGAGCGAGTGAAATACTATATTTCAAACTTCCGCGAGATCGGAACAGAATGCATATTTATTACAAACATTCTACCTTTATATTGTTACCAATATTCAATATAAATACCGATCGTCAATATTGATATTGGTATACTTCAAACACTTGGCTCGAGTTTCATTTGTTCTCTCGAGCCAATATTGTTATTTCATAGAGTACGAGATAAAATTGCTATTTATCGGCAGTATGTAGTATGAATTAAAATTTAAAATGATCTGGCTACGATGTCTGTGAAGTACGTAGTGCTATATCCCACCGAGAGTTTCACTAGTACCTGTGTAAATATTTTAGTACTCATTCGGTTCACAGTGAGGTTTATGAAATTTAATTTCAAGATTGGCAGTCGTGTTTGCGACTACAATAATGGCAACTACAACAATGTCCAACAAGAAAGGCGAGGCTAAAAGGGTTATTAGTATTTTATTTTTAAATAGTCCAACTTTATTCTTATGCTGTTTAAAAATATGCAGAGTGATGCTATTAAGCTCGAACTGAACAATAAACGCTTCTGTCTCCTACTCTACTAAAATTGATAAAAAACAATTAGGAGAACTTTCTCATTATATTCGGAAGCTCAAAGCGCTACAAAGCGTCGACGCGATTTTATCGTTCTTTTTAACAATAAAAGGCTTGCCCGGCGCGTGAAAGGTGGAGTGCTTTGAAGGCTCATATTGGCTGGCAAACTACATGATTTTTTTTTGCGTACCTACCAGTGCACTTTGTTAGAGACAGTAGGTACTTATGTCGGAAGTTTATGAATGGTTCAGAGAAAATATGTATCTTTCAAGAGAGCATATTATCAAAATTTTGCTCTAAAGTAAGTTTATTTTATAGTCCGGTTCCACAAAACGTTTCGAATTTGCCTCGCCCATAAGACCGCCCACCTAAATTACCGAATGCTTTAAATACTGAATCAATCGTCAGTTTCTCGCCCTAAGGATCCATAGGCTAGCCAGCCCGCTCCCTGGACCAACAGGAGCGCCTCATTTTCCCCAGCACATTAAAATGAATCGATCCTATTGGTGGAAACGAGCGGGCCAGGTAGCCCAGCCAGGCAGCGCGGCTCGAGAAGACGGCCTAATGATATTACCCGAACATTGTGACACACAATGAACCAAGAGATCGACTTTCGATACAAAGAGTGAATACTAATGTACATGTTATGGATTTTTCTGGCTACTAAATATCTCCATTTTTTCAGACTGAACTTGACGATGTGGTATGTTTGTGTCTGTTTTTATGTTGCTATTTAATAAGCCGCGGCGGTCATAAGTGGTCGAGCAGGATTATGCGAGAGGCAACCGCGGAAACGCACGCGCAACTTTTCCTTCCACTTCTTTATATGTTCAGAGTGCTAAAAGATGTTATAATGAGCGGACGAATGATATTATACAACTGCAAAGTAGGCGGACATTGTAAGCAATAAGTACAAATTAAGAAATTGTATAATATTATGTTCAATTGAAATTATTTTTGTAATGGACCAAATTATAGATAGGTACCTATTAGTATTTAGGCAAGGAGCTGAATAATTTGTAAGACATTTGTTTGGTAAAATTGTTAAAATTCCTATACGTAGGTAATCTGGCCATAGTCGTATAGGCAAAATTCTGCTGTCGTTCAATATTACGCCATTACAGCTTAACAAAAATTATCCAGCGTAAAATAACTATTATATATAGATGCGTTTCGAGCTATGAGTGAGAGAGCCGGAAGTCCAACCCCTCTCCCTCCCTCTTCCTCTGTCTCACTGCCCTTCAGATATTGCTAGCTTCTATAGGCCACGGTAACTGCCTAACATCAGGGAGGTAGTACGCTAGTTTCACGACTTAGTATATAAACAAAAATGGAAAAGATGGGCGGTGGCTAGTGGACCTACCGTGACCAATATAATTAATAAAGAGTACATTTAAGGTGAAGGCGCCTGTCTAGCCCGCGAAATTCAAAATTTTCCAGTATTTTTATAGTTTATCCAAAATCTGAAAACATTTAAGACAACATTTTGTGATTTGCGACAAACACAGTATGCAGTGCGTTTATTAATACATTTATTTTACTCTAAATATTATCACGGTGAATATGATACTAGTTAATCAGTAAATATACAAAAATTGCCAGATTACCTGGCTAGCTGTCGTTCTTGAAATGTTTTAGAGTAAGTTGGATATATTAATAAATGCACTGCACACGGTCTTTGTCGCGAATTACAAAATGTGCTTTTTATTATCAATTTTGAAAAAAAATCTAAAAAACCTCAAAAAATTTGAACTTCGTGGGCTAGATGGGCGCTTTAGCCTTAAACTGTGGGGCACACCTGTGTGACTTCAGATCAGAAACTTGACTGTCACAAATGAAACTGACCATTAAACCGACTATTCTTTGTTACAGATAATGCGTGTACTAGTCCTGATTGGCCTGTTCGTGGCCGCTGTGGCGGGAGAAGGCGACTGGCAACCTATAGTACCCGAAGCTACTGTCTCGTACACGACTTACCACCAATCAGCAGATAGATCACTCGATCATGGGTCAGTGATTACGACACAAGTTTACGTCACTTATTACAGCCCTGGGGATCCCCGGCTATTTGATGTTCCATCGCTGAGTATTACTTCCATAAGTGAAGAAAACCTAGGCATCGTCTAGCCTCTATCAGAACCATCACTAATTTGATCGATGCCAATCAGGGCGATGCCTAAGACCTTAGACTTATCACATTAGACCTTCTCACATAATTCCGGCTGATGGAAATTGCGCGTGTTTCTAAAACTATTTCCGTGCAAAATATTTCACCATACAGCCCTCATTTGATAAAATGTCGCCACTAACTCTTTTTACTGTCCCTCCTAGAGGCTGTCTTTGCAAATAACAACTCTATGACAATCACCTTTCATTTACAGACCACAACTGAAAATCGTGAACCGAAGGCCGGTTCAGTCTCAATACGTTTCCGGGAACAAAGCGTCCAGCTTGTTCAGCTCGTCATCTCCGATGTCAGATTCCTGCAGCATCTACAAGATCTCCATGAATCAAGAGTTGTTCTATCAGTACGTGGAGTATGACAACAACCTTCCAGACCTCAAGGAGTTCACGCTTTGCATGTGGACCAAGTTTCACAATCACTCAGTTGATCATCCACTCTTCTCTTATTCGAGTAAGTCATTTAGTTATTTATTCGGGTAAATTGGTCCAATCATAAATATCACCATATTAACAAATCAATTGCATGGTAAAAATCTTGCGACATGTATTATGGATACAAGGGTCTGGGGGTGATTCCAATGACACACAAATTAGGGCAAAATAATTAATATTAAGGAAACTCTATTTCCGAAATTTGCCTCCGGCGGGAATCTTACCCACAAACCACCCTAGGTCACTAACTCGCTCACTAGCCGAGCCAACAAACCCAAGCGGTTATCATATAATGCCTCCTAGTAATAGTAAGAAGTCCCAGAGCCTTTCACAGAATCCTGCATTCAGGCCTCCTGCAACTGGCTAACTCTGAATTCAGAGAGATTTGATGTCAATAAACCTATTGCTCCCGCTTCAGGAGGAGATACCCATTGGCGCATGTGATTTGACGATTACAACCAGTATTCAAAGATTATTATAATCAAATAATTATTATGATCCTTAAAAGTCTGTGGCTGCACGCACCACCAGTAAAGACAATTCGATGTGACGGCGATTTCTATACAAATTTTCGCTTATGTGATGCGGCCACCGCCATATGTTTATAGGGGATTGATCGCTGTCGCGTCGCAACATATAAAGGTCGTCCTAAGCAAATATCGGATATTTTCAATACATTATGAAAATGTTTACCGAACTCTCATAATCAAACATTACGAGTATATGTAGGTACCTAAAATACCACTGTGTTGGTAAGTAACGGTTTAGAAGAAAACCAATGTGGAAGTTGTCCTGAGAGATACATGGCATGAACTGAATCCGGAATCGTAAGATTTTTTGACTCTACAAAAATAATTTTGATTATTTCAGCAACAACGAATCTGTAAAATAACCGACGATCTTATACCGACGAATTCATGTTTGATCACAATGATCATTCCTTGATTAATGATCCTAAAATAATCCTAGCTTAAAATATCACCAAGCGTTCGTTTAGTTTAAAAACGAAACTTATACCGCATAGTTCCGCCCCTATTCTTTGATATTCCACTTTAATTAACAATCATGTTTGCGACGCTAGCAGTGTGTTAGAAATCGAGGGGTAAGTTAAAAGAAAGCGGCGAATGCTAAATTAATTTACTTTTTCATTCCGGTGTGGATTATACCATATCGTTTATTTTTCAATGTCCGCGCTTGTGGAGAGCTGAAATTTTATAAGGTAAAGTAAAACCCAAGTAATAGGTTATTAATCAGTCTCTCGCAACTTTGTTTAGCAATTAATACTATTTATCACAATCACTCGATCGTAGTAAACATTGGTAAGAAGATCTATCAGCCAAATTAGTAGCCCTTTTGACGTCCCACTCCTGGGCACGAGGGGGATTCAGGCCATAATCCACCACGCTAGCCCAGTGCGGGTTGACGGATTTCACATGTCATACGAAAATTGGTTAAATCTTCTAAGGCATGCAGGTTTCCTCACGATGTTTTCTTTCACCGTAAGCAAGTGATAATCATTATAGAAATTATGATTCGCACATAGATTTCGAAAAATCCAGAGGTTCGAGCCGGGGTTTGAACCTGAGACAATCGGCTATCAAGCAGTGGAAATAATTACCCCAAGATAATAGTAGGCAAAAGGTTATACCAATACCATGCAGTTTCCGAAAGAGACGTATAAACCCATCAGAGTCGATAAGTAATTATATCAGACTACACCGTGCAGAACAAAAACAGAATGGTCTCACAATGAGAAAACACATTACGAAGTTTTTCGTATTATGTAAGTCTGTCGCCAGGCTTCTATTTCTGTAGCCAAGGCCGCTAAGCCAAGACAAACTGAAATGCAATGTACAGCTTTTGTGCGGTCAGGAAAATAGTAGTGCCTCATGAAGTGAAACGAAGCGAAAATGTTAACAAAGATGTGGTCAAAGTTTTGAAATACAAACATTGGCTGGTTGGTACTCAATAGCTGATAGGTCCGAGTACGAATTAGGGATACGCTTTTGTCGATTTAATGGTTCAGCCGCGATCAGTTTTCATCATGGACGTGGTACTAAAGTACTTAATATTTCCATGGTTTTTATCTATAATTTAGTTATAGAATCACATGATGTGTGCCTCAATATAATAATGTTCCAGTATACGCAATACTAAAATTTCTGTACGATGATCGCAACGCATTTCAAAAGGTTAAATAGAACACAGTTGTACAATTGCAAATGCGGAATATTGAAGACACGGTACAGCAAGGTTAGAATACAACTGGAAACTAGAACGTGAATTAATTAAAAAAGTTATAGGTCTAGCGATGTCGATACCCCTTCATTATCTCTATATCTCGACGCAGTCATCAACAATCACTGGTTACCTATTGCTAATTGACATAATAATGTATGATCCTGGAAAATGAAAGTTATCCAACGATCCCCTAATCAAGAAAGGATAATCCAAGAAAATGCACTCGCTGGCGTCGTTATAAAAAGAGCTTTACTAACATTAATAATAACTAGCTATTTACAAATAGACAGTAACAAAACAGTAATTAAAAACGTAATCTTCCTTCAACTTTGACTTTTGAAATTACGCGACGCGGGTAATTAATATTTGTATTTTGTCCACAGTTGGGGACAGCCCTAAGGAAATCTCATCCTGGATCTCCAACACAGAAGAGGCGAGTTACTTCAGCATGGCTGTGCACGGCCAAACGTTCTTCAGGCTAAATTATCCTCTAAAGCTGAACACGTAAGTACTAAAAGCCTAGATGCCGAGCTGGGAGTCCTTTTACTTGTCAAACTATTACGAAGTTTCAATGACAAACCCTACAGGCACAAGCATGCAATTCACGACAAGATTTGTTATTAAAAACTTTATCAAGGGCTTCATTTCAATATCGCAAGAACAATTTAATATGCCTCTACTCACTTGGAGTAGTCTTCATGATTCAACGAAAAGTGAATTGAAGAGGTCTCATTACGCGAAATAACTTCTTAAGGTGGGTTTAGACCCAACGAGCGAAAACTCATTCGACCCCACTTTATTTATTTATTTTTAGGAATGCCAACTGGGTATTCAATATAACTTCAGAAAGATAATTATAAACAAACAAATAAACATTATAAATGTTACCCTAATGACAGGAAGCCACAGCGTGCACCAAATAAAATACGAGTAAAACAAAATTAGAAAAAAATAGGATTAATTTTGTCAAAGGATTTTACTATAACTACATTGTTTTGAATTTGAGTAGGGTATCTGCAAAAATATCAATGTCATTATGTTTATCAATTCATCTTTGTGTAAACAGATCTAATGTTTACACAAAGATTAATTGATAAACATTGATATTTTTGCAGATTGCATTATGTTATTGTTCCATCTTCGTTTGCGGTGCATACTATGGAGTGTCCTAAGAAAGTTCGCTGGCTTGGTGTAAATAGCACACGAGCAAGTGAGCGCTATTTTATGTTCGCTCCTAGGAGTGGTCACTTCAAGCTTTAGTGGTAAATTCACGATCTTTGGTATTCTTCTTCTCCAAAATGATTATGAATAACGTATGAACCAAATGATCTTGTGCCAGCTGTAGTTTTTGATTGGTCTAAACCCACCTAAAGCGTGCTTTGTTTCTATTGTCCATAGCTAGGTTGGTGTCAAAATCGTTTAATTCACAATACTGCGAACATAGTGCAATTATGTGTACGCATCCGAGTATCGCCGCACCATTTTACACACACTTAAATCGTTACGCTCTGATTGGCCCCAACCCACTCGAAGCTATTATGTATTTACTTGCACGCTCGCATTACAGACAGACATTACAGTTCGTACAATTATCGTGATCATATTAGTGTGCGTGTTGAATTCCTAAAAATGTCTGACTACACGGGTCGAAATTTGATGAAAATAATAACACGCCACACCATTTAGGTATCAAAATACCTACGTGCAGATTTTATAACGTTAAGTAGTAAGATGACCTCCACCGTTATATTGAGGGATTGAAGGGGCGAACAATAGAGATATAGGGACAGAGATGCTTGTTTTTTATATTTATAAGTACCTACAGCAGTCGAATTATTGAATAAAACTAAAAGTCGATATTTACCTACCAATATCAGCTACCGTATTCGACACCTTGTATTATCGAATCGTTAGCACCACAACGTTCTCTTGTCTTCATTTATATCTAAACCATATATTGCATTGCATTTCCTGATTGATGCCATTTTAACATGTCCGTAAATGCCAATTACTGGGTCTCGTTGATAGTTCTATTGCATTGATTCCCGCGACTATTTATAGGCCATTGCTACATAGATTGCGATCATTTTACAATATTTCGTCATAGTTTGTTCAGAGCAAGTTTACTTCTGGAAGTAGAGCCCAGGCAATGTTGCAATCTAATAACCATATTTATGTACGAATACTGAAACGGTAGACACCACAGCTGATTAAGGCGTTGATCTTTATCATATTTTGTATGGCACGTCAAAATTAAGCAACTTTTATTCATTGAAAAGAGTAACCATTGAGTTTCTTGCCGGATCTTCTCAGTGGAAGCAGCATTCCGAACCGGTGGTAGATTCTGACTATTCATAAATGCTTTGTTGGCTTACATTAATAAAAACAATTTTGAGTTTGAGTTGAGTTTAACGCCACGTTTGAGTACCCTTAAATGTACAGGACCGAAGTTGTCAAAACTTAACGAATCTTATTTCACGTTGGGGTCATATTTATGAATTTTCCAAGTAAAATCTTGGTGTATTAATTTAAAAATACACTTCTTCAGTGTAAGAAATTGTTTTTGTAAATACTTAAGTCAGTACCTAGTTAAAGTTGTTCCACAAATCTTCATTAGTGTTTAAATTCACAAGACGGTCTTAGCAATCTCCGGTAGTAGCAACCAAACATGCTTCTAACTGGGTCATCTTTACTACACAAAGCACAACCGGACAACGTGTCTTACGTAATGGGGCTACTGTTGAACAATATCGAAAATTGACGTAATTAAATTACTCTTGCTTGCGTACGGAGCGGGTAAAGGAAAGAGCCGCCCGTTTTAGATTGTTATCATTCGTAGTTTTTACCTTTAATATCGAGTACCTCCAGATGATGAATGAAGATCAAAAATCGTCTTCACACGTCAAAGAGAAAAGTGTCTTTGGTTGTCCGTCGCTAGGGAATAAGGGCGGGAAGAGGGCTTAAATTTGTACCGTTACCATGGAGTATTTATTCGAAGGTAAAAAAATACAAAGACGATGTGACAAGTGGTCAAATTCGGAATAATATTAGAGGAGAGCTTTCAACGAGGACTGCAAGAGAATTTACGTTACAATAATTTACTACACAGTCATAAAGCAATCTGTTCTACATTGCGCAAACTAGTTGGTATATAATAATTATGTATTATAATTCCGCCGTGCGTGTGTTCGCCATTCCTCTCCTAAATTAACGGCTTGACCGATTTTAAGGACTTTTTATTTGTAATTATGAGATTATGAGAAAACCTGGATGATTATTTGCTGATAAATATGCAAGCGAAGCAGCGGGTAAAAGGTAGTATCATAATAAATGAAGCGACTCTCATTATATTATTAATAACCTTACATTTCGGGTGAAATAATATAATCAAACTGTTGATAATTACGTCAATATTATACATATTTGAACTCTCCTAATATTTAACTTCGATCAACATTTCGCTCGCAATGATATTCGTACACGAAACTTTATGTCTGAATAGAGAGGACTGGCACAGTCTCTGGCACGTCGTAATAAAGTCACAATTCGGTAAGCAACAAACAGGAATTTAATAAGAGCTTGGGCATCGGGTGAATTCATTTAACATTTTGTTATACCACGCGAACGAACCCACCGTGGTCGCGTTTTAATTTTAGACGTAACTACTGCAGAAACATAAAAACTTTTTTTTTTTTATATGGCTCTGCCCTTTTGGACAATTCTGCCAATGTCAAGTGAGGTCAATACACGGTATGCACTGGAGAGTTTGGCCAGTGTGAAGCGAAATAAAAATCAAAATAACGAATATAACAACGTTTGTATTATTGAAGCCCGTATTATTATAATAAGACGATGTCAAGTCTGAGAGCTATCCTAGAAATGTCATTCTTTGTCATACTTACCATTACTAAATAACATGTCAAAAGCGTACCTACTCAAGATCGCCCTCAAAATTCAGATTGGTTTATTTAAGGCAAAGAAACAATAGTAAGTAATATCAACAATACCAATTATTACAAGCATTATTATTAATGTAAGTTGACCACATATTGATATCCATAAAAATCCATGCAGCAGTAAGCAACTCCTATTTCCTGGAATTCTTTTATCCATGAAATTGTCATTCACTAGAAAAAACAATAGACCGAACGCACAGCAATTTATTTTTGTAGTTGCGACGCCCGCGCCGCCGCCGGCCAATCCGCAATCTCGATATGTACGTCATAAGCGCGGGCGCACTTTCTAACAGACATACATCAATTTCTCTTATTTTTATCCGCATTAGTGCACATATCACCGCACCATGAGTCGATATATTTCCACGGTGCATATTGATAATTACATTTATTATGTGTGTATGTATTGTATCCTATAGTTATTTAATGGCTTGTTTCAACGCAGACGCCTGATTCTACGTTCAATTGTGAGATAAGATCGCTGAATTTGTTACATGACCTTCTCAGCTGAAGTCGCTGCCCGACACAGTGGATAAAAAAGTAATGCCTACACAAACTAGTACCTAAAAGTACTACATGTTCCCCATGTCTGCCAGGGTTCCACCTTGAGGATACAAAGTACCCTAAATTTAAGAAGACGATAGAGTCGACAGCTAGCTGTGCAGGAAACTCAGTCAATCTTACAAACGAAAATTTGCAAATTTCCAAGTGCCGCAGTGAGCGGTTGAATTTACCTAAAAACGTGTGGGCGTGATTTAAAGCGAGATATCTGAACGAAGATAATAATTAAATAATATGCAATAATAACCAGAATAATTGGCTCTATAAGTATCTACTGACAGATTTATAACGATGACCTGCAGCATTAATTTTGTTTACATTAATTCAATAATCTCAATGTTTCCATAATACATGATCGCGCGCCATTTTATAACAGACGCCAATTCTAAAACATCGCTGTTGCAATGGCATCCGTGTGAATTAAATATTTTAGCGTTGTCCTAGCATATGGTACGACATGCATGGTGCAAATTAGTTATATATTAACATAAGAGTTGGGTAATCATACGTGAATGTCACATGACTTTGATAACAAGGTGTTTGACCTCTATCAGAGGTCATGCACTTTCAAACAACTGTACGATATATTATTGAGAATAGGATTTCGACTGAAAATAATTACGGGACCCACAAACGATTAATTAGTAAACCATTTTATTTTTACAATTCAATTCAACAGAATGAGAGATGCACAAGTATCCCCATTTCCATGTACAGGGAGGTTCATTTGATAAGTAATTGCACAATATAAATATGTTTAGGATTTGTTATTGCGTTTTGCTATTGCATCCGCGACGTCAATGGAAGAAAAATATCAGCATATTAAACGAGAAAAGTGCGTCGGACGATAAGTTATAGAATCGAATAAATTTTGCTATGTAACATTATTCGCTATGAGACTAATAAAAGTTTTTTAATATGACGGCACACATCCGGGAACATCCACAGCATACAGAGAAACACAAGCCCGGAGTTTAATTCCAAACATATTGAAATCCGCAGCGTTCAAAGGCGTGTATATGGTGTTACTCGAGAGGCAGACTAGATGAGCTTGCTGACCGTATTACAAATTGAATCCCGAGGATATAACATAAAGTTCATGGGGTTGTGCAATATGAGTGTGTGAGTGTGCACTTAATTCATAAACGCTGTGTTTTAATCGACCAATCTAATCCCACTAATATTATAAATGTGAAAGTTTGTGAGTGTGGATGTATGTTTGTTACTCCTTCACGCAAAAACTACTGAACGGATAAGGATGAAATTTGGAACACAGATAGTTTATAACCGGGATTAACATATAAGATACTTTTTATCCCGATAATCCCGAAATTTTTGTTACGTTAAATACTACGCGGACGAAATCGGGGGGCACAGCTAGTACTCGTATAACATAAAGTTCACGAAATTGTGCAATATGAGTGTGTGAGTGTGCACTTAATTCATAAACGCTGTGTTTTAATCGACCAATCTAAGCCAATCATAAGATAATTGGTTTTAGAGCGAGTAAAATGCTTCATATTCGGCCTGGTACACTATCTCGATGTTCTAGAAAACATTTCGGCATGATAAGTTAAATAAGAATCCTCTACCCCAAATCCGTACATTTTCGTTTAATTCACAAATCCATCATATAACACGAAGACTTGAATAGGAAATTAAATGTATTACTTATGCAAAAAATCTGATAGATTTTTCGGTTGGTGCACCCGTCTCTACCATAGTCCGCCAGAGTCTCTCCATAGTGATAAGTAAGTACTGGAATCACTTTCGGATAAATGATCAAACATTCTGTAATCCAGTTCTTTTGTCAGATATGAATGTATTTTTTTTTTGCGAGCTATACACGTTTTATAACTCTACGTTAACTTCGCGTATTGCGTGTCACGTGAAATTAGCTTACGACATGCCATTGAGAAACAGACAGACTCCTCCAGCGTGACACGGCGTTTTCAATTAGAAACCGCTCCATTTATACAGCTTCAGTGGCGTAATCAGAGAGCCTCCATACTGGTTTCTGTGGCGTTTAACAGCTCGTTTTTAGAAGGAGAGTACCTACATGTGGGAATAACGCGGGGGAGAGAGACATTACGAGAAAAACGACGAACACTCACTGAAAATCTGGAAAAATACCGTGAACATTCGTCGTTCCATCGCGCCTCAATTCCGCTTGTCATGTTTCTGTTAGCCTATCAGGCTGTTCTACTCCTGGCCTCTATTTTTCTCGTCCATAGAACTGTGGAATATGTTATTATGGTATTCATTTAGATTCTTATGTTTAAGCGAGATTACTTATTTTTTTATATCATTTAGTTATTCTTCTTTCAATAAAGCAGACTCAAATAAAAACGGGAAAGTTATCAGGTGCCACAAATAAACCTTTGTAAAAGTAGAGTTGTACAATTATTTGGGATTAAATGCACATACAGCTACCTATGTGTCTGGTACAGGGAGAAAACATGCAATGTCACTCGGAGGTACTAATAGGTCACAAGCATTGCTACATTTTTCACACACAAAATATTTTCAGCCCTAACTCTGTATCCATCCAATATTTCCGGCGGCGTACAATATTTTTTTCGGTGAAAATCAAAACAAAATCGTTATTTAGCTTCGTCTTCCGCTTTCTAATTTCAAATTACTGATGACAGAAAAATATAATTCGGTGTACCTATCACTGGCTACAACGTTTATAATAAAGGCGGTTACAAACTAAGCGATTGGAATAACGTTAATTAGGTTAAATCACGTTTAAGCTTTTTGCACGTCCTAAATATTTCTGTCTTGGTCATACGTTACGACCAAGAGAAGGATGATAATACATTTATTCACATTTAGTGTGTGTGCCAACACCTGTAAAGTTTTAAATAAGCGACTGCTTAGTGAACTGTAGTGTTTAAATATCCATGTTTACTTACGCTTAGGATCTAAATTTACACTGAGCTGTAATGTATATGTATCATTATTTTTGTAATAAAGAACTTTTCAAAACAAACAAACAAACACCAATACCTGTGACATTAAACTAACTAAGTTCCTACAGTTCATGTGCGGTCTCAGATAATCATTTGTATTGTAAAACAAAATCTATGGGTAGTTTACATAAGTTATACATAATTATGGATCTAAGTACCCGTTTTGCAAACAGAAACCGACCTACCATCACTTGCACTTCTTGTTCTGGTCTGCAGAAACATGCGTGCGTTGGATCCATTCTGCAAAACTATCCAATTGCAATTATTTCTCTGCATACATAAGTACAAGCTACCATGTAATGCTTATGTAATGCACAAAGAGTAATAAACAATGATTAGTACGCGGTGAGACAGAACTGCATAACGGCCTGTTATGTTTCGCTATGCATAAGTATTGCATGCACACATAAATCTTGAAAATTCGCATTGTAATTTTAGATTTATGGGTTAAATCAATCTATCATAACAAGGTGGGTACATACGTAATAAAAATTTATGATTGTAATTATACCACCGACTACATGCATTTATTTCGCATAACGTCGTATGGGGACAATTACCTTCGACATTATCGATGTAGAGGTAGGAGTGCTCTAGTTTGGCTCTACACGGGAAAATTGAGTTTTTTTTATTCAAACCCTCAAATGTTCTCCAAAACTGATTTATTAATCGTTTTATTAAAAGTAGGACGTAGTTGTTATTAGGGTGCAGTTGCCACACGAGGTCTAGATGTTTTATAACAACATTGTTGCATCAGCCATACCATTATAAATACCCCGTAATAAGCAGTGTACATTTCTTAAAAAAGGATTTTTACGTAAAAACTGGGGCATATCATCAATAATTATTTCGAATGAACTAAACATTTCAAAACTACCTATTAAATTCGACAGTAATATGAGTAATCCCACACGGACTTGGCTAGATTTCGATTGGACTAATCACATCAGTACGTAACATTCTAAAATGTTTCTCAGGTGGTATCACTCGTGCCAGTCGTGGAACGGCAAGACAGGAGAGTGGCAGGTATGGGTGAACTCGGAGCGAGTCGGCCGCGGGTTCCACAACAGGGTGCGTATACAACAAGCAATTGAATTGCAACCTTATTATTATTATTTATTTTTATTAGGGAAGCTCCTATATATACCTACAAAATAACAACGAAACGTAACACCTAAATCCTTTTATAAGATATTACGTGTAAAAATCTAGCGTGAACAAGTTGATACATAACATAATCAGCTTACATATTCGTTACAAATGTTATAGAAATAATATCACAATTAGTTTATATTATTGATCTTAATTTATTTAAATTGGTGGATTTCTTTTGGGCTTCAGTCGTATTTTTAATACTACAATATTCTCAATTGTTTAATAAGACCGTGGTAGCCCTGCCGAATATTAATATTTCCATGTTTGACATATCCCTATAAAACCTTGGCGTCAAGCTATTTGCTCAACAATTTCATTGCGCACTTCCAGCTCGTTGGGCACGTGATAAAAGGAGGCGGTTTGGCAATAACGGGCCAGGAGCAGTCACTGCTCTACAAGCAAGACACCTTAGAACCAGTTCCGAGTGAGTGTGCTACCACAAATCATAATATTTCGTAATCGCTCCCATTTAACGATTGTGACCGCCTTACAGGGCAATCCGGTTTTCTGGGTGAAATAACAATGCTGCAACTGTACCACGTCGCGTTAACCGCCGGGAAGGCCCACAAGGACCACAAACACCACCACGTTCACCACTTCAAGCATGATGGAACTCCTCTGGAATCGTCTACCGAAGCCGTGACCGAGCCGCCGCCGCCACAAGCTACCCCTCTTGGAAACGGAAACTTCCTCATTGGAGGTCAATTGCAAAGAGCGCCGAGCCTAAACTTAGCCGGTGGCCAGCAAATGATACCAGTCCAGTTATCTAACGGTCTGCAATTACAGCAAGAATATGTGAACGGACAGCTTGGGAACAGGCTTGTGTCAGAACAGCTCTTGAACAACATTCAGCCCATCCAGAATCATATTGGCGGATCTGGTTCTATTTCACCTATTGCGCCGCAGCTATCGTTGGTTCCCGCGTCGTCACCCGGGCCGCAGAGTCAAGGGTTCCATGGATTCTCGAGGCCGATAGGCCCCTCCAAAGGTACCACCGTATTGCTATCAGGATCACTGCTAAACCCGGCTAACGTAAAATATATTGATGATAGTGTGGGCCACAACCTGTTCAAGAGAAACTCAAAGAGAGACAAACGAGACAACCCTGAAAAAGAGTTGAAGGAAGAGCTTGTTGCGTCAGGTAAGAAACTTTTTATAAGAAGGCAGAGTACATTAAAACTAAAGTTTATGAAAATACACAATTCATAAGGACATTCAGTTTGAAAAATATGATGTTAAACTTTAAATATAAATAAATAGGGCCGAGGGTCGGAAGGCCCCTGATTTACATGGCGTAAATTACGTCAACCCTTGAGCACCTTATATGCCCTTGACATTATGTTCAAATTCATACAAAAAACCTTTATAAGAGTCGCCTTCAAACGGCCTACTTGTTATTCGGAAAAAATATTTATATTCTTTAATTCAAAAAGATTTGCCTGCTCCAAAAAGGTACAACTCGCGACTTTGAACCAATAAAAATTTGAGTTCACGTGGCATCAATTTTCCTTTTACATTATTTTATTCAATTAAGTCATACTAAAGTCAGGGGAGAGGTCAGAGTAGGGCAAATAAATTGTAATACAATTTCTTCGGAGTGGAGTAATTTTACTTTTTTATCACTGAAGGTGTCCAAAATGCGAGAATTACCAAATAATATCAACTGAAAGAGCTTCAAAGATTATTGTACGCAAGCAGAGTAGAATACAATATTCGATACCATTATTCGAGCAACACAGAACCTTTACCTACTTAAACAAATATTTTTCGAGAAATTATTTCAATTAAGTCAATATATAAAAGTAGGTACGTAGATGTCCGGAATTGCAAGCCTTTCCAAAGATGAGTAACATTACTAGGTGAGGTTGGTGGACTATGGGCCGAACCCCCCTTCGCAATGAGGGGGAGTGTACTCGGTATACCATAAAAGTCTGGCATAAGGGGCAACCACCCTTTGGACAAAAATTACCAAAAGACTTTGCCACATATAATAATACTGCTTGACACATCATTTACATTCATTATTATCAAGCATGTTTCACCGTTGATTATTTTGTTCTCAGCTTACTTCTGCCATCAGTTACATACATAGTTTTACACATAAAGTATAACACATAGTAGTAGCACATTAAAGGACAATAACTATTAGTTTTAATTATTTAATTTGACAACGACGATTTTCCAGGCAAGAAAGACAAGCGAGGTCTGGTAGCCCTGTCAGACGGGTCCATAGTAGACGAGGCCCTGCTTACCCCGGATATCGATGAAAGGGATGAAGAACTGTTCCAGCAGCAACTGATGAACGGTTTGGCCGGCTTCGTCGGAAACCAACCCGTGCAGAACACACAAAAGGAGAATGTAAGTTGAACAAACCTGAGAGCAAACGCTACCTATGTATTGTAACTACAATAATGTATCTTAACAGACCATTCCACCTGTGTAGATGGTTTCGTTCTTATCGGCAATCTAAAGCGAGAACACTCGCTCTAGAGTGCCGACATAGAGACTATTGAAACAACTCGTCTGAGACAGACTGTAGTTTTTCCACGACAGGTTAAAATACGTACATAAGTATTAATTTCCCACAATACTTTCACGTTCTCGGGATTGGTAATTTAATTATCAATTAATTCAACGTCTAATTAATTATCGGGAAATTGCTTCAATGATTATCGTAATTGGTTATGTATTGTTTAATCGGATTACCAAATGTAATAGATGATTGGTTCATACTAATTGGACTAGGTTAATACATAAACATGGTGTAACTGTATCTCAGTGGAGTAATTAAGCGATAATAGCCTAGTGGCTAGAGGGGCTGCCTTTGTAGCTGCGAGGTCCCGGGTTCGATCCAACTATTGATATGAACTACCAAGCACAAACAGGCTTATTAGTTAAAGACTTTTAAGGGACTACGCAAATCTTTATGGTCATTGCGATGACGCAGCCAGGATTTTTTTGCCACCAGCGCTGCGCTATTTCTAGTTGGGTGACATTGACAGTATTGACCCATGATAGTTCAGACACTCTCTTTTTCGGACCTCGCGCTATTTACCTACTATTTGCAATGTCACTGACAGAAGTGAAATGCAGATAACGTCAATTTCGTCCAATCAAGCGACGTCCGGTGAGCTGAAATTAATTTGCCCCGATTGTGGTCGAGTAGGTTTGTGTGTCACCTTCAAATCATTATATTACGCTTCAGGTTGACGAAAGGGAACCGGCCGAAGCTGAAGTGAAAGCGGTGATGCAAGTCTGCAGCGGGTGTGCTCCAGAACCCTTCAAGAAAGCCCTCGTCATCTCTTGGCGCGGTACTCCTAAAAAACTTTACAGCGGCGCGCACTACTACAAAGGCTTACCGATCTGTCGAGCATTCTAACCTGACCAAGGAACCTCTCTAGAATGTACAAAGTCTTGTATTATACTCAATGGTGTACAGGCAGCTAAGTCCACCATTAACGCCCCTATCTTCTAATAAGCCATTTATTTTAAGTGTTGATATTATAAATACTGTAGTTTTAATTGGGAATTCGATTGATTCGATCGAAGCAGTTGGGTATGCGTGGTGCAATAAAGTGTGCAATTTTAAAACAATCAAATTTTGGGACGCGGACTTAGGTTCGGTTATAATTCTACTCAATTAACAGAAGTTTTATAATCAATCATTTAATTAGCATAGTGGTGAAAGGAACCGCCTGCGTTGCCAGGGTTCGATCCCCATTCCGGCCATTAAACTATTGACGTGAGCCCACTCTTCATTTTACGAGACAGCTTATTTTAGTGATAATATTCACCTGTAAACCATTTTATATTTAACTATTTTACTTTGGGACATTCAGAGTAAAAATCATAACATTATATTTCAAACAATAGAAATTTTCTTATATCTTTTAAAATATAGCCCACGATGTTTAATAGGTATTTCGCTAGTGTCAAGTAATAAATAACGTTTACAAACACATTTAAGAACGATACAAAACAAAACCGTGACTCCGTCCACTTTGGCGAACCAAAATGGAGGCCAACAAAGGAAATCATTGTTCAGGCAATTCTGACATCGCCGTCGGCAGCAGGATTTTTTTTTAAGTTTATTTAACGGCCTTGGCTGCAAGCCCTTTGGAGCCGGTTGCAGGTATGGACTTTGAACGTGGAAAGCTCCCAAAATATATTGTGTACTGTATTTGTGAACCATATCTAGGTAATTGTTGTAAACGCGGTTGTAAATTAGTCATTGGACGATGCACGCGAATGTTCATAATTATTTATTGTAGAGTAAGCTACGTGTATGATTATTCGACTTTTCCCCCTAGTTTATAAGTAAACCTTACCGATTTGTTACCATTTTTATAAAATAAACTAATAATATAATCCGTCGTTTCACTGCCTTCGAAAGAAGGTCCCGTCTTCTACAATCGTTAAGTCATTTCAGAGGCCTTTACATTCGGACATCGGAGTTGGCCACTAGGTAATACGAAGGAGCGAACCAACTCAATAACGAGATTATTGTATTGATATAATTTCGAAATGTACTTCGGAACCTGACATTTGTTGAGTACTAATGACTACAAGTAATAGAAGAAGTACCTAAGCGATTAATAAATGTAACATAGTACAGTTCAAAATAATAGCACGCCGATGTTATTTTCTCATTGTTTCAAAATTAAATTATTTCCTTTCATTTATTAATTCATTCATTCACTGAAAGATTCACTGTCACTGCCACATGGCTATTATAGTATTGTTACTGAAACTTTTAAACGTCTGTGTTTTGCCAATCTATACAAATAAATAAAATTGGAGTGTCTATTTGTAATATCAAAATAACACCTTTTCACTAAATGCATGTAAAAGTACATACGACACCTATAACAAAAATGCGATAAAAAAAAAATTTGACTGTCTGTTGGTCTGTGTGTTTGTTCCGGGTAATCTCCGAAACGGCTGAACCGATTTTGACGGGACTTTCACTGACAGATAGCTGATGTTTTAAGGAGTAACTTAGGCTACTTTAATTTTAGAAAATTAATTAGGGTTCCACGTAAAAAAATAAAAAACACATTAAATCAAAGAGTATCTCCGAAACGGCTGGACCGATTTTGACGGGACTTTCACTGGTAGATAGCTAGCTGTTGTTATAAGCAGCAACTTAGGCTACTTTTATTCTAGAATAACAAAATTTAAAAAAATGGGTCCTGTCGCGCGGGCTTAGAACGCGGGAGCGGGCTTTTTTGTTAAGTTAAATTCCACGCGGACGAAGTCGCGGGCTCAGCTAGTCTTAAATAAATCGGATATTTAAAGTGATACGAATGTGTATCCCTTTACGCCCATGATTTGATCTGACATCGCGAAAAAAAAGAAGTATAATAGAAAAAGGTATTGTTTCATCAGAAAGTATACAATAACAGAATAATTTATCTCGGAAGGCTGTTTTCAATCAATAACATTAAGCACGTACCTTGTTCGTTGATTCTAATCTACATAACGATCCAGTCGATCCAGTCGACCTTGTTTCAACGCAGACGCCTGATTCTACGTTCAATTGTGAGATAAGATCGCTGAATTTGTTACATGACCTTCTCAGCTGAAGTCGCTGCCCGACACAGTGGATAAAAAAGTAATGCCTACACAAACTAGTACCTAAAAGTACTACATGTTCCCCATGTCTGCCAGGGTTCCACCTTGAGGATACAAAGTACCCTAAATTTAAGAAGACGATAGAGTCGACAGCTAGCTGTGCAGGAAACTCAGTCAATCTTACAAACGAAAATTTGCAAATTTCCAAGTGCCGCAGTGAGCGGTTGAATTTACCTAAAAACGTGTGGGCGTGATTTAAAGCGAGATATCTGAACGAAGATAATAATTAAATAATATGCAATAATAACCAGAATAATTGGCTCTATAAGTATCTACTGACAGATTTATAACGATGACCTGCAGCATTAATTTTGTTTACATTAATTCAATAATCTCAATGTTTCCATAATACATGATCGCGCGCCATTTTATAACAGACGCCAATTCTAAAACATCGCTGTTGCAATGGCATCCGTGTGAATTAAATATTTTAGCGTTGTCCTAGCATATGGTACGACATGCATGGTGCAAATTAGTTATATATTAACATAAGAGTTGGGTAATCATACGTGAATGTCACATGACTTTGATAACAAGGTGTTTGACCTCTATCAGAGGTCATGCACTTTCAAACAACTGTACGATATATTATTGAGAATAGGATTTCGACTGAAAATAATTACGGGACCCACAAACGATTAATTAGTAAACCATTTTATTTTTACAATTCAATTCAACAGAATGAGAGATGCACAAGTATCCCCATTTCCATGTACAGGGAGGTTCATTTGATAAGTAATTGCACAATATAAATATGTTTAGGATTTGTTATTGCGTTTTGCTATTGCATCCGCGACGTCAATGGAAGAAAAATATCAGCATATTAAACGAGAAAAGTGCGTCGGACGATAAGTTATAGAATCGAATAAATTTTGCTATGTAACATTATTCGCTATGAGACTAATAAAAGTTTTTTAATATGACGGCACACATCCGGGAACATCCACAGCATACAGAGAAACACAAGCCCGGAGTTTAATTCCAAACATATTGAAATCCGCAGCGTTCAAAGGCGTGTATATGGTGTTACTCGAGAGGCAGACTAGATGAGCTTGCTGACCGTATTACAAATTGAATCCCGAGGATATAACATAAAGTTCATGGGGTTGTGCAATATGAGTGTGTGAGTGTGCACTTAATTCATAAACGCTGTGTTTTAATCGACCAATCTAATCCCACTAATATTATAAATGTGAAAGTTTGTGAGTGTGGATGTATGTTTGTTACTCCTTCACGCAAAAACTACTGAACGGATAAGGATGAAATTTGGAACACAGATAGTTTATAACCGGGATTAACATATAAGATACTTTTTATCCCGATAATCCCGAAATTTTTGTTACGTTAAATACTACGCGGACGAAATCGGGGGGCACAGCTAGTACTCGTATAACATAAAGTTCACGAAATTGTGCAATATGAGTGTGTGAGTGTGCACTTAATTCATAAACGCTGTGTTTTAATCGACCAATCTAAGCCAATCATAAGATAATTGGTTTTAGAGCGAGTAAAATGCTTCATATTCGGCCTGGTACACTATCTCGATGTTCTAGAAAACATTTCGGCATGATAAGTTAAATAAGAATCCTCTACCCCAAATCCGTACATTTTCGTTTAATTCACAAATCCATCATATAACACGAAGACTTGAATAGGAAATTAAATGTATTACTTATGCAAAAAATCTGATAGATTTTTCGGTTGGTGCACCCGTCTCTACCATAGTCCGCCAGAGTCTCTCCATAGTGATAAGTAAGTACTGGAATCACTTTCGGATAAATGATCAAACATTCTGTAATCCAGTTCTTTTGTCAGATATGAATGTATTTTTTTTTTGCGAGCTATACACGTTTTATAACTCTACGTTAACTTCGCGTATTGCGTGTCACGTGAAATTAGCTTACGACATGCCATTGAGAAACAGACAGACTCCTCCAGCGTGACACGGCGTTTTCAATTAGAAACCGCTCCATTTATACAGCTTCAGTGGCGTAATCAGAGAGCCTCCATACTGGTTTCTGTGGCGTTTAACAGCTCGTTTTTAGAAGGAGAGTACCTACATGTGGGAATAACGCGGGGGAGAGAGACATTACGAGAAAAACGACGAACACTCACTGAAAATCTGGAAAAATACCGTGAACATTCGTCGTTCCATCGCGCCTCAATTCCGCTTGTCATGTTTCTGTTAGCCTATCAGGCTGTTCTACTCCTGGCCTCTATTTTTCTCGTCCATAGAACTGTGGAATATGTTATTATGGTATTCATTTAGATTCTTATGTTTAAGCGAGATTACTTATTTTTTTATATCATTTAGTTATTCTTCTTTCAATAAAGCAGACTCAAATAAAAACGGGAAAGTTATCAGGTGCCACAAATAAACCTTTGTAAAAGTAGAGTTGTACAATTATTTGGGATTAAATGCACATACAGCTACCTATGTGTCTGGTACAGGGAGAAAACATGCAATGTCACTCGGAGGTACTAATAGGTCACAAGCATTGCTACATTTTTCACACACAAAATATTTTCAGCCCTAACTCTGTATCCATCCAATATTTCCGGCGGCGTACAATATTTTTTTCGGTGAAAATCAAAACAAAATCGTTATTTAGCTTCGTCTTCCGCTTTCTAATTTCAAATTACTGATGACAGAAAAATATAATTCGGTGTACCTATCACTGGCTACAACGTTTATAATAAAGGCGGTTACAAACTAAGCGATTGGAATAACGTTAATTAGGTTAAATCACGTTTAAGCTTTTTGCACGTCCTAAATATTTCTGTCTTGGTCATACGTTACGACCAAGAGAAGGATGATAATACATTTATTCACATTTAGTGTGTGTGCCAACACCTGTAAAGTTTTAAATAAGCGACTGCTTAGTGAACTGTAGTGTTTAAATATCCATGTTTACTTACGCTTAGGATCTAAATTTACACTGAGCTGTAATGTATATGTATCATTATTTTTGTAATAAAGAACTTTTCAAAACAAACAAACAAACACCAATACCTGTGACATTAAACTAACTAAGTTCCTACAGTTCATGTGCGGTCTCAGATAATCATTTGTATTGTAAAACAAAATCTATGGGTAGTTTACATAAGTTATACATAATTATGGATCTAAGTACCCGTTTTGCAAACAGAAACCGACCTACCATCACTTGCACTTCTTGTTCTGGTCTGCAGAAACATGCGTGCGTTGGATCCATTCTGCAAAACTATCCAATTGCAATTATTTCTCTGCATACATAAGTACAAGCTACCATGTAATGCTTATGTAATGCACAAAGAGTAATAAACAATGATTAGTACGCGGTGAGACAGAACTGCATAACGGCCTGTTATGTTTCGCTATGCATAAGTATTGCATGCACACATAAATCTTGAAAATTCGCATTGTAATTTTAGATTTATGGGTTAAATCAATCTATCATAACAAGGTGGGTACATACGTAATAAAAATTTATGATTGTAATTATACCACCGACTACATGCATTTATTTCGCATAACGTCGTATGGGGACAATTACCTTCGACATTATCGATGTAGAGGTAGGAGTGCTCTAGTTTGGCTCTACACGGGAAAATTGAGTTTTTTTTATTCAAACCCTCAAATGTTCTCCAAAACTGATTTATTAATCGTTTTATTAAAAGTAGGACGTAGTTGTTATTAGGGTGCAGTTGCCACACGAGGTCTAGATGTTTTATAACAACATTGTTGCATCAGCCATACCATTATAAATACCCCGTAATAAGCAGTGTACATTTCTTAAAAAAGGATTTTTACGTAAAAACTGGGGCATATCATCAATAATTATTTCGAATGAACTAAACATTTCAAAACTACCTATTAAATTCGACAGTAATATGAGTAATCCCACACGGACTTGGCTAGATTTCGATTGGACTAATCACATCAGTACGTAACATTCTAAAATGTTTCTCAGGTGGTATCACTCGTGCCAGTCGTGGAACGGCAAGACAGGAGAGTGGCAGGTATGGGTGAACTCGGAGCGAGTCGGCCGCGGGTTCCACAACAGGGTGCGTATACAACAAGCAATTGAATTGCAACCTTATTATTATTATTTATTTTTATTAGGGAAGCTCCTATATATACCTACAAAATAACAACGAAACGTAACACCTAAATCCTTTTATAAGATATTACGTGTAAAAATCTAGCGTGAACAAGTTGATACATAACATAATCAGCTTACATATTCGTTACAAATGTTATAGAAATAATATCACAATTAGTTTATATTATTGATCTTAATTTATTTAAATTGGTGGATTTCTTTTGGGCTTCAGTCGTATTTTTAATACTACAATATTCTCAATTGTTTAATAAGACCGTGGTAGCCCTGCCGAATATTAATATTTCCATGTTTGACATATCCCTATAAAACCTTGGCGTCAAGCTATTTGCTCAACAATTTCATTGCGCACTTCCAGCTCGTTGGGCACGTGATAAAAGGAGGCGGTTTGGCAATAACGGGCCAGGAGCAGTCACTGCTCTACAAGCAAGACACCTTAGAACCAGTTCCGAGTGAGTGTGCTACCACAAATCATAATATTTCGTAATCGCTCCCATTTAACGATTGTGACCGCCTTACAGGGCAATCCGGTTTTCTGGGTGAAATAACAATGCTGCAACTGTACCACGTCGCGTTAACCGCCGGGAAGGCCCACAAGGACCACAAACACCACCACGTTCACCACTTCAAGCATGATGGAACTCCTCTGGAATCGTCTACCGAAGCCGTGACCGAGCCGCCGCCGCCACAAGCTACCCCTCTTGGAAACGGAAACTTCCTCATTGGAGGTCAATTGCAAAGAGCGCCGAGCCTAAACTTAGCCGGTGGCCAGCAAATGATACCAGTCCAGTTATCTAACGGTCTGCAATTACAGCAAGAATATGTGAACGGACAGCTTGGGAACAGGCTTGTGTCAGAACAGCTCTTGAACAACATTCAGCCCATCCAGAATCATATTGGCGGATCTGGTTCTATTTCACCTATTGCGCCGCAGCTATCGTTGGTTCCCGCGTCGTCACCCGGGCCGCAGAGTCAAGGGTTCCATGGATTCTCGAGGCCGATAGGCCCCTCCAAAGGTACCACCGTATTGCTATCAGGATCACTGCTAAACCCGGCTAACGTAAAATATATTGATGATAGTGTGGGCCACAACCTGTTCAAGAGAAACTCAAAGAGAGACAAACGAGACAACCCTGAAAAAGAGTTGAAGGAAGAGCTTGTTGCGTCAGGTAAGAAACTTTTTATAAGAAGGCAGAGTACATTAAAACTAAAGTTTATGAAAATACACAATTCATAAGGACATTCAGTTTGAAAAATATGATGTTAAACTTTAAATATAAATAAATAGGGCCGAGGGTCGGAAGGCCCCTGATTTACATGGCGTAAATTACGTCAACCCTTGAGCACCTTATATGCCCTTGACATTATGTTCAAATTCATACAAAAAACCTTTATAAGAGTCGCCTTCAAACGGCCTACTTGTTATTCGGAAAAAATATTTATATTCTTTAATTCAAAAAGATTTGCCTGCTCCAAAAAGGTACAACTCGCGACTTTGAACCAATAAAAATTTGAGTTCACGTGGCATCAATTTTCCTTTTACATTATTTTATTCAATTAAGTCATACTAAAGTCAGGGGAGAGGTCAGAGTAGGGCAAATAAATTGTAATACAATTTCTTCGGAGTGGAGTAATTTTACTTTTTTATCACTGAAGGTGTCCAAAATGCGAGAATTACCAAATAATATCAACTGAAAGAGCTTCAAAGATTATTGTACGCAAGCTATGCAACGCTACCTATGTATTGTAACTACAATAATGTATCTTAACAGACCATTCCACCTGTGTAGATGGTTTCGTTCTTATCGGCAATCTAAAGCGAGAACACTCGCTCTAGAGTGCCGACATAGAGACTATTGAAACAACTCGTCTGAGACAGACTGTAGTTTTTCCACGACAGGTTAAAATACGTACATAAGTATTAATTTCCCACAATACTTTCACGTTCTCGGGATTGGTAATTTAATTATCAATTAATTCAACGTCTAATTAATTATCGGGAAATTGCTTCAATGATTATCGTAATTGGTTATGTATTGTTTAATCGGATTACCAAATGTAATAGATGATTGGTTCATACTAATTGGACTAGGTTAATACATAAACATGGTGTAACTGTATCTCAGTGGAGTAATTAAGCGATAATAGCCTAGTGGCTAGAGGGGCTGCCTTTGTAGCTGCGAGGTCCCGGGTTCGATCCAACTATTGATATGAACTACCAAGCACAAACAGGCTTATTAGTTAAAGACTTTTAAGGGACTACGCAAATCTTTATGGTCATTGCGATGACGCAGCCAGGATTTTTTTGCCACCAGCGCTGCGCTATTTCTAGTTGGGTGACATTGACAGTATTGACCCATGATAGTTCAGACACTCTCTTTTTCGGACCTCGCGCTATTTACCTACTATTTGCAATGTCACTGACAGAAGTGAAATGCAGATAACGTCAATTTCGTCCAATCAAGCGACGTCCGGTGAGCTGAAATTAATTTGCCCCGATTGTGGTCGAGTAGGTTTGTGTGTCACCTTCAAATCATTATATTACGCTTCAGGTTGACGAAAGGGAACCGGCCGAAGCTGAAGTGAAAGCGGTGATGCAAGTCTGCAGCGGGTGTGCTCCAGAACCCTTCAAGAAAGCCCTCGTCATCTCTTGGCGCGGTACTCCTAAAAAACTTTACAGCGGCGCGCACTACTACAAAGGCTTACCGATCTGTCGAGCATTCTAACCTGACCAAGGAACCTCTCTAGAATGTACAAAGTCTTGTATTATACTCAATGGTGTACAGGCAGCTAAGTCCACCATTAACGCCCCTATCTTCTAATAAGCCATTTATTTTAAGTGTTGATATTATAAATACTGTAGTTTTAATTGGGAATTCGATTGATTCGATCGAAGCAGTTGGGTATGCGTGGTGCAATAAAGTGTGCAATTTTAAAACAATCAAATTTTGGGACGCGGACTTAGGTTCGGTTATAATTCTACTCAATTAACAGAAGTTTTATAATCAATCATTTAATTAGCATAGTGGTGAAAGGAACCGCCTGCGTTGCCAGGGTTCGATCCCCATTCCGGCCATTAAACTATTGACGTGAGCCCACTCTTCATTTTACGAGACAGCTTATTTTAGTGATAATATTCACCTGTAAACCATTTTATATTTAACTATTTTACTTTGGGACATTCAGAGTAAAAATCATAACATTATATTTCAAACAATAGAAATTTTCTTATATCTTTTAAAATATAGCCCACGATGTTTAATAGGTATTTCGCTAGTGTCAAGTAATAAATAACGTTTACAAACACATTTAAGAACGATACAAAACAAAACCGTGACTCCGTCCACTTTGGCGAACCAAAATGGAGGCCAACAAAGGAAATCATTGTTCAGGCAATTCTGACATCGCCGTCGGCAGCAGGATTTTTTTTTAAGTTTATTTAACGGCCTTGGCTGCAAGCCCTTTGGAGCCGGTTGCAGGTATGGACTTTGAACGTGGAAAGCTCCCAAAATATATTGTGTACTGTATTTGTGAACCATATCTAGGTAATTGTTGTAAACGCGGTTGTAAATTAGTCATTGGACGATGCACGCGAATGTTCATAATTATTTATTGTAGAGTAAGCTACGTGTATGATTATTCGACTTTTCCCCCTAGTTTATAAGTAAACCTTACCGATTTGTTACCATTTTTATAAAATAAACTAATAATATAATCCGTCGTTTCACTGCCTTCGAAAGAAGGTCCCGTCTTCTACAATCGTTAAGTCATTTCAGAGGCCTTTACATTCGGACATCGGAGTTGGCCACTAGGTAATACGAAGGAGCGAACCAACTCAATAACGAGATTATTGTATTGATATAATTTCGAAATGTACTTCGGAACCTGACATTTGTTGAGTACTAATGACTACAAGTAATAGAAGAAGTACCTAAGCGATTAATAAATGTAACATAGTACAGTTCAAAATAATAGCACGCCGATGTTATTTTCTCATTGTTTCAAAATTAAATTATTTCCTTTCATTTATTAATTCATTCATTCACTGAAAGATTCACTGTCACTGCCACATGGCTATTATAGTATTGTTACTGAAACTTTTAAACGTCTGTGTTTTGCCAATCTATACAAATAAATAAAATTGGAGTGTCTATTTGTAATATCAAAATAACACCTTTTCACTAAATGCATGTAAAAGTACATACGACACCTATAACAAAAATGCGATAAAAAAAAAATTTGACTGTCTGTTGGTCTGTGTGTTTGTTCCGGGTAATCTCCGAAACGGCTGAACCGATTTTGACGGGACTTTCACTGACAGATAGCTGATGTTTTAAGGAGTAACTTAGGCTACTTTAATTTTAGAAAATTAATTAGGGTTCCACGTAAAAAAATAAAAAACACATTAAATCAAAGAGTATCTCCGAAACGGCTGGACCGATTTTGACGGGACTTTCACTGGTAGATAGCTAGCTGTTGTTATAAGCAGCAACTTAGGCTACTTTTATTCTAGAATAACAAAATTTAAAAAAATGGGTCCTGTCGCGCGGGCTTAGAACGCGGGAGCGGGCTTTTTTGTTAAGTTAAATTCCACGCGGACGAAGTCGCGGGCTCAGCTAGTCTTAAATAAATCGGATATTTAAAGTGATACGAATGTGTATCCCTTTACGCCCATGATTTGATCTGACATCGCGAAAAAAAAGAAGTATAATAGAAAAAGGTATTGTTTCATCAGAAAGTATACAATAACAGAATAATTTATCTCGGAAGGCTGTTTTCAATCAATAACATTAAGCACGTACCTTGTTCGTTGATTCTAATCTACATAACGATCCAGTCCCAGCTGTAGTCCTGAGTTTCCTTGAAATAGAGACAGGCGGGCTGTGAACCACTTACCTTTGATTTATGAATGTGGTGATGATAGTCCGAGTCGATTTCAGGTTCGCTGAAGTAGCTCTGGTCCTGTAAACAAAACACTTAATTATAATTATATAATGAGAAGCGACTAACTATAATAGTAGTGCTATGCGTGTTTTACGCTGAGCTCTGAAATGGGCCCGCCTGCTTCCGACCAATAGGGTAGCTTCATTTCCTCAGCTTCACCCAGCTTGGCTCAAGTTAACAGGAAATGAAGCGATCTCATTGGTTGGAAGTGAGCGAGCTCGCTTCAAAACACAACCCAGTGGACGGTCCCTGTTACGCTTGCTAGCCGCAAGCGCAAACAAAAATAAACATTGAATTTAAAAGCTTTGAATTCCATGTTTGTGTTGAATGTCAGGAACATAGTTTGAGAGGTAAATCGATGCCTGTTCGGGCAAGTATTTGAGATCAGCTGCAGCACAAAGGTTGTCAGCCTGTTTGCCTAGTGGCCGGGACAGACCAGGGACGAGACAGGGACGGGAACAATAAATATTTAGTCATTTTTCCTGGTTTTCAGTTATTGATGATAGCTTGACGTTATACGGTAGTTTTAAAAATAAAAACCACAATCCACCCTTTTTGACACCACTGGCTTTCGAAGCTTTCGACAGCCAAACCTAGGCCAAAACACAATGTTACATTCGATTTACAAAGGCATTGCAAAACACTTTTGCTCTAAAAAACGTTATCCTGTCCAAATAGATTACCTACACATTGCAATCTAGACTTAAATAGTCGTTCTTTAATATTATAATACGTATGGTGAGAAGTTTATTCTAATTTCTTTCAGAATTCAATCGCGTTTTCCACCCGCTGTCGACACGCCACTAAGGGCATGCGTGTAATAAGATCCAGTGGTCTGATTGAAATTGGATTTTATTTGCTTTCATCAATGTACGATTGGTTCTGTCCACTACCCGTAACCCGGATTTACGAGTATCAAGAGCACCTACTCGACATGGATAAGGTATACTACATCAACCGTTAGTAACCAATTCTCTATAAATAATTAGGTATTAATTATTTCAGTTTTATTTGGTGTATTTTTGGGAGCGACGATATATTGAAGGATAACTGGCAGCGACTGGAGAAGCAGCTGTACGTTGAGTAAGAGAGCTGAAAGTCTAACTCCCCCACTCTTACCCCTCCTCTGTCGCACTCCCCTTGAAAGGGGGGGATGAAAAGTTGTATGGAAGTATCGTCCATTAAAGAGCTAGAAGCTTAAAACTTATTTTTTAGACTGTTGATTCGATATAAATAACTATGACAATCAAAGATTGGTAAAATTTTCACCCTCAAGGGTGTAAATTAATTATCCAAAATAATTAAAAATGCTACCCAAAGGCACTATTCCACGCGGACGAAGTCTCGGGCACAGCTACGTTATAAGTATAAAAACGATTTTGTGGCGTACATTGAGAGAGAGATATACAGGTCGTACATGGAGAGATACAGGTAGATGATGATAGCATACCTGATCCCAGCTTGAAGGTCCAGAGCAGGATGCGGCGCCGGCGGGCATCGCCAGGGAGCCGACGCCGACGGCACCAGGGAAGGCCCCGCCGCCGATATCCGCGGCCTCAAACAGTCGCAGCACCGACCTGTCGCGGATGTCCCGGAGATGAGCCCTGCACAAACAAAAAATCAATATTTAAATAACATAATTAAGGTGAAGGCGCCTGTCTAGCCCGCGAAATTCAAAATTTTCGAGTATTTTTATAGTTTATCCAAAATCTGAAAACATTTAAGACAACATTTTGTGATTTGCGACACACACAGTATGCAGTGCGTTTATTAATACATTTATTTTACTCTAAATATTATCACGGTGGATATGATACTAGTAAATCACTAAATATAGGCTAAACATATAATAGCTACCTTCATTCAGAATAGGAAATGCTTAATACAAAATAAGTTTCAGTAGTTGTTGTGGATTGAACAGAATGAAGTATGTACGAGGGATGCCTTTTAAGTTTTGTCGTTTGAAGAAAAAAACACAACTAGAACCTTATAGTACTTTTTATTGTTTTTCAAAGTATTCACCACGTAGCTTAACGTGGTGAGCCTCACGGACACCAATTGGTGTCTTAGCGCTCATACCGTTGAGCCTCGCCGACACCAATTGGTGCCGGGTGGACAAGCTTTCAATATTCAATTTTCTAGTTAGATATTATGATGTATTTTGGCTTGAAACAAATTGGTTCTGATGTGGCATGATTTTCCACGACCATAATTAGCTATAAAAGAAATATCGTGGCTTGTGATCGGCCAGAAATCAAGTTTCATTCTTCAATCATTTCGCGCGCTTAAAATTGTCACGGCCTCCCGCTTATGACTCTCTTTTAGTGTGAATCTACTATATACCCTTGTATACTCTGTGGTGTGAATTTGTGTTTTTTTACCGGTAAGTGGCTTTATTTTCATTATACAAGTTATTATTCATATTTTCAATAATATTTGGTAGATTTCAACAGTTTTGTGTACAAATATCCAATTCCAATTTAAAGTTTATAAAAAGTAAGTAATTGACTTTTAGTTCCTAAAGTCAATAGTTCCAATAGTGACATTTCCGCGTATGTCAGCCATTGTATTGAGCTAACCCAGTAGTGCGTGGTCATGTCGATAAAATTATCGATAAACGATTATTTTGACTCTCGGATTTATTTGAATAGTAATGTAATCTATACAAATAAATAAAATTGGAGTGTCTGTTTGTAATATCAAAATAAGACCTTTTCACTAAATGCATATGAAAGTACATACGACACCTATAGCAAAAACGCAATTTAAAAAAATTGTGTGTTTGTACCGGGTAATCTCCGAAACGGCTGGACCGATTTTGACGGGACTTTCACTGGTAGATATCTGATGTTATAAACAGTAACTGAGGCTACTTTTATGTTAGAAAAACAAAATTTTTAAAAATGGGTCCTGTTGCGCGGGCTCATAATGCGCGAGAGGGCTATTTTGTTGAGTTAAATTCCACGCGGACGAAGTCGCGGGCTCAGCTAGTGATTCAATAATATGTGGAAAAAAACAATGACACCTACTACTATTTATATTTTCATTACCGTCTTTTATGTATTTTAGGAAATGGCCAATTGGAATGTGGGGGAACTCGTGGTGCCGGAGCACATTCTAAGCCTCCTAGCGGACTCGCGACTCGGAGGGCAGTGAGTTCGAGGAACCCTAGTACCTCGACGTCGAGGCGGTATATTTTGAATACCTGGAGGAGGCGGAGGGATACGAGTTGGCTCCACCAGGGCAAAATGTAAGTATATTTGAATAGTTTAGTATTTTTGTGCATTTATTTATTACTTTTGAATTATTGTGTAAACTAATTGTTAATTGTGTTTATTATTTCAGATCGCCCTACATTTACTTTTTTATTTTACAGATCCGCCTCCACCTCCTTGGCGCGAGGTTCGCCAGGTCCTTCCAGCTCTGCCGCCCGCGAGTCAACACTAGGGCTTGCAAATATTCGATGATTTTAGATATTCGAATATTAGACATTTTTAAGATGGTATTCGAATTATTCAAATAGTAGCAAAAATTAATACATATGTAAATATTTGTGAATATTGTTGTTTATTTATTATAATAATAACTTTAACATGATAAGTGAATAATACCTTGTAATTTTTTAAACTCAATACGAAAAAAACAGGAAATATGTGAAAAAAAAAATTTAATTGAATTAAAGTAAAAGTTTCACAGACAACTTTGTTAGGCACTAGCTTCTGCCCACAACCGAATACCCCGAATATTCCGCCATTTTCAGTATTCGAATAATACTGAATGTGTAAAATGTATAGGTACATTTGTGCAAATTTTATTTATTTACTTTTATTTTATTTATTTATAAGTACCTGAACAACTTTACAGATATATGTGAGCATACAAACTTTACACACTTTTACAAAGATTTTTAACGGTTGAAAATTCGAAATACATTAGATTTTTAAATAAACTGCCATATTGACCCTAAGTACAAAATTTTCAAAAATCGTTTCTTATTGCCTAGGTACCTAAGTTATAAAATATAGTCAAAATTTTGTGTTCGATGAGTCAGTCAGTCAGTCAGTCAATCAGGATAATTCAATATGAAGAGGGCTTATATATTAGTAAATACAACCCGGACTAAAAATGTTTAGCAGATTTCAACTTCGATTCCTTCTCAAATCAAACTGTGAGCAATAGGATCTAAGATATTATATCAACAAACATATTACAGTTTATGAACTGGTCTACTTATGCACGTCATTTAGAAAAGTAGGTCAAGCCGTTTAGTAGGAGAACAATTACGAACTCACGCACACTGAAGTTACATAAAAGTATTGTAAAGATTTTTAATGAATTAAAAAAAGAGTTTAATCGTAATTTACACCTAAGCCGTTCGTCGGAGAAAATAGGTAACCTGCATGAAAACCTTATATTTTTGTTCATATTATACAAATTAACAAAAAATATAATATTATCACGAAAAAATACACAGAAAATCTAAGTCTAATTCTTAACTCCATAGTGCCTTCAATCGCCTTTAGCATTTAGATTGACATTTTAAACCACTCCATTGTCGATATATTAGTAGTAGATGCAGGAATAACTAATGACATTGTACCATCAATGATAAACTATTATTATATTTGTTAATAAATATTAGCTAAAATATGATCATCAAAAATATATAATATTATAAATTGAATAGTCGAATATTCGAATAAAGCCTCCCTTATTATTGGAATACTGAAAATGCAAGCCCTAGTACGCAAAACAAATACTTTTATAAATGTACAATATAATTTATTCATTAGTAGGTTCAGAAACGCTCTTTCGTACAGTCAGCTTATCGACAAGTATCGTAGCGGCGCGCCCCCCATCACTACGGAGTGTATGAGTGTTCGACATCAAAACATCAAAACCATAACAAAAAAAGGGTCACCTTAGAAGGGCCATATCATTGTTTATTTCTATAAAACGTCAGCAAGAGTGTATTACATTAGAATAACTATATTGTTTTGATTTATGTTTTACATTTTGCAAGTTCCAATAACGGGTGATAATGGAAAATAACTGCTGTCAAAAATATGATTCGATTTGTCCCCTTGTGTCAGAAATCGCGGAATTTCGTGAATAAAAGTGATATATTTTTACAAATCATGCATGGAAATTAGATAATAAATGTTTGCAGAGTATTCTAATAATATTTTCTCTTATACACAACACGTCAAGACTGTGATTACGATATAAACATTGATGCGTTGAACTACGCAATTGCATATGCGCGGCCGCGCGCACTGTGTACTTTGAGTTCGATTATTATAAATCTCTTCGATAAGATATGTAAAAAAATGCTGTTGTTTGATTACTTGTATGTAAATTCATTACAATAAATCCAAAATTTCGTTTCAATTAGTGCAGTGATTATTTCAGAAACCTACATAATACAACAAAAATGCAATTTTATCCCTTACACTGACTTCAACAGATGATTTATAATTCATGAGATGTAATAAAATGATTGTTTATTCTGTAACATAAAGCCTATTTGTTCAAGAAACTAAAACAGTCATGATAATAGCAATAGAATTTGAATGAGAGGGTATTTTACGAGTCATGAAATTTACCACCGCGGGCAGGCAAAGTGACAGCGAGGCTTGACACATTGAGCGTATTATGACGTTGGAGCGGGAGTGGTTAATACACTTTTCCATTCGCTCAAACCAGTTATTATAACATTTATTCCACTCTAAAGTGGGGGTGTTCAAAATGGCTGTCTTGAAAGCGTCGACTGCTTCTTCACTGGACTGGAACCTTTGACCACGAAGACTTTTCTTAATTTTAGGAAATGTAAAAAAATCGTTAGGGCTTAGGTCAGGACTGTATGGAGGATGGTCAAGAATTTCTACTTTTTCCTGCTTCAAATACTCAATCGTTTGACGAGCGCTGTGTGAACTTGCATTGTCGTGGTGCAGGATGATGCGTCGCTTTGAGTTAGATTTTCGAAGTTCGGCGATGACTTGTGGTAAACAAACTGTGGTATACCACTCTGCGTTAACCGTTCTACGATCATCAAGTGCAATAGTCGCAACATGGCCGGTTTTTCTAACGAACGTGGCCACCATCTTCTTTGAAGTGCTTCGAGAACGAACAACTTTAGTCGGCTTTGGCTCGTCTTGAAAGACCCAGATTGTAGATTGTTGTTTGGAATCAGGATCGTAGGCATAGATCCAAGATTCGTCACCACTGATGATGTCGTAGACGTGATTTGACTCTCCTCGGTTGAACCTTTGCAGAGTTTTCTTACACCATCTGACGCGGGCCACCTTGTGATCGTCGGAAAGCAGATGCGGTATCCAACGGCAAACTAGCTTTCTTACACCAAGCGCTTCATGCAAGATCTTCTGAATGGTTGTCCCTGAGATGCCTAATAGAGCCTCTATCTCTCGATACGTCACATGACGATCTTCGAGAATTAGTTGTCTCACTCCAATGATGTTATCTTCAGTGAATGCAGATTTTGGGCGACCTTCGCGAGATTTGTCACTAACACTAGTATGTCCACGCTGGAATTCTAAATACCAGCGTTCGACAGTCCGCAGACATGGGGCTTCATCCCTGAACACAGATATTAGCTCTTCAAAACACTGAAGCCGTGTCAGGCCTCTTCTAAAGTTGTAGAAAATTATTGCACGAACATTTTCCTTAGAAAGATTCATTTTCGTACGTACGAGTAACCTGACAGATTCTAATCGACGCTGTGACTAAACAATAACATTAATCCTAATACATTCAACTGTTTTGAGATTCGAAATTTAAACACATTCGAATATAGAACAGTTCCAAATTCAAAATTGCCGGGAATTATGGAAACGACAGAACTTAAAAGGCATGCCTCGTATGTGTAAGTTTAATCGATATTTGATACTGCATCGAAACTTAATAAAGGAGAAATGTTTCATAGGGTTTCTTGCGAAGAAGCGCGCTCGAGGCACCCCAGCCCGATGTCTACAAAGATACGATACTCTCCATTAGGCGGTTGGTAATTCATTTACAACCCTACGTGAGCATGTAACACCAACATCATGAAAACACCGTTGTGTATTTTAATAAATTATCGATAAAGACTACCTATAATAGCCTACCTGCCTGTTTCAAACAATCTCCGCTCAATAAATGTCTGTTCAATATCTGACATTGTTTGCCAGTAAATAGCGTCGGCATTCCCTTCAAAGTATGCGCACACTTTGTGTCGCTGTCACCTGGTAGTTACATCGTTACTATGTATAGCGTATATATCGTTACTATAATAATAAAGATCAGGTATGACATTTTACAAATAATGTGGATTCAAGTAGATAATTCTGTACACCAAAGTTTCTTCGAATCTTATGTGTCAGGTGTCAGTCTCGCTTAGCTTGAGACATAGGTATATTATTTTGCAATTTTTTTCTCTGAAATTGCTCTCATTTCAGCCTCACAAAAAAATCTGAATTATAATAAAATTACGATCATAAATAATTTGAATGTTTGATGTTAATGACAAAAAATATGTTCTCTTAAAGCTTGATTAAAAATACATGATTATTTATTGAAAAGAAGGAAGAACTAACAAATATATACACTATGTACAGATACTAAGTTTGACTTGGGTTTAGATACCTATGTGTCTCCATAATCGTTCGGACCGATATAATTTGTAGGTGGCAGGGTAGGCAGACAGAGTGCCTATTCTGCAAGTGTCATGAGTAGGTAGATACATACTATTTTGATTTCAAACATCAATAGGAGATCAGATTTCACAAAATCCCAACCTACGAGCGATTTAGACCACCCATCGGACCACCCATCGCGAGTTGATCAAAGCATTTGAAGTGGTATATATTGCGTCATTTGATGTATTTTTATCGGAAAAACGGATAAACCCGTACCCAAACTAGCGTATTAAGATTACTGCTTTTAGTTACATTGGTTATGTCTTACCATTAATAACAGTGAAATAATTTCAGAATACATCTAAATTTTAAATTCTAGTTTGAAATCCATTCAACTAGAACATACCCATTAAAAATACTATTAGGTAAGCTTCTAGCAAGGCTTTACGCCTTATCATAAGTAACGCATAAATAAGCGGATAACTTTTTATTTATATATATTTCTACGTATTTATAAGTAGATAAAACGGTAACAAATTATTCATGTAGAAACTACAGCTACCCACCCGATGGGTACGCTTATACCTGAAGCCGTCAAAACAAATTTCTACTCTATGCTAATGAGCTTAAGTTATGTTTCAACTACGCAGATACACGTCACAACGAATTTACTTGGTTCGCAAAGTCGACGAAATAGAAAATTATTGACAACAAAATGTTTCCGCAGTGTAAATATTTCACGGAAATTAATGGGGAAGTGAAGTGGCGAATGAAAAATTATTTGGGAAATCATTCGCTGCTGCTCCGTCCGCAAACACTTACTCGAGCAAATCAGTTTGCGCAGTGCGCGTTGACAGTAGGTAAATTATATCAACGTCTACAATAATTGATTATGGATTATGGCTGAATCCCCCTCGTGTTGAGGGGAGGCCTGTGCCCAGGAGTGGGACGTCAAAAGGGCTAAATTATTCTACAATAATATCGACAGTAAATAATCCCTAGTACCTACCTACTTATCTTTTCTTACACAGGTGTATAGTATTTGAGCTGCGCAAACTGTTTTGCGCAGTTCAAGTAACCGCGAAGAAATATTTAAGCGTGAAGACTGGGGCTTAACTAATTATGACCTCGTCCAAGCTCCAGGAACAAGCCGTAGTAAGTTCTTACTTAGAACAATCCGGTATCTTATGTTGTACCTATTTTGGCTGCGCTAGGTTTGCGCAATTAAGTAAGCGAGGAAAAGCGCTTACACGTGCAGTCGGCTTCTAAACTATTTGGAATTGTACGTACTTCAATTGTTATTTAATAGTTCTTCAAGTATTCTATCAGCAGAGCTCTTGTCTCTCGAGAATTACGCAGAAGAATAAACGATATAAATAGGTAAGAAGTATGGTATGTACGATGCTCGATGATACAATAGTTTAGAAAGCAATCTAAAAGGTGACTGGACCATATAATATCAAAATCAAATCATGACATTATAATTATGTAAGTAATAAATATTCTTTAATTGTTTTCTATACACAGCAGCTTTCAGTCTACGAAGTACTTACTCGACATCCTAAACTAGACATTAATGTCAAGTACATAAAGTTGAATACTGTTATTGTGGCTTTCTTTAACTTAAAAGTACCTGCTTATACTATTGCCCCCTTATTGATAAACTTGGTACTAATATAGCGGGTGAATGTTATACCGAATTATCTCTTCCGGTCATTAGTAATTTGACATTCGAAAGAGGAAGACAAAGCATGGTGTAGCTATACAACCGCTAAACCACTTTTATTAATAAGGGGGTTAGGGTAGTGTAAAAGCAGCATAATCCATCACGTTTTAATATCACGCAAGTGCTTAACCACTGCGAAAGAGCGCCTTTGTTATCAATTTAGCAGCCCCTTTGACGCGCACCTACTGGCCAAGGATAACCGAAAGTCATAGTTCTTTGCAATATAGTTGGATCCCTTGTTCTGCTATCCTGTATACATTCGCATAGGGACAAAGAATCCTGTTACATATTTTGAATGGACATGTAGGTAATAAATCTAAAATCTAAATCCGCTAAAGAAGCGCCGTTTTCGCACAGATTAAAGATGTCTTTTCATTAGTACTGCATGCACCTCTGACCCACCTGGTGACTCAAGTGAATTTCTAATCTATGTTGTGTGTATAGATTACAATTTACAATACAATACTTTAGCTTTCCATATATAATATTACTTCCTAGCATTTGATCATTATTAGCAACACTATTGGTGTAGGTAATAATACCGTGTGTGTGTTTTTATTTTATTTTATTTAATGGCTTCGATATCTGGCTATTAATATTTAAAAAATGGAATTATGCAGTTTTAGTTTTCATGAAGATCAGGCCTAATAATTATTTGAGTATTTTTCGCAATTCCGCTTAGTTTCGAAATTGGCCATCCACGCCCACTTGAAAAATTCACACTTTATATACCTAGTACATACTAAAATAATACGACTTGCAGGTGTCGCATGCCTGAATAGACGGAAAATGAGGGAGGGCGAGAGGAGGGCTATTGTTATCTTCTTTTCAAGGGTATTATTTTTAACACAATGGCATTTTCCATTATTTACCGTAGAATTTTTGAAATATTTCTAATGAAGAATATAAAAAATATTATCAGGAAATGTAGAGGTTTAAAGTATTTTATAAATAGAGGAATTACCTACAATTAGTATTTTTTCGCCAAATTATGGGTGCACTGCATTGCACACCTACCTACTGTTTTGGGGAATACCTTTGTTCTTTTATCAAAGAGGAATACCGGCGACGTTATTCTGTATTATTTTTATATTTAAAATTGACACGTTTTATTCTTATGATTGACCGTCTGCACAGAGGATGGGTGACTTATAAAAAAACGTGTGCGCCTCGATACGCTCGACAGAAGTGATAACTTTATCTAAACGATTGGCGCCGTAACGCGTTACGTTACTTAGCGGTTTACCCTCTTATAAAAAGTTATCACTTAAAAAAAAACCAACAGGACCGGGAGAAAGGTTCAAAAATAAAAGTACAACTGAAATGTATAAACAAAAATATAATTATATACTGAAATGCTAACTTACGGGCATCTGTAGTCGTGTATGTGCGTGAAGCTTCGACTGGGTTTCATAGCGAGCGCGGGAATAGAACGCCGGGCGTCTGTAGGTACGGATTCAACAGTGTCGGGAGATACACTGACATCGCGAGCGAGGCATCCCCCGGGCCGGGGGATGCCCGCGCATGGACCGCCCGCCCGCCTTGCACTCGTCTGCTTGAGTTATTTATTTATTTATTGTTGCAAATTATTCCAAGTGCGACAAAATATTCAAAATGTCATTCTAATATAATACATCACAAAAGTGTACGCAATTCGGCATCAGATATGAGATTTATTAATTTAATACCGGCATTCGATTAAGTACGCTTTCATTTTTATGGAAGAAAGAAAATGCAGGTACCGAGCTAGAACAACGTAACAACAAAGTTTATGTACTTAATTACTACTTAACTAGGGACCAGTATTGAGTACTATGTACAGTAGGTAATTATAGTTACGTCGGCAATTGATATAAGTTTGAATTTTTCAAAAACTCGTTTTTTGTTGTAACTCACTCGTAATAGTTTTTTCGTTAGTATTCGATTAATGAAACCTCTAATTAATTACTTTTGGGACATAATATTGCTAGGTACTTAGGTTGGAACAAGAAATAAATGAAAAATTAAATCTGTTTTTCCTTGTACTTAAGTAAACTTAAACATACAACATAAACTACTTTCCTACTGTCACAATCAATAACTGCAGTTATTAATAAAAGATAGCCTATGGTGGTATGCTATAGCAATTGGGATCGAAAATCAGCGCTAGGAAAGCTGCGGGAAAAAGCTAGTTATTTTATTTGTCTCTACATTTCCGTTTAAAATTATTTTTTAAAGTTGGTGAAAAATATATGACTGTGGCGCCACCATCGTCGAATAGGTGCATTCTCCACGCCAGCAGTATCCATAAATTAACACTACATGTCGGTACACCAAATGAATAGGAAAATTCCCGCTAGATGGCGGCGTTATGCTATTCCAAATTTAAAAGTTCACAGAAAATGAAATAAGCAAAGTGGATTACAGATGGCCCTCTCGCCTAGCCTCTTTTGATGCCCCGATTGCCCCAATCTATTCCTGACTTCATATTAATGGAACGACAGTAAAGTTCAAACGAACCAAACGTAAAAGCTGGAGAACGAATTTTTGGGTTCCGTAGTCAAATTCCGTGGTGCTGAAAAAATGGTATACCTATTATACAAGGTGAAGCAGTAATACTGATGATTTCTTTGGAGAGCTTAATCCCTACATTGATTCTTCGTTCTCACGTTCTTCAAATTTCCCAAGCTGACAGTTTTGGATTTACAACAAAAAAAATATTATTATTTATACCTGTTTCACCGTGTATAACAACTTTGCGTATATACATACTAGCTGTGCCCCCCGACTTCGTCCGCGTAGTATTTAACGTAACAAAAATTTCGGGATTATCGGGATAAAAAGTATCCTATATGTTAATCCCGGTTATAAACTATCTGTGTTCCAAATTTCATCCAAATCCGTTCAGTAGTTTTTGCGTGAAGGAGTAACAAACATACATACATACATACATACATACATACATACATACATCCACACTCACAAACTTTCACATTTATAATATTAGTAGGATATTGCATATATTTAAATAGCAATATTCTTTTGTTTCATCCAGATTATAACATGTTGTTGTGAACTTAACATTCGGGCAAATTTAAAATTTTAGCCACAAAATTTTTTTTGTCAGGTTGGTACCGTGCCAAAGTGTGTGAACTTTGACACAACAATTCATTGTTTGGTTCGTGGATTAGCCATTGTAAGAGTTTTATCCTGAGCCTCCCGAGAAATGTTTTTCTATATTTTTCTTTTTTATTCTATATTTTTCTATTTTCTTTATTTCTATAAGGCTGGTATCGCCCACTCGTTTAGATATAAACCACCAATTTGTTATTCCGCTTTTTAACACCAGACATTGGTCTAATCTAATACACAAATAGGAACGTATAGTTCAGTTTCTATGCATGTGGCACAGTTTTAAAATTAAACTGGTCAAGTGCGAGTCGCAAGCGGCAGTACGGAGGATTATTTATAGACAAACGATTGAACTAGATGCAGACATGCCGTTTTATTCTAACATCTCGTTAAGTCATCGATCAATTTACTGTATGATGTAAACGTAGTTGTTTTTTTTTAAATTATTGAAATTTACTTAGTGATCGAGTTAAACTATAGCCCATTCACTAGCTCATATGGGGACCGGCTCGGCCGGGTAATAACTACCTTCTGTCAAAAGATTGGCGTATAGCAACGTTTCGTACAATGAGTGCGAGAACCGGGAACCCAACCCCACCTCACATCCGCTCGCACTTTCCTACTCCCTTTAAAGTCCAAGCACTGCCTTTTTTCAAATTCAAATTCAAATTCAAATCATTTATTTTGTTTAGGCCTACGGGGGCACTTACAAATTGTCAATTTACGTATTCTTTTTCCTTATATCTACAACCGGATCGGAACGCGACCTCGACTGAGAAGATCCGGCAAGAAACTCAGCGGGCTTGTCTTTTTACATGTCATTTTTTTTTTATCGCCAGTTGCTTATTTTCAATTATTACAAAGGGTAGTACTTAGATATTAATATAAATATTAAAATAGCTCCAGTGTGTTGCCTTTTGATGTTACCAAGAATTATACAAATAATTCGGACTAATAGGGCAAGACACGCTTTGATTTTGTAAGCATTCATAGGCTACGGTAATTACCTTAACACCTAGAGCTTATTTGCTTATGTGTTACGAAAAAAAACAATATTAATGGATCTGAATAAGGTCAAATTCAGATAAACTGCCTTTATTGTACAGTAACCATCGAAACTGTAAGCCGAAATAAGTACAAACTTAAGAAAATCTGTAAAATTCTATCAATGTCGCCATAAGTATTGCTAGCGCAGACAATGGTGTCAAAGTGTATAGCGCGCGGTGATTTCACATGTTGGCACTCTATGTAATGTATCGTACAATCATTAATCATTAATCTATATATAATATATATATAACTCAAAGGTGACTGACTGACTAACTGACTGACATAGTGATCTATCAACGCACGACGAAATTTGGCATACAGGTAGATGTTATGACGTAGGCATCCGCTAAGAAAGGATTTTGATTAATTCTACCCTCCAAGGGGATAAAATAGGGGATGAATTATCCCGAAATTTTTGTTAAGTTTTGTCGAAATTTTTGGCGCGGGCACAGCTAGTCATTAATATGAATACCAAGAGTAAATGGTTTAATCATAAGTACACGTCCCTACGTCTACGTACTCTCCTTTGACGGTATGCTATCCTAGTACATTTCCCGTATAATCAGTCGAACCAGGACATCATTTTTATAAGGATTTTAATCTACTGTTTATAATGTAGATCTGGTTAATTTGGTATTTGATTCCAGACTATCAAACCTTTTGTGGTATCCCTGAACCTAATCTCGCTCTCATTCTCTCTAATCTGTTGTTCGTAATAACCACAAGAAACAAAGATAGGCCAGCTGCCCCCTAACTTTTCCCTCCCTGAGTATGTTCATGGCGGGGTCTTCCGGGCTGCTGCGGAGTAAGAAATGAAATAGAACTACGCCACTAACCTGTCATCTTCCAGTTCGTAAAACATATCCTTGGAGGAGTCGTGGATGTATATCTTCACCATGGGGCTGTCCATGTACTGCATGCTCAGTTGCTTCGGAAAACTCCTCACGAAGAGCGCTTTCACGGTGTCTATTGATGTTATCTCATTCGGCAGAAGCGCTCGCTTAGTTTCATTGCGATATTGTAGGAACACTAAGCCTGTAACAAAGGGAATTGGTATTGGTAGGTTGTGAAAAATATGAAAATTCGGTTCATTGTTAATTGGTGACAGAAAAATGCTGATTTACTTATAGGAATACTAGCTGAGCCCGCAACTTCGTCCGCGTGGAATTTAACTTAAGGTGAAGGCGCCTGTCTAGCCCGCGAAATTCAAAATTTTCGAGTATTTTTATAGTTTATCCAAAATCTGAAAACATTTAAGACAACATTTTGTGATTTGCGACAAACACAGTATGCAGTGCGTTTATTAATACATTTATTTTACTCTTAATATTATCACGGTGGATATGATACTAGTTGATCACTAAATATACCAAAATTGCCAGATTATCTGGATAGCTGTCGTTCTTGAAATGTTTTAGAGTAAGTTGGATATATTAATAAATGCACTGCACACGGTCTTTGTCGCGAATAACAAAATGTGCCTTTTATTATTGTCAGATTTTGAAATGTTTCTAAAAACCTCAAAAAATTAGAACTTCGCGGGCTAGATGGGCGCTTTAGCCTTAACAAAAACGCCCGCTCCCGCGTTCTGAGGCCGCACCGCAGGACCCATTTTTAAAAATTTTAAATTAAAGTAGCCTAAGTTACTCCTTATAACATCAGCTATCTGCCAGTGAAAGTCCCGTCAAAATCGGTCCAGCCGTTTCGGAGAATAATGATAGCTATTCTCAATAATATTTTGTGAAACATTACTACGTTAAATGATTAGTATGATGTGGGTTATTGTCGAGGGAGCGAGCAGGGCTATGTAATATTAATGCCTATGACCTCCAGTGCCTTAACAATCAATCTTTGACTTCCCACCAATTCGATTTTTTTTAAAAGGTTTGAGTGGTCATTCACACGACAATGGTTTTATGATTACGATCACAGATATAGATTTACATAGATAACCCAAATGCATGTACTTCGCGTGTCCGAAACCCCGACCAAACGTCAAGGTTAGTCTTCGTTAACTTGCAGTCCACGCGACTACAGATATAAAAAATATGAGTATGAGCGAGATAATCACTGGAGAGAATCGTAGCGGACGGAGGGGCATCGGCGGCATCGGTGTCTTTGAAGCGGTTTGGATTTCCCGACACTAATGACGTCACAGTCGGTGTTAAAAATTAGGCACGCTTGGTTTCAATACATATCGTGATACTTGCGTTATCTATGTAAATCTATATCTATGATTACGATAGTATATTTTACAAACATCTTACCTAGGGGTCTCTCCAGGGTCTTGCTGGGTGTACGCACCACAGGTAAGGATGATCTTTGTTTCCCTCCCCGCCTGAAGCCCGTAGAAGAGGTTTCCACCTCCGACATGATCCCAGGGTCGTCGTCAAAAAGCATTGCGTTGGTCATCGGTGGGTATCCTCTGGGGAGGGGCGGCTGGTGGAAAAAATAGAAGATAAAGCACTTAGTAATCACAGATCATAAGCCATAGACGCCGCATAACCGGGCAACCCCACTCGCCTAACAAATGCATTGCATAATGATTAATTGGTCCATTTACGGCTCGTCCTCGACCGGACCAATCAAATTTCTCCATCTTCCCCGATACCCTGCTATCTTTTGACGTTGGCATTCTCATGCAATAATGGACGTAAGCGGTGTCGTGTGTTATTGGTCGTATTTTTCAACATTTTTAAATTGATTGCAGCGTGAAATCATTATGCAAATCCATCTCAAATCGATAATTACTATTTTGACATAAAGTGATATGTAAATTAAGACTCAATATTATTAAATTATTATTTTTTATTGCCTAGCTAACTATAGCTAACTAGCTAACTATATTGCCATCTGTTTCAATCGGGTCGTGGTAGACCAGCCAGTGGGAATGGTCTCGGCTTCTGTTTCGAAAGTTAAAGGTTCAAATCTTTTCCAAAAAATCCATTTACCTACCACGTTCACAAAACATAAGCTGTCATAGAGGTAATCACCCGAATTGGTGACTGCTGCTGGTGCCATTTACAGCTGAGCCCTTCCGTTTGTAATTCAACGGACATGTATCGGAGGCATTCGAGTGTACTAAAACCTCATAGCGTCATACTTCATCATCATGCTAGCTCAGACAGGCGAACGAATGTATCTAGACTCTGCAGACTAAACAGAGTAGTACAACTAAATAGGTATACTTAATTATAATAATATACCTAATAATTATTATTTATTCATATTTAGTAAAATCGGTAATAAATTATATTAATTATAAGGCTGGCGGGACTTGGAGTAACGGAGTCAATTAATGGGTTGCTATAAATAATAATAAAGGTTAACCTGCGAATTTTTAGTACCTTTAATACATTTACAATAATTTTTCAGAACAAAACGAGTATTGAATTTCGTTGCAAATCGATTGTACTTTGGGGGTGAACCATTTTCCCAAGCATGGTTAGTAAAAGGTTAGTTGATGTCGTGAAGCATAGGCGATTCGTGGTCTATACCTTCCTCATCCGAGGATCTAGGATCTTGTTAGGCCTCGAGTCTCGTGGCTTGTTGACTGTGGCATACTCTGGCGTGTGAACAGCCCGCTTTGGCGCGTATTGCGGCTGCTCATAGGGGGGAAACAAAAGAAAAGTAAACATAACAAAACAAATAATTCACAAATTGTTGGTACTTTAACTCCAACTTTGCAACGGAAGGAAGTGGATCATTTTCTTCCAAGTCCCCTTATTCTATCATTCGATTAAATTCTTGTAAGTCCAAGACAATTTAGCTTTTCCCCGGGACTCGTCGAGGATCAATCGTCGGCGTCATCATTGGATACCATTGTTTATTCTGGCTTACACACTACTGTTACTCCTGTAACAGTGTTGGGAGGGTGTGGTGAGTAGTCCCATAAAAAAATCACAAAATGTTTTCGAGTGCAGTTTTCAAATTAAAGAAAACAGCTTTCTCATTATCTATGCCGCCGCCCAAAAGTAATAAGCACACAATTGGACACCGGAGCTGGATCACACTGGAGCGCTAGCAGTGATCTTACAAAACTGGCGTCAATAGCTGATATCCGAGTAAATAAATTCATACATGAAGGAATGAAATAGCACGTACAGACTACGAGAAAACAAGATAAGTAGTAGATATAGTTACCCACTAACATTTCGTAAGTAACAGTAGATAATTACTTATGACATTACCCATGGGCGTATATAGGTACTAGGTACCCATATCATTGCCTAGGTGGGTAAATAATTATTGTGTAAAACGTTTTTCTCACTCCAAACCATAGTTATGTCTCGTCAAGGACTGGAATAACGGTTGAAAGATACAGTCGACCATGATGACATGTGATCCTATCCTACCATCAGGCCATTGTTGGTTTTTGCTTATTCCCATGGAACAGGTGTGTGTAAATAAATTAATAACGAGCATCTTCGCTAACGCAGATTTATATCCTAATATAGACACTAAATAGGCACAAATTAATAATATTGTTCCCGAGCTCGATCCCCCATATTTGTAGCGTATGATATGTAAGTACCCCTTGTATTAACTCTAACTATAGGCTATTCAGTTCAGCTCAGGTTCAGCAGTTTTCCCATGATGCTCATACAATAGCAGACCGCCAAGAATTTCAACATAGCCTTTGTACATATAGGTATGTCAACTTCCATATTGTGGACTTAGAACGCATCCAATGACTAGAATTAAAACTTGTTCTTTACATTGTAATTATGATGTCCTCTTGTAAAAACTCTTTGTAACTGCTATGTCATTAACATGTAATTCCCTTTCATTAATAAAAATATTATCATTATAAAAAACATTGCTCACAACATTTACGAGTAGCAACTACTGACAAAACGTGTAAAATTTTGCATAGAAAAGGATCACAGTTTTTTGTTTAATTGGAAGGAAGAAAATAATTGAAAATAAATAATATTCATATTTAGCCCGTTTCATTCTAACATTATTTCGGATACCCCGCAGATTTATTAATATTCATAAGTTGTCAAATTCTCATTTATTAAGTAAGTACCAATAATAGACACATAAAAACTAGAACAAGAACAATATGGGATAAAGCGAGGCAGATGGTGTGTCACATTTTCTTGTCCTTCTCCCACGAACCAATGAAAATTAGCATCTTCGCCACCCCCCACCAACTTTTCACAATTGCATTAGTAACACACAATTGCATAAGTAGGCGCGGCGTAGGCCTGCTGCGAAAATTAAATAAATATAACACTATTTGGTTCAAAACCAAGCAACTCAGGCTTGACCGATTTTGAAGATTGTTTCTACGAGTATACTAATGGGGTCTGGCTGGTTCAAAGCTCAAGTTTGACCCGCTTGGTAGCGTCGTTTGGATTTGTCACAAAATATCCCTAACAATCATCTAAGCAAGAGTTTCCCAACCTTTTCTAGACCTCCCATCCCTTTGCAAGGGTAAAAAATGCGGTAAGTAGAGGTCTTACTACTACCGCTTCCTTTTAGAGTTCCGTACCTCAAAAGGAAAATACGGACAGATAGACAGACAACAAAGTGATCCTATAAGGGTTCAGGTTTTTTCCTTTTGAGATACGGAACCCTAAAAATCAACCGCAAATACAACTTTGTTTCTTGTGTTTCACTACTTTGGTTATAGATACAATACAACTTCGCTTGACGTGCACTTGTCCGGTTTTTTGTTTCTTAAATTCGGCAATATCATATCGAAATAAGTTAACATATCCACTTTCGCGAGCAATGACGTCAGAGGATGTAATTAGCAATGGGTCTAGCTCGTATTCATGTTCTTGTAAGTATAAAATGGTGTAGTTTTTTCTAAAATTTTCGCCGAACCATACGTAAGTCTATCGAATTCACGTTAAAATATCAAACGCCTCCTTTCTTATGTAATAGATAGCTAAATACCAAATATCAAAATATTCTTGAATATTATCTATATTTAGGTTCATAGATGGCTTAAGCGCCCACTACAGCCCCGTTAAGCAACTCTGTTCTAAGCAATAAACCCCTCCTACCTAGAGTATACGCAGCTTCGTAATTAGTCGCTCTATTTTACAAACATTTATAAAGATAATTATAAATATCAATTATTTTATACCTTTTTACGACAAATTATCTTACAGGCACGCATCCAGCCTATGTCACTCAGACTAGGTTTCTAATGTAAGGACTCTTAAGACACGTCACTTACTTAATATAAATCGATTAAGAGGAATAAATTACATACCTACACGAACCCTGGATACATAATTACGACACATTATTTGGGCAGGGTAAAAACTGAGAAGATTTAATAATTGATGTGGCTGAACCCACCTCCATATCCATAGAATTGATGGCCCCAGGGTGATGAGGATGGATGTAGAGATGGTTGCCGGCAAGCGTGTGCCGGCGAGGGTCGTCGCGCCGGGACGCGCGTCCTCGGGGTGGCCCGCGGCTCGCTTCGCCGTCGGAAAGACCACCTGTACGAGAAAAAAAGATGACCGTAACGTGACGCCCGGCAGTTAAGAAACAGGTGTAGTGTAGTATGCGCACGCACACACAAGGGAGTCGAGAGCGGTGACGTAGAGGGGACATGACGGCATGAGAGTGTCGTGCCATTTGCCGTGACGGCAAACTGGGCCCTTATTACGTTAGCTACTTAAATGGCAATAGAAAAGCTTTCATACACTCACTTTCGAACGTTTGAAAGCTAATTCGCGTTGGAACGGTCGCGTTTGAAAGCTAATTCGCGATGGAACGCTCGCGTTTGAAAGCTAATTCGCGTTAGAACGCTCGATTTTGAAAGAAAAATAGCTGTCAAACGCTCTAACTCGAGCGTTTGCTTTTCTTTTGCGTTTTAGGTAGCTAACATAATAAGGGCCCTGGTGGATTTTACTGCCAAAGTGCGCCGATATATGTTTCACATCAAAAAACGGTGTCAGAAACATGACGGTCCTCGGTGAAAAAAGCCTTCACTCATGACTTAAATCCTCGCAAATCATAAAAAGAACTTCAAGAACTCGTTTATTCGTTCCCGTTCTCGGTATATGTCAGCGAGTAACACTGGTCTACACTCCCAAAGAAAACCATTGCGATAATTTTAATTGCTCTGATGAATTTATTTCTGTAATGAGTCAGACTCCGCGCCGTTGTTTAGGCGAACTCTTGCCATGATTGAAGTGGTTTATCTTGGTAAATATTAAGAAATATCTGATTTTGCATATACCTTATACTAAGTTCCTTACAGAATTTCAAGGCATATAGTAAAAACATGCATACATAAGATAAAACAATCAGTTTTTTGCAAAATTATAATGATTAAACATGGTAGGTAGTGTGTAGGTATTTAGTTTAGTATGTTTAGTAGGCTAATATGTGTACATCAAATAAATATGTTTGAGGTGAATTCAACTGTTCGCATTGTTTTATTGACCATAGCTTATGACAAAACATAACATTATAAACGTACATAGGTTACGTCACAGTAGTTATTTCACTGCAGAGTTCGAATGGCTACTATTATACCGGCCTGAAATAAAAAAGACAACAAATAAGTATTGGCCTGAAATAATATTAAAAAACAACCAATCCCTAGAGAAAACCTAATATAATGATGTAGGTATAATCATTTCAAATAAGTATTTATAGGTAACTAGAAGAAAGTTTGCAAATATAACTGGAATCAGATGTTTACTTATATAATTAGGTATGAAAAGTAAATGAAAGCACAAAGATTTAAACGTAAAATACAATGGTTACCAGAACACAATTTGTTTGGATATCATAATTAAATAAATTACGCAAATACTTACATCATAAAAATAGTACATTGTTACATGAGTGGTGAAAGTTACTTATTTTGTCCCGAGACGGGGTTTGGCGCCTGAGCGTAGCGAGGGCGCTAATAGTTCGAGGGACAAAATAAATCTTTCACCCGAGGTAAACACTGTGCTTTTCATTACGAATACAAGGAAAATAAAAATAAAAACAGGAATTGGCTAAAGAAATAATACAAGGAAGTATAAACAATACTCTACAACTCGAAAAAAAAAATCGGATTGCCGCCTATTTTGTTTTTTTTTTCGTTGGCCGGCCAACTTCATTATTTAGCCATTATTTTTCATTTTCATCTTTAAATATTTTGCCCAAATCTATGTTATTTTAAAGAAATTGTTGAAACTAAATTATAATTAAGTCATTTAAAAAAATATATGCTTGAATTAATACTTAACTTTATGTTATTTCAATTTTACATCGTGCTGTAATTGAGTGACTGTAGAAAAAGTTTGAACATGGTTCCATAGAAATGTGAAAATGGAACTAGTCTTTTTTTTTATAATTTGACAGCTGTCAGTTGAAAGCGAAACTCCCGGGCCTGAAAAGTATTACTTTCAACCCGCTTCTCAGGCAACTTCAGACCTACTTTCAGAGTATGAGTAATGAAATAACTATTTTAATTGTTGTGACCGTAAGCTTTAATCAACATACATTGAGAGGGGCGCAGCGCCGGCCGGCGCGTGCGGCCCCGCCCGCGCCGTTATGTTCTTACAGGACTGCAAAACACGCCAAATAGTTACAAAACAATCATATTTTTTCTTCATCCTTTTTAAACCCCCGACGAAAAAAGTGGAGTGTTATAAGTTTAACATGTGTATCTGTGTGTCTGTCTGTGGCAACGTAGCGCCCAAGCTGATGAACAGATTTCAATTTTGTTTCTTTTGTTAGATAGGTATTCTGATCGAGAGTGTTCTTAGCTATGTTTCATGAAAATCGGTTCAGCCGTTTGTAGATCATCAGCTCTTATGTAGGTTAAAAAAGCCACATTCACGGCCAAAACCAACTTCCACGGCTCGAATCCGTTCGAAATTTGGGCTCATTGGAATAATATCTTTGCATTACTTGAGAACGGCTGAAACGATTTCGCTTTATTATATTTTTAAATGATCGTAATAGTCTGTAGTAGTGTACATTGCATTGGTTATCGTAGATTATAAATGGGGAAGCCAAAACGAATGAAGTAAATGGCGCTTTCATAATCTGGCATCGAAACTAGTTGTACCAGATGAATTTGCGAGATCTCGTTAACTTAATTATTTGGAAGAACTAGGTAAAGTATACGTTTGATGATAAGGTCGTCGCATCGGGGGTTTTTAAATTTTCAATTTAGAGTTATTGTGAAATAAAGTCGGAAAATAAGCTTACGAGTCGCCCGAGGTGAAGCAGTTACCGTGGCCTACACCTACCTAAATACATGCCTACATATAAAAGACAGGTCGCACATTGCCGAACTGAATGGGAGTGGGACAGAGGGAAGAGAAAGGAAGGAGAAGACTTTCTCACTCAACGTACGAAACGCACCTACAATGGCTACATAACGCCGTTCTTCTGTTAGAGGGCCCCCGGTAGAGTCAACCAAACCGTAGTCGATTTGGCTCTACCATCGTAGGGCAGGAGCCTAGGAGGGTAGGAACCTAGCCTGTACTAAATCAACTTTGGTCGACTTACACTGATATAGCCTATATTTACGAACGCCGAGCTAGCGTAAGTATGCAGTATGTATACTGACCCCTATGAGGGGTACTTTTCTGTCAACACCGACCAATAAACGTATAAACATTCAGTTAAATTGAAATCATATGCTCATCAACAATACTTACTTATAGATTTAAGGGATACCACTGCATATAGTCAAATAATCGATTATTATTATCAGAGTACTAAAGTTCATATCGTATCTATAAGATACGATTCCTACTTCCTATTCATATCGGGACATTTATTACAAAAAATAGCACTTCAGTTATTTTTCAATTATTTTACATTTCAAATTTTATCTACAACTTCGCAAGGAATATGTCAAATTTCCATTACGCCATCCCACGGAAATTATATTTAAAACAAAAAATGGAACTACTTTTTGAAAAAATATAAATGACTAATAAGAAAATATCTTAAAAAATTAGTTCATTACTAACCTACGAAAATTCGGAAACTGAAATAACAAATCAATTAAACACAAGGATACCTATCATTTTTAGAAAAAATAAGCGATGCACTGCTTATAATCGACGCACTGAATTTGTATTAAATGTAATTAAATCGGAATTAATAAAACAATATGAACAAAATAGTCCCGAAAACGCGCACGATCGTCATGGCCGACGCGCGGCTGAGTTGTTATTTCAGTTCGCAACTCGACACTTGGCATCGTGTTTGTGTACAGCAGAAACGCTAACCTAAATTTCGCCGAGCACGTGTTTCCAACGAAAACAATCAACACACAGGGCTACGTTCAATCAACTCAATAAAATTTATTAAAAAACTTACTTGTTTCGTCAACACGTAATTCGTCCTCCGTAAAACTGTCCTCCGAGAGAGTCTCGGTTACTCTAGGAATCCAAATCATAGAGTTTTCAAGCTCTTCTTCGTCATTATTTGAAGAGTGCATTTGGTGTCCCACGCGTCGCTGTGGGATACAAATTAGTCCCATAATTAAGAACCTATTAGGCTTTTGTCCAACACTTGACGTCTTCTCCGGCTGATGGGTGGTTAGTATAGTAGTAAAAAAGTGTATTAATAATAAACGTATACTTACTGAAACATTAAATACTACCACTTTGTGGACAGATAGAATACCAGATAGTAATTAGGGACACTAATACCGAAGGAGTAAGCTTTTTCATCTATGGACATCGTTACTTGTAGGAATATATCACACAAATACTCGTAATTATAGGATTCCTAAAGTTATTTTTCGACACAACTGCATAGTTTCATACATAAAGAAAAAATAAAAAATCAATACATGACGACAATCCGTAGATTACAGCGAATTTAAATTATTAATAACGACGAAACTCACCCGCAATAACATATTGCATCTCTGCCTCATGCAATGAAAACATAATATAGAAATAATAAAAAAACACATGAGACCGAAAACACAGCCAAATATGCAATGTTTACGTAAGTAGTAAACAATTTTATCTACGATTACGTCCAACATATTGGAAATATTTAGTCAATGAAATTTACTTAATGAAAAGTTTAATTTTACGCCAAGTGCGGCCAGCCAGCCTCATGCGCTGGTTATTAATGCTTATCCCGCCCGTCCGGGATCGCACCCCCGCATCCAGCCACTACCTACTCGTACTTGTTCATGTCTATAATAACACTAAATATAATAGTGGAAAACTGTCTGCGTGTTTTAATGCAAATTTTTCAACGTACGAAAAAAAAACTACTTTTCATTACTCGTACTCTGAAAGTAGGTCTGAAGTTGCCTGAGGAGCGTGTTGAAAGTAATACTTTTCCGGCCCGGGAGAATCGCTTTCAGCTGACAGCTCAATTATAAAAAGTCAAATTATAAATAAAAACTAGTTCCATTTTCACATTTCTATGGCACTATGTTCAAACTTTTTCTACAGTCACTCAATTACAGCACGATGTAAAATTGTAATAACATAATGTTAAGTATTAATTAAAGAATATATATTTTTAAATGACTTAATTATAATTTAATTTCAACAATTTTTTAAAATAACGTAGATTTGGCCAAAATATTTAAAGATAAAAATGAAAAATAGTGGCTAAATAATAAAGTCGGCCGGCCAACGAAAAAAAACGAAATAGGCGGCAATCCGATCTTTTTTTTTCGAGTTGAAGATTATTGTTCATACTTTCATGTATTATTTATTTAGCCAATTCCTGTTTTTATTTTTACATTCCTTGTATTCGCAATGAAAAGCACAGTGTTTACCTCGGGTGAAAGACTTATTTTGTCCCTCGAACTATTAGCGCCCTCGCTACGCTCGGGCGCTATTTATTCTTGCATTAATTTCGCGACTTTTTTTTAACGTAGTTTTAGTAACATTGACGACAATTCTTTACGGGGTTACCTTTTTGCCAATGAAATGTAACTTTAGAAGTACCTATTAGCTATGTGTAAGTAGGTACCTACCAGGCATCTAAATAAAATCAAATTATCTGTAAACGTGTCTTGTTGTAAGTATACATGTTTATACTATATGACCTTGAAAATTCATTAGGAATAAAACGTGAAATAAGTATTAACCTAAAATATATCTAAGCACTTAATTTTTGTGCATTAACCATTTCTAACTTACCATCCATTCTGGATCCATCTCCATGCCAGTCTTCTTCTGAAACAAATTTAAATCATGTTAGAGATTCCATAAAATATCGAATCATAAAATATATAATTGACGCGTTAGCTTATAGCATATGAAGTAAAAGGTATTTTCTAAATACAATCGATCTAAAAAATCACTGCTGAAAAACGCAGTATTTTCCCGATAAACTTGTTATTTTTTATCAATATAGAATAGAGCTTTATTAATTATGTAAGTATTAAGTGCGGATAATTCCTCGACCCAGGATTTTGTTTTTAGTACCATCACAGACAACACTTAAATGCGTAAATACCTATTCCCGGTGAACTCGCATCATGTCAACTAGGCATTCATTGAATAGGCCTCAGAAAGCTTGTAGGGATATTATTATTACCCGTTATTCCAACAAAAAAATAAAATAAAAATATAGTTAAGAATAGTTTATTAATTTATTTTGTTTATTCAACCTGCCTTTATCAAAGTATTCAACACAGTTTAAAATAGGTGATGAAGGTTTGAAAGGAATGCCTAATTTTATTAAGGTTCTAAAGAAATAAATACATAAATTATTATGACAGCGTTTTGGATAACTTATTCAACCGCTAATAGTGTCAAATAAGTGATGAAATAGCATTTTGTAAAAAATCTTTGTCTACCCGAGCGAAGCCGGGGTGGGCATCTAGTAGGTAGTCTGATGAAGGTAAAATAGACATCCTCCTACAGATTCCTTTTTCTATTACGAACATAATGGGGGATTAATTTATATTTGCAAAGTGGCTACTAAGTCGACCCACCCAAGTTGTCTGCTACATCACATAATCAAACAGAAACGTGAGAACTAAACGACCTTAATAGCTTGTGCCGCCGTTCATTAATAGTAATAGTTTCGTCTTGCAGCTTTCTATTAAATAAGACTAAAAAATAGTCCTGAAAGATTTAAATTATATGTTACTAGCTGTGCCCCCCGACTTCGTCCGCGTAGTATTTAACATAACAAAAATTTCGGGATTATCAGGATAAAAAGTATCCTATATGTTAATCCCGGTTATAAACTATCTGTGTTCCAAATTTCATCCAAATCCGTTCAGTAGTTTTTCCGTGAAGGAGTAACAAAAATACATACATACCTACATCCACACTCACAAACTTTCACAGTAATAATAATTCACTTTTGTACATATAATTTTATTTTGTTTATTTATTTTTTATTTAAATTTACTGTAAGTTCGTTTATAAGTAGTTGTTATACTGTAAATATTAATAAATAGTCCAATTGTTAATTTAATATTATATTAATAATTATTAATTTATTTCTTCCTATAATAATATGATACTTAAGTAATAATATTAGTAGGATTTATCCTCACTTTTTTTTTAAGATATCTATATATTTATTCAGGTTCTGAGCAACACTGAACATAGGTAAACCGTAGCAAACTTCTTTGGAACATTGAACTAAGTACCATCCTACTAATATTATAAATGTGAAAGTTTGTGAGTGTGGATGTATGTTTGTTACTCCTTCACGCAAAAACTACTGAACGGATTTGGATGAAGTTTGGAACACAGATAGTTTATAACCGGGATTAACATATAGGATACTTTTTAACCCGATAACCCCGAAATTTTTGTAATGTAAATACTACGCGGACGAAGTCGGGGGGCACGGCTAGTTTATAATATTTTTTACAATATTGAAACAAGCTACATCGACGTCAGAATGCCTCCCACATTTGGGACATAGCTTATGACACACATTAACACTGTTCCTTTTTTTATTCTTTTTTTACTGCTATAGATAGAGTTACATGAGTTCCATTAGGCTCCTAATAATTTTAGGTATAAAAACCTCACGAAGAAATATTGTCGTTGGGACAATAAAAAAGTTGGATTGCAACAACGGAGGGCCGGGCAAGCCCAAGGCACTCAGGCACTCTTTAGGTACTCAGCTGTGTGTAGACCATTGTTTTAAGACATAACAACATAACGCAAATCTTACCGTTTTCCCTTCCCTTCCTCTTCTTCTTTCCGCTCGAGCTAGAAGACTTCGCCGTCTTCTCAGACTTGTCTTTACTCTTCCACCGACTCAACATGTTTACTTGTTCACTTTTACAATGTCATCACATATTAAAAACATATCCCAAGCTGAAGCGACAGCGCCGCAAACTTCACTTTATAAGGTCCATTTTTATAAAATAGTTCAATACTCATCACTACTTTTACTGAGCATTTTTCTAGCGATACAATTCTTAGGTTTTAACTAGATATGTACTTATTCGTTATGTCAATTCCGGTTTTATATATTTTGTACCTAAATGTTAATTTTTCCTAAAACAAATTAAAATAATGTGAAGATTAGTCCCAGTCATCGTGAAACTGTTTCACTTAGGTATTGACGAATCGCGATCCATGAATCCGATTCCGATTTGAAGGTCCTACGAAATAGTGTAATTTTGCATAGTATACCAACCCAGTAGAACTACTTGAGGTATTTTAGAAATTTGCAGCAAAAAAATTAATAAATATGTTGAAATTTAAATCAGATTTTAGACTCATTAATAAGTAGGTAGGTACTATGCCCAATACTCATCAAACCCTCCAAGTATTGATTATACCTATAAACTGTTATTATATTGAGCCTATTGACCTTCAATATTGTTTAATTCAATAAATATGGAAAGGCGTATAAGGGAACTGGCTTGTGAGTGACTCAATAACACGCATATTTTAGTTTATAATAAAAGCCATCTGTCCCATCATCTGTGAACTAGTTTGAATCTCGGTGCATCGCAAGATGCACCAGATAGTCACTAGATGGCAGCAATATAAATGTTTTGGAAACTGTTGTCATAATGTCAATATCTGTATGTAGAGGGCGTAATACGCTTAATTGTCAATGAAACAATCTAACAGGGCCAGGTGGGGTGGTTACTGTTGCACAAAAAACTAACCGAATGAGAAGTTCCTGGTGCTACTATTAGAAGTCTGTGCTGGTGAGACTGTGTCCTTTTCAACTAGGGTGTCCCCGAGGGACAGTAGGAGTATTTTATTAGCAATGGCGACTAGGCGTGAGTGACAAAGTCTCGCCTTAGGCTCGTTTTTCGGTCTACAAGTTTGCAATCTTGTTTGATGACGTGAGGTTTGATATGATCAAGTTAGAGTTAGTCATACAAATTTGATCGTTTACAGAGCGTTTACAGGGCCCTTTACGATTTTGGAACTCCATTTTGGTTCTCTAAAATAAAATTATTTAAAAACCTATATGTAGGCTGTCTACTGATCTTACTCATGGCAAAGCTACAGAACCTTTTCAAACTTAGTGGAACAGAAATGCGGTAAGTATATAGACCCACCACAGATCTAGAAAATATCTTCATTTCAAAATTAATTTCCTTGAAATATTCCAAAGTCAACGCTTATCTACATTTAGGCCAGTCTTTGCCCCTCACTCCTCAAAGGCTAATAAACATTTTACGGTGAAGTACAGTTACTTTACAGCGCCCATGACTATGTTCCGTAAATATATAAAGGGAGACACCTCCCGACACGGGACTAAGTTTGTAACAATGTTTAAATAATAGATAACACGAAGAACTGCTTTCATTATTTATCTTCAGAGGAGACACCCGATGTTACGCTACCTTGTAACTTTCTCTAATAACTGTCGAATCAAGCTTTATTTGAGCAGGAAATGGTGAGGTGAAATTATATTAAATTAGCACACAGGAAGCTAAAATAAAGTCTGGCGCCCAAAATATGCGCTAAGGGTAATTATTACTCCGTTTATTGTGTTAATAAAGATTTTCTATGTAAATTTCCTCAACAGAAAATCCGTGTCAGGTAATTTACAATGCATGTGGATGCATCGAATCGTATTTCAACGCCATCTAGGACCGTAGTTAGAAACATGAGACCTAACTAAATGGTAAACATGAATACGACGCGTTTTAGAACCTATATTCTGTACGTTTTCGCAAGATGTCCTGTTATACAGGCCTGTTGCCATATACTTCAACAGATTCTACTGTAACAAATAATCGCCAAAAATACATAGTTTATTTGCTTGTTTTGTTACTAATTTACTTGTTATGTTACACATCCTGATCAGGTTTAACCAGGTGTTAATAATTTGTGAATAATTATCACAATTTGTGAATATTGAAAGCCGTTAATTTGGCTTTAGCGCAATGGCAACATTATGTGAAGTTATTGATTTTTCCCAGTAAATGGTCTAAGATTTTTCCTTACGGAAGCGATCAGCAAGTGGATAGCGTTTTTCTATTGTTGGGGTGGGTAAGTGTTTTTTGTATTATATGAGCTTTTAGTTTCTCTATCTACATAAATAAGTGTTATTAGTATAGAATTAATCCTAGAAATTTTGTTCAGTTTAGGTAGTTAATAAGAACGTTTTATTTAGTATGACTTCTCTATTGAAATCTTGCGATGAATTTTGTAACTAAATAAACCCAGCTCCCATGACAATTATAAATTCAACTTTCGATATTAAAACTCAGATGCAGCACGGCAACTGCCTGCCCAAAGAAATTAAAATAATTATAATAACAATTTCTTTGGGAGTCTGAAGGACCCCCTTATTTTGAATTATGTACTTATATAGGTAATTAATGTGTGTGTGCGTTGTTCACTGTAGCCTGTAGCCCATTTTTTCATATTTTTCCCGTTTGTGTTTAGCATCATAAGCACTTTTTAAACCATTGTATTTGTTGGGGTTACAGGTTGCGGTGCAGCTATTGCGACTCGGCGTTGTTGGTGAATAATTCAGGACAAAGGGAAAGAAAATGGCACGGACACCAAATGAAAGAAATTATAAGGTCCCTAGTTGTGTCCAACTTTTTGTGCACGCCCCAGGTTATTTTTAAACAGTTCGATTTTTAAATTTAAATGTGTTTTTTTTGTTTCAGCACCTCCGCTTCGGCGTTCATGAATCAGCACAGGACCAGCTACTTACTTAGATATAAGCGGGTAATATTTTTCTTTAATCATTATTTACATATGTACAGAATTCAAATATGTATGAGTAGCTTAAAGCGAACTCGTATCACTTTGTCCTTGGCCTAACTGTAAGTTGAAATAGTATAGGGAATTTGGGTTGCTCTTTCTACCCTATACCTATGTACTTACTAGTGATGTAACGAATTTTGGATTTTTGACATTCGCAAATGCGAATGCGAATATTTGGCTTCAACATTCGCGAATGCGAATTCGAATGTTGACTTTCAAATAAGAAACCATAAATTGAAAATTATAAAAAACGCGATACGATGACTTTTTAAATTATAAAATGGCTAACAATTTTCAACCGGTGGAATCTATATTCGTGAAAAGCAGGGTCGCTGAGCACGAAAAATTTTGTACAATGACCTGTTATTACCTGTCTCTGTCACTCCCTCGTAAATCTAATACATCTCGCTCACACAGTTGCCGGTCACACGCAGTTCACGGCAACTTTGTGAGCGAGACGTATTAGATTTACACGGGAGTGACAGAGACAGGTAATAACAGGTCATTGTACAAAATTTTTCGAGCTCAGCGAGCCTGCTTTAGTTGTTAACGTTCCATATCCATCTATAGATAATTTCCTTTTTGTTTTTAAAAACATTCGCATAGATTCTTGCGAATGCGAATGCGGATGTCAAAAAATATGCGAATATTCGCGAATGCTAATGCGAATATTAGTTACATCAGTAGTACTTACTTACTGAAAACTAGGGACAATTTCTCTGGCGCTAATTTATACTTGGGCCATTGACATGTTACATAATAATTGTACTTGCATCTCTCGTCCATTAATTTTTTTTTTTTTTTTTTTTTTTTTTTTTTTTTTTATTTTTTTTTAATTGACTATATGTTGTTGGCCAGAGTGGCCATAACAACTTCACCCGGACAGAGGGCGAGCGCAAGTGCGCTCCAGCCATAGGGGCAGGGGGGCAGCTAGCTCAAGGGCGTCACTAGGGACACGACCTCGGCTTGGGCCGCTGCCAGGAGAGGTGGCGAGGGTAAATCTACCACCGGATCGGAACGCTCACCGGATCGGAACGCCGTCCATTAATGTATATTATTTGTCGCGGTGTGGAGAAATATCGCGGCTCTGGATGTGTTTCAAAAGTCTGATTTAATAATTGGGGATATTGATGAGTATCGGGCATAGTATTTGATCGAAATATTAACATTTTATTTAAATATAGTTTTCACAGTAATTTTAAAATATAATCTCACAATCTCAAGCACCTAATATCCAAAATTTTACTTTAAGTTTTCTACATTTTCTGATGTGGTCTAAGACCGCAACACCAAAGTTGTGAGAAATTTGAAGGGCCATAGCTCAGAAAATATGAAAATGACGTATTGTCCGTCTTGACGAAGCATCTTCCTTCGTATCAGGTACAGAATATGCACCTGAGTTATTATTTCATACCATTGAAACACCTCGTATATTGTACTTAGGCAGAGTAAGACTAGCAGCAATCTTAATCAATTACTCTGCCGTATGTTCCCTGCAATACAATCTTAAGCGTACTACGGAACTTGTGCACGCTGACTATAAATTGGTTATTAGTTTATCTATACAGGTTGAAACAGAAAGGGTATACTTTTTTTCAAAACTTAACTTTGTCATTCTACAACTATCAGCTTTGGAGGAAACTTAAAAACAAAAGGTGTAACAGGGATACAGCTGTTGACAGATTTCATAAGTCTTTGAACCTTTAGTACTTCAACTGTACCACAAAGCCGATAGTTTTAGATCTACAAATAAAAGTTGCAATAAAAATAGTGAGTATACCCTTTCTGTTTCACCTAGTATATTAATACGTGAAGAAAAAACTTTCAAACTAAAATTGTGCGGAGGAGGAGTATGAGATTTGGCACACTTATCCTACTAATATTATGAATGCGAAATTTGTGAGTGCGGATGTATGTTTGTTACTCTTTCACGCAAAAACTACTGAACGGATTCGGATGAAATTTGGAACACAAATATTTTATAACCTGGATTAACACATAGAATACTTTACTTAAGTCTACGCGGACGAAGTCGCGGGCAGAAACTAGTAGTTTATATAGAGATCCTTCTCTATATTGAAGTATAAGTCCTTCTCTATAAATAAAGATATCGCAAATATTTTTATATCATATTAAAATCAATAAATAAAACATTACACACACTACCATGAATTGACACACGCATTTGTAACCGTCACACCGACTGACTGTCTGACTGACAAACGGTGTCAGTTTTTGGAGGGCGGAACTTTCATAGTGCATTATGCGTGACAGTACCAAAAAGTATTTTACAATAAAACCTTAATGATGTTTAAAATTAAAATTCTAATAAATTAGGGTCGAATTTCGACTATTACAACGGGAATACTAGTTTTATTGAATGTTGTAGTTAAGTGTTAATAGTTATTTATGTATTTCGAATGAGCTTTGCATACATTATGTCTGATCTATGTTTCTATTGATTTGTAGGTATTTGGACCTAACTCGGGGCTTATAAAATTTGCTTTAAATATTAAATAAGTGCTTACTTAAGTAAAAACATATTGAACTACCTACTTAATTATAAAATTATATGGAATTATGTATTTGTATTACCACTAGTAAAAATATTTAAAATCTATGATTGACATATTATTGTGTAAATTAATATAAAATTTAAAAGCCTTGATTTAGATAAACAAATGAAGACAATAATTAGCACTAAGAACCTACTTATTAATTAATTTCTAAGGACCTTTGATGTGGATTTGTTCAGTGTTCCCTGAAATAATGTTTATTTTTGCTTCAATACTCACATTTTAATTATAAGGTTGATAACTGCTCTTTTTTATGGTTTAAAATATGCCCTTACGAATTAAATTAATTTGCTAATGAAGATACAAAATGAAATGTTGAAGCAATGAAAACTGCAATTATGATAAAATGCATGAAAAAATTGCATGTAAAATAATGTTGGCTAAATGTTGTGAGCTTGATGTTGCGAAAAATTACGTCTTTAATAGCTAACGTGGCACACTTACAATAAGCTGTTTTGACTAGTGACACGACTTCAGAAATACGGTTGACGTAATTTTCTATTTATGTATGTGATCAATGTTAGTACCTACTTAGAATATTATGTCTTATTTTATATGCCGGGAGACAATATACTTAAAAACACTACATATCTGTTCTACTTACCATTGAATTTTATGCTCGATAATAGTCCAAACCCCCACATATTATTTCAGACTTTAAAACATGCTGTATACCTACTTATCTAGCAGAGATATTTTATAGGTGGAATAAATAAATAAGAACCTAATTTTATTTCTCTTTATTTTCTTTACAAACGACTGCCGCGGAAATACGCGCGGATAATCCGCACTAAGATTAATTAAAATAATGTAAGTACCTATCTACTCTGTGCTAAAATAAAGATTTAAGTTCTTTGGCAACAGCAGTCGTTTATCCAGGGCAGTGCGTTGGACATTCTTGCATTTTTTGTAGTAAATGTGCTCAGTGTAGAAGTCAAAAGTTTGGTTTACAACGGATAATGCGTGCGAATTTTCCTCGGCAAAAGCTAGGAACGATATATTTCTATTTTTATGTAAGTAAATTACCTAAGTGCTATTTATTTCTCCTTACAAATAACAAATATCTATTTCCATTAGGTGTCCGTGACCGGTTTCCTGTGTTATAGGTAAGTTTTTATCTGTACAAATATGGTAGTTTACAGAAAACAACACAATCTTTTTATTGCGCCATCTGTTAGGCTTTTTTTGTAACCTGTTCTATAGCTACTACCCATCATATTATAAAATGCGCAAGTTTAAATCAAGTCCGTGACATATTTATAATAATATTGATTCTAAATGACCCAAAACCCTCCATTTTGGTTTTCTAAAGAGGACGGTCACATTTTTGTATTGTTTTGTTATTAAATGTATTTGTTACTTGACGAAATACTTATTAAACTGGGTAGGGCATATTATTAAAGAAAGATGAAGAAATGACCCAAACTCAAGTTCAAACCACCAACAAGATGTCTAAAAGAGAAATCATTAATTCAAACTCTATCGTAACAATAGGTAAATACAAAATTAGTCACAGACTTCTAAATACAAATAGAGCGCCATCTCTGTGAATGAGCCGATAACAGCAATTTACTGGACTGACACTAGCCGCTAGTAAGCTCCGTTGCGGTAATGGTAAGGCTGCTTTGATACCACGTGTGCAGGTATAACCAAAGGTACATAATTATTATGATGGGTAAGTCGCTACTTACTTACTTACAAAATTTATTAAAAGGGAATAGCATGGTAGTCTAAGAAGTCACTTAAACGCAGCGCTGTAGTCGCGGGTTGGCAATAGGGATAGATTTTATTTACACTGTGTACTGTACTGTGTATAGTGGGATTTTTTATCCATGGAAGTCGGACAGCTATGAATTTTGACATTTCTAGATGTTATAAGCCTTTTATTGTTGACTCTTATTTTTCAGTATTATCTTATCTTGAATATAATGATGAAAAAAATAAAATGGATTCTAATATATGAAGGATTACGTAGGTGGCCGAAATCCGGCTCGGGTGACATTAAAAATTAGCATGAGTAAAAAAACAACAGAAAACTATGATAAATTAAAAATAATTCATCACTTAGGCTCTTTGTGTTACTTTCTTCTTCATCGTCGTCACATTAATTATGAAAGAATCACATATATTGCCCATTAAGTCATCAAGAGTGAACATCACATGGTTGTTGTGAGATAACAGTGTCCCCAATTGTCAGGAGAAACATGATCTAAGCCTTCTAATATTAATTTTAATGGCGTTATTTTTTAATGCGTGTTTTATTTCGGTGACGCTGATTTCGATTAAAACCAATACAAAATGTTTGTTACATCTGTTTAAGTGGTGAGTGATAAGCAGCAGTTAAAAACATTTTCCATTTATAATAATGAAACTTGGAAAATTTGTTATAGAACTTGCCACACTTATGAAATTACAGAATTCCTCGGAAGAAAAAATCCCACCATAGTTATTTATTTACCTGCGGGACTTCTTATGTGTTTCTTGTGTATAGAAACTAGTATGCCAACTTAGATATATATTTTAATAGGATATTAAATATTGTACATACTTGTACAATACTTGATCTTAAGTTAAACATAATAACAACAAGTACCTATTATAAGAATTATTACTACTTTTAAGGTCCCACTCTTGGGCACGAGCCTCCCCATAACACAAGGGGGATGCAGGCCGCTGCTGCTGACCCAATGAGGGTATTTCTATTCGTCTGAGCTTAAAATTAAGTTCTTTATTCGCAACGTGTATACGCCCGTAGAACTTATGGAAAATTCATGTATTTTCGTTCCATCAATTGCTTATCCTTAGTAGGTAGGAGCCAAAACTATGAAATCTCATTATCCTATTTTCCTAGCGAATGTTTGAAGATGTATTCATTTTCAAATAACGGAGAATAAATTCTGTGTTTATGGTACCTACTATATTTAGTGAGGATACCTATTTTCGAGATAACAGAAAAAATTTTTTTTTCGACACCTATACATTCTTAAATTTATTTATATTTTCGCGATCGGTTCGCCCTTTTCATCACATATAAAGGCAGCAAGTATTGATTTAATTTCTGTAAATATTTCCATCAAAGTGAAAATCTGAAAAGAGCTTTTTCCTCGTATTTCCTTTTGTGAAACGCTTCTGCTTCATTATTTAATAACAATACAACTGTTGAGCCGGGCAAGAGGGTAACAAGCAATTAATTTATTCTCAGACGTTATTATGAAATGCTCTTCTATTGTAGTCGATTATCCACTGTAATTGCTCTTTCCTGTTGTTCATTTGTTGACAATGGCCATTTCTCTGCTGCAATGCGGAACGCTCTTGTTACCGTCAAAGTATTGCAGTTCAATAGACAGTTAAGAACACAATTTTAATTTGTATTATTTGCGTTCGACGTCTTTTTATGTATATTTTTATTATTTATATGAATCTGCTCAGCAGTGAATCAATGAACTACCACTTTTGAGTTATATCAATACTTCGTACAGTGCTTGTCCGAAGAATTGCTATGCAATAGGTGATGATTTCATTAACTTAAATACCTATAACATTAAAAAAGAAAATAACTATAATGTTCAAACAAACTCTCCAATCTTGTAGTTCCTAACAAACTCAAACCCAAAATGGTTTTTATTCACGGAAGCCAACAAAGTATTTCTGAATAGTCAGAATCTATCGCCGGTTCGGAAAGCTGCTTCCACTGACAAAAGCCGGCAAGGAACTCAATGGTTACTCTTTTAAATGAATAAACAAACCTATTTTCTCGAGTATTATATGAAATTAAAGAATTATGAAAAAATGGCGTAAATTGGGAGAGGCCGTCACCAGCAGTGGACTGATACAGGCTGATGACGATGATGATGATGATGATGATGATGATGATGATGATGATTCCAAACACTAACATAAAACTACTTATTTATTCAATTCGCTGGAACAGAACCTTCGACATAATAATAGTTACATAACACAACGACCCACCACTACACTCAGTCGGGTGCAGGTTTTTAGTTACTTCCCCATGTTTGTTAACAATTAGCTTTTAACTTCAATGTGCCTCATCACTACATAGTACAAAACAAAGTCTCTTCCCGCTGTCTGTCTGTCCCTATGTATGCTTAGATCTTTAAAACTACGCAACGGATTTCCATGCGGTTTTTTTTAAATAGAGTGATTCAAGAGGAAGGTTTATATGTATAATACATGCATAATATAGTAGAGAAACACAAATAATTTTTAAATTAATTGCACCCGTGCGAAGCCGGGGGGGCCGCGGGTAAAATTATAAATGTAAATTAATTTATGATTAAGTTTTAATTGCAAGCTTTGTTAAACACCTATTACACAACCGTACATAATAAAATAATTAAATTACATTCGCCAGTGCAGAACTATCTACATTTTAGTGCCTTCTTATAAAAATATAGAAGTGAAGACTCACCTTGTAACAAATAAACCACCACGTTTTTTAAATGTGTTATAGATACCTACCTACCTATTAATCTTTTGGTAACTCCAGATTGCTTGTCTTTATCTTAATTTTAAAGCATTCAATTGAACGGACTACCTTCATTTCACTTGATTAGGATATTCACATAATTATCTGCATCTCGATCAATTACATGCTAAGGTATATTGCATGTTTCGCACGTTTCGTACTTTATGTCACAGCAAGAGAACCTTTGGATCGAGGCGTCTACAACAGTATCGATATTACCTACTGACGGTGTATTACAAAAGATAACCTAAGTTATACTATAGTTACTTACCTAGGTTCTTACGAAATCTTAACCCTAAGTTGATATTAATATTGTTAATGTTATAAAACTTTAAATATCTTCAGTCTTAATTATGTTTATTTCTGGATTTCTCAGTCAATAGGTTCAGTTTATTTTAATTATAGCGGCGCGCGGCGTTATCTATCACTACTGGACGACATTTCGGGTAGATAGTAAACAAAAATAACAATTCAGAGAAATAAAACAAAAGGAAGCAATAAGTGCGTGCGATTTTCATTTCTCTTTTGTTTTATTTTCTGAAATGAATGTTCAGTAAGAAGGAAGTGGCCAGTGATATTTTGCATACCTAATTGCTCGTAAAAAGTTTGTTTTCTGTTTTGGTGTATACTACTTATTGAAATGAAAACTTGAGGAAGTTGAGGTAACCTGCATGTCTTAAAAATATATCCAATTTTCGTAAGGGACGTGAAATTTGCAACCCGCGTTGGGCAAGTGTGGTGGATTATCGCCTTAATCCCCGCCACAGCCTACAATTTGTTCGTTGGCAATTGTAGGCCCGTGTCTAGTGAGAATAATTATTTTTCATTACTCATACTCTGAAAGTAGGTCTGAAGTTGCCTGAGGAGCGGGCTGAAAGTAATACTTTTCCGGCCCGGGAGAATCGCTTTCAACTGACAGCTGTCAAATTATAAAAAAACTAGTTCCATTTTCACATTTCTATGGAACCATGTTCAAACTTTTTCTACAGTCACTCAATTACAGCAAGATGTAAAATTGAAATAAAATAAAGTTAAGTATTAATTAAAGAATATATATTTTTCAATGTCTTAATTATAATTTAGTTTCAACAATATATTTAAAATAACATGGATTTTGGCAAAATATTTAAAGATGAAAATCAAAAATAATGGCTAAATAATGAAGTTGGCCGGCCAACGAAAAAAAAAACAAAATAGGCGGCAATCCGATCTTTATTTTTTTTTTCGAGTTTTATTCATACTTCCTTGTATTATTACTTTAGCCAATTCCTGTTTTTATTTTTACTTTCCTTGTATTCGTAATTAAAAGCACAGTGTTTACCTCGGGTGAAAGACTTCTTTTTCCCCTCGAACTATTAGCGCCCTCGCTACGCTCGGGCGCCAAACCCCGTCTCGGGACAAAATAAGTCACTTTCACCACTCGTGTAACAATGTACTATTAAGTAATGTCAGTGCTAAACTCTAAAATTTCCCACCTCATATCGTTTAGAAAATAATTAAGAATTTTTACGGCCTGCTCACCGAACGGAATTATGAGATAAATCTTAAATCAATAAAAATGATGCTTCTTTTTTCAGGAAATGGTAGGTACTTCATACGCTATTTGTTATTATTTAATTATCTGTAATTAAGTACCTACCTAAGTACTTAAGTTATAATATGTAAATAATGTTGTTATTATTATGCGTTTTTTAATTTTTCTATGATTTACAATTATCGATATTACAGGTGAGACCTTCCTTAACTACTTGTGGACCTTCTATAACGTGTAATCAATCTATGGTGTGTATCTATATGTATTTACGTAAGCCCAATTGAATATCGTGTTGTGTCTGGAACGTGTTTCATTGATGTTTTATCAGACGCCTACAAAAAATATTCCTTACGGCGAGGGTTTAGTATTTCGTAGAATGTTTACCATGAATGAACGCCCACGAAAATTGAATTGTAGTATCTGCCGCCGGCTTGTAAATAACGATACCTACCTATCAAAAGAGGAATACATCGTGTGGTTTATACCAATGGCATAAGTGCTCTTTCGGGAAATGGACCTTCGGCGCATGGCGTACGATCGCTATTAGCCTACAACGGTATTTCCTAGCGTCAAGGGAATATAGAGCTTAAACTCCGCAAATGCAACGCGCAGAATCCGATGCACCGGAACGCTGCGAGATATGCGTCGGTATGGGTAGTAATGCATCACGTGGCTACCCCACCCCGACCTCCTCTCGCCTCCGCGCCGGTCACGTCGTAAAGGCATTGAACCACACCCATGGGTTATTTCGCGATATAAACATTCGCAACCGGCGCCGGTGCAGTTGACAGACTACAGCGAGATGCTACATACAATATCTATCAGTTAGGTACTTTGGTGTTTTGTTTTATCACAGTTGTTAGTCGTAGCGTTGCCGCGCGTTCGGCGTTTACACCGGGACAGGGTCAGGGGCTCCGTCTGCGGCCAGGGACGCCCTCTTTGAGACTAAAAGTGTCTGCTTTTAAAGTTTAGGTTCGGCTTGTTGCGCAGCATGCGCGGCGAGCATGCACAGGCGCGGAGCTAGTTGCCAACGATCGATGCGGCCGACGACCTTGCGCGATAGAATACTTACACGACGCCACCCTCAAATATATCCCGACACCAAATTTTGGGAAAGAAGAATCTTGGTCACCGATGGAAACGAAATGCAATCGAACTCATCCTAGAGCTTAACCGAAACAACTCGGCGACGGAACTCAGCACAACTCATACGAAAGCCACGAGAATATCGCTTAGCTTCTTATGAGACGCTAGACTTACATCTTGAACTTACGTAAACAAAAGTTTACTTATACGCCCAATATGGCCATTGAAAAAGGAAACAACTTCAACAAAACAACAAATAATAAACAGACCCACGACGAGAAATTGAATGAACTTTTAAAGTGTTGAATTGACGAGAAAATTAAAAGCTGTGGATACCGGATGGAAGGTCGGAAATGTCGGAATGCAGCGAGTACTCGCAATACGGCAAAATACCTACAATGTAGGACGCCCTGGCTGTTCATTCACACGCCAGAAATAGAAGTGAACGGGAATTGTAGAATATTTTCAGAGAAGAGCATTTAATTATTTAAATATTAGTACCCCAATTTTAATTCCAAAATACCTAAATCAGCACGATTTCAAATTATTAAAAACCTCACCATCAAATGCCAAAATAACAAAATAAACCTTTATTTGACATTAAATTTCGTCGCCCTAATCGTGACGCCATCTTTAGCGTTATGGCTTTATTCCATAAACGATTTCTATGTTCCCTTCTTTTTGATCTATATTAGAGGTTTCCTATAGAAAAAACAAATAATATTGATTTTCTTATTTTGAAAACATAATTTGGATAAAAGCAAACTTATTATTATATTCTACATAGATTACAACCCGCCCCGTATACTTACCAAATTAAGATAAAGTTCAACCTTTTTTTCGTCATGTTAAAAAAACATACAAACAAATAAACTCACTTCCGCATGTATAATATTAGTGCGGAAAGCGTATTATGTCGCCACATTCATTGATAAAAATACCCCAGTGGTGGTATGATATCGATAATAATTTCAACTCGACAAATCCTAACTAAATTTCCGGATATTGATAGGTAGACGGAACGCCGACTGGTTTCCTCATATTTTAAACTAGCTGAGCCCGCGACTTCGTTCGCGTGGAATTTAACTTAACAAAAAAGCCCGCTCCCGCGTTCTGAGCCCGCGCGACAGGAGCCATTTATAAAAATTTAGTTTCTCTAAAATAAAAGTAGCATAAGTTACTGCTTATAACAACAGCTATCTGCCAGTGAAAGTCCCGTCAAAATTGGTCCATCCGTTTCGGAGATTACCCGGAACAAACACACAGACAGACAGACAGACAGACAGACAGACAGACAGACAGACAGACAGAAAGACAGACAGACAGACAATTTTTTTTAAATCGCGTTTTTGTTATTGGTGTCGTATGTACTTTCATATGCATTTAGTGAAAATGTGTTATTTTGATATTACAAACAGACACTCCAATTTTATTTATTTGTATAGAGTATAGATGTATAGATTGCAACATTCAATTCAATTTAAAAAAAAAAAACCTATTGTTCGGTCTCGCAGCTCGGACTATACCAATTTAAAGTCAATTTCATCGAAAGCCTAGATCTCCCTCAACCAGCGCAAACCAGGTGCATAAGAGTTTCAGAGCTCATCCGATTATAACCAATGGAGTTAAGTTAAATTTCCCTATCCCTTATTGCAACTTTATTTTCGACATTTATTCGGTCGGGATTCGTGTTGTGGAACCAAATTCAAGATGAGTTTACATAAATTTTCCACATCACGTCAGAGACCCTAGGTTATGCAAGACTCGTCTCATTTCTGCTAAGGTAGGAAACCTTGCCGCGGTAGCGACAGGTTATCTGTAAACATTATATTTTAGAACAATAATGATGTACCTTGGAAGCTTGTAACATGAAACAAATGTAAAACATAAATGTAAAACCTTTCTAAAACGCAGAAAGCATCAAACTAAAACCTTATCATACTAATATTATAAAGAGGAAAACTTTGTTTGTTTGATTGTAATGAATAGGCTCCGAAACTACTGAACCGATTTGAAAAATTCTTTCACTGTTGGGAAGCTACACTATCCCCGGGTGACATAGGCTATAATATATTTTCAAAAAAATTAGGGATCCTTACTAAAACTCGAATAATGTAACCGCAATGTACCCCTCGTGCGAAGCCGGGGCGGGCCGCTAATATACTTATATATCTAAACCTTTGGCTTACTTATTTCACGGCCGCAGTGGTCATAGGAGCGCATAGGCAGTAGCAGTAGCCTTCATTACATATACGAGCAATCCAGGAGTGTCAAGCAATCTTATAACGAGAAGCAATTTCCAATCGATTCCACAATACAAAATCAACGCTGATCACAAAACCTCACCCGGAATCGTATTTTATTTTATTCAAATTACAAAACTAGGTCAGAAAGCTGTCACAACACAAATTGAGATTGAAACCGATACCACAATATAAGCTCGGATTCATGTCCGGATTCAGTGGATCCATTACCGGAATAACTACTCCTACCGCTACCGCTGACAAGTGAGTCGCCGAGAATGGATAAATGATCGAGCAGCAATGTGTTATATTATATATTACTAGCTGTGCCCACGGACTTCGTCCGCGTAGTATTTAACGTAACAAAATTTTCGGGATTATCGGGATAAAAAGTATCCTATATGTTAATCCCGGTTATAAACTATCTGTGTTCCAAATTTCATTCAAATCCGTTCAGTAGTTTTTGCGTGAAGGAGTAACAAACATACATACATACATTCATACATACATCCACACTCACAAACTTTCACATTTATAATATTCAAATTCTATCTATCTGCAAATTCTATAAAATTTCTACGTAGCAGTAGGTGTCACATACAAAATACATTAACAAAGAAAAAAACATTAACGAATGATTACCGACATATAACTGCTGTTCAATTTTTTTACTTTTTCTGAAATAGCTTCAATTTTATTAACCCCCGACGAAAAACGAGGGGTGTTATAAGTTTAACATGTGTATCTGTGTATCTGTGTATCTGTGTATCTGTGTATCTGTGTATCTGTGTGTCTGTCTGTGGCAACGTAGCGCCCAAGCTGATGAACCGATTTCAATTTTGTTTCTTTTGTTAGATAGGTATTCTGATCGAGAGTGTTCTTAGCTATGTTTCATTAAAATCGGTTCAGCCGTTTGAAGATCATCAGCTCTTTTGTAGGTTAAAAAAGCCACATTCACGGCCAAAACCAATTCCCTCGGCTCGAATCCAGTCGAAATTTGAGATGATTGGATTTAGATTTATTTTATTTTTAAATGATCGTAATAGTCTGAACTGGCTTTTTACAATATTATAAATTTGAAAAGTGTCCCTGATTCTGAAAAAAATGAATATTTTATCAATTTTATTGAGATTTGTGTATGAACTAAAGACGTTCCATAAGTCACGTTTCAAATGATGGATACGCGCATGCGTTAAATTTTGTTTGGTTTGTTAATGGTCATGGAATATTACGCTATAATAATTATAGAGGGCGTTGCTCCGCCATTGACAAAGAATATAAAAAACTAATCTAATTTAAAATAATTTTAGCTTTATTGAAAATTCTTCCCCTAGGCTGCTCCCGTCTACCTCAACCAGAGTTATTACATCAAATTGAATCATAATTGATAATATTTTACTAGGAATAAAACCTCCGTGACATCAATATTTAGACTCGTTGTCTATTCTAATGTCAATTATTATAATGTCATAACAAAATAATGTCTCATACTTTTATACAGATTTTCTGTTGATTATTGTACATCTTAGATTATAAATGAGGAAACCAAAACAAATGATTTAATGGTGCTTTCATAATCTGGCATCGAAACTAGTTGTACCAGATGAATTTGCGAGATGAGCTATGGATACTGAGCTACGGGAGCTACGCAAATCGCGCTAACATCATTATTTGGAAGAACTAGGTAAATTATACATTTGATGAACAGGTCATCGCATCGGGGGTTTTTAAATTTTAAAATTTAGAGTTATGTATATCTCGATAACATTATAAAAGAGTCGTGTCGACATCGGCTGCACAACTACCTCAAAATAGAAACATGATTAAAGAAAATTGAAGCAGAAATGCTGCATGCATGAATAAATAATAAGGAATTTGCGCTCTACCGATCCATCAATTTCTGAATGAACAATACAAAATTATCGTTCATTCAGACGATATACGACAGCATAAAATATAGAATTTAGAGTAGGATTCGACCATGCGAATGGCACGATATATCGACCAGTTGCTAAGAGTAACACCCCTGATTTATGAGCATAATCAATCGATTCATCATAATAATGCGGTTATCGTTTGAATCTAATACACTTGTTTGTATAACAAGACAACATTTTCAAGCTTAAATGGTAAACAATAAAAAATGTATTTAATTACACTGTATAAAGGTTGAAATGTTAAGCCGACAAATTCTCTTTACTCTTAAAGGATAATTTGGCGTTACTATCCATTTCAGACGGTTCTGAAAATTTTTAATGTAGACTAATACCGAGTAAATCCTTCAGCGTGCGGAAATAATAAAGGACAGACTCGTCGATAAAAGACGTCGCGCTGGTGGCACTATTGTGTCACTAGTGTTCCAGCATATTGGATCTTTCGGATATAATACACAATAGGAAATATAAGCTAGAAAAGAACCGAGAATGAATTATTCTTTTGTCGCCGACACGAAATGGATACCAGTGGTTCCAATAGTCATGCACTGGGAGTAGGTCTTAGTAATTCTTTTCCAGGATGAAATTATCATTATCTTAATCAATGACTTACATCTGGGTAAGGGTATAAGATTCTCTTACTTTGGTTTCCGCATGATATAATATAATGAGACCTGAAAATGTTGTGATCTTATGTGTTTGATACCAACTAGATATTCTAAAGTCTAAACACATACACATGTATGCAAAATCCAGTAATTTCATGTGGCGGGACTAGTCCCATAAAAAAAAAAAAAAAAAAAAAAATACACATGTATGCAAAATCCAGTAATTTCATGAGTGAAGATACTTATAGACAATATCTATCCATTGGTAGTTTTAAATAAATTCATCACCTACGTCCATGTAGAAAATTTACTGCGCTATCAAAAGTTGTACCTATTGTTACCGATATGTCAGTTGCTGAAGTGTCTGCCTGTAAAATTCCGCACCGCTTTTATTTGAGCAGTCGCGTTAGTCCCATAAAATGAAAGCTAGTGGGATCGGCGCAAATGAATTGGTCGCTCGCGCGCTCGAGTCTGATTGGCATTTAACACATAGATTGCATTCGTTGGAACTTCGACTATTTTCCATTTCGACCCTTGCTCGACTTGAGTAATGGGAGGATATTACATTATGGTAGAATCGCTCGAGCTCTAACTACTAACTACCGAAGTGTAGTCGAACGAGAAATCAATCGGCTTACCCTAGTTACTTTGTAAGCCAACTTTATAAGTTCAAATGAGTGAGCAAGTTACATGATAGATCCTGGCTATTGACGCTTCTATAACTGATCGACGGTTGCATAATATTATTTTATAAGGCCTAGGCTCTTGAATCCACTTTATTCTCTACAACTCCTCTGACTTATGGAGGAGGTATTACAGTAAAATCTGATCACTTCAGTGTTTAGTTCCATTCTTGATGACCGCTTGGCGTTGTAGTTCAACCGTTCATTTATCACCGGGGAAACTTTTAGAAATGTTCGTTTCGTAATTTTCCCTAGTTTTGGTGCTACTGAGATCGCCCCCAATCCATGGTACGGTATCCATACAACTAGCGATGCTTAGTTTGGGACCATACAGTTGGTGTTCCTATACTTTTTCCATTGATTCAGCCCCAACGTGATTCTGACAATTTCGACGTAGTGGCTAACATTAGCTTTGTTATCCGCATGTCCGACATATTATCCGCATTCGAAACACCAGCAGGGCACCCCCACTAACTATACTGTGTCGAAACTTTTAGGTGGTTTAATGATTAACAAACTACGTGTAACGCGCATGCGATTTTATGCAAAGTGGGGCCAAGTACACGGCCTAAGCTGGTGATAGTGGTGATCACTAGCGCGGTTTTAGCACCGCACTTAAACACGTTTACTGAATAATCTGTTTGGTATGTACGTTTGACAGAGATTAAAACGTCAAAATTATGCTATAACATTTTGCCGTACCGCAAGTATCTCAGGATAGGTATCACAAATGGAACCCATCAATCCTTATCCTTACTAATATTATAAATGCGAAAGTAACTCTGTCTGTCTGTCTGTCTGTCTGTCTGTCGCTCTTTCACGTTAAAACTACTGAACCGATTTCAATGAAATTTTATACACAGATAGTCTAGAGCCTGAGAAAGGACATAGGCTACTTTTTAATGCGAAAAAAGAGTTTTAAGGGGTTGAAAGGGGGGATGAAAAGTTGTATGGAAGTATCTCATTCTAGAGCTCGAAGCTTGAAACTTATTTGTCAGGCTGTTGATTCGATTTCTATATTAATAATTCCGTTCAGGGGTACGGTAGACTCGATTGAAACCTTACCAGAATAATAAAACATAAAAAAATAATGATTTCGAGTCGACAACATATATCGGCAAAATTCGGATTGTCGAGTATTTTGTTAAATTCTAACGGTGCAAAAGACAATATTTCGCCATATTGGCAGTTCCGTCAAGTTTGGCACAGTACCGCTATATTTTCTATGAACGAATCCCTGTCAGTTAGTGTCAGTGTTCTCAATGTGTAAATGAGTCTTTATTCGAAATATCTATTAAACTGGGTGGGCCATATTTTTTAAGAAAGAGGAAGAAGATTGAGCTTTCAGAACAAACAAATTCAGTCTTCATGTTTTTAGGGTTCCGTAGTCCCTACGAGGAACCCTTAAAACATGTCTGTCCCGACCCGTCACAGGGTCATAACTTCTACAGTTTCTGACGGATGTTGATGTAATTTGGTACAAAAATAGTTTAAGAGTAGATCTCACTTTCAAAAATATAAAATGTAGCAAAATTACTTTTTTTGAGGTACCTCCCGAACATCGAAAAAGGGGCAATATTTTTTTTTAGTTACCCAATCATGTGGGGTGACGTTGAAAAGGTCTTTTCAAATAAAATGATGTTTTCATACAACATTTTATCATCAAAAATTCCGTTTGCGAGATTTTTAACTTTTAAAGATTAAATCAAAATTCCGTAATGAATTCCGACACTTCTTACATTTTTCTATTGCAAGAACATTAATAAGATTATACAGTCGAAAATGGATACATTGTTCACCAATTTCAATGAAATAATGAAATAACAGCAATAAATTTATATTTTGTGTATTTCTGAAGTGTTCATGCACGTGGATAGATGTCGGTAGTAGTCTATAAACAACAGTGGGTAAGATTTTTTACGAAAAAAATATCGACACTTCTTACATTTTTATGTTGCAAAAATATGAATAAGATTATGCTGACGAGATTGGATAAATTGTTAATAAATTCCAATTAAATAACAGCAATAAATGTATGTTTTATGTTCATTAGTCTATTTCTTAGTATTTAATGGTGTCGATAGATGTCGGTAGCAGTATGTATACAACTTTAGTATCTATTTCAACCTGGGGTGAAATTTTAAACAGATTACCTTCAATGACTCGGAACCCTTCATTGTGCATGGCTCGACATGGCACTTGGCGATTTTTTTTCGTATTAATTTCAATGGACAATGCTATACGAATCTATGCCTTGAAAACCGATAACTACAAAAATATCTACCTAAGTTTTGTAAAAGATTTTGTATTATGAGTCACATTTCACCCGAGCGAAGCCGGGTTTTCATCTAGTTGAAATATAAATTATAAATGTACGCGGTAATTTACACGAAGAATGTTTGGTCTAACATTTTTGACACATAATGGCCGTATTCGTCTTCCGGATACAGTTTAATATGAAAAAAATAACTTCTTATTGTCTCATAGGTTAATAAGTTACCACACCTATCTACCATACCGTGCTGTATGAGTGAAAGACGGATTTAACCCCTTAAATATTACAAAATACATTTTTCATTTTGGGAATTTGATTTTTCATTTTTTGATTTCAAGTTTAACGCTAAATATCTACAATACGTATATTATGGATTTCTATAACTTTACAGATCTGCGACTAAGGTGCTACGCACTGATATAAATGCTCCAAATTTGTTCAAAATTAAAAGTTCCAAGTATTACTATTTCAATTCTAGTAACAGCCGCTTCTAATAAGTATAGTCAAATGTTTTCGACACACTTCCCCATAAATGTGTACTAAAATATACCAGGTTGCTAAATTACTATCGAATAAGTAACTCTACAATATAAAATATAATAATATTTCACAAGAAAATACCAACAGGATTACCTGCCCACTTTGTTGATTAAACAAAAGCCCTCGACCGCTGTTTGTGGGCGCGCGGGATAAGTTTCAGTGTCGGGCTTGTATTCGCCGAACAACCTTTTGAACAATAACATTGTGTTTGCTACGAAATAATTAATCCATTTTTAATACACCTCTCTCTCTGTAAATTGTGTGTAATTTACGTTTTGTAAGTAATATTTTTCAATAAAGAATTATCAGTCTGGTTACTTTATAATTATGTATGTACGTTTTTTGCAACTTACTATTTGGTTATTATATTTTCTTCTAATCTCGCTAACCCATTCATTTCATTATTCGTTCATACGCGATAATGGTATGGTTTCGTTGTGAAACATTTTCAACGTGGAAATCAATACCATATCAGAAATTCACTGTTTGTTTTATCATTGGTTTTTTTACTATCCGACTCGTTCTAGGATTATGTAAAACTTCACCTGCTTGTATGTGTACCAATTTAAGTACTAAGCTATTCTACAACGATAGATTCGCCCATAACTTATGATGCTTTACTGCTTTATCAGCTGTCGTTAAAATGTAGATAGCTCTTAAATAACAGTCTAAACTAAGTCAAACCGATATCAGATTCCGGCGCAACTTCGACTACCAGATGTCCTTCTCAATTTTCAACCGGCTTCAAAAAGGAGGAGGCTCTCAATTCGTGTCTATATATTATTTATTTTTGTTTGTTACCTCAGTACTGCATCATTTATAGACCGATTAAAAATACTTTTTGCATTCAAGCGGATGTTCATTAAGATTACTCTCATAAAAATTTCATCAAAATCGGTTCAGTAGTTTGATATTTCAATCAAAATAACTTGAAAAATACATCATTTATGTTTTTTTCGGGACCTGGCACGCTACACTTTCCCACCACCGTTAACCAGGATCGACAATCATTTAAGTAAACGAAATTGCGTAATTTGCTTTACTGTGACTTTTCTGTGGTGTTTGCGGTCACTAGAATAGTCTCAATAAACTGCCTACCTTCCGACTACATCATCAGATGGTGATGAAACCGAAAGGTAGGCGCCGGAACTCCGTAATAAAACAATGTAACCCAGTCGTGTTTTAGCTTAGTGGAATTGTTATGAGATGCATTCTGGCTTTATGTCGTGTCTACTTATATTATGTGTGGTCATGATTGTCAGAGGGCATAGAATTTCATAAGTTCGATTTTTGTAGTTGTTTGAAAGCGTATACCGCTGATGGGCCCATATAAATTTCATAAAAATAGTTCAGTACATAGTTTGAAAGATATATCAACTATTTATGTTTATCAGAAATTCAGTAGGTACGTAGTTGATCACTAAAAATCGTGAAAAACATGTCCAATATAAAACTAAATAGACTTCAAAATACCTAGTCATTTCTAGCTTTTTAGTGCACCCAGCTTTTTGAAGTCGGTTCAATTTGTTTATTTCATTTTTTATTATTGAAATCATCATAATTGACGATCAAAGTTTACTCAAATGGTATATTTGGCACAGTCAATGGAAGAATAAAAACCGGGGCATACGAACGCCTAACCCTCTGACATATTCGCAAAAAAGCCTTTCATCTCCTAGCCTGAGATACCAAAAATATATTCAAAGAATGTAATCTTCCTTATTTCGAGCTTATATCAGAAGCGACATTTTCGCAGGCAGCCGTAAAGGGTTACACAAAGAATGTCATTTACGAGTTGACCGTTCAACCCTACTATTTTTTGTTGGAGCGCGGCTTGCGGTTCGAGAAAAAGGATGAATAGATATGTTACGTTTGAGAAGGAATTAGGGTGTATCCATTGATAACTTGATGGACGTATTTATCTACCTTTCGAATCGATAGCCGCATATAGCGTACAGTGACGTATGAACCTGTTTGATCAGCCAGCGATACATCCTAAGGGGCGAATAAGAGAGGCCCAGGGATGTTTTCCTATGTCTATGACCCCTCATTTGCAATCATACCCTGGCAAGTTTATAATTTTAGCCAAATGAAAAAACATTATCATGAGTATCGCATAATTTTTCGCACATTTTAGGTATTATAACAAGCCTTTGGTTCCTAAAGGCTTGTTATAATAATTATTATGTTATCCTTAAAACACACACAAACGACAGTTTTTAATATTAACTAGTTAGCATTTACAAGAAAATTTGTAACCGCAATTCTCTTAACCCAAGGCGTAGCAGAGTCTCAGGAAACAAATAGTTTATTGAATTGATCCGATCGAAGCCATACCTAATCATTGAAATATCCGGATTTCCACATCCGAGTTACACCGAACCGAGTTATGCTGAGGGGGATGGGTGTGACTGAAGGTGGGAAATGCGGTTTAAGCAATTATTACACGAAGTATAATTCACTTGGCAAAATCAACATTTGATATTGCTTGAATAGATGTGACTGGAGCTCTGAAGCTTACGACAATTCAGGCAATAGGTCCAGGAAAATGTTAAGAGACCATTAATATAAAAAAATGGACCAGGAAGCATGCGCAGTGGCGGATTTACAAATTTCCAAGGTATAGGCTGTAAAGTTTTTGCCGCCCTCGGCCGGCAAAATTTGTTGCAGAGTTATATCTGTAGAACATCAGAAAACCGTCATGCAGAAATCTTTGATTTCTAGGAGGTAGCAAAAAAAACGCTCCCAAATTTGCCGCCCCAAAAATTTGCCGCCCTAGGCTCCAACCTACTCAGCTTACTGGTAAATCCGCCACTGAAGCATGGCCATATTCACACAATGCCAATATTGGATTTCTGGTCCCTAATACATTTTTATAAATAAAATACAAAACTTTAAAACCGTCAACCTACTCGGCTTGTTTTGTTATCTGTCGCGTGGTTGAACCATATAACTTCCTTGACTAGCCGTGATACAGGGAGCGCCGCGCCCACACACGTCACCGTCGTCTCATGCCCCATTCCACAGCGTCCTCCGTCTAGCCACCCCCTTGTGAAATATTTCATTCAAAATACATCTACGGATGCAGGCTGGGGGGTGCCACCACGTGACATTGGCCGGACGGAAGCAGATAGTGCCCCACATTTTTAATGTTGATTTTATAGTATAGCATTGTAGGTACCTCCACACGATTTAGTAGATTATCTGTGCATTGCGGTGGGTCTGGTTCGAGAATATAATAACCTATTGTTACTGTAGTATTTTGGGTTTGGCTCTTTGTTTTGTTGCATTTTCCTGACCCGAATCACGATTTTTGAATGGAAGACGAAAATATTACTGTAATATACCTAAGTCAAACAAAGCTGGTTACCACTTACCAGCAAAATCTGTTTACAAAATGGTCTACACATCGGATTGGTTCTTCTTTTTTTCTTAGTTTGCATTAAAATTTCAGTCGAACATCGTCAGACTTTTAGGTAATTATGTGGTTATCTATGTATTTCGCTTGTCATGGTCCGCTTGAATCAAAGAATTTGTAGTAATAATTATTAAAAAGTCAGGAATGCATGAAACACATGTAGGTAAACTTCAGGTCCAAAATGGCTACTTTCCCAAAATACTGTAAGCTGTATTTATAAAACTTTTCATTACTCATACTCTGAAAGTAGGTCTGAAGTTGCCTGAGAAGCGGGTTGAAAGTAATACTTTTCAGGCCCGGGAGTTTCGCTTTCAACTGAAAGCTGTCAAATTATTAAAAAAAAACTAGTTCCATTTTCACATTTCTATGGATCCATGTTCAAACTTTTTCTACAGTCACTCAATTACAGCACGATGTAAAATTGAAATAACATAAAGTTAAGTATTAATTCAAGAATATATTTTTTTAAATGACTTAATTATAATTTAGTTTCAACAATTTCTTTAAAATAACATAGATTTGGGCAAAATATTTAAAGATGAAAATGAAAAATAATGGCTAAACAATGAAGTTGGCCGGCCAACGAAAAAAAAAAACAAAATAGGCGGCAAACCGAATTTTTTTCGAGTTGTAGAGTATTGTTTATACTTCTTTGTATTATATCTTTAGCCAATTCCTGTTTTTATTTTCCTTGTATTCGTAATGAAAAGCACAGTGTTTACCTCGGGTGAAAGACAAATTTTCACCACTCATGTAACAATGTACTAATAAATAAATAAGTAATCACTGTCATGATCCGCTGAAGCGGAAATACTTACTCACTGAGGACTGATGGAAAACATCGACTATTTTCATAACAACCTGCAAAATATTAAGTCAAATCCATTTACAAAGTATTTATTTGAACCAAAGTGTTTTGTACTTAATGGAATTATGTTAAGGATAAATAATTGAAAGCTGAATAGGTTAGACCTGCGTTTGACCTATTTTCGGCTTTATTGATTCTAAATCGATACTTATGCCTGTACATGACGTGTTGGCAACTATTTTAGTATTGTTTCAACTTTTGAATCTTTCATAAAATCTCCTAAATTACAAATGTTCAGTGTTTACTATTTTGTGGGTACGTGATTATGCTATTATTATTATAATTCCTTTAAGGTGGGGTTATTTGTTGGAAACCGGGTCTCTAAGGCTTTCGAAATAAGGGATAGTGTTAATAAACAACGCCCAAAATGAAATCAACATTGTGGAAATGGATTACAAAGATCTTAAAATTGGCACGCCACCTTCTTCTCAAAAAACCCAAGCCGCTGCTACATGTGGCAGGCTACTTCGTGTATTCCTAGCACCGCTAGATTTATTTATCTGGCGTCAACCAAGCCAGTGGCTTTTGTGCTTAGCTGCTGACTAACTAACTAACTACTAACGCGATTTTATTAGCTTGCCACCATAAAAGAACAAATGCTTAAGCTTGAATTGAGTTGAACTTATGAGCTATTAGTATTCGTTTGAAATCGGATTTGCCGGTTAGAAACCTAAAGATCTAATGGAAACATTTTATGTTATTTCAAATCGAATACTACCAAAGATCTTTTAGATATTTTCGCTACTACTTCATCTATGAATATAATGGTTTTGAACCACTTAAAACAAAGAGGTTACGGTTATTCACATATGTTTTTATTATAATTAGAACATCTTTGAATTTATTAGTAGAGGTAATTTCAATATGCTAATCCAGATTTAAATATGGCCATGGGTATTACATAGAATAACAGATCCAGATCCAGATGCCCGAAAAAATTGAAATACATTTTATGGAAAATTGCCGACGGATGTGGTTGAAACGTGAAGTGTCTGGAAAACAATTTTGCACGCCGTCTGAAGTTTACTGTCTTAGAAACCCCGGCTCCTTCAATGAGCTTTCCCGTTCGTGCACTTACCGCCGCTCTCCTTTTACGTTGGTTGAAATGACAAAATGGACCACTTGAGATACTCCGAAACGGTTGTGTTCAAAGAGACAGGATTCTTTTATTTATATTGAGTAATATCAAATAATAAGAAGCAGTGATAGCCGATTGGTTAAGCACGCGTCTTGCGGGCTACCAGGTCTCGGGTTGAAACCCCGGCTCGAACCTCTGGATTTTCTAAATCTATGTGCGAATCATAATTTATATATGATTATCACTTGCTTACGGTGAAGGAAAACATCGTGATGAAACCTGCATGTCTTAGAAGTTTTAACCAATTTTCGAAAGTCATGTGAAATCCGCCAACCCGCACTGGGCCAGCGTGGTGGATTATGGCCTGAATTATGCTCGCAAGATGGTTTTATTGAAACTCTCAACGTATTTTTATTTGGCCTTGCTGTTGAAATATTATAAATGTATTAGCAATTAAGTAAAAACACCTACTTATAAGGTAGGTAGGGGAAGTATAATAATATACTACGTCGCATCGCCGGGTTTTATAGATTATTGAATTCAAATGTGCAAGCAGGCCCTTTTATCTATACACACAAAAAAAGGCGCCCAAAATTTGTTTTCAGTCAAGAATAATTTTATTCTCAGAAATATTCTTTAATAACAAGTAAATATATGCTTGAACTGACAATAATGTCTTAGTTTAACAAAAACGTTTTTCTCTGCGTAAACCAATATTATTCTCGATAAATTTACTAGAATTAAAACAATTAGTGTCTCTTCGAGAATATATCAATCTTGACCAAATAATAAATTAGTTTTGGATATTAAAATTTATATGTCTTGATATGAAACAGCATTGTTTATATACAAGAACCATAATAAATTGGATCAAAACCTGTTACAATTTTCGTGAATCAAAACTCTTAATATATTAGATGAAGATTTTTTGTTTTAGAATAAAACATTATATTCTTCCTTCAAAAAAAGTGTGATGCTCCTAAACTGTAAACGATGAATGCTTTCGCCCAAGAAAAATGTGTGTCGTATCAAGAATAATGGTTTTTATTTAAAATAGTAATATACTTGAATTAATTAAATGAAATCAAATACAAACGAGAAAAAATGCTATTCAAATAAAAATAAAAATATTTGGATTATAACCTTATATTCTTGGCGTGAGAAAAGTGTGGTATCAATTCAAGATAAGAATTAATTTAAAACAAGATGCTCAATGAGCGTAAACAATAAATTTGAATATATTTGTGTTAGTAAATAATAGAGTTAAACGAAGACTCGTAGTGTTTGCAAAAAAGATGAACTAGCGTTTTGTTTAAAGAAAATATAATATTTATTTCAATAACATTTTTATTGATATGAGTAACTGTAAGAATTGATCCAAGAAAACGAATAATTTATAACAAGATACTCCAATTAGTTCGTACAACACTTTTGTTGTTTTGTGAGAATGAGTTATTGCGTTCAGCTAAGAATATTTTTGTTTGCAAAGAAGATAAACCAACGTTTTATATAAAGAAAATATAATATTCAGTTCTATAATATTTAATTGAGACGAATAAATCTGAGTATTGATGTAAGAAACTGAATAATTTAAAATAAGATACTTCGATGAGATAGTACAATACTTTTGTAGTTTTGTGAGAATCAGTTATTGCGTCCACCTAAGATTTTTTTTGTTTCTATATGAGATGAACGAGCGTTTTGTTTAAATAACGAATAATATTCAGTCTAATAAAAACAAATCTTGAGACGAATAGGTTTTACAACAAAGTTCGTTTCCCTGTTCTATTTGCATATTACATGCTAGGCATTTCATTTTTAAATAAAGCTTTAAAGCCTGCTTCTAATATATAAGAACACACAAAACAGAGTGTATTATAATGCACTTGGACGACAGTTAAAAACAATAGTTCAGTTTAAGCCGCCTTTGGGAGTTGCAATGATAGTGACGGAAATTTTTGCTTCGAAAAGCACAGCTACGGTGGTGCGTCGCGCAAACAGCCCGCCCACACCGACCGACCGTGCCCAGGACGCGGGTTCAAACCCAACCGCATGCAGAGATCTCGATGCAAAATATCAAACAAATATACTACGAGAATCCAGTAGGTGACTGGGTCTTATGGGGCCACTCCACAAGATAGTAAGAGAGGCACCGATAATTTGAAAGACAAATGTATACCAAAAATAAAAGCAAGCACTTAAGCACGACAAACAACTCCACTCACGAGAGACCCACAAAAAAAAATAAGACTCAAGGTCAAGAACTTTTTTCTTAATCTAATACTACAATATTCGTCAGTTAAGATTAACAATTATCAAGACAAGTGAATTGTATCATTAAAATAAATTTAGAAAATATTGAATCAAGATAAATCCGTTTTAGTTTAAAACATATACTTTCTCAAGTTAACAAATATTTTAAATCACTTCAAAACTCAGTATTCTCTGCAGGAGCCTCTTTATTTTTTAATCGAATAAAAAAATACTTCCATTTAATCACTATTATCTTAATTCAACAATGAAAACATAAAATTTCAAGAAAATATTGTTTATGTTTGAAAATCCTTACTCTTGGTTTGAAAATAAAAATTAAATAGGAAATTCAAGATATTTGTTTTTGTTCAAGAAAAATGCATGTCTTTGAACCCCGAGAAATGTATCGGTCTTGATTTCAAAAAGTGTTCATTTCTCTCACCAATAGATATCTTACTCTTAATTCAAGCTAATTATTGTTAATCTAAGAATAAAATCCAAAACAAATATATGCTACATCCAAGAAAATATCGTTTTCCCCATATATGAATCAATATTATTCTTGACCAATAAATATTTACTTGGTTCAAGAATATATTTCTGTGTGTGATGCTGCGGCAGAGAAGCTATTTTGTACTCGTTGGGTGTTTTCATATTAGACGATAACGATATCGGTACGATATTGATCCGACATCGGTGATCGACGACGACTGAACTTAGGACCGTGTTCAACAATAAACTAAACAACCGTCAGAGCGGTAAACGATGTTACCAGCAAGTATATCAAACAATCATTTACTTCTCAGTCCGTTCATGTGTTTTTAATCTGGGGGCATAATTTGTGAAAGGGTTTAGTACAAAATGCTTAAGATACTTAATCGACGATATGTCTTGTAATTAGCTTTCCTATCGCTAAGTTATTTTTATTTATATTTAGTTTACTTAGCTGTAAGTCTTCCATGTACCAAATTAAATAAATAAATAGATATCGGGTCAGTGTCGAACGATATCAGATAATGTGACAACGAGCATTGTTGTGAAGCCCTGTGGATGATTACATCACGCGAATGAACAAGGCCAGTACTCGGGCAGCAGCTAATTAGTAGGTGTTCATTAGACCGTTTGATTTCGAGATATAAAAGGCCTACTTGTAAGTATGTTGCTATAATCATTAGTGGGGAAACTATAGCTTCCAACACGGAGCATTATTGTTTTGTGGCTTACAGCATTCCGTAGGTACCTGTTTGTTAAAAAAACGAGCTTGATCAGAACTCTATGTTACAAAACTTCCTTGGTATCATTCAATATTATGACAGCCACTTTCTTTGCTCTACTACTATATACAAATACTTTAACGTGAGTTTTAGTCGTTCTCAGAAACCACAAGAGTCCTAACTCAAGGTAAGCCAAAAGGCAATTTAACATAGTATTTTGGGTTGTTAGGGGACCAATAGAGTAAGACACACACTACGTTCCAAAAATAATCGAATGTATGAGGGTTATAAGACTATCAAACTCAAGTAGGACGGGCGGGTCATTCTAATAGAATGGACCTGGTCAAATGGGCAAAAAAATTAATTGAACCGGTGGAAGAGAAAAAAAGATGAAGAAGAGAAAAATAACTTTTCCTAAAAATCAGCGCTAGGGAATCCTTTCCAACTCATGCCGAGCCGAACTAGAACAAAAAATATGGCTCTGACGATGTGTGAAACTGATACTTCGTCAACATTGATTATTGCGTAAATGCTAAGTAGTCAGTAATTATCTTACCCTTACCTTTGTGGGCATTATTGTGCAATATCCTCTGTATTTCGCCAGCTTCTGATCCGCTTTCCGATTCTGAGCACACCGGGTAGCCGCCGCCAGTTAAATTAATAACTTTCCTAATATTCCCAACTTTGAAAGTTTTGCCAACTCCACCGACACTAGTCGTCCGAACTGGAGGCCGAGGAGGCACCCTTGATTGTGATTCACTAACTTTGACGGTGTTCAAGGAACACTCGTTTTGTCCAGTCCCTAGTTTGTATTCACTCACTTTCCCATCACTGACACTTTGCACTCTGAAGTCATTTTTAGGATATTTCTCATCAAAGCTAACACGTTTTGGCTGGCCTGTATTTCTAGCTTCTTGAGATAACGACCCGCGCTCATATATCGGCATTTTCCGCTCCTGCAACGCGGGCGACGATCGCGGATGATGTTTTTCCGGATGACGGTATATAATATCTGGATCTTCAATAGTAGTTCGACTTTTAATGAACGTGTCGGTCCGCCTCTCGGGGGCGCCTCTCGCGAACGGCGATGAAGTGTAAATTGGTTGATTCATGCAGTAACTATTAAAATCTTTTCCACGCGGCAAACTACAACTTCTCGGCTCCATCACTAACGAGTTCGGTGAACTGCAATTGGAATTATTTTTATGTCTGACTGGGTTTCTCAAAGATGAATTGAGAGACTGTCTGAGGAAATATGCGTCTTCCTTTTGTTTTAATTCCTTTAGTTTTTGCCAATAAAATGCTTCGACTTTTTGTCTCGTCTTCTCTTTGTCAATCGCATCCTGCTTTGAATTTTCTTGTGGCGTCGGAGTCGAAATAGACCTCTCACCGTAGTTAGGGCGAGGAGATGGGGTCGACTTATTTCTGATACTCGTTCTGCTCAACGAGTTTCTTTTTTCTTCGGTTTCGAGCATAGTTTTTCTAACATGTTCATAGGGGGAAACAGTTTTCGGCATATTCGGCATTTTGTGATTGGTAGGAACCGGAGAAGTCGGAGCGGAATAGTTATAAGATTTTTTTACTTTCTCTTGCTGTTTATCAGTTTTTTTGTTGTGGCTACTTCCCGGTTCATCCTCTTTGTTGTTATCGAAAGAAAAGCTACGAGCTCTGGTTGGTTGGATCGTGCGGACCTGGGCTTCTTTCTTCGGCGAAATAATAAACTTGGTACTTACTCGTTTTATTTCAGCACCGACCGACGCCGGATTGGCTTGAGCTTGCGACGCTTTATAAATTTCGATTTCATCGAGGGGCGATATTTTATCAGTCAGTTTTTCTAACGAGTGATAATATACGTCGGGGTACTGCGCATTATCTATTTTTTGTAATTGTTCGTTAAGATTGGGCGAATGCATCATTTCGTTGTATGGCTTCGGAGGCACTTGGGGTCTTGCCGCGTAGCTGGTGAACGATATGCTCTCCGCCTCTGTGCTCTCGTTACCATTGATAGACTTGAGTTGCGCGCTCTCCGACACGAGTGTACTGCTGGACGAGTGATTACTCGTCACCTCGATGCTCTGCGTTTCGTTATCGCCCCGATGGCGATGTGTCGTCAAATTTTCGTATATCCGTTCATTATCGACGGATTTTTCGGTGTATTTATCAGATCTTATCGATCGAGGGTTTTGATACTGATTACTTCTATTGGATTCTGTGACGCTTTTTATGTTTTTTTGCAAATCTTTATTTGCGTTTTTTTCTTTAGACTTGTGTGAGAAGAACAAACTTGGAAACAGTTTGCGAAAGCTGCCAGGTCGCTTTTTGTTGTTCTCCGCCATTTCTTTAACTTTATATTATGCTGTCCCTTCGTCTCGAAATTTTGTGATGAACATCAATTATTTATCTGAAACGAAAAAACAATTTTAAATACCTACCAAAATACAAAATATAACCTGGTTATTCTTAACCAGTATTTTAAGCAGAAGAGGCCATTAATTTAAATAAACAGTTGTGAAAGCCTTTCATTTCATTGTGTAAATATTTCTCCACAGCACCTGCTTTCACAATTTAAGTGCGTTAAGAAGAAAAAAAAGATATAGACAACAGAAGCCATCGCACATAAGACAAAGGATACAAGATTAAGTGAATTAGAAGTATATTCTTTGACTTAATCTTTTATCTAAACCTTTTGTGCTCTCTTCAAAAAGAAAGAAGATCTGCTATAAATGCGACACCGTCATCTCTTACATTGTGGCGCGATAACGTAGTATCATTCATTAATTGTGCTAATAGCACCACAATGAGTGATTTTGCAGTTATCGTGCTCAATGAAACTATCAACAAGTCGCCACCGGAAACCAGTATTTTAAGCAAGAGATGCCGACAGTGAACTAAGTATAAAATATTAAGTTAATAACGAAACTGTTGCGTAAGCATTGTTTTATCTGGCACCAATGTATTTATTATGTTACCGAATGACATTCATTTACTAAATACAATTTAATATACTTGGAAATTTCTCCACTACAACTGCTTTAACAATTTTATTGTGTTGGAAAGTTACACGAAACATTGAAAACCGAAGCCATCACACATCAGAAAAGAAATACATGATGGAGTAATTTAGAAGTCGGTATCTCTATAATCTGCATCTTCATATCTTTGCTTGCACCTGACTCTCAGTGTTCTTTTCACGCAAGAAAGAAGATCTGCTATTAATGCGACACCGTCATCTTTAACATTTGTGGTGCGATAACGCTGTATAATTGATTGTTGTAAGAAGATAATAGAGATATAGAAAACAGAAGCCATCGCACATAAGACAAAGGATACAAGATTAAGTGAATCAGAAGTATATTCTTTGGCTTAATCTTTTGTCTAAACCTTTTGTGCTCTCTTCAAGGAAGAAAGAAGATCTGCTATAAATGCGACACCATCATCTCTTACATTGTGGCGCGATAACGCAGTATCACTCATTTATTGTGCTAATAGCACCACAATGAGAGATATTGCAGTTATCTAGCTCAATGAAACTACGAACAAGTCGCCACCGGAAACCAGTATTTAAAGCAAGAAATGCCGACAGTTGAACTAAGTATAAAATATTAAGTTGATAACGAAACTGTTGCGTAAACATTGTTTTATTTGGCACCAATGTATGTATTATGTTACCGAATGACAGTCATTTACTAAATACAATTTAATATACTTGTAAATTTCTCCAATTAAAATATTTTGTTGGGAAGTTAGACGAAACATTGAAAACCGAAGCCATCACACATCAGACAAGAAATACATGATGGAGTAATTTAGAAGTAGGTATCTCTATAATCTGCATCTTCATATCTTGCACCTGACTCTTCAGCGTTCTTTTCACTCAAGAAAGAAGATCTTCTATTAATGCGACACCGTCATCTCTAACATTTGTGGTGCGATAACGCTGTATTATTGATTGTTGTAAGAAGATAAAAGAGATATAGAAAACAGAAGCCATCGCACATAAGACAAAGGATACAAGATTAAGTGAATCAGAAGTATATTCTTTGGCTTAATCTTTTGTCTCAACCTTTTGTGCTCTCTTTAAAGAAGAATGAATATCTGCTATAAATGCGACACCGTCATCTCTTACATTGTGGCGCGATAACGTAGTATCATTCATTAATTGTGCTAATAGCACCACAATGAGTGATTTTGCAGTTATCATGCTCAATGAAACTATCAACAAGTCGCCACCGGAAACCAGTATTTAAAGCAAGAGATGCCGACAGTTGAACTAAGTATAAAATATTAAGTTGATAACGAAACTGTTGCGTAAACATTCTTTTATTTGGCACCAATGTATGTATTATCTTACCGAATGACAGTCATTTACTAAATACAATTTAATATACTTGTAAATTTCTCCAATTAAAATATTTTGTTGGGAAGTTAGACGAAACATTGAAAACCGAAGCCATCACACATCAGACAAGAAATACATGATGGAGTTATTTAGAAGTAGGTATCTCTATAATCTGCATCTTCATATCTTGCACCTGACTCTTCAGCGTTCTTTTCACTCAAGAAAGAAGATCTTCTATTAATGCGACACCGTCATCTCTAACATTTGTGGTGCGATAACGCTGTATTATTGATTGTTGTAAGAAGATAAAAGAGATATAGAAAACAGAAGCCATCGCACATAAGACAAAGGATACAAGATTAAGTGAATCAGAAGTATATTCTTTGGCTTAATCTTTTGTCTCAACCTTTTGTGCTCTCTTCAAAGAAGAATGAATATCTGCTATAAATGCGACACCGTCATCTCTTACATTGTGGCGCGATAACGTAGTATCATTCATTAATTGTGCTAATAGCACCACAATGAGTGATTTTGCAGTTATCATGCTCAATGAAACTATCAACAAGTCGCCACCGGAAACCAGTATTTAAAGCAAGAGATGCCGACAGTTGAACTAAGTATAAAATATTAAGTTGATAACGAAACTGTTGCGTAAACATTCTTTTATTTGGCACCAATGTATGTATTATCTTACCGAATGACATTCATTTACTAAATACAATTTAATATACTTCTAAATTTCTCCACTGCAACTGCTTTAACAATTTTATTGTGTTGGAAGGTTACACGAAACATTGAAAACCGAAGCCATCACACATCAGAAAAGAGATACATGATGGAGTAATTTAGAAGTAGGTATCTCTATAATCTGCATCTTCATATCTTTGCTTGCACCTGACTCTCAGTGTTCTTTTCACGCAAGAAAGAAGGTCTGCTATTAATGCGACACCGTCATCTCTAACATTTGTGGTGCGATAACGCTGTATAATTGATTGTTGTAAGAAGATAAAAGAGAAAAAAAAAACAGAAGCCATCGCACATAAGGCAAAGGATACAAGATTAAGTGAATCGGAAGTATATTTTTTGGCTTAATCTTTTGTCTAAACCTTTTGTGCTCTCTTCAAAGAAGAAAGAAAATCTGCTATAAATGCGACACCGTCATCTCTTACATTGTGGCGCGATAACGTAGTATCATTCATTAATTGTGCTAATAGCACCACAATGAGTGATATTGCAGTTATCGTGCTCAATGAAACTATCAACAAGTCGCCACCGGAAACCAGTATTTAAAGCAAGAGATGCCGACAGATGAACTAAGTATAAAATATTAAGTTGATAACGAAACTGTTGCGTAAACATTCTTTTATTTGGCACCAATGTATGTATTATCTTACCGAATGACATTCATTTACTAAATACAATTTAATATACTTCTAAATTTCTCCAATTAAAATATTTTGTTGGGAAGTTACACGAAACATTGAAAACCGAAGCCATCACACATCAGAAAAGAAATACATGATGGAGTAATTTAGAAGTAGGTATCTCTATAATATGCATCTTCATATCATGCACCTGACTCTCAGTGTTCTTTTCACGCAAGAAAGAAGATCTGCTATTAATGCGACACCGCCATCTCTAACATTTGTGGTGCGATAACGCTGTATAATTGATTGTTAAAGAAGATAAAAGAGATATAGAAAATAGAAGCCATCGCACATAAGACAAAGGATACAAGATTAAGTGAATTAGAAGTATATTCTTTGACTTAATCTTTTATCTAAACCTTTTGTGCTCTCTGCAAAAAGAAAGAAGATCTGCTATAAATGCGACACCGTCATCTCTTACATTGTGGCGCGATAACGTAGTATCATTCATTTATTGTGCTAGTAGCACCACAATTAGTGATATTACAGCTATCGTGCTCAAGGAAACTATCAACAAGTCGCCACCGGAAACCAGTATTTAAAGCAAGAGATGCCGACAGTGAACTAAGTATAAAATATTAAGTTGATAACGAAAGTGTTGCGTAAACATTGTTTTATTTGGCACCAATGTATGTATTATGTTACCGAATGACATTCATTTACTAAATACAATTTAATATACTTGTAAATTTCTCCAATTAAAATATTTTGTTGGGAAGTTACACGAAACATTGAAAACCGAGGCAATCACACATCAGAAAATAAAACATTATGGAGTAATTAAGAAGTATCTCTACAATCTGCATCTTCATATCATGGATCTGACCCTTCTGTATTCGCTTTACGGAAGAAAGAAGATCTGCTATTAATGCGACACCGTCATCTCTATCTAATATTTGTGGTGCGATTTGAAAGTGAGTGACAGTTATCGAGCACAATGATATTATCAAGAAGTCGCTACCGGAATCCTGTCCTTAACAAGTCCTTTAAAGCAGGAGATTCTGATTTACGAGGTGAATATTAGCTGTTGTTTACCCGTTACTTCGCTACAGTTATCATCTTGGAGTTTAATAATTTAACTTCAAAATAAACCGACTTCAAAAAAGCCTGGCGGCGTAAATAGTCAGAAATAACTAGGGACCTTATGAATTATTTTATTGAGTCGGTGCCAATTCCTAGTCAGTAGTCCTAACGTACTGAAACGATAGTTTTCAAAATCGTCCCACAATTTACGGAGAAACCGGTGAACATATATAAAAATCATACATACATTACCACCACCACCACACATACAACCACATTCGCACATAGAACCTCCTTTTTTGAAGTTGGTTAAAGATTAAGTTTAGCTTAGAGCTTAAGTTTAGGAGATGTAAATTAAATATCTTGATAAGTTGAATCACTAGTGTATTATTTATATTAGATACTTTCTAATTACAATGGTGTTGTAAGAATATAATGTACATCAACATTTTTCGATTGAAAAGGGTAACCATAGAGTTTTGCTCTCGAATATTTTCAGTGTAAGCAGTATCCCGAAACGGTGGAAGATTCCTACTATACATAAATGCTTATAAAAGACTTCGAATATTGAATTTGCTAATTTGCCTGTATTGAAAATTCGTGTTTTGGCGTTCGTCCTTTGAATACCAAGGTATCGAATTTTCCCAGAACTATAGACATTCATATTCACGACAGCGCAGATAACCGAGCTGTTTATCGAGACTAGGCGTGGTAGATTACTGGTTCTACAAAAATAAGGTCATCTCTTATTATCTATGTACGCACGTTATCAATTTAAAAATATACTTATGCAATTGTCAGTAGGAAGTTAGATTACGACGCTTGTTTTGTTTTGAAATTGGTTACGTAAGTAATTTCTCATTAGGTCATTCGGGTGCCCGTCGGATGAGATCTTCATCTTCTTCTACACCATGTAAGTACTAACTCCCCATGCCCCAATATACCTACCCCTATCTGCCATGCAAGTATGGACGACTGGCTATTTGCCGATACCAAGTTAAGGTAAAGGCGCCTGTCTAGCCCGCGAAATTCAAAATTTTCGAGTATTTTTATAGTTTATCCAATATCTGAAAACATTTAAGACAACATTTTGTGATTTGCGACAAACACAGAATGCAGCGCGTTTATTAATACATTTATTTTACTCTAAATATTATCACGGTGGATATTATACTAGTAAATCACAAAATATACAAAAATTGCCAGATTATTTGGATAGCTGTCGTTCTTGAAATGTTTTAGAGTAAGTTGGATATATTTATAAATGCACTGCACACGGTCTTTGTCGCGAATCACAAAATGTGCCTTTTATTATTGTCAGTTTGAAATAATTCTAAAAAACCTCAAAAAAATTGAACTTCGCGGGCTAGATGGGCACTTTAGCCTTAAGTAAGTAAAACCAGAAAATTTCGCTGTTTTCAGACAAAAGGTCAGGAAATTTGATTTGATCTGTTAGCCCTAGTCGTATGCGACGTGTCACCATGCATGCATAAATTACAAATCTCGACGTTTATTTTGTTTCTGTCACAGACTTCTAATGGAACTTATAACTCGTTTAGAACGTATACTTAATATAACTAATTTCTGTGCATGTCATGATAGGATATACTACACCTACTTATAATCAAAATTCAAAATTGCGAATCACCCCGTCGAATGAACTAATAGCCCAACACGAAGAAATCTATTTGGCCGAAGGTGTGTAAGCGCGTCGGCCCCCACCGCCTCAACAGGCCATCTGGCCATCGAATACAACTTCCAACCGTGCCTTCAGTCCAGGATTTTTCGGTACACACATCGGGTTTGGTCTGACTGATTTAGCCGGACAGATCTTTCCTGCCGCCTCATACCCTAGAGACCTAGATGTCGCAAACACTAATGTTTAAATAGAAATTAATTTCAGTATTAAGTCTTGGACCCTTTCGACTTTTGCCTTGCGTATTGTTGCTATCTTATCCAACAAATTCCAAGTCGGCCGCACTTTTCGTTAAATAAATTCAGACACTATACATCAGTGGCGGATTTACCAGCAGGCTGAGTAGGCTGGAGCCTAGGGCGGTAAATTTAGTGACCGATTATTTTTTTGCTATCTCATAGAAATCAAAAAGATTTCTGCATTACGGTTTTCTGATGTTTTACAGATGGAATTCTGCAACAAATTTAGCCGATGACTTTCCCCTCTCACTTGTCATTGTACATTCGGTGTAGCAAACTTCCAAGTCTAGAGTAAAACAGCTAGTTCGCCGCCCCCCAATCAGTAATCAGCCGCATGATTGAGCTTTGATTAGCTCAAAAATAAACCCAAAAATTATTTACATGTATTTTTTACGAAATTTTTGGATACCTTATCAATGTCAGTAGAAATCGTGAAGCTCGTGTCAGCAAAACGTCAAAACCGGAGCGTTTGAAACGTAATCGCGAGCGTTTGCTTTTCTATTACGATTTGAGTAGCTAGCGTGGTTAGGGCCCTGATCGATTGTCCGAATTATTCAGATAATCGATCAGAACATCTATGTTAGTTGGAATACCTAATAGGTTATAGGTACCCACCTATTTGAAATACGGAAGTAATCATTTAAAATTTCGGAAGTAGGTAACTATTCCTTTATGGTTATTGTTCGCCAAGCACTAGAAGCAACTTTAAAATGAAGTCCGGTCTTGCCCCCGGACGGTAAATATTTATTAATGCTCAAAAAAATTGTCTAGTCTTTGCTCACGTTTAAATACACAACAAAATTCAAGCTACGTATCTATATTCATTCACAATTAGCGCCGTGTTTGAATTATCTGACGTACCTATAGTAGTATAGGTAGGTGCACCTAACCTAAATAGGCTTGAGAAAAAAATTCTTGCCAGACTCCTTCAATTAGTCAAAAGTCAATCCGTTCTTACCGGAACGCACGTTACCTACCTACCAAAGTACTCAAGTATAATTTATTCAAAATGCTATGATTACGAGAGTGATTCCATTTTTACGCTCATTTAGCTTATACCTACCTAGGTACCTATAGACTGGTTGACCTCTAAACAAAATACCTAGACGGATAAGTAGATCCCTACTTAATATCACCCTAGGTAGGTAGGTATTATTATTTTATTTAGGTAGGTAGGTACCTTCATAGGTATGAAGGTACCTACTAAGTAGGTACTTACAATTAACGGCGATCACCTTATCACTAGGTAGGCACCTACCTAAGTACCTACTGTACTACATCGGTATAATGCGATTCAAATGAGAATAGGATCGACTTTGCGCCATATTGTGTCGTCATAGCTGTCAATCAGGGCTCGGAAACCGGTTAATTTTCTAAACCGGTTTCGGTCATTGACCCCGGACCGGAATGGATTTCGGTTTAAGTTTCGGTTACCGGTTATTAACCGGTTAATGTGAGATACCGGTTTATTACAGATTGCAGTTCCGGTGAGCGAAATTAACCGGTTAATTTCAGATTCGGCGGTATTAGCAGACACTGATCGCGCCATCAGTTTTATACCTACACCGTATAAAAGCCGCTCTTACACGAATACACGTGAAGTTTAGAGATTGAATAGGTAGATAGGAAGTTAGGAACCTACTTGGTAATTGGTATTTCTGTGAAGTGTTATATTTTACTGTTTATAGATTATCGACTGTATTTCGTTAGGGTAAAGGTTTAGTAGGTGTGTACCTAATAAACCTATTAGGTAATACATGATAATCCTGTTTTTTTTGCATAGATGTTATAGGTACCTATGCATAAAAAAAAATATAAAGCCAAGTTTGACAGGGTACCTACTACTATTTAGCGCCACCAGAATGGACGCTAAGAGTTATTTTTTTATATTTAACAAAATTTAAATTGGAAGTACGAGGAGTTTATCAAGATGACATATACCTATGTAGGTACCTATGGTATATTATTAAAACAGCCTAATAGCATAGGTATTCACTTATGATAGTCTACAAAGGCTTCTCAAGAAATGCACCGAATTTCGCCGTCATGTAGGTAGTTACTAGGCAGGTACAACCTAGGTACTTATGTAGTAAATGTGCATTTTTAAGCGAAAGTTTTGTTTGGATTTAAATCGTATATCTAGTGATATAACGAATTTTCGATTTTTCACATTCGCGAATGCGAATTCGAATGCGAATATTGGCCTCTAACATTCGCGAATCCGAATGTTCACTTCCAAATGAAAGTCACGCAAAATGTAAGACAGGTTAGACATATGTTTAAACCAAACATAGCCGAGCCTATACAAGATGAAATAATGAAGTCAGTCAAATAAAGTTAATTCGAGGAGATTTGTTTTGATAATAATAATAAATAATAATAATAAAATTTATTTGCCATCAATTTCATGTTAGTAGGTACATAAACGAAATAAACTAGGGTTATAAAACAATGGTAAGTGAAAAAAGGATGATGGTACCTGTGGCTTCCACATTAGGACGAGCCTGTCTCGTGAAAGCCGGCTTAAATTTTGCCTGGGAGCAGTTTCCGAGATCGAAATTAGGTAACATTCAAATGGGTACATTTAAATAAAAAGTTAAAATAAAACTATTTTTCGGATTTTATCGCGTTTATTTAATTTATGTTCCCGACGTTCGAAAAATAGTTTTATTTCGATGTGTAGTATTCGCGTAAATATAAGAAAACAATATAAAAAGTTAAAAGCTAAATAATTTAGGTACTAACATTTGGTAATGAATACAATTAGTAAAGCAAATAAAATAATATCAAAACATTTACAAAAATAAGACGAACAAACAAACAAAAACAATTGAATGATGTATGGGAATGATTCTCTGTGATTGGTGGTGAGCGAGTGGTCTGTGATTGAGCATTTCATGTGATGTGAGTGTGTGGTGGTGTATGTGAAAGGGAATTGTTAGTAAAAGTTGTAAAATTATTAGTATGCTAGTAGTATTAGTATTTAGGTTTTTATTAGGCTATCATTCTAATCATACCTTCGGTTTCAGAGTATGACTGAGTGAGTAACCAGGTTCGTATGGTTTTTTTAGCTTGGTGAACCTTTTTGTATTTAATGTCACATATTTTAGCAATTTTGTCATAAATGTAAGTGAGCATAAAATCCTGCATGTGTTGCGCAAATGAAGTGTTAACAACTTTGGGATGACATTGAAAAACACGTCGTTTTAGGAGTTCAAGGTATTCTGCTGACAGGAGGACGGTTTTATGCTGCTTTAGTACAATTTTTAATATATAAAGTTGACGTACGTTAAGTACCGATGTATCAGAATACAAACGATCCGTTGGGTATCGAAATGGTTTTTTGTACATCACTTTTAACACTGAACGTTGAGATCGTTCTAATTGCAGCATTGTGGTGATGCCAATCCCACCCCATATTGATATACAGTAGCTTAGGACTGACTCACATAAAGCCATATATACTAGTTGTAAGGTATTTTCGTCGGCCGAGTTTCGTAAAAGTTGATTTGAGGGTAGTTTAGTATTATTGCATTAATCAAGTTTAATTGATATTCAAATACGACGAAAATAATAGTGTTATCTATATTTACACTAATATTATAAAAGGAGAAGATTTGTAATTTTGTATGTTTGTAACGAGTAAACACAAAAACTACAGGAACGATTTAAAAAAATATTTCACCATTAGAATGCTAAATTATTCCTGAGTAACATAGGCTATATTTGTTACTAGAAAAATTGGGGATCCCTACTAAAACTTCAATAACTACGAGAGAGGGGTGTGCTCGTCTATAAAATAGGCTAAGTTAGGCAGTTCTTTTCAGAACTACTAAGAAATTTACTCTGAATGTCCACCCGTGCAAAACCGGGGCGGGGCTCTAGTGATGTTATGGAGTGAACTTAGTTGCAGCCCGAGACAAACGCGAGGGCTGTGAGGGACTCAAGATGTGCAATGAACAACGCTTACGCATTTCATAAGACATGTTACAAAACACTTGCGCGTAAAACATATTATATAAAATATTAAAATCTTAATTGACAATACAATCACAATTCATTAATTTGCTTAAGACACACATAGCTAGAGAATTGCAGGATGAATGAAAAATATAATAAGCTGGCGCACCGTATGCTTTTAGGGTTTCATAATCAAACTCGGAACCCTTATAGTTTCACCGCGTACAGATCGACTCGTGAGACACAAAAAGTTCGGCGGCTATCTCTCTCAATGTTGAATGAGGATTTTCAGTCACTATTTCCTTCACTTTTGCAATGTTAACTTCAGTTGCAGACGTTGATGGCCCACCAGAGCGAGACAAATCTTCTATCACATCTCGACCGCTTTTGAACGCTTTGTACCCCTCATAAGCACGTGTGTTTGATAAAGTCGATTCACCGTAAGCCTTCTATAACATTTTCAGTGACTCCGAACACGAAATTCCATTGGCGATGCAAAATTTAAGACAAAATCTTTGTTCGATGTTTTTGTCCATTATGAAATTCGCAATACACACTAGATATGATATAACTAAAAACAGCACTGTATTTAATATAAATAACAGATGCAACTCAAACTCCGCACCAAAATAGAAAACAGTTGTGCCAATCTAACAACAACAAAAAAAACAAAAATTTGAATTGGAACCATAAATAAATCATCCATTCCCGATACTTTCATGACTGAATGTACTTACGGGTGAAGAAATCTGGATTTATTGTTATGATTCTGAAACTAAGAGACAGTTGGATATCTGGGTGTTTCTTTCCGAGGAGTTGCCAACTAAAGTGAAGAAAGGTCGTAGTGCGGGAAAACAGATGGTGGGTTCGGAAGGACAGGTTATTACGTAACAATTGTTTTAGAGAATCGAAAAACAGTTACTGCAGAGTGGTACACTAACAATTGTTTGCCATTTGTCTTGGAAGAAGTTCGGGAGAAACGACCTCGCAGTAGGATCCTTCTTCACTACCACAACGCCTCGTCGCACACCGCCAAGCAAACAATCGACTACTTGGCGACGACAGACGTGGAATTACTGGGTCACCCGCCCTATAGCCCCGACCTCGCACCTTACGATTTTTATTTATTTCCGAAAATAAAAGAAAAACATCGAGGAAAACGTTTTATGGACGCTGAGAAAGCAGTGGCTTCGTTTCAAAAAGCCGTCGAAGACACCCCTAAGGACGAGTGGGAAAAGTGCTTTTCTCAATGGTTCCATCGGATGCAGCGATGTATTGATGTAAATGGACAATATTTTGAAAATATATAATAAAACGAATAACTTGCTAGGTAGTTACATCACTAGTACATACCTATTTTCGCACCTGGCTATCATCAACTGATAATGGTGATGATCATATTCATCATAATGTTCAATAACTGCGATCAATAATTTTATTCCGGCAAACTACGTGACACTATTCAATATGTACCTACCGAGCGTAGAACTAAAATCATAAAAAGTCAGTTAAAAATAAAAAGGGTACCTATTAAAAAATATAATTAATTTATCATAATTATAATCACCACTATCATTATCATCGTCATCATCATAACCGTCGACATAATTAGTGACATCGTCATCATCATCATCGTCATCATCATCATCATCGTCATCATCGTCGTCGTCATTATCTTAACCAACATTATCATAAACGTTATTATCCTCATTCGGATAAACGTGATCGGAAACTCAGAAAAGTGAACATCATTAATCATTATGCGCCACGCACATATTAATCGACTTCATATAAATCAGTGTGCGGCGCGCGGCCAGAAAACATAGTGGATGAAAGTGATGTATCCCACATCAAAACGTTTTTTTTCACAAATATATCTTAATTCCATTACATAATAAAGACAAAGCTTTGTCCCAACTCTTGAGTACCGACTGACTGAAAATTAAGTATTATCATTATTGTTAAAATAAACGACTGTCACGGTACGTTAATGTGTATGCAAGACGCAACTCAATCCCCTTAGCGGCGAAAATGAAAGAAACCACAAGTATCCGCGTGAATGAGACAAACGAACTATAGGCAGCGCATGCTGGAAAGAGAGCGCATGTATGACTCAGCGCTTGGCCTTGAATGATTACTAGCCAGCGCGGCGCGGGCGGCGTGCTTCTGAGTAAAACCGGTTTATTCGAGTCTCAATACCGGTTAGCGCATGTTATGAAATTCCGTTCTCGGTAATCGAGCGCGCGTGTCGTACTTTTGAGAAAAACCTTTATTTTTCAGGTTTTAATACCGGTTTAATTGATTAACCTAAATGTTTTCGGTTTCGCTCAATACTGCTCCCTCCATTAACCGGTTAATCAAAGAACGAAATTTTAACCGCTTCATGAACGAAATTAACCGGTATTTCAAAACCGGTTTCAAGCCCTGCTGTCAATTCTAACCAGTTCGGTAGGGTGAGCAAAACAAGATATTTTTTCAATAAAATTTATTTGCAAAGGTTGAGTGACAAAATCATCACTGCTGCTTTCCGATATAAAATAAAATATTAATTATTAAAGGTTTTTAAAATTGATTACGACAACTGTTATTTAAAATAAAAAGGGGCATTATGTTACCTGTATTTATAACAAAAACGAAATATTATCATCGTCTTAGAATAGTTTTAAAAAATTGACTTGAAATAATTAAATATTATACTAAGAAAATTTACTTTTAATTTAACCATTTTATTTTAATTTGATGTAAGAATATTATTATTTATATGCAAATATTTTTTTTTGCAAACCATACTTTTCAAGTGACATTTGACAGATAGAGGTTATAGACATTCCTATTCTTATTTGAAGCGCTAATATTATAGTAATAGCTAATATTATATAGTTATAGCTTAGAATCAAAGTAGGTAAGTACCTAACTAACCCGCGTGAAGTCGCGTCGGTTTATTGCCGTAAATTTTTGTTTTTAATCAGTAAGTACATATAGCACCTATTTATTTATTTACTTACAAAGTGATTAAAAACAATCATTAACTGTTATTAAAGAACTGTATTAAAGAATAATGATATTTGCCTAAAAAAGCACGCGTATCATCAAGTAAGAAGGTAAGTACTATAGGTACCTAGTCTAGAGTAGGTCAGTAGGCAAATAAGTACCTACCACTACCTAGCTAGATAAGTACGTTTCTACTCCTAGACCTACACTAAATAGGTGATTAAAATATAAAACAAATTTCTAATAGGTAACTTACCTACTTACTTTTTAACCGTAATCCAGCTCCAGATAAACGTCACAAAATTATAATGATTGTCAATAAAGGTAGGTAATAAAGTAAAACGCTTATCTACCTATAGGTATCTTCACTGTTGTTGTAATTGTTGAACAGAAACCATTGTTATCCGGTAAGTAGTCATAGCATAAGTAGTAGGTACATGAGTCATAGCAGAAAATAAATCCTGCAAACACTTGAATTTACCGCATTTATGTTATTTCACATCACTTTTACAATTTGTATTACTTAGGCAAATGTTATTTCCATTCACGTTACCGAACACTGCGAATTCCCAACTTTATATAAATAAGTCATAGCAACACAGAACAAGTAAATCACACACAACTTAAACCAAACTTAACTAACTTCAAATTAATTCGATATGTTGCTTTAAATCAAATGCAAATGAGTATATTCATAATTAATTTAAAGTTGGGTAAAGAGTTTAATTTACTGAATACGAATAGCTTTACTTAAAAGGAAACTAAAATAATAAAATAACCTTTTACGTTTATCTGCATCATTGCAAGGTTTAGCATTTTATTGTAATAATATCGAAGGCCGTAATGTAACATGTAGAGTACTGTGGTAGAGTAAGCCTTTTTGCCATAAAATAGAGTTGCTTTTGGTACCACCATTTTATTACTATAGTTTTCTGCTACGTTCCGTTTCACTCACGTAAACGATTACGCACATGTTATTAATTTTCGTTAGCTCTTTATGCTCACCCATGGAATTATTAACCAACCAATAATAATAATTACAAATGTAAATTAAAAATCCGGTTTGTAAAGTACCTAGCTTTACTAGAGCAATAAACTTTTTAGGGCGATATTCACAGTTGACGGAAAGTTCCCGTTGACGGAAACGACAGCTTATAACCCGCTTCTAATTAACGTGTAAAAGATCACGATAGTGTCAAGTGTCAAGATAGTGGCACCGACTCCAAATTAAAGAAATCATACGGTCCGTAGTTATTTATTTATCTTCTTAGTGTACCCAGAAGTCAGTTAATTTTTTTTATTATTTTTGAAGCGAAGCTTCTTTACGGACGTTCGGGGCGCTCGCTACCCGGGCACTAAAACGGTGAAAAGCGTAACGCGTAACGCGTAACGCGTGACGCGTGACGCGTAACGCGTTAATATAATATATCTAATATCTACTGCAAAGCTTCGCTTCTTTCGGGCGTCCCTAGACGGCACTGATTTTTTTTTGTGGTAAACTACTTACGTTTTGAATTGCTGTAACCGTAAATAGTGCATATCTCTCAAATAACTAAACTGATACCACGTTTGGCCAGAATGCATCTCATGACAATTCCACTAAGCCCGATGATGCAAAAACGACTAAGTTGTTTTATTACAGAGTTCCAGTGCCTAACGTCTGAAAAGGTGCAGGAAAGCAAATTACCTACGCAATTTAATTAACTTGAATAACAATAAATTATTTCCTCTTATTTCGATTGAAATGCCAAACCGGACCTTACTGAAACGGATTCCAAAGAACATCCTTTTAAATTTAAATTTAAAAATGCAACTTATACAGCTGAATTGAGAACCTCCTACTTTTTTAAGTCTTATGACAAGATGCCAAGTCTCTGGAATCAATATTTACAAATTTAATTTTTTGTAGTCTTGTTGCCTGTGTTCCGATTTCGGAACCCAAAGAGTTAAGGAGTTTCCGTCGACACTGTGAATACCCTGCTGAACACGGGGCCCTAAACTTACTTACTAATTGACTTTTACGCCATCTATTGTTTAATTCTAATTACTGTTGGCTGCCAAGCGCAGTTACAAAATGTTTCAAAACGTTTTGTTTTTATAATATCCACCTAATGCTTGTAATGTATATTTTACTAAAACTTACCTAACTTCTCACTGTGCTTAAAATTATGTAGTACCTAATATTTTCTTGACATATATACATTTATTTTATCGAGCAACGACAAAATCAAAAATAACTTATTGAAAATTTCGTTTCGCGCCGTATCTGGGTAGTGTAGAATATTATGTATTTAACTCATAGATTAACAAGTGCTTAGGTAAGCGTTTGGATAATATTCGGCTCCTGGCCTTAGTTAATATGGCGCCAGCTTTCAAGAACAATCTCTCTGCTGGAGCCGAAGAAGGCGGTACCAAAAGGTGCTTGCACGCCAACTGTGTCAGTTTGGGATAAGTTCCCTCATTCTTCTTCAGGATTCTAATGCATCTTCTTAACCGATTAATGTACCTAATAGTAATTCGACCTAATAGAAATTCGCGCTCCGGCTAGACTTAAATGTCGGAGTGAGGCAGATAAAAAATCGATTATTTCAAATTTTAAAATCGCTCATAAAAATCGATTTTATTGTAAAAAATCGATTATTAATCGATTTTATAAAAATCGATTGTTTTTCACATCCCTATTTGACATCTAGCTGGCTTGGCTCCAGCCAGCTACAAAGTAAGTACCTATTATCTGTTATTGAGCTAGCATACGTGCTCTTAGCGTAGGATAAAAAAGTACTTACTTTGAGCTTCGATATGGCTCCGCTTAGCTATCTACTGTTGACCTCAGGTAAATAAAGAAGTAATAATAATTCCTGTGTTTCCTCAATAATTATACATTCTTTATTCCTAGCCCTTCGGATAACTAACATTATGTTATCAGCTTAATATGCTTAACCCCAAGAAGCTTAGAATACCAGTGTTATGTATAAAGTTCTTGCTTAACCCCAAAGAAAATATAAAAGAGATGGTTAACCCAAGATGCTTTTATAACTTCTTGGCTTAACCCTAAACCTCCAGCTGAACCACAGACTTATAAGCACTACGTGTGGCTGAACCCAAGTAAGTCAGAACTATAAGAGTTAAACCCAAGAATATCATTATCCTACTAATATTATAAATGTGAAAGTTTGTGAGTGTGGATGTATGTATGTATGTTTGTTACTCCTTCACGCAAAAACTACTGAACGGATTGGGATGAAATTTTAACACAGATAGTTTATAACCAGGATTAACATATAGGATATTTTTTATCCCGATAATCTCGAAATTTTTGTTACGTTAAATACTACGCGGGCGAAGTCGGGGGCACAGCTAGTATTATTATAAAATCTTGTTGGCTCAACAGTGGCTCAACCCCGTAGTTTTTAAAGTCTGTGCTCAACCCACAGAGGCTATCGTTTAGCGCATTTAGTCCATATTACAATTCATAAATCTTTTATCATTATAATCCTTACTAATATTATAAATGCGAAAGTAACTCTAACAAAACTACTTACTGAAAAATTTGGTACCAGTTCGTAAAAGTTTTAACCTCTAGGGTTTAAAATAACAATAGGGAGTAAGGGTTGAAAGTATTTATACGTATGTGCCTTATTTGTAAAATAATCAGCCTTAATAATTAAAAATGCTACCCAAAGGCACTATTCCACGCGAAAGAAGTCGCGGGCACAGCTAGTTAAAAATAAACATCAAACAAAATATTTCAGAACGAATTTTATATTTGAGTCCAAGTGTCAACGCCGTGAATTGCCGTGACACATACGTGGACGAATGACAGCTACATCACACTTCTCGTTTTACTCAACACTGTGTGATAAAGACGGGTACAATAGTTCCATAAAGTCAATGGTGACGTGTGTGTGGATTTCAAGTTGTACCTCAGAAATATTTGATTTTTATTAGTTTATGAATGGATTTGTGTATAGTAATTATATATTTTGTAAACCAGGCCTGCAGCTTCGATTTTAGACGGTGTAGCTATTTGTTTCATGTTATATAGGCACTGCGTTGCTCTAAAGGTAAATATTCTGTTGTATCATAAGTATCTACAGAACTAATTGAAATATATGTATAAAAAAAGCTTTATTGCCTGTTGCTTCATCTGTATATGTACTTTAATACACATATTATATACGTTTTACATTAACTTTCGTTTTTTTTCAGATACAACGTGGCAATATTATTTGATTTAAAAAATTGCAAACATGACTAACACCAGAAGTGAAATTCGTTTTTTTGTGTACGCCAGTTCAATATTTGTGTTATATACCGTATTTGCAATGCTCCAGGAGAAAATAACGAGGGGGAAATATGGCGAAAATGATAAATTTACATGTGCACTAACTTTGGTCTTGATCCAGTGTGTCATAAATTTTAGCTTTGTCCAGCTGTTGATAGTAAGTTGTGTTATTCTAGCTTTTACCTGTGACCTTTGTTCGTTTTCGGAAAGTTCTGGGTTTAAATTCTGATTGTAGACATGCCATATAAATTGCATATTAATTCTCTTATGGACAAACCAATGTGCGGTTACCATGATCCCAAAATAGAAGCTTGCGTGGTGGTTAACTACTAGATGGGTGAACGATAATGGCCTTCACTAGTTAGCACTTCCTTTTATGCTTGCGTAACAGAAGCAAAGCTATGTGGTAGACCTTTGGGCTGTTTCCTTTAGTGCGTTAGTGCGTCCTTTAGTGCGTTCCTATGTGTTAAATTTTGTTCGGCATTATTTGTAGACAAATGTACAGCACTTTAACTAATTAACAAATCGACGGCCCCTACGTATAAAGCGACATGTCTAAAAACATTTGTTTCGACATGGCGCTTTCTACGTAGGAGTCGTCGAAATATTCCATACTTTCCTAAGTATTGGGAGTTGGGGGCGAGTGGTTGGTATGAGTATGCTAAATGAATTTTAAAACTATAAGTGCATACAAATGTTTGCCCCTGACTGTACAATGCTTTTGCGACTTGTTACTTTGTATTCAAATTATTTTTATTAGCTGCTGTCATAAACTTTGTGTTTCATTTGTTTTAAACAAAATCCATAAACATTACAATCTTTTACACAGCTGTCATGGAAGCGTGAGCCTGACACCACCAGAAGAATCTATTACTTCTCATCTTCTCTAACATATCTTCTGGGTATGCTTTGCTCCACAATGGCATTGCAATGGATCAACTATCCTACACAGGTTACTATAACTTATCTTTAAATTGTCAATGTTGCTAATTTGTCAAAGGCTTTAAATTGCCCCAAACATGATTGATAATTATGTAATGTATGTAAACACAATGCAAAAAGCTATAACCAAAACCACATAAAAAACACATGTTAGTAATTTAATTTAAAAAAAGCAGAATGTAGCAATAACAATTGAAGTCAATAAACAATTTCAGGTTGTTGGCAAGGCAGCCAAGCCAATCCCAGTCATGATACTCGGAGTACTCATCGGCCGCAAATCATACCCCTTGAAGAAGTACCTGTTTGTCCTTCTGATAGTCACTGGTGTGGTGCTATTTATGTACAAGGACCAGGTCAAGAAGGCAACAGAAGTATCTTCGGGGATCGGCATTGGGGAACTGCTTTTGATCCTGTCACTTACTATGGATGGCCTTAATGGTGCAGTGCAGGTACTTTATTCAGTAGCTATGGCCTGCAGCATTGCTAGTGCAGATTTTAGAAAAAATACATTTGCGCCAGCACCGCTGTCGTCGCTTGGCAAAGTGCCAAGCAGCCTGGCATCGTTGCCATGTTGAATGGCAATGCAAATTATCTGTGCGAGATATGAGCCAGCTCTCTGGCCACCGTTTACTGCATGAGCGCTTGGTCCTCATGTTCCGATAGTCTATCCCTCAAACAGGTTAAACATAACCTTGATCAAGCCAACACACAGACAGACCCTCATAAGACCTATGACTAATTATAATTGTTTAATTAATATGGAATTAGAAATATATTTAGGATAATTTTAGCATTGTTAGTTCTGTTAAATAATAATATATTTTTCTATATTCCAGGAACGCATCAAGAGTGAGTCGTCACCGTCTGCATACGCCATGATGTTGAACACCAACTGGTGGTCAGTAACAAACAGTGATAGTTAATTAAATATTACCAATAATATGTGCCCACTGCCCATCTGCTGAAGCGATTGCTTTAGAAATTAACGACCATTTCACCGCGCACCCTTCATTTGTAGTTAGTCAAAGCTATCTACTGTTTAATATTGAAATGACTAACTGTTGCGAATTTCCTATGAAACCTCTTTTTTGTACCCTGAAAGCGACTTCTCTTATTTTACATTTTTGCGAACGCACACTGTTGTTTTTTTTATAGTTTTCTATTACTGACATTGTGAGGTTATCATGTATACCTACTACGGGACCCTTCATTGTGCATGGCGTGACAAGCACTTGGCCATTTTTTTTTTATTTGTTGTTGGTTAATTTACGGTATGTGTAATCCTTTGTTTACAGGTCCATGATAATTTCGGCGTTAGGCGTGTTTCTCAGCGGTGAGATATTCAGGTTCATCAGCTTCGTTACGCTGTACCCTGAAGTGATCGTATATCTGGTCGCTTTCGCGTTGGTCGGCGCTCTTGGTCAGCTCTTTATATTTTTCATGGTAAGATAATTATTATTTTATAATTTAGTAAAAATTCATTTAATAATTGTAATTATAATAATGTTATAATAAACCCAGAATTAACACTCACAGGTAGATAGGTTCTAGAATACGGCCACATAGTTCAACCATCAACTGATAACATCATACGCGTCGCAAGAAACCAGTAAATGCGAATGGCGTAGGACTGATGTGTGGGAAGTAATTTCGGGATGCTTATGTCTAGCAGTGCAAGTCTTCCCGGAAGATTTCTGGCTGGAAGGATGATGTAGTCCATCAATAATATGGGACAGATAACGAACATCACTAATCAAAAGGGTGCCGTGATCACCGTTACCTATATCTCTAAATCTTTGTCATCAAATGAATTAAAAAATTGCAAAATTAAATTTAAAGACACTACTAGCTCACTAGCTATACTTCACTAAGTTTCACGCCATATATAAATCAAAGGTAAATTAAGTTTAATACAAGTCTGTGATTAATACAGACTGGTGTGGTCATAAAATAGGTATCTTTGCGTCTATAGCCTAGTGTTTAGAGGGGCCGTCCTCGTAACTGAGAGGTTCCGGGTGCGATCCCCATCCTGGCCATTAAACTATTGACGTGAGCCCACTCCTAGCACAAGCATTAGCTTAGTTGTAGGGGCTAAAGGGAATACTAGTAATGTGATAAACACACAATGCTAGTAATCATAAAAAATGTTGAATATTTTCAAAATGTATCATGTATTTTAAAAAAGGATTTAGGAGGACTTAGTAGCTATACAACAAAATTATACTAAATCGAGTATTATGCTATTTACTCACTTTTACTGCCTAAATTAATTGTCCTGAAACATAATATTACTACAACGCCATCTGTCTATCCCCTGGGAATATGTGATAAATTTAGAATCGGTGCTTTGTAGTCGTTAGTACTAAATTGAAACGTTCTGCAGAATGCCGATAGATGGCTTAAAAATAAAATATTCAACAAAGAGCCAAATACAATTGGATATTTTATGGATTGAAACTTATTGTAGTTATATCGTAATACTCGAGTTATAAGGTATGTGAATATTTTATTCCGGACAAAGGGTTGTTACTACAAGACATTTTAAGCCTGCCACTCTACTAATCAATCATTTGACAGGAAGTGCAAACAGGATAAGTACTACGTTGTAGCTTTCACCCATTTGTCCGTCTGTGGCATCGTACCTTCAACTAAACTGATTAATAGCAGCTTTTTCTTTGACTCCAGACATTAAACAAATCACTATCAGATAATTTTTACTCCAACGCTTTTTCTCTTCCCCTCGGTGCAGTCGCGAACCATTAAAACCGATTTGTGTCCATATTGTGTGTTAAACATAGAGACAGTACCATCATCGTTGTAAATATTGCGTCAGTGCACTAATATATAATACGTGATACCTAAAAATCTATTTATATTAGCCATTTTCAAGATAGTATAATATTGATTTTACCCAACTACAAAATATGGGTTATATTTGTAACAGTATATGTATTTATGTAAGCATACAAACGTATATTTTTTACGATTCACCGTAGCGCCTAAACTAGATTCGTTATTATAGTCCAGGTAACAAAGGCTGCGTTTTATATTAAAGAAATCAACATAACGGATGTTACGTCTAAAGTTTATAATATGCATCGTTCATTTTCTATCACTTAGTTTATGAGAACTTATATTTACTGGAAATAAATTATTTTTGGCTATCGTATAGAGGATAGACTGATGAAATATACACAGCGATAAAAAAATATACTATATTTTAGCGTTAACGAATACAACTAGCGCTATCTATCGGCAGTTATGAATATAATTCGTGTAGTTCCGTAGTCGTGCTGTGGCACGACTACGGAACTACACGAATTATATTCGTTTATAAACGGTTTATAAACGTTTTAACTCGTTTATTTCCAGGTGGCGGAGTTCGGTCCGCTCCCGTGCTCCGTGGTGACCACGACCAGGAAGTTCTTCACGGTGCTCCTGTCTGTCATGATATTCGGCAACGTACTGGCGTCGCGGCAGTGGGCCGGCGCCGTCCTCGTCTTCACCGGTGAGATATCCAACATTTGTTCCAAGTTTAATTTATGCATCGAACACGTGAAGGCCATAAGATAAGCCTAGTATTTCTCTGTCCTAAAAAAATAATTAATAGTGCGGCTACTTTAGTGTGCAATAAAGAGTTATTCTATTCTCCTTTACTGGTCAAACTTCTTGGGGAACTTGAAAAATCGTATGTCACCTTTGTTCCAATTGCCCATATTTAGGAACATAATATAATTATTATTATACCACCCACATTACATATTATAATTCAAAGGAACGCAATTTTTGGTCATTTCATAAAAAATTACAGCACCCTTTTCCACTTTTCACCAAAAATACCAAAACTTATAACATCAAAGCCTGCAGCGCCGCCTGGCCATGGGGTATATTATTAACTCTTTGTTGTATGAGAATTATCACGTTTCATAACCTATGAGAAAGAAAGGTTGGAGTGTAGCCTTAGGGGCGCTATGACTTAGGCTTAGGTTTAGGTTAGGTTAGGTTAGAACAGTGACCAAAATGCCAGAATCCGAATGTGTCATTAGGTTATGTTAGTTCCTAGTTAGGGGGGCTATGGAGCCGGGACTAAGACGAATTTTCAAGAATTTTTGCGCCCCTAAGGCTACACAATGGCCGAAAGAAACAGTTGACGTCACAAGATATTAATGGAATAAAACATATGAAATAAAAACTTTGAAACTGAAAATAATAATATGCCGTTATCACTGTTCTATTTCCTGATATTGTATGTAATTTATTTTCCAGGTCTGTTCTTAGACATGTTCTACAGCAAAGGCAAAAGTCTCCCGAAGCGAGTAGCAGATAAATGATTACTGTAGATAAAAGTTATTTAATTATAAATAGTCATATCCGCAGAGATGGAGCGTATAAAGCAAAAGAAAATTTGCCTTCAGCACACACAGAACCGTTTTTTTTTTATTGTTATATTATTGGTCATAAATATTTAAATAATAAATTAACTACCTCTCACCTCGCCGAAGTTTATTTTAGGCTCTTGGCTACAAATCTTTGGTTTCATATCAAATATTCGGCTTTTTGGCAAAGGCTGAATTTATGCCGAAAAGGTGATATTTTCGGCCGAATTATGCTGCAAAGAAACCGAAGGTTCGGTTGGGGAATAAATATATACGACAAACAAAAAACAAAAACGGCCGATTGTTCGAAGTGTAGCCCTATAAAAGTTAGTGAAAGCTTTTCTTAAAGCAATATTATATAAATTTGTGCCCGCTGATTTGTATCTAACAAAATTTTGTTTTAATGACGCTCTTTCTATTCCGATTTTTTTTAAATGTAAACGATTCGTATTGTAAACAAACATTACCTCTACATTCATAATATTATGAAAATAATATTATTATTGAAGTACGATTTACACCTAAAAGGCGTTTTGGAGCAGCAGACACAGAGTACAAAGAACTTTATTCCTTGCCCACTTAAGATTTTTTTTCATGTACGATACCAGTTCAAATATGAACTTTAAATGAAGTCAAATAAATTCCAATTCCATTTCTGCCGTCAGATATGAATCGTACATTAGATTTTTTGTTTCCTTCGTAGGTTTCTCGCTCGATACCATCGATGTACTATTGGATTTGGAACCAAATACGTACGTGAATCATTTTATTTGTGACGTAATAATCATAATACAGGCCACTGCTGCGATACGAGGGATCAATATCCTTCATTCAGAGCACAGTCAAACTTGTGAAAAAAACATGAAAATTTTCTAACAATATTTGCATTTAACACACATCGCTGAGAGCGACGATTTATCTACTTAGTATATAAATTAGTTTTAAGTGGTACTTATTAATTCCATGTTAGTTTAATCGAGATACTTGACAGTTAACGTTGCGAGAGTTTGGCCATCATTATCATGGCATCTTATTTATGATGTAATAACATGAAAATCTTCATAATCGATGTACAGTTAGCATCAAAAGTAGCAAAGTCTAATGAAGGTATCAACATTTTTCATTGTTTTTTAACTTTGTATAATACCAGGTAAATTTCTTATTGTGTTATGTCACAGAATAGTTAGTATAGAAAGTTCTATATTTTCATGTTTCAGCTGAAGTTACATACAATCTATTGGAAGGCGAGGTACTGCTAAAGGCCTGTGCACACCACGTTTTGTAAACGCGCCGTCGACGCGCGTTTGTAGCGATACATACGCGATACGCACGCGAGTCAGACGCAGCCTGTAGACTTTTGTAGGATAAAAGCGCGCCGTCGATGCACGTTTCTAAAACATGCATCCACGGCGCGTTTAAAAAACGTGGTGTGCACAGGCCCTAAATTTAATTGCTACATTTTTTAAATTGGTGAATTTGTGAAATTTTTGACATTGTTTTTTTTAGGTTAATTTGTTAAGCGTAAGTTGCACAAATTAGTTAATTTACACCTGCATTACCTAACGACATGACTACGGTTTTCTTTGTATACATATATTTTAATTTATATTTTTCTAGAGACAAGTTTTTTGTGTAAGAAAATAATGCCTTTCGGTGCGGCATGCCACACGCGTTCACATTATGTGTTTTGTTTAAATAAGATAATAGTATCTTAATAACTACAATTATTACCTAATTAACTAAACAAAAGCTCATGGGGCAATAATATGCTTCGCCAGGTCTTCTGTTTTTACTCTATCTACGATGGCCCAAAACATCGTCACCATCAGTTTTTTTATGTGGCCATGTCCGCTGTACCCTCCACCGCTTTCGCTTCTGTAACCATGATAGGCAATGGTGTCCATGTGAGTAAGCCGCGGTAACCTTGGATGAGTTCCAGGAAAAAGAATATGAGGCGTTGGACGAAAATTATCCACTTCCTTCCGTTTCAATGCGTGCCACAACAAAAATGCTATGCACCACAGCCGATGACGTAGTCTTGGGCGAATCACGTGACCTAGCTGTCACGGGAAGAAAACATGGTGTAGTTTAAAATCATTCATTTGTTTCTCTATTAAAGATACTTCCCTAAGTAGATACTTCCCTCCACCTCGTTAGGCTGCTCGCTCCCAGTAGTCTTAATTGTGGTCTAAGATCCCGGCATTTTTACAATTACGACTGCATATTTAATGAATTACAAGGTACCTATTTGGTTATTTTAGCTTGTTAGTGCATCCAGGTGTATTTAATTTATTTTTAAAAATATTTTTCCTTAGACTATAGATACTTATTATGTATTCCATTTTTTGTACAAAAACTGTTGGATTTTTTTGTTATAGTGTTATTGCTGTTGGGACAAATTATCATGGATTTTCGTGAATGCCGCCCCATGACAATTACATACTTTTGTTGGTATACATATATGTATCTAATAATCTAATGGGAAATCCCAAAGAGCAAGGCAAAGGCTGTGTCCACAACGTATATTACGACTTTTGGATAAGTTATGCCTGTATATAAATGTGTGGAAATGCGTCAACATTGTCTCTATTGAAATGTAGTTTTGCCGGCACTGGCTGTTGATGGCGGAACATGTGGAATGAGCCGCGAACCTCTGATAAAAGCGGTACTTTACAGTAAAAAAGCTACGCATATTGACATGTTACTCGTACTCTACCAGGGAAGATATTAAATCGACGGAAAGTTTCCGTGTTGAAAACAACAGCCTCCATCCCTCTTCTAAATGATATGTAAAAGAAAGATGGAAACTATCTGTAGGTATATTGTAGATACGCCTGATATTGTAATTATAGAAAACACTGGCGGTTGTTCGCGGCTCAGCCCGCGTGGAACATCGATAAAATAAAAGTAGCCTTAGTTACTCCTTGTTACATCGGCTGTCTGCCGGTGGAAGTCCCATCAAAATGGGCCCAGCCGATTCGCAGATTCGCCGGAACCGTCTACTTGGCTGTGCTATGCAGCGGGCCCGCCTGATTCGACCAATAGGATCGCTTCATTTCTTGGCAACTTCAGTTAAGCTGAGTGAAGCTGAGGAAATTAAGTGATCCTATTGGTCGAAGCGGTCGGGCCCGTTTCATAGCCCAAGAGGACGGCCACCCTTAGTGTTTTTTTCTTAGAATATTCTTAAGTAAGATTTTATTAAATTCATGTCCCCGCTATTGTGTAAGTTGTGATAACAATAATAATCGGCTTTGGCTGGAGTAGATAAGGTGCTATTTTATGCCAAACGTGGCCGAAGTCTAAAACACAAATTGGACGAGAAAGGGGCAGCGAAACTGGCCGACAACGGAAACAAAACCTGCGCAGGCGTTAACTTATCTAATCAATATTATCATTATAATCTGCTTCCACAAATGAACCAGGGTGACAACGATTTTAGACTATTTACCTACATTGTTTTGATAATTTATTACATATGTAATTATAATGACCTTATTATATTTATTGAAAAAATATATTCCTCTACAGAATATTCAGTTGTATCATTGTGCGTTTTGTGCCTATTGCGAATGAATTGAATCCTTTGGCGAGGTCTATTGTCGATGCGATAGTTATGTAGATTCTTATTGGATTATCTACTATGAGAATGATCGATCAGTCAATATGTCTCGCATGTTCGCGATGCTCATTTGCAGTGGTGCCATAACGTCATCGGAAGGTAGGTAGATAAGAACTATTGATTGACTCACCAGTTTACCACATGCTACGTAGGTATACTTACGGAATTCGCATAATCTGCTGCTAGGAGTTTTTATCTACCACGTTCCTACTCTCCTAGTTCTTCGATAGTATGTTATCTAATAGATACATTGAACGACCACTTGGCGCAGTGGTTCGAGCGTAGGCCGCTCGGCTCACTGCACATGATGGTTGCGGGTTCGATTCCCGCCGTGGAAAATTTCGGAAATGGCCTTTTCGCAATTTGCCTTGGTCTAGGTGTTACTGGGATCGCCCCCAGTCCATTGTACGGTACCCCTAGTACAAGTTTTGCCTAGTTTGGGACCATACAGTTAGTGTGGCAGTCTGGTGATATATATATAAAATCCTTTCACTCGGCAAAACACCAACAAAAACAGATCATATAATTTTATTATGTCGACACTAGTGATGTAACGAATGTAGAATTTTTGACATTCGCGAATGCGAATGCGAATGCGAATATTTGGCTCCAACATTCGCGAATGCGAATGCGAATGCGAATGTTGATTTTTAAATAAGAAACTCTAAATTGAAAATTTTAAAACACCCCGATGTGACGACTTTCTAAATTACAAAAGAGCTGATAATTTTCAAACGGTTGAATCGATTTTCGTGAAACATAGCTAAGAACATTCTCGATCAGAATACCTTTCTAAAAAATAAACAAAATTAAAATTGAATCCTTTGTTTGGGCGCTACGATGCCACAGACACACCTGACAAACTTATAACACCCCTATTTTTCGTCGGGGGTTAATAAAGAACGCGCAACCTATTAGACAGGCTTGAAATTTTGTGTCGGCCGAACATAGCCGAACCCATGCAGGCTGAAAGAACGAAGTTAGTCACATAAAGTTAATTCGAAGATATTTGTTTTGATTTGAGGGTAGTTTAATATTATTGCATTTATCAAATTTATTTGATATTCAAATTTTATTGAGTTAGTATTTTAATTAGACTAACCAGAGCAATAGAGAAAGATCCTATTTATAATTTAGTTGCCTACCTAAAGACAGTTCCATTAAAAAAATAACTTATATGTGAATAAGTGCATTGTGAGCAAGTGAGCTAAGTAACGATCGAGGCTGGTTCGCAGCCAGAGACTTACACGAGGGCTATGCTGTGATGGAGCCAAGGTGTGTAATTAAAAGTGCTTACTCGTTTCATACGACATTTTACAACTTACTTGCGAGTAAAAAATATCTAGAATATTACAATCTTAATTGAAAAAAAATCACAATTCACGAATGTGTTTAAGACCTAGAGAATTGCAGGATGAATGAAAAATAAAACTACATGGCGCGCCGTAAGTTTTTAGGGTTTCGTAGTCAAACTAGGAACCCTTATAGTTTCCGCACGTCCGTCTGACATCACAGTAAATTTATTTAGAGACTATTAGGGCTAAAATACTGCAAACTAGCCAAAAAAATGAGTTTATGTACCGCTAAAAAACTGTTTTTAAATTTTGAAAGCAAAGGTTTTCCACTGTACCTCCCGTACTTAGGAAAGCAGAGTGAAAACATTTTGACACACCCCCTCGATAGAGGTATTGTTCAGTAAGTATTTTAAAATAATTTGAAGGTTTCTTTGACAGTTTTTCAATATTCATTCCCGTTTACGAAATATTGATCTTCATTGTGGCCTTTTGACGTAATAGCAAGATTCATCCTTTAAATTAGAACCACATTATAAATGGTTAATTATAAGAATTAAATAGTTATTTACTATTCAAAATAAATTTATACATTTTTTTAAATCTAAAGTTTGGATTGAGTGTCAAACCACGCACCACTGATGGTGCACCCAGTCTAATCACAACTTAATTATTTGAATTAAACTCCTTATAAGAATTTTCATCAGTCCAAAAAGAATAAAAAGGTTTATGTCAGTTTTGCTTTTTTTGTTGTTGCTAATAATTATTATATTATTTGAAATGTAATAATTCGAATGTTTATAATATATATTATTTACAATGAAATTGAATATGAAAGATATTTATTTAAATAATTAATGTATTTATTTATATTATTATAATAAACATTGTTTATTTATTGGTTTTAAATATTTCCTATTTTAGGATAACTCTTAACTAATTTAAAAAAAATGTTAAGTCAATAGCACTAGTGCGTAATAAGCTGCTTTATGAACCTAATTTGTTTAAATAATATATAATTCTTACTAGTTGCATTAACATTCCATATCCATCTATAGATAATTTCCTTTTTGTTTTTCAAAAACATTCGCCAAACATTCGCATAGATTCTTGCGAATGCGAATGTCAAAAAATATGCGAATATTCGCGAATGCGAATGCGAATGCGAATATTCGTTACATCACTAGTCGACACACGGTATCACAGCGACATTTAATCAATACTTACTACTTAGGTTTCTTCTTTCTTTAAAAATATGGTCCACCCAGTTTAATAGGTATTTTGCCAGTGTCAAGTACCTAACAAATGGCAATAACAACACATTAAAATAAAATTACAATACTAAAATGTGACCGTCCACTTTGGAAAACCAAAATGGAGGGCCATATTATATATACCTAGGTTTGAACTTGGCAAAACTATTTTATAACAACATTAGCGGCCCGTCCAGGCTTCACACGGGTGGACATTCAGAGTAAATTTCTTAGTAGTTCTGAAAAGAACTGCCTAACTTAACCTGTTTCATAGATGTGCACACCCCTCTCTCTCCTTTCCCCCGCTGCTCCATCCCTCGCCGCGTTGCCCGCTGCGCTGCGTGTCCGGCCACGGCGCGTCAGCGGTGTAAATCTAAAGGGTAAATCGCATTCGTAATATCTTTTGAATGAAATGTCCGATTTAAATAATTCAAGTAATGTACAGCCCCCCTAGCCAAGTGGCTTCGTCTACAAGCTTTTCTACAAAACGCTACGCTTAAATGTATGGAAATGACATTACAAGTCCTTAAATAGATCACGTGACTTATGTCATTACCATACATGAAGCGTCACGATTTGTAGAAACGAAAGTAGACGAAGCCACTTGGCTAGAGGGGCAGGTATTAAAAGAAGTCTCAATTTTTTTTTATAGCCTATTTCATTTCCCACTGCTGGGCAAAGACCTCCCCTTTTTTACGCCACAGGTCTATGGACCTGTGGCGCGGCATACCAAGGCGAAGTTGCGACGTTTTGAACACAATTGCGGGTAAATCGTGGCCAAAACAAGCCAAAGATATGTCTTTGGCTTGTTTTGGCCACGATTTACCCGCAAAGGTGTTCAAAACGTCGCAACTTCGCCTTGGTATGCCGCGACGTCGGTGACTATCTTTGGGCGTCCAGGTATTAATACGGTTTGCCTACCTTTGCGGATCCATGCGTGCCACGTGGCCGGCCCAGTCTCACTTCAGCTTTGCTGTTTTCTCGCCCACGTCAGCGATCCGAGTGATGGAGCGCAGGGTAGTGTTTCTGACGCGGTCCGTCCTTTTTACATGTAGTATCTGCGCTCCATTGCTCGTTGGCAAACCTTGAGTTTGGATTTCTGTAGCTCAGTGAGTGACCAGGTTTGAGCTTCGTAGGTTAAGACGGGCAAGATAGACATGTCGACGAGTCTACGTTTAAGACATACTGGTAGATGACCCTTCATCATATCGCCCATGGCCCAGAAGCTCTTCCAGGCGTTATCGATCCGTCTTGCGACTTCCTTGTCTTGCCGGTTTTTGAACGACACTATCTGGCCCAAGTACGTATACTCGTCGACATATTGTATGATCTGCCCGTCCACTGCGACCCTGCGTTTCGGGCTATTGGTCATGAGCTGTGTTTTGGACCTTTCATAGACAATAATACAACTTCAAGGCTTACCCTGCTCAGTTCTTGGAGCATCTGTTGAAGTTCTGAAGCTGTGGACGAGAAAAGCACTATATCGTCAGCAAAGCGAAGATTAGTCAATCTAAAACCCTCAATATTAATTCCCAAGGACCGCCAGGAATTTTGCAGTTTGTGAAAGATATCCTGTAAAGCGCTTGTAAATAGTTTTGGTGATAGCGGATCTCCCTGCTTGACACCTCGTTCTATTTGTGTGGGCCGACAGGGCCACAATAGGGGCGGCACGGCGTAAATTACTACAAAGCCAACGTTTGGCGTTAATATTTTTTTGTAAAGCATATCGCAGGGTTAGTACCGGGGCCCTGCCGGTTCTCGCTGGTGTGCTCCCGTAGACCTGGAGGTCCAAAGATGCGCGGCAATGTACTATTCTACTCGAGAGAGCATGAACACCGAGTTCCTTAAATCGCGAGATCGCTCTAAAATCGCTAGATTATTTAGTCCGATATCTGTCGTTTACGAGGATCTTCTGACAGAATGGCAATCCAGATGGGATACGACAACGAAGGGCCGCCACCTCCACCAATTCTTTCCTTGCGTTCGTAAACGTCTAGAGAGAGCGTGGTTGGAGGTGGACCACTGTGTGGCTCAATTTCTGACTGGGCATGGCAACTTTAGGAGCAAATTATTCTACTTCACATTGGTTCCTTCTCCTTTTTGTCAATGTTCGACGCCGCAAAATAATCATGAACAATCTGCACATCACATCCTGTGGGAGTGCAGTCTCTGGCACAACGAACGGACTACTATGCTAAATAGCCTGCAAGTGACATCTGGAGCAGTTTATTACACAGACCTTGTGGAAACCAGGGACAATTTCCGTGCGTTCAAGCGCTTTTGCCATACCTATTATTGGAATCAAATATAATCAGCTCACGAGTTTAGGTCCAATTAGTTATATATCGTGGTGCCTTACAACTGGTCTTCAATCAGCTGTAACAGTCTTGTTTCTAAGGCAATCAGCCCGTACCTGCAATTTTTTGTCTCCCGCTTTGCACCGGAGGGAAGTGGAAATCTTTTTTTCCAACTCCTATTATTTCTTTCCTTTAAATTCGTGCGGGTTCCAAGACAATTTAACTTTTCCCTGGGACTCGTCGAGGGTCAAACTTTGACATAATTATTGGTCACCATTGTCGATCCTGGCTTACAGGAGTTACAGTGGTGGGAGGGTGTGGCGGGACTAGTCCCAATAAAAAAAATATAAGGTTAATACTCCTTAGTATTAACCTTATATTTTTTTTTATGGGTAACATGGTCTGATTACGGTCGGAATATTTATCAACTTTTAAAATGTAAAAAAGTAGTTATAATAACGTAACTACAATAGTAGTAGTAATATGGTATCGCGAAGTGTTTGGTAGATATAGATTATGTTCTTTAATATTGTAGAACATTTTTTGTTCCGAGTATTATCAATATTACCGTAGCGTATGCGATGAAAGACATTTTATGCCTAATTTTTTTACCGCTTGGGTTACATTATTTAAGTTTTAGTAAGGTACCCTATTTTTTTCTAGTATTAAATATAGCCTATGTTTCTCAGGGATAATGTAGCATTCTAATGGTGAATAATTTAAAAAAATCGGTCCCTTAGTTTTGAGTTTACTCGGTACAAACATACAAACATCACAAAATACTAATCTTTTCTCTTTATAATAGTAGTGTAGATAATCGTCTGGCTTCAACTTCGTAGAGCGTGTCTTCTACGACATTATACTTAATTTGTATATTTGGATAGGACCTTAGAATGTTCATAACGGAATATCTAGCGCAATGATTCGGCCCCTGTTTGAGCGGGCCGCCCCTTTTGTCTTGAAATAATAAAATCCTCTTCTTCGAATACTTAAATGAATGAATTCATATTTTCATAAAACGAATCACTTTTGTATATAGATGCGCACTAAACAGCTTATTAATTATCGTACCATTTATATCCTTCCACCACTTCAGAGCCTTAACCAAAGCCATGTTGAGTGCAAGCGTCTAAGAGCTTTCCATCCTGAACAAGAACGTAGGTCGACACGGTGAAAATTATGGTCGACTTTCTTCATTAATACTGTGAGAGGTGGGACTGTGATGACTGTGATACAAATACTGCGCCGCATATACTGCAGCAGTTGCAAATGACACTATAACTCTAAATTGAAAATTTAAAAACCCCCGATGCGACGATATTTTCATCAAATGTATACTTTACCTAGTTCTTCCAAATAATTAAGTTATAATTTGCGTAGCTCCCGTAGCTCAGTATTCATAGCACATCTCGCAAATTCATCTGGTACAACTAGTTTCAATGCCAGATTATGAAAGCGCCGTTTACTTCATTCGTTTTGGCTTCCACATTTATAATCTAAGATAACCTATGCAATGTACAATTATCAACAGAATATCTGTTTAAAAGTATGAGACATTATCTTGTTATGACATTAGAATAGACAACGAATCTAAATATTGATGCCACGGAGGTTTAATTTCTAGTAAAATATTATCAATTTCAATATTCAATTTGATGTAATAACTCTGGTTGAGGTGGACAGGAGCAGCCCAGGGGAAGAATTTTCAATAACGCTAAAATTATATAAAATTTGATTTGTTTTTCTGTATTTTTTCTCAATGGCGGAGCAGCGCCCTCTAGAATTATTATTGCGTAATATTCCATGACCATTAACAAAACCAACAAAATATAACGCATGCGCGTATCCATCATTTGACACGTGACTTATGGAACGTCTAGTTCATACACAAATCTCATATAAAAATTTATAAAATTATAATTTTTTTCCAGAATCCGGGAAACTTTTCACATTTATAATATTGTAAAAAGCTAGTTCAGCCTATTACGATCATTTAAAAATATAATAAATCTAAATCCATAATCTCAAATTTCGAATGGATTCGAGCCGTGGAAATTGGTTTTGGCCGTGAATGTGGCTTTTTTAACCAACAAAAGAGCTGATGATCTTCAAACGGCTAAACCGATTTTCATGAAACTAAGCTAAGAACACTCTCGATCAGAATACCTATCTAACAAAAGAAACAAAATTGAAATCGGTTCATCAGCTTGGGCGCTACGTTGCCACAGACAGACACACAGATACACAGACACACAGATAAACATGTTAAAGTTATAACACCCCTCTTTTTCGTCGGGGGTATATCTCATCGCCATACCAAATACGCACAACCTTACATCAACTCAAAAAATAGCAAAATACACAGACCTAGCAATAGAAATTAAAACCCAATGGAAAGTTAACACTGTCCACACGATCCCTATCATTCTGTCCTCTACCGGAGTGATACCACACACACTACACACAAGCCTCAGCACTCTCAACATGCATCCATCCACATACATACTGTTACAAAAAGCAGTCATCCTCAACACCTGCAGAATAGTTCGAAAATTTTTGTCCATGTCCTAAATATCAGAACATGATCATTAGCTTCTTTAGTCACTTGACTCCGGCCCGTGCCTTTGGATTTACCTTTCCTTAAACAAGGAAAGTGATAGAGAAACCTATAAAACACATAATAATAATAATCGTTTATTTGCATAAATAAGGTACAGAAGGTTGGTAACATGTACAAAATTGTTCTCTTATTCTGCCTGGAATTTCGGCGTGCAAATTAAAAAAAATATTAAATTACACACTCTATTCAATTTCATTTTATTTTGATCATAATCATGCTGGTTTTAAACAGATTATCCCATTAAATTGTATTGTTGAATTAAATGACAAATAATGATAATAATACAAATTTGTAATAATCACAAATGTCAATAATAATAATTTCAATAATGGGAGACATTTTCCATACAAAAATATTAACAAAGATATAATTTAAAATTTACGTGCAATTGACAAATCTTCAAAATTCATAATCTAAAAACTCATGCACACTATAAAAGCATTTTTCAATTAAAAACCTCGTCAAATCATTTTTAAATTTAGAGAATGGTAGTTTTTATGGAATTTAGAGTCAGAGGTTTTGAACGATAGGTACGATATTGCATAAATTTTGTTTTATTATTATTAACTTTTAAATTATTAGCCTCTAGCCACTCTATAGTTGTTTGAAGAGCAGTGTTTATTTCCTGTTCCTACGAACTTTTATCTTGTCCTTTGATTATAATTGTAGTATCATCGGCAAATAGTACACATTTGTGATTTATTACGTCTGGGAAATCATTTATGTACAGCAAAAACATTGGTGGTCCTAAAATACTGCCTTGTGGCACGCCATATTTATTAGGCATAAACGAAGATTGGAATGATTCTAAAGTTTTAGTTTGGTCCTTATAATTAGTTACTTCCACTGTTTGTACTTTGTCAGACAAGTACGATTGCAACCAGTTATATGCCGTTCCTCTGATTCCATACCTGAAGAACTTTTCCAATAATCGTTCATGAGATACGTGATCAAACGCTTTACTCATATCCATGAATAAAACTATAACCGGTATTTTCTTTTCAATACAGTCTGTTATTTCTTTAATTAATTGAAAAGCCGCCAGAGATGTACTTCTATTTTTACGAAACCCATTTTGTTCGTCCTTAATAATCTTGTGCTTTCAATGAAGTTTGATAATCTGTTATGAAACGCTTTATCAAAAATTTTAGAAAATATAGGTATCAAAGTCACGGGTCTGTAATTGTACATTTGAGTGCTATCCCCTTTTTTAAATATTGGTTTCACTACTGATTTCTTTAATAGTTCGGGAAAGATTCCTTATTCTAGGGATAGATTAACAACATGTAAAAGTGGCTCAAGAGTTATATTGGCTGACAGTTTTATTATATCAGTGCGAATATTATCATAACCAGATGTGGAGACCATTGACCGCTCCTTTAGCGCCGCCCACTGTCGGTGGCAAAGGCACGTACTAAATGTGCCTCATTCTTCGTGTAAGAAACGTTGATTCCTTGAACGAAATACGCACACAGACGCAAAAATTACGAATTAAATGTTCGGGCTAGAGGCACTGCCTGGTTTGGTAATCCGACGAAGTCTAGTAGGTTGAATCGCAATGTAATTTGTTTGTTTAAAGTTAACAATGCGTTTTTGTTAAATTAATATTTAGTATTAAATTTGATTGTGATTTTTTTAGACGCCATTTTTGTTAGGTGATGTTCTGTGTTTGTTTGGTTTGTTTACATGCGTGCTAAATAATTTTAATAATTATTAGATCCTCGTTGTTATGGATAAATATTATGAACTTGTGAAAATTGTGACGTGTGTGATAAGCAGGAACTTAAATTATAAATAAAAGTGTTTTCTCATTGCCCTATGCAGAAAAAGTGAACTTTATTTTAAACTGCCGATGCGTAAAGAACTTGGATTTGTCCCAGAAGAAAGGTAGGTAATATCACGAGACAATTAATGCTAAATTTTATGAATCATTTCCTTGGATGACAGGATACTGGGATCTTTTTCAGCGCTAAAGCGTATACCAACATAGGTACGTAGACTACGTAGGTAGATATTTACGACAACAGCGCGAGCCCCTTGCCGAGTTGTCTAAAATTTAGATAAAAAAAAACAACTTAGGTACTTAAGGATTTAAAACGAACGGGATCTTTTACGATATCGTAAATGGTATTCAATTCTTATTTAAAATGGTTTATGCGGTTAGATTTCATTTATAAATTAGTAAACAATTTTGATAATTTTATTTAGTTTGGGTACCTAGGTAGGTACTTTTATTAGTCTATCTATGTATCTGTCCTTGTGAATAACTGTATGAATAGATCTAGGTACTTAACTAACGGCGAAGGACCCATTCAGGGATTGACTTGTCTTAAAATCTATATAGGTAGATAGGTACATATATCAATGTCTATGAACATCAACCAACCACCTTAGATATCTGATACGGCTAAATACCTACTTACTCACAACAAAAGACGTCTAACACATGCAAACCTGGACTACGCTCACGAGCAATAATTCAGGTTACCTACCTACCTAGGTAGGTATCTACTTATGCCTAATTTTTAATTTATTTTTATAAACTCTGCCTACCCTGTTTCAAAACCCTGGATGGAGTTTACTGCGAGTCACCGATGCATTATTGATTCTAAATTGCATTCTAGCTATTCTATTGCAGTTTGTAGGGTAGGAATGAGTTCGCAATCAAGTATACTTTAAAAATATAATATAAATTAAGAACTATATTTAAAACAACCATTGCTTTTCTTGGCGCAATATAATACAAAACATGTAGTACAAGTTTTTGGGGGGAAGTTTCCCCAGAAAAGACCATGAGGACATATTTGGCCAAAACGAAGGCATTCATCTGGCTGAATACAAAGAAAAGAAAACATTTTTAACACGCCTAAGCCTAATAGGTAGTAAATATATATAAATTTATCTTTTTTATGATTTAAAGCTGCGCATATTTTCCTCATAAATATCTAGTTTGAACTCGTTAGCGAGCAGTTGAACAGTTGAATTTAATTGAAGTTCATAACAACAGGCTTTCGGGGATATCGCGCCCGCTGTGCTTTTGTACGGTTGCATTAACTTCTGTTAACTTGTTTTAAACTTACATTGGCAATAACACTTATTGGCTTAATACTATATACTTTTAACTTTTACGATATAAGCAATGAACTTACCGCAAAGTGATATAAACATTTAATATATAAATTGCTTTATGTTGCTTGTTGAAGTGCGCGAGATGTGGTTGGTCTATTAAAAAGTAGCAGTGAGAGCAGCCTTTTAATGTCTGTCTATCGTAATTGTCATATACTTTTTGAATCTTTTTCTCTTATAGTTTGAACTTCAATTCATGTGTACGCAGGTAGTCTAAGAGTCGACGCCCATAACGGCTAACGCTTTGTCCGTAGTGAGTGGCACGGTACGCATTTCGCGTGTAATCCCGGCCCGCGCTGAGATTCCCAATGCTAATATTTGTACCAACATCTTCTCGCCTTTGCTGGCTTACGATCCAATCGGAACTGCAAATTTTATATTGAAAAGATAATGTTTCTCTTCGATTTATTGCGGTTTTCTTCAATACTTATTTTATTCTCGCTGCATTCGATTTCATATTTCCGTATTGCTATTGGTACAATATGATTCCTCCTAGTTTCATCTCCATTTTTGCAATTTCATGCTGAAATCACATTATGCTATATAGATATATAGATGTTAACTTGAAATAATATTTTAATATATTTATTACGCAAAAATACGCCTTATTATTCTCATAGAAAGATATGAGCAAGTCGGAGATATTGTTAGTCTTATCAAATCTATTAGTGGTTATTTGGATATCAGAGTTAGGAACACAAAATATTAAATAAAATATGACTCGTTATATTTCGATGACATGAAAAGAATATTTTTTCGTATAAATTTAATTTTGCGAGAACATGTCTTTTGAATTAAATTAATTCCTTTTCGCCATTCAATTATTCTGGGTAATTCGTCCGCTTCATATTGCATATTGTCCATGAAAATGACAGTATTTACCAGCGCGCGGCAGTTTTCACCCGATAAATTTACTGTGTAAACTGGCGTTTCCAATTAAGATTGAACTGTCAGTATACGGCATCCATTATTTTTATCCAAATAAGATTTTATTTTAACCACTCATTATTCATATGTCAGAATATTTGTGTTTAACGATTGGATAGTCTTTCCTGTACAGGAACCACAACACATACCGATGATTTATGTAGGTTTTATTAATAAATGCACATTGCTTGATATGCAATCCGTTCATAATAAAAACGAATGGGCATAAAAAGTATCTTGATTAGTTCAGCGTTCAACTTTTCATTAACACGCTGCCTAGAGCCGTACCTACTCTCAATAAATTAAAGGCTTGTCCAAAACAAAGCAGTATTTGGTCACGCCCACCGTACCAGTCCACCGCTAGCCGCAGTAAACAATGAATAACACATATTTGTGAACAGACCGCCACCGCTGCAGCTAAAATTAGTATTTTTTTATTTATTCCAACTGCATCGATCTAAATTTATAATTGACGGTAAAAATAGGGTTGGCTATCGAATATTTCACTGCAGTGATAGCCGATTGGTTCAAGCACGCGTCTTGCGGGCACCAGGTCTTGGGTTCAAACCCCGGCTCGCACCTCTATAATTTTCGAAATCTATGTGGGATTCATAATTTCTACATGATTTTCACTTGCTTAAGGTGAAGGAAAACATCGTGAGGGAACCTGCATGTCTTAGAAGATTTAACCAAATTTCGAAAGACATGTGAAATCCGCCAACCCGCACTGGGCCAGCGTGGTGGATTATGGCCTGAATCCCCCTCATGTTGAGGGGAGACCCGTGCCCAGGAGTGGGACGTCACAAGGGCTAAAATTATTAAAATACTATCCAGTGGGTACAAAAATATAGAATTACTGATTGATTCAATATGATCCATCTGTTTCAATCTTGAGTCTTCTTTATTATTAAGGCTTTTATTGGTAACTGTGTTACTGAAAAAGTTATTAAAATGATTTGCAATAGAATCAGGACTTAGACAGTCACTGTTATCTATAGTAATTTTTGAAACCAGGAACGTTTTAAATCTGTGACGGTATGTTTTTTATTATATTCCACGCTGCCTTACACTTGTTTTGAGCTTTATTAATTTACTTCGTATTATTATTTTTCCGAGACGTTAAAATGCATTTTTTTAATAAATTAAAATAGCTTTTGTACTTTTTTTGTGAGTTTCATTATTTTTATATTTTAATTCATAGTGCAATTAAGTTTTATTCTTATAGCTTATTTTTATACCTCTTGAAAGCCAGTTTATTTTATTTAAGGCTTTATTTGTTAACTTTACTCGATTTTTTGGAAAACATAAGTTATAAATTATACACATAAAATATAACATATGTTATTCTATGCTGGTTATAATGTGATCAATGCAAGTTTGTGTCTTTTCTGTTACTCTTGTAGGTGTCAAGATATCATGTTTAATGTTGTAACTATTTAACAAGTAATTATATTCCCTATTTTCCTTTGATTCCTATCCCCACATAGAATTATTATCTTTCTTGTATTACGACACAACGCCCTCAATAGAGTCTCGAGTTTGTTAAGAAAGATCATTTGACGAAGGGGTTCTATATACACATATTAATAAGATACCGTATGTAATCAGATCCAAGCCACAACATTCAAATACACACGTTTCGCTTATATTTTGTATTTCCTGTATTATTTTAAATTCAATCTAGTTTTTATAAGAATAATAACGCCCCCTCTTTTTGAAGTTTTCCTTGAGTAGTAAACCGCAGTAGTGAAGCCTTTAAGGCTAAAACGCCCATCTAGCCCGCGAAATTCTTTTTTTTTTAGGTTTTTTAGATTTTTTTCAAAATCTGACAATAATAAAAGGCACATTTTGTAATTCGCGACAAAGACCGTGTGCAGTGCATTTATTAATATATCCAACTTACTCTAAAACATTTCAAGAACGACAGCTATCCAGATAATCTGGTAATTTTTGTATATTTAGTGATTTACTAGTATCATATCCACCGTGATAAGATTTAGAGTAAAATAAATGTATTAATAAACGAACTGCATACTGTGTTTGTCGCAAATCACAAAATGTTGTCTTAAAAATGTTTTCAGATTCTGGATAAACTATAAATACTCGAAAATTTTGAATTTCGCGGGCTAGACAGGCGCCTTCACCTTAAGGTGAAAGTTTTTTTTCAGTACCTTCAAGCAAGAATGTTTCAGTAAGACACAGTACATCTCCGCTGATATCGTTATTAAGCAAATCTAATATGGCAAAGGAAATTTCATCACGTTTGTTTAAGGCTCCCGCTATATTTTGATATAGAATTGTTAAGCGTGGCTCATTCATAGTCACGAAAAAAGTCATCTTGATTTTGATTTTGGGTTACTATATTAATGTTATCTGCTTGTACACTAACATCGTTTAAACTACAGGTATGTACAGCAACATCCTTGGTGCACTTTTTTCTATTCTGAATAATTACGTTTTCACTATATTTTTGAAAATTGCTTTTATAATTTTCATGAAAAAATTATATGAGCATTGCCACTAAATAACTAATAGTAGGTAAATAATTATCAAATCTCACTCAGATTTAGGTATGTTAATAAAATGAGAAACCTAGTGTAGTGTGGTGTGCATATCTACTCATACTTACATCAAATTAAACGTTTACGAACCAAAAGAATCTATACAAATAAATAAAATTCTGTCTGTTTGTAATATCAAAATAACACCTTTTCACTAAATGTATATGAAAGTACATACGACACCTATAGCAAAAACGCGATTTAATTATTTTTTTCTGTCTGTCTGTCTGTGTGTTTGTTCCAGGTAATCTCCGAAACGGCTGGACCGATTTTGACGGGACTTCCTCTGGTAGATAGCTGATGTTATAAGCAGTAACTCAGACTTCTTTTATTTTTATTTTAGAAAAACAAAATTAAAGAAATGGGTCCTGCCGCGCGGGCTCAGAACGCGGGAGCGGGCGTTTTTGTTAAGTTAAATTCCACGCGGACGAAGTCGCGGGCTCAGCTAGTAATAAATAAAACAGGGGTGGATAATAAGATAATTGCTTTGGTGTGATGCTAAGTAAATGAATAGTATTTAACGAAAATGTTGTTAAGGGGAAAGTGAGTGGACCAATCCCCGCAAGCAGCGCCCGCGCACGAGCATGACTTGAAAAGCGGCATCACTCTCCTCAACCATAATATGTGCGTAATCGATAATCCGGTAGTCACTTCAATCGTGTGGGACAAATAAAAACAACTTTAGTCCACTTACCCCTGGCCGCCGGCGAGTCCGAGGCCGATCCTTGATAAGTTGGGAGTATATAAGTGGTTGGGGGCATCCATCCCTCGCGCAATAATGGTGCCCGTGGATACATACAACTCACACACAAAAAAAACACACACACCATACACACACTCCACATGCAACACACCCTCACTCACACTTATGGTCATGGCCCCGTCATAAAAAGTGGAACATTCCACATATTCATAATAATATCGCTGACAATGTACATAAAACTGAACGGGGCCATAAACCACACACACCACAAGACACGTACACACACATAGTGTCATGTTTGACGAGCGTTCCTCGTCAAACAATATAATAAGACACCAAATGATTTCAATTTATTTTAATTTACTCCATTTTTAATCTAAAATTACAATATTTACAACTTATACAAAATTACTATTTTTTTACAATATGTTAAATTTAAGAAATTATATTCTACTTTTGTTCATTTTAAAATAATAAAAATTGTAATGAAAAACCTGCCCCTCAAGCCAAGTGGCTTCGCCTCGTCTACATTCGTTTCTACATATCGCTACGCTTCATGTATGGAAATGACATAAGTCACGTGATCTACTTATCGACTTGTAATGTCATTTCCATGCATTTAAGCGTAGCGTTTTGTAGAAACGCTTGTAGACGAAGCCACTTCAATTGGCTAGAGGGTCTGTTGATTTTATCATATACGAATTTGTTATGCCGCAATATAATAGAAAAATGTACCTACCTAGAAAGGCAATATAAGAAAATGTTACTGAATATATTAGACTAACAATCACGCATAAAGACATTAAACATAATAACAAGGTATCTGACCCAGTTAGAGGAGACGCGGCAGATTGTGTAAACTAGTGCATAATCACATGGTGACAACAATCACATCCTCATCACATCACACATCACATCCAGGTGGCTGGGTGAAAGTTTCGTCGGGCGTCGGTGTGCAGTGCCTGATAAGGGCGTGGTGCCGTGGCGTGGCAGGCCTGTGCCGCGCGGGTCTGAAGCTGGAAGATGAAGATTTGTATAGTTTGCTTGCCAACACAAGCATTGTGAAGCTTGCCACTAACTAAAACAACTATACTACTAATTAAATGTAAGTGTGGTCTAAGTGTTTACCGTTGTCATCACATCACGCGTGAACGATTAGAACCATTTCGCTAATTCTTTTTTGTTGTGTTTATTATTGTCAGGAGAAAGTTCTTATGACATAAAAAATAAAACAGTTAAGCGGAACAATTTGATATATGCAATATTCAAAGTTAAGACAGGACAACGTTTGTTGGGTCAGCTAGTGAGAATCTTAGATTATAAAAAAATTGGTATATAATAATTATATTTATATAATCATATAAATATATATATATATATAACCTATTGTTTTATAATATAAGGTGGGAATATAGATTTGTCTCATATGAATGGATGTAGTGTACAGGAATAAAACAAAGTATTGTCACTTACGTCTGGGAAATTTCTTCCGATTCTGCATGGACAGTAGCGGAAAGCGTCACCACGTCTGACATCCTGGAAGCCATTCCCTTGTTCCTGAAACATAAACAGTATCTGGCTGGAGAGTCATGATGTGCGTAGGTCCCCATGAAGTTAGAATTATACAAATTACAACATTTTATCACTTCATCATTGTACAATTTATTAAAAGAGATTAACGTGGATAGTTTGGGGATGACGTTAAAATGGGAGTGGAGACGGGAGAGGCATCGCGAGGGCAGGATGATAAGTAACTAGCCACTGCTACTTAAAAAGTGAAAATAAAAAGTATAAATGTCATTTTTAAATTCGTATATCTGGCCACCTGTGTTATAAATTTGAATTTGGTGGCGTGAAAATTTTATTGATTTTTTGTCATTTGAAAATATATTTCGTCAACTGTTTTCAAAATGGATAGAATTGAACAAAGAGCGGTGATAAAGTTTCTTCATATGAAGGGCAGGAAGGGGAAAGATATATATGACGAGTTAAATAATGTTTTGGGTGAATGTGCTCCTTCTTATGCCACAGTAAAAAACTGGATGGCTGAGTTTAAACGCGGTTGTACATGTGTCCAAGATGAAGCCCGCCTCGGACGTCCAAAAAGCGTCACGACTCCGGTAATGGTCGTGAAAGTACATAATATGGTTTTAGCAGATCGACGATCTGAAATAGCTGACACTACAGGTATCTCAAAAGAACGGGTACATCATATCCTAATTGAGGAATTAAATGTGAAAAAGTTATCGGCCCGTTGGGTGCCGCGATTGCTTACGCACGATCAAATAAGCTATGGCAAAAATCAACAAATTGAAGTATGATTTGCTGCCCCACCCACCTTTTTCGCCTGATCTACCGCCATCAGACTTCCACTTATTCCCTAAGCTCAAAACTTTTTTGGGCGGACAGAAATTTGCCACAAATGATGAAGTCACAGCCGCTGTAGAGGAGTATTTTGCAGGCCTCGAAATAAATCATTTTATGGAAGGCATTACTGCTTTAGAACGAAGATGGAATAAGTGCGTAGAGGTTCACGGAGACTATGTCGAAAAATAAAATTAATTTTATCACAGAAAGTTAAGTGTGGATTGGAGAAGGAAGGTTCTAGAACGAGGGACCAGTCGGAAGACTTAGGGCGGCCCACAACAAGGTGGACCATGGACGTCACACGCTTCTAGTGGCGTTTGGATGCGAGTCACGGCACACCTGAAGGCCTAGCCAAGAAGCAAACGTTTTGTTTCTATTCTCTTTCTACAATTTCTAACGCCTTAGCGTAAGCGAAGATAGATAACGATAAGTGGGTAGCCATGTTGACATATCAACACCGAACGCTAATTCTACAATGTCGATCGATAAAAAATATTTTTAGTCTGTGGTGAGCGTTCATAAACGTCAGTCATCATAACCAAAGAGAATTCAAATTAGAGATGCGCAAACTGTATCACTGAGACGAACCGATATATATGTCGCCGCCAAATAGCTTAATTCGCCGTTCAATTAACAGCCTAGGCACTTAACTAAACAGCGCCGTTCAACTAATGGCCTGAATTATATTCAGCCGTATTGTCTATTACAACATTTAATAAACTCGCTGGCTAATGCTTAGTCAACTGGTTGACATTTAACTACTACAAAACTTTTTCAAAATACTACCCAAGCAGAACAACCTGGATGGGTTTAGGTTAGGGTTATTTTTTTATGACCCCACAGAAACCCCACCCGGCAAATAGATTCGGTGGATCTAAAAAAAATCGTAAAAACCTAAGTACCTAATAAAATTATTCCATCAATGATGTTTTTTGCGACGCCATATTGACCAAAGAGAATATAGAATATAGAGATATTGACAGTTTGGTGAGTTTCGGCGCTAGGTGGCAGAAAGTAGAACTAAATTGAAATGAACAGGCTAGGCAGGTAATTAAACGGCTAGGCAAGTAGTTAAACGTCATCGATCCAAGTCATTTGCCTAGCTGTTTGATCAAATGGCTGAATATCATTCAGGCCACTAGTTGAACGGCGCCGTTTAGTTAAGTGCCTAGGCTGTTAATTGAATGGCGAATTAAGCTAGTTGGCGGCGACATATATATATCTTTTCAACTCAGTGATATATATCACTCTTGTATATCAGTAGCTCACTAGTGATATTAAGATTTGTTTGAAGACTGAGCGAACTAGCGATGTGTTTTTTATAACGCTATAGCTCAGAATACCTACTTATAGGTAAAAACCAATACTGTCTATGCTAGTAATATGTTTAATAGGTAATAAAATGCGAAAGCGTGTTTATTAATTTGGCTTTCTTTTACGCAGCAACAGATCACGTATAATATATGACTTACAGTATTTATCTACACAAAATATATGACAATCCGTTACACTACATACCAAAACCAAATTACTATTACTCAGTTCAGTCATAATTAGACGTAATTCTTAAGTAAAGTAACTAAAACAAAACGGTTTGAAATAATACAAGCAACTTTGAATGTTTACAAAAACAAAGTCTCATGATTTGTACTCTATTCACTTAAAGGTCGATTTTCTTTTTACGTCGTGTGCAATTTCTATCTCATCTGAGCCAAAGGGCTAGTGAGCTATGTCACCTGTCTAGTTGTCTACTAAATGTCAATCACTTCAGTAACTGGAATTGAAACCATATACGTAAAGATATAGAGATATAATTCGAAATCATATGAGCTAAAGAGAGTACTCTTTGGTACCGATATATATCTTTTTTGTCATTAGCTCGCGAGCTACACAACTCTAATACAAATCATAACCTCAAAGTACTTTTGTATGTACACAAGGTGCGAGCGGAATATTTGATTTAAATTATAATCTGTCTGTGTTCTAAAACTATTGATTAGAAATGTACATCAAGAGCATCTTATAAATACCTACTTAAGTGGTTTTTGCCACGAACTCGAGCTAGCGCCTCTCGCGGCTGTACAAATTCATAGAAGGTACGTAAAACATTAGTAATTTCAATAATTCCCTTGTTATTTAAGTCTGTGTCTCATACCTACTAGGACAAATTGTTCCTATCGGGGCATTTGCATTGTTCATTCAAGATTCAGATTCTATGTTTCTCTAAAATAGTCTATCATAAATGTTCTAGTCATAGCTATGTAGCTAGCGATGCCCTAGCAAGGATTTCAAAGAAATAAAGTATTACTGTTTGTGGCAGGAACTGTGAGAGGTTATGTATTATTATATCACTTACATTTAAGTAACAAACAATATGTTTTGATTTCCGGAACAACATTATCCTCCTGCTCACCTGCTATGTGATGTCTCTGGAGAGCTTCCACAGCTTCCAGATACCTAGAGCTCATATTTAAGTACATTTTTGCCATGGAATAATAGATGGAATCACGAACTTGAGCTAGCCCGGAACAGCTTGCCGCTTTACAAATTCATAGAAGGTATGTAAAGCATTACTTAGTAATAATTTCAATAATTCTCTTGTTATTTAATTCTGTCTCATACCTACTCGGAAAAATAGTTTCTATCGGGGCATTTGCATTGTTCATTCAAGATTCAGATTTTTTGTTTCTCTAAAATGGTATATCTTAAAAATGTTCTAGTCACAGCTATGTAGCGAATGATGCCGGAGCAAGGGGTTCAAAGAAATTAGGTAAACCTGTAAGAATAGCTTGTAAGTTTTGATAAATAAATAAAATAAAATCTCCAGCTGGCCTTTACTGTCATCCCTCATCCCTGTCTTCTAAATTGATTAATTTAACAAAGGAACAATATTATAATCATCTTTTTAGCCCAAGACGTCAACGGCTGCATATTTTACTTATATTGTATATAAATTCAATGTCAATCCAAATGCCAATACAATCTTTGTATTTCTTAAATTAGTAATGAACAAATGTGAGAAATAAAATAATCATTTAAGTGTACCTATTGGACAATGCCAATATTTAGTTGTTTTCTTAAGAATTTACCATGTAATACAGTGGTTCAAAATAAAATTAATTAGGTACAACTTTTCCAATCAATAGGTCACAGTGCCTTCCTACTGATCAAATATATTCTAGTCCAGTGATATGTTTATGAAATAAAATGAATTTTAAACGACATCACACATATAATTATACCATGGAACATTCGGCACTATGAAAATAATTCGTATAGAAAGTACACGATTTTAAAGTTTTACACTAATTAGGTATTTCACTATTGACAATTCCTCGGTATCTAAATAGTCTCTTTTTCGGTTGTTAAACCACAATTCTTCATTTTAGGCACACCATAACATATTTTAAAGTAAGCAAGTATTCATTTTGCATGCTATAAGTTAGGTATAGTCCAAACCAATTGCCACTTGCAATTGCAACCAACAATTTGCGTTGTTAACCACACAGCTGATTGCAAGCGGCCATGTTTTAGCGTTTTCTACAGGGCCTTGGCGATCGCTTAGCTAGCGTTCACAAACTACGATATCGTTTCGTTAGCGCTTGTCAAAACAGCATCATGACTACGATTTGTACGGGACTTAGCGATCGGCATTGTAGAAACGCTTATATTCTATTCTATCATTTGAAACGAATAGCTATCTTGGTATCTTGGCTACGATTTTTCTATTCGTTTGTTCGGACCACGTGATTTAACGTTGAGATATGTCATTCCCATACATTTTTTTTTAGCACCATACACGTTTTCTATTAGCGTTAATGATTGTAGAAAGACATCTTGGCTAAGCCCACTGGATTTGTGTAAGTCTACCAGCTGAAGAAAGGATAGATGGATAGGCGGGAACTGAACAAAATGTAGATAAAAAAAATTTATAACTAAATAATTCGCAAAAGTTACTCGTATACCTACAAAAGTTACTCGTATTGCAAAAACTAGCATAGCTTAATCTTTCGCATATAAATTACTCATGTACATTCGACATTGCTTATTTTATAAGTTATTTGAAATTTGCATTAGTGTTCAATAATTTTCTTCATTGCATCTAGATCACTTACTCCTGGCTGGTGCTGGCTCCAAAGTCGGTATCTGATACGTTCGGAATAGGCACAGCTGGGTGGTCTGGTGGTTCTGGCTCCCGCTGATCCATAGTACGTCTGGAATAATTGAAGTATTTTAAAAATCGTACTGAAGCAGACTGGGGCCGAGATGGTGCAAAAAAATAATTTAATTTGATTTGAACTTTTCAGATAAAAGGTGGCCACAACAAACAAAGGGATAGCTACGAGTGTGGAGAGGGCACATGAGGTCTTAGTCCAGCAATGGGACACTTAACAGGCTAAAAAAGATGAATGAATGAAAAGAATGGAATAGTTAGGTAGGTACTACATTACTTGGTCATTGTGTAGCCTTAGGCAGCGTTCCCACTACGCCGGACCGGCAGATCTGCCGGTCCGGTAAATCTGCCGGAAGGGCTAGTGGCTGTACAATTTATATGAAGCTATTCACATTATCCCGGGTCCGGCATTTTTGCCGAGGCCGGCATTTTTACCGAGCGTTTTGTCACTACGAATTGCCGGCAGAACGACCGGGCCCGGAGTAATGTGAACGAGTTTGTGCCGGTATCTGTCCCCCGCTCGCCCCGCCCGTGCTCCCCTCGCCCCGCCCGTGTTCCACTCACGTCATTCGGCTCGCATTTTCTGGTAAAAGTAGACGTTTAGCATGGATATTCAAGCAGAAACTTTAATTACGCTTGTCCAAGAGAAACCTGTTCTGTGGGATAAGACCAAATAATTTGTAATAATAAGACATTATTACAAATTCTTTGGATAAGACCGAAGACGTCTATAAAGAGAAAAACTTAAAGTACTTGACTGTCTGAATTTCTTCCGGGATCCGATGTAATGTGAACACTCTGTCCGGTGTCCGGTTTCCGGCAGATTTGCCGGTCCGGCGTAGTGGGAACGCTGCCTTAGGGGCGCTATGACTTAGGTTAGGTTAGGTTTAGGTTTAGGTTAGGTTAGGTTAGAAGAGTGATCAAAACAAAACATCAAAAAAATCCTGAAACTTCATCTAAGTCCTGGCTCCATAGCCCCCCTAACTGGGAACTAACATAACCTAATGACACATTCGGATTCTGGCGTTTCGCCGGCCGCTGCCGCGGCAAGCTCGCTTCGCTCACTCGGCTCGCGCGTTTTGGTCACTGTTCTAACCTAACCTAACCTAAACCTAAACCTAAGTCATAGCGCCCCTAAGGCTACACTCCAACCCATTACTTCGCTACCTTCAATTTTACACATTAATGTGATGTGTAAGCGGTCATTGACACGACCTTTTTATGAAGCCGTCACACATTTTTGAAAGATACATTGCCGTTTTAGACACTCTGATACACGTAAATTTATATGGTAATGATCGGTGTCTAGTCGAGTTAACAATGTTAATGACCACTTACCCATTACAAAAACAAAAACACATTTCATTTTGTAAGAAACTCATTTAATTATGTTATAACACCTAAAGCCGCGAGCTAGACGTACACTAAAGTATAATAAGCATTCAAATTCAAAATTCAAATATTTTTATTTCAAATAGGTCAGCTTAACTGGCACTTTTAAAAAGTCAAGAGCTAGGTGCATGGCCCAAAACAAAATCCTATGGAGAAGAACATGCAAGAAACTCCATGGATACATTTTTTATTTTCTCTTTTATTAACTTATGCTTGCGTTTACAGTAGGTATAATTAGAGGTGTGAGGACAATGTAGGTTAATGCATAAGGCATCACAAATAATGAAGTAATAGGCCCAGAATATTGCCTTGTCATAAACTTATTTCTACTAGGCAGCTATGCTATATTAATGCATCAGTGCTTACATGGTGCTCACATTTTAACATTTTGTCATTATTATTACAATATTATTTTGCTGTCTATAATTTGATTAGGTACCTACTTTAAATTTATACAATTCAAGTATACCACAATTGAAAAATGATTTGATTCGGAATAACATTTGCAAGATATAAATGTCAGCGAGGAAGTTGAAGTCATCATCATCAGCCTATGCTTGTCCACTGCTGGACATAGGCCTCCTCTAATGAGCGCCATAGCGCCCTGTCTTCAGCTTGCCGCATCCAGCATCTGCCTGCAGTCTTTCGCAGATCGTCATCCCACCTGGTCGGAGGGCGTCCTACACTACGCTTGCCGAGTCGAGGTCTCCACTCAAGAACACGTTTACCCCAGCGGTTGTCGGTTCTTCGTGAGATATGGCCAGCCCACTGCCACTTCAGCTTGCTAATTCTTTGAGCTATGTCGATAACTTTGGTTCTCTGTCGGATGTATTCATTGCGAATCCTATCCTTCAGAGAAACTCCGAGCATAGCTCTCTCCATAGCTCGCTGAGCGACCTTAAACTGGTGGACCAGCCCTACCGTGAGTGTCCACGTCTCGGCTCCGTAGGTCATGACGGGTAGGACGCACTGATTGAAAACTTTCGTTTTCAAGCATTGCGGTATGGATGACGAGAAGACTCGACGTAGTTTCCCAAACGCTGCCCAGCCCAGCTGGATCCTCCTCTTGGCCTCCTTCTCAAAATTGTTTTTACCTAACTGCAGAATCTGCCCAAGGTACGTGTACTCGGAAACAATTTCAAGAAGGTGGCCATGTACGACCACCGGTCCTGGATCAATGTGGCCATTGATCATGACTTTGGTTTTATCCAAATTCATGCCAAGACCGATGCGTCGTGAGGCTGAAGCTAGGCCGTCCAGCATCCGGTTCAGCTCCTCCAGCGTCTCTGCCATTAAAACTATGTCATCAGCGAATCGCAGGTGCGAGATGTACTCACCGTTTATGTTAATGCCCTTACCTTTCCAGTCCAGCGTCTTAAACACATCTTCCAGCGCGCTCGTGAACAGTTTCGGGGATATCACATCCCCCTGTCTCACTCCCCTGCGCAGTTGGATGGGTTTAGACTGCTGGCCCTGTACTTGGACACTCATGGTAGCGGTGTCATAGAGACATCTCAACACCCTGATGTAACGATAGTCTACTTGGCATCGCTGTAAGGATTCCAGAATAGCCCAGGTTTCGACAGAGTCAAAGGCCTTCTCATAGTCCACAAAGGCCAGACACAGAGGCTGATTATACTCTTCGGACTTCTGTATAATCTGCCTCACTGTGTGAATGTGGTCTATGGTGCCATATCCTCCGCGAAACCCGGCCTGTTCCGGTGGCTGGAACTCGTCGAGTCTCCTGGCGAGACGATTCGTGACCACTCGTGAGAACAGCTTATAGACGTGGCTCAGGAGTGTGATGGGTCTGTAGTTTTTAAGAAGGGTTTTATCTCCCTTCTTAAAAAAGAGCACGACCAAACTCCCGCTCCACGCCTTTGGAGTTCTCCCACTGTGAAGGACGGTGTTAAACAGGTTCCGTAGCTCCTGTATAATAGGGGCTCCTCCTGCCTTCAGAAGCTCTGAAGTAATTCCGTCCTCACCGGGGGCTTTTCCATATTTAAGCTGCCTCAGAGCCAACACGATCTCGTCTTGACTGATGTCCGGCAGTTCGTTGGTATAGTGGCGTGTCAGGGTGGCTCTGGAATCGTGGTCGTCCCGTCGAATATGAGGGGCATGTGCAGCGTACAAACGGCCGTAGAAATCTTCGCAATTTGCTTATTCAGGTCTGACCTCTCTGACGAAGTCGCTTGGCTGGTTTCCCGTCTTTTTGTCATCAGCCCGAGAGTCTTATCCGTGAGTTTAGACTTCTTGCCCGTACGCTGCTGTTGGCAGAACTTGATGCCTTCGTCCCTCAGCGCTTCGACCAGATTATGTAGAGTCTCGTCAGTGTCATCAGTGGGTTCCAAGGCAACAAATCTATCCTCGAGAAGCTGCTGAAACTTCTCAGTGCCCGCCATGGTTTGAATTGGGTTAAGTTGAAGTGTCTATCCCTAATCATAACCATAAGATTTCAAATTGTAATGCCAGTGGGTTGCTGTGTGCAGAGAGGTATCTATTGTATGCCAAGCGTCTTTATCATCAATATAATCTTTCATGCTATAATATGTTCTTTGAATTTTGTATCTGGTAGGTCTGTGATGCTAGTGGAATTTTATCGTAAAACCGAACACTATTGCCCATAAACTTTTTGCTGGTTCTACTAAGCCTCTATCCTGGCACTGCAAGCTTGTGCTTATTTCTAGTGTTAATACTGTGAATGTCACTTTTTTATCATAGAAGGAGATATTTTTACGTAAGTACATGATATTCGTGAGAATATATAACGAGGGAAAGTAAGTATATTTATCTCCTTGAATAGCCCACGAAGGGAATTGCGGCTGCCGAGGTAGTAAATAGCGCGAATAGCTCTTTTTTGTAAAATAAAGATAGTATTAACATCAGCAGCAGACCCCCACAGCAATATGCCGTAGGCCATGATGCTGTGCAAATATGCGAAATACACTAGCCTAGCTGTTGCTATATCGGTCATCTGTCTTATTCTCATGACGGCATAAGCAGCAGAACTGAGTTTTTTTGCGAGAGTTTCTATATGAGGACCACATTGCAGTTTAGAGTCTACTGTTATTCCTAGGAAGACAGTTGAGGGTACCGGATCTAGCGCTTTTCCGTCGAGTTTTACATTGGAATCAACTTTGTTTACGTTTGGGGTAGAGAATCTAATACATTTTGTTTTGCCAGCATTTAAAAGTAAATTGTTTGCCGAAAACCAATTTGAAATCATAGTTAGTGTTTTGTTGGGTTCAACAAGATCCCTATCTTTCCTATTCACTTTAAATATAAGTGATGTGTCATCAGAAAATAGGACTATATTAGCCATTGACTCTTTTATTGTGTGTGGGAGGTCATTTATGTATATTATTAAAACAAGAACGGACTCAGAATTGATCCTTGGGGAACTCCTATCTTAACTTGAGAGCCTGAGGAAGTAACATTATCAATTGCCACCTTTTGTTCCCTATCTGATAGGTATAAGTTTACAAGATCTAAGGATCTACCATGAATGCCATAAAATTTTAGTTTTAGTATGAGCGTATAGTGGTCTACGCAATCAAATGCCTTGGAAAGGTCACAGAACACACCTTTCGCATCCTTCGCCTCTTCCCAAGCCCCTAAGACTGTTTTAATTAGGGTGGATCCAGCATCTTGTGTTGATCGACCCTTTGTAAATCCGAATTGATTTCCATGTAGGATACCGTTTTCGTTAAAGTATGTTGACATTTGGTTAAGTATAATTTTTCGATTATCTTGCTTAAGGCTGGTAGCACAGATATCGGCCTATAATTAGATGGATTACTTTGACAGCCCGATTTAAGTATGGGTATGACTTTGCTATCTTTCATGAGATCAGGAAAGACACCTTCTGCGATGCAAGAATTAAAAATCGACGCCATAATTTTTGATTGAACGGCATTTACTGAGAGTCCCCATAGATCCTCTGTTTTTTTTAACGGAGAATGTTTAAAAGCCTTTAATATGTCTAGAGGTGTGATATAATGAAATTCAAATGAATGAGCGTAATTTAAAGGCATCTTAAAATATTCTCAGCCGCAGCTGGGGACCATGGAAGATATTTAGTAGTTTCCACCGGAATATTAGTGAAAAAAATATCGAGAATCTTAGCGACTTCAGCCTTATCAGACAGTATTAAATTGAATTAAATTAAATTTGCAGTCGTATAGCACAAACAATGTAAAACTGTTTACCTAGGAGTACCTAGTCATTATTATGAAAGCTGTTAGCTCTGTTACTGGAATACCTATTAACCCAAAATGACATTTACTTCTATTTCTTCTTATCTTTTTTTCCTTTTCCCTTCGTTGGTTGTGGTTCGGGCTCTGGCTCAGGAGGTGGTGGGAGTGGCAACTTTCTCTCGGGCCACTTCCTCTTCAAGTAATCAGCCAAAATTTGTTAGAAATTAGTCCAGCGAATAACCTCAAGGCACCTCCAGCCCCGATTCGACATCCTGACAAATTCAACTCTATCAAAGTACAGTTCATTCCGAGCATATGTCCTAAATGGTAGCAAGAATCATTGTTAAAGAAATTATCAGTCAAGTTCAGGACTTGGACGATTTTGTTAAATCTTAACGCCACCCCCATTGGACAAACACTGATAGGGCTAACGTAATAGTACCGCAAGTCTATTTCTTTTCCTATTAATCCTATGTAAAATATTTTGACGGGACATTGATTCATCTCTAAGCAGATATTCAAATACAGTTCTTGACCATCATCAGGGTATATGACAATTTCTTCTAGTTTCAGGAGGGCTTTCAGTACGCCGGGGTCTACGACAGGAGGATAGTTGTAGTAAGGATGTCTTAAGACAGAGCTAGCAGACATCGCTATGTACTTGGTGCATATTTCTCCGCTGCCTGAATCGTACAAATTCTCCTCGTACAGCAAGCGCTTCTTGTTTTCTTCCGGTATATCTATGAGCAATGAGAGCCATTCTTCCATAGGTGGCTCCTCGGAGCTTTCTTCAAATTGAGCCCCTAAGATCACGGTGACCTCTTCCTCTGCTTCAATGGAAGCGCTTGAAGACATTTTGAAGTTTTCTTGTACAGGAAAATAAATTGAATCTAAGAATACTCCTTATTAATTCGAAACACGCTTTTGCCACGGGATTGTCAAAATGATAATTGACAATTTAAGAACTTTGACTTACACCTCTGTGGATCCAACTTAAGCTTAGGCTATATAGCATTTCTCTGGTTGTTATGGTCCTGTGACTTGTTTCTAACCTAACGTGTCGGGGTGTATTGACTAAGTTCAATGATATAATTTGGCTTTGGCGCCCACATTTTGTTTTATGTAATGTTATGCTTTCCAAGGCAGGTTCATTTGGTTGAATTGAAACAAGGAGTTTTAAAGGTTGAAATCATTTAAATATGAAATGGCCACTGGTGGAATGCTAGACACTTTTATAAAAGATCACAATAATATCGGGCAAAGATTTGATTAACGATTACGATTTTTAGAAAATTCTGAAAATTCGAGACACAAAATTGGGGAGCTTTTAAAATAATAAAAGCTGCTTCCAGTATAAAAGTAATGGAAATGTAGCATCGCTTTTTATAGCTGTGATTTCGTACTTAGGTCAACTTACAATTAGTTATGTAATGTACTATACCTAGTTAAGTAATATACCCTAGGTACATAAATCTAAATTATGACTAGATCACACACATCATTTTATTGTTTCTAAGCAAAAAGTGCACTTACCTATTCTCTGAAGTAGCCATTTTCATCCTTGTTATTGCTTGACGTACCTGTAAAAGTGATAATGAGAAAAAATACAGAAATAAAATCTAATTTAAAAGAATTTTAGATTTATTGAAAATTCATCCCCTGGTCTACTCCCGTCCACCTGAACCAGAGTTATTACATCAAATTCAATCATAATTGATAATCTTCTACTACGAATTAAACCTCCGTGGCAATATTAAGATTCGTTGTCTACTCTAATGTCAATTATTATAATGGCATAAGTAACAAGATAATGTCACGATTTATGGTTTTCCAAAATGGACGGTCACATTTTTGTATTTTATTATTATTAATTGTGTTTGTTATTGCTATTCATTACTCGATATTGGCAGAATCACACTGGGCTTGACCCAATTGTAAGAGGCCATTAATATAGAAAGAAAGATAGTGTCACATACACATAGATAGTTACACAGATTTTCTGTTGATTATTGTACATTGAATTGGTTATCTTAGATTATAAATGAGAAAGCCAAAACTAATGATGTAATTGGCGTTTTCATAATCTGGTATCGAAACTAGTTGTACCAGATGAATTTGCGAGATGAGCTATGAATACTGAGCTACGGGAGCTACGAGAATCGCGCTAACTTAATTATTTGGAAGCACTAGGTAAAGTATAGATACATTTGATGAAAGGGTTGTCGCATCGGGGTTTATAAATTTTCAATTTAGAGTTATCTCAGAAACGGATAAAGATATCAAGTTGTAATTAATACGAAATATAAAACGCTATGGTACCGTATAGGTGTAAGAAATTTAGGCCTCTAAGAAAACGCAATTAAAAGATACGGCCATAAGTCGCATATTTTTTAATCAAACAAAGGAATCAACGCACAGCCCAAACCGCTGGTGTTAGAATTATGAAACGTTGACAATAGGTACCTTTTATAACTTAAATAACTACTAAGGAAGGATTTTGCAAAATTTCACACCAAGTGTATAAAATAGGGGGTGAAAGTTTGTATGGCTAAAAAAATCTTAACTTAGAGCCATGAAAATTTAGTATTAAGGTTACTCATTACAAATATTTAATATTTTTTACAGCGTTTTATAAAATGCCACCTCTAATTGTGTGAAATAAGGGAAAACAGTTTATATTGGGATTCCAAATTGGTTTAACCTGAAAACGTGACTTTTGGTCAATCTTGTTGTAAAAACTTGAAAGACCGTGCAGAAAATCTGGGCACACTAGCACATGACACGACATTGCAATCAAAATTATAATTGAAAAATGAGTTCACTAAATCACGAGCTGCAGCCGACAAAGTTAAAGTTATGTTAATTCCCCATCGTTTCTGAATAAACTCAATTCTGAGATTCAAACATCAACAGCAAATACTCTTTCTACCTTGTGTTTCACTTCTTTGCTTATAGCTACGATAAATGTTCGCTATGGAAATGGATCCCGGAATGCTTCATTATGCTTGTCATTACGCACTAATCGAGCGTGTGTGGACTTATACGTAGTATTGTATTCTCTTTGGGACTTATGGCCTGAATTTTATGTTGACACTCAATGTCGTCGTTGAAATGTGTCTAATTTTTTTTCTTGTATGTAATGACGTGGATCTCCGGTGTGAATGCACCAAGAACTTTATACATGTCGTTCTAAGCTTCTTGGAATGCACCGGCCCAATGTAAACTTTCACGCAGCGGAATTTCTAAGCGATTGGGATTGATGATGTTATTTGTGACATAAAAGCATACTTACGGCATAAAAGGTACAATTGTCAAAATTTCTCGATTCTTACACCGGTTTGGGCTGTGCGTTGATTCCTTTTGTTTTGATAGTTAAATTTGCAAAATTAGCAAAAAGTATCAAAGTATGCGTCATAAATGGCCATATATTTTTATTGCGTTGACGTAGAAGCCAATTTTTTTATAGCTTCAAGGGACCAATAGCATTTGATGTTTGATATTAGTTTCAACTGAATAACTTTATCCGTTTTCGAGAAAAAGGGTTTTGACAAACAAACAGAGGGACAACAAAGTGATCCTATAAGGGTTCCGGTTCTTCCTTTTGAGGTACGAAACCCTAAAAAAGACGCACCAGAGGAAGTACACCAATAAGATGGCCCGTTACCAAATAGTACATTTGATGCCTACTGTTTGTCAAAATACAAGAAGATGGTGTGACTCACCTCGATATTCAGGAAGCAGTATTTCAAAGCTATTAAGAAGCCTTGGAAGGCGCGTAGCAGATCACAAATGTAGCTCCAAGCTGAAACCTCCCATACGCTGCGATCAATAAGGGCCTCGAGTATGGTCAAGACGTTGGTGATGCCGAGCAACGGCAGAAGGACGAGGGTAGCCAGTGCCCCTATCCTGTACACGACGCATAGCATTATGGTTACATCCTACATGTTTATTCAAATTCAAATTCAAATCGTTTATTTTTTAAGGCCTACGGGGGCACTTACAAATTGTCAATTTTACATATTTTTTTTCCTATATCTACAACCGGATCGGAACGCGAACTCGACTGAGAAGATCCGGCAAGAAACTCAACGGGCTTGTCTTTTTACATTTTGTTATATTTATTTTTCTTAATCGCCAGTTGCTTATCTAATTAATAATTACAAAGTAGATATTAATATAAATATAATAGCTCCAGTGTGTTGCCTTTTAAGATTACCAAGAATTGCATAAGTAATTCGGACTAGTAGGGCATCACACGCTACGCTTTGACATTATTATTGACTGACGATTTGAGCTGCTCAGTCCCAAGCTGATCTATCATCCAAAATATATATTATGCCTTCATTTTCTTGTGCTTGGTTAATAAACCTTGTAAATATTGGCGACTGCTTGGCGCAGTGGTTTGTACGTAGGTCGCTTGGCTCTCTGTACCGGGTGGTTGCGGGTTCAATTCTAGTGGGAGCAAATTTCGGAAATGGCCTTTTGATGATTTGCCCTGTTCTGGGTGACACTGGGATCGCCCCCAGTCCATTGTACTTTACCTATAGTTCAAGCGTTGCTTAGTTTGGGACCATACAGTTGCTGTGTGTCTGGCGATGTTCATTTATTATTAATTTATTATTTTATTAGACACTGGCTTAACGCGAAAAAAGAAGCAAAATGTAAAAAAATTGGCCACTGATTGGCCTCGTACTAAAATTGACTTACCGCAACGATTCCATTTGATTTTGTCGTAGTTTCGCGATCATTAAATAAATGATGTTCAGCAAGAAAACCCAGTTGATCTGTAACAGAAAATAAACGTGATGTTATTTGTTACATAAACGACAATTAACGGTGGACCACAAATAGGTAACTCAATAAAACGCATAAGTAATTGAGATGAGTTTTGAGAGATTTAATGCAAACTAGATGAAATAACCTGTATTTAGATAGGTAACTAATCAAAATAACGTATCTACTGAATGAAAATTAAAAGGTTAACACATTAATTTGTTAATATTTAATTATTTATTATTCATTGAAATAAAACTATTTTTCGGATTTTATCGCGTTTATTTAATTTATGTTCCCGACGTTTCGGCTGCTTTACAGCAGCCATGTTCACGGGGGGACTGAGGTGTTAGACGTCCTGATGTCATAGTTAAAAACTGGGTACCCTCAAAATTTAGTTGGTGTTTGCGGTCCGATCCACGCAGAAAGTGCTCACTGTGTCTCGAGGTCTTGCAATGGTACGCTTGGTTTTGGATTTAATTATATTAATTACAGGATCCCAAGTTGGTGGTAGCACCCAGCCATCTTCCCTATTGAAATGACACCAGGACGTCTAACACCTCAGTCCCCACGTCGGGAACATAAAAAGTAAAAATAAAAGCGATATAATCCGTAAAAATAGTTTTATTTCAACGCGTAAATATAAGAAATCAATATATTTAAAGACTATGGTAAAGAAAGTAGGTCTGCCGTGCGGTCCCCGGCTTAGAATAGGACCGACCCCAATCTTCCCGTGGGTGTCGTAAGAGGCGACTAAGGGACTTGTACTGGCTACTAGCTTAGGTCAGCAACAGCATTCCCAAGGAGGGTTGACGTCAGGCAGGCGGCCGGTCGTAAAAACCATGCCAAAACCCTTGCAGCACATATATGGAAAGTAATAGGTATAGATGCGATCGGACTAGGGCGTACCCCCGAGGCGACGCGTAGTTGCAGCACCCGGCAGCTGTGAGAAATGGACTAGGGTTGTTGCATCGTGGACGGGTGCAACGTAAGAGGCAAGTCCAGGAGGTGAGATTGAGGTTCGCCACGTGGAACGTGGGAACGATGACAGGGCGAGGAAGAGAATTAGCGGAAGTATTCAAAAGGAGAAGAGTGAATGTAGCATGTTTGCAGGAGACGAAATGGAAGGGAATGAGAGCGAGAGAGATTGGGGAAGGATATAAGTTTTACTATTGTGGGAGCGACGGAAAAAGGAATGGTGTGGGAATTGTGTTAGATAGTGAGCTTCAAGAATGTGTGGCGGAAGTAAAGAGGGTGAATGATAGGCTGATAGCCCTAAAAGTAATAAAGGAAGATATAGTGCTAAATATAGTAAGTGCATATCCACCTCAGGCTGGATGCGGTGATAGAATGAAGGAGAAGTTTTGGGAAGATTTTGATAGGGTGATGGTTAACATTCCAGATACAGAAGAATTGTTTATAGGAGGGGATTTTAATGGACATGTAGGAAGAGTGAATGATAGGTACGAAGTACATGGTGGATGGGGGTTCGGGACCCGAAATGTAGGTGGCGAGGCGTTGTTAGATGCTGCGACAGCCTTTGACTTGGCTATAGCAAACACCTTTTTCCAAAAAATAGACCAACACCTCATCACCTTTAAAAGTGGAAACCATAATACACAAATAGACTATTTTTTAACAAGAAGAAACAAAATTAATTCCGTTAAAGATTGTAAACTTATACCCGGGGATCCAATTGTTCCACAACACCGTTTGTTAATTTTAGAAGATAAATATCACTTCCGATATATTAAAGTAAAAACAAAATCTGCACCCAAAATAAAATGGCACAGAATGGAAGTACTTGAGTGTGGAAATAAATTTAGAGAAGAAGTAGTAGATAAAATGAGAGAGTTGGAAAATCTTGATGGAAGAACGGTGAATGAGTGTTGGAATGAAATGGCTGAATGTATAAGAAGTGCGGCGGGAAATGTGTTTGGACTGTCAAAAGGAACAGGACAAATAGATAAAGAAACGTGGTGGTGGGATGATGACGTACAGAGAGTGTTAAAAGAAAAAAAGAATGCATTTAAGGAATGGCAGAGTGTTGATGAAAGAGACAGTGAAAGGAAAGGGATTACGAGCGCGATGTATAAAGAATGTAAGATGAATCAGGAAAGGTATTGACGAATGACAGTCAAATAGAAGATAGATGGAAGGGGTATTTTGAAAGATTAATGAATGAAGAGAATGACTGGAGTGGAGAGTTGCAGAGTGTTCCGGTTAACATTGGCGTAGTAACCGAGGTGAGTGTTGAAGAAGTTAAAACGGCAGTGCGAGGTATGAAGAATAGAAGGTCTACTGGACCTGACGGGATACCAGTGGAAGTGTGGAAGTATTTGAAAGGTGATGGATGGAAGTGGATGACTTTATTCTTCAATAGATTGTTACAAGAAGAGGCGATCCCTGACGAGTGGTGCAACAGCGAGCTGGTGCCCATTTTTAAGAATAAGGGTGATGTACAGAATTGTAACAATTATAGAGGAATAAAACTCATGTCACACACAATGAAGGTATGGGAGAGAGTGATAGCGAGACGATTGAGAGGGGAGAGCGAGGTATCACGGAACCAATTCGGGTTTATGCCGGGACGCAGTGTACAACTGATGCCATATTTGCATTGAGACAATTGTGCGAGAAGTACAGGCGTGCTCACATAAACCTGCATATGGTCTTCGTTGACCTGGAGAAAGCGTACGATAGGGTACCCCGTGAGGTTCTGTGGTGGGCTATGAAAGCGAAAGGAGTGCCTGGAAAATACCAGCAGATTATCCGAGCGATGTACGGTCATGCGAGTACCTACGTACGGTCTGCAGCCGGCCTAACCAGCAAATTCAGTGTGGCTGTGGGTTTACACCAGGGATCGGCTTTAAGCCCATACTTGTTTCTCCTGGTAATGGATGCACTGACATCAGACATACAGGATGAAACACCCTGGTGTATGCTGTTCGCTGACGAGATTGTTCTTGTTGGGGAAGATGGGCCTGAGGTACAGAGTAGACTGGTAAAATGGCAGGAGAAACTGGAGAACGTGGGGCTTAAGATCAGCCGGACCAAAACAGAGCAGATGTTCTGTGATTTTGGCGGCCTCTTCAGTTTTACTCCAGTTGCCCTAGATGGCGTATCCCTTCCAGTCTGCTCAAACTTCAGATACCTCGGCTCTATCTTGCAAAGCGACGGCGACATTGACCGGGAAGTAGCAAGCAGGATAAATGCTGGTTGGATGAAATGGCGACAGGTCTCAGGGATAACCTGCGACCGGCGAATGCCCCTTAAACTTAAGGGACAAATTTACAAGTCGGTTATAAGGCCTGTCCTATTGTATGGATCAGAGTGCTGGGCTACAAAAGTGGTGGATGAAAGAAGAGTGCATGTAGCAGAGATGCGAATGTTGAGATGGATGTGTGGTGTAACAAGGATGGATAAAATTAGAAATGAGTATATAAGGGGAAGCCTGAAAGTAGCGCCGGTGACAGAGAAAATAAAGAGCGGAAGGTTAGCGTGGTATGGACATGTTATGCGAAGAGAGGATGATCATGCGGTCAAAAGGACGATGGGTATGATAGTGAGCGGTAGTCGGGGTAGGGGACGTCCTAAAAAGACGTGGATGAACTGCGTGGAAGAGGGTATGAGCGAAAAGGGAGTGAGTGCAGAGATGACGGATGATAGGCTTGAATGGAAGAAGAGAACGTGCTGCGCCGACCCCACCTAGTGGGATAAGCGCAAGGTGATGATGATGATGGTAAAGAAAGTAGGTTAATGTATTTCCAAACCTGATAGATAGCCAATCAAAGTCTGCGTCCAGTTTGAGTGCTTATTGGGTTTGGGCAGTTCTCATAGATAACATTAGATAACAAGCCTCACACATCATAGGTTTTTAATAAACTTGTAAATTTAAACTATCAATTTATACTACAGCCAACGAGCAGCGATACAAAATGATAATAATGTCGAATTCGAGTCGTTCACCGCCGGGCTTGCAAAAAATCAGGCGTCCATTATATAAATTCGTGGTTCATTCTCTGTTAGAAACCATGATATTATTTTTTTACAATAGGCATGCTAGGAACAGCTAATTGAATAAAAAGCGATCAATTTTCGTTTACTATGGTATAGCTCAAAGAGAATTTTATTTCCTTGAAAACGTATGATGATCTGGTACAGAAATTCCCAATTTCAGGTAGCTATAGGTACTAGCAACATTTCTATTCTAAATTTCTTGAATTCTGACCAACCATATATTGTTCCTTGATGGGTACCACGTAGTAAATAATTCTGGATCTATATAAGTATGTCTTGACACCTTATACCTATACATCTCACCTGTACTTCCTTGTCTTTAGAATGAAGCAATAAATTTTTCATCAATAGGTATATTATATTTATATAGCACAGTTGGTAATTTATTGAAAAGAAGTAAGAACTAACAAATCTATACCTACACTATGTCTGTACATAAAATAGCTTAGGTCTATTAATTTCAAATTGAGAGCACAGTTAGGTTCTAACAAAAAAAAAGACAAAACTACATATTTTAACTCGAGGCGAGATTTTTAAAATGTAAACTACAATACCTACTTACCGAAACAAAAGCTATCCGTGGTCCTAGGAAGATCCAGTAAAGCGAGGACAAGTTGTAATCATTCCAGCACCTTAAACAAAAAAAATCGCCAAGTTCGTATCGAGGCATGCACAATGAAGGGTTCCGAGTCATTGAAGGTAATCTGGTTAAAATTTCACCCCAGGTTGAAATAGGTACATACTGCTACCGCCAACTATCGACACCATTAAATACTAAGAAATAGACTAATGAACATAAAACATACATTTATTGCTGTTATTTCATTGGAATTTATTAACAATGTATCTAATTTCGTCTGCATAATCTTATTCATCTTTCTGCAACATAAAAATGTAAGAAGTGTCGATATTTATTTCCTAAAAAATCTTACCCATTGTTGTTTACATACTACTACCGACATCTATCCACGTGCATTAACACTTCAGAAATACACGTATTAAGTAATATAAAATATAAATTTATTGCTGTTATTTCATTGAAATTGGTAAACAATGTATCCATTTTCGACTGCATTAATCCTATTAATGTTTTTGCAATTGAAAAATGTAAGAAGTGTCGGAATTCATTACGTAAATGTTTATTTACTTAATTTTTAAAAGATAAAAATCTCGCAAACTGAATTTTTGATGATAAAATGTGTTATGAAAACACCATTTTATTTAAAAATCCTTTTTCAAAAAACCCTCATGATGGGGTAACTAAATAAATAATAATATCCCTTCTTTCGATGTTCGGGGAGGTACCCCAAAAAAAGTAATTTTGCTACATTTTATATTTTAGGAAGTGAGATCTACTCTTAAAGTATTTTTGAACCAAATTACATCAACTTCCGTCAGAAACTGTAGAAGTTTTGACCTTGTGACAGGCCGGGACAGAAGGACGGACGGACGGACGGACGGACGGACGGACGGACTGGATGATCTTATAAGGGTTCCTCGTAGGGACTACGGAACCCTAAAAATCTTTAAGTCGTATATCAGCGAAATATCAAAACAAAATATTATCAAAATACTACTTAAGGTGAAGGCGCCTGTCTAGCCCGAAAAATTCAATTTTTTTTAGTATTTTTATAGTTTATCCAAAATCTGAAAACATTTAAGGCAACATTTTGTGATTTGCGACAAACACAGTATGCAGTGCGTTTATGAATACATTTATTTTACTCTAAATATTATCACGGTGGATATGATACTAGTAAATCACTAAATATACAAAAATTGCCAGATTATCTGGATAGCTGTCGTTTTTGAAATGTTTTAGAGTACGTTGTGTATATTAATAAATGCACTGCACACGGTCTTTGTCGCGAATTACAAAATGTGCCTTTTATTATTGTCAGATTTTGAAAAAATTCTAAAAAACCTCAAAAAAATTGAACTTCGCGGGCTAGATGGGCGCTTTAGCCTTAAATCCAAATACTAAAGACAAAGACTCATAAATGCCTGTGCATGATATTATAAAGCAAGCTGGTGGATACGACAGGCGGAAGACCGTGAACGGAGGATGGGTGGTTAATGATAAGAAACAGGATGTTTTAAAACTCAGGAAAAATAAAATCGTTACTTATACGATAGCTGATATGTGAAAACTTAACCGTCGTATTTTTTGTTTTTCGGGCCTCTTAATATTTGTCACAACTTTCGTGACGCGGCCTTGGATCACATCCAATGGCCCACCAAATAATGTAAATAGCATTTAAAAGCAGCCACCAGTATCTAAATATATATAACTCAAAGGTGACTGACTGACATAGTGATCTATCAACGCATAGCCCAAACCACTAGACGGATCGGGCTGAAATTTGGCATGCAGGTAGAAGTTATAACGTAGGCATCCGCTAAGAAAGGATTTTGATTAATTCTACCCCCAAGGGGATAAAATAGGGGATGAAAGTTTGTATTAAACTTTGTCAATTAAATTCCACGCGGACGAAGTCGCGGGCACAGCTAGTTAAATCATAAGTAGTTAGGTACTTGTGTAACAAAAAATTGCAAAGTAGGTGTACTTGACATTTTTATCAACTTGGTAGCAAAAATTCTAAGCTCGATAGGTACTAACTCATCAATACCCTCAAGTATTATTTCGGAATACTCGTATTAAAACTTCCTATGAGTACAAAGCTAAAACTATGAAGTTTAAAATGCATTATTTAGCTTAAACAAACGCTTAAAATCTACTATAGAATTGAATTTAATCGTCTTACCGGTTAACACTGTCGCTTCTGTACTAGAACTCTGTTAGAGTGGCCCAGATGGTCGTCAGAATAGCAGGCACGCCCCAGGCAATGATGCAGTAGGCCTTCCATGAAATCATCTCCCAGAGCACTTTCTCGGCCATGATGTTGTAAAGAAGTAGGCCCTCTATGAGCATCCATAATACCACGCTGCTGGTGGAACACTCAAGGAGGATGTACATCGGCTTGCACAGGTAGTCCTGAAAAATTATGTAATGTCAGTATGCTAATAAATAAGTACGTATTTCTTAGTCAAAATAATAAAACATTGTAAAGACTCGGGGTACCGTCCTTTTGACAATTCGGGAGAAGAATAGCGAGGAAACTGACGAATACTCTGTTGCAATTGCTCACAGGCTTCGGCCTGAATCGGTGAGGAGGCTTTGCAACTAAGGGCCGAGTTCACCAACACACTAATGGACCGTTAGAGCAGTTAACGATTGTTTAAACGAAGTTTGGTGAATTTTAACCTAAGTTTATAATAAAAATTGTTTTGAAGAAATAAAATCACAACCACCTTGAATGGACGTCGTGGAACCTATGAAAACTGGTGTTTATTATTATTAATAATATCAGCTACATATTTATTTATATATATTTATTGTATCTTTTTTTTTTTTTTTTTATATGGCTCTGCCCTTTTGGACAATTCTGCCAATATCAAGTGAGGCCAATACACGGTATGCACTGGAGAGTTTGGCCAGTGTGAAGCGAAATAAAAATCAAAATAACGAATTCATGCTGAAAAATCACCACACACAACAAACACATACCATTAACACAGCATTAACAGGACAATCCTACATATCATTTGCAATTAAAAGTTATGATAATACAAACTAAAACAAATAAAAAATAAAAAAGTAGCACATTAATTATAGTTTAATGTTATTTATAAGAATGAATTTAGATAAAGTTTCAATAAACGGAGAATAAACATAAGTTAAAAGGCAGTTAGAATTCGTGGGACGGGGAATAAAAGAAGGAATTAAATCATAAAGAGAAAATATTAGTTTGGGACAGTTGAAAAACAAGTGATCCATAGAGCCGTCTTCCAACCCACATTCACACAAAGAGTGGTCCCTGACCCTAATTTTGGCAAGAAAAACGGGAGAACAGACATGCCCTAAACGAAGTCGAATGATGGTTGAGGTAACCCACTTCTTGGCATTTCGGGATTTAAAGAACCAAGGTTTCACAGGGATGTCCGATTGAATTTTTCCATAGTGTTTACCTTTTATAACTTTGGAACGTTGCCATACAGAATTCCATTTATTAAATAGACGAGGTTTAGCAAGAGATCGAAGATCTGCTGTATAATAGTTAAGATGAGAAAGGCATCCTATTGCAATAGCTTGTTTTGCACAGAGATCTGCCATTTCATTACCTTTGATGCCATTATGACTGGGAATCCATGCCAGTACCACCTCTATTCCCCTACAGTGACATTTATATAGAGATTCCTTCGTTTTGAGGTTTAAAGAGGAAACATTTTTAGATCGGAGGGGGAATTTAGATATGTCCTGAAGACAGCTTAAGGAGTCAGAAAAGATGATTGATTTGTCGAGATTGTGGGATTCAACATAAGATACTGCTTCATAAAGAGCAATTGCCTCAGCTGAAAAAATTGACGAAGAAGGCGGGGTTTTAAAACTCAAAATTATCTTAAATTTTGGGATCCAAACAGCCGCCCCAACACAGTCCGAAGGCGAGGCCTTAGAACCGTCTGTATAGATAGCAAGCCAGTCATTCCATTTGTCATTAAGGATACTGTTAAAAAGTTGATTCGCGCATGGATGGTCCTTACCTATTCCAAAGTTAAAAATTATTCGAGGGGTGAAAAAGCGTAAAACTTGATCAGAAAGACAGGGTTTATTGCAAATTGGATAACAGGATAAGGTAGATCAGTGAAGCTTTTATAACTAATAATGAGGCATGGAGGCTCCTTATGGGCCCAGTATTTAGAAGTGAGAATGAGTTGGGAGAGTGAATTAAGTTTAAAAGACAGTGGATGGTGTGAGAGCTGCATTGCATTATATAGAAAGCGGTCAGAGAGATATTGCCTGCGCAAATGTAGAGGAGGGTCTACGCATTCTACTTGCAGGGCGTTTGTCGGTGATGATTTCATTGCGCCAGAAACAATGCGAAGACACTTTGATTGAATTTTCACCAATTTGTCTAGGGCTAGTTTACTACACGGTTCAAGTAAAAAAGTCCCATAATCGAAGTGACTTCTAATAATTGCATTATAGAGCAATTTCTGGCAGTAAGGGTGAGAGCCCCACCAGACACCAGAAAGTGCCCTTAATACATTAACATACTTTTCACACTTATCAGCTATGTAATAAAGATGTGGAACTCCTGTTAATTTTGAGTCAAGGATGACTCCGAGGAATTTTATTTGATCTTTAATTGGCAGACGGTGGTCGACAAAACGAATATCTAAATTTGGGATTAACCTTTTTCTGGAAAAAACTATTACATTACTCTTTTCAGCAGATAAATAAAGGTCATGAACCGATAACCAACTATGAAGGTACGATAAGGCGGTGTTAAGTTGAATAGAAGCATCCGCAAAGGAGGGCGAAGAGGCATACAATGCGATGTCATCGGCATATTGTAATATATCACAAAATGAATCGACCGATTTATCCAGATCATGAGTATAAAGGCTGTATAATATTGGGCTCAACACAGATCCTTGAGGGAGTCCCTTCCAGATCGAACGGGGGGGTAGGAGAGAGCCTAGGTGACGAACAGAAATAACCCGAGCCATAAGAAGATTACAAATGACGATAGTTATCCTCGCAGGAATACACAGATGAAGCAATTTTTGCCTGAGACGTGAAAGATTAACCGAATCATAAGCAGAGCTGATATCTAAGAATACACCCACAACATTTTCATTTCTGGAGAAAGCAAGTCTTATATCCGTGGATAGTAGCGCTAAACTGTCTAAGGTTCCCATCCCACGTCTAAATCCAAACTGAGACTTAGATAGAATGCCTTGGTTTTCTACCATATATTCTAAACGGTTCTTTAATAAGTATTCAAATATCTTTGCCATAACTGAAGACAGAGCAATAGGTCTGTAAGAAGAGGATTCTTTAGGATCCTTTCCAGGTTTAAGAATTGGAATTATTATTTGATTTTTCCAGGAAATAGGGAAGGTCCCAGAGCAAAAGATCTGATTTAAAATATCTAAGAAGAAACGCTTTGTCGAGTCAGATGACTTGCAGATAAATGAATATGGGATTCCATCAATACCAGGAGCAGAATCCTGAAGATTATTTAAAACGCAAGATAGTTCATCGAAAGAAAATAACACATCCATTTCATGAGGGGAAGAGGGAACAGGGATAGGGGATGGAAAACAGTCATGAGAGGGGGCATACGGAGGAGCTAACTTATCCATAAAAGATTCTAACCATGCAGAAGTGTCATTGGAAGAGATATTGTAATTCCCGGATGTACCACTACGGAAGCGTTTGATGTTCTTCCAAACAGTAGAAGAATTAGTACGAGGGGAAAGGTTTTCACAAAAATCTTTCCAACCCTGTTTTTTTTTACTTGATAGAAGTTTGTTACACTTCGCTGAAATTTGTTTAAACAAGAGAAAGTTAACCATACTCATATTACTACAATAATTGGCCTCAGCCTCCTTACGTTGTTTTACAATAGATGTACATTCAGAGTCCCACCAGGGAGGAGAAGGTAATTTATTACATGAGGTGTTTTTAATTGGAATAGCAACGTTTGCTGCCGAAGAAAGAGCAATAATCAACTCTGAGTATGAATTTATAAAATTTTGATTGTCAACTGGCGCAAGAGAAGAAATTTTTTCATCAACTAGTAGTGAGTATCTATTCCAATCAGCTAAATCCAATCTGTATTTTAATAGAGGAGGGGGAGTAGGGATGGGAATTGATGAATGAGGAAATGAAATTAAAATGGGGAGATGGTCACTACCATATGACTCTGACAAAATACTCCAAGATAAGAGAGAAGCCAAATTTGGTGAAGCTAGTGATAAATCAACATGGCTAGAATTTTGGATTGGGGAGACCCTGCGGGTTGGAGATCCATCATTTAACAGGCAAAGGTCTTCGGAATCAAATAAGTCAACTAAAGCTTGTAACGCGGGCACCCTTACGGCCTGCTTGATGTTATTTATGTTTACTTTTTTTTACGATTTCAAAAAATGACAAGGAGTTTCAAAATGTTTTACGAATGAGCTGACATTGTAATTTTTTTTTGAGTTAGAAGATTTAACAAAAAAACGATAAGTTATTTAACCGCATGACCAGAGCTTTATTTATGTTAAACCATAAGAAGACGCGACACCCAGCCGCTACAACTGGCGCCCAGTCCGTGGTAGATTGTAAACGCAGTCCCGCGGAAAATTTTCAAAAGCGCCAGAAAAGTGTTCGTTGATACTATGCCAAACACAAGGAGCAAAGGTTTGTCGCCCGGCGAGCAAGAAACCGCCGCCGACGACAATACGGCTAATATCACCATATCAGGTGAAAACTTTTCATCGTTAATTGCGACAATCCAGCAATCTAACGCCGACATGTTTCAGCGCCTTCTCGATAATGTTCGTGCGTCGACGCCTGTTGCGACTTCGGTCACAAGCGTCGCGGCGCTACACGCCGCTCCCGCCAACTTTTCGAGGTGCTCGACCCGTTTCAGCGGAGTTCCAGAGGAATCTGTCGACAGTTTCATCGAAGCAGTCAAAACATATAAAAGCTGTTTAGGGATTTCGGATGAGAATGCTACCAAAGGATTGTCGATGCTTCTAACAAAGGATGCTGCTATATGGTGGCTAGGCATTAAACGTACTACCACAGAGTGGAGTGATGCTATATCCAAGTTGCGTTTCGCCTTCGGCCCAAGAAAGCCGCCACACAGTGTTTACAAGGAATTGTTTACTATGGAACAAGGTGAGAGTAATACAGATATTTTTGTTTCAAAAGTAAGAGCACTTTTGGCTCACCTACCTAAAGGTGATCTGTCGGAGCGAGTAGAATTGGACATGGTGTATAGCTTATTAGACCGAAGAATTAAGAAGCGGATCTATCGGGACAGCTTCCACACTTTTGATGACCTACTAACTAAAGCACGCAACGCGGAGGAGTCACTGAGGGAGACCAAAACCCTAGTGCATGGACAAAAAGATAGTTCTACTGCTACCAGTGTACCTGCCAAGCCTGCCAGCAGCCCTGCCCGCACTTCAGCTAAAAGTGAAGACACTTTTCGACCTGCCACTTCTGGGGGACAACGGAAACCGAAACGATTGTTTTGTTCGTACTGCAAAGGTCATAACCACACAAAGGAAAATTGTAAAAAGTTGCTATCAAAAACGGAAGTCAGTAAACCAGTTGTCAGTGACAAAAGTGGTGACAAAATTGAAATCCGTTGTTATGGGTGCGGTGAAATAGGTGTTACTCGTCCGAATTGTAATAAGTGTAGTGCACAATTTTCATCCATACTTTTTACTGATATGTTAAATGCCTCGTACAGCAAAGATTTGTGTAATAATAATAATGTCAATGATTATTCTAACTCATGTAATAATAATAATACTATTGATACTTGTATTCCATTGACAGAAAATGTATGTAATAATGTTGCCACTGTTTGTTCTAACAATTGTAAAAATGATAGTAATTATTCTTCTGTGCCGTTTATTGGAAATACAGGTGATAATGTGGCCAATATTTCCTCTACGACATGTGATAATTATGATAATGTTGTCAGTATTTTTTCTGCCATTTGTGATGATGATAATAATGTTTCAAGTATGACCCCAAACGGGAATAATTGTTATAATTTGACTAACTCTTTGGTCGCATGTGATATTGATTTGTGTTGTACACCATCAAATGAGAATAATATGTCTTTTGATACCGCGCATAGTACTTGTGACAATTTTTGGGATGTTGATAATTCTTGTTGTAATAATATTATGTTGCGGAGTGGTACTGACACGATAAAAAATCAATATTTTTCCTTTGATCCACCCACTTGTGTTGATACAGGTATCAGTGCTGTCACATCTGAAACTTCAAGCTTTTTTCCCGGCAATGGTGTGCTTGGAAGTGTGATTTCATCTCGTAGACCTGTTTTATACATCACAGTGTTAGGTATGAGAGGTAGAGCTTTAATTGATACCGCAGCTAAGTGTTCTGTGATTGGCTCATCCTTGTATTCTTTGCTTCTGGAGAAAAAGCAGAAATTTGAAAAGAAAACTATGTTTATAAAACTAGCAGATGGCTCTGGTCAGAAGCGACAAATTTTAACTACTAACCTAGAAATAGGTATTAAGGGGAAGGTAGTACCTTTAAAGTGTGTTGTTTTGCCAGATGCAATCAATAATGAAAGTTTATTGGGTATTGATTTTCTAGTCAGTGCGGGTATTTCAATAGATTTTTCGAACGGTATTTGGTTTTTTTCCGGCAAGGGGGAGCATTACCCCTTAGATGTAGAACCGGCTATTCTATTCCGGTTGATTCCGGGATGCGTGTGAATAGCGTCGATATACTCCGTGATGGAGAAGGCATTCTACTTAATACGACCCAGCGTCAGGAACTAACCAAATTACTCATAAAGAATCAAAAGATCTTTCAACCAGGGGGAGATCCGACACCGTATGCAGTGCACCACATCGAAACAGGAGGACACCCACCCATCTCGTTCCCGCCATACCGGCTTACTCCAGCAAAAAAAGAAATCATGAAAGCTGAGTTGGACAAAATGATACGCGAGGGAATAATTGAAGAGTGCGAGACCGCGTGGACTTCACCAGCGGTCCTCGTCCCTAAGAAAAATAATGGAGTTCGCTTCTGCGTTGATTATCGCCGCCTAAATGCTGTAACAAAAACAGATAGTTATCCCATTCCTGTTATCGATGAACTTCTGCAATCAACAAAGCGCAATTGTGTAATGTCGACCATAGATTTAAAATCTGGATATTGGCAAGTTCAGGTAGCGCCCCAGGACCGCGACAAAACGGGGTTTGTTACTCCTTTCGGAACCTTCAGGTTCTTACGAATGCCCTTTGGGTTAAAAAACGCACCAGCGACCTTTCCACGGCTGATGGACCGTTTTTGCTCGGGTGCTAGTTTAAAGGACGTGGTTCTAATTTGTTATCTGGACGATATTTGTATTATTTCGGACAACTTTGAGAAGCATTTGGATGACCTTCAGAAAGTGTTTGATCGTCTTCGGCTCTTCGGTCTATGTGCAAACCGAGAGAAGTGTGTTTTTGCACGACAAGATGTCACTTACCTGGGTCATGTCATTACTCCAGATGGAATAAAACCGGATTCCTCAAAGATTGATTCCGTTATGAAGTTAAAGGAACCTAATAACCTGAAACATTTAAAATCATTTATTCAGACTTGCTCTTGGTTCAGGAAATTCATTCCGAATTTCGCGCAAATTGCACAACCGCTGACCAAGTTAACACGCAAGAACGAGCTATGGAGATGGAGTTCTGAACAAAGGGATGCTTTTAATACACTTAAAAATAAACTTACATCAGCGCCAATTTTGATTCAAGCTGATTACACAAAGCCTTTTATACTAAGAACTGACGCAAGCAATTACGCCTTAGGTGCTGCATTACTTCAAGGTGATGGTCATGATGAACGCCCGATCGGCTATGCCAGTCGTCTTATGTTGCCTGCTGAACGCAACTATTCGACAACGGAAAGAGAAGCTCTTGCAGTTATTTGGGCAGTTGACAGGTTTCGTCCATACATAGATGGGCATACCGTCATTGTGAAAAGTGATCACTAACCTCTTCGTTGGCTATTATCAGTGAAGTCGCCGAATGGAAGATTAATTAGATGGGCCCTAAAACTTCAGTCATTTAATATAAAATATGAATACACGCCTGGAAAACTTAATGTATTAGCAGACATGCTCAGTCGTCCGATCTGTGATAAAAATTCTAAAGATGAATGCGGTGTTTGTTCTATGTCCGTAGATTTTCCGCGATATAGTCCAGCAAATCTTCGTGATGCTCAGCTGCAGGATCCTGAAACAGAGAAAATTATTAAGGATATAGAAAGTACTAACCTGTTAACGTTGAATCAGTGGTTGGAGCGTGGCTACATGATGTCCCAGGGAGTTCTCTATCGATTGAGCCCTGATTCAGAATCTGATGATCCACAACTTGTTGTCCCATCTTCCATGGTGGGCGAGATTCTTAAAGAGTTTCATGACGCCCCGACAGCTGGACATTACGGTGTAGAACGTACTCTCTGTCGCATACGGAATAGCTATTTTTTTCCTCGTATGCGGAAGCACGTAACCGACTACCTAAAAGACTGCGTGGAATGTCAAAGATATAAAATATCTAATCAGAAACCAGCTGGATTATTACAAACTCCTGTTATGCAGCAGCGTGGTGAAGTTTTGGCCATAGATATTTTTGGTCCATTACCTAAAGGGGAAAGCGGAGAAACCTGCATATTGGTGGTGGAAGATACAGCAACACGCTGGTTTGAATTGTATGCATTAAAGGAAGCGACTGCCGAAGCCTGTGCTCTGGTTTTGATTAATGAATATTTTTTGAGATTTGGTTTCCCACGACGTATTATATCGGATAATGGCGTTCAATTCGTTTCCGCTGCTATGCAACAGTGTTTGTTCATATTAGGAATCAAACAACAATTAATTCCGTTGTATCATCCTCAAGCTAATCCTGTGGAAAGGAAGAACCGCGACTTGAAGACTCTCCTTTCGATTCTTGTCAAGAATGAGCATACATCGTGGCCTCAATACTTACCACAGATTAGATTTGCTTTGAACAGTGCATATTGCTCATCTACAGGCTGTAGTCCAGCATATTTAACATTAGCTCGAGAGTTAAGAACACCCTGCGAAGCTCAAACGGATTTAAGAACGATTCTGGATAAAGAAAACTTCTTACCTCAGATAACTCCTTTCCTGAGGAAGTTTATTGACAGTCTGAAAGAAGTGAGGGAGAGATGCGAAGAGCAGCAGGATAAAAAGAAGCAACATGCGGATGGTGATAGAAGACCTGCGCCGGATTATCAATTAAATGATCTCGTTTTAGTAAAAACCACGATTCTTAGTAAGGCATCTAAAAATTTAACTAGTAAGTTAATGCCAAAACGCGACGGCCCTTACCGTATTTCAAAACTAATTTCTCCTACTTCTTTTGAGGTTTCAGAGGTGGACACTGATACCTGCGTAGGTAAGTTTCACACTTCAGATCTAACACCATTTCGAAGTGGTGATGAAGACGTGTCAGTACCGCTCCAACCTCGACGTCCCCGTGGACGCCCCCCAAGGCGTGTTCAGAGTAGTGTAGCCAAGTGACCCCCGAGACGTGTTGGTAACTTGGAGGGGGAGGTTGTAACGCGGGCACCCTTACGGCCTGCTTGATGTTATTTATGTTTACTTTTTTTTACGATTTCAAAAAATGACAAGGAGTTTCAAAATGTTTTACGAATGAGCTGACATTGTAATTTTTTTTTGAGTTAGAAGATTTAACAAAAAAACGATAAGTTATTTAACCGCATGACCAGAGCTTTATTTATGTTAAACCATAAGAAGACGCGACACCCAGCCGCTACAAGCTACAGAATTAGGTGATGAGAGATGGGAGCCCCACATAGGGTGGTGGCAATTGAAGTCACCTAAAATAATGACAGGTCTAGGAAGGGCGGAGAAAATTGAAGATAGTTCAGAGATAATAGAAGCATTAGGATGAGGGATATAAACTGAAAGAATAGTCATATTGTTAACATTAGCAGCTACAACGTTAAAATTGGAGCTGTGAGTTGGAAGGGAGAGTTGAGAAAAAGACAAATTCCTTTTAACAAGAAGGGCACAGCCACCATAACCATCATCTCTGTCATCCCGGAGACAGGAGAACCCAGAAACCCTAAACTGGGCTCCAGGTGACAGCCATGTTTCAGAGATGGCGCAGATGGATGGATTGTATTTATTAACAAGCGTAGGAATAACATGTTTTTTATGGTTAATACTTTTAGCATTCCATTGAAGGAGACGTTGGATGGCCATTTTTATCAATAATGGAAATCATATCCTGAAGCTTTTGCAAAACGCTGTACGGTATGGCATCATTAAATTTGTATACAATGTTTATAAGCAGATCTGATAGAAGCACAATAAGACTATCATTGGGAGAAGTATCTTGGGAAAGAGGTATAGCACTGCCATTAGGCATTGAAGAGGAAGGGGTAGATGTAATAAGATTATGGGCTTCATGATTGTAGGAAACACCCGGAGAGGGTCTTGGACGACGATCAAAAAATACAGTTTTTCTGTATGAACTTGTTGAAGAGTTTGGGCCGACAGTAGGACGTGAAGGAGAGGAAGTTATTGGAGAGTTGGAGAAAGTTGATGGTTGAGACCAGGGTTGTGATTTGGTAACATCAGAGAAAGGTCTACGGGAAACCATGGGATACCTTTGGGCAGCCTCAGTGTACGAAATATTGTCTTCTGACATGACCATCTTAATTGATTTTTGTCTTGAATGTTCAGGACAAACCCTGTTCGATGCAAAGTGAGAACCTGAGCAAAAGAGACAGGTAGCCTCCAGCTCAGGCACCTCACAGTTGTCTCCTGTATGCTGTTGAGCACAACGAAAGCAGCGAGGTTTGGAGCGACATTGCACCTTGACATGGCCAAAGCGGCAGCAAGCCAAGCATTGGATTGTAGGGAGCTGGTAAACACTAACGGGCAGGGAGGTGTTAAAACAAAACACTCTTGATGGTAAAACTTGACCCTGAATTGTGATAACAACTGTTTGAGTTGGAATCCATACTGGTGCGTTATCTTGGAAAGACTTTCTATTGAGACGCCTTGTTTTTATAATAGGGCCACAATTTTGGGGACACTCCAATGCATAAAAGAGTTCTTCCATCGACCATTCAACCGGAACATCCTTTATTATCCCCATACGGGTAACATTAAATTTTGGGATTACTGCAGCAAATTTATGTAATCCAAGAAGAGGGTTTTCGAGAAAAATGTTTGCGTCATCAGCAGATTTAAATTCTATGGCAATACGGTTGCGGCCAACCGATTTAATGCCATCAGATTTAATACCGGGAACAGAATTTTGATAGAGAAGTTGACCGAGCTTAATAGGACGAATAGAAAAGCCTGCCGAAAGATCCGGCTCCACTCTCGTTACATGAACCAAGAAGGGGCCATTGTCAGTTAAATTGTACTTTAATTTTGAATTATCTTCGAATGCAGGGTTGGAATAAACCTGCTGCACTGAAGCGGACCGAGCTGTGGAAGATTTTTTCAAATCGGACGGATTTTCTTTATCGGTATCATGGGGCCTTTTTTTGAGGATGACTTAGATTGAAGATTTTCCGAGGATCCAGGGAGGCTTAGATCAGCCGGTTTATCAGGAGGGACAGGAGGGACAGGCGGAACAATACCCATATTATGGTATTACATATAAACCAAAACAAACACTCACCAACCACCCAACACCACACAGATACAACCACAACACACCCAGGTGGATAATTCAACAAAAATAGATGAAAATAAAATTATTTTTTTTCTGACACGTGTATCAACCGACACCTCAAAATTCTTTTTCAAATTGTATCTTTAATTACAACAACGTCTTTCCTTGATGACAGGCAGTTTTGCACAAAGAGAATACAATACTACGTAAGATTGCAGAGAGGCAGAGAGCGTGAATACGCATGACAAACATAGATTATAGTTATTTATATTAAATACTCTAACAGAACCTACGTTATTTGCCAACTCAGAAAGTTTCCATTCATTTTCTATAGGTACTTACTTAAAGTTCAAACCAATTTGTTTCGTGACAAATAAGAAAATCATGTCAGTATTTAAAATGAAGCTAACTACCTACCTGCAGTACCTAACTACATAACGTAAGTCGAAGATCGTATAAATTATAAAACAATTTAAATAATTTGACAATTGTTGAATGAATGATTTGACACGATTTCAGAATGCCGCGAGCTAAACTAAAGCCAGACATCCTGAAGCCATTAAGAACCCTCTACTGATTGTTTTGTCAGCCTCAAACTTCAGACATCATCTTGCAATATGAGACAGCAAAATTAATGCATCTTGCAATAGCCCTTCGCGACTTTGTAGGATTCCGTAGTCCCTACGAGGAACCCGTATAAGATCATCCAGTGCGTCCGTCCGTCCGTAAGTCCGTCCCAGCCTGTCACACGGTCATAATTTCTACACTTTCTGACGGTAGTTGATGAAATTTGGTCCAGCTATACCTTAAAAGTAGATCTCACTTTCAAAAATATAAAATGTAGTAAAATTCCTTTTTTTGAGGTATCTCCCCGAACATCAAAGAGGGGACATTTTTTTTTGTAGTTACCCCTTCATGGGGGGCTTCGTTGAAAAGGTATTTCAAATGAAATGGTCTTTCCACACAAAATTTCATTATCAAAAATTTCGTTTGACAGATTTTTTAACTTTTAAGGATATATATTGATTTCTTATATTTACGCGAATACTACACATTGAAATAAAACTATTTTTACGGATTATATCGCGTTTATTTTTACTTTTAATGTTCCCGACGTTAAGGATATAATTAAAATGTACGTGAAACTTCCTACATTTTTGCAAAACTTCTTACAAGCGGCACTCTGCGCTTGGCTTTCCGACACGACAGACGTATTTCTTGTGATAGGAATGTTTCCTTATAGTTATTGTCAAAGTTAATATAAACGCTGTCAGTTAAATTGTTTAAGTAAAGATCATTGTAAGAATTACTTAATTTAGATATTATGCGAGTAGTTTCTAAGACGTTAATGTGGCTACTTACCATACTAGCAATGCCTTTAATAACAACATCTTCCGTTTCGGATTGGTTGCTTCTAAAATTACTGGTCAGACCCTGGTCTATGCAGATTGTGAGACGGATCATCACTTGTATCACCATTGTGATGAACAAGCATTTGTGGATGCAGGTTCTGCCGTCGCGGAGATACCTGAAAAGACACGCAGTTATGATATAGCTAGGTATTAGGTAGATATTATTCTAAGAGAGTAACGTCAATGTAGGGGGAAATATATAAAAACATTTTCATATAAGTAGTTAATCTTGTAAGGACGCTTCTGCTGGGTGCTGGGTGCTATCAGTTTGACGACTGACCACGTAAATCGTCATCCGGAGCGAGACCCCCGAGACCGCAAGCATTTGCTTCGGCTTTTTGCTTTTTTTGGCATGGAGCTTTTTTTTTTACCCATACAAACTTTCAGCCCCTATTTTATACACTTGGGGTGGAATTTTACAAAATGGATATTTACGGTATAAAAGGTAGGTACCTACTGTCAAAATTTCATGATTCTAACACTAGCGGTTTTGGCAGTGCGTTCCTTTGTTTTGATGACTGAATTTGCAAAAAGTATCAAAATATCCTATAAGGTTTCCGTTATTTTTTATAATAATAAAGTAACTCACCGAAAACCAAAAAAGATGCACAAAGAAGTCACCAACGCGACCAGCGATATTGAAAATCCTAAAACTACTATGTAGCGGACGCCTTGATCCATTTCGATTTTTAACTGCAACAGAAAAACGTGCACATTACTTCCGTAGAAAAGTAAAAACGTGTTCAAGATTGACACTTTTATAGTGTAGCGGGCCCCGCGCCATGAAAAAAGCCTTCCAAAAAACAGAAAGCGGAAATTCGCGCGGCGTCACAGCCCGCGCCATCTAAGAAGTGCCGCGGCAAAAAAATAATAGGGCAATAGTTGCGTTTGCAAACTGAGCGAAAACATTTTCTTAGTAATGTGTTTAAATCTTCATTATGTATTTGTACAATTCGTGTATGTAAATACCTGTCTTGTAAAAAATAAATACAAAATTAATATTTTTTACAATAAAAACTTATAAATGTTAGCCTTCTCCTGTTCTCACGACGGGGGCCCGTGGCATTTTGCCCTCTCTGCCTCCCTATTATTACGCCGCTGGTGCCCAGCTCAAGATAACACAACTCAGTTTTCAATTTTATCGGAGTAGGTACCTATGGCTTCTTTTACAAACTACTGTGCTGAACTATATGCAATATTTGTTTGTAGAATAAATTGTAAAATCTACGTGATATCAAGCCGGCGACGACGCAGCGATCCAATAATGTCACTTCAATATATGTTTATTACGTAGGTTCATGGGGGAAAAGAAAGAAGATGGACGATTACCGAATATATTTAAAAATTAATTGTTGCTTTGACGCCGCCTCGTTGCCGCCAGCGCCGCCCCGACTCGAGAGCGTGTGAATGAAGTCTCTCGTCGTACCCGAGCGTCGTTTACCGTCTGGACCGCCGTCGTTCAGCAGTAGGCGTTGGCAGCCCCGGATCTACAATTTTTTTTAGGCGGGGCAAAATCTAAATTGTGCCGCCCCCGCTCACTTATATTTATTTTTACCTTTATCATCTTTATAATTTTAGCTATCAGATGTCCACTAATTAATTGACATTTGGACATAGGCCTTCCGGATATAACGCATTCATCGCTATTCTTTCTGTGAAGTCTATTTATTTACAGATAAATAAATAAATATCGCCAGACAGACACACCAACTGTACGGACCCAAACTAAGCAAAGCTTGTACTATGGGTACCGTACAATGGACTGGGGGCGATCCCAGTGACACCCAGACCAGGGCAAATTATGAAAAGACCATTTCCGAAATTTACTCCAGCGCGAATCGAACCCGCAACCACTATGTGCAGTGAGCCGAGCGGCCTACTCTCGAACCACTGCGCCAAGCGGTGGTTCGAGCGTAAATCATCAGTCGTAAAAATATGTATAATTAAAATCTAATATATATTTTTTTATGGGACTAGTCCCGCCACACTCTCCCACCACTGTAACTCATGTAAGCCAGGATCAACAATGGTGACCAATAATGACGTCTAGGTTTTGACCCTCGACGAGTCCCGGGGAAAAGTTAAATTGTCTTGGAACCCGCACGAATTTAATCGAAAGAAATAATAGGAGGAGTTGGAAGAAAAAAAATCCACTTCCCTTTAGTGCAAAGCGGGAGACAAAAATTGCTGGTATGGGCTGATTGTCATAGAAACAAGACTGTTACAGCTGATTGAAGACCAGTTGTAAGGCACCACGGATCGTAATATAACTAATTGGACCTAAACTCGTGAGCTGATTATACTTGATTCCAATAATAGGTATGGCAAAAGCGCTTGAACGCACGGAAATAGTCCCTGGTTCCCACAAGGTCTGTGTAATAAACTGCTCCAGATGTCCGTTCGTTGTGCCAGGGACTGCACTCCCACAGGATGTGATGTGCAGATCGTTCATGATTGTTTTGCGGCGTCGAACATTGACAGAAAGGCGAAGGAACCAATGTGAAGTAGAATAATTTGCTCCTAAAGTTGCCATGCCCAATCAGAAATCATCAATGACTCAATTTCTGACAAAAAAGATCTTATATATTATAATTTTACTCTTCGAGCTTTTTGTTCAGCAAAAACATCTATGAACTTGTTATAATTTAACTCGTATGCAATTCGATTTTCTATCGCTAAGATTGCAAGACTCGATAAGCGTTCCTGGCTCATAGAAGATAGCAAATAATGTTTAATTAGTTTTAGTTCGTTAAACCTCGTAGCGTAGAGTAAATTCGCAGGGCAATACAAACATTAGGAAAAGCATCCTGTAAATTATGCGCATAGATCTGTTGCAAGAGATAGAAACCGTTAGCCTTTTCTATATCACCAAATAAAAACAGAGCTTGCTCTTTAAAACCGTAGAGTTCCTGGCAGAATTCAACGGCGCTTAAATATCGCTCGTAATTTCGAGTAAGATCTGCTCCATACTTTTTCAGTTCTTCAATTGACATTTTTAAATTAAAATACCATTAAGAAAAGCAAAATTTAAATTCAGCATGGTAGCACAATCAAACCTCTTTTTATTTTCTGATATGATTTGATCAATTAGGTACCATCATTATTTCTTTAGAAAATAGTCGAATAGGTTGAAGTCTTTGTAATTCGTCTTCAGAAATCGAAATGTTTTTTACGTTTCGCAATTCGTTTGTTTAGCAAAATACGTTCAACACCACTTTTTTCAGCAACTTCCCAGCCTCATTTATCCAATATTCCATTGGATTTTTGCAAAGTTTTGAGCAGACAAAACAGATTTTTTAAAGTAATTAGGTTTAATTTAGTTTTAATAACGAGGAATTGATGGCGTAAGTAATGCACGTAGGTATTAGGTACATTGAATTTTTTAAAATAAACATTAAAAAGCTTAACATAGTTATGGTAAAATACTTAGGCCTAGTAGAAAGGCGATCGATGAGCTGTGATAGATTTATTGATGTGACACTAATACAATCAGTATTAGGTATTTTACCTTCGGTTGCTCGACAAGTACTAAATTTGACTAAATAATAAAATAAACAATCATCACAGTCATGTTTAAAACAAAAAGCCCTCGCCGCCCGCGCCCGGTCACGGGGTCCGTGTGCCGTACCCCTGGGTATCGGTCGAGTTGATATGGCCACTATATATAGTGTATATTTATTATGTGGTCAAAGTTAAGTCAATGATGAGTTGTCCATTCGTCTGTAAAGTGTGAACTAGGCCGCCCTCTGAATTTGCCGCCCGGGGCATAGGCCCCGGCTTGCCCCCCCCTAGATCCGGGGCTGGGCGTTGGTCCACGCCACCTGCGAGCACTGATCCGGATCCTTCCCTAGCCCCATACCACCAGGGCCACACTGCCGGAATACCAATTCTGGGGACAAATCCAGACAACATTCGTACAACTTGTCACTTAAGGGTCATTCCAGTTTCGCACCAAAAGCAATTCCAGGCTAATTGGCCCATGAAAAAAAAACTTAATATAAAATATTATTTGCGTAATAGGTTAAAACCTAATAATTCTAAAAGGAGTATTTCTAATATTACAGTTTAATTGGTAAATTTTAAAAAAAAAAAATTATACTGCCTGAAAAATCATTCCTCTCAGCGTCCAGGGGGTACCTCGGATGGTTTTTTTTAATGTTCATTTGTTATTTTTTTATTTCTGGCTATAATTAATACGTAGTATTGAAGTATATATCATCAGATATTGATTGCGGATTGTGAACAAATTTTAAAAAATATTTTTCTTTTTGTCACGATAAAAACTAAATTACCGTCCATACTCAGAAACTTGATAATTTTATATATAATTTATACGTGCCCGACTACAATTCAGGTCACAATCTGTTTTTATTAGTCAGCCAGCCATGGCGACGGAGAGAAGTGGATGTTATATCAATCCCTGTTAAAATTATTAACGATTATCGGATTGTTTTTAGTGTTTCGTCCATAAATCGTCTTATTACATTCCTTCGATTTTACAAGCTACTGTAATCTAAAAAAATATATAATCAAAATATCATTCCCTTTTTAATTTATTTTGAAAGTGTTGTATTGAATATTTGCTTATATATGCGATTATGGAGTTATCAAGGAAAATGTACATTTCTCATTCATCGCTCCTTTATTATCATCCTTCCCATCCATTTTTTTACGGGAATGTAATGAAATGTTTTGGAAATAAATGAAATTTTATTTGTATTAGAAAGATTTCGTTATTGTCTACATAATATTAAAATGTATTATTAATATTTTATGATATTTAATATTTTGGGTGGACTAAATATGTAGAAATAAGTAGTCTTTACTTAGTTAATATTGTAATGAATTTGTTTTTAACCCCCGACGAAAAACGAGGGGTGTTATAAGTTTAACATGTGTATCTGTGTGTCTGTGTATCTGTGTATCTGTGTATCTGTGTATCTGTGTATCTGTGTATCTGTGTATCTGTGGATCTGTGTGTCTGTCTATGGCAAAGTAGCGCCTAAGCTGATGAACCGATTTCAATTTTGTTTCTTTTGTTAGATAGGTATTCTGATCGAGAGTGTTCTTAGCTATGTGTCATGAAAATCGGTTCAGCCGTTTGAAGATCATCAGCGCTTTTGTAGGTTAAAAAAGCCACATTCACGGCCAAAACCAATTCCCTCGGCTCGAATCCATTCGAAATTTGAGATGATTGGATTTAGATTTATTATATTTTTAAATGATCGTAATAGTCTGAACTGGCTTTTTACAATATTATAAATTTGAAAAGTTTCCCTGATTCTGAAAAAAATGAATATGTTATCAATTTAATTGAGATTTGTGTATGAACTAAAGACGTTCCATAAGTCACGTTACAAATGATGGATACGCGCATGCGTTAAATTTTGTTTGTTCTGTTAATGGTCATGGAATATTACGCTATAATAATTCTAGAGGGCGCTGCTCCGCCATTGACAAAGAATATAAAAAAACTAATCTAATTTAAAATAATTTTAGCGTTATTGAATTCTTCCCCTAGGCTGCTCCCGTCTACCTCAACCAGATATATTACATCAAATTGAATAATAATTGATAATATTTTACTAGGAATAAAACCTCCGTGACATCAATATTTAGATTCGTTGTCTATTCTAATGTCAATTATTATAATGTCATAACAAAATAATGTCTCATACTTTTACACAGATTTTCTGTTGATTATTGTACATCTTAGATTATAATTGAGGAAGCCAAAACAAATGATTTAATGGTGCTTTCATAATCTGGCATCGAAACTAGTTGTACCAGATGAATTTGCGAGATGAGCTATGGATACCGAGCTACGGGAGCTACGCAAATCGCGCTAACATAATTATTTGGAAGAACTAGGTAAATTATACATTTGATGAACAGGTAATCGCATCGGGGGTTTTTAAATTTTCAATTTAGAGTTATTATTTTTATCAGTAGGTATTCAAATGGCGAAAAGACGTAACATTTTCGTAACAAAAGAAGAAACATTGGTAAAAGACTGGCTACGTAAAATATGCTCATATAAAAATAATCCGGATTATATGCTCTAGAAAACGATGAATAAAGAAAAATACACTTATCGGGAAACGAGAAGATATATATAATTAAATAAATTATGCGACAGTGAGAACGAAGAAGGCGTTGGCAAAAGAACCCTTAAACTACATAAAATGGAAGGGAGAACCAAAAACAGAGAACATATTAATGGAAAATCTAGAATCTGTAAATCTAGAGCATTGTACAACAGATCCCTTTATGCTTGCTTAAACAGGTCCAGGTCCAAGCAATCTAAATGTACGATTACCTAATTCCAATGTAATAAAAATGAAAAAAGTTAACGAAGTATTGAAGATATACGAGCATAAAAGAAAAGAAAGGAAGAAGTAAATAATCTGCTGCATTTTAGCGTACCCTACTACACTACTAGTTTAGTCTACTACTAGACTAGTCCCACAACACACTCCCGCCACTATTACTCCTGCAAGCTAGGATCAAATGACGTCGAGGTTTGGCCCTCAAGAAGTCCATGGGGGAAAATAAAATTGTCTTAGAACCACCAATTTTATTAAAAGAAACAACTTGAAATTTTAAATTAAAAAAACCCCAGATAATTATAAACAGCTTAATCGATCTTCATGAAACATAGCTAAGAACACTCGATCAGAATACCTTTCTAACAAAAAAAATAAAACTCGGTTTATCCGCTTGGGCGCTACGATGCCGCAGACAGATACACACGTTAAACTTAGAAGACCCCTCTTTTTTCACCGGGGTTAAAAATAGGAGGAATAGAAAGAAAATATCAATTTCCCTTTGTTGCAAAGCGGGAGACAGAAATAACTGTATGGGCTGATTGCCACAGAAGCGAGACTGTTACGGTTGATTGATGACCGAAGACAGTTGTAAGGCACCACGGGTCGTATTTAGATTACATAATTGGACCTGACCTGATTATATTTGATCCAATAATAGTGTTTCCACTAGGTCTGTGTAATAAACTAATAATAACTATAAAAAAATTGTCAAAAAAAAGATAAGAGCAATTTGTAGATAGGGAATCAAGCTCACTTATGCGCCCTAATTTAAATATGGCACAAGTACCTTCTATATTTAATTTTCATAGCCTTATAATATAGTTTTTTTATAATCCGCATTCCAGTACTATCGAAATAAGAATCTGATCAATAAATAAATAAAATAAATGATTAATTATAATTCCTACCTATTTCATGACTTGTTTGGTGTATTAATCTCGCCCTAAATCATTACAATCCATTACACTTTTCATCACCAACCATACGTAAAATTTCAAGTGCATATATCACAGTAATTAAATTTTTTATTCCGCGGAACGATCGAATTGGTGCGAAACGGCGGAACGACCCCTCTATGGAAATAGTTTCTACAATATATATTCCATATATACTACCTACCTACTGCCGCAAAACAGATGGGCGATCGGAAACAGAAAGTCCAGTATAACCTTGTGTTCTAGAAAACAGTTAGACACGATCATTGACGAACACGCTAGGTACTGGGCGCATTGCCATTATTGACATCAAAACTATTGGTTTTGGAAATAATTACCGAAAAGTTCAGTTTTCTTAGATCTATTGGGTAAGGCAGTATGGTAGGTACGTGTTTAGCAGGCAGGATGCACCTGGATGTAATGTTATTCCTCTAGAATTGGACAACATAGTCATTATTTTAAAGTGTTAGAAAAATGTTAATAATTTAGCCCTTTGTGACGTCCCACTTCTAGGCACGAGCTTCCCCTCACTACGAGGGGGATTCAGGCCGTAATCCACTACGCTGGCCCATTGCGGGTTGGCGGGTTGCGGGTTCACCGTAAGTGATAATCATAATAATATAAATTATGATTAGCACATAGATTTCGAATAACCCAGAGGTGCGAGCCGGGGTTTGAACCCAGGACCTGGTACCCGCAAGACGCGTGCTTAAGCAATCGGCTATCACTGCTTAAAAATGTTACTATAATGATATTTTTGAGAATAAACTTTATCCGAGTATTGTGAAACCTTAACTCTGCTTAAAGAACCTAGGTACGAGGCATGCCTTTTAAGTTCTGTCGTTTCCATAATTCCCGGCAATTTTGAATTTGGAACTGTTCTATATTCGAATGTGTTTAAATTTCGAATCTCAAAACAGTTGAATGTATTAGGATTAATGTTATTGTTTAGTCACAGCGTCGATTAGAATCTGTCAGGTTACGTACGAAAATGAATCTTTCTAAGGAAAATGTTCGTGCAATAATTTTCTACAACTTTAGAAGAGGCCTGACACGGCTTCAGTGTTTTGAAGAGCTAATATCTGTGTTCAGGGATGAAGCCCCATGTCTGCGGACTGTCGAACGCTGGTATTTAGAATTCCAGCGTGGACATACTAGTGTTAGTGACAAATCTCGCGAAGGTCGCCCAAAATCTGCATTCACTGAAGATAACATCATTGGAGTGAGACAACTAATTCTCGAAGATCGTCATGTGACGTATCGAGAGATAGAGGCTCTATTAGGCATCTCAGGGACAACCATTCAGAAGATCTTGCATGAAGCGCTTGGTGTAAGAAAGCTAGTTTGCCGTTGGATACCGCATCTGCTTTCCGACGATCACAAGGCGGCCCGCGTCAGATGGTGTAAGAAAACTCTGCAAAGGTTCAACCGAGGAGAGTCAAATCACGTCTACGACATCATCAGTGGTGACGAATCTTGGATCTATGCCTACGATCCTGATTCCAAACAACAATCTACAATCTGGGTCTTTCAAGACGAGCCAAAGCCGACTAAAGTTGTTCGTTCTCGAAGCACTTCAAAGAAGATGGTGGCCACGTTCGTTAGAAAAACCGGCCATGTTGCGACTATTGCACTTGATGATCGTAGAACGGTTAACGCAGAGTGGTATACCACAGTTTGTTTACCACAAGTCATCGCCGAACTTCGAAAATCTAACTCAAAGCGACGCATCATCCTGCACCACGACAATGCAAGTTCACACAGCGCTCGTCAAACGATTGAGTATTTGAAGCAGGAAAAAGTAGAAATTCTTGACCATCCTCCATACAGTCCTGACCTAAGCCCTAACGATTTTTTTACATTTCCTAAAATTAAGAAAAGTCTTCGTGGTCAAAGGTTCCAGTCCAGTGAAGAAGCAGTCGACGCTTTCAAGTCAGCCATTTTGAACACCCCCACTTTAGAGTGGAATAAATGTTATAATAACTGGTTTGAGCGAATGGAAAAGTGTATTAAGCTACGTGGTGAATACTTTGAAAAACAATAAAAAGTACTATAAGGTTCTAGTTGTGTTTTTTTCTTCAAACGACAAAACTTAAAAGGCATCCCTCGTACCTATACAAATCGAATACGAGATTGTTGACTATAATTACAACTAAGACTCTACACATTATTCAGATTACTTTACACATTTATTAGCCAATCGGAATGATACAAATCATTTTTCAATCAACTTTTTATTTTATACAATTATTTTATAGTAGCTGTGCCCCCCGACTTCGTCCGCGTAGTATGTAACGTAACAAAAATTTCGGGATTAACGGGATAAAAAGTATCCTATATGTTATAAACTATCTGTGTTCCAAATTTCATCCAAATCCGTTCAGTAGTTTTTGCGTGAAGGAGTAACAAACATACATACATACATCCATACTCACAAACTTTCACATTTATAATATTAGTAGGATCATAATTACAAATTTAAGTTAGCTAAAGGCAATGGGTACAGTAGGATGTCCCCTTGCTTTGTAAATCTCGAATGTAAACCTTGAGTGTTCACTGTTTCTATGATGACTAAAAATAATAATTAAAAGTGCAGATAGACAAAAAACATTTTTGAATTGTTGCATTCCACAAAAATACAATTAAATTGATATCTCAAACCGCAGCCTTATATTTATCATAATACTCTATAACATATCACGCTGATAACAAGTTATAGGCATAATGCTCGTGCGTTTCACCACTTAGAAAGACACTTGAATATGAAACAGTGCGAGCGGAATCAACGGTTGTCCGACGCAGTGAAATAATTAGGTTAACATGAACGGCAGTTTTTTTTTATATAAAGCTATCAGATCTACGATTAATCTAAGTTATAATTAAATTGTTTATTAGTTTATGCCTACGGGGGCACTTACAAATTATTTTAATAGTCTACAATCATAGATTATGGTAAAAAAAAAGTAGTAATCAGGATGTAATCCAAGCGGATTGGGAACGAAATCAGTGGACAGATTTCCGCTAAGAAGGTGGACACCCCCTCATAATCGTAAATGCTTTCCAGATGAGCGCCGAAGGCCTAGACCGAACGACCGAAGCACTCGGTGATTGTCCCCTCTGGCGACTCCATGGACAACACTGGCATGGACAACACCGGCGCGCAGGCTGCCAGCGATTTCTCGCGGGCGACTCACCAATCTGCCGAAATTGCAAGCCAGCCAATAATCAAGATGTTGGGCCCAATACATTCAACAGGGTTCCTGTTCGACAGAAATTAAACGCACTCGCGACGTCAATCGTGGCGTATCCCTACTAGCTTCAGGAAAAAGCTGGGGATAAAGTGAATAAAACGATATTATGTTAAAACGCGACTGGTACATAATTAAAGCAATAACAACTAGAGACCGACCGAAGGTTCCGTTTCGGTTTGAGCTGACAGAACAAACAAATTCAGTGTTCATGTTGTTTCCGTATAATGCGATTCAAGTAAGAATAGGAATGTCAATAACCTCTTTCTGTCAAATGTCACTTGAAAAACATGGTTTGGAAAAAAATATTTGCATATCTAAATATATACAACTCAAAGTTGATTGACTGACTGACTGACATAGTGATCTATCAACGCACAGCCCAAACCACTGGACGGATCGGGCTGAAATTTGGCATGCAGGTAGATGTTATGACGTAGGCATCCGCTAAGAAAGGATTTTGATTTATTCTACCCCCAAGGGGATAAAATAGGGGACGAAGTCGCGGGCACAGCTAGTCAATAATAATAGTCTTACATCAAATTAAAATAAAAGGTTAAATTAGTAGTATCAATTGTCTTAGTATTATATTTAATTATTTCAAGTCATACTTCGTTTTTTAAAACCATTCGAAGACGACGAGAATTTTTCGTTTTTTTTATAAATACAGGTATCAGTATGCCCTTTTTATTTTAAATAACAGTTGGCGTAATACATTTTAAAAACCGGGGAGGTAGCTACCTCAAAAAAAGTAATTTTGCTACATTTTATACTTTTGTAAGTGAGATCATGTACCAAATTTCGTCAACTTTCGACAAAAACTGTTAAAGTTATATGATACTGGGACGCACGGACGGGCGGACTGGATGATCTTATAAGGATTCCTCGTAGGGACTACGGAACCCTAAAAATCAGTCGTGTTCTAACTTAACACTATAAATTTATACTTACAAGCAAAATAGAACAAATAATGAAATTAAAAATAGAAAATAATCAACAATTTAAAGAGTGAGGACCGATTGGCGCAGTGCTTCGAGCGTAGGCCGCTCGGCTCACTGCACATGGTGGTTGCGGGTTCGATTCCCACCGGCAAATTTCGGAAATGGCCTTTACGTAATTAGCCCAATCTAGGTGTCGCTGGGATCGCCCCCAGTCCATTGTACTTTACTCAAAGTACAAGCGTTGCTTAGTTTGTGACCATACTGTCGGTGTGATCGTCTGGCGATATTTATTATTATTTTATTCACCTGATTAGGGACTATATAGCTTTGCGTATACTAAATAATGAACAACATCCTTAATATCCTTACAAATATTATAAATGCGAAAGTACATCTGTCTGTCTGTCTGTCGCGCTTTCACGTCAAAACTGCTGAACCGATTTCAATGAAATTTGGTACACAGATAGTCTAGAGCCTGAAAATGGCCATAGGCTACTTTTTAATGCAAAAAAGGGTTGTAAGGGGTTGAAAGGGGGGGATGAAAGTTGTATGGAAGCATCGTAATTTTTAGAGCTAGAAGCTTGAAACTGTTTTTTTAGGCTATTGATTTGATATAAATAAATATGACATTCAAAGTTTGTATAAGTTTTACCCTCAAGGGTGTACAATAACAATAGGGAATAGGGGATGAAAGTTTGTATGGAAATATAGCTCTTTGCAGTGAAACACTGCAAAATGCTCTTTAAAGTAATTATATACGCCACATACGCATACATACTATAGCCTTATTTGTAAAATAATTCGCCTAAATAATTTTAAATGCTACCCAAAGACACTACCTATTCCACGCGGACGAAGTCGCGGGCACAGCTAGTAATAAATCATTCTTAACTAACAAAAATGATTAACTACAAACCAAAACTCAAATAGGAAAAATAGCCACAACAACATTAGAGCAAATTAAAAGCTATCTCGAAAATAAGCATGACATAGGTAAACAGAACGTAGATTGTTTAAACTAATAAAATTAGCAAAAGAAAAAATAACAATTGTAAAAATGGGACATTCATAATCCCACAATCCTTATTCACTACTGTGGGTTTGTCTCTAGGTTTCTCATTTTTATATAGTTAAAAAATACGTGCTTAAATTTGATACGTAGAAGGTGACAATTCCGCGCAGTTCTAAATTTAAAAATAAAAGTTTGTTGTACTTCCTTTACAAAACACTTCTTACAACTGGGTATTATTAGCTTGTGTTCTAGAACTATAACTGTTTCAAATGTATTTGACAATTCTATGAGCATGGATTGGCCTTTTGTATAACATTACAATATTGCATGTTCAAAACATATATTTTCAAATAAGTAGCTGTTGACCGCGGATCCGCCCTCGTAGTACTTCAATAAAATAAAAGTAGCCTAAGTTACTTATTATAACATCAGCTATCTGCCAGTGAAAGTCCCGTTAAAATCGGTTCAGTCATTTTGGAGATTAGGCAGGACAAACAGACAGACGGATATAAAAATGTTTTTTAAAACAATTTTTGTAACACAGTTTCTTGTTATAAGTACTTACCGTACCTATATATATATATCATGCATATATCATATTATGCATCTAGTAAAAAGCTGTAATTTTGGCATTAGGTAAAAAAAGACATTTAAATTTTATAATATTTATATTGATAACTGTTTTCAGTATAGGCTACATAATATTGTAAAGTAAAAAGTGAATTTAGGAAATATGAGCGCACTAGAAAACTCGAAGTAGGCGGTGATCTTAGTAAATTAGAGATCCTGTGACTAAAAAGGTATATAACGCACCGAAGCCAAGGTAAACTCGGGGCACGCAAAAGCCAATTAAAAATCAAAGGCTGTCCTATAAACAAGTTAAATAGAGGCCACTACCAACCTTAATGCACTTGCGTTCCCGGAAGTTACCTTGTAGAACTAGCTCTCAGATTTTATGGAAGACCTCGCTTAAGTTAATCAACATTGTCATCTCTGTGCATCTCACAAATGTCGCAAAACCCCGTTTGTTGATACACACTACAGATACAAGTCAGACTTTGGGAAACAATCAATAATAAAATACGGATAACTAAGAATTCTAAAGTTTATATATCACTGATAACTATTTAAATAGTGGTTTTCTATTGTCGCAGGCAAGATTTGCTACGCTTAATACGATGGATCTCTAATAATCGCATGAAAACACAATGTATTTAGTTTAGTTTAGTGCGATTGCCAAGTCAATCTATTTAATTTAAAACCTAAAAGATGTTTAATATTAATATGGTTACAATAAGATGTTGTTAGGTTAGCAAGTTATGTAATACTGAATGAAGACAGAAGGTCCCTTAAGTAGGCACTTAATAAAGTAACCGACTTGGTATTACATGTATCTCACCTCTTTTTACGGTAGAGAACTGAGTTGCGAGACTTGGGTTTTTTTACAAGTTTTGTTTTTGATGGGATCTCATTTCTTTTTGTCGACATTGTTCTTTCTTTCATGGCAATTTCGGGCGATTTACTCTACTTAATACTTTTTTGCGGGATTTTGGTACAATTCATATCAGAAGGAAGACATGTCCCATTCTTGCTTTTTCATTCCGATGAACATTTTACAAGTTACCTTTGAACATAATTATATCTAGGTACCAATGTACACCTAATATTCCATTCCTATTCCATTATATTATTCATAATATGTACACTGATTCATTAACTGCAAATGTAAATTTGTTATCTCGTACATTTCTATAGGATTACAAAGTTATTTATGCAGTTGGTGTAACTAGAAAACTGGACCGAAATTACAAAATATTTTTGTTTCTCCTTGGTTTATATACTAAATTTGAAGCTTCTATGTCTGCTAGAAGTGCCTTAGAGTTTTGATGATCGGTCAGTCAGTCAGTCAGTGAGTGACAAAATTGAGAATTTTGACTAGTTATAATTCTTAAACTACTGGTTCAATTTGAATGAAATTTGAAATATACCGTGTCTATACAATGCCTGCTTGGTTACTGAAAATTCCGGGTTCTAGTTTTATCCACAACGAAGTTATAGGGGGTCGAAAATGGCCTGAACTGCTTCGAGAAAAGATGGTACGGCCGTGCCGCGCTCGACGTACCGTGCTCGACTTGGGGGGGCACTGCCGTGCCCCCAGATAAAACCGTAAGTATCGCTGTGTGCTTCACGGCCTCGCGACGAGTATTACCCAAAAGCGTTTTCGAGAATGACAAACACTGACCTTCCGTCTGCCTACACAAGAGAATAGACAGTTCTCGCTTCCAATATGGCCTATACAGTTATTTATTGTCTTGCGCTTTTCAACGAAGGAAAGTGTATAATCTTCATCCAACTCCCATTCTTTATTTTTACTTAACACGTGCGGGATCCAAGACAATTTAGCATTTCCCCTAGACTCGTCGAAGTTTAAACCTCGGTGTCATCGTTGAACCTGATTTATAGGAGTAATAGTGGTGGAAGTGTGTGGCAGGCTTAATCCCATATATATAAAAAAATCTGTTCCGTCTGCCAAAATTTCCAATTTTCCCAATGCTGATACGCTAACAAAGCGATCCCAAACTTAACCCAAGCGTTTCTAGCCTACTGTGTGGCCTTTATATAAATAATTTAATTAATACCAACTACTGCATAGACAAAGAACGTACTCATCGAAAATTTGTACTGATGGTATTTCCCTTTGAAGCATAATACCCCTATTGCATTTCTATTTGCTACCTGCATAAACTCAATGGAGCCAGTAAATTAAATTTCAGGGAATCTAATTACACTGCCTGTCTCTGGACAGTGAAATAGTTCATGTCTATATTTTTCTGTAAGCGTAAACTAAACGTTCGCATTAAATTTATTTCCAGGAAACTGTGCATTACCTAGCACGAGTAGTAATTGCGTTAGCTGCGTTAACGTCCCAGCTAGGTACAGAAATGAAAAATGATTTTACGTTAAAACACGATTGTAGAGCGGATGCATCGAACGAGGTGACGGAAGTGAATTCTATGAAACAAGTCTTGTACTAGTTGTCAGCTTGAACTTCCTGCGATCTTTATTAAGTTGCATTTAGAAATAGATTCCTGGATTATTCTACTTATTTAAAACAATATTGGCCTCTGAAAAGTCAAATCAGTCAGATCATAATGATAAAATGTCCGGAATTCAGAAGTTATGCACGTGAAATCTTACATCTATCTGTGGATATGAATCTATAATTTGAGATGTCATTCCTAAAGAGAAGAATGGGCAAGTAACTCTACTATTTTACATATTTACATTTCATAATCTGGTAAAGAGTAGTATGAAAACAGTATTTAAATAACAAGAATATCCACCGGATGGAGATCAGTAACGGTTTAGCTCACCTCACTCCCAACGCTGAACAAAGGATATTAATTTTCAATAACAAAACTTGCTATTGGCATATTAACTGCAGGGTTATCCTGCCTTGATGCCACCGCAATACAATTATCTGTAGGTAAGCTAGTGTCTATGTTGTGTCAGTCAGTAGATACTAGATAGGTAAGTATATAGTATCTGTAGATACACAGGGTGTAGAAGGGACAACTACAATACACAGAAATAGCAATTAAAGCAAATCCAACTATTTTCGATGACGTTTACAGCACATAATCAAATATCAACATTGAACACCTCACTCTGCCTTTTATAACGCAAATAATCTGCCACAACCACTGAAACAAATTTCGATTGATATCAGAAAATTGGTGCCGGTTGAACTAAAAACCAGTATGGGGAGCAAACAAAAAAAGCTATATATAATGCGTATTTAGAAGTTTGTGGTAATGCAAAGGTAATATTTATGCCACAGAGATGTAGGCATGTATGTCGACCACTCCACACCTGTCAAAATTTCTGCAGAGAATCTAAGGCCCGCATAAATATAAATCGATATCTAATAGGAAGGCGATTTCGGAAATTTCATTCTTATGTCATTCCAGTATTAAATTACTTGTCAAAAGCGTACTCAAGATCGCTCTCAGTCTTGAGTTCGATTTATTAATTTGGGCCATACTAGACAAAACATATTTCTATAATAAATATATTTCCCTTAGTGCGCTGCAAAAATATTTATATACGCTTATTATCTGTACAAGTTATCATGATCTTTTTGACAGATGTATTTTTTTCTGATCGACATAACTTTGTAATGACGAAAATATTACTTTCATTATTTAATGCTTTTAAAAGTTGTAAAAAAAAATAAAAAAAATACATATAACACAAAAGTTCCTAAAGGTTCAAGCGTTATCCGAAAATTTTAAGACTTTTTTCTGCAAAGTAAAATTTAAATAGGAACACTGAAAATAATAGACGCTTGTACAATGTTACATCGGTCGGATGGAAGGGACACGAATAACAGGCAGTAACTGTTACAAATATCGATTACAAAAATCATTATTAAAGATCATTGTTAATGGTTATTGTTACGAACGGGGGTCCTTTTGGTTGGGGATAATAACTATCCAAATGTCGAGATCTAAATACCTACATAAGTATTATTTCTCTTTTGAAACACCCTGTTATAAAGGCTGACTTCTAAATTGTTGGAAATATTTAAATAATGACTCCACGTGACACAGATTATTTTATGACCATTCGATTTTTACGGTTTTGAAGCGAAGCTTCTTTACGGACGTTCGGGGCGCTCGCTACCCGGGCACTCAAACGGTGAAAATCGGACGGAAAAACGGATCTTTTTCATTCTCTATAAATTTTAATCATTGTATACTTCATAACGCTGTTATAATTAGAAACTGAGGGTCAATATCACGATAGGCATTGAATGACTGTAGAATATCATATTATCCTTTTATATTATGCACTTTATACTGCGAGATAATGAAAGTAAACTTTTGACGGCCGCTCGGCGTATATTGGTTCCAGTTCAAGCGTAGGCCACTCGGCTCACAGAATCAGGTGGTTGCGATTTCGATTACCACCGGGGCGACTTCCGCAATTATTTTTGTATTTACCCTAGTCTGGGTATCACTAGGATCGCCCCAGTCTATTCTACGGTACTCATAGTACAAATGTTGCTTAGTTTGGGACCGTACAGTTGGTGTGAGTTTAGCGATATTTATTAAACTTTTTGGCGTGGAATGTGGGAATATGAGCGAGACAGAAGAATAATTCAAATTTAGTTTATTATAGTCACAGAGTACACAGAGAGAGTCTGAAAAGTTGAAGTAACAATATGAGGACTGTTTTGTATTTAGGAAATGGGGAAATAAAACTATTTTTCGGATTTCATCGCGTTTATTAAATTTACGTTCCCGACGTTTCGGCTGCTTTACAGCAGCCATGGTCACGGGGGGACTGAGGTGTTAGACGTCCTGATGTCATAGTTAGTAACTGGGTACCCTCATATTAAGTTGTTGTTTGCGGTCCGATCCACGCAGAAAGTGCTCACAGTGTCTCGAGGTCTTGCAATGGTACACTTGGTTTTGGATTTAATTATATTAATTACTGGATCCCAAGTTGGTGGTAGCACCCAGCCCTCTTCCCTATTGAAATTAGGATGTTTTTTTAATTTCAATGGCCTCACGTATCATCCTTGGTCGGAATCGGTGTTCTCTTGCGAGGATCTGTGGTTTATCAAATCTGATATAATGGCGGGTGCGGTCCTGTACATGTTCACAGATTGCAGACTTCGTGGAGCGCCGGTGTTTCACATCAGCTATATGTTCTTTTACGCGGGTTTTTACTGATCTTTTAGTTTGCCCTATGTAGGAGAGCCCACATTCACAATCGTGTTTTTATTTATTTATTTTATTTTATTTTATTACTTTTGTAGAAGGCTTACAGACAAATAAAAAAAACTATGTTTAACTTACACTAAATTAACAAAAATTGCTTATTACAAGCCTCCATATATAGGTTTGAACTATACCCCTGCATCCGCGATGAAATCCGAAAAATAGTTTTATTTCAATGTGTAGTATTCGCGTAAATATAAGAAAACAATATAGGAAATGGTGATTAGATAGAAAGATGTAGATAGCGGTCGCTACGTCTCCCCATTTTCGAGTATAGCCACATATAAAACGTCAAGTGGATCTCTTTAATACTATAATACTTTTATTTTATCGCTTTTTGACAAATTCATCATCGGGAATGGTTATATAATATTGAAATGTTCCCGCGTTTGCAGCGTGCGCCTTCTACGTGCAAAATTTTATTTCCTGATGGCTTCTAGGGACAGCAAATATCATGACATTGTAATTGAAAACTTTTTCAGAAGTCAGCAGAGAAGCTCATGGCTACACTGATAAAACATCAATGCATCTCATCATGAAACTGTTGTATTCATTTATTACTTATTTAACACGAATCAAATTACATTTTACACCGAATTGCTATAAAATTAACCAAACGATAATGCCGACGACGTCCTAAGAGGTGTCGTTGAAATTATCGCGTAAATGACGTGTTGGTCGTTGTCAAATTCGAATATTCGTGTCTGATATTTAAACCTAAGAGTAGGGTTAAGCCCGATATATCGGATTATGTATCGTTCGTTCAGTCATAGATACGACATTAAAAACGATGGCACTTAGAGTAGGATTCGACACGACAAATATCACGATATATCGATTATCGTTTTCAAGAGTAGCACCCCAGCAGTGGACGTCTTCTGGCTGATGATGCGCTGCTCCGCCATTGAAATGAAATACAGAAAAAAATCTAAATTAAAATAATTTTAGAGTTATTGAAAATTCATACCCTGGGCTACACCCGGCCACCTGAACCAGAGTTATTACATCAAATTGAATCATAATTGATAATCTTTAACTAGAAATTAAACCTCCGTGGCATCAATATTTAGATTCGTTGTCTATTCAAATGTCAATTATTTTAATGTCATAATAAGATAATGTCACGTGTCCGATTTTGGTTTCCAAAATGGACGGTCACATTTTTGTATTTTATTGTTATTAATTGTGTTTGTTATTGCTATTCATTACTCGACATTGGCAGAATCATATTGGGCTTGACCCAATTGTAAGAGGCCATTAATATATTATATATATAAATATATATACATAAAAAAGATAATGTCACATACTTTTACATAGATTTTCTGTTGATTATTGTACATTGCATTGGTTATCTTAGATTATAAATGAGAAATCTTAAACTAATGATGAAATGAATTTGCCAGATGCTATGAATACTGAGCTACGGGAGCTACGCAAATCGCGCTAACTTAATTATTTGGAAGAACTAGGTAAAGTAATAATAAGCATTTAGAGTTAATCCTCATAGTCATCACCAGGAAAGCCTTCCATAAAATGCTGTATGTTTTCTTTGGCATATGGAGTGAAACACGATCTATTGCATACTGACGTTTATTGGATATTTGTGAGATGCGGGTAATATAATAATAAATAGTACCCGCTTAAACATAACACTTTTCCCTTCTTAATAAAGAAACGATAATGTAACTAAAACTAACATACTTAACTAAGTAATTAAGTATGGGATGTAGGTTATCCCTAAATACAGAGCAACTAAGTGTGGTAGAGTAAGAAGTGGTAGTGGAAGTGGAAGTGGAAGTGGAAGTGGAAGTGGAAGTGGAAGTGGAAGTGGAAGTGGAAGTGGAAGTGGAAGTGGAAGTGGAAGTGGAAGTGGAAGTGGAAGTGGAAGTGGAAGTGGAAGTGGAAGTGGAAGTGGAAGTGGAAGTGGAAGTGGAAGTGGAAGTGGAAGTGGAAGTGGAAGTGGAAGTGGAAGTGGAAGTGGAAGTGGAAGTGGAAGTGGAAGTGGAAGTGGAAGTGGAAGTGGAAGTGGAAGTGGAAGTGGAAATTTAGTATGCTCAGATTGCCGCCTATTTGGTTTTTTTATCAAAATAGAACTAGTTTATTTTTAATAATTTGACAGCTGTCAGTTGAAAGCGATTCTCCCGGGCCGGAAAAGTATTACTTTCAACCCGCTCCTCAGGCAACTTCAGAGCTACTTTCCGAGTATGAGTAATGAAAAACCATTTAGTGGGTTCGATATCGGCTCTCGATAGTGGGCTCGTTTGTCATAACAGACTGAGCCCCAGTGTCGGCCCTGCACGCCCTGCGGTCTCCGTCGCTAATATCGTCAACTGGCTCAGCTAAATTAACTAAATTATTACTTTCACGAGTAGGAGAATATTTTGTCGGCGTCGACCAGTGCTCACCAGTCTTCCGCACCATGACCTTCACCACCCTCTGTCATTATCAACACGACCAGGCCAACCGAATTTTACAAAACCTATAATTTTATTTAGTTGACAATCTCTCAACGTTCCATTTCGGACTTCTTCAAAGGTTACCGGCAATTTGTCTGGCGACAAAATTGAAATAGCTACCATCAAAATAATCGCCACTCTTTTCCTTAACTGTACCTACATGTTAAAAGTATACGTGATAAAGCATCAGCAATAAAAATATATTTTTAAAGTAGGTCTGAAGTTGCCTGAGGAGCGGGCTGAAAGTAATACTTTTCCGCCCTGGGGAGAATCGCTTTCAACTGACAGCTGTCAAAACTATAAAAAAAACCTAGAACCATTTTCACATTTCTATGGAACCATGTTCCAACTTTTTCTACAGTCACTCAATTACAGCGCGATGTTTAATTGAAATAACATAAAGTTAAGAGAATATATATTTATAAATGACTGAATTATAATTTAGTTTCAACAATTTCTTTAATATAACATAGATTTGGGCAAAATATTTAAAGATGAAAATGAAAACTAATGGCTAAATAATGTAGTTGGCCGGCCAACGAAAAAAAAACAAAATAGGCGGCAATCCGGTCTTAACTTTTCGCTTTGAGTACTGTTCATACTTCCTTGTATTATTCCTTTAGCCAATTCCTGTTTTTATTTTTACTTTCCTTGTATTCGTAATGAAAAGCACAGTGTTTACCTCGGGTGAAAGACTTATTTGGGCCCTCGAACTATTGGTGTCTCGGGCCAAAATAAGTTACATTCACGCCTTGTGTAACAATGTACTATTGATGCTACAAATTCTATGTCGAAATTATATGCGGCTAACCTAACAGCGTACCTCTGTAGTCGGCTAGCAGCCGTTTGAGGTATGCCCTTGCTTTTCCAAATACTTTTAACTTAAAGCAAGATGCTCACTGCGCAAATGTAATTGTCGACCATTCAAATATTGGTGATGCTGAGTGATACCAAATATGATCGCTAGCGCTTCATTGTCTGATTGCGAGTAGTTGGACTCGGCTGCATTGAGCGTGCGCGACGCACAACTGACCGACCGCTCGGTAACGTCATGATACCGCCCGGTGCGCGAGCATCGCGCCCAGTCCGTGTATGCACTGCTATCCACTGACAAGATGAGCGGCAACGTCGCATCGTAATGCGCCAATATCGGACCCCTACTTTTAGTGCCTGCTTAATCATGTTAAAGGCAAATTCACACTGATTATCCCAATAACATTTAACATTATTTTTCAATAAATCATACTAATGGTTTTAATACGCTACTAATATTCACACAAAACTGCTAGCAAATTATTATAATGCTGCTTCTCATTACTACGAGTACAACAGACATCATCTTGAAACACGACTGTGGACGGCAAACCATTAAGAGAGTCCTCAATGAGTTTCGAAAATTTTCTGGTATGCATTTAATACCAAACAGAACGCGCTTATAGATAAAGGTAAACTGTCATAGGTTGAGAATCTTCGGTAAGTGTCAACTGTTGTTAAACGTGCGATAAAACTAGTTACCCCCTGCAAGAGTGGCGAATATAATATCTTCAATACGCGGAAGGGGATAATGAAAATCTTTTATTCGCGGTTTGATCGTCACCTTGTAATCACCACAATATGCGGATTTCTCCGTTCTTTGTTATGACAGGAACTATAGGCATATATTTATACTAGAGAACATATACATATATTTATTACACGAAAACATTAGGGATCCCTACTAAAACTTCAATAATGTAACCGAAGGTGTAAAAAATAGCCATAAAATTTTTCATCGCATGCGCTACGGAAATGATTGATGATATAATATAACAAAAGAATGTTCTACAATAATAAAGAACATATGAATACCTATCTAAAAACAACTACTTATATAGGTAAACACACTTAACTATCTATATACCTACTTCTCTTGGCATGATAACACAAATATTTATGTCACACCGGGTCATTAAAACTTTATTTTTTCTGTACTCAGATAATAATTAATTAAAACATGTCGGCGGGTTCGACGTGAGACGTCACCTACGTACGCTAACGTCGTATCGAGATAACCTAGACACCTTTGTGAGAAAGACGTGGCCGGAAATTTCCTTGGAGATAACAATGTGTAAGAGAAAGGAGGAGGCCTTTGCCCAGGAGTGGGAGAAGACACTAAAACTCATTAAAAACAAACATAAAAAAATTAATGAATTATATTCACACGCGCAAGTTCTTTTGATACACGTCCTATACTCTTCACACCACCTGATAGCCTTATTATAATTTCATTTTTATTACGTATATTACCTATGAGTTGTGAAACTTACTGAAGCGGCCACTCCAATACTAGTACCTAAGTAAGGACGTTGTGTGGCTTATCCCAGTACCAATCTCGGAGTTTAGCACGAGTAGTTTGCATGCCACTGCATTCCCGGGATAAATAGGAATGTCATATGACTTTACGAACACAGTTCTAAATATGGAACTTTTCGGAATTCAAATAGCAGCCTGAATATTCCTTTGACCCTCACTCTCATATTCAATTTAATATTTACCTCTATTATTTGCTCTTAACTGCAGAACTTTATAAAACCACTAGCTGTGCCCCGCGACTCCGTCCGCGTGGAATGTGGGCCACTCTTAACATTTAGGGGTATGAAAAATAGATAGTAGCCGATTCTCAGACCTACTGAATATGCATATTATTATAAAATTTCATAAAAATCGGTCATGCCGTTTCGGTGGAGTATGGTACAACTAACATTGTGACACTAGAATTTTATATATAAGATTTACCATCACCCAACATGATATGCTTACAACAAGCTAAAATAAAATAAGGTTAACATTGGTTTTCTTTATATATGTCGCAGCCAACTAGCTTATTCGCCGTTCAATTAACAGCCTAGCCACTTTACTAAACAGCGCCGCCGTTCAACTAGTGGCCTGAATTATATTCAGCTATTTGATCAAACAGCTAGGCAAATGACTTGGATCAATGACGTTTAATTACTTGCCTAGCCGTTTAATTACTTGCCTAGCCTGTTCATTTCAATTTAGTTCTACTTTCTGCCACCTAGCGCCGAAGGCCGAAACACACCAAACTGTCATTATGGCGTCGGTACGTTAGGTACTTATAACAAAAATGCGTTTTTTTTTTTGTCTTTCTGTCTGTCTGTGTGTTTGTTCCGGGTAATCTCCGAAACGGCTGGACCGATTTTGACGGGATTTTCACTGGCAGATAGCTGATGTTATAGGGAGTAACTAAGGCTACCTTATTTTAGAAAAAAAAAATAACACATGTTGCCTGTGTGTGTGTTTGCTTCTTTCAGACGTCTCTAGACGGCACTGTTTTTTGTGTTATTTTTAACCCCCGACGAAAAAAGAGGGGTGTTATAAGTTTAACATGTGTATCTGTGTGTCTGTCTGTGGCAACGTAGCGCCCAAGCTGATGAACCGATTTCAATTTTGTTTCTTTTGTTAGATAGTTATTCTGATCGAGAGTGTTCTTAGCTGTTTCATGAAAATCGGTTGAGCCGTTTGAAGATCATCAGCTCTTTTGTAGGTTAAAAACGCCATATTCACGGCCAAAACCAATTTCCACGGCTCGAATCCATTCGAAATTTGAGATTATTGGATTAAATTTATTATATTTTTAAATGATCGTAATAGTCTGAACTGGCTTTTCACAATATTATCAATTTGAAAAGTTTCCCTGATTCTGAAAAAAATGTATATTTTATCAATTTTTATATGAGATTTGTGTATGAACTAAAGACGTTCCATTAGTCACGTTCAAATGATGGATACGCGCATGCGTTAAATTTTGTTTGCTTTGTTAATGGTCATGGAATATTACGCTATAATAATTCTAGAGGGCGCTGCTACGTCATTGAGAGAAAATATAAAAAACAAATCTAATTTAAAATAATTTTAGCGTTATTGAAAATTCTTCCCCTGTGCTGCTCCCGTTCACCTCAACCAGAGTTATTACATGAAATTGAATCATAATTGATAATATTTTACTAGGAATTAAACCTCCGTGGCATCAATATTTAGATTCGTTGTCTATTCTAATGTAAATTATTATAATGTCATAACAAAATGATGTCTCATACTTTTACACAGATTTTCTGTTGATTATTGTATACATTTGGTGAAAAGGTCGTCGCATCGGGGGTTTTTAAATTTTCAATTTAGAGTTATCTATATTTTCTTGTACCTTTGAAATGTTTGAGTGAATTGGTCATTCAGTAACCGGATTTTTTTACGCAATTTCTGTTTATACTTAATTTGGCCAGTATTCATTATTGTTATTACATTAATATAATAATATTGAATTAATTATATAATGTGAACATAAATATTAATATAAGATTTACACATGTATTTCGAAATATCCAGAAGTTAGAGCCAGGATTTGAACCCAGGACCTAGAGCCCGCAAGGCGGATGCTATAACCAATCGGCTGTCACTGCTTCTCACATTACAGGTACTAAATGTTCGAAATATAATCAATTAATTGAAAAATTATCATGAAATGATAAAATTTTACTAGTTTCAGATTTTTTCCTTTGTATTCACCCAACCACCTATCTGGATGCCAAATTTGAACTTTCTTGGTCATCTGGAACTGGGTTAGAGTTTTGATATACCTATGTATAGAGGTGAGTCAGTGATAAAAATGACGATTTTTGGACGTTAATATCTAAATCTAAATAACCGATTAAGGTATGTTTATGAAATTTGGAGCACGTATGTATCTCACAAGTCTCAATACTCCTATGAGCCGAATTTGATATGTTTATGAAATCGTTCTTGAGTTATGAGGGGGTGAAAAGTGGCTCCAAATAGTTCGTGTAATATTACACGGCTTGACACGCTACCGCGTGTCTAGATTCATAATAAAAAGAGATAGAGCGATTGGGTGGTTACAAGATTCTGACTTGATGATAATGGGACCACCTCGGGAGTATACTCTTTCGAATATATTTTTTAACTATTGGCGAAAGTATCGATGAACATACACAAAAAAATACATACAGACGAACATAGAACCACCTCCTTTTTGGAAGTCGGTTAAAATTGCACCAAAATCATGTAACGATTCATACAAGATGCTTTGTATCAATATAGTTCGCTATTTTTGACAAGTTTATGTCATTCGAAAGGTCAACTTGCGATCGCAATGCAATCCCCGCATCTGTCAAAATTTATTAGAATACCAATAATTGGTAATTATTAGCGTTACATTAAACTTTGACCGCAATTGAATTGCAGCTGCACGTTGTTTATTAGTAGAATACGAAAATGGTCAAAAGCTACAATGCAGTTGCGGTTCAATTGCCATAAGTCATATTACAATTAGTGGAATTGGCCCCGGGCATGTTACGAAAAGGCCATTTCCGAAATTTGCCCCGGCGGGAATGAAATTCGCAACCACCATGTGTAAGTGGGCCGAGCGGCCTACGCTCGAACCACTGCGCCAAGCGGTCGTCAATATAGGTATAAGGTATAGTAATGTTGTTACTTGCTCTATTCGCCGCACGGCGCCGCGGGAGTCAGCTAGTTATGGAAGGTAAGTATAAATTATTTTTTTCTTTCAAAGCACTTACATTTCCCACTTTTATTTGATTTATAGATACACAAACCTTTACTGACTGCACCTTGATCAGATTACCGGCCGTAGCTTGGAAGGTAAACTGAATAAGACGTTGCAAATAAAATTGTAGGTACTTCAGCTGCATAAGTTTAATGTTTGAGCTCCTTTGCATTTCGTGCCAGTGTAGTCTGAATCGGGTATGGCTTGAAGGAGTAGTAAAAAGTGCACTTTATTACGTTTGGGGTTGGGGTCTTACTCAAATAGCGATTTGTGAATAGATTTGAATGGATTCAAGCTAACGTTTTAGAGTTGGTAGTAGTTCCTAGTAGTAGGTGTTCGTAGTACTTAGTCATCTTGTCCTTGAAACAAAGCCCATTATTAGGTACTATCTCATAGCTCAGATATTGACGAGCATTTTGGACAACTGACGTAGTGGGTATAACTTTTCGGACAGGCACCGGACTTATCGGGAAAACTTGAAAACGCAAGTTTCATGTCTACCACCAGAAATAGGTACTTACCTAGTTCAGATAAAAATTCAAGAATAAGTTTGTTAAAATTTTGCCGTGCGCTAGAGATAAGTACCTACCTATATATTTTTATTGAATAGACGGAAAAAAATGATGTTGGCATTTCGGACAAATTTTTAAATTGTATAATCCTACGCCCGACCCATGCATACCCCTACCTAAGTACTGTTTCAGACTTTTGAAACACCCGGAATAGGTTTTCTTTTACAATACATTGATCTTTGTGAGAGTCGCGACAAAGTTTTATATTCTTCGGTATAGTATATTCTCTTTAATATCCTTGTCTGCGGTGTCTTTGTGGAGCGGGTCACCCCCTTCCCTCTATTATGGTTTAGGAGAGTGATGCCGCTTTTCAAGTCATGTCCGTGCGCGGGCGCTGCTTGCAGGGATTGGTCCACTCACTTTCCTCTTAACAACATCGTTGTTAAGCTCTATTCATTTATTTAGCATCAAAGGGATCTTACCAAAGCAATTATTTTGTCATCCGCATCGGCTTTATTTATTTTTATTATTATTTTGGTTTGTATACCTACATAAAATTAAATTGATGCCCTTACAAAATAGGTATGCACACCTCACTAAACTAGTTTTCTAATTTAAATACCTAAATCTGGGCGAGATTTGATTACTATTTACTTATTTAGTAACAAAGGTGTTGGTTGCCTGCTCATATTCTGTTGCTAATCCTGAGAATGTACCATCTTTATTAATTGAGAAGAATAACCATTGAGTTTCTTTCCGGATCTTCACAGCATTCGTCAGCCGACGGGCTCGCTAACATTCGTAGTTCATTCTATGTTGAAAATCGTACTGTTAATTTAAAATAATGAAGGGAATTAATAAATGAAGGGAGGTGCTGAACAAGGGATAGGGTCGGTGTTATACAGCGACGCGACGTCAAAATATAACAGCTTTTCAATGAGAGTTGTGGTTGAATATTCATCGGATATTACCTATAACCTCTAATATTACTCGATGGACCTCTCTACAATGTATTACCTATACTTGAAGAACGTAGAATATTGCATGATATTCTGATAAATATTTTCTATCTGCTACGTTATTTCAATTTATCATGTGGATACGTATTGCAAATACCATCTTCAGAAGTTGTGTCCTGGTAAACGTAGCTTTTGAAGAGGTCGCATCTTTATGCATTCTGTATTATCTATCTATCTATATATTATCTGAGATTAGGTAGGTATCTGCGTACCTAGATTTGCAAGTACCGGCCAGAGGAAGAGAGTTTAATATACTTAGGTATACAACCATTGAACAAACTTGTACAGCAATGGCGTGCATAGGGTTTCGAAACAGGGTAGGCAGAGTTTAGCATAAAAATAAATTAATTAAGTATTAATAATTCAAGGTATTCAACCTACCTAGGTAGGTACCTTGAATTATTGCTTGTTAGCTTTGACCAGATTTTCATGTGTTAGGCTATAGTATTGAATAAATGGGACATCTTTTGTGAGTTAGTAGGTAAGTATTTAGCCATATCAGATATCTAAGTTTGGGTAGTTATTCAACTACCTAAACTTAATAAAATTATCAAACTTGTGAACTAAAATATAAATTAAATCTAAATACCTACCTACGTACCTATGTATACGCTTTAGCGACGACAAAGATCCCAGTACTTATCCTGCCAACCAAGGAACTGATTCATAAAATTTAGAATTAACTGTCTCGTGATATTACCTTTCTTTCTTCGGCGACATATCCAAGATTTTTACGCATCGACAGTTAAAAATAATGTTCACTTTTTCTGCATAAGGCAATTGAGAATACACTTCTATTTTTAACTAGCTGTGCCCGCGACTTCGTGCGCGTGGAATTTAACTTAACAAAAATGTAATTTAACATACGCGAGTCTATGTTTCTTGTTATATATACCTACTATCGCTAAATCCCGCTCGCTCGTTCTGACCCCACGCGACAGGTAACATTTGTTATCTATTTTTTACCTAACATAAGGTAGCTTAAGTTACTCCCTATAACATCAGCTATCGGCCATTGAAAATCCCATCAAAATCGGTCCAGCCGTTTTGGAGCTACTTTTGGATTTCAAGTGTTTTTATTTTTTTACGCAGAAACATAATGGTTTTTCTAAAATTAAAGAAGCCCAAGTTACTCGCTATAAAATCAGCTATCTGTCAGTGAAAATCCCGTCAAAATCGGTCCAGCCGTTTCGAAGATACTTTTGGATTTCAAGTGTTTTTATTTTTTTACGCGGATCTCTAATTGTTTTTCAAAAATTAAAGTAGCCTAAGTTACTCCCTATAACATCAGCTATAGGTATATCAGTGAAAATCCTGTCAAAATCGGTCCAGCCGTTTCGGAGATTACCCGGAACAAACACACAGACAGACAGACAGACAGACGGACAGACAGACAGACAAAAAAAATTAAATCGCTTTTTTGCTATAGGTGTCGTATGTACTTTGATATGCACTTAGTGAATAGGTGTTATTTTGATATCACAAATAGACACTCCAATTTTATTTATTTGTATAGACTAGCTGTGCCCGCGACTTCGTCCGTGTGGAATTTAACTTAACAAAATTTTATTTAACAAACAATGTTCCTTATTTTTCTTTTTTGCGAGTCGATGTTTCGTGTTTTATACATATACTAGCTGAGCCCGCGACTTTGTCCGCGTGGAGTTTAACTTAATAAACTTTCATCCTCAATTTTGTCCCCTTGGGGGTAGAATTAATCAAAATCCTTTCTTAGCGGATGCCTACGTCATAACATCTACCTGCATGCCAAATTTCAGCCCGATCCGTCCAGTGGTTTGGGCTGTGCGTTGATAGATCACTATGTCAGTCAGTCAGTCACCTTTGAGTTATATATATTTAGATATAATACATATCACAAAAGCCCGCTCCTGCGTTCTGAGCCCGCGCGACAGGCAGCATTTGTGATCTATGCTTTTTGTAGCCTAAGTTACTCCTAACATAAGCTATCTGCCAGTGAAAGTCCCGTCAAAATCGGTCCAGCCGTTTCGGAGATTACGCGGAACAAACACACAGAGAGACAGACAGACGGACAGACAATTGTTTTTAAAATCGGGGTTTTGTTATAAGTACCGTATGTACTTTCATATGCATTTAGTGAATAGATGTTATTTTGATATTACAAACAGACACTCCAATTTTATTTATTTGTATCGCAACTAGTTTGTATCAAAAGCAGCTTTTATTTTTGTGTCTTTGTAGAGTGATAATGTAGTACTTATCTACTAATATGTATTCTATGTCTATCACACCTTACTCCGGAATACGTTTCCAATTCGCGCGTGTTCAGTTTCAGTTGTGCCCATCAGTTTTATAAGCAACAGACGTTAACTGATCAACCCGTGATTCCTCGATCTCATAAAGTACAATGTAAAATTTGCTCTACTTTGACAACCCTGAGTACTTTTTGATAACGGGCAATGGTCACATTCATGCATAGTTTAGGTTAACTTTGCCTACCGTCAAAAGTTATGATTTTTAAAGCCTCTTATACTGAAACTATAATTAAAATACTCTCTAATTGTCATTCTATATTATTTCTCAATCTTCTAATTTAGAACATCAGAGTTTTTTTCACTCTGTTTTAAAGTTGAGTTTTTCCAGATACGACATTTTCAATGATGTTTTTCATTTTTAAATTCGCATAACTGATTGCAAGAATATTAGTTTTTGTCAACGGCGCCATTATAATACCAAAATAAATTTAAAAATCAAAACAATCATAAGTAGACAATATACCGCGAAAGTACAAACAAAGTTGCTGCAAAGATACACACAATGGGAAAATCGCTTCACAATAACTTAACGCATTGCTAATAAATCTTACCTCTGCAGTAGCCCGCCGAACTTCTTGAAACAGCCTTTTATAATCTCGACCTTAAGCGGTTAAGAGAGAACCAACGCGAGCACAAGTTTCAATTTTTTTTTATTGTTTAATGTTTATAATGTTATATGACTAAATACATATTAAGGAAGCAAAACACGCGGTCAGATGTTGTAATTTATATGATAATAATTAAATAAAAACACTTAAACACATCACTTTTTTTAAGTAATTGCGCGTTCGAAATTTTAAACTTTGGTTAAACAAACTAGAACTTCTAAACTGGTAAAGGTAGAATCCTAACGAACTTGCGTTTAGCCAGGGCCAGCTACGACCGGGTCGGTAGTCGTCCCGATCCTGAATGAGTTTACTCCCTATCAACAGCCACTGCGGTCCGAGAGGTGCGCAATTGAAATGTAGAAAATAGATGAGCTACGCAGGAAAAATAATGTTACTCAATAATAATGTAGTAAGTTGGATATAGTTTTGCTGAATGAAATCAATCCACATGAACTGCTGCAGATCAAATCCAACCCTTGTCTTAGTGTCTCTAGGTTGGTTTCATTTTGCATAACTATTTTATTTTATTTTTATTTTATTTTGAGCTTACGGCTAATTTTACAGAGTGAATAAAATTATGTTTAAGCAAATGCCAATTACAAGCTTCCACATATAAAAGAAAAACATAACTATATAGAACAATAAAGCAGAATCCTTACTAATATTATAAATGCGAAAGTAACTCTGTCTGTCTGTCTGTCTGTCTGTCGCTCTTACACGCCAAAACTACTGAACTGATTTCAATGAAATTTTATATACAGATAGTCAGTAGAGCCTGAGAAAGGACATAGGCTACTTTTTAATGCGAAAAAAGAGTTTTAAGGGGTTGAAAGGGGTATGAAAAGTTCTATGGAAGTATCGTCATTTTAGAGCTAGAAGCTTGGAACTTATTCGTCAGGCTATTGATTCGATATAACTAAAAATGACATTCAAAGTTTGTAAATGTTTTCCCTCAAGGGTGTTAAATAACAATAGGGAATAGGGGATGAAAGTTTGTATGGAAATATAGCTCATTGCAGTAAAACACTGCAATCCTTACTATTCCTTACTTCTATATTAATAATTCCGTTCAGGGGTACGGTAGACTCGAATGAAACCTTACCAGAATAATAAAACATAAAAAAATAATGATTTCGAGTCAACAACATATATCGGCAAAATTCGGATTGTCGAATATTTTGTTAAATTCTAACGGTGCAAAAGACAATATCTCGCCACATTGGCAGTTCCGTCAAGTTTGGCAAAGTACAGCTATATTTTCTACTAGCGGCCCGCCCCGGCTTCGCACGGGTACATTGCGGTTACATTATTCGACTTTTAGTAAGGATCCCTAATTTTTTGGAAAATATATTATAACCTATGTCACCCGGGGATAGTGTAGCTTCCCAACAGTTAAAGAATTTTTCAAATCGGTTCAGTAGTTTCGGAGCCTATTCATTACAATCAAACAAACAAAATTTTCCTCTTTATAATACGAGGGATGCCTTTTAAGTTTTGTCGTTTGAAGAAAAAAACACAACTAGAACCTTATAGTACTTTTTATTGTTTTTCAAAGTATTCACCACGTAGCTTAATACACTTTTCCATTCGCTCAAACCAGTTATTATAACATTTATTCCACTCTAAAGTGGGGGTGTTCAAAATGGCTGACTTGAAAGCGTCGACTGCTACTTCACTGGACTGGAACCTTTGACCACGAAGACTTTTCTTAATTTTAGGAAATGTAAAAAAATCGTTAGGGCTTAGGTCAGGACTGTATGGAGGATGGTCAAGAATTTCTACTTTTTCCTGCTTCAAATACTCAATCGTTTGACGAGCGCTGTGTGAACTTGCATTGTCGTGGTGCAGGATGATGCGTCGCTTTGAGTTAGATTTTCGAAGTTCGGCGATGACTTGTGGTAAACAAACTGTGGTATACCACTCTGCGTTAACCGTTCTACGATCATCAAGTGCAATAGTCGCAACATGGCCGGTTTTTCTAACGAACGTGGCCACCATCTTCTTTGAAGTGCTTCGAGAACGAACAACTTTAGTCGGCTTTGGCTCGTCTTGGAAGACCCAGATTGTAGATTGTTGTTTGGAATCAGGATCGTAGGCATAGATCCAAGATTCGTCACCACTGATGATGTCGTAGACGTGATTTGACTCTCCTCGGTTGAACCTTTGCAGAGTTTTCTTACACCATCAGACGCGGGCCGACTTGTGATCGTCGGAAAGCAGATGCGGTATCCAACGGCAAACTAGCTTTCTTACACCAAGCGCTTCATGCAAGATCTTCTGAATGGTTGTCCCTGAGATGCCTAATAGAGCCTCTATCTCTCGATACGTCACATGACGATCTTCGAGAATTAGTTGTCTCACTCCAATGATGTTATCTTCAGTGAATGCAGATTTTTGGCGACCTTCGCGAGATTTGTCACTAACACTAGTATGTCCACGCTGGAATTCTAAATACCAGCGTTCGGCAGTCCGCAGACATGGGGCTTCATCCCTGAACACAGATATTAGCTCTTCAAAACACTGAAGCCGTGTCAGGCCTCTTCTAAAGTTGTAGAAAATTATTGCACGAACATTTTCCTTAGAAAGATTCATTTTCGTACGTAACCTGACAGATTCTAATCGACGCTGTGACTAAACAATAACATTAATCCTAATACATTCAACTGTTTTGAGATTCGAAATTTAAACACATTCGAATATAGAACAGTTCCAAATTCAAAATTGCCGGGAATTATGGAAACGACAGAACTTAAAAGGCATGCCTCGTATTAGTATGATGAACGAATCCCTGTCAGTTAGTGTCAGTGTTCTCAGTGTGTAAATGAGTCTTTATTCGAAATATCTATTAAACTAGGTGGGCTTTCAGAACAAACAAATTCAGTCTTCATGTTTTTAGGGTTCCGTAGTCCCTACGAGGAACCCTTATAAGATCATCCAGTCCGTCCGTCCGTCCGTCTGTCTGTCCCGACCGTCACAGGGTCATAACTTCTACAGTTTCTGACAGATGTTGATGTAATTTGGTACAAAAATACTTTTAGAGTAGATCTCACTTTCAAAAATATAAAATGTAGCAAAATTACTTTTTTTGAGGTATTTCCCCGAACATCGAAAAAGGAGCAATTTTTTTTTTTAGTTACCCAATCATTTGGGGTGACGTTGAAAAGGTATTTTCAAATAAAATGTTGTTTTCATACAACATTTTATCATAAAAAATTCCGTTTGTGAGATTTTTAACTTTTAAGGATTAAATCGAAATTCCGTAATGAATTCCGACACTTCTTACATTTTTCTATTGCAAGAACATTAATAAGATTATGCAGTCGAAAATGGATACATTGTTCACCAATTTCAATGAAATAACAGCAATAAATTTATATTTTGTGTTAATACGTGTATTTCTGAAGTGTTAATGCACGTGGATAGATGTCGGTAGTAGTCTATAAACAACAGTGGGTAAGATTTTTTACGAAAGAAATATCGACTCTTCTTAAATTTGTATGTTGCAAAAATTTGAATAAGATTATGCTGACGAAATTGGATAAATTGTTAATAAATTCCAATTAAATATCAGCAATAAATGTATGTTTTATGTTCATTAGTCTATTTCTTAGTATTTAATGGTGTCGATAGATGTCGGTAGCAGTATGTATACAACTTTAGTATCTATTTCAACCTGGGGTGAAATTTTAAACAGATTACCTTCAATGACTCGGAACCCTTCATTGTGCATAGCTCGACATGGCACTTGGCGATTTTTTTCGTATTCATTTCAATGGACAATGCTATACGAATCTATGCCTTGCCTAATATTCCTTGAAAACCGATAACTACAAAAATATCTACCTAAGTTTTGTAAAAGATTGTGTATTATGAGTCACATTTCACCCGAGCGAAGCCGGGTTTTCATCTAGTAATCTATATTTTATATAAACGAATATCAATTTCATTGGTCATCTCATCACGCGTGAACGGATGGAGGAACCATTTCGCTAATTCTTTTTTGTTGTGTTTATTATTGTCAGGAGAAAGTTCTTATGACATAAAAAATAAAAAAGTTAAGCGGAACAATTTGAATGCAATATTCAAAGTTAAGACAGGACAACGTTTGTTGGGTCAGCTAGTTAATAATAAATTTAAATTGTGGTCAATGACAATAACGTTATAACAATAATATATTTTGCTTACAAACATATTTTTTATATTTTGAGTGCTACTACAAAATAGGTCTAATTGTGCGTTATGGTTGAGTTTGTTAAATAAGCCTAATACTCTGGGAAAGTAGCTATTAACCCGATAATTGTTGTGGCAGAGTGAAATGTGAAGTAGATTGCTTGAACGTAATCTTCTAGTGGGAATGTTGAGTCCAATATTGCCAAGGAGTTCCGGACAATCTAATTTATTCCGAGCTATATTAGAAAGAAGACAAATATCAGATATCTTTCTGTGATGATAGAGAGGTAAAATATGGAGCTTACTGCATTGCCGTTCGTAGTCCAGATGTGGTAGTTTGAATTTGAATCCTAGATACCTGACAAAACGTTTTTGGATTTTCTCTATATTGTTAATGTATATATGTATTATAGCAAGGATTCCAAATTTGGCATGCATACTCGAGGTGGCTGCGGACGTAGGCACAATAAAGTACTTTTATAGTTTTCATATTTTTAAAAGCTCTAGAGGACCGTAAAACAAAACCGAGTGCTTTATATGCATTGTCAATAATGTGATCTATGTGTTGATCAAAAAGCAATTTACTATCATGTAATACACCAAGGCCCCTAATAACAGTGGTAGCTTGAAGATTAGATCCCTTTAATTTATATTTGTGACAGAAAGAAATACGTTTTCTGGTGAAAGTGATTGAAGAACATTTGGAAACATTTAAATCTAATTTATTATCTAGACAGTATAAGTCTAGTCTGACCAAGTCTTCTTGAAGAAGTAATGCATCAGCAATATTGTTTACAACATGATAGATTTTCATATCATCCGCATATAATAGAAATTTCGAATTTAGAAAACAGGACCCAATATCGTTGATAAAGATGACAAATAGGAGAGGGCCCAACAATGAACCCTGAGGGACTCCTGACGGGATGTTTGCCCAGTCCGAAGACTGTCCGTTTACAACAACTGCTTGTGTCCTGTTTGTGACATAGGATACGAACCATTTGTAAAGGACACCACGTATTCTACTACTACGTCCGTACGTACTAACTACGTCCATTTTTAACCATAGTGACTTTTCGCATCGCATTTCTCATCAATATACGCCAATCCTTCTACATGTCGTGCGTTGGTCGTTGGTTCGCAAGGTAATAGCTGTCAGAATGACAACATCTTACAGGTCATACACATTGAAGAGAAACAAATAAAAAATGCCCTTCAAGCGCTTGATTTATCAAAGGGTGCCGGTCCTGATAACCTACCTCCAATATTTCTGTCTAGGCTAGCTGCTCACTTGTCTCCTCCTTTGGCCATTATTTTCAACAAGTCCTTGCGTGATGGTGTATTTCCTACGGTTTGGAAGGAGACCAAAATAGTCCCGGTTTATAAAAATGGAGACAAATCCATAGTCTCTAATTACAGACCTATAGCCATTTTGTAAGTTCTAGCGAAAATATTTGAGTCCTTCGTCTGTAATTTATTTTCGTGGCATATATCACAATTAATTGACTATAGGCAGCATGGTTTTGTGAAGCATAGGTCAACAGCTGCCAACCTTGTGGAATATGTTGAGGATCTTGTGGAGGCTGGCGATGCGAAAACACAGATTGATACTGTCTACACAGACTTCAGCAAGGCTTTTGACACAGTAAATCACAGAATCTTGTTATTTAAATTGGAAAAATGTGAAGTGACAAATCCCAAGCTGGGTTGGTTCAAGTCATACCTTTAACAGGCAGCTCAGAGTAGTAGGAAATGTATATGCTTCTGAATCTTTTACCGCAGCCTCAGGAATTCCGCAGGGGTCGCATCTAGGGCCACTTTTCTTTAACATATTCATAAATGATATTTCGAAATGTTTTCATAACTCTAAAATCTATCTTTTTGCTGATGACCTAAAAGCTTGCAAGTTAATTACTACAATAAATGACTCTCAACTTCTACAAATGGACTTAGATAGACTATGCGTATGGTGTAAAGAAAATTATATGTCTTTAAATGTCAAGAAATGTAAAATACATTTCATTTACTAAAAATAGAATTGAGGTGCCTACAATGTATAACATGCGACATGCTAGAGAAAGTTACGACTATCCGCGATCTTGGTGTTTATTTCAACAATAGATTAAGGTTTGACAAGCATATTGATGAAATAATTCTTAGGGCCTCGAAGTTATTAGGCTTTGTAATAAGGGAATGTCAAAACTTTAAAAACGCTGCAACTAAAATTACCATGTTTAACACGCTGGTTAGGAGCCACCTTGAATACTGCAGTGTTGTTTGGTTCCCTCACTATAAAGTACATATAGCAAGAATGGAACGTCTACAGAAACGTTGGCTTTGGCATTTATCATACAGTCTTTTGCATTTTCGAATATACTCACTTGAGGACCGTAGAAAATATTTAAATTTACTATTTCTAAAAAAACTATGCACAGGCTTAATTAACTGCCCCAATCTGCTCAGAAAGGTTAGATTCAATATACCCACTAAAACTCCGAGATCGTGTAGGAAAAAGTTGTTCTCTCACCCGGTTTCACGCACTAATTTGAGGAAATTTTGTCCGTTACCTCGTATGTACTCATTGTATGAAGACTGTCAAAATGAATGTGATTGTCCTTAGATAAAACAAAAAACAGAAAAAACGCCGCTTACTGTTTGTTACTTTTGCTTGGTTTTTGTGTTCCTTTATTTTAAGGTAATATTGTGTTAATATAATTTAGCCTTAAGTAGTTTACCTATTGTTATTTATGCATGCTGTGATTTCCTATAATTGACAGGGCGCGCTTCGCTTAAAACCTATGCATGTTACCTTGTTATTTCACACGGTGTACTTGTTGTTGGAAATCCTAAATAAATAAATATAATAATATAAAATAGTGTAAGAAGAAAATAGTTATTTTTTTAAGTTATTATCTAAATATTCTTAATAGAAATGAAGATTAACACCTACCCGCAGAGAAAACATTACCTACGCTTAAAACGCGCGGGTGCCTCATCCAGTGACCAGTTTTCCGCGCGGAAAGTTTCGTCCCACCCCATAGTGCCACCCACCCTTATCAATTCCGCTTATTTTTTATGCCCGGCAATGGAGGGCTTTGGATGCATTTTGGTATGAAATGATTACATGAAAAAATGTCCTATGTCAAAAATGTTATCTGCGCAGATTCATTGACATGTACTACTAATAGACCAGTGCCGAAGTCTTTGAAAAATGGGAAGAAGTGAAAAAAAAAACACAGTAGAATGAAACCCATTGGAAAAGGAAGAGAATATAACAAAAATGATAGGAAAATAATTTACAGGGGATCTGAGGTCGGGAAGTGGATGGGGCTGAGTTTTTAAGGGTAAAAAACGGTTTATCTCGATTTCCGGCAAAACTACAAGGCCTATGGAAGAAAGTTAAATGGCAATGTTGTAGGTAATAAAAATATCTACAACTTTTGTTTACAAATACCGATCCCCTAGTAAATTATTTTCCTATCATTTTTGGTCTATTCTCTTCCTTATCCAATGGGTTTCACATACTACTATGATTTTTTGGGTTTAAAAAATTATCGACTCTGGTCTATAATGTTGTTGATGATGGTACATTATAACGCTCGATTGGCGAACGTTTGATGCAAAATTAAGCAACTTTGATACAATAGAACTTCAAATATGATAGATAAGAGCGATAGACGAACCGAAGTAAACAAAATTATATCTACTACTTAGCTAATCGTTACAGGTAACAAGTCTCTTAGGTTACGCTTGCAGGAGAGATCGCATTCTTGTGCTCAAAATTTATTCTTAACTCTTAATGTGTTCTCATTATTTAAATAGGTACGTATTCTTGCTATTCAATTCTGACGTTTCGGATTAAACTGTTCGCATGAACATGTTCTCTTCAGATTTCTTTATTTTGCGTAACGTAATAGATGGAACTCAGAAACGCCCAGACGGGCCAATATTTTTTTGGCGGGAATCTAACCCTATCCAGCCAATGCAGTGAGTTAAACGATTACCGCTCAGGCGTTCGTCTAGTATAACTAACCTTTACTTTTTCAATGTCGGCCCCTAAGAGTTGTGAAGTTTGATTCCTCAAACAAATAAACAAACAAAGTTGCGAAGTAGATTTTATAATTTTCCCCCCAGCGGGTATTCCCGAGGCTAGGAATACGCCACACTACACCTCGCCAGTGCATTCCATTTCTGCCGGATAGGACAGACTCCGTCGAATGCAGCGTGGCCAGTGTCTCGGCTTTTGGCTGCCTTGCAATTTCGGCAGATCTGCGCAATCGAAATCGTGGGCAATCTGCGCGCAGGTGTTGTTCGCCACAAAAGCTGCAAAGATCAACAAGATCTTTACAGTTTTTGCGGCCATGCCCGTAGCCGAGACATTTCGTGCACTGCACCAACGGGGACTGGTCCTGCACTGGCACATACTGCAGGTCTATGTGGAGCCCTTCCGCCGACGTCATCCTTTGCCATATCGTGGGAGATACCTGCAGGACCACGTGGTTTTCGTGGGGGTTCCTTGCCTGACTCCCACTCCCCTATGCTCCTCGTAACTTTGGAGGTTTGGACCGGTCCGGCCTGTTTGTCCGGGGAAGAGGAGGCTCTCTTGCCGAGGACACGGGTTGGGAGTCCAGTCATGTGAGGTGGATTCTCATCTTGCGGGGTCTGGGCGGAGGATCGCTTAGTTGGGGTTCGGTGACCAAACATTTAATAAATTATTATAAAATATAATTTGTGATATAATTAATTAATAAAAATGACTAGGTTTGTTTTAAAAGCTAGTAATTTAGTTAGAATAATTAATTTTACAATTGTATATAAAATGTAAATGTGTATATATTGTATATAAATTAAAGTGTAAATAATTATTAAAATTGAAAATTGCAAAAAGTCAATTCTTAAACCTAAGTAAAGTGTAAATATTGTTCGTCTATGACGATTGTCCTATTTTGTAGAATAAAGTTTCAGCTATATTTTATAGCTATAGTAAGTGTAAATTATATCCATCTATGACGATTTGTCCCAATAAGTCAATAATGTTAGTCGTATATTTTAGCTCAGTAAATATACATTTCTTCGTCTAAGACGATTGTCGAATGTGTCATAAATTTTTTAGTTTTTTCCAAATTTTGTCGCTAGACAATTTTAAAATAACTTAAAAGCTATGTCGTTCGGTGAGCAACGAATTGCAACAGTCACAAGGCTTGCCGTCAGACGTCGAATCCCACACTCAGATATCGTCAAAAAGCGTTTTTAATATCTTCAGTTTGTACGGAAGTATGTAGATGATGGCCTGTTCACCACGAATCTAACGTAGTCACAATTGGGTGGGCGGGGGCAGGCAATTTTTTCGTTTTTTTCAGGTCTACACCCTCGAGCGATACGTCGTTGGACGCGGGGCGACGAGGAGAGAGCGGGGACGAAAAAGTTGCGTCGGAAATTGCAGGAAAAATTTCGAGTTATTGCCAAAAAAGCTTCAAAATTACGAAGTATAATTAAAATTTATTTTTCAGGTCTGAATTTTTCAGCGCCACTGCACTGAAAAGCAGCGGGAGCAGCTGACCAGCAGAATTGGTAAGAAACAATTTAGAAATAGTTGTAAAATTGACCAATTTAAACAATTTTATATATTAGCAGAACAACTCTGTATGTTTGTTCCGGGTAATCTCCAAAACGGCTGGACCGATTTTGACAGGACTTTCACTGGCAGGTAGCTGATGTTATATGGAGTAACTTAGCTATCTACCAGTGAAAGTCCCGTCAAAATCGGTCCACCCGTTTCGGAGATACTCTTTGATTTCATGTGTTTTTATTTTTTACGCGGAACCTTATAGTTTTTCTAAAACTAAAGTAGCCTAAGTTACTCCTTATAACATCAGCTATCTGCCAGTGAAAGTCCCGTCAAAATCGGTCCAGCCGTTTCGGAGAATACCCGGAACAAACACACAGACAGACAGACAGACAGACAAAAAAAAAACGCGTTTTTGCTATAGGTGTCGTATGTACTTTGATATGCACTTAGTGAAAAGGTGTTATTTTGATATTACAAACAGACACTCCATTTTTATTTATTTGTATATATTGTAATTACCAGGTACTATTAAAACTGATTGTTTAAAAAGAATAGTACATTGTTACCCAAGAGGTGAAGGTAACTTATTTTGTCCCGAAACGGGGTTTCGATAGTTCGATAGTTCGAGGGACAAAATAAAGTCATTCACCCGAGGTAAGCGCTGTGCTTTTCATTACGAATACAAGGAAAGTAAAAATAAAAACAGGATTAACTAAAGAGATAATACAAGGAAGTATGGACAATATTCTACAATTCGAAAAAACTAATGAAGGTGGGATTGCTATTTGCCGCCTATTTTGTTTTTTTTTCCATTGGCCTGATTCAATAGAAATTTAAAATAGAACTATTTTTTTGTTAACAATTTGACAGCTGTCAGTTTAAAGCGATTCTCCCTGGGGCTGAAAAGTATTACTTTCAACCCGCTCCTCACGCAACTTCAGACCTACTTTCCGAGTATGAGTAATGAAAAAATATTTTCCTACCTGCAGGGCTATTCGCTATCACTGTTGACAGCTCATAGCAAAGGTAATGTAATAGAGAAGAGTCGGGAGTCCGAATATGTTATTTTTATAGTTTCATCTGACGTCAGGTCCACTTTATTGTCATCAATACAAATAATTAAAATTGGAGTGTCTGTTTGTAATATTTAAATAACACCTTTTCACTAAATGCATAATAATATAAAAGTACATACGACACTTATAACATAAACGCGATTTTAATTTTTTTTGTCTGTCTGTCTGTCTGTATGTCTGTCTGTCTGTGTGTTTGTTCCGGGTAATCTCCGAAACGGCTGGACCGATTTTGACGGGACTTTGATTGGCAGATAGCTCATGTTATAATGAGTAACTTAAACTACTTTAATTTTAGAAAAAAAAATTAGAGTTTCGCGTAAAAAAATAAAATCACGTGAAATCCAAGAGTATCTCCGAAACGGTTGGACCGATTTTGACGGGATTTTCACTGGCAGATAGCTTATGTTATAAGCAGAAACTTTGGGTACTGTTATTTTAGGAAAAAAAAACCAAAATTGGCCCTGTCGCGCGGGCTCAGAACGCGGGAGCGGGCTTTTGCGATAGGTATATAAAGAAAAAATTGATTAAGCATAGGTGTTTCTTTATCAAATTCATTATTTTAGTAAACTCTGCGAACTGAACAAACATTTTTTGGTTAATTAAATTTTTGTTAAGTGTAATTTCACGTGGACGAAGTGGCGGGCTCAGCTAGAGTTCAATAAAAAAATAAAGTATCTGTCAACATTAGGGATACGCAAATACTTGTCGATATTATCGATGTTTTGCGCCATGACTAGTGATGTACTTATCGATAATTTGTACGATAAAAATCAGACCCCAGCTAGGCACACATTTTCATTCATAATTATACATTTGAATGAAAGTCGATTATATGTGAATTATTTTATTAATATTATAAAAGTTTATTATAATACATCAATTGATTTGCAACAATGTAACTATGTGCTATTATCGATAGTTTAGTTATTGTTTCATTTTTAACAATTCATATTATGTACTGTAATAATTTAAACGATTAAAATATTCTGATTCTTAATAGGTATAAATATAACTGCTTTTCGGAGTTAAGCAACGAATAAAATAAAGGCGAAATTGTGTTTTTTCTGTGATAATCAACATCTATTTATATAAAATACTGAAAACATATTTACAACTAGCTGTGCCCGCGACGTCCGCGTGGAATTTAACTTAATAAAATTCAATTTAACAAAAAATTGTGTAACTGATTAACAGCATTACACATTTTGTCAGAACACTTTAATACATTGATCGGGCATATTCATAAATTTTAATTGATCATTACAGTAATTATAATATTTTTTTAATTGGTTCGCCATTCCTTTCAACCCAACGCACCTTATTAACAAAAAATACTGGTCTGATAACTTTTGATTAATTTTAGTTAAATTAAATTAAAATAAAACAGGATAATGATCAGACTGGTAAACCCCACATGAGACAAATGCTTTTTGGCTGCGCTAATTGTCAAACAATGATCTAGCCAACGTCACGAGCTGCTAGCCTAACAAACAAATGTATGTGTATCCTTGGGCAGAGGCTCATAGTCGGTGCAAAACCAAGTCTGCTTATTACAAACAGAAATAAGTTCACTAAAAAACCGTGAGCCAGGATTGGCATTAAAATCACCTAGTATTGGGTGGATTTAATTGGGTGGACACACTCAGTATTGGGTGGATTTCCCAACAGCAAAATTCGCGGCATGGATGAAATCGGTAGTGTGGAACGTTACTATACAGTTCTATTATTTTTTCTAACTAGAAGAGGTATAACTACCTATACGAGGCAATAAATATTTCTTAATTAAGTTTGCATTCAATTAGAAAAAAAATCTAAAGCCCTGATTTTTGCATTTAGGTAGCTGTCCGCAAACATTTTCCAGTGTATTTTCCCTCGTACAACAAAAACTATTAGTTACTCAGATTTATTGCATCTTTTATTTTAATCGTGAATAGTGACAGTATTATCACAAAGAAGCTTTATAATAATATCTCCCCAATTTAATAACTGGTAAGTAGAAATGCATGTGTCCCAGAAAGTCCTTTGATTTCGGTGACCTAAAGTTTGTCCAGAATATTTTTGTATAGAACAACTCTAGCTCCCCCCTAATGCCCTTAGCAGTTACGTACCAATGCTGCCTAAGTGCTTATCATGAGAGGACTTGCGCAGCTTGCCTGCGTATTCCCGAAAAATACGAAAGTATTTCATATCGGTGTCAGGGGACAACTTTCTTTTCATTTCCGTTTATAGGTATAACTTGTCATCCAATTAGCTAGTACATTTAATTAAGTATTCTTAGTAGAGTTAAGTAGCAAGCTATGTGTACTATGTTTATTTGTGTAGTATTCACTACATCCCAATAGTTTTCTAGTAATTCCTATTTTTGACCCTGTTTTTAATTTCAGTGTTCTCATTTCCTGACATCCTCAAGTGATGCAAAAAGCCCGCTCCCGCGTTCTGAGCCCGGGCGTGCTTAGCCCGCGCGACAGGCATCAATTGTAATATATATTTTTATTTTTCTTAAATAAAAGTTACTCCTTATAAGATCAGCTGTCTGCCAGTGAAAGTCCCGTCGAAATCGGTCCAGCCGTTTCGGAGATTCCCCGGAACAAACACTCAGACAGACAAAAAAAAATTAAATCGCGTTTTTGTTATAGGTGTCGTATGTACCTACTTTCATATGCATTTAGTGAAAAGGTGTTATTTTGATATTACAAACAGACACTCCAATTTTATTTATTTGTATAGATAGTATTTCGTTTTCGTTTTAATTTCATTGAAGAAATGTTTTTATCCGTGATTTCGGCAGATGACCGCTGCGCTAGATTATTTACGTACAGGCTGCTCCAAAATGGTATTTTAGAAAATGTTGAATTATTTTATACATAATAATTATTAAAAAAAGTTTATATCTCGAAAATCTGAAAATGCGAAGCCTAATATGTGTATTAATTTAAAGCCTCCATGGTAGCGCCATGCTGTATATCTAACATATTTTTGGAAATAAATAAATATTTTTTCATTACTCATACTCTGAAAGTAGGTCTGAAGTTGCCTGAGGAGCGGGTTGAAAGTAATACTTTTCCAGCCCGGGAGAATCGCTTTCAACTGACAGCGGTCAAATTATATAAAAAAAACTAGTTCCATTTTCACATTTCTATGGAACCATGTTCAAACTTTTTCTACAGTCACTCAATTACAGCACGATGTAAATTTGAAATAACATAAAGTTAAGTATTAATTAAATATTATATATTTTTAAATGACTTAATTATAATTTAGTTTCAACAATTTCTTTAAAATAACATAGATTTGGGTAAAATATTTAAAAATGAAAATGAAAAATAATGGCTAAATAATGAAGTTAGCCGGCCAACGAAAAAAAAAAACAAAATAGGCGGCAATCCTAACTTTTTTTTTTCGAGTTGTAGAGTATTGTTCATACTTCCTTGTATTATTTCTTTAGCCAATTCCTGTTTTTATTTTTACTTTCCTTGTATTCGTAATGAAAAGCACAGTGTTTACCTCGGGTGAAAGACTTATTTTGTACCTCGAACTATTAGCGCCCTCGCTACGCTCGGGCGCCAAACCCCGTCTCGGGAAAAATAAGTCACTTTCACCACTCGTGTAACAATGTACTATTTTAAAACTTTATCGCCGTAAATTTAGCCCCGCTACTCACCAGCCAGATCTGCATCTCCGAGTTTTTTTTTTTTTGTATCCGGGCCTCTATGGCCCGGCCGCGTTCAACCTCTGATGTGCCCCCACTTTTCAGAGACCTTTATTACACACATTATAAATTAAATGTACATACCATTTTTATTTAAATAAAAGTTACGCAGGTTTTATTAAAGCATATTTCTCAAAAACGAGTAAAAATTAAAACTTATCAATATATACAAAAGAAATGGGACAGCGGAACAAATAACAATAGTTATAAATAAACAAGATTCCCTCCCATTCTATTGCGCGAATAAGTCAGCTGGCGTAATTAATAGCGCAGTGTTGTATAAGTTGCTGTAGGGTCTTATTAGCATACTTATACTGGGCAATGCAGTAAGACATGCTCCACTGACGCGCTCACACCCGGTTCACAGATGCAAGATGGGTCCTCCTTGCACTTTAAACGGTTCAAGTACTCTGAGAACCCACCGTGCCCGGTCAGAACCTGTGTGAGCGTGGCAGTGGAATGAATCTTTCTAATTGTCTTATAGGATACCACCAGGTCAGGGAAAAACATTTTCGTTGTAGATGCAGTGGTGTCAGTCTTGTACTTACGGTTCTATTGGTCCAGCGACTCCAAGCGGATTTGTCGCTTGACGAATGATACCGGACATTTGTCGTACGTTGTCTTGGTCTTACTATGCAGCGCTGCTTGCTTTGCCAATTCGTCCGCTGTCTCGTTACCCTGCGTGGGCTTCTGGAGTCTGCACTGGGCGATGTTGTTCCTCGCCTCGGCGGCGAGCGGGTGAAGAGAGAGCGGGCTGACCACTGTCTCGAGTGCCGAACGCGAGTCGCTTATTACAGCGAGATTGGCGCTTCTGCACTCTAACGCGTATTTCGTGGCTCGGCATATGGCCAAAAGTTCAGCTTGATAGACCGTGTAGTAAGACGACAGTGTATACTCAGTGTATACCGTGTATACTCTTACTGCGCTGCTTACGTAGGTGGTCACGCTTTGATCATCCGTCAAGCTTATGAACTTAAGGTCCATTATGTTTTGCCGGATGCGGAGTACCCTTATACGCCAGTCTGCTTTCGACTTCCATGTCGCCTAGCTCTGGTCGGGGTACTCCCCTATTGGCCTTGTAAAGAGAGGCCGCTTCGCGTACACGAATATCGAGGGGCAGTAACCCGGTCAGGGCGAGGGACGCGTTCAAAGACACCGTCTTGTAGGCCTTGCACATCTTTTGCGCAAAGCCCCTCTGGACAGTGTTAAGCTGCTTCTGAGCAGTAATCTTGTTTGTTGACGGCGACTAAGCACTGGCAGCGTACATGATGATGGGCTCAATGGTGGCAGTATAAATCACCCGGATAGCAGCAGCTCCGACTTGCGGTATAATAGGTGAGGTATGAGGTATGGCCCTAAGGCGTCAGGCACGGGAGAGCCCGTTCAGGGGCTCGTGAGGGGGCGCTGTGTTACCTGTACCAACACAGCGCCGCTCGGCTGGACTGGGTGGCCTTTTACACTACCCAGAGCGGGGGCCCCCGACACACGCGGCACAGAGGGTATAGAGTTGGTTTTTAGTGGGTATGCTATGCGCCTCCGTGGTGCGAGTGACTCCCACATATCCCTTCCGCCTCTCCCGGGGCGGAAGGGAATCAATAAAAGATGTTCCAACTTATAAAGGTATGGCACAAGTGGGAGTGCTAGGCCGGACAACCTCCTCGTGGTGTACTCTGGGCACTGCCGACAATCTCCCCAGGCTGATAGTCTGGCGGGAGGAGTCGCTCGCACCGTGCTTGGTACCTCTCTGATTTCAGAGAGGATTGTAGCATGGCGCGGACGACTTGGCGGCAACGCCATTTTGGGGGCGGCGATCAGGACCGTGGTGGGCTGCTGTTGGGAGAGGCCCTTAACCTGAGCCCCCTTTCCCCTGGACCCCCAACCTGGTGGCTGAGCGGGATGCGGGTCGAGCACTGCGTGAGGGCAGCGGAGCACGCTGCGAAGCCTTTGGTGGCAGACACGGGGGTGTCTGTCATTACAGCATGGGCTCGAGAGGGAGCGCTGTGTTACGTGTGTCAACACAGCGCCTAAGGTCAGAGAGGCGTGTCCGTTAGACACGCCCCCAGTGAGGGGGCCTCAACAGGTCGACGTCGCGCCGGGGATGCGATAGTAAGCGGCAACGTGAACTCGGGTCCCCGGCACTTGAGACAGAGAGGATACACCGTTGGTTTTAAGTGGGTATGCCATACGCCTTCGTGGTACGGGTGACTCCCACATACCCCTCCTGCCTCCCCCGAGGCGGAAGGGAATTTAAAAAGGATTACCCAATGAAAAAAAATAATTATGGGACAAGTTTTCAGCTTGCCTCAAATACCTACCCAAAACTTGGTGCCAGTTCTCCTACTATCCAGTTAAGCTGAATATTTGATGGGTAATTTATTGAAATTGACATGACTGATGAACTCACTACACATTTTACACCCCATATTTAGGGGTAGAATTTTCCAAAATCCTTCCTTAGTGGATACCTACGGTATGAAAGGTACCTACTGTCAAAATTTCATAGTTCTGACACCAGCGGCTTGGCCTGTGCGTTGATTCCTTTGTTTTGATGACTGAATTTGCAAAAAGTACCTAAATACACGTATGTGACAAAAACACAGACTTTGAAATACTACGTAAAAGCAGACCAAGCATTTGCTGTAAATTCCGTGGAAATTTTGCACAGAATATAACAGGGCCGGACTGTACCACCGTACTTCATTCGGAAACTATTGATTATAGAACAAAAAATATTCTGCAATATTAAATAACATATCAATATCTACAAAAAACTTCGCAGTATCATATGTCCAACTGTTATAGTTACGTTAGTAAAACTACTTTTTTACATTTTATAAGTTGATAAAAATGCCGACCAAAATCAGACCATTTTATCTATACCTTAGTATTAATGCTTATCCAAATAAATGCTTTCATATTATTTGAAACTATTTTCATAGCTGTGGATTACTTTTTGAATTATTTAAATCGGACATTCCAATCAAAAGATATTCCGAATTTAAAAATGTAAATCTAAGCAAATTCTAATAGAAAAATAAACGCCGCCGCGCCGTGGCCGGGCACCGAATTACGGGAGAAGGTGTGCACATCTATGAAATAGGTTACGTTAGGCAGTTCTTTTCAGAACGATTTACTTAAAAATTGTCTCTGAATGGTCGACCCGTGTAAATCCGGCACTGGCCGCTAGTTTATAATAACAATATGTAATACTAGCTGTGCCCACGGACTTCGTCCGCGTAGTATTTAACGTAACAAAAATTTCGGGATTATCGGGATAAAGATTATCCTATATGTTAATCCCGGTTATAAACTATCTGTGTTCCAAATTTCATCCAAATCCATTCAGTAGTTTTTGCGTGAAGGAGTAACAAACATACATCCATCCACACTCACAAACTTTCACATTTATAATATTAGTAGGATTTTGTACCTCCTGCAGTACTGGTCCAGTTAAATTGTCTTAACTCTGAAAAGATCGCATTGAACTGGGATATACTGGGAATATTAACATACTACTGGATTTTGGTTGAAATAAAACTATTTTTACGGATTATATCGCGTTTATTTTTACTTTTTGTGTTCCCGACGTTTCGGTTGCTTTACAGCAACCGTGGTCACGGGGGGACTGAGGTGTTAGACGTCCTGATGTCATAGTTAAAAACTGGGTACCCTCAAAATTTAGTTGGTATTTGCGGTCCGATCCACGCAAAAAAAGCAAAAGTAGCAGTAAAAGTAGTTCTATTTTGACATTTCTATTAAACCAGGCCGGCCTAATTCTACTTTTAATTCTAATTCTACTGCTACTTTTACTACTACTTTCACTTTTACTTTTACTTTTACTTTTACTTCCACTTCCACTTCCACTTCCACTTCCACTTCTATTCGTAATGAAAAGCACAGTGTTTACCTCGGGTGAAAGTGACTTTTTTCGTCCCTCGAACTATTGGCGCCCTAGCACTTTCACCCCTTGTGTAACAATGTACTATTCTTGAAAAACGTTAGTTCTAACGATGATTTACGAGCATTACAACTTTTTGATCTGGCAACACTACTACCATAATTAAAATTTGCTAATAAATTAAATGTGGCCGCCGGGACTCTATGTGAGCAAGCTCGTTGCTATTTTACCTTGTTTTTATTTTAAATCGTTAAAATAGTCCTTTTTTCCCTCGTAAGTCAGTTGTGTAAAGTCTCGCTCCTCTAGGTGTGTTTGTGCTGTTGTGCGATTGGTTTTAAAGAACTTAGCTATGACTCATTTTGTGATTGTGTTGGTCAGTATTTATTTACCATCATGTCGAACAGAAAATGTTGTGTCCCTGCAATGTTCAAACATTGAAAATGATGTTACTATACGATACATACATAAAAATCCGTACTTACAAATAGGTATCCCATCAAAAACAAAACTTGTAAAAAAACCAAGTCTCGCAACTCTGTTCTTCTACCGTAAAAAGTTGTGAGATCTAAGTAATACCAAGTCAGTTACTATATTAAGTCCCCAATTAAGGGACCTTCTTGTCTTAAGTTATTTTAAGTAGGTAATTAGCTTAGATTACAACATCTTATAGTGACAATATCAATAATAAAAAAACTTTTGTTTTAATAGAATAGATTGACTTGGCAATCGCACTATTAAACTAAACTAAATACATTGTGTTTTCATGCGGTCCCTTAATTGGGGACTTAATATAGTAAGTGACTTGGTATTACATAGATCTCACAACTTTTTACGGTAGAAGAACAGAGTTGCGAGACTTGGTTTTTTACAAGTTTTGTTTTTGATGGGATCTCATTTCTTTTTGTAGATATTGTTCTTTCTTTCATAGAAATTTCGGGCAATTTAGTCTACTTCATACTTTATTGAGGGATTTTGGTACAATTCATATCATAAGTAAGACATGACCCATTCTTGCTTTTTCATTCCGATGACCATTTTACAAGTTACTTTTCAACATAATTATATCTAGGTACCTGTTATTCCATTCCATTATTATAATATAGGTACATAATATGTACAGGTACACCGATACATTAACTGCAAATGTAAATTTGTTATCCTATATATTTATATAGGATTACAAAGTTATTTATGCAGTTGAAGTAACTAGAAAATTGGTCGGAAATTATAAAATATTTTAGTTTTCCCTTGATTTGTACACTAAACACTAACTGCATTCTAAATTTGAAGCTTCTATGTCTGCTAGAAGTGCCTTAGAGTTTTGATGATCGGTCAGTCAGTCAGTGAGTGACAAAATCAAGAATTTTGACTACTTATAATTCTTAAACTACTTGTTCAATTTGAATGAAATTTGAAATATACCGTGTTTATACAATGCCTGCTTGGTTACTGAAAATTCAGGGTTCTAGTTTTATCCACAACGAAGTTATAGGGGTTCGAAAATGGCCTGAACTGCTTCGAGAAAAGGTACGGCCGTGCCGCGCTCGACGTGCCGTGCTCGACTTGGGGGGGCACTGCCGTGCCCCCAGATACATATAAAAAGCATTTTAGTTGTGTTTATTTAATAATTCTCTTAAATTTATATATTAGGTGTCAAGCGGAGAGATCGCGTCCGAAATACCACCCTGCGCTCCATTACTCGCATCACTGACGTGGAGGCAAAGACCGCAAAGTTGAAGTGGAAGTGGGCTGGTCACGTGACACGTATGGTCCCGCAAAGGTAGGTAAAAGCTATCACAAATTGGGTGCTAGCAGACGGCTGCCGCAGCCGGGGTAGACCTTTGATAAAGGAAGGAAAGGATACAGTACTTCATACTTCATTATTATTCAAATGCGATCTCGCGGCAATGACAGTTTGTGTAAAGCGCGCCGGCGCGCGGGGCCCAGTGTCAAAACTGTGCAAAACGACGTCAAAACTATGGATACGCCTCACGATTTCAATTCAATTACCTAAGAATATTATAACGTGGCGGGTTATATTCAAAATACCGTTTTCGTAAGAGAAAAAGTATTAAGCAAATATGGAAATACTTTGATTTTATTTTATCGGTCCACAAAAAAAAAACATTAAATAATAAATACATGAGATTTCAAAAAACGGGGACTTAAAAATGAAATGTGACATTTAAATTAATTATAAGCGGCACGACGTCCTTATGATGTGTACAGTGTTAAGTTAAACCGTATTAGAGAAGCAGCCTGGTAAAAAAATATAAGAAGTTATACACAAGCAAAGACAAGTGATGGAAGTGTTCATTATACTCGTATTGCTTGGCGCAGTATCGCTAGGCTTGGTATCGTGACGACTGTTTGGCACAGTGGTTTGCACGTATACCACTGGGCTCACTGTACCGGGTGGTTGCGAGTTCGATTTGCGTTCCGGGAAATTTCGGAAATGGCCTTTCTGTAATTCGCCCTGGTCTGGTTGTCACCGGGATTGCCCCCAGTCCATTATACGGTACCAAGTATGATATCGGTGCTAGTTTTTCTCAAATTCAGATATCTTATCTATATGTATATATTATGATTATACAACAAGCCAACAAGTTTTGATTTTCAAGCATGCTAACGAAAAAGTTCCTACCTTATTCATTATTTCAATGACGTGACGTTGGTATATCCATATATGTACATACATGCCTCTATATAGGTATATTTATGAACTACTATCAATATATATATTATGTATAACTAGCTACTATACACCAGCTGTAACTACTATTGCTATAATGAGATTTAAATGAGAATAGGATCGACTTTGCGCCATATTGTGACGTCATAGCTGTCAAATCTAAACAGGTAGGGTGAGCAAAGCAAGATATTTTTTAAATAAAATTTATTTGCAAAGGTTGAGTGACAAAGTCATCACTGCTGCTTTCCGCTATAAAATTATTGTATGAAATGAATTATTGTAGGTTTTTATAATTTATTACGCCAACTGCTATTTAAAATAAAAAAGGGGCATTCAGTTACGTGTATTTATAAAAAAAATTAAAAAATATCATCGTCTTCGAACGGTTTTAAAAAACGAAGTATGACTTGTAATAATTAAATATTATATTAAGTCAATTTACTACTAATTTAACCTTTTTATTTTAATTTGATGTAAGACTATTATTATTGATATGCAAATATTTATTTTGCAAATCATACTTTTCGAGTGACTTTTGACATATAGAGGTTATTGACTTTCCTATTCTTATTTGAATCGCACTATAGTATTTATATTGATAATATATATTGATAGTAGTTCCCAAGAGGCAGCACGATCATCGTTTCGCATTATGAAACGAAGATATATCTCTATTTCATATCGATGCCTTCCGGCCAAAAAGGGATAACCGACACTTTGCAAACTTTACAGGAGAGAGGTTTAAAGTTGAAAAAAAACGAAAAAAAAACATATAAATTTTTCTGTAGGTTCCGAAAGCTTGCAATTTTGCACATATAGCTTTTAATTATTTCTCTACAAAATGGCATCATTAATTAAACACAAATCAGCCTCCTAACACCACTTTCTGTCTCTTACACCCAAATGACCCTAATTTTACCAACAGGAAAAACGTCTTAAATGAAAACCACTAGTGATTCACTTCCAGCCTAAATGATTTAACTGCAACTTATGTTTTATTTAAATCGAAGAAAAATGGCATAATGGTGAGTTTTGATAATTCAAATTGGGGCCATAATGATATAAACGGTTATTGGTTTATGATAGTCGGACAAGGAAATTGTAATAAGTTAACAAAACATCAATGAAAGATATAGGAAAACTATCAAACGCTGTATTTAAGTCTTCCAAAATTAAATGATCAAATAGGTATTCTATTAGCTGTATAGCATTATTGACAAGAGGTGCCAAATTAACTAGGTGTAGCTACCTAGCCAACATTATTGAATACATTTTTCTTGCTAATTCAATTTTTATTCAATAAAAAAGCCTTATTTTTAGCAATATTATTAAAATTATTCTAAAAATAACAAAAAAAGTGTCGACGTAAGAAAATAATAAATACAAAAAGGCAGAAAAAGTTATAACGCATTTTGGGGCGTGGGCGATGTTCTCAAACACAAACTCTTTTTTTTTATTCAAGTAAGCCAACAATGCATTTATGTATAGTGAGACTCACCACCCGTTTGGAATGCTGCTTCCACTGAGATGATCCGGCAAGAAGCTCAATGGCTACTCTTTAAATTAATAAAAGATGGTGTACATTCTCAGGAATAGTAACAGAATGTGAGCAGGCAACACCATTGTCATTAATAAGGAAATAGTAATCAAATTTTACTCAGATTTAGTTATATAAATAACATGGGAAAGCTAGTTTAGTGAGGTATGCATACCGACTCACACTTTACATCAATTTAAATGTTTAAAAAGCAAAATAATTATTAATAAAACAGAGGTGGGTAACAAGATAATTGCTTTGGTGTGTTGTTTTCCATGCTATAATCAGTAGGACCTTTTGATCCACTGGTTAAGGTACTGCATCCCCTTGTCATGCTGAATATCATCGTTTTAGCCCAGAGACGTCAACTGCTGGATATAGGCCTCCCGCAAAGTTTTCGACAACGACCTGTCATGTTCTGTTGGCATCCAGCGGTTTCCGGCGACCTTCACTAGATCGGCAGTCAACCTTATTGGTGGCCCTCACACGCATCGCCTTCCAGTGCGTGGTCGCCATACGAGAACCTTTCTGCCCTATCAGCTATCGGTTCTTCGGACTATGTGTCCCGCCCACTGCCACTTCAGCCTACTAATCCGTAGGACTCAAACTCAAACCGGTGTCCTTTGTTCGTCTATGAATATCTTCATTACTGATGCGATCTCGTAGTGATAATCCAAGCCTTCGTATGAGGCCCATAGTTAACGAACAAGTCTCAGTGGCATAACTCATCAGCGGTAGCACATAATGGTTAAAGACTTTCGTGATTAAGAGGTAATTCGGTCGAAAATACATTTTGAAGCATCCCAAATGCTGCCCAGCCGAGTTAGATTCGATGATCGACCTGTCTTCTGAAATTCGACTTGCCTAATTGGAATTTCTTCCCCCAGGTAGATGTAGTCATAAACAACTTCGAAAGTAGTTCTTTCTTACCTTATGTGTCTGTGTTGAATGTGTTTATTTCTCTCTTTTAGTGGTCCCAACTAGTGCCCATGCATGTTTTATATTTTGTAATTTATGTCACACGATTGGAAAACTTTAATCACCAGTCCTGCGGTATACGCATGAGCATTTTCTGGCATAAACACGAACATTTCTTCATTATGGAGTATCGGTAATTGGTTGGGGCTATATTTGGCGAGTACGGAGGATGCTGTTTCCAATTGCAGGTCTTTAATGTTAAAATAGGTTGTCGTGAGTCCTTGGGCTAGTTGGGTCTTGCGTTATCATGCAGCAATAATGTCGAAGATGCTATTTGAGTTTCCGTCATCATTGTTCGAAGTTCTTCACAATAGATATCTGCTGTTATTAATGCACTATATCTCAAAAAGCTATAGTGAATTACATCATGAAGTGACCACCAAACAGATATCATAACTTTTTTAAGGGTTAGCGTTGCCTTAGGAAACTGTTCCAGTATTTGAAACATTAAATTTCTCGCTTGCAGTCATCTTAGAGAACAATTCAGTCTAAAATCCGTTTATTTCTGAACCTTCTCATTAAATCAAGGCATGGTTCAACGGTGGCTTCTATATTCTCATCAGTTAATTCATAAGATACCCATTTATCAGGTTTTTTAAAGTGCAAAATAGTCCATATTATTGTTGGTATATTAATGTCAAACCATGTCGTTAATTGCTAGAAATCGGCATCCACCATTACTTTTATTTCATTAGTGCCTGGTCTTCCTCGTGGTTCCATAAGTAGAAGTTACCACTAAGAAAGCAATTAAACCAAAATCATTCGCCAATCGTACCCTCTCCAGACGCAGCATTGATATTGCGAACAAGAGCTTATCCTTCTGTAGTAACTTGTAGATTATAGCTAAAAAATGGTTCACTGAAATAACCTGCGTGCACTTGTGGCGTTTGTGCCGCGATTGCCCAAGCATCGGATGTACCCTGTGTGACCTTAACCCCTTTTGTACCGAACGAATGGAAGAGATAACTCGCTTTTTAGTTTTTGTTGCACAGGGTAACCGACAAAAGGGTCACTTTATAGTTTTATTTTCTTATCTAACCACCACACTCGTTATATTCATCGTGAGGGAAAAAAAGGCCAAGCGACAAAATTAGAGGCCGAATTCGTTAGGGCAATTTGGGTTAAGCTCCTTCGAAAATGGGTATAAGATAGGGAAAAAAGCACTAAGCTACCAAATACATGTCTAAAAATCCGGCCTAAATGTCATACATTCAAATTATGTTGTTTCATAAAACAGCCCTATCGTCTTAACACGAATTCTTGATGGTAAAATTGCAAGCAAAATTTGATTAACGCATCTTTCTACATAGATTACTTCCAGCCCAAAAAGGTTAACGTTCAGACAGGAGAAATTTATATTACGCCCAAATGACATAAATCTCAGTTCTGGAAAACAATTTTTATCCATCCACCAACATAAAAAAAACCATCAAAATATTCGTCGTTTACGTCCAAGAAATTTGCCTCAAGGCCTCAATTTACGAACTGCGTAAGCGACAAAAAGTATGTCGTAGAGCCATAAAACCCAGACCAATCGACGCAGAAAAATCAGCCGATTCCAACCATATATATAAGTCGATTTCGCCCAAAATGTCGCTTATCCCTTTTTGGCCGGAAGGCATCGATATATTTATATACAAAGTATTCTGTGATCATCTTCATCATCATTATTGCTAACCAGTTGTTACGGGCATAGATACGATATGATGACTCTGTCATCTCTGTGGACAGAAATGGCCGTATCTTTTCATTGCGTTAAGACTAAAGCGCCCATCTAGCCCGCGAAGTTCAAATTTTTTGAGGTTTTTTAGAAATTTTTCAAAATCTGACAATAATAAAAGGCACATTTTGTAAAGACCGTGTGCAGTGCATTTATTAATATATCCAACTTACTCTATAACATTTCAAGAACGACAGCTATCCAGATAATCTGGCAATTTTTGTATATTTAGTGATTAACTAGTATCATATCCACCGTGATAATATTTAGAGTAAAATAAATGTATTAATAAACGCACTGCATACTGTGTTTGTCGCAAATCACAAAATGTTGTCTTAAATGTTTTCAGATTTTGGATAAACTATAAAAATACTCGAAAATTTAGAATTTCGCGGGCTAGACAGGCGCCTTCACCTTAACTTATAAGCCTAAATGTTTTAGATCTCACAAGGACTATATCATTTGATATTTGGTATTAATTTCAACTTGATGACTCTATCCGGTTTTTACAAAAAGGGTCTTGACAAACATACAACAAAGTGATTCTAAAAAGGTTCCGTTTATTCTTTTTAAGGTCCGGAACCCTAAAAACGAAAATAATTGTATTTTTGGTAGATTATTATTATTTAGCTACAGTTCTGCCATCTAGTGGCAAATGTATGAACGTGGTTTATTTTAAAACAGCGCCCTCTAAGATATTTTTGGTTAACTTTTACTAAAGCTTTTCTAATTAGTTTGCTCATTCCGAACTATTTTTGATACTGCAGAGATATCACTGTTTTAAGAATTAAATCTGACCTTCACAATATTACCTATGTACTTATTGTTGCTTTGAATATTATTTTATAAAATTTAGAAATAAATTATCACTTTTTCATGGAAAGCACCACCGTACGCATTATAAGATAACGACATACTGAGGAATAACTGAATAAGAAATAATTAAATAATGGTCTACTATAAACTTTTGGTTCTTCGCTTCTTTCGGGCGTCTCTAGACGGCACTGTTTTTTTCTCCCTGACACATCATGTCATAGAAACACCAAGGGGTCGCCAATGCCCAGTGTGGAGACCGGTAGGTATTGGCGAGCTGAACGGCTTCCAGTACGTGGGCGTTGCGTAAACCATGCAATTCTCGCCCAAGATTCCGTACATAACTTACCATTGATGGAAATGAATGCATACCTGGACTTAAACACCAACCCAGGACTGATTCGGGGGATTTTTACTATATTTCGGTTACTCAACCATACGAATAATAGAAATTCATTCAAATAATACTCTGTGGTGGTGATATTGATAATAATAAAGTTGTCATCAATTTGTTAACCCTTAGCATAGGGATTGCAAACCGGCACCCATTTCAATCCGGTCGGATTGGTCACATCAAGGCTATTTTACTTTCCCTTCCAAAATTAACTGTTTAAAACATGTTTAACTGCACCTAAGGTTAAAAAAGCGACCAAGTGCGTATCGGACCACGCATATCAATAGGGCTCCATAGATATCACACAAAAAATAACCTTTCTGAGCTCAATATTTCGTTAACGGAAATTAATTTTAAATACTGTGAAAAAACCTCAATATCATTTTACTTATTTTAAAACACCTATCAAAGAGGTATCCTTGAATATGTGTAGTGGGGTACCTACCACTCCAGGGGTTGGATAAACATTTTTTTTACTCTCCTTTCTTAAGTGCGGGATACCTATAATAATAATAATTTTGCTTTCAAATATTTAAATACCCAGTTTTGTAGGGGTACCAAAAATCTATTTTTGTGCCAATTCAAAGCCTTCTAGCCCTAATAGTTCTTGAATAAAATTACTCTGATGTCGCAAGGACGAACAGACGAAAATTACGAAATTATTAGAGACTAGTTTATGCCCGCGACGTCGTCCGCGTAGTATTTAACTTACCAAAAATTTCGGGATTATCGGGATAAAGTATCCTAAATGTTAATCCCGGTTATAAACTATCTGTGTTCCAAATTTCATCCAAATCCGTTCAGTAGTTTTTGCGTGAAAGATTAACAAACATACATCCACACTCACAAACTTTCGCATTTATCATATTAGTGGGATTATGGAACCCTGTAATTGATATTTTATTTCAACATAAGCAACAATGATGTAGAAAACAACAACGTAAATCTAGTATGTAGTGTAACTAGTTCAATTTTAATCTGTATATTCTGGTCTGAGGAGAAATAGGGTGGGCCAGGCGAGTACTTTTGTAAAAAAATATAGTTACCCGGATCCGGTAGACGTCAAATGATGCTGGATCCGCCGGATTACGGGATCCGAGTTTTCCGGATTGCAATCCCTACGTAGCACAGCTCGGTCTGGCGTGGTAAATATTTATCTGTTCATTTTAGATTTCCAAAAAACGATTAAATGATAATATAATTATGGATAAATAATTCAAAACTTTAAAATTGGCATCCAAAATTCAGCAATGTCTAGTGCTCAAGACACTTGAATTAGTCAAAGTGTCTTGATTATAAGACATTAACTTAAGATTGCAATCCGGCACCAATTTCGATCCGGTCGGAATGAAGGAAAGCCAGCCGAATCCAGCCGGATTGGTAACATCAAAGCTATTTTACTTTCTATTCCAAAATTTATTGTTTACAAAATGTTTAAGTGTTTCATAAAGGTTACAAAAAGCGGCCAAGTGCGTGTCGGACCACGCATACTATAGAGTTCATACACGAAAAATACCATTTTAGCTCAATATTTACTTAACGAGAATCAATATGGAAAAACAGCAAAAGAAACCAAAAATGATTTTAAAACACCTACTCAACGATACATCGTTGAATGGGTGTCAAAGATATTTATTAATAAGACATTAGAAGTGGTATTGACGTATTATTTCTTCGGAAACCAGTGTAGCCACTTTGCGTCGCTTTCGCACTGCGGAGACAGCAATTTATTTGGCGTAGAGTAGTTTCGGGTGTTACATCATACTACTAGGTGAAACAAAAGGGTATACAATTTTTTTTCATCTTAACTTTATAAATCTCATGCTATCGGCTTTGTGGGACAGTTGAAGTACTAATAGTTTTCTAGACTTGTGGAATATGTCAACAGCTGTATTCCTATAACACCTTTTGTTTTCAAAGTTTCCTCCAAAGCTGATAGTTTTAGAAATACAAAGTTATGTTTTGGAAAAAAAATATACCCTTTCTGTTTCAACCTGTATAAGCCTTTTTGGAAATAATATTCCAACTAAATGAGATCAATCTTTATTGTTTAATTCATTCGTAGTAATCAATAACTAGAAGCTTTAAGGCAATATTAGTAAAGTGGGCGTAGAACGGGTACCAGTAACATTGTAAAATATGAGTGCAGTGAAGTAACTCGAGCATCAACCAATCACAAGCAGTCGGCTTGCTACAATAGTCCAATTACTTTCGACGTGAGATAAACAATTATTATTTGCTATTTCTGTAAAATAAATGGTGAAATGTTAAAAAAACAAATGGTGAAAATTATGGTCGACTTTCTTCATTGATACTGTGAGAGGTGGGAGTGTGATTCTATCTTAACTTAGTTAAAATAATATTCTATACTAGCTGTGCCCCCCGACTTCGTCCGCGTAGTATTTAACGTAACAAAAATAGGGTTTATCGGGATAAAAAGTATCCTATATGTTAATCCCGGTTATAAACTATCTGTGTTCCAAATTTCATCCAAATCCGTTCAGTAGTTTTTGCGTGAAGGAGTAACAAACATACATACATACATACATACATACATACATCCACACTCACAAACTTTCACATTTATAATATTAGTAGGATCTATCTTCACAGACTGTTGCTCCATTGTCAATATTACCTATCTATTGAAAAAAATTTACAATTTTTATGCCGACATCTTTGTATTGTAATCGTTCCTGACTCATGTCGGGCGAAGCGTCGCTAGGCCGGACGGTCCCCAATTTCTTTGCTCCCAACATTCCGCCCCGATAAGTCTCTCGTTTTATTTTTAACCGGTTATCAAAGGATAAAGGTACCACACATATTGTAACGAGCGGTGGGTAACAACTAAAATAGATAATTACGTGGCTCGACAAGGCGAAATAATAGAGGTACAATCCACTTACAATGTCATTACATAGAACTTTTGTTCCTAAAAAAAATCGATGTAAAGCCATTGTGTATGAATTGAAATTTCTATAATTTATTGTGTACAATAATTGTAGTTTAGATCAGCCTTGGCTTTAAGAACTTTTCTCATGATCGCTGATCCTAATACAACTATGAATTTCCCACAGACCTGATACTCAACCAAGACGTAGGGTTCATCGGGAACGGATACTTAGAGCTACCTGGTTCAATGCTATCGTACCAAGACTTGCAAAGGTCCCGCCGTCATCGCAATGGCTATCCACACTACAGAAGAAAAGGGTGTCCTGCTCTACCAAAAAGAAGCTCAGAGCCTTTACTCAAACTACGGCGACTACATACTTGGTTTTCCAAAGTGGACGGTCACATTTTTGTATTGTTATTTAAATGTGTTTGTTATTGCTGTTTGTTACTTGACACTGGCGAAATACCTATTAAATCAAACCCGTTCCCGCTGCCCGTACCTCGCGGGCATCTGACAAGCTGCGAATAGCAGCCACGCCAGCAAAATCAACAGTGCCACAGAAGCCCCGTGATTTTGCCACCATTGCCGCCAGCAAGCCTGTTGTCCAGCGGCCTGTCATCCATAAGGTGCCGAATGTGGACCCTGCGTGTGCACGCGTCGACGACCGCGATGAAGAGGGCTTCATCAAGGTGCAGAAGAAGAGACGCACGCAGCGGGTTAACCGAAATCGCTGCGGCACGGCGGCAACAGGGTCCAGCTTCCTGGTGCGTGCAGCAGTGCCGACCACCCTAGTTTACCTGTCCCGCCTCCACTATACCAGCACGGCGGGGGACATTGCTGAGTATGTAAGAATAAAAAGCAATGTCTCATTGAGAGTTCAGCCGTTGGACTCTAGTCACAACGCTAGTTTCAAGGCGTTTGTGGTTAGGGCCCCCACGGACAAGCTATCAACTTTCATGCAGGAAGACTACTGGCCGAAAGGTGTGGTGTTCAGGCGCTTTCGGGGGAGATTGCCGCCGTCACCACCCACAGTTTAGTTTTTATTTGTTATATTAATATGTATGTTAGTTTATAAGGTATTTATCTATGGGCCTGCGATGCCTGAACATAAATAAATAAACTGAAGGGTCCATATTTTTAAAGAAAGAAGGTCGTTTCTTTAAGCTTAAAGTTAAGCCGTCCTAGGTAGGTTACTTACTTATATGTGAAACACGTTTTTTTTAATTTCAAATTGTTATTTAATCCATCTATATTTAAAACATCTTACTCTAATGGATAATATACTCTTATGTCTCTATTGTAATTTTTGCTTAAACATATTACCTACGTTCGCACTAAGAACATTCAAATTCAAATTCAAATCGTTTATTTTGCTTAGGCCTACGGGGGCACTTACAAATTGTCAATTTTACATATTTTGTTTTCTTATATCTACAACCGGATCGGAACCCGACCTCGACTGAGAAGATCCGGCAAGAAACTCAGCGGGCTTGTCTTTTTACATGTCATATTATTATTTTTTATCGCCAGTTGCTTATATTCAATAATTACAAAGGGTACCTAGTAGATATTAACATAAATATTATAATAGCTCCAGTGTGTTGCCTTTTGATGTTAACAAGAATTACACGAATAATTCGGACTAGTAGGGCAATAACACGCTACGCTTTGACATTATTATTGACTGTCGAGATTTGAGCTGCTTAGTCTCAAGCTGATTTATCATCCAAATAATTCGAGATTTTGTAATAACCCTTTGCACTGAGTTTAGTTTTAATTAGGGTTTTAAACTTATTGATAGGTAAATCTCGGATTTCATTGGGAAGCTTATTGTAAAAACGTATACATTGTCCCATAAAAGAATGACTTATTCTGTGGAGACGAGTTACATGTACGGATAGCTTGTGCTTATTCCGTGTATTAATAGAATGAGCGTCGCTCCTTTTCTCAAAATTATTTGCATTTTTTGTAACGTACATGAGATTTTCATAGATAAATTGTGACACAACAGTTAGAATATTTATTTCTTTAAATTTTTCTCTGAGGGTGATTCTTGGAGCTAGATTGTGAATAGCTCGTATAGCTCTTTTCTTGGCAATCGTATTACGTGATTCCGTGACGAGCCAGACGTTAGATAGTTGCACTACAGAACACACGTTTAAAGAGGATAAATTATAGTGTTTTTAAAGTAATTTTATAAGTTTCATACGAGATCATCAATACTTACGTTATCAAGCCACCCAGCAATTAGTTTATCAACATAAGCTAAATATACATTCGCAGACTGCCTCCATATTAAGATGTATTCGCTATGTATGGCAAATACCAGCGTTGCTACAATTACCTAAGTCATTTCGCAGACAAAAAGAACTTACGCTTTGATCGCTTATCTAAGTATTAAAATGTTGACACAGTCACGATTTACAATTGACATTAAATTCGGATATAGCCTACTCACTCCTGGCTGGTGCTGGCTCCGTAGTTGATCCGCGATAAATTAGGCGTTGATTCAGCCGGGCATCTCCACTTCTTGCCCAATGACGGATCCCGTGGAATCATAGATTTGCTGTAAGTCAAAATTTTCTGTAACTTATTTGCATCATTCAAAGTAATTGTAATAATAAATTAATCATATTTTTAGTACAATTTCTTTGGCATCCGCATTTTAACCGTGACCGTGACACTTATCTTTGATTTGGTTATTTTCTTATAATTATTCAATATTAAAATAGTTAATTGTTAGGACCAGTGATTTATACCGGTTACTTAACCGCCGCATGTGCCTAAAATTGAATATTATATTTTAGAATTGTATCTATTGGTAATCGCGATCTTCCTATTGGTTGCGCTCAATCTATCTAAACAATCATCAAGCATGTTTATTTGACTACAAAAAACAAATAAACTACAGCATAGATTTTAATGAAATTCGAGATAGTTACGACAATTACTCCAACCGTAATACATCTAAAATATTATTTATCGAAAAACATAGGATTCTCACAGAATATATGAAAAAATATAACTATCTTCAAATTCACTAAGCTTAGAGTTATGAAATTTTGTGTATAGATACGTTTAAAATGCATCACATGGGCATTTTTAATATTTGGACTGGATAACGTAAAATAAATTCGACGTTTTCCGCTACAATTGTCTTAAACACCATTTTGGGCAAATTGACTTTTTGATGCAATCTTACTTAGGATTTTCCGCACTTTTGATCTGTCTTTTTAAAATTCTGTGCCTCCTGTGATACAATTGAAAAATCACTACTTTACAGGAGAGCCCAAACAATATTTAAAAAATTCTAGTTCATGAACGAAGTGGGTTAGGTTACATTTAAGTACCTTCTTTTGTAGATCGAAACATCCACTTTCATTGTGTTTTTATATTTTTGTGGTAAATCTTATACTTTTGAAGTAATTCATGAAAAACTCGCAGTTGTACCCTTTTTAATTTCTAATATGTGATAAAATTACGTGATAAATGATACAAGTACAGTTAAATCATGTTGCACATTTATGTTGTCTTTGTGTAAATTGATATACAAGAAGTGAAAAAATCCAATAACTAATAAGAATATGTTCAAAACACAATGTAGCTCAAACAAATGATAAAAATAATACTCCAAAGATTCGATTTTTTTACTTATCAGTCCTCTATTTTCATATTTTACCTGAATTGTATCAGTTTGCTAAAATTCTAAGTATATCAATATTCACGATAAATATAATGAAAAATAAAGTGTGTAAATTAATATAATCGCTCTTATACCACGAGACACAAAAAAAAATGTGTGAAGCAATGACCTAAAGGGGTTACGACTTGACTTATATCTAAATTCACGATATTTTTTCCGAAATTCTGTCAGTTATATCACTTGGCACCAAATTATCTCCGAAATTATAGCAGATAGAAGGACTTGAGGTGTACCAAAAAAATCGTAATTTTTTTCTGACAATGTCTATGTAAAAATCACAAAAAAGGTACAACTCGAGTTAAATCACCTTTCACAGGAGGCACAGAATTGTACTACGGTGATAAAAATGGGTTTTACTACCGAACATTTTCTTATAGCTAACTAAGCTAACTAATCACGAACATTTTTCAATTTATTGCTAATAACGGGGGGCTATTTACTGTACTATTTGCGTACTAACACCATGGTGTCGCCACGGTGGTATGTAATATGAAGATTCACAGCTATGTTCTCTGCAAAAATTAGTTGTTTTCAGGCTTCATGTCCGACAGTCCGACTGCTTGTTAACATAGACGCAATACGGCCCGTCATAACTAGTAAATCGATCACAAGTGTGAGCGCTCTTGGAAATTTCATTATGTCTTGCTAGTACAAAATTGCATCTCAAAAGCATGTACTCAAGATCGTTTTCAATTTTGAGACCAATTTATTACTTAATAAATCCCTACGTGCATGGATGTATTGTAATGCCTCTTATTTTGAGGTGAAAAATAGAGGCAGCTACACTAGTATAGATTTGTAATTGGGAACTTGTTAATTAATTTATTCATCTTCACGACTTTCTAATTATATTTAAGTCTTTCTCAAAAATAAATAAATCTATACAATTATGCAGTCAGTTGTAAATAAGCGGTAATTAGTAACATTTAAATAAATACATAAAAGTGAATTCGGGCGGCATTTATTCCATACAAACGTACCTACCCGTTTGTTATATTCATGTATATAAGGACACTAGGTCAAAATATGTATAACATACAATCCATGTCTATATTAAGTATGCTTTTTTTTTCTATAAATTAGATATATTTGTTACAAGAATTATTAGGAGTCCTAAAATTACGAATGTTGATCAATGATCAATGATACCTACCAACCTAACACCCTTAAAGAAAGCGGACGAAGAAAGAGGACCAACATCTAAGGTTCGGTAGACGAATTAAAACAACTTTAGTCCTAACTAGCATGGCTAATCTAAAGAAGGATATCGAAACAATGCTGGAGTCTAAGTTTTCTATGGTATTGACCTCACTTCAGGAAGTAAAAGAACAGAATAAAGAGTTACACAAGTCTATTGATTTTCTATCTGCAAAATATGATGAAGTCCTAGTGGAATTGAACTCGCTAAAGCATGAGCGCCAAGAAAACTTGGAATACATACATATGTTGGAAAATAAAATTGATAATTTAGAACGTAATTACCGATCTACCAGTTTTGTCATCCAAAATATTCCGCCAAAGACGCAAGAAACCAAACAAGATTTATCGAGGATTGTCATTAACACTGGACGGCAACTAAACACCAACATCGACCCACAAAGCATCCGCGATGTGTTTAGAATTAACACGAAATCGCCTAATAACAAACCGATAGTGGTTGAACTTACTACTGTTCTCTTACGCGACAGCGTCTTACAGAGCTTTAAGAAGTTTAACAAAGAACACTCCGAGTCAAAATTCAACACATCACACCTACAAATTCCGGGACCATCCAGTCAAATTTATATTAATGAAAGTCTATCTCTGAAAACTAAAAAGTTATATTTTAAAACACGCGAATTTTGTAAACAAAACGGATACAAGTTCTGTTGGACATCACACGGCTTTATATTTATAAGAAAAGATGAGGGTATGCCTCAAATAAAGATAAATTCCGATACTGACTTAATGAAGTATGTGCAGTGACTAGTAGTTCTAATTTGCTTGAATCATTTAAAATTTTCTTTGCCACTTTTTTTGCTATACGTTTTCACATCTATTATTGACAACAAAGTAGACCTTTTAATATTGAACTACTGTAACTTGCCAATTGTCACGTTTGAAATTAGTAATATATATTATACGCTTATGATTAACGTTATTGGCCTTCTGCATGCTTCATGTTTACCTGTTTATATTATATTCAATTTTGTAATTTATTTTATAATTTTCTGTAACTTACCAAGGACATTCACACACATCATACGCACACTTAATACACAAAACTATGCAAAATATCAACCTACGCATACACCTAGTTGGATTTGGCTGTCAAAATGTACTATTGTTAGTAATTCTTTAGCTATATATTATTCAGAATTGTCTATGTACTATTTAAAATTGAGTACAATTACCGGAAAACGCATATCTTACAGTATACTTGAATATGCACTAAGACTTATAACATATAAAATTCAATCTAGATAGTATGGTTATAAACAAAGAGTTAGTTGAATCGGGTGAAATTAAATGTACCAATATTAGTGATCCATCTACTTGCAAAAATCAGCTAGGGATGAATTCTGCTAAATCCCTTAAAGTTTTAGCAGTCAATATCCGCAGTGTTAGCAAAAACTTTGATCATTTAATGGTATTCGTTTCTCAACTTGATATTTCAGTAGATATAATTATTTTAACGGAATCCTGGACTGGGGAGGGTTCTTTTGTTCCCAGTATGACTAATTATACCTCTTTTCACACGAAAAACAGCTACAACAAAAATGATGGGGTGGTTATATATGTAAAAAATAATTTAAGGGAATACAATGTACGTGAATACAAAATTATGGACGGTAATTGCATGATAATCTTGTTTGAAAATTCTACTATTATTGCTTCTTATCGACCACCAAGTTTCCATAATCCCCATAACTACCTAAATTCCCTAAATGAACTTTTGAAGGACATTCATACTGAAGATATATTCTTACTGGGAGATATTAACTTGAATATACTTCCCGATAATATTTCCGGTCACGCATCCGATTACATTAATATTTTAGCATATTACGGGTTACAACAAGGAGTCACCAAGCCTACGAGACTTGATAGTTGTATTGATCATATAATGATTAAGACACTAAAACCAGTACAAACTCTGATTTTTGAACCGTTAACTGACCATAAGCCAATTTTGATGTGCCTAGAGTATCCTACAATCGAAAGAAATGATAAATCATCTTTTACTAAGTTAATAATAAATTACGATAAAATAAATATTTATCTTGAAAACTATAATTGGGATGATTACTATAAGCTACTGGATGTCGATGATATTGCAAAGGCTCTAACAGATAATCTACACGAAGCTATAAGCATTAACACTGTTAGGAAAAAGATACCAAACAGGAAAAGGCCATTAAAACCTTGGATTACAGTTGGAATCGTTAACTGCCTTAGGAAAAAAGATCGGATGCATGCTGAAGTAAGCAAAAACCTTAAAGATGTCCACCTAAAAGCGGAATATATAAGATACAGAAATACGTATGACAGAATCGTTAAGTCACTAAAACACAACTACTATCAAAACCAGTTTAATAAAAACTCAAACAATATTAAAGGGACTTGGAATACAATTAAGGCCGCTTGTAATATGAAAAAAGCTAATAATACACCTGTAGAACTTCTAAGAAATTCTGATGACCCTGTTAATTCACTTAACTATGTAAATAAGTATTTCACGGAGATTGGTAATAATTTGGCAAATGAAACCTTAAAACACTTAGGTACAACTGAAGATGCGTTAGCAAAGAGGGCGTTAAAAACTGGTCCATTAAACTCAATCATGTTTTTACCTACTGATGTAACAGAAGTGGAAAACATTGTAGCTGGTCTTAAAGGCGGGAGCGCACCAGGTTGGGATGACATTCCAGCTGCCGTTATAAAGAGAAATGCTCATGTTTTATCTAAACCAATTACTCATCTTTGTAACACTAGCTTTAGTACAGGTAAATTCCCGGAAATATTTAAAAAAGCGGTGGTGTGTCCGGTCTTTAAGGCAGGTAACAAAGCACAAACAAGTAATTATAGGCCAATATCACTATTGACTATTCTTTCAAAAGTTTTAGAAAAACTAGTAAAAAAGAGATTAGGAAGATATCTTGAAAGCAACAACATGTTGTCAGACAACCAATACGGATTTCGCTCATCTAAATCATCAACAGATGCTATCTTAAACCTAACTTCTAATATAACCAAATGTCTAGACAAGAATGACAAATGTACCGGGGTTTTCCTGGACTTACAAAAAGCCTTTGATACGGTTTCGGTAAAAATACTGCTAAGTCGATTAGAAAACAACGGAATAAGAGGCACTCCTCTTGCTTGGTTCCAGAGTTACTTAACTCGTAGAAAGCAGTATGTCCGTATTGACTCATACAAGAGTGAGGATGCCTACTGTACATACGGTGTCCCACAGGGAAGCACGCTGGGACCAATGCTCTTTCTCATTTATATTAATGAGCTGTGTGATCTTAAACTGCTCGATGCAACGGTCACTGTGTTTGCTGATGACACTGCCATTTTATTTTATGGTAAAACATGGGCGGAAGTGAATAAGGCGTGTGAAACAGGTTTAGCTAAAGTTACTCAATGGCTAGAGAATAGCCTTCTCTCAATAAATACTAAGAAAACCAAATATGTGTGCTTCTCTAAAACTAGAAATTCTCTTCCTCCATCGTCATTTGGTATTGTGGTTCATACGTTCCCTTGTAACCGTGCTGCAGACCACGTAGACACATGTCATTGTGAACACTTACAGAAAGAGAGTAATATAAAATATCTAGGCGTTATAGTTGATGAGAAACTGCAATGGTCATCACATATTAGCTATACTGCAAAAAAGATTCGAAAACTGATTTACATATTTAAGACCCTAAGGCATGTGGCACCACTATCGATTTTGCTACAAACCTATAAGGCACTCTGTCAATGCGTAATTAACTATGGTATTTTATCTTGGGGTGGGGCGGGCAAGACGTATATGATTGAAATTGAGCGTGCCCAGCGTGCAGTCCTGAAGATACTTTTGTTTCTTCCGTTTAGATATCCGACAACATTGATCTATGAAAAAGTTAATATATTAAGTGTAAGGAAACTATACTTTTATGAATGTCTACGGCGCTTCCATCGCTATAGTATCTCACACTCACCTGTTCTTAACAAAAGATCTATATTTTGTTGTGCTCCTAGAACAAAGAGTACTTTTGCTAGACGACATTTTGACAGCATTGCGCCTCGACTTTACAATGAAATCAGCAAGCACAGTAAGGACATAAGACAATTTAATAATTACAAGGTTCTAAGTTACATTAAAACATGGTTAGGCACACTTAAGTATGAAGAGGTTGAAGAATTATACATGAAAATAACGACAGCATAAATCCACACACTCATAATACCCTCACACACACGCGCACATACCCTCACACACACACCCCACTACACTTACCCCTACACACCCCTCACACACACTTCTAATTATAGATAATATATGTAAGGGAGGAGCCTGGCACCTGAAATACAGGCTGTCCTAGTTTGGGTGCCAGTGAAAAACTGTAATTAGATAAGGAAGTGAAAATAAACTATTATTATTATTATTATTATTATTAACTTACCCCTGGCCGCCGGCGAGTCCGAGTCCCACAGTCGACAAGTTGGGAGTCGATGTGGTTGGCGGTACCAACGTCATGCGAAAAAGCGGCTGCCTTGTGTTCTTAAATTTCCTGCAAGTCACATATTTATGTAGGTTACACACTGATATTGATCATTTAACTGTTCCCCGGGATTCATCGGCGGTCAAACCTCGACAGTCATATTTGGTCACCATTGTCGATCCTGGTTTACATGAGTAGGGGCATGTCCATTAATGACGTAAGGTGTTCTAGGGGGGAGGGGATCACGCTAAATCTTTCTAAATCTCACTTGGGGGAAGGGGGGGTCTTGGCAAATATCACGTCATTATTTTTCCAGCAGAAAACTGTAAAATTGCGTGAAAAAATATTTCTAGAGTAAAATATGGCCAAGTGCAATTTTGAACGCTTAAGTATGGAATTAGCGGGAAGTTGCAAGGATGGCCTTTTGGGTCAACCGTTTTCCTAATTTTTTTTCTCAAGAATCCAACACCTTTATAGCTAAAACATACATTTTGAAGAATCTCGCGTGAGATTAGGGGAGCGTGGAGGGAGTAGAAGAAAATCTTACGATATCTCACTAACGGTAGAGGGAGGGGGTCGAAAAATTCTCAAAAATGAATCACGTAATTAATGGACGCCCCCAGTGGTGGGAGTGTGTGGCGGGACTAATCCCAAAAAAAACCACATATATTGATATACCTATACGCAATTTTGTTAGATTGTCCTTCGGATACGAAGCCATCTTTATAACCTAGTGATAATGCTCTTAAATATATTGTATGAATAATGATATAGGTACCATAGGTTAAGCACTCGTCTTGCGGGCAGAAGGTCCTAGGTTCAAACAACGGCTCGCACCTTTGGGATTTTCGACATCAATGTTCGAATCATAATAATATCAATTTAGCACTTGCTTACGGTGGAGGATATCATAGTGAAACAACCTGCATGTCTTTACAAAAAGCTAAAGCTATTATATTGTTACACCTTGATCAGAGATAACGTTACGTTTGTAACTACAGCTAGTTAATATTATTAAACGTTTTACCAGAAAAAACAAAGTTAAGTAGCTACAAGATATATTATGTCTTGGTTAAAGACGGTGTTAAGTCTTACCGGTGTGTCTTTTCGGGCAACGGTTTCGAGTGATAGGGCATCGGGATGTTGTGTACTAACACGACGTGTTGGCGGGGTACATACCGAGAGGGCCCGATGCTGTTCTCTCTGGAAAATAAGTTTTTTTTTACGTTTGGCATCAAGCTGCCGCCGCAGAACAGTATTGTCAAAATTTAGCTAGGTACTTCAACCGTGGGAGACGAATAAACAAAAATCAGCTTACTTACCGCTGGTTGGCGAGTCTAAGGCCTATCCTCGATAAATTGGGGGTAGATTTGGTTGTGAGCCACCACTTCTTGCGCAGCAATGGTGAAGTGGGTACCTTATATTTCCTGCAAGTAATGAAACTTTGTAGGTACCTTCTTATATACTTATATTAATCCATAATTAACATAAGTAGCTACGTTTATATGTAAGTATATATAATAGATATTATATAGTCTCTAAAACAAGGGTGCCCATCCACTTGAGAATACGGGCTGGCTAATTCAGACATACGAAATTTTCAATGTATAACCATACATACGTATAACCTACAGTTTGACTTGTTAAAATATTTTGCACATATTATTTATAAACCTTGCGTAGCCGTGGTAACGTCCAATTTATGACCACAGTCAATAGCTTGACGTTAAAACCATATTCATTATTCGATCTGACATGTTACCTACTGAAAGACTTGGGTATCTACTCGACGGGTGTTCGGTTAAGTCGCGTGTATAGTCGTACCGTATGCCTTTCAGAAGCCCGGTCTTCTTTGGCACAGGCGGCGGCCTGTAGCGTACTGGAGTCGGTTGGTGCCGAGGCATGCCGCGTCCGAACCGAGGCATTCCGAAGCTCTGCTCACTGAAAAATAAGTTTTATTAGGTTTGGCTTACGACAAACATTTCTATATTAATTTCTTGTAAACGCAATCCAATCGGAGGGTAAAATCTATGATTCAGAAAAGAAAAATAACCAATTCTTAAGTTAGTGTCATTTAAAGCCAAAGGAGCGAAATCGATGGTTTCGTAGCAACTTCAATCGTGTGAGACGAATAAAAACAACTTTAGTCTACTTACCCCTGGCCTCCGGCGAGTCCGAGGCCCACAGTCGATAAGTTTGGAGTCGATGTGGTTGGTGGTATCCATCCCTCGCGCAATAATGGAGCCCTCGGATTCTTCAAGCGACTACAATTGGCATATCGTTAGACACTTTACGAACGCGAAGGCATGAAGCTTTATACTACACAGACGGAATCACTGCTTCGCAAAAAACTAGCGCAGTGAGAGGCTCCTGTTGCACGGGAGAGGATAGGGACAGGGACGATAGGGGTATTTAGACATGGCCTCTAGGAGTGGGAGGGACACAGTATCACCAGGAACTATCCCTCTGTCATCATATTATAACAGATCATATTAATATTCTCATCATTTTTTTTGTCCTGAGTCCTGACCCTATTAGGCCCGTCTCGAGAAACTCTGTGATATGGGGTCAGGGATCATAAGTTATATAATCTATTAAGGATTGCATAGTCCTTGTAGTTTGAGCGTAGGTCCCTCGGATCACTACATCGCCCCCATCTCATTTTACGATACCCATGATGCAGGTGATGCTTAGTTTGGGCTATTATTACTATCTTTGATTGGGCCCTTATAATTTGGTGTGATAGTCTGACGATTATCGTCAGACTTTCCTTATACGTTCTTTGGTAGGTAGTCAGAGTATCTTGCGTTTTGCCACAACATTAATTTTTTCCAGAAAAATAAACAGTATACTGACTGTAATAGCTTTCGTGTGACTGTATAATTGTCTACCGGGGCTGCACCGGTAAGGCGATGCAGCCGCGCACCGCCATTATTTTTATAGGGGTTTGATTGCTGTCACTTCGCAATCGCCTTACCAGTGTAGCTGGGATTAATCATACCGATATGGTGTTTTAGCGAAAGTTGCGTCGGGTGTCGGTGTGTAGCGCGTGATAAGGGCGTGGTGCCGTGGCGTGCCAGGCCTGTATCGCGCGGATCTGTAGCTGGAAGTTAAAGATTTGTATACATTTATAAGCATTGTGAACCTTGCCACTAACTAAAACAACTAAACTACTAACTAAATGTAAGTGTGGTCTAAGTGTTTACCGTTATAATCTACGAGTATATTTCTATACAGTGTGGCGCCTTAATGGCGACATTAAATTGACACACGTGGTAGGCTTCGCATCTTCAGATATTCGAGATATTTAAATTGTATTAAACATTATTATTTATTGAATTATTCACAGTTTTCTGAAATACCATTTTGGAGCAGCCTGTACGTAAAAAACTGTAGCGCAGAGGTCATCTGCGGAGGTCACGGATCATAACATTTGATCAATGAATTAAAACGATAAAGAAATACTATTAGAATGAGACACATGACGCTTGCACGGGAATTGCATGAAAGGCATTTAGTAACAATTTTCTATTGGTCGGTGAGCGACATCGCACTTACACGTGTTTGGCAGGAAAGGGATAGCATTTTATTTTGTCGGGAAGCGGCGCTGGCGCGAGCCTCGTGTTAGTACGACGAGCCGGACCGGTGTCCTTGACATACATTTTTGACTTGTGCACCAAAATGTGTTAAATTGTGATTTTTTTGCGAAAAAGACGCTTACCTATTGTTAAATTATTTCGTTGTGCGTAACTAAAGGTGTTTTCGATAATAATTTCGCTAAGGTACTGCGTTAAATGCTCGCGTTTCCAGCCATCATAGGTACCTACACGCATTTGAAAAATTGAGGGCATTGGCTTGGGCTGAAAACGTGTTAGTAAAAGTGCGAACAAACATTTAACGCCGCCCGTTTAGATTTAGACCTTTGTATCGGCCATGGTGAAAGGTCACATGGGACATAAAATGTAACTGATAATTGCTGATAGATAGGTACCTAAGTGATGAAATGTACCTAATAGAGTGACGCTCGGTTTCGTTTGATACCTACCTATGCCGTCAATGGATCAGCCGCGCGCCGCACCCTGCGAGGTTGTCAACGCGCAAAGCGAGGTGGTGACTGCTTCACAGCAGTAGTAGGTGTGAGTAGCTGAATGAATCGGATTTCACGGGTGATGCCAATTTGATTACTTTAGTTATTATTTATTTTTTTAAATTTTTTTTTTTTTAATTTAACTTTTAATTTTTCTATTTAAGGACAATTTTTTATTATTATTACTTTCTGATTATTGAACACTAGCCCTACCTGTGTGTTAAATTAATGTGGCCATTGTAGCGCCACACTGTATATATAAAAATGAATAGCTCTTCGTTTGTCTCGCTAAAACTAGAGAATGACTGGACCGATTTGGCTAATTTTGATTTTGAAATATTTGTTTAATATTGTTTTCACATACCTATTTACGCGAATACTATACATTGAAATGAAACTATTACCTATACGGATTTTATCGCGTTTATTCTTACCACCTGTCGAGTGTCACATTCCTCTACAAGATGCAGGGGTATACAAACTCGATTGTGAATGTGGGCTCTCCTACATAGGGCAAACTAAAAGATCAATAAAAACCCGCGTAAAAGAACACATAGCTGACGTGAAACACCGGCGCTCCACGAAGTCTGCAATCTGTGAACATGTACAGGACCGCACCCGCCATTATATCAGATATGATAAACCACAGATCCTCGCAAAAGAACACCGATTCCGACCAAGGATGATACGTGAGGTCATTGAAATTAGAAAACATCCTAATTTAAATAGGGAAGATGGCTGGGTGCTACCACCAACTTGGGATCCAGGAATTAATATAATTAAATCCAAAACCAAGTGTACCATTGCAAGACCTCGAGACACTGTGAGCACTTTCTGCGTGGATCGGACCGCAAACAACAACTAAATATGAGGGTACCCAGTTATTAACTATGACATCAGGACGTCTAACACCTCAGTCCCCCCGTGACCATGGCTGCTGTAAAGTAGCCGAAACGTCGGGAACATAAAAAGTAAATAAACGCGATAAAATCCGTATAATAGTTTTATTTCAATACTAGCTGAGCCAGCGACTTCGTCCGCGTGAAATTTAATTTAATTAAATAAAAATTTCATTAACCAAAACATGTTTGTTCAGGTCACAGAGTTTACTAAAATAATGAAGTTGATAAAGAAACACCTATGCTAAGTTTAATCTATTTTTAGGGTTCCAGACCTTAAAAGGAAAAACGGAACCCTTATAGGATCACTTTGTTGTCCGTCTGTCTGTCTGTCTGTCAATAATTTTTTTCTCAGAAACGGATAAAGATATCAAGTTGAAATTAATATCATCAAAAATAAAATGCTATGGTCCCTTGTGGGTGTATAAAAATTTGGCTTCGAAGAGAACGCAATCAAAAGATACGTCTATTTATGTCGCTTATTTTGGTACTTTTTGCAAATTCACTGTCGAAATCGCTGGTGTCAGAATCATGAAATTTGGGCAGTAGGTACCTTTCATACCGTAAATATCCACTACGGAAGGATTTTGTAAAATTCCACCCCCAAGTGTATAAAATAGGGGATGAAAGTTTGTACGGGTAAAAAAGGTCAACTTAGAGCCGTGAAAATTAGTATTAAGGTTAGTATGGTAAGTAAAAGTGATAAGGTTAGTAAAATTAGTATTACAAATAAAAAATATAATTTTCAGCGTTTTATAAAACTCCTTCCCTAAGTGTGTGAAATAAGGGTAAACAGTTTGAAAACAGTTTTGAAAACGCGGCTTTGTAAAAACTTGTAACACTGTACAGAAAATCTAGAAAAAATGAGGACACTAGCACATAACAGTACATTGCAATTAAAATTATAACCGGAGAAATGGGATCACTAAATCACGAGCTACAGCCGACCAAGTTAAAGTGAAGTTAATTCCCCGTCGTTTCTGAATAAACTCAATACTTCTCAGTATTTCAGACTGAGAAACAACGGCAAAAACAACTTTGTTTTTTTGTTTCACTACTTTGGTTATGGATACGGGAAATCTTCGCTATTGAAATGGGTCCGGAAGCCTTCATTGTGTATGTCCTGATGTGCACTTGCCCGGTTTTTTCTCTATATACCTATCGCAAAAGCCCGCTCCCGCGATCTGAGCACGCGCGGCAGGGCCTATTTTGTTTTTTTTTCTAAAATAAAAGTAGCCAAAGTTTCTGCTTATAACATGAGCTATCTGCCAGTGAAAATCCCGTCAAAATCAGTCCAACCGTCTCGGCGATAATCTTGGATTTCACGAGATTTTATTTTTTTAAGCGGTACCCTAACCTTTTTCTAAAATTAAAGTAGCCTAAGTAACTCATTATAACATGAGCTATTTGCCACTCAAAATCCCGTCAAAATCAGTCCAGCCGTTTCGAAGAAACTTTTGGATTTCAAGTGTTTTTATTTATTTACGCGGAACCGTAATTTTTTTTCTAAAATTAAAGTAGCCTTAGTTATTGCATCGATAGATTTGACTGATGTATAGATTTGTGTGAAAGGTTTGAATGGTGAGAAACATCTATACAAATAAATAAAATTGGAGTGTCTGTTTGTAATATCAAAATAACACCTTTTCACTGAATGCATATGAAAGTACATACCTATAACAAAAACGCGATTTAATTTGTTTTGTCTGTCTGTCTGTCTCTCTGTCTGTGTGTGAAATATAATTTTCAGTTCCGGGTAATCTCCGAAACGGCTGGACCGATTTTGAAGGGACATTCACTGGTAGATAGCTGTTATTATAATCAGTAACTTAGGAAACTTCTGTTTTAGAAAAAAAAATGAGTCCTGTCGCGCGGGCTTAGAACGGGGGAGCGTGCTTTTTTGTTAAGTTAAATTCCACGCGGGACGAAGTCGCGGGCTCAGCTAGTATTATATACAAATGAATCTCTATTTCCTTGGTCATTGGATCACGCGTGAACGGATGGAACCATTTCGCTCATTCTTTTATTGTTTTTGTCAGGAGAAGGTTCTTATGAAGTAGAGCGGAACAATTCGAATTCAATATTAAAATTTAAGACAGGACAACGTCGGTTGGGTCAGCTAGTGGGAATATACTCGTAGATTTGTCTAAATCAAAAGTTGAATGAAACAAAGTACTGTCACTAACGTCTGGGAAATTTCCGATTCTGCATGGACAGTAACGGAGAGCGTCACCTCGTCTGACATCCTAGAAGCCATTCCCCTGTTCCTGAAACATAAACAGTATCGGGCTGGAGAGTCGTGATGTGCGTAGGTCCCCAGGAAGTTAGAATTATACAAATAAATAACACCATTTTATCATTTCATCATTATACAATTTATTAGGAGCGATTAACGTGGAGAGTTTGGGGGTGACGTTAACATGGGAGTGGAGGCATTAGGTCGCAGGACCGAAGGTGGTTGGAGAAGGAAGGTTCTAGAACGAGGGACCAGTCGAAAGACTTAGGCCGGCCGACAATAAGGTGGACCATGGACGTCACACGCGCCACTGGAAGCGATTGCATGCAAGTCACGGAGCACCTGGATATGTGGAAGTCTACCAGCTGATGAAAGGATAGATGGATAGGTGGGAACTGAACAAAATGTGGATACCAAATTTATATACCTAAAGAATTCGCAAAAGTTACTCGTATTTCAAAAACTAGCATCGCTTAAATAATAATTTCGCACATAAATTACTCATCTGCAGTCGACATAGCTTATGATATTCGAAATTTGCATTAGTTTTTAAGAATTTGCTTCATTGCATCTAGATCGCTTACTCCTGGCTGGTGCTGGCTCCAAAGTCGGTATCTGGTACCTTCTGAATAGGCATAGCTGGGTCCCACTTGATGCCGAGTTCTGGCTCCCGCTGATCCATAGTACGTCTGGAATAATTGAAGTATTTTAAAAATCGTACTGAAGCAGATTGGGACCGAGATGGTGCAACAATTTAATTTAATTTGATTTGAACTTTTTAGATAAAAGGTGGCCACAACAAACAAAGGGATAGCTACGAGTGTGGAGAGGGCACATGAGGTCTTAGTCCAGCAATGGGACACTTAACAGGCTAAAAAAGATGAATGAATGAAAAGAATGGAATAGTTAGGTAGGTACTACATTACTTCGCTACCTTCAATTTTACACATTAATGTGATGTGTAAGCGGTCATTAACACTACCTTTTTATGAAGCCGTCACACATTTTTTAAAGATACATTGCCGTTTTAGGCACTCTGATACAGGTAAATTTATATGGTAATGACCGGTGTCGGGTCTGGTTAATGTTAATGACCGCTTACCCATTAGAAAAACAAAAACACATTTCATTATGTAAGAAACTTATTTAATTATGTTATACCAGCTGAAGTCGCGAGCAACACGTAAACTACAATAAAACTAAACAAATCGTAAAATTATAATAAGCACTAAATCAAATTTGCAGTCTTATAGCACAAACACTGTTAAACTATATGCTAGAACTGAATAGAAAACTGTTAGCTCTATTACTGGAATACCTATTAACCCAATATGACATTTACTTGTTTTTATTCTTATCTTTTTTTCCTTTTCCCTTCGTTGGTTGTGGTTCGGGCTCTGGCTCTGGAGGTGGTGTAGGTGGCAACTTTCTCTCGGGCCACTTCCTTTTCAAGTAATCAGCCAGAAGTCCCATATCAATCTTTTTAATCTTACCAGATTTTCGAACCACAAATAGGTTCACCAATTCTTCACTAAGGTCCCCATCAATAGGCACATTGGCGAAACCTAATTCGTTAACAAAATCCTTAGCACTAAGTACGATCTTGCCGTCTTTCACCAGTTGGTACACCACTAACGCTATGTCAATTTGCCTCTTTTTGTTCTTTTTACACAAGTATTCCACCCTATTGAGCACAAGTTCCCTTGGGTCTGGGCCCGCAAACGACACGATACCTCGTATCCCTCCATACGTCACGACCGTAGTCTTCTTAGATTTCATGTTTTTAAACATATCTAAAATGTTTAAAAATTCTCCTGTGACAAAGATGCTGTCCATATATACGTTTTGTACTTTAACAGCTCCCATTTTAACTTTAGTGATCACTTTTAAAGCGTCGTTCGGTGTGAGAGGATTGTAAGACAAGTCTAAGGTTACTAGCTTTTTAGCTGTACCTAATGATGAAATAATACTGGATATTGCAAGACCCTCTAGCTTATTATTGCTTAGGTTTAAATTTCGTATAACAGGAGTCAATAAATTTTTAATAGCAGCACCGACTCTTGGCCCCGACAGAGCATTCCAAGATAAATTCAAGTCCAGTAGATGAGGGTTCTCTGATAATCTATTCAAAAACTGAACAATCCCAGGGCCAAATAGATTATTCCACGAGAGATCAATGTGAGTAAACTTATTGTTCGTTTCGAAAGCTTCCACTAAAGGTAACAGTGCTTTTCCAGTAATACCATTGTAGCTCAAAGAAATCTCCTTGACATTGAAACCCTCAAACACAGCTTTAGCCATATGAATCATACCTGCGTCACCTAATTGATTTCTGTCCAAATTCAGGGTCACAAGAGTTTTGTTAGAAATTAGTCCAGCGAATAACCTCAAGGCACCTCCAGCCCCGATTCGACATCCTGACAAATTCAACTCTATCAAAGTAGAGTTCATTCCGAGCATATCTCCTAAATGGTAGCAAGAATCATTGTTAAAGAAATTATCAGTCAAGTTCAGGACTTGGACGATTTTGTTAAATCTTAACGCCACCCCCATTGGACAAACACTGATAGGGCTAACGGAATAGTACCGCAAGTCTATTTCCTTTTCTATTAATCCTTTGTGAAATATTTTGACGGGACATTGATTCATCTCTAAGCAGATATTCAAATACAGTTCTTGACCATCATCAGGGTATATGATAATTTCTTCTGGTTTTAGGAGGGCTTTCAGTACGCCGGGGTCTACGACAGGAGGATAGTTGTAGTAAGGATGTCTTAAGACAGAGCTAGCAGACATCGCTATGTACTTGGTGCATATTTCTCCGCTGCCTGGATCGTACAAATTCTCCTCGTACAGCAAGCGCTTCTTGTTTACTTCCGGTATCTCTATGAGCAATGAGGGCCATTCTTCCATAGGTGGCTCCTCGGAGCTTTCTTCAAATTGAGCCCCTAAGATCACGGCGACCTCTTCCTCTGCTTCAATGGAAGCGCTTGAAGACATTTTGAAGATTTCTTGTACAGGAAAATAAATTGAATCTAAAAATACTCCTTATTAATTCGAAACACGCTTTCGCCACGGGATTCAAAGAGAATACAATACTTGACGGGATTGTCAAAATGATCATTGACAATTTAAGAACTTTGACTTACACCTCTGTGGATCCAACTTAAGCTTAGGCTATATAGGATCTCTCTGGTTGTTATGGTCCTGTGACCTGTTTCTAACCTAACGTGTCCGGGTGTATTGACTAAGTTCAATGATATAATTTGGCTTTGGCGCCCACATTTTGTTTTATGTAATGTTATGTTTTCCAAGGCAGGTTCATTTGGTTGAATTGAAACAAGGAGCTTTAAAGGTTGAAATCATTTAAATATGAAATGGCCACTGGTGGAATGCTAGACACTTTTATAAAAGATCGCAATAATATCGGGCAAAGTTTTGATTAACGATTTTTAGAAAATTCTGAAAATTCGTGACTCAAAATTGGGGAGTTTTTAAAATAATAAACGCTGCTCCCAGTATAAAAGTAATGGAAATGAAGCATCGCTTTTTATAGCTGTGATGTCGTACTTAGGTCAACTTACAATTAGTTATGTACTGTACTATACCTAGTTAAGTAATATACCCTAGGGACATAAATCTAAATTATGACTAGGGCACAAACATCATTTTATTGTTTCTAAGCAAAAAGTGCACTTACCTAGTCTCTATAGTAGCCATATTCATGCGCCGGCGTCTTGTAATTGCTTGACGTACCTGTAAAAGTGATAATATACTAATTAGTGGGCCACCTAGTACCCACAGTTTAGTTTAGTTATTAATAATAATGTATGTTGGTTTATAAGGTATTTATCTATGGGCCTGCGATGCCTGATCATAAATAAATAAGTAAAAATAAATAATTTCCGAACCCTCTGAGGTAGGCAAATATTCATGTTTTATGGCCCTTGCATATGGACTAAGTTGGTGACATGCAGCGAAGTGATATTGTGCAAGTAGTGTGATTAGTGATATAGCCGCAATATATCACCCGATTTGAATAAGTACCATCATAAACATAAAATTTGTTCTGTAATATCACCGGGAAATATTTATGTAGGTATACCTTGCTTTACGTTTAGATACATCTCTTTTTAGTAGTAGTTAGGACTACTTACGACGTACCTAGTAAATTTGTCAATGTATATGTCGCAGCCAACTAGCTTAATTCGCCTTTCAATTAACAGCCTAGGCACTTTACTAAACAGCGCCGTTCAACTAACGGCCTAAATGATATTCGGCCGTATCGTCTGTTACAACATTTAATAAACTGGCTGGCTAATGCTTAGGCAACTGGTTGACATTTAAGTACTACAAAACTTTTTCAAAATACTACCCAAGCAGAACGACCTGGATGGGTTTAGGTTAGGGCGTTAATATCAATTCAGGCCGTTAGTTGAACGGCGCTGTTTAGTTAAGTGCCTAGGCTTTTAATTGAACGGCGAATTAAGCTATTTGGCGGCGACAGATCCAAGTCATTTGCCTAGCTGTTTAATCAAATGGCTGAATATCATTCAGGCCACTAGTTGAACGGCGCCGTTTAGTTAAGTGCCTAGGCTGTTAATTGAACGGCGAATTAAGCTAGTTGGCGGCGACATATACATTAAGAATTAAGCCGTAATGGTGCTACGAACTTAAGTGTTCGGGAATGCACTTGCTGGAATATGCTTGGAAATACATATTATATTGCGCACCCTACCTACACTTAGCAAGAGCATGGCTGAAAATATTTCTGAGCTATTAATGAAGGATAGTTTTCGGCAACTTTGCAATTTATCTACCCCGTTATAATCACTACATATTATACGTAAAACAAAGTCGCTTCCCGCTGTCTGTATGTCCCTATGTATGCTTAGATCTTTAAAACTGCGCAACGGATTTGATGTGGTTTCTTTCAATAGATAGAGTGATTCAAGAGGAAGGTATATATGTACTCGTATAATATATGCATAATATAGTAGAGAAACACTGATATTTTTAGAGGTGTCTAAGGTGATGTCGTAAATAACTAATTATTTTGCGCTTACATTGCACACGCTGGCTGAACCCTGAGAGTTAGATCAAAATAATGTACTACAGTTTTGTACACCTTAAAAAGGTCTACAAAAAAGTCCGCGATGATATATGTCTATCTTTTAGGGATATCCCACAATAACCATTTTGTATCCTTTACTTTTTACGAGAAATAATGGCTTATTTACGAAGCGGTTTTAAGCAATACTGCATTAATCAAATAAATTGTGAATTTAATATAGATCAATATGGCCCTTTACAGCATGTAATTTAAACGAATATTTTAGAAGATATCACAGATTTAAAATGCAGGGACATAGCGGCCGGGGGGCCGGCGCGGCGGCGAAACTACTGAACCGATTTGATAAATTCTGTTGGGAAGTTACATTGTCCCTGGGTGGCATAGGCTATATTATATTTTCAAAAAAATTAGGGATCCTTACTTAAATTAAAAACAATGTAACCGTAATTTACCCGTGTGAAGCTGGGGCGGGCCGCTAGTATTCTATAGAAATCTATTTTAAATAGGTCGGTGTAATCTATATTGCTAAGTACCTAGACGCAGTTCTACGAAGAGCTTGAACTCTATGAAAATATTATATTTTCTTCGTGTGGGCTGACAAACGCGTCGGTTCTGAGAAGAGCCGGAAGTCAATGAATGTCAGGTAGGTAAGTAGGTAGATAGGACCGTGTAAAACATAACTAATGAAGTGTATGGTTATAACAACAATGAGAGAGCAACATTATTACACGGCCAACAAATCCCCGTGGAGTCACATCGGTCACGTTCTTTGTAGATCAGCATTGTTAGATTGTGTGGAGAGTATTCACTTAATTAGTAATATGGTGGACTGGTCACGGCAACCTGGTGGTTACCACGGAAACGAAAAATAATTGTTTATAAGCTATATATCATGCCATGGGGGACGGTTAGTATATGGGAATGATTCAAATACCGACCAAGCGATGTCTTTGTACCTACATCTTCCATTGCGTTACAAGCTTATTTATGTAACGAGTGCTGCAGTGAATTGTATGGAAGGATTCGATCACCCCCACCCACACATATCCTACTAATATTAAAATGTGAAAGTTTGTGAGTGTGGATGTATGTATGTATATTTGTTACTCCTTCACGCAAAAACTACTGAACGGATTTGGATGAAATTTGGAACACAGATAGTTTATAACCGGGATTAACATATAGGATACTTTTTATTCCGATAATCCCGAAATTTTTGTTACGTTAAATTCTACGCGGACAAAGTCATAGCCCACTCTGTGATTACAAAAGCTATCACTTTGGTAATAATTAAGTGACCAATGTCGCAGATTACACCCGCCTTCAATGGGGGTATTAGGGGGGGGGGCTCTTAGTGTAGTAAAATCTAAAATCCCCAGACATGGAAGCCGAGGTTTGAACCTATACCCCGTGTTTGAACTGTTTGAAGAACAGAGCATATCATACTAATATTATAAAGAGGAAAACTGTTTGTTTGATTGTAATGAATAGGCTCCGAAAATACTGAACCGATTTGAAAAATTATTTCACTGTTGGGAAGCTACACTATCCCCGGGTGACATAGGCTATAATATATTTTCATAAAAATTAGGGATCCTTACTAAAACTCGAATAATGTAACCGCAATGTACCCGTGCGAAGACGGGGCGGGCCGCTAGTCTATCATATTTCCACAGTTACTTTCCTATCCTTTCGTGAAATTCAAGTGTCATCGTGTAACCTGATGTACTTACTTATAAATATCAGATTACACGATAATCTATAGTTTGGATATTACGTCAAAGTATTACACGTAGTTCATACATTTTAACGTAAGCAAATTTATTGTTGCATGGAACATATTCGAAAGTGGGTGAAACAGACAAAAAGTTTAAATGAGTGTTTTTGTAACCGAATCCATCTTTAATGATTACTGAGCGTTCATTGATTTAACTAAATCTACGAACATATTAATTTATAAATTTACCACAACATTATCAGCTATGCCTCGGATAATGTTAGATTTCAAGTCGGCCACCGCCGGGCTCGCCAAATCAACATTACTTTTAACACTTTTTTCCAGTGCTGTTCCCCGCACTGGTAGAGCGTGGGTGGACTTATGGCCTGAATTTTAAGTTGACTCTCAACACTCGCCGACTCCCGGAGTGTGAAACGGACATATATTTTTTCATGTGTCCAATGGCGTGGCACACTGGCGTGTATGCATTGGCCAAATATAAACTTTCACGCAGCGGAAATTCTAAGCGATTGGGATCGATGTTATTTTTGACTAACAGTCGTAGTCGTAGGGTCTAACAATTACGTATTAATTTGTACGCCCGATACCTCTATCATGGTATACATACATAATAAATTAGGATTTGAATAACTTACACGCTTAGGTATACGTGTTTCTAAATAACTTTGTTCCTATACACAAGATTGAGATCAGGATTGCATTTCGTATGCGCATTTGATATCCAAACTATGCTAAGACAGCCCCGGATCGCACAAGACCAAGAGTCCAAGGCCCGTATTAATATACCGATCTCAAGTCTGATAACTGTTTTAAGCTCGCTTTTGACGTATCATTTTGCACTGGTATGACACAAGGATGACGTTTCCAATATCGCTCTCATTTTAAACTATGCCACAATGTAACCATCCAGCCAAGAAAACAATATTAATATTTTATAAATGTATATCATGGATATTAAAGAAAAACGTAAATTAATATAATTTAAGAAATGTTACATAAATAAGAAATATTAATCAAAGAAAACTAGGTATCTGTAAAAACAAAGGTTCTGACTCTGTCAAAGGAGACGCGGCAGATTGTGCACAATAAGTACACAATCAATAAAAATAAATACAATATCGCTCTCAGACTTAAGATTGATTTATTAATAAGACGCTGAATGCCTTTACTTAAATGGTAAAATAACAACTCGTTGATAGGGAAGTCGAGCGCAGGGTTTCCTTACCCCTCACTACCACTCTCACACCGGTAACCGAATCCGAGGGTGAAGGATTTGATTAAAGGTCTCAACTCCAAGAAGGCCCTGGGCTCGGACGGCATTAGCAACAGAGTTCTCAAACTCTTACCCGCCCAACATATCTGTCTCCTAGTAGCTATTTTCAATGCCGCTATGACGAACTGCATCTTTCCCAATGCGTGGAAGTAGGCAATAGTCATTGGCATTTATAAACCCGGTAAGCCCCGCGACGTCCCTGCGAGCTACCGTCACATTAGCCTCCTCAAGGCCATTGCCAAACTCTATGAGCGCCTGCTTTTAGCAAGACTCAAAGAGTATATCTTTTCAAATCATCTTCTCATAGACGAGCAGTTCGGCTTTTGGGCCGGCCACTCTTGTGTTCACCAAGTACACCGCATCACGGAGTACGTTCTCAAAGGTCTCAACTCCTCCCCCGGTCGCCCCCTATCCACGGGAGCTCTCTTCTTTGACGTCGCTAAGGCGTTTGACAAAGTCTGGCACAACGGCTTGATCTACAAGCTGTACCTCTTAGGCGTGCCGGACAGTCTCGTGCTCATCTTACGAGACTTCTTGTCAAACCGTACCTTTCGATATCGAGTCGAGGGCACGCTTTCCCCACCCCACCCCATTAGGACAGGAGTCCCTCAGGGCTCCGTGCTCTCCTCCCTCTTGTACAGTCTGTACACTAATGACATTCCCCGCACGAACAATGTGCAACTCGCTCTTTACGCGGATGAAACCGCGCTTTATTTCTCCCATCGTAACAAGGCTCAAATCACACGCGTTCTCCAACGCGCTGTCAATTCTCTCGGGGAGTGGTTTAGGAAATGGCGAATAGAGGTGAACCCGGACAAAAGCGCAGCCGTGCTTTTTGCCCGGACCATCTCTCGACGCCCCTCCAAACGCCACACTCGCTCCAACTTAGGTACTGTCTCTTTGTACAAGCAGCCTATCCCTTGGTCCAAATCAGTTAAATATCTCGGGGTCACTCTCGATGGCTCCATGACCTTCGGTCCTCACATTAGAAACGTCCGCAATCGAGCCGCCTTTGTGCTCGGTCGCCTTCATTATCTCTTATGCAAGCGGAGTAAAATGTCCCTTAGAAATAAGGTGACACTATACAAAGCTTGCATACGCCATATCATGTCTTATGCGAGCGTTGTGTTCGCTCACGCGGCCAACTCGCACATTAGTCGCCTCCAGGCCATTCAGTCCCGCTTCCTTCGCCAAGCCGTCGAAGCCCCGTGGTTCGTAAGGAACGTAGACCTTCATTCTGACTTACGCCTCGATTCTATCCAGAAGCACTTCAAAATAGCATCCGAACGCTATTTCAAGAAGGCTTCTGAACACACCAATGCCTTAATCGTCGCCGCCGCCGATTATCCACCTACACATGCGCCAGATGCATGCCGCCGCAGGCCGCGGCATGTGTTGCTGGACCCCCCCGACCCACTCTCCGCTCTCCTAGACACAGATGTCGAGGAGAACGACACACGCACACTCCCCACCAGACACCGACCTCGCCGGTGAGGTCGACGAACCCCCGCTTCCGCTAGAAGGTGCGTCTACTTACCTAGACGCACCTTGGCACCCGACAAGCCTGCTGAGTTTCTTGCCGGATCTTCTCAGTCGAGGTCGCGTTCCGATCCGGTGGTAGATTTACCCTCGCCACCTCTCCTGGCAGCGGCCCAAGCCGAGGTCGTGTCCCTTGTGGCGCCCTTGAGCTAGCTGCCCCTGCCCCTGGCTGGAGTGCACTTGCGCTCGCCCTCTGTCCGGGTGAAGTTGTTATGGCCACTCTGGCCAACAACATATAGTCCAGATCAAAAAAAAAAAGGTAAAATAGAAGTATTTTTATGTGAAACATCTATTGGCGCACAATTATAATAGTAGGTAATTCTCATGACTTGCCTTAGAAAAGTATAGCGTTTCAGTTAATGACGTGTTTTTTTTCTTCACAGTCAATGATACAGGCAGGTAACAAGTTTTATTGAATAGACAAGTAAATGTCCGTAAAGGATTCGACAGCACTTATAGTTGCGCTACTCGTAGGGATCTCGCGGGCTTCAAGGGCCAGTTCTATTTCCGATATAATAGCGTCACCCGAGCAAGGGACCGAGCGCAGAGAAGAGGCGTGCACGCGTCGCATCTACTCGTATTGTTGAGGCAGCCTAGTACCTAGACCTAGTAGTAAATTCTTAGCAACGGAGTACTTTATTCTCCTAACACTTTAGAAATCCTAGAAACTAATAATCTCCTAAATGTCATTGCTGGGAAATTTAACTGTCTCTTGTGCCAGCTACAGGTTTTGGTTCTTCATGCTTCATTCTTCATAATTCTAACGTCGTTTTTAAGTCATGCGGAAAGTTTAACAACGCATTCTATGGATTGATTTCTAAAATTAATGATTTATTCATTATTTAATTTTAATAGATTATAATGATAATCCTCAAATTTAAATATTGTCACGATGTTCGTACCTACCTGACGAATGACACACAGAGTAAATACCAATATACCACACAGAGTTGTAACGTATTTTAAAGTCTGTGATAATTATACCATAATAAAATTATGGTCTACGCTTGATTGCCGACTTTGTTACATAAAAACCGAACAAATGCACGTCAGGCCATGCACAATGAAGGCTTCAATGGCGAACATTTATCGTATCGATAACCAAGCTAGTGAAATACAAGAAACAAAGTTGTATTTGCGGTTGATTTTTGACTCTCATTATTGAGTTTATTCAGAAACGACAGGGAATCAATTTTGCTTTAACTTGGTCGGCTGTATGTATCGTGATTTAGTGAACTAATTTCTGCTGTTATAATTTTAATACCAACCGTAAAAAAATCTCGATTCTAACACCAGCGGTTTGGGCTGTGCGTTGATTCCTTTGTTTTGTTAAGTAACGGCCTGGCACCTAAAAAAAGCCACCAGAGGAAGTGCACCAATAAGATGGCCCGTTACTAAATAGTACTTATAGAGTGGTTCACAAAACAATATGTCCCTAACATTTGATACCTACTGATTAACAAAATAAAAGAAGATGGTGTGACTCACCTCGATATCCAGGAAGCAGTATATCAAAGCTATGAAGAAGCCTTGGAAGGAGCGCAGCAGTTGACTAATGCAACTTAAAGCTACAAGCCCCCATTCGCTGCTATCAAGTGGGACGTGGAACGTGTTCAAGGCGTCGGTGATGCCGAGCAACGGCATAAGGAAGAGCGTAGCCCGTGCTGCTTTCCTGTACACGACGTATAACAGTATGGTCACATCCTACATGTTTGCAAGCTTGTAGATATTGGCGAAGTTTAATTTGAGCATAGGCCGCACTGTATTTTTTTTTAATTAATTTTATTTGTTCCGCAGTTTAGAATCATTGGGATTGCTTATTTATTTCTTATTTTATTGATGAGTTACATGTTATGGTGGCATCCGCTATTGTATACGGGTGGGCTCAGTGCACCGGCCCGTCGCGACAAATTTCCGAAATGGTCTTTTCATGATTTGCCCTGTTCCGGGTATCACTCAGATCGCCCCGAGCCATTGTACGGTGCCTGTACCTAGTACAAGCGATGTTGCTTAGTTTAGTACCATACAGTTGGTGTGTCAGTCTGAGAACTGGACTGTATACCGCCGACACATCCGCATGCTGGATCGGTTCCACCTCAGGTGCCTACGAAAAGTTCTTAAAATTCGATGGTGTGATCGCGTGCGGAATACCGAAGTTCTGCGCAGAGCCAATGTAGTGGCATTGAGTCATATTTAATGCGGCGACAACTTAGGTAGTGCGGACATGTGTCACGGATGTCAGAGCAGCGAGTGGCGAAGCGCGTCTTCTACTCGGAACTTGAGGAGGGCAAGCGTAAGCATGGCGGACAACTCCTCAGGTATAAAGACGTGCTTAAGCGGCACACGAAAAAGTGCAATATAGACCCTTTTAGATGGGAGGAACGGGCATATAATAGGCTAGAATCGAGAAATTCCATTACAAGGAAAGTCCATTCTTTTGAAGAAAGACGGTGCATGGAACTTGATACCAAGCGTGATGCACTGAACGCCCGACCACCTGCGGTGATTCATTATAATTATGTGAACGAAGTGCTCACATGCCCGCAATGTGCGAGAGCCTTCTTAAAGAGGATTGGCTACATTAGCCACATGCGAGCGCACGACCGACAAATCTTGCAAAGGAGTTGAAGTTGTCGCCATGACCGAAATCGATCGGATCACATCATCATCATCAGTCTGGCGATATTTATTTATTATTTTAGTAGACACTGGCTAAACGCGAAAAAAGAAGCAAAAGGGGGAGGTTGATTTACCCTAATCTTTCCATACGACTTGTGCGATTACGTCGTACTTTCGTGCATATGACACACGTGATGTTCACCAAGAATGCAAAGTTGATCTATAACAAAAAATATTATCTGTTACATTAACGATAATTAACGGTGGATCACAAATAGTAAAACGGATAAGTAATTGAGAAGACTTTGAAGGATTTAATGCAAACTAGAGGAAATTACCTGTATTTAAATAGGTAACTAATCAAAAGTATGGAATTTGTTAATATTTAACATTCATGATCCTTGTAGTGGTTAATTAACCACCCAATAAAAGAAGGTATTACAACTGTTATACCTACTTTTATTGGGTGCAAAGGTAGAAGCTTACCAGGATAACACTCATGTGCAGTCCTTTTAAGATCCAGTACAAATTGGTGAAGTAGTAGCCAAACCAGCATCTTAAACAAAAAAAAATATTATATCGTATATATATCGCATATATATTCGCCGTTCAATTTAATTCATCTCAATTTCATTTACAAGAAGCAGCCACCAATATTCAATAATAAGTAGTAGGTTCAAGAGTAAAAAGATTTGCAAAGTGGGTATACTTGTTAATTTTTATCAACTTGGTAGGAAACATTCTAAGCGATACCCTGAAGTATTATTTCGAACTATTGAAACGTCCTATGAGTACAAAGCTAAAACTATGAAGTTTACAATGCACTATATGGCTTAAACAAACGCTTAAAATCTACTATCGAATTGAATTAAATTGTCTTACCGGTTAACATTATCGTTTTCATAATGGAACGATGTAAGCGTTGCCCAAATGGTCGTCAGAATAGCAGGCGCGCCCCAGCCGGCGATGTAGTAGGCCGTAAATGAAATCTTCTCATTGGGCACATTAACGGCCACCATTTTGTTTAGAAATAGGCCTTCTATGAACATCCATATGTAGGTGCTGCACATAAAATACTCCAGGAGGATGTAGGGCCACTCGCACAGGTAGCTCTGAAAAATAATGTGACATTAGTACATAACACATAAAGTACGTATGTATTTGTAAAAATAATAAAACATTGTAAAGACTCGGGGTACCGCCCCTTTTGGCAAGTTGGGAGAAGAAGAGCGAGGAAAGAAGTATTGAAAATATGGAAAGAGAAAAATGGTTCTATTGATGAAGTTTGGATGGACTGGGGATTCGGCTATTGCAAAAGCATCGGACACCTGCCATAATCAATGTTATTCAACTATCTTCAGCATGTGGTGACTTGCCGCTTACTAAGTGGGCATGAAATTACCATCATAAGACGGCTAGGGGCAACCCGGGTGTGGGTGGCTCAAGGGTGTAGAGAGGTGTGCTGCTTTTTCTCCGAAGTTTCTCGCAGCTTTATGCCCTTTAACACTTTAACCCCTGGAGCATTTAGCTCAAACCCCCCTCTCTGAACAGCCAACTAAGACTTCGAGGTATGAGTAATGAAAAAACATTTTCATAACTTATACTCGGAAAGTAGGTCTGAAGTTGCCTGAGGAGCGGGTTGAAAGTAATACTTTTCCGCCCTAGGGAGAATCGCTTTCAATTGACAGCTGTAAAATTATTTTATAAAAACTACTTTCATTTTAACATTTCTTTGGAACCATGTTCCAACTTTTTCTACAGTCACTAAATTACAGCGCGATGTAAAATAACACTAATTCGCCGGCCAGTACTTAATTGTACTTAATCTTTAATATGACACTTATACGACTACTTACCTTATTATCAATGCCTTTCAGAACAACAATTCCCCGTTTGGATTGGTTGCTTTCAAAACTTAGCATCAGAGCCTCGTCTATGTAGATTATGAGACGGATCACCACTTGTATCACCATTGTGATGAACAAGCAAGTGTGGATGTGGGTCCTGTTGTTACGGAGACTCCTGAAAACACACAGTTACGATATAGCTAGGTATTAGGTAGGTACTATTCTAAGAGAATGACGTCAATGTAGGAGGAAATATATAAAACACTAGTTTTCGCCCGCGACTTCGTCCGCGTAGACTTAAGTGAAGTATTCTATGTGTTAATCCAGGTTATAAACTATCTGTGTTCCAAATTTCATCCAAATCTGTTCTGTAGTTATTGCGTGAAAGAGTAACAAACATACATCCACACTCACAAACTTTCGCATTTATAATATTAGTAGGATTTTCATATAAGTAGTTAATCTTGTAAGTATTTGATCTATTTCCGAATTTGAAGTGATGATTGCGACCAGACCGCACCCAGGAGACGTGTCCATGCAATCAGTTTGACGACTGACCACGTAAAGATAGTCATCTGGAGCGAGACCTCCGAGACCGCAGGCATTTGCATCGGGCGGCTGCTCGGTAGGTGTTATGTACTAGTGATGTAACGAATGTTGGATTTTTGACATTCGCGAATGCGAATGCGAATATTTGGCTCCAACATTCGCGAATGCGAATGTGAATGTTGACTTTCAATTAACTCTAAATTTAAAATTTGAAAAAATCTCCGATACGCCTAATTTTTAAACTACAAAAGACCTGATAATTTTCAAACGGCTGAATCGATTTTCATGAAACAGTGCTAAGAACACTCTCGATCAGAATACCTTTCTAACAAAAAATGCTAAATTAATATTATAACACCCCTCTTTTTTCGTCAGACATTTCGTGTCGGCCGAACATAGCCGAACCCAAACAGGTTGAAAGAACAAAGTTAGTCACATAAAGTTAATTCAAAGAGATTCGTTTTGATATGAGGGTAGTTTAGTATTATTACATTAATCAAATTTAATTGAGTTTAATAATATTTTAATTAGACTAATAAGAACACCAGCGAAATATCCTATTTAGAATTTAGTTGCCTACCTCACAACAGTCCCATATTTTTGTAAAAAATATTTAAAATACTTCAATCTTAATTGAAAAAAAATCGCAGTTCACGAATTTTTTCAGATCTAGAGAATTGCAGGATGAATGAAAAATAAAACAAGATGTCGCGCTGTAAGTTTTTAGGGTTTCGTAGTCAAACTCGGAACCCTTATACTCGTAGTTCCGCCACGTCCGTCTGTCCGTCTCTCTGACATCACAGTAATTTTACTTAGAAACTATTACGGATAAACTACAAATGGCAAAAAAAATAGAGTTTATGAACCGCTACAAAACTGAGTATTTATATTTTGAAAGAAACTAATACTTTTTACCTCCCGTACTTAAGGAGGGAAAAGTGAAAAAAAATGTTCACTCACCCCCTCGAGTGAGGTATTGTTCGGTAGGTATTTTAAAATAATTTGAAGGTTTCTTTGACAGTTTTTCAATATTAATTCCCTTTTACGATATATTGAGCTTCAAAGAGGCCTTTTTTACGTAAGTAGCCAGATTCATCCTTTGACTTAGGACAACATTATATATGGTTTATTATAGGAAATAAATAGTTATTTACAATTAAAAATAAATATAATTAATTTTAAAAATGCTAAAGTTTGGACTGAGTCTCAAACCCACAGACCCAGTTTAATCACGACTTAATTATTTGAATTAAATGCCTAATAAGAACTTTTCAGCATTCCAAAAAGAAAATAAAGGTTTATGACACTTTTGCTTAAGATTACTATGAATGCCGGTTTAATAAATTTAGTAACAGAATTGCTTACTAAAAAAAAATCGTAATATTATCGAAGTATTATCGAAAAGTGGCGGGATGTCTACGGAACCCTATACATATAGTATACGTAGTCCGACATGCATTTGGCTACTTATATTTATCTATGGGTCTGGCAAAGCCAGATATATTTCTTTATAATATTTTAATAAATATTGTTTATTTATTTTATAGTGCGTAATAAGTTGCTTTATGAACCTAAAAGCAGTGCAATAATAAAACCCGACGGGTAAGTTTGTTGAAAAAAAAACATAATTCTTACTAGTTGTATTAAATTTCCATTTCCATCCATACATAATTTCCTTTTTTTTCAAAAAACATTCGCCAAACATTCGCATAGATTCTTGCGAATGCGAATGCGAATGTCAAAAAATATGCGAATATTCGCGAATGCGAATGCGAATATTCGTTACATCACTATTATGTACCAAATGGGACCACAAGTTACATTACAAACCCCTATCCTGACAGCATCCACCATCAGGCCGATACAGGATTTCAAAAGGCGCAACTTTTGTGTTTTTTTCCAATCATTTAAAAATATCGATGTAATTTAAAATAGATGAATAAATTTAGTTTAGGGTTAGTCGGACAATTGCACCAATCTCATTGTGGTTGTATTCTTCAAATATCCATATGATGGTCATTTTGAAATTATATGTAGGTACTTGGGGAAGCTCCAGCAATGGACGGCTGATGAAAGGATATCTTTTATTTTCTGACACCATAATGATAATAAAACGGTAACTCACCTGTAACGATAGAATATGCAGAGTGTCGCTATGAGAGCACTGAGAGATAAGCTTAAGCCAAAGAATTCTAAATATCGCAGGCCTTCAGCAATATACAATGTCCACTGCAACAGAAAAAACAACCTTATTCACATATTGACGTAGAAACTGAGTACACATAACTTCCGTAGAAAAGTAAAAGAGTGTACGACACTTTTATTTGTGGTATAGTGCCTAGCATTGTCGTAACCATGCCGTCCGAGGCCTTTGGCCAACTCATCGGATGGGGCCCACCCTTAATGTAACGAGCCCCGCGCCATGAAGGAAGGCCTTACAAAAAACAGAAAGCATTGATTCCCCTGGCGTCACAAAATATAAATAGCTCAATAGTTGTGTTCTAGAACTGAGCAAAATCATTGTCTTAGGAATCAGTTCAAATTTTCATTAATGTATTTGTATAATTCGTGTATGTTGTTGAGTAAATACCTGTATAAAATGGTTGTCACAAAATAAATATTTTTACAAATCATTCTGATAATTGTTAGGTTTCTTCTGTGCTCCCGACCTTTTGGGCCGGGGGGCCGTGACATTTTCCCCTTTCTGCCACCCTATTACTACGCCGTACGTACATACGTAGCTCAAGAACACATAACTCAGTTTTCAATTTTCTCGTGAGTACCTATGGCTTCTTTTACAAACTACTCTGCTGCACTTGATGCAATATTTATTTGAAGAATAAATTGAAAAAACTAAGTTATAACAAGCCCGTGATAGCGCAGCGATCCAATAATGTCATTTCAATTCATATTGATTACGTAGGTTCATGGGAGAAAAGAGAGAAGAGCGACGATTACCGGATATTTGTAAATTAATTCTCTGCTTTGAAAGTTGTTTTTATGATAATCAATTTTGAATGATCAACCAGCATATTATGATCACGCGCAAGGATTCGCCATAAGATCAATTATTCGTTTTTCAGACAACACGAATCATAAAATTAGGTACGATAACGAGCAAATTGTTGTGAAATATGGTTAAGTCCATCATGTTTTGATACATTGCATTTTTCTTGTTTTTTTTTATTCATACAATATAAAAAATATCACCAAGTTATTCTGTATTTTAATTGAGGCACCTACTTTATGTAGCTTATATTTATATAAGCTTGTAAAGTAAGTAGTTGTTATCTAAGACGCTTATATAATTAAGTTTTGGTAACTGTGAGAGGCTTGGCTCCCACATGTGTCGCGGCGGCTTCGCTCGTAGCAGCGTCGTTACGGGTGCGACGGGTCATTAATAGAGACGAGGCGCGGGCGGCTACGCTTTCTCTCATTTCAGCAGCAATGCAACCCACGAAATGGAGTGACAAAAATTTCTCGAGGAGCGGGTACAGTTTTCTACAAGCCCTCGATTCTATTAGATGAGTGCACTATCAGTTCTTCTTAAATAAATAAAAAATAAATAAAATAAAATAAGTCTCCAGTCGTACCTGAGCGTCGCTCTCGTGCAGTTTGGGCATTACCGTCCCTGTGATGCAGGAGTCGTTGGTCCACGCAGCCTGTGAGCTCTGATCCGGATCCTTATCTAGCCACATACCATCAAGGCCACACTGCCGGAATACCAATTCTGGGGACAAATCCAGACGACATTCGTACAACATGTCACTTAAACGCTTGGGTTAAGTTTGGGATCGCTTTGCTAGCGTATTAGCATCGGGAAAATTGGAAAATTTGGCAGATGGAACTGTTTTTTATATATATGAGATTAAGCACGCCACACACTTCCACCACTATTACTCCTATAAATCATGTTTAACAATGGTAACGATGACACCGAGGTTTAAACCGCGACGAGTCTATGGGAAACGCTAAATTGTCTTGGATCCCGCACGTGTTAAGTAAAAATAAAGAATGGGAGTTGAATGAAGATTATCTACTTTCCTCCGTTGCAAAGCGCGAGACAGAAAAAAACTGTATAGACCATATTGGAAGCGAGAACTGTCAATTCTCTTTTTGACCTATTCGTTTACGCGATACGTCAGTTTTGACGTACCTATTGCGAGTGGAAATCGAGTCCAGCCGAGCAAAAAAGTTAAATGTGCAGTCGAGCGACAGTCGTTAATGGAGCTGGGCGCCTGATTGACAACGGGATAAATAAACAAAATTACTTACGAGTGACGTCGCTTTGGTTTTCGGTGGGACAGTTCTGGCTGGCCCCCTCCCCTGCTGGCGTAGGGGGCCAGCAGAGATATCCATCGTATGAAGCGTTGCAAATATTGCCTGTGACAATAGAAAACCACTATTTAAAAAGTTATCAGTGTTATCTAAACTTTAGTACCTATTCTTAGTAATCCGTATTTTATAATTGACTAGCTGTGCCCGCGACTTCGTCCGCGTGGAATTTAATTGACAAAGTTTCGTACATACTTTCATCCCCTATTTTATCCCCTTGGGGGTAGAATTACTCAAAATCTCTTAGCGGATGCCTACGTCATAACATCTAACTGCATGCCAAATTTCAGCCCGATCCGTCCAGTGGTTTGGGCTGTGCGTTGATAGATCACTAGGTATGTCAGTCAGTCACCTTTGAGTTATATATATTTAGGAGATTGTTACCCAAAATCGGACTTGTATCTGTAGTGTCTTGAGTTGCGTGTATCAACAAACGGTGTATTCCAACATTTGTGAGATGACAATGTTGATTAACTTAAGCGAGGGCTTCCATAAAAATGTGAGAGCTTGCTCAACAAGGTAAGCTTCGAGAACGCAAGTGCATTAAGGTTGGTAGTGGCCTCTATTTAACTTGTTTATAGTACAGCCTTTGACTTAGTAATTGGCTTTTGCGTGCCCCGAATTTACCTTGGCTTCGGTGCGTTATTACCTTTTAAGCCCCAGGTTCTCTAACTTACTAAGATCACCGCCTACTTTGAGTTAAAAAAATCTAGTGCGGCTATCCTATATTCACTTTTTACTTTTCAACATGTTACCTATACTGAAAACAGTTATCAATAAAAATACAATAAAATTGAAGTGCCTACCAGCTAAAGCGGAAGTAGCTATCTGCCAGTGAAAATCCCGTCAAAATCGGTCCAGCCGTTTCGGAGCTTACCCGGAACAAACATACAGAGTGATCTACATACTTACAAATGCCGCTATATTAGAGAATATAATCATAGAATGATACTGCAATGCGATAGAATATTAACTTTGATAAATGTACTGGAACTTAAGTAATATCAATGAATGTATCTGAACATCATAAAAAAATAAGTGTATGGAAAAAAAAAATATTTATACCCAAGGTCCCTGATTATGTCAGGGGAGAAGCGGCAGACTGTGCACTCTGGTGCACAGTCACACAGAAAAAAAAAAAAAAAAAAAAACAAACATACAGACAGACAGACACAAAATATTGAAATCGCGTTTTTGTTGTAAGTACCGTATGTACTTTCATATGCATGGAGTGAAAAGGTTTTATTTTGATATTACAAACAGACACTACAAATTTATTTATTTGTATAGATTTAGCTAGATGCACTTTTAGAAAGACTGTTCTAAAGCCCTGATTGAAGGTAAAAAAGGATTTTGCAGGTCCTTCCTTTCTATTTCAAGCAGAGTACTATGTTACAGCTTTGATTCGACCACCTAAACTATCGATTTGTCCTCCAAATATGTTAAATACGCTAGCGACGCGACATTGTTACCTACTCATAGTAGGTATCAAATTTAAGTACTTCATCGTTTTGTGTACTCAGCTTATTTAGAGCCCGCTTGTCTTGGCATCGAGTGTTGCCCGGACTATTCCCACGACCTCGCTACTGGTGTCCATGCCTGGAGTCGCCAGAGGAAAATCACCGAGTGCTTCGGACTTTCAGTCTAGGCCTTCGGCACTCTGTACATCCGCTAGTAGGTGCGTCTACGTACCTAGACGCACCTTGGCACCCGACAAGCCCGCCGAGTTTCTTGCCGCATCCTTTCAGTCGAGGTCGCGTTCCGATCCGGTGGTAGATTTACCCTCGCTACCTCTCTTGGCAGCGGCCCAAGCCGAGGTCGTGTCCCTTGTGGCGCCCTTGAGCTAGCTGCCCCCCTGCCCCTCAGACTGGAGCGCACTTTTGCTCGCCCTCTGTCCGGGTGAAGTTGTTATGGCCACTCTGGCCAACAACAATTAGTCCTGATAAAAAAAAAACAACTATTCTGTACAGCATTTCCGCATATGAGCGCCTGTCCACCTTCATAGCGGAAATCTGTCAAATCATGTCGTTTCCAACTCGCACTTTGATTACATCCTCATTACTACTAAAATAATTTGAAAGTTCCCCCGTAGGCATAAACAAATAAACTTGTGGTAGAGCTGCTAGCTTTTTGTTTAAAAAAATGCTGTGCGTGTTGTTAACTTCATTATTTCACTGCGTCGGACAACAACGGGCCGTTGATTCTGCTCGCACTGTTTCATATTCAAATGTTTTCAATCCAACAAATTTTTCTATTGTGTCCAACACATTTTTCGATATGTTTGTGTTTTTCGAAGTGATGACGCGCACGAGCAATATTCCTTAAACTTGTTTTCAGCGTGATAAATATATTTGCAATATATGGCTGCGGTTTGAGTTATTAAATTTAATTGAAATTTAGTGGAATGCAAAAATTGACGACCGCTTGGCGCAGTGGTTCGGGTGGGTCGGGTTCGATTCCCGTCAGGGTAAATTTCGGAAATGGCCTTTTCGTAATTTTCGCTGGTCTGGGTGTCACTGGGATCGCCCCCAGTCCATTGTACAGTACCCATAGCACAAGCGTTGCTTAGTTTGGGACCATACAGTTGGTGTGTTTGTCTGGCGATATTTTTTTTATCCAATTTTTTTTGTATATGTAATAATCATGATTAATAATATTTTTAGCGCGCAAGTTCGTAGCAAAATTAAAACTTACTGTTATTAGATACTAGCGGCCCGCCCCGGCTTCGCACGGGTACATTGCGGTTACAGTATTCGAGTTTTAGTAAGGATCCCTAATTTTTTAAAAATATTTTATAGCCTATGTCACCCGGGGATAGTGTAGCTTCCCAACAGTGAAAGAATGGTTCAGTAGTTTCGGAGCCTATTCATTACAATCAATCAAACAAACAAAGTTTTCCTATTTATAATATTAGTATGATTATAATTTACACTCTAGGTTTACATTCGATTTTGACAAAGAAAGGGCGAGATCCTACTGCAACCATTGCCTTTAGCTAACTATAAGAATAAGAATAAATAAATCTGTAATTATAAGTTAAAAGAAATATTAAAGCTGGCTAATAAATGTGTAAAAAATCTGAATAATATGTAGAGTCTTAGTTGTTATTATAGTCAACAATGTCGTATTCGATTTGTATACCTAGGTTCTTTAAGTAGAGTTAAGGATTCATGATTCTCGCATAAAGTTTGTTGTCAAAAAATATCATCACAGTAATTTTTTTCTTACACCTTAAAATAATAACTAAGTTGTCCATTTTGAGAGGAGAAACATTACCCCAAGGTGCTTCCTGCCTACTAAACACGTACCTACCATATTGCCTTACCAGATAGATCTAAGATAACAGATATTTTGGTAAATTATTTTCAAAACCAATAGTTCTGATGTCAATAATGAAAATACGCGCGGTAGCTAGCGTGCTCGTCAATGATCCCGTCTAACTGTTTATGAACACAAGGTTATACTGAGCTTTCCGGTTCCGATCGGCCGTCTGTTTTTCGGTAGTAGGTAGTAAAATAGAATTTTAAATCTATTTCCGGGATAGCGGTCCATATCAACCATTGATTAAAATAATAACGTGAAGAAGTGAATTAATAACTACTGTACCTACATACAGAGAACGTAAGTACTCGTCAGGGGCCTGCGCTGATGAAATAGTTCCTTTGATCCATAATACCCCTATTGCATTTCTATTTACTACCTGCATAAACTCCATAGAGCCAGTAAATTAAATTTCAGGGAATCTAATTACATTGCTAGTCTCGGGGCACTGAAATAGTTCATGTCTATTTACTGTAAGCGCAAACTAAACGGTCGCATTCAATTAATTTTCAAGGAACTCTGTGCATTTCCTGGAATACCTAGTAACTGCGTTAATTCCTGCTAGGGCAGAAATGAAAATGATTTTACGTTATAACACGATTAGAGCGGATGCATCGAACGAGGCGACGGAAGTGAATTCTCAGGACTTGTACCTAATTCATTCTACAGGACATCCTGCGTTGTTGGATTGAGAAAAGATTCCGGGATTAACTTCAACTATCTTTAAATAATAAAATGGCCTCTGAAAAGTCAAATCTATCAGATTCGATGATAAAATTTACGGAAATCAGAAGTTATGCACGTTCAATCTACTTATCATTCTGTGGATAACAATACCAATTTGGGATGCCATTCCTATTCTAGAGAAGAATGGACAAGTCTCTCCATTGTTTCACATTTTTACATTTCATAATCTGGTTAACAGAACGAAAAAAATCCAACGCAAAGCCATCCGAAAATGAATGGTTTATTGAAAATGTAAATTAGTTGTCATTATGCTTCGCATTCATTTCTTTTTAATTGACATCACCGTTACCGTCACAAAGTGAATAAAAAATATATGTACGGAATCTTGTAACAGTATTTAAATAACAAGAATGTCAACCGGATCAGAAACCGGAGATCAGAAACTGGCTAGTGCACCTCACAACCTGGTCTGAACAAAGGATATTAATTATCAATTACGACACCTGCTATTGGCATATTAATTGCAGGGTTATCGCGTCTTGATTGCACCGCAATGTAATTATCTATAGATAAGCTATTGTCTATCTTGCGTTAGTCAGTAGATACTAGATTATATAGAGAGGAACAATAACAATACACAGAAATAGCAATTAAAGCAACTATTCAAAATGACGTTTACTGCACTTAATCAAATATCAATATTAAACTTCTCACTCTGCCTTTTATACCGCAAATAAAACTGAAAAAACTTTTGTTTGACATCAGAATATTGGTGCCGGTTGAATTAAAAACCAATACGGTGAGCAAAACAAAAGAAGCTGTATATAATGCGTATTTAGAAGTGTGTGGTGATGCAAATGTAATATATTATGCACTTATGATAGAACTATAATGCACTTATAGAACGACGAACTATATAAAAAAGCCGATGTGTTGAGAGTAGGTACACGCCAATTATACATTTCGAAAGTAGCTACTACGATGCATAAACTCACCATAATTTCACCCGAATTTGCAAACATAGCTTCCCGACGCACCTACAGAATTCCCCTTCCAACCATTCACTCAAGTTTTGCTAAACGCCTACCTCCTTACATGCATTCTTTCGTTTACAACGTGACATGTCGAAATATTCCTACTAAAAACAAAATGGCTAAAGAACTTGAATTATCAGCAAACAGAACAGATTCTTGAAACCTACCGCTAAGGGACTGACAACAAACACACACACACACACACCACACACACACACACACACACACACACACACACACACACACACACACACACACACACCACACACACACGCAGACACACACACACCACAACACACACAAACATACCTTCATACACAACACACACACATACACACCACTCAACACATACACTACACACACATTTGCAAGCTTATCTTTACCTTTCCTTTTAATTATTTTATTTGTGTCGAACCTGTCGACAGTTTTATTTTTTAATTAGTTTTGGTCTCTGCGATACAGGCCCAGAGCCTAGTGTAAAGGCCGCTGCATAAAGAATATTTTTCACTTTAATTTTTAATAAATGATTTATGATTATGATTTATGACTTATGCCACAGAGATGTATGCATGTACCTATGTCGCTCCGCACCTGTAAACATTTCAGCAGCAAATTTTAGGCGATTTTAGAAATTTTATTCTTATGTAATACCAGTACCAAATGACTCGTCTAAAGCGTACTCAAGATTTCTCTCAGTCTTGAGTTCGATTTATTAATACGAGTCATACCAGAAAAAATATATTTCTGCTAGCTGTGCCCACTCATTTCGTCCGCGTAATATTTAACTAAAAATCGAGATTATCGTTATTAAAAGGATCCTATGTGGTAATCCCGGTTATAAGCTATCTGTGTTCCAAATTTCATCCAAATCCGTTCAGTAGTTTTCGTCCGAAAGAGTAACAAACTTCCACACTCACAAACTTTCGCATTTCTAATATTAGTAGGATAGCAAATATATTTCCCTTAGGGCGATGCAAAAATATTATATCTAAACGCTTAGTGATTGACAGAGTATACAAAACAACTAACTATCCAAATTTCAAGATCTAAATACATTTATAAGTATAATTTCACTTTGGAACCATAAAGGCTGACTTTGAAATGGTTGGAAATATTTAAATAATGACTCCACTTGATACAGATTATTTTACGACCATTAGGTTTTTACTACACGCATCGATCGATGACGTATCAAACGTTGCTCTTTTTAACAACCGACAATCAACGTGGACTTAATCTCACTCAACCATCGATCGAAGAATCGATCCACAGTCGATCCGTGTTGTAACATTGTTAATGAACGAATCCATGAGGCATTTTTATACATTTTTAATTCATTTTGTGTCGGTAACGGTGATGTTAATTCAAAAGATATGGATACGAAGCATTATAACAACTGATTTACATTTACAATATACCATTAGTTTTCGGATCGCTCTACGTTGGATTTGTGACATTCTCAATAAAAAATATTTTTAATCATACTATGTGCAGTTAGTTATAAATAGAAGCCGAATGTCAATATCAAGATAGGTATTGAATGTCTGTAGAATAGCATATTACCCTTTTATATTACACACGGCACACAGCAACAGGTGGTTACGGATTCAAATACCGCCGGTCCATTCTACGGTACGAGTCTGGCAATATTTATTTATCCTTTGACTGTAACGTGGGAATACGTGCCAGACAGAAAAATGTTTCAAATTTAGTTTATTATAGTAGTGATTTAACAGACAAATTTCAAAGCACATACGCATAATAAGGTGTATAATTATAATTACGCGCGACCAATCATAAACCTTTATTTTTTAGATAGAGTGCGTCGCCTCCGCTCGCAACTTTTATCGACTCCAAAGGGTGTTTGGTTCGTGTCACAAAATTAACCCATATTTATGGCAAGGAATTATTAAATAAATCAAGCAAAAACTTCTTGTGGGGCAGACGTGTTAGAATATGATTTTCTCTTTCGGTTTGTAAGTGAGGAAGAAGTCCCGGTACTGTGGCACCACCACTGGCACCTGGCCAGGAAGCCCGCAGTTGGTCAGGGCCTCCTGCACATTCTCTTCTTCCAATTCTTTTAACTCGCATAGCTCCGTTATTGTGGCTAACCATTCGTCGTAATCTATTTCAGTTTTACTGAAAAATCAAAGTAATAAAAAGTTGACAAACACAAAAAATGTGTTTTATTATGGATATTATTCTTATGATAGTGGATTTCGTATCAATAAGCATTAGTATATGAAAGTAGCTAGTCGTCCGCTTACTAGAAAAACAATATAAAAAGTTATCCGCGAAATTCACCCAGAAATCTTATCTAACATAATTATCTATTATTTTATTTAACACAAGCCATTTAGGTTACAATTTTTTTACCACGTAGGACCCACTGTGAGAGTTTATTGGCTAATAACAATTCAGCTAGCGGACAAATCATTATTTTATGAATCGTCCGGTCAGCGGACGGCTAGTAACTAAATACCTGTATTTATTAAATATCATCCCAGTATCAGTCATGGTGACCTTCCTATCGTCCAAAATCTTGGCCTGCCGGAGCCAGTAGTCAGAACGATATAGGGTAATGGTTGTGCCATCTCTTTTGCTGTCGAACAGCTTGGAAAACTCAAAGAATTGGCCATCTAATGTAGCTTGTTCTTCATCACCCATCCTTTAGCTAATCCTGTAGCCGTGAGTGGAACCAATCATAGATTTTTTATTATTGAAAATGACGTTTTTATTGGATATTAATGAGAGTACGAGAATCACAGATAGTGACACAGTGACGAGTAAAATAGAAAAGGGTTTCTTGCAATGTGCTTGCAAAGAGTAATGTAAATATTTCTTGGCTTTGACTTTTCGTTTGCTGACCTCTTTGTTGCCAACATTTAGGTTGCCAAAATAAACAGGGACATTGTCATGGACATGGTATCCGTTGGTTACCAAAGCTTGTTACTTCTATATTTTATTGAAGTATTGTATTCTCTTTGTTTTATTGTAGATTTAGCTGAACCGGCGGACTTCGTACCACAAGGAAATCATGTTAGATTTTTGGCTATTCGTTTGGCTATTTCCTTATATTTTTTACGCACACATAGCACCGCGCGCATACATGAGACTGAACCTAGGATGATCAATTTAGGATTGAACTATCTATACGATATGGGAACATCACTCGATCGTCGACGATCGCTTTATTTCTTCAGCTTCACGGGGCGCAGCTGGCTTTGCTCGGTTGTCATACATTTTTGACATACTGTGCGGCTGCAGGTCCGCTGGCTGGCTGAACGCGCGGGCCGAGCTCGTAGCAAAGATCTGTGCCGCGCGCGTATTCTACGCAGGCTATCAGAAGATATCAGTTTTCTCGAAAGTTTATATTTCGAGAAAACTGATAAGTATGGCTTTGTTTTGATACAATATGAATAAAGAATAAATGTTACGTTTATGATCTTATTTCAATAAAAATATTTCCATCAAGTAGTCTTACGTAGTATTGTATTCTCTTTGTCAAGTAGTAGTATTGAAATCAAAGAATTTGTAATTTACTTATATTAAAAATTATTGGATTGAAATAGTAGATGTGCATATAACTGACAGCACTTTTAAATTGTTTGTTTTTTACAAATTTAAACAATCAGTAACATTAAAATAATACCTCATCACACATTCCAAACAACAAAGCTATATCTACCTATATCTTCCAAATAAGCCGACGAAATGTCCTTAGAGATATCAAATTAGGTCAGCGTGATTTGCGTAGGTCCTTACGTAGGTCCCGTAGCTCAGTATATGAACGTGCACGTGAACGTTCATACTAAAAACCCATAGATGATATCCAGTTTTTCACGAAGCTGGGAAACTTTTCAAATTTTAATATCCTAACGACCCAGCTCGGACTGTTACGTCCATTAAAAAAAGGCACATCGGTCCAACCATTCTCAAAGGGTGCAATTAGCAACGAACTGCATTTCATTTTTATTTATATAGAAGTGGAATAGCCCAGATTATTTATTCGCTTTCTTCTCAGAAGAAATCTCAGAATAATTATTCGCAGGACTAATTTTTCTGAGAGATAATTCATTCATGATAGGAACTTGAGGAAAACGTAAATAAATACTTCTTGATTTTTTCTCTATGATTCAATATACTAGGCCTATTACGTAGTATTGAGAAGTCTGTGACATAGGCCCGAATTAATAAACCGATCTCAAGTCTGAGAGCGATATTGGAAATGTCATCCTAACGCCATCCCAGTGCAAAAAGACGCATCAAACGCGGACTCAAGATCACCCCCAGACTTGAAATCGATTTATGAAATGAAGCGAATCATTTTTCTAAGTATCATCATTGTACCCAGAAATTTCATAATCTTTCACACGAGATACACGGTATATGCCTTTTCATTAGAATATGGGATACAAGAGCATCAAAGCCACCAATATAATAGAAAGAAAAACAATTTTAGCCATGAAGCTTGCTGTAAGCATTTTATGTTGGTTGATAGTAAAAGGTTTTATAAAACGGTTATATATTAACCATTTTCTGCAGTTAAGAGCAAACAATAGAGGTAAATATTAAATTAAATATGAGAGGTTCAAAGGAATATTCAGGGCGCTATTTGAATTCCGAAAGTTCCATGTTCAGTTATAAAACTTTATTCGTAAAGTCATGCGAAATTCCTATTTATCCCGGGAATGCAGTTGCATGCAAATATACTCATGCTAAACTCCGAGATTGGTACTCGGATAAGCCACACAACGTCCTTGGTAATGAAGTGGGCGCTTCAGTAAGTTTCACAACAAACAGGTAATGTACGTCATACAAATAATGAATAATGAAATTATAATAAGGCTAGCAGGTGGTGTGCAGTATAGATCGTGTATCAAAAGCTCTTGCGCGTACTAATATGATTCGTTAAATGTTTTTGTGTTTATTTTTATAATTAGCCTTTAGCGTCTATCCCACTCCTGGGCAAAGGCCTCCCCTTTTCTCTTCCACATTGTTATTTCTAGGGCAATTTCCGGCCACGTCTTTCTCACAAAGGTGTCTAGTCTAGGTCATCTCGCTTTGGTTTCCTACGTCGATCCCGCCGGCATGTTTTAATTACTTGTTTTAAGTACGGAAAAATACAATTTTAATGACCGGTCCGAGGTAAATGTTTGCGTTATCATGCCATGACAAGTATGTCAAAAGTTTAGTATTCTCAATATTTTGTGAATAAACGTGTTTGTAAGTAAATAGTGAAGAAAGTTTTAGGTCATTTACATTCTTTTTGATGGCAATTTTATTATTTTGGGTCCATTATTATTGCCCCAGTGAAAGAATCATAAAAAATTGCGTTCATACAAACATACAAACCTTACCTTTTATTTGAAATCGGTTAAAATGGGCTCCAAAAGTCCCGTTATACCACTGGTCATCTTCGTATATCCAAATCTCCCTCACCAAAAACCCGCAGAAAAACAGTCTACTTCGATACCAACCTATTTTGGGGTGCTTGCGTTGCTAAATTCGTTTCGAGGGCTTCTGGGCTATGTTCGCGTTTTCACCTTAAGTTTCGAGTAGCCCTTACACCCCTAGGCAGATTGGGATTTTTGGGGTATTTCCATTATTTACGAACGATCCGAGAGCTATTAATGTTCAAAACAAATTAATTGATGCGGTAACGGGCGCCTGCCGGCTGGATTATTTTCAGACGGTTGCATCTGTAACTATTCATCACACTATTAGTTATGTAATTTATGAGAGTGCGTTCTTATATTTCATTAAATATTAATAAAACATACTAAATTAAACCCTGGCCTCGTGGGGTGGTGCCAATAATGCTGGCTGCATTTCCTTGTTCAATGGATAAGCTGATATTTTGAACGAGGAAATAGCGCTCTCTCCTGTCACCTGTGCATATACCTAATACCTAATATGTAGATATATTAAATAGCTGAGTCAGTCAGCAATATTAATATTAAATTTAAGTCGCGCAATCATATTTTCAACTTTTTTTCTTCCATGACAAGAGGGTGCGAGTGCACCCCCTCGCCCCACCGCCCGGCGCGGCGGCGGCGTCAATGTCTGAAAAGCTTTAAATAGTTTATAAACTTTCCGGTGGGAAATGTGTTATATTGCATAACTCTAAACGCTGTTGACTCAATTATGAACGATTTAATAAGTCATACGTATGTGCGATGCAACATTTACACAATGAATAATTGGGTATCAATAGCCTCTTTCATGTCCCACTCTTGGGCACGCAACTCCCCTTAAAGCGAAGAGGGTTTAGGCGATAATAGTCGTATAAGTAATCCAGCACGCTGGCCCAGACCGGGTTGGTACATTATACGTGTCTTTAAAATATTTCCCTTTAACGTATTAAAATTCACACATAGATTTCGAAAAATCCAGACCTGCGAGCCTGGATTTTGAACCCTAGATATTAAAAAGCATGGAATTGTTCACGCGAAATTGTTCAAATAGGTATTATCTTGAAAGACCAAATAATTTTGTACAATTAAACTTTTATATTACAGGCTGTGCGTTGTGGTGGGTCAGGGCCGGCGCCCAATGGCGGGACGGCGAATGGTTTTGTAAGGAAAGTTGCTGCAAAATGTGAGTGCTAAATCTACTGTAATAAGATGCAAAATCATTTGAATCCTTTGCTGTGACTTTGCACCGTGACGTTGACTGAAAACCACAAAGTAAGTAGGTACCCTACGGTGGAACCAAATGTAAAGATATGTGATAGTTTCCTAGGCTTGGGATTGGCAGCGCAATGGAGGCACGAGAATTGTTTGCAATATTTATTTAGACTTTTTACTTACGACATAAAGATAACTTAGATACCTACTACCGTTATTTTATTACCTACTTACCTATAGTTTAGTCGTTTTAATTGTAGTTAATATTAAATCATAAAAATATCCTACTAATATTATAAATGTGAAAGTTTGTGAGTGTGGATGTATGTATGTATGTTTGTTACTCCTTCACGCAAAAACTACTGAACGGATTTGGATGAAATTTGGAACACAGATAGTTTATAACCGGGATTAACATATAGGATACTTATTATCCCAATAATCCCGAAATTTTTGTTACGTTAAATACTACGCGGACGAAGTCCGTGGGCACAGCTAGTTATAAAATAAAAACAAAATCATATAGCTACTTAGGTACTACTTAATACAAACAATATCATAAATATTACTATTGTTTGAAGATATTGTTAAAAAAGATAAATAGATACCTACCTAAGTGCGTCATAAGAGGTTTCCTCTAGAACCGCACTGTCAACATGTGTAAGTTACTTATTTTGCCAAAGGTACGAAAGTTATTATTTCCGATCACAAAAAACTAAACTGACAAATGACGTCACCGAGCCGCCATAGAGCGGCACAGAGAAAGAGCGCGTTACCCCACTCTCCCCACTATGTGTTTAGAAAACTTTAACGAGAAGCTTTGTAGGTAATTAGGTAGGTAGGAACGTAATCTATCTATACAAATAAATAAAATTGGAGTGTCTGTTTATAATATCAAAATAACACCTTTTCACTAAATGCATATGAAAGTACTTACGACACCTATAACAAAACGGCGATTCAAAAAATTTTTGTCTGTCTGTCTATCTGTCTGTCTGTCTGCGTGTTTGTTCCGGGTAATCTCCGAAACGGCTGAACCAATTTTGACGGGACTTTCACTGGCAGATAGCTGATGTTTTAAGGAGTAACTTAGGCTACTTTAATTTTAGAAAAAAAAGGGTCCTTTCGTGACGGCTCAGAACGCGGGAGCGGGCTTTTTTGTTAAGTTAAATTCCACACGGACGAAGTCGCGGGCTCAGCTAGTTTATATATAAATAATGAATCTCTATTTTCTTGGTCATCGCATCACGCGTGAATGGATGGAACGATTTCGCTAAGTCTTTTTTTGTTGTGTTTATTATTGAAAGGAAAATATTCTTATTAAAAAAAGCGGGTGGAACAATTCAAATTCAATAGGTATTCAAAGTTAAGATAGGACAACGTTACCTAGTTAATTAAAAAAACAAAAAAATAATTTGTGGAATTGTTAGGTACCAATGTGATAAAAAAACTAAAACAAATTACTAAATTCGATATTAGTCCCCATGCCCATAGACGAATCACCACATAATCACGATGGCCAAGGATTAATTTCATTAACGTGAAATCCATTTCGCCATGGAGGAGGAACAACTACCGCTAGCGACGCTGGATGAGCAGTTCCAAGACTTCTCTCGTCTGCTGGACAGTAACAGAGATGGAACAACCATCACCCTGTATTTGTCAGACTATTGGCTGCGTCAGGCTAATATCATAAACGACAGGCATGTGACCATGACGGACACTGGTGTCGCTTGGATGAACTTTTGGTAAATATATAAGTACTAGCTGAGCCCGAGACTTCGTCCGCGTGGAATTTAACGTAACAAAAAAGCCCGCTCCCGCGTTCTGAGCCCGCGCGACAGGACCCATTTTTGTTTTTATAGAATAAAAGTGGCCTAAGTTACTGTTTATAACATTAGCTATCTACCAGTGAAAGTCCCGTCAAAATCGGTCCAGCCGTTTCGGAGATTACCCGGAACAAACATACAGAGAGACAGAAAGATAGACAGACAAAAAAAAATTAAATCGCATTTTTGCTTTAGGTGTCGTATGTACTTTCATTTATGCATTTAGTGAAAAGGTGATATTACAAAAAGACACTCCAATTTTATTTATTTGTATAGATTTATTGATTATTATTAAGGGATACTTTCACGCAATATTTTTTCCTATTGAGAGGCATTAAGAACGATAAAATATGAGAACAAAATATTTGTTTATATTTTTAGAATAGGTGTAAGAGCGTTTGTTGCTTTATATTATTTATAGAGCGGGCGGCACATGAGAGTCTTTCTTATCTTTTTCGAAACAAGCGTAGCAAACATTCCTGAGACGAACTTCACAATATTTAAGCCGATAAGCTACCCCTATTCGCCAAGCTTTTCACCAGGAATCAATGTGTTTTTTTACATGTCTTTCTGGTGACTTTAGCCCTAATTTCGACTCGCAAAGATGGTCCAAAATCTATACAAATAAATAAAATTGGAGTGTCTGTTTGTAATATCGAAATAACACCTTTTCACTAAATGCATATGAAAGTACATACGATACCTATAGCAAAAACGCGAATTAAAAAATTTTGGTCTGTCTGTCTGTCTGTCTGTCTGTGTGTTTGTTCCGGGTAATCTCCGAAACGGCTGGACCGATTTTGACGGGACTTTCACTGTTAGATAGCTGATGTTATAAGCAGTGACTGAGGCTACTTTTATTTTAGAAAAACAAAATTAAAAAAATGGGTTCTGTGGCGCGGGCTCAGAACGCGGGACCGGGCTTTATTGTTAATTAAAATTCCACGCGGGCGAAGTCGCGGGCTCAGCTAGTTGTTCATATGATAGAATTCTCCTGACAATGATAAACACAGCAAAAAAGAATTAGCGAAATCGTTCCATCCACGCCTGAATACGTGTGATGCGATGACCAAGAAAATAGAGATTCATTTTTAAATATATAGTTATCACTCCAATCTTTTCAGCAAATCTGAGCTAAACTTCGAAGAATGGTATGACTTTCTCTGCGGCTTGTGCGACGAGAAGGATCTGGACCAAGAAACGGTGGAGATGGCACTGACCACTTGTGGCATGGCTGGCACCGTGCCAGTCGATGTGCCAGAGTACAAGAAATTCTTTGCCACTTACACACCCAAAAATATGCTTGTTAATATAACAGAGTAGTAACTAGTATCTATGTCCGCTTATACACACCTATGAAAAACATAATATCTATAATATATTGAAAAGTTTAATATGGTTTTATTTGTTCGTATACATGAGCTTTGGGTAAAATCTGGTGTAGAGTTTATTGGCAACCCGAAGTCCTAAAATAGGGACAATGAAAGCACATAAGTCTTTTGGAAATAAACAACTATCTATATATATATTAATACGTGGAGCAAAAACATTATACCACTTTTTACGAAAATTGCGCGGACGAAGGCGTATGAAATTTGGCAAACTTATATTTTATATAGAGAAGGAGTGCAGAATGCTAATATTTGACGACCGCTTGGCTCAGTGGTTTGAGCGTAGGCCGGTCGGCTCACTGGACAAGGTGGCTGCGGGTTCGATTCAAGCCGGTGCAAATTTCGGAAATGGCCATTACGTAATTTGCCCAGGTCTGGGTGTCACTGGGACGCCCCCAGTTAATTGTATGGTACCCATAGTACAAGCGTTGCTTAGTTTGAGACCATACAGTTGGTGTGTTCGTCTGGCGATATTTATTTATATATTTTTTTAAATTATTCCCGCTGTCTGTATGTGCCTATTAGTGATGTAACGAATGTTGGATTTTTGACATTCGCGAATGCGAATGCGGATGTTGACTTTCAAATAACGAAACATTTAAAAATCATCGACAATTTTCAAACGGCTGAACCGATTTTTATGAAATATAGGTATGAATACTCTCGATCAGAATACCTAGTCAACAAAAAAAAAAACTAAAATTAAAATCGGATTATCCGCTTGAGCGCTACGATGCCACATACACACAGATGTTAAACTTATAACACCCCTCTTTTTTCGTTGGGAGTTAATAAAAAGCGCGCAATATATTAGACTGGTTTGACATTCCGTGTCGCCGAACATAGCCTATATGGGTATAGGTTGAATGAACGAAGTTAGTCCTTTGAGGATACCGCATGTTAGTACACGCTGTGTTCCACCAAAAAATACGCATGATTCAAAATTCGCGCAGACGCCCGCTAGTCTGCAATCGACCATTGACACAAGAGCTGTCAAAAGCGCGGCGTAAAATATTGAAAAAATACCGTTTTGCATCATTAAAACATGTAAAAGTGAGAACTGGAAGCATATGAAAGCGAATGGCATTTCATTTTATCAGTGAGTCCCCCTTAACATTCAATATTTTACCAGAAAAAGTAAAATTTCTATTTTCATACATTCTATGTAGTTGGATAATGTGGATACAACTTCTATAAAATTATATTGTTTCGTATTAAAATGCCGTTTTCGTAGAAAACGGTTTATTGCGCTCTCCACAAACTTAACTTATACGCACTAGTAGGTACAGTAACATTTGTTACACACAAAACTTCCAAATCACATAGCAGTCGCACAGTCGTCCAATATAGTCGCTTACCTTAGGGTCGTCGTATATTCCTCTACCTTTGCTTTCTTAACACAATATGTTCAATGTCGCTTCCGATGACAATATATTTTTAGGGTACTTTTCTCGACAGTTTAAACTCGAAAATGTCGAAAAGTTTTTTTTATTATCAGGGCAATTTAAGACATTTAATTTGAGATACGACAGTGAATTGAACATTTTCCCATAGATTAATTCAATCTATAGAGAGGCGTGAAAAATGGACTAATGCCATACTTTTTACGAGAGCACCCGATTGGAGACCAACAAAACGTACCTGTATTTGTTAATTATATTTTGATGAATCGGATTTTTACACAAGTAACAAAGGCCACCGGATGTTAAAGAAAACTGGTTAAATATATTAGTTTATATTTGAGTAATCGGCGGTTATGCTCAATACCGCACCTGCTATAATATCGCCAGACTGACACACCAACTATGGTCCCAAACTAAGCTACGCTTGTACTATGTACCGATATCATACTTGGTACCGTACAATGGACTGGGGGCAGTCCCGGTGACAACCAGACCAAGGCGAATTACAGAAAGGCCATTTCCGAAATTTCCTGGGACGCAAAACGAACTCGCAACCACCCGGTACAGTGAGCCCAGTGGTATACGTGCAAACCACTGTGCCAAACAGTCGTCACGATACGAAGCCAAGCGATACTGCGCCAAGCAATATAATGAACACTTCCATCACTTGTCTTTGCTTGTGTATAACTTCTTATTTTTTTTTACCAGGCTGCTTCTCTAATACTGTTTAACTTAACACTGTACACATCATAAGGACGTCGTGCTGCTTATAATTAAATGTGACATTTAATTTTAAAGTCCCAGTTTTTCAAAATCTCATGTATTTATTATTTAATGTATTTTTTGTGGCCCCAAAAAAAAAAAAAAATTATTTCCATATTTGCTTAATACTTTTTCTCTTACGAAAACGGTATTTTGAATATAACCCGCCACGTTATAATATTCTTATGTAATTGACTGAAACCGTGAGGCGTATCCATAGTTTTGACGTCGTTTTGCACAGTTTTGACACTGGGCCCCGCGCGCCGGCGCGCTTTACACTCACTGTCATTGCCGCGAGATCGCATTTGAATAATAATAAAGTATGAAGTACTGTATCCATTCCTTCCTTTATCAAAGATGTCCGCTTATACACATTTGTGAAAAACATAAAATCTATACAAATAAATAAAATTGGAGTGTCTGTTTGTAATCTCAAAATAACACTTTTTCACTAAATGCATAATATGAATATACATACGACACCTATAGCAAAATCGCGATTTAATTTTTTTTGTCTTACTGTCTGTCTGTTTGTCTGTCTGTCTGTATGTTTGTTCCGGCTAATCTCCGAAACGGCTGGACCGATTTTGACGGGACTTTCACTGGCAGATAGCTGATGTTATAAGGAGTATTTTAAGATACTTTAATTTTAGAAAAACAATTAGGGATCCGCGTTACGAAATAAAAACACATGACATTAAAGAGTATCTCCGTAACGGCTGGATCGATTTTGACGGGACTTTAACTGGTAGATAGCTGTTGTTATAAGCAGTAAGTTAGGCTACTTTTATTTTAGGAAATCGAAAACGCGGGAGCGGGAACGGTTAAGTTAAATTCCACGCGGACGAAGTCGCGGGCTCATTTCTTATAAATAAGGCAGACGAACTATTCCACAGATGAGGAAATAAATAAATAACAAATGAATGTTTTGTAAATTAGCTTAGGTAGGTACCAAAGAATTTGTAATAATAAGTTATTAAAAATTCTTTGGGTAGGTACCTATCCATAATGGGATTTTGACGTTGCAACTTAGTTTTGTTTTGTCTTCGGAATTTATAAGAAAAACATTTCATGAGAAGAAAATACGCTACGTATTTGTATAAGACGTTCCTATAATGGTTGATGTTTGAAATGTTTCATTATAATTAAGCCGTGCCGAGTAGGTACTCAAAGAAAGCTGCTTTTCACAATAACGCTTCATAATAATATAAAATAGCGCCTTTCTGTAGGTACTAAGAACCTACTTGTAAATATCTACCTACAAGAACATAGTATGATATCTCTCTCAAACATTTAAGAAGTAATTGAGAATTCGAGTAGCCCAGTATTTATCATCCTAAAATATGCCACCTATCTAAATATATATAACTCAAAGGTGACTGACTGACTGACTGACATAGTGATCTATCAACGCACAGCCGAAACCACTGGACGGATCGGGCTGAAATTTGGCATGCAGGTAGATGTTATGACGTAGGCATCCGCTAAGAAAGGATTTTGATTAATTCTACCCCCAAGGGGATAAAATAGGAGATGAAAGTTTGTATGAAACTTTGTCAATTAAATTCCACGCGGACGAAGTCGCGGGCACAGCTAGTCTATGGTATATTGCAAAGTTTCATATGGTTTTATTTGTTCGTATACGTGAGCTTTGGGCCAAATCCGGTGAATGGTTTCTGGCAGCCCGAAGGCCTGAAATAGGGACAATGAAAGCACTTATGGGAAAAAAGGACTTAAAAATAACTAAGATGAAACACATTTTTTATAAGACGCCCACTACATTCTCCTGGAAACCAAGAGCGATTATGGTGTCCAAAGATATAGGTGCCCCTCCAAAATATTCGAAAAAGCTTAGAGAAGAATAGTGCTAATTATAAAGATAATCAAATGCTTAGCAGGTAAGAAGTGATTAGTATTAGACATGAAGTCGAGAAGCAGTTAATAGTTGGATGGGATGGCAAGGCGCGTTGTAACAATCAATAATTTCCAATTAACTTCAACTGAGCACGAAATAACTGTCTCATAGGTCGACAGAGAGCTGGCAGGGAACAATTGGCAATTTTCAGCTTACATTTTCTAGTGTAAGTTAGCTGGGATTAATGGAAACTATCAGAGCTTTTTAATTTCTTATTTCCCCTGTAAGTGCAAGGTTCCATTAAGATTATCCAGGGAAGCAAAAAGTGCCTATTAACCTGGTTTTATTACCTGGATATAATACGACGATAAAAAAACACAAGTGTTGTGTATATTCTATGTGGCTACCGCGGCATTCATATGTCGCGAATTCAGATGGCAGCTAAAATCCTACCAAAGACTTTAAACAGCTTTACTTCAGGAGCAAAACGTCAAAAGCGGAGCGTTTGAAACGTAATCGCGAGCGTTTGCTTTTCTATTACGATTTGAGTAGCTAGCGTGGTTAGGGCCCTGATATTCAGACATCATTCAGCTTTGATTTCAGACGACAGATGGCATCTATAGCGCTTACCATATTCAGTACCGGCTGTTGGAGCCAAACAAGTATTTAAGTAAAAATTTTAAGAGTCTGCTATATCTTCATAAAATTTGTATGCAAAGCAAACAGCTGATATAATTTACATCATAATTTGTTTGATTTGATTAAATTATCTTCTACTACAAAATTGTCTCCTTAAAATAATAGATGTAACTTCCTGGAATAGTTATAAAAATATACTCTAATCGTATGCAGACGTATCCAATGGTATATACATCCTACTTCCTACTAATGTTATAAATACGAAAGTTTGTGAGTGTGGATGTATGTTTTTTACTCTTTCACGCACAAACTGCTGAACGGATTTGGATGAAATTTGGAAAATACATAGTTTATAACCTGGATTAATACACAGAATTTATACCATTTGTAAATAATCAACGGCTAGACTATTTTTTCATTCATTTTTTTTTGCTGTCATTGGCTGTCATTTGCATTAATAACACGTTTTCACGTTTTATGTCAAGTTCCACTGGAACGGGATAAAAAGTATCCTATAACCTTCTCCTGGTTCTAAGCTACCGCCCCACCAATTTTCAGTCAAATCCGTTCAGCCGTTCTCGAGTTATAAATAGTGTAACTAACACGACTTTCTTTTATATATATAGATTTAATCATAGAATAGATAACAACGACATATTTTAAATTTAGGTAGAGATTTATTTAATTGTGTAAATTTATGACTTATATCTGATCATGTATACGTACTTACCAAAAGATGTCCGAAGCACACTATAAGGTCTCACAGAATATCAGCGCTCTCAGCCTTGCTTGCTGGTAGCATAATGCTGAGTGGGATCTCTTTCCTGGGTGCTGCGACGTACACAAACTAGATAGTCTTTAAGTTTAATTTAGTTTTTATTGGAGTTTCGTTTTACTTAATTTGTGTGCGTCGTTGTTTTTTGGGAATAAAAAAAGTTTTCTTTCTTTCTTTTATATGAAAAATATGTATTTCAGCCTTTTTCGAAAGTTGAACCCCGAAGTAAAACAACCGCGTCTATTTTGCTAATTTGTACCGACATAACAATTTCAGGTGAGAATATTTTCGTGTTTCATACTTTTGGGAGCACGTTTTTCAGCAGTCGGGTTTGGTTTTTGAACAATTTTCGTGATTTTGTAGAAGAATTTTATAACGGCTTCGAAATTAATGTGGCCTTAATCGCATCTATCATTCATGATCAGATCAAGCGTAATCTAGAACTGGCAACGTGTTAAACACAGACAGATTTTGTTCAACCTTTCAGAAAAACTTAAATCACTTCGCCATACACCACATACATAGAAGCAGTATATTCACAAGAGCATAAGCTTCTGTAGTATGGACTGACCCCTTTGATAAAGGAAAAAGGTGGCCCGTGTTAGTGGTTTCACACACAGATTACGCGAATATTTTCCTAAAAATCCCGGTATCACTATTGACGCCGTCAAAGGAAGGGCGTATGTATTGAAACCAATGGAAAATTGAAATTTTGAAATGGTCAGAGTCAAAGCGTTTTTCATCTGCATATGGCGGTTACGACACTTTTAATAATTACAAACCTGCCAATCCGCAGCGGTGTGAAGCGAAACACGAACAGGAGCAACTAACCGTTGCACAGGGTGTGTCAAAGGTCGAAATAATATTTTACGTTCTGAAAGTTGAAGCTTCAAATCCCAGTAGCAGACTTGCACTAAAGGACATTACACATACAAAAAAACTGTGCGTAGCACTTTTCCGAAACAAATGCGCTGGAGCACCCTCCATCAAAATCATTGCCTAGCTGTTTGATCAAATGTCTGAATATCATTCAGACCACTAGTTGAACGGCTGTGTTTAGTAAAGAGGCTAGGCTGTTGATTGAACGGCTAATTAAGCTAGTTGGCTGCGACATATACACTAGGTCGGATGACCGCTAGTGGCATAATACAACTGAGCACTTCTGTTTATGATCCGGAGGACACGTTAAGCAGTCGGCCTCGGCTATCACAGTCGTTAAGCCAGGGGTGCTACTCTTGAAAACGATAATCGATATATCGTGACATTTGTCGTGTCGAATCCTACTCTAAGTTCCATCGTTTTTAATGTCGTATCGACGACGGAACGAACGATTCATAATCCGATATATCGAGCTTAACCCTACTCTTAGGTTTAAATGTCAGACACGAATATTCGAATTTGACAACGACCAACACGTAATTTTTGCAATAATCTCAACGACACCTCTTAGGACGTCGTCGGCATTATCGTTTGGTTAATTTTATAGCAATTCGGTGTAAAATGAAATTTAAATTCGTGATAAATAAATAATATATGAATAAAACAGCTGCATGATGTTTGAGATGTTATATTGATGTTTTTATCAGTGTAGCCACGAGCTCCTCTGCTGACTTCTGTAAAAGTTTTTGATTACAATGTCATGATTTTTCCCTTTGAAGCCATGAGGAAAGAAAATATTGCCCATAGAAGGAGGAGGCACCAAATGCGGGAACATTTGAATAATATATAATAAGCATTCCCGGTGATTAATTTGTCAAGAAGCGATAAAATAGAAGTAAAACCAAGTTTAGGTTTATGACCACAGATTAACTCAATACGCTTGTGACCATACATAGAAAAGTCTATAGATAAAGTGAAACAGCGCTATACAAAAAACAGCGAGCGTGAAAGAGCTAGCGAGTCTTATGTATAAATATTAGTTTCTTTATCTATTTTTGTGTCTCTGCCCCACAGATAAAACCAATGAGGCCATAGAGAATATTCAGGTTTTCAACAAACTTTGCATTTATTATTCGTATCATTCACTCCGAACATAGTCTATGGATACGATACACGACAAGGAATTCGAACATTTGTTAGAGTAGGGTAAGGTCGATATATTCGAAGTAATGTCGTATCGTTTCGAATGTATCGTTGTCGATTTGCAGAGTAGCAGCCCTGGTCGGAGGCGTTCGTGCGGCTTTAAAACTCTGACACTAGAGTTGGTCACTAAGAACCGTATTAATAAATCTATCTCAAATCTGAGAGCGGTCTTAAGTACGCTTTTGACATGTAATTTTGTCCTCATGTGACATAAGAATTGCCAAGATCGCTCTCAGACTTGAGATCGGTTTATTAATACGGGTCTAGCGCACACGATAAAAGATTTCCGATTGCTGATAGATCCTCCTATAGCGACCATCAAACAATGGTGCGGCACCTGGCGGCACCGTTATGAAACCAGGTAAGAGAAATAACTACAGTTCTTTTCATTTTATTTTATTACTAGATGAAAACCCGGCTTCGCTCGGGTGAAATGTGACTCAAAATACACAATCTTTTACAAAACATAGGCAGATATTTTTTTCAAGGAATATTAGGCAAGGCATAGATTCGTATAGCATTTTACATTGAAATTAATACGAAAAAAATTTGGTAAGTGCCATTTCGAGCCATGCACAATGAAGGTATTGAATCCGAGTCATTGAAGGTAATCTGTTTAAAATTTCACCCCAGGCTGAAATAAATACTAAAGTTGTATACATACCGCTACCGACATCTATCGACACCATTAAATACTAAGAAATAGACTAATGAACATAAAATATACATTTATTGCTGCTATTTAATTGGAATTTATTAACAATTTATCCAATTTCGTCTGCATAATCTTATTCATATTTTTGCAACATAAAAATGTACGAAGTGTCGATATTTATTTCGTAAAAAATCTTACCCACTGTTGTTTATAGACTACTACCGACATCTATCCACGTGCATTAACACTTTATAAATGCACGTATTAACATAAAATATACATTTATTGCTGTTATTTCATTGAAATTGGTGAACAATGTATCCATTTTTGACTGCATAATCTTATTAATGTTTTTGCAATAGAAAAATGTAAGAAGTGTCGGAATTCATTATGTAAATTTTGATTTAATTTAAAAGTTCAAAATCTCGCAAACGGAATTTTTGATGATAATCTTTTGTATGGAAACACCATTTTATTTGAAAAGATCTTTTCAACGACACCCCACATGATTGGGTAACTAAAAAATTGCCCCTCTTTCGACGTTCGGGGAGGTACCTCAAAAAAGCAATTTTGCTACATTTTATATTTTTGAAAGTGAGATCTACTCTTAAAGTATTTTTGTACCAAATTACAACGAGATCTGTCAGAAACTGTAGAAGTTATGACCCTGTGACGGGTCGGGACAGACAGACGGACGGACGGACGGACAGACGGACTGGATGATCTCATAAGGGTTCCTCGTAGGGACTACGGAACCCTAAAAACATGAAGACTGAATTTGTTCTGAAAGATCAATCTTCTTCTTTCTTTAAAAATATGGCCCACCCAGTTTAATAGATATTTCGAATAAAGACTCATTTACACACTGAGAATACTGACACTGACAGGGATTCGTTCATAGAAAATATAGCTGTACTGTGCCAAACTTGACGGAACTGCCAATATGGCGAAAAATTGCCTTTTGCACTGTTAGAATTTAACAAAATACTCGACAATCCGAATTTCGCGGATATATGTTGTCGACTCGAAATCATTATTTTTTATGTTTTATTATTCTGGTAAGATTTCAATCGAGTCTACCGTACTCCTGAACGGAATTATCTTCTACTATATAAAAATAAGTCGGGTTTTCCTTCCTGACGCTATAACTCCAGAACGCACGAACCGATTTCCACGGTTTTGCATTCGTTGGAAAGGTCTCGGGCTCCGTGAGGTTTATAGCAAAGAAAATTCAGGAAAAATTCAACAGAACGCGGACGGAGTCGCGGGGCACAGCTAGTTATTAATATAGATATTAGGTACACGTTTAATGTTAGTGTAATTCAGTCCGGTTGGTTCGTAAAGAATCTGTCGCACCAAATTTTTTGAAGGACCGTGTTTATTACGTGTAATGACAGTGTAGTTCACGATTGATGTTCCGAAAGAGTAGAGCTTATTGCTTGTAAATAAATATTATTACGCTTTTGTTCCTCAAAGTTTTCGCACAGGATTGTAAATTTAGTACAACGTCAAATGCGGTACTATCGATCTGATCCTACACTGTACCTACTCCTGATCGTGCAAAGATCTTCTAGAATTTCATGTCAAAGACTTAAAAAAACAGCAATAGCAATAGTCCTACCTAGTAGCAGCAGTAGGTACTTACTAAGGCTTTCAGGCGTAGCTGCAAAGGCAAGGTGATTTCGATGCGACGGCGATTTAATATTATCTATACAAATAAATAAAATTGGAGTGTCTGTTTGTAATATCAAAATAACACCTTTTCACTAAATGCATATGAAAGTACATACGACACCTATAGCACAAACGCGATTTATAAAATTTTTGTCTGTCTTTCTGTCTGTCTGTGTGTTTGTTCCGGGTAATCTCCGAAACGGCTGGACCGATTTTGACGGGACTTTCACTGGTAGATAGCTGTTGTTATAAGCAGGAACTAATGCTACTTTTAATTTAGATTAAAAAAAAAAATGGTTCCTGTCGCGTGGTCTCGGCACGCGGGAGCGGGCCTTTTTGTTCAGTTAAATTCCACGCGGACGAAGTCGCGGGCTCAGCTAGTCTATTTATAATTTTCGCTTAAATGTGATGCTTAATTGTGTGAGTTAGTTTTTAAGAAATCGCTACTGTATTGCAATCACCTTACCTATGCGGCCCGGTCTTAAATCAAACCGTGACAGCGAAAGGCATGTGTAGAACTAGTGTATAGTTTGTTCATTTTACGAAGAATTGTGAATTATTGCCAATTTAACATATAGCAGTGCCATAAGAGTCACTGCACGTGTCTTCATAAAATGTATTAACTATAACATCCCTCTGCCATTATTGGATGCTTAATTTTTAAGGGGATACATAAAAGAGATACCAAAGTAAAAAGTTACTTAAGTAAAAATAACACAGAATTGCGCTACCCACTCATCGCGAGGGGCGAGGAGCGGGGGCGGAGGCCCGTGAACCAACAGGTGCTCTGACACGTGTCAGCCTAAAGCGAGCATCAATGATAAGGTAGGAACCACTTAAGCCAATAACCCATTAAGTACTGTGTTGTGTACAACGTACGACTCCCGTTCAGGTGTCGGCAACGTAGGAGGCATGCTATTGGCATGCCAAGCATCCATAGTCTGCAGTAACTACTTAATGTAGGTACGCTTATGTGCCAACCTTGTCAGCAAATAATTGAAAACAAAACTTATATACTACTTTGTAATAAACACTTTAAAATATACCTACTCAAAAACGCAACGTTACCCGTGGTGATAAACTTTGGAAAACATCCCCTTCTCCCTCTGGTTTTCTACCCCGTCACATCATGAATGTTGTAGGTACTAAGTTTTTGATTATTCCAAATGTATCATCTAAGTACGTACTATATCCTTACATCATTATCTATGCACTGTAAAAGTGCTCAGTAAAATAACCCCTAAGCCCGTTCTCCCCTTTCCCGTAAAAATATCTAAAAAATACTGGAAATACCCTTCTGAAAATTGTAAATTAACAATCTATGTACTGAATTTATCCTAACTAATTCTTGGGAGGTCTCAGTACGTAAAAGAGCTCTTACGCTCTCCTTTTCCCTGGCAAAAAATATTAAAATTTGGAACCCGATACAGTAATATGTATGAATGGATATTATATGTGTCGGGTTGACCGTGTGAATAACCCCTTAGGGGTTGAAGATTCAAAGATGCTAAAATACATAATATTATTTTGTATATGTGGCCTTTGTACTGATTTTCAAGGTTTTATCTTCAATCATAGCAGATTTTCGTACAAACTTATATTCCCTATTTTACCGCCCACCCTCTAAAAGGTTGAAGTCCACTCCTATTGCTCGCCTACGTCATAAAATATTAGTACCTACCTACTGTTAAAATTTCGTGTTTCTATCTCTAGTAGTTTCAGCTTTGCGTTGATGAGTCAGTCAGTCAGTCAATCAGGATTTCCCTTTTTATTTATATTAGTATAGATATAGATACATAAAAAATAAAGACTTGTTTAAACATTCATGCAGGTTAGGTTACTACTTACCGCTTTCATACGTCAAGTTGGCAAATTTGTTGAAACAGCCCTGGACCGCTGCGCTGACATTCTGCCGTGGCCCCGCCAGGGTGGATTCCATCTTATATCTTCGTTGACAGGTAGCGCGTAGATGAACTGGTGGCAAAAGAAAAAGAAAAGTAAAGGCCAGTTCTGAATATAACGGCAAAATCATCCCCACATTAGCGACCAAGGTACACCTTGTATTATTGTTATATCAAGGCCCAATAGTACCAATAATGCGGAAACAAGTTCCGCTCATTAGAATAAGCCTTTAGTAAAATTTATAAGAATGCGTAAGTTATTGCAGCGATTAACCCATTGCGTTTATGCTAAGACAAACTGTCAATTGAATTTAAATAACGAAGTGCGAATGCATTTAAGTAGTTAAGAAGATTGTAAATAATAATACATTTTAAAGGTAGGTAGTATAGGTTATGCACAGTCAATATTAAAAGTAGCTTGATATCTGCAATGTCCAATAGAATTAGATTCTGAAGCACATAATGATAGAATGATACCTGAAGTTCTCTAAAGTAAACGATCATACAATTGACTTCTTTAGAAATATCTTAACATTGCCTACTTCTGCCGCGAATTATAATTAATAAATAGTACTTACCTACTGATATGCTTACTGATCATGTATTGATCATCTACTTTTGAATTCACAATTTTTCAACATCTTTGATGAAAGCCAATAATTTTTAATAACTTTGGACACTACAATATTTTATAGGTACAATACTTTTAGTTACCATATTGTTGGCTACAATATTATGGCTTGTTATATTATGGCTGCAATATTTTTAGTTACTGAAAAAGTTTTATGAAATTTAGAGGAAATGTAGTACCTAATGTTGCTCTATTCGCCGCACGGCGCCGCGGGAGTAAATTTTTCTTTGCAAGCACTTTCATTTCCCACTTTTATTTCATTTATAGATACAAACCTCTACTGCCTGCACCTTGATCACATTACCGGCCGTAGCTTGGATGGTAAACTGAATAACACGGTGAAAATTGTACTTCAGCTGCATAAGTTTAATGTTTGAGCTCCTTTGCATTTCGTGTCAGTAGTCTGAATCAGGTGTTGCTTGAAGGAGTAGTAAAAGTGGACTTTATTACGATTGGGGTTGGGTTCTTACTCAAATAACGATTTGTCAATAAATTGAGTGGATTTATGCTAACGTTTTAGAGTTGGTAGTAGTTCGTAGCAGTTATCTTTTTCCCTGAAAAGCAGCCCATTATCACTATCTCATAGCTCAGATATAGACGAGCTTTTTGGACATCTGACGTTGTAGGTATAACTTTTCGGACAGGCATTGGAGTCTGGACTTATCGAGAGAATTTGAAATCGCTAGTTTCGCGTATAACTACTGAAGTAGGTACCTAGTTCAGATAAAAATCAAAAACAACATTTGTTAAATATTGCAATAAGTATATGTTTTATATTAAATTGGCAAAAGAAACCCCAAATGATGTTAGAATTTCACGCCCTAGATATCTTTGAATTTTTTTTATTTCGTGTCAAATTTCAAACGTTCGTCAACGACGATTTGTATTAAAAATTATGTTTGATACATCTGATAAAGGTTGGTATAAGGCCCTTACATACCTGCCCCTCTAGCCAAGTGTCTTCGTCTACATTCGTTTAGCTACAAATCGCTACGCTTCATATTTACAAAACAATTTGATGTTTTGACTTATATCGAATGTAGCATTACTTTTGTCGAGAGGGCCACCCTTTTCCCTCTATTATGGTTGAGGAGAGAGATGCCGCTTTTCAAGTCATGCCCATGCGTTGGCGCTGCTTGCGGCGGTTGGTCCACTCACTTTCCTCTTAACATCATTGTTGTTAAACTCCAAATATTCATTTATTTAGCATGGAGGGCATCACGCCAAAACAATTATCTTCTTATCCACCTCCATTTTATATTATTATTTCGGTTTGTAAAAAAATAAATAAATGTAAAGTGTGAGTAGGTATGCACACCTCACTAAACTAGTTTTCTAATTTAAATACCTAAATCTGAGTGAGATTTGAACACTATTTACTTATTTTGTGACAATGATGATACCTGCTCACATTCTGTTGCTGTTCCTGAGAATGTACACCAACTTTTATTCATACGATAAAGAGTAACTACATTTGAGTTTATTTCCGGATCTTCTAAGTAGAAGCAGCGTTCCAAACCGGTGGTAGATTCTGACTGTTCATAAATGCTTTGTTGGCTTACATGAATACACACAATTTTGAGTTTGAGTTTGAGTATCAAACTAGTTACAAATGGCGCCATACGTCAGTACCAAAGAACTTGTAATAATAGTCAGCGTTAGTACCTGTACTGTTTATAAACATTCAATCGTCGCTATATTAAAAAAAAAATATTTTGAAAATCATTTCACACTTCGTAGTCGTGATTCATAATTTAAATGTTATTGAAATAAATAAACATAGGTATAACTATAAATAAAAAATAAACCACCTGATTCAACGACGCGTTGGTCAAAATATTACTTAAGGCTAAAGCGCCCATCTAGCCCGCGAAGTTCAAATATTTTGAGGTTTTTTTTATAATTTTTTCAAAATCTGACCATAATAAAAGGCACATTTTGTAATTCGCGACACAGACCGTGTGCAGTGCATTTATTAATATATCCAACTTACTCTAAAACATTTCAAGAATGACAGCTATCCAGATATTCTGGCAATTTTTGTATATTTATTGATTAACTAGTATCATATCCACCGTGATAATATTTAGAGTAAAATAAATGTATTAATAAACGCAATGCATAAGTACTGTGTTTATTGCAAATCACAAAATGTTGTCTTAAATATTTTCGGATTTTGGATAAACTATAAAAATACTCGAAAATTTTGAATTTCGCGGGCTAGACAGGCGCCTTCACCTTAAATTTAACTTCAAGATATAAAATACATATTAAACTTTTTTAGGTTTTATTTTTGTAGCAATAACTTTTTAATTGTAGTTTTTTCTAACAAGGTTAAAATTACATCGGTCGACATTCTCTGTCATCATCGTAATGGTGGCTATCTTAATGTTGCGGTTTCCCTTAAAATTGATTTCAATATTAAATTCTAAATTATTTGGGTATCATTATTATTAAAAAAAAGTTATACAATTGTATCTATGCTAGGGCCAACGAGAAGCTAATTATAATTATATTATATTAAAGATAAAAAATAAAAAATCACATTACTAGTATTTCCGTCAGCCCCTCCAGCTAATGCATGTGTTAGGAGTGGGACCACGGCAATAATTTAATTACCAGGATGGGGATCGAACCCGGGACCTCGCGGCTACGAGGGCGGCCCCTTTAACCACTAGGCTAATGATGTCTTAAACATTATTTGGATAAAAAGAGCCTATGTGTTAATCCAGATCATAACCAACGTCTTCACGAAATTTAATTCTAATCTGTACCTACAGCCGTTCATGCGTGATCCTCAGTCAAACTTACAAACTAACAAACACACTTCCAAATTTATATAGTAGTAAGGATACGATTACACTATTACATTTATATTACGAAAAAGACACTAAATTTTTTTAGATGACGAAGAAAATAACCCTTTGGACTCCCGCGCGAAGCTTGCTGCAAGTCTTTTATGTATTGTAATAATATGTACAAAATGGTTATATTCATCTTTTTTATACAAATTAAACAATAAATATATAGACATGCCACACAGTTGCGTAGTCGTCTACCGTTGCTGTATGAAGACGGACCTTATCTAAAGAGTCAATAGTACATTGTTACACGAGTGGTGAAAGTGACTTATGTAGTCCCGAGACGGGGTTTGGCGCCCGAGCGTAGCGAGGGCGCTAATAGTCCGAGGGACAAAATAAGTCTTTCACCCGAGGAAAACCTGTGCTTTTCATTACGAATACAAGGAAAGTAAAAATAAAAACAGGAATTGGCTAAATAAATAATACAAGGAAGTATGAACAATACTCTACAACTCGAAAAAATAAATAAAGATCGGATTGCCGCCTATTTTGTTATTTTTTTCGTTGGCCGGCCAACTTCATTATTTAGCCATTATTTTTCATTTTCATCTTTAAATATTTCGCCCAAATCTATGTTATTTTAAAGGAATTGAATTGAATTGAAACTAAATTATAATTAAGTCATTTAAAAATATATAATATTAAATCTTTATTAATTAAAGAATATTATTCTTTAATTAATACTTAACTTTAGGTTATTTCAATTTTACATCGTGCTGTAATTGAGTGACTGTAGAAAAAGCTTGAACATGATTCCATAGAAATGTGAAAATGGAACTAGTTTTTTTTATAGTTTGACAGCTCTCAGTTGAAAGCGATTCTCCCGGGCCGGAAAAGTATTACTTTCAACCCGCTCCTCAGGCAACTTCAGACCTACTTTCAGAGTATGAGTAATGAAAAATAATACAAGTACGGCGGCGCGCGGCGCCCCCTCGTGGGCACTCGAATTAATCGAGTTTGTATCAAAAGCAGCTTTTATTTTTGCGTATTTTCAGAGTGATAATGTAGTTCTAATATGTATTCTATGTTCACACCTTACTCCTGAATACATTTCCAATTCGCACGTTATCAGTTTCGACTTTCAGTCGTGCATCCGTTTTATAAGCAAGAGACGTTAAACTGACACCCGTGATTCGTGGATCTCATAAAGTACAATGTAAAATTTGCTCTACTGAAAGAAATCCGGGGATAAACATTGTTCAGACAAATCTCTAAGATGTTCTATGATGTACAGATAAAAAAACTACAAATAAAAAAATTAAACTTTTTTTTTTAATTTTGTATGGATAAAACGGTTTCTTGTACGCCTATATAGTGAGTACACAGTACACTAGTATGATATGTTATGATTACACCGTGATAAGAAGGTATAGTCAATATCAGCAACAAGTTGCTGATGTTGACTATACCTTTGTAGAGTTCTTGTTTTCTGATACCAAGGTATCCGAAAACACAAACTCTCTGAAATCATAAACTTCAGAGGCATTATGATGTCGTAATATTATGACATGTTTACTAATGTCAGTCTTTTGGACAATTCAAATACCTTGCTACTTATGGTAACTGTAATACTTACATGTAGCTTACAATAAAGGGAGTAGGTAACAAAACAATAAAGTAACAGTGTGTTGTCTTATTTTAACTTGTATGACTGCTTGTGCTAGTGAATTCCCGGTACTAGGCTTAAAACAGTGCCGTGAAATGCTAGGAATTTCTGGAAATTCGGTACGGAATACAAAAGTTGAATAGTTATTTTTAAAATCCGGACAAGCACACATCAGGCCATGCACCATGAAGGTTTCCGTACCCATTTTAAAAGCGAACATATAACGTATCTAAAACCAAACTAGTGAAATACAAGAAACAAAGTTGAATTTGCCGTTGATTTTTGACGCTCAGTATTAAGTTTATTCAGAAACGACGGGGAATCAACTTGGCTTTAACTTGGTCGCCTGTAGCTCGTTATTTAGCGAACATCAGCGGTTTGGGCTATGCGTTGATTCATTTGCTTTGATAAGTAAGTAAATTTGCAAAAAGTATCAATATATGCGTCATAAATGGCCGTATCTTTTGATTGCGTTGACTAAGAAGCCTAATTTTATTACACCTCTAAGGGATCGTATATTCAAGTTGAAATTAATATATTTCAACTTGATCACTCCGTATCCGAGAAAAAGGGTCTTGACAGACAGACAGACCGACGAACAACAAAGTGACGATTCTATAAGGGTTCCGTTTTTTTACCTTTTGAGGTACGGAACCCTAGAAATGAAAGTAACACGCTAATTTGTACTTGTTTTAATCAAATTTTGAATTTAATAGTACATTGTTACACAAGGGGTGAATGTAACATACTCGTATCTTTCACCCGAGATAAACACTGTGCTTTTCATTACGAATACACGGAAAGTAAAAATAAAAACAGGAATTGGCTAAAGAAATAATACAAGGAAATATGAACAATACTCTACAACTCGAAAAAAAAATAAAGATTCTGATTGCCGCCTGTTTTGTTTTTTTTTTCGTTGGCCGCCAACTTCATTATTTAGCCATTATATTTCATTTTCATCTTTTAATATTTTGCGGGAATCGATGTTATTATAAAGAAATTGTTGAAACTAAATTATAATTAAGTCATTTAATATATATTTAAAATATAAATACTTAACTTTATGTTATTTCAATTTTACATCGCGCTGTAATTGAGTGATTGTAGAAAAAATATATTATAGGATAGGATATTAGGATAATATTTTTGGAACGAAGTTCATTATCGCGCGTTGCGAAAGACGGAAAAAATTAAGACCAAAAGTTGTAACGACACTTTTTGCTATAGTTGTAAGCCGTGCGGCGTGCGCGTGTTTCTCTGTCTGTCTCTCTCTCTCTCTCTTATAGAAAGCAAGCCAGTTATTTTCGTTTTGTCTTTCTGTTTCGCATTGAACTGTGTGGTGTCGCGACGATTATTTTTGTTGAGTGTATACATACAGGTTTTTTGTACATAATAAATTATTAGATATAATAATTAAACCTGACAGTGTTTCTGCACAAGTTCCGGCTATTGCAACTTTGTTCCATCCGGGTGTCACTTGACAACTCTTAATTTTTTTTTTCAATGTTCACCAGTCGCTGCAAGAGAATGATAAGATTCCGCCTTCTAGTGACATGACCATTAACCAACCCTGTGCAATATGAGGCAAGCCACTCGTTTGATGACATTGTCGATTTTGCCTTGCTCTCGAATTGCTAATGTTCCACGCTATGTACACGCCAATTTCACCGATGAGCCGATGACATCGCCAATCAATATTTTTATTTTATTTATTTACTAGCTGAGCCCGCGACTTCGTCCGCGTGGAATTTAACTTAACAAAAAGCCCGCTCCCGCATTCTGAGCCCGCGCGACAGGACCCATTCTTTTGATTTCAATTTCGTTTTTCTAAAATAAAAGTAGCCTAAGTTACTGCTTATAACATCAGCTATCTACCAGTGAAAGTCCCGTCAAAATCGGTCCACCCGTTTCGAAGATACTCTTTGATTTCATGTGATTTTATTTTTTTATGCGGAACCCTAATTGTTTTTCTAAAATTAAAGTAGCCTAAGTTACTCCTTATAACATCAGCTATTTGCCAGTGAAAGTGGCGTCAAAATCGGTCCAGCCGTTTCGGAGATTACCCGGAACAAACACACAGACAGACAGACAAAAAAATAATAATTCGCGTTTTTGCTATAGGTGTCGTATGTACTTTGATAAGCACTTAGTGAAAAGGTGTTATTTTGATATTACAAACAGACACTCCAATTTTATTTATTTGAATAGATTTACGGGCATCTCGGGAAAACAGTTAAACCTATTTTAACCGGTGTTACACTATAAGATAGCCTAATTTTGAATTTCAAACATAGAGTTCATAATTATCACTCTTTTTTAACCCCCGACGAAAAACGAGGGGTGTTATAAGTTTAACATGTGTATCTGTGTATCTGTGTGTCTGTGTATCTGTGTATCTGTGTATCTGTGTATCTGTGTATCTGTGTATCTGTGGATCTGTGTGTCTGTCTGTGGCAACGTAGCGCCCAAGCTGATGAACCGATTTCAATTTTGTTTCTTTTGTTAGATAGGTATTCTGATCGAGAGTGTTCTTAGCTATGTGTCATGAAAATCGGTTCAGCCGTTTGAAGTTCATCAGCGCTTTTGTAGGTTAAAAAAGCCACATTCACGGCCAAAACCAATTCCCTCGGCTCGAATCCATTCGAAATTTGAGATGATTGGATTTAGATTTATTATATTTTTAAATGATCGTAATAGTCTGAACTGGCTTTTTACAATATTATAAATTTGAAAAGTTTCCCTGAATCTGAAAAAAATCAATATTTTATCAATTTTATTGAGATTTGTGTATGAACTAAAGACGTTCCATAAGTCACGTTTCAAATGATGGATACGCGCATGCGTTAAATTTTGTTTGTTCTGTTAATGGTCATGGAATATTACGCTATAATAATTCTAGAGGGCGCTGCTCCGCCATTGACAAAGAATATAAAAAAACTAATCTAATTTAAAATAATTTTAGCGTTATTGAAAATTCTTCCCCTAGGCTGCTCCCTTCTACCTCAACCAGAGTTATTACATCAAATTGAATAATAATTGATAATATTTTACTAGGAATAAAACCTCCGTGACATCAATATTTAGATTCGTTGTCTATTCTAATGTCAATTATTATAATGTCATAACAAAATAATGTCTCATACTTTTACACAGATTTTCTGTTGATTATTGTACATCTTAGATTATAAATGAGGAAGCCAAAACAAATGATTTAATGGTGCTTTCATAATCTGGCATCGAAACTAGTTGTACCAGATGAATTTGCGAGATGAGCTATGGATACTGAGCTCCGGGAGCTACGCAAATCGCGCTAACATCATTATTTGGAAGAACTAGGTAAATTATACATTTGATGAACAGGTCATAGCATCGGGGGTTTTTAAATTTTAAATTTAGAGTTATATTAGGAGTTGGGCTGCAGAACAAAATCGACATTTTGTACTAGTGAAATTGTTGGAAACTAGTTTTTATAGTTGTTTTTTTAAAGCTACATAGTTATAACTTGTTTTTTATGAAATTTCCCTTACTTATTATTTTAAGATTTTCTTTAGTTTTTACACTAATATTTCATGTCAAAATCGCATTTACTAAACCTTTTTTATGAATTTCGTAACTGATAATTTCCGAAACCGCACGTCCTAGTCCGTATTCGCAAGAAATGTTGAAGTCCCGAAAAGTACCGAAATTCCCGGGACTTCTAGCCAGTACAGTACTAGATAAAATTAGAACAATACCGGTAATTTCTGGGGAATACCAGTACCGGGAATTTCCGGGAGCAATCCCTTATTACAATCCATAGAGTGCTATTTTGTTAGCCGAACTTGCGAAAGTGAAACATGTAAAGCAAATTATATAATATGACTAGCAGAGCCCGCGACTTCGTCCGCGTGGAATTTAACTTAACAAAAAAGCCCGCTCCCGCGTTCTGAGCCCGCGCGACAGCACCCATTTTTAAAAATGCTGTTTTTTTATATAATAAAAGTGGCATACGTTACTGCTTATAACAACAGCTATCTACCAGTGAAAGTCCCGTCAAAATCGGTCCAGCCGTTTCGGAGATACTCTTTGATTTCATGTGTTTTTATTTTTTTACGCGGAACCCTAATTGTTTTTCTAAAATTAAAGTAGCCTAAGTTACTCCTTGAAACATCAGCTATCTGCCAGTGAAAGTCCCGTCAAAATCGGTCTAGCCGGTTGGGAGATTACCCGGAACAAACACACAGACAGACAGACAATTTTTTTTTTAATCGCGTTTTTTGTATAGCTGTCGTGTGTACTTTCTTATGCGTTTAGTGAAAAGGTGTAATTTTGATATTACAAACAGACACTCCAATTTTATTTATTTGTATAGATGTTATGGATGTAATATTCGAGCGTTTTTGGGGAGTCCGTAAATTTTGAAGTCCAAGTGAAAAATGCACAAAAATTAATTACTTAAATATGGCCGTAATTTTTTCGAGGTATTTTGGTACGAGGTATAAAGGCTATTTAGGAGCCAAAACGAAAATAAAAAATGTATAAAATGACATTTGTACTGTTTTTGAGCGTTTTTGGTGCTGTTAATTACAAGATAATAATAGGTAATGTTCGTTTTGCAATCTAAGACGGCCGCAGTGAAAAATAGCAAAAAAGTGGATGTCTCTTTCGAGGTATTTTTTTAAGAATATATCGGCCGTGTTGTTTGTAGTGATTGCGAGATCTTAAAATGTGGAGAAAATTACATGGGTATGTAACTTTCGAGGGTTTAAGGTTGGTATATTCAAAATAAAACTTCTATTATCTTCTCATATAGTATTTTTATTATTACAAATTCCTTTTCACTTCCAACGTACAATTTTTCTTCTTCTCCTTCCGCCTGTAAAATATGGTAGGTACTTGGAATCGATGATGGTGCAAGTAGCAAAGTCAAGAAAAATATTTCATGAATTTAATTTTTAGGGTCCATCCGTCTCCATCCCATTCTGTCACAGTGTCATAACTACTACAGTTTTTGACAAAAGTTGATGAAATTTTGTACGAGGATACTAGACATAGATCTCACTTTCAAAAATATAAAAGGTAACAAAATTTGTTATTATTTATGAGGTAGGTACAGCTACCGCCCCGAACATAGAAAATGGGGATAAATATTTTCTTTTTTTTAGTTCCCGCGTCAGTGAGTTATAACTATCCTTATTTTCAACAGAGTTAATGTACTTAAATCGTAAAAGGGCTTACACATTATCATGTGAAGGTAGTCTTCTCAGAGTATATCTTTTAATCTTCAAATTTTGTGTAAAGTTTTAACTTCAAACTGATTCATACCTAGATTAAAATATACCTGGCTTTTTCATAATTATAAATTTTTTTGGCTTCCGAATCGGAATATAAATTTATAATAGAAATCGTTCGTCCCGGAAAAATATAACTGGTATTGAAAATAAGTTAAACCAGCTTCAATATTTTAAGAATGAATACGACATAATTAATGGTTCATACATTGAACTTGTGATATTAAAAAAATATACTAAAGAATAATATAATTCATTATCATAATTTGTCAGACTGAAGTTTTAATGCAAGTCTGTTTAATTGTCTCTGTATACCAATATCTCAATACCGGGGTTGTCCCCCCCCCCCTCGAATAGGGTATCATTGAATATGTATTTAAAAATTTTGAGGATGGTTTTACAGTTTTTCAAAATTAATTATTGTTTACAAAATATGGAGCTCTAAAATTGTCTATTTTAGGTGAGTTGCAAGATTCATTCTCTAACGCTTGAATCACATTACTTAATGTTTAATTAAATGAAATTAATTTCAAAAAAACATTTTTTTTTAAAACGAAACGATAGTTTGTACTGAAATTCGAACCCACGCACTGCTGAACGCGGTACACGCGATACACGCGATTTATATACAATTGATCTATTTAAACGTTGAGAAATTCGTCTAAATTATCAAACATTTCATAGAATTGCAGAGTTATTATTATTAAAAGCGACGAATGTATACGGAATCCTATAATATGCACGGTCCGTCAAGCACTTGGTCGGTTTTTATACTTGCAAATATTAATTATTTTATTCGTATTGAAATCTATATAAATAAACATTTATATGAAATCTGTATAATATTAGTTTTTGTCAGCCGCGTTATTATAATACCTAAATAAATTTTGTTTAAACAAAAAAAACATAAATTGACAATATACCGCGACAGTACAAACAAAGTTGCTGCAAAGATACACACAATAGGAAAATCGCTTCACAATCACTTGCCGCATTGCTAATAAATCTTACCTCTGCAGGAGCCCACCAAACTTCTCGATATAGCCTTTTATAATCTCGACCTTAACCGGTTAAGGGAGAACCAACGCGAGCGCAAGTCTCAACATTTCTGAAAATTGTAATATTTTAGCACCAAATATGAAGGAAGCACAAAACGCGACAGATTTTGTAATTTATGATGATTTAAATGTACGAATTTAATATTTTTCGGAATAATGGAAAAAGAAGCATTAAACAAATCTTTTTTAAGTAATTGTCGCGAGCCAAATTTTATTTATTTTATTTTATTACGATGTGAAATTATTCTTACTTTGGTTGAATAAAATATAACTTTAAAACTGGTAAAGGGAGACTCTCAGCTAACTTGCTCTTGGCCAGGGCCAGCTACGACCAGCTCGGTAGACGTCCCGATCCCGTATGAATTCATTCCCTATCAACAGCTATTGCTGCACGAAAGCCGTGATGTAAGAAAATAAATGGATGAGCTACGCAAGAAACATGATACACAATATGTACCTACTAGTTGCTGCCCGCGACTTCGTCCGCGTAGACTTAGGTAAAGTATTATATGTGTTAATCCAAGTTATAAACTATTTGTGTTCCAAATTTCATCCAATTCCGTTGAGTAGTTTTGCGTGAAAGAGTAACAAACATACATCCACACTCACAAACTTTCGCATTTATAATATTAGTAGGATTTGAAATCATAATGTGAGAAGAAAATATTTATTTTTATGGAAGTTATTGTTACCTAAATATTTTTCATAGAAATAAAGATTACATATGCACGCACACAACTTAACTCGTAAAACGCGTGGGATGCCATATCCAATTTTCCGCGCTGAAAGGTTCGCCCCACCCCCTAGTGCCACCCTTATCAATCCCGCTTATGTTTCATGCCCAGAGGGCTTTGGATGCATTTTGGTATGAAAGTAAGATACACATGAAAAATATCACAAGTCAAATAATGTCGCGCAGATTCATGCACATGCACAACTTATGTTGTTGATGATGATGTTACAACGCTCGATTGGCGAGTTAAGCTCGGAGTTGATGCCAAATTAAGTGAGAAACTTTTATATAAAATACATTTAAATATTATAAGAGCGATAGGCGAGACGAAGTAAACGAAATTGTATTCACTACACTACTCTTACGGGTAACAAGTCTCTTAGGATACGCTTGAAGGAGAGATCGCATTCTTGTGCTCAAAATTTGTTCTTTAATGCTGGTTTTTCTAATAAGATGAAATGTGTTCTCTTTATTTTTAATAGGTACGTATTTTGCTGTTCAATTCTGACGTTTCGAATTAAACTATTTGTATTAAAATGTCCCAATGTCGGCTCTATAACCCTTCCAGATTTCATTATTTTGCGTAAAATAATAGACGAGGCTGAGAAACACTCACACGGGGATTATTTTTTTGTCGGGAATCGTACTCTCCTACAACCAATGCAGTAAGCGGAACGATGAATGCTCAAACCAATTAGGCGTTTGTCGAGTACAGATCTCCTGTACATTTTAAATTTCAGATGAGATTCTAACATATTTTCCAGGGACCTCTTTGTAGTAAAATAAAACAATAAAGAATATCCAAAATATTATTTTATTAAAATACATAGTTTTATGTTAATTTTATCCGGGAACGCCTTAGGATGGGTTAGGACTCCAGGATGAGAAACCCTGGTCTAGTGGAAAATTACAGGATTTTTTCATTGAATGACGATACCTGTCATGGCGACAAAGGTAAGTACTTTTCAGGAACGAGGATTTACATGAAAACTTAAAATTCCGAGTACATCTAATTTTATTAGAAGACAATTCTGATTGAATCTATACAAATAAATAACATTGGAGTGTCTGTTTGTAATATCAAAATAACACCTTTTCACTAAATGCATATGAAAGTACATACGACACCTATATCAAAAGTGCGATTTAAAATGTTTTTGTCGGTCTGTCTGTCTGTGTGTTTGTTCCGGGTAATCTCCAAAACGGCTGGACCGATTTAGACGGGACTTTCACTGGCAGATAGCTGATATTATAAGGAGTAACTTAGGCTACTTTAATTTTAGAAAAACAATTAGAGATCCGCGTAAAAAAATAAAAACATATGAAATCAAAGAGTATCTCCGAAACGGCTAAATAAGGCTACTTTTATTTTAGAAGAACAAAATATAAAAAATAGGTCCTGTCGCGCGGGGTTAGAACGCGGGAGCGGCCTTTTTTTTGTTAAGTTAAATTCCACGCGGACGAAGTCGCGGGCTCAGCTAGTATTATATAAAAATCTGATGAATTTGTTCATATAAATGAACAAAACCTATATTTCTCTAGACTATTCAGAGTATAAGAGAAAAACCGGACAAGTGCAACTCAGGAAATGCACAATGAAGTCTTCCATACCCAGTTCAATAGCAAACATTTATCGTACGGATAACCAACGTAGCGAAATACAAGAAAAAAGTTGTTGTTGCGGTTGATATTTGACTCAGTATTGAGTTTATACAGAAACGACGGGTTTCATTGCAATTTGGTTTCATGTGCTGGTATCCTAATTCTTTCCAGTCTTTTGCAGAGTGTTTCAAGTTTTTACAGCAAGAGCTACTTAAAGCCACGTTTTCAGCGTTAAACAAATTCGGGACCCCGATACAAACAGTTTTTCCTTTATTAAGATGATGATTCACATACTTAGGGGTGGAATTTCATAAAACGCTGAAAATTATATTTTTTATTTCTAATGAGTAACCTTAACACTAATTTTCAACGCTCAAAATTGGGTTTATTTTTACCCATACGAGTACAAACGTTCACCCCTACACACACCTACACACTTAGGGTTGTCATTTACCAAAATCCTTATTTAGTGGATACTTACGGTACTTATAAAAGGTACCTACTGTCCAAATTTCATGATTCTAACACTAGCGGTTCGAGCTGTGCGGTGATAACTTTGTTTTGATAAGTCAGTATCAAAACATGCGACATAAGCCTAATTTTTGCCACCTCCAAAGGACCATAGCATATTTGATATTAATTTGCACTTTATAACTCTATCCGTGTCCAATAAAAAGAGACAGACAGACAGATGGACAACAAAGTGATTCTATAAGGGTTCCGTTTTTTTCCTTTTGTGGTACGCAACCCTTAAAATAAATAAATTGTTTATTAGAAATGTTCTAAACTACTTAAATAAGTATAGGTAATACTTAATACCTAATAGTCAGCCGAAAATATAATACCGAATACTAAGTACGTACCTATACAAGTAGTAGTAGTATAGGTATAATAATATGTATTGTACTTACAGGTAAAATATTTTCAAACCTGGTTTATGGTTATAATTCCTTTATCAGAGTGTTGATAATTCCAAATATCGCGACCGCTTATGATTAAAGCATTGTACAGGACGTGTTGCGATTTCGGCGCTGCATTTCCGTAGTTCAAAATTTCAAATAATGTCCCATAGTGTTTCCATCCTTTTGTCTCTTCTATTATTCACAGCAAGAGTGGAATACCGGTATTCATATATCGCAACACGGGGTGAATATTGTTTTGAACAAAGTTTCACATGTTTCGAATGTGGTTTCATTACATTCCATCATGCGCTGCTGTTGCATCATCAAAGGCTTACGAATATTACCTTCACATTTCCAGGTAAGTAATATTAAGCCAGCTTTTCGAAATTCGGTTACCTTTATATTTAGGGTGACAATATGACATCATTACTTGCTGAGGGGACTAAGCAGTGAAAAGCGTTTAGCTTTTGGGAACCGATTTTCTATTTATTGCAATTTCCCCATTATAGTTTAAGTAAGTTTAACAATCTCAGATCTCCGTCTCCTTCCCTCTATCTTCACATATTTTAGAAGTGATAAGGTCGTATGGGAGTGTAAACCGCTTCGTAACGTAATGTGGTACGGCGCCACTCTGTCTGGCTTCCCTTTCTCTCACGCATACGGCAGATTATTATTATAGTTATCACTTCTGTCGAGCGTCCCGAGACACACAATTTTTTTTTAATTTGTTTTACGGTCTACCTTTTTACCCTCATTTAGTTCACCTACAAACTAGTTATTCTTTTATAGATAAAAATGTCGGTAAACAAGTGTAAGCATGCTTATGTTAAGGCTAAAGCGCGCATCGAGCTCGCAAAGTTCAATTTTTTTGAGGTTTTTTATAAAATTTTCAAAATCTTGAATAATAAAAGGCACATTTTGTAATTCGCGACAAATACCGTGTGCAGTGCATTTATTAATATAATATCCAACTTACTCCAAAACATTTCAAGAACGACAGCTATCCAGATAACCTGGCAATTTTTGTATATTTAGTGATTAACTAGTATCATATCCACCGTGATAATATTTAGAGTAAAATAAATGTATTAATAAACGCACTGCATACTGTGTTTGTCGCAAATCACAAAATGTTGTCTTAAATGTTTTCAGAATTTGGATAAACTATAAAAATACTCGAAAATTTTGAATTTCGCGGGCTAGACAGGCGCCTTCACCTTAAGCAGTTATTGTAGCCTATAGATCCCTGCAATATCTAACAAAGGCTTTGCCGGTACGTTGCCCACCTCGGGGGCAGTGAGTCAGTCTCTCACGTATCGTATGAAACGCAGCTATCTACTAGCTACTTTATGCCGATCTTCTTTATGTGAGAGTGTGGTACTACCCGGCCGAGCCAGCCCGTATGTGAGCTGTAGCCCGTATGTACCACCGTTAAACGTTAGAATCTGAACCTAGTATTTATTTTATTCAGTTTAGTGCTTCAACTTCCAAATATATGTCGGAGATTGGAACACGGAACGTCAAATCTTAATCGATTTGGGCGTATTCGGATACGATGGTGGGCAACACTGACGTTGACAGCTGACGGTTGTCAATGCCATTGACGTTAATATAAGCGCACGTGGAGCTGTCCCCCCCCGACCCACTCACCGCTCTCCTAGACTCAAATGTCGAGGAGAACGACACACGCACACTCCCCACCAGACACCGACCTCGCCGGCTCGACGAACCCGCAAGAAGGTGCGTCTACTTACCTAGACGCACCTTCGCACCCGACAAGCCCGCTGAGTTTCTTGCCGGATCTTCTCTTGTCCCTTGTGGCACCCTTGAGCTAGCTGCCCCCCTGCCCCTCTGGCTGGAGCGCACTTGCGCTCGCCCTCTGTCCGGGTGAAGTTGTTATGGCCACTCTGGCCAACAACATATAGTCAATTAAAAAAAAAAAAAACAACGGGATCATTGTGGCGACAGACACAGCAGTGGAAACAAGTGTAGCCAACCTACGTGCGACTTCGCCGCGTTCCCGAAAGTAATCCATTCTCATCCGAGACACGTGTGAATATTTAGTTTGTAACGTGAATTGATTAGATCGATTAAAATCTATTGTGTGTGTACCAAGTCTTATTTACTGGAAATACGATGGAGCCGAGAGACGAAGAACGCCCACATTCCCCCACGTTCCCTTCGTTATATAAATATATGGATACTTTAGGGACGTCCACCTACCTAGTGGGCGGTCAACTAATGCACTTGCACATAGATTCCCGACTTTGATAACTTCAGAGCTAAAGTTTTCACGGCTGGCGACTTTCACTGGAATTGCAATCAATCAATATATTTGCCGATGACATTTGATTGGAGTTTGCTTTGAGTAAGGAAGTTATACGAGGCAAGGAAGTTAGAACTATTAGGTTCATGGCTTTGTGTCTTAGGTACTTACCACAGAGTTATAAGTTATACGTACCAAAGGTAGTATTAGCCACACATATTATTTAGCTGTGGTATTAGCACTTAATAATTTTCATGACAGAATAGGCAAAGTAAAAGTTAAAGCGTTTATGCCTAGGTGGGCATTAACAAATTTTCATTTTTATATGTTTTTCTTATATATACAACCGGATCGGAACGTGACCTCGAATGAGAAGAATATCCAATTTATTTTCAGATTTTTGAACAGTAAATAAATAAATATCGCTAGACAAACACACCAAGTATATGATCCCAAACTAAGCAACGCTTGTACTAAGGATACCATAAAATGGACTAGGGGCGATCCCAATCCCAGTGACAAGGGAATATTACGCAAACGTCATTTCCGAAATTTACCCTGCCAGGAATCGACCCCGCAACCTCTCGGTGCAGTGAGCCGAGCGGCCTACGCTCGAACCACTTTTCCTTTTGCAAATTTTCCTTTATTTTATACACGGTAGTATTTGATAAAACTCTAAAAAAACATTTTATTTATTTGTAATGAGTAACCATAATCCACTAACGAGCACTGGGCCAGCGTGGTAAATTACGGTCTGAATCCCCCTCGTAGTGAGGGGAGGCCCGTGCCCAGAAGTGGGGCTAAATTATTAACCATAATACTCAATCTCATGGTTCCAAGATGAGATTTTTTTTGTCATACAAACTTCCATCTTAATACGACTAAATCAAAATCGGTTCATCCGCTTGAGCTCTATGACGCCACAGAGAGACACACTGATACACAGACATACATGTTAAAATATCATACCCTCTTTTTCCGTCGGGGGTTAAACCTATTTGTCAATACCATTGTTATCTATTTTCCACATTTCACGTATAATGAAACGTACAATAGGTAGTTGTAGTAGACAAAACACGTTCGACATAGAAACGACGTTTATCCAAGACTTACACGAAGGTGACATTAAAAGTTCTTAGAAAATCAAAAACTGAACAAACTAGCGAGTTATTAGTTTTACTATAATATCTTTTCAAAATAGTGTCCAATTACATCAATACATCGCTGCATCCGATGGAACCACTAAGAAAACCACTTTGGCCACTCGTCTTTAGGGGTCTCCTCGACGGCATTTTGAATCATAAACGCGTAGGTATACTCGTTCAATCGTTTTTCTGTCGCTTGGTATATTTTATATTGAACTATTATTTATATTTATAAACTCAATATTTTTTTCCGTACAAGTGCACGTCATTTTAATAGCGAACATTAATTACCAACTTAACTTTCAATATTATAAAGTTTACTCAGAAACTACGGGGTGCTAACTTTGCTTTAACTTGGTCGGCTGTAGCTCGTCACTTAGTGAACTAATTTCTCCTGTTATAATTTTAATTGCAATTTAATATCGTGTTGAAACCATTTTTTTTTTCAGTTTTTTTATCCAACTTTCACCTCCTATTTTATACACTTAGGGGTGAAATTTTCCAATTCTTCTTAAGTGGATGCGTACGGAATAATAGGTACCTACTGTCAACATTTCATGATTCTACGAGTAACACCAGCGCTTTGGGCTGTGCATTGATTTCTTTATTTTGATAAGTGAATTAAAAAAGTATCAAAATATGCGACATAGATGGCCATATCTTTTGATTGTGTTGACTTGCTTGGTCCAAGAGATCATAGCTTTAGATTTTCAATGTTAATTTCAACTTGATAACTCTATCCGTTTTCAAGAAAAAGGGTCTTGATAAGCAGTCAGATAGACAGACGGACAACAAAGTGATTCTACATAATATAATGGTTCCGTTTTTTCCTTTTGAGGTACGGAACCCTAAAAACACACCTGTTACTCCGAATTAAATCTTTAGAAGCAAAACTCAAGCATCTATTAGAAGAAGAATTAAATTCTGGGAAGTGGCGTGACACGGCAATGATCAGAGGATATTCAGAGTATCTAGTAGGTATTTCATGTTTCCGGTAGGCACCTTTTATTGACCTTATTAGCGATCTTATTTGTCGAAGGGTCCGCTTCATAGCGCAGCCAATTATAAAAAATATGCGTTATTGTAGATTACTACTTCGTTCGTGCGTGGGTTAAGTTAGGAACACGATTATATTTATTTATTTAAATGTATTTACAAAAAAAACGTGGACTGAATATATTTTTTAAATCGTTTAAATTATTTTGCTTTCATAATTATAGGAAATAATTGGGTACTTTTTTAAAGTGTTACGCAGGGAACATTACAATTACCGTTATTTTTTTTATTCAAGGGATTCCATTCCAAAATTTCCCAAAAGTATATCGATTTAGTCGCTAACCTTAATGGTGATAAATAATTTAAATTTACATGGAGATAAATAATTGTCGCTGTCCTCGCACGTTTCAAAAGTTTATAGGTTGTGTTTGAAGCAACGTTGGTTTACGCAATGTACAAGATTTTTATTTGCCAGAAATACCTATTAAAAACATACGCATGGTACTTTTAATAATGTTTTAGATAATGAAAAGAACTCAATTTCATAGTCAGTTTATTTTCAGCGGTTCCTGGCGTAATAAACTTTGTATAACTTTGTTCGTTAGACAATATAAGATGTTATATTCTGAATTCTGAAAGAAACGCCGAGCTAAAATGTTTTTAAAGGTAATAAGTAATTACCTTATTGACTAAGTATTTTAATTAAACATTGATCAATTAAGTTATTTTCCACAAAAGATGTCTAATACTTAGGTTCTGAATTTTTCTGCTTTTTAATGTGTTTAGTATTGGTTGTGTCATCATGGCTGAGGAATGTAGTTATTGGTGGGTAGTCTGTGCAGATCTCTCCCCAGATCTCTCTTTCTCGCGCCATTTGTTTGGCTGTTTACGAGGTGGCCCCTGTTGCCTCTTGAGTGATGTGTGTTCATCGCGTTGGTGACCGTGACCGTCCAATGCCTCTCTTCTTCGACACAGCCTGTGAATAATATTTGCATGTTATACAAATATTGCTGATATATAAAATTTTACAGATTCAGTTAGTTATCGCTATATTATATATCAAGTTTGTCCAACCCTTGGCTGTATTCCCAGAACCGACCCGAGATCAGAGGGCTCAGAACTTGATGACGCTCGGCAAAGTAGTTCAGTATATAGTCGAATCGAAACTGCGGCAGTCCGGTCGTAGATCCATAAACCAGGGACAGCTGGCGAGAGCTAAGAATCTCTACAGAACTTTGTCCAAGAGTATGCCTCCTGCAGACTTGAAGAAATGGTTGCGACAACAAGAAGAGTCCATAACTGAACCGAGTTTAGATGTCGGAGGGTTGCGTGATGAGCAGGCTAGCTTGATCGAGACGGAATTACAGAATGCTCTGTCTCATAAAAAGTCAGCCTTACTTGATAAACCTTATGTGGAGCAAGGAAGGAATGACTACTTAGTGATGCGCCCGGATGTCCTGGATCCGTTCGTGACGGTGGTTCCCAACGCTATCTACTATAATATAGAGAAGAAGTGCGTCAACTGGCTGGATGACTGTAGCCTGCGGGGAATCCGAGCGAGGTTGCTGAGTGGAGTCCAGTCGCCGTACAAATAAACGGCGCCTTAATTGTAAATAAAGTAAATATGTAATGTCTTTTATTTCGAAAATAATACTTGTATAACACATTTTTTGCGTGAATCGTGATGCTAGATCTAAACATTTATAAAATCAAAGTACGTAGTACCAAGTATTTTAAAATAACTTAGAACTAAAATGACTCATAAGTGTTTTTTCCATTTCTCTTATTTTTTTTATTCCAGCCTCTGTTAGACACGTCGTCATCTGGCATTATTATTGGTATGGCGCGTGGCGCGTCCAAGTTAAGCAACTCGATACAATATTCGTAGACTTAAAATATCGAAGATAAATTGGGCAGTTCAACTGTCATCGTGTCCATTGCCATTGTTACACTGACTCTTTAGATATCTGTTCTTACAATCACACACATAGATTACGAAAACTGTGTAAGTCACATTTTCAAAAATATTGATAAGTTTTTTGCTACAAAATGTTTGATGTAGGTAAACTAAAAGGGTAAATTGCTCATCAATATGATAATACTGTAACACTGTGGTGACAGCTCTTTTCACTGTGAAATTATTTTCCTGATGGTAAATTTTAATCAAATACACCCGAGCGCACATAGGGTATTCCCGAAATTACTCCCGAACTGCATCCGACGTCAATAGAGAGAAAGACAATAGGACCTGATGAAATCGTTGATGGAAATATAAATTTGCAAGTTACGGAACAGGATACATGCCTGTTGATTCAGTTGTTACGCAACTTGACTAGACTAACTGTATTGTCATGCTCTCTAAATAGATTTAGGCCCGTAATAATAGGTCTAACTTGAGTTAGACCTATTATTCAGGCTTGAGTCTGAGAGCGATTTTGGAAATGTCATTAAAGCAGCATAGCAGTTTAGCGGAAAAGGAAAGATCTTCCAGCCAGGCGGGTGTTATGCCTGGCGGGGCGGCCGCTATGCCCCGGTGGTTATTCTCGGGGTCTTGTATATATAGTCACGATGCTTGCGATTCTTAATATCGTGATTCAGTTTTTGTATGAAGAATCCGTACATTGTATTGAGGCGCTGCATTTAGCGCCATCTGTCCATTTCTGTCGGCGACGTGAATGTGAAGTCGCCACACCAGTACAAAATCGCATGCCCAAAGCGTTATCGGGACCACTCAGACTTGAGCTTAGTTTATAAGTACGGGTCTTAGTTGTCAAATTTAGTTAACGCTCCAACCTACTTTTGCGTAAAACCTAATGAAAAACAAACCTTATATACTTTTGTGCAACATTACCTACATTGATGGACACGTTTTCTAAAAAAATCGCTAGAATACTCAACGCAATGATTACGCGCGTTTTGGGCGGGCTATGGGGCAGTAGGGCAGTTGCGCAAGGCCAAAAACCTTACAAATTTTCGCTGTCACTTCTATACTTATCTATGCACAATATAAACAAAAACTGTGTGGTTGGTAACGTTTATACCTATTTTGGGTACCATAATGGATTGTGACTGATCCCAGTACCATACGGTCCAGACTGAATCACAAAAGGTTATTTCCAAAATTTGCTCTGACAGGCGTCGAACTCCCTACCACCCGGTATATTGAGTCGAACGGCCTAATCTCTACAGACTACATTTATTAAATTAATTAAGTTGGGACTTAATTAAATTCATTAAAAAGTGCATCTGTTTACCTATTTAGGAGCAATGATTAATAAATATATCATGTGGTTAATTTACCTCATCTCTCAGATCATATTGGACATTTATTCGAATCTCTGTTTCTAGCCAATGTGTATATTCAAAGGATTCTTCAAGGGGCACATATTGAAATATCCAGGAATTTTTATGTGAAACTAACTATCGTTCGAGGATTTTCATATCGGATTTCGTCAGAATGTGAAATGTTTGATCTGAATAATAGCTGGGAGTCCTTTAAAGGCTTACGGTCGAATTCTGTTTAATGCTTAAGCAGTATATTACAAAGTACTCTGTGTGTTTTACACCCATAGGTATTAGCTATGATTTAAAAAAGACTTGTTCTTAAGTAATTACTACATTGGATATAATTTATTAACCGACAGGTAAATCCTATTCTATTTTCTATAGAAAAGTAAGTAGGTAGGTGAAGTAAACTGTCAAAACGAGAGTCAAAATATGGCGATTATTTATTAAAGAATTTAAAAAAAACATTTGATAGTAGCAACCTATTTTTGCCATTTACTGAACAAATTAGACCCGTATTAATAAGTCGATGGCCAGTCTGGGGGGGGTCATGGAAATGTCATACTTATGTCACACCAGGTCAAAATGACGTGAGAGAATCGAGATCGCTATGAGACTTGAGAACGATTTAATAATACTATCAAAATAATAAGACACTACGTACCTTACGGTCTACTTATCAAAGAGAAAATGAACACAACAAACCTGAGCAACTTGATCATAAACAACGTTAACCTGAACATACCTACTTGTAGAGTTGTGTAGCTCGCGAGCTAATGACACAAAAGATATATATCGGTACCAAAGAGCTAATCTCTCTTTAGCACATCCGATTTCAAATTATATCTCTATATCTCTACGGATATGCTTTCAATTTAAGTTACTGAACTAAGTGATTGACATGTAGTACACAAGCTCACTAGCTCTTTGGCTCAGATGAGATAGAAATTGCACACGACGTAAAAAAGAAAGAGACTAGCGATACAAAGCTCTGCGTTGGCCGGCCGACCGTTATTGGATAATAGATTATTGGAAAATCGACCTTTAAATCAAAGGAATAGAGTACACATTTTGAGACTTTGTTTTTGTAAACATTCAAAGTAGCTTGTATTATTTCAAACCGTTTTGTTTTAGTTACTCACGAATTACGCCTATGACTGAACTGAGTAATAGTAATTTTGTTTTTGGTATATAGTGTATCGGATTGTAATAATTATATTTTGTGTAGATAAAGACTGTTAGTAATATATACATGATCTGTTGCTGCGTAAAAGAAGGGCAAACCAACAAACACGCTTTCGCATTTTATTACCTATTAAACATATTGCTAGCACGGTATATGGTATTGTTTTTACCAACAAGTAGGTCTTCTGAGCTATAGCGTTGTAAAAAACACATCGCTATATCGCTCAGTCTTCAAACAAATCTTTATATCACTAGTGAGCTACTGATATAAAAGAGTGATATATGTATATCACTGAGCTGAAAAGATATATATATATATATATCGGTTCAGCTCAGTGATACATTCTGGGCATCTTTACCTACTTGTAATTGTATGTAATTTTATTCCATTAATGTATAATCTACAGGGTTAGTCCTAATTAGCTTTTTGAGTCGTCGTTATATGTCATTTTTGTGTTCAAATTAGTAAGCAGCTCTCAAATTTGAGCTGCGACTACGGATAAACTATTTCTTTATTACTATCTTTTTCATGCTGGTCTGCTGTATGCACACAGGACACAGCGAATAATTAATAGTAATGCCACAATGGCGACGTCAGGCACGTTCTCCGCTATATGTATTTATAGATACTTTTGATGAGTGCAGCTATGCCATTCTCTAACGTAACCATTCGTCGTCGAATCGGCCGTGCCGTGCTTCGCTGTTCTCTAGGGCGAGGTAGAGCTTGACAAAATATTAATCGGTATAAATACGGGGTTGTTGTAAGACTGTTTCTGTTATAAACACTAGGTATGTTAATAAAGTGTACATGGATTAAGTGAATTAAGTGTACATAAATGGTTTATTAATTCAGTTTACTGGACAAGGTGTACTAAGCCGTGCTTTTGCTTTTAATACTACTAGATGTGTTACAGGGTTTATTTAACCTCCTTGCTCATTAAAGCCTATTCCTACAGTTAGCTTTGCTAATGATTAATAAGGTGGATATTCCCTAGTTAAAAGCAGAATATTTTTTTAGAAAATTAGAAAGTTTTGGAATCCTTTTTTAAATTATATCTAAGTATACAAACAATTTAGATCGATGTAGAGAACAAATATTATTATAAGTGAAGTAGAGTTCATTTCCGTTTTTTTAACAAATGCATATGCACATGTATACACGGTAGGTACCCAGTTATTAAAAAAAATAAAAAATTGTCTGTCCGTCTGTTTGTTCCGGCTAATGACTAATCTCCTACACGGCTGGACCGATTTGATGGGACTTTCACTGGCACTTTTGTTTTATGGAAGTATCACGCGGGCGAAGCCGCAGGCAACAGTTAGTTCATGATAAAGCAGTATGCGATAAAGGTACCTGGGCACTCCTGGATAAACCAATTATTTGCCGCTTTTACGCTGCAGTGGTTTTGAGTGCAGTACCTATTCAATTATGATACGAACATCCCCAAAAATGGAAGCCTAATGGACACAGGTTGTTTAAATGGACCATGGTATTCAAGGTTTCGCGCTAATGGATCCGGTGTAATTACATTATTGGTTAGTAAGTAGGTACTTGGTTCAGAGGAAGATATTAATAAGTACTTACCAAAACGAGTGAGCGAGAGAAATGATGAGTTACGTTCTAACAACCCAATGAAAAAAAAAGTGCTCAGCGCTACCTATGAGTATACACTGAAATTCATACATCTATTATAACTAGTATTTTCGTTATAATGGTCCGTTCTAATCCGAATTGTGGTCAAAATTCGTTTTTTAGGGTTCCGTAGTCCCTACGAGTAACCCTTATAAGATCATCCCGTCGCGTCCGTCCGTCCGTCTGTCCCGACCAATCACAGGGTCATAACTTCTACAGTTTCTGACGGAAGTTGATCTAATTTGGTACAAAAATACTTTAAGAGTAGATCTCACTTTCAAAAATATAAAATCTAGCAAAATTACTTTTTTTTAGGTACCTCCTCAAACATCGCAAGAGGGGATGTTTTTTTTTAGTTACCAAATCATGTGGGGTATCGTTAAAAAGGTATTTTCAAATAAAATGGTGACTTCATACAACATTTTATCATCAAATTCGGTTTGCGAGATTTTTTACCTTAAAATATTAAATTAAAATTTACGTAATGAATTCCGATACTTCTTACATTTTTCTATTGCAAAAACATTAATAAGATTATACAGACGAAATTGGATACATTGTTAATAAATTCCAATTAAATAACAGCAATAAATGTATGTTTTATTTTCATTAGTCTATTTCTTAGTATTTAATGGTGTCGATAGATATCGGTAGTAGTACGTAATGTACAACTGTATTACCTATTTCAACCTGTGAAATTTTAAACAGATTACCTTCGATGACTCGGAACCCTTCATTGTGCATGGCTCGACAAGCACTTGGCGATTTTTTTTAAACATAATTTATGTCTATTGTCAATAACTATTTGATACTAGCAAGCTATGAAAGTCCGAAAAAAAAACTGTCACCGTTTGTCAGTCAGTTACCAAGTGGAAGTTACAAATGTGTGTGTGTCAATTCATGGTAGTGTGTGTAATGTTTTATTTATTGATTTTAATGTATTTCTAAGTGTTATAATATAAAAATATTAGCATTCTGCACTCCTTCTCTATACAAACTAAAAGCGTGCCAAATTCCAAACTCCTCCGTCCGCGCAATTTTCGTAAAAAGTGGTACGAAGTTTTTCCTTGTGAATTGGTGGATTGGCGCCGGAACACTTGTTGGAGCGAGAAGCGTTAGTTGCCGGGCGACCGCGGCTTGCCGGGTCGTATCTTGTCTCTCATGTCTGCTTTCCCGACTCGGCCGTAGACGAATACGTTCACTTTCTCAATTTCTTTTTTGGGAATAATTGTACAATTTTACAACGTACGCAACCAAGCAATACTTGTAAAGATTGGATACCGATAATCATTACCTACCTACTCATATACCTACCTAATAGACTGAGGCGTTTGTCATTTGGTTGTTAACCTGTGTATAAAACTGGCCAACCAAAATTAATACAAAAATGAATAAGTAAATTATTTAAATTAGTTGCGGTTTCTCACCCAAAATGAGCCACGAATTTATAAAATTGTTGCTGAAGTTGGCGAGGCATTGCCGACTTGAACATTATTACGATTTCGTATCGCTTCTCGTTGGCCGTGGTATATGGAGTACTTAGTTGGGTAAACGAAACTTACTACTAATGTGGAAAGGTTAATTAATAGAGAGGTGAAATTAATAGCTGTTCGTAATTAAAAATCTCGTAATTGTGTAGAGTGAAGCAGTTGGAGGCAATTTAAAATCATTAATTAATAGTTTGCAGGCGACGTTTCAACAGTTCTAATGTAAGATTATCTTTCTTCTTTACTTTAAAAAAATCAATTGTGTAAGTGTTCTTAACTCTACTTTTAAATGGCTTAACTGATTTTGATTATATTTGTTGTCTTTATTGGGTCATCTTGGTGGTTCTTAGCTTAGATCAGAAAATACATGCACTGGCGATGATGCTATAAGCTAGGTAGTGCCTACTTAATGTTATAATATAAATAAAAGGAAATATACTTATATTTGTTATTAAAATATTCCATTTATTAAGGGGCACACGTTCTATGGTAGCGCGCATGTCTAATGCGCGTGCTAAAATACAATAATTGTGTTTACTTATGTGGTACCTATAATTACATACAGGTTGACACAGAAAGGGTAAGAATACTTTTTTTTCAAAACTTAACTTTGTAATTCTAAAACTATCAGCTTTGGAGGAATCTTGAAAAACAAAAGGTGTTACAGGAATACAACTGTTGACAGATTTCACAAATCTACAAAACCTTTAGTACATCAACTGTCTCACAAAGCCGATAGTTTTAGATTTACAAAGTAAAGTTGCAAAAAAATAGTATACCCTTTCTGTTTCACTTAGTACCTATAAGGTTCCGCACAAAAGATCATTTTTAAATTCACACTCGCGTTTTGATAGCCCCTGTTATGAAGGTTACTTACCTACGTAGTTTTATACACTACCATATTATACGATACAGGAAATCAGGGATAACGCAATTGATGTCTGCGCTAATTACACAAAGGTTGGGGTTCGACACCCTGCACAGATATTCCGGAGTGTGCGGAAACCAGACACCGTTGCATGCATTTAGTCCCTTGTTAGCCGATTTTCGTAATTGATATTCCGATAGGTAGTAAATCCAGGAGAGATGGACCAGCGGGTGGGACGGTATTTTTTGGTTTCTACCAAACCATCATATTTTTTTTATATTGCAACTCTTTTTCGGTATTATTTCACCAGTTGCAATGTGTATAACGCGAAAAGTCGCCGTTATATTTTGTTTATGTAAAAAACAAATAGCTTAAAGATTTAGGCAGTGCAATTTATTACTCAAGAGCGCATAAAAGGCGGAGGTACGTGGTCATTATTGTATTTTTGGGGCCATAATATTATTAATAGTAATAGTAGTTCAGTTGTATTAGTAAAAGTATAGTAGTTATTAGTACGAGTAATAGTATTAATAATAATAGTAATTCAGTAATGCTAATTATTGTGTATTGTGATAATCTCAAATAAAGTGATTTCGGTTATTTTCAGAGGTAGTCGTCCATCTATCCATGCATTTAATGGGTTTTCATTTTTATGGCGAGATGGACCACTTATTTATTATACGCGTTCAATTGTGCTTTTATGCCGTTTGAACTAAAATTGAATTAAAATAAACTTATTATGTTGAAGCCTTTTGCATAACGTTTTCAGGAATGCCTCTAACATATAAAACAAGAAGTGAAGTTTGAAGGAGTGAATGGATAATACATGCGTTAAAAAGTGCTATAAAGTCGTTTTCTGATGGAATGAAAGTGCAGCCAGAACATTTTATATACCGAAGAATAGCCTAAAACCACGAAAATATAAGCATAGCGTCTGAAAATAAAAAGGTAAAAAAAAGGTTTTTCAGAAGGTTGAAAACAAATGTAGAAAAAAACAAAAATACAAGAAAAAAAGAGAATAGTGACGAAGATGTGAATCAGAAAAAATAACTGCGTGAAAGCCCAGAGATTCCTCAATGGAGGAGACTATGCTGAATTTTTAAGCAGTGATGATTGTCTTGAATGTATTATCTGCAAACGCTGGCGCCATGACGGATGTACTCTATATCTCAATATGTGCGATAGATACGGAAATACTATAACAAATAGAAAATTTTACCAATTGAATTATTATTCGTGACTTCTGGCATCTATTTTTATATTATTTTTATTAGGTCCATCTCTCCTTTGTGAGTGGTCCAACTTACCCATACAGTATGGGAGAGACGGACTAAGTGTATTTTTTCTTTGATCTCAAATTTAACTTATAAGATGTTATACTAGTGATGTCAATATAATGTGAATTATTTATAGTAAATTAATATAAACACAAATTGAGAGTTTCGCTTACAAAGTTATAAGGCTTAGAATAAAAGTGGTCCATCTCTCCTGGATTCACATTAGGTAGTATGGAATCGAGGCTCACGTCGGCAGTGTAATCAAGTACCTACTTATTTAAGGTTGGTGCTTGGTCCTATCCTGGCTTATAGGAGTAGGTAACAGTGGTAGGAGTGTGGGAGTGTGGGGCAGAAAAAGACCCATCAAAAAGTATGGCTGGCAGCTCTACTAGAAATACCTATCATGAAATATATTTTACATATTCCTCAAACATACGGTCTGCACGACAATAGATAATTCTTCAGCAAAGAAGTCTTATACGTACCTATACTCAGTTATGAACCTTGGAGAATAACAAAACATGTCTGAGCCCCGAGCAACGGCTCACGTTGCTTCAACGGAATCCCGGTCCAAGCAATCCATTTTACGTTTCATACCTTTGACGACTTTACGGAGAACTAAGGTATTAAGTACTTTTATGGAATCTGCTATTAGATTTCAGAGGGACCAACACGAATGAAGCACGTTAATACCTAACTTAAGGCGTTAATAGTCTAGTGGTTAGAGGGGCCGCTGTGAACTAAGAGGTTCCGGGTTCGATCCCCATCCCGGCCATTAAACTTACTAGTAATGTGACGGAAATACTTACTAGTAATGTGATAAACTCACATTGCTGACCTACTAAACTACATAGATTTCATCAAACATTTTCTCAATGAATTCGAACAAAAATAAGTCTAAAATTCTTGGCTATTAAGTACATTTATTAGAAGCAGCATTTTGCGCTCTTCCTTTACATTTTAAAGATCTAAGTTCTTAGCGCCAGGGTATGTATATAATACACTTGTGGAGTGTTTATCGGATCATCTCCATTTATTAACACTCGTCTTATTACACTCATTTAACGCAATCTTTACCATAAAAATGTCAACGTCAAAGCGTATATTTTTACACAACTTGACATATTTTTATACATATTTTTCTTATATCTACAACAGTTGCTAATGTTTACTTCAGTAACAAAGAAAAAACTTGAGAGATGTCAAGGGACACCCGGATGGAACGAAGTTGCAAAATCCGGAACTTGTGCAGAAACACTGTCAGGATTCATTATTTATTGTTATTATCCGGCCTCGTGTTTATCTACGACATGACAGACTCCAAGTACACCAACTTCAACTACGACTTCTCGCAGAAGATACTTACTATGCTCAAGGTCAGTAAGGCCATTTCCGAAATTTGCCGTGAGCCGAGCGGCCTACGCTCAAACCACTGCGCCAAGCGGTCGTCAATCGTCGATGGAAGTAAAAGTAAAAGTAAAAGTAAAAGTAAAAGTAAAAGTAAAAGTAAAAGTAAAAGTAAAAGTAAAAGTAAAAGTAAAAGTAAAAGTAAAAGTAAAAGTAAAAGTAAAAGTAAAAGTAAAAGTAAAAGTAAAAGTAAAAGTAAAAGTAAAAGTAAAAGTAAAAGTAAAAGTAAAAGTAAAAGTAAAAGTAAAAGTAAAAGTAAAAGTAAAAGTAAAAGTAAAAGTAAAAGTAAAAGTAAAAGTAAAAGTAAAAGTAAAAGTAAAAGTAAAAGTAAAAGTAAAAGTAAAAGTAAAAGTAAAAGTAAAAGTAAAAGTAAAAGTAAAAGTAAAAGTAAAAGTAAAAGTAAAAGTAAAAGTAAAAGTAAAAGTAAAAGTAAAAGTAAAAGTAAAAGTAAAAGTAAAAGTAAAAGTAAAAGTAAAAGTAAAAGTAAAAGTAAAAGGAAAAGGAAAAGGAAAAGGAAAAGGAAAAGGAAAAGGAAAAGGAAAAGGAAAAGGAAAAGGAAAAGGAAAAGGAAAAGGAAAAGGAAAAGGAAAAGGAAAAGGAAAAGGAAAAGGAAAAGGAAAAGGAAAAGGAAAAGGAAAAGGAAAAGGAAAAGGAAAAGGAAAAGGAAAAGGAAAAGGAAAAGGAAAAGGAAAAGGAAAAGGAAAAGGAAAAGGAAAAGGAAAAGGAAAAGGAAAAGGAAAAGGAAAAGGAAAAGGAAAAGGAAAAGGAAAAGGAAAAGGAAAAGGAAAAGGAAAAGGAAAAGGAAAAGGAAAAGGAAAAGGAAAAGGAAAAGGAAAAGGAAAAGGAAAAGGAAAAGTAAGTCGCGACACCACACTGTTCAATGCGAAATAGAAAGACGAATAAGACACATATACATATAGCGAAAAAAGTGTCGTGTCACACAAAAAGTGTCGGTTCTCACTGATTTTTTTCCGTCTTCATTCCAAAACGAGTAGGGAGGTAACACGTGTAAGGTGATGGGAATTTTTCATGAATAGGTCTCATGAAACCAGCCGATTGTAAAAAAATAGGTATTCATCAATTTTTTTTATTATTGATCCTCCCATACCCCGGGCGGTAAGTAGGTGATAAAATATAAGGCATAGTAAATTATAAGGGTGCTCATAGATCAACTCAGTATCTTCACTCGCTACCCGGGCACTAAAACGGTGAAAAGCGTAACGCGTAACGCGTGACGCGTGACGCGTTCATATAATATATTGTTAGGTACTAGGGGTAGGTACAATTAATGCCGACTACGTGTATAAAGGGTTTATTCCGCTCTCCACAAACTTGTCAAATACACAGATCTACACTAGTTCACCAATACTAGTTACACACAACAAGCACTGTTCCGAATCACTTAGCAGACTCACAGTATTCCAATATTATCGCCTAGGTCACTGGTCACTCTTCGTTCGCTTACTTAAGTTCCGTACACTGTCGCTTCCAAGAAGTAACTCACTCGCTGCCCGTCGTCGATTCCTTATATATCGAATAAAGATGCGGGCTGGTGTTTTCCTGAACATTCTCGGTAGGTATGTAGGTAATAATAATCGCAATCGAATGGTCTCGAGACCCACTGTCGGCTTCCCTTTGTATTCGTTCGCGAGTAGGTATTCGCCGGCCGTCGCGCCGATAACGCAAGGGCGTTCACCTTATACCTACATACCTACGACTTCGAACATTCAATTTTCGAGATCTTTCACAACTTATTCGATGGAGTACATCTAGACTAACAATGCGTTTTTGTCTAATGCTGGTAGGATGTGGATTCTTCGAGATAATAGACGACACAGTTTCAAGGTCGCAACAATATCTAATATCTACTGCAAAGCTTCGCTTCTTTCGGGCGTCCCTAGACGGCACTGATTTTTTTCCTAACGGGGATTGGTCCACTCACTTTTCTCTTAACACATTTTTTGTTAAATTCTATTCATTTATTTAGCATGGGATTGGAAGGCATCACACTAGTGCAATTATTTTCTTATCTACCTCTGTTTTATTTATTATTTATATTATATTATTATTTTGGTTTGTAAACATTTAAATTGATGTAAAATCTACTATCTACTTATTTAGTGACAATTGTGTTGCCTGCTCACATTCTGTTGCTGTTCCTGAGAATGTACACCATCTTTTATTCATTGTAAAGAGTAACCATTGAGTTTCTTGCCAGATCTTCTCAGAGGAAGCAGCATTCCGATCCGATGGTAGATTCTGACTATACATAAAATGCTTTGTTGGCTTACATGAATAAAAACAATTTAGAATTTGATTTAACTCGCCTGTGATATAAAAATCGGAGATTTGATTTAGAACATTACATCCAGCAGGATTATTGTGGAAGAAGTATTGTAACACTGCCTCAAAAAGTGCTCGGTTTTCCCTCACTTACTCATTACCTTAATTCTCGAATCGGAACTGTTCGTAACCGGTAAATGATCCCGGAGAGAGTCCGTCTTTATGGAGGTGGGTTCGCACATGAAACCGAAACCCAGCGGTGCAAGCCGGGGTTTGGACTTGCATGCCACATTTGAAAGATAGAATTTGTATTCATTAATCATATTTCATTAATTTCCAGGTCCAACCTATTAATATTGACCCTATTAACCACGACGACGATGACTATGTCAGAAAACCAGTATCTCCTCGCCACCGCGCTCTTCTATACCGACTCCGAAGGCCAAGTGCTGCTGGCCAGCGGGCCCGTCCCGCCCACCACCGACGTCACCATCAAAAATGATATAGTCTCCCGTGCGAATAACGTGATTGTCAAAGTGGTGCCTATTTACAAGAACGAAAATGATATACCGCTGAAAGAAAACGTTGTGGACTTTGTTAAAGCCAAATATCCTATTGTGTATGTTACGGCAGTACCTAAAAGACTTTCTCGAAGTATCATGGCAGATGTGATGCACTATTTAGTGCATAGGAGATTGGAGAAGAACGCAGCTAACGCAACGAAAGTTAATGGATCTTTGGACAACACAAATGATACAAATTCCACCACGGCTGGTAATGATACAGATATTGATAGTTCTACAATTGGTTTATTGGCAAAGCACGAGGACCGTGTGTGGTCGTCTCCAAAGGATTTCGTTCCCAACGACATATATTACGCTATTGAGAAGAAATGTGTGAATTGGGCGGATAACTGTAACATGAATCCTTTCGATTACATGAACATGTCGAGTTCTTATTTTCGATTCCTATACAGACCACCATTTGTACTCAATTGGATGGAATAGATACTGTATTAATGTTATGTTAAATGATTATGCAATTATGATTATATTTGTTGTCGAAGTTATTTCTATTATAGGTACCTAATGCTAATGTAACCTCTTCTGTAATTTAATGAATATTAAATTCTATGACGTACAATATGTATCTAACTTTAATTTTCGTGTGGTGAATAGTGATACTGTTGGTATTTTAGGTATACGCTTATAATATTTTATTTGAAAGGTAGTTAAATCATAGGTCGATCCTACCTACAGTTTATTTTCAGACCATTGAGTGTCACTAATTTACCTGTGTTTCTATCCCTTCTAAAACTCTAACAATGTTTAAAAAATGTTTAAGTTTAGAAGAGTATACCTGTCATAGTGTTGATAAGACTAGGTTCGACGTGTAGATTGTAAAGTAGTGTAAATGAATGTGTTCATACATGCTAACTTATAGATACTTTTTCGGATGGGTAGATGGCTATATCCGTTACAGGTATATAATGACACGACGGCCATTTGCTAATTGGGCAGTCAAAGGCTCACTAATTGCTCAGAATTCTGACGTGAATTCGCTTAAGCCATGAAAGCCAGCATGCCTATATTCAATAGCAAACTCGCTATCTGTATTGGATTTCGGTATTTAGTAGAAACTAGGATTGAAGCTCTGAGTCTGAAAGCTGTGTGTCTATACCCATAGCTACCTTCCATTTAGGGGAGCTCAGCTGAGCGAAAGGCCAAGGTGAGTGCCAAGGATTAACTACTACCCGAAACGTGTTTCAGGGCCACAAGTTACTACAATGATATTATAAACCTATGAAAAGCAGTTTTTACTGAAAGTCATAATGTCAATAAGGTCATTATTGTTTAATAAACTTGTCTGGTTAGGTAGACTAGACAAACTCTGTACGGAGCGCGTGTAAGACAGTTAGACATAACAAAAAAGCTATCCTATCCAGTATTGTGATCGTTTGTCGGCCCTGTCCATGAAAGAACCTTCAGCCGCGCGGTAGGGTGAATCGGCCGGTTCACGATCAGTTAGTGGACTTGTAATCTTTGAAGTAACATTGTCCAAAGAAATAAATGTTATTTTTTGGTAATTTATCAGCAATGTAATAGAATAACCTTCATATTTACTTATTGTTTCACATTTTTATGTATCTTATTTAATGAAAAGTATAAGTAGTCGTAGAAAAGTGCAATTTTTTCAGTTCTCAGACACTTTCAGCCATTTCACGTCCGCGTTTTTCGCGTGTTCGTAAACAGACGGAAGCTTAGTTTTACTGGGACCATAAGCGACCACCCATAATTAAAAAAAAACCGGGCAAGAGCACATCAGGACATGCACAATGAAAGCTTCCGGACCCATTTCAATAGCGAAGATTTCTCGTATCTATAACCAAAGTAGTGAAACACAAGAAACAAAGTTGTATTTGCGGTTGTCTTTTGAATCTCAATATTGAGTTTATTCAGAAACGACGGGGAATTAACTTCAGTTTAACTTGGTCGGCTGTAGCTTGTGATTTAGTGAACCAATTTGTCTCTTTAATTGCAATGTAGTGTCATGCGCTAGCGTTCTAATTTTTTCTAGATTTTCTGAACAGTGTTTCAAGTTTTTACAGCAAGATCTACCTAAAGCCACGTTTTCAGCTTAAACAAATTCGGGTCCCCAATACAAACTGTTTACCCTTATTTCACACACAGGGGTGGAGTTTTATAAAACGCTGAAAATCTTATTTTTTATTTGTAATGAGTAACCTTAATACTAATTTTCATGGCTCTAAGTTGAGTTTTTTTTTACCCATAGAAACTTTCATCCCCTATTTTATACACTTAGGGGTCGAATTTTACAAAATTCATCCTTAGTGGATATTTACGGTATGAAAGGTACCTACCGCCCAAATTTCATGATTCTAACACCAGCGGTTTCGGCTGTGCGTTGATTCCTTTGTTTTGATTAGTGAATTTGCAAAAAGTACCGAAATATGCGACATAAATGGCAGTATCTTTTGATAGCGTTGTCTTACAAGCCTAATTTTTTACATCTACAAGGGACCATAGCGCTTGATATTTGATATCAATTTCAACTTGATATCTCTATCGGTTTCTGAGAAAAAGAATCTTGACAGACAGACAGACAGACGGACAACAAAGTGATCCTATAAGGGTTCCGTTTTTCCTTTTAAGGTACGGAACCCTAAAAACACATTTTTTTAAAGAAATATGGAATTAAAGATATATTTTAATCATATTCTGTCACCACAAGCACAATTATTATGCACAAACTTTACTATAACATGTTTTACTCACGGTTGAAGCTGGCTTCCTCACAAATTTTTGACTCTTTTTGCTTCGAAATCGACACATAGATCCCGGCTCAGACTCATCAGCTCACTGAGCGCGAAACTATTACTATTGGGTTGGTCAATTTGACCCGACAGAAAGGGAAGGATAGAGCATCTACTTCAAACAAAAGGAACGTTTTCTGTGCTTTTTTTTTGGCCAGAGTGGCCATAACAACTTCACCCGGACAGAGGGCGAGCGCAAGTGCGCTCCAGCCAGAGGGGCAGGGGGGCAGCTAGCTCAAGGGCGCCACAAGGGACACGACCTCGGCTTGGGCCGCTGCCAGGAGAGGTGGCGAGGGTAAATCTACCACCAGATCTGAACGCGACCTCGACTGAGAAGATCCGGCAAGAAACTCAGCGGACTTGTCGGGTTCCAAATCAATGCTATAATACAACTATTTTGGGTTGTTTTCCTAAAAATGGTACCAAGTGGTCGGTGAATTGGCTGATTCACCCTACGTAAATACGCGATAAGGCCACCCGCCTACAGTAGGTATTGTAATTTCATCTACCAACTTGAGTTTCTCTATAGTTTTGTGATTGTTAATATTATAGGTCTAGGGTTCCGTACCTCAAAAGGAAAAAACGGAACCCTTATAGGATCACTTTGTTGTCCGCCTGTCTGTCAAGACTCTTTGTCTCATAAATGCATAGAGTTTTCAAGTTGAAATTAATCTATACAAATAAATAAAATTGGAGTGTCTGTTTGTTATATCCTAATAACACCTTTTCACTAAATGCATATGAAAGTACATACGACACCTATAGCAAAAACGCGATTGAAAACATTTTTGTCTGTCTGTCTGTCTGTGTGTTTGTTCCGGGTAATCTCCGAAACGGCTGGACCGATTTTGACGGGACTTTCACTGGCAGATAGCTAATGTTATAAGGAGTAACTTATACTACTTTAATTTTAGAAAAACAATTAGGGTTCCGCGTAAAAAAATAAAAACACATGAAATCAAAGAGTATCTCCGAAACGGCTGGACCGATTTTGACGGGACTTTCACTGGTAGATAGCTGATATTATAAGCAGTAACTTAGACTACTTTTATTTTAGAAAAACAAAATATAAAAAATGGGTCCTGACGCGCGGGCTCATAACGCGGGAGCGGGCGTTTTTGTTAAGTTAAATTCCACGCGGACGAAGTCGCGGGCTCAGCTAGTATGAAATAGGTATGAAACGCTATGGTGTAAAAAAATTAGGCTTCTAAGTCAATGCAATTAAAATATACGATTTGGATACTCTTCGCAAATTCACTCATCACAAGCACAACAAAGGAATCAACGCTTAGCCCCAACCGCTGGTGTTATAATCATGAAATTTTGCCAGTGCCTTTTATACCGTAAATATCCACTAAGGAAGGATTTCGGAAAATCCCTCCCATCTATACAAATAAATAAAATTGGAGTGTCTGTTTGTAATATCAAAATAACACCTTTTCACTAAATACATATGAAAGTTCATACAACACCTATAAAAAAACGCGAATTTAAAAAAAAAAATATGTCTGTCTGTCTGTCCGTCTGTCCGTCCGTCCGTCCGTCCGTCCGTCCGTCTGTCTGTCTATCTGTCTGTCTGTCTGTCTGTCTGTCTGTCTGTCCGTCTGTCCGTCTGTCCGTCTGTCCGTCTGTCCGTCTGTCCGTCTGTCCGTCTGTCCGTCTGTCCGTCTGTCCGTCTGTCCGTCTGTCCGTCTGTCCGTCTGTCCGTCTGTCCGTCTGTCCGTCTGTCCGTCTGTCCGTCTGTCCGTCTGTCCGTCTGTCCGTCTGTCCGTCTGTCCGTCTGTCCGTCTGTCCGTCTGTCGGTCTGTCCGTCTGTCTGTCTGTCTGTCTGTCTGTCTGTCTGTCTGTCTTTTATTTTAGAAAAACATAAAAAAAAAATGGTCCTGTCGCGCGGGCGCAGAACGCGTAAGTGGGCTTTTTTGTTAAGTTACATTCCACGCGGACGAAGTCACGGTCTCAGCTACTAAGTGTATAAAATAGGTAGACACGATAAATGTTCGCTATTGAAATGGGTGCGGATTGCGGCAGCCCTCATTGTGAATGTCCGGTTTTTTTAAAATATTTCCGTTTTTTTTGTGTTCACTAAAAATACATGTTATGTTTTTGGTTAGTAGATTTAATAAAAACACCATTATACTTATATTTGAGAATGAAAAACATTTGCGTCTCGACTGAGACGCACGAAAATCGTTTTTGTTAAATTTACAAGTTTAAAATTAATAAAGATTCAGATAAAACTGTTTAATTCAAATACCTACTTAGTAAGTAAGTAGGCCTGGCTACACTGACCGAGTGTATACCAACCTCGAGACGCGAAAGTACGTATGACTCGCGTTTCGATTGTTTGTATGAATATAGAATACTGATGCTTAGAAAACATTACCGTGGATGGTCTCCGGATAATGAACTGGCCGTGTTTTTAAGTGCCGAGATTCTCAAATGTGGCAAAACAGCCAGCTCACCAGATGTCGTTTGACAGGCATTGGCAGTCTTTTCAAAGATATGATAATCGAGATAATGGATTAGGTTTATTTTACACCGAACTGTATTGTATACCTACTTACCGGTAGATAAGAAAGGATATCTATTAGGTATTAAATAAAAATAACTATTATTTCATAATGTTTTCTTTTTATATTGTTAGTTAATTTGTTCACATATCAGCATAGTATACGGATAGATCATAATAGGCAGGTTGTTTTACATAGTTACAGTTAAATACAATATCATAATCTTCAGTACTTTGTAGTCAATTCTTATTATAAACTAACAACAGATACATTTAATGCACATATAATTTTATACAATTAAAATATATAGGTAACAGTTTTCAAAACGGACAATAATTAAGTTAAATGCCATCAATAATCAGTTTAAAACATCCAAGGAATATCCATAATTACTTAAAATATATTCGTTGCTTAAGAAGCGAAGTTAACTTAAGCTTAAGATAATAAAAAAATGGAAATGGCAGTGGGAAACAATAAATGATTTAAGTATATAATCAGGTTTGGCACAATCACATATCACTGAGTGCGACGCAACAAGTAAACTATTTGAATTTAGAGAGATTTTCGAAACGCCACACGAGCAAGCGGTAGTGGAAACTGGGTTCTTAAAATTTATTAGTTAAACACCTAACTACATTATAAATCATCGTATGGCACCAAACATTGTTGCTCCGCTGAGCACCACTTACATTATCCACGAGTGGACATGTCTCATCAATCACGTTATCATTTTATAATTAAATTTGAATTAAAATTCACTTTATCTACACACTAAGCTAGCTGTATTGTCTGGTTGCTGAAGTATCTTAATACTAATACAACATTATACTCGATTAAACCTATTGAAAGCAGCAGAGAGTTATTGTTCGGCTCGCGGTGGTCGGGCGGCGGAGCGCGGCGCGGCGGCGAAATATAACCTTGCTGATTGAGATTGTTTCGTGTTGATATTGTTTCTCGTGCGATGAAGTGCCGTTCAGTGTCGGGGATGAATCGTTCGCAAATCGCATTAATACGGACGAATGTATCTGAAAAAATAAATAATGTTAGTCCATTGTAATTACCATTGCGAATATTGGAAAGGGTGATCCATGAACATAATCAGTATATAGATAGGTACGTTATTAAAACTTTATATATTTGTGAATAATGATATAAAATGTAGCTCATATTTGATAGCTAGTACTCCAAACCTTTGCTACCATTAAGACATCAATAGAAAGATTTTATTATTATGTAGGTATTGCAGTATTTATACAAAGTGTTTGAAAAGTCCAAAATAATAATTTTGCCGCATTTAAGGTAGCTGATATGTAGATGCTTAGTGAAGGCAGACTATAGGTTACTATCACATTTTATGAGTTACCTGCCTTTAACACCTAATACTTGAACTAAACTCGAATTTGAGATCTTCTTAATTTTGACCCGCCATATTATAAAACAAACACAGACAACGGCGTCCCCAATCGATTAGTGGAATATAACATTTGAGTACTTTTCCAGTATCTATGTGAGCGATAGATAGGTATCCAGCCAGGTAGGTACTATTGAAAATACCATTTCAGTTAGAAGCCATTGCGGAACCCACACGAGGGCACATACGCCCGTTTACTTGCTAAAGTATAAAAAACATGTCTCAGGTATCTAAGTAAGCGTGTCCATGGTTACTACCCATATCTGTATGCTACCAAGTTCTTACTAGTTTTCCTTGGTTAGAACTCGCTCCAAATTAGAAGAGTATTCGACCAAATTATGTCCGGAAAGATCAATGCACCTGATTTACTCAGTTTGTTATTAAAAAAAAATTAATACTACTTTATTAATAACTACTGTCGCGGCAGGAAACATCAGCTGTTTGCTGTCCCCACTCGCCGTACCGTTGCCTGACCTAAGTCGGCAGTACCGCGCTCCCTCACTGCGCTTAACGAGCTCCTGGATTCCAACGCATGCACGGATTAGCTTGTCGATGAATGGGCGAGGATTTTGTTGGCATGTTTAAGGTAGGAGGAAGTACTTAACTAGAAGCAGTAGTGAATTTCCCTTAAGGCCCGACTAGGCACAGGCTTAGGTCAGTCAGATGTTAGGGACGGCTAACCGTGGCAAAAATGTTATTGTTCCATGTTTCTTACTTCTTCACGACGTATCTTCTGGACCGATTTTGATAAAAGTTGGCAAGTAAACTCATATTATGTGTATGTATCAGTAAACGATGAGATGAGAAGAAGGCGGCTGGTAGTAGGTATACGGCCTCGGGCGGCCAATTGTGTTTATCCGCCTGTGGTCACTTGATACTACGTCTACGTAAAATATTTTCGTGGAACGTAATGAAGAAAGAAATAAATAAAACACGCAAGACAATATTACTAACATCATAAACAACATTTTCTCTATAATTGTTTACATAAACATAATACATTTTCAAAACTAACTTTCTAGATGTATTGTTTGATATCGAACACATTACTATTCTACGCGTCCGCTCCACCACACATCGCTACAAGGACAAGTGACGCAACGCGGGCGTAGCGTTGAGTCGTGACCTTTAAAACAATGAATTAATTTGTATTGTTTTGCATCAGAGTCTGAATTAAAATCTGATGAATTATTAAAAGACAAATAGCAATAGTTGTTATTTATGATGTTAGTCAAAATAGTGTTGATTGGTTGTTAGTGTTTTACCCAGAATTTCCCTGTATACTATATAATTAAAAAACTGTAATAAGTGTGTCAAAGGTAGTTATTAGTTCCTCGATTCCTCGTTGAACAGTTTTTCCATAAAATATTTTACGTAAACGCCACAACCTCGAGCATAAAATGCATAATGAAACTACAGTATGAATATACCTACCTACTTATCTGCAACAAGAATTGTCAGAATTTTGTAGATGAAATAGACCTAACCCACCTTTAATTCCAAACGCAGGCATTAAATTGGGCAAGGTATTGACGGAATTGGAAAAAGCAGAGAAGGATAGGTAATAGGAATGACCAGCAATTAGTGCATAGATTCATATTTGCGTTGAATTGGTAGCCGGGTGGAGGGGATTCAAACACTTCGATTTCGTCGAAGTAGGGATAAAGGTCCGGGAATATAGAGCTAGGCGTCCAGGCAGCGTGAAATTTGGAAAACGGATTTTTTTGTGAGTATGTATAATAAAGGTTAGTTGAGGTTAGTAATGTTAAGCGCCCATGCGCTGTATTAGGGTCTCCGTACACAGTCAATCTAGATCACAATCCGATAGAATCTGACCCCGATTACGAATCATTGAATTGAATAACAACATTAACCAATTAAATCCTGATTTGCGATATGCCGCGACATCCCTCATTATCGGAAATAAATTGAGTTAAAGCTATGGTAGCATTATTTTTCGGCCAAACGGTGGTTATGGAAACGATAATTTGTAACAACTCATTTAGGGCCACTCAAGAAATGGGTCATACGTCCATCTTATTTCATTCAAAACTTATTTTGGTTACGGTCAACTGTTAGAAAGAAACCCAGAAGATATTTCTATTATTAGTTGATTAAATCACCATGCAAAATATCTGCCTTTATCATAATAAGACTTTATATTATATCTCGTCTGAACGTAATAACTAACATCATATTACAAACTAACAAGCTAACCTTTTCTGCAATAAAGTGCAGCGCAGTAGGGTGGTTATATTTTGTAAACGCGGCCGAATCTCTTTCAGATGGCCGCGCATTGGTACGCAAATGCACCACTATCAACAAACTGTGCGTTTATTAAACGGCCTGTGTGGACACGGCCCCGTCTGTACACATCGAAAAGTACACTACATGTCAGGCTCGCTTTAATGAAAATTGACTGTGCGCGAATGTGAATCTACATTATGTAAATCTATTTGGTCACCAACGAAAATAAGTTCACTCAATTTTATTGTAAATTAGGTAGTTAGATAGTTCATAACGAATTTGCTAGAGTGTAGGTATCGGACGAGAAGCGTTTCTGCCGGTAGGGGCTGGGTCGATACGTGTTTTAATTTGGAAAATTGTGAAATAAAATTTTAATAAGTAAGTACCTAATGTATATAAGTAAGTTATCTATGTAACATTAAAGACTTTAATCGACTTCCAACATTAAGTCCGGAGGAGGTATATTTGATTATACTCACTCTTTGCATCGCTGCGCGTTGCGACTGGCCACGGCGACTGAGCCAAGGTCTATGCCGCGGTTCGACGTCATCAGCTCCAACTGCTCAATGCACCCGGTGAAGCCAGGGTACCTTTGGAAGTTCATGTCGTTCGGGATACCACCTACGGAGGAACATGTATGTTAAAAAGGGTCAATAGCCTAGTGGTTAGAGGGGCCGTCCTCGTAGCTGAGAGGTTCCGGGTTCCATCCTGGTCATTAAACTATTAACGTGAGCACTCCTAACACAAGCATTAGCTTAGTTGGGCTAAAGGGAATACTAGTAATGTAATAACACACGTCGCAAGTAAGCTAAAAAATAATTAGTAATAACTTTTGATAATAATTGAGAATAGTCTGTAAATTGAACTGTTTCGTAGAATTTCGATTGGGTTCAACAGCGAAATACTCAGACGACGCTAAGAATTCTCGGGAGCAGCTTAATGTTTATATTTTATACAAAATAAATATAGGTAACAGCGTCTCGAGCAATGAAGTAAGTGGGGCTCAAACGTTTCGAGTACAGTCTCAGTACAGTATTTTGTTAATTTTAACAATTATATTTCATGATCGGTCGTGACTTTTTAACTTTGTTATAATAGGTACACGAGTAAGTGACCAACTTGTTACATCAGTTGAATGCAATGGTTGGATGTAGATGGAAATAATAGGAGCAATGGATTATCTCTGCCTCTTAGCGCTCTAGTTATAAGACGTCTGTTATAACTTTGTAACACATTTATTTGTCACGATTTCATATGCTAATTCCCTTAATTAGGTATTTACATATTATTTAAAACTCTAATTAAAACTAAACTCAGTGTAAAGGGTTATTACAAAATCTCGGATTATTTGGATGATAAATCAGCTTGGGACTAAGCAGCTCAAATCTCGACAGTCAATAATAATGTCAAAGCGTAGCGTGTCTTGCCCTATTAGTCCGAATTATTTGTGTAATTCTTGGGAACATCAAAAGGCAACACACTGGAGCTATTATAATATTTATATTAATATCTACTACCCTTTGTAATTATTGAATATAAGCAACTGGCGATGAAAAAAAAAAATTACATGTAAAAAGACAAGCCCGCTGAGTTTCTTGCCGGATCTTCTCAGTCGAGGTCGCGTTCAGATCCGGTTGTAGATAAAAGGAAAAAAAATATGTTAAATTGACAATTTGTAACTGCCCCCGTAGGCCTAAACAAAATAAACGTTTTGAATTTCAATTTGAATTACCCCAGCGAAAGAATCGCGAGTGAAAGATTCTTAAAGAATCGCACGCATACAAATATAAACAGGGAACCGACACTCTTATCCGTGCACCACTGCACCTGCATAAACGAAAACCAGTTGTATTAGGTGTCTATGAAACAGGGATACTTACCAATATAGATATTGGAGTCCGCGTTCATAGTGCTGAGTAATCCGGTCACAGAATCCGTGGTCTGGGATTCGTCCACCGAGAGGGAAACCCGCCCATCCTCCATCAACTTGACAATGATCTGAACACAAAACAATAAATATTATTATCATTTATTATATTTAGCGATATATTGTTACTTATATATCGCAAGACAAACAACAACAAGGCGTGACGTCAAAAGGGCTAAACTATTTATTTATTTATAATGGCTATAATAGCTATCCCGTATATAATGACTCCTCGGGAAAAACAATGAAACGGAATTTTGAATCATGTGATCGATTTTTGAAACGGGTTCGGAATCTCTTGAACGTCTCGAAACGTCTATGTTCTTGCAAATTTTGATGTAATGTAATTTAAGTAATTTGATAATTATTTTATTGTTGATAATCTTAGAAGATAATTTTAGAGATAAGTCTTCCCTTTGATATTTGAATAAATGTAGGGACTTCAACGATTTCGCTATCCTATATCTATGGTATATCTATCCTATATCTATCTACATACCTGATGACGTTCACCGTCGTTGACGTAAACAGAGTTAAGGGAAACAGTAGACCTCCCACCACCCATGTCCCAATCCACCACAACGACGGCTCTCTCAACTGAAACAGAAGTGCTTAGTCAATAAATTGATGTAATATATTAATTATTACCCAGGTATAGAGTTGGCGGACACACCACGGATCGCAATTCTGGGATTTTCCAAGTCGTTCAAATTGTCATTTTTACATTTTCTTCAGAGTCGGAACGCTACCTTGACTGAGAAGATCCCGCAAGAAACCCAGCGGGCTTGTCTTTTAACATAATGTGATATATATTTTTATTTATCACCAGTTGCTTGCATAATTAATAATAACTTAGGGTAGTAGATAATATATTAATAATAATTTTAGCCCTTTTAACGTCCCACTCCTGGGCACGGGCCTCCCCTCAACACGAGGGGGATTAAGGCCATAATCCACCACGCTGGCCCAGTGCGGGTTGGCGGATTTCACATGTCTTTCGAAAATTAGTTAAATCTTCTAAGACATGCAGGTTTCATCACTATGTTTTCCTTCACCGTAAGCAAGTGATAATCATATAGAAATTATGATTTGCACATAGATTTCGAAAAATCCAGAGGTTCGAGGCAGGGTTTGAACCTGAGACCTGGTAGCCCGCAAGACGCGTGTTTAACCAATCGGCTATCACTGCTATAGGGTAGTAGATAGAATAATTAATAAATTATTTTATCTACTTATTATTGTAATTATTTTATTTAATTTTCGTATTTCGAGGTTCACTAAGTTCACTGGGCCAGAATTGGGGACCTATACTCATGCAACAAAAATGATTCTTCACTTACTTCTAATCAGTATGTAGTCGCCGTAGTTTGAGTAAAGGCTCTGTGCTTCTTTTTGGTAGAGCAGAACACCATTTTCTTCTGTAGTGCGGATAGCCATTGCGATGACGGCGGGATCCCTGTGCAAGTCTTGGTACGATAGCATTGAACCAGGTAGCTCTAAGTATCCGTTCCCGTTGAAGCCTACGTCTTGTTTCAGTGTCAGGTCTGTGGGAAATTCATAGTTGTATTAGGACCAGCGATCAAGAGAAAAGTTTGTATAGCTTAGCATGATCGAAACTACAATATTTTACACAATAAGTAAATTTTAATAGACATTTCATTTCATACACAATAATGCATTACATCGATACCCTTTGTAATGACATTGTAAGTGGATTGAACCTCTATTATTTAGCCTTGTGTTATATGGAGGCACGTATCTATCTATTTTAGTTGTTACCCACCGCTCGTTTCATGTGTGGTACCTATATCCTTTGATGACCGGTTAAAAATAAAACGAACGGAATCTTATCGGGCCGGAGTGTTGGAAGCAAAGAAATTGGAGATTCCGGCCTAGCGACGCTTCGCCCAACACGTGTCAGCAACGATTACAATACAAAGATTTTCGTATAAAAATCGTGGAATTTTTCCAATAGGTAATATTGACAAAGGAGCAACAGTATGTTAAGATCATAGGTTTGAAATATTATTTTATCTAAGTTAGGATAGGATCACACTCCCACCTCTCACAGTATCAATTAAGAAAGGCAACCATAATGTTTACCCTTTTGTTAGGTCGACGTTATTGATCAATATGGGACGCCAAAGACAGGTAAAAAAAAAATCGCATCGCCTCTGTACACTGCACTGTCCGGTATTCCGTTATGAACATTCTAAGGTCCTATCCAAATATATAAATTAATACAATGTCGTAGAACACACGATTCAACTCATGATTCTAGACCCACCGAGTTGGGATTTTCCGTCGATACTTTCATGAATTATGCAAATATTTCTCAGCGTGTTAAAAGTGATTTTAGCATAGAATGCGCATTCGAGCGTATTGAGTCGTAATTGACATTGCAGTTCATGTCTAAAATACTTCGTTGTTATGGATTAATTAATGTAAAATCACTTGTATTGATTTGTATAATGATTGTACATGGGGCATTAGCCTGGAAGATTTCGGATTGCAAAGTTGTGCTGGAAGTGTGTGGTTGGTCCATAAAAAATGATTAAAGTAATAAATTTAACCCACTTCAAAAAAACCTGGGTGCACTAAAAGCTAAAAAATAAATAGGGACCTTATAATTTCTTCCTCTCTACCACCTCCTCTTTTTGAAGTCTGATAAAAAGGTTATAAAATTAATTTGGCATACAATTACTCACTCATGTGGCAGTTGAGTCCCCCCCACCCGAGACCGCAGTCGCATGTGTAGTTAAACTTTGAGTAGACATCGGCGTGGCAGGTGCCCCCGTGTTGGCATGGCCGGAGCGCGCAAGGGTTGCGCGGCGGCCGCGGCTGCGGGTAGTTCACATTCACCCTCTTCTCACACAGACTGCCAGTGAAGCCGCTCGGGCACGAGCAGGTCGAGAAGTCCGAGGTGCATACGCCTCCATTTCTGCACCGGCATGGCTGCTGTTGGCCCGATAAATAGAATCAGTTGGACACCATTAACTCAATCTTATAAGGAAGTCACAAGCAAAACAGCAGTATCTAGAAAACTTTTTTTAATAGAACAATGTCGGCAAATGAGCCTACGATCTGTCTGATACTAAGCAGTTGACGTATTGATGCATGCAGTACCAAAGGCATAGATCGCACGTTGCCAACCCGAAAGTGGTACAGAGTGGGTCTTCCGGCTCTCACACTTATCGTACGAAACACAGCTGTAAAAACTAAGTACTTTACGCAGTACTTCTGTGAGAGGGTGGTACTGCGCTGGTCTAGCTGCAGTCAACTGCATAGAGCAAGCTCTACCGGCTAGAAAATGTATAGTAAAGACCCTATGCAGAGTGTTTGTCATATTTCATGGCCGGGGCTCAGTAAGCTTTAAATAGCCCCCGCGCATTCGATAGCTTAAAGGTCGTATGATAAGCTGCAATGGAGACACTGCAAGGTTGGTACACATGACCATCTTGGCCTCTTAGGTACTCGCTAAGGATTCTAATGTGCTCATACGCAGTCGCAGGCCATAGCTGGTATGATTTTAGATAAAATAACTTACATCGGGAATGTCACCGCGTTGCTGGTAGGTGCATTCTTTTACATTTTCAGATTTGATCGTGTCGTTCTTTACATCGATAGGCGTTCCGCCTAAGGTGATCTGTGGATAGGAACGCCTGTATTAATAAAAACATAGTAGAAAGCACACCTAAAAAAAATTTATAAAACATTATTAAACCGAGTCTTCAAGAAGATCTGGGTGCGCTAAAAAGCTAGAAATATCTAGGGACCTTATAATTTATTTCACTTGAAACCGGTGCTAATTAATTAAGCAGGGCTAGGTATCTAAGAAGTTGCCCTAAGGTAGTATAAAGATAGTGGCATCGACACAAAAAGTTTTTTTTCCAAAATCCGTCCACTATTCATAGAGAAATCGGTGAACATACATAAAAAACGTGAACCTTCTCAATTTAGAGTTATTAAAGTCTGTTAAAAAGATAACTCATTAAATAAAGCAAATGTTATCTTCTTCTTTCTAGCATCTTCGTATTCGCGAGGCGGTGTGCGGAAAATGTCTACGATTAAAAACTTACATCCTTGATGCAACCGCTGAATCCGCCGACGACTCCTGTGTTGTTGTTCAGAACGATCGCTTCGTCCACTCCGCCCACGTAGATGGGCGTGTTCAGGTTCAGGATCTGATAGCAAACATTTTATATGAGCACAAGAGTGTGAGTTTATTTCATTAAGAAGTGATCACGCTTAAAAACTATAATAACTTCGGAATATTCTATTCTATTCGTTACATTAATTATATTCAGAGCTGTACGTTGATATCAGAAACGCTGAAATATAATCAATAAAATATAAATCTTGCATCCTACTCGATACGACAGCAAAATAAATTCTGGGCACCACACATTTTTTATTAAGATTTTAGCGATGTGAATTTGTCACATTACTAGTATTCCCGTCAGCCCCTCTAGCTAATCTAATGTAATAAGGAGTGGGCTCACGACGATAGTTTAATGGCCAGCATGGAGATCGAACCCGGAACCTCTCAGCTACAACGGCGTCCCTACTAACCACTAGGCCATTGACGCCTAATTTTTGGATGTAATCTATGTCACCCGGACCATATTAACGAATCGATTGTCACCTCATTCATCAAAATAGGATGGGTAGTATATGCGTTACGGTGGAACACTACAATTATACATACATAAATACTGCTAAAACATAACCCTTCCTTTGGCTTTGCTGTAGTCAGGTAAAAAAGGGTTACGGCGTCACGGCCAACGAGAAGCTACGATACGAAAAGGTAATGTTTGAGTTCAAATCGGTCACCGCCGTCGGCCTTGTCAAAATTGGGACGGGCATTTTATCAATACCTGGTTAATTCTGTGTCAACCTAATGTTAATGAATAATAAACGAAGGCGAAAACTTTGTTCCCTTCTCGTTGGCCGCGGTATACACGATGTTTATTTTCTAAGAATCAAACGAATCTCTGGAAAGCTTCTTAGGGGAATATACGAGATCGCAGGTGGTATAACTTGCCTTTGAACTGTGAAATTAATTGCCCTAAAGCTCAGTCGGTACGCCTACAACTAACTAACGAGCCAAAATTTCATGGTAAAGCTAAGAAGCTCTACCATGAAATTTGGGCTCATTAGTCAAGCGCTTACGTAAAATATTTTTATCAGACTGAACAATTATCGATAACCTGAACAAAATAACAATTTTCCATAAAATATTTCACGTGAACTCTACACGATTGTATAACTTTTGATAGAGCTCAGAGTCGTCAATATATATTTTACTAGCAATTCCCCGTGGCTCCACCCGCGGTAAAGTAAAACTATCCTAAGTAACTCCTCATAACATCAGCTATCTGCCAGTGAAAATCCCTTCGAAATCGGCCCAGCCATTTCGGCGATTAGCCGGAGTAAACAGACAGACAAAAAAATGAAAAATAATCAATCATACTTATTTGTGTACATCGATGTAAATAAAAAGTATTAATTATAATTATAAATATAAAAGAGTCGTTTACACGGACCTGTTTAGGAGAGTCAAGTTGCTTTTCGTAGTTATCCACCGAGCGTGTCTGGTTGATCCTGAGCGAGACCACAGTTCCGATGCGGGCGATATGCACGCTAGTCCATTCGTTTTCAGGCAGATTCTTGGAGCTCACCAAGACCACTGGGGTGCTTTCTGCAAGAGATCATACAATTAGCATTATGATTTTCTTATCTATACAAATAAATAAAATTGGAGTGTCTGTTTGTAATATCAAAATAACACCTTTTCATTAAATGCATATGAAAGTACATACGATACCCAAAGCAAAAACGCGAATAAAAATTTTTTTGTCTGTCTGTCTGTCTGTCTGTCTGTGTGTCTGTGTGTTTGTTCCGGGTAATCTCCGAAACGGCTGGACCGATTTCGACGGGACTTTCACTGCCAGATAGCTGATCTTATAGCGGGTAACGTCGGCTACTTTTATCATAGAAAAAAAAATGATCCTGTCGCGCGGGCTCAGAACGCGGGAACGGGCTTTTTTGTTAAGTTAAATTCCACGCGGACGAAGTCGCGGGCTCAGCTAGTATTGCTTAGTAATATTTATAATGCATGTCTTACGATTATTATATTCATATTTAAAATATCTTTAAAACTGGTATTAATACAGACGTTCTAGATAAGTTTAATGAGTATTTAAGTAAATAATACATTTATATTATTTCCATTTCAAGCATTATTTCAATTCAAGAATTAAGGTAACGTAGTCATAGTAGGTAACCGTATCGAACTCGCGTACGAAATCTCTAAGCCTTTGTAGTTATGGATATTGAGCGATGTTTTGTTTATAAATAAAAAAAACATTAGTCAAGAAAAATGCAGATAAAATGACCTACATTATCCTAAAAATATATACAAATCAACATGGTTGCTTTTCAATTTTTCACGAGGAAGCCAAACATGTGACGTATATTAGTAATTTTAATTGACCAATAAGGCGAAGGCAATAGGTCTCAATAAAAATAATATTGAAAGGACACCGTAACCTGGATCTGATCCCAATCAAAAGTGCGGTGACATGAATCCAATCTACATAATAATAATACTATATTTCATCGCTCGTGCCGCCTGTGAAGGCGATCATTCAAGTTAGCCCGCTTATTAAACGAGTCGGAAATTTAATTAATTTTCCCTTATTAAAAGAAATAAATGGAGAATATTGTTGGTGGGTCTTTGAAAGTAGCCCAGATCAATTCGCTCTGTCTAATATACCACAACTTATGATAACGATTCAGCATCGATCATAGTCATTTGCGTTGCGGCATATGTTCGTGACCTAATGTCCATAAACATGTTTAATGTCCCTAAACCAATCTGAATCTTATTATGTAGACTGCTTAAAATAATCTTAAAATATATATTTTTTTTTAAAAAAAGGTCTACCAACAATTGTTACAATAATTCAAGCAATAAAAATTACTTACAAGCAGTATTTAGCTAATTGCACAATTACTTATAGGTAAACACCACTAATGTACCAAAAATATTATAATATTCATAGTGCTAAAGTGCTATTCAACAAAATCACCCCTAGACTGGTTACCGCCACAGGTGACAAGAGGGCTGGCTCTTTCCTCGCTCGAAAAATGATCTTATCAATACAGCGAGGAAATGCAGCCAGTATTCTTGCCACCATCCCACGCGGACGGGATTTGTTTGATTAGGGGTAGGTTTTTATTTTATTTTATCTTAATTTTAATTATATTTAATATAATAGGTAAATTTGATCAAATCACATAATATATATATAACAAATAAATCCCATCTTAAAATATGTCGTACGATTTCCAGTTAACCTATAGTATAGATAAACAGCTGGTAAACTAACCTCCTCCAAACTCGTATCGGAACTCAAGTTTCCCGTTGCGCACAGCCAGCGACGTGAACCCTCCGTAGCCTCGCGCGGATTCCGCGCAGTACATGATGATCCCGTCGGTGACTGGGGATGCTGCCTTGATGTTCATGGACATCTTCAGAGTGCGGGCGTTGTCCGGCGCGTTTATCGCAAAGAAAGCACTGCCCGAGAAGGCGGGATACTCGATCGATTGTGTCTTTTCACAGCTGAAAGAAAAATTATTCGTTAGGACTATAAGTAGGCGGTGCTTTGGTGACACCGGAGCCGTGGCGTATTTGAAGTAAGGTTCATAGCCTTAACAGTGAGAAAAGAAATACAACATATAATTTTTGTGGTTTCAATAGTGCTAATTCCCTACACAAATTTATAATCCGTCATAAAGAGGCATTTTGGGCCGTGCAGCTACTTAGTAACATTCCAAAAAGTCTAAAGGCGTAACATTTGGCTTACAAGGAATTTATTATTTATTTTCCATAATTTTTTCGCAAATAGGAAATCATAAAAATCATTATTGATGCCCAGAACTTAGACGTCGTCTGTTATCGCTGCTGGCCGCTTCGCGAGGTTAAACTAATCTCGTTTGGGCACCTGAAATTGTAAATCCGCCTTAAGAGCCTACACTCACTTGGTTCCGGTGTGCGAAACAGGGCATGCACACTTGTAGCCGACGTCAGTGTCGGTGCACTTGCCCGGCCCGCAGATGCCGGGGCGGCAAGCCTCGCCAGTCTTGTCGCAATTCAATCCAGCGTAACCGGGCGAGCAAATGCAATTGTAGCCGCGGTCGTTAAGTTCCTCCTGTTGACAAAGTAAATATATCAAATTTGGGTGAAATTGTACTACAAGGAAAACAGCTAGCTAGAATTATTGCTAATTAACCCATATACCAGTGTTATAAGAGTCATAACACGCTTCTTTCTGAAATGAATGAACTATACAATAGTAAAGAAATGTTACCATAGCTGTGGAGAGTGTGACTTCGACGTCACACACTCAACATCTCCTCTACAATTTTCTTTAATTTAACCAATTAAATTAAGGAAAATTAGCAGTCGTAAGAAAAGTAGGTACGTTAATTTAATTTTACATCAAATGATAAATCCATACATTTAATGTCAACCCTTAAATTTATGAATGCTCCCCAACGGGTGTAAGAGTTATACCTAATCCCTTTAATTTTTACAGTAGGTACCTGACAGAGGCCGTTGTTGTAGCAGAGATTAGGTGAACATGAGTTGCATGACGCGATGCTGTGGCGTTCGAGGCTGTCCATCATGATGTTTATCTCCTTGTCGCGGAGAAGGAGCATGCTCACGCAACCGACGAAACTAGAAGAACAAGTAATTTAACTATCAAGATTCATAGATACCAAACTTATTCAATCGGTCGACAGCATACACAGTATAATTTAGCCAAATACGTTGTTTTAAAATAATAATTAGATTCAGCCAGTGTCGCATAAGAAGATGTCGCTAGGATTTTTTTTTTACTATCCTTCTTTAAATATATGCTATGCGACACAAATCGATCGACTGTCGATTGAAATTTTCAGTAGGTAATTGGACTTATCTGTAGGTAACTGGAGATTAAGCCCCGTATTCACAAATATAGCTATGAGGTCTCACAGTGCGCGCAAGCGCACAGCGCATTGGGAAATGTCAAGACCAGTATTGTTTGTGACTACGGCCAGGGTTTACACAGCAAAGGAATCAATTCAAATGTAGCTTAGACTCACCCACTGGCACCAGCGAGATTCTCAGACAGTTGGTTGTAGTCAGGAACTCCTCCGATGTACAAGGGTTGCTCAAGGTCTAGCACGCCCCAATTAAGCGTCTTCGACTCCGCCATGAACGTTCCAGTATTATCCACATCCATGTTCACTTGTAAGAAAACGATTAATTATTAATAATGAACTCCAAATATAGATATTTCGATCCTTCTCTGTCCCATCTGTATTCATGATTATACGAGTAGTTAGTTTTTTAAAGACGGTAGATACTTACATTTAGAATTGACCCTGCTCAGTCGTATGGTGTGCCAAGCGTTGAGCTGCAAGGGTCGGTCTCCGCTGACCATCAACGGGCCCGTACCGGTGTTGATAATGAACTCGGGCACTCCGTCCTTCAGCTGCAGGGCTATGTAATCGCCAAAGCGCCCCTGCCTCTCACTGTTGTACAGGATCAGTCCATTTTCATCTGTACAAGAAGAGTTCTCATCAATGAATGCGAAGGAATTTCATCTCTACCAGATGTCGCTTGATCGGAATGGGCTGACGTTGACGTGACAAACACAAATAACTGCGAGGTCGGAGGTTAAGAGGATGTAAGATCTGTCATGCATCAATGACAGCTCACTCCATGGCGCTGTCCTGGTGGCAAAACAACCCTGGACCTGTCAAAATGTCTAATTAAGGTTAATCCATATTTATTATCTTGCAACCTATATCAGGGAAACCTTGCTGCGAGCTTCCGGCCTCGTTGGCCTGTTGCTTTATACCGGTTATCCCTAATGCCCACCACAGTACCTATATCCCCATACACCAGTACTGGTGATCAATGGGAATGATTGGCCACTAGAGGTGGACGTTGAACCAGATTTATTTTAATTAAACTCCCGTAGACTACCACTGCGTCGCCAACACTTGTAATCATGATGTTTAATTGCATCCTATTAGGCACCAGTAGTAGACAACTAACAATATATGGTATAGTCAACTAACTAGTCCAACTAAGTCTTAATAAATCATAGTACACCGTTATTCTTACCACTTGGTTTGATCGAGATTTCAATTTCGAACTGTCTGAAAGCGTCCTTGAGAGTTGGGAGGGATACGAAGCTTTCCCCCTGGAACATGGGGACTACGTCGGTGACGATGAGGATGGCCTTGGCCTCGATGGAGGTGCGGCCATTGCTGACACGGCAGACATATGTGCCCGCTTCGTTTTGTGTTACAGACTGCAGGCGAAGCACTGGCTATAGGACAAAATGAACAAAGCATCAAGCATATGACAAACGAAGAAAATACAAATAGGGGTTCAAGTAGAATTGATACAGATTCACGGTAAAATATACGTTATATCTCTGTAAATACGGCAACAGTTGCCTCGACAAGGGCAAGTATAAGGTGTCGTGATGTATTTCGTTACCTGGTTGGTGCTGACTTCGGGTGGCAGCTGTGCGTACTCGCGTCTCCACTCGATTTCGACGGGCAGCTCTAGATCGTGGTAGCAGGGAAGGTCCACAGACGATTTCAATGACGCTGAATACTGACGCACCTCCCCATCCGGTCGTCCTGTCCATGGGTACTCCGGCCCAGATGATCCTAAGATAAATTCTTACAATAGCGTCAACAGTAAATAAAAACGTTACCATAACCATATTAAATAAAACTTTTCATTCCTAGTTTTTTTCTCATTTCAAATGTACAGTTTTGTTTCAATTTGCTACCTATGTTATTATATATTAAGCATCTAGGTTATTAGATGTTTAAAATGAAATGTTATATGCCTTTCCTGTTCTTTTCCCCAACATTCTGTGTTAGTTAGAGCAGGAAAGGTACTTTGTACACTGACTAAAAGTCGCATTATACCCGACCAGGCTCACGTCGACTCAATGCGTAATACTTACGTATGTGCGATTTGTTTACGTCGACTGAATGAGTCGTGTTACGGCTGAGGAGTTAAGTAAGTATTTTTCCTATTATCATTGTTCCGATGTACGATATTGCAGGTAATTTACTTTCATAACCTTTAATCGTGGCCACTGTTATAGGCTTTGAGCATAAAATGTAGAGCGGCAATGGCCAGACTTTTCTGCTACTAATATCATACCTGGCTCAACTTCAAGGGTGAAGTCTTCGAACGAAGTGCGGCCACGCTGGTCGGTGGCCACGCACCTATACACTCCCGCGTCAGCGTCTGTCACGGCCTGGATCTCAAGGATAGCGCCGTCGCCGTATTCCTGTGGAGGAGACAGCATCAGAATGGGCATAGGTATAAAAAACGTGCGGTCAGAGGAACCCCGTCAAGAACGAAGTTCTCTGTTAAATGTTTTGCATGCGCAACAAAGAATTTGTAATAATATTATTATTACAAATTCTTTGATGCGCAAAGTTTCAAGATGTCGCAATATCTAGGTCCTCAGTCACTCAATTACGTCATGTACTTAGTAAAATTAGTGACAGAACTTCTTCACAGTAGATGTTAAAAACTACGTTATGTAATTTTATAAAGGGGCATAACGCTTTTAAAGCGTGACGATTTTACCCATTTCAGTCCTACCGCAAGCTGCGGAAGGAACTTTTCAATAATATATATCGCGAGATTAACACACCACCCGTCCTATTGGTACCGTACATTGGAAATGGAGGCGATCCGGGTGACATTCTAAAGATTTGCTCAAAAAGCAAATTCGTATTATCATTCATATTATCTTCGTGACAAAAGACGGTAGGTACTGTGCGTTAAAGTCTCGGCGGTCAAAAAGTGACATCGGCCAGTGAACAGTGGCTTTTGTTTTTTTTAAATTGGTGAACGGCATTTTTGTACGTAGACTCCCAAAACTATCCACAAGTAATGTGAGAGCATTAGGGTCATTGGTGATAACACGTTGAAAGTTAACTAGATAAAGTTAAAAGTTTCATTTGAAGATCCATTTGTTATTATAGTGTCAGTGTCAGGTAACTCACGTGTGAAGCAACATATTGGTTAGTGTCAGGCCTCTGCCATTGAGCCCTGACGTCTCTGCCGGTGGTGGTGCAGGTAACTTGGACGTTGTCACCGGTCCTGTACGGCCTCTGAGGCTTGTTGATCGAGGCCAACTTTAGGGTATCGTGGGAACCTAAAATAAATTCGTAATTATCAAATTGTTAGACTATAGAATAGTAGTAGTAAAAAATAAAATAAGATAGATGGTAGGTTAATAACATCACAGCATAAATCAATCAAATAACACAATTTTAGGTAATATTATAAAATATGACGAAAATATGCATAATACAATGAAGTATTGAGTACGTAGTAAATGCATGTAAGTATCAATGTATTTATTAAGGATAGTACTATTTATTTACTTAAATGCAATTTAAAAAAAACCATCTTCATGCCATCACCCAAGAACAGATACGGGAGTTAATTTAAGGATGATTATGTATTATAACACATATCATAAACCAACGTAGATGAATGACTGAGTTACCGACATGCAAAAGCAAGCTTGTTAAAAGAATAAGTACAAAAAGAAAAAAATCCTCAAACACACCATTAAATAATATAATACAAATACGAGTAAGTATAAGAAATTAATGTTCTCACTTTTAGTATTTAGGTAACGTAACACTCTAGACAACCGAGCAGTAACTATAAAAAATATTTCCCACGATTCGGTTACAAACAAGACCGTTTAGTGACGTACAGAACAGAACACCAGTATCCTCGACAGTCACGAACCCAATACACCAGCGGATTTACCGTCACGGATGAGGTGTGATTTCCGAACCGCGGCCGAGTAACGCTTATCCCTGGTCAGGCAGTTCTCCTCGTCACTATTATCTTGACAGTCTTTGTATCCATCGCACAGTAATGTCTCGCTTACGCAACCACTGTGGTCATAACAACGGAACTCCGTATCCAAGCATTCAATACCTTTGCGAGCGAAAATTCACAACTTTATTACAAATAATGTTTACCTACAAAATCAATTAAATACACAAAAAGGAAAAGTTAGGAATATAAATTACTGAAATGAAAGGCTTCGGTGAGCATGCCAGGGGTTAAAACAGCAGAGAGAAGCGTTAAAGGGAGCCGGGGTGCCACCGCTGAAAGCTGATAAGCTGATTTGCGATCGTCGCGCACTGACCCTCAATGTGCAGGTTGATGTAATTGCTAGATAAGACCCGTCCGTTCACATCTCGGATGCTGCACACGTATCGTCCGGAGTCGGATTTCTGAGCGAGTCTGATGAAGAGGGAGCCGTCGTTCTTGAGGCGGACGGAGCGTGGCAGCCCGCGGCCGTCCTTGGTCCATATGATCCGCAGGTTGGCCTGCGTCGTGTTGCAGCTGAGGTGCACGGCGGAGCCGGCGTGCGCATGCTGTTCATTAGCGTGCGACACCGACGGCGTACGATCCGTATCTAATATGAACGGGTATTGTCATGCGATCAGATGAGCCCTCAAGCAAACATTCAACTTTCATGTATACATCGTCGTCTATGATTGAAATGATAATGTTAAGCATTCGACTAAGTGTTTCCTTGGTGTGTGACGTCATGTGACCCTCAGCATTCTGATAGCACAGTTGAAAGGCAAATAAAATAACAGGTGCCTCGACATCCAGTGCAACCTGTACAGTTGCGTGAAGAAGCGTCTCTCAAGGCTTTCGGCTCGGGCCTTTATTGTTCGGCATTGATAGAAAACACTGATAACCACTGACACATATTATGACAATCACCAAATAAAATTGAAATTAGTGTCATTTCTATCAATCTCGTAATAAAGTTACCATCTAATATAACAGTGATGTGCGTTTCTTGTTCATTTCCATGCTACCTATTTGCTTATATTATTATAATCATTGATCGACATACCACTGACAATGACTTCGGCTGTGGAGCTCGCGTTGGCATATCTACTTTCAGCGAAACATTCGTATTTTCCGGCGTCTTCCACTTCGATTTGATGGAATATAAGAGTGGGGGAGCGTAGGTCGACACGGCTGAAATTATTATTTTTTATTAAAATAGAATAATCAGATTATTTAGGCACATTTCCTTTCAGGATTTTTCAGGCAGAAAATAAATATTTGCTTCTTTCTCCCAGGAATCTAACCTACTTAGGATCTCGATACCATATAACGCTTGGGCCTAATAGATCAAGATTGGTGAGAAAGCGTTTACGAGGAAGAGAACGGGGCTAAGGACACGAAAGAAGCAAAGTAAACAAACAATGAGAATAACAAAACAATTAACAAATTGCGCGAGGAATATTCTTAAAAAATGTTTTTGAGTTTGGAAAGGAAGTGAAATACTCATCAGCTCTAACCTCAGAAAAAAAAATAGGAAGGCAGGCCACACACTCTCTTCAAGTGGCACGTTAAAACTGGACCATATGGTACACCCGAGCATACATAGTCAACATAAAATTTGGCAGTGAAGTTCAAAAGCCACTTAATATGGAGCGTAACCCGTACGCAATTTTAAGGGTCAATAGGATCCTTAAAATAGCTGGTCTCACCTTGAAGGGGTCTTGTCGACTGGTCTCCAGAACACGCGCATGATTTCGTCACCTTCGACCACACACTCGACTGTGGGCGACTGGCCCGGCTGCACCGTCTGCGTGCTGGGCCGCAGCGAGATCCTGGGCGGAGTCACCACGTACAGCCGAGTGTAAGCCGCACTTATCACCTCATCGTATTCGTTCAGTACGTTGCACACGTAGTCACCGGAATCGCTCTTCGAGACCTGGGTGGGCGATTAAACAGCAAATATAACGCAATGTTTCTTTTTAAAAATATATCGCCTTCTTAACACTTAAACCGTATGGCCCTAAGCTAAGAAACGCTTCCCTATGGGTTTTTATACATGGAGTGGGGGCAGTTCCTGTGACACCCATACAAGGGCAAGATACAAAATGGCCAGTTACAAAATTTTACCCGGCGGGAATCGCCGAGCGGCCTACGCTCGGGCCATTAGAGTGACCGGCCTCTTTGCTGAGCTACAAAGCGAGCCCACTCCCTTTCAACTTGAGCTAAGCCGAGTGAAGTTGAAGAAATAAAGCGATCCTATTTGTCGAAACGGACTGCCCCGCTTCAAAGCACTACGAAGTGGTCGGTCACCCGTACGCTGGTCTACTACCTACTAGTAGTTACGAGTTTACAGATATTTTGTCGTGCGTGATGCTATGAACTGCATTAATTTAACAAAATGAGCTCAAGCTAAGACTATAAGGGGTCCACAGTGCTATGCATATTTTTTATTCGTTCATAATTTGTACTTTCAACTGTCTTTTCAAAATATTGGTTTCAAATACTAACTTCTTTAAATGCTCGCGCAATTTTTAGGAAAGTAAGTAATATTAACTTACGTTGTATATGTATAGTCTCGAGTTGTATTGATTGGCGTTTCGTTGGAGAGGTTGGTCAGCTCGTGCCCATTCCACTTTGCCGGTTGTGTTACAGCTGAAAGTAAATAGGTGCATTCATATTCACAATATTAGATAATAGTTCATAATTATTAATATTGGATCTGTACGGTATTCCAAAACCTATTTCACAAGTTGATGGCGGTTCGAAGCTTCTAAATTGGAACAACTGAGCCAAACACCAGGCACGGTCACCCTTTAAAAGGGCAAAGTATCTCCCACATAGGTACGATCCCCAACTTTATAGGTTTCTTAATTAACACAAGATAATACACAGTCTAAGCTGGTAAGTAAGGCTGGCTGGTAAGTCTGAAAGCATGAAATTTTGCACAGGACTTCCTTATGTATCAAAAGTGAGTACATATAAAGAATGTTTTGAAAATAATATCCATAAATCATAATAATTTGTTTATATAGAAGTTCCAACTATCACACGGCTAGTGAATTATACCTACATCAGATACTGATCATAAATACAGTTAGTTGGAATATTTTAAAATGTCTCACTCGATGTAGGTTTGAGTTTGATTGTCATAGACTATCATCGGCTCCGGGACTGGGTATCCTCCGGAATCAGGGGTGATGTCTCCGTCGCCGCTACCGCCTGCGAGATCAAAATGATGTCATTAATACTCATATTATGTTACCAAGTAATACTTGACGTGTACATAAATCTGCCGGACTAAAATAAAATAATTCACGTGGTTAAGTTAAGATCGACAGTTAAGAATGTTAATTCCATACATTTAAACGCAACGATTGAGGCAAATCTCCTTGGCTATAGGGTATAGTTAAAAAAACGAATTTGCCGTCGCTGTCAGTGAACTTAGTTCGGTATTATAAACATAAATAAAAAAAACCTAACTGATATCATACGCCCGGTTTTTACCTTCAAAGTTACTTCCAAAGTTACTGTCGGGATCAACGTCGCCCCGGGTGTGGACAGACACAGTGATTTGCTCCTCGATAGTTCCCGCGATCGATGTTGCAGTGCACAGATAATCGCCGTCATCATTAGGGCCCGCACTGTTCACGCGCAGCGCAGCGTAACCGGGAGCCGGGGGCACCAACTCGCGGAAGTCCCTCATAGCTGAAAACCAATTTTAAATTTAGTAACCGAAATATCAACGGATTGTGTTGGCACACTCTTCGGTAATTGGCGTAACGCTGTATTGATTAATATCGAACAATATCAATACGGTGAAGGAAAACATCGTGAGGAAACCTGCATGTCTTGAAGATCTAACCAATTTTCGAAAGACATGTGAAATCCGCCAACCCGCACTGGGCCAGCGTGCCCAGGAGTGGGACGTCAAAAGGGCTAAAATTATTATTTATTAATATCATATTACAATCCATTGTATCTGCTGATGACCCCTCCTTGCGATCTAAGCACATACCAATAAGACAAGAAAATTACGTCCACTGTTGTATGCAGTCCTCAAAAAAGTTCACGGGGTATCAGGGAAGACAGTGAATTTTAATTGGTTCATTCAACGTCGAGCCATGAGTGGTCCAATCAAACTGTCAGGTGCGCATTAGTGACAAATGACAATGCATATCGACGGAAGAAAGCGGAATTGTCGTAATTTGAAAAAACACAACTTTACACCAGAGCCAAAAACTATTTCAAAAATTAATTAATTTTAAATACTAATATATTTATTGAGATAGAAAGTTGAAAATTGGTATGTATTTATATTAATCTAAGGCCTATCTGATGCTTTTGTCTAAATTATCGTAAAATGTGTGTATCAAGGATTTTGCACAAGTTACGCCAATTCATGTTTCAATTTCAGGCTGCAAACATGTCGTGTGGGATAAAATGTATGGACAACTTAGACAAAAATGTTTATTTAGTTACGGATTTGCTGTATCTTAAATGTATGCCATTTATTTTATGTATTGTATCGCTGAAAAATTTAATGGTAGGAAAACGAGAACCAGACCATTCGAAGCAGTATTTTTTATACAAGAATATGGTACAAAGTGAATTAGATCAAAATGCAAGTTACGACATCTCTGCTTTCTCCCGTCGATATGTTAGGCAAACGGTGTGCTCGCTATGCGGCGTCTATGGTATGTGGCTCTAAGGTACCGAATGAAAAGTATACGATGATAAACTTACATTTAATAGACACCATGGGCTCGGGGTTTCCTTGGCCTCTGCACTCGATATTGATAGGATCTCCGTTGACCACTTGCACGTAGGTGTCCGGTGTTACAGTGATCTTGGGGGCGGAGCGCACTTTGATGAAGGCGCTGGCGCTCGTCTTGCCAGCTAAGTTCGACGCCGTGCAAATATATTCACCCTCGTCGTTCACCTCGATCTTTTCGAAACTGTACAAACATGAAGATGTGTGATACAGTGTCAGTGCTAGTCTAAATAACATGACTTTTTGAGTGTCTGATACTGGCTCAGGCATATGCAGAGAATGGAAGAGGATCTTGCAGTAAAAAGGCGTGTTTGGATGGGCTCCAGTCTTAAGTCCATGGGCCCAAGTCTATTTATTGCTAGAATCCCGCTCGATTTGTATTCGACTAGAAATACCTTGGGGTGGGGGGATTACTTGGGGTGTCGTGGACCGAGTTTCGCACCAATATATCCATACTCGAAGAACTCGGTATCAAGCAGCGTTTATCCACGTTAGTACAGGCTCGCATTCTAAAGTTCTTTGGACACGTCTCAAGGCAAGAAAACGACTCCATAGAACGGTTAGTTGTACAGGGCCGTGTGGAAAGTACCAGACCACGTGGAAGGGCACCCATGCGATGGACCGATCAGATTAAATCTGCCATTGGCGGTCCCTTGCACGAGTGCACCAGGATGACGTCCAATAGGGAGAGATGGCGAGACATCGTGAGGCGAACAACATCTGCCCCGGAAAACCAATACATGACGACCACGACCGCTCTGTCAAGAGCGTAACGACTTAGAAGAAATACCTACGTCAGTTTTGACAGTCGGTTAGTTGACTAAGCCCACCAGTGCCGATTTTTTATTGGAACTGGTGGAAGAGTGCCATTAACCTTAGATAATAGGCTCATGCATAGACTTACAAAATCCTTAGGGAGTGGTTAGTGGACTACGGAAAACTGACAAAACTGACGTATTACGATTTTTGACAAAATATATGACTGAAGATACCAAAGCGCAAATAACGCAGTTATTGGAACAGTAAACGCGTATTATACATGGCGGAGTAAGTAGGTAAATATACCTGAGCTTGTTTTGCGGTAGGATGTGGGTGAAACGCGACAGGGGCCTGCCCCCGCTACGGCTCCAGGTCACCACGGGATCGGGAGTGCCCTCCAACACGCGGCACCACAACTCAAATTCACCGTCCAGTGTTACTGCCTGCTCGCCCTCGGGCCATATCGCCACCACCGGCTTTGCTCGTCCTGTAAAACATTCCATAATAATTGTTAGTAATCACAGTACTTACAAGGTTTTATATTATCCTTGGGGTTACAACCAACGGAAAATACATATACCTAAATATGTTTCAGAAGTTCGAAATAAAACTATTACATAAGTAATATGCGAATATGTGGTATAGAACAAAATAGTTGAATATATCGGAATAAGAACACGTGAAAAAAAGGGGACAACCCTTGCCCCGATGAAAAAAGATGGGTGTTATAAGTTTAATATGTGAATCGGTGTGTCTGTGTATCTGTGTGTCTGTATGTGGTATCGTAGCGCCCAATAGGGTGAACCGATTTTAATTTTGTTTTCTTTGTTAGTTTTATTATTATTGTTACCCTCCGAATGTCATAGAACGGTCGGGCTGGTCTGCCTCTCTTCCGACGTAATTTACATGCCACACTATTTGACAACCTATAACTATTTATTAATAATAATAAGATTTACGTACTCTCAATTTCAACATAAACGTAGACGCTCTTGATCTCGGTGACACCGACCATTCCATAGCAAATGTAATATCCTCCGTCTTCTTCCCGTGCATTGCTGATGATGAGCGAGTTGCCGCGCTGGCTTACACCGGGACCGAAGCTGCCATCGTACTGGGGAATTAAGAAAGAGGGTGATAGAACCTCATGATCAACGAGAAATAATTCATATTAGCTCCAGCCTGTACAACACCGATGTTTCCGTTTCCGCAAGCGTGATTTTTTACGCATCCTTTGGATTCAATTGCAAAATGGCAAAAGAATTCACATGTAGCTCCAGTCTATAGAACACCAAGTGACTGCTTTTCCGCAATCGTGGTTTTATTAACGCATCATTTGAAATTAATTGCAAGATACTTAATAACGATCAAATTTATATTTTAAATAAATATTTGCTTTTGATTAACTTACTTTACCCCACTTGATGGATGGCAATGGGCGACCGCTAGGGTTGCAGTCTAGGGATGCGCTGCCGCCGGTCGGGATCATGAGGCGTTCTTCAGACACCGTGATGTCGGACACGGCGCTGGGCGGGCCCAGTCCCACCACGGTCACCAGTATTTGTACAGGGGCCATATCGTTTGTCAGCGACTTGCAAAGGTAGATGCCTTGGTTTTCAAGAATAGCGTCGGTGATGTACAACACGCCGTTATTAGAGCGAACGTTCGACTGGATGACGTTGTCTTGTCTGTGGGAAAGGAAAGTGTAAGTGAAAGTGCTTATCAATCGCTTTTAGTGTTTTGATAACTACATCGAGTGGTTGTGGGTTCGATAGGCATTGAGACAAATTTCGGATAAGGTGCCACTGCGATCGCCCTCAGTCCATTATTCGGGACTATAGGCAAGAATTGCTTTGCTTGGACCAATTCAGCAGTGTAAGTCTGGCGTTACCGGTGCTTGCTATTTTTTATTCGGCATCGGGAAGTGTGGTTAAATTAATAGGACAGTGGGACCAGAAGATAGTTCTCCCTCATGGTCCCATTGATGGGACAAATTATTGAGTCCTCGAGATAACAGCGAAATATTGTTATCGGTCTTACCTAGACCAATCAATGGAGTCAGCTGGTACGTTCGCGGAGCCGGTGCATACGATCGTGATGCTCTGGCCCTCCTGGATTTTGGGCGCCGTGTTAGACACGGAAAGCTTTTCTGGTATCGGGCGGGAAGGCCGCGGGCGCACGGTGATCACTGCCGTCCGCACGTCCGCTCCGATGTTGTTGGTACCGACGCATCTATGAGACAATCATACTTTATATCAGAGATATTCCAAACAGAACGACGATCATTTATTTTGTCATTGTAAGGAAAACCACATTTTTATTTTAAAACGAAGCCATCATCAACATCAACTTCTAGCCCAAGCATATGCGGCCGTATTTGCAGGTCTAAGGCTCGTATTAATAAATCGATCTCATTTCGGAGAGCGATCTTTGAAATGTCATACTAACGTCATTGCATTATACAATATTACATGTCTAAAGCGTAATTAAGATCGCTCTCAGACTTAATACGCACCTTAGTAAGAGATCAACACTTAAGAAAGATCTGTGCGTTCGCGCGCTCGGTGAATTACCATAATTATGTTTTTCTGTACGGACCTTAGCTGCTAAGCTAATCACCACTAGGTGATAACCACACATTGCTTTTAAATCTTTAAAAAATAATAATAATAACTGGATGAAGCAGAATCCAGTCCAGCACGGAAGGTATTTACATTGTATCAAATAAAAGGCTTTGCTTACGTGTACTCGCCAGCGTCCTCAGGCTTCACGTTGTCGATGATGAGCAAATTGTCGTAGGCTTTAGCGTAGGGGGGCAGTGCACGGTTTGACCCTCTTTGCCAGCGGATTGTGGGTGCTGGGTTCCCTTCGATCACCCTGCACTCCAGCTGGATGAGGTCATCTTCATAGTAGTCGTTTAATGTTGGACTGATCTCGACAATAGGCAGTGTCATGTCGTTGCCTGAAAACGTAATTCGTTTGAGAACCTTGAACTCACTAGCCTATGTCTTTCTTTCGTGTATCCATGTTTTGTCACCTCTAAACCTACTTAGAGAACAGTCGTTTCAAATCGTTAATGGACTCACCTTTTGCGTAGAAAACCCAGTCAGGGACCACTATTCCATGAATGATTGCGTAAAGTAATAAATAATAGTTATTATTTTTAGCAAGACTTTTATAGTTGCCCCATGTCTACTAATCAGACTAAAAGATAGCTTATAAGATTAGGTAGTTCCTTGCAGCGTATCGTATTTGCGGGATTCTCATTCAAACAAACATCAAGAAACCATACGTTCCATTACTTAGAGGTACCTAATAGTCTCAAAAAAGACGTTTGGATACTCCGTCTTAAAAATAATATCAATTATAAAACTTAGTGCAAATTAAATGCTCATAGCAAAACGCCCCCGTTTTGCTAGGGTAGATACAGACAGTTTAATTTTGAATAATTGGTCGAACTCAGAGTGCACTCCAGCCGCGGGCAGGCTGTCCACCAGCTAAACGAACAAGGGGCACGATCTCAGGTTATTGTTAGCGAGAACGTAGGAGAAGTAAGCTGAGATGCGAAGATGCTCTTTTAAGCGTAAGGGGAACTCTACAAATTAAAAAAGGTACTTTGCACGCCACACTCTCCCTCCGCTGTTGCTCCTGTGAGCCAAGATCGGTAACGGTTTCCAATGACGGTTCGATACTCGACGAGTCCCGGGGAAAATCTAAATTGTCTTGGAAACTGCACGAATTAAAACTAAAGAAAGAAGAGGAGTAGTTGGAATAAATTATTGACCATTCAAAAGGGTATCATACCTGGCACTTGGAGAGTGGCGACCGCTTGTTCAGTGGCGACTCCGTCGTCAGACGTGCAAATATATTTGCCGCTGTCGTACACTTGCAGTTGCGTGATCACGAGGACACCGCTGTAGTTGTCCACATACGATCTGCCCTGAGGCAGGTATCCACCGCTCTTTGTCCATTTAACGGGCAGGGGCGCTCTCGTGTTCAGAGACTCGACCCTGCAGGTGAAGTTTACGCTGCCGCCCACTTCCCGAATCACGAAACTAGGTTCGCTGATGGTGACGGTGACAGTCGCCTGAGGCACTGGGGAGCGGGTAGTTGGCTCCGTCACCAATGGATCGCCACCTGGTTGTGAGACACAATAAATATTTATTTCGTAGGAAAACATAAAGAAAATAGGCAGGAATAAATATTTTGCATTCTGCTTCACTTTAATGGCTTCATATTGTAGTATAATGTCACAAGTCTACTATGGGCTTAGTATGAGTTTTGGACGTAGTTATTCTAACACCGATCGAGTCGTCCAATGTTTCCATACATGCACTAAGAAATCTGTTTTTTTTCGCTATATTATGGGCGCTGCTGTAAAAAGCATGGAAGGATTCTCATTCGGTATTTGATGGTATCAAGACTTAGGTAAACAAGCCGTGGTCTATTTATATATGACGTAGGAAGGAGAAACTCTACATTGGTGAGCTTTATGATGCATTTACCAACACGGACAAGGTGTAACAACATGAAATTATGAATTAAAACAACACAGTCGAAACGTACACAAAATCTAAATACAATAACAGGGAGATATGACCAGTTTTACTGCCATGAGATAAATGAAGACATACAAATAATCACAATGTATTGTTGTTATTGTTAATCGGGATTCTGAGGGACACTGAACAAAATGGTAGGCGTCTCAGAGGCGGACGGACAACGAAGATATCCGAAGCATCGTGATCGGCTACCTGGCTCGGGTAAACTGGTGGTCAGTATACCGAGGGTGAATCCCTTCTCTGTGATCGTGTGACATTCGTATATCTCCCCCTCCCGCCGCGTGTCCCAGACGGTGTGCCAGACGTGTTGGCCGTGCCACCCGTCCTTGTGGAGCCGCGACTCGTTATAGAACTTTGCCGGGTACTGTTCTTCGTCTTCATGGTAGAACTTTATCGTGAGAGGCTCCGGCGCCCGGTATTTACAAGTGAATGTCACTCTCCTCAAGAGCTTATCCTCGAGATTGGCTTCGTGGATTTTCGGATGAAGTTCCATTATTAATCCTAATGGTTATTGTATAAAAAAGTAAGATCAGAATATATACCTAATGGAGGAATTGTGGACGAGATACAAAACTATTGATTCGAAATGCGTCAATAGCCTAGTGTTTAGAGGGGCCACCCTCGTAGCCGAGAGGTTCCGGGTTCGATCCCATCCTGGCCATTCAACAATAGACGTAGGCCCACTCCTAACTCAAGCATTAGCTTAGCTGAAGGGGCTGACAGAAACTCACATTACTAGTATTCTTTTTTTTAAGATATTTCAAGTTCTTACCGATGGTAGAGCAGTCAGGGCCCTTGTAAGGTGGTTCACAGATGCAGACGACTTGACCGTAGGCGTCTAGCTTGCACCCGTGGCCGTTGCAGGGGCACGGTTGGCAGTAGCCGCGTTGATCGTGGTAGTACTGGGGATTGCAGCTCTCGCAGCTGGTACCGCTGTAGCCGGGCGGGCACATGCACACCTGGACAACAACATTAATATTATGTATAATGATCACTTTTTTTTAATCACTTTAAATAATTTTCCCACATAATGTGTTACTTTCGACGCCCGCGCCTGTAGTAAGTATGGTGTAGAAAAAGGAGTCAAGAAATTATTCAAACGGAATAGAATGGTGGCCCAGCAATATGCACCGAAGTCAATTTGAAGTCTGATACCATATACTTGGATTTACTAACCTCAATACCCTTAGCAGCTTGTAGATCAGACTCAAAGCTTTCTACTGCGATGTCCATGGATACATCGGCGATGGATGTGGAGTACAAGTTGGGGACCAGGGTAGCCCTCACAAGTACTCTCTTCAGATTTCTCAATACATTCATGAAGTTGCTGCGTGACGCCGGATTGGTTGTGCCTAGGATGTACCAGCCAGGCTCGCTGAGTGGAATTTGATAGCCCTGTAAACATACTCAACATTACTATAAAGTATGAAATAGTCGCAGTTACTATAGCAACATAACAATAAATTAATGTGCACTAAACAAATGCTCAAATCATAAGTAGTATTGTTAAGTCTGTGGCTAAAATGCATTATTAATTACTGACATAAGATCACATTGAAAATAACTTACGGATGGCACATCGGAACGGAATGGGTTAGGATTGGTCCAGAATAGTGAGAGATTATCTCCTTCAAGGATCACATCTGTGCCGGGTTCAGAAGCATCGTACACGTTTGATACAAACTTCTGCCTTAGAGATATTGAACCACCGTACGAAAGGACGCGGTTACCTGAAAAAATATGAACATTGTTACCACATCCCTTTTAGAGAACATCTTAGAGTAGGTAAAATTCACTTTGGACACTCTCTACCGTTCAGGAGAGAAATACAGCTACTTGCGATTCAGCAACGTAGGTATTTGTAATACTGTGTACAGAGCTTAAGCTCGTGGTACGCTCCAGCAGAGTCTTAAATGTGCGTTCTAGCTAAAATTGCATTAACATTACCACTTCAAAAGAGATACCGGTTAAGGCTTAAGCCTACTGGAAGACGTTCACGGCTGGGCATTGACCTCCCCCAATAACTTCGAAACAGCACAGGGATGGCTCTATCCACAACGCATTGAGGAGTGTTCTTGAGTTAGAGGGGACTTGAGGAAATTTGATTGGACAAATAGAAATACATACCAGGTAGCACGGGTATGGACCAGTAGAGCTCGGTATCGGGGCTGTACTGGAATGTGTACATTAGTTCGCTCTCCCCAAACTGCGGCACGAAGTTGTCCTTGATGACCTTTTCGCCTTGTAGATCTGTGATCGTGTAGCCACCGTAATCTTCTGAGATCACGGGGACAGGCAGCAATGTCATTGTGTAGTGGTTGGCCTGGCGAGAAAGGTCTTACTTAGAGAGAACTGCGATAACTCATTATCTATTTAAACCTGTTTTATTAAAATATTAATTATAAAGTAAATTGTAATGTAATGCTTCGCATTACATGAAAATCGTGTGTTAAATCGGCTCAACACATGTTTTGGCCAAATAATAATAAAATAAATATCTCCAGACGAACATACCAACTGTGTGGTACCAAACTAAGCAAGGCGTGTACTATGAGTACCGCACAATGGACTGGGGGTGATCCCAGTGACACTCAGACTAGGGTGAATAAAAAGGCAATTTCCAAAATTTACCCTGACGGGAATCGAACCCCCGACTGAACTGACTGACTGAACCACTGTGCCAAGCGGTCGACAAATCAAATACAAATCGAATGGATAATTGAGTCTTTCCATACAATTCACAGCTGCGTCCCTAGCGGAAACGTGCAGCTTTACTAGGTAATGTATGGAGAGTTTTGATCACTTTATCAGTATTAACTCCTTGGGGCTTTGCACTAAACACATGACAATCGACTCATACCGAAGTCGTAGTAGCCGCAGTAGCTCTACAATAAGTTAAATATAGCTTGGTAGACCACGTAACATATTTGATCCTCAATTAAAAATAGGTACGCACTGAAATGCGTACTTAGTACGCACTGAAATGGGCCATACCTCATGACAGTCATTAGTAACGCCAGAGCAGAAGCAAGATAGACATCCGCTAGGGTTCCTGGCGTCAAGTCCGAAGCTGCCTGGGCGACAGCGGTCGCAGGACTCGCCCTCCACGTTCTGCTTGCAGTAGCAGTTGCCTGAGCTATCGCACGGTCCGGAGGTGCCGCGAGGGTCGCATCTGAAATGTTCTTAATTATAATCTCAGCAAGACCAAGATTACCGTGGCAAGATGACCTAGACACCTTTGCGGGAGAGACGTGTCCTGAAATTGCCCTGCACAGACAGGAACGTGGAAAAGAAAAGGGGAGGCCTCTGCCCAGGAGTGAAATAGTCTTAAAAACGAATAAAAAATAAATCGAAATAACCACAGCTTCCAAAAGAGGTCAAGAGAAGATTGCATTTTAATAACTTGTACTCGTAAAATTATTACTGACGACGGTGACATAGAGTCGATCTCCATTGAGGACCGACTAACGCCCAAAATTAATAATCATACAAGGGGTCCAAGCACAAATATAGATTTACATAGATAACGCAAGTACCACGAATTGTATTGAAACCAAGCGTGCCGAATTTTAACACCTACTGTGACGTCATTAGTGATGGGAAATCCAAACCGATTCAAAGACACCGATGCCGCCGATGCCCCTCCGCCCGCTACGATTCCCTCGAGTGATTATCACGCTCATACTCATATTTTTATATCTGTAGTCGCGAGGACTGTAAGTTATCGGCGACCAACCTCGACGCTTGGTCGGGGTTTTCGGACACGCTAAGTACATACATTTGCGTTATCTATGTAAATCTATATCTGTGGGTCCAAGTCTGTTAACCCTTCCCATAACTTTCTCGACTCTTCTAGAGTCTGGAATCGGCCGACACTGGTGGGCGCGTGGTTAGTAGACTTCGGGAAACTGTCATAACTGACGTAATGCGAGTCGAGCGTTATTGGAACGGTTGTAATTTACAATGAATAATTCAAGAAGATAATATTGTTGATCATTAGTACTGGATTAGTTGAGTAAATTGTTATAAATAAACTCCAAAATGATGACCAACTCTACCGCTGCATCACATTAGTAATTTTTGTATAGGATACTAAGCGGTTGGACAGACTATCGCCAAAAAAATCTGAAGGGTTGTTATGGATACTATTTATTATACTTTGACACAGTTATGTTTTAATAGTACATACTGGCATGGCTCGGGAGCTCGAGTGGACACACACTCGTCATTGGCATTCTTCTCGAAGCCAGGCTTGCAGAGCTCGCATTGTTCACCGTCAGTATTGTCTTTACAGTCCTGCAAGAAAAATGATAGTTAAACTAGTAGTTTGAAGATACATTTAATCCTACTAATATTATAAATGCAAAAGTTTGTGAGTGTAGATGTGATGTAGATGTGTTACTCTTTCACGCAAAAACTACTGAATGGATTTGCATGAAATTGGAACACAGATAGTTTATAACCTGGATTAACACATATAATACTTTGCTTAAGTCTACGCGGATGAAGTCGCGCGCAGACACTAGTATTTAATACGTCAAGAATCGATTTCATATTACTTCTACTAGTCCGAATTATTTGTATAATTCTTGATAACATCAAAAGGCAACACACTGGAGCTATTTTAATATTTATATTAATATCTAAGTACTACCCTTTGTAATTATTGAAAATAAGCAACTGGCGATAAAAAAAAAACGACATGTAAAAAGACAAGCCCGCTGAGTTTCTTGCCGGATCTTCTCAGTCGAGGTCGCGTTCCGATCCGGTTGTAGATATAAGGAAAAAAATATGTAAATTGACAATTTGTAAGTGCCCCCGTAGGCCTAAACAAAATAAATGATTTGAATTTGAATTTGAATTTGAATTCTCTCTCATCAAAAAAGCATAAACAATGCAACCTATCAATCAGCCTTTCTTCCACTTACGTTCAAGTTATTAAAATAGGTAGAGTACTCACGTAGCAAACACCGCTTTCAGGGTTGCACATGTTGGATTTACCGTTGCATTCACAAGGCATGCACAATCTTAGATAGATGCCTTGGTCAGACCTGGAATAGAAAATTAGTTACTATTGCAGTTGTACATAAACGTATATCCTACCTACATCAACTATACATTTTTAATACTTATTTGAAACTGGAACAATCTGTCAATAGACAATAGTACATGGCCTATAGTGTCACAATCCAAGCTGCGTCGGAGTTTTACATTCATAATCCATATTATAAATACTGATATTACGGCAAAGGTTTTCTCGATGCCGTCAATATACTGATAACCCGCAATCACGATTTTTAATGGGCATGCAGAGCTTGCTTCTACGTGTACAAACCTTGTGTAACCAGGTGCACAGTCTTCGCAGGAGGTGCCCATGTACTGAGGCGGGCAAGTGCACTGCTCCACGTGAACTGCCGTTGGCCCGTTGCCGTCCGGTCCAGCGACTTCGATGCTGGCACTCACGGGCGTAGGTATTAGTAGGTAATTGTTCGAGTAAGTAGCCTTCACCAGAATGGTTCTAACATCAGCGAGTGCGAGTAGGAAGTATTCGCGGGGTATTTCGAGGCCGTCGGGTCTGAAATAAAAATAATCTTTAAGCGCAGAACCTTGTGTTTGTTTGAATCATCAGGTGTAATATTTAATGTATTTTGAAGCATGTTGTTTTTCCCCAAGAAGCTTCCGTATTTAGTACAGGATCCTAACAGTGTCGCCTAACTATCGATTGTCTATCGATATTATTGCGATACTATCGTGACATCAAAAACTAACTATCAATATTATGACTAGTGGTCCAGGTCAACTATCGATACATCAACTATTGATATTTAGGCAACACTAGTATCAACCACTTCGATGGTACCTTCTCCGTTGGGATCCCTTGCCTGAAATAGTAATAGGTGTGATTTTACTAAGTGACGATACCTTTGCCATCCCTTCTCCAACAGCTGGATCGTAACATTCAAAGTGCCATCTGGTGATGGTTGGAAGTTGCCGACGTATTGGAAAGTGTATTCATTGTCCTGTAAAAAAAAAGCTTTGCTAATATACTTAGAAGAATTAGTGTAGGAAGGCCTCATTAAGGCCTGGCCAAAGTGAATGGAGATGAACTTATTGGAGTTTGAAATATTTTTAACCCTTTTATGATGGTAAAAATCGTTTCCGCTTCGATAGAGACTTAATGGAAAGGATCAACAACCCTGGGCTATGAAAGGTTTAAATTTCATACACCATGACTTACACTGATCAGTTGTATATCAGCTGCATTGTTCATGAACCTGGGATTAAAAGGAGCCACGTTCTTGAGCGTGTAGTGGAGATAACCTCCGTACGCGGTCACCTTATCGCCAGCGAAACTGAGGAAAGAAGAAATTAAATTAAGATGGGCAAATTATTAAGGCTAAAGCGCCCGCGAAGTTCAAATTTTTTGAGGTTTTTTAGATTTTTTTCAATATCTGACAATAATAAAAGGCACATTTTATAATTCGCGACAAAGGCCGTGTGCAGTGCATTTATTAATATATCCAACTTACTCTAAAACATTTCAAGAACGACAGCTATCCAGATAATCTTGCCATTTTTGTATATTTAGTGATTAACTAGTATCATATCAACCGTGATAATATTTAGGGTAAAATAAATGTATTAATAAACGCACTGTATTTCTCGCAAATCACAAAATGTTGTCTTAAATGTTTTCCGATTTTGGATAAACTATAAAAATACTCGAAATTTTTGAATTTCGCGGGCTAGACAGGCGCCTTCGCCTTAAGTAGAACCTTACTTGCCAAGCATTGACTATGAAATATGATATTGTTTTCTTATATTTACGCGAATACTACACATTGAAATAATATAATTAAAAAAATAAAAATAAAATTATATTATTTCAATGCGTAGTATTCGCGTACACATTGAAATAATACTATTGAAATATAACTATGACATCAGGACGTCTAACACCTCAGTCCCCCCGTGACCATGGCTGCTGTAAAGCGAAAGCGAAACGTCGGGAACATAAAGTTAATAAACGCGATAATATCCGTAAAATAGTTTTATTTCAAGATGAAATATGATCTTAAAAATCCTATTTCTGGATATAAAGTCCAACATAAGTACGTACTTATCATCATCATTCTCAAATCTGGGAGTGAACTTCGTAAATGTAATTTTAATGCCATTCAACAAGACATCTCAAGAGCGCACAAAAATTAGCAGTGTTTTTAAGTTTTGTTCGAATAGTAAAAATTACCTTCCAGGCAAGCTCCAGTAGTACACGGATTGGCTGGATAAGTCCACGCCTTCCACATACATTTCCCCATTCCTGAGCTGCGGTTTAAGCTGCGTCTCTACAGGTGCCATATACCGAACGGCTCTGCTGTCACTGGTTGGTTCGCTGTTGTATACCTGATAACATTTTAACGTACAATATTATGTAGCACCATAAAACTAGTACAGAATGACCGGTAGGACCGGACACAGTCTCAGTAGGACTATCTTCCTTAAATATATAATAGTAATAATGAAGTCCTTATGACGTTTCACTCCTGGGTACGTGCGTGATTCAGGTCATTAACCAACACGCTGGCCGAGTGCAAGTTTGTGGATTTCACATGTCTTTCGATAATTGGTTAGATTATGTAAAACATGCAGATTTCCTCACGAGGTTTTCCTTCACCGTAAACAAGTGATAACCAAAATATATAGTAAATTATCATTTGCATAGATTTCGAAAAACCCACAGGTTCTAGGGTTTGAACTATCTTCCTAGCCTCGTTTTTCTATATTCACAAGTGTTAAAGTATAATGGACTTTTAACAAAGGTTACTAAAATTTAGTATCGCATGTAAAAAAATGCGCTATCGATTGGCATATAGCAAGCCATGATGGCGACAGAGTACCAGACATTCTACCCACCTTCAATTGGTCAACAATTTGCGGCATGTTGAACTGAGCGTTGATTGTCTTGCGTCTGAAGTTGCTGCTCTTGCACTGGCGCGACACGGCTGAGCAGAAGCATTCCGCGCATCCATGCCTGTTGATTCAATTAAAGGGGGCTGTAGTAGATATGGCCCTCGCCTAAAAATCCCTTATTCATGTGGTGAGACTTCTTGGGAGAGTGTGTCCCTATATACTAGCTGAATTTAGCGGCATTTAGGCCCGGTATCGTGGAGTGAGAGGGACACACTCCCACCAGAGCTGCCTCCGTCGGCTAGTTTTTCTAATAGAAGTATATATATATATATAACTCAAAGGACTGACTGACATAGTGATCTATCAACGCACAGCCCAAACCACTGGACGGATCGGGCTGAAATTTGGCATGCAGGTAGATGTTATGACGTAGGCATCCGCTAAGAAAGGATTTCGATTAATTATACCCCCAAGGGGATAAAATAGGGGATGAAAGTTTGTTAAGTTAAACTCCACGCGGACAAAGTCACGGGCTCAGCTAGTTTAATCAATAAATTACAACATTGTATTAACTACAGAAGCCAGTACTATTGTAAATTGTAATTGCTATTGTATTACGTAGTATAGATATCTTTTGTAAATTGAGTAGAATAGAATAACTCTTTTTGTAACTACCTACTAGAGTTCACATTTGTCAATTTCTACTAGATCCCTTCTATTAATCTACTTACTATACCTACCATCTATGAATTCTACAAACAAAAGTTTATCCCCCTTGATACACTGCTTGGCGTAATAATTATAGATGATGACATGGAGTCACGGCCATTTTAATTATTTCCTCAAATATATTTCTTCAAATGTCTCTTTTCAAAAAATACATGTTCTTACTAGGGGTATGTTTAAGGCTCATTTTGGGTATAGGCGTCCTTTAACGCAGGGCTGACTACGGTATGACTTGAGAAATGTATCATCTACCTACCTTTACTATTAAACACATTATGCTAAACATGTTACCTGAAGTCCGATGAGAGATAGAAGGATTCGTTCTTGCAGACGTCACAGTAGCGGCCTTGTACGTTTTCTTTGCAGACACATTCGTCCGGAGGGCGTATGGTCTTGGTGCCGGTGGGGTTGCAGTTGTTACTGGGCTTTCTTATGCACTTGTCGCCGGGTATCGATGGGTTACCCACGTAACCTGACGCACAGTACTCACATCTGTCACCTTCGTAGCTGCAACCAAAGGAGAATCACTTATGAGCTGAGGTTTCCTTCAACAAGCAACGGTAATGAAGCTTTATATAAAATCAAGAATATCGATGGGTACGAAAATTCACTTGAAACTTTTCAGTAATTGAGTCATAAATATGGCAGCCATACTTTTTTTAATCTAGTAATTTTGATGATACTCCGGCCGTTACTTTTTTTCCGGAATAAATAAAACTTTTTTTTCGATGCGTTTGTTTTCGTGTTTTTCATTGGCACCAATACCATTGAATAGAGGCAGCTATCAGCAACTTTTCAAGAATCAATCTATTGTCGGTAGCTCTGCTAAATCATACACCTTTAGCTCTATTGAGTTTGATAATTCTGAGACATTACGAGTATATGAGTCTTACCCAGGTAAGCAGTCGCATTGGACATCTCCGTTCGGTTTGAGCGAGCATGTTCTAGCAAACTGGTTCGTAGGGTTGGTCAGAGGACAGGGGCAGGGCTTGCAAGGTACACCACTGGCTGGGTTGCCGTAAGTCCCCGCAGGGCACTCCTCCGCAACACACTCGCCGAGCCATGGTCCCGTCATCTTGCGGACGTAGCCTGATGCGCATTTCTAGAACACAGAATGTTTTTTGATTGTGTGGCCCTAAAGGGTGCAAAAAATTGTGTGACTCCCAAAAATATTTTTTTTTATAAATTGTGATTTCAAGTTTTTAATCCAACTCTATATTAGTTCACGAAATAATCATACATCTCGCACTCTCTCGATTTCTGCCAGTTTACTTCTACCGCAAGCCACTAAAAGGAACTGTTCTAAAAAATTGCATTAGCAATTACCTGGCAAGATAGGCCTTCGTATCCTTTAGGGCAGGTGCACTCCTCAACCAGACTGGCGGCGCCGAGACCCACGTTGATGTGCTGAGCCGACTCCATCACGAAGTCACTGATATTTACACCAGCGTTGTTGTAGTCCGCGCGAAGGAGTATCAACTGAATATCGTCAAGACTGGAAAATAAAAATACCGTTTACAATAAAGGTATTACTTAGGCGTTACCATGGGTATTATAATTACGAGTCAAACTCATATTTTTTTTAAACATTTGAATGAATTTTTATATTGTTCCTCGGCAACTGACACCGCCAATTACGTAAGTAGCCAATAATATGTTTGTGGATTATCAGTTCCATCTTAAGTAAAATTGGTAGGTATATTTCTTGTTTTTCATTGATGTATAAGGCAAAATGTGATAGGAAAATTTTAATGGTTAAAAGAGAAGACATCAATGTTAATTAGGTATACAAGTATTTTAAACAAGCGGGTTCTTACGCCATCATGATGTCTTCCCTAGAAGCGGGCTGGAGACCTTCGGGACTACTCTGCATCCAGTCCTCAGGCGTAAGACGAGCTTCGACCGTGATACTTCCGGGGCCTACGGCCTTGCTGTTGTGTACTAAAGTGCGGTATTTACCCTGAGAAGAAGGAGTGAAATATAATTTACATGGCAAAGAGTGATATGAAGGTTACTTTGTAATAACGTTGTAATGCAATGCGCCTATGTTCACAAACACGAAGCAATGGCCCATTAGATGTGTTCAATCCGCAACACGAACGTTGAGCCGAATATTCAAAGGCCCGTAACTCAGAAAATAAAAGTCGTGTGTAAGTCTGTCATTAACCATATGCAAGGTTTTATTCTGCGCGCGCGCAGTCGCATTTAACAGCTTGTCATTTATAAAAATACCTTGACGATGATTGTCGGTGCCGCGTTGTCATTTCCTTGGAACGCAGTCTGCGGTGACAGTGTGTACTTGATGTGACCGCCGTATGACGTCAGCTGGTTGCCGTTGTACGTCTCCGGGAGTGATAGGTACGGGTGCGAGTCGGTCCATGACCACTGCTGAATATCGAGCTTGGTCACCTGGTTTTAAAAAAAATCAATATTGAATCACGAAGCACTTTATGATAACTTACATATGGAAATGATGACCATAAATGTGCCTTGGGCCTAGGATTACAAGGTTGACCAATGTCAGTACTGACCGAAAGCCAGTGAATTGGCGCCGCTCTCGGGTAGTAGAATACCTGTACTAATTGACCTCAAGTCTGAGACCGCCCTTGGAAATGTCATTCTTACGTCAAACCAGTACAAGTCGACTTGTTAAAAGTCTACTTAAGATCGCTCTCAGAGTTGAGATCGACATGAATGACACATTCGTGAAAAAAAATTGGCAGGAATTCATCCTGGAATCCACTCTGGATTGGAATAGAAAAGGGAAAGACTTTGCCCAGACGTTGTAGTCAGATATGAAGTCCATTGGAAAATGAGAAGGTAAACTCACCGTGGCACCATTTCTCAGAGGCACGTAGTAGTACTGGTCGGTAATCGGTTGTTGGTCGAGTTGCACTTCTCCCGAGGGAGAGAGCTTGATGCCGTGGAGCCTGGTGCCGCCTTCTCCGAGGGCGGTCGGCATGTTGTACGTGAAAAGGTCAGCGCTGCGACACTGCGTCGATTCTCCGAAGCAGAAACAACGGATGCACTCGCTTTCTGAACGCGCCTCACTGTATTGTAATAATTGGTACATTAATATTAACAGAATGGTTACTCTTTCGTCCACACATTGTTTTTTAACTATGAGCGAGCTTCGTTGTCTTTCTTTTCAGTCGACGTTCGAAAATTAAAGTGTATAAGTGCCGTTCTTATCGTGGTTGCGATCATTATTGCCCATTTTAATCCAGAACTACTAAATGGTACTATGAACATTTATTAATTTTATACCACATAATTTAAGACGTCTCCTCAACCTTAACTGCCATACAATTTCGTGACTCAGGTGTCTCATAAATGTTGGAGAAAAACTGGTCATAAGAGATCCGTCGATAATTAATGTGTCATTTTCTGTATTAATTGCTCCTTTATAATAATAATATCGAGTTTATAAGCATGCGCAAGCGAGCCGCGAACTTTGTGTGTAGAGTGCGGGGCAGCTCTAATATAATTCTGAAAATAATAGCCGACAGGTTGAACTGCCCTTTCAATCGGCATTGCTAAACATGCCACAGTAGCGATGCCGGTGAGAGGGTCCTGATACAGTTGGCTATTTTACATTAATGGATCATCTTTGTTACGAGTATCTAAATTAAAAATAAAATAATAATAAGAAAATTATTTCTTAAAAGTAATTTGACTTACTCGTTGAAATATCCTCTCGGGCAGAGTCCAGTGTTGTTGACGAATACGATGGCATCGGGCGTGGCGAAGCTCGTTCCCATGATGCTAATGGCTTCACACGAATACGCACCGCTGTGATCGATCTACAAAGATATATAAGGGTCCCTGTATATTCCACGTCCTAAATTAATACGGAGTAACGGATTAATTCGTAAACAATACAACAAAATCAATGGAGGTGAATGGGGGAGACCTTCTCCCAGCAATGGAATGAAATACTGAAAATGGGGTACGAAAGAGAAAGTACTAAGTAATTTCTTAGGTAACATCTAAAGTATAGGTAAGTATTGGTCTTTAGATAGCACCTAAAGTATTTGGCATCTGGTTGAAACTCCAAACGGTATGATACCCAGGACTCAAATTTCACCTTCTAAGGGTGTTTTATCCGGGCCTCCAGTTTCATATAGGTTCATTAGGACTACTCGAATATTACTTTATATAGATGTGTGGGTTGAATCACATTCTAAAAGCAATTGGAGCAAAATAGATGCACTCACCTGCATGTCACCGCATGTTAGTGTGCCAACTCCGTCGACACTGGTGGAGACGCACTGTGGTGGCACATGGCCCCAGTTGCGGCGCCAGTTGACTATCGGGACGGGCACGCCGACGGTGCGGCACGTCAAGATCAGAGTGTCTCCAGGGTTCAGCACCAAGTTCGACGGCATTGGAGGTTGCGCGATACGTATTTCCACTAGAATAATCATAATAATTAGCCCAATTGATGTCCCACTCTTGGGCACGGTTGAGGAGAGCCTCAATGAAAGAAGGATTCAGGTTATAATATAACACGGCCCCAATTCACGTTGGTAGATTTCACATGCTTTTTGAAAATGGAGCTGCATGACGTGCAGGCTTCCTCATGTTTTTCTTCCCTCTTAAGCAAGTGATAAAATTTGTTGGAAAATTAATTCGAAAAGCCTCAGTGGGTTATACAAGGTGACACATAATGGGTATACATTTTTTTTCAAACTTAACTTTGTAATTCTAAAACCATCAGCTTTGGAGGGAACTTGAAAAACAAAAGGTGTTATAGGAATACAGCTGTTGACCCATTTCACAAGTCTACAAAACCTTTAGTACTTCAACCGACCCACAAAGCCAATAGTTTGAGATTTACAAAGTTAAGTTGCAAAAAAAATAGTATACCCTTTTTGTATCACCTAGTATACAGTGCGAGCCCTGGTTCGAATTGCATACTGAAGAATAAAAACTTACTGCATCCGATTTCATCGGAACCATCGCCGCAGTCGTTCTGGCCATCGCAGTGGTAGCTCTTGGGGATGCAGAACCGGTCTGAAGAACAGGTGAACTCGGCGGAAGTGCATTGGCTCCCTGGCTGCTTTGTCTCGCAGTTCCTCTCATCAGAGTCATCATCGAGACCACAGTCGCGTTCGGAGTCACAAATCCAATTCTTGAGTATACATTTTCCGTTGTCGCATTTGAACTGGTTTGGCTCGCACAGTCCGTCGCGGTCTGTGATAAAATCAGTTAGTAATGATGGTGCTACAATCTACTGGGTCTTACGGAGTATAGATTATTTTTCAAGGAATGCTAGCTATGAGAGGTTATTTATTAAGGATAGCATTCTGGGGAGGTAAAATACTACTGGTCACCGTTAACTGGCACCAATATTTTAGTGTCAATCATAGTTATTTTCAGTGGTTGCGGCAGATTATTTGCATAAAAATAGCCAGGACGGGGTGTCTGACCTCGATATTTTTGATTATGTGCTGTAAAAGTAATTCAAATATGGTTCGCTATGCTTTAAATAGTATTTCCATGTGCTGTTGCCCTCCCTTGCATTTTGTACGCACCACTGCACTTTTATTGACATAACCATGCATCTACTTTAATATTCCTTGCATATAACTTACGGCAGTTGTCCTCATCTGATCTGTCACTGCAGTCGTACTTTTTGTCGCACACCGCTGACTTGGGGATGCATTCTCCGTTACCGCAAGTTGCTTCGTCCGCACGACAGCGGAAGAACGGATGATTTGTTACCACTTCTAAAAGGCCGAAAAGAACATTTAGTTACTGCTGAACTCTCGACCCACAAGACAATGATTTTGAATCACTATTTGAATTGAACTAATTTTCTTTCGCTTCTATGTGGCCACGCGCTTTGGATGATATGTCTTGTATAACCTAATGTGTATTCAAAGTTCTTCATTATTCCAACTATCTTAAGACGAGTAGGTACATTTTATAAAAGCATGCTAAGTACTCACGTTCATTATGGACGTCCAAGTTTACTCTAATTTCAGCTTCCGGTTTTCCTAGGTAGCCTGGTGCTTGACAGATGTAAATGCCGGCATCAGAGAGCTATAAAAACGTAAAAGCTTTACACAAAAAGATCATAGTTTCACCTAATTGTTCTCAACTTAATAATGTCCAAAATACCCACTTTAAGGTTACTAAATTTATAATTAATTTGGTCATTTGCTCCATATGGAGCACAGAGTTTGAAACTAAATATCTCGAAAAATATTTTTATAAAAAAATGAACCGACTTTAAAAAACGTACGTGCACTAAAAAGCTAGTAAAAAAACTACTTAGAACCTTATAATTTATTTTATTTGGAGTCAGTGCCAATTCTTGTAAGTAGGGGTAGGTTGCCTAACGTAGAGTAAGGAGTACTGTCAAGAATATGTCGAATTATAAAACTCTGTAGGCATATGACCCAAAAGGACACCAGTACCAGTATCTGATATCTAGTGTACTTAAATAATTATAATATAAGACTAGTACTTACTGTTACAGCCATAATTTCGAGTCTGCCGTTTACATCGGTGTAACCCCGCCTGATAGGCCTGCCGCCTTCTCGAACCCACCGCACCGGAGCACGTAGCGGGCCTTCGTCGCGGCATCGCAACACCACATCGCCGCCTACAAGACCCAGTTCTAGTTAAAACATGGACTGGTATTCGTAGAAGAGTTCTCCAATGCAGCATTCCCCATTCAAAATTATCTAGTACCTAATAATATGCCCGCCGAGATGGAGTGAGAATGTTTTATATTTATCATGATGAATGTTAATGGATCCCGAACCCTGAACGAATGTAAATCCAAGATTTAACAGAGTATATAGTTCAAACCATACATATAAAAATATATTAACGGTCCAAACTATTTAAATCAGGCTTTAGACGTTCAGGGTTTTTATAATAAGTCATATCATACATGCTTGTTTATAAAATGAAATAACACCCATGTAAATGATATACCCATGATTGTTATTTGTTTTGTTGTTCAAATAAATAAATAAGTACCAAAGTTAGAATTTATTTGCAAAAATATGGCAGTGAAATTAAAATATAGAAAACCCATTTTTATTGTTTTAAATGCACCCAAAAATATTATTGTATGTGTTTTCACAATCATTTTATGTATTATTATTTTTTCATGCATATTTATATAAATTATAATACAATTCTTATAATAATAAAATCATAACTCTCCGAAAAGCCTAAGTATATCGGAATTAATCATAAAAAAGCTAAAAAAACTCCCTGTTAAAAAACCGTTTCAATCAATCAGCCGTTAAACATGTTAAAAAAACCCGTGTTTTAATTTGCCCAAAAATATTTTGTTAGGCAAGCCGACTCACCTACTGTAGCTGCACCACCACCATGGAAGAAAATTTTTGAATCATTATAACGTACATAGTAATATCAACTCAAGTAATAGGTAATAAGCCCTGAAATACCTCCACCATGTAGAGCCCAAATAAAATACAAAATAAAACAACGTTTAAATACACGCATACCTGAATCTCTCTACTTCTGAATTTATTACGGAATTGCAATCAGAACTTTAGGTTATAAGACTTATAAGTATTAATAGAACATTCATTATTAATAGTTATGTTAATAGTTATGTAACTTAATTATTATTCCGCGAGTTGCGAACTAATAAATGGTTTCTATCATCATTGTCTGAGTACTAATAAAAAATATTAACTCCAGTATGACAAAATTAGATTTTCCAAAGTTGAGGTTATTAATTAGGGTTGAGATTAGTCATTTTAAGACTATGGAATTTAAATAAATAGGTTTAACGTATTTCCAAACCTGATAGATAGCCAATCAAAATCTGCGTCCAGTTTGAGTGCTTACGCGTATTGAGTTTGGGCAGTTCTCATAGATAAAATTAGAAAACAAGTCTCACACATAATAGGAATTTAATAAACTTGTAAATTTAAAAATCAATGCATACCACGGCCAACGAGAAGCGATACAAAATGATAATAATGTCGAATATGAGTCGTTCACCGCCGGGCTCGCAAAAAATCAGGCGTCCATTTTATAAATTCGTGGTTCATTCTCTGTTAGAACCCATTATATATATTTTTTTTAAATAGGTATGCTAAACGTTAGAAGCAACTACTTAATTGAATAAAAAGCGATAAATTTTCGTTGGCTATGGTATAGCTCAAAGAGTATTTTTTATGTCCTTGAAAACGTATGATGATCTGGTACAGAAATTCCCAATTTCAGGTATCTATAGGTACTAGCTAAATTCCTATTCTAATTGACTAGTATTCTGATCAACCATACTATATTTTTCCTTGATGGTAAGCACGTAGTAAATAGTTACGTATGTCTTGACACCTAAGCTTTACACCTTATACCTTTACATCTCACCTGTACTTCCTTGTCTTTAGAATGGAGCAATAAATTTTACATCAATAGGTATACGATATTCAAATAGCATAGTTAGGTTCTAACAAAAAATAAGACGACATTATTTTAACTCGAGGCGAGATTTAGAAAAATAATTTTAGTAACTAAGTACTATTTAAGTGTACAATGTGCTCAATATAAAACAGTATAAAGGCCAGCTCAAAGACAAAAAGCTACTTTTAAAAGTTCCTTTTTTATTTACTGTTTCACAACACGTTGTGTATAGACAATATATGTGCGTGTTTAAAGGAATAAGGATAAGCGTACGCTGACAGGCAGGCTAGTATCAATATTACAAAATTGGCAAACCACCATGTAGGTGCAGAGATAGTTTATGATCGTATGCTGAATGCATCGTATCGATCGTATGCACAGCTTAATGACACAGAAAATTTTCAGATGTTCCCGTGTAGACAAAACTAGATAGGTATTGAATTCCCGGTGACTGTAAATCATCCATCTCTCTCAACTACTGCACCGATTTTGATAAAATTAATATGGAACCACCTGGAAATTATACCACTTATTTTTTCATAATTGATCCACAAATTACGGAGTAATCGGTGAACATATAAATAAAACATATATACAGGCGAACATAGCACCTCCACCTTTTTTGGAAGTCGGTTAAAAAAGATGTCTTCACGTGCACGCGACGAGCAGACAGAAGTTTGTGCCGTCATTACAACGAGCCACAGAGTAGGACAGGTATATGTCTGCGCAGCATATACTGCATTGAGTTGCCTGCGTCTCAACTCACACTCAAAATACGTCCTTATTTAGGATTAAGTATTGCGTAGAGTTTGTACTTACCGCTTCTAGCGTGTTCTTCGGTAGGGTACGCCATCAATAGCAATGCTGGCTGACCTGATAATGAACGAAAACGGTATTAATACATCATACAAAATTCTAGTAATTATGGGGCGATGTTCGAAAGTATAATACTTACGAATTATTTCTAAATGCCAGCTGAAACGAAATGTAGGGGGTTCCAGCGGCGGGTTTAAAATAGAATTTTAAGAGTCGTCATTGTGCGGTCGCCTGCACTTCTCAGGGAAAATTACCAATATACGCAGAGCTCTGTTTACTACGGGTCTCAATACTAATAAAATCTCAGCTTATGTTGATAATGTTTCCTGTGTTGTGCAGCCGACAGTACCTACACAATCGTTAGATAAGTTATATCTACACAATATTTACATTGTCAGTTTATATTGATTGAACTAATAGGTAATAACGTCAGTATTTTTTATCAGTTAAGTTGTTACAAGTATTGAGGCGCTATTGTATAGTAACTACGTAACTCGTATTAGATTTTTTGTTATTATTTTGTAATTTCTAATGCATTTTTGAAGTGTTTCACCCTTTACCCATTTACACGACAATGTTACTTGTTGTTCCGGTCCATTTCCCGACTTGATTTCATTTTGTATATTTCAACTTCACTTTCCGATCACAGTTCGGAATAATGAGACGTGTACCATGATATAAGCTCTTGGTGGAGCTAAAAATAATAAATAACGGAAAGTGGACCCAAAATCGAACGCATATTTAGGAATTAGTTGCACAATTTGCGGTCATATGATTAGGTATGTTATAAAGCATTGGAAAAACGCAAACATCCAGAAAACTAATATAAGTCAGTCAGCAAGTCGATTCTTACTGCCAGAGGGACAATCGAATTCGTCACTGTAGTCGAATGGACAATCGATATGGCCATCGCACCGCCTGACTGAGTCAATACACGGTCCGTTCTCGCAGCGCCACTGGTAAGCATTGCATATATCTAGTGAAATAAATTAGGGTAAATGTCGACTAAATACTGTTCTGAATACTGATCAAAAGATATTTGATTTACGAAACTGAGTCATAACCATCCACATTTCTGGTGATGACAATGTCTCCTTTCTAACCGTAATAAGGTTAGATATTATTTGTAGCTCACCTCCTTGTCCTCCTGATGAGCCACCACTCCCCGGGTATCTTCCGTAGGGTCTTTGACTGCCCGACTGGCCTCCCAATTGACCGCTTCCTGCAGAGCCACTAGTTCCTGGGTAACCTGCGGAGCCACTAGCTCCTGGGTAACCTGCAGAGCCACTAGCTCCTGGGTAACCTGCGGAGCCACTAGCTCCTGGGTAACCTGCGGAGCCACTAGCTCCTGGGTAACCTCGATCACCAGGTTGTCCTCCAGCCGAGCCACCAGCCCCTGGGTAGCCTCCATAGGGTCGTTGATCTCCTGCCTGTCCTCCCGGTTGACCACTTGCTCCCGGGTACCCTCGATCACCAGGTTGTCCTCCAGCCGAGCCACCAGCCCCTGGGTAGCCTCCATTGGGTCGTTGATCTCCTGCTTGTCCTCCCGATTGACCACCTGCTCCCGGGTACCCTCGATTTCCAGTTTGTCCTCCAGACGAGCCACTGGCCCCTGGATAGCCTCCATACTGTCCTCGATCACCAGGTTGTCCTCCTGAAGGACCATTGCTTTCTGGGTAGCCTCCATACTGTCCTCGATCACCAGGTTGACCTCCTGAAGGACCATTGGTTTCTGGGTAGCCTCCGTACTGTCCTCGATCACCAGGTTGACCTCCTGAAGGACCATTGGTTTCTGGGTAGCCTCCGTACTGTCCTCGATCACCAGGTTGACCTCCTGAAGGACCATTGGTTTCTGGGTAGCCTCCGTACTGTCCTCGATCACCAGGTTGACCTCCTGAAGGGCCATTACTTTCTGGGTAGCCTCCATACTGTCCTCGATCACCAGGTTGACCTCGTGATGGACCATTGCTTTCTGGGTAGCCTCCATACTGTCCTCGATCACCAGGATGTCCTCCCGAAGGACCAGAGCTTCCCGGGTAGCCACCATATGATCCTCTATTGCCTGGTTGCCCCCCTGATGTGCCACTAGTGCCTGTATTTCTATCAGAATTGGGGACGTAGGGATAATTTGATCCAGGGTATATTGAAGGCGTAGTCGTGTACACTGGATACTCTGACACGTGTGGGATAACTGTTGTGGAGTCCTCTGATGGGAAGATGGCGGGGCAATCGGCCTCATCAGAGCCGTCACTGCAATCGCTATGTCCGTCGCAGGCTAAATTCATCAAAATACACCCACCGTCATCACATGTGAAACCGGAGCACGCTGTAAAAAGAAATGATCAAATAGGTACGTTGTTCACAAGACCTGTAAATAGTTTATAGATTACAAAATAGTTTGGATTCGTGCACGTAAATGCAAAACAAAATAAGGTTTTAATAAAAATCTGGACTGTAATGTACGGTGTGAAAAAAAACTATTCTAATGATCCTTAACAGTTTAATGTTAATTCGACATTCACACGATGAAGACGACACCGCTTGTCCTATACATTTGAGACAGATAAATTCAGGTTTCGGCTGCCAGAAACAGTATAATATTATATAAATTTTCAGTGTTGGATTAACCGTGTGAATGACTGCTAACCATGTATTAAATGGGTAATAATTTCAACGGTAATAGCGTTGCAAAGATACTCGTAGGTATTCTGACACTTATCTTTATAACGCTAATACGTCTAATTGCAAATGATCTGGGCCCTAACCACGCTAGCTACTCAAATCGTAATAGAAAAGCAAACGCTCGCAATTACGTTTCAAACGCTCCGCTTTTGACGTTTTGCTGACACCATACCATATCAAGGTCAGTAGAAATCGTGAAGCTCGTGTCAGCAAAACGTCAAAAGCGGAGCGTTTGAAACGTTATCGCGAGCGTTTGCTTTTCTATTACGATTTGAGTAGCTAGCGTGGTTAGGGCCCTGATGCTATGGATGCTACCTATTGCTACAACTCCATTCATGCAGTATGCTAACTGGAGATGTCAAGAAACGGAATACATAGAGTTTTATCGCCGTCTAAACTTCATATTTTTAAAACTCGACTATAAGATAAATACCTATTTAAGCAAGTATACAGGCTGTTCTAAAAGTCCAAGTTAATAAGGATGAATATCGCGGGCGTAGAGATAAATGGTATTAAGCCATTAAAAATGTATCCTAATTATCTTAAAAAATTTTTCGCGAATTTATTAAAAATGTGATCAGCTAAAGGAAATTGGTGGGTGCCACTCGCACCAGTATACACGGTTTTATAGGTTGTTGGATATTGTGTTTAATGCCGTTATACGAAAGTTGTGATACAACTTCAGTGGCCCCTTACTTAGAAAATCTTATAGGAACATATAGTCTGTCTTCAATAGACATACATTAGCTAGAGCTTATACTATACCTACTTAAGTTATTAATTGCAAATTCGAAAGCGCATATATCTAAGTTATTATTTTGGACTTTTGTAACACCCTATATCTGGCAATATTGTAGTAAACTATGGGATAGCGAGTGCTATGTGCGATCTTAGGATGGGTAATTATTGTTATTTACCATGCTTTGGTATTTTTTAGTGAATGATACCTAATCTCTCCAGATAAAATCATAAGCACACGACGTAAACAATTCTATAAACCATTAAAATAGTACTATCGTACTTATTTAATTTTTTATACATTTTTTTTATATAATATCGAATTTAATTCAATAATAAATTGTTTTATTGTTAGTCTAAAAGAAAACTTAAAATAATAATAAATCTATTTGTTGTAACACTATGTAGTAAACTTTCTAAATTGTCTGTCCCACTTCCCTTCAGTTCGGAAACGTGAGAGCATTTGCTTTTGTTATATTGTGTAAAATAATTAAAATAACAGTTGTTCTACCAACTAATAATTTAATTTAATTTCTGACTTCAGAGATACTATTTATAAGGACTGGGAATTGGGTAAGTACTGGAACTAATTCTACTTGGATTGATAACTATAAAGCCAGCATGATACCAGAACAGAATGACTACCAGCGTACCAACGGGGAACAAAACTCAAGGGTCACAACAATTTCAATTGATTTTACACGCAAACCGCATTCTATAAAGTTTGTTTTGACTTCTTCCATATCTGCGTGTAAGACGAAAGATCTTTCTTTGAGAAAGATACATTTTATTCACAAGCCATCACGCTATTTTACTTTTACTAACCGTTTAATAGTAATCTAAGGATGACTGTACACTTGCTTGTGCTATGAAGCGTGCCCGCCCGCTTCGACCATTAGACTCACTTTATATACAACTTGAGCTAAGCCGGATAAAGCAGAGGAAGCAATCCTATGGTTCAAAGCAAGCAGACCTGTTCCATAGCAAAGACAAGTGGACTGTCACGCTAATAGCGTTGTGTGAGAATTCATGTTCCCAGATATTATCAGTTATTACCTGCATTCTAAGAATAACGTATCGTATTTTTTTTAATAATTTCATAATAGTTCCTATCAAATTGAAATGGGTGACAAAATAGTATAGAACACGGGGTCAATTTGAACCACAGTTACATCCAAAATCATACAGCTAAATTGGCCAAGATCTACGAAAAAGAACAACGACGTAGGTGATAAAAAAGCGCAAGTAGGAATCAAACATTTCTTTACACGCAGATGTGGTCGCAGCCCGAATATATTCGATACCGGTGATTTGACAATTTTGCTCATCTGAGAAATCGAGGCAGTCGTATATATTGTCGCAGCGCCGCGCGTGTGGTATGCACCGTCCATTGTAGCAGGTGAACTGTGATTCGTGGCACGTGGTGACCACCGGAGACCGGGATGTCCTCGTCATGTACCGAGCTGGACACCCATCATTACATCAATCTCTACCCCGGTTCATTTCAACCATAAGAGTAAACGTTTTGATAGCCTTTAGATTTTTAACTCCTGGGCAAAGGTATTTCCTTTCCTTCTCTACTAATCACGCTTATGTGCCTCTTAATAATAAGTTACCGCAAAGATGTTCAATTGATCACCTCATCGTTTCCTTGAACGGGCTTTACATCACCGAATACCACCAGGTATCCAGTCTGTGATCACATTTGGTCACCTTTGCGGGATCCTACGTAGTACCTAACCCTCTACATAGGCATCACGAGTGATGACGAACAGTTGCAGTTAACCAGTTAAATAAAATATATTAAGAGTGAGTAGCTATTAAGTAAACCGCTAACATCGAATGCAGTGCAGAGAAAATAAGTGCAAACTTGGAATATTCAGAATTGAAGACGAAATATCTTTACAGAGAAGATATGATGCAATTGAGAAATAAAAAGTCATGACGAATTATCACCTGAACCGTGGGTTTATCAATATGTACCAGACCATCGATTTTGTGATTGGTTCAAGATGTTTTACCTAATAAGGGGTGTAATAAGGGTGCAGTTTATGTCTCAACTATTGTTATAAAGATACAGAGCCCTTATAAATTCCTGATCATATGGTCATTTTGGCATGGCACTGCTTAATTCTAGCGTCAAATCATAATGACGTCAGTTTAAGGCATCCCCATTTCTGAATATTCTAAGGATGTAGTGGAATTGTGCATAATTTTATCACTGAGTGCGATACATTTTAGTGTTGAGTTTGTGCACGTCATACCTAAAGCGTGTCAGTGGCCTAATATTGTAATAATTGAAAAAATCGCAGCCAAATATGTGACTTATGCGTTGAAGATTTAGAAACTATTTTCATATTATCTAGTAACTGTGTTATAAAGCTACGTATTATAGGCTTCAGCAGGAGCAGCAGTTGTAACCAAACCTGTACCTGTTATGAGTAAAGCTAATTCACCTTCATTATTTAAACCGTATCCAGACTTAATATTATCTCTTTTACTTACATGTCAAAAGCTTTTTGATGGTAGATTGAATGACACAACTTCAAACTTTAGAACCTTGTACCTTTGTTTAGGCCTACGGGGTCACTCATAAATAAAAAAATTTACTTTTTTTTCTTATATCTACAACCGTATCGGAACACGACTTCGAATGAGAAGATCCAGCATTTTTTAAATCACCAGTTGCTTATATAGTCAAAATTACAAGTTGTAGAAGATATTTATATAAATATAATAGCTCAGATGATAGAGAGATATAAATTTATATACCTTATACCATAATTGTTCAGAAAAATGTTTAGTAAAATAAATCTAAGTTGGTTAAAGTTTATAATATAAATTTTCGGTTACGTTTTTTGAAGTAACTGTGACCCTAAAATGGTTGTGTATTTTCAGCGTATATGGTTTATCGAAGTACTTACCGCAATTAGCCTCATCAGACCCGTCCAGACAGTCTTCGTTACCGTCGCAGTAGAATTTATCTTGGATGCATTCGTTACTGGAGTTACATTTGAACTGATACTCGTTGCATATCTCTGCATATCAAAATTATATAATTAGCACGTTTTATAAAAGTACCCGTGTGATAATTACCAATACCTATAGATATGTACAAGCTAAAACCGCTGTGGTAGATCGAACGCCCGCCTTAGAATACAAGTTGAGAAGGTTCAAGGTCACAAATCTGCGCGTTTCGGATCTCTTGTGCGAATCTAATTCCAACAGAGTTTATCATTTACTGAACGAGAAGGGAATCACCGGGAAGGGCATCGTAAGGAAATCTTCACGTCTTTCGACAGACATGTGTCCTTCGCCAACGGGCACTGGGTCAGTGTTGCTTCCGCCTTTGGATAATGTTCTAAGAATACATATTAGCTGGATAGTCGATAGTCAAAACATACATGTACACTTGGCAATAATGTATATGAGGTCAAGGGCACGTTTGATTGCAAGACGATTACTATTTTCGGAGTTCTTGACATAATTCTTGCATACACAAGATTTTTGATTAAGCCCACAAATACAACAATTATGGCGAGCCTTGGGGAGGCCTATGTCCAGCAGTGGACGTCTTTCAGCTGAGATGCTATTTATCTGTACTCGTAGTGTTTTGGCAAGTCGAATCACCTGAACTGGCAATCATCGTCGTATTGCAGTCCTCTTCGTCGCTGTTATCCGGACAATCCGGCAGCCCATTACATCTCACCGCAATGGACAAGCAATCTCCATTCTTGCATCTAAAATAAAACAGAAACCATAACCTATCACATAATTAAACACAAAACATTTCACTCGCAATTTTGCAAAACCACAATAAATCGCAATAGTACAAATAGCATAAGTTATTATAAAGCGCAGTTCGCTTATGCATAATAAATACAGTTGTTATATAAAACGGCACTGATGAGTTCAAGTTACCTGAAGTCAGACACGCGATCACAATAGTCGCACTGGGCTTCATCGGCGCCATCAGGGCAATCTTTGTGGTGGTCGCATAACTGATCAGACGATATACACGAACCATCACTGCATATGTTGCAATCTTTAAAAACAATAATTCATTAATTAATATAAAATTATTAAATATATAAGTAAGCACATCGTTAAAGAAAATACTATAAAATAATACATAGCGCTAGCTCGCATAGGCATTTCGCTCATAAAAAATCGCTTGGCAATATTCGCAGATAAAATAGAACATGAAATAATATAAGTGAGAGCCAGGAGATAAATTAATTATATCATCCACATACCCTATTTAACTTAACTTAAAATATCGAAAGTAATAAATCAAAAATCTTAAGATATCATTTGTACTAGCCCAACGTTTCCTTTACTCGATACATTTCACAAACATGTCTACTTACTCAATTACGTCCACACAGGGAAAAAGAGGAACAAGGTGCAATCATACTTTTACCTACTGCAATAAAATATTTAGCGTCAGAGTTTTTGTGAAATGTTGGCAGCAAAAGGCCCATTTCATTATTTATGTCTGTACAAGGATGAAAACCAGCCAAAAACACTCGCTGCGAGATTAAAACCAAAATGGATTCCTTCTACCACACTCCTCTCACACATACTCATAGATTCCGACAATATTGTCTTCCATTCATCCGCGAACACAGCATAATCGGAAGTCATTCCCAGGAGAGTATTGAATACCATCATGAATTCGCGGAATCGGAGAGAAAGTACGCAAGACAGTTCTGCCATAAAAGTATATCAGTTAGGTTTGGCGATTATCAGGGCAATCTAGCAGAACGTGCATCATGGTGCATACTTGCTGCGACCATTCACGCAGCACTTAGCGTTCGAATAGAGAATGGATATTTTGTAAAATCATGAATTTTGGTACTTAGTGAATGATCACAAACGAATGCTCGGTATGAACCTCTAAAGGATTTAGAGACATTAATACATTTCCACCACCGAACTTTTTTATCAATTTAGTGAGTAAGTATGTGGAACTGGCTAATGAGTGATCGAAATATGTTGATAAATTTCCATAAAAATATTTAATTCGTAACATTCATCGGCCAGTCCAATGGAGTAACGTGTTGCGTCTTGTAAAAGTACCTTCAGAATCAGGGTCGATGTCACAATTGTCTTCGTCTTCACCCTCATCACATTCGCTGTTGCCATTGCATCTATAGCCGCAACGTGTGGACCCACTGTTGCAAGTCACCTGATCAGGTGGACACGACACGTCTGAAATGAAGCAATTATCTAAATTTTCTTAAATTTTGATTGGAAACCCCCAACTTTTAGCACGATTTCAAATAACTACTGCTGTTAACATTGAGAAAAAAATTAAAAATTGTCCATGATTCAATTAAAAATACTTTTACCATAAAAAATTAAGAATATTTTCTTAAGCATATATAAAAGGTACCTTCTTACATTGATAGATAAGAGTAAAAAATAATATAGAAATGAAGTACGGGCGTAAATATGAATTGGAAAATTTCATGCTAGGAACATGCATAAATCGTGCTTCATGCAAATCTCAAAGAAATCGACCTTGTATCAAATATCTTGGTTCACAACGTTTTTCGTCGGAATGGTCCCGACAGTCGTAGCGACCATCGCATCGTCTCCTCGCACTAACACAGTCACCGTTGTCGCATTGCCAATTGTGACTTCCACATGTTCCTATGCATTGCACGTTTTGTGAGAAACTAACAGTCCGCTATCGTTATTTATCAATCAGTGAAGCAAATTTTTATAAAAAGAACTTAGACGCATCGTGACGTGACTTTTCCGAAAACCATTATCCCCTTATTAATAAACGTGGTTTAACGGGCGAATAGTTACACACTGAACTAAACTTCTCTTTTTTTCATCAGTAATTTGACATTCGAAAAGTATGGTGGAACTTCACAACCACTAATTCACCTTTATTAATAAGGGGGTTGAAGTTGATTTCTCAGATTGACAAACAATCAGTGACGAATGGAACTTTCAAAATTTTGTCGATGATTGACGCTTGATGAATATAATCGGCAATAATCATTCAAAGCATATTAAAGCGTTACTTACGGCAGTTGTACTCATCTTCTCCTTTGCTGCAATCATCGCGACCGTTACAGAGATAGGCTATATTTATACAAGAACCGTCTTGGCATTGATATTGGCCCCTTTTACAGGGGCAGTTGGCTTCGTCGGACCCATCGTCGCATTCGACCGTTCCATTGCACCTCGACTCGGCTTGTACGCAAATGCCGCTCGTGCACTCAAAAGCCATGCAAACTTTGCCTGTATAATGCACCACGACCGTAAAATTCACTAGTAAGATATCGGTGCTAATTCTGTTGTTACACATACTAAACTTGACTAAACTGTATTGCGCTCTTTTACTAAGACACAATATATGAGAAAGACAACGATATATTTAACGTGTCAAAATTAGTTTGGACGTAATTGTAAGAACAGACTTAGTACTATTGTTTGATTGTCGGCAAGCTTATCGGAATATTGAGATTTAACAGCACGATCTTAATGTTCCGAATAATTTAGTTTTGTTAAAGTTAATCTAATCGAATAAGTGGTCAGTGAAGTCAAAACATAATAATTATTTTGTCAAATTCAATAGCAGGTATTGAGGACACACGTTTGCGATTAGATTCAATTAAATAACTAGTAATTTGTAATGTGCTCTTTCAGTGCTGTGCAATTAAAGCTTTGATTACGTAATGAATTAGTTCGAAATAGATCATGCCAGAGGGACGTACATACGTAATAGCCGTCACCACTGTTTCGTATTTATAAATATTACAAAATGTTCGTCAATAAAATTTTGAAAAGGGTCAAACCATATGTGCAATGGCGCTCATCAGAACCGTCCTGACAATCATGCGTTCTGTCACATCGCTTGGATGCTGGTATGCAGTGTCCATTATCACATTTGAAGTCGCTGTCACCACATGCTGTCCAGCAAAATAAGTATACATTCATATATGTTCCAATCATAACAAATTTGAAGTAACATGAGCAATTTAGAGTCAGATGGTTGAAGTATATTATTCGAAAGAATAAAAACAGAAGAACAAATGATAGAACCAAACACCGTAAAGGCTTGAAAATAGAAAATGAAGATAAAGACAAAGAAACAAATGATACATAATACAGATAATGAGATAGCAAAGGAACCCTTTACGATAATGGACTTACGACAATTCTGTTCGTCGGAAAAATCTCCTGACGGACAATCATAATGGCGATTGCATCTTAGATGTTGGGGAATATGTTTGCCAGATTTGCATCTAAAGTACCAATCTCCTGGAAATACACACAAATCTATTTTAAATGGACCCAACGAGGTTACTGTGATGGTTGTCTATCGTGGTACTATTTTATTCTAATCATGCACTGGCTAGATTATGTGGATACGTTGTGAAAATATTTTAAAGAAATCGGGGCTTTATACAGTGAGAGGAGTTTGATGTGATTGCTGTTACTACTGTTCTGTGGAGATGACATATTTTTAGAGATGGATCTCTTACCGAGGCAATTCCTTTCATCCGACCTATCCGTGGGACAGTCGACTCGACCATCACAGCGTTGATTTCGTTTGATACAGTTCCCATGATCGCATTGCCATTGTTCTGGTCCGCATGCTTTTTAAAAGTACATCCTTTATAGTACATGACGTATTGAATTAGTAAAAGCGCCATAAATGTATGTGGTTTTATTTAAAGGCAAAAACACTGAAGTAATTTCGATTTAGATATTGACTAAGATTAAATAAGAGTGATAAATTTAGAATCGATTTAGGATGTAAACAAAACCACAATAAGTTAATAGCATACAAGCAGATACATACGACAGTCGATCTCGTCGCTTCCATCACCGCGGCAGTCTTTGAAGCCATCGCATCGCAACAATATCGAGATGCAAGTGCCGTCTCGGCAACGAAACCTGCCCTTTTGGTGACAAACATGATGGCCAGTCCAAGATATTATCTGAGACACTTACCGTATGAAGATATCCGAGAGGTGAAGCATGGGCAGAAAATGTTTTATCAGCATTTTGATTCCATGAGGAACTATGAAATTTTAGGATAGACAAGCGCAGTTCGTTTTACGAATTCTTTATTCCAGAGTGTCTGAGTGAGATTAATTATTGTTGTTATAAATATTCATTTTTAATGCGAGATGCATAATACATTTGTAATAACATTATTTCCTTGACCTATTCTTTAAATGTTATTAGACAGAATATTCTGTAGAATAGATTTATTTTCTCATAGCTCCCCATCGGCATCAAAATGTACCTACTAGGTACAGTTTTCTTCTGAATAACTCCGCGTTTGCCGAGGAATCCTTGTAAAAAGTGTGTTATAGTTTATTCTACATACCACTACAGTTCTCTTCGTCGGATCCGTCTGCGCAATGTCTCTCGTTGTCACAACGTTTTCTTCCTTCAATGCAGGACCTGTCGCTGACACACTGGAATTCATCGCGGGTGCAAGCTGGAAAATGCAGTTAAATATTATTATTATTAGACCTAGTCTAAAGGAGCTTCTTTGAGACCGAAAGTCTGGTTGCTGGTACGCATAGTACAAGCGCTGCTTAGTTTGGGACTATACAGTTGGTGTGTCAGTCTGGCGATATTTATTTTACTGTCAATTGTATCTATTAATATTGTCAAGCGCCTGGGAATGATAGCAAACCCAACTTTGAGCGAGGAATCACATCAATTTAAGGATTTTGTACCTCTATAGGAAATAATGGAATCTTTATAGAATTTTGACCGTGACAGCTATTTCACTAGAAATCTGATTAGTGAAACTAGAAATCTTGAGTATCAAAAGGACAATAGTCTAGGTAACGCTGTTTCTAAAATATATTTTTATAATTCACGTTATAAAGATGATTGACCCCTGCTTCTCTATGCCTATTCCTATTACATTGGGACCAAAATATCATGGATGCACTACAATCTTATTTGCCTACCTCTCGGTGGAGTACTTAAAGTCGTAAAGGTATATTATGTTATATTTAGAACGGTTAGGGTTCCCAATATTTTTACTTACGGCAATCGAGTTCGTCATCTTGGTCGGGACAATTAATAACACCGTCGCATTTTTTACTGCCCTCTATGCATTTGCCGTTTCTGCACTTGAAGTCGTCCGCGCCGCATGTTTCTGGTGGAGAAAAGTTAATTTGAGATTAGCGCCATCTCTGCAGCATTTTTGAAGTTACATGGAAAATTGGTTGCGATTTGGAGCAGCATTTCGTTAGTATGTCTAAACACCTCGGATGTCACCGAATAGAATTTTAACATACCGCAAAATGTATTATTATTCTTGTCTTTTCGAGTAACAATACATTTTAACCGAAAATTATGACTTGACTGGTTTGTGCAATAAATATTTGCGTAAAACCTAAAAATATTGTTGAAGTACAGTACATTCAAACAAGCCAGAGTATTTAGTAGCCTAAGAACTAGATGTCGCTATAACGAGTTGGTTCTATATTGTGATGTGCAGGTTACCTTTAAAACCGAAAGGATGCAGACTGTTTTTGGTTAAACAAGAGTTTAACTTTTATTTGGGTGAGAAGTTATTCGCGTATTTACAGAATAAATTACTATCCTACCGTCGCTTACACCTACAAGAAGTTACCACCAACACGTCTTAAACTCAATAATAATGACGCAACAAGCAATTCAGAACTGTGTTATGTTAACCATCGTGTTTTACCTCGTTCACGTCTAAGACTACACGAGCAAGGAGCGTTAGTTAGCATAAATCGACAATAAAAAGGAAAGTCGGGAACGTGGTCGGTACAATTTTTCCCACCTCCTTTGTTCCATAAACATTTTCAGTAGCATGTATGCGTATTTAAAATTCAGGTGGTGCGGGCCTACTACGTGATACACTTACCTTATAAATAGGTGAGTATTATGAGTTTAGAGTTTGCGCGTACGCTTGTGGGAATCGTCAAGTTTGGCCTTATGTATCGGGCGTGGGGTTGTTTAGCAGTCACCGGGCGGACGGCCAGCCCGCGCGGAAAACATCTAAGAAACTTTTTTAGGAATTACCGCCGAGATTCCCCGTGACTTCATTTTGAATATCTTATAAGCATGGAAAACTATGTAGCTGGATAGCGCACTTGTTTTTTTTTATTAATATAACATTGTATGTAAGTTGTTTATAAACCTAGGTAGGAGTTACATTCAACATGAGCTGAAAGACATACATAGTCCCTTATGGTAGTTCTGTGTTGTCAAGAGATCCCTACTGTTATAAATTTATAATACAATTTCATGCTTCAGAAGGAATCAGTTTTGCACAAAAACGAGTCTAGTGAGAGGCTCCAGGTGGAGCTGAGGTACCAATTCCGATATATATTGTGCGCTTGATCAATGTTATGGTGAGTACCTACACGAATTAAAATTACTTAGGCGGGCCTAGACAACTAGGATTGTTTTAATACTCCCGTAACAGTTGTTTACAATGTCCAATATCGGTCTGTTAGTGTATCGGTGAACCTGGCATTTAGTGACGTAAAATAACTATAACGTATAATTTTAAACAAATACCTATGAATATTTGTTTTTAAAAATAGGGTATCTGAGCAATTCTAATAACCAGTATCAGTATAATTTATACAGGGACCTCATAATGGACGTCGTTATTTTGAAATAACCATTTACTTATGCATCCTCTAATGGCCGTTCAAGCCTTTACAAATATTTAGCATCTGTGCTGTGACGTCATCTTGCAGCGATTTAGGCCGCGCAGGCAAGGCTTGCATTTGAATTAAACGTAAGATTAATAGATCACGACTGGAATTTAGCAAAACCTTTGCAATAATTTGTTAGTCAAGTACTCGCTTCGGCTATGGGATAACTTATCTACTCGTACAATACCTATCTACTGTTTAATAAAATACCTACCTATGTATGTACATTATAGGTAAGTATTATTAACTACTGCTAATCCTTTAGGCAAATATAATCAGAATATTTTGTATATATTCTATACTAGCTGTGCCCGCCGACTTCGTCCGCGTAGTAGTTAACGTAACAAAAATTTCGGGATTATCGGGATAAAAAGTATCCTGTATGTTAATCCCGGTTATAAACTATCTGTGTTCATCCAAATCCGTTCAGTAGTTTTTGCGTGAAGGAGTAACAAACATACATACAAACATACATACATACATCCACACTCACAAACTTTCACATTTATAATATTAGTAGGATATTTTTAAAACTTTATTAAGTATATTAAATCGATAAAATGACCTTCAAGCCGTATGTTTATACTTATGTAAAGGTTGGGTAGGTAGTGAAAAGGTAGGTAGATAAAAATCATGAAAAAGAAAATAAAAAAATCAGCAAAAAAAATGGCTCTTCATTCTGTTTGCAAGTGAGTGCCAGGAGCAAAGCGAATCATTATTCTGTGATCGTTCTTTATTTAATGTCAGCAGCTGTTGACATGAGGTACTATAGATCTCTATTTTCATGAAGTACAAACATGTCTTCGGTAGTATAGTGGTAAGTATCCCCGCCTGTCACGCGGGAGACCGGGGTTCGATTCCCCGCCGGAGAGACTTTTTTTCACAACTTTTTTGTTTTTTTTTGGTTATTTTATGCTTATAACTGAAAGTTGAGTACTTAAAATAAACGTTTACTACGTTTTGGAGATCCAATGGATACGCGAACCTCAAATCAGATTTTCCCATGTGGGAAGGTTCGATGGTAATAATATTTTATTAAAAGCTTTCTGCGTAGGGCGTACCTACTCGCTCTGTAGGGTAAGATAGGGTATGGTAACACTGCGAAGTACCTCCGAAAGGTAATATTGTAGAACAGGAACAACATATTTATATAAAAAAAAAACAAAATAAATATCGGACGTAAATAAGTTTGGGAAGGGAATAGCTCATCTATGTCATTACACTAGTTAAATGGTGTGTATAAATATCACAAATATTATACAACTACCTATATAAACACTACCAAGCTTTTAACAATAAATAAAAATACGAAAATCAATGGCTATAAGTTAAAATTGTAGTAGATGCGGCATTTGCTAGTAATTACATATTTTAGGGTACCTTAGTCAAACTAAAAACCTTTAGTTTCACCATGTCCGTCTGACGTCACCCACATTATATTCGGTGAATATTTAAAAGTCCTAATTTAGGACTAGCAGGCTACAAATTACCACAACAATAGAGTTTTGATACCACTAAAAAACTCGGGAAAGGGGAGGGATAACTTTATTCCCGATGACAAAATATTGCCTTGCTTTGATATATTGCATGGCTTTTTTACGTGAGTGTTTATGATTATAACCGAGAAAACCTAGCTACCATAAATATCATTTCATTATTTAAATTACTTCGAAACCCTACATTGTTCGAGGCCCGATACGCACTTGACCAGTTTTTATTTTTACGGTAACCAGCGTAGTTATCACATAATTTTTTATACACATTATTTCATCAAATCGTGAAAAATTTACCTTCAGATTTGGTTATAAAAAGAGCACACAAATCATTTGGATACCATATTCTATCCATGGTAGATTCATGGCCGAACGTAATAGGGCTCAGACAAGGCAGAATCGCCAAATAAATTAAAGTGAGTAATAAGCAGTCGCCTGCCTGCACCAGGTACGGAACGCCCTTATTACAAAATTGTCCCCGCGGGTGGATCGCGAGGGCCTAATCTTTGCCCCTTTATTATTATGAAAAGCGTATTACCCTTGTTTAGGGAGTGTGTACATTAGCGAAATGATTTATGGACGATACGAAAAAAAAACTTTAAGCATATTTTCAGCTGATTTTACTCAAATACTACGCAAACATAAATGTTTGAGATAAATTTCCAAACCCATTTAATGATTTAGATATGGGATAGTTAGTAATCATATGGTATACTCATTACTCATCACAACCATACATCCTTTTCTTCACACTGAAAAGAACACCGACAATCTAGGTGTTCATCCACATCTAGGTCAGGGAATCACATACCTACACACCTTAATAGCAGGTAGGGGTTTGGTGCAAAACTATACGTCTTTATAATGCTTTATCCGTGATATACGATCGTACGATTAAAGAACTATCGTCAAAAATAGTTAAGTAAAACACGATGAATTTTCGACCCCTAATAAAATTGAAATAAATATATATTTTTATTGTTTTGACAACAGAACGAACTAAAATACTACATTTTGTAGGCTGGATTGTTCAGTAATATTTTTAATCAATGTAACTGGCTGCACAGTGGGTTTATAACGCCACTAAATCACTTCTAAAAACCACTTTGACGCGTTGTTCGTACCGCCACGTCTATTGTGTTACAAGCTTTAAATTCGTTACTTGTTCGGCTGCCGAAAAATTATTGCTCCCGAATGGTCCAAGTGCGACGTTCCGATTGTAGTAGGCATGCACTGATGTCAATAAAACTGCCAACGATACACTTTGTTTTTTTGTTTTAATTTTGTTGTTGTTGTGTTATTTTGAAACTTAAGCAACACGCACACGTCTCGTTTTAAGGTCCAACAATCAATTATCGGTACATATATGCCATAACATAGTATTTTTTGTAGGAAATATTTAGTGCATACGTTTTAAACACACGTCCAGCGGATGAAAGTAATCTTAAAAAGATGTTTTTTATTAAATTTTCTTTGATCGCAGCAGCCTTTATTATATTTGTATCAACATGTTTTATATTCATTCATATCCCGTATCACGTATCTCTTGACGTTTTATTGAACGTAAACGTCGTCATATATTTCTATTGTGTTGTGATTTATGTCCGATTTCGCAACAGTTGGTGTTACACACATTAGTATGTAACTGGCAATGTATTTTGCATCCCATGAAAACTGAGACAAACGGTTTAACATCTCGAAATATATGTCGTGTTTCTTGTAAGGAACAATATCTGAAATCCTACCATAACAAGATCGATCAATAAAATTATTATAAACACACTTTAAGGCTTAAAATAAAAAGTCATGGGGTCTCTAGTTACACAAAAGTACCCCTAGTGAGTTTTGCAATGTTCTTTGAAAGGGACAGGCGTTTTTGTCAATAAATTTAACAATTAATCCGAGTCACGTGAAAGAATACATTTTAAATATAAATGTAAGCCAATGTTGCTAATGGTAACTCGAAGCCAGGAGCCAGTACATAGCAACGATCGGTTGATTTTAATCGCACAACTTCGTGGCCAATCAATATTAAAATTGATCACTACTTAATTCAAAATTATAACATCAGTATACTTAGAATTTGCATTTTACATGAGTAAATTAGTATCTACTATTAAGAATGTTAGCATAGGATACTTAAGATACCTAAGACTTTTTATTTTAACTACTCTAACTTATTATGTTTAAAGTAACGACAGATTGATTAGGCACGCGTGTTGGGGGCACACGGTACTGCGTTAAAACTCCAGCTTGTACCTCTAGGTCATTGGAATTCCATTTGCGAGTCATTTAGGTAGCTATATAATCATTATTTGCTTACGGTAAAAGTAAATCATCCTAAGGAAACCGGCAATGGAAACCTGTAAAATACGCTAACTTACATTGTTCCAGCGTGGTAGATTATGGCCTGAATTTTATACAGCCCAAACACAGGCGCGGGAAATGGCTAGTTCACAAAACAGCTCTACAATGGTTACCGCCATTAAAACGAATGAGAATCTTAACAAAACGTGTGTTGACATGTTCATTAAACAGTCGGAACATGTCTACAGACGCTTTAAATCGCATTGTCGATCATTTAAATAATTCCCAGTGTCACGGAATTCTGTGAGGCATTGTTGTCGTTACAGAAAAAAATGTTCCTAAATTCTTTGGCCATGCGGAGTAACGACCTTATCCGAAACGCATGCCGAGTTGAATTATGAAGTTACCAAACACGGGGTCTTAATACGTATTTGTAAATCGTTAGTCACAATGGCGATTGATGAAATATGCAAAGCATGTTGGGATGAACATAATCCTATTATGTCCTCGCTTTGAAAGAAAGTATCTGATGCGGTCGGTGTATTGAAATATGGTTAGATTATGTCGTAGTCCACTATTTCTGTTTGTCGACGGATAAAGAGGAATAACAATTGATGGTAATCAACTTTCACGTCACACATTTGGGTTTCGAATTTGTGGGAAGCAGTTTTTATTATGAAGCCTGTAAAACCTACATTTAGAACAAAAATTACAACAACGAATGATAGTTTTAGTCCCGTTCACGAATTTTTTGCAAATTAATATAGCATACATTTCAAAACATTTAGTAAATAATAAAATACCTACTAAAAGAGATACTAAAACAATTGTGTTGTCGTAATGCGAATTAGATATTGTAGAAATGAGTACCTACGTAATTGGTAGTACAAATCTAAAATAATAGTCTCTCGTGTCTAGAAGAAAGATACACTGTAATTCAGAATGTCTCCTAATAGTCTTTTAAGAATTTGTATCATTGATTCATTTCTGGCAATAAACCGTCCCGTCCCCTTCCCACGCTTCGGCTTTTAAGCAGGAATGCTCAGACCGAGTTACCAAAATGTTTTGCAAAGTGTTTTTATTCGAAGACGAAAATTAAGGATCTGCTTTTTGTGATAAGGATAATTTGTCCCAAAGCATACCAAATAGTTATGTGATATGTTGTTATAGTCGAAATCATTGGCATTCCTTTCCTACGAAAACACCTTATTTAGGTAAGCTAAGCTTACACAAATTGTTAAATAATCATGAAGAATACCTTTATAATATACCTAGTCATTGTAAAATGTATCCTAATTAAGCTAAATAAAGTCCACCAATTCTCAAATACTGTCTGGCTTTCGCATCAAAATCTCATGCCACTGTAATGCTAATATCTGCGTCTGTGGTTAATCTTTCGTGAACCCGCGAGGGTCGTTTACTAAAAATTGGGATGGGTAAAAATGCACCCCTATTAACATCATAATACGACCATTAGCTGTTAGCTGCTGTTATATTTACTTTTAGAGACGCGTTTTGCATACAAATTTCGTTTGATAATAAATGAAGTCGCCGAGAGGGTTTCGCGGCGCTTTTTAGTTTCTTACAACAAAATATTGTTTTATTTGTGTAAATGGGCCTTAGAGTTTATTATTGTTGAGGATAATTAGGTTTAATATCTCAGAAATAGTTGGAAGAATTTTTAAAAAATAAATTAAGTATGTACATATTTTGGCCAACTTCAACTCGACTGCTACGCCATTTTAATGGACGAGAACTTTTTTGTAATATCACAGTAATTATTTTATTATACCATTTACAATTTCAAAGCAATTTTAGAACATAAGTGATTCGCAAATTGGTTACATTTTGGGAGAAAGTTCCTTTATTATAAGTAAGTAACCAAGTATTGTTGTGCAGGCAATTAAAACAACTAAATGTATATTTCATCCCTCCTGTAAATGTTTTTTTAAGAGTAGGTATAATTTTTAGGTAACCTAACGGAATTAATTTCCATTTGCGCGTGTGAAACGTATTTTAGAACGATCAATCAACGCGTGTACACGGGATGCATCTCATGCGTGTAATGCACTGTGGACGACGTCATTGTTTAATAATCCCAAAACTATGCTTTAAATGTCATGGCTTCAGTATGAATAGCCGCCTATATTGAAGAGGTACGGGACTTGCAATTTTGTAGTTTAATAAAGAAAATTATGTATACGTACCTCACTACCTACTATTTTTGATTGGATAAACATCCTTCAATTAGTCTATCATCCGGCGTAAATCATCAGCCCTAAGCGGATAACATGCTGTTAACTGAGCACCCATAATTAAGTACTAAACATTTTACTGTGTATGATATCGTATACGATATTTTTTTGTCACATACCAAACGGTTTCGCCGTGCATGATTATAGCAGGAATTAGAATAAGTCTATAAATATAAATACGTTATATTCCCACAGAAAAATTTAATCCTACTAATATTATAAATGCGAAAGTTTGTGAGTGTGGATGTATGTTTGTTACTCTTTCACGCAAAAACTACTGAACGGATTTGGATGAAATTTGGAACACAGATCGTTTATAACCGGGATTAACATATAGGATACTTTTTAGCCCGATAATCCCGATTTTTTTGTTAAGTTAAATACTACGCGGACGAAGTCGGTGGGCACAGCTAGTAAATAATAAATTTTTAATTCACAATATTTTTCGTGAACTTGGAGCAAATGCGAAATTGCATGACATACTGAAATATTGTATCGAATGATTTTTTTAAAAAAAGTTAATTAAATTTATTAGTGCGCTTCTTTAACATAAGCATTTTTAACCAAATTTATCTTAATAACATAATGAGTATAAAATTTTGTTTAATTTATAACATTGCACTGAGAAATCACCAAATTCAAGACCTCTAGCTATTGAAAAGAATCAGTTTCTTTGTGGCCGGCTGTATGTCAAAGGGCTCATGAATATTGAGTGGCGCGTTTCATCAGATCAATTACCTAGCTGTGGCGTGGACCACTCGGTGCGAGGCGCACTTGAGGATCTTTTGTGACGTCATGAGGCACAAATTTCAGTTAGAGGTAATGAAGATAAGTTATAGTTAGTTCACCGTAAGTTTGTTCTAGCATAACATTACACCAATTAATGTGTTACAAAAATATCGTCACGCCGCCCTTTAACAAAATGGGTAGACACGAGCGATTGTATACGCACATTTTACTTATGGTAGATCCCATGTCCCAACGTAGTAGGGGTCGGAAACACTTGAGGCTTAAGAAAAAGCTATTATTGAAATGAATGGAACTCATTTTGTATATAATCTAGAGTTCTATCTAAGTCCAAAACCGACTCTGTAAATTCTACTTCGGAAATATTTTATACTGTACCCTATCGTATCGTACTTTACATAACAAAAACTGACATCTTGTAGCGTCAATAGCTTAGTGGTTAGAAGGGCCGCCCTCGTTACAGAGTTTCCGGGTTCAATCCCCATCCTTCCCATTAGATAAGCTTAGTTGAAAGAGCTAATGATACGATTGGCCCTGTGTACGCTTTTGACATGTCATTTTGAACTGGTATGACATAAGAATGACATCTCCAAGATTGCTTTTAGACTTGAGATCAATTTATTAATACGGGTTTTAGTATCTGTTGGAGCTGTTGTAATAAAATATAGTTACACTAGCTGTGCCCACGGACTTCATCCGCGTAGTATTTAGCGTGACAAAAATTTCGAGATTATCGGGATAAAAAGTATCCTATATGTTAATCCCGGTTATAAACTATCTGTGTTCCAAATTTCATTCAAATCCGTTCAGTAGTTTTTGCGTGAAGGAGTAACAAACATACATACATCCACACTCACAAACTTTCACATTTTATAATATTAGTAGGACGTGTCCACCTGTGTAAGTGGCCAGTCCCAACTGGCGCTGTCTCGGTCTATTCCTAGATGACCCGGACTAATATTGAAGCCACCGATTGGTCAACCGAACTTAGTAGAGAAATTTCGGGCTCATCATTAATGACTGTAGCGGAAGCAGTAATAGCCAAATTGGTAGAGCTCTCGCATTGGTACACTTGTTTGTCGTCATTCGAATCTAGGTACGTACATTTTATTATACTACTAGGTATGTAGTCGCAAGTATGTACATATAACGGCATTTAGTCAAGTGTCAGCCCGCTGCAGCATAGTCAAAATATTTAAAATCATGTCGATACATCGTTCATCGGCTCTCTATATCACAATTAATATGAACGCGAGGCTGTCTGTCGAACCGTCACAAAGCTGCAGTCAAGATAGCCACCGCCGGGCGGCCGAGTGAAATGCATAGGCACTTCAGTCTGAACAGCCTTTATTGATCTCAATGAAGCTTTATCTTTATACGCGAGGGCAATGACAGAATGATGTGTGATTGAGAAAGGTCTGTTCCATGATCTTTGGTACTTTGTTTTAAATATATTATGTAAGTATAAAAAGAGATAGTATTAGTATAGATCCAGATTTCTCTTGTATTTTGACAAACAGGTAATTCTAAATGGAAAGTGAATCATAGGGTTTAATCCTACTTATTCGTTGTAACAAAATTCAAAACTCTACATACAAGTTTTTTTCCTTTATATACTCGTAATTCGTCCATCATCGCGGCTCTTGGGTTATAAAAGGGATAGGATGATTTAACCTAATAGTAGTATAAAAATGTTATAATAAAAAGTTGATTTGACAAGACATTGCCCCCAACGAGGTCCAAACCGGCAGCGGGTAGATAGAGCCGTTTGTAACGGCCGCAATTATTGTTTTGTTGCGAGAACAGCTCTGATTGTGGCACGCCTCTTCGGGACCACAGTCCCACAGACTAGAGTGCATAAAGACTCGTCAAATACACAATAACAAAAAAGATTTTAGTAATAATAGAGTACAAATAATGCTATAAAATATCATTTTAGAGATACCGAAGGAAGACGTTTTACGTCCCGTATAATTATTTTTACACCGGAACAGAGATCTAATGTATAGTTATAAGCTATTACGGAGGTTTAGTACGGATTACAAAAGTAACACTTTTGCGTAGTGAAAGAGTATTGCACTGTGCCACCAAATACTTTTGAATAGTAAGACACATGTTTTTTTTTTCGTTGCTGACTCTAGTTCTCGGACTAGTCTGCAGAAGACCGGGGTCAACCCGACAGTAAGATATGATTAACCACGCCCTACGCGAGCAGTATGAAATGCAAAACACAGAAACAGCAGATATGGCAAACATTGGAGAAATTTGTGGAAGGAAATTTCCAAATTTTTATGCCAAATTGTGAATCTCCGTTTATTGCCTAACCACATCGGCATCTGCCTCAAGGAACAGATCAGGACGCGACGCCACAAGTTTATAAGAGTTCGGTTTTTATCGGTTCGAATAATTATGCAACACCCCTGACCCAAATGTCTGGATACATCTTGAATAATTAATAAACTATGTTATATAGTGTTTAACCTCGTTTCATTGATCGGTTATTGTTGTTCGGGGAAACTATAAGATAAGAAATTTATATTCGCTCCTGTTATTAAAATGAATAACCCGAATTTGTGAAGATTTACCGAAGATCTATTTACAGCATAATATGTGTAATGTTGCTGTGATTCACTGTGAAGTGACAATTTTTTTCATACCTAATTATATAAAATATCGTACGATTACTACAAGTGGAATAATAAAAAAACTCTCAAAATGTTTAAAACATACGTTAAAATGAAACATTTTAATGGATGCATGGCTATATAAGATTGTAGTTACTTACACTTTAAAATATTAATAATATAATTTGATTGTAGTAAAACATAACTTTAAAATACATTTTGTGAAATTTCTGAAGCAATTTTAATTCATATAACATTAAGAGAATGATAGATTATTCAGGGTAGACATTATTCATCTTTTGACATAGGTCAGGTAAATCAAATTTACAGGATTTTTTTTTTGACAACCAAATGTTTTAAAACATGAGCTGGCGTAGCTGATGGAATTACTCGTAAACATTTTTATAGGATAGTGCGTTCCAATTACAACTACTTTGCCGTAGATTCGAATTTTATAAAATCTGAATGAAAATAGGTAGTTGTAAAAATTGAAAAGCTTGTATACTTATTCAAAAATACCGGACAGGTTTCATCAAACGTTCCAATGAACCGCCTCGAACCCTAGGACGGATATGAACCGTTTTCAATACGTTTTTTTATTGGAAGTATCAAAAAGGTGTTGAAATCGATGCATATCCGCTCTCAGCGATTTTAAGGGAGGTAATTATCACACCATTCAGATAGGAGTAAGTGGCTTGAGCCTAGCAGAAGATTCACTATGAGTTCCAGGGTCTGGGTTTTTCTAAATCTGTATGCGAATCATAATTTAAATACGCAATTATAACTTGAAACGACACGGTCACGGAAAATTAGGTAACCTATCTTAGAAAGTCTAACCAATTTTCGCAAGCCACGGGAAATGCACCAACCAGCACTGGGCCAGTGTGGTGGATTATATGGTTTGAATCCCCTCCGTGGCTAGAAGCGAGACGTTACATGGAATAATTGTTATTTATCTTATTAATGTGTGATCTTAAAATGTATACTTTCAAATCTAATTATAATATAAATACATTTAAAAATATTATTATATGTATTACTTAATACCATCGTAACCAAGACCTCTATTTTATTTAATTATGCAGTATAAAATGGTCTATATCGCCATTGGCAAAATTAACTAAAGAATACTCACGACTGATCCATTGTGGGTGAACCTCGACGATAAAGGCTGCGGTCAGGAGTAGAGGCAACCATGCCCCCCTGTATAGTCTCATGCTTAACCGTCCGAGTGTTCCTGACTTGGTGGGCTATAACATACGTCGCGGTTCAGGACATTCGAAATTTAACCCTATTTTAACACCACACAGAGCGCAGTCAGTGCAGAAACAAATTGGCACGTTGTATGTCGGCACGTTTGATGTAGTTTGACACTTTCTCTAAACCAAGTTTACTAATTGGTATTTTTTTAACTGTAATGTAAATCGTAGCGACTTTAGGGATGTCGCGAGCAATGCATTGGCGGTAAGTAACACAAATAACAACGATGATTTAAGCTGTAAATTTAATTGGTTTATCTTATACTCCGTGATTTCAAACTTATTGGAACCCGAATGAACTTAATTTGTTTTCTACCGCTAAGTAAGTTTAAAGTTTTGGTATGTTTCCGACGTGGATGTATAAAGATATGGATAAGCCATCTCTTGAGACTATCACCGCTTAGTTGCTATTGTATAAATTCAGTTTCGCATAGTCAAATAAAAGATCATGTCAACTGTTTCGTTCCTTAACATAATGGTTTAATTGGTGTTATTTTTTCCTTTGTTCTTATTAATAGGTTCATTTGTTTTATTGCGTTACATGTATTTATGATATTTTTCGAATATCACGTCATATATAGCATGGTATCTCATAACTTGGAATATAACCAGCTCCATTTTACCCTATATCCGCGGTGCAGTCGTCTGTCTTTGTCGTATACTGTCATTAACCACACTCGGCTGTGGCCAACATATCTGTCAAAGTGACAGCTGTCATTAGTTTATAAAACTCTGTTTTTATTGCACGCGACGCGGCCAGGTGATAATTTGCCCGATTTCGCACGGTGACGATAACATCCACTCATTACTTCCAATCAGTGGTAAGAAAAAGGCTTGTTCAAATAAAGGCGTTGGTATTTCATGACTGTGCTGTCACATAGGTATAACATATTTTCTTCGTTGTTTTGCTTTTGAATGAGGGTTCGCGGACGTTAGTCAGAGTCGGTGGCGGCAATTGATTTTTGGAACATGGATTTGTTCCCGACACTAGTAAACGCTGCGACAATGATGTCATTCAGATTAGAACCTACACGTCAAGCCTAGCGTGACGGACAAGAGCGTTTGTGTACACTGTACGCACATCGCTTCTACTGAAATTATAATTTGTTTGCTGATAACACTTTTTGACTGGTGTCAGACTGACCGATTAAAATAATTTGGTCATATTTACCTGCACAATAATATATCCTCTGTAGGTTTATGGAATATGGAACCAGATTTCATGTTAGGGTTTGATGTTCTTATGGTTTCTGCATAGTTATTTTATTTCAGTTTTATTTTAGGTAATAGTAACACATAGATTTTGAATTTAAAATATTGGATATTAGGTAGTTAGGTAGGTACTCATTCACGTATAAACTATTCGGAAATACTTGAGAACTAGTACTGGAAGTAAAATGGGATTTATAGCTAATAAAATCTTTTAACAGACAGTCAGAGCTAATTTACATTTTGTAAACAAAGTAGGTTCTTAACCTTATTCATTTTAAGGTCCCATATTGAATTTAACAAATCAGCAAAATAATAAATAGCATAGAAAATGATGAGAAAGAATATACTGAACTTGACCGAACGTTTTATTAAGCCATACCAATTATCTACTTTCAGAATGTTTTTTATTTTTCACTCAGTTCTGAACGAACGTGGGCGAGCTGTTCTGCTAAGCATTTGATTGATACGCAGCAAAAAGGAAACAATTGCATAAAAAAATGTCAGATTATAACTAATTCGGTAGGGGAATTAGTTATTCGGCAGAGGAATGATTTCCTTCGCTCTTATTGTTCCGTGCCTCTACCCAAGACCTTATTATTTTATTATAAAGCCGAAAAACTAAAGTTATTTCATTTCGTCATTAGGTGTTGGTTTTTTTGCATAACGTAGTTCTATGTTTATCGGCAAGCTTGTATGGTTTTATCAGCTACCAACGACCATCATAGGGCCATCATTTTGAGATATGCAAACGATGCCCATCTTGAGTTATCTATAAACTTTACCTTAATACAGAATTTATCATAAACAAATCGACACAAGATTGACTCCGGAAAAGACGTGTCACTAGATAAATGATGTCACGTTGTACTCATTCAAGGTTGATAAGGATTTGAGTGTTATCACTGAGATAAAATACCTTTTAGTGGCTGACTAAACTCAGACTGTAACAGTTTCACGCTCGGTACTATTTTCAAAATATGCAAAATACTTATGCAATAATTTAAAATATTCACAATACGGGATTTCAATCATACTAACATTATAAATTTGAAAGTTTGAATGCTGGATGTTTTTACTCAATCACGCAAAAACGGCTAAACGGATTTGGATGAATGTTGGCATACAGATAGTTTATTACCTACATTACCACATAGGATAGTTAAGTCAACGCGGACACGCAAGGTAGTCAAAATAATTTTCTTTTGAAACGAATCTATGAAAATCTATTCGAAGTTATTGAACATGGTATTGACCATGGTAGTAGAAGTCACGTGCAAAATAGCTGAACCTAATCCCATAATTGGACTGAGTTTGCCATTTGATGCAATACTTTCAGGCAACTTTGCACGCTGAAGCGATTCGACTTTCCCCATTATTGCTGATCGAATAACTCTATGATACATTATCAGATCGGTAGTGTTAGCACGAAAAGTGCATTCCTCTGTTAGTCGACAAATTACATGTCCATCGCGACACGCGTGGGGTTTGTTACCTACGTCATAGCTAATGGCATCTATTACGGAGTTCGGTAGGTACGAATTTCCTGCTTCTACTTTATGAGCGTCACGAGGAGGCGATGCAGTATTTAGAAATATTACCTCGTTGTCTATGAAACCTTTGTCTCGTAAATAAAATAAAGTCCCCTTGTATTATCTATATAATATAGAAATGAATCTCTATTTCCTGTATTGTATCACGCATGAACGGATGGAACGATTGCGCTAATTCTTTTTGTTGTGTTTATTATTGTCAGGAGAATGTTCTCATGAGAGAAAAAAATAAGAAAGTTTAGCGGAACAATTCGATTTCAAACAACTTCTGTCAGCTAGAATGCTATACAAAAAATATTTGAATTCTTAGGAATTTGATGATAGTTGAACTACTTATGAATTGTAACTTCGTAAGTTTTACATTATTTCCTATTTTTATAACACCTGAAACATCTGAATTATCTGCTGTTACATGAAGATAGTGTATGCTAGCTGTGGATTCTTCAGTGATGGATGGATGGTTCTTGCTCCCAACAAGACTAGTACATAGCCCGCTGGTTACTGACGGATGTATATAATGCGAAATGTATTATTTTATACAGTGCGGCCTTTGAGATGGTAACATATGGCTTTCATAACCATGAATCCTTCATTCAGTCGGGCCCATTAATTAGTAAACTAAAAGTGGATTTATTTTATTACGTGTAACAAACATCTTGAACATTTATACATTCAATATATTTTTTTTATTTAAAGAGTGGGTAGGTTTTATAAGAAATATAAGAGTGGTAATATTCAGTGGGAGTATCTATTATAATTAATAAAATCTATTTTAGGGTAACAAGAATCAATTTCTTTTAACACCATAGACGTAAGGACTCCGTCAAATGCCAGCACCTGAATACATTCTACCTACACAAGTACCCACTTTTCCTCCGCCCATAATAAATTATAATTAGAATTCCGTTACGTCCATAGACTTATACTTACGTCTAATTATAAAGACATGAGTAAATATTAGTATCTAAGGCCCGTATTAATAGATCGATCTCAAGTCTGAGGGCGATCTTGGAAATGTCATTCTTATGTCATTATGACCGCCACAGATATAGATTTACATAGATAACGCAAGTATCACGATTTGTATTGAAACCAAGCGTGCCAAATTTATAACACCTACTGTGACGTCACAGATGGTGGGAAATCCAAACCGATTAAAAGACACCGATGCCGCCGATGCCCCTCCGCCCGCTACGATTCTCTCGAGTGATTATCTCGCTCATACTCATATTTTTATATCTGTAGTCGCGAGGACTGTAAGTTATCGGTGACCGACCTTGGCGCTTTGTCGGGGTTTTCGGACACGCTAAGTACATATATTTGCGTTATCTATGTAAATCTATATCTGTGGTGACCGCATTATAATGTTCATAATGCATCAGCTCATTGTTGTGTGCGTTATCTTATGCATAATGGCGACAGCGTGAGAAACAAGAACTTCTGGAGCGCATATGTCCATAAGAATATCATTTTTTTTTTACTTATTACTAAACCACGCATGAGAATCATTTAGTTGATTCGAGAACGCAACTTAGGTTTTTAGATACTACATGAAGAGTCATTCATGTATATCGTATTTTTGACATAATTCAATTGAACTTAATTCAGTAGTTTTGACATAAGTGGGCACATGAGCTTTCTATCTTGACAGATTTTTAATAAAAATTAATTATCTAGGATAAAAATTAGAAATGTTAATAAAATATCTGGAATTAAGAGTTGCACGCCCTTTGAAAAACAGTTGCTAACGCAAACGGTTTTTAGTTAGTTAAGACATCACATGATGATTATCATCACTTGATAAATTAAGGTTTTTTGCGAATAAGGTAAACCTACTAACAAAACTACAGCCGTCGAAACCGTTATAAAAGACGAAGAAATGAAAAATGCGGCACGTACGGCGCTGTCGGCTTTGGAACTATGTCATCCTTTTCAGAACCATGAAAGCTTCCCTTAATCAACACCGCGGCGTTGGTGTGCTCGCGAAATTATCACGTTTACCTTTCATTGTCCACGAAATGCATATTCTGTTTACTTTAGGCCATTTCATAATCATTTTTAGTTCTCTTATGTAAACTAATATGGCTGTAGAGCTAGGGCAGTAATCAACTAACTATCAAAAGGACATTTTAAAACTGGAATAATTATTTATGCTCGAAATTAGGTATGTTTTATATAACAAAGTCGGAAAGAAGCGTACGACCCGCCTTATGTTTATCAGTTACCGTAACCCATTGCAATACCGAAGCATTGCCCGCCTTAACGGGGGAGGGACAGATAGAGGGGAAAGGAGGAGCGGGGGTTCGGCTTCCGGCTCTTTCGCTCGTCGTAACAAACGCAGCTATAATAGTTATAATACGCCGATATTCTGTGAGAGTGTGGTACTGCTCTGGTCAAGCCAAGCAATATATGCGCTATAATAAATTCGCTAAAGCTTCTATCCCATATTAATAGAGGATGTCAGTCTCGTTAAGTTATACAATACCCGTACTATGATTACTCCGACCGGAGGCCAGGGTGCAAGCGACCAAAATGGTACAATTTGGGAACATGATGAAAATGCCCGAGGACAGCCTTTTGTCCTACAAATATGGAGTGCAAGTATGGTTGTCCAGTACGGCAAGGTCGGTTATGCCGGTTTCTCGTTAGAAACAACCTGCATGTCTTTGTTATCAAGTGTAACAATAAAACTCGCAAGTATGCGATTTCGTACATCAAATACACTGAATCGATTATGGAGTATCGAGTTGGTGTCAATCGATTAAAAATATCGAGGACAGCGACTATTGTTCGAAAAAATCCCGTCATTCTCCGGCCGTGAATGGACGACTTTAACAGTGGGTAATTTTAATTAGGGCTATGACTTTGAAAGGGAATGTGGAAACGATGTTATAAATAGAAATTTCGATTGCGCAATTTGCTAATTGCAATAAATTTAGGTCGTTCCAATGCTTTGAACAACTCCTTGCTGTAGACATCCCTGCGCCTCGACTCTGATAATTCAAATTTCAGGTAATTTCATAAAATAAATATTGGTTATTGTCACTATTGACAGTTTTGGTAATTTAGGTACTTTGTTTACTTAACAGAAGCGAATGATAAATCGACCAATTTCGAAGCATTTCAACATTTCTTAAAATTTGTACATACACAAAGAATTTGTACTAATAAGACATTATTATCACAAATTCTTTGCATTAACATGACATGAGCCATTTTTCAAATACTATTAAAAAAAAACCAACCAATTCCTATTCCATTGGTGTACAGATTATATAAACTGCAGATGTAAGGCACCCAGACCTTGGCAATAAGGTACAACAAGCTTAAAATCTTAAGTACTTTTAACCCTTCTAATAAGAATAACAAGTTGAGAAGCGCACTCGACTTAACACCGGCGTCTGAGCGCTATCAATGCCGCACCTCAACCCGACACCAACAAAGGGGGTGTTGTGTTTAAACGACTTTCCATTGTTCGCGGTCTCCTGTTACCTGCTAGCCACAAGTGCCAGTCAAGTTACTTAACTATTTTGACAAGAGTGAATGTGGCCAGAGTTGGTACTACTCTATCTATCTATCTCTATCTATCCTATCAGAGTTATATTAATTGTACAAAAGTTGTTCGTGAAACGGCGCACGCGACTCTACATAGCCGCTTACAGCTCTACCATGACTTTTACGCTCAGCAGTTGCTAGCGTCCATGTGGAATCCTACTAATATTATAAATGTGAAAGTTTGTGAGTGTGGATGTATGTATGTATGTATGTTTGTTACTCCTTCACGCAAAAACTACTGAACGGATTTGAATGAAATTTGAAACACAGATAGTTTATAACCGGCATTAACAAATAGGATACTTTTTATCCCGATAATCCCGAAATTTTTGTTACGTTAAATACTACGCGGACGAAGTCCGTGGGCACAGCTAGTTTTAATATAAATTGTATACAGCCTATACAAAAATAAATAACTAAATTACTCCAAGTTGCATTCCAAATTTTTTTCATAGTCCAAATTAAAGACAAGCTAATAATTAAATCAATTATATTTCGATCCAGAGACTTAACTTTAACTCAATACCGACTTCAAAAATAAATAATATCTTGTTAATATCCACTCCGTACGATTTGAAAGAGGTCCTTTATGTTCGTAAGTAGCCTCATTATACGTCAGTCGTACCAACTAACATTACATTTCAATATTCAAAAATAAGTCTCATTGCGTTCAATTACAATTCGGGCCAATAAAACGGCAAATGAACGATATTTTACAAAACGTAATACGGATACGGATTCGAAAAGGTTAACCCCAAACTAACGGTAAATCAGTAAATTGCCGCTCCGTGGTAGTTGGATGACAAAAAGCCTTCGTTGCGGGACACTTATTTAGAAACTGATATTAATTTCAACGAGGCCACGGTTCGCGTGCCTCCTCCTGCCTCCCCGATGTGCCTCGATTTAGAGGCTAAAGCGATATATTGTGTACAATACACAGAATAAAAGCTTTTGTGGTGATGTCTGTCTATCCTAATAAAAATCCGTAAAATCTAGGAATAATGAGAATTCATAATGCTGTTATGTTGAAACAATGTTTCATAAACTTAAGTACTTGAACTTTGTGAAAAATATTTGAAAACTGAAAACAAAAACTACAAATAGTTTTCATGAAAGTATTAAATAGAAAAATGACAAAAAGTGTTGGCCCATGAGGGGATCGAACCCGCGACCTTCGCGTTATTAGCACGACGCTCTAACCAACTGAGCTAATGGGCCGCTTATATTAAGATGTAAAAACGCAGATTGTTAGGAATACAAAAGTCACTGAACAATTTCAATCCGGCCTGAAAATTAAGTAGCTTTAAGTAGGTAATATAGTTAGTCTTATTTTTTCTTAAGTTAAAACCGCTCCAATTTTCCATTTGGCCACGAACCGTTGACAATACTTAGTTGGTCTTTATGCAAATGTCAGGCAAAGCACGACATCCATGCCGTCTTTTAGTTAGCGAAGCTTCTTTTGCCTAATACCCCCAGTTACTGTACCTATCAATTTTGTTCATATTTAACGTTAATTTTTAGCATGAAATATACGTAATATTGTTAAAAGAAGTTTCTTTGTACTTTATATTGAAGTTTATAACGATAGCGTGTTTACGACAAAAATAGTTTGAAAAGTAGATGGTATATATTTTGAAAAGCAGGTATTTTATGATTTTTAAACGAAGAATCATGAGTAGATGATAGATAATCATGGGAAATCGACTTTTAATTGGAACTAACTCCCGCCACTGTTACTTTTTAAGCTAGTATCGACATTGGTAAAAGCCAAAGATTTTATAATGATCAGACATTATTAAAAATATTTGGCTTTGGTGAGAGCATTGGTGCGCGAAGATGACGGTGAAGTTAGACCTTCGACGAATCTCGGGTAATGATAAATAGTCGAACCCGCAAAGAATAGGAGTTAAAAGAAGAATTTCCACTACTCCCCGTTGCAAAGTGGGATACAAAAATAAGTCTAGGTACGTATAGGCTCGCACTAAAATTTTGTTGACGGTTGCAAGAATCCTAAAGAAATGAACGCGAACTAACACTACCTGGCACTACTTATTACAGGCATCCGAGTCGAGTTTTAATTCAAACGAGCAAGCTTTAGTCCCCTCGTCACTCCGGCCAAGTGTCTGGCGTACCCAGTTACTCAAACTTCAGTCCGGGATCGGTTCGACGCCTTTTGTTTTGTCATTTGAGCCGCAAGAATCTAATAAACTTTGCCTCTCCCCCTCACTTCAACACACAAGTTCTTGCCATTGTTTTAAAAGCCTGTTTGCCGAGAAAATGAACACTATTGCACTGCATTTGATGTTGTTGGTTATTGTCAGCTCCTTGGATAGTTATGGTACCCTGGTAGTCAAGCTAGACCATTTTATATATAAAGTATTTTTAGATTAAAAAAGCGCTAAAAGGCTAGAATTCATTAATTCATTATATTTGAATTCGGTGCCAAATGTAGTTTGCAGACTTCAGTAAATATAAGAGATAATTGCCAACGTACTTATATTAAATTGAATTGTTTATTTCTAACCATGGCCGTAACATAGATCGTGGTTTAATAAGTATTAAAAGCATAGTAGCATGACGCCATAGGTACTCGAACAAACCTGTCTATGGTATACAGCTTTATTTCCACCGCCCACGACTTCCTCTCTACTCACTAATAAGTATAGCGAGCTTGTAAAAACAACGTAGGTGTACGTATCCCAGTCATTTCTTCGAATAATTATTGTATTTTACGAGTAAGATTAATATAACGTGCCATTTCATAGATAGACATAGTTTGATTCATGTCCTATTCTTGTCGGACGGACATCCGGTCCGGTATAAAACCGTGTCGCATAGGGTGCAAAGACATATTCAATAGGCCGAAATTATAATTACCTAGTGAAGGCAGACGGCATTTAAATAATTTGTTACGATTTTTGTTGAGGCCTTTAAGAATAGCAGAAACAATATTCATGAAAATGTTTGTAAAAATATTACATAGTGGGTAGGTAGGTACCTACTTGATTTATGTTGGTATTTTTGTCAGAAATGGCTGGCAGAAATGAATGTGTTATCGAATTTTGATCAATTTGTTGAATCCTTAAATTCTCTCATCCAAACCCCAATTCTAATTTCGGACTTTTGAGACATTAAGAATATGAACTATTCTTATTTAAATGTTATAATTATTTTTAGTTTTTACTTTTATTGAGGTACTTAAACGGGGATTCTAACCTTAGATTATTCACCGGCAGGTTCGTTCAAGCGAAAAAGCGCTTCCATAACTTTATTTTTCTAAAGTAAAGTAAGTAGGTACCCTAATTAGTGATGTGCGGTTTTAACCGTTAACTCACTCGCGTCAACTTCAGCCGTTTAGTTAACTAAGCACACTCTGCAACTAATATAGTTAGTTGTATGTGAAGATAACCGTGCATGCGACTTTAGTTATTACATGTTTTGACATATTTACTTACCTTCGTTAAATTTTACGGTAAATTTAACATAAACACGGTTTTATTGATGTAAAAGATGAAAGAGAACTGAGAATAAGTTATTTTTAAAGTTTAGATTGTAGTTGACATGTTCTAGTGCTGCCAACCCTACCTATGTAATCACCAGCAACATTCCATTTGCTAAAGCTTACGTGTACCTTTACATTTTACTGTCATTGTCATCCTCAGTCCATACAAGTTTCATACAATAGCCCCAATTCGTGATGTTTAAGTTAATTCGCTGTTTATGTTTGCAACGGTTCACCCCAGAAGGTGGCATTTCAAAATAGGATTTCCTCAAAGAATTATTCTCCGTGTTGCACCGTGTTTTCACGCCAGCCTTCGCTTAAGTCATAACGTTATAGACAGTACTTGCTTGTATACCTAATACAAGAACTAGGTATAGTTAATAACTGCATACGTATTACATGTGTGTACAGTCAAGGAACACCTGGCCTGTGGCCGTTAAATATAAATTTACAAAACACTGCATGCGTTGACGAAATACTGAGAAGTTGGAAATCGAAGTCGCGGCTTATATTCGCGTTGCTATGCGAATATAATGTGTCGGACACAGTAGCGGAAACGCTGTTACATAGACAGGTACTCTTTATATCTTGTTTTCTTTTTCTTAATATCACGTTTTTATATACCTAAATAGATGGCGTATACCACGCGGACGCAGACGCGGACACTTTTTCACTGATTTCATGAACTTTATAACGAAATCATACGGTAAATTCTACTGTTTGGACCCGAAAATAGTTCGTAATAAATACTAACATTTTTATTAACGCAAATCAGGATACTTTGAAAAAGTTTATATGGCTTACGGAATTTTAATAAAAGTTTATCAAATGAGCTCTATCATCGACATCGTGCTTTAAAGTGAAATAAGTCTTAGTAAAGTTAACGAAGCATCATTTAACTGAGATTCTTGGATCCTCTCGTTTTCAGGTTAGTTCTGCGGACGTTTATAAATATTTGAGTGCCGATATTTTAATTTATTTAATTATGAAATATTAGACTCTCGTGGTAAGTGATACAAAGTACTTATCTATATATATAAAAAATAATGTTGGTCTGTATGTCCTTTATAGAATCTTAAACAATACATTTGATCATGTTCAGCAAAGTGTTGTGCATGAGCCCACAAAGGTTTCTGAGTTGGTACGACCAATATTGTGATGGAGATACATTTTTATATAAATGCTAGTCTATACATTTATATAAAAATGTATCTCCTTCGTCATCGTATCACGCGTGAATGGGTGGAACGATTTCGCTAATTCTTTTTGTTATGTTTATTACTGTCAGGAGAAGGTTCTTATGAAAGAAAAGAAATAAGAAAGTTGAGCGGAACAATTCGAATTCAATATTCAAAGTTAAAACAGGACAACGTCTGTCGGGTCAGCTAGTACCTTTTAAATATAATTTAATACCCCTTAATTATAGTTAATAGAGATGTAATATTTTAAAGTATAATAAAGTATCAATAATATTAGAAATGGCCAGTATAGTACGAAATTCTCATAGTCAGGCAAGTTTAAGGCACCTACAGTTTACCATGTCAATGTAACGATAAGATTATATTTACACAATGATGTGTGACCCGACATTATGTTTATCTGACACTAAGGTCCATAAGGGCCGCACACCAGCTGATAATTATGTATGTCAGAATAATCTTGAAAAACATTGTCGACTCCTAATTAGTGGGACGATATTTTTTTTCACATCAAATCAGTGATTTTAAAAATTAAAATATATACATGATATACCTATCGAATAGCGGATGTAGGTTGTATTGTGCTTAGAGCTGTCTTGTTCAAGGAAGTTTAGGAAGACAACAGTTTTATAAGACATAACATAAGATATTTCTTTCTTATGATATGAAGCGCTTAGCCATTGAAAATCTTTTTTATTCGTTGTGTTCTTTTCCTTGTGGTTGGCACTTCTAAATATATAAATATGATTATTTTGCACGGATTTGAGGAATTTATTCAAGGTAAGTAATGTAATATTAAAAAAATACCCGTTATTCAAAAATAGTACCTATAAATATGTAAACTTTGTTAAGATATATTTTAGTAATCAGAATGCAGCTTTTGATTGGATGGAGCTCTTATGGTGTGCACTTCAAAAAACGACGCAAAGCTTCGAGGTAATTATGCTATCATTTACAATGTTATATTGTATACTTGTTTAAATCTAAGCTACGCCATAATAATCAGTAAGCTAGTAGGTAAGTAGGTAGGTATGTGTCCCCACGTCATCTTAAAGATCCCATTACTTATCCATTTCGTTCACACATCAAAGCGGTTTCAATGTTCTGCGGCAAACTGTATGCGGCCGAGATGATTGTTACAAGTCAAATAAACCTTTCACTCCATTGTGCGATTTTGAAATATAAGCTTTGTAGCTTTTGGATTTTGATCCAGTTTGGTACCTGTGATCAGCGTTTTAATACAATTCACTTGTATAAAAAATATGATTTTAAAGAACATTTTACGAGATTAAAATCGTAAGTCAGCCAGCTGACACTAAGGTGTACCTAAAATAAGTTTAAGTTTTGTTTTATCAATTTTATGTCGAGATGTTTCGAGCAAATCAAGCGATATCATAAACGATACCTGACATCTAACAACGATATAATATAAAACAGCTAGCACACCGCGAGATATTATATGTAAAAATATCTCCACGTATCTCTTATGTCAAAGACGCGCATCAAAGGAACCATCCCCACTAAATGTTGACGTTACGGCGCGTAATTCGCTTCGCATTACCAAAACGTAATACTGTAAAAATTATACAATGTTTATTTGCGCAAGAGAACAACAAACAGACAAACACTAGGATAAAGAACCACACGCATCACCGAACCGTTTGAGACATGTAAGCAATTTTTAAGGACAAGAGTCTATTATGTTCTATTTCGTTTCTCGGCCGTGTTGATCTATACAAATAAATAAAATTGGAGTGTCTGTTTGTAATATCAAAATAACAACTTTTCACTAAATGCATATGAAAGTACATACGATACCTATAGCAAAAACGCAAATTAAAAATTTTTTGTCTGTCTGTCTGTCTGTCTGTCTGTCTGTCTGTCTGTCTGTCTGTCTGTGTGTTTGTTCCGGGTAATCTCCGAAACGGCTGGACCGATTTCGACGGGACTTTCACTGGCAGATAGCTGATCTTATAGCGGGTAACTTAGGCTACTTTAATTTTAGAAAAACAATTAGGGTTCCGCGTAAAAAAATAAAAACACTTGAAATCAAAGAGTATCTCCGAAACGGCTGGACCGATTTTGACGGGACTTTCACTGTTAGATAGCTGATGTTATAAGCAGTAACTTAGGCTACTTTTATTTTAGAAAAAAAAATATTAAAAAAATGGGTCCCGTCTCGCGGGGTCAGAACGCGGGACCGGGCTTTATTGTTAAGTTAAATTCCACGCGGGCGAAGTCGCGGGCTCAGCTAGTAAATAATAAACCTTGTAACACATATTTATTAAGGTATACTTTTTATTGGCGAAAATGGAATATACAATGATGATGAGAGTACGCGTTCTTAAAGCCTCAATTAAACATCCTTTCCTCAATGTGTTTTTTTAACCGTAGTCTTGACATAAAATAAATCATTGGGTAGTTAAGGTCAAGAACTACTTAATTCAAAAATAGGCTCAAAATATTTGTCACTTAGGTGCCTATTATGATTTGCATATGAAATTGACCGCCTACTTATTTTCAATCTTTATAAATGCCAACGCTTTATAATGTTGCAAGGTATTAGTAAGTTGTGTATAATTATCAATCTAGTGCATATAATTATTTGCACTGTAAATGAGTGGCTTTAGTCTGTATAGTGGCTTCTTAGGTGGGTCATGTGGTCGGCATGGAAGCTGATAGAGCAGCCCTTCGGCAAACTTCGTGTTGTCACGTCCCACGCAAGATTGATGCGCAAGCGACGCGAGACGCTTCGAATACGGTAATTGAGCTTACTCGTACAACTTCATGCCAACCGTGCATTGAATGTCGACTTTACTGCTTAATGTATAAGATTTGAATTTCAAAGTGAGTTCAGTAATTTTTTATGATAGTGGGTTTTGTGCTCTTCCATTTGTAATACATACATGTGAGTAATGTTATTTTATGGGGATTTTTTTCTTTATTTAAGGAGTTTTTTCGCGAACCTAAAATGCCACTCCACAGTGCTTCCATATAAGTATTATATTCATAAATTAGTTTACTTATACTATAAATATATAGGCAAACTCTGTAGCTCTTCATGGACTACACAGTCTGTCCGAGCTTGAGAGCTATTTGAAGGATACAATGATGTCAATCACATAACTCTCAAATCACGATCCAACCAAATTTTACACATTTAAATATAGGTTTAATATCTATCTAGCTCATTGCGTTACGGTCATGTAAAAACAGTTGTAATTAGGTACCTATAATAGTTCATGGGATCAACAGAATTAAACTATAGTTCAACCAACGAGTTACGCAGCTAACAAACAGTGCAATCCTACTAATATTATAAATGTGAAAGTTTGTGAGTGTGGATGTATGTATGTATGTTTGTTACTCCTTCACGTAAAAACTACTGAACGGATTTGGATAAAATTTGGAACACAGATAGTTTATAACCGGGATTAACATATAGGATACTTTTTATCCCGATAATCCCGAAATTTTTGTTACGTTAAATACTACGCGGACGAAGTCGGGGGGCACAGGTAGTATTCCATAAAAAAAACAGTGCAATACTTCGTTGCCATGGTAACTCTTATCGTTGACAATGACAATTAGCAAACTTTGCATTATTTCAATTTGTGTATTGTGATACGATGACCGAAAAGTATGGGCCTGCACTTTGATTGTCCAAAGTGGACGGCCACATTTTTTATTGTATTGTAATTAGATGTATTTGTATTGCTATTTGTTACCTGACACTGGCGAAATACCTATTAACCTGGGTTGCCATATTTTTAAAGAAATAAGAAATATACCGAAATGTTACTATACTCAGATTTTTCAAAAAGCTTGGTCCATCCCGCTCGTACACTAAAAGGTACGTTACTAACATCGAAATGACCAGGTAGATACAACACAGATTTATTTGTGTACCACAAGTCACAAACCTAGATCACTAACCCGATTTATAATCGTGCCGTTAAAATAGGCACACTACCAGTAATGCGTCAACGATATACCTACCTACGAGATGATTTTCGATTGTGTACTTCATGGCTATTGTTTTTAGAGTGCATTTGTATTGAAAGTTAACAAGTTTATGTACTGAGATACTGATTTATACTATAATGTAAGTACCTATGTGCATTCGTAGCATTTTGCATGTGGTGCACACCTGCCAACCGACAAAGGCACGTAGGGTTACCATTTTTAAAATAATCTGCATATCTCGAATTATTCTTGTTAAGGAGAAGGCGCCTGTCTGGCCCGCGAAATTCAAAATTTTCGAGTATTTTTATAGTTTATCCAAAATCTGAAAACATTTAAGACAACATTTTGTGATTTGCGACAAACACAGTATGCAGTACATTTATTAATACATTTATTTTACTCTAAATATTATGACGGTGGATATGATACTAGTTAATCACTAAATATACAAAAATTACAAGATTATCTGGATAGTTGTCGTTCTTTAAATGTTTTAGAGTAAGTTGGATATATTAATAAAGGCACTGCACACGGTGTTTATCGCGAATTACAAAATGTGCCTTTTATTATTGTCAGATTTTGAAAAAAATCTAAAAAAGACCTCAAATATTTGATCTTCGCGGGCTAGATGGGCGCTTTAGCCTTAAATTCTAAATCAACTGGTACTTACCAGCCGACGGCCTGGTAGGTACAGCTTAAGCCTACTTTAATTATGTAAAAATTAACCATCTACAATATTTAACCCTCTCCGCCCAATCGCATTATTTTTCCTTGATTTTTTATACGTAATTATAATGCCGCCTTAGGCATATTATGAACGCTTATTACGAATATTATGACGGTGATGTTGAGACTTTATAAATGTGAATTAATTGCAGGCAAATAAATTCCGAAAAATAAACAATAATCTACGAATATAGTCAATAATTGCGATAAGTAATATTGATAAATAGTGTATTTAAGAGTTTGGATGCTTTATTAAACTAAAAGAAAATATATAAATAAACAAGTCATGTTTTCCTAGGTTTCCTTCGGCAACAGTAAAAAAAAAACACTTAAAAAAGTACCTAAGTATGCATGTTTTTTGGATATTTTGACAAGCACAGGTAGGCTGTGGTTTGTGTTGGGGAAATGGGAGCCCTGCGTAAAATAGGGTTGTTAACCCGGACGAAATGATAACCGTTAGTTAGCCGATCCTGCGCGGGCACACCTCAGATGCATTTTACGAGACACACGGGATGTCATATAAAATTGAGTTCATTTGTATAGAATTGAATTGAGGTAAGGTTTTAACACACATGCGGTCTAGCTGCCGTTACTAGATCGCAACTCAAATTTGAGTGCTGCTTTGTTTAGACGTGCTGAACCACGGTTCAAACAGATAAATATGACTTAAATAATTGAGAAATATTTCAGTATTCGGCCGCAGTAGCCAACTTTATTGAACTGTCAAGCGGAGATATACCTCACGGGTTATCCATTAAAAATGAATAAATAATAGATTTTAACAAATTTTCATCTATCTATTGACCGAAATCGAGACTTCAGAGTAGGTATTCTACTGATACCTACCTTCTTACTCCAAAGCTTACTATGCAATAAATATATTCGAAAGATTATATACGGCTTGCTACCTATAGCTAATGGCACTATGTACCTCTGTTAATTGTGTACTAAAATTAAAAATTACGGACCGCCAGTGCATTCCATTCAAAGGCAGCTCAGTGTGTTTCAAAGTTTCAACTTTTCCACAATATGCACACATTAACACTGAGATAACTGCATTACCAATGAACAGAAGGCAATCAGGGGCTTATTATGAAGTTATTTAAAATTTGTCATCACTAAGCAAATTTGAATTTTAATTCAAAATACAAGATATTTCTCACGCCTATATACAAATAAAAAAAAACAATAACAAAAAAAAATATTCGAACGCTAAAATGTTTATAAATTGCAATTTCACAACATAACGAAGCTATCCATTTAGTCAATTTTGTATTATTTCAATTGGGTTTATTAATTCAAATTAGGATTGTCAAGAATTATTTCAAACTTTACCGCCGTTCAAATTTTAGTCCGGCTACAACTTCAGGAAGTGGTTTAAGATTTTAATCTGCAAACATTTGCTGTGATTATGCCTATATTTCGTCGCCGATATTATCATATTACCTACGGCGGCGACGGCCGTTTGCCTATGGATTTCTAACTTTTAGTGTTGGAACTTACGTCATAGTAACAAACAATAAGCACAGGACAGTGAGCAGGAAAAGTTCTAAAAAATTGCCAAATAATTCACTTTCAAGCTTATGTTTAACCTACCTAAATAAGATAATTAATTCCGAAACAACAATATTTCCATAAAAACTCTATAGTACCAGTACCTAGGGACAATTTAGAGGTGCGCACAAGATTGAAAAATTCAAAGAGTTTTTACAATTTTAAAACATGTTGAAATACATTTTAATATCAGTTCCAAATAGAGTATCGCTTATCTTGGTTGGGGCACTATATTTTTTACATAATATATATTATTTAACATTATATAATAAATCTTTATTATTTTCAGATAATTTAAAGTGAATTCAATCGGCGCCCCTGTCCATCACCATATATGATAAATAAAACCAAGTTAGTGATAGCTTACTAAACTCACCTACGTGGAATTACAGCCTTATTTAGACTCTGCAACGTGCCTGAAGGAAGCGGTTCCTATTGCGTTATATGCAATTAAAGGTCGCACGCTAAGTTTAAATAGGTATCCGGTACCCTTAATTAAGGGCATCGTGAACGTAGTGAGTGATGATTGGAATGGAGTAAGTATCAAATTTGATACCACCTTTTATAATGCCAATTTATTTAAGAATTTCAAACTTTTACAAAGTGATATATTATTTTTATTTGTTTGCACTGTGCAATAATACATTTTATACTTTATGAAACCTATTCGTAATAGATAAAAAGTTACTATGCCTAAGTCATAACTGATCGCCAATGCATCGCCAAAACAACTTTTAGGAGGAGAAATTTCAAAAAAATATAGTAATTACAGACTAGATTATCTATAGTGTCATAAAACATCTCACGCGAGAAGATACCCTCGGTTTGATTTAACTATTGTTTGCCATGATAAGGTGATAACAATATTCACCTACCGAACGTTGAATTAATTTCACAATTTGTACATACATCGAATGTAAAAGTTTCAGCGGCGGGAAAAATGGGAACGAACAATTTTTCAAAGACGTACCGCTCGAAGCTCTCCTCCGATTCGAAAAGTTTTCAACTAATTTAACGTCGAAAAAGTTTGTGTGCGCTATTTGTAACTGCACTTGATTGGTGCCCTCTGTGTGCTGGAGTCGCGAGACTTACGGGAGAGACGACCGCACGTGTCTGCCGGAACGTGCGTCCGCGCGCACGAACACTGACGGACTGCCAAGACAGAGGCACGCTTGGCGGGAACGCACTCGGAGGCAAAGTTAAACGATGACTGCATTCAAAGGATTAAGCAACTCGTTGCCGGCCGGCAGGCTCCGCTTGACTTGAAAATCACATGTACTGGCCTATCATGAGCTCTTTTCGGGTGAAGACATTTAGGACTATAGTCGTGGTTTTGGTTGACTATTTTTACCTACCTAGTTAAAAGGACAATCATTCAACGTGCACTATCTATCAACATTGCTATGACCTAAACTAAGACTGAATACGATACGTGCTTTATAAAGTTCATCGAATCGAAGTGCAATATGAACAGTGCGTGATATCCTAAAAATACCTATCAATTATTTTCTCGTAGAGTGACTCTACACGGTACAAAAATACATGGTATACTAAAGCAAAGCTTACAAATGATTATAGGAATCTAAAAATCCAATTTGTAGTCATATTGTTTACACATTTGATTTCCGATATACATACTTAAGAACTTATATGATATGTATATAAAATGAGACCAAACACTACCTATATCCGGTATAAGAACAGCTACTAATTTGTGTCATATAAAACCTAAGAATCGGTATAAATTTTACAAGCATCACTTAGAGCTGCAAGCGGTTCGACACTCTGCAAAAAATCCCGCCGTCGTCGTCGCATCGTCGTCCACACGTTTTTGATACGGCAAAGTTTCGGTCCGACTAGGTTCTAAGCTCCGCCGCACTAGCAGAACTTCGGAACGAGAGACCCTGGATTAACGGTCACTGCAGATCTTCACACGAATATGTTATAGTCCAAACTTAACGTGGGGGGTCTTGTAAGTTTAGAAAAAAATAGATTCACATTTCTCTACATTTTTTACCTACATTTTGAGCTAGAAAATAAATAAATGGTGACATATTCTTATTAGTACCTAACTTGAATGTATGAAAAATATGTATTCTATGAGCTGTAAAAGTTTAAAACTTCTGCGGCATCAGCCTATACAGTTATATTTGTCTTCCCCTTTGCAACGAAGGGAAGTAGAATCAATATTTTTTGCTTTTCCCCGGGTTTCGTTGCGGGTCAAAACCCGGCGTCATCATTGGGCATCATTGCCGATCATGGCTTACAGGAGTACCAGTTGTAGGGTGTGCAGGCCTTGTACCAAATCACATTGCAACAATTTAGGATAGATAAGTTGGTACAAAGATCCGAATCTACTATACTTTATCTACACCTACGAGAAAGTGTTAGTAGTACTGTCATAGAGCAACGAGCACTTATAAGAAACGGCTTAACACGCTGGCCGGTAAAAGGATTAGCAATGAACTTAGATGCGGGTGTGAGGTAATAACTACTTCAGATTAGGGCCAACAATCCCGCTCACCCACTAGGGATTCCTGACTTAAAACTCTACACTGTGCTTTAGTGTATTGATTGCGAATGTACATGCACTTTTTTCATAATTAGTTCTATAATTAAAATGAAACGTTACGATTGCATGTCTATCAGGGGTTCGATCGCACTAATTTTAAACGAAATTACCAAAACAAAACCACAACCAAAAACGTTATGTTATGCACATTTCGTATCGCGCTATTATTTTAACGGAAACGAATTAGCTTTATTTTGGAAGATACGTTTGTCAACGTATTGCGTTACTTTTTTGAATTAGTTCGTCACAAGCAACTTTTCAGGTATGGTAAATATTTTCAGAATAGTGCGGATCAAATAATGCAATACATAAGAACTTCATTGTTTATTAACAATAAAATAGTGAATTGACAAGTCGTCTCTACGCCACTGTTAGGACTTTTGATTGTTACCACAGGTTTTACTCACAACAGCCATTTTAAATTATAAATGAACATATTAAAACAGGAACGGGGAAAAAAACTCGCAAGCAATTTTTATAAATAATAGCCACTTTCAACTTGAAACAGTGGACGTTAAAAAACAAAACGGGAAACATTGTTTCTTAGTCAAAATAAATTCGGTCCTCAGTCAGTGGCTTGAAACATAGGGTCCTAAGTAGTAAAGTATGTAGCCTATCTGCGGAGCCACCTCTAGGATCACACTTTAAGTAACATTAATCGGGTTTTCTTAGCACTTCAACCATCTACAAAACGTCTTAACTGCTTAAAATATGTACACAAATTTACACTTTAACGCTGTAAATTTAGAGTGGTTTTTCTATGGATTTTTGTAATGAACCCTGAGTTGCCCGAAGTGTGTCCCGTTTTATGGTATTAAATTAAAATGTAATAAGTAATTATGATCTTATTTAGTTAGTATTAAAATACAATTTAAACGTGACTTTCCGCTGGTGAAACATGTGCACCGATTTATATTGTTTACTCTATTTTTTAGCACCACAAAGTAGAGGCAACAATCACTAATCGATGCAGATGTTTCCTCACGGTTAGAGGTACGCCTATTATTTGATATGCCTATTCTATGTACACCGGACAAGATGCGTCGATTCGACATGCGAGCTATAGTAATTATAACAATGTAAACACATTATTAAACATCAATTGTATATTATTTTGTGTTCATTAGGCCACATGAACGTGTCAAAAACAATGTCCTAATACCGTTGCAAATAGATTATTCCAAATGAGAATAGTGTTCCGTTGTGATTATCACACAATGAGCCCGGAATGGGACACAATCGGTGCAACAATGGACAATCACGTAAGGGACGTAGAGCCGCCAGTCCTAGTGTTGCCAGGTTTACTGATTTCCCAGTAGATCCTCTAATTTCCTGCACCACTAAGGCTCACTTCAACGTTGTTATGGGGGACTTTAACGGCAAGGTGGGAACCCAGAGTGGCAACGAATCTCGAATAGGCCCGCATGGTTATGGAGTCCGAAATCACAGGGGGCAAATGCTTGTCAACTTCCTTGAGAAGGAGGAGCTGTACTTAATGAATTCTTTCTTTAAGAAACAGCCTCAAAGGAAGTGGACATGGCAAAGCCCCGACACTGTGACAAAAAATGAGATCGACTTCATCATGACGGATAGCAAGCACATATTCAGAGATGTCTCAGTGATCAACAGGTTCAATACCGGATCCGATCACCGACTTCTCCGAGGCTCTCTGAATATCAACTTGAAGCTTGAGAGAAACCGTCTGATGAAGTCCACGCTCCGGCCTAACCCAATTCAAATCATGGCGGGCACTGAGAAGTTTCAGCAGCTTCTCGGGGATAGATTTGTTGCCTTGGAACCCACTGATGACACTGACGAGACTCTACATAATCTGGTCGAAACGCTGAGGGACGAAGGCATCAAGTTCTGCCAACAGCAACGTACGGGCAAGAAGTCTAAACTCTCGGATAAGACTCTCGGGCTGATGACAAAAAGACGGGAAACCACCCAAGCGACTTCGTCAGAGAGGTCAGACCTGAATAAGCAAATTGCGAAGATGGTACGGCGCGATCTTCGGAGCTCCAACACTCGCCTCATTGAAGAGGCGATAGAGCGAAACCGAGGGTCCAAAGTATTCACTCAGCAGCTTGGCAGGAGCCACCTGACGAAGCTTAGAACGCACGACGGGAGGACCGTATTGTCGAAGCCGGAGATCTCTGCCGAGATAGAGGATTTCTACGGCCGTTTGTACGCTGCACATGCCCCTCATATTCGACGGGACGACCATGATTCCAGAGCCACCCTGACACGCCACTATACCAACGAACTGCCGGACATCAGTCAAGACGAGATCGTGTTGGCTCTGAGGCAGCTTAAAAATGGAAAAGCCCCCGGTGAGGACGGAATTACATCAGAGCTTCTGAAGGCAGGAGGAGCCCCTATTATACAGGAGCTAGGGAACCTGTTACATTACAAACAGACACTCCAATTTTATTTATTTGTATAGATTTAAAGGCTCTTGGGATAATAGGCAAAGGATACAATTTATAATGTTAAATTCAATTTTAGCCTTTGTGGTTTTAACCCAAAAGTTTTTCTTGTTTTTATCCTGTTTATAAGGCGGATTAAATTAGATTCTCAAATATAAATTTTATGGAGACGAATCTATTTCTACGGATGTGCGATCACCACGGGCACTTATGACATTTTATAAATTTACGATTTAACTGTAACGTTAAAACCACAATCAAATTTTACAACTTCTCGTTTTTGTTCAGAAATTCTCTGAACGCTTATAATTGCTTAACCGAGACCAAAGTATAGTTTGAGCATCCGCGCGTACTGAACGAATCGCGGTGACCGGGCTATGCTTTGCTGTTCACGCACGTCTTTCTGGAAGCGGCATCGTTAACCCGTACCTAGTAGTCAGGGAGGCAGAAGTCATTATGAACCGCCATTTCGAATTCAATTTAAAACTGTGCACATGAGAGGTTTGTAACGACAAATAATGGGCGCAGCATAAACTCAGAAGTGATAGGTATAGCAGGCTGTTGAATCTCCTAGATTTGAATTGCACTGGCATTAATCTTGTCAAAATCGTAACATTGTCGAGCGCGGCGGGGCGAACTTCTAAAACAATAGCTTAAACGAAATAAATAGCCTTCATGAAAGTATAAAGAAAAAAAATTGGCTGAAATAGTTCATTTTACACGTCGTGAATACGTAATACGATTTTAATGATTATTTCTAACAATAATTAGGAAGTAATTTATCGAGAATATTTTATAGGACAACGAATACAATGATGACACAAGTTCTATAAATAATCAGTCAGTGGTTCGTCCCAATTAATTCAAATCGTTCCGAGAAGTGATTAGTAAGCTCAATTGTAGAGACCAGAAGACTTGCTGGTGATGACTTGTCAAAGGCATTTAACGCGATGTCTATCTACCTAAGCTTCATATTTTATTAGTATTGTAAATAAAACCAGCTTCGACACGATTAATCCGTATTAACATAGACACGCTATCACACGATGTTACTGATCTAAATTAATTAATAGAATATAAATTAAACTAGGCTTAAGTGGTATGATTAACTGAAATAAAATGTATATTTTTTAACCTATCTACTTAGCACCAAAAACAAAGCATTTTCAGAACAAAAGATACATATACAACAGACTTTAAACGGGTACGCTGAACAAAACGTTCGTGAATTCAACAACGAATAAAAAAAAAATTATCGAACTTTCTAGAATATTGTGGAAAATCTTTTTTTTATCCACGCTCTCCTGGACTATTATGTAGGATGGTTATTTATGGTGTCACGGAGTTACTCATAGACTATTTTGACGTCACAGATAACTAGTGAGCGCTGCTGCATACCTCGAATCTCGGCTCTACAAACAAATCTTCAATTAAAGGATTACCGCACTGACTAATGTTTGCTTAGCTGCATATCGCGTACCATCATTGCGGAAACTTGTCTTTGAATCCTAAATGGTTTCAATTTGTAACAACACTACTGGGACAGTCCAGAAATTTATAGCAATATGACCTCTCTCTCTAGACAAGTGAACTTGTTTAAATGCGTTTCTAGCAATCGCTATGCTTAAATATACGGGAATGACATAACTTAACGACAGCTATTGAAATTTCCATACAGACTGGAGATAGATTCAGAGTGGTATGAAAAAGGGGAGGCGTTTGTTTTTGAGGGGGACAATCTCATAGGCTCAAAGACCGTTTAGAAATTTTCGCTTCGCTTCTAATGCATGCATAGGCTAGAAATGTTTTATCTGAACAGTGTTATTTTAAGACATTTTTATATTAAAGTCAGTGTCATTTAATATGTCCCATTGACACACATGAAACTGCCATTTTGTTATGCAAAGAGTTGGAATGTGATACAGCGCGCGGTTTTTCTTTGGACATAATTACCGGCGCGGAACCTGACAGGCATAGTTTAAACAAAAAGTGATATACTAACTCGGAACTATGTCATAAAATGTGGTAAATGAGGGCAGTGCACGCAACGGCCCGCGGCCTCAGGCCTACAACTGAAGACGGTACGCTCTAAAAATAGTTGGGGACAGCGCACTGGCACAAAACTTTTGCAAAACGCCTATTCGCCGCTCTCTGTTTACTTTGTTGTAATTTTATTTATTGAATTTTTCGTGATTCGTGTGAGTCGGTGTTATACAGGGTGTTGCAAAAGTCTTAAATAGCTAATACTATGTATCAGTTTTGGGTATAAAAATAGAGACAAGGAAGAAAAATTTGCTCGATATCGGAACTTTTTAAAAGGAACCCGCCTATTCAAACAAAATTGTATTGTATTGTGTACACAATATATTTTTTCCAACAACTTTTTGAATATTCTTCTGGACCAATCTATGTGACAATAATTCAAATGCCCATACCTCAGAAAATATCATATTAAATTAAAATTGTCTTTATTAGATGGTATGATGCCTAGTAAGTATAACATATCTGTATGAATGCCATAATTATCATTTTGAAACCTCCTGTATATCGCTACAGTCATTATTCATTTTAGTAAAATGCGTTTACTTCACTCATTTATCTAACCATACTTGGCAAAATATGGCTTTTTGTTCTACATTCCTGAAGGAAAAATAAGTCTATTATTGATTGTGTTAGTTATAAGACTTGGATCTCGATCTACTATAAAACTATTTTCCAGAATTCTCATATCAATGTAGGTTAAGACTCGGCTAATTGCGTTTACTTAATCAATACATGTAAGGCTGCTCTGAGATTATGCTAGGACTGATTTATTATACACGGTTGTATCCCTACTTTGCACAGTACTGCGCATGCCGTCATCGCAATGACATCAGCTGACGGAAATAATAGATGTCTACAGGAATCTCGCGCGATCTTATAAAGTTCATTTTAGATATAAAATTTTGTATAGTATGTCGTCACAATGACATTTTCAAGATCAAACTCAAACCTCACTCGACTTGAGATCAATTCATTAAATAGGTACGCGAGTCTGAGAAAAATATTACATAATTTTTTTCCTCATCGATACCTACTTATGTTCTTATTATTATTTTATAAATAAATTCCGACAGCAAAAAGAAAACATTATTGCGGAACAATAAATTATGGATAGCAGTTTATTATGGTGTGCGATAGTTATCTGAGCGGCATTTCGGTCTTGGTCGCCGCTCAGCCGTGTTCTCGACTGCTTGCACGAGCCCGCGAGCTTTGCGAAGACACTCGTCCGCATAAATCTGGTGCGCGAGCGACATGCGACTGATAATGTCGCGATCGGAATGTCGCGCGGTCCCCGCCCGCGACGGAAGCGACGTCGCCGCGACACGGTGCGTCAGACGCGGCACACAGCCCTACAATAATGTTTATTTTCCATTCATACACAACTACACTTAACCCCGATTTCTTATCACCGTGTGTAAACAAGTGTGACGTGTAAATTAAAATAAATAGGTTCCAGTGACATTCAATGGAATGTCCTGCGTTTTCTACAGTGGCGATTGCGACTAGTTTTTTTATTATTTTGTATCGCCTTACTGACACCAAATGTATGGTCCCAAAATAAACAACGCTTGAACTATGTGTACCGTACAATAGGCTGGGGTGATCCCAGTGACACCCAGACCAGGGCAAATTATGAAAAGGCCATTTCCGAAATTTTCCCCAGCGGGAATCGAACCCGCAACCACCATGTGCAGCTGCCTACGTTCGAACCATTGCGCCAAGCGGTCGTCGAATGCCGGTACAGTTTCTACAGCTTTATTAAAACTCTTTTATTGAATAGCAGTCTTCCTGTGTGACTCAAAATTACCCAGCAGATGACAGAACGCTACACAGGCCACCACACTGGCATACAGCACCCAGGTAAAGCCTTTATCTCTACATCATTACTGCCTAACATCAGGAGAGTCGTAAGCTTGTTGTTTAAAAAAACTATTACTTGAGATCATTTCTTCCCTTACCCTAAACCAACCACCAATGACCAACCACAAAAACCACGCACCCGTCAGATGTCCCACTATCATTGTTTCACAATATTCGGCCTCCAACAAAGGTTATCTAGGTTCGTACAAACATCGACCGGTACTTATCGGTACTTAAACGTACCAATATTGCCAATTTAATATAATAACCCATTACGGTTGAGAGAGACACCGACTGGAAGTCGGATGTACCGGATCACGCGAGGACTATATTCAATTTCGTAGGGAAACTTATTTTATGCCGACGATGTCGGTCTTGCTCACGGAAAGCACGGAAATTGATCACTATTACATAGATTACAATACTTGGTATGCACACTATAATTTGTACACTTTGATGCCTAATACACAAAGTCTCTGTGAGAAATAAATACACTTTATTTGGAGTAACTTGTTCCTCTACATAACAGTGTAGGATATATTCGTTGTATATACCTGTATAATAATATAGTCCGACTAAAAGTGAATAAATATAATTAATTTATAGAACAAGATGCCTTTCAGTAGGATTGTTTCTTGATCAGGGTGATGAACACCCTGCTCCAAAATACTTACAACTTTTTTTACTACATATTTTGGCCTAGTTAGCCATAACCACTTCATCCGGGGAGGTGGCAAGCGCAAAAGTTCGATTTAGCCACTACTTATTAATCTTTGTCACGTCTAGTGTTTATTATTGAGACTATTCTATGCTCAAAACTATGGAGCCCGCCGCGAGGAGACAGTCCCGCCAAGACTTTGATTTGCGTGAACACAAAGGTAGGAAAAAAATTGAATGATTCCAAGGAAAGCGCTTCAAATTAGGTTAATAACTTTGTTTGAATAAACTTTTGGAATAAGTCGACAAAACTATGAGTAATGTAACTGCCTTGGTTGAAAACTACCTCATTTATACGGCTGGAATAATTTTGGATAAGGCATTGCGTTTTACTTGATATCATTTTACTATTGGATAAAAGATCGTAGTGATGAAAATTATATAACAGTACACACACATGTCATGCAAAGTAGATAAGCCCCTAAATAAGGTGACCGTCACTTTCTGTTATGAAGCGGGGCCGCCCGTTTCGTACAATAGGAGCACTTTATTTTCTGACAACCTGAGCCGTGTGAAGCTGAGGAAAGGAAACGATCCTATAACGTATGGATGACCTTTCATTGATTTAGTTTCATATTAAAAGTATAATAATTTTAGCCCTATTGACGTCCCACTCCTGGGCACGGGCCTCCCCTCAACACGAGGGGGATTCAGGCCATAATCCACCACGCTGGCCCAGTGCGGGTTGACGGATTTCACATGTCTTTCGAAAATTGGTTAAATCTTCTAAGATATGCAGGTTTCATCACGATGTTTTCCATCACCGTATGCAAATGATAATCATATAGAAATTATGATTCGCACCTAGCTTTCGAAAAATCCAGAGGTTCAAGCCGGGGTTTGAACCCGTGACCTGGTAGCAGGCAAGACGCGTGCTTAACCAATAGGCTATCACTGCTGCAGTTTCGTATTAAAATTATATTAAAATTTTATAATTAGCTTAGATGCACGATAGAATAGCCAGCACTAAATAATATTTAAGCACAATAGACAACATACAATTATAAAATGAATACCAACTACCTAAATATCGATTGGTGACAGCACGCAAACCGTACGGGTTTCTAGGGACAGCACGGTAAGGATTTATATAACTACATTTTTATCGATATGCGCTAATATTTTCAAAAGGTAACAAATAAACCACTGATATGAATGTTTATGTTAAAAGTAAAGTTGCTTCAGCATGAATCTTTATATTTGTAATGTTTAATTCAAATAGATTATAATTAGGCAAGACGTGAATGTTTTTAGTGGCCGATTAAAGGTCATTACGATTGTGTTCCGACCTCCAACCCTACTACACTATCATGTTCCAATATAATATTAGAAACTTACGTCTTTAACTTATTTACGATAAGTTGTTGCTACCTACACGAGGCAGTTAGGACCGAGTTCAGCAGCGACATCTATACATCTATACAAATAAATTAAATTGGAGTGTCTGTTTGTAATATCAAAATAACACCTTTTTACTAAATGCATATTAAAGTACATACGACACCTATAATAGACAAGCGAGTATTTAAAAAAAATTGTCTGTCTGTCTGTCTGTGTGTTTGTTCCGGGTAATCTCCGAAACGGCTGGACCGATTTTGACGGGACTTTCACCGGCAGATAGCTGATGTTTTAAGGAGTAACTAAGCCTACTTTAATTTTAGGAAAACAATTAGGGTTCCACGTAAAAAAATAAAAACACATGAAATCCAAAAGTATCTCCGGCTACGGCTGGAATATTCGTCACACGATTTGAAAAATATACATGTTCAAAGATCGATATCGACGGTCTCTATTCGCATGCCTAGTTAATCCGTTAACCCTAAACAATGCACCAGGGGTCGAATTGTCTTGTTATGAATATTATGTTCAGTGCTTTGCGTTCGTCGTGATCATGAAACGTAATAAAATGTTTTAGCATGCACACCATGTTGTTTATAACTAGAAGAATAAGTACTTTATCATTTCAAGTTTTACGCGTGACGTTATAAATGATTTCAAAACGCTTAGCTACCGCTACCGTACCCGCAGTTAGGGACACAACGCAGCGATAGTTAAGGGGTCGAACGTACTCTTTGGAAACATGAACTGCGGGTTCGAACCCCAGTATGCACCTCTGGAATACTCCAGTTTTAAATGCGAATCTCGTTTTCAGCAATGAGTATTACATGTTGAACGGTAAAAAAAGGCTTTCGAAAAAAGGATGAAGTTCGCCAACGTGCACTGGGCGGTAGACTTTTTCCGGATCCCCTTTTGTACTGAGGGGGAATATTGCCGGTTTACCTGATGGCAATTGCCTTGCCACTTTGAGACCAAGATAACATTGGCATAGTGTGGCACTACAGTGCCTACCCCCTATTAAATAACTTTTTAATACAGAAACAGGTTTAACTTAACCCTTCGGAATACAGATTCCCTCCTTTGACTACATCTATCAAGGAACCTGCGGCATCGCCCGACGCGAATAATTCGAGACCATTTCCCATACCCCTGGAAATCGGAAATAGTTAGCAATTTCCCCACTTTGAAGGCGCAAGTGATAAATTTAGGCAGTTATTTGGATGCATTCCAGACATAAGAGTAGACGTTTGTTTTATTATTATGTAATTATTTGATTCATTGATCTGTGTAAAGAGATTAAAGGCGGCACGCTTGTAATTAAAAAAAAATATATTCAATACGAGTACTATGGACGGGTAAAAATAGTTGAATCGTTAGCAGCTTATCTTAAACATCTAACACATGCTGCAGGATGTTTGTACCCTGGCTTAAGCACTATTGTGCCTCCAGATAAGACTATTTTTGCATGATAAGGTTACGAAAATGAAATATTTTATCGGCATCTAGTAATAAATGCAGTTTTGCTGTACTCAGCAAAATGTATTTTGTTTTAGACAGGATTTATAGTGGTCTAGTGTAATCCTATTAAAATATTATCACGAATATTATGTGTTCAGACAAAGGAAAATATAATTAATTACCAATGGCAGAGTGGCGTAAATAGCGTGCCGATTAGATAGCTAATGGACCAATGGTAGATCCCAAAAAACTCAAGATTCTTACTGATTAAGTATCAAAAATATCAACGTATGAGGGTTAAATCCAAATTTGTCGTTTAAGCACTCAGTCTGTTTTCCGATAAGCGTTCGCTCACTTGACCCCGTTCAGCCTAGACTAGTGTCGCTTATACTGCTTGGTGAACTGCCGTAATGTTATAACGTTAGTGACATCTCACCAGAAATTTCACAATAATTTAAAACAGCTGGATTATATTGTAACATTAAACAGAATATATAGGTGACTAAATCATAACTTTTTAGTTTGTTTGTTACTTTTACACTTTCCATTCGCTGATTTGCATTGCGTAAGTACCCACCTATAGTAAACCCACGACTGCACTTTTTATGCCCCATAAAAAGCTTTACAGGTTATCGCTATTGCACTTCCTAATTAAGAAACGCCTAGTCGAGCAAAATAAATGTCTAGTAATTACTAAGACGCTCCTAGAATGTTTAACTTTATGCTTCTTTACATAGTCGTTTATAAATTGTTGAAACTAGCTTACCCGATGGGAAAGGATATGCATTTACGTTAAATTGCCCGCGCTGTGGTCTTCAAATCATTACCGTTCGGTGCTGCACTTGATTCGCTGAATCAAACAAGGGTCAATCATCCCAATATTCCCTTCAACTAATTTAAGCAATAAGGAATCAGTGTTCGCGGACAATTATAAATAATTGCAATGCATTTGGTTCCCCAGTCGCCGTTCAATTTATTCCAATAAAGGCGTCTGGACAATTTAAGACCAGACGAAAACCTTGGAGCGGCTCTAAAATAAATTATAATCGCTCTGCTATTGGACTAATTGGCTCAGTAGGGTGACGTGATATGGATCATGTAGGTATATGATCTTTATCGTGTTCTAAGACAGGCAGAAAATCGTCTTCTGCTGGGCATAGACTTCCTCCAATGACTTCGAGGTCCTCAGACATGCGCATCCATCGACTATTTGCGACGCGTGTTACCTGATTGGTCAAAATCTTTTGGATCATGGCCATTCTAGAACCGTTCATGCCGTAGGGCCATCGGTATCAAACGCATTTTTATTAGTATTATCCGGTTATAAAGAGACGAAAGTATGTTCGGCTCATTGAGGTAAACAGGTGCAAGACAGACTGACAAGACAGACTGATCTTTGATAGCTTTACTTATAATCAAATCTATTCGTTCATTGACACTACATAAAAATCATAGCGGGATATTTTCAGACAATAATTTAAACCTATCATAACATTGTAGATAAGTTGTGCTACTAGCTTATAAATGACACACTGCAATTATCAAGTCAGTTGAGTCACAGTACCGGGAATGCTAAGCTCATCATAATAAAGCGCAATGGTGGACTACTAACGGATGTTATTGTAATAACAAATACTCTACAGATAAGCTTGTATAGAGATGATGATGAAAAGAAACTAAATTAGGTAGATACGTTGTTAAAATGACAAATATTTTTAATGTACATTTTTTAATTATTTCGCACTCCTTCTTTTATAGCTCGAAGAAGAAGGCAGGAAATGTGATTTATTTAGATTTGGGCTTGTTTCACAATGTCTAAATGAATTTATCAACTGTAGCGACCTACCCTACACAACTAATTAATACCTAATAGTAATAAGATTTTAAATTATACATATGAAGTAATATCTGATTGGATAAGTGTGTGGGTCTTGTGGACACCAGGCCCTGGCTTCGAACCCCGGCTCGCATCTCTAGATAATAATTTCAATATTATGATTATTATTATTATTGCTATCCTAGAAAATCTAACCAATTTCGAAAGTCATGTGGAATCTTACAACCCACATCAATCCCTCTCGCATTGAGGAGATGCCCATGCACAGGAGTGGGACATAAAAAAGGCTGTATCATTATTATTATGTATTATTTATATAAACATTAAATCAATTACACTTTTTTTTCAACACATAAGAATTTTTTTCTAAACCCCACATTTGCCGCCTATGATTTCTTTCTTCATCTTCGAAAACCCATTGTTTTCTTTTATTTGCCCATTCTTCTTTCAGGATTTGTCTATGTATTTCCGCAATCTCTAATTGAATTTCAGCCAATTTCTCATATTGACTTTTTGATTTAACTGAAATGAACAAGCTATTTAATTGGTTGCTCATGTTTTAAATGAGCATGAGAATACATTGTGAATACTAATAAAATAACCAATTACGTTCGTCTTCTCTCTTTAAAGAATAGGGCCTCACCCACCTGAAGCAGGTAGTCCCGGACGTTCCGGATTAAATTGATAACTTGTTAGCCATTCCGTAACACGTAAAACGTGAAAATTATCAAAAGACATATTCATACCGAATTAATTTAAACAAATCGGAATAATATAATTGAAAACATATTATACAATATTCAATAATTTTCCATTTAATTTTGACGACAAGATAATTCATAAATTGCTAGTTTTATTAATGTAGGTCTCGTTACGTTACTGGACGAACATAGCGACGACAGACGTAGCTAACTTGCTGTCCGAATAAAATTCAAGCATTAAAATAAGGGAAGGGATGCATGGATGATTGTGAAATACATTATATTAGAGGTAACCTACCTATAGGTACTTTATAATTTAAGTAGCTATTAGTTATTTTATTCCCACATTCAGAAACAACCCTTATATCGTAAAGGTAAAAGGCGAAAGACCCTTGCGTAAGTGTGAGAAGAGCTTTCAATAACTTATATCTGTGCACTGGTTAGTTTCATGATTATAGCCCATGATTTAATTCCATTGAACCGAGTGAACAATTATGAAGCGTATGTAATGTTGTTTAGCTATCAATGGACAGGTTACGTGTTCATCGCATCGCTTAGGACACTAATGCGGTGTGAGATTAATACACGGTCTATTAGGTGTCCAACAACTTCTGGCTGTTCATTCAAGATGATATACTAAATACACTTATTTCGCAAAGAAAGCAGTGTAAATAGCACCTAAAAATACTAATAACTATAATCATACATTGATACAATCTCACAGTATTACGGATTTTGTGATGGTATACTTTTGAGACTTTCTCATGTCATTCTGATGTACTTTTAATGTTGACAGTGGTAACTATTATTTTTAAAACCTCCTTAAATCTTGCACCAAATAAAATTTATCTGATTTTTTTGTTGCTTGATATGAATTACGTGTTATATAAGATTTTTACTTTTGATAGCATTATTAATTTAAAACGAAATACATCGCCAAATGGCATTTTTATTTAAAAGTTACTAGGTTATAATTTATTGCTATTTCCTTCTTATATATATTATTACGAGTACACTGACCATTTTAATCCCTCACAGGCCTATTATAAAATAAATGCAATATATTGAAACAAGAACGTAGGAACTATTCTAATCCAATCCATATACAGACGTTATACCTCTTTGCTGTGTGCTATAAGTAATTATTACATCACATACCGACTATTAATTGTTTTATCAAATGGCTCGGACACATCTCTGGCGCCAGCGTATGTCGGACGATACTCGAATAACTACTCTACAATTAACGATGATATAAGCCGATGACACAATAGACATAACACTTTTACAAGTTAGATTACTTATTGGGACTGAACCTACCAGTATATTAAAACTAGTGTCTGCGCGCGACTTCGTCCGCGTAGACTTAAGTAAACTATTCTATGTGTTAATCCAGGTTATAAACTATTTGTGTTCCAAATTGCATCCGAATCCGTTTAGTAGTTTTTGCGTGAAAGAGTAACAAACATACATACTCACAAACTTTCGCATTTATAATATTAGTAGGGTAATCAGTATGAAATTGATTTCAATACTCGTGCGAAATACCTTGGGTATTATATAGGAACTTAAAATGTATTTTAGGCATTTATATTGTAGGTTCCGGATACACTCATCCCTCTAATTCTCGCCTCCTAACGTCCCACTTCAGGAAACAATCAATTGAGACGGCAAGTACCTACTATCGAAAGTAAATGTATTATGGAATATACGTGTTAAGTTCGCAAACCCGCACTGGTCCAGTGTGGTGGCACGAGGGGACGAGGGGTTGAGCTTCCGGTTTTTCGCACTCATCGTACGAGACGCAGCTTTAACAGCTACTTTACGCCGACTTTCTGTGAGAGGGTAGTACTACCCTAGTACTAGCCCGTGTATAATAATGCTGTAGTCAACTGATAACAGCTTGGCTTATACCACTGTGACAGTTTAAATAAGAGAGTATTTTTAACGCATTGAAAAGACCTCAACGCTAGACCGCAGGGTGGTTTTGCAAGGATAAGGCAACATTTTTAACCCCGACGAAAAAAGAGGGAGTTATAAGTTTAATATGCGGATCTGCGTGTCTGTATGTGGCAACGTAGTGCCCAAGCGGACGAACCGATTTTAATTTTGATTTTCAATTAGCTTTTATATAAACTTCCTTCCTCAAATGTTCTGTCCAGTTGCAAGATTTAACACACATCCATTACAAGTGTGCCTTAATAATCGATCTTATTTATAGGAATGACTCGAATTAGGTCGTCTCAGCCTCGAGTGTCCACTCCAGTGGTACCGGCCGGGCAATCAGTCAATGGCTGCCTTGCATAATTTCAAGCAGGAATCAAGATGCCTTCCATCATTTAGAAGTAGCATTTGGTACTGTAAATATTAACTAAAGTGAAATAAATTGCCAGATAAAGATTAGCCGTATCGTTCCAAACTTACATTAAACCAAACGATCGTTATATAATTACGAAAGCTAAGTGGTTAATTTATACTATTAGGTACATTCATTTGGTACTCTTTGTTTGTTTTAGTTTCGACGGCACATGGAAAGTCAACGAGCTAAATACACTCCGGTTAACCGGATGGATGCCGAAGTCTTGAGGGTACACAGAATCTGGGCGGGCGGGTCACATCCTCGCATAGGTGCATACGCTTTCCAGCATTATCAGCATGTTTTGAAGGACAGCTTGACTTGAGCTTGACCGAGCGGTATGACCGGCGCGGAAAGAAATCGCTTGCACATCAAAAACCCTAACTCTAGGTTCACTACATCTGATGAATTTTATGTTTTAATATTAATTAAGTATATATAAATATATTTACACATAAATTGTTATTTAACCTAAGACTAAACTAAAAACCTAAAATCAACTAAATAAAAACACGTAAACATGGACCAAATAGTCACATAAATTTTAGCATATCGGTCATCAGACATACCCGACATATCTTGCAAACCCTCACATTAGCCAGATAAATAATAGTTGAAATTACAATGTATTCGCTATGCAACTATGACCTCAAACGAGTTCTATTTATTAAATCCGAGTCTACGAGAACCTATTACGGTATTGGAATGAATATAATAGTTTAAATAAAGAACGACTAGTTTGTTTTATAACTTCACACGCTGATCCCGGCACGGATTTTGTATACATTTTACTCTATCCAAGATGTAAAAAACGGTCATTATCTGTCAAAAATGTAGTGTACTTCAGTAATTATTTTTAGGATTACCTTATGAAAGTTTTCAACAAGGTCATAAAACCTTTTTCGAAATTGTAGAGCTCCGTATACGTAATAAAGGGTCGCTAACACGTAATGATAAGAAAATAAATGCTGCTCCGCCTTATTTAAAACTGGAAACAGTTTTTATAAATGGAACCACACCTACTACTGCTGCAAACTGAAAACAACCTAAACCACTCTTACTAGGGTTAGTTTCGGCCTGCAGTAGTACACACGTACTTTATAACGGATTGGTCCCTTCTACAAAACTACATAGAATTATAAACCTAAAGTTAAAAAAGCGCTCTTCAAATTGAGTTTTCTTTTTAAAGCAATAGTCGAGAGCGAAAACGGTCGCTCTCTTTTCCTGTTGCACGCTAGTTAACTTATGGTGGTGACGTGACATTCCAATACTACTGTACTCTTTTTGTTTGATAATGAATTTACATTTGTAAGAGATGCCTAATTTAAATTACAGATACCGACGACGTCTCAAAGAGAATCAGTGTCCGGAAGTCAGTGACGCGGGTGAATAAGTTGTGATCCAAGATGTTCTTAATAGGCCAGTACTTACCTTTAGGGCAGCCAAGCTCATCGGTGCCGTCGTAGCAGTTCGGGACGCCATCGCAGCGATTGGTGTTTGGCAGACACCGGGTCTCGTCGCAACGCATGTAGTCGGACGGACATTCTGAAAACAAATTCACAGGCGTTACATTCATTTCAATGCAATTAACTTTTATGAATGTTGTATGAGTAATTGTAATGCCGTAAATCTTCAGTGGTTATCTGCATATCAGCTACCACATTTATTATTACTTTTGAAACACCCTGTGTAAGGTTTGTCCTAGTATAGTAAGGTTTTGAATTAAATCCTATTGTAATCAAGCATTAGATGGCTCTATAATTGATGTGGCATAATCACATTGCTAGGAACCTTTAAAATAAATATGTGAACCAATCGTACATAAATCAAAGCCTATCTTTCGATTATCTATTACTCGAGGTACTCATAATTTACGGTAGTAACTCTACTAGGAGCTGTAGTATAGTGGTCAAAGTCTACGACATGTATTCTTTAACGACTCTACTAGAATTTATACAATACTCATCCCACAGTCCAACTAATCACACGGTTTTATGAGTAATTACATTAACATTAAACTAATTTAAAAACATGTGATCTGCCCAGTTCTACTGCAGTCTCGCTGTTGCATCGACCACACTAATAATTTGCTGAAGTAGTAGAGCTCCGTAGTTAGTATATCTATATCAGTTGCACAATTATTTTTGTTTAGCTGAATAAGCTGCTAAAATTTTGTAATGAGATCTTGAAAATACATCCTCATTCGATTATTTCGTTTTCAGTGGCAATAGCTTAGAAGTTGTTATAACTTGTAATAACAACAGTGTATTATACCCTGAAGTGTTGTGGCAGCGGTACTCGGTGTGTCCCACGACGATGGAGAATACTCAGTCGGGCCGTTCGTATCTTTAAAACAAAACAAACAAAAAAAACTAAAGGATAAGAAAAATAACAGAAACAAAAATAATATAATAATATAATCTGAAATAAAAACAACTAGTTTCTTAAACATAAAGATTAATCCCGTGCCAATGAAAAAAATATTGTGACCCCAATTATTGTCCCATAATTAAAAATCTGAAGCTACCAAATCTTGATAACAGAGATATTAGTTGAAGGTCAAACGTGCTTATCAAAGGACCAAAAATCTGTTTTTATTGTAACTAAATAAAAATTAAATTACTTTGAATTATCGGATAAAATAAATAGGAAATAAAACGAAAATTACCGCCTCTTTCATCGCAATTCTGTTCGTCATCCCCGAACGGGCAATCGACATGGCCGTCGCATTGTTGTTCCGGGCAGATCATCATAGAAGACGCAGAACAGGGGATCGGGTTTTGACAATTTGGTCTATCTGCCTCCGAGGCCGTTGGGTAGGTATTATCCACTGATTGATCAACATTGTTGTTGTACAAATCATTGTTGTCACCTCTTGGAGGACTGTTGTTATCGAAGCCATCGCCCTCTCCTTCAGGAACGTCGGTATCAGAGGGTCCTGTAGGGTAACTGGGTTCAGTTCTACTGTCCACATTGTTGTCTCCGAACCCATTGTCAACTGGTTGGTTGTCGTAAGAGCCGTTATCGCTCGCTTGATCTGGGTCCTTTGAATCGTAGGTATTGCTCGTTGAATTATAACCGTCATCATTGTCATCAGTTTGAACATCATCGTAGCGACTAAAGCTGTCAGTAGTTTCTGTTGTAGTGCTGGCTGCATCATTGTCTTCAAATCCATTGTCCTGATTGTTGTCGCCGGTTTGATCACTAGTTTGTCCATAACTATTGTCTAGAGTTCGATCTACATTGCTGTCAGGGTTCTGGTCGTCTGTGGCAGCATTATTGTCGTAAATATCATTGGTGCTGGCTGCGGTGTTCGTATCGTAGTTATTTGGTAGAGCTTTAAAGGAAAATAAAATATAAAACAAATTAAAATTAAAATATATTATTATATGGATCGATCGCGCACTTAATGTTTTGGTGTATATGATATTGAACTTTATTGATGCACTTTAAGGTCTTTAACACTACTGTAGACATAATACACGAGTCGAGGGAGAAAGCACTGGTGGCCCTTTCACTCCTAGTTTCCATTCCTAAATACAGGCCCACGTGGACATCCTAGTAGAAAGAGACAACACCGGCGTAAGCGTGTGATCTCCTAACAGGCTCCAGGAAGGATCCTGAGCCTTTTCTTACAACAGTACTGAACAAATAAACAACAATTATCCATGATTGACAAACTGTAACATGGAATTTAACTAAAGGCCGACGCTTACATTAGTACTTGTGTCAAAATTCTAGAGAACCAAATGAATCCTATGATGTTTGGCTCCTTGCAAACGATATTCGTCATTAAAAATAACAGCTGAGAGTCAAACCAAATGCCAATAACTTTGAAACAACCTAACAATACAATATTGTGTGATTTAGAGATCATCTGGTATGTATGTAGGTTCTGCAGTGTTTTAGATGACATTTTACATTACAAGCACCAAGCTACTTTTGATGTTGACTGTACCTGGGTCAATCAGTTGAGCTCTGAAGAACTCATCACGTACAGGGAGCGCCCCCAGCCGGCCGGTTTGTTTGATGTGATTTTTCAGTATATCCGTGATCCTGTCGGTGTCATCGTATCCTGTGGTGACGATATCCAGGGTCACGTTCGAGCAGAAGTCATCGCTAATCAGGGATCTGAAAGTTATGAAAAACGGGAATTAGACTCTTGTCCTTGTTAGTTGAACTGGCACCAATCTTTTGGTGACAATCAAAATTAGTTCCAGTGCTTGTGCTGGATTATTTGTAAAGAAAAATAAACTGAGAGAGGTGTGTGTAACGTCTATATTCGACCGCGTGCAAGTCATTCAAACTTGGTCTACATTGATTTAATTTGTATATCTATGTACTGTTGCTTTCCTTTACGGATGGACGCATGAATGCAATTCTATTGGCATTATTTTTCTAAGGCTGAAGGATGGTGGCATCAATTTTGTACTTACTGTATCCTCACGAGGCTTGACTTCTGCGTGCCTGGGAGCTGGTCAAATAGCAGGTCCACTGCGTTGGCGAGTGACTTTGAGAAGTTCTGGAACTCGGGCGAGTCCCTGTTGGAGTACGCCGGCGTTCTGTACGGCTCCATTACCACGAACGTCACACGAAGTGTTTCTGAAATCACGAAAGGGACCAACATTAATATCAGGTTATAAAATAATTAATACTCTGGCCCAGTGCGGGTTGGCGGATTTCAAACGTCTTTTAAAATTGATTAGATGATCTAAGACATGCAGGTTTCCTCACGATGTTTTCCTTCACCGTAAGCAAGTGATAATCGTATAGAAATTATGAAAATATCAGGTTATAAGCTTGAAAATTACGCCTAAGCCTTTAACGGTGGCTTACAATAGCTGATAGTGAAGAGATGTTATCCGTAGCTAACAGTTATAAGGAGTTTCTGAGGTACATGCCTTTATGTGTTACAAATTTTGTGTTTCGCCTGTCGCACTAATTCAAAGGCCTATTAATATAGTGTGAAACGTATTTACGTGTGCAGATTGTAAGAGTAAGCTGAGAACGCTGTAATTAAATTAAGTTTATAATACTCACTTTCTCCTGCTTCGGGGTCGAACTTGTCCGTCGAGCCGGACCCAGCGCTGTCCACATCATCATCCTTGTTGTCTCTATAAATAATAATATAATTATTTTACCAGACTTTATTATTATTAGTAGAGTATTATTGTATCTGTATATTGTATTGACAACCGCTTGGCGCAGTGGTTCGAGCATAGGCCGCTCGGCTCACTGGATGCGGGTTCGATTGCCGCTGGGCAAATTTCGGAAATGGCTCTTTCGTCATTTGCCCTGGCCTGGGTGTCACTGATCGCCCCCAGTCTACTGTATGGTACCCATAGTACAAGCATTGCTTATTTTGGAACCATACAGTTGGTTTGTCAGCCTGGCGATATTTATTTATTTATTACATAGTCAGCCAATAGGCGACCGAGATTTTGGCAAATATACCTAGATATAGATGTTGAGGTACCAACTGATACAAAATACGGGTAAAATATGGAGTAAATATTATATTTATACTGAGTGAATGTATCTTATATATTTTACGTTTAATTGAAATACCTATAATAATATATTTTATGTTTCCATCATAATAATATTATATAAATATATCGGAACTTACGTGTCGTCCTTGGGCGTGTCAAAAAAGTCTGAAAAATAAAAAAATCAATAGTTTAAAAATTGTGGAATTGCAATAGTTCCAAGGTACCCAAATAATTACTAACTGTGCTAGTGTATACGGAACCGGTATAATAATAATTTCCAATATAATTATATAATGGACTTATATCAATACGAATTACTTATATCAATATTAATTATTATTTTTATCAAATAGCAACTAAACATAAATTGGCACATTTTATAAATTAATTAAACAACGCAAGGCAATGAGGGCTTTCTCATTTCCTTTTAGCGTAAGATGAAGCGACCGACGCACGCGTAGACGCACTGCTTCTGCGCAGATCGGTTAGAGGAAGACGAGTTCATTCATAACGAAGCGCCGATCGCAAAATACATAAAAAAGACAGGACAACGTCTGTCGGGTCAGCTAGAGTTTTATAAAGTTTTATGAAGACAGTAGATTTCACAATAATCATTGCATTAAATTAAAATAGATCTGGTATTTATCATAGCATCGATCTCAATCTATTCTTGCATCTACTATTCTTGTATGTTTAAGGATCGAATGTTTGAACCAAACTTACCAAACCACCCTCGCTTCAGCCGCTTCAGATGCCTGCCGATGCTGGAGTCGTCAGCCTTCACCTCAAGGAACTCATTCGCCGCGTCTTCTTCGCCTTCCCAGTAAATGTCGCCTGCTGATGTTACCTGGAATAATAAAATAATTTCATATTAAACACGGCCATGAAATCAAAATGAGGAATCATTGGGTCAAAACACCGGATCAACTGCCTTCACTTCGCTGGTCGACGTAACTCACAAGACAGTGAAGTAACAATACCCTAGTGGTTCGTGAGGCCCTTGTATATGAGAGGTTCTAGGTTCAATTCCCTCAAGGCCATCAAGCGGTAACATAGATGGCAAGACCTTTGAAGAATAGGTATTAACAGAAATTTATTGGTGTTCTCATTCCTCAAACCTTCTCGAAAAAAGTGCAAGAGAGACAAGTGCAGCTCCAACTGATTATACGTAAGTATATAAAATTTATGAAATCTACAATTTCCTATTCTCCTGTTTCATCGTCAAAAACTGGACTGATTTTAATAGATATTTCAAGAATATTACGTAGTAACTTTAGGTGTGTCTCTATTTCTATATTCGTCTTCGTTTGACGAATGATATTTTATGGTAAAAATCAAAACACTAGACGCATGGAAGAGGTAGATATAGATTGTTTAGTATAAAAATGTTTGCTCTAGTGTGATTATCAAGGGATAAAACGGAGGAAAACTATGTATGGACCGAATGCCGCCCGCATTTCCTTTTTAAACTGATGATGTTAGAGGGTCCTCCTGGTACGTCCGCGCGTTAGATCGAGAAGATAACTAGCACACAAGTGATAACATATCATTGGTAGTCGACTACAACTATGTAGGTATTTATATTTAAGGCCTCATGAGCTGTTTTTGATTTCGCTTTTTTATAGAACTAGGCAAACAAGCGTATGACCTGCTTGATGTTAAGCAGTGACCATAGATACTTGCAATACCAAAGGTTGCACGTAGCTGACTTGAAGGGGAATTGGATAGGGAGAGGTGAAGGGAGAGGGGTTGGTTTTCCGGCTAAAAAGCTTATTTACCGCAGATCTTCCGTGAGAGGGCGGTACTGCTACCTACGTCTGACGTTGGACACCTTTCGGATGGAAAACAAGAGCGTTAAATAAAACCGTAGTAAAAACTCTACTTGCAATCAGTTTCCATTAATTAATCAGACCGATTTACAGAAACACAGTTCATTTCTATTTTGAAACGTAGTGTTTGAAATTGACGTTACTATCTGTGAAATACTATCATCCTGTTAGGAAACACTTGCATGCTACTCGCTATGTGATAATTTCCAAATCATTTCCCACCGTATATGTTTTGTAAATTCACGAGCCACAAATCACTTGTACAAGTTAACACCCCGCGCGCGGTCGGGATTTCGTAAAGATGTATTTATTAACCGGTACCTAAGACCCTTCGCTATTATGTAAGAATAGGTAAATAGGTGTCCCGCTATTGGTCAGGAGCGTACAGCGCCCCGCCTTTATAACGATCTTGATATAACTTCACAAAGTTTGGCTCTGGTAATCCCCGCCTTTTTTACGTTGAAAATGAAAAACATTTCATAGTACTTTTGATTTTTAGTATTGGATTGATCGACGATATAGTGCTCAAGTTTGTTAGGGTTTAACCTAGACTCAATTAAATGTACAGGAAAATTTTGGAAAGTATACTGAAAATTTAACGTGTATTTTTTTTAATTGCCTCAGGACGTTTTTTTAATTAACTGGTATCTACTGATTTTGAACAATGCGCGAAAATAATTTTATTTGTTCACCAGATTCTGGTTGACTTTATCTGGCTCTACACTTCTGTGACTGTCTTGCATACCCACTCTCAAATATGTACCTATAACACTTCAGTGTCTATGGCGTCTCACGTCAATTTGTCACCAAACTGGTGGCACAAGGCTCCTGAATCATCATTTACCTGTCCTATTTCCAAACCCCACCGACACGCCATGCCACCACAAACATTCATAGAAACCCACTCGATATTTCAGAATAAGACGACAAAAGTACACAATAAAGAAACGCCATTCATAAAATTTTCAGTAATTCACCGAAAACATATCCAGGGGGAGATTTAAAACTAGGTTTTTTTAAAAAAAAAATGGGCGTCATATTGTCAAAGCCAACGTGAAATCCAACTTAATAATTCCATGAACCCCACACTCATTTAATAAATCATGCATCGTGCCAGCTGAGTCTTTACTTTCATCAAATACCGCTAGATGGCGTTGTAAGCCGAAAATTTCAAGCACCTTTAAGTAACCTACAGTACCAAAATTAGGGGTCTTGAATCCGTCCCAAAACCAAATTTACATGCCGGAAAGGACATAAACGACAAAAATGTAAAGCAAGCCAACTACAGGACGGCCATAAAATCGTCATTAGCGAAGCAAGGGTCATGATTCGGAAATAAATCGACACTCCAGCCGCAATTAGGGGAGGGGGAGGGGTCCCCGTTGGGGGATTCCCTTGCAATTTTAGTTAGTCTGACTTGATCCGCCGACGGGTGTAAGCGACAAGACGTGCACGCTAATGGCCACTGGACGGACTTTGCGGGAAAATTCACACGATTTTCTTCGACACCGTTCGGGCGTTTGCGAGAAGTTATGGAAAACTCTATCATATTTTTATTCCCATAAGGTTCGTCGAGTTCGATTCCCGTCAGGGTCAATTTCGGTATGCACCATTTCGTAATTTTTCCCCGTCTTGGTGACACTGGCTTCACCCCTACCACTTGGGTACCCACATTTCAAGCGTTATTTTGGCGACATTTATTATTTAAGGTTTTTTTCGGGCCTTGCTGCCGATTAATTGTAAGTACTTGACTTTCCTTCAAGAATATGTAGGAGAAAAATTATAAATAACAAATATATTCATGGCTTTCATTTAGATAAGTATGGTTGGTAACTTATTTTCATTTATCAATGAAGACAAATTTAAAATCTTGATATCTAGGTCCTGAATAAGGCCCGTATTAATAAAAAAATCTCAAATCTAAGAGCGATCTTGGAAATGTCATTCTTATGTCATATCAGTGCAAAATGACACGTCCAAAACGGACTCAAGACCGTTCTCAGACTTGAGATCGACTTAGTTGAGTTATAACAAGCGCTATTGTAGAGTTCGCAGTAAAGAGAGCACGTGTTGAGGCTTGACCGGCTTATGCGATGAAGATGGTGCGATTTATTGCTAGGACGGGCCGACTCGACGCCACATTCGTTTTATTGTACAAATTGTAACAGATTGGAGAGTAAAAACTTGTTTAAATGCTCCTTGGTGTCGATTCCTTTTGAAATTCTCATTATTTCTCTCTTTATGTGCCTCGGCTAAGTTTGATTTCCATCGGCAATAAGTACCTTCGTTCACAAGCGGTCAAAAATATTGCTAACTCTACCTCCCATTCGGGACCACACGGGAAGCCACATAACCCAACTATAATATTTAATAAAGGCTATTCGCAATCATAGTACACTATGGTAATACCGACCCATAGCATATATCTAATTTCCAACACTTTGCAATTGTATAATAATTATTATTTTTGGATGTTTAAATAGTGTGTTTGTTAAATATCTTTGCGTGTGGCCGTGGTACTACAATGCAAGATTAACACGATTAGCCACGTGTAAACATTAGTTAATATTAGACGGCATTGGTAATTTGATCTGAACATTATACAATTGATATTTGTTTATATCCAGAGTGTGTGAAAGCCATTTATGTTCTTCAAAGTATTGAGATATGTAATACATTGTTTAGGTTCCTTACGGCTACTTACTTAGCGCTTGGAAGTCACTGCGTGTGGACAAGCCTTAATGTGGCCGTCCACTTTGCTGAGCCATAGCACAAAACGGCCCTACCTGCTTCTACCAATACGACCGCTTCATATCCCCAACTTCACTAGTCACTAGTCTTAGCTCAAGGTAACAGGAAATAAAACGATCGATTGGTCGAATCGGGTGGGCCTGCTTCATAGCACTACCAAGTGAGCGGTCACCCTGAAGTGAAGTGAATTTTACAAATTGGAATTTGCGCAAATAAGATTCAGAGTGAAGCCGGGCCTCTAAACATCGGGCAAATAACTTCAAAACAGAGCAGAAAGATTGCACAAAAATAACGTAATCAAAATTAATCTTCAAACGGAAACGCTCCCGATACATTTATGTAACAAGTCTTAGTGCATAAACACATGATTATCAGAAAGATGGTAATGTTAACACGATAACGTAAGCATCGTATAAGTATGCCCACTTGTGGGTGTTGGCGATTGATATTTTTCGGGCGCTCGCTCGGAAGCAAAATGGGGTGCGAATGGAAATTAGGTCAAGAAGTCAAGAGCACGTGCGTAGTTTAAATATAAACAATTAACTTGTTATTGTTACTCTAATAATATGTTGGCGCTTCACGCACATTTCACAAGTTCTGGTTCGTTTAATTCCATGTGCTTAAACTGGATTAATTTATTCGTTCGGATACATTTTTCTGTTGCCTTCCGCTCACATGTGAAAGGAATGATAGTGACAGCGTGTTTTCTTGATAGTGATACGATGCCCTTAAATGTAATTGTTTATTTATCCATTTATTTTGTTTTATTTTGAACGGCCTTAAACCAATTAATACCAGCTAATTTGAACAATTAAAAATAAAAACGGGTTTCTCACAAAACTGTAAACATTTACACTCCCGGTAATAACTTCACCGAAATGGCCTGGGATTTAAGGTGCCTGTGCACCTGAGCCGGTTTGGCCCGGTTAGTTGGCTCTCTTGTTTAGACCAATAGGATAGCTTCATTTAAATGAGTTCAGGAAAAGTGGACGGGCACCCTTTAATTAACCTGCATCATTGAGTTAGGCGGCGACAGACCTTCAAACACGTGAGTGGCAAGTTTGAAAGTCACGGGAGTATTGCTAAATAGCTGCTCTATACTATCAATAACATCGTGACTTTTAGTGAATCAAACTAAGTTGTAGATAAATGAGATTTTACAAATTCAACTTGCGTTATAATTGTGAAAATGTTTTAATAATAATTATGAAAATAAAAAAAACCCAAATAACTAGATAACGTCATCATACGCTTTGGATCATTTTAGTTAGGTACCTACGTAAACAGACGTCGCCGAGACCGCGACTTTGCACCTAGGGCTTCCACACCCCGAAATAGAAAAGTATTTATTCTGGATATTTTGACCTCGAAACTTGAGTGCCGTATCTACTACAAAAATATAGCTGTGCATTGGATTTTATATTGGTAACTTCTCATATGAAGTTAGACAATGTGATTGTCAGATTTTGGCAGCCCTAGTTGCAACATCAGAGACTGAATCCCGGTGCAGTGTCAACAACGCTCAAATCGATTGCTAGGTGAGTACCGAAGACTTCTTTAACGTTCTCGAATAAGGTTTATTGTTGAAATAAATTTGACAGATATTCCATAAAAAACTGTCAAAAGATGATAACTAATTATTTTCAGAATTAACTTTCTCCAGAGAGGTGTTTGATTATTGAAAGATTGATTAATTTGAAACGATTGGAATTGAAAATATAAAAAAACTGCTATAATTTTTTGCCATGTTTTAACTAGAATATTTCTGTCGATATCGGCGAGCATATCCATTGAAAATGAAAGGGTAACGCCGAGGTGGGAATCAGGTATGGAGTTTCCTCATTAATAGGTACATTAATGAAGGCACCCTCGTCTAATTGTCTTCACAATTAGTAAACGACCTCCTGTTTGGGATAACAAATGTAAAATGGGTGGCGGATCTGTTGACTCGACCAAACCTTTATTTCGAGCTAGGTCTTGTTGTATAAATGGAGGAACAAAACTGATATTTTTAAAAATGTAATTTATAGTTAATTTTCAATTTGGGATTCATTTATATGTATTTATAGTTATTTGTATAAAGGCAATGTATAAATAAAGATATACTTACATATAAATAAATTTTAATCGTATGTTTCTAATGTCAAAATAACGCATATGAGCAATGAATATTATTATTTTATTCACATACTTCTATTTTTAAGAAACCACGGTTGTTTGCCCCTTTTTGTTTTTTATTTGCCCATTTACAAATTTAAATTAATTCATGACGTAGGTATAAGAACTTTTTTAATACATGCACCAAAATAATAATAAAACAAAAAACAATTGCATCAAATAAAGATACCTATAATAATACCTATATAATTTGTAAAGATCTCATGCTGAGACCAATTTTTATAAGACAAGTGGTACCTTTCTGAATGCATGCATAACATAATTAAATAAACTTTGCATTAAATACACAAATAAATAATTTGTGTGTATTTCTCACGCTGGTATTTATGCACAAATTTGAATAATACTGGACTATAACTCGAATCAAATTTTTTGATATCAGTATTTAGTAGTCCAAACATGTGTTTGACAATTCTATGAATTACAAAAGAAAACATCAAACACCTTAATTATTTTTAAGTCTATTTGTTTCCTTATTCCCCACAAATTTATAAGAAAACACAGGTTGTTTTCAAGTCTGTGCGTGCCTACTATTTCGTGTTTACAGGGTGGAGAGGCGGCCTGCGCTGGTTCCGTACGTAGTAGCAATTCTGCCATAATGAACCACCAATTAGGTTACTTACCGAGCTTACGCCTCGTACCCCTAATGCACGCAAATAACTATTTTATAAATTGTTCTTACCAAAATAATAATAGCGGTTCTTCCTTGAAGTATCATGAAATATTATCAAGTACCTACTTGCTTATTTTGTTATGTGTGGCGCGTGGAATTAAAACCAGTAGCATAAATCATTTCTGAGGTTCCTGATTATTAGGTACCTATCTATACAAATAAATAAAATTGGAGTGTCTGTTTGTAATATCAAAATAACACCTTTTCACTAAGTGCATATGAAAGTAGTCTGTCTATCTGTCTGTCTGTCTGTGTGTTTGTTCCGGGTAATCTCCGAAACGGCTGGACCGATTTTGACGGGACTTTCACTGACAGATAGCTGATGTTATAAGCAGTAATTTAGGTTACTTTTATTTTGGAAAAACAACATTTTTAAAAATGAGTCCATTCGCGCGGGCTCAGAACGCGGGAGCGGGCTTTTTCTAAGTTAAATTCCACGCGGACGAAGTTGCGGGCTCAGCTAGTCTATTATATGTTTGCTACATACGGGGGTAATGAGTATAGAAGACGCAAGTTAAATAAGTTTGATCGCTTACCAAAATCAGAAAAAAAAATCTGGTTATCACTAATTTATATTTAGGTACCTATACTTATTTCTTAGATCTAAAGCAGTTGATCTATACAGCTTTTAAAGCATGCTTCACATTCCATGAGAAATCCTTATGCAAACAATATATTATTTCAAGTTCACTTTTCTGTTATTTTTTAATTATGCACGTATTATGTGTGTGTTTCTATTTTCATTTACATTAATGCATTATCGTTTAGGACACTACTTATTATTTATTCTGTGGTCGAGGTTTGATAGCTTGATGACCGTCAAATCATGGTCAATCAGATTTGTGTGTGGATTAGATTTCAATATTTGAGTGCGCGCTATTATATTAGAGTAGATAGTGAGTAGTGTATTGTTTTTTTTTCTTGTTACTTATATTATTTTCTATATAAATCTACACACGCACATTGCGATTTTTTTTTAATATTTAAAACCTTTTATGATAATTATTCAATCAGCTATTTAAGCTGATTAAATTAATTGGTATCATACAAATTGTCAAAGGTTCCCACAGAATTCGATAGGCAAATGCGTGGGCAGAATTGCCGCGTGTGATGCTCTTTGAAACTTGAGCATGTCGATGCACAGAAAGCGAGGCTATGGTGAGAGACGGTGCCAGGAAGAAAAGAGACAACGGCTACAATGAATAGTGGCATGTTCATATACAGTTTAAAGCATAATCATATTGTGTTGTATGTACGTATGAGTAGGTATGCACACCACACTAAACTAGCTTTCTCATTTTATTTACAGACCTAAATCTGAGTGAGATTTGATTATTATTTACTATTAGTTATTTAGTGACATATTATTTTTTTATGCTGTTCCTGAGCATGTACACCATCTTTAATTCATTGAAAAGAGTAACCATAGAGTGTCTTGCCGGATCTTCTCAGTGGAAGCAGCATTCCGAACCGGTGGTAGATTCTGACTATTCATAAATGCTTTGTTGGCTTACGTGAATAAAAACAATATTGAGTTTTTTTTTAGTGTTGACCGGCCAAATCAAAAGAATTTCATACATTCGTTCGACATAAAATACTGATAATACTAAAATACTACGACTACGCAACTACGCTGTAAATCCATTATTTTGTTCACGCCTACGGGGGCACTTAGATATTGTAAATTTTACATATTTTCCGTAAGTCTACAACCGGATCGGAACGCGGCCTCGACTGAGAAGATCCAGCAAGATACTCAACAGGCTTGTTTTTTTATTTTTAAAAGCTCATCATGTCCTGTCGCGACGAACCGTGCCATGTAACTCCAATTCATCACGCTGTACATTGCAGCGCACATGATAGCTTAGTGAGTTTTCGTCATGCTCGCCGTGTGAAACAGGCATTAGGTACTGAACACCGCTTGCAGGGTATACGTTGCACCGCTACTATTCATGGCCATTATGGTCCTTTAAAATCAATTTACTGTAATTGTTTATACGCTACTGTTACATTTCACCCCGCAAGGATTACGTGGCATTACCAATAGATAGTCATTCGCACGAAGAAGCCCACACTTTCATTTTTATAGTTTTTGAAAGATACAGTAAAATTTATATAAAAATTCGGTGCCGGGTTAACCGTGGGCATTACCGCTAACCATGTATTGTGAATAAAATATTTTGTGCTGTTGTATTTTCTAGTCTAAGATTTTCTACAATTAATGAGAGAGCCGGAAGTCTACCCCCTCCCTACTCCAGCCTCTGCCTTCGCCCTTTTAGATGTAACATGTTTACGATATCAAAAGCAATGCTTGTATGCTTTTGATATAGTAAACATCTATAGGCAACGGTAACTGCTTAATATCAGGCGGGTCGTACGCTAGTTTGAAGACTTTGTCGTACTCTATCGAACTAAAAATGTTAACCTCCGGTCATCGTGGAAGTGGTAAACCGTCCAAAGGGTGTTTGCTATATAAACAGATTAGTCAGTACGAAAGCGCTTATCGCCCGGCGAATCCATATTCGTTTGATGTAATGGCATTTGCTAATTGGCCGCGGCGATGGATGGCCATTAGGGGTGTGCAGCAGATTTTGTGTGGCAAGTATCATTTGGAAATAAATATCGCCAAAAAATATTATTTGCGTCGCGAAGTCCTCATAAAAGTTACATAGACGCATAGACTATCAGCTGTATAGTCCAAACTAAGTAGCTTTTATAGTATGGGTGCCGTATAATGGACTGAAAGCGATCTTAGGGCAATTAGGGCGTGAATATTCGGATTTATGACAGGTACTTAATAGTACATTGTTACATGAGTGGTGAAAGTTACTTATATTGTCCCGAGACGGGGTTTGGCGCCCGAGCGTAGCGAGGGCGCTAATAGTTCGAGGGACAAAATAAGTCTTTCACCCGAGGTAAACACTGTGCTTTTCATTACGAATACAAGGAAACTAAAAATAAAAACAGGAATTGGCTAAAGAAATAATACAAGGAAGTATAAACAATACTCTACCACTCGAAAAAAAATCGGATTGCCGCCTATTTTGTTTTTTTTTTCGTTGGCCGGCCAACTTCATCATTTAGCCATTATTTTTCATTTTCATCTTTAAATATTTTGCCCAAATCTATGTTATTTTAAAGAAATTGTTGAAACTAAATTATAATTAAGTCATAAAAAAAAAAAATCTTGAGTTAATACTTAACTTTATGTTATTTAAATTTTACATCGTGCTGTAATTGAGTGACTGTAGAAAAAGTTTGAACATGGTTCCATAGAAATGTGAAAATGGAACTAGTTTTTTTTTTATAATTTGACAGCTGTCAGTTGAAAGTGAAACTCCCGGGCCTGAAAAGTATTACTTTCAACCCGCTTCTCAGGCAACTTCAGACCTACTTTCAGAGTATGAGTAATGAAAACTTCTTTTTAAATTAAAGAAATACTGTGTTTAAATTATTTCGACAAGTCCCATATTTTCCGAGACAATAGTTGACGCGTCGACTCCAGTTGTGTAATGTGAGGACTAGGTCATGTGAAGTCGGCGGTCGGCGCTCCAGTACATTTTATCGATAAGTTTTAGCCACAACTATTGCAATGGCTACTTCACCGCCAACATTTGAAGTTTCCGCCACGATTTGTAAATATTTGTACTTAGACTGTGTCAGTATAAGTACAATGATCTACTACATACAATCAAAGAAATTGTTATAATTATCACTTAATTCGAACCGTAATTTTTAAATTAAATACTTAAATATTTTTTAATGAAGTATAAACAAAAAGGATATACTATTTTCTTTGCAACTTTACTTTGTAAATCTAAAACTATCGGCTTGGTGGGACAGTTGAAATACTAAAGGTTTAGTAGACTTGTGAAATCTGTCAACAGCTTTATCCCTATGACAACTTTTGTTTTTCAAGTTTCCTCCAAAACTGATAGTTTTAGAACTACAAAGTTAAGTTTTGAAAAAAAAGTATTCCTTTTCTGTTTTAACCTGTATAATACTCGTAAATACCTATTCAATATTCGAAAGAGCTTCCTGGGGCACCTAGCAATGACAATTTGGTACCAAAGTATTATTGACGAAAGATAAGTGTGTGGGGCACTAATGCATGGCCCGATAAGGCGACAGTAGACCTTATTGATCTCGTCTGCTTATCGTTTCCGAAACATCGATAATGCTTTGAACATTCTCGATGTTGCGGAATCCGCTAACAAACGTACCAATCACCATATCATATAGCTCAATAGAAATATATGTAAGTACGGATGCTACTTGTGCGAATCAATTTAGAATGTGTTTTTTTAACCATGTCGATATCTGCGAAAGCACTGTGATGGATGGTCGTGATAGTCAAGTGGGAATAGCCCCGGCTTGTACCACAGATGTCATGGGTTTAAGTACACGTCAAACCCCATTCCGATAACAGTAGTGCTTCAGACGGTGGACCTGGTTGGGTGACCGGTAGTGGCACAACTGAGCGCTTTCTATTGTGCTTTAGAGGGCACGTTAAGCTGTCGACCACAGTCGTGAAGCCTTGTGGAGGCCTTCGGGCGGCCTGAAAAGTCCGCCGAAAAGAACACCGGAGTTAGCCACTAAGCTCATACGATAACAAAAACAAATGTTCAAAGCTGTTCACTCGATGTTCTTGTTTAATCCCCCGTGATAATCAATATCCCACTTTGTTACTTTGACATATAATATATCTAGCGACAAAAAAGTTTCATTTCGTAAACACTTTTCATTCCATACAAATCTTTCATATTGGTACCTCAATATTTTTGAAGTCGAACGCTCATAAGCTCGAACACTCATTAGAGCGACGCATTGAGAGTGAATTTGAATTTTGCACTAAAGATATATCAAATTTCCTACCTCCCTCAGAAAGGATGGCAGGCTAAATTCAGTACAAAAACTAGCTTTTAGAAATGAAGTTGCCAATACTCCATGTTAAAATATATTAGATCTATAAAAGCTTCAAAGAACTCTTTAATATTCGACTTTCACATACGTCTGATGCAGTAATAAGAAACGTACAAAGTGTCCCGGGGAGTCGACAGCCGACGCGTTCCTGAAGGCCTAGCCAAGATACAAACGTTTCGTTTCTATTCTCTTTCTACAATTGCGAACGCCTTAGCGTAAGCGAAGATAGCTAACGATAACTTGGTAGCCATGATGACATATCAACGCCGAACGCTAAATCTACAATGCCGATCGATAAAATAATATTTTTAGTCTGTGGTGAGCGTTCATAAACGTCAGTCATCATAACCAAAGAGAATACAATTAATACATCATAACCTCAAAGTACTTTTGTATGTAAACAAGGTGCGAGCAGAATATTTGTTTTAAATTTTATTAAAAGTTTTAAACCGTTGATTAGAAATGTACATCAAGCGCATCTAATAAATACTTACTGAAGTGGTTTTTGCCATGGAATACTTATTAAATTAAATCACGAACTCGAGCTAGCCCGGAACAGCTCGCGGCTTTACAAATTCATAGAAGGTACGTAAAAGATTAGTAATTTCAATAATTCCCATGTTATTTAAGTCTGTCTCATACCTACTTGGACAAATTGTTCCTATCGAGGCATTTGCATTGTTCATTCAAGATTCAGATTATATGTTTCTCTAAAATAGTCTATCATAAATGTTCTAGTCACAGCTATGTAGCTAGCGAGGCCCAAGCATGGATTTCAAAGAAATAAAGTATTACTGTTTGTGGCAGGAACTGTGAGAGGTTATGTATTATTATATCACTTACATTTAAGTAACAAACAATATGTTTTGATTTCAGGAACAACACTATCTCCTGCTCACCTGCTATGTGATGTCTCTGGAGAGCTTCCACAGCTTCCAGATACCTAGAGCTCGTATTTATGTACATTTTTGCCATGGAATAATAGATGGAATCACGAATATGACCTAGCCCGGAACAGCTTGCCGCTTTAGAAATTCATAGAAGGTATGTAAAGCATTACTTAGTAATAATTTCAATAATTCTCTTGTTATTTAATTCTGTCTCATACCTACTCGGAAAAATAGTTTATATCGGGGCATTTTAATTGTTCATTCAAGATTCAGATTCTTTGTTTCTCTAAAATGGTCTATCTTAAATGTTCTAGTCACAGCTATGTAGCGAATGATGCCGGAGCAAGGGGTTCAAAGAAGTAAAGTGACTGTTTGTGGCAGGAACTGTGAGAGGTTATGTATTATTATATCACTTACATATTAAGTACTTAACAAACAAAATGTTTTGTTTTCAGGAACAACATTATCATGATTGAGGGGGAAGCTACACAATGCAGTAATTTTGTAGCAGATATGTCTGTGTGTCCCGGCCGGGTACGTGTGGTGCCGGCGCCGGCCGGCCGGCCGGCTGCTGGCTCTGCCGCGCGCGCACACAGCCCTTGAACAAGGCGCCAGTGACGCGTGCACTTCGCACACTCAACCTCATCGCCGAGGATATAGACCTGTTCTCGTGTAATCTGAGTGAATTAACGAGGGTAGCTTTATACATCAGTAGTTATAGATAATTAAGTATTGTTGGAATTTGGATTTGTGTTGCTTAGCAATTGCATTAGGTAAACCTGTAAGAATAGCTTTAAGTTTTGATAAACAAATAAAATTAAATCTCCAGCTGGCCTTTACTGTCATCCCTCATCCCTGTCTACTGAATTGATTAATTTAACAAAGAAACAATATTATTATCATCTTTTTAGCCCAAGATGTCAACGGCTGCATATTTTACATAAGTAAAATATAAATTGTATATAAATTCAATGTCAATCCAAATGCCAATACAATTTTTGTATTTCTTAAATTAGTAATGAACAATTGTGAGAAATAAAATAATCATTTAAGTGTACCTATGGGATAAAGCAAATATTTAGTTGTTTTCTTAAGAATTTACTATGTAATACAGTGGTTCAAAATAAAATTAATTAGGTACAACTTTTCCAATCAATAGGTCACAGTGCCTTCCTACTGATCAATTATATTCCTAGTCCAGTGATATATATATGAAATAAAATGAATTTTAAACGACATCACACATATAATTATACCATGGAACATTCGGCACTATGAAAATAATTCCTATAGAAAGTACACTGATTTTAAAGTTTTACACTACTTAGGTATTTCACCATTGACAATTCCTCGGTATCTTAATAGTCTCTTTTTCGGTTGTTTAACCACAATTCTTCATTTTAGGCACACCACAACATATTTAAAAGTAAGCAAGTATTCATTTTGCATGCTATAAGTTGGGTATAGTCCAAACCATTCGTATATTTTAATTATTAAACACTACAATTTGCGATGTTAACCACACAGCTGATTGCAAACGGCCATGTTTTTAGCGTTTTCTACAGGGTCTAGGCGATCGCTTAGCTAGCGTTCACAAACTACGATATCGTTTCGTTAGCGCTTGTCAAAACAGCATGTTGGCTACGATTTGTACGGGACTTAGCGATCGGCATTGTAGAAACGCTTATATTCTATTCTATCATTTGAAACGAATAGCTATCTTGGTATCTTGGCTACGAGTTTTCTATTCGTTTGTTCTGACCACGTGATTTAACGTTGAGATATGTCATTCCCATACATTTTTTTCGTTTTCTATTAGCGTTAACGATTGTAGAAAGTCTTCTTGGCTAAGCCCACTGGAAATCTAATATTATTCAATAAATGCACATCGATGAGTTGTCCCTAATACCGACACTCCGCATACGTAGCTATTATAACCTAGACGTTACACCGAGGATTCATAAACTCTCCCTATTTCTTAAAAAAATATGGCCATACCATTATAACGTTATATTTCCAGCGTCCCGCATTAAATAGCAAAAAGGAATTCCTTAATTAGCATACATAGCATTATATCGATTGATATATCGACTGTAGATCTATTGATGTAGTCATCACCCTATTCGTTAAGAATACAATATACATAGGTAGACTTCTACCTACAGAACTTTTCATTAGCCTTATCGAGGTACTAAAGTTACGAACTATGATCGGTTGGCTAAGGTTTACTTAACTCTAAAGCCATAACCAGCCCCACCAGACCCGTTTATAATTTACTTAGCCTTACATACTTATACTGACTTATCTCTCGGCCTTGAGTTACAGACGGTAAAATCATCACCTGGCGACTAACGCAACAGTAAATATCGCACGTCTAATTTGTGAAATTTAGATTACGCAAATCCACTTTCATGTATCTCGGTACCTATCTAATCAAATTGCTCACTATAAATTATTTTTTTAATCTTAAAAACAATAATCTCGCATCTAAATATTCTTATCTGATGGTTCTGAGCAGAAACTGTTGCTATTTTAATGGGTAAAATATGCACGACACGTTGTTTCTGGGTCTATATAACAGTGTAGACACAAAAAGATAAAGAAATATTACTGCTTAGCTTTACTACATGGACAAAATATGAGAGGACATTCCTGATCGCGCTCGGTTTCTTATCGATATGAAGGCTTTTAAGAAATATCGCTGGTTCAACTGGACGAGCTGGCCTGATGGCATAAATTTAATCTTAAATAAATTATAAAAAGCTCGGTAGGGAGCTTGTAGCTTTGTAACCTGATCGATAGAAACAACAGTGTGGGTAATCGTTATCTTTATATTTTATATTTAGTTTCATATTAGGTTGGTACTATGATTCACATGAAGCGTAGCGCATGGGAGCGTATTAGGAAATTGGAGTATCCGTACAATAATTAAGTTCATATTTCCATGGAACTCACTCACTTGAAATACATGCGTACAAATGTATAAGTAGGTAGGTGTAGGTAGGTGTATGCGCTCCGCGATTCATACTATGTTTAGTTTGTATTCAAGATAATCTGTACCAAATTTCATCAATCATCGTTAAAACTGTAGAAGTTACTGCACCGATACAGACCGGGATGGACGGACGGATGAACGGACTGGATAATGTTACAATTTATAATGGTTCCAAGTAGGGACTACGGAACCCTAAAAATTACACTTAATCCATTCGAAGGGATTCCAAAACTTTTGTTTCTATAAAATCTTTGCCATATTTTTTAAGGTAGAATATTATAAGCTTACTGTAGGTATATGTCGCAGACATACCTATGTCACTAATAGGTCATTATTCAGATGTGGTCACAGCTGATTTAACTAACACAAAGAATGCATAAAATCCAAACACAGCTATGATATCATTATGAAACATAAATATATATTATTAGGTAAGTACAGTAATTATTTTAGCGTCTGAAACCACGCAATATTTTGTTAAGTACTTCGGATTTGTATGTCATAGAATCAATGTTTTTTTTATTTTAATATATATCATGAGTAAGTACTTACATAGCGTGGTGGATTATGGCTTGAATCCCCCTCGTGTTGAGGGGAGGCCCGTGCCCAGGAGCGGGATGTCAAAAGGGCTAAATTATTATATATTATATTATAGTACTTAATATATATCATATTATATGGAATACATTTTGACGACCGCTTGGAATAGAGGTTCGAGCGTCGGCCGATCGGATCACTACACCATGTGGTTGAGGGTTCGATTCGCGTCAGGGTAAATTTCAAAAATTATATTTCGTAATTTTCCTGCTATCACTGGGATCGCCCTCAGTCAATTGTACGGTATCCATAGTACAATCGTTGCTTAGTTTGGGACCATACAGTTGGTGTGTTCGTCTGGCGATATTTATTTATTTATAGAAAATATTTAGTTCAGTCTGCATTTTTAATTCCAGCCCGAGTGTCGCATAGTTGGTATATTCGGATGAGTATCGGAATTATTTATTAATAACAGGTTGACCCGACAGACGTTGTCCTGTCTTTTAGAGGTATGCAAAATAGATAGTAGCCGATTCTCAGACCTACTGAATATGCATATAAAATATCATAAAAATCGGTCGAGCCGTTTCGGAGGAGTATGGTAACTAACATTGTGACACGTGAATGTCATATATAAGATTATAAGTATTTTGGAACACTATTTAGTGTTCATTGAGTGCAGATGTTGACGCCATACCTTTGTCTGAGAACACACAAGCCAACCGCAGATACGGCCGAAACACATGGAAGGTACGTCATGATGTCATCATACGCCGGGTTCTAAGAAACACTATGTCAAACATTTTATGGCTACGAAATTCAAATAAGCTGCAGTTTTGGCAATCTTTAATTCGAATAAGTAGCTTTAAGTATATTTATTTTATATTTCAGAAATATTATGTACAATAGATGTAAAAAATATTATATACATAACTATATACAAATAAATAAAATTGGAGTGTCTGTTTGTAATATCAAAATAACACCTTTTACTAAATGCATATGAAAGTACATACGTTACTTATAACAAAAACGCGATTTAAAATTGTTTTGTCTTTCTGTCTGTCTGTCTGTTTCTTTCGGGTAATCTCCGAAACGGCTGGACCGATTTTGACGGGATTTTCACGGGCAGATAGCTGATGTTATAAGCAGTAACTAAGGCTACCTTATTTTAGAAAAAAAATGATAGCAAATGCTGCCTGTCGCGCGGGCTCAGAACGCGCGAGCGCGCTTTTGCGATAGTAGGTATATCAAATACGAAACATCGACTCGACATGTGGTGTACTTACACAACATGTTGTATTGTACGGAAAGTGAAAATTAGCCAAATTATTTGGGCTAAAACGCAATACCTAGTTATGCGATCACAGCTGTGGACGGTTACCTACTAGTCCTAAAATAGACAAGAAAAACAAACAAACTCGGCCGCTTCGCAATGGACTCGGCGCCTCGCTTCAAGGGCTCGCGACTTGTATGATACAGCCTAACTATAAGGGGTGTCGATTGTTTATAGAATCAACGATAGCTATAGCAGTGCGTGTATTATCTGGATATTATATATACAGTATTATTTTATAAACTGTAGACGAAATTTGGACATGTAGAGATTTCCTGATGAACATTACTTTAGAAAAAAAATACTAACATCAGTATTTATTGAAATAAGTATATATTTTTATGAGAATATTATCTGATTGTTTTTAAAAGAAACTTATGTAAATTACAACATTTTTCATTAAAGTAAAGCCCGAAATAGCTCAAGCAAATATGGCTAACTAAGTAGAGATGGAATCATCTCTACACTAACTGTGAAACTTCTCAACCAATTTCCACACAACTCTTATTTACACTGGTTTCTTAAATTAAATTTAAAAAAATGTTGCTGAAGTTTATTATTTAAACTATACCCTATTAAAGCCTATTATTATTTACATAAACAACAACGATTGTTCTACTCACCTGAATACTGTAAAATTGTATGACTTTTTGCAATGCGATGTCGTCTTTGCCGTTGACATGAGAAGGAGAGTTCCCTCTGACCATGGCCACCAAAATTGGATGCAAAGAGCCCAGTCATATAAATTGGGAAAAGCCTAAGTCCCACCGTGGACTGATGCTCGGCTGATGATCATGAGGCTTCAAACCCGTTACCAAAGAAACCCCTATGATGCAGGTACACCTGGTATATATATGTAGGTAGCTAAAGCCAGACATCTCACCTAGGCCTAGCGCTAACACTATCCAGCATAGAATAATAAACAACGCAACGTAACTAGAAATTATTTCACCGGAATTTCGTATACATATGGCCGGCGTATCTTACACATGGCCACAGTTATCTGAATAGTAAACTAATACAGTTTAGCTACTTTACATATTTGAATGATTTGCCGCTAAAAGCTCTCATCGACAAGCTAGAGCATCTATAATGGTCTGTTTTACTGAATACTGACACTGTTTGTGTATCAAAGAATTTCAGTACACTTTTAATTGATTGCACGGTGATTTGGGCTTTAGTTTTTAGGGTTCCGTACCTCAAAAAGAAAAAACGGAACCCTTATAGGATCAATATCTTGTCTCTCCGTCTGTCTGTCTGAGAGAATGTTCTTAGCTATGTTTCATGAAATCGGTTCAGCCGTTTGAAAATTAACAGCTCCTTTGTAGTTTAAAAAGTCGTCGTATTGGGGGCTTTTCAATTTTCAGTTTAGAGTTATTACAAAATAAGTACATAAAATACTGAAGGGGGAAGAAACGAGAACATCGTGAGGAAACCTGCTATGTCTGTCTGTCTGTCTGTTTTTTTTTCTTTAAGTAATTACTATTAACTATAATAAGCCATCGAACGAGTTAAGCGAACTGTGACATTGCTTGTAGTTAAAAACAACGATAGTAAACGCATTAAAAACATATACGTCATGTAGTTTTCCGTCACCAAAATAGGGATTCTAATAAAATTACTTCGTCAGTCAAAAGATTCTTCATATTTTTCTTTAAGCCTGTAGCTATGGGTGCATGCGATGTGAGCCGGCGCGGCGTCACCACGAGGGTTCTTTGTCACCCTCCCTCGCATCCCCCTACAAACAATCGCTAAACATCCACGAGGCTGCATGCCGTGCATACACCTGCTAACGTTTCACATAAGCTTAGCTTGCATACATTTTTATTGTTTAATCCACTTGTAACTGTGAACATTTCTGGAATTTCTCGGTGAAAAATTATGTACTTATACTGATCCAATTTAAATCAAGTAAAATCCCTAGTCACGGTAATTGGTTAATGCTATTTTTTCCAGTTCCAGCCTACCTTTGAGCCGTGGTACGTGGGCTTATATTTTCCTATATGCCATAAACATGGATGTTCTGGTGACTTACAATGTTGATACTTACAGATTATTTTTAGCTGTGTTAAGGAGGATTTTCCGGAATTAGTTCCACGAAATTGGCTTCAGTTAACTTTATTATTTCTGTCGATCATAGAGTTAGAATATCCCACATTACTACTGGCTAGACTTGATAGAAAGGACGCTTATTTTAAAAACTGATTTTATAAAGTTACGTAAAGCGGCCTTTGATAAAGGAAGAAACAAAGAAAGCGACATATACACTATTCGTGTCAAACTCAACCTCCGCACGCTTAGGCAGATATTAAAGTTGCCACAGCTATTTCTGGAAGCGTTTTCATTGTATTTACCTCAACGTTATACGAGTACCCGTGATGAGCACCTATCTCAGTAGATTTATATATATAATCTCAAGTCTGAGAGTTAGCTTGAGTACGATTTTGACATGTCATTCTGTAATGCTGTAATGCTGCATTCTGTAATGACATAAGGATAACATTTCCAAGATCGCTCTAAGACTTGAGAGTGATTTATTTAATACAGGCCTAAGTTTCTAAGTAAAACTATGGTTATCTCATCTCTTCATAATAAATAGGTAATGTCTCGGTATTTAGATCGATCCCTTGAACCGATCAGCTGATCAAGCGGAGGATGACACATCAATACTAAGAATTACCGAAGCGATAAGATTGCATTACTGCTAATGGTAACGTTATATTATACCCTCTGATTAATGATCCTAAGTATTGCAATTGATACGCAAAAGGATTTTTTTTTGCGGTGGACTGTATTTTGGGAGTGATTGACGAAATAGATTATAGAGATGAGAAAGGATTCGACTAATCCTGTCGGGTATTTTTTTGAGTACAGTTGGAACTTCAATTGTTTTGAATATAATTTTTTTATAATAATATTGTCAGCGGACACATTTAGTCCCCGTAAACTAATTTTAGTTTGGACTAGCCGATCCACCCGGTTGAGGGTTAACTTCAATACAAAAGCGTAACTTAACGACCGCATGGTGCACTGGTTTGAGCGTAGGCCGCTCGGCTCACTACACCGGGTGGTTGAGGGTTCGATTCCCGCCGAAGGAATTTCTGAAATGGCCATTTCGTAATTTGCCCCGGTCTGGGTGTTACTGGGATCGCCCTCAGTCCATTTTACGGTACCCATAGTACAGCTTTGCTTAGTTTAGGATCATAGAGTTGGTGTGGCAGTCTGGCGATATTTATTTATAAAACTCACAACCTGTATCAAATCTATATTTGAACAACAATAATTTTCATATTTCTATTTGAAACACATTTGTAGTAAGTGCAGATAAATAATTATATATGTTTTAATACCTTATATAATTTTTATGACGATCACTCACTGTCTTCAGAGAATTAAAAGCATATTACAAGAATAATAACATAGGTTGGCTATCATGTAGGTCAACTATAAGTAGCTTGGACACACTTGATTTCGTAGAAACCGATGGCGTAGGTACCTACTGCAGGACTGCAACAAACATGAGGTACTTGTATGAAGATAGCTTCGCCAGTATTTCCTAGGTATTGCCAACAGCGCCACCAAACTGGGGCCCAACTCTGTTAAGGTGAAGGCGCCTGTCTAGCCCGCGAAATTCAAAATTTTCGATAATTTTTATAGTTTATCCAAAATCTGAAAACATTTAAGACAACATTTTGTGATTTGCGACAAACACAGTATGCAGTGCGTTTATTAATACATTTATTTTACTCTAAATATTATCACGGTGGATATGATACTAGTAAATCACTAAATATACAAAAATTTCCAGGTTATCTGGATAGCTGTCGTTCTTGAAATGTTTTAGAGTAAGTTGGATATATTAACAAATTCACTGCACACGGTCTTTGTCGCGAATTACAAAATGTGCCTTTTATTATTGTCAGATTTTGAAAAATTTCTAAAAAACCTCAAAAAATTTGAACTTCGCGGGCTAGATGGGCGCTTTAGCCTTAACGGCTCTCCCTCGGCTCACACTTGCCTCGCAATATGTCAAACTGACGTAAGTATCTCGTAAATGAATACGTCAGTTTTGACAGACTTTTATAGGATAACTGTCACAAGTTTTTTTTGGTAAGTACTTATGTGATCTCCTGCTGGAAGGTTATATGCTGTACAGACCCAGTTGGTACCGCTGGTGACGACATCCAAAAAATAAAATTTATGTTAGTAAATCCGCGGGCAATAGCTAGTAATAGTGGATTCCGGAATCAGCACACTCCATTTTATTGCGTTTTGATCCAAATTCATCTAAATCCGTATAAAGCGATTAAGAATAACGTAAACAAAAAAAAATAGCAAAACATCTGGTTATGAAGTCATCACTTGTGTAATAAATTAATTTCTGACGTCAGTATAACTAATCGAACACCAACAGTATGTTTGTGCTTAGATGTTTTTAAATATTACTTATTTAATGATGCCTATAAATGGTAGAAATATTAATAGGTACCTAATTGTTTTTATATGACCCTTGACATAATGTCCTTATTACAATGATATCGCCATTTAAGATTTATCCCTGCTAGTACCATCGCTAACGACTCAACTAATTCGACAACTTCACGGCTGTATCGTGCCTGGCGTGCGATGTTTCGCACTGTGACACGCATGATTTTTGTGTGACAAGCAAAAACATAATGAAGTATTTTTAGCTTGGTTGGTTTTAACTTGTTTTACGGTACCTAATGGTGTTTAGTGTGAATTATAACTAAGGGATGCCGTATGGTAAATTTGATTAAACTTGAATTACTATAGATAATTGTGGCCTTGAGGCGCAATATTTAAAAGTAAGTACACAAATTACGACCAATTAGTACTAAATTAACTAATATAGAATAATTAGAGATGTATAAATAGATGCTAACTCGGTGGTCGTAAAATCACAACCAAATTAAATTGGACACATTTAAAAGTATTTATGTTTTAAATTTACGTTACGATTAATAGAAAGATATCGTAATACAATTAGTTTAGTCAAATTTAATTGTGTACCAATAGAATCAGCACAATAGTATTAGTACTCAAATTATACTTGAGTTAGCTGTATTTGTTGTGGTAAAAGTAGTTTAGTCACAACCACATTCATTCCACATTCTTAAAAGTGCTACTAACTATAGAAAAAATAGCTTTTTCATGAGAGCTCCTGAATACTTCAACAAACTGATTGATACTCCGCATTTAGATATCTTTAACACTACCTCAACACCTTTAAACGCAATATCACCAAGAATTGGTTTGATACGGTTCAATAATTTTTCGAAGGTTTTTAACCTTTTTCAACCTTTTTTAACCTTTTAACTTTCTAATTTAATTTTTTAACATTACTTTTTCTTAATTTACTTGTATTAAAATTAATATTTTATTATAATTAGATATATTTTAAACTGTCTAATGTAAAACAAATAAGCAATAATCAGCTAGTCATCTGCGAAAACTGATTAATAGTGATAAGTTATTTATGTAGTTGCTATGTACAAGTAAAACACTGTAAGTTCTCCGAATAAAATAAAATAAATAAATAAATTTTAAATGATTAACACTTGGTATTATCATCTCCGTATTGTATACCGTTGACGTCTCTTACAGGGGTTGGATTTAATAGCTCATGAAATGTATGTAAGCAAAGCGGGGGATATCTGCGACTCGAGTGCGGCTGGGAAAAAGTATCTACCTATAGAGGGCTATTGTGAACGGTCCTCGCGATTCCTTTGAGTGGTACAGATCACGTCATGTTTTTTGTAAAGGAAGAGGGGGTATAATGATAGCTCTAGTATCTATTGTTTCTAATCGCGAGGTCTGGGGTGTATTTAAAATTGTGACTTGAGTGTTAAAACTGTAGAATATAAAATTCAAATGTTTAAAATGTTTTTTTTTTTATGCAGGCCAACAGAGTACTTATGCAAAGTCAGAATCTACCACGTGGTTTAAAATGCTGCTTTCACTGAGAAGATCCGGAAGAATTTCAATGGAATAAATGTTGGTGTACATTTTCAGGAATAGCAACGCTCTAAATACCTACTGTAAATAAACAAACATAAATTAAAAAAAAAGAGAAAAGAAAAAATGTATCCATGGAGTTTCTTGCATGTTCTTCTCCATATGATTTTGTTTTTAACCCCCGACGAAAAACGAGGGGTGTTATAAGTTTAACATGTGTATCTGTGTATCTGTGTGTCTGTCTGTGGCAACGTAGCGCCCAAGCTGATGAACCGATTTCAATTGTGTTTCTTTTGTTAGATAGGTATTCTGATCGAGAGTGTTCTTAGCTATGTTTCATGAAAATCGGTTCAGCCGTTTGAAGACCATCAGCTCTTTTGTAGGTTAAAAAGCCACATTCACGGCCAAAACCAACTTCCACGGCTCGAATCCAATCGAAATTTGAGATTATTGGATTTAGATTTATTATATTTTTAAATGATCGTAATAGTCTGAACTGGCTTTTTATAATATTATAAATTTGAAAAGTTTCCCTGATTCTGGAAAAAATGAAAATTTTATCAATTTTTATAAGTCACGTGTCAAATGATGGATACGCGCATGCGTTAAATTTTGATCGTTTTGTTAATGGTCATGGAATATTACGTTATAATAATTCTAGAGGGCGCTGCTCCGCCATTGAGAAAAAATATAAAAAAAACAAATCTAATTTAAAATAACTTTAGCGTTATTGCAAATTCTTCCCCTGGGCTGCTCCCGTCCACCTCAACCAGAGTTATTAGTACATGAAATTGAATCATAATTGAAAATATTTTACTAGGAATTAAACCTCCGTAGCATCAATATTTAGATTCGTTGTCTATTCTAATGTCAATTATTATAATGTCATAACAAAATAATGTCTCATACTTTTACACAGATTTCCTGTTGATTATTGTATACATTTGATGAAAAGGTCGTCGCATCGGGGGTTTTTAAATTTTCAATTTAGAGTTATGGAACATGCAGCTAGTTCTTGACTTTTTAAAAGTGACAGTTAAACTGGCCTATTTGAAATAAAAATATAAGAATTTGAATTTGAATGTGAGTGGGCACTAAAAAGTCCTATAAAATAATACAGTAATAATCCAATATAAGCTATGATATTCATCATACTTGAAACCGAACTCATTAATTTATCTATTTTTCAAACAAAAGTCACGAAGGAAGTGGATATTAAATTGAAATCGTCACGACGAATCAGAGTAAGCTTACATAGTTGGTGGTATGCCTAAAGAAATGCGTTTATTTCCTATTGTGGATAGATTTTGAACAACTATAGATATCGCCTCCATCACAAAGGTTTCCCTACTACCTAAATTTCATATTCGTGGGCTGCGTTAAAGCTTAAGCCGTGCTTTACCATCAAAAGACCCCCCTGACGGCACACCGCTCCGCCGTCACTGTTAAAAGCCATCGTCCACAAAGGTTTAACGCGTGGTGGGAGTACAATCGCGTCATGCCTCGATCAGTCGACCGTTAAATTAACTGTTGAATTGAATGCAGTTTAATTATAACTTTAAGCTTTTATCTTGACGATGGCAGACCCAATATGTAGCTATTCACTACAGTTCATATACGGGCTGGATCAATCGGGGTAGTCTTGAAAATAAGCAACTGGCGATTAAAAAAATGAAAACAAAAAAATTACATGTAAAAAGACAAGCCCGCTGAGTTTCTTGCCGGATCTTCTCAGTCGAGGTCGCGTTCCGATCCGGTTGTAGATATAAGGAAAAAAATATGTAAATTGAGAATTTGTAAGTGCCCCCGTAGGCCTAAACAAAATAAATGATTTGAATTTGAATTTGAACTTAGCATCTCACAGAAAATAGGCGTATAGAAACTATTATAGTTGTATTCCGTACAACGAATGAGAGCGCCAGAAGCCGTCCTCTCCATTTGTCCCACTTCCCTGCAAGTCGACAACTTCAACTCTCATTATATTTCACAAATTTTAAATGTCTAAAAGTAGAACATAATAACAATTTAATAAGGTGCACGTGCACTCAATACGTCGATATCGAACGGTGAGCTATAAGGGATTGTTATTATGAAGGTGGACTCGTTAGCGAGGGTATAATCCCCGTTCAGCCGCTCGTGTGGGCTGACTCGTTCAAAATATTGCAAGGAACCCTAGATTAAGTCTGCAAAACCTTCTTAAGTTGCTTGCTCTAAAACCATATTAATTATAATCCGTTTATTTGTGTTATTTTCCTCAAAATTTTATGATAACTAGCGACCCGCCCCGGCTTTGCATGGCTCTAAAATTATCAGTGTTTCTCCACTATATTAGGCATGTATTATACATACTCGTATAAACCTTCCTCTTGAATCACTCTATATTTTAAAAAATACCGCTTCAAAATCCGTTGCGTAGTTTTAAAGATCTAATTATACATAGGGACAGGCGGCGGCTTCAATAGTGAAATGAAGTCGTACAGATTCAAGTAGACCAAATCAGTATTTGATATAAGTTTGGTGGAAGGTTATCTCGCTTTTTATAGCAGACTAGGTGCCCGTTCAAGTGTGACATTCAGTGTCGAGGAATATTATATTGGTGATTATAATTAAAACCTTAATTAACTGACTCTCACTTAAGCGCACAAGGGAATCGATTGGAATGAACAAGTTATTTAAAAATAGATGCGACGCGCCTGACCGCAGGAATAGTTAGAATAATATATATTTTATCTGATTTGGCTTTTAATCGAATCGAATTGACAAAAGTATAAGTACAAATTGATGACATTATTAATTTATTTTGTCGATTCGTCATTCCTGAGTCAATGCTACATTGAAATATTTTGTTGCAGAATAAATCGACACAGTAGTGTCAAATTTAATTTATGTAGTACTAGCTGTGCCCACCGACTTCGTCCGCGTAGTATTTAACTTAATTAAATATTCGGGATTATCGGGATAAAAAGTATCCTATGTGTTAATTCCGGTTATAAACTATCTGTATTCCAAATTTCATCCAAATCCGTTCAGTAGTTTTTGCGTGAAAGAGTAACAAACATACATCCACACTCACTAACTTTCGCATTTATAATAATAGTAGGATTTTTGCAATTATTATATTGAAGGAAACTTAACATATTTTTATCAAAATAATAGGAAATATTTTTTTAGCACCAAATATTATTACGAGTGTTTCTACTCTATCAACTGCTAGTTATATGTCGCAAAAAGATATGTTTCAGGGTGTGACATACATAAATTCATACGGTAATGGTAGGACCGTGTCCTGGATCCAAGCCCTGCTCGCATTGAGAAGCCATTGTTATTCATCAAACGCCTCCGAGGATCTTTGGTCAACGAATTTTAACAGCACAATAATATGACGCACATTTCGATCATTTTATACGTTCTGACGATATGATAAGTAGGATATCACGAATTTATTACGTATGTTTGTGGTCTGAAAGGAGGTAGTTGCGTGAATTATTGATTCTTGCAACATTTTATAAAGGTTGCCTGAAAATTATTTAAGTATCTATAACCAATAAATCTTTACACAGATTTTTTTTTCTACTGGTCAAACACATATTTCTTAGGACCGACGTTGACGGTGTCCCACGAGGAATTGATGTATTCATTTGTAGAATTTCATTCTTCATTAAACTTAACAAATTTGTATCTAAATTCGTAAAATGAAAACAATGCATGTGCACGATGCACGATTATAGGTAGGTTAGTACATTAAGGACTTGAAATTACATGATACATTTAACTTAACTAATAATATTAAGATAAATTATTTGCAAGAGGTTCAAGAAATACCTGTAGCTTTACTATAAATGAACGAATACGTTTGCGTCTTTAAAATGGCTATTCGTCGAGAATTGATAGATTTCAGCTACAATTTACACCATGAATAGGTATATTAAGGCGAAACGATTATTATTTGGATTTAACGGCTCATGAGCGTTAAACCCGTGGTAAAGTTATTAATCATATCATGTGAACGAAATTACCCAGGGTTTTATTCAAAATACTGTTATTGCTGCTTATAAAGACTTTAATACTGAAATTATTGGTTGCCCAGCCAGCAGCCGTCTAAGGCCATCTCATCTTTGTTCTCCTAATACTTTAATACCTATCTCATATTGTATGTATATTGCACACAGTTCGTATTATATGGCAATTGTAGACTGATTCATAATTCATTTGACGCGATATGAAGGGCATGTCGTCGGCGGGTGTTAGCTGCAAGACGATGCAATATTATAGGAGTGGGTACATATAATAATTTGGGAGACAAAAGGAATATATGTTCTGCAGCATAATAATATAAATAGCATATATCCTTTGACTAATCATCCAAAGTCTCTGCATATATCCCAAAATATCCTACTAATATTATAAATGTGAAAGTTTGTGAGTGTGGATGTATGTATGTATGTTTGTTACTCCTTCACGCAAAACCTACTGAACGGATCTGAATGAAATTTGGAACACAGATAGTTTATAACCGGGATTAACATATAGGATACTTTTTATCCCGATAATCCCGATTTTTTTGTTACGTTTAATACTACGCGGACGAAGTCCGTGGGCACAGCTAGTTAATCATAAATTTATACTACTTAATGATGGATTTTGATAAAAAGTATGGTAAAAAAGTTAATACCGTGTTACAATCCCAGTATAAAGGACAGCGCTCATTACTGGCCACTTAAAAAATCTTCGCCACAAAACTTCTGTTACTTTAATCGGGGGGAGCTTACATGAAAAATTATGACTTCAATTTAGTATGCGCAATAGCGCCGCTGTGTTGGCGGTAGCGAGACAAAACCCCGGATCGGGAGCTAATTGGGGGAAGAATGGTGGCGCTCGGCCTCTTAGTATTCCGTTCGGGGCCAGTTCTCGAGTCGCCCCCGTTCCTAACATCAATCTCAATATGAGGAGATGACGTGTGGCGGAAAAGTGCGTTGCGGACAAGGAACCCCTCTTAGTCAGGATAGTGGGCAGTTACCGGAGGACGACCGCCGTGATCGATACCGATCGCTTGTTTGACATTATGATAGCTCATAATGGTCTGTACAGAGTGTATCTTGTAACTTGGATGTACACTTTATTTCACAGCTGTAAGATTTATATTGCTTTTATTAATGTTTTTTAAAATGTTATTTTAAGATGCCATTACGTTTTCAATATGTATATCTGAGTCTCGATACTCACAAAACATTACAGCAAATAATTACGGCCAATTAAATCACCACATTTACAAGGGAAATAACAATAACCCACTAAAAGAGTTGTTCCGTGTATTATTTAATTGAACACGTATGAAATTAGCATAGCTTTTTACCATCGTGTTAACAGCCCAGCGAAGTACTGGCCCCAATGGTGGCCGAACGTAATTAGTCGTAAAGAAAATAATAAAATATGAGAACTAGTGGATGCGTGTCAAATTTTAACCACTTAGCGAAATAGCCTTACTCATCGAAGAAGTGTTATTTTAAATGATTGCTGACAAGCAATCTACGGGCAGTAAATCTAGACTGGCTTTATGAACCTCTAGTTACAGCAAACTGGTGAGGAGAATTTGTAAGACTTATTTTCTGCAACAAGTTCCACAATACCCAATTTTAGCATAGCTTTAGCCCGCTGAGTTTCTTGCCGGATTTTCTCAGTCGAGGTCACGTTCCGATCCGGTTGTAGATATAAGAAAAGAAATCTAATATTGTCAATGCCCCCGTAGCCCGTAGGCCAAAACAAAATAAACGATTGGAATTTGAATTTAAATAATATATGATAAAAAGATGGTTGTATTTTTAGTTGCATCAAACAAAATTAAGTCTTAAGTTGACAATAGTTAAGGTAATAGGCAAGTGCCGCTGAGGTTCGAATCGACACAAGAACAGGTAAGCAAGGCTAGCTATTCACTAATGGCAAATTGCCACGGCGATTTCAACCCTAAATAATGCAAGGGAGATGCCAGCAGAGCAACTCGCGCTTGTTGTTGAGTAATTCAAATCCGTGTAGTCCGTTGCATGCAGTGCGTACACACCGAGAAATGGGCATTACATCCACAATGCGTCAGCAATAAAAATGTTTAAGTGTTTAGCTGGGGATCCGTAAATTGATTATGATTTGTGTGCGTTCAGTATAAATTAGTTCAATAGGCCAGTGAATAAAATTGTCGAACGCTTATTTCGAGCGAGACGATTGACGACCAATGCTGAACGAATTGTGGACGTCTGGACAGAGATGCGTTTCATTCTGTACCGTAGATAAATATATAGTATATTTATTTTATTTCATATTTTATTTTAGTATATTATGTAGTGTATTTAAGGGAATTACATCAGTAAAGAAACAATAACACAACGGTGCTAATATTGCTGTGTTATTCTGTAAACATATTGATTCATTGAGTGTGAAGGTTTTTTTGAATACTATGTAAGTAGGTAAATTAATAATTGTAAATATGAATGACTACCTTTCAATAGCTTATTAGCTTAGAAACTATTTCCTTTACAACACGTTCTGGAAAATGCAATAGTTTTAATTCAATTATGGAAGTAACTAGCTGTGCCCACGGACTTCGTCCGCGTAGTATTTAACGTAACAAAAACTTCGGGATTATCGGGATAAAAAGTATCCTATATGTTAATCCCGGTTATAAACTATCTGTGTGCTAAATTTCCTCCAAATCCGTTCAGTAGTTTTTGCGTGAAGGAGTAACAAACATACATACATACATACATCCACACTCACAAACTTTCACATTTATAATATTAGTAGGATTTCATAGTTTGTTATTACATTATTACTCATATGAATTGACACTTGATAATAACTAGAAAACTAATCCGTCAGTGTTACATTAAATTCCGAACATTAAATCGCTATTTTAAAATAGAGTTTTTATTTAACCGCGAGAAGCGTAGGTATAGGCTGCGCCCGCGCATTACTCATCCGTTGAATTAACCAAGCCAGCCAATCGGCCAATCGTTCGCCAGACGTCGCATTTGACATGGACTGTTAAACGAAACCATTTCTAAGTATCGCTCCATTGCTCATAAAATATGACTTTTAGATTAGACAGACAGTTAAAAATAAATTGATGTAAACGCATTGTAGTCTTCCTTACGTTATTTAGCTGCATCATTTACATAATGGGACTAATTCTGTTGCATGAACGCGCACAAACTACTCATAACTAAAGATACTGCTGTCTTTCTCAAAGGGTATCTGTTTGAAGGAGAGGGCAATTGTTTTGTCGTGTCAAATTTGGTTTAAATGTAATTTTTGAACAACGAAATCAGCACTAATGTGTCCTTATTTTGTATTTATTTATTTTGTCAGTTGTGTCTGTGATACACAACACATCACAAAATTATGGAATGGCAGCATTAAAAACAGCCCGGTCGGAACTTATCCGTTCATAACTACCGCTCGGTTTGTATAGACATATTTTTATGTTTAGTGAAATACCAGATTTTGACTAAGATTATTTACCCCATCTCAAGCCATTTATATTTTTTTCAGATCCTGTTTTTAAATATATTTTTATTTAAGCTTCACAATACGTATAGCTACTTTATTGAGTATTAATTTAGAGTTCTTCTCACATTATCTATTCACCCTCATTTTAAGTATCTCAAAAATAATGGTTTAACGACACTGTCGTAAATCATGAATCGCCAGCGCCAAACAATCGTTCCATTATTTGCCTCTATCGCCAGACGCCTTGTGCAACCTTGAGACTGCATGACATTCGGTGTGTACCTACTGTCGTGTTAATGTCCGTACATCTATTTCGCCAGTACACTGGCGTTCGATTTTATTGGCTAAGTTGGACCATGGTTCGAATTTGATCGATGATCGCTTGAGTGCTTTGAGCTTGTAGGCTACTGGACTCACTGCACCGGATGGTTATAGGTTTGATCTTGGTCAAAGTAAAATTATAAAATTTGACACACCAACTGTATGGTCCCAAACTAAGCATCGCGTTTACTATGGGTACCGTACAATGGACGGGGGCGATCCTAGTATCCTCTGTAGTCATTTCACTATAAAGAATTTACGAACATAATAAATAATATCAATTACTTATAGCTTTTTAATAGATATTAATGAACCTATTTGGAGCTCAGGATGGGCCCAGAATAGATACTAGACGTTGGAAACAGTATACAACGCCTAAATATCAACCAGATTTATCTTTAAACTATTTGACTTTTGTGTTTTAATAAACGGATTCTACCCTTATGAAGATTTAAACGTTCATTTTGGTGCCAATTCAAAATTCCCGTTTATCGTCACCTATGTCACCAGACTAGTCCAAATTGTTATTTTTATTGACCCTACCTCAGCCCACGACTGGACATAAATAGGCTTTATGAAGATGTAGTACAAAACAACCGATTAATCAGCCTTATCTAGATTACCTACAGAGTAATACGATAATCGAGATTATAATATCTGGGTTACGTCTTAATCTCAACTTTATTTACAATTAGTAAACGTACAAAATAGTGAGTCAATCTTTCCATAAACTCACTATAAACCAAGACTGTGATGTTGTGTTTTTTTTTAATTTAATATAAATTGTATTGGTTGGTCGACTAATAGGGACTTTACAAATATTACGTTATCGGAGGAGCGAGAAATTTTATCTTAGAAGCATACTCGTACATTTCTCACGCCTGTGTTGGTAAACCGCGGAGGTAGGTAGATACCTCCGATTGCCAAATACTAGAATGACGCATCTCCTTTGCTTTATTCACATAAACTATGTGTATAAAATAATATGTATGAAGATCTCTACATATTTCTGGTGCATTCCAGAATCATATACACTACTTATTAAATATAACATTATATTTTTATGATTATTATAAAGGATGTGCATGTAGAATATATTATTTTCCAGCTTCTCGTCTCAACAGCTGTCGAAGCGGCGTGATACAGTGTGTTATCTAATCTAATCCTATGCAAATGTAGAGCGGTGCGTGTTTGATTCACTCGCCGTCGGAAGATAGAGGCCCCGGGTATTTTACTTACTCAAAATGTCTCTCATTTTGTCTCTACCCGCGGACGATACAAAAAACGACTCACATGTTTCCTGCAAATTATGAAAGAATAACATGTTTGTAAAGCAAGTAAAGAAAGGTAGAGCTACACCAGCTCTTTATATCAACTCTATAAAATAACTGCAATTTATATATATTAACTTTCAAATATTTGAGGCGAAACAGATAAGTGCAATACACATAAGTAAATAAAATGCACAATAAATACATAATAAATACCTGCCTACCTACAATAAAGAAATTACTTAATTTCACCGCGTACGCTAACGCACCCTATATCGGATGATCCACAATCCAGAATTCTGATTCGACCCAATCGCGCTGTGACTCAGACGCTCAGAGGTCTTTCCTTACGACCTAAAAATCTACTTCGGTACCCACTGCGTGCGCCGTATGCCGGGCCACTCGTGGATACAGTACTAGGTCAGCATGGGACATGTGCCGTTGCGAAACGAATGCCGCATCCTTGCACCAAAACTGCAGCAAGAAACTGGTTTGGTCGCGTAGCGGCATAAGCTGGAATATTTAAAGGTTTCGGATACTTGTTAGTGCTTTAAGAACCGTTAATGTGTTGGGTACAATGTGCTCGTTTGAGACGAAATGTCCGAATAAAAGTAATTTACCTTAAACACTTGGTTGTTGGGTTATAAAGTTGACAATAGAGATAAGAAAATACCATCGTCATGTAAGTTCTGGCGACCGTATGGTTATTTTGGAAAAAATACCCATATCCTTCATATATAGGTACGCACTGACAATTTTGTACGGAAATAAATAAATAAAGACTTAAAACATAGAATACTTCAACTCTAAAAGAGTCCAATGGGATGGACGTAATACTGATGGAGTACCTAACTGAAAATATGTGAAATAAAAGTCACATGTTTTAAATCAGGTAATATTATAAAAGGTATGGTCATACGGTCGACAAAAGTTGTGCAATATCTGATGTAAGAAGATGCGTAATCAAAACCCCAAGCAAACTGGGATATTTAGGAGGTGAAGAATTGCGAACACCGAATTACGAATACACGCTCACCGGAATTTTGACAATAGCTAAAATCTCTGAAAAAATAATAATATTATAATATAATAATAATTTAGCCCTTTTGACGTCCCACTCCTGGGCACGGGCCTCCCCTCAATATGAGGGGGATTCAGGCCATAATCCACCACGCTGGCCCAGTGCGGGTTGGCGGATTTCACATGTCTTTCGAAAAATCCAGAGATGCGAGCCGGGGTTTGAACCCAAGACCTCGTGTCCGCAAGACGCCTGCTTTAACCAATCGGCTATCACTGCTATATCACTGATATTATAATAGCAAATTGAAAAAAAACATGTCTTCAGAAACTGCTTAGAACTATAATACCAACGCGATGCAATAGAGAAAGAGTGTTTTCCCTATAACTTTAGAAAGCTTATGGTTAACATTCACTCTCCCCCTTGCTTTAAGCAAATTTTATAAGTTATGGCATTTCAGTAAGTTTATATTTTCAGAATTCACGACTGACATAGATCAGGCTAGCACCTATACCAATAGCCAATAGGGTCTAATTATTATCACAAATATTCGAAATTCAAAGGATGATTGAATACTGATTCAAGCTAAGTAAACCATCGCACATATGACTTCATCATTTGGACCAAGGAGGACGAGTATCTAACACCGAAACGTTCACATGACAGTTTATTGTTGCAGCCATCTTAGATCTATCGCCGCAATGTGCACGCGCATATAGCCGAACCACGCCGGTGTGTGGGAAACTGTTTGTGTAGTTGTTTAGAGCTTCGTGACGTATTGCAGATCTGTTACCATGTGGTTCAGTTAACTTCCAAATTATAGGTAACTAGCTGAGCCCGCGACTTCGTCCGCGAGGAATTTTGATCATTTCTTAGGGGATGTCTACGTCATAGTAGCTTTATGCATGCAAAGTCTCAGCCCGATCGGTTTAAAATTGACAAAGTTTCATACAAACTTCCATCCCCTATTTTATCCCCTAGGGGGTAGAATTAATCAAAATCCTTTCTTAGCGGATGCCTCATAACATCTACCTGCATGCCAAATTTCAGCCCGATCCGTCCAGTGGTTTGGGCTGTGCGTTGATAGATCACTATGTCAGTCAGTCAGTCAGTCAGTCAGTCAGTCAGTCAGTCAGTCAGTCAGTCACCTTTGAGTTATATATATTTAGATAATGATTCGATACTCCAAGGACTGCTACCCAACCGGATCGTCATCTATACAAATAAATAAAATTGGAGTGTCTGTTTGTAATATCAAAATAACACTTTTTCACTAAATGCATATGAAAGTACATACGATACCTATAGCAAAAACGCGAATTAAAATTTTTTTGTCTGTCTGTCTGTCTGTCTGTGTGTTTGTTCCGGGTAATCTCCGAAACGGCTGGACCGATTTCGACGGGACTTTCACTGGCAGATAGCTGATCTTATAGCGGGTAACTTAGGCTACTTTGATTTTAGAAAAACAATTAGGGTTCCGCGTAAAAAAATAAAAACACTTGAAATCAAAGAGTATCTCCGAAACGGCTGGACTGATTTTGACGGGACTTTCACTGTTAGATAGCTGATGTTATAAGCAGTAACTGAGGCTACTTTTATTTTAGAAAAACAAAATAAAAAGAATGGGTCCTGTCGCGCGGGCTCAGAACGCGGGACCGGGCTTTATTGTTAAGTCAAATTCCACGCGGGCGAAGTCGCGGGCTCAGCTAGTTACCTATATTTATTTTTAAGTAGCTGTTGATTTCATCATCGCTAGCGCACATTTTTATATCCATTAAATCGGCACAGTTAAATTGTTGTTGTTCAGTTCGACCCCCAATGGGTGTAGCGCGATGATATGTACTACGCTATGTTTTAAGTTTTTCATGGGTTATCTAATTGTGAAAACCCCGTTGGAATCTGTTCGGCCGTTTTCCCGTGATGCTCGCACATAGGAAAACGAGACGAAAATTCTAAGAACTCTTGAGACTTTCTATAACATCATTATTTTTTCAAAAATACCTGCACTGTACTGACACAGCAAATGGTTTTAAAGTGGTCCCCTGCATCTCTTAGAGAACATTTCCAGCTTTAATCAAAGTTTCCAGTTCGAGTTTTATCAAGGGTGTCAACAACAAAGAGACCTCAGCTTATACAGGAAATGTTCTTTGAGATGTGCATGCAGCCCACCGTGCTTACAGATATTATATACGACTTCGCCCGCGTGGAATTTAACTTAACCGCTCCCACTCCTGCGTTCTGAACCCGCGCGACAGGAAGCATTAGTATTTTTTGTTTTTCGAAAATAAAAGTTACTCCTTATAACATCAGCTATCTACTAGTGAAAGTCCCGTTAAAATCGGTCCAGCCGTTTCGGAGATTACCCGGAACAAACATACAGACAGACAGACAGACAAAAAAATTCAAATCGCGTTTTTGCTATAGGTGCATATACATTTAGTGAACAGGTGTTATTTTGATATTACAAACAGACACTCTAATTTTATTTATTTGTAATGATATAAGGCTATAGCATCTACCTAATTTAAATTACTAACACTACTGATAAAATTAATAATTTAACGAATAACACAATAAGCAATAAGCATGTGTGCGTTTCGTTGAATACAAAAATACAGTAAATATGTTTGCAAGTAATTTACAAACGTTCATCATAATATTATATCAATTTACCCAAATCATTACGCTGTCTCACGCCACCATCGCAAGCGAGGTCTCGTATTTCTTGTTGTTTTAATCGCACACGACATAAAAAATACTTACGTAAGTGTCAAAGTTCCATGAAAACAACGCACCGTTGTTCGTAATCGGATGAGCGGACAAAAAATCTTGCAACACCATTATTTTGGTACCTGCCACGGAGCAAGCATCGGTGTGGCCAATAAGAAACATATAAGTGACAGCATTGATTTGGAAACTTATGAAACTGGTCAATTCATGAATGTTTTACTACTGCCGATTTAAGATTGATATGAATAAATAAATTTATTTTATGGACATACTTAGCTGCATTTCCCAGATTTTGTAATATGTATATAAAAATCATTTGCTCTATCGCCTCTTATTATAGGTAAGCTTATTGTAATGCACTTAAAATTGCAATTCATGTAAATATTTAGACATTTAATTTGAGTGTCTAAAATAATTTTGCAGTCAAAATAGGTGAACGGTAAAGTTTAGAGAACAATGGCGATGGAGTTGGTCGCGGAGCGGTTAAAATACAAGAGACACAAATAGCCAACTAAAGCTGGACCGTGTGATTTTGGGTACAGTCATCAACAAGCGCTAATTTAATAAAAGGTAATTAATTACATGTTCATTTTCTAGCATAAAGACGTAGTTAAGATTATAAATCTATGTAATTATTAAGAATAATAAATACAAAAACACACACCTTATGATTAGTAGGTACTTCATAATAATGTAATTGACTACATATTCGCCTCCCTAATTCGAGTATTTAAAGTTCTAAGTAAACGGAAACAGTAACTTAACACATTATGCAAACATGCAATCGCTCAATATGCTGATGTCATCATCAATATTTTTCACGGTACGCGCATAAGTACAAAAAAGTGGGATGACGTAGGAGTAACGAGGATAAATAAAAATAATTACTTAAAAATACGTTTAAGGTGATAACTTCAGTTAAATACACACATCGTAACCTCAAACTCAATTCAGAATTGTTTTATTCATGTAAGCAAACAAAGCATTTATGAATAGTCAGAATCTACCACCGGTTTGGAATGCAGCTTCCGCTGAGAAGAACTGGCGAGAAATTGAATGGTTACTCTTTTCAATTAATAAAAATACTTGGACGTATTTTGACTGTAAGCAATACCTATCACCTGGTATAATAATTGTTAAGTTGTTGTAGGTTTTCTTTTATATAAGAAAATCGGCGGACAAGCCTATGGTCCGCCTGATGTTAAGCCGTTATCCTACCCTATAAATGCTTGCAACACCAAAGGCATTTCTCGCACGTTACCAACCTAAACAGAGATAGATTAAAGGGAAGGGGGAGAGGTGCACGATCAAGTCATTTACTATTATAGCTACTGATATTATTATACCTACTAGACAGAAATATTAACAGAAAATAGGTGCATATTTAATTAATACATATTTGATTATATTATTATATTGACAAAAAGAGATAGAGAAAGATTAGAAGCTTTTGAGATGTGGTGCTGGAGGAGGATGGAAAGAATAAGCTGGGCGGAAAAGATAACGAACCAAGAAGTACTAGAGAGAGTAGATGAAAGGAGAAGCCTGTTGACCAGCATTGCAAATAGAAGAGGAAAGATGATCGGGCATTTGATACAACATGACGCTTTTATGAAAACAATCATAGAAGATGATAGAAGGCAAGAGGGGAAGAGGAAGACCTAGGAGAAGCTATTTCGACCAAGTGAAGGAAAAAGTGAATGTCGTGTCGTATCAAATGGTCAAAGAACTGGGAGAAGAAAAGCGAAAAGATCATCGCTCTTAAGTTGATGATGATGATTAAGATATCACTTTACCTACCATATGCATAATAAACGACCCAAAAATTGTAAAATAATTATATTATACGGCAAAAAAAAATATTTACTTTAATCTTTATGCCTAGCAGGCTTTTATGTCGCCAAATTAGGCCATTAAATATGACTACTTATGGTAATAATTTTAAGCGGTTGAAAGTAACTTAAAAGGACCCTTAAGGTTAACTTATTATAGATAGGACCTATAAGGTTAGAAAAAGATGTAATCAGGTGCTTACACATTAGTTTGTGGTTCCATCTTTTTGGAAAAGGTAGGTTGTTGTAACCAACATACGATCTAATATTGAATGAAACCAATTACAGCATAATGTATCTCTAAGAAATCTAATATAAATATTTATTTGCATGTAGCAACGCTAAATATCCACGTCACGTACTCGTAAGTAATACAATGTCGGAAGGTGCAACATTTTCGAACAGTCATACAAATTTAAATACAATCCATTTGTACTGCATTTGCTAGAGGATGGTCACATAAGGGTGACCATGGTGTCAACTCTGTCATCTGTACAATACAAAAGGGAATCGGTGATGTTGTTTTGTTCTGTAACCTACCATTGATCACAGTGTCCCGATTGAGAAATGAAAAAAAGGGTGCAAAAGACTCATATTTTAAAGTAGTATACGCAAAATATATCAAAAATAAATAATTACATAAAACACTTCCTACTAATACAATGTACTTACAGCTGTATTTTTATACATTTTGATATTGTTTTGTGACATAACACGATTGAACAAACATTATCAAAGGTTTTTCATAATAAGTAATATATTCAATTATTTTTTAATTTAAGTACACTTGACTTGATTTAAGTATTGAAGTCACCATCATTATTATGATCTGATCAACTAATGTAGATAGAATGACGTAAGACAAAGATTAGGCTGACAGATACGGCAGCATTAATCACTATTCTAACATTTTACTATACAATTAGCACATCTTTATTAAGACACATTATATCCGGTCGTCAATACGGAATGCATAAAGATGCAACGAGTTCTAAAGCTACATTTACGTCTCCTCAAAAGGACACTACTAAACTTCTGAAGATACTATTTGCATTATGGATCCTCATAATAAATTTCAATGACATTGTAGGTATAATCTTTGTTAAAATGTCATGCAATATTCAACTTTATTGAAGTTTTATACCACAGTGTACAAAGGTCCTTCCAGCAATGTGAGTGGGTATAATATCAGTTGAACACTGTACAACGTCTCAGCTCGTCTAGGGATTTAAAATGAAGGTACCTAGCGTTCCTGTATTCGGTATTGTTACACTCAATTATAACCACTTTCTTCACAGTTTCTTATAGGGAGACTACCTACATCTGAAACACTACGTACGAATTGTCTTCTTCAAGCGTCATAAAAAACGTGTTGAAGCTTATGAAAACTCGAGCTTAATGTACACCGAATAAAGACCATTTTTGAAAGAGAACATTTTCGCAAATAACAAATGCCATGTACGAGTATGTAACCATGTTCCAAGCAAATGAAAGTCATTCACTTTTCAGAATTTTCTTAGGATAGGAACGAAGAGCAATCATTTAGTTAGTAATTATCAAACGTATAGCAGTAATTTTAAGGTGCATATTGCAATACTAGTAAAGTACATCCGGTGCATCCAGGTTAAGCAACATAGCTGAGATGTAGGCCAACTGCGTTATCACCTTATTGTTATCACAATACCTCATAACTTCCCACATACTGCAACGATTACTGGAAGTCATGCTCATTTAAGTAATATAAAAGCTGCGAAACTTTCATTAGGTATCGAAAACTATTTTAGTAGACATAGGATAAGCTACTTCAAATTTGAATGGCAATGTGATGGTTTTTAGGTATAGGTACTTGGGCGGGACCATGGGTATGTTTTAGGAAATACATTGAGTAACTTCAAAACATATTCACCCCTTGTATTATTTCATTAGTCATTTCGTTAGGCATTAGTCTCTAGATAGGTGTTTATGATGTCTACTCTCGAAAGAACCATATTTACGCACTAACTATAGTTATTTAACGTATCTTGATATGGCCAGAATAGCACTCTCTTGCCAAGCATTTCTCAAAAACAACACACATACAAATACTTAGAGATACTAGTAACAATTTTGTATCTGCAAAACGTGTAGCTGTCCCAAAAATCCCAATTTCATAATTAAACCAAAACATAAGCAAATTGGGATCGTTATCAAAATGTATTAAGTTAAGTTGTGCAAGGCGTCATGTCTAGGGTCACTTCAGATAAACCGCAGCGGTCGATAACTGGATGGAGAACGAACAAAAATCACGAAATATTAATATTTTTCTTACGTTTATCTCAGAATTGGGGTTTGAGTCTAGAGCGCGGCGATGATAACATAATTGGATAACCCCGTGCGGTCACTTCATGAAATCATGCGATTCTCGTTGGGCGTGCTATTAATACCGGTAGATAACCGACAACGGGCTGATTGGGTTTTAATTAGTTAACAAAAAATCTGTGAAGTGAGCAATGACGTCTATTTGTTCCATATTCAGGGAGGCGTGTATCTCAAGTCTGAGACCAGTTTTTCTGTGCTTTTGACTTTTCATGTTGTACTGGAATGACATTTCCAAGATCGATCACAGATCGATTTATGAATACCGACCTATAAGCAGGTATACGCGTATATACCGAATTACCCATACCTGGTATATCTGTGTTTGCCAATGTAGGTCCATAACTTACAATATCTTTTTTGTAAAATAATAAAACTTATTTAATTTCGGAAGTATACATATTTTTGGGAGTACAATGATGTAAAGAAATCTCCTATAATTCATAATGTATTTCAATTAATTATAACTCGGGGCTGTGATTTATTATTTTATTTGAAAGTGACAGTTTGACCCGTTGTTTCTAAATTGCTCGCTAAGCAGTTGTGTATTGATTTTTAAATGAGTATAAAAATGATTATATGCATTTTAATTTAAATTGACTACGAAGGTATACTTTAATTAAATGATTTATACTAGGCACATTATTATCGCTGAAGAATACTTTGACACGGTTCCAAAGATTTTTAGCACAAGCTCGGTTACGCAACGGCGCGCCCTTATCAAAGCTGATAAAACAAATAAAAACACTGTTAAAATAAAATGGACACTGCATTATTGACCTCTCATACAATAATTGTCTTCGGTATCAGGAAGTGACCGACTTTTTGTAAGAATAACGACATTATGATTTCTACATTTACTGTACCTACATAAGTAAAATTATGACCAACCAGCTAATTATTTGCAAGTTAGCATAAGAGTTAAATAAAACATTCGTAATTTACTTTTATTTGTTGGAGTACGTAGTTACACAACGTGAGACGGACAATTTGATGCCTTTTTGCAGAATGAAGCCAGCCCACACGCATTCCTGCAGACCAATAACAACCCTAACACAAGTCATTATAGGTTGGTTTCAGCTTGTGAAGGTAAATGTGGGTTGAATCCATTCCGCAAACCTACATCCAATTAGCTACTTAGGTTTTTGACTGATGCCGGTAAATTTAAATCGAGTTCTAAGAATGAAAGCGAAATGTCATGCTAATGTTTCAAATGACATGAGTGTACTAGAGTTTGCTCTTAGGGCTGAGTATTTCTTAATTGTTACCGGGGCCATATCGTCAAATTTAAAAACTGTTTTTAACGACGATTCCAAGGTATGAGAACCGATATTTGAGTAGCGTTTCAGTAAATACACCTACATAAATTCACTGAAAAAAAATTAAAATCAGAACATAATATTCTTGAAATATGTTGATTATCCGCGGTCCCCACTCAAGTCACTGTTTTCTATTTATTACATTATGGTATTACTACATTTAAATGTTCCTACTCTGACACATAATATTCTCGCCAGGTTGTGGCACGCTTCATTCTAGCCAATAAGAATACAGCTAACAATTCGACACACTTCGATTCAAATCCCCGACACAAGGCTTCCTCGTCTTTACTCCGAGATCAACGCTCTTCTAGGGTCAATTCAATTGTAAATAAAACTAACGATAAGTAAAGGTTATTAGACTACTATCTGTCTAATAATAAACAAAGGCGTCAATAATAATAATTTTGACTAAATTTGTACAAATTAACATCGATATAAATTACGCATCCTAAAGTTTAATACACGCGCGGTTTTGATATAGACATTTTCTTATGTAACTGTACGTGGTAACCAAACTAAAAAACACCTACTCAAACCTTCTTACGCTTGAGATTTATTATTATAGATTCTATAAATAATTAAATTATTATTAATTATAAGTACTCATTATCTTATGATATAGGTACTGTGATAGAGTACAAAAAGTACCTATAAAGAAAAGGAGTCTTAAAGTACAAAAAATCTATGATGTCAGTATTAGGATTAATGTTAAGTTATCTGGAAATAAAAACAAAATAAAATAGATCTAATCTATCGCACAAAGTCAACCCTCACAAGTAGGACGAACCATAGAGCAGAGGAGTGATAGAGTGAGAGAGAGTGATATAACATTATATAAAGTTTGTTGCAGAGGAGAACAACGATGGGCACGACATGGGGATGAGATGCTATAAACATGGTCAGTAATTTATATGTTTTGATAATAATAGATAATATCAAGTATTACATAGTAATATGGGAAAACCGTTCTTAAATTTAAGCACTAAGTTAGTCGCAATCTAGTTGCTAGGAAACTGTGATAACCCCGGTTAAGACACGGATGTGCCGGGTCATTGTGTGCTCACGCCTAAAATTAAATAAAATAACTTTGTTTTTAAATTCTGATACACTTACGTTGTTTAATTTACTAAGAATAAACTATTTAAGGAGCACACATACCTACTCGTATTTATAAAATTAAACTACTCTATCAACTCTTCTACATTTTATGAATATCTACCTACACCCGAAAAACGAGCGTCTATTAAGGATTTGAGGTGCAAATAACGATATACCTAGCCGTGTGTACCGATAAAATTATTCAGAATCAATTAATGAAGGCTCCATCCCGTTACAATCCGACCTTTCAGTTCCACACACCGGCACGACAGTCACCTGTTGAACCGCCACGATTATCTTACACGTCTACAAACAACACACTGTTAATTTGATAACACCCAAATAAGAATCGTGTGCGAAGGAAAATAAAGTCCAAAATAGGACATGGGGAATTGTTATCAGCTATTAGCTCCTATCGCTAACCAAACCTATGCAATGCAAATTTGAGATGATTGATTTATCTAAGGTAACAATTTTCACAGGTCGTCGACACTGCATCACGTCCACAGTTCGGATACGCAGACTAAACATTGCTATGAGTAGTTTAGATTGTATAGATTCATTACTTGAACGAACTTGTGTCCGTATCCTATATCACGCAAAGCGAACAATGCAAATCTATAGCTGAGTGTGCATAATAAAAGTTGGTTGGTGCAAGGTGAGAGACGAGTTCTGGACTCACATATAATTGGTATGTATTCGCAACTGGATAATAATATTTAAACTCTACGCTCCTGGATGTGAATGCGCGTACCTAATGCTTGGGATATGACGTCAGCTGATAAGGTTTCGCGAAATGTAGGTATATTAATGATACCTGCAACAGACACTTGGTTTTATTAATAGGCTCATGAAGGCAATGAAGAGTCCGGCGCTCAAAGGGAAATACAAGCATTCCTTCCAGCGGTTGACTCGCTCATGACCGACTCGAGTTTCACATGAACCTGGATTGCTTGTTTTAATCCTCAAACAACTGCTCCTGAGAATGTATCTTTAATTCATTGAAAAGAGTAACCATTGAGTTTCTTGCCGGATCTTCTCAATGGAAGCAGCATTCCGAACCGGTGGTAGATTCTGACTATTCAAAAATGCTTTGTTGGCTTACGTGAATAAAAACAATTTTTAGTTGGAGTAACATTTTAAAGAAGACTAAAATGAAATAAGTTAAACTGCGCTATAAAAGAATACCAAAGAACATGAAAACTTAATAATATAGATTTTCCACACAGTAGGTTGAAAATTGCTAGAGTGTTTAGTGGGCAGATATGTAATAATAAAAGCTTTTACGCAGTGTGCCGTCGTGACAGTAAATTGAGTTGATGTGACGAGCAAGTGTCCCGATTGTGCATATAAGAGGGTACCACTTAAAGGTAAGCATGTATAATATACTACAATTAAATAATTTAATGTTTGCCCCTTTTGTCATGTAGCCCTAACTCGATTTTGTCATAAGTAATCTATTTTTCATTATTTATAAGAAAAAATGAAAGATCAATAAATTTGTTTGTACATTCGTCTGATCACAGCTGATATATCAGTGTCCTATAAATTTATAATTTTATATTTAATTTTAACCTGATTTTGTGAAAAAGAACAAAGAAGTTATATAAATTTCGAATAAAACCGTTTCGCTAAATATAAACGGAGAAACCGGGGAAAATATATCCGTAGAACTTCGGGGGATTTATTGGGATTTTTAGTAAACTTACTTGTAAGTATTTCTTAGGTCTAGTCTTATTACCTTGATAAAGTCTCAAATACTAATAATTTAATGGGAACATCCTGCAATATTCCTGCATAATTGAGCATACAACATAGGTTTTGGTGTTTATTCGCAACAAATAACTTTTTAATGCAGCATAAATTGGTGTCCTTCGATTAACGTGTGGTGGGATGTATTAAATATAGTAATTAATACATTTTGGTAATTACGGACGTTAGCAAAAACCATGGTAAAAACAAATTTACGAGCTAGCCAGGACGACTTAGTGGTACCATCTTACTTTTATGATGTATTTGTAGTTCCGTCCGACCAGTTTAAAGATTTTTTTTATAATTTAATCGATTGTAAGATATCCTAGCTGCTTTTGTTCTCGAATGAAAACAACAGTGATTTTAAAACTACAGCTCGGCTAACACAAGACTGTCACTCGGGTAATAAGCGCAACATGTTTTAAAAAATGAAGATATAAAAATTAAGATTTGCCTACCTTAAAATTAAATACTTACTAGCAAAAGAGCTTAATATAAATGTTTAATGAAAAACATTTTCCTGTATTTTGTGTTCAGGGTAAGTAACATCATCGATAGCACTGCTAAATCTGTTGTAAAGGTTGCAAAAACTGAAGAAGGCACTCGCAAGTGACGCGGAGGCGGTGACCAATGGTTTTCCAAGATCTTACGGAGCTATAGGGAATCCGAAATCTTATGAGTTCTGTAGATCTTTAAGTTCTACTAAAGTGTTCATTCTACAGAATACAAGTCCAAGGAACTATGAATCCAATTCAAATTATAAATAGAAATATAGTCAAAAGTCAAATCGTTTACTGATTTTGTTTAGGCCTTAAGGGCATTTACTTCATACGTTTACTTAGGGCACAGGGAGCTTTTGAAGCTGCCATTAACGTCATAGAGGTGGTCCCGATCAATCCCGGTTGGCCATGGGCGGGCTAAGCCTTACAAAAGCTGTTCATGCTACAGCAATTAAGAACTCCAACTAATCCGGGTAATATAAGTAGAACTAGTGGAAGTAGTCTTAAATATACAAGGACAGTTAAAGGGGTATTGAAAAAACTGTGTCCCCATCTAAAAACATATTTAATACATTTTCTTGTTGGATCAATTCGCGTGATTGACAATAGAGATACTCGTAGATAGTGATGCCTTCATTTTCATATCTTATGTGACCCCGTTTTTAAGATGCGTTCGAAGTTCAATTCAAATTGTTTCGACAGATGTACATTTAATAACATTATAATATGTAGGTGAATAATATAGAAACAGCTGCAATAATACACTTAGTAGGTAAGTATTCTCCCATTTGCAGTTGTAATGCCAAGCAGGCGTCTTATTGACGGACTTGAAATAGGTTTTGTAAAGTAAGCATTATTTGCTAAGTAAATTGTGACCGAATTAATAACGCCTACTTATTGGTAATCGGATATTATAGGTATGTCGCCAAAATACTTCGTACATACATACCTACGCTAAATAGTTTGCTTGTAGTTTTTTATCAAAACCAAATAATCTCTTTATCGACACACATTACATTTTAATCATAAACTGCATTACACATTAGAACGTACTACTGTGTAGATAGGTAAAAGTTCCAGTAACTACTTTAAATTAATTACCAGAAGGACGCAATAGAACGAGACATTAGTCATATATATAAAAGTTTATTCATATTTTGTTTAAACAGCAACTCAAACTGAGAAACATAAAGTTAAAATTATGTTCAGTGTGCACAAACCGGCTCTGCCGGCAATACCTATTTATTAGCTTGCTTAGTTAATTACAAACTATACTCGAAGTTTGGCGAGTTGGAATGACCGGGCACACAATAAATACAAAATCGCGGACTCTAGACCGTGGGATGTCAAAAAGTTTTTGCAAAAAAAGTATTTTTCAGAAGACCGGCGCGGGACCGGTCGGCGGCCGGCTCCCTGGAAACGCTGACTCACCTGCAGCAAGGCGAAGGCGAGGAGGAGGAGCAGGGTCGCCGGGACCCCTCCGGTCCTCATGGTGGTCCAGTTATTGTATTAGACGAATGTTGAAAAGTTTTGTTCGGGACCGGCAAGCGCGCAGGCGTCGACCGCGCCGCTCCACTGTCGGATCGCGAATGATGTGCTCGGAGGGCCCGTCGCGCCTCTATTAACTTCTCGTTTCAACCCAAGAAGCGCACGCATTCGCCGGCATAGGCTGCAACGCTTCCTACGCAAGTTCGGAATGCGCTTTGTTCACCTCTAGAAACTAAATAAAATGCATTCTATAGAAATTACTCCCGTTGATCCCTGCTCACGGAAAGAGATCAAGCAGCCGGCATAGTATTTTTTTTACATGCACAGGTAAGGTTGCAAGTTGCAATCTGGATCTGTGTGAAGAAAGATTCTTCGTCTCGTTCTCGCGGAGCCCTGCAAAGTTCCATGACCCCACTCCTGCGCTTATCACATTGGCGCGATCGCTAGTAGAAAAGCCTTAAGATATTGCTTTTTATGCGTGAGAAAATACTCTGTATTTCGTCGAAATAAAGTTTCAAATGGTCTCACAAGTAGACCGGAGTGATTCAATGAGTGATATCGGTATTATTTACTCGTCGCGCCCAATTCCTTCGTTCAGTGCGTAGATACCTACTTACTGGTATGGGTCGTATTTAACTTGGTACCTACTTTAAATATTAAAAATCTTTCATAAGCGAACGTGCTGAAGAAATACAGGTTCCTTACAACCTCTCAGCCATTGCTCTGGGTACCTACATGTTATAAAAAGTGCTTTCCGCATCACAGAAACCGCTAAGTTCAGATGTCAACCGTAAGAAATATGATTGAGTGACTTTATTATGTATTATCAATAAATCACAACAAAATTGGGTTAGGTTAAGATAAGGTTAGGTTAGGCTATCTATAATTTATTTTTACACTGGCTGACCCTGCGAGTTCGTTCGCGTGGACTTTTGTCTTTTGACTATTCCGTAGGCCCTTATATTATCCGGCATAAAAAGAAAGGAAGGATTATATGGCTAAGAATCACCTTATGCAGTGTAAGGTCCTTTTAGTAATTTATGTTAGCTAATCCAATTAGTAGTCAGATTTAATTTTCAAACCTTGTGGATCCTATTAGAACTTAACTTTGTTTTGTTGAACACGCTCCCACGAAGGTTCCTAGTTTGTTTGCGAGTAGGGAAAGACGACCAATAAATAGGTGAAGGGGAAAATAGAATTGCCGCTTACGTACAGACACTTACAGCATACAATGTCCAAATATACAGGTTGAAACAGAAAGGGTATACTTTTTTTTATAAAAAAATAATTCTAAAACTATCAGCTTTGGAGGAAACTTGAAAAACAAATGTTGTTAGGGATATAGCTGTTGACAGATTTCACAAGTCTACAAAACCTTTAGTAGGTACTTCAACTGTCCCACAAAGCCGATAGTTTTAGATGTACAAAGTAAAGTTGAAAAAAAAAAAAAAAACCGTTTATGTTTCACCTAGTATACTTAGTATGGGAAGTTCCAAGTTGATTACTCTTTTCTCTCTCAGCACCTCGAGAAAGAGAACAGGTTTATCAGAGGCTAGCTGCTCAGCCCACACATTTTCTAATTATAGCTATTCATTGGTCTATGCGTAGACTTCGTTCTACATGCGATGACTTAAAGTGTTGGACAAGTAATCGACCAATTTCATTATCCACTTCCAATATAAGATGCAATAATGTAGAGAGAGATACACTATAATATGTACTAGGCAAGTCCCAGAAAAAAATACAATTTTAGGAAAAAACTGTTCCGGAAATTTGGGCAACAATAATAGATCCCGACTGTTAAAGAGGTATTACATAATATAATTCCAGACTACTGGTCTTGTTTTTTCATTTCAATTCACTTTTTAACCAGTCGAGTTTAAATTTTTTTAATTAACTTTTTTTACAATCATGTAGATACTTATATAAAAACTTCTTGAAGTTACTAGCCAATAGTAAGGTGCGAAGCCTGCTAACTTGTGAGAATATAAGTTGCCGTCAAAACTTGGAAGAGGTAGCAGCAAGTTGAGCTCCGTAAACGAACTGACAAAAGTTTTCAATGTTTATAGGTTATTAGAACAGAGTACCTACTCTGCTAGAACATTAGAGTTGTTATAAGGTGTTGTGATCATCATCATGTCAGCCGAAAGACATCCACTGATCACTGGCCTCTTCAAGGTGTTCCACCAAAGAGAATACAATACTACATGTTCCGCAACGACCGGTCCTGTATAACTCGCATCCGGCGGTTTCCTGCGACCTTCACTAGGTCGTCGGTTCAGCTTTTAATGTACCTAGGATGTATCAAAAGTCAGAAATATAGAGAATAGTGTCTTTCAAAAGATAAAAAACTCTGATTCTAAAATATTCTCTAGACGACACGATTTGGCTCACAATCAATAAGATCAGCGGGCTGTGGAGGGACCTAACTTGCCTTTTGTCATGCCGATCAATACCAATCGCTAAACAAATGGTGTCGTCTGATGACTACTTAAGCCAGTGTTGGTTACTTTGTTTTATTTGCAGAAAATCCGAGAATATTGCAAACTATTTATAAATTTTAATCAATAAATTAATTACCAAACTGTCTTACCAGTAAGGACATGCTAGGAGCTGCGTACAATTTACTTTTCTGTAAATAAAAACCCATTGATTCCTGAAGTAATTCGATCGCCGACGAAACGGAAACCAAGTGCGAACTAGTCAAATACGCAAAGATTTTTTGCATTCCCCACACATACTTTAGGTATTTTTAGCAGGAGTGTGTCGGTTATGCAACCGTTTACATTGCACATCTGACTCGGTGTATTTTCAGGTGTTTGAAATAACAGTTTCCGTTTCATCAATGCATTGATAGTTTTACAGTTACTTTTGTTTATTTCGTTGGCATGGATTTTGATAACTAGCGAGAACCCGAATCTACGAGACAAAAATAGTATTATGACGTGGGTAGGTTTGCAATACAGGTACAATTGCAATATTTTTTTATTATGAAAAATATATTCACACCTAAGTTCCCCTGTCACACTAATGAACTAGGATAACATAAAGGGAGGGATATGTAAAGAAAATGTGGCACTCATACCTATTTGACGCGTTGCTTTTGGGACCAAACTTGGTGAGTACCGTCCACCAATGTTGGTTCCAAATATCTAAAATGTTTGCTATCATCGAACATGCCGTCTTATACCACCGAACATGCTCGGAAGCTATGCTGGGAAGCGATAGTCGGTAGCGCCTACCTAACATAGTTAGTTCCACTGATGGCCGATAGCGCTGCTGGCTGTACAGTTTGCTTCACAAATGTACCCTTGGCTATATACATAATGAGAAATAATACCACCTATAACAACGAGCTCGCCTATTTGTATTAAAATTGCCCATAAGTAATTCCCAGAGAATAAAAAAAGTCAGTTTTAGAAATATATTTATTGATTTTTATTTCGACAACTAATTCACAATGACAGTTACACTTAGACATATTTACCGAGAAGTATACCAAACTTATACTGTATCCTGTGGATGTAAACTTCACCAGGGTTTAACACTGCACTAGGAAAGTTTCTCTGAAAAGATTTATTACCATTTATTAGTTTACATACATGACGACCGCTTGGCGCAGTGGCTCGAGCGCAGGCCGCTAGGCTCACTGCACCGGGTGGTTGCGGGTTCGATTCCAATCAGGGTAAATTTCGGAAATGGCCTTTCATAATTTGCCCTAGTCTGGGTGTCACTGGGATCGCCCCCAGTCCATTGCATGGTACCAATAGTACAAGCGTTGCCTAGTTTGGGACCGTCCAGTTGGCAGTCTGGCGATATTTATTATGGTAGAACTAAGTTGTAGCCAAACTGAAGAGAAAATTTTCAAATATAAATAAATGATGAAAATAGTTGCACATGCAAAGGAGCCGCCCATGTCTTCGAGTGTTAAAATTCCAATTTACTCTAATTAGCTCTCTCACTCATCGTATGAACGCAGCTATTACAGTAACGTTAAGCCAATCTTCTGTGAGAGGGTGGTACTGCATGCTTGGTGGTACCAAGATTAAAAGAAGGTTTAAAAGAGTCCAGGCTACTTACGTTGTTAACTGCATCCGGATAGTTTTGAGGCATCAGGCAGAAGAGGCCGTGCTTCTTGTAGAACGTACCCTGCTTCCCCATCAGCGGTACGTATCCGAAGCTTACTTTACCCTGAAATAAAGGATAAGAGTAAGGGATAAGGCATTTTTAAAATAATGAACACAATAATTTGACGACCGCTTGGCGCAGTGGTTCGAGCGTAGGAGTTTCGACTCACTGCGCATGGTGGTTGCGGGTTCGATTCCCGCAGGGGCAAATTTCTTAATATCTTCTGATCTAGGTGTCACTGGATCGCCCCCAATCCATTGTACGGTACCATATTACAGCAACAAGCAACCCTGTGTCAGTCTGGCGATAATTATTATTTATTCATTACGTACCTATCTACTATATTTCCCGAAGAGGGAGATAGAGGCATACAGATTACTCTGTGATAGGGGTGAACACAGACACAAACCGATGGTATTGAATTACAGACAACTACAGTAACTAACTCAGGTACATTTATTATTTATTTATTATCATTTAAACACATGTAATATTGTCTAAGTACATAACATACATAAATTGGGACTCATCTAAGGTCGAATATTCTGCGGCAATCGTCTACCATTACTCCCTTATTAATAAACGTGTTTTAGCGGTTGTATAGTTACACCGTGCTTTGTCTTCTTCCTCCGAATTTCAAATTACTGATGACAGGAAGATATAATTCAGTGTGCAACTATTCCCTCGATATACCACGTTTATTAATGAGAAGGTTAGAGTGGACGCATACATTCGAATTTTGAATCTTAGAACTCATTGAAAACCTAGCAGTTCCCAGCGCCTGAATTCGTGAAGATAAAAATATTATCTACTAGCTGTCCCACGGACTTCGTCCGCTTTGGTAACGTTACAAAAATTTCGGGATTATCGGGATGAAAAGTATCCTATATATTAATCCCGGTTATAAACTATCTGTGTTCCAAATTTCATCCAAATCCGTTCAGTAGTTTTTGCGTGAAGGAGTAACAAACATACATACATCCACACTCACAAACTTTCACATTCATAATATTAGTAGGATAGGTTCATTTAGGTACCTAAAAATAGTTGTAGTTGTAAAAAGATATAGTTGGCGGCAACTACCTATCATATGCTAATTTGGTACAATCCCAAGACTCCTCGTCTCCTATGTACCAAATAAATGTCTTTCTTTTTTCTTTCCTCAGTGATTAACTTTGTGTTTAGTGTGTCAGTCAGTCAAGGTTTTCACTGTGATGTAGAATATTATGAGTTTTCAAGTAATGCTTTGTTGGAGGAGGGAATTTAGCGATCCCGGACACACTTTTGCAAATGACATAATAATAACTTAGCCCTCCCATTTCTTTAGATCCACTCATATAATCGGGTAAAAAAACTATTATCAAACCAAACTTCGAAAATATGCGCCTGATAGTTTTTCAAGAGCTCCTATTCTCATAACTGATTCAACGTCATTCATTCACAAAGTACAGTCGCAGGTTTTATCCATCCTTACATAACAAATGTTCCACTTGAAAGTGTTGAGGCAACTTTTCGCGCTTCTGGTTCAGTACTGCCATGCGAATATGAGCTCAAAGGTCTAGTCATTAATGATCCTACAATAAAAACTAATCCACTTAGGGACTATGAAAAAATAAATGCAAAATCACCTTGCTTCCTTCCTCTTCCGCCTCTTCACCATTTGCACTTGACTCCTCCTCACTGGAGGACGAGCTGCTCTCAGACTTGACATCGCCTTCCTCTTCCCCCCCTGGCAACTCCTGTATCAATACAAATTGATAGGCTATAATATTTATGATGGAGATTACCTATCCTCTGTAGATGAACTAATGGGGGCTTGAAATAGAAGGTAATAAATTGGTGGACTGCCCAATGCTGCATTTTTTCCCGATATTCCCTCCACTTCATAGACCATTTCATCGTCATCATTTCAGCCGAATGACGTCCACTGCTGGACATGAACCAGTTACACAAGGCCAATACTAAAAGAATCCACTTCACAAATAAATCATGGGTGTAGCGAGGACAATTTGTCGAGTGCTTCTATTCACGCAATGACAATTTTGGATTGAATATAATGATTGCCCTCGTGTAAATAATCTATGAATATTAATTTGGTTGATATTGTGTCTCATACTAGAATTGAGACTAGATGGGATAATCAATGAAATAATCAACTTATGGCCAATTGGCTTTTGACTAATATCGTTTTTTTATAGTGACTCATTACTCACCCATTATTTATTGATATAGGTAATGTGAACATTTTTTCAACCTTATTGAATGGATGCAATACTACTTACTTTTAGTACTGTTTCCTTTAAGTACTATTGTTGTTATAATTGGTATTACCTCCTGTTTTCGAAACTTTACATATTATTATCTGTATTTATGCCCATTTAAAGTTGGTTTGAAAATGATTAGGCTGTTGGTAGTCGTGAGACATTGGGCAGTTTTCAATAAATATCTGAGGGCTAGAGCTGAGCCTAATGATGGTTTTTAAATCAGAAACTTTCCTACTGAATTCTACGATCTCACTGATAGACCTACGTTTTTTGACCATTTCAATCTCTTTAATTGGCCACCGCGGACCTGTTCTAAACCATTCTACTATATTGGCAATCGATAGCCCCTCACATACCTCTACAATCCTATCAGGGTCCGGAAGTAGGTTTCCAGTGTAAAACTGCATGCCGGGCTGATTGCTGTACACTTCCACTACTCTGCCAGAGATTGGGTGCAGGGCTCTGAAACGTGATGAACATAAATATTAACTCTCAAAGTTTTCCAATAAAAGATTTTGCAAGAAATAACGGGCTTCCGAGATTTGCCGGTTGGCGGCGCCACATTGGAGTGGGCTGACAGTGACACTTGGCAGTTCTGACAGTCGCCTTCTCTTAACGCCTGGATCCACTCCCACCCCCACACACACACTTATCTGTTTGCAATCGTGGGGTCATTACGTGTCATAATATTGCATTTCTAGCCCTCTGCTAACGACTCTCACTTGATTCGACTAACAATATGTTATAACTGACGTATTGTGTAAATTAATACGTTGGTTTTGGCAGTCTTTGTACAGGAAAACTGACAAAAGTGACGTATTCAGATAAGGCATTTTTAGCGTATTCCGACTCAAATCGTAGAAAGAACTCGCAAGGTGGACCAGTGAGATCCTACTTACATTATTTCGTTATTCATATACCTAAACAGTAAACCTTTATCCACTAGAGGATGATGGATAGAGGATTTTGCATGGGATTGAAAACCAGGCGAACTAAATCCTTGAGTTCTTACTTAATATTTTTGTAGCACCACCGAAGATCACTATCTCAAAACTAATTCAAGCCAAAGTTACCTCGCTTGGAACGTCAAATCCTGTTCGGTGCCCTGAGTGACGCAGAAGTTGATGTCGTAACCGCCCATCGGGATCTTGGGCATCATCGTTCTGAGAAGACGCGGCACCCTGAAGTCGTATGCTGTGCCGCCTACGACTTTTTTGTCGCCTGCAATTGATATAAGGACCAAATTAGTGTGGATTATAAAACAAGCTTTTTAGATGCAGGGGATTAGAACAGCATCTAGTCACTAAGGATTTATGTCGTAAAAGTCAAACTCCTGCTAAAACTAACATAACGCGGCTAGCCACCTGTCACTGCGGTTTAAGTATGTATAAACTAGCTGTGCCCGCGACTTCGTCCCCGTAGTATTTAACTTAACAAAAAAATCGGGATTATCGGGATTAAAAGTATCCGGTTATAAACTATCTGTGTTCCAAAATTCATCCAAATCCGGTCAGCAGTTTTTGCCCGAAAGAGTAACAAACATCCACACTTACAAACTTTCGCATTTATAATATTAGTAGGATAATTCAACTTCGTGCAATGCAGATATACAATGATTTCTTTAGCATACATAGATAAATAAAATAAAGAGAGCAAGTATAAAAAAGTAGTTACGGAAATAATCGCGTCGACAGAATAGAATAGAAAAGACTATAATAACTCTTTATTGTAGACCAGAGTTCGAAATTGATATCATAACATAATAAAACAGTAAATATTATAAATAGCCTCTGACGTAACACATAGGTACTTTTCCATTCTGACCCGTCGTAGCAATTTGTAAGCATAGCATTTAGTTAAGAAAACTCTTCTTCATTATTAAAAGTCTATTGGAAATAAAATTAAATAGCTATTACGGCACTAACTGCCGCGGAAAATTCGCCCGGATATTCCGCAGTGGTATCTTTGCGAAAAGAAAATCAAACTTTACTCACTGTTGCGGAAAAAACGCAGTATTGGCCAGGTATACAAAATTTTTATTTAAAATATATGCAGTCTTGTTTTAATAATCCACGATATTTTTCATGGTTCCTTAGTAAATACTATGGATGATATACCTACCACAAAACAAATCTTATGGTATAAATGTTTTCTGTTGGTTGGTACAGCTGGTTATTATTATATATATATTAGCTATTTAATCAAAGCTCAGCTGTTAGACCCATTAGACGTTTTTTGTGGTAGGTTACTATATATTACATCGTTACCATTTTCTTATCATGCATTATTAAAATACGACCCAATATAGTACATAGTACATTAATTGTTTAATGGGTGTGGATAATCCGTGCGAATATTTCGCTGCAGTCGGTTGGAGCCTTTCTTATTTCACCTGTCACGAGTCCATCGTCGTCAATCACCGTGTATTTGTCCGCGTTGATAGTGAAAATGTGGTCGTACATCACCTCGGCGCCGGCATGCTGGAAGCACAAAGACATTTAGGTATGCGATTGACAAAAAAATGAGCGACCGACGAAATCGAAAGTCGCTTCGAGCACAATGGCCCTCGGAATTGTGGAAACGCATTGTGTATCCGGCGACAAATTTTGTCACTCTCCAATATTTTTATTAGTTCGTAAGTATTGGCATGCGGAACGAAAGGTTTGACGTGCTTATACGTAAGCAACAGCTCTAACATAAATTTTGCCCGTAGCCAGTCGCTAGCGTCTACCAACTCCTGGCGGATGTATAAACACGTGATAGATCTATGCTGCTGACAATAGAGTACCAATGATAGTTAATTAATCAAAATTGCACTAATCCGAGAGTACTCAAAACATTTCATTAATCTTTTTAGAGTTTAGCTTTTTATTTTTATTAATATGATGATTGAAATTCAGCATATTTCAGTCCGAGTACCAAGACTTGAAACATTGTTGATTATCGCAATTGTCAGGATTCGTCTGCGTTAGCATTTAAAACTTGAATTGAACGATAAATGTGGGCCAAGGTGCTTCCACGGTTAACATTTCCTGTGATTATAATTCCTTTTAGTTTGATTCATGATAAGTAACAACATGTTTTGTTAATTACCTACTCGCTACCGTCATATGCGTGAAGGGTAAAGCCTAGGTACCAATATTCAACAAAACCGTTCTAAGTATGACTAAGGTGGAGCAATCCTTATTAAAAGTCCTTTCAGACCCTTAAACTAAGGTAAATACTTTTGATAGGTGTGAATCATGCCAATAAGAAGAAGTCGCATCGAAGAAAGCGAAGCTCGTTAAATCTTAGAAAGAAGATTGTCAGGGTTAGGTATAAAAAGGAGACTAGGCCCTGATACAAAATCGTCCAACGACCACGCCAAGGGTACTCACATGACCACCCAGGTTGAAGTAAGGGGAGTTACTGAGGTTGACTACAGTCGGCTCGCTGGTGGTGCACTTCATCTCGATCTTCAAGGTGTTGTCGCACGTGACCTCGAAGGTGACCTGCGCCATCAACGCGCCAGGGTAGCCCTCGTTGAAGCGGTCGGACACGTGGCTCATGATCACCTTGTTGCCATTGACGTACGAACGCCAGTTCACCTGCAACGGTAAGATTAACAGGAGTTGTAGAAAAAGATAATTGGCACGCACAACTATATGGAGCTGATCTGAGACCCAGAAGAGAGAGATGAAGCTATTTGAATATACAGCTGACTCAACTGACAGTCTTATTTATGTTCCTCTATTGGAAATCGTATCAGGCGTTCGTCTTCTACACTTGGTATTAAGACCTTTTTGTCATCCAAAGACTGAAATGTGTCGCTTAACTAGACTTTAGTATTTCACAGATGAAGCACAAGTTATAAAGTATATTTAGAAAATCTGGCTTCAACAGTAGGTACTCACCTTATCAAAGCCCACGTATCCTCCGTGGTAATGATGAGACCCTTTGTTGGCCGTTAGCATGTACATTCGTCCAGATGGTCGCACCACCATAGTAGCGTCCCTGATAATGTTAGCATAGCGGCCTATCGTCGCGCCGAAGTAAGGGTTCCTGGGCTGGAAATATTCTGGACAGAACAGCGTGAAAGTGTAAATCAACAGAAATTATTTATTTTCTTACAAACGTAGCATAATACCTTTGGATCCTTTTATCCTTTTTACCTAAGGACCTGTGGAAATCGTGTTCTCAGACTTATAAAATAACGAGAGGTGTTGCAGGCACAAGCTTGTTCTAATAATTTAAATAAAGTAATTTAGCCATTTTTGACGTCCCACTCCTGGGCACGGGCCTACCCTCACTACCAGGGGGGTTCAGGCCATAATCCACCACGTTGGCCCAGTGCGGGTTGGCGGATTACACATGACGTCTTTCGAAAATTGGTTAGATTTTGTAAGACATGCAGGTTTCATGCAAGTGATAGTCATATAGAAATTATGGTTCGCACATTTCGAAAAACCTAGCTATGCGAACTAAGGATTGAACCAAAGACCTAGTGCCCGCAAGACGCGTGCTTAACCAATCGGCTATCACTGCTGTACTATCAATACTATTACAGCTGTACCATCCAATGACACAGAAAGTGCACTCTCGTATACCCACATATCGCTGGTGCTATGTGGGTCATACCCGGGGGCGAGCCCATGGACATAATACCAGCCACATTCCTATCTAAACGCAAGGGGGATTCGTAGTTGTTCAACTCAATGGTCCGTCAAAAAATGACAAAAAATACTACGTTTATGACGTTACCTTCCAGCGTATCAAAACCAGCAATGACATCATCTGGGTTGCCTTTACGGTCCGGCACAGAGATAGTTGTGATTGTAGCGCCGTAAGTTATAACCTAAACAAAAATGTGAACAACTTTTAGACATCCATCACTATCATAATACAACTTAGGTAAAACATGCCGGCTTCTTCTATAGTATACAATATTTTTTTTGTTTTTTTTTTTGTACTCATGGAGAGTACAATTTGATTAAACCTTTAGTTCTAATTCTTCAAGTAACGAAATTCATAGCTTTTGCTCAAGAAGCGTGTGGTCTTTACCTGGGCCATCATCCTGTTCTTGGTCTTCCAAGTATACCTTCTAACGACGTCGATGTTGCTGCTTGAGGCGCAAGGACTACGTGTAGACTCGCTCTCGACTGATGCCTCCTCAAACTTTTTCGACTTGGACTGAGTTCGACTTTTCTTTGGCATAAACCCGAATCCGTCTACAATCAATTCTACGTCCGGAATTTTCGGCGGCTCAGGTTTTGGCTCCTCTGACTTCTGCCCTTCAGCGTCACCGGTCGCCTTCTCGTCAATTTCTGCTTCCTCCATATTCGCTGATAATTTGGAATTTAGCTAAACGGTATTTATCTTTGTGTAGCCTAAATATTTTTTTTCGCAATTATATGTTTTTTTGGCCTAAATTTTGTATTTTATTAATAAAAATATATATATTATCAAAATTACATTATTACGTGTAAATTTTTGTTTTAATAAAATGAAATTTCAAAAAGAGGTCATGACTTAAAAAAAAAACTGGTGAATTGTTTAAAAAAGTTCCCTATTGTAATTGGAAACAAAAAAATCAGACCTAATTAAATGAAATACGAAGACATCTTTCTAGTGAAGTGAGTGATTATATTTAGTAGTATTAGAGCGTTTTCACATTATCCGATCCGATATCGGTGTCGGACGCCGATCCGATATCGGGGTAAGTAAAATGTATGAAATATGTACCTGTCTTTCATATTGTCCGGCCCGATATCGGATATCGCAGCCGACACCGATATGCTGGCGATATGCGGGCGTCCGATACGCCCGTGAGCTGTCGGGCGATAATGTATGTATGTGTGCTATACGTCTATCTAAATTGTCTCTGTGTGCGTAGAGCCCGATGCGCGGTGGCCATTTTGAGCTTGTTTACTAGTTACGTAATACGAAAGTAATTAAAGCACTTTCTAGGTGCGTTTTGTAGCTTGCTAAAAAGAGTATAAAATGCTCCCTCTGAATATCTAGCTTCCACAATGGGATGTATCCAGTACAATCTGTGGACAGATCTTTTTTTGCGTGTCAAATGTAATAGATACAGCAAATAAAGTTTTCTATGATAGTCTGCCATGATGACCTGCCCGCACTAAGCTATCGAGCAAATGGCCGTATCGGAACGATTTTGTCGGAAAAATGTGAAAATAGCACATGGTGTCTCATGGCTATCGGATGTCGGCTATCGTCGTCCGACACCGATATCGGATCGGATAATGTGAAAACGCTCTTATAGTGCAGAAATTATAAAACATTTAGTAAAAATGTTTCTTCTTCTTCTTTCTTATTGAGACGTCTGCACTATTTTATATGTTATGTCTAAATTAAGTAGCATTCATTATTCAGCTGTTAGATGTTAATATAGTTTCAGTTACCTTTTCAAGTCCAAATGATTTGGGTTAAAATTATAGTAATAAGTTTCTAACCCATGACCATGACAAAAGTTTCTAAATGAAAGAAATCTATCAAGGCTGATTATTTTGGACTTATTACAGATTTAGCGATAACGCAATTAAAAAATAAACTGATGCATAAAAATTGTTTATTGAACTTAAATCTAACATGTTTAAAAAACCTTAATGCTAGTTTAGTACACATTTAAAGGCAACATAAATACTTCACGATAAGTAATTTGTGCACACTTGAAATACCTACTGACAACACAATAATTTAACAGTCATCGCTGAGAAACAGGCACGAATTTGTACATTGGCAATAATTAAACCCAAAATACTTTAACAGTTTGTTTATCTAGATCCATAGCATCATTCTTCCATTTCTCAGCTTCATCCAATATCTCAGTTAGCTCTTCGATGTAATCGACTTCCTTACAAGGGGACGGTGGAATAATACTTATTATTGGTATGCCGATCTCCTGAAATGAACTCATTGACGAAAACCCGCTCTCGTCTTCGATGAAACTTGTGACTTGGTTGTATTCGTTTCGTCTATCCCCAGGCCTCATTACCACCCTACCGTTGGAATCTGTTTGAGTTTTACTTTCATCTTTACCATTAATATTAACTCCAGCAAAGTCGTTTTCTAAACCGCGTGTTAGTGGTAAAGACACTACTAAGTTCGTTAATGTTCTGTCTTTAACATCTATTAGTTTATTTGTTACTCCATCAAAAGCGTCCTCGCTGTCGTATATCGTATTTAATATAAACGCGTTGGTAGTGTCTTCGTCGATTAGGTCTAAAGTAGGACTTGATTTCAAATGTTCAAGTGCTTGTCCGTTACAAATACTTTCATCTTTTGAAGTATCATTACTATCACTACATTTGCAGGCGAGGTCAGGTATTTTAGTACTGAGTACGGTATTGGCAAGAGTGATCAGTCTAGTTATTTCTTCCGTAATTTTTCGGGCACCATCCACATCATGTGTTAAGGAAATTTTCGATTGGCTCCTGTAACATTTAAATAATTTAGTTTCAGTTATATTAAATAAAGTAAGAATATTTAAGTATTAATGAACGTCATTTACCAGCCACCGTTGCAATCTTTATAGCCATTGACGTCGCTAATAGATTTGCTGATTTTCCTCGTGCTTAACTTCTTTCCAGTGCTAAGAGAAAATTCAGGGTTTCTGTTCACGTGAAAAACTGATCGGGATCGCGGCAAGTCGGCAACATTGAAGGAGGCCGAGGAGATTTCTCTCACAGATTTAGTCTCCTTACAAGGTTCATCTTCGGGATTCTGGCACTCTATATGCTCCTTAACTCTACTAAGGAATGTCACTACCTGCTTAAGTAAAGCTATGTGCATTTGCCTGTTCGCTTCTGTCTGAAATTAAGTCACATTACCGTTGGAAAATTTTACAACCCATGTTAGCTTGCAGCAAATTATCAACTTATTACTCATCAAATCAAACTCGCTATGCATTTTTAAATTGTACTCGCGCTGCACATTTGTATACAATAAATAGATAACATTAAAATGATCTTTACATTGGTGCACCAATGATACGCGAGCATCTATAATAATATTAAAAAGTATAGTACCTGTCCGAGTTGCCATCTTAATGTTTCATTTTCGATGTTGAGCGCACTCACTTCAGTGTCTCGTATGTTTAGATTATTCGTCTGTTTGTCTGGAGGTTTGACAACTTCACCGTATTGCTCCGTTATTCTGGTTTTGGAAAGTTGAGAACACGGCTCAATTCTTTCTGGAGCCTGTAACAAAAAAGCACAACATAAACACCATGCAACAAAAGCAACCGTGTATTGAGGATCATTAGAGTCCAATTTAAGGCGGAAGCCGATGGATCACGCACCTACAAATAATTTCACTATAACCATCTTTTGAAGCATCTATAATAGGTGTGCAATAGTGAGAGAATCTAGTTGGAAAAGTAAAACTGAACTGAATGCACTTAATACGACGGCTCTTAATGCAGCGTGAAAAATATTGATGTGGTATTTGTTGAAATTGTAGAGTAAACAATATACCGACTTACATTATATAAATACTTATGACTTTTATACCGTGAGAAAAGTATTGTATGTTGTATTGAATTATGTAACAGAAATAAAAAGCACAATTGATTCTCCTAACGGACTTCTCATTAGTCTTGTGTACACGGCAAAAAGCTGAGAGCAGAGTAGGTGTAAATGATTGGCAGTGTCACAGGCATCCCACGCTTTTGCCTCGATTCTTATTGACCTCTATGCGAACAATGCAAAAAATTGTAATGCACCCGTTATGTACGTATAACATACTGATGGCTTATTGATAATGTGAATACTGAGAGCGAACATGTTTCACTCGCGCATGGTGACATTGGAGGCAAAATATATTACAATATTAGAGATTATCACCTACTTTTAAAACTAAGTATTCTGTGCTTTGATGACAAGACGAATGAAAACACTTGTTAGTAAGTTAGATGCAGATAAGGAGCTACTCTCATGAATAAGAGTACCGAGAATATCTACGATAAAGTGATGAGCCGATTGATAAAAGGTTTATCAGATCACATAACACATTCTTGTTCGTAATAACCATCTAATAAAGCATAAACATTATAACCAACTTATAAATACATCCAATGATTTGAATGCATCCACAGTCATTTAGCGCCTGACGCCACTGAAACGATCCATGCATACAAAACTACGTCGTCTAATTCTCATATAGATATTTTTTTAAATCAAAAAGCTCGCATGAACTGCGTGACCTGACTAAACGATTTGTTGCACACCAACAAAAGCTATTGTAATATAAAACGGAGATTTTGTACCATATAATGAACCATTGGAATTCCATTGACAATACCGACCGTTCATAACGGACTCTTGTTTTGATAAACATAGAGAAATCTGGAAGATATCCAGCTCAATTTTATAATGAGTGTTCAAAAATACAATGAACATAACTGGAATATTACACTACTACAATACACATCATTACAATAATAGGAATGTAAGAAAATAATACAGGATAATCATACAATAGGACAGGCACAGAGACAAGTCAGGGACAATACACAGAAACATTAAACTGTCTTGAAAGTAGAGCACTTGACGCTGAAAATTCAGTAATTGTGGTGACGCCATTATTGAAGAGAGGAATTTCCAGCGATCCAGTTGGAATTTTGCCATCGATTTTACCGGTTTTATCCTAGTTTCGCAACTGAAATCTAAGTTTAGATTCTAGTGACATCAATTTTGATTTGGGCGCCTCGGGCGTGGTAGATTAGAGACCGAAATTGGTGTCAATGCGATAAGTGAAGACCTCTATCTGACATAACATACATTGGCTCTACAGCATCGAAATAATAAGTATACTTCGTTCACAAAGAGTGTTATATTCTACTATATCTATATGCATTTATAATACCTACTTCACAATCAAGATTCATTATATTATTTATTTCAATTATATCTATGCCGAACCAGGGTACTAACCTAGTTGGTGTCAGTTTCTAAAGGTTGAGTGTAATAAGAGCATTATCATTTAATCTATGCGCCCTATATTTGCTACATACTGTGTGAATCGTCTACGTCCCACGTACGACGCCAAAGTTAATTAGGGTTATAACAAACTGTTCTTATTAAGGCTAAAGCGCCCATCTAGCCCGCGAAGTTCAAATTTTTCAGGTTTATTAGAATTTTTTCAAGATCTGGCATTAATAAAACGCACATTTTGTAATTCGCGACAAAGACCGTGTGCAGTGCATTTATTAATATATCCAACTTCCTCTAAAACATTTCAAGAACGACAGCTATCCAGATAATCTGGCAATTTTTGTATATTTAGTGATTTACTAGTATCATATCCACCGTGATAATATTTAGAGTAAAATAAATGTATTAATAAATGCACTGCATACTGTGTTTGTCGCAATTCACACAATGTTGTCTTAAATGTTTTCAGATTTTGTATAAACTATAAAAATACTCGAATTTTTTTAATTTCGCGGGCTTGACAGGCGCTTTTATTTTTAAAATTCATTCATTCTGTGATAGGGTGGTGCTACCTTGTTCGTGCCAGCCCGTACGTGAGCTGTAGCCAGTTGGCTACAACTTGGCTCTCCCGCAATAACGGTAAATATTAATTCGTTAGCAATGAAGAAAACATTTTCTTATTGAAATAAAACTATTTTACGGATTATATCGCGTTTATTTACTTTTTTATGTTCCCGACGTTTCGACTGCTTTTCAGCAACCGTGGTCACATTACAACTTCCAGTACCCAGTTACCCAGTTACCCAGGTACCCAGTTTTTAACTATGACATCAGGACGTCTAACACCTCAGTCCCCCCGTGACCACGGTTGCTGTAAAGCAACCGAAACGTCAGGAACATAAAAAAGTAAATGAACGCGATATAATCCGTAAAAATAGTTTTAATTAGATGTGTAGTATTCGCGTAAATATAAGAAAACAATACATTTTCTAATGTTTGCAAGAAATGGGAATTTTTCTTTGTCGGCATGTAACACAAATTGTTTTCTTATCTGAAGGTGAAGTCTTATTAGGTCAGCTGTCTCGGGTGTCAGAAGAAATGTCACATAAGTCTATTCCATATGTTCCGGTCAGCCGGACATGGTGTCGGGTTGCTCTTGCCGGTGCTTGGTTGCTCTCGGCGTCATGTGTCGAGATCGCTGGCTCGGAACCGTACACCAGATCAAGGCCACTGGGCTAGTGGTCTCAATTTACAATAGAATTTCCATCATTATACAGTCCAAATATTAAATTAAATCCGTGGTCCTAACTGTTCGCTCGTTTGGCAATGGTGCTCATTCCGTTGCTATAAATAACGACTGATATTAATAAATCGATCTCAAATCTGAAACCGAATTCGAGTAAACTTTTGAGATAAAATATTGTACTGTAATAACATTAAATTTCCAGTTAGAAGTTCAAAGATTATTTACTATATAAATAGAGATTTTTTGACTAAATTAATTCCATTAGAAGGATGCGAATACCTAGTTGGTAGTAGCTTAAATTTAAGGCCCGGCTGATAAAAAGACAAAACAAACTAATGTTCTCAATACAGCACAATTTGCGGTCTGACTTTGATATCCCGCAGCTATCAAAACAACTTTCTCTAAATGTAGAGACTTAATTGAGATTTCATTTATAATTACTCCACGACCATACAAATTAATAAATAACGCCAGACCAACACCAGCAGTGTATGATTATAAACCAACCGTGTAGTATGGCTACCTTTATTTATAGTTACCTTCAAAATATATTTGGGGCAGTCCCAGACAAGATTGAATCAAGGCCTAGCCGTTTCCTAAATGTAATTTATATCGAAAATAGAGCCTGCATTCGGCTATTAAATTTTTAAACATCAAGACAGTTTGCTATGTTCCTAAGGTATCAATTTCACCGAAGGTTGCATAATACTGACTCATGGTCCAAAATAACGCCGTGCAGTTGGATCGTTGGTTCTTTCACCGCGATCTCGCGTAGTGGCCGGCTCCTCAATGGGTCGGGTTAGCGTGGTGAAGCAAGCCGTCATGCACAGTTGGCGGCGCGTGACGGCTACGTCCGGGCTAAGCCCTCCGAAACATTAAACGCCCAACCCCATGGCAATGAATAAAGGGAACAGTGCTGCCACTTGTCCATTTTTATACGTTTTTATCGGTCGTATTGTGTGTTGTTTCGTGACGTTCTTTATAAAGGCACTCCGCGAAATGTAACGGACTTTTTAATAGCTGTTACATTATTCGTTTTTTTTTTTATTGCTGTCTTCTGATTCATTATTTCGCTGAGCTATTGGCCATATTACGTTCGTGATAAATAACAGAAGTGAGACTGTTGAGGCGAAGATTCATATAAGCAGTTATAATGGACATTCTTCACTTTTCCTGTTCTTTTAAACACTACAACATTATAAATATTCGTTATAAGTATCTTCAACTAACATACTTTTATATGTTATTATTCATTTATTTATCTAATTATTCAGTATCCAAACTAAGCAAAACCTAAACTAATATAAAACTAAACTTTATAATATAGTAAAAAAAAGAAATACGTACTATCTCTAAGCTCATTATGTCATAACTGCATCTTCATCTTTGTCTTGGAGTCCTGTCAAGTGCTTTATTCTATATAATGTAAATATGCATTTTCAGACATGCGTCGGAGATTCAAAATGTGGTACGAATTCCCTTGAAAAAATACGTAGGTGACCTGCTAGATATCCTTGAATAATTCTACTCTCTTGGCACTTATACATAATATTATAGTATCCTTGCTTGATAGATAAAGTAGAGTCACTTTGGAACTTAATAATGTTTTATCCCAATAACTTTTCACTTGACGGAGATTCTAAGATGCATGATGTGAAGTAATTGGTGATATTTCTGCTAATAAGAGCATGGAACAGAAAAACTGGAACTATCCACGTTTTAAATGATTAGATAACCGTCATACCCGTAGCTCTACATGCGTTTATAGCAACTAGTCACTAGCGTCTTTTGTAAGGCAAATTGTTAGTGCCTCGAAAGGCCGATAGAGGCCCTGTACGACACATATTATTTGTAGCATAAAGGTGATGGTAGAGCTACAAATAAGCTTATAAAATATCATCCTAAATACTGAAAACGTAAAACGCCTATTTGTCCATTAAATTATGGTTAAATGATGCCAAAAAGCATTGTTGTTAATCAGACAATGCGACATAGCTGTTATTGTACAGAACATTATCATGGGTATTGTATGATGATTATCTTAATGTTGTACGTGCTTTTGAATAAAGTAATGTCTTGCAGTTAAATCTTATATTAGATTTTGTACGTCAAACTCTACACAGGCAAGCGGAACTCTGTTACTATCAGTAGCTCCTGCCCAGTCAAGCACACTACCTCCCATCTCTATCACCCTTCGATAGGTGTGATCAATTTTTTTCTACAAATGTCGGCAAACAATAGTGTGTCCCGCCTGATGTTATGCAGTTACCGTAGCCTATAGATACTTGCAATACCCCACCAACCTCCCACGACCCCCCCCCCCCATCCAACGCAAGAAGAGTAACGAGGTAAGGCTCTAGAACATTTATTGTGGGCACCTTGCTGTAGAGTATGATGCCCTAAAGTTAAGCTTCATTGGTCCAATCCTTGTTATTAAATTGATCGTAAATGTTATTTGATTAAAATTATATTTGGTATAGACGCAAATAGTAGTTCTGGACGAAAGAAGTAGAGATAATTAAAAGATTTCGGTCCACGATGATGAAACGAAAATAACAATTTTAAAATACCCATTTATGCAAACACATCATTGGCATGCATTACCGTTCCCAATTAGTTCACAGGAAGCGTGCTGCGGCGCAAGACGTATGAATAATTCCCACCGACTCTACAATTGATTTTAAATTTAAAACCGTCTTCTTCGGTCAGACCTTCGTTGTATTAGTAAATAATAACGGTTAGGCATTCGGGATGGAGTGCGGGATTTGAGTGCGTAAGAAAGTATTCCGCTTCATCCAGCCTTTACCAAAAGATATATTTATTTTATATTACAACTAGCTGTGCCCGCGACTTCTTCCGCGTGGAATCTAATTGACAAAGTTTTATACAAACTTTCATCCCCTATTTTATCCCCTTGGGGGTAGAATTAATCAAAATCCTTTCTTAGCGGATGCCTACGTCATAACATCTACCTGCATGCCAAATTTCAGCCGGATCCGTCCAGTGGTTTGGGCTGTGCGTTGATAGATCACTATGTCAGTCAGTCACCTTTGAGTTATATGTATATAGAAGTCGGCAACAAGGGTACGATGATTATGTTAAGCTGTTATAGCTTAAAGATGCTTTCAATACACTATGCATTGCTCGCACGTCGTTGATTTCAGGGGTTGCTTCTGGCTCTCTCAATCATCGTACTAAACGACGCTATGAAAGCTACTTTTCACCGATCTTCTGTGAGAGAGTAGTACTACCCCGATGCAAGCACTAAAAAGGTATCTGATAGGTATTTTTAAATTTGACTAAAATATAGATGACGATTGGCCAAGTTTGAGACGGAAAAAATATAATTGGAAGGGCCCTATGATCACACAACTTATGGGAAAAAACAATTATTATTACGATATGCTTGGGAGAAGTTGAACGATTCATTGTATTCTTTATCCATGGAAATAAACATACCATTTCTCACACCCCCCACATACACACATACATGCATATTATACTTGTAATGCTAATCAAACTTAAAACTCGTTAATAGTTATCTTTAATACTAACTGAATAATGTTCGTCTGTAAGTTACATCATGAAAATTATCAGCACATTAGAGAATCTCACACCTTGTTGTATGTTACACTGATGTTGTTATACAAACGACGATAAGCTTCAGGAGATTCTCTCTCACTCATGCATATCTCCCGACCTGCGTTTGTATATTTCCAATACGATTTGAATTCTGCCGGTGGCTGTCCGATTGTTTCGTGCGCGTGTGTCCACCGCTTACGTAACTTATAAAGGCTACCGTACTTGTGTACGGTACATAATCAACATATTCGTGCTGCGATGATTATTTTAATACCAATTTACTGTCGGCGTTGGCTCTTGCTTTTGGTTTAGTTTATTTGTTTATTAATTTCAATTCATTTCATTTATTTTTCCATAACAACTTATAACTATACCATACAATATAGTAGCCGCACTTCAAAAGCCGCAAAGGGAATTATATGTGTGTCGGCGACTCGTTATGAATTATAAGACTAAGTTTTTTTTTGAGATCCCCCGTGTTTTGGATATATTTTTGTTTCAGATGGTCTGGTAACATCATCATGATCATCATCAGCCTATATCAGTCCACTGCTGGACATATGCCTCCCCTAATGAGCGCCAAAGCGCCCTGTCTTTAGCTTGCCGGATCCAGCATCTGCCTGCAGTCTTTCGCAGATCGTCATCCCACCTGGTCGGAGGGCGTCCTACACTACGCTTGCCGAGTCGAGGTCTCCACTCAAGATCACGTTTACCCCAGCGGTTGTCCGTTCTTCGCGAGATATGGCCAGCCCACTGCCACTTCAGCTTGCTAATTCTTTGAGCTATGTCGATAACTTTGGTTCTCCGTCGGATGTATTCTTTGCGAATCCTATCCTTCAGAGAAACTCTGATCATAGCTCTCTCCATAGCTCGCTGAGCGACCTTAAACTGGTGGACCAGCCCTTTTTTTTTAACGTTGGAAAACCGTTTATGGGTCCCCTCACGCCACGGGGGAGACGAGAGGGGTATGTGGGAGTCCCTGCGCCTGAAGGGCGCAGTATACCCACTAAAAACCAACGGTGTACCACCCTCCGCCATGCAGAGGGGCGCCCCGGGACCATGGGAAATGCTCCGAGACGCCCCGGCGGACGGCGCTAAAAGGGGGACGACCTGGTACCACCCCAGTCATCCCCCAGAAACCTGGTGGACCAGCCCTACCGTGAGTGTCTACGTCTCGTAACATACTTGTATTTATTTTGGATTAAATTTATTCGCCAAATGTGTACCTACTTATATACATTCCCTTGATTTCCTAATCTTGTAACTTTTGTTTTGTTTCGTGTGTTTTCTTTCGCTTGTGTCCACACGCTGTTGGATGTCGTTGTTGGATGTCGCTCTTGGATGTCGCTGTTGGATGTCGCTGTTGGATGTCGATCTGGACCGTAAACTTTCGATGCTTATATGATTTTTATCTGCTGTGTTAACCAAATAAATAAACGTTCTGGGTGTTACTGTAGGGAAAATGTGGAAATAAATAGTGGACTTGACCTGCTGGTGGACCGGAATATTGGCGGAATATTGGCAATTAGGCTCGCCCGCTATTACTCATACGTTCATACATAATATAATCGGCAAATACCATCTGGGTGCACTGTAGTGAACCTTTGCCCTTGTTCTACGGGAAACGTAATAGGTAGATTTATAGTGTAGGTAGGTCCCCATAAGTTTTTTTTTTTTTTAAATTATTTCGAAATATTATATGTTCGGTCGATAGCCAACCGAATGCCCAACCGTCTGCTCGGGCATTCGAATCACGTACAAAATTCGTGTGAGTGCTCTATCTACTTATATTAGATCCGGTACATTGCGTTTGTATTTGTAATACGTAGACGACATTACGCTACGGAACTGGGTACGAAGACTAACATATAAATTACCTAATAATAAGGCAGATGTCTGCGCTGCTACGTAGGTAGGTACCTGTTGAATAAGATAGGCATCGCGGGGCAAGCATTTCGCATACGATTTTACAGAACTTGTTTTGTTAGCAATATCCATCTCTGTTTTTTATTTTTTGGTTTTACCTACATTATCCCACTGCTCGGTAAAGGTCCCCTCTATTTTACGCGGTTATATTGATGAATAAAACAGTATATACTTATTAATATGTTATGAAATAAATAAAATGTCGCCAGACAAATCGTGTGCCATGGGCTCCGTACAATGGGCTGAGCGACACCCAGACATGGACGAAGTACGAAAAGGCAATTTCCGAAATTTTAACCTGCAACCGGTGCAGTGAGCGGCCTATGCTCAAACCACTGCGGTATGCGTGCACGCGTACATCACACATTATTTTCGAATGCATATTCAATTGTTTATTTGTTAGATTTAATGATAAACGCGGTATGGTTGGGTGTTTGGACGAGCCGCGTGACGCGAGGTAGTATCGGATATGTTTTCTTCAAGAGGCAATGGCGATCGCGTGACGTCCTGTGGTTTCTTGTTGTAACCAAAGGGGAAAACATAATATACTGGAGGTAAAAAAAAACGCCAGACTGACACACCAACTGTATGGTCCCAAACTAAGCAAAGCTTGTACTATAAGTACCGTAAAATGGACTGGGGGCGATCCCAGTGACACCTAGACCAGAGCAAATTACGAAAAGACCATTTCCGAAATTCGCCTTGCCGGTAATCGAACCCGCAACCACCCGGTGCAGTAAACCGCGGCCTACGCTCAAACCACTGCGCCAAGCGGTCGTCAAAATAATTTCACAATAATGCCTAAAAATTATTGGTACTTGTAAGTTAATAAAAAAATATATACTATTTAAATTAAATTAGTCATCCATCATCCAACCCGAAAGGACTTTTCCACTGGATGAACCTAAGTTCAAAAACCTTTCCAATCATTTAAATAATGCATAGGGCCCATGGTTGGTCGACGTTGTAAGCAATTTTCCACCAGGTACGGAGTTTTTTACACTCGCATAGGCAGGTGGCTCTGAATCATCCAGCCCTAGGGTTGCCAATCGCCCTATATTTTTAAAGAAAATCCCATAAGGTGAACCATTCGAAGTTACTGAAATGAAGGTATATTTTAGAAAAGTCTCTACATTAAAATGTTGCCTATAACGTTGTATATCACACATCGAATTTCGTTCTAAAACACTGTAAATTTACATGAAAATGTCTGCATTCAAATAGCCATGACACTTTCAACATTTGAAATGGTTAACTTATTGCATTTTATTGAATCTTCCTCCATTAATCATGTAAGTTCGACACGGAGAATCATGATATAGAACCTTAAATAGAAGACAATAAAGACTTAGGTTCCTGTGTTTTTCCTGTGGCAGCCCTGTCCAGGCCGCATCCTGGCGGTTCGGGTGAGCAGTGCTGGGTGGGCGGCGGCGCGGAACCACTTATTATGTATCTGTACTGAGCTGCGCCTTGGCATACAAACAATTGCCAGGCAACGGCAATTGCGCAATCGTTAAATAATAAACGATTTTTGGATAAAGAAGTGTCGAATTTGAAAAACTGGTATGGCAGTTTTTTTTATATGGCAAATGTTAAATTAGCGTTCCACCCGCTTGAGGTTGCCGTAACCTTTAGGCCTCATTCGCATGGGAGCTTAATTAACGTCCGTTAAAATATCGTTAAAATAGAACAAATTCATTTTTTAAGCCTTAACGCCCAACGCCTAGCGCTGAAAATGCAACACTGCTCGATAAAACAGCGTCGCGTTTTAAAAGCGCAGACGTATGAATATATACTTAAAAATGCATTTGTTCTATTTGAACGCTTTTTTTAACGGACGTTAAAAAGCTTAAAGGCCTTATACGCTTGCAATACTAAAGGCACTGCTCGCTCGTTGCCAACCTAACGGGCAGTGGGACAGAGCTCCCTCTGTTAAAATAAACTATAGGAATATTTTCAAAGTTTATTCTCAACGCTATCTCGACTCGTTATTGGAAAATATTATACGCATTTATCAGCGAAGCGAATGTGAATGTTGCAGAATTTATTTATTTATTGCGTATGTATTTACATAGGTAGGTAAATTATAAAACGTATTTAAACTGTTTTATTATTCAATTCAGTGGGAGCTCCCCCAGGCAAACGGGAATTGGAAGTATAACTATCCTACTGTATAGTATATAAATATCGCCGATCGCTTGGTCTAGTCTGAGGAGTCCGAGTGGAGACCGCTCGGCTCCGTAGTCCGGATGGTTTGGGTTAGGGCCTGAGGGGGTATTTTAAATCAATGGTTTCGAAATCGGAAACGGATTCGGAAACTTTTAATGTCCGTGTTCTTGCCGTTAATGATTTTATTTTGCAAAATATTTCAAACTAGCGGCCCGCCCCGGCTTTGCACGGGTAATTGCGGTTACATTATTCGAGTTTTAGTAAGGATCCCAATTTTTTTTTAAATATATTATGGCCTATGTCACCCGGGGATAGTGTAGCTTCCCAACAGTGAAAGAATTTTTCAAATCGGTTCAGTAGTTTCGGAGCCTATTCATTACAATCAAACAAACAAAGTTTTCCTCTTTATAATATTAGTATGATGATAAATATCGCCGATCGCTTGGTCTAGTCTAAGGAGTCCGAGTGGAGACCGCTCGGCTCCATGGTCTGGATGGTTTGGGACCTGAGGGGGTATTTTAAATCAATGGTTTCGATATCAGAAAAGGATTCGGAAAATTTTAATGTCCGTGATCTTGCCGTTAATGATTTTATTTTGCAAAATATTTCAAATTTAGAATCTAATTATCTCTCAAAATTATTACTTAACATGAATCTATATATATATCCATGTTGACGTCCCACTATTGGGCACGGGCCTCTCTTTACCACGAAGGTGTTTCGGGCTATAATCTACCACGCTGGCCCAGTGCGGGTTGGTGGATTTCACATGCCTTCCAAAATTGTTTAGATTTTCTAAGACATGCTGGTTCCCTCACGATGTAACATTTCAATGACAGAAAAAATGGCAAACATACACAGTATGATTAATATCGTTGATTAATATCGCTAAGATCAAATATCAGCTACGCCAATATTTCAAGGTCACTCATGCCTCGCTATTGGCATCGACAGTATTTTTTGCCACTTCGTCCGAACGATGAAGGCGGCTTAATCAAACTAAAGACGATTACAAGTCATTGAACTCCGGTCAAATACCTAATACTTTAATACTTCGTGTAATTCGTGCGGTATTTTACCAACCGCGCGGATATGGTTTTGCGGTTTTCGCTATAGATGAATATTTATGAGTCTTAGTTGACGACCAGCGAGACGTCAACAAAAATATGTCTTTCCATTTTAAGTAAGTATCGTAGTAATTTATTACGGCCTGGTAGACGTCTATTGTGGTCGTTCTACGCACGATAGTCATAACAAAGTCTCAAGCAGCTTAGTGGGACTCAAACATTTTGAGTACTGTTTTGGTATTCGGTTGTAAGTTTAATTGCACTATTCGATCCGTCGAATACCGTTAGATCACTTTTAGGAATCGTCATTAACTATAGTTAGCAGTACAGTTTCTTGTTCAATGCTAGTAGTCCGAAGCCGACAAAAAATCGATAGTAATCTGTTAAATAAGACGCGCTATTTTTTAATAGCGCGTCTATTACAAAAGGATTTTTTTTACCTTTTGTATTATACCTATGTTAACGACCTTGACTGTGTATGTTCACACGCCATTGGCTATATACATGATCTTATCGATACTGCATGAATAATATTGGAATGTCTGTCAGTGATTTATAAACCTTGGTCAGTTCCTATACGGTACTATTCGTCAATGCACGAAACACGTAGGTAATATTGTACACGCAACAGAGAAGTAAAAATGTTCAAGTTAGAGCGGCTGTAAACATTTTGACAGCTGCGGTAATGAGATCCACGCATGCACCTTTGCATTAGTGTGAATGGGATGCACATAGCATTTTTGTTCATCATTTTTTTTGGTACCAGACAAAAGTAATTTCAATGGTTCTGGCAGATTATTTGTATAAGCAAAGAAGCTTTGAGTTGTGTCTAACGTCGATATGTGATTATGTGCTGCACAACTCACTGAAATTATGGTTGACTTTTATGTATTTGGTATTAAGTGTAGGTACCAGGCATGCCTTTTAAGTTCTGTCGTTTCCATATTTCCCGGCAATTTTGAATTTGGAACTGTTCTATATTCGAATGTGTTTAAATTTCGAATCTCAAAACAATTGAAAGTTTTGGGATTAATGCTATTGTTTAGTCACAGCGTCGATTAGAATCTGTCAGGTTACGTACGAAAATGAATCCTTCTAAGGAAAATGTTCGTGCAATAATTTTCTACAACTTTAGAAGAGGCCTGACACGGCTTCAGTGTTTTGAAGAGCTAACATCTGTGTTCAGTGATGAAGCCCCATGTCTGCGGACTGTCGAACGCTGGTATTTATAATTCCAGCGTAGACATACTAGTCTTAGTGACAAATCTCGCGAAGGACGGCCAAAATCCGCCTTCACTGAAGATAACATCATTGCTGTGAGACAACAAATTCTCTAAGATCGTCATGTGACGTATCGAGAGATAGAGGCTCTATTAGGCATCTCAGGGACAACCATTCAGAAAATCTTGCATGAAGCGCTTGGTGTAAGAAAGCTAGTTTGCCGTTGGATACCGCATCTGCTTTCCGACGATCACAAGGCGGCCCGCGTCAGATGGTGTAAGAAAACTCTGCAAAGGTTCAACCAAGGAGAGTCAAATCACGTCTACGACATCATCAGTGGTGACGAATCTTGGATCTATGCCTACGATCCTGATTCCAAACAACAATCTACAATCTGGGTCTTTCAAGACAAGCCAAAACCGACTAAAGTTGTTCGTTCTCGAAGCACTTCAAAGAAGGTGGTGGCCACGTTCATTGGAAAAACCGGCCATATTGCGACTATTGCACTTGAAGATCGTAGAACGGTTAATGGAGAGTGGTATACCACAGTTTGTTTACCACAAGTCATCGCCAACTTCGAAAATCTAACTCAAAGCGACGCATCATCCTGCACCACGACAACGCAATCTCACACAGCGCTCGTCAAACGATTGAGTATTTGAAGCAGGAAAAAGTAGAAATTCTTGATCATCCTCCATACAGTCCTGACCTAAGCCCTAACGATTTATTTACATTTCCTAAAATTAAGAAAAGTCTTCGTGGTCAAAGGTTCCAGTCCGGTGAAAAAGCAGTCGACGCTTTCAAGTCAGCCATTTTGAACACCCCCACTTTAGAGTGGTATAAATGTTATAATAACTGGTTTGAGCGAATGGAAAAGTGTATTAAGCTACGTAGTGAATACTTTGAAAAACAATAAAAAGTACTATAAGGTTCTAGTTGTGTTTTTTTCTTCAAACGACAAAACTTAAAAGGCATCCCTCGTACTGTTGATGTCCCTTAAGGGTGAACGTATCACTGCATTTCTATTGGCATTCTTTTTCTGAGGTACTTACATGAAAAAATTGTATACCTATCTATCATTTTGTTATGCTCCCTTAGTACCTACCCAGAGTTCGGGTAATTATCAAAGCAATTCATATACTTACCTATGAAATATAAAAAAGCTATATAGATAGTCGCTCACGTACCCAAGCAGAACGATTTGTCAATTTGAATTCAAACGTCGTGAAGGGTCGCATGTTCATATCAAAACGTGCTTTCCTCAAACATCGGAAGGGGAGCCAGCAGTCACGACAGTTGACGTCACGACAAATATTGGACCCATCGCCGGTTAGACTAACGAAATTGTAATAATTAGTGCTAGCCATTATCGGAACAAAACACTGTCACGACGATTCAGCAATATTTGATGTAAGATCAAAAAGGAGACGCCGATGTGGACCTGAAATCTTTGCAGTGAATAGTTAATGTGTTTCACTTATCACAAAAAAATATATTACCTATATCTTCACAAAATAGTTGGGCAATACTGGCTGAGACTACTGCAATAGTTTTCTCAATAACCCAAACCAAAACTTACGTGTTTAAACTATCATATCTTAACCAGGCTGCTCATAAAACTGTAACCTGTAAAAGTGTGACAGTAGACATGACCGACATGATCACAGCATCACTGCGTCGCGTTAACAAGTAACACAGATATGCTTGTTTGGACGCACTCAGACTCTCCCACTGCAACACTTATCTGTATAAAGATTGACGGCCTTCGAACTACCAAGACCAAGTAAGACATGTTTTAATACCATGTTATGGCTGCGAGAGTACTACTACGTAATGTGGACAGCCAAGATTCGCTGCTTCAGAGTAGGTATGAGTGCTAACATTCATATAAAATGAGGTCATATGCTGTGTTTCCTACTCACTTCAGATCAACCATTATTATGGAAGAAGAGGAAAGTTGCTAGTCTGGTCAGAATCTATCTCACATTGAAGAAATTTAATTGGGTCCGATATATTAGAAGTAAAATGTGGATCACTAAATCCACCATTAACTCTATGGATAATGCAGACAGGATCGCATTTTTTTTCAGACTTCAGAGCTTCCTGAAAGATGTCGAATGACAATACCAATTCTGTTACCCAAAAACGCCAAAAAAATTAATATGCATATTATGACTTTGCAACCATGAGAAGTCAATCGAATTTACGTTACAGCGAGGAAATGCAGCCAGTATTCTTGCCACCATCCCACGCGGACGGGATTAATTTTAATTGGAGGTAGATTTTTATTTTATTATATTTTAATTTTATTTAATATAATATGTATATATGTATTAAAAAAAATTAGTTAGCATTTACGTTTAATTTGTTTATTTTGATATTGTGATTAGTCCTGCCATACACTCCCACCAGTTTTACTCCTGTATGCAAAGATAGTCAATGGTGTTTAATCATAGAGCCGAGGTTTGACCCTCGACCAGTCCCGCACTTTGTTTACCAACAGAAACGGCAGCAATGCCTTTCCTCGTAGGGTAGTTAGGATGCGGAATGCGATCATACAATTATCTAATTTGTAAGAGCTAACCGGTTAGAAAGCTTGAACTTAGAATGGTATTAATCGCCAAATAAACAAATTGGTGATATTACTTACTAGCAGCTTCAGAGGAAGTCTAACATTAAACCGCCCATCTTCGGCGAGCCCTTCGACCTTAGAACCCGTTCATAAATTGTCGTTTCACTTCAACATTTACACAATCTGTTATACAATGCGAAAGTTGAAACAGGTCCGTATTGCCCCTACTACTTAAGACAAGGAGCAAAGCGCTAGAAACGCTGTTTTGGTAAAACAACTTCAGTCACTTAGTTTCACGAATAGATACACTGCTCGATAGGTAGAATCTGTCGGCCACGAGACGAGATATTTATATTAAAAACTCGCCCGCAGAAAGGAACTGCCCATTGCTGTTAAACTTAAATTAAATAAATGTTATTTTCCACTCAGTGTTTAAGCCGAGCCTCACAATTTACCTGTCGGATGCATTTAATTAAAAAGAAAATTAACAGTTATCCGTTCATGGTGTTTTGGAACAATGGTGTTTAATAACGGAACATTACACTATATAATAGTGAGACATGATGAGTCATTTGTTTCAATGGTTTGTCGGAACGAATTGGATAGTTACAATTTTAAGGAAGAATGTAAAGGCGGCTGTCGCCGAACGACGACTTTGTTCTATTACCTATCGCAAGACCATTTCGTCATAACGGTTAGAGCGTATAAGCCTCTCGGCCCACTGCACCGGTTGGTTGCGGGCTTGAAACACACCGGGGCAAATTTTGGGACATTTTGATAATTTCCCTGGTTAAGCCATATAACTTTTCCGCGGGACTCGTGCGCGGGCGAATCTCGACGTTATCATTGTCAATCCTGGCTTGCAGGAATAACAGTGGTGGGGTGTGTGGCGAGACTAGACCAAAAAAAATATCCCTGGTACAGTACCCATAGTACAGGCCTTGCTTAGTTTGGGACCATACAGGGGCCTAACTCTGCTGGCATCTCTGGAATACGTCAGTTTTCCTATAGAAAATCTGTCAAAACTGGCGTATTCACATACGCGATACGACAGTTTTGACGTATTGGTGTATGGATTCAAGTGACGTTGATAAAGGTGCCTTTCGGTGAATAGTGAGTCGGTATATTATTATTTCATTATTTCTTATTGTATGAGCTAGTGGACGACTCTAGTGTCGGAGTTCTCAGGCTGCGTAAAAGCTTTCGAACTGTGATAGGGACCGATTGCTTAACGTACTCTCTGACGCACGAATGGATTATTATTTCCCCCCAATAACAGTGTCCTTGTTAAATAAATTGCTTTCGTACAATAGTCATTACGACCGCCCCGTCGGGGTGCGAACAGAACTCATCGGAAGTGGAGCGGCCGCCATTGTGTTGCGTTCTCGCGATATGAAAGGATGATAGTACACCATTGTTTCATAGCACCATCCTCTTAGGTGGGATGTGGGAAATGGAAGACGCGTACTCAATTACGGTATTGTGATTTTTTTATTTTCTATGGCGGTGATGCGAGGTTCCGTTGTTCATGGTATATTTTTCTTTGGGATTTAACTCTAGGTAGAGCGGTCGAGTAGTTTAGTCTTGTGGAGTTCTTAGCTTCAAATGGGAGACTTCACAAAGTCTCGCCATTCGTGCATTCAAATCGAATCCAATCAAAATTGTTTCGGCCTAACCGCTAGACTGGAATATTGGTGCCACTGAGAAAAGCAATATTTACGAAGAAATGTATTTGGACTGTACTCTCTAGTTCGTAAGTTTCCGAAACACATACGCTCAATAGGGTGTTTAAAATTAACGACTGTCAAATCAAAATACACTATTATTTCTGATAGAGTAACCACAAGGCATTATCTCCGCTCCCAGCCTGTAATTTTTATTCAGAATTATTTTGATGCAAGTTATTCCTAGTGCTAATCGCTGGGTACAGTTGGAAGATGCGTGTCTAATTCTGAGCCCACTAGATATCATTCCTTAAGCTCCACATTCGCGGTGCGCGTGGGACGAAATGCCGATAGCAAGATTATACTTCACTTTCATTTCCACCTTAGAAACTTACAATTTAATTTATTCACAGACGTAAATAGCTAATTAAAAATGCGATTGTATAATTGAAAGCAGCTTAGGTAGACCTGTCGTTGCTCCTGTGCATTTAGCTGACGGTGTTAACACTCTATAAGTTCCAAGACATTTTAGTTATGATGAATCAAGAGTTAGGTGCATCAGTAAATGATAAAGATAATGAAGCTACCATAAAAAAGTAATGGTATAAGCCTTTTCTATTAGTTAGTACGGTTGGTAGCGAGTGATTTAATCAAAGATCAGCTGTCAGAGAGTAACCCACTAGATTATTTTGATACTGTACACATCTGTTACTGACACGTTAAAGTGATACGATTAACTAAGAAAACTCTTGGGAAATACGACATACAAGAAAAAAAATAAGAGCTGTATTTCTTATTTTCAGTTATGCAAGTATAGGTATATGGTGACCTAAACAACCGTGAGGTAATTAATAAAATCTTTTATACAACGTACTTTAGGGAAATAACTATCAAGGTTTCAGGATATCGTCCAAGGTTGTGAACATTAACACGATACGGCGTTTAAAACAATGATACATTGCTTAAAACACATGCTCAAGTATTATCTGCCTTACGGCTTAAGTTACTTCCACACATCCGGTATTTTTTTTATATATTCATGAGTCTTGCTTTTGCTTAACTCCAACGCATAAGTCCACACTTGATCAATCATCTCAAAAAATATTTTAGGCATTTCAGTAACCGATCTCTGGGAGGCATGGAAGTAATTGCTACATTAAATAAATTTTCATTACGTGAAATTATGTTTTTCTTTTAATGTTATTTCACCTGTGAGTATTCAGAGTAAATGATTTTATTCGTAGTGAATTTAATTCTGTGAAGTCACTGATTGATGATTTATCATGAAAAGCGGAACAGTACCTAACGCTTAGTATTTAATTGCAATGATTTTTAACAGTTTCTATCTATGTCGGTGCACTTATGAAACCTATATAATATGATTTTTCACATGCTACTTGTGAATAGTTTCATTACCACTGGGAGGGTTAAAGTATAGGCGTTTTTGGATTAAAAGACCGATTAGATAGTGTGTCTGCTTAAATAACAATGACGGTACATTTGTAAACATTTAATTATCACGTTATAATCGCGGCGAGTTCAAACGCGCTCTAACTATAATAACAATAATTATTGTGCATCATCAGAACAATGCTGTTTATTTACAGCCTGCGTATTGTCATCGACAGACATTACCTAATACTTGAACTCATGGACCAGGCCTGAATTTTTTAAACTCGGAGAAAAAAAACAATACTTATCTAAAATTACCTATCTATATATATATATATATATAACTCAAAGGTGACTGACTGTCTGACTGATTGACATTGTGATCTATCAACGCACAGCCCAAACCACTGGACGGATTGGACTGAAATTTGGCATGCAGGTAGATGTTATGACGTAGGCATCCTCTAAGAAAGGATTTTGATTAATTCTACCCCTAAGGGGATAAAATAGGGGATGAAAGTTTGTTAAGTTAAACTCCACGCGGACAAAGTCGCGGGCTCAGCTAGTTACGCTATATTTGCCTTATTTTGCGAGGTACCTACTAGCTTTACCCACGGATTCGCATGACAAAAAATAGCCTGGCACTAATTTAGTCACAATTGTTTCAGCCGTTTTAGCGTAATGCTCCGATAAACTAACAAACGGACACACATTCACATTAATATTAGCAGTTCACTGTAGTGCGCCCACATACTCTACATTAGGGTGCCCATCCACTTGGCTGTGCTATGAAGCGGGCACACCTGCTTCGACTAATAAGATCGCTTAATTCCCTCAGCTTCACCAGGCGTAGCTTAAGTTGACGGGATATGGAGGAATGAAGGAATCCTGTTGATTGAAGCGGGTCGGCCCGTTGCATAGAACGGCCAAGTGGACAGTGATGCAGTCTCTAAAATAGTATCGAAATAATATTCTCACGGCGAGGTCGCTATTTTGAATTCAGAGCGGAGCGAAGGATTCTAAAGTAGAATTCCGAGCGCAGCGAGTGATTCAAAATGCGTCATCCGAGCAAAAAATAATTTTGTGACCTAGTGATACAGGCCATTTTTCATATCCCTCTATGAGAAAAATAACAGATGGCGCGACGATCTCATAGTGTCCTCTGTGAAAGTCTCGTACAGAAAATACCTGATTACTTTACTCGCAGTTATTGAGAAACAAATCGTCGATTTTCATCTAGAATGGTACGAAAAAGTCATTTTGCAATATTGTACGAACCGCGGATGATCTAATGCTTGTTACGTTACAAGATATTATGAGCAAAAAATTCTGTTGCCGTGTACTGTTATTATTCTGTTACTGGTTTTATTTACCGTACACATCAAGTGTTGCAATTGGCTGGATCTATAAAAATGACAACCTAATTACCCAAAACAAAATTTAAATTTGTAATAAAAAAACAGGTCTTATTTTAATAACGCACGATATTTTGCAAGACACCTTAATAAACGCCGAAGTTTTTTTGTGAGGAACAAAGTCGGTCAACATGCGTACCGACGACCTGCCTGACGTTAATCAATGTAGCTTGCAATACCAAAGGTATAGCTCGCGCGTTGCCGCCCTGGGGAGTGGGACAAAGGGACGGAAATGCTTCCGGTTCTCAGCGAGCCCGTGTATAAGCTAATGTTGTCAATTGACTCTAAATTCATATACTTAGTTACCTAGGTACCACAAAAATTAACTGATGCGTTTATAAAGGTCTATCTATACAAAAAAATAAAAATGGAGTGTCTGTCTGTTTGTAATATCAAAATAACACCTTTTCACTAAATGCATATGTAGTACATACGAAACCTATAGCAAAATCGCGATTAAAAAAAAAACTGTCTGTCTGCTTATATGTTTGTTCCGGGTAATCTCCGTAACGGCTGGACCGATTTTGACGGGACTTTCACTGGCAGATAGCTGATGTTATAAGGTGTAACTTAGGCTACTTTTATATTAGAAAAAAATGGGTCTTGTCGCGCGGGCTCAGAACGCGGGAGCGGGCTTTTTTGTTAAGTAAATTCCACGCGGACGAAGCCGTGGGCTCGGCTAGTAAAATATATATTTACCTTTAAAAAAGAGGTTCTCAGCAATGAAAAGTGTTAAGGGGCAAGTCTTTTGGCATTACACACAGCCAGACGTCTAGTGAATCTTTTACTTTAAATACCTATATAGGTAAATACCATTCATTACAAAATTAAGTACGACTCTAAGGTAAGTGAACATTTTGTTACTGAGTCGAATAGTTTTTTTTACGTGGTACATTACAACTTTATGTAGGTAGGTAGGCACCTCTCGTCTGCTAGGGGCGTTGTATACTTACTTTCCCATAAAAATGAAAACACAACAAAAAATACGCCATCGCTAATGCGGCGATACAACACACTAACATACATTTTTTAATGACACAAATTACTCGTAGATAGGTAGGTATATCACATACGTACCAACATAATATTTTGTGCCGTTAGGTTGTTATAAACAAAGGTATCATTAAACTGAGCTAAAGGTCACCGGGGTATAACAGTGAAAGTCTAGAACCATCTAGGTATAAAAGTAGACGATTTTTTTTATAGGAACAAAGTCAGGTAACAGATAGCTAATTAATCACCCATTTCATAGTTTAATATTTCAGCAAATACTTTTACCAGCGGGTTAACTAGCGTATTTCCTGTATGTCGACAACAGCGCCCACAAACGAGTCCAATTAATAGCTAAGCACCATCCAGGTGATCCATACATACGTACAAAATAAAAATCATAAAAATTTATATATATAAATCTAAATATATCATAAGTAACTCAAAGGTGACTGACTGATATAGTGATCTATAAACGCACAGCCCAAACCACTGGACGGATCGGGCTGAAATTTGGCATGCAGGTAGATGTTATGACGTAGGCATCCGCTAAGAAAGGATTTTGATTAATTCTACCCCCAAGGGGATAAAATAGGGGATGAAAGTTTGTATGAAACTTTGTCAATTAAATTCCACGCGGACGAAGTCGCGGGCACAGCTAGTAAATAATAAATATCGCCAGACAAACACACCAACTGTACGGTCCCAAATTAAGCAACGCTTGTACTATGGATACCGTTCAATGGACTGGGGTCGATCCCAGTGACACCCAGACCAGGGCAAATTACAGAAAGTCCTTTTCCGAAATTTATCCCGACGGTAATCGAACCCGCAACCACTCGGTGCAGTGAGTCGAGCAGTCTACGCTCGAACCACTGCGCCAAGCGGTCGTCCCGACCGATTAGTCGACCCGTTTAGGAAGACAAGAGTTACGAACACAAACATACCTAAAGATACCGACTATGTTACATGCGAATGCAAATAAACAAAGTCACAGAACGCTAACACTTTCACCCACTAGTTAAGCAGCTACCCATATTTAGAGTCGTCGCTTAACACGAGCGTAAACATACCTACGCGCTACGTAATCCTGTAGAATTAATCATTGTCACTTATGCACCTAACTGTCTGTTGTTAATTAATTTATAATTGTCCAAAAGTAGTAGGGAACCTAAATTATAGCTTTATCACTTTCCAAACGGAATTGACACGTGATCATTTAACTAGCGGACTGAGTGCGCGTAGATCCTGAGTTAAGGAACTCTCAGAGATCGACAGGAACTACGTCATACTGATTTTCAAATGCGTAGATCTTTTAGGTATTAGTTTTGGAGATACTGTGATGAGTTTCTCAGCGGATTTCACTTTTATACTCTTCCATACTTCTAAGAAACAACTGGTCCCAAACTAAGCAACGCTTGTGCTATGGGTACCGTACAATGGACTGGGGGCGATCCCAGTAACACCCAGACCAAATTACGAAAAGGCCATTTCCGGAATTTGCCCTGACGGGAGTTGAACACGCAACCACATGGTGCAGTGATCAGAATGGCTTACGCTTAAACCACTCCACCAAGCGGTCCCATAGGATACGTCGCCGAAAAGTTTGGTAATTTATAAAAGCTAGTTACCACTGCTGGTTAGTGGTAATCCACCATTAGGACCGGTAGTTAGACCGAGTGTACGATGTGCGGTTGCAGATGCCAGGAATCGACTAGGGCGTTACCAGACCGGCTCTTATAATTACATTTGCTGACATGCATGATGTGTCGCTCTATAAGTTTAATCCATCCTAACCCCATACAATACCCATATCGTCATTCCGCCTGCAGAGGCCAATACGCTGTTCATGTCCATTGTCGAACCCAGCATTGCTGTCACATTCAACAGTGCCGGAAAAATGTCCAACCAGTTTCTAAATGCTTCAGGTACATATAGCCGATAAGGACTGGAGAGATCTAATATTTTGATTGGGGTAAGTACGTACTACACAAACTTTTAACAGCCAGCTAGTTAGCTCTACCTGTATTGGCGATGGTCGCCGGGGGATTAGACTGCCGCCTTACTGCTTCTGATTGGAACTGTTGTGACAGACATACCAGCTGTGGCCTAGGGTGCCAATTAAGAGATAATCAACATAGTAGGTTAGGTAGCTGCTATTAAATTATGAATTTTATTTTTTTCGTCATTGTTTTTATAGCGGCCATGTGGGAAGTTCCTGATTTAAATGCATATTTTTATATAAAAAGTTGGCAAATATATGTAACAACCCACTTGATGTTAAGCAGTAACCGCAGTCTATAGACGCTTGCAATAGCAAATGCATTAATCGCACGACTAGAGTGGGACAAAGGGAATGCTCATAGGGAATGCTTTAATTAGTAGTTAATTAGGTACCTACCTATTTCATTAGATAACACACGCCTAGCTTTCGTCTCCATACATCCATCTTAACATAATAAGTAACTACTATGCAATTTAAAAGAAACTTACCTTGTCAACCACTTCACGGCCAGAAGACTTGATCTTCAACGAACTTTGTCGTGTCGTTGCCTGGGTACGAGGGATGTATCGATTGGACAGCCTCCTCGCGAAGTTACTCTTGAAGTCTTCGCATCTCATGATGGACTCCACTGGTCTACTGAATTCACCGTCCAGTTGGCCGGGAACCGACTCCGGGTGGTGCATGAACATTATGCCGTCGGTATCACGATTAAATTCATCATAACTTATGTGAAGTTCATTGATTATTCGATATTTGAATTTTATCGAACAAACGGTGCATATTACCGACGATGCGGCCGTTACCGTTTGCGGCGTGAGTTGTACTGACTGACTGACACGCCAGGTGGCCCACTACCTGCTCTATCACGGTGTGCAAACAAACAATTTTGTATGCTTCACATGGTCGGATCAAAATAAAAATAAAAATTTATTGCATTGTGCCGGCAAATTGTTGTGATAAGAATAGTTTTTTGGATAGTTTATTATTTCAGATATTCACAAAATTAAGATTATTGTATACAGTGCCATCTATCGACGTTATATGGCTTTTATTAGTAAAACTCTCCACCAACGCCGTAAACGTAGATTGGTGCAAATAGTTTCTACATATACTTAGAGATGTCACTATACTTAATAAATTAATAGCCCAAGCTTTTCTACTAATAGATGGCATTCTTTAACATTGATGCGAAAGCGAAACAAGAAGATTAATCTTCTTGATGCAAAATTAAGTTGAAAACTTTTTGCGTTTATTTGAGGGACGAACCACAGAGGACTTTTGTATAGGCATAAAACATAAATAAAATGTCATAAATGAGCACCAAAATCATCAGAATGTGAATAAAATAATAATTATTTAAATAGGCAGGTTATTCAACAGAATTCAATCATCAAATTATCCAGTCTTATCACAATGTTATAAACAAAGCAGTTGAAATACCTAAATGGAAAAACGGATCAAAAGGATTCTTTATAAAATGGAGAAAGATGAATCTGGCTATGTACCTACTGAAGTTTCAACCTAGATAATTACTTAGGTCCTTACCTACATGTAATTTGGTACGCTTTTAGGTAAGAAACCACCTTATCATTATATTATGTTCCAATTCTAATATTTTTTTAGTCTAACTTACCTACTGAGGAAGAAAATTATTTGCAATCAAACTGTTTTTAGACCTTTAATTTCCAGTGATAACCCACCTTTTTTTTTTTTTATCGTCGGAAAAACCTTTATGGGTCCCCTCACGCCTCGGGGGAGACGAGAGGGGTATGTGGGAGTCCCTGCACCTGTAGGGCGCTGTATACCCACTAAAAACCAACGGTGTACCACCCTCCGCCATGCAGAGGGGCGCCCCGGGTCCATGGGAAATGCTCCGAGACGCCCCGGCGGACGGCCCGGCAATGACTTGCCGGGCCACATGCGCTAAAAGGGGGACGACCTGGTACCACCCCAGTCTTCCCCAGACGGCCGAAATCGAGCAATAGGTAGTGGGTCCCCCGACCCACCACCTGATTTCGGCTAAGTGATAACCCACCTACCTACCTATCAAATCTTATTTTGGTAGGTAGGTACTTACTATTTATGACAGCACGAAATTAAGTAAGTTACTTACTTACTTTACTCGATGAACCGGGTTCGAGTCGAGTCACGAGTCTGACATTATCCGGAATCCGTGCGCCATCCGTGACTCGGCTAAGGGCCTGTGCACACCACGTTTTTAAACGCGCCGTAGACGCGTGTTTTAGAATCGCGCGTCGACGGCGCGCTTTTATCCTACAGAGCTGTTTGTTGTCGTCTGTATCGCTACAAACGCGCGTCGGTGGTGCGTTTAAAAACATGGACAGGCGGTGGCAGATTCACAATTTTCCAAGGTATTATAGATAGGCTGTAAAGTTTTTGCCCCCCTTGCCTCTACAATTGTCATGTCTTATATAAATTATACAATCCAAAAATTTCGTTGAAGTTACACGTAACATATTTTTGGGTTTATTTTTGAGCTAATCAAAGCTCAATCATACATGTACGATTAATACAGGCGGTAATGTATGCTACTTACACATTAATGTACATTCGGTAAACGTAAAAAATAAAATCGGTCCCCAAATTTGCCGCCCCAAAAATCTGCCGCCGTAGGCTCCAGCCTACTCAGTCTGCTGGTAAATCGGCCACTGTGGACAGGTGTGCAAAGGTCTACAGGCTGCGTCTGACTCGCGTGCGTTTCGCGTCTGTATCGCTACAAACGCGCGTCGACGGCGCGATTAAAAAAACGTTGTGTGCATAAGCGCTATCACTTCTCGAAGCCATTATAGGTACATCCGTCTTCTACCATTTTCATACTATAAATAGGTATACTGGCTTATGCCGCTATTTATGTGGTTTACATAGGAATAAGGGTGTTGCCATTCCAATCGATCGACCGCCATTGATGATTGATCACCAATCAAACATTGTTCAATGTAGAATCTGTCAATAGACGTCTACTCGTCTCATTCATATCGTTGGATTGATTGACTGTCGATATCGGTGTGGTACTTACCGGCTTACCTCTTAGCCCCCTATTGACATCGCCAATTTTAGTTCTGTCCAGTTTAATTAGGCAATGTTAAGAAATGACACAAGTGCGATTTAATTTATTATTTTTTTGAATTTATTTATTAACATATATATTTTATATATATTTCTATTTATGCACATTTCCATTATTATTTATGCACATTATAAACTATCATAAGATCTATACTTATATATGCTTTATCTATAGGTATGTGTACTTACCAAGTTTTTTATTTCCTATACGCTTAAACAGGCATTGTTGTAGGTACTTTGTGTTGTCCGATTTCTTATACATATTATGTTTGTATGCTTTTCGTTATTTTCGTGTTCGTATGTTTTGCCCTTGTTTTGTAATTTGAGGTTTTGCCAATATCGGGTTTGCCACGTCAGCAAGAAAAATATATCCCTAGGTTAGAATTGTATTGTTGTAGTTGCTTCATTATGATATGATCTTTTCGAGGTGCTTTTATGTTTTACTGGTTTTTTATTTGCTTATAATTTTATATTCTACACCATTTTTTTTTATTCACATTATTTTGTAGGTTAGTTTTGGTTTCACGAGCAATTCACGAGGTGTCTTGTCGCACCATAGATTTTATAGTTGTATGCAAGAAGCTCCAAGAAGCATATAGTGCCACACCATTATACAATTCTTGGTTTTTTAATTATTTTTTTATTATTATTAGTTTTTTTATATAGTTTTGGGTACGAGCCCTTTAGTCCTAATTTAGTTATTTATTTATTGTTTTTTGTGGTTTGCGCCCGTGAATTCGCCAATCGGGCCCAATGGAAGACCAGCGCTGGCTCTTGTCAACCAGCAAATGCTGAATTGGGTCCGTTTGTGACGAGCAGAACTTTTTATTATTGTTATTTCCTTTTTTTATATATATGTCGGAGAACCTACGATCTGACGATGGCAACACCGCCTGACAGCTGTCGAACGCAAGGATGACGTCACAATGCGCCATCTTTGGATGCGGCCGTTGGAACGGGCGAAAAATCTAAGTTGAGAGCTCGCGCCGAGCGGACGTGTCTGTTCGACTGCTTCGAATTGATTTAAATTGATGTACTTTAAAATGATAAAGTTTGAGTTGCGTTAAAAGTGTTATTTTAATTGAGACTACCAATTATGTCGGAAACCGATGAAAACGCGTGCCTACCGAGCCCTGCAGGACAGCTGTCTGCGACATCAGAAGATGGGATAAAGGATTCAAAAGCCCACAGTAACGTATACCCACAGTATCGTTAAAATTGAGCTAAGTCTGTAAATTTGTTATCAACAAGTAGACCGTTAACATTCGAATTTGAATGTTGTTTTGCTTACGATTGCTGTTTATTTCATTGTTGTTATTTGGTGTGTGTTAAATTGTTGATTGAAACTGTGATAATGAAACTTATGAGGACGCCTAGTCCATGGAGGTATCTTTTTAGGAGTAATTCGCGTAATTAACTTCAAGATACTTCTCGAACGTCTCGCGACTACAGTGACGACAGATCGGATCGCAATCCGAACGATAGACGTCGTACTTTGCGAGATGGCTTACGTGTCCGAAATCGACGTGATTGTCACAGTACCGATGTAGCAATTGACTCGTGAACGTCTTCGAAGTAACCAAGCCAGACAAGATTACCTAGCTAATCAACAACGACGTACCCTACGCCAGTTTAATGTTCTTCGTTATAAAGTGTTCTCAGTCGGCAGCGGCAGTTATGATAAAACTACGCAAGCTGCTGCGCAGTATATGCTGCCGTGGCAGACGCCGGGCGTTGGAGTTGCGCGTGTGCGGCGGCATGCGAGCTATGCCACTTCATACGCTACGAGAGTGCGTCGTGCGTTTCGGGATCGACGGTGTGGTCATCAGCGACACATGGCGAATCTGGATGACAATGATGGTCACAAGTAAGCGTGAAGCAGAATCTGGTGAGTCGAACCATGTTTATCTAGTGCCACGGATTCTATAAAGAGAAATTACACGTGGTACGTATTACATTGCGTGTAAGAGAGTAAATGCAGGTGCGCGTGATATTTTTATTCCGGTATGAGGGTGGACAATACCAACTGTTGTCTGCTATGTGATTGTGTTGTGTGTGACTTGATTAGAAGATTTTCGGACCAGACAGGCCGTCGCAACCGCTACGGAAGCCAAGATCAGCGCGCTCATAGACAACAAGATCTTTCTCCAGATACGTTGTGAAGCTCAATGGAGGGGATCTTGGTTGGACTTTCAGCGTTAGAGGAGCAATCTGCGACTAGGTTTACCAGGTTGCTAGTACGGCTGGTACAGCTCGAAATCATCATCGCTAAAGCGTGGCCCTCGTCAGGCCCACGGCAATGCTTTTGACGAGAAACACCGCGGACACCTCCGCTGGTATTGCCAAGTCGGCGCCAGGCATGTTCGCTAACTGCGCTGACGCGAGCGGTCGCCATGACCGACGCGGTCGGCACAACCTGTTATTCCAGTGCGAAACACACCGCAGGCGCTTTGTGCGTCACTGGTCTCCACGGCGACCCGGGCAGATCACGTGCTGCCAACACAAAACGTGCTGCTGGGAACAACATTGAAGAGGGAGGTCAGCGAAGCGCTGTCAACGTCCTTGCCGTCGACGGGCGCAGAATGCATCGTTGAAACGATTCGTTCTATCTGTGGTTTGATATGAGTAGCACCTAAGTCCAACGACCGTAGGATTAAGTGCTATGCGGCAAGTTTGGTCTAAGAAATAGGAATGTCCTAAGAAACCCAAGTCGGAGTCTACTTCTCCGCCTCGCTTTTCTGTCACCCTGAGTAGCGATAACAGCACCGATGGATTTTTATCTTTTGGAAACAAGGTATTTGGTGCGACTGATGGATGTGGTCAGTTATCGCCGAGCTCGGAGAGGTGAATGTTCTGGTTGAATCCCCGGACCCGCCAGTGCGGGGGAGGTTCGTCAGCTGCTGGGACTTGCGGGGTACTTTCACCGGTACATGGCAGGGTGCGTTTCTAAAACCGCCTGCATGGCAGGATTGCTGAGGAAGGTGATCGAATAGCATGGTGACTTTCACTGGGATAGCAGTGGTGTCGGTTTGTAGTACGGTGCAGATTCTGTCTGTAGTGACCGTAAATTGTGTGAGGCTTGCGGTCTATGGTGTCAAAGCGGGTGCGGCCTGAGACGGGAGGCGAAATTGATACAAATAATTCACGATTCATTGTGGGCGATTGTGTTCTCGTAGAAAACGAGGAGAGGAACCGATCGAGGCTCGATCCGGGGTTCAGGGGTCCGTTCGAGATTGTAGAGGTTCTGTATAGTGATCGGTATTGCCTGAGAGCTTTGAATTCTGAGAGGACATACAGGTGCCCGCGCGATGGAATGGGAGGGATTCCGAATCACGAAGTTCCGTCGGATGTCGAACTGGATCTGGAATCTGACGATGGCAATGCTGATGATGTCTAGCTTGGTGGAAGCGTTGCGGCGCGTATGGGCGTTGCGGCGCAGTGTGAGCTTTGTGGCGCAATATGAGCGTTGTGGCGCAGTATGAGCGTTGTGGCGCAATGTGAGCGTTGTGGCGCAGTATGAGCGTTGTTGCGCATATGAGCGTTGTGGCGCAGTGTGGGCGTTGTGGCGCGTATGAGCGTTGTGGCGCGTATGAGCGTTGTGGCGCATATGAGCATTGTGGCGCATATGAGCGTGGTGGCGCGTATGAGCGTGGTGGCGCGTATGAGCGTGGTGGCGCGTATGAGCGTGGTGGCGCGTATGAGCGTGGTGGCGCGTATGAGCGTAGTGGCGCGTATGAGCGTAGTGGCGTGTGGGCACGGGGTGGTGTGTGTGTGCGTTGTAGCGTGCATCAGAAATCTCCGTGTGGTTGATATGAGCCGTAGGAGCGGCGGCATGTGCAAACATGGTTACCCTTATTTGCGTTGGGGCGTAAATAAGATGAGTCATTGGTGCGACGATATGCTTTCATGAGTACCCTTGCTCTCGTTGTAGCGAAAGCAAGATGAGCCGTCGTAGCGGCGCCGCTAATATTGTTTGTTACAGCTAACGATGATAATGAATTGTTTGGTTTGTAAGAGAGTGAGAAAGTGCCGAGTCATTGATTTGCTCAGATCTGAGGTCAGAATAGCCGAACGAAGTACTGGGTCGATGTGCGACCTTTGCGGATGCTGCACACGAGGACGTGTGAGACATCAGAGATGGCCGTGTCGGAGAACCTACGATCTGACGATGGCAACACCGCCTGACAGCTGTCGAACGCAAGGATGACGTCACAATGCGCCATCTTTGGATGCGGCCGTTGGAACGGGCGAAAAATCTAAGTTGAGAGCTCGCGCCGAGCGGACGTGTCTGTTCGACTGCTTCGAATTGATTTAAATTGATGTACTTTAAAATGATAAAGTTTGAGTTGCGTTAAAAGTGTTATTTTAATTGAGACTACCAATTATGTCGGAAACCGATGAAAACGCGTGCCTACCGAGCCCTGCAGGACAGCTGTCTGCGACATATATTATTTTACTCAATCTGCTAGTCATAATAAAGTTTTTCTTTCTTTCTTTCTTTTCTTTCAATGCTTCACTAACCCAATTACCAAATTGGATATTTCAGAAAATACGCTCATATCTCTCATACAGGAAGAATACAAGGAAAATCATTTACGTAATTTTGAGTCCTGTTTGTGGTTCAAAATGGGCGATTTCCCGCCGAAGGCCAACATCTGCAATCAATTCGACCTGGTCGAGATTGTGTTCATCTGTGTGGCGTTTACGTTCCTACTGATCCTGCTGACGCAGGCCTGCCGCATCCTTGCGTCAGGCTTCATCAATGTGAGGTTTTGATGGAGGGAGATGCTGTGCCTGTAAGTAAGAAACTCATTTTGTTAAGTAGGTAGGTATAGGTACCTATTTATAAATGTAAGTGTTACTGATTTGGTTAAGTATATTTTAAAATGTATTATTTTTTTTATTTATTTTTTTATGGGACTAGTCCCGCCACACACTCCCACCACTGTAACTCCTGTAAGCCAGGATCGACAATGGTGACCAATAATGACATCGAGGTTTGACCCTCGACGAGTCCCGGGGAAAAGTTAAATTGTCTTGGAACCCGCACGAATTTAATCGAAAGAAATAATAGGAGGAGTTGGAAGAAAAATATTTCCACTTCCCTCCGGTGCAAAGCGGGAGACAAAATATATGTAGCTGGTATGGGCTAATTGCCATAGAAACAAGACTGTTACAGCTGATTGAAGACCAGTTGTAAGGCACCACGGATCGTTATATGACTAATTGGACCTAAACTCGTGAGCTGATTATACTTGATTCCAATAATAGGTATGGCAGAAGCGCTTGAACGCACGGAAATTGTATTATTTATTTAATATTATTTAAAATGTATTAGTGTCGATGTGATGATTGGTTCGCAAATACGATGGAGAGCCAAGACAATTGCACTTGACTATGCAGTTCATTAGAGGAGGCCTATGTCCAGCAGTGGACAAGCATAGGCTGATGATGATGATGATGATGCAGTTCATATACCGGCTGGTTCGACCAGGGTAGTACCACCGTCTCACAGAAAATCTGCGTAAAGGAACCCCACCCCCTGCAACCCCTCCCTCTATGCCATTCCCTTCGGGAGCGTGCAAGCAGTCCCGGTATTGCTTGCAGGCACCTCGGCTCCCTCTATGACACTCCCGGCGGGAGCGGGAAGGCAATCCCGCCTGGTAGGTAATGCAGGCACCTATGGGCTATGGTAACGGAAACTGCTTAATCGATATTAAGCAGGTACCGTAGGCTCGTCGTACCGTTAGCCTCTTCCTGCGGGGGTATAGGTAGGTATATTTAAATTAATCCGAAACGTTATCGAAAAATAATTCGGTATATTGAAACCTTTCCTGTAACGTGCTTATTTTTTCTAATTTTAAAAGGAAATTGGAATTATTGAGCTTTTAGTAAAGGTCACACATAATTCGATTACTTACTTACGTACCTACATTGCAAAATATGTACCTACTTAATAAAAAAAGGTAGCAAACAGCCATATTTAAATACGTGGGCTTTGACCTGAAATAAATTAACAAACATGATTAGCACGCCAATGCAATGCATAGATTAGTTAAATACCTACCTGCCAATAGGCAATCGGCTTCAACATACCAATATATGTATTAAAATTCTCAAAATTTAATTTTCCTCACAATTACTATTCTCAATATCAAATCAAGAGCGTAACGACTGTTCGTTGCAATCCGCTGTATATTTCCATCACTTGATAGTCCCCCCATAAGAGAAAGGACCGGCTCCCCACTCCTTTTCATTCACTTCCCACCATGTAACGGAATTAAGAAATTTACCAATACTATTTGCCAACCGCACAACGCAACAGCGGACCGAATTATTTTTTAACCGTGGACATGCGATTGCTATTATAATTATTACATAAAGAAGCCGGCTTGTCCCATTGACTCGGTAACTTCGTGACTTGTTCAGAATTACCTAATAAGACATTACTTTAATGTGGGAGGCAAAATAATGCGAATAGTCCACACACTCCCACCACTTTTATACCTACTCTTGTGCGCCAGGATCGACCATGGTTACCAATGACGACGCCAAGGATTGACCCTCGAGGAGTCCCAGGGAAAAGCTAAACTGTCTTGGAATATTTTATGCAATTTCTTGTCAGTTCTGTTTACATTTTTTTTTGTTTCCAGCCCGTAGTGCTCCTAGGTGGCTCGGTCACTACAGAACCACACACAAACTTAGTATTTTTTCACTATCAAGAGAAGGAGATACATGCTACTGAGATTTTATGTTTCGCGCTGGTCTGCACTGTTCTTCTGATGCTAATATCGAGAGACTGCAACTTCTTTATGGCAAGGCGGAGACACTCACAACAGTAATTCATGTTAAAATGTATACGGGTGCGTGGTAAGAATTTTTGATGCCAGTGAGAACTATTGCATCTGTCAGGAAATACTGAATTTAAAAACAGCCTGATGTTAAACAGTTATCCAACCAATAGGTACCAAAACGAGAGTGATTCCTAGCATCGAACACGTTGCCGACCTGACGAAGAGGCGTGGGACAAAGGGGGGAGATAGGGGGTAGGGGGGTAGGGGGGTAGGGGAGGTGCAGCGTGTCAGGATTTTTCCCATTAAATAAATATAATGTTATTATTTCGTTTAGGGCGGTTTGAGAAGTTATTACAACGAGATTCAATAGATTGTCTCTATACTATGCTTTATTGTGTAAGCCCACTTTAGCGCCCATTATTGCCATGTTGAATGACGGGGCTTAGTTTGGACATTCTATACATTGCACAGCCTCTAGCGGTGATGTGTAGCTCTGTGGTAAATGTAGAGACATTCGATTACTCTGTTTAATACGTTTTTCTTTTACCTACTGTGTGTCAGTTTGATCCAGCGGTCTCTTTGACCTCATCCAGCCTCGCTAAGCACTTGCTCTACTTTTCTCTTTCTTAATCGCCACACCAAATACACCAAAGATATTTAGCCAATTATAGAGTTGATCATGGAATAGAGTCTTCATACAATGATATAGTCGATGGCCCACTTTGCAACTGTTACTGCAACTCACATTTGCAACACCCACGATGAGTTGGTTGACCTTGACAAATGGCGATTGCGTTATCTCTATATGTTCATATTGCGTGGACAATGATTTGTAATACCTACTTTGTCAAAAAACTGGATTTTTACTTGGTTTAGTTTAAATTATTGTAAGACACCCACTCTTGCCTACCTTTAGTAAGTATAAAGCTCAGTAAGTATAAAGTCTAGAAATGAAAATTAAAAGCGTTGATTAATTTAAAGCCCATATTACAAGCAAATGAGACTACTTCCTTCCTTTATTTTTAAAACAATGCTGAACCAATTTTTTTTTGCAGATTGAGTACACTTTTCAATAAATCCTTATACTGAAGAATTATAAACAAAATAGTACCTAACCAAGAGACACATGAGGTATATGTTTAAAATTGATGTTGATTTTAAATAGCATTGGAAAAGAATATTTGAAACACATGATTTTTTTTAAATTGGCCTATGTCAAAGTTGACTATATGACAAGATTTTTAATCAAGGTTGTGTTTCTGACATTAAACAACCTGAATAGAGAGAGGATCACAGAGCCGCATAAAATATGCATAGCTCGACAGACTCTACGAGACACTAGGAAGCAGTAACTCTTACAATACGCTTATAATAGCAGTATTTATCGCCCTCAATGGCGCAATAGCTTTCGGCCCGACTATCTCTGTGTGAATGTAAATGGCGTGCTGGCTAAACAAGTCATCCATGAACTACAAATTTCTCAATATTTGATGAGTCCACGGAACATTCTGCTGGCTATATAACTATTTTAATTCTATAAGTCATCTAAGTAGATTACACATTTTCATAATTAGTCTCGTAAACGTTAAAGTATATCAGAGGCTTTTGAAACACCCAACTAATTGTAACTTGTAAGGCAAAGATGGAGAGACAGCTCAGAAATCGCCCAAAAATAAGGAAAAAGATTGATTCATATTGGGTTTCGGGTAGGTCTACGTTTAGGTCTAGGTAACGTAGGTCTTCGTTTTTGTTCACAGACAAGAAGTGTACTATTGCTGTAACTGTTTAAGAAGTTTCAAGATGCGAATATGAAGATGAAGTTGCAATTGCTTGATGCCATGGTGAACACATAGTTATAGTGCGTATATGCAATATAGACAAGCCTTTCTCTCGAGATCAGGTTTAATATGCCGAGAAGAAAACAGTTGACGAGACATGCTCGACAGCCTCAAATCCAGACACAAGAGCATTACCTCATCGCCCTTGTCGGTCTCAGTTTGTTGTTCCTCGTATGCGATAACAATCCAACCCCATATATTTAGGAACATTGAAATATAAGAATTAATTTATTGCAATAATTCGTTTTATTTCTCGAGATTGTAAATTCTTTTTCGCATCGAATTCTCTTTAAAAATACATATACTTATAATTGTGTCTTGGAGCCAGGGCTCGGAAACCGGTTAATTTTCCAAACCGGTTTCGGTCATTGACCCCGGACCGGAATGGATTTCGGTTTAGGTTTCGGTTACCGGTTATTAACCGGTTAATGTGAGATACCGGTTTATTACATATTGCGGTTCCGGTGAGCGAAATTAACCGGTTAATTTCAGATTCGGCGGTATTAGCAGACACTGTTCCCGCCATCAGTTTTATACCTACACCGAATAAAAGCCGCTCTTACACGAATACACGTGAAGTTAAGAGATTGAATAGGTAGATAGGAAGTTAGGAACCTACTTCAAGTGTAATTGGTATTTCTGTGAAGTGTTATATTTTACTGTTTATAGATTATCGACTGTATTTCGTTAGGGTAAAGGTTTAGTAGGTTTGTACCTAATAAACCTATTAGGTACCACACACATGATAATCCTGTTTTTTTTTTGCATAGATGTTATAGGTATGGTAGGTATAGGTATATGTAGGTACCTATGGTATATTATTAAAACAGCATAATAGGATAGGTATTCACTTATGATAGTCTACATAGGCTTCTCAAGAAAAGCACCGAATTTCGCCGTCATGTAGGTAGTTACTAGGCAGGTACAACCTAGGTACTTATGTAGTAAATGTGCATTTTTAGGCGTAAGTTTTGTTTGGATTTAAATCGTATATCTAGTGATATAACGAATTTTAGATTTTTCACATTCGCGAATGCGAATTCGAATGCGAATATTGGCCTCTAACATTCGCGAATCCGAATGTTCACTTCCAAATGAAAGACACGCAAAATGTTATTCAGGTTAGACATATGTTTAAACCAAACATAGCCGAGCCTATACAAGATGAAATAATGAAGTCAGTCAAATAAAGTTAATTCGAGGAGATTTCTTTTGATTTGAGGGTAGTTTAGTATTATTGCATAAATCAAGTTTAATTGATATTAAAATACGACGAAAATAATAGTGTTATCTATATTTACACTAATATTATAAAAGGAGAAGATTTGTAATTTTGTATGTTTGTAACGAGTGAACACAAAAAGTACTGGAACGATTTAAAAAAATATTTAACCATTGGAATGCTACATTATTCCTGAGTAACATAGGCTATATTTGTTACTAGAAAAATTGGGGATCCCTACTAAAACTTCAATAACTACGAGAGAGGGGTGTGCTCATCTATAAAATAGGCTAAGTTAGGCAGTTCTTTTCAGAACTACTTACAAATTTACTCTGAATGTCCACCCGTGCAAAGCCGGGGCGGGGCTCTAGTGATGTTATGGAGTGAACTTAGTTGGTAACTACTTTTATTACACACAAGGATAGTTTGCAGCCCGAGACAAACGCGAGGGCTGTGAGGGACTCAAGATGTGCAATGAACAACGCTTACGCATTTCATAATACATGTTACAAAACACTTGCGCGTAAAACATATTATATAAAATTTTAAAATCTTAATTGACAATAAAATCACAAAATTCATTAATTTGCTTAAGACACTGATAAGTACGTGTCAATGAAACAACGGCTGGATGCAGACTGATTATTTATTTGCATACCCCCATTTAACCATAATAAACGTATACTCCATACATAACACTTTTCCCTCTCAAAGCGAACAAGGTAGGTACAAAAGATTGAAACCAGTACATTAGAAAGCTTAAAAATAACTTTACACTAGGTCGCTTAACATACGGGAACTATTAAATTAACCTATGTTTACTAATATGGATGTATATATACTATTCAGACTCTAAATGGGCGGTACATACTTATTTTTACAATAAACACTCATTTTATTTTTTTAAGCTTATCACGGCATCGTAATGCAGCTTCCCTGTACGGCGGGCGTGTACTCTTAATAGTAATCGGGGACAGCGGCGACGACACTTGGCCCTGCGGTGGAAATGACGTACCTTCATTAGCTTCCTCCTCCGCGCTGTCAAAGTTTTCGTCCTGCTCTTCCCCCACCAATACCTCAGGGCGAGCTACGGTTGTATCGTTAGCCGAATCGTTCACTACTTGACTGAGGGAATGACGTGATTTCCTTGCAAGTATTTGATCGATATGTCGCTTATGAATTTGGCCATCATTCGTTTTTACTGTATATGATACTGGCCCTATTCGTTCATTCACGACACCTTCCGTCCACCTATTGCTGGATTTAGTGTAGTTCCTCATCAGTATTGGTTCATTTTGTTGCGCAACTCGCAACGGTGTGTTACGTCGCTGTTCCTCGATAAGCTGGCGTGCGCGCACACGCTCCGCGGCGTCGGGGCGCAGTAGGTCGAGCCGACCTCGCAGCCGCCTTCCCATTAGAGCGACTGCCGGTTCACGCCCTGTTGTGCTCTGCTCAGTATTTCTATACATAAAAAGAAATCGACTCAAAGCCGTATTTATGTCGCCTCTTTCTAGTTCTGCCTTTTTAAGAACTCGCTTGATTGTGCGCACAGCATTTTCAGCGGCTCCATTGCTAGAAGGGTGATACGGGGGTACCAGCGTATGCTTTATTCCATTACTTTCTAAATATTGAGCAAAAGCGGCCGACGAAAATGGTGGCCCGTTGTCGCTAATTATACGTTTCGGCAAACCGAAACGAGCAAATAGTCGCCTTAAGCAATCACAGACGACACCGGCTGACGTCGTGCTAACTTTTTCTGCTTCGATCCACTTCGAGTGCGCGTCTATAATTATGAGATAATAGTTGTTATTGAACGGTCCTAGGAAGTCGATGTGCAAACGTGACCAAGGCTCCGCGGGCCACGGCCACGAGTGAAGCGGGGCGACAGGGGGTGCTGGCCGCATCTCCCGGCATGGAACACATTCGCGCGCAACCTGTTCTATATCTCGGTCTATGTTTTCCCACCATACATAACTACGCGCGATTTGTTTCATTTTAATAATGCCCGGGTGACCGTCATGGATTTCTTTTAAAATTAAATGTCGCAAAGACTTTGGAACCACAATGCGGTACCCCCATATTATGCAACCTTGGTCGATGTGTAAACTATCTCTTCTATGAGCATATAATTTCTCTATGTCATTAAAGTCTTTGTTTGCCGGCCAGCCATACATTATAAATCCATATATTTTACTGAGTAACGGGTCTTTCAACGTTTCAGTTTTTATATTTTTAAAACATATCGGGAAATTTTCTTGTGCGTAATTGAGATAGCTCCCTTCTTCGTCTTCACTCCGTGGATTGTTTTTTGACATTTCTCGGGGGAGACGAGAAAGAGCGTCAGCAAAACAATTTCTTTCCGATGTCACAAATTCAATTTTGAAATTATAAGCTGCTAACTTGACCGCATATCGTTGTAACCTACTCGCGGCCGTCACAGGCAATCCTTTATTCTTACCGAAGATATAGCTCAACGGCCGATGATCACTTCTCAAAGTAAAATATCTTCCATATAGGTATTGGTGGTGCTTCGTCACGCCAAATACAATGGCGAGAGCCTCTTTATCTATCTGAGAATAATTCATTTCGGCGGCGTTGAGCGTGCGCGACGCACTACACACAGGACGCTCCGTGCCGTTTGCATAACACTGCGTAAGTACCGCCCCCAGGCCGTACGCGCTGCTGTCCACCGATAAAATTAATTCAAGATTCGGGTCGTAGTGCGCGAGTACAGGAGAACTGCTTAAAACCTGCTTTATTTTATTAAAGGCCGTGTTACATTCAGTGGTCCATTTCCATTTAGTACTTTTTTTTAATAAATCGTACATTGGCTTCAGAATATCACTCATATTTACACAGAACTTGGAATAAAAGTTCACGAGTCCCATAAAGCTTTTTAACTGAGTGACATTAGTTGGTGGTGGCGCTGCTACAATGGCCTCAATTTTTTTTGTGTCGGTGTGTAAACCAAATTTATCTATTTTGTAACCTAAGTAGGTAACACTTTCCTTAAAAAACTTACACTTACTGAAGTTAATTCTCAAACCATTATCTTTAAGCCTTTGTAGCACCGCCCTTAAATTTGCTAGATGAGTCACTCTATCCTTTCCAGTGATACAAATATCATCCGCAAACACAGCAGTCGATGGTAACCCATTTAGCGTCTCTTCCATTATTTTTTGGAAATTTTCCGGAATACATTTAATGCCAAACGGGACTCGCTTGTACACAAAAGTACCAACGTGAGTAGTGATGGCTGTCATCGCCTGCGAATCTTTGTGTAACAAACATTGTTGGAAAGCATTAGACAAATCCAATTTAGTGTATTGTTCCCCACCTCCTAATGTTGCAAAAAGGTCCTCGATGCGCGGCAGCGGGTAATGATAGTCCTTCAAAAGTGGATTAATTGTGACCTTGTAGTCACCGCATAATCTTATTTGCCCGTTAGCCTTAATTACTGGCACAATAGGCGTACCATAGTCTGATCGTTCCACTTTGTATATAACATCCTCCCGCTGTAGCCGTTCGAGTTCCTTCTCCACCGGTTGCCGCAACGCTAATGGCATCGGCCGCGCTTTTATGAAAACAGGTGATTTATCTTTGAGATACAGTCTAAACTCTGTCTTAAAAGTACCTAATCCTTCGGCAAACACATCCGGAAACTCTTTCCGAAGGGAGATTGCCATCGATTCCCCTTCAGTCAAATTGTGGCATTCTACAATGGCTAATTTTAAGTGTTTTATCCACGTGCGACCCATTAGTGGCGGTCCCCCGTTTTCGATAATGAATAAATTCAATTTACTCTTAACTTTACCGTAACTAACATTAACCACAATAAGACCAAGGGTCTCAATGATATCTCCGGTATACGACTTCAGAGTTAGTTGTTTCTGTTCAATAGGTATGTGTGAAAAATTATTATCATAATATTTTTTTGAAATAACAGATATCTTACTTCCGGTGTCAATCTCAAATTTACACAAGATGTTTTCAACATTTACCGTTGCAAAATAAGGTCCATCACCTTCGCTACTGACTACTAAATTATAAAAGTTACAACCTTCATCCTCAGTGTCCGATTCATTTAGAAAGAATTGATTTTTTGTTGATTTCTTGCCACTGTTGAAATTGTCACTTTTAGATTTAGCACACACTGCCTTTATATGACCTCTGTCACCACACCCATCACAGTTATAATACTTAAAGCGACACTTGCCTTCCGAATGCCCTGATTTACCACAACGAGAGCATGCGCGCCGTGCCCGAGCGGCGCCCGCGTTTGTCCGTGAGCCCCCGGCAACAGGCGCGCCGCCGATCCGGTGCAAGCCGTCATCCTGCGCCTCACGCGCTAGCCGCGCGCCCGCTGCGCCCGCGCCACCCGAGCTCGCACCCGTGGCGCACGCCATGGCCGCGTTCCGCTCCGCTGCTTCCAACGCCTGTGCCAACTCCACGGCACGTTTGTAGTCTACATTTTTCTCAGCGAAGATCCTGGATCTCATGTCTTCATTGTACAGACCCGAAACAAATTGGTCTCTCAAATTCTCCTCCAATTTATCTCCAAAATTGCAAGTTTTTGCCAAATGTTTCAGAGATTGAAGGTATTCGCGTACACTTTCTCCTTGACGCTGTGTCCGCTGTCGTAATATATGCCTTTCTGCAATTTCCGAACGATCTGGGTCCAAATGGTCTTTTACTAGTTTCACTAACTCATCAAAAGATTTCGTCTCTGGAGTATTTGGGGAGCACAAGTCGCACATCAGTTCGTAACATTCCGCGCCTACCACCGTCACTAAAGTAGCAACTTGTAGTGTGTCAGCGATTTTATTTAATGCTACAAACTGTTTTACTCGTCGCACATAAGCGTCCCAGTTATTAGCTCCGAGATTATACGGTTCTATGTTACCAATAGGCATTTTAAACGAAAAAAAATTGCACACGCGTGGTTAATTCTTTAGACAGCTCGTCGCCAGTGATAAGTACGTGTCAATGAAACAACGGCTGGATGCAGACTGATTATTTATTTGCATACCCCCATTTAACCATAATAAACGTATACTCCATACATAACAGACACACATAGCTAGAGAATTGCAGGATGAATGAAAAATATAATAAGCTGGCGCACCGTATGCTTTTAGGGTTTCATAATCAAATTCGGAACCCTTATAGTTTCACCGCGTCCATCTGTCCGTCTGCCCGTCCGTCCAACGTCTTAGTAAATTTACTCGAAAATCCTCCATGAACATTTAGCGGTCAGGAAGCTTTGTGCCCGGTGGATACCTCATAATTAGACAGAGGCCCAAAAACTCCGTCGTATAGATTGGTGTCGTGAAATGGTTCAAAGATGGTGTCTCAAATGCTGTGTTTGATATACTACTCTGTCAAGAAAGTACCGGGAAAAGATCAATAATACTCAAAATGTTTGTATTCATCCAAAATTATTTTATCACCTTCAAAGTATGCTCCTTCATAAACAATAGACTTACGCCAACGAATAATCCAATCATCAAAAAAATTTTCAAACGCTGTTTCCGGAATTGAGTTCAGTTTTCGCCGCGAATTCTCTATTAATTTGAGTTTAGGAAAAAGAAAGAAGTCGGCTGGAGCTATATCTGGTAAATATGGACAAAAATTCGTTCACAATGATGGCCTTGTGCGAAGGCGCACTTCGTGGTGCAAAATCCAAGAATTTTCTTTCCAGAAATCTTGCCTTTTTTGTCGAATTTGCTGTCTTAAACGCCGCATAACGCTTAAATAATATTCTTTATTTACCGTTTGACCTTCCGGCAAGAATTCCGAGTACACAACATCGCGATAGTCAAAGAAAACAGTCAACATGACTTTGACTTTTGATCGACTTTGGCGTGGTTTTTTCGGTTTCGGTTCAGTTGGAAGGCGCCAATCCGAAGCTTGTTGACTAGTTTGGATGTCAAACTCGTAAACCCACGTCTCGTCACCAGTAACAATGCGTTTCATTAATTTTGGATCGGAATTGACTCGTTCTAGCATGTCCTCAGCTACTCTCATGCGATTGAGTTTTTGGAGAAAATTCAGGTCTTTTGGGACTAGCCGAGCGGAAACATGTTTCATACCCAAGTGATTATTAAAAATGGTACGGATCGACTCGTGAGACACAGAAAGTTCGGCGGCTATCTCTCTCAATGTTGAATGAGGATTTTCAGTCACTATTTCCTTCACTTTTGCAATGTTAACTTCAGTTGCAGACGTTGATGGCCCACCAGAGCGAGACAAATCTTCTATCACATCTCGACCACTTTTGAACGCTTTGTACCACTCATAAGCACGTGTGTTTGAGAAAGTCGATTCACCGTAAGCCTTCTATAACATTTTCAGTGACTCCGAACACGAAATTCCATTGGCGATGCAAAATTTAAGACAAAATCTTTGTTCGATGTTTTTGTCCATTATGAAATTCGCAATACACACTAGATATGATATAACTAAAAACAGCACTGTATTTAATATAAATAACAGATGCAAATCAAACTCCGCACCAAAATAGAAAACAGTTGTGCCAATCTAACAACAAAAAAAACAAAAATTTGAATTTAGAACCATAAATAAATCATCCATTCCCGATACTTTCATGACTGAATGTACTTACGGGTGAAGAAAGCTGGATTTATTGTTATGATTCTGAAACTAAGAGACAGTCGGATATCTGGGTGTTTATTTCCGAGGAGTTGCCAACTAAAGTGAAGAAAGGTCGAAGTGCGGGAAAAAAGATGGTGGCTTCGGAAGGACAGGTCATTACGCAACAATTGTTTTAGAGAATCGAACAACAGTTACTGCAGAGTGGTACACTAACAATTGTTTGCCATTTGTCTTGGAAGAAGTTCGGGAGAAACGACCTTGCAGTAGGATCCTTCTTCACTACCACAACGCCTCGTCGCACACCGCCAAGCAAACAATCGACTACTTGGCGACGACAGACGTGGAATTACTGGGTCACCCGCCCTATAGCCCCGACCTCGCACCTTACGATTTTTATTTATTTCCGAAAATAAAAGAAAAACATCGAGGAAAACGTTTTATGGACGCTGAGGAAGCAGTGGCTTCGTTTCAAAAAGCCGTCGAAGACACCCCTAAGGACGAGTGGGAAAAGTGCTTTTCTCAGTGGTTCCATCGGATGCAGCGATGTATTGATGTAAATGGACAATATTTTGAAAATATATCATAAAACGAATAACTTGCTAGTTTGTTCAGTTTTTGATTTTCTAAGTACTATCAGTATCACCCTCGTAATAAGGTGCTTTATTCACCTAAAAGCGATGCAATAAGAGCAACATTAAGAACAAGTGTGTTGAAAAAATATATCATTCTTACGAGTTGTATTAACATTCCATATCCTAATATATATATAGTTTCCTTTTTATTTGTCAAAAACATTTGCCAAACATTCGCATAGTTTCTCGCGAATGCGAATGTCAAAAAATGCAAATATTTGCGAATGCGAATATTCGTTACATCACCAGTACATACCTATTTTCGCACCTGGCTATCATCAACTGTAATGGTGATGATCATATTCATCATAATGTTCAATAACTGCGATCAATAATTGTATTCCGGCAAACTACGTGACACTATTCAATATGTACCTACCGAGCGTAGAACTAAAATCAAAAAAAGTCGGTTAAAAATAAAAAGGTACCTATTAAAAACTATAATTAATATATCATAATTATCATCCCCATCATCATTATCATCGTCATCATCATCATCATCATCGTCATCATCGTCGTCGTCATTATCTTAACCAACATTATCATAAACGTTATCATCCTCATTCGGATAAACGTGATCGGAAACTCAGAAAAGTGAACATCATTAATCATTATGCGCCACACACATATTAATTGACTTCATATAAATCAGTGTGCGGCGCGCGGCCAGAAAACATAGTGGATGAAAATGATGTATCCCACATCAAAACGTTTTTTTTCAAAAATATATCTTAATTCCATTACATAATAAAGACAAAGCTTTGACCGACTGACTGAAAATTAAGTATTATCATTATTGTTAAAATAAACGACTGTCACGGTACGTTAATGTGTATGCAAGACGCAACTCAATCCCCTTAGCGACGAAAATGAAAGAAACCACAAGTATCCGCGTGAATGAGACAAACGAACCAAAGGCAGCGCATGCTGGAAAGAGAGCGCATGTATGACTCAGCGCTTGGCCTTGAATGATTACTAGCCAGCGCGGCGCGGGCGGCGTGCTTCTGAGTAAAACCGGTTTATTCGAGTCTCAATACCGGTTAGCGCATGTTATGAAATTCCGTTCTCGGTAATCGAGCGCGCGTGTCGTACTTTTGAGAAAAACCTTTATATTCAGGTTTTAATACCGGTTTAATTGATTAACCTAAATGTTTTCGGTTTCGCTCAATACCGCTCCCTCCATTAACCGGTTAGTCAAGGAACGAAATTTTAACCGCTTCATGAACGAAATTAACCGGTATTTCAAAACCGGTTTCAAGCCCTGCTTGGAGCATTCGAGAATGTTGCAAAAATTGCTTTCAGTAAATATCTGTAAATTCTTCGAATGTAATAAGGTTTTTTACCTCAGTAATGATATATTTTCGTCCTTTGCAATTCACATGTAAATAGTAAATAGGTAAATGTCAAGAGTTTAACTAGAAAAGTATTTTCCATGGTGTATCGCAATATTTTGAATGACGCAAACTGATACATACCAACCAGAGAGATGTTTTAAATGGTCTAAGATACCAACTGATCCTTTTGTGCTTCTAATTGCTACTACTAATTAACTCTCGAGGCTCAGTTTTTATAAAGTTCAACCTAGACCTGACCCTGTAATACTTATTTTAGGTCACCATAGAATTATGTTTGCAGGTAAATCGATTGAATAGAAATTCTTGCTCTACAATAAGGCCGTTACAGCATGCCGTAAATAAATAAATAGATAGCAATAGGCAGTAGGCACACATAAATAAGACGTTTGAGGGCAATACGTATTACAAATCCACACTATAACATGTGCAAGGAAATTTTGAAATTGATTGAAAACAATATATATGGGTTTGTAACCTTGACCCGCTCGGAGAATGGCTTTCATCTGATGTCGTTGACTGCAGATTGCAGTGTCGTCATACGGGCTGTGAGCAAACACGCGTGTAAATAGCCGCGGTAGCCTGGTTGCGTCCACACGTTCAATGGCTAACATTTAAGAGCGCTACGGTAATTATAATGTAGATTTACTGGCAGAAATGCTGTTACAAAACGAATTATGGTGTTATGTAAATGATTGGACAAATGAGACAGGATTTGAACGATTTACTAAAGACTGACTTAACTGTGAAGTATGTGTTCACTATCTAATTTTAATAAGGATATAAAAGCGAATAATTTGCTAGTATTCACGATATCATCGATAAGGACTTGAAATGTGGTAGGCATGTGTCTGTTTTCCTCAAGGCCATTTGAATTCAGCTTATATACCGGCTTGGCCGACATCGGTAGCACCACCCTCTCACAAAAGATACAGAAGATACCTGCGCATTGTACGATGAGTGAGAGAAGGGGAAGCCCAACCCCAACTCTCTTTCTCTCCCTCTGCCCCACTCTCCTTTAATTCGGCAACGTGCCAGAAATGTCTTCGACATTCAAGCATTTATAATTTACGGTAATTACTTAACAACGTATTTTGTGTAAAATGAAATGACCCTCGACTTTGGGTACCCAAGCCCCGTTCCCAAACGAATAACCAACGTCTTGCTTAAATAAGTTATATCATCTTTTGGTTTTTGTCTCCCCCGAGTACCTAACTTTTTACGAGAGTACATCCTACTAATATTATAGATGCGAAAGTTTGTGAGTGTGGATGTATGTTTGTTACTCCTTCACGCAAAAACTACTGAACGGATTTGGATGAAATTTTGAACACAGATAGTTTATAACCGGGATTAACACATAGGATACTTTTTATCCCGATAATGTCGAAATTTTTGTTAAGTTAAATACTACGCGGACGAAGTCGGTGGGCACAGCTAGTTATCTTATAAGTAAATTCAAATGTGGGTCAGTGGTCCCACCGCGGTGCTCGTGACATAATGATGTGGTAATCCGTCTACGCTTGGCTGTTCAACTGATCATACTTGCATCTCTATCTATTTCATCATTGTTATATACGCAGTCTCTTTCTACACTGACGTGGTTTTTTTTCGATATTAGTCATGTGTCTCTAGATGTTGTGTCATTGTAATTATGGCGATAACCGCAATGCTTTAAATTTTGGTCTGCATGCGTGATCTTTACTTCTTTATCATTGTTTTATTGGGTAAATTCCAACTTAATTACTTGGCGGGATGACACAAAGGACTCCTTTGCGGGAAAGACGTGGCCGGAGATTGCCCTGGACAGAGCAGCGTGAAAGGTAAAAGGGGCAGGGAGGCGTTTGCCCAGGAGTGGGATGGTATTACAGGCTAATAAAAAATACAGATTATCTGTTTATTATTTAATGTATCAGGTGCGACTTGGGATTATATTTAGCTGACCATTTCAGTTGCAGATGCTGCGTACAGTGCTTTTTGCCAGGACCACCTCTCGACGCCCCTCCATACGCCACACTCGCTCCAACTTAGGTACTGTCTCTTTGTACAAGCAGCCTATCCCTTGGTCCAAGTCAGTTAAATATCTCGGGGTCACGCTCGATGGCTCCATGACCTTCGGTCCTCACATTAGAAACGTCCGCAATCGAGCCGCCTTTGTGCTCGGTCGCCTTCATTATCTCCTATGCAAGCGGAGTAAAATGTCCCTTAGAAATAAGGTGACACTTTACAAAGCTTGCATTCGCCCCATCATGTCCTATGCGAGCGTTGTGTTCGCCCACGCGGCCAACTCTCACATTAGTCGCCTCCAGGCCTTACAGTCCCGTTTTCTTCGCCAAGCCGTCGGAGCCCCGTGGTTCGTACGGAACGTAGACCTTCATTCTGACTTACGCCTCGATTCTATCCAGAAGCACTTCAAAATAGCGTCTGAACGCTATTTCATGAAGGCTTCTGAACACACCAATCCCTTAATCGTCGCCGCCGCCGATTATGCACCCGCACACGAGCCAGATACATGCCGCCGCAGGCCGCGGCATGTGGTGCTGGACCCCCCCGACCCACTCACCGCTCTCCTAGACTCAGATGTCGAGGAGAACGACACACGCACACTCCCCGCCAGACACCGACCTCGCCGGCGAGGTCGACGAACCCCCGCTTCCGCTAGAAGGTGCGTCTACTTACCTAGACGCACCTTGGCACCCGACAAGCCCGCTGAGTTTCTTGCCGGATCTTCTCAGTCGAGGTCGCGTTCCGATCCGGTGGTAGATTTACCCTCGCCACCTCTCCTGGCAGCGGCCCAAGCCGAGGTCGTGTCCCTAGTGACGCCCTTGAGCTAGCTGCCCCCCTGCCCCTATGGCTGGAGCGCACTTGCGCTCGCCCTCTGTCCGGGTGAAGTTGTTATGGCCACTCTGGCCAACAACATATAGTCAATTCAAAAAAAAAAAAAAAAAAAAAAAAAAAAAAAAAAAAAAAAAAAAAAAAAAAAAAATGCTGCGTACAAAAACTTAATAATAATATAATAATAATTTTAGCCCTTTTTGACGTCCCACTCCTGGGCCCGGGCCTCCCCTCAACACGAGGGGGATTCAGGCCATAATTCAAAGTACAGTACAAAAACTTATTCAACTTAATTAACTCTATTATCCACAAAATGCCTGTGTTATTTTCGGATATATTCAAATCAGGTAACGAAGCTACTGCTTCTTATTTCGGCTAAAGTTCATTGTGAGTGATACCTACTGCTGTTTGTTACATTGTTATTTTTTCTTTACATAGAGTGGGTATGTCACAATTCGTTAGCGTTTGTAACCGCGTATCCAACGTTAAAACTGAAATGCTTGCTGCCCCCGTATAATTGCTTAGGTGTAATGTCCGTAACAGTTATAAAGTTATCGTTATGTAAAGTTCATTTTTGTGTGATGTAAAATTAATGGATAAGAATTTCAATGAAATATTTTTTCGTATTTTGTGGTCTTCGTAGGCTTTATGAGCCGTAAATATTCTTTTATTATAGTAAAGCACATTGTTTATGAATAACTAGTTTGATTTTTATCAAAAGTAAACCAGGCTTGAATACATAGTATAAAACAAAGTCGCTTTCCGCTGTCTGTATGTCGTTATGTATGCTTAGATCTTCAAAACTACGAAAACGGATTTTGATGCGGTTTTTTTCATAGATAGAGTGATTCGAGAGGATGGTTTATATGTTTAATGCATTCTAATTAAATTTGCAAATAGTAGAGAAAGCCGTGAGAAACCGGGGCGGGTCGCTAGTATAATATATAACAACTTGGACAGTGTAGGAAATCAAGAGGTTGCGTTTAGTATTTTTTACAATTTCACACACATTTCCACATTGGAATAAATATGTTTTAATAGGTATTAATGGTCAATGCCAATTATGTTTCGTGTCAAAGTATTTATACTTAGTTCTAAATAGTTGTTTTTATACGAACCTAAATTACCGATGTGAAATCTAACTACCTTCATTTACCTACCTGTAATATCTAGTCTCACCCAACGTTTGACCCTAATGTACCTGCGATTAGGTGTGCACTTACAAAAACTCACTTGCAATTCTTAAAGTGGGTTTAAAACTTTAACTCAGATGTCACCAACCTTTCGGTATCACCAAAATTATAAATTATTTTCTAATGATGGAAGCACCTATTTTGTATTATTATTAGTTAAGTAATTACACGTATATTAAATATTGTAAATTATGTCAAAATACTAAAATAAAATAAAACAAAATGGCATACAAATATTGTTTTTTGCCCACCTGATAATCCAGCCTATTAGTAATGGTGCTTGTTCAGTTCATCACAAATTAAGTCTACACTAAGTTTAATACAACTACTATCATTGATGGCTTGCTCATGCATTACAATAATGGGAAGAATGACAATGCGCTTAGTTGGATTTAGCTCCTACACCAACAAAATAAGATCTTATATCAGCGTAGCTACTAAATCGAACAAATAAAACGATCCAAAATGTTACCGGCAACTGCGACATTCACTAAAACGTGCAGAACATCTATCTTCGTTGCGGTGTGGGTGCAAACGCAACAAGCATCCGTCTGCAAGCAAAACAATCCGCGTTCCAGCCTCCACGTTCAGTGTTCGCCGCCGTTTTGTGTGACGTGAACGTGCCCTTAGTGATTCCGTTCCAAATTCGAAGCGGCGGGATATATATTGACAAGTAAGTTTTTTAATTATGTTTAGACCACAGAGATGTAGTAGTCTGTGTCATAGAATAGTGTTGTCTTTTGTTTAAATCGATGTGGATTTTGTTTCGCTGTGCGAATTTGGTTTTATATAGGTACCTATATTTATTAACCCTTCAGCCGTAAAGGGTCTCTACAGTCTCGTTGAGAAAAATGCAATGCGATTTTTTTTGTTTATTTCATTTTAAAGTATTATTGTGTTTATGTATGTTGTATGGTTACTTCGCTTTCGTGGCTCGTTACCCGAATCAATTACGCAGAGAAAACTTCCGTGTGATCCGAGGTAGGATTTTACTAGAATGAAATCTCGACGAGTCCCGGGAAAAAGCTAAATTGTCCCCGTACACGACACGGATTTAATTGAAAGAAATAATAGAAGGAGTTGGAAGACTAAAATCCACATTATTGAATAGCTTATGCTTAAAATGGTACCTACCTAAATATTATCACGCTATAAACATTTAGGATCTGTCTGCAAACCTAAAGCTATGATTTCGCGTTCAGAGCTGCAGGAAAAGTTACTGAGTAGATAAGAAAAGTAGACAATAATAGCGCGTTCTCAGATTGCAGATTCCAGAAACTATGCCGGAAGTACATACTTGGCGACTTGTTAGACAAAGGGCCAGTACAAAACTATATTATTATTATCTACTTGGGTACTATTTTCAAAATAACTAAACGGTGTCTGTACCTACATTAGAACTCACTATAAATTTGGACGACTTCTGTACATGAGAACTTATGTATTTGAACCTCTCTAAGTCAAAAGTTTTTTTTCTAATATTACCAACCTACAATTTATCAAATACACATTATTTTACGCATTTCCTTGGTAAAATATAAAATTGCCATAAGGTTTGAACCTTTATTAGATACCTGTGATGTGTGTACTATACTTATACTTATTTTAAAACTTGTCGACCTCCTGATCGAGCATTGCACTATCTACTTACCTCCGTGTGCAATCAAGTCACACCTCTATAAGGTAACTACTCAACACCTGCAGAATTAGTTTTAGTTTTTAACTTGACGAATGCACGTTCCATGCTCTAAAGCTCTGGATCTAACGGGAGTGGAAGGCCTCCAGTGGGCTTTGAAGCCTGATGCCCTCCTTGGGAACGTTTGAAGACCAAAGAATAGATAAAGAAACAGAAAAGAAAAACACGATCTTGCTTCTATTCTCCGGAGAGGTGGAGTGAGTGTGGGTGGGTCTAGGGATAAATAATAATAATACTTAGCAGTGATAGCCGATTGGTTAAGCACGCGTCTTGCGGGCTACCAGGTCTCGGGTTCAAACCCCGGCTCGAACCTTTGGATTTTCCTAAATCTATGTGCGAATCATAGTTCTATGATTATCACTTGCTTACGGTGAAGGAAAACATCGTGATGAAACCTGCATGTCTTAGAAGATTTAACCAATTTTCGAAAGATGTGAAATCCGCCAACACGTTAGACGTTTGAATGTTTTTTTTTGTGTAATAGAGAACCTCTGGTGTAACGGTAATGCGATTTGCAAATAGGACCTCTTTATCGTCTGGATTATTCTACTGTGTTCAAATCATTTGGGACGCACATGTTGCAATAATAAGAATGGAATTCAATTAAATTAGTCGTTGTAGTGAATGAAATTAGTAGACTTGTGGCCCCGATGTAGACTACATTATCATAAAAAATATTATAGGGTCCTAATAAATGCCTATATATTAAAACCTCCTTTAAAATAATGTTAAGTTCAAACACAGTGGTGTTTATTCTGTTGGTACATGTCACGGTCGTAGCGTATGATTCTCAAAGTGCTCAGCCCCTCTAGCCAAGTGACTTCTTCTACATTCGTTTGTACAAATTGCTACGCTTCATGTATGGAAATGACATAAGTCACGTGATCTACTTATCGACTTGTAATGTCATTTCCATAGCCACTTGGCTAGGGGAGCTGGTATAGCCATTACGTCTGCTAGTAAAAGGCTATGCTTTAAACGCCGTCTCGGGCGCAGACTAGTTTCGCAACGTAACCACGTGCTCACTGACACACTTCATACAAATTACTTACATGAAAACATTACAAAACACGGCGATTAAATTCATTAAATCTATTTACTTAGATACAAATATTATGTAGTGTATTAAGTTCATAAGCGCGCGCATGCGGCAAATGAAATAAAATTATGACACCGTTATTATGTATATTATAACAAATATCGTAATAAATATAAATATCGCCAGACAGACACACCAACTGTACGGTCCCAAACTAAGCAAAGCTTGTACTATGGGTACCGAACAATGGACTGGGGGCGATCCCAGCGACACCCAGACCAGGGTAAATTACGAAAAGGCCATTTCCGAAATTTGCCCCGGCGGGAATCGAACCCGCGACCACCATGTGTAGTGAGCCGAGCGGCCTACGCTCGAACCACTGCGCCAAGCGGTCGTCAACAAAAAACAATGAATACAATTTTTATTTTTCATTATACCCGTTTGTTTCGAAAAATATCCGAAACGGCTGGTCCGATTTTGACAAGACTTTCACTGACTGATGTTGGAAGATGTAACAAAAAATGTAAATAAACGCGATAAAATCCGTAAAATAGTTTTATTTCAAGATGTAACTTATATTTTATTAAGTAGGTACTTACCACGCGGGCGGAGCCGCCGGCAACAGCCATTTTAAAAGAATCATGGAACTAGGATGCCATGGAGACATAAGATCCTGTGTTCCCTAGGTGGGGCACAGGGCGTCTACAGTGACTTAATTCTATGATAGCGTAATACACCAAAGGCACAGCAAAAATACTCATCGATACTGCAAGAGATCAATTCGTCCATTTGATTCGCCTACTAAAAATTTCACTATCGATTACATAACATTAAAAAATGATATCGTTGCCCAAGTTGATGCTGTTACTCAAGTTATGGCAAGACAAAGAGTGTGCCGCCGCTTGCATCATGAGGATGGCAAATGTTGGAAGACCATTTTGAAACATTCGCTGAAGGATTGGTTGTTGGACGCTTGCTTTGACGGATATTGTGAGATTGTATAGTTTAAAGCTTAAGCTTATTATAACTGCAAAGGTCAGGGTCATGGCCGATATATATAAGTACGTCATATAGCTTTGTAATGGAAATCAACACATTTAAGTCTTCTTGATAATATTATGTTAAAAATATTACTAGCAACCTAACCCGAGATTACTTCATTATTAGTCGTCCCTTTAAAACACTACAATTAAGCCGTAGAGACCCTAGGAGTGGGTCGTCAATAGTTTAGTATTCAGAGCGTTTCAATAACATCATCTTGAAGCACTAGGCTCGTATAGACGTTACTAACGACAAAAACGAGACCACTCATCACTTTACATCCGCAATGCTCCCAGTAGACCTCCGAGGGAACCACGGATACTTTTTCTAACTGTGGTATCCCATTCTTGGTATCCATGGTGCTCCCACATAATTTCAACATTCTGCTTTAATGTTTACCTAATTAAGCCGTATAAAGACTTAAAAATATCTAGCGAACGAACGTGAACATCAGTATAAATAAATAAATTTAAATTCCGCCTGCCGAACACGTCAACTGTATGGTCTCAAACCTTTACAAAGTAACCCTTGTACTATGGGTACCGTACAATGGACTGAGGGCATTCCCAGTGACAACCAGACCAGGGCAAATGACGAAAAGGCCATTTCCGAAATTGAACCTGACTGCAATCGAACCCGCAGGCACCCGGTGCAGTGAACCGTGCGGCCTGCCCTCGAACCACTGCGTCAAGCGGTCGTCAAAGGTCGTCGTATGGAAGTTGACTATTTATTGCCTGATCGTGTCCGATGATATAAGGTGTCTATGAATCTGATTCCAGGCCACTGACGATGTCGCGTAGAACCACAAAACGCTATCTGACCGAGCCTGACGAGTACACGTGCCCGCTCTCCGTCGATACTCAGAAGATAGCTGAAGATGAACTGCGAGAGACGGACAACTCCAGGTCGCAAGCGCTGGCGGCGCTCAGGAGCTGGGTGGAGCAGAACCCCAAGTTTATGGTTGTGAGGATGGGTAAGTGGACCTTAGATCACTGAAGATGTGTGTAAAATATACGACACTGTCCCCTAGTTAAGTTTAGAAGCATTCTAGCCAATAATTATTTGTAAAAACACTAACAGATTTTCCATACTTTGCATCCCTTTTACTCTTAAATCTGATTGGCAAGACTGCAAATTTATTGTTTTGCAGTTAGCTGCGACATATATAAAATTAAACCTTATTATTTTCTGTCTTCAGATTCAAATTTCCTTCTCCGTTTCCTCCGCACCAAGAAGTTCAGCGTGCCGATGGCACAGGAGGCGATCGAGCGCTATATCCTGCTCCGCCAGTCGTGGGGCATCGCCTTCAACCAGCTCGACTACAAGCTGCCAGTAATGATGGAACTGCTTGAATTGGGGTAAGACATATTGACTTACTTGAGCTTACTTTGAGCCGCTGATAAAACACACTAACATCAACTTTTGATCCCAAAAACTAAGCTTGTATGGTGATCCTTGTGACACTCAGAAAACGACAAATAATGAAAACATAAAGTGTTAATTGAATGCAAATTTTATGGGACATCAGATTCTCTTTGGATTTCGATTTCTAAGAATGTTTATATTAATGTGTAAATCACAAAATTGTGGCAGTAGCGTAAAAAAGCAAGCATCAAAGAATATGTAAATAGGTACATGACATATTTTATAGGTACATAGTGCTAATAATATGCTATTTTATTTTCAGGTACATTTTCGTGAGCCCTTTTAAGGATAAAGGCGGACGTCGCGTTGTGATTTACAGGCCTGGTAGATACAAGTTTATGATATACCTACCATCTTCCTTTAAAGTAGTATTCATTTTATATTATTTATTTATTATATTACGAAGCTTTACAACGTAGCACTGCACCTTTTTATTGCATAAGCACGTCATCACGTAATTACCTTTTCACGGTTATTTAGCCACATATTATAATATGAAAGTATTAAGTACCTAGGTATATAAAATTAGTATAATGGTCACGACAATAATGGTTGCTACCGTAATCACAGACATGATTTAGTCGCACATTTTATATAGGTGCCTTATTTAATAAACCAGTCCACCCATCACAATAAATTACTTCGCAAACATCGCATAAAAATAAGCTATAGTACCTACTTATTGTCCTCATGATCTTGAAAACATGAGGGCACTTGCACGTCTTTCAAAACAGCGTGTAGGACTATAGCCCGATTCCCTAGCTCGCTTCTATAACACTAGGACCAGATTACCATATCAGCGAAATGTACCATTGGCGAAGTGAACCACCATCGCAGCTACTTTAATCCTACTAATATTATAAATGCGAAAGTTTGTGAGTGTGGATGTATGTTTGTTACTCCTTCACGCAAAAACTACTGAACGGATTTGGATGACATTTGGAACACAAATATTTTATAACCGGGATTAACACATAGGATACTTATTATCCCGATAATAATTTTTGTTAAATTAAATACTACGCTGACGAAGTCGCGGGCACAGGCTAGTGTAGGTATATGGGCGTGAAGTTGTTTTTGTACCATATCGGAGGTAGAGCCTGGCTGTAGCCGACTCTCTGGGTCGGGTACCACCCTCTCACAGTAGAAGCGTTAAGTAGTTATTATAGCTGCATTTCATACCATGAGTAAGAGAGCCGAAAGACCTACTCACCCGCTCTACTTCTGTCCCAATTCCCTTCAGGTCAGCAACGTGCCAGCCACAGATACAGATTTACATAGATAACGCCATTTGTATTGAAGCCAAGCGTGCCGAATTTTTAACACCCACTGTGACGTCACTAGTGACGGGAAATCCAAACCGATTCAAAGACACCGATGCCGCCAATGCACCTCCACCCGCTACGATTCTATCGAGTGATTATCTCGCTGATACTCATATTTTTTTATATCTGTAGTCGCGCGGACTGTAAGTGAGCGTCGATCTACCTTGACGCTTGGTCGGGGTTTTGTACACGCGAAGTACATGCATTTGCGTTATCTATGCAAATCGATATCTGTGGTGCCAACAATACCTTCGTATTGCAAGCGTTTATAGGCTACGCTAACAGCTTAACGTCCGGCAGTTCATACGCTTGTTTGTCGATTTAGTTCTATAAGAAAAACGTCCGATCAATAATACAAAAAATGTTGTCTCTCAGGCGTATTCGATCCTTACAAGTACACGAACCAAGATATGTGCCGCGTTATGGCGATCTGCTACGAGACGCTGTTGGAGGACGAGGAGAACCAGGTCCGCGGGATGGTGCACTTCGCCGACGGCAGCGGAGTCAGCTTCCCACACCTCACGCTGTTCACACCTAAGGAAGCTGTGAGGATTGTGAAGAATGGAGAAGTAAAATTCTGTCTTAATCACTTTTTTATCCGATTTTCATGCTGTAAGTCTGCTAGTCAGACACTGTGGCTATTGGTATTCTTACCACACAGCCGAAATACGACTAATCTTACTGACTTCTTGGCTAAAGTTGTTTCAAAGAAAGCAAAACTTCCAAGTTAGTCCAAATTTGCGATAGCTACTATGAGGTAAGATGAGTTTACTTGCCTACATCTGGATCGATTTAAAACACCTAGCATGATTGGAATACTTAGTATGGAGAAATATCTTGCAAATTTGGAAAAAAATGCATAGTAACTATTTTTTTTTTAAATAGTATCTTAAGTCTTTATAAAGTTTCAAGATAAGTAACATTTTTTTTTTATTGGTGGATTTATTTTTATAGAAATGTGTTCTAATTTCAATAAAATAAATAAATTAGTTACACAATTTAATTATATGCCCGACACTGGTCCACACTTAAAGTATTATTTCCGACTTTTAAAACATTAACTGTTTACTTCCAGCGAACCCTACCGATGCGCCACAAAGAAATCTACGGCATGAATGTACACTCCACCGTCAAATTCGCTCTGGACTTCGGCATGGCCCTCATTTCTGAGAAGATAAGGAAGCGGGTGAAGTTATACAGCGCCATGGAAGAAGTGGAGATCGACAAGAGCTTGCTGCCGAAGGAATACGGAGGGGTGATGCCTATGAAGGAGATGATAGGTACGTAGGTTTCATTACCTTAATCATTTTACTCAACCCCCGGCGCGTCGTTTATACATCATGGCGGATATGGAATGATAGATCCATTGTGTCGATTTATTTAAGATCGTAGCTTGTACCTATATCGTCCGATATTGTCACGTTAAGCCACGTTCCTACAACTCAGCCGGTGATTAGATGGGTCTTATTCATTGAAAAGAGTAACCATTGAGTTTCTTGCCGGATCTTCTCAGTGGAAGCCGCATTCCGAACCGGTGGCAGATTCAGACCATTCATAAATGCTTTATTGGCTTACGTGAATAAAATCAATTTTGAGTTGAGTTGTGTTGAGTTGACCAAATCATAAATAACTTACTGATTTTTTAAATATTTTATTTTATTTTATAGAACTATGGAAAGAAGAACTCGCAAGTAGACGCGATATATTACTTCTCAACGACAAAATGGCCGTGCGGCTGGAGATGTACAGCGAGGCGGCGCGAGAGGGCGCCATATCCGCCCTGAAGGCGGGCGCGAACACGTGCGCCGGCGCCGACGCCGTCGGCGACGCGATGAGAGGCCTCACCGGCAACTTCAGGAAGCTCGAAGTCGATTAAACTTAATTGCGAATGTTAGACTGATTTGTATGTTTAGGTAATTAATTATGAGTACTGCGGTACAGATTTGTGAGGGATACGATATTGAATTAGTTTTATATGACGACCCACAAGTGTTACCATTAGGGATGTGAAAAAATAATCGATTATTATAAAAATCGATTTTAATGAATAAATAAAACAATTATCGATTAATAAATGATCGATTTTTTATGGTGAATGTCACATCCCTAGTTACCATATTAAATATGTGGTTCAACATATAAGGCATTCCATCTGAACCGGAAAATAAACACATTTCATAGAAAGGAGATCAACGGAGCAATAAGAGGCTGCACAAGAAAAAGTATAAGATTTGTATTTAGACAGGCTAGACTATGAGTTGCATAATGAATTAATTCAATTCGTCGGACCACTGGATCCGTGCCTGTAAAATAAATTAGGCAGGTATTATATGACGTAAGTTTTGTTTGTCGGCGAATAAAATCTAAACAAGTGTATATATAGGTAAATGATCGTAGATCCGATTTTGCATAGTTCAGTATAATTGTCGTGCATTAGTAATGCATTCTGCCTAGCCGTTGTGTATACAGGCATAGCTTAATGGTATTATTGGATATATACTTAATGGAGCTGATATAATATGCCTTATGAAGAAAGGCTATACGTAACTATCAAAGAATTTGTAATGAAGATCTAATCCGAGTAACCGGCCATTGAATATTTTAAAAAACTTTGGTGTTGCATAGAACATAACACACCCATTGGTTAAGAAAACAGTGACAACTGAATTAAAATCAGAGGCCATCCAAACTCAAGGAATGGTTGGTAATTTGTTTGTATAGTAGGTACTTACATGAGATATCTTTTTATTAAATTTCGGGGAATAATAGTTTCGATAAATTTATACCATGCCATCTAATAATATTCTTTGCCTGATACGTACCGTGTCAATATATAATAAGCTCATTACATAATAGTTATTGTTCAAAAAGGAGACGAAGCGTAATGTTCTCAAGAACTGTAAGGTAGGTAATAAAAAATATGCTTTTGCATCCGATGTTTTCATTTTCTTTATTCCATTAACTGTCCCACAGCTCTCGGGAGAGCCTCCCTTTCTCTTCTCTTCGAGCCAATGCTACGATTTGGCTGCAAGTGTCTAAAAGTCTAAAACGTCTAACCATTTTAAGGCGCTTAAATGAATCAGTAAATATTTCGTGCTCAGGGCTCCAATCTCGCTATTGGCTGGAATTGAAATAAAATGTTCGTAGGCGTTTTCATTTTTCAAGTATTGCATTACACTTTTATGATAAGTAGGGCACAATAATACTACAAAATATTTAATTAATTTGTTTATTAAAAATCCAATAACTACCTACTTAACTATCTTGTAGAAATTAATACACATCGCGTCTCAAATTTCGTCGCCGCAGGTACTTACTTTCAAACTGTCATAGAAAATGCATCAGTTCAATATACTACCTCGGTAATTTCAAAGGTATACTAAGTAAAATTATTTGTTATTTATGGCACAGGACGAGAGGTTTTGTTACTATAATTAAGTATGTATTTAACAACCTGATGTTATGGATCAATACTGGTCTCTATATGTGCCTACAGATAGATGCGAAATATCTAATCCATAAAAGGAGGCATGAATATATTTTAATGATATTAAAGCATAAGCGTAATTAAGCATTCAAAAGCGAAATAAAGCAGCAGTTTTAAAGGAAAAATTATAAAATATGACAATTTGTAATTGTCTAATAGGCTCTAAAAATCATATAAATTGACTATGACTTGACTTTGTACTATTAAAGAATCGTAATCATTAGGTACATTCAGTTGGTGAATTTTGTATTCTCTAAAATGTCAGTATTTTCCCTTTGTTGGGAGTTTGTACATTAGGGAGGATTCGGTAACAGCAATATGACCTTCGGATATTGATAATATTCAAAAACCTCGTCATCCTGAAGTAATTATTGCTCAGTTTGTAAATGTTAAGGCATTCTGACGTTTCAATTGTAGGTATCTTATCCCTATTATAATTGTTACACATGTTTTTATATATGAAACCCTGGTACTACACTATTATAATCACTATTGATATTATTCAATAAAATTGCTATGAAAATGCCGCTGCTAAAAATATATTGAGCTATTATCTGTGTAACAATACCTAACATTGTCACTTAATATAGAAGCTATGATTTAATTCAACGTAGGCACTAATCACATTCATGTTGAAAGTATTCTTGCTGGAGACACCAAAGCTTCTCGTTTGCAAACCTTGTTCGAATACAAGATAGGTTTGATGACGTTGGCAATATTTTAAACTACACTGAAGCCTAACTGGATGTGTAATGTTAATAATAATCAACAAACTAGGTATGATTTGTGGTTAATGTACGTTTCGGTAAACTCTGAGGAAGTAACATTTTAAAGTTTAACTGGGAAACGGTTATAATATTACAATATTCAGTTGAAGACCAATCAAAATCTTAAACATGTTTTGTTGTTATATTTCCAGGTTTATTTTAATCAATAGATTCACGTGCTCGAAATAATGTAAAATAGAGTTTGAAGTAATGCCAACGATTTTTAAGTCATCCTGTAGAGTCTACGATGTAGATACAAATGTATGAAGAAAAATTTTTTTGTGTATGGAGCCAAAGCTTTCTTTTAGTGTACTTTTCAGTAATGGATATGCACTACAAACAGAATCGGGCCGCCGACCGAAGAATCCTTGCAACATGAATGGGTTTAAGTATGCAAGTGAACTAAACAACGCTATGAAAATCTAAGCAGAACTCTCAAAGACGGACTAATAATGGAGTCAGTGATACTAATTCTGAGACTTGTATATTACGATACAAATTAGATAGTGTTGTCTCGCTCATAGGTATCGACTAGACAAGGACCGCAATACGGTAGGTACTACCAAGTTTAAGGAATTAGTATCAGCATATTATATACTTATATCATTGAACAAATTGCGCAATCTGTCGAACGACATGAGCACTAGTACTGCTGCACAGAAATCCGCCTAAGACAGTGTACAGACAAAAAACCTTTTATATTATAACTTTAACATCACTGTTTAAGGTGAAGGCGCCTGTCTAGACCGCGAAATTCAAAATTTCGAGTATTTTTATAGTTTATCTAAAATCTGAAAACATTTAAGACAACATTTTGTGATTTGCGACAAACACAGTATGCAGTGCGTTTATTAATACATTTATTTTACTCTAAATATTATCACGGTGGATATGAAGCTAGTTAATCAATAAATATACAAAAATTGCCAGATTATCTGGATAGCTGTCGTTTTTGAAATGTTTAAAAGTAAGTTGGATATATTAATAAATGTACTGCACACGGTATTTGTCGCGAATTACAAAATGTGCCTTTTATTATTGTCAGAATGTTTTTTTTTAAAAAAAAACCTCAAAAAATTTGAACTTCGCGGGCTAGATGGGCGGTTTAGCCTTAAATACAACCTAGGCACTTTCATGTACAGAGCGTTTTATTTATTGGCGCCCGACCACAGCGAGCAGCTGCGCGAGGCAAATGCTTTATGGTCCAACTGATTGCTCGAGCGCGGCTGCACGGGGTGGTCTGGGTGCAGCCAATGCTATATGCGAGCTTATACGGATGTAAACAATATATTATTATGACCACAGATATAGATTTACAAAGATAACCCAACTGCATGTACTTCGCGTGTCTGAACCCCGAACAAGCGTCAAGGTTTGGTCGCCGCTAACTTGTGAGCGGGCTGGACCAATGATATAAAAATATGAGTATGAGCGAGGTAATCGCTCGAGAGAATCGTAGCGGGCGGAGGGGCATCGGCGGCATCGGTGTCTTTGAATGGGTTTGGAATTCCCGTCACTAAATTTCGGCTGTGAATTGACAGTAGGTGTTAAAAATTCATTAAAAATTCGGTACGCTTGGTTTCTATACAAATCGTGATAATTACGTTATCTATGTAAATCTATATCCGTGATTATGAATAACTTCAGGGCAAATATTTGGAATTTAACTGCATTTTATATTTCACTGCAGTCATTGATCACCGCGAAATCATGTCTTTAATCTTGACAAAACAGTTTTTTTACTATATGGCCTGAGGCGATTGGAGTGACTTTAGTTGTGTAACAGCTGATTCCATTATTTTCAGGTGACAAGACTAAATTTATCTCGCCTAAAACTATTTCTGTCCTGCTGATAAAGTATGACCAGGAAAAGGACACGATGATAACTGAGTTCATTGACTTCTTGCCATTTTCAGATTATTCGAGATTCAGTTTTATTTAAGTACACAAAACGTGTAATTTGGCACATTGTTACTATACTAAAATTATAATATATGTTACCATATAACATCAGTAATAAAGCTGCGTTAACAATCATCAACTTAAACATTAACTAGGAATCCTTAAAGTAAAATGTTAATCTAATATATTATTATTATAACTATAATATTAATAAAAGTGATGACAAAGTATAATAGGAAACTTATATTAAATGCATTATGTAGTTACATTATTATTTTCTTTTGGCACTTTACGCTTTAAAATAGATGAGCATAATTTGACTTTCCTGATAGTCACCAGATAATAATATGAAAATTGCGAAATAAACTTTCCTTTTTATAAAATAAAGTTCATTTTTCTTAACACTTTTCTTACCGGATGACATTACGATGGCTCTAAATACATAATTTTTTGACACAAGATTTATAACTAGCTTTGGCACTTGCTAACACAGTGTTGACACTATTTATCTGGGCAGCTATTGGGCAAGGTAGGATGGTCGCGGATAAGTACAGCTATTCCCACTAAAATTGTATAAGCCATATTACGGATTATTTTAGAGCTATTCTTGCATGACTTCATTAATCTGTTTCTATGTGTTTGTCAGCTCATTATAAGAACTAACTAGACTATTTTCGCGTAATTATACTGACTGACAAACAAGGCAAATTTAATTACAAAAATGTTTCTATAATATGAATTAATTGTACTTCAAAACATGTATAACTATCTATACCGGCGCACCACACGGCGTGTTTGCAAGAACATTTGCGTCGTGAAGCCAAAACGAACCTTTTGCCACGCGTGTCAAGGGTTATCTTCGTCTGGCATGATAACGCCATGTGGAATGCCCGCATCAAGTGTGGAATTATTTGTACAATTATTGCTACTCGTTGTAAATCAAGGTCATGGTACATTCAGTCGTGTTCGGTTTGTGAGGTAATATGATATAGGATACTGCACACGTCTATACTAACAGTATACTCTGTGACGCGTTCGGCAGAGCGGTGCATATGACAGTAATCAAGCATACTTTGATACAGGCCTGTGCACACCACGGTGTTTAAACGCACCATCGACGTGCGTTTGTAGCGATACAGACGCGATACGCACGCGAGTCAGACGCAGCCTGTAGACCTTTGTAGGATAAAAGCGCGCCGTCGTCGCGCGTTTCTAAAACGCGCGTCGACAGCGCGTTTATAATACGTAGTGTGCACAGGGCCTAAAGGATCTTTGGTACATTTCTTATCAAATTCCGGAGTAGGTATGTACAGTCAACCAATTGGAATCGTGATTGCAATTAATTACTTCAAAGTCGAATTTCTCTAACAGTGCGCCACCTTGCCAACAAGCTCTAAAGTGACATTTTCAAGTTTAGGTCACGCCTCACTTTTGTTGACTGTACATAATTTATCTCCGGTCACAACATTTCATTATCTTTCGTTGAATAATGACCAATCTGTAAAACATCTCGCACCTACCTATCTAATGAAATCACAACGATGAGGGTTTTTCCGATACTAATATTGTATGAATATTATATTCATTGTTTTATTGCCAGCCCCCTCCCACACTCCGCTCTACAAAGCTTCGCACGAATCACAATCATTAAATCATTACTCGTTTGGGTATAAATCGATCTCATCGCTGAACTTGGAAATGTCATTCGTAAGACATACAAAATTAATATAAAATCCAGTTTTTTTAAATAGCGATGACATGTATTTATAGATGACCAGCTCTAATTGTTCGTTAAATTAACACTGGCCTAAGTAATGTGACGCCATCATACGCTACGTTTTACATACTAGAACGGTTTATTACTTACGAGGCATCACAGTGTATTAAGAAGCCTGGAATAACTTGGGGCCTAACTACTTTAGGTAAGAATCAGACTGCAAATAAATATTCACGTTGTTTACAATATTTATTGATGAGTAAACGCGTTATGAAGTTAACAAAACGTCCAGAGGTTTGTGATCAATAAATATTCTATGCGAAATAAGATAAAATTGTTTGTCCGAAATGACGAACCGTCTAGTACTGAGATGAACAGTGTATAGCACATTATGAGCCGAGGCGTCGGGCCATAAACGTCAGTAGCATTGAGAATGCGCAATGCCTTGCTTCTTATCGATAGTTTGCTATCATTAGGCATGTTGATAAGTACTTGTTTACTTTAAATCCGGGCCATTCATCGATATCGATTCCCTACAGTTACGCACATCATTATGACACTTCATAAGCTCCATAAGTGCGGGCGAGACGGACCAAGAACAATGATTTATGGTCCGACGACTCAGTTCTTGGCACGCTTGGCACGGCTGCTATAACACTAAAATGCACCGTCTTATACTGAGATTAAGAGTCAAGTACTAAGATAAAGCGTCTAGTACTGAGTATACATACTAGAACACGATTTAGTCCAATATACAGATGCTTGATGAATGTTGAGAGCGGTATCACGATATTTATTGACTGTCTGATACTCACCTTACACGAACGGTGAGAAGGGGGGGGGGGGGGGGGTTAATTCCAATAGTGCTTTATAGTGTGATCTCGCATTTGTCATATTTGGCCACAGTATAGTTGCTCAGTAGAAAAGGCGTAGGAACTAAATCGACGCCGCGCCTCCGGAGACGGCGGTTCAGTGTGGCGCATTGATCTTGCGCCCGCACTGTTACTGTGAAACATAAGATAAAGTTTCATTATAAATGGACTAGTTTCTGCCCGCGACTTCGTCCGCTTAGTCTTTAGTAAAGTATTACATGTGTTAATCCAGGTTATTAACTATCTGTGTTCCAAATTTCATTCAAATCCGTTTAATAGTTTTTGCCTGAACGAGTAACAAACATACATCCACACACACAAACTTTCGCATTTATAATATTAGTAGGATTAGCTTCGGGACGCAGCTTCGCTCACGTATTGTCTGCATATCGGCAACAGTGCCTCCTACCGATTCCAACAATAGTTAACCCTACGTTCGCGTTGGACGAAACATGCACACGAAACATGTTGTGTCTCTAATTTAGGACAACAAAACATAGAGACTTTTTGTTTTGTCCAGTGCGAACGTAGGGTAAGGTACATACAGGTGACCGCAAAAAAAATAATCAATCCTGATCCAGCCGTTGAGGAGGAAAAATATTTCGAACACACGCACATCGGAATTTTATATTGAAGAAGATAATTAACCAGTGGATTAAAAATAAATATTTAGGTACTAATATTATTAAATGAATTTAAATTTAATTGAGTGGAGAGTTCAGTTAAGCATAAAATAATTACTGAAAGCATCATTTTAATTACACACTAATGTAATAGCAAACCTCGGCGTCATTATTGTCGATCCTGGCTTACAGGAGTAACACTGTTGGGTGTGTGATGCGGGACTATTCTCATACACAAAAAAACTTAAGTTACTGGAAATAATGTTTTTTATGATTTATTTATTTCGAACCTAGTCAATGAAAAGTTACCATTTTCCAAACATGTTCAATCGTGTGAAATGTGTTCACCTGTAGCCGGGACGTAGTAAAAGCAAGTATAAGTAAGTAAGCATATGTAAGTATTTACCAGGCCTTGGCCTCGGCAGCGTGAAGGTATCCTTGGGTCAGACCCAGTACTGGTTGCGCCGCAGCATCGGGTTCGCGGGCGCGACGTTCGGCGTGCGGACCGGGTACGCGGACTCGCTGGCCTCATAGCTGCTCCAGTCCTCGGCCTGCAACGAGCCGTACTACTCGCATTTATTATCATACCAATACATTCTAGAAAAGAATATAACAATATATAACAATATAATTATGTTATTTGATATATTCCGACTTTGGTGTGCCATAAAGAGTTATTCTATTCTACAATGTATTCGCCAGCATCATTCCGCTTTATAAATTTTACGAATACATATTTTAAAGCAGCTTTTGTCCGCGACTTCATCCGCGTGGATTGCGGAACGCTAAAAGACCGGTTGATTCATGGCCTCTTCAAATTTAATTTAAAATACAACCTGGATTAAAATAGCTAATGAAAGCGGAATAAGTACTTGTCCTCAATGGAATGTGGATATAATATGATGAAAATTTTGTTTCCGTAATGTAACTTATTAGTTTTAAAGAAAGTATAAAACCTGTGTTAGCACTCTATGGCCCGTATGAATAAATCGATCTCAAATCTGAGAGCGGTCTTAAGTAAGTACGCTTCTGTCATGTACATTTTGTACTGGTGTGACATAAGAATGAATTTCCAAGATTGCTCTCAGACTTGACACGGATTTACTAATACGCTAACAAAGGTATTGCACTTCCTTTCTTTCAATCATTATTAACTCCCAAATAGATAAGCAAAAATTCATACATCTGCATACACCAAAACTGTGATAAATTTCATTTTTTTTTTTTATCTGATTATATACAATTTCCATTGAGTACAAGTACTTATTTTGGTTTCATAAGTTATTTATTTATAGCTTCATTTTTCAGCACCACACTTGATCATACGAATCCTTAAATTCGAAGTACAGGGATGGAAACATATACACACAGCATTATTTGAAGTGCATACTAACATCGGTGTGATCATCGGTACCGTATGGGTACCGCGCGTTGAGGTCTGGCAGGGCGGGGTCGGCGAGCGGCGTCACCTTGCAGGCGACGCTGCCGCCGGACGGCAGCGGCGTGCTGGCGCCCGTGTGGACGGACTGCTCCGACGACACGTATCTGACACAACCAAACGATATTCCTTTTAACTCTTCCAATGATCCCCACCTCCGAACGCCCTCTGCCCCAAGTGTCGTATTTTTTATTTGTGCCGATCAGTAACGTAACGTTTCTAAAACAGATAGATTTTGACATAATTTCATAGATATGAAACCCTATTCTCGTTGATATGTTACTTAATGCAGCAATTAAACAACCAATTGCCGCTTGCGTCTTATACCCACCCGGAGGGGAATGCGGCACTTGAAGCATTCAAATCTTATACACCGACGACGTTGGTGCTTGTGACACTCTAGGGGTTAATCTGTGGGTAAACTCCACGTTGTATATGTATAATGCTCACTCCGCACTGCATGAACTAGATTTATTTAATTATAAGGCTCATTGTTTTAAATTTTTAAATAACTCATCTTTTCACTATTTGATAGTGTTACTTTACTACTTGCAACTTTTTATTTATTGATTATATAATAATGTTTGTTCTTAGCAGTCTTTGATTATGGAATTGCAGTCATAACGTTGTATAACGAAGTGTAAGATTTCGCACTGTAAAATATATTTTTATTTTATTTTATAAATAAATAAACATTAACATTGCAAAGTAATAAGGTGCTATAAGTTACAACCCTTTTTCTATGGCATTGTAGGCTCTCGTAATCAACAGCTTATGGTTCAGATCAGCTCAGCTCCTTACCACACCCAGCAAAGAATATGTTTTTTAGGATTCTAAACAAGGCCTTTTACACAAATAGGTTGTTTTAAAAAAATATTCCAAAATACATATCAGGTAGGTTAATATGGTTATATTATAGCTAGCATGATACGCAAGCATATAAGAAAAAATCGTTAGGGAACCGGCATTTCCTATAAAATCTTACAAACCAAACGAGGCCAGAGTGGTGGATTATGGCCCGAATCTCCTTCGTACTGAGGGAAGGCCCGTGCTCAGGAGTGGGACGTCAGAAAGGCTACATTCTTAATAATGTATACTTAATTACAGTCTTATTCAACTTTCTTTTATATAGTTTTCATTCAAAAATTCAAAATGGCGTTCCGGCGCTGCTGCTGCAGAGGCTGAAAGCCTCAAGCGGCACAAATATAGTGGTCTTCCTGGAGGCTATTTGTTTGAGCCTTTTAGCGTCAAAACTCAAAAAGCTATGCTCATGAGGCCCTAACGCGCGTCTCCTCTACAAGAAGATAGCAGCGCGTCAGTTCGATGCATCACGTCACCAGTGGACTGGTCTGTTTTTCGCGCAAAGACTAAGCCTTGCTATTCAGCCCGGAAATGCGGCCAGCCTTCTGGGCCACTTTTGGCGTCGACGAAGATGTGGAAGCACTTTTGTATATATCATTTATTTTACTTTGAGTTAGCTTATTTTACTTTATAAGTAACTACTTTATGTAACTATAATACTGTACATTTTAATTATCTGTGTATACAAACATGTATTCTAAAACTATTTTTTGATGACTAATTTGAATGCTTACCGTTTGATAGGTGGCGTGCCTTGCGACGGCGACGGCATGAGATGGTCGGGCGGCCTCGGCAGTGGTATCGGCGCGACCGCGCCCTGGCTCTGGCCGTGGAGTTTGACCAGCGCGTTCTGATCGCGCAGCAAGTACCGCCGACACTTGAGGAGGCCGATTATTACGACGATCGCGAACACCGTGCCGGATAGCGCCATTAGTATCATCATGTAATACGATGCCGCTTCGGCGTTTGCCACCTAAGAAAGGAGGACAGATTGTTTACTATTACTTATTTAGTGACAATGGTGTTGCCTGCTCATATTTTTATGCTGTTCCTGAGAATGTACACCATCTTTAGCCGTCACCGTCTTCTCAGTGGAAGCAGCACACCGAACCGGTGGTAGATTCTGACTATTCATAAATGCTTTGTTGGCTTGCGTGATTAAAACAATTTTGAGTTTCAGAATTAATCTATAACAAATGTTATTGGAAATATGACGCGAAAAGTACCAAACAGATTTCAGAGAGGTTATATTGGGTCTATTATTTTACACATTTATATCTATATTAAGTACTGGTAGAATAAAATTCTCTCAAATTAAAATCTAAAAACATACTACATAATTTATGAACGAATTCATTTGTTTTACGTACCGGAACACCTTCATGGCTCTCAGGATCATTGGGTCCCGGCAGATTCTTCTTGTGTCTGTTCCCTAACAACACTTTTACATCTCCCACCGCCGGTTGAAATATTGTAGCAGCCAAGAGAAACCTGAAGCTATCTTCTAACCCATTCAGCTCACTCGCCTTCTTCTTCGTAACGAAGTATATAACCCCTGCTTTCAGGTCCTCGTGCGTGAAGTAAGGCACCTCTCGTTCCCGTGCGCTGGTTTTCTCGCCAGAACTCCTGATGATCTTCTTGATGGAACCATACCTCGGTTTCTTCAGTAACGTGTATACTGGGTTGCTGGCGGTCAACTTCGCGAGCCCCGTGGCGTCCATAGTTTTAAGAGTAATCTTCGCTTTATCTCCCTCAACCTTCAAATCGCCTAGCGACATCAGAGGTTGGACTTTAACTTCAACTGTGAACGGTCGGGTCGCGTTACTGTTATGCACATAAGCGACGAGTTCGAAGCTGTCGTTCGCCGTGGTCATATCATTTTGCATATAAATAACTACTTTTTCTATCAAATCTCTATGCGAAAAGTTGGTAACAGGGTTTCTTCCTATGTATATCATGCCGTGTGAAGGCTGTCGGGTTATATTATAAAGCACTTTGGATGTTTTTGCGTTCGTTTCAATGTGAATTTGGTCCGACGTCACCGTGGCCACATTCGAGCCTTGCTGCAAGTGTATAGGATGTAATGAAGTCGCATTTAGTATAACTGGAATGACATCTATTGTGAATACAGTGTACGTCGGTTTGAACTGTCCGTCCCATACTCTAAAGTAGAATGTAGCCGTTTGCAATATTCCGGAATGTTCGTATATCACTCGTCCGTTGTTTATATCGTCTTGGGTGAACTTATTGATCGACTGCGCTTCGTCTGTCGTCTGATTTTTGTCCAGCATCACCATTCTGCCTTGTGTTGGCCCGCTTATAATGTCGTAAAAGATTCCCGAAGGTCCCGTGTCCGCGTCTTCAGTATGCAAATCGTTTTTATTGATAGTATAATTCTCCCCTTGCACCACTTGAATCAGTGGTGTGTCCGTCAGCAATCGAAAAGGCTGATCATTCACTGGCACAATTTGTATTGGGATCGTAACATTACATAGCAGTACGTAATCAGGCAGCAAGTACAGAGACATGTCTATTTTGTCTGTCAGAGTATCAGAGTCGTCGTGTTCGTAATCCACAACGCCGTTCTCTAACTGTGTTTGGGTTAGTGAAGACATGAAAGGTTTCAATTCACCGTGGGATGGCTGGGACCACTGCGCCTCGACCTGAGGCTGCCTCAAGCCCGCTTGCGTTTCCAAATACGTTATCACGTTGCTGACGTTGATTTTAATAGGGACCTTGTCGCCTTCTTTCACTTTTAACTGTGGTATGTGAACATATTTAGCGAGACCACCGGAGGACACGGATATTTCTATATTGAATAGCTGATCCGTTAAAGGCTTAGCCAGGGCTGCTTCGACGGTAAATATGAAGGAATCGTTCGTATACAAATCTGAGAAAGGGTGCGTATGTTCGTAGTACACTACAGAGTTGTTCACGTCTTCTTGTGTGAATTGTTTTACGGTTCTGTGGTGGTTTTCTCCGTTCAGCATGACAAGTCTGCCGAGAGTTGGGGCCCTGTCGACTTTATAGATTAATGATCTGGTAGGATCCGAGCATTTGAACATTAAGAAGTAGTTGTTCAAGGGTTCCCTCATCAGGGGAAACACGCGTAGATTGTGTTTGCGGATGAGTTTCAATGACACAGACTTGGTGGATATGAGGAAGGTGATCTTGGACAGTTCATGTAGGCCATCGGTCACGTTGAATATCATTTTGCCTTTCGTGCCATCTGGAAGAGATATATAAATTAAATATCATTGTAGTTTGTATTCTATTGTGTCGAGTTGAAGTGTTATTACAAAAAAGATAAATATGTGATTAACTTTTTTGTAACTGAGTTACTTTTCGTATTAATACTTTAACACATTCATAATACATGTATTTTGAATGTGCAATGTGCAACACGATAAATGAATCAATTTGGAAACTGGTTAAGGTTTTCATACCCGTACTATTATCTAAATATATATAACTCAAAGGTGACTGACTGACTGACTGACATAGTGATCTATCAACGCATATCCCAAACCACTGGACAGATCGGGCTGAAATTTGGCATGCAGGTAGATGTTATGACGTAGGCATCCGCTAAGAAAGGATTTTGATTTATTCTACCCCCAAGGGGATAAAATAGGGGATCAGAGTTTGTATAAAACTTTGTCAATTTTAAACCGATCGGGCTGAGACTTTTCATGCATAAAGCTATTATGACGTAGACATCCCCTAAGAAAGGATCAAAATCCCACGCGGGCGAAGTCGCGGGCTCAGCTAGTATACAATAAAAGCTCACTTTTATGCACAAACACGGCTCGTCCGGCGTCGATATCAGCCTGCGTGAACCGATGCACGGCGGTCTCGATGTCGTCTTTCATAGCTATGTACCCAGATACTATGTCCACTACGCGAATCGTCACGTTCTCCAATGGTGTGTCGATGTCGTTCACATCTGTAATTAAAATCATATGAAATAATGAAGGATGGACTACCGCTTGGCGCAGTGGTTCGAGCGTAGGTCGCTCGGCTCACTGCACATGGTGGTTGCGGGTTCGATTCCCGCCGGGCTATATTTCGGAAATTGCCTTTTCTTAATGTGCCCTGGTCTGGGTGACACTGGGATCGCCTCCCGTCCATTATACGGCACCCATAGTACAAGCGTTGCTTAGTTTGGGACCATGCAGTTAATGACAGTCTGGCAATATTTATGGAAATGATAACTTTTTATAGGAGGGTAAACCGCTTCGTAACGTAACACGTTACGGCACCAATCTGTCAGTTATAGTTATCACTTCTGTCGAGCGTCCCGAGACGCGTTTTACGACGATTTTTTTATTTACTTTGTTACTCACACAGCTCATTCCTAGTAAACGTGAAAGTGCCCCCCTCCCACACGCAAAGGCCAGTATTGGCGGCCACTATTGGCGGTTCGTCGTTCACCGCCGCTATGCTCACGCGCACGCTGAACACTTCGCTCTCTTTATTGTTCTCAGTGATCGCAACAAGCTTGAACGCGTCTAACGACTCTTCGGAGCCGTCGTTTATGTACTGGAAAATTCAAAAGGTTTAAAATGGCATGTTAAAGATGTGAAGTGGCCCACAAATAGACTGAAAATTCTTAATAGATATCTTTGTTACCACAGATATAGATTTACATAGATAACGCAAATGCATGTATTTCGCGTGTACGAAACCCCGACCAAGCGTCAAGGTTGGTCGCCGCTAAATTACAGTCCGCGCGAATACAGATAAAAAAATGAGTATGCGCGAGATAATCACTCGAGATAATCGTAGCGGGCGGAGGGGCATCGGCGGCATCGGTGTCTTTGAAGCGGTTTGGATTTCCCATCACTAATTGTGTGTTAAAAATTCGGCACGCTTGGTTTCAATACAAATCGTGATACTTGCGTTATCTAGGTAAATCTATATCTGTGTTTGTTACCCACACTAACCTGTATGTTTCCAGAATTTAACTTCAACACCGGCAGCAAATTAAGCGCCTGATCCGCCATCACAATCTTTCCATACTTCGGTTTCTCGACCACCTTGTATGACACCACTTTTCCTCTATAATACTCAGTTACAGTCTTAAAAAGATCCGGCTTAATACTAACACTTTCACCTTCAACCACCGTCAGATTAGAAGCAGACACATAGAAATGCTCCGGTATGATGATCACACTCAATTCGACGTCTCTCAGCCACACAATACCGTTTGTAACGTCCATTTTGATTATGTCTCGTGTTCTATTCACCCCGGATTGTACGTAAACGAGTCGGTTCGAGTTGATGACGGATTGGTCGAATACTTTGACGTGAACGGGCTCTTCGTTGTAGTTCTCGAGTTCGAGCGTGCCCGGTGTAGCCGCGATCTCGAGCCACCCATGGTAGGGGCCATTGGTTACTTGGTAGACGATGTTCGATGGTTCTATTTGGGGATGCATCACCTGGTAATTTATAAATGTGTTATAGAATTGTTTATTTTTGTTATGAAAATACAGTTTCAGTATGGCAAAGGATTTCCATTTAGAAAAAAAAAATATAACTTAACTGATCGTAATAGATGTTGAATTTAATTAATTTGATATAAAATAATATAGTAGATATTGAAGAGTCTATTTCATCGCACTTAGCCATTGATGATATTCTTGTTTGCCGCACTGGACTAGCGGAAACGTAGTATATTTGTGTAGGTAAATTCATACCTCCAAAACGTCCTTAGTAATGTTAACGCTAGTAGACTCTTCGACTATCAGTGGTTTGTTGGTGGAGACCCTGAGAGGTTCCCAGTAGCTGGAGGGGAATATCTTGATCGTATACACTCCCTCACCCCACGTGTCCAAGCACATCACTTTGAACCTGCAATCGAACGTTAGTTCAAACTTGGGGGCTAATCTTAGCAACGATTATCGATATATCGTGACATTTGTAGTATCGAACAAGCACCCCAGGTCTCTGGCTAGAAAGGACTTGTTTATCACTTTTGCAAAAAAAAACAATTGATTCTTAGTCCCTTAAATCAGTATTACAATGAAAACTTTGTATATATTTATATAAATAAATCCGTTTTTTATTTCCTGATTATCTTCTTGATTGAGTCTGCTGGTAGTCGCTTGTTAGGCATCTTGTTATCAAGCTCACAAATAATTTCAGTGCAGTATTTCTTTATTTATTTGTGAATCAGGTCTCTGTGCGACGTTAAGCTGGCGGTCCAAGTGGTAATTAGAGGATGAGTAACAAATATCGAATTCTTACTTGAATTGATCAGTAGGTGTCTTCGGTTCGCGGTGTCTGTACGCCACTCTGCCGGCCGCCACGTCGAGCTGTGTGAAGGTGTATGCCCCTAGGCCTTCGCCCAGTTCAATGGAACCGTGTTTAGGTTCCAACGTCACCTCATAGCGTATGTCCTCTTCCAGACAATTCATATTTGTATCGACCTGTTTGAAATATTATATTTTTCAAGCAATTTCGCACGCATTCGATATATGAACTGCAATAGTTACATTGGTGACATTTTATGATGATAGAGGATGATAAATGTCAACCAATGTCTAACTAAAGCATTAAGCTAGCTAACCAATGCAGGGTTAATATAATAAACGCATGATAGTAACAGTTACACCTTTTGGTTTTTCATTCTGATTAAGAATACTAAGGATTTAAAACTCTAGGAAATAGACCACAATTACCTGCATATCTCTAGCAGAGATGACAACAGCCTTCCCGTTCTCCACTATAGACCCGTTCGACGGGTACATCCTTATAAACGGCGGCGATGCCTGAATCTCCAAATTGCCGTTTACATCGAACAAACCGTCAGATATCCAGAACGCCATTTTTCCATATTCTTTACCTTGATGCTTGAACAGAACTAGATTCTTATTGATATCGTCCTGTGAGAACTGAGCTATTGGCTCCGAAGGGTTGTCCGCTCTGAAGATGCCGCCGTTCGGGGGGTCCTTGATGTATCGCTGTACTGTGTAGATGATATCGGATGGTTTCGTGTCCAAGTCCGCGTCAGTATAGCTAAGATCTCTAGCTGTGATCAGCCTCGCGCCACCGTGAACTATATGAAACACATTGTCGTTCGCTCTGACTGGACTATTATCATTTTTAAGAAGTATATCTATATGGAACACACCCACGTACTGAAAGTCTTCCGGTTCAGGACTCAATGCCATAAAATGGAACGAGTCGTGTCGACTTTCGGAATCATCATGAGCGTAGTACACTCTATCAGAATTCAACTCTTGCAGAGTAAAATAGGTAGTATTCTCTCTCACAATCTTCAGGTTTTCATTGATCACTTCAATTTTGCCGTGTTTCGGCAGATGGGTTATATTGAATATAAGGTTAGTGACGGCGTCTGTACGGAAATTTAAATGGGTTGCAGGGATGACCATTCTGGAACCTTCTGTAACCTGTAGACGTTCCAATGTGGTGTGCACTCTGCCTTCGGATCGATCCGAAGTGTAAGAGCCTGGTGTGTGACGTATGGTCATGACCCCAGTGACGTTTTCACACTCTGTTGCGCCCACGACGAATGTGAATTCATCTTGTATGTGTGAGTACGCTCGTCTATGCAGTCTGTACCACAACTGATCCGAATCTATATTCTGTTGCGTGAATATACTATGTACTTGCAAATGATGTTTACCGGACGACAAATGCAGTATTCCGTACTTGGGCGGTTTGAGTACAGTGAATACTATTCGATCGCTGGTTAGAGTTAGGGGTGTCGTCTTGAATTTGAGATGCTGCGACGATATGAAAGCCTCTCTCGTGTTATTCAGAACTAGTTCCTCGTTCACAGACTGGTAGAGTTCGAGTTTTATGAATGTCAGTCGAAAATCGTAGAGGGTGTTCGTTCGTATCGTGCCGACGGATGCTTTGAACTGAAGAAGAGGTAAACATTATTGTTTTTCATTATTATTATTACTCATAAGTTGACCGAAGTTAGTGGGTCCCCTTTGCCCAGATTACTTTAGGTTGCCTTTACTCTTAATACTACTGACGCAGCTTTCCAAAGAGAATACAATACTATGCAGATTTCTATACTCCTTTTTTGGTAACATAGAGTATAACTATTTTTTTATGGATCAGACAATACAGACAGTAATACAGACAATACAATAATCAATCAATAACTTATTCAGTTGACATAAAGTTCCAATCGACGACCAATCCAGCATTATTCCAATCACACGCAACCATTTATGATCGGTCCATCAATCTATCAACTTACACACTACACAATCTATCTGACATCAATCACGAAGATCATAGATTGTACTGATACAAGATTGATTGTTTAACCTTTTGTACTTATTTTGAACGCAGATCTACGTGAGACCTCATTGATTTCCGGTAGTGGCTTTATTTCTTTTTAAGTTTCCGGTTTATGATATGTAGTTAATATATATGTAAAATTACCTTGAACTCGTCATGCGTCGGGTTGCCCAACAGATGCATGTATCTGACGCGACCGAAGTTGACCATCTCGCTGGTGAACGAGTCCACCGTCTGCCAGGTGCCGTCCAAAACCCGCAGCCGTTCCACCACGCCGAATTGTGGCGGCTTCACGATGTCGTATCTAATTAAACACATTCATTTATACTACTGGTGATTCATATACAGGCAGAAACAGAGAGTATACTATTTTTTTCAAAACTTAACTTTGTAATTCTAAAACTATCAGCTTTGGAGGAAACTTGAAAAACAAGAGGTGTTACAGGAATACAGCTGTTGACAGATTTCACAAGTCTACAAAACCTTCTGTACTTCAACTGTCCCACAAAGCCGATAGTTTGAGGTTGACAAAGTAAAGTTGCAAAAAAATAGTATACCCTTTTTGTTTCACCTAGTTGAGTTGACCTTTCCCCTCTTATAAATCCCTTTCTGTCTTCAGTAATTGGGCATTCGAAAGAAGACGACTAAGCATGGTGTAACTATACAACCACTAAGCCACTCAGTCAGAATGGATGTTACTTGAGTAAAGTCCAGACTATGAGACGATAATTCCCGACATTTGTCAGTGCACTGCACCGAGCCGGCCGTGTTCAAACCACTTGACCAGGCGGTCTTCAGAGATGGAGAGACCCTAGCACCGTTGTTTCGGCCCCTAGGCCAAGCACCGTTTGGGCACTGCACTAGAAATAACTTACATCAAATAAATAACAAAAACGTTACGGGGCGCGCGCGGAGTAACGCATTGTGATTGGCTTATCGAAAATAATAATGGCTTGTAATTGGTCGATCGCAGTGATAGCCGATTGGTTAAGCACGCGTCTTGCGGGCTACCAGGTCTCGGGTTCAAACCCCGGCTCGAACCTCTGGATTTTTCGTAATCTATGTGCGAATCATAATTTCTATATGATTATCACTTGCTTACGGTGAAGGAAAAACATCGTGATGAAACCTGCATGTCTTAAAAAGATTTAACCAATTTTCGAAAGACATGTGAAATCCGCCAACCCGCACTGGGCCAGCGTGGTGGATTATGGCCTGAATCCCCCTCGTGTTGAGGGGAGGCCCGTGCCCAGGAGTGGGACGTCAAAAGGGCTAAAATTATTTAATTGGTCGATCGTAAATCTTATACACTTTAAGCGCATATTGTTCGAAAAGGTTTTTTTGTTGTGCCGAGTCAAAACCGTTGTTTAGCGCGTTTCGGCCCCTACCCCGCCTCGGAAAGCTTAGTTTTTTCGCGTATGCTCAATGTACACTTACTTCACTTGTACATTAGTTTCGTCAGCATTCGTCGTAAACGTCAGATTGTCAGCGCCGATGATTGCATACGAGTTGTGAACCAATTGTAGCCCAGTGTTGTTGAGTAATCTCACTTGCAGCGGGACCACAGATATACGCAGGATTCCCGGGCCGCTGGTCTCTATGCCATCTGATACCTGTGGGAGTGGGGATAATTTATTTGGAAGAAAATAAGGGACATCTTTGCTCAGCAGTGACGGTTCAAAAAGCAAGTACCTACGGCTTCGAATTTAAAGTGTGAATCTGATTTTCAATAAACATTATCACTTGCTGTATGGTGAAGGGAAAGTATCGTGAGGATATCTTTCGAAAGACCTCTAAGTTCGCCAACTCTCATTGAGGGGAAATACGCCCGGTATCGTCAGTTCATTTCACGAAAAGCGTCAATTATCGCTAAATTGAACCATATGCCATCTCATTAGAGTCACAGCTCGCGTCTTGACAATAGACTCCTCCTTTATTACATAAAGACCAACAAAACAACCATCGACGAAATGTCCTTGACACCGCTGGCTACGCCTTCAGGGGTTATGATGGATTAATAAATAAAGAGTTATATTACCTGCAAGGTGAGTCTAAGAGACGTCTTGTTCAGCTGCTTATCGGTGGTGGAGCCGTGGACGAAGGATATCACACCGGAATCAATGTCTTGCTGTGTGAACGAGTCCACCGGTTGTCCAGAGACTTCTATATGTCCACTGTTGGTACACATTAATTGGGTGTTTCAGTCAATCAATTCAGTAACTTTTTATTCTAACTACTAATTCTATTTACGAAATAAAAATATATATTTATTGCGTAGCACTCACTCTGAGTTTTTAGTTCTATCTTTTAAATTTGACAATTTTAACATCGTAGGGATACCCTGTATGTTAAAGAAGTTTTTCAGACTTGTGAAATTCTCCAACCCCGATCAGCAGCAGTGTAGTGGTAACCCCATAACAAGTACTAATGTCTATAACCTTTGATTATCTACCTGTCCTATAGCCAAAGGTCTATGATTAGTCAGTTTTATGTAAAACTGATGGCTATCCCATTGTATACCGCTCCAGCCGCAAGACGGGTACTCCATGAGGTAAATAACACTTTAGAATCTAAGACTTGCAACGCTTTTGTGTGCATGCCCCTCACCTGTTAGCTTCATTCTTGCCATGCAGCACAGAGTAGAGCAAATCTTCGGGCGGCGTGTCCGGGTCTTCCGCCTTCAGTATATCAGAGGTGATCGCTTTACGTGTACCCTGCAATATTGTGTGACGTAAACGATCTATTATATGACGAAGGCAGGACGGGAAACTATGAGACGATGACGTCAAAACATCCTTAATTTGGTGAACATAATAAAAAACTAAGACACCTATAAAATTGTTACTCGTGCTATGTTTAAAAAAAAACAGTTATGTTATTTTTATAATACTCACGCATATTCATTATTTTGTTAATTTGTGGTGCTTTCGGCGGCAATAAATACATGCAACTACACAAAAGCAAATCATACAAATTAACTGAAGCACTGGAAACATTCTGAAAATAACAAAAATAAATAACAAAATTAATCTTGGCGGTCGTAGCAGCGCAGTGTCTCAAACATTTAATTTTATTCGTTTAGGATTCAGTGTTTGGCACCAAAGGTAAATAACATCAAAATCAAATAATATTTTGCAATAAATAAGGAAATTATACAAAACCACTCATGCTTGTTTAGAAAAAATCCATGCAACAATATTCAAATTATAAATATTAACCTCCAAATTAAGTAAATTCATGTGCATGCCCCATTATGATAATTATTAATAAAGTTTTATCGGACTAAACCCCATTATATTAGAAACAAACTTAATAGGTATACAAAATTTGTCAACACACCTTGTTGTGCGTTTTTAGATGCTTTCAATAAAGGTGATAATTTCACTCAAACTTCTGTATATTGTTTTTTGACATTGAAACATTATATATCGAGTTTTCTTACATATAGTTAGACTGAGGACCTGACACTCTTTAATAGAAGTCGGTGGATGCGAGTGGTGAACAACCTTGATATGTGGAAGTGATTAGAGAGCCTATATCCACCAATGTACGTCTCTATTAATAATGGATAAAAATCCAAGAAAGCGACGTCACAAACAATTAAGAGCTTAAATTACAAATTTGAGTGACTCTTACTTGGGTTAGCCTAAGCACTTTTCCTGGCAGTAAGTTAAGCACCGGCGGGTCATTGACCGGCGTGACGTTGACATGAAGCACGAACGTATTCCTGCCCTGCAGGTAGCTGGGCAGCGTGAACTTGGTCTCGGGTATCAGCTCCATGTCGAGGACTATCGCGTCCTGATGGTTCTCGGAGCCATCGTGGACGTAGCGGACCTGGGTCATGGGAATGATGACGTGAAATTACAGAAGATCAAGAAACAGTCAGCTGGCACTTTTATAAACGAAGACAAAGGGCTGGTACCTTTTGACTAACATTTTGATTAGTCAACTTCGATCAATTTGCTGACTACTGTGTCAACAAGTCTGCTTATAAACTACGCAGTTGCCAAGTATACATAATGCGAGTCAACTTGCCTTGCTACTGGTTATTTGGGAACTTGAATCGTTTAAAGAAGGCATGAGGTTAAATTATCTTTGGGGTGAATAATTCCTTACTTCTTTTCTCATAAAAACATACAATGAAGAAACTAAGAACTTTAGAGGAAAGTCTGTGTAACTTTATCAAGGCGATAAATGGTATAAAGCTGCGAAACCGCTTGGATTTTTTTAGACTCATTCACTCATCTCGCCGCGTGGCCGCGTCCCTGAAGTAACCTAGATACGGACTTTATTATAACTCACCTTATCCCTTGAAAGATCCAGTAACGTGAAGAATTGCTTCATCTTCCCCTCAGCTTCGATGTAATTCGAGTATTGTTGCGAATTCCTTTGCAACGACAAGTCAACAGCGATCCTGCCGTGTTGCGGCGACTGCGCGACGTGCAACACTACGCCTGAGGGTCGGACACCATACTTGTGGTGGTCGAGAACTACGTCGATGTTCTGTGTGGTGATGACCGACACGCCCCCCTCTAGTACCGTGAGGGGGTAAAGAGCGACTAATTCCAATTCGCTGCTCGATTTTGAGAATACCTGAGTGGGAAAAGAAAAGTGAGGTAATCCTTACGTGTACTAACGGTAAGATTATGTAGAAAAGTCTCTTTAAAAATTTTGGACATCAAGAGACTAGTGTTCTTGAGATACTTTGAAACATTTTAAATATAACAAGTCTAGCCTATATTTGTGTTCACCACCAAGATCCACTACTACTTTATTTCCATAAAAAGCATGTCACAAATAATCATTTGGGATTCCATTTTTTTCCTTTTAAGGTATGGAACCCTAAGGCAGCGTTCCCACTACGCCGGACCGGCAAATCTGCCGGAAACCGGACACCGGACAGAGTGTTCACATTACATCGGATCCCGGAAGAAATTCAGACAGACTTTAAGTTTTTGTCTTTATAGACGTCTTCGGTCTTATCCAAAGAATTTGTAATAATGTCTTATTATTACAAATTCTTTGGTCTTATCCCACAGAACAGGTCTCTCTTGGACAAGCGTAATTAAAGTTTCTGCTTCAATATCCATGCTAAACGTCTACTTTTCTACCAGAAAATGCGAGCCGAATGACGTGAGTGGAACACGGGCGGGGCGAGGGGAGCACGAGCGGGGCGAGCGGGGGACAGATACCGGCACAAACTCGTTCACATTACTCCGGGCCCGGTCGTTCTGCCGGCAATTCGTAGTGACAAAACGCTCGGTAAAAATGCCGGGCTCGGCAAAAATGCCGGACCCGGGATAATGTGAATAGCTTCATATAAATTGTACAGCCACTAGCCCTTCCGGCAGATTTACCGGACCGGCGTAGTGGGAACGCTGCCTAAAAGGATTGTTTGACTTACTACTACAATAACCGACTTTCCATTGCCGAAAAGTTATTAATTATCAAGTCAAAAAAGCAGACGTTAGCGAACGGAAGACCAAATTGTATTTTTTACCCATTGTTCAATACATAAATATATATTGACATAAAAATATACTAAATATAAGTAATTAAACAAATACAAATAAATATAAAACATTTAAATATAATTAATAATTGTAAGTTTTTAATATGCCAAAGGTGGCAACATTTTAGTTTATACTTTTATATAATTTGTGTTAACAACACCAGTCTGTTCCTATAAGGCCATTTTGAATGTAACACAGTGTGACTTTTATTTTAATTAAATTAATATTTTATACAATTTTACTGTTTTACTTAACACCCATGATAAATAGAAAATTTAGTCTACTATTCATATCATTAAGTTTCAGAGTCCATTACCAACCTTATATTTCTCAGCGTAATCCGGGTTAATGCACAGGTCAGAGTCACACTTGCAAGTGAAGTGATCCACACCGTGCTGCTCGCAGACGGCTTGAGCCACGCACGGAGGGTTGCCAGGACTGGAGTGGCAGGGGTACCACCACACGCACTTGGGACTCACCCCATATGTGACCACTGCGTTCGGTAATCCGTAGATCTTTTCGTCAACCTCAATTGGTCTTATGCAACCCTGTAAAATAAAGGTCGTATGGTATTATTTTCATGACGTCAGGATGTTTGTAATGTAGACGGATTTGTATGACGGATGTCATTTTTTTGTTGTTTTGGCCACATACACAATCATCATCATCAGCCTATGCTTGTCCACTGCTGACTGCTTGTCCATCCATACACAATACTGCACCACAATTTGCCACACAAATATTTTACGTAAACGCTAGCGACTAGCGAACGTGAAGATATATCGGAGGTATTACTCACCATAATACTAGAATCAGCCGCTTTGATGCCCTTCGTAAACGCGCGCTGCTGTTTCTCGGTCTCAATGCCGCCGAGGTAGAAGGAGTCAGACAGATCCAAGTATCTGTTGCCTCCGCTTTCGATGCGCGTGTGCATCGTTGAATCATCCACAGTTAGCTGCAAATATCGCGAGGTTAACCTACAGTTATAACTTTAACTTGTAAAACAGATTGTTTTACAAAAAGTTTGCATTTGGAATAATAAATGACAAGTTAATAAAAAAAAAGTAAGGCAGTTTACTATCTCCCATAGATCATTTTATAAATTTAAGGTAACTTAACACTATTGCCTAAAAAGATCAAAACTTTCAACAGTAATGTGTTTTCAAACAGCCAACTTTATGTAAATAAACCATAAGCCCTCACTCGAAGGTCTGATTTGCATCTGCGTATTAGTATATCGATATCACATTGATACCTACTTAACAGACATTTTAATCGAGCTTGCAAAAGATAATAGTACTAATAATAGTATTAAATGCGCATATACTAAATTAGACATTCCCAATAAACACAATAAAACGCTGGATTCGTCATACGCAATTATATTTTTGTGCATTCACCTGCATTAAATTCGAGAATAAAAGCAATAAAACGTAGTCTATGAGTTATTCTAAGCTATACCGGCCAATTTTTACTAAAATCCATTCATCTATATCATAGTTGATACGGATGCCCCGTGACACTTAAAAACTAACCAAAAATTACACTCGCATTTCTAATATTAGAAAGGATATTCTGCATGGCCAAGCCCACAAAATTGCTTTTAGCATTTAGGTACAATTTACAATCGCATTTGCATTAGCGGCATAGATATAGACAGCTAGGTTATTGGATGGATAGGAGTGCCCTACGTATGTTGCTCCGCACGACTGCGTGCGCGCAGGGAAAAATACTTTCAGAGCGAGCATTAAGGTTGCTTTTACAATAACGCTTATGCCATACACGACTGTAAGCGCAGCTCAAAACCCCGCTGATGATATGCATTGACATCGCGGGTCAGACGCATAACACTAAAACGGGAGTCAATACTACGTATTGAAATTAATACTGGAAGCAGGTCACGCCCTCAATCCATTGTATGATAATAATAAGATTGTTTTTGTCTGGATATACTCGTACTTTATATTCATAAGACCTAATTATTAACACAGATATGAAACACAAGGATTGGCATAACTCATTTTTATCACGTGTTCAACTTCAGTATCAACATGGATACTTTTTATAGCCTGTTTTAAGTCCCAAAACTTGGCAAAGACCTTCACGACTCCAAATAACGTGAGGTTTTTGGTTTGAACTTTTTTCCTGGAAACCCAAATCGTCACATCTTCGTCACGGTCCGCCATGACGTCGGGAACAGTCTTTAAGCGTGACACTTGTTTGGGTAAGTGGCAAAATGAAGTTAATTACTATCAATGTAATAAGCTAATCCCGATAGCCTCTCCGACTAAGCTTAGTACTAGGACGGGGTCAATAGTTTAATGGCCAGAGTGGGGATCGAACCCGGAACCTCTGGGTTACAAGGGCGGCACCTTCAACCGCTAGGCTATGGACGTTTTTTGGGTCCGTTCGTAACAATCTTATATATTTTAGGACACATTCGCACATGTTCGCGAGTGCTATTCAAAGATATTCGCTAAAGCCACTGGCAGCATGCCATTTGAACAGTGCAATGTAACCGTTCCGCCAAAGTTTTTATTTGTAAACGCCCGTAATTAGATTTTCCGGGAATCTATTTAATCATCGTTATAAAAAATAAATATACAGTAAATATGTATTTTGATAAAATGTTGTTCCTTTTGAATGAACCAGGTTTCGCCAAAATTTAGAATAACATTTAAGACCAAAAACAATAGTTTTAATGAAATAATTCGCATTACAAAATGGTCGATAAGTCATCGCAGAGCAGTTTTCGCTTTTATAATGATTTATAATACATCACACCACCTCATAAACTAGATAACATCAGGACCGTAAATGGTGATATTAAACAGTTATGCGTCTAGAAATTGATACTGACGGATGGCGAGCCAATCACAGCAAGCAGGTTCATGGAAGAATCCCCAGAAGACTGGGAGTGTTCATATTCTAACGCACACTGAGTAACTCGACTATGAAACTACTTGTAAATGTTTATTTTATTTATATTACATTTCCAATATTTGGTTGCTGTTTGTTAAAATTATGTACAGTGATGAACGGATACTGGAGCGTTCGTCAAAATATGGAAATCTCATTGCGTCACGAGACAGGTGATATATATATATGCATAACCGAGTTCACATATTATTCCAGATCCAGAATCCGACGTTTCTTTTAGCATTGCATCCTCTAAAAACGGTCCTGTGAGTATGGGGCGCTGTGATACCTATTCAAACTCAAACTCACAATTGTTTTTATTCACGTAAGCAAACAAAGAATTTATGAATAGTCACAATCTACCACCGGTTCGGAATGCTGCTTCCACTGAGAAGATACGGCAATAACTCAATGGTTACTCAATGGTTATTAAACATTTTTCTTATTATATGCGACAGACACATAAATCTGCCCTATAATTACATAAATATACCCACCGTAATACGTAATTACTACACGAGTGTATAGGGAATTTACATCCGGTCACATACCTCAATCATTGAAGGGTAGAAAGTGAGAAGCATCTTGTGCCACTGCCCATCGTTAACTCTGACTGTGTGCACTATCTGACCCCTCGCCATTTTAACTCTCACGACGCCTTCCAGGATTTCGACAGCGAGGAAATCGGACCCGCGACCGCCGCCTGGGTTGTACAGAATGATTGCGTTTTGGGCTATCGTTTTGAATTCTATTTGCCATCTGTAATGAAAGGAAATTGTGTTTGTATTATTTTAGTACATTTATTCTGACTGGTATTCCGGTTGTAATGGTCGGAATCCGACGATTATTCATCACTAGCTGTGCCCACCGACTTCGTCCGCGTAGAAATTCGGGATTATAGGGATAAAAAGTATCCTATGTGTTAATCCCGGTTATAAACTATCTGTGTTCCAAATTTCATCCAAAACCGTTCAGTAGTTTTTGCCTGAAAGAGTAACAAACATACATCCACACTCACAAACTTTCACATTTATAATATTAGTAGGAAGTAGGATTTCAATTTTAAACGTCATTAAAGTTTAATTGTCAAACACTATTTGATACTGGCACGCAGAATGCACTATGGAAATCCCACCCTCCAAAAAGTGTCACCGTTTGTCAGTCAGACAGCCAGTGTGTGGAGGTTACAAATGTGTATGTAATGTTTTATTTATTGGTTTGAATGTATTTCTAAGTGTTATAATATAAAAATATTAGCATTCTGCACTCCTTCTCTAAATATAAACTACTAGCGGCCCGCCCCGGCTTCGCACGGTTACATTGCGGTTACATTATTCGAGTTTTAGTAAGGATCCCGATTTTTTTTGAATATATATTATAGGCTATGTCAACCGGGGATAGTGTAGCTTCCCAACAGTCAAAGAATTTATCAAATCGGTTCAGTAGTTTCGGAGCCTATTCATTACAATCAAACAAACAAAGTTTTCCTCTTTATAATATTACAGTATGATATTATTATAGTATGATAAGTATGCCAAATTTTATGCTCCTCCGTCCGCGCAATTTTCGTATTAAGCGTATTAAAGTTTTTCCTTCACGAATGAATGACTGCTTTTCTCTATTATTGGCTGCCGTAGTTGTAGGCTATTGTTATTTTATTTTAGCAAAATTAAAGGTAATCAACTCATGTGTTAAAACACTGTTTAATTTCTACATGTAACTATAACCAACAACTGTAGTGGAGTAGCAAATAAATACCCCTTTCTTTTTTTAGTTAAAATAAAAAGGCATACCATTATTATTAATTACATAACTTTAAATTTTAACAAGAATGGATAGGTAGACGTTCTGGAAGATGATCTTATAAGGTTATCTCGTAGTAGAGGCTATGTAACCCTATAACAACAAGTTATTATTTAGGTATAAAGTTATATATGTCGGAGGAAGCTATGAGTCATGTTGATTGTTGTTTGCATGTATAACGCACAATATTATTTGTTTACATTTTAAATTGCTTTTAAAATTCTTAATTTAATTTGATTTGTTACATTTTTTATGACTTAGAAATCGTACTCATCTAATAAAAGTATGGAATATTGTTATTCACGTAACGACCAATCAGAGCAAAGCACGTGCTTGAAGTGGGGTCAAGGCGCCATCTTTACTTGAGGGAGGCTGACAGTTTTCAGCACGCATTCAAAAAGAGACAGCTACGGATCGAGTTGGATCGTGGAGAGCATTAATTTGTTAATTGTTGGTTAAAGTAAGATCGGCGCCCTGAACCCGCTGCTCGGTCTTAGCAGTTAATTATTATTGATTTGCGGAATATTGTTTGAATCTTAATTAAAATAGTACAAATCTGTGACCATTGTGTTTTGTGCTCGCATTTTACCCCAATGACACCCTCTAAGCCCGCAACCACTAATGACGATGTCATCGAGAATAATGCTTCTCCGACATATATAATTATACTCACTTTCCTCCGGCCCTAGAATTTATCTTCGGTAGTATAAGATAAGCGCCCTCGTCGACAAAGCTGATGTCAGAGTTGAGGTCGGCATCGAACTCCGGCGCACAGTTCCAAGTGACGCCTTCCACGTGCACTGAACCAGAGCGGCTTCTGGCTTTCTCAATGATTTTCACGCCATTGTAGTATACCTAAAAGATTACATGATCTATTTACACACAAACCTCACTTACAACTATCTGTATTTACCAGATAATAATGAGGTTTCTTACAACAACACTGGTATGTTTAATCATCGGTCAAAAGGGTGTATAAATGTGTAGTTATCAGAAGAAACTTTTGTATCAGGCTGCCAACATTGAATTTGTCATATCATCATCATACAGTGTTACTGTTAATTATAACTTAGGCGTATAATATAGGCGATAAATACTCACATCCTCCATACAACCGCGAAAGTTCTCCATGTGCCCCAAGAACAGTTCAGAGAAATCACCCTGGCCTCCAAGGAATATGCCGAAATATATATTTAGTTCAAAGAATCTACCTGGCAGTCTCTTCTTGACTGAGCTTTCATCAACCTGAAATTAGATTATTTTAATAGTTATTTTGTTCTACTGGAGTAAGTACAACATAGTGGTTACATTCTCTTTATACTGTACATTATATACTAGCTGTGCCCGCGACTACGTCCGCATGGAATAGTGTCTTTGGGTAGTATTTTTAATTATTTAAGTAAATTATTTTACAAATAAGACTCAATTTATATTGAATCAACAGCCTAAAAAATAAGTTTCAATCTTCTAGTTGTAAAAATGTCGATACTTCCCCCTTTTTTCGCATTAAAAAGTAGCCTATGTCCTTTCTCATGCTCTAGACTATCTGAGTACCAAATTTAATTTAAATCTGTTCAGTAGTTTTGGCAATTAAAGCGAGACAGACAGAGTTACTTTCGCATTTATAATATTAGTAAGTATACATGTTGTAAACTGTATGTTAACCAAGCTAAATGTGACAACAACTTTTAATTCTAACTAACTTCCAAAAGAGGAGGTGATACTTTTGCCTGTATGTTTTTTTTAGTCCGTTCACTGATTTCTCTGTCAATTTTGTAATTTATTTTTCAGTGCCACTATTTTTTACTACATCAGGACAACTTCTTAACTAGCTAACCCTAACTTAGCTAACACAAACTCCAAATGAAAAAAATTATAAGGTCCCTAGTCATTTCTAGCTTTTTAGTGCACCCAGGCTTATATTTTATTTCATAATATAAAGATTGACAGAATTTTAAAATGTCTTAACATGGAAAGAAACAAACCTTCCCGTTCCCTACACTCACCTTCATAGTAAGGTTAGCTTCCCTCCGTATAATGTTGACATGATGCCACTGTGTGTCATTGAGGTGTAACCCTTTGGTTGATGACAGTTCAGTCTCACCGGCACCAAGGTTAATGTGTAGTTTCAATCTCCCACTTTCAAGGCGAATCTAAGAATTTATTACAAATAATAAGTGAGTTGGTAGGTATACAAAGCTTGTGGTCCCTAAATTGTTACTGATAAAGATAAATATTTATTAGTCTTTAAAGCGCTTGTCACTCATGAAAATTGTTTTGATGTCAGTTTTTTCAAATCATGCAAATGCATGCAACCATACTAAAATAATTATGCGTCTCTGGCATGGTAGGAGTGGAAGAAGGAATCTAAGATCTCTGCCCAGCCACTGCTGGGATAAACCATTTTTTTTTTAATTTAGGTCTGGTCCCGCCCAGACTCCCACCACTGTTACTCCTGTAAACCAGGATCAACAATGGTGACCAATAATGACATTGAGGTCCAAGTATTCCTAATTAATCTAAATTTTCTTCAATCAATTAGAAAAAGAAGAATAAAAAACTAAATTGTGACATTGCCAGAAATAAAGTGACAGATAACAACACCCAGTCTAAACAACCGACATCTGGGCCCTAACCACGCTAGCTACTCATACCGTAATAGAAAAGCAAACGCCCGCGATTATGTTTCAAACGCTCTGCTTTTGAAGTTTTGTTGACACCATACCATATCAATGTCAGTAGAAATCGTGAAGCTTGTGTCAGCAAAACATCAAAAGCGGAGCGTTTGAAACGTAATCACAAGCGTTTGCTTTTCTATTACGATTTGAGTTGCTAGCGTTGTTAGGGCCCTGATGAGCTGCAATTTGCCTTTGTTTGGAACCCTGATATTTTTCTTTGTTACTGGAGTTAAGGGGAGTATTTCTTACCATGCAGTAGTCAGTTTTGCCAGCAGCCAGAAGTAATAGTGCATCAGATAGGTGTGTGCGGAAACGAAAGCTAATGTCAGTGACACCTTTCGCCTCTTGCAGCGGGTATGATATGTAGCTGGCTCCATAGAATGATGCTGGAATTAAAAATCATTATGTATTTAAGACAATCTTAAGAAAGGATGTATAATTATGGATATGGACATCTAAAGTTGAAATCTACAATTGTCAATTGATTAAAAAAAATGTTTCTACAATAATACATAAAATAATTATTTTTTATAACAGATATTTCTTTATTTGTTGTACTTATTATGAGCTATTAGGTAGGTAGTAATTTAAATCCTTTATCTTTAATGCCTACCCTGCTAGGTATATAGTTCAGTAGAAACCTACCTGATTATATTGTGCTTAAGTGAATTACTCAGCTTGATATATTATATGCATTTATAGTGATAATGGTGGTTGGTGGTATCCCACCAAAGCCAAATTTCCTATTTCATAGCTGCTACATCTAGATAAATACTTAAATATCAACAAGATGAAGATGCTTACCTTTATCGTAAGCCAGCCCCACGGAAACAAAAGTTACAATCAAAAGAAGTTCCATCGTTAACGACCAGTACAAATAAATCACATCAAAACTAACAGCACATAGTGAAATTAAATTGGCTTCCTTTATCAAGGCGATGAGGCGAAGGCGACATTTCACAAGTCAACAACACCGGAGGCGTGGCGTCCGAAACTTCGAACGTAATTTTTAATATTTAGAATGCGCACTAAGCAGTTATCTATCATCACCTACTATTGTTTTAATAACATAACACAAACTTGGCACTTTGATATTCGTTAGTGGTTGGTAATTGTAGTCTTTTGTTTTCATTAGGTAAATACTAAATATTCCACTATTGAGTTATACGAGTGTCGGTCGACCGTCGATCGTAATTTTGAGAGTAGAGTTTTCTCTTATTGGTCTGTGGTAGAGTTCTGCTTCTGTGGTTTGTTTGCTTGGCTCGCTTGCAGTTCATTCGTTCCACAGACTTAAAAATACTACGGTTCGTTCATTATGTTCACTTCAGTCCAAGAACTTTATACATAACACTGGATGTTTTAACACGAACAATGTTTTGAAGCTAAGAAATATGACCTTGAATAACGTCACGTGTTTGTTGCTTCTCTCTTTAGGGTGACAACATCGGATCTCAAGTGTAGGACTGACGGTTTCGGGCCCATATTAATAAATCGATCACAAGTCTGAGAGAGCGATCTTAGAAATGTCAATGTTTCTTATGTCATACCAGTACAAAATGACATATCAAAAGCGCAGTCAAGATCGTTACAAGACTTATGTGTTAACAATATACACTGCTTATTAGATGCTACGCATATTTTAAAGCTTACTAGAAATGTCTGATTATAGGTACATTAACAACGCCGGACGGAAATGTCATTTAAAATTATTAAAGAACTAGCTGAGCCCGCGACTTTGTCCGCGTGGAGGTTAACTTAACAAACTTTCATCCCCTATTTTACCCCCTTGGGGGTAGAATTAATCAAAATCCTTTCTTAGCGGACGACTACGTCATAACATCTACCGGCATGCCAAATTTCAGCCCAATCCGTCTAGTGGTTTGGGCTCTGCGTTGATAGATCAGTCAGTCACCTTTGAGTTTTATATATTATTATATATATATATATATATATATATATATATATATATATATATATATATATATAGACTTCACATGGTGCAATTGAAAGAAGGGTTAAAATTGTCCAAAAAGTTACAGGTGGACATGTCAACTATCATAGTATAAAAATAAATACATATATGTACGTCTTGCAGCGCAGACACTCAGTTCTTCTGTCGCTGATGCTATTGATTTCTTGTGCAACAGTGGTGATCCCAATTTCAGTGGAAGTGAAGCTACCACAAAACTTATTAGAATAGTAAATAGATTGTTTGATGATAATGAATAGTCATGTCATCATGACTTTCCTAATCTTAATCACATCACACCTGTTTTTGTATTATATTGTTATTAAATGTGTTTGTTATTGCTATTACTGGAACATATTTTTAAAGAAAGAAGAAGAATGTGTTGATACGCGTTACAAACTCACTCATCATAAACAAGTAAAAAAAATGAAACAAGCCAGTGAAACCATTTCCAAAATTACTTAAAATTTAAAAATATTAATATGCGGTACGTGTCAGCTAATATATTTCAGCTATCTGTGGAAGTCCCGTCAAAATCGGTCCAGCCGTTTCGGAGATTTCCCAGAACAAACCGCTTCAACCCGCTTTTTTGTTACCTATGTACTGTACGAGTATGTACTTGCATATGGATTTAGTGAAAAGGTATTATTTTGATATTACAAACTCAAATTTTATTTGTTTGTATAAATAACCCAACCGGCATTCGAGCTTACGCGCGTTCTCTGCGTGACGGTCTAACTGCCACTAACTCACAGCGCGGTACCAGCGCGAGCACGTATGCGAGCCGAACGCCGCGCCGGCTCGGCTCCTGCCTAGTAGTGCCTAGGGTCGAAGTGTGCAGGGGGCAAAGTTAGGTATACGCACCCGTCATAAAATAGGTACCCATTGTGATTGTGGTACTTATAAACTTAGCACAATCACAATATATGGTGGGTACTCATATAAGTGCAATAAGATGATATTTTTGACTTTGGAACATATGATTAGTATAATACTTATGTATCCTTCCTTACTCAGAAAATCTGAAATACAGTGAGATGATGGTCACCCTTCTTAGGTCAAATGTTCATGTAAAAACTAAATGAATATAGTACGAAAGTACAACATAAACTGTTATATCATTAATCAATAGCCACACAATACTAATAATAATAATTTATTGATGTTTTATTATGTATCCCATTAAAAATAATATAAATATGGTTAAATACGGTTATTGGCGTAAAATATAATTACCCGTGTAACTTATTGTTTGAGTTTGGTATCCATACACTTCTGCAATTTTGCACAACACAATACATCGTTTAAATTACAAGAATACACTTTTATTTAAGCATTAAACTAATTTAAAAATGCGAAGTGCTTGAAAATATTTGACAATTTGGCCATAGTGTCAAATTGAGTGTTCTATCAGTGTTGCTAAATTATTAAAATAACAGCTACCGACAATCAGGAAAGTGAACGGTTGATCTATTTTTTTGTTTTCTATATAAAAATCAATACTGAAGTCAAAAGAGGATTCTCAAATTGACGCATTATGTAATATGTAAATAAAATCCATAAAAAACAGACTCGAAAACCATGGACTTGCGAAATCTTGGCTCATCACACGTTAATTTGGGTATTTTTTTGTGTTTATCATGGCAATTTCAGATGAGAGGGACAAAATGTATGTATGTATGTAAAAAAACCTGTCTTCACTCCATTGTTCTACGTGATATCTCCAGTGTTGTTATAAGCTTCTTGCTTCAGTCCAATAAGCTGATCAAAAGCTGATATACAAAACACTATAAAATTCTTGCTCCGATCATTTTTATTCTGGTTAGCGACTTTTTTTACTTTTAAATTGAGTTTTAAGGCTCTGTGTACAAGCCACGTACAAGCCCTTTTGAGCCTTCCGTGAGTTCGCACTGGACGAAACATGTTGGCGAAACATATTCTTATCTCTATTTTTTGTTTTCATAAAATAGAGACAAGACAATATGTTTCGTCCAGTGCGAACTCACGGTTTTTTGGTTCGTGACCTGATGAAAATGTTGCCGGTTAAGACATTTTATGGAATCATGAAACTAGAAATGACATCAATGAATTAATTTTGTGGCTCCTTGATTACTTAAATTTGTTCTATTAGTGTAAATTACACGGCGACATAATGAATTATAATTTTACATTAAGATTGATTGAATTGTAGGAGTGTAGGTAAAAAAATGTATTCGAATTAGAAGGTGATTCAAAGTGAATCGAACTACTTCGAACACTTTTAATTATCGAGTCAGAGTTTTGGTTAATCGATTCTGCAAACCACTTATAATTATCTTTAGTCTTTGGCTGGTTGTTGGTTGCTTGCTGGTTGCTTGCTGCCCCTATGTTCACACTGGAGAAGACATGTACTACACGAGAGTATGGGAGCACGAAACATATTGTTGTCTCTATTTTTTTGCTGTCATAAAATAGAGACAAAAATATAATAGTGGGAACATAGGGTCAGTTTATTATGTATAATCTATGGTTGGTTGCTTGCAACTTGCTAGCTCTGCTGCCCTTTAAGCTGAGTTTGACATATTATCTTTGGTATAATAGCTTGGTTTATGTTTTATTGTATGTATACCGTATTGTGGTTATGTCGATTTAAATTTTTAAATAAATATTCAAATATTTACTTTACACGACCATTTTAACCCAATTATAGGTACATTAATTTGCAGTTTCAATTGCTCTGTATTCGAGTCGACTGTCACCGGCCAAAGTGAATTCACCGGCGATTTCTGTTGTTGATTGCAATTCATTGTAATTTTTGAAAATGAATAATTCTGCCGCTAAAGTGAGTATAAGCGTAAAAATCAAATAAATATACAGTTGTAAGTAGCACAAATAATGAATACGTGGTATTTACTTATTAATTTTCATGCCGTTTAGGTTGGTGAAATATTCAGGGAGGCTGGAACGGCGTTCAATAAGTTGTCCGAGATGACAATGCTGCTGGACCCGATGGGCGACTCGCAGCCCGGGTAAGTAATTGTCGCTCTGTCCTTTTTATACTTTTTGCGTGGGTAGATTCGCTCTAGGTAACAACAGGTACCTATTCTATTGTGTTGTGTCTATCACGCCCCCACACGGCGCTACCGCGCATGTTCCGACTAGCTCCTCTCGATCAATAAAGCTCTGGTGCCTTGTTCAGCCCTTCTAAAGATATCAGTCACCGTGCACCTTCTGTCGAAGTAACATCTGACCCTACACAATGGCTGATACTAGTTTAAATATAGATTTATGATAGTCATAATGTCTTTTTTAAATAATTTATATCCGTGATTCATTTTTATGGTGTATTTACTAATTTAGAATTGTTTTTCTGTGCTTATTTATCCATGGAACATCTTCTGTTTTACGAATAACCAAGGTGAGTGGGTACATCTAAATTACCATGGCTATAAATTTGATTCTGAATAAAATATTAAATTTTTGATCACATTTTTAATACATTTTAATTCTCCACAGAGGTAAATGGACGGAAGAAGAGATCGAGATGTTGAGGTCGTGCGTCCATCGCTTTGCTGTGGACCTAAACAAGCTCAGTCAGCACATAAAGAACCGGACCGTGTGAGTACTTTTATAATATTATATCACTTAGGTGGTCTCTACGTGGGGATATACCTTCAACTGCTGGCTGCTGAGCGAGAGAAATGCTGTGCATCACATACTCAGGCGATTGTTACTTACTTTCTCTATAGTAGTTTATATTGTGATTTTTACAGAGCTAACTGCGAACTTTCTCTTATATTGTACTCTATTTTGAAAAGCATAAATCAGATAGAATTAGGTATCAATAAAATGATCAGAACAAAACACCATTATCAAATAGCATTTTTTTTACATTTTCCTTGTCTTACATGACCAGGAGTTCTGGTTATTTCTAAGCTATTTATAGAGCCTTAGAGACGAAACAGGGATTGTGTGGGGGCGAGCGGGGTAGGAACAAAGACGCCCTATACACCCACCCATTTTAATAGCAAGACATTATCAATAAAAATATAATAATAAAAATAAAATAAAAATTAAAATACTAGATTCCAAACACCTAGATAGAATATAGATTTCATATAGCAACTATATTTCCAAAATGGCCGCAGTTTTGAAATGGGGGGTAGGGGGGTGCGAGCGGCAGGGTACTTGGGGAAGGAGTAGGAAGGGATGGGGACATGCATGTGATTGCAACTGCGCGTTGCAGCAGATCGATGCCGCCTCGGGAGCCCTGGATTTGTAACAATGTCTGCCATGTTTGACTCTTCTGTTTAAAATGACAAAATAATGAAAATAATTGAATGTTAGTGATTTAACTTTAACTGTTTTAAGTTATACATACATCCACTACTATAAATACATCTAAATGCATTTGTTATTCAACGAATTGACGAATCATGAACATTAATGCTTTAAAAATACGGTTTTTGACTCTTTGCCAGAATATTCAAAGTTAAGGTCGATGGGGCGATCGTGTTCTCCATACATATTTCATTCCGAATGTATACGAGACACACAAAGTTTTTCCTTACAACAATGGATTTTATCACTTCTAAATAAATTATTGTATTCGCATCTAATGATTTCAGGCATTTAAAAATACATTAACATAATTAAAATCGATCGTAAAATTTGTTAAAATTTACGCCTGTGTGTGTGAATTTGTCAGCGCCATCTGACTAAATTAGGCCATTATTAACATAAAATTTGTACTTTGAGTAAACTGCGTGCTAATAGTGTACTAGTTGAAATGACAGATGGTGGTGACCAAATTATTATTGCAAATATGTATATCCCTATATTGCGCCATCTATATTAATAATTCCGTCAAGGGGTACGGTAAACTCGATTGAAACGTTACCAGAATAATAACACTTAAAAAAATAATGATTTCGAGTCGACAACATATATCCGCAAAATTCGGATTGTCGTTATAATCAATATTATAATTATAATATTCGGCACAGTACCGCCATATTTTATATGAACGCATGTCAGTCAGTGTCAGTGATGACTGCGCCAGTGTTCTCAGTTGGTGGGCCATATTTTTAAAGAAAGAAGAAGAAGAAGTGCATTTATTGATTGAGCTGTCAGAACAAACAAATTCAGTGTTCAATGTTCATGATGTTTCCGTACGAGTATTCATTTAATTAATTTTGCTTTGCATAGTGATTAACTTTCATCATCATCAGCCTATGCTTGTCCACTGCTGGACATAGGCCTCCCCTAATGAGCGCCATAGCGCCCTGTCTTCAGCTTGCCGCATCCAGAATCTGCCCGCAGTCTTTCGCAGATCGTCATCCCACCTGATCGGAGGGTGTCCTACACTACGCTTGCCGAGTCGAGGTCTCCACTCAAGAACACGTTTACCCCAGCGGTTGTCGGTTCTTCGCGAGATATGGCCAGCCCACTGCCACTTCAGCTTGCTAATTCTTTGAGCTATGTCGATAACTTTGGTTCTCTGTCGGATGTATTTGTATTTCTATTAACTTTGTTTGGACGTAAACACATCATGCCGAAAATTGAAATGAGTCACATTTCACCCGAGCGAAGCCGGGTTTTCATCTTTAATTATCATAATAATAACATTCAATAAAAAAATGAAGTAATGAGCTAAGTGTTTTTAATATTTTCCGGACATAATACAAAGTGTCTAATAAATTAATTAATGTATCGCTGACATGATAGGTATCAGATAAATAAATAAATATCGCCAGACTTACTCAGCAACTATATGGCGCCAAACTAAGCAACGCTTGTACTATGGTTACCATACATTAAACTGGCGATCCCAGTGACACCCAGACCTGGGCAAATTACGCAAAGGCCGTTTCAGAAAGTTTCCTTTGTCGGGAATCGAACCCGCAACCATCCGATGCAGTGAGCCGAGCGGCCAACGCTCAAACTACAGCGCCAAGCGGTCGTCAATTCGCCACACGAGGTACTACGTTGTTGCAGACGCGACGTTGCCAATTGGTAGAGAGCGGCGACTTGACAACGTCGAATGTCTATTATAAAAGCGTTTGTTGTCGGAAATATTTTTTTCGTTTAGTGTATTATAGGTACGATCACAGATATAGATTTACATAGATAACGCAAGTATCACGATTTGTATTGAAACCAAGCGTGCCAAATTTTTAACACTTACTGTGACGTCACAGATGACGGGAAATCCAAACCGATTCAAAGACACCGATGCCGCAGATGCCCCTCTGCCCGCTACGATTCTCTCGAGTGATTATCTCGCTCATATTCATATTTTTATATCTGTAGTCGCGATGGACTGTAAGTTTTCGGCGACAAACCTTGACGCTTGGTCGGGGTTGAGGGTTTTCGGACACGCTAAGTACATACATTTGCGTTATCTATGTAAATCCAAATCTGTGGGTAGGATAGTGTTGCCGCTGGCTTAGGATTACCGTATAAGTACATAAAAATGAAAATTTACTGTATTTTCCAAATAAATACCGAACCTGGTATAAACAAACCATAGATACTACATTATATATGTACACAGGTACTAGGTAAGTACGTAATAAATATTGGAACGAAGTTCCTTATCGCGCGTTGCGAAAGGGGGCTAGACGGAAAAAATTAAGACCAAAAAATGTGTAACGTAACGACACTTTTTTCCCTTTTCCTTTTCCTTTTCCTTTTCCTGTTCCTTTTCCTTTTCCTTTTCCTTTTCCTGTTCCTGTTCCTTTTCCTTTTCCTTTTCCTTTTCCTTTTCCTTTTCCTTTTCCTTTTACTTTTACTTCCTTCCATTGTCCAAGCCTTGCTTAGTTTGGGACCATACAGTTGGTATGTTTGTCTGGCGATATTTCTTTATTTATTAGTATTATTTTGATTGAGCTGAAGCTGTGATAGCCGATTGCCTAACGCACCAGGTATTGGGTTCAAACCCCGGCTCGCACATCTGGATTTTTCGTAATCTATGTGTGACTCATAATTTCTATATGATTATCACTAGTTTACGGTGAAGGAAAATATCGTGAGGAAACCTGCATGTCTTAGAAGATCTAAACCGTTGTTGAAACCTACGTGGTGGAAATCATCAAAGCACTGGCCTGTTTATAATTAGTTTTTAAATTCCGTCTAATTTATATTGACATTTGTTTTTACATAGAATTCTATTCTGTCTGTCAAAATACGCTGTACATAAATAGTATTGTATTCTCTTTGCATAAATATCTTATCTGGCCTACGTATATGTTTTATTAATCTGCTGAGCTTCGCAAAATTAAACGGAAGCGTCAACTACGCGACTTGGAGCTTCGCCATGAAGATGTACTTGATCGACAGCGAACTATGGGACTGCGTCATGAAGCCTGCGGAGGAAGTTGACGACTTTCAACGCAAAGATGCCAAAGATCCAAGATTTGCTTGAGTCTAAGCGAACATCTATATCTCATCGTTATGACAGCTGAAACTTAGAAGGAAACATGGAAGCGACTTCGGGAAGCCTACGCTGACAGCGGGCTTGCTCGACGCTTACAACTTATGAAGAAATAGCTTGGTACTAAACTTGTATTGTACTCGAACATAGAAGCCTATGTGAATGACATACGGCATGTGCAACAACAACTGATTGCCAATCAGGCTGGCCTGGAAGATGAACTTGTTGGTGTGATTATGCTGGCAGGACTTAACGACAGCTACAGCCCAATGGTGATGGCAATAGAGCATTCCGGCACCTCGATATCTACAGACTCGATTGCATCGATCCTGCTGAAGGAAGAACGCCGAGATGCCTCTGCTAAATCTAGTGCCTTTTCGTAGTCTAGTGTAAATAGTGTGCCTAAGGTGTCGTGTACATATTGCAAAAAAGTAGGCCACGTAGTGTCTCAATGTAGGAAACACTACTAACGCTACTCTGTATAGGACTCTAGGTCCTATAATTTTGATTGAGACACGATTTTTATGTTGATTTCTTGTAATTATTGTTGTTGTTATAAATAAAAATATGTTTACATGGAAAACCACATCTATTTCTCAGTAATGTATCTCATATGTTAGAAAAGTGGAATACACTAACAAGTGTATTACAATTATATTTTCACTATATTTAGTAACATCTAGATATATATAACAACTCAAAGGTGACTGACTGACTGACTGACATACTGATCTATCAACACACAGCCCAAACCACTGGACGGATCGGGCTGAAATTTGGCATGCAGATGTTATGACGTAGGCATACGCTAAGAAAGGATTTTGATTAATTCTACCCCAAGGAGATAAAATAGGGGACAGAGAGGTGTTAACTAATGGTCTAAGATAGGGGATGAATAATCCCGAAATTTTTGTTAAGTTAAATTACACGCGGACTGTCGCGGGCACAGCTAGTCAGCCAATAAAATTATTCTATAACAGACGTATATTTTTATCTGTTTTTTAGAATGATGAATACACATATAATAATGTATTTTACAATAGCAAAAATATAATATTTTCGCTATTTATTATAAAATAAAAAGGCCGCAATTAATATAAAAGTACGCCCTCTAGTGGCTAGTGGCTAAAATACACCTTTTGTCAATGTGTGCGTGTATGTATTACAATAAAAAGTGACAGAAGTTTTTTATCGGAAAACGCTTAGATTATGAATGATTTTAGGTTGATATTATTGCATATTTCAATGCAGTATAATAAGTCTTAATCGCAAACAATAGTATTATAGCTTAGAAATGCTCAAATTTTGCGTAAAAAATAAATAAGTAGAATCTGTTGACTACAGCGTCATCTTGAGAGAAACTGCAATAAACCCGACCGACGCTTTAACCTTAAAATGTGTGGTTGCGAGTCGCGCGTCCAGGCTACTTGTTGATTCATCTATTGTTGAACAACAAACACAATATTTGTTTATTTGTTTAATTATTATATTATTACTAGCTGTGCCCACGGACTTCGTCCGCGTAGTATTTAACGTAACAAAAATTTCGGGATTATCGGGATAAAAAGTATCCTATATGTTAATCCCGGTTATAAACTGTGTTCCAAATTTCATTCAAATCCGTTCAGTAGTTTTTGCGTGAAGGAGTAACAAACATACATACATACATACATATATCCACACTCACAAACTTTCACATTTATAATATTAGTAGGATCTGTTTTAATACAATATTTGAAATTTGATTTCATGTATTTCCAATAAATGGTTTCTAAAACTATCTTGTTTGTAGTATGCCATCTCACAAAGAGTCTTTTCATATCTAGTTAAATAATACTACTAGTACTCGTTTACGTTGAATAAACGCGAATGCGAATTTATTTCAAAATAGTGGCAGGTTATGGCGTGAAAGGGGGTAAGGGAGAATGAGTGCGGCAGGTCATTGCAGCTGCGCCATTGCACAAGTCCTTTAGGGGAACTTCGGAGGAAGGGAAGGGTAAAAGGGGATGGGATGTGCAGTGTATTGTGGCAACGTTTTAACATAGTTGGGGCTATGTTGATTTTAAAGCAATATTAGACTACCAACATTTAAATCCACTTTGAATGGCGGCATTACGAAATCATTGTTCCAAAAGATGTTTTATAATGCCGTAGTAAATTACAGAATAAATATCAATATAAATCATGGTAACAAATTTATTAACCGATAATATTTTAATGTAGTTATTCCATCCCAAAAACCGAATCATTTCATAATTACGTTAAATATTGAAATATAGTAATATTTTCATGCAATTTAATTTCAAAATGGCGACGGATTCATAGGGGGGGGGGGGGGTTGAAGAGGGGAACGGAGGGGGCACTGCAAGTGCGCTATTGCACAAGTCCTGAAGTGGAAGGGAGGGGTATGAGGAGATGGGGTTTGCAGCTGCGCGTTGCATCAGATCGATGCAGCCGTGGTTTACCTAGATTAAAATTTAAGCAATTAATACATGAAAAACAACCTTTTTAGGCCTAAAGCGCCCATCTAGCCCACGAAATTCAAAGTTTACGAGTGTTTTTGTAGTTTATCCAAAATCAGAAAACATTTAAGGCAACATTTTGTGATTTGCGACAAAGACCGTATGCAATGCATTTATTAATATATCCCAGTTACTCTAAATATTTCAAGAACGACAGATAACCAGAAAAAGTGGCAATTTTTGTTGTATATTTTGTGATTTACTAGTATCATATCCACCGTGATACTGTTTAGAGTAAAATAAATGTAATTATAAACGCACTGCATACTTTGCTTGTCGCAAATCACAAAATGTTGTCTTAAATGTTTACAGATTTTGGATAAACTATAAAAATACTCCAAAAAATTTGAATTTCGCGGTCTAGAGAGGCGCCATCACCTAAATGAATAATTTCGTAATTTTATATTGTTTACTCAAACTTACTCTCAAACGAACACCGTGGACACGATTCTAGCGTCACGCAGACCTGTGATTGGTTAAACAACTGATCTGAACAGCAAACAACTTATAATAATTATCTTGCATTTTAATTACATTATACTTCACTATATTAACGTTAAAATCACTCCCTCATAGCTATAATTGTATATGAATCGGCATTTTTCACATAAATCAGTATAAATGTTTCTTCCATGCAAACTCCTGGTTATAAATCGGTGACAGATATTGATTTCTTCCATGGTGATTTCAGTCCGCCATATTAGGTAGTCTAGGGGACATGAGAGGCGACAGGGAGGAAAATTGCGCTTTAGGAATGGGAAGGGGTTCTTGGTAGGCGTAAAGGGGGTCCACCACCGGGTTCTTTTGATATTGCACTTGCGCATTTCGTGCGGGCAATGTGATCTATGCAACTGTATGTCGTATGTTATAAATCTTAAATTGACTTGGGACCCAGAGTTTTAAGTCTGCAAAATTCATAGATTTCCTTTCTATCGGAAAACCATTGGTCCCCTATTGCATTGCGACTTGCGACCAAAGTATTGGCATCATTTACAACAAAAATATAATTCAAGATTGCTAACCCGTAAAACATGGTATCATTGAGATTTGTATACACAAGGTAATATAACGAATTCATTGATTAAAAAAAAACTAAATGCAAGTTTAAATACTGCATATACGTAGAAGTAATTTCTACTGCGCATCAAATGAATGCGATCTCATCTATAGGTCTTTAAACAAAACGGTGGGCCGACTCGAGGGTGGCGGGTGGATAGTATGGGATGAGGAAATCTGCAACTGCGCAGATGCATCCGACGATTAAATCGATGCAGCCATCTAGTTTCTCGTTCGCTAACAAAATGGTGGGCTCGTAGGCGGGCAGTGGGTGGTATGAAGTGGTATGGGGAGACGAAATCTGCAACTGCGCAGATGCATCCGACGATTAAATCGATGCAGCCATCTAGTTTCTCGTTCGCTAACAAAATGGTGGGCTCGTAGGCGGGCAGTGGGTGGTATGAAGTGGTATGGGGAGACGAAATCTGCAACTGCGCAGATGCATCCGATGATTATATCGATGCAGCTATCTAGTTTCTCGTTCGCTAACAAAATGGTGGGCTCGTAGGCGGGCAGTGGGTGGTATGAAGTAGTATGGGGAGAGGAAATCTGCAACTGCGCAGATGCATCCGACGATTAAATCGATGCAGCCATCTAGTTTCTCGTTCGCTAACAAAATGGTGGGCTCGTAGGCGGGCGGTGGGTGGTATGAAGTAGTATGGGGAGAGGAAATCTGCAACTGCGCAGATGCATCCGACGATTATATCGATGCAGCTATCTAGTTTCTCGTTCGCTAACAAAATGGTGGGCCGGTAGGTGATGCGCAAATGCATCGGGCGGTAACATCGATGCGTATATATACCAGTTTATAGATCTTGCTATGGTAGTTTCTTATCCAGGATGCTAATATAAAGGCTGTGTAACGAGTCGAAAAAAATATTTAAGGCAGTATTGGGTAATTAATATCGGAGATAAACGCTTATAGCTAACAGACTTTACTTAACTATCCTAGTAATTTACGTTATCTTCAAGACTGGATATTTGTCACAACTTTTATGTTGCGCCCCTAACACTTTTCGAAATATCTTTTATTAATGTAAATTTAATGTAGACTTTAGACCCGGCTGCGCGTCTTCACTCGACAAGCTATGCGTATATTATATTGACGACCGCTTGGCGCAGTAGGCGCAGTAGTTCGTAGGCCGCTCTGCTCACTGCACATGGTGTTTGCGGGTTCGATTCCCGCCGGGGAAAATTTCGGAAATGACCTTGCGTAATTTTCCCAGGTCTGAGTATCACTGGGATCGCCCCCAGTCCTTTGTACGGTACCCAAAGTACAAGCTCTGCTTAGTTTGGGAACATGCAGTTAGTGTGTCAGTCTGGCGATATTATTGATGATTGGTTGCTATTAAATTCATATTAAAATGTATATTTTTTTCTAGTAGGTAATTAAACGAAATTCTGTCAATGCTATTATTTATTTGGGCATATCGTTAGAGCAGATTTTACTTCTTGTGTTTCAGCTTTTAATCCTGGTAGAAAAACTCTTACAAACGTTAGTGGAAACTTCCAGATATTTTCATTAACTGCGCATGCGTCTTACACCATCGATTATTTTCTGAGCTAGGTGTTATTTATAGACCATAGGCAACAAAATGGTACTTAATAGGCGGTGGTAAGCAATTTCCTAAAGCAACCACGAACCAAGTGTGAGATATTATTATTTCCTGTAAATTTTCCTAAAGGATATTGGTTTTTGCATAGGCGGTGACTGTAGATACGCTTTTCAAATAAATCGTAAATCAGGTCCTGCTACGGAGAAAAGTATTGAGAGGAGACTCATAGTTAAATAAATGAGCAGGTATTTTTTCGCAATGGTGTCGTTTAATTTCACATACGGAGAAGTGGGAATTCACCGTCGCTAAGTATTGCTAGGATTTGCTGCTTAAGAGAGGGTGGTAGGCTACAAGTCTTGAAACTGCTCAATATCGTCCGGTAACTCGGCTTTGTGTCCATCGTAAAATAATAAATAATTGAGACAGGGTTGGGAGGACTGTGGGGACTGAGAAAAGGGGTGGGATTGGCGGTGTCTACAGTCTCCTTTCGAGATACAGGCGCCAGTACAGTGCAGGTAGCGCATGGAAGTAATCGTTTTGTAAAGATCAAGGTTATTCTGTTGCGCGTTTGCTTTGCGAGTTTTGAATTTACGTTCTTTTAAATTGTAAATACATCGAGCGGGAATACAGTTTCCAAGTGTCTGATACGTTCATGAATATTTTTCTTATGCTTATGCTATAGAATTACTATGTAACGTCTCGTTAGCAGCCGCCATTTTGTATCTACAATGTAACATATTCGAAATATTTCATTGGTAGATTGAAAATGAATGTGTGGGGAAACAGTCGCTGGTCATTGCAACTGCGCAAATGCATCAAGCTCTCAGGGAGTAGGTGATTTAGCGTGGGGGTGGGGTCTCAGTTTCCCAGATAAAATCGATGTAGTGTATGAAGTTGCGTCGCAACCATTTTGTGCATTATTCCTGCATGTATATACATGTAATGCGTGGGGTAGGGGGTTTTAATCAATTTGAGGACACTGGACACTGGGCGTTCAGAAAAATCTAGTAGAGGGGGTGACGGCTGCGGTACTTACGGTCTTGTCTGCTGTGAGTGTAGGGTGGGTGGCAGGTGGTATAGTTACATGTTTCCAGCATCCGTTGATGCAGCTCTCAGTACAAAATAGCCATTGGATTGGACTGGTTGTGCGGTCTCAGTTATTGTAACCTATTGCATTTATTTAGTGTTAATACCTTTTTTAGGTGCCCGTTTCTCCAGCTATCCATTCGTTAAGCGTGGTGTTCTTTATTTCATACGTGAATAGTACTTTGCTGGGGCTCTGGCGTTGCAACTGCGCAATTGCATCTATGTAATAGATTAAGAGGGTGGGTGTTATAACACCCATCCCTGTGGGGGGATAGTTTCCTAAAACCGATCGATGGAGTCGTAATTGCAACTTGCAGAGATATATACAGGGGGTTGGGTTATGTCTGGATAGTGCAGGGGGGATGCAGTTGGTTCCGTCGATCGAACGAGCAAGCAGTAGAACCAGTAGAGGGGGTGAGGGTGGTGGTGTCTACAGTCTTTGTTTGAGATACAGGCGCCAGTACAGTGCAAGTAGCGGGCGGAGGTTATCGCTCTGTAAAGATCAGGGTTATTTTGTTGTGCGCTTATTTTGCGAGTTTTTAATTATCCGTCTCCAAAATTGTAAAAGAGGTAGGAATTGATTGAGATTTCGGTTTTTTAATTCGCTCATGAATATTTTTCCTGTTAGATAGATTTTCCGTCCCATTGGCCGTCATGTTGTATCTAGAACCTGAAATATTTCATTGGTACGTAAAAGAGGGGTGTGGGGAGGTAGTCGCAGGTCATTGCAGCTGCGCAATTGCATCAAGTTTTCAGGGGGGTAGGTTGTGTAGTGGCGGGGTGGGGTCTCGGTGTCCCGGATGCGATCGATGGAGCAATCAGAAATTGCGTCGCAGCTATTTTGTATACTATTCCTGCATTGGGGGATGGGGGTCGGTGTGGGGGTTACTTTGGTATAGTTGCATCTTGCCGGCTTCAGTCGATGCACCTTTCAGTACAAAATAGACATTGGATTGGAGTGGTTGTGCGGTCTCAGTTATTGTAACCTGTTGCACTTTTTGTTTAGTGAAAGCTTGGGTTGTCGGAGCGCGTCTCTATGCCTATTAAATCATAAAGCGTGATGTTTTTAATTAAATACGTGAATAGTACTTTTTTCGGGCGCTTCCGTTACAGCTGCGCAATTGCATCGATCTGATGTAATGGAGGGTTACGGGGAAACAGTCTGTCAATCTCAATCGATGCAGCTACCCAATTTGTCCCTAGGCGTCGGGCTGTGGCCCGGTCCATTTCGTTGCAGCTGCGCAATTACATCAAGCTTTCAGTGCATAGGTGGTGAAGTGTGGGTGTATGGTCTCTGTTTCCCGGAGTCAATCGATGTAGCAGTGAGAAATTGCGTCGCAGCTATTTTGTGCATTATTCCTGCATCTAGGTTCTAGATATATGTTGGGGTGAGGTAGGGGTTATAAATCAGTTAAATGTTGAGGTTTTGTTGTGTGTGTTTTGTTTCGGGGCACTGGGAGTTTTGAAGGGACTGGTAGAGGGGGTGAGGGTGGCGGTGTCTACAGTCTTTGTTTGAGATACAGGCGACAGTACAGTGCAGGTAGCGGGCGGAGGTTATCGCTCTGTAAAGATCATGGTTACTTTATTGCGTGTTTATTCTGCGAGCTTTGAATTATCGTTCTCTAAAATTGTGAAAGAAATAGGAATCGATTGAGATTTCGGTTTTATGATTCGCTCATGAATATTTTTCCTGTTCTTGTGCTATGAATTAGTTATATTCCTTCTCTTTGGCCGCCATTTTGTATCTAGAACCTGAAATATTTCATTGGTACGTAAAAGAGGGGTGTGGGGAGGTAGTCGCAGGTCATTGCAGCTGCGCAATTGCATCAAGTTTTCAGGGGGGTAGGTGGTGCAGTGGCGGGGTGGGGTCTCGGTGTCCCGGATGCGATCGATGGAACAATCAGAAATTGCGTCGCAGCTATTTTGTATACTATTCCTGCATCCAGATAAATTGCGTGGGTGGTTGTGTGGGTGGGGGTCGGTGTGGGGGTTAGTTTGGTATAGTTGCATCTTGCCGGCTTCAGTCGATGCACCTTTCAGTACAAAATAGACATTGGATTGGAGTGGTTGTGCGGTTTCAGTTATTGTAATCTGTTGCACTATTTGTTTAGTGAAAGCTTGGGTGGTCGGAGTGCCTTTCTGTGCCCATTATGGGGTGGCGATAGTTTGTCAGTTAAAATCGGTGCACGCTTGTGAATTCATAGCGCATGTCCATATAATTGGAAGCTACATGAAGCCTAGTAGTAAGTTTGAAAAACCAGTTGTTCAGCTGCGCCAGTGTGTCTTTCAATTTCGTTTCCTCTATCTTGATTTATAGATAGTGCGAGGTTAGCAGTGTGGCTGTGCTTTATCAAAATGCGTAGTTAGTGCAAAGAAAAAGGAGTATGGGGAATGTGGCCCAGTCCATTTCGTTGCAGCTGCGCGTTTGCATCAAGCTCTCAAGGCGTAAGTGGTGTTAAGGACACAGTTTCCCGGATCAAATCGATGTAATAGTGAGAAATTGCGTCGCAGCTATTTTGTGCATTATTCCTGGTGAGGGTGAGGGTGGCGGTATCTACAATCTTTGTTTGAGATACAGGTGACAGTACAGTGCAGGTAGCGGGCGGCAGTACTCGCTCAGTAAAGATCATGGTTATTTTGTTGTGTGTTTTGTATTATCGTTCTCTAAAATTGTGAAGGAAGTAGGAATAGATTGAGATTTCGGTTTTTTGATTCGCTCATGAATATTTTTCCTGTGCTTGGGCTATAAATTAGTGATTTTCGTCCCTTTGGCCGCCATTTTGTATCTAGAACCTGAAATATTTTATGGGTACGTAAAAAATGGGGTATGGGGAGGTAGTCGCAGCTCATTGCAGCTGCGCAATTGCATCAAGTTACCAGGAGGGTAGGTGGGGTAGTATCGGGGTTGGTTCTCCCGGATTCGATCGATGGAGCAATCAGGAATTGCGTCGCAGATATTTTGTATACTATTTCTGCATCCAGATAAATTGCGAGCATGTTTGTGTGGGTAGGGGTCGGTGTGGGGTTAAGATTGGTATAGGTGCATCTTCCCGGTTTATTCGATGCACCTCTCAGTATGAAAAAGACATTGGATTGGAGTGGTTGTACGGTGACAGTCATTGTAACCTGTTGCCCTTTTCGTTGAGTGGAAGCTTGGGTTGTCGGTGCGCGTATTTGTGTCTATTAAGTCATCAAGTGGGACTTTCTTCATTTCATACGTGAATAGTACTTAAATCTTGTTACAGCTGCGCAATTGCATAGATCTCATAGATTATAGGGGTGGGTGTTGCACCCTGGGGGTATATTTTCCTAAAACCGATCGATGGAGTCGTAGATAGCGTCGTAATTGCAACTTGCAGATATATATACAGGGGGTTGGGTTATGTCTGGATAGTGCAGGGGGATGCAGTTTGTTCTGCGATCGAACGAGCTAGCAGTACGCAATAGGTATCGGTTCGGAGTGGTTGTGTGGCATAAAGTATTTTATTTAATTATATACCCGGGTCTTTTTAATGGGGGGTTAGGGGGGAACAGTCTGTCAACCCCGATCGATGCAGCTACCCAATTTGTTCCGAGGCGTCGGGCTGTGACCCGGTTCATTTCGTTGCAGCTGCGCAATTGCATCAAGCTTTAGGGACGTAGGTGGTGAATTGTGGGGGTAGGGGCTCTGTTTCCCGGATCCAATCGATGTAGCAGTGAGAAATTGCGTCGCAGCCATTTTGTGCATTATTCCTGCATCTAGACTCTAGATTAATGCGATGGTGGGGTGAGGTAGGGGTCATAAATCAGTTAAAGGTGTAGGTGGGAGGGCACTGGGAGTTTTGAGGGAACTGGTAGAGGGGGTGAGGATGGTGGTGTCTACAGTCTTTGTTTGAGATACAGGCGACAAGTACAGTGCATGTAGCGTGCGGAATTTGTCGCTCTGTAAAGATCATGGCTATTTTTTGGCGCGTTTATTTTGCGATTTTTGAATTATCGTTATCCAAAATTGTGAAGGAAGTAGGAACCGATTGAGATTTAGGTTTTATGATTCGCTCATGAATGTTTTTCCTGTTCTTGTGCTATGAATTAGTTATATTCCGTCTCTTTGGCCGCCATTTTGTATTTAGGACCTGAAATATTTCATCGGTACGTATCAGGGGTGTGGGGAGGTAGTCGCAGGTTATTGCAACTGCGCAATTGCATCAAGTTTTCAGGGGGGTAGGTGTAGTGGGTGTAGTGTCGGGGTGGGGTCTCGGTGTCCCGGATGCGATCGATGGAGCAATCAGAAATTGCGTCGCAGCTATTTTGTATACTATTCCTGCATCCAGATATATTGCAAGGGTGGTTGTGGGGGTGGGGGTCGGTGTGGGGGTTAGATTGGTATTATTGCATCTTCCCAGCTTCAGTCGATGCACATTTTAGTACAAAATGGATATTGTATTAGAGAGGTTGTGCGGTCTCAGTTATTGTAACTTGTTGCATTTTTTGTTTAGTGAAAGCTTGGTTTGTCCGAGCGCGTGTCTATGCCTATTAAGTCATCAAGCATCATGTTTTTAATTACATTCGTGAATAGTACTTTTTTCAACCGCTTTCGTTACAGCTGCGCAATTGCATCGATCTGAAGTAATGGAGGGTTACGGTGAAACAGTCTGTCAATCCCGATCGATGCAGCTACCCAATTTGTTCCTAGGCGTCGGGCTGTGGCCCGGTTCATTTCGTTGCAGCTGCGCAATGGCATCAAGCTTTCAGGGCGCAGGTGGTGAAGTGAGGGGGTAGGGAGTTTTGAAGTGACTGGTAGAGAGGGTGAGGGTGGCGGTGTCTACAGTCTTTGTATGAGATACAGGCGAAGTACAGTGCAGACAACGGGCGGAAGTTACCCCTGTAAAGGTCAAGGTTATTTAGTGCGTTGACTTTGCGAGTCATGAATTTTCGTTATTTATAATGTTGATTCACTTTTGATTAGTTTTCAGTGCCTGTGCCATAAATTAGTAATTTCACGTTTTGAGGCTGCCATTTTGTATCTATATCGAATCGGAAATAATAAATTGCTAGGTAAAAGAGATGGTGTAAACAGTCGCAGGTCATTGCAGCTGCGCAAATGCGTTGCCCCCGGCCATCTTTTGAGGCAATGGCTGCTACATAGTGGGTGTAGGGGTGGGTGTAGGGGTGGGTGTATGGGTGAGTGTAGGGTGGGTGGCAGGTGGTATTGTTACATGTTTCCAGCATCAGTTGATGCACCTCTCAGTACAAAATATACATTGGATTGGAGCGGTTGTGCGGTCACAGTTATTGTAACCTGTTGCACTTTTGAGTGAAAGCTTGGGTTGTCGGTGCGCGTTTCTGTGTCTTTTAAGTCGTCAAGCCTGATGTTCTTAATAACATACATGAATAGTAATTTTTTCGGGCCCTTCCGTTACAGCTGCGCAATTGCATCGATCTGATATAGATTATGGGGATGGGTGTTACAACACCCATCCCTGTGAGGGGATAGTTTCCTAAAACCGATCGATGGAGTCGTAAATGCAACTTGCAGAGATATATACAGGGGGTTGGGTTATGTCTGGATAGTGCAGGGGGGTGCAGTTGGTTCCGTCGATCGAACGAGCTAGCGGCAGAACCAGTAGAGGGGGTGATGGTGGTGGTGTCTACAGTCTTTGTTTGATATACAGGCGCCAGTACAGTGCAGTAGCGGGCGGAGGTTAGCGCTCTGTAAAGATCATGGTTATTTTATTGCGTGTTTATTTTGCGAGCTTTGAATTATCGTTCTCTAAAATTGTGAAATAAATAGGAATCGATTGGGATTTCGGTTTTTGATTCGTGAATGAATATGTATCCTGTTCTTGTGCAGATTAGTTAGTTTCCGTCCCTTTGGCCGCCATTTTGTGTCTAGAACCTGAAATATTTCATTGGTAAGTAAAAGAGGGGTGTGGGGAGGTAGTCGCTGGTCATTGCAGCTGCGCAATTGCATCAAGTTTTCAGGGGGGGTAGGTGGGGTAGTTTCGGGATGGGCTCTCCCGGATTCGATCGATTGAGGAATCAGAAATTGCGTCGCAGCTATTTTGTATACTATTCCTGCATCCAGATAGATTGCGAGGGTGGTTGTGTGGGTAGGGGTCGGAGTGGGGGTTAGTCTGGTATAGTTGCATCTTGCCGGCTTCAGTCGATGCACCTTTCAGTACAAAATAGACATTGGATTGGAGTGGCCGTGCGGTCTCAGTTATTGTAATCTGTTACACTATTTGTTTAGTGAAAGCTTGGGTTGTCGGAGCGCGTTTCTGTGCGCATTATAGGGTGGGGATAGTTTGTCAGTTAAAATCAGTGCACCCTTGTGCATTCATAGCGCATGCCCATATAATTGGAAGCTCCATGAAGCCTAGTAGTAAGTTTGAAATACCAGTTGTTCAGCTGCGTCAGTGTGTCTTTCAATTTCGTTTCCTCTATCTTGATATATAGATAGTGCGAGGTTAGCAATGTGGCTGGGCTATATCAAAATGCGTAGTTAGTGCAAAGAAAAAGGAGTATGGGGAATGTGGCCCGGTCCATTTCGTTGCAGCTGCGCGTTTGAATCAAGCTCTCAAGGCGTAGGTGGTGAAGTGGGGTTAAGGACTCAGTTTCCCAGATCAAATCGATGTAGTAGTGAGAAATTGCGTCGCAGCTATTTAGTGCATTATTCCTGGTGAGGGTGAGAGTGGCGGTATCTACAATCTTTGTTTGAGATACAGGTGACAGTACAGTGCTGGTAGCGGGCGGCAGTTATCTCTCGGGTAAGATCATGGTTATTTTGTTGTGTGTGTATGTTGCGAGTTATGAATTATCGTTCTCTAAAATTGTGAAGGAAGTAGGAACAGATTGAGATTTCGGTTTTTGATTCGCTCGAATATGTTTCCCGTTAATGTGCTATAGATTAGTGATTTTCCGTCTCTTTGGCCGCCATTTTGTATCTAGAACCTGAAATATTTCATGGGTACGTAAAAAATGGGGTATGGGGAGGTAGTCGCAGGTCATTGCAGCTGCGCAATTGCATCAAGTTTTCAGGAGGGGTAGGTGGGGTAGTTTCGGGATGGGCTCTCCCGGATTCGATCGATGGAGCAATCAGGAATTGCGTCGCAGATATTTTGTATACTATTTCTGCATCCAGATAGATTGCGAGGGTGGTTGTGTGGGTAGGGGTCGGTGTGGGGGTAAGATTGGTATAGTTGTATCTTCCCGGTTTATTCGATGCACCTCTCAGTACAAAATATACATTGGATTGGAGCGGTTGTGCGGTCACAGTTATTGTAACCTGTTGCACTTTTGAGTGAAAGCTTGGGTTGTCGGTGCGCGTTTCTGTGTCTTTTAAGTCGTCAAGCCTGATGTTCTTAATTACATACGTGAATAGTACTTTTTTCGGGCCCTTCCGTTACAGCTGCGCAATTGCATCGATCTGATAGATTATGGGGATGGGTGTATTGTGGGGAGGTAGTCGCAGGTCATTACAGCTGCGCAATTGCATTAAGTTTTCAGGGGGGGTTAGAGGTGGTGTAGTGTCGGGATGGGGTCTCAGATGCCCGGATTCGATCGATGGAGCAATCAGAAATTGCGAGGGTGGTTGTGGGGGTGGGGTGGGTGTGGGGGTTAGTTTGGTATAGTTGCACCTTCGCAGCTTCAGTCGATGCACCTCTCAGTACAAAATATACATTGGATTGGAGCGGTTGTGCGGTCTCAGTTATTGTAACCTGATGCACTTTTGAGTAAAAGCTTGGGTTGTCGGTGCGCGTTTCTGTGTCTTTTAAGTCGTCAAGCGTGATGTTCTTCATTTCATACGTGAATAGTTCTTAAATCTTTTTACAGCTGCGCAATTGCATTGATCTGATAGATTATGGGGGTGGGTGTTGTACTGTGGGAGAATAGTTTCCTAAAACAGATCGATGTTGCAGTAATATAGCTTCATTATAGTTACTTGCAGAGATAAATAGTGGTTCGTTTAAATCTGGATAGTGCAGAGAGGATGCAGTTAGTTTCGTCGGAAGAACCAGCTAACAGTACGCAATAGGAATCGGCTCCGAGTGGTGGTGTGGTATAGGATATTGTTATTAATTATTTGCCCGGGATTGTGTAATAGGGGGTTAGGGGGGGACCAATCTGTCATTCCGGATCGATCAAGCTGATCGGCGTTTGCCATCATAGATTGATAGTGGGGTAGGGGGCGGGTGGGGATGGTTTTTCGTGCGATGCAGCTATCAGTTAAAAATAGGAAGTGCTTCAGATTGGTCGAGTGTTGGTTTGAGCCTGTTGCTTCCTTTTGTATTTTAATAATAATTACGTAACTAACAAAAGAATAGTTGTCCGTGGAGTTCATTTTTGTAGACCTACATCAGTTTTCTGTGGATATTTCCTCGTCTTTAATTCGTATTTGTGGCGTGTAAAAAAAGGAGCTAGTCGTCCAGCGCCTTTATTCGGTGCCTAGACAGGTGGGGTGGGGATAGTTTGCCCGGTTCAAATCGATGCAGCCTGATGCATTGCGCATGTCGATGTAGTTGGACGCTAGGTGGAATGGGGAGGTCTACTAGTTGCAGTTGCGCAATGCAGTCTAGACCCGATCCAGGGCAACGACCTTAATCATTTTCGCTGCTTTCCACTAGCTTTGGTCTCGAGGGTGTGGGGATAGATGTTCGTATGTCACGTGAGACGGATGCAACGTCGCAGTTGCACCCGACTCACTTGTTAAGTTATTTATTGATAGGCTGGCACGATGCAGCCGGACCGGCGCAACTGTACGAAACACGCGGGACTTGAATTATGATGGCTTAGTGAATAAGTGTGAATAAGTATGTGTGTTATATTTGAGTTGACTTTACCAGTGCAAAATCCAATCATTTTTAAGTTTACAATGTGGCCCCCTGGCGATAGACAGTGACGACTCTTCGCGTAGCTTTCAAATTCGAGCATTGCATACCTGCATTGAAGCGGCGGTTTGATAATGGTATCTGTGATACTAATAAGCGTATACAATGCCGTCGACGTTATCATCCTATCGACTTTATGTAACATCTAAACTGCCGTTCAGGTAAATATATTATTTAATAACACATTTGTATCCCTTCGCAAACATAGCATTGTTTTAAAAATATTATTTCGTTACTTCATTGTTTTATTTGTTTTAGATGCTTTTAAATATGTTTATCTGTTTTTTTTTTATATAAGTTCTTTGTGAATATATACCTGCTTTAGTTAAGGGTTTTGATATGAAATTGTTTATTTTTAGGGTGGTCTCGAATTTAATTTAAAAAATACTTTTCTTAATCTTCGTGGAGCTTTTGCGAATTTAGATAAACGGTAATTGTATTACTAACATCATTAAATGCTACTTTTATCCGATGACTTTTTACAAAACATTGCGTTCACGTGGTTCATGTGAACTTTTCGTAATATGGACTGATCTGGGATCGCGCCCAGTCCATTATCGGGCATCCAATATAGGGCTTTCAGACACTGGTTCGCTAGTGCTAGATTTTATTCTACAGCTGGACTCCTAATGGTTATAGAAACACTTTTAAAGGACTCTGAGTCCTTCAAATAGCCTATTTATTGCACCCATTTTTTCATATATATCTTCTAAATGCTGACAGCTCAGTTAGTTTAATAATATACAAGCCCGGTGGGATAATCCATGATAAGATAAAAAAAAATTAAACTTCTTCTAGGCTCACCACCTTAGGCTGTGCTTTGGAATGTCAGTCAATTATAATTTTGTACAAGTAAGAGAGATTATTATTTGAATGATTTATTAATTAGGATTAAATTAAATTCAACACGATTATTAATATTGCTGTTTTGCACGTACATTATAACCATGAAGAGCTGTCCAGGCAGACCCCGATTGTACCTTATTGAATGACCCTGCTAAGTTATTAATCCGTCGTACCATTAAGCTTTCGCCACTGAAGCAAAGTTTCTCTATTTCAGAACACAGATCCGCACCACCTTGAAGAAGAAGGCATTTGAAGATGCAGGTATTCCTGTCCGTCAGGTAAGCAGCACGGTGACAAGTGTCAGCCAGCCGCCGACCCCCCAGGTAGACTCCCCACTGAGCGTCATCAACACCCAGACAGTGTTAGGAAAGAACGCAGAGGTTCAAACATTCACTGACTATAATGCAAAATTGTTTATAGCACATTGTTTTTTTTATTATTATTTTTTGTGTAGTCCGTCTATGTGAGTTATATAGTGATGTTTGGTCTAAGCTTGGACGAAGGCTGCTGGTTGCATGTTTTATTCTGTTTATTTTATTTCTAATTAGCTAGGCCCAGAGGTTTGATCCGCGTGGAAACTTCAAACTTAGCTTATTCTATCAATTAAATATTTTTTCTTATTAGGTCAATAGTTCCAGAGATTACCTCCTACAAACGTACTTACAAACAAACAGACAACTTAAAGTTTTAGAACACGCTTTTATTAGGTCGACGTGTAACAATGTAATTGAATCTTTGTAACTAAAACTTTCATATACATTTAGTGAAAAGGTGGTATTTTGATATTACTACTCCAATTTTATTTATTTGTATATATAAATATTCATTTCCGTAATGGTTCTCATTGAGCTTGGTATAGAGCTCACTTTTTCATTCCAATTATTTGTGATTAAGTAGTTTTCCTTTCAATTATTTGTAGTATAGACTTGTTAATGTAGTAGTTAATGTAGTTTTAGAAGCAGATTCATGTGTGATTTGATTTTAATTCTATCTATTACTGTAGTGTATGTGAACGCTGGTATACCACATAAACATGTTACGTAAATTATGAAATAGTTTATTTAGCATTCATTCATTAAATTTTTTCTTTGGTGCAATATAAATTTCGTAAATTTATGTCATTTTTTAATATTGTCACTGGAGTGTATGGAAATGTTATTTAGTGTTCAATTAATGTCTGCTTTAGTACTCGGTCAAACTGTAGCAATTCGCAATGGTGCTAGCCAAGTTTAAAGTCTCCTACATCTCTTTATAGGTTATCTACTATGTATAGGCAGGTATATTTCAATAAAAATAAAAATAATAATTTTAGCCCGTTGGACGTCCAACTCCTGGGCACGGGCCTCCCCTCAACACGAGGGGGATTCGGGCCATAATCCACCACCCTGGCCCAGTGCGGGTTGGCGGATTTCACATGTCTTTCGAAAATTGGTTAAATCTTCTAAGACATGCAGGTTTCATCACGATGTTTTCCTTCACCGTAAGCAAGTGATAATCATATAGAAATTATGATTCGCACATAGATTTCGAAAAATGGAAAAATCCAGAGGTTCGAGCCCGGGTTTGAACCCGACACCTGGTAGCCCGCAACCGCAAGACGCGTGCTTAACCAATCAGCTATCACTGCTATTTCAATATATTATATATACTAGCTGTGCCCGCGACTTCGTCCGCGTAAAATTTAACATACTTAACAAAATTTTATTTGAAATAAAATATTCTTCATTTTTCTTTTTTGATAGTCTATATTTCGTGTTTTATATACCTATCGCAAAAGCCCGTTCACGCGTTCTGAGCCAGCGCGACAGGCAGTGTTTGTTATATTTTTTATTTGTCTTTCTAAAATAAAAGTGGCCTAAGTTACTCCTTATAACATCAGCTATGTGCCAGTGAAAGTCCCGTCGAAATCTGTCCAGCCGTTTCGGAGATTACCCGGAACATGTATGTACTGTCATATGCATTTAGTGAATAGGTGTCATTTTGACATGACAAACAGACACTCCAATTTTATTTATTTGTGTAGATTTGCTATTTCAATATGCTATATTTCAATGGAACTGAAATATTAAAAAGTCACTACTAATATTGTCGCTTAAGTTTAAACTATAGCATTAAAATGTAGATAAATCGTAGAGGTTGATTGATAAATAATTGTAGAGACTTTTCACTTGTGTGTGCACCTTTATTCTAGTATTCCAATCGCCACCGCCAACATTACGGCCCAGTGTGACGGCGGTCTTATGTTTCTCAAGCCGTCGCAAATTTATTAACAGGTATGTACTTTGTTCAGGTAACGCTTAACATGCTGAACGCGTCTGAGAATGAGGTCGACGTGGAGGGACTCGGCGGTGATGTCAAGCTGGAGTTTGAGACTACGAACGAGGATGTGGTTACTTGAAATTGGTTTAGTTTCCCTTAAGTTAAGTTTTTTAGGTGTTAGACTAAGTCTGTGTTAGACTAAGTTTGTGTTAGATTAAGTTTGTGTTAGATTAAGTTTGTGTTAGATTAAGTGTAAATAGTATAAGAACAGTAGGTAAGCGGTGTTAGACTAAGTCTGTGTTAGTTTAATTTAGCCGTGTTAGACTAAGTTCGTGTTAGCTTGGGTGTTATAAGAATTGGTATATTTTAGCTGTGATAGACTAAGTTCGTGTTACCTTGAGTGTTTACTAATTGCTCCAATTGAGCTGTGTATTGATGTTAGGCTAGTTCACTAATTAATTAATATTATTCGTGTGTTAGGATTAAGCGATTCCATGTACTAAATGAATGAAATACGGTATCAAACTAGCAATGCGTCGCAATAATACTGGTAGGCCGGGGAGGTTTCTATTGTTTTCTCAAGTTGAATGTTATATATCTTTTAATAGGTTTTCATCAATAATTTACTTGTGTTTTCGACTTGAGGCTCTTAAACTGAACTCACATATGCCACGCATATTTCCGTCAATGTGTTGGGAACAGCTCATTTTCACAACACATTTGCGCAGGCGTAGGTGCGTACAGATTAAATGGGTATAATAATTTAGTCGTCCCAAGATAGAACCTAAAGCTGGATTTATCTCCCACTTTACGTTTGATCTAGGGACTTATTCGATGTTTCACGGTGCGTTAGAGTCGCTTCCTGATGTTGCCATCACCATGCTCACGGTTACAACTTGTTTTGGTTTTAGTAGAGCCTAAGGTTTTGGGAATGAGGAACAGACCCTCGCGCTTCCGTTAGTGTAAAAATCTCTCCTCCTTTTCATTCGAATAGGTTATGGGGACTTTTTTACTTTCAGGAGCAATCTCTGTGCTCCTATGATGAGGCATTTGGTCTTCTATGTTAGTGTCTACTTTCATTTTGAGCAAGACTTCTTTGAGTACCACGTACTGGTTGGTGCAGTTCTCATAGAAGTTGTGTTTTTTATTCCTAGATACTTTCAAAGAGCTGATTGCTATCTCGTTGTCGGAGAACAGAGTCATGCTTCAGTTACTAAGGCAATACTCGCTTGCAGCTGAAGTCACGTACTACAGCCGCCAGCTGGAGGAGATTGCAACCGGGGCCCACCAGTATATTGGTAACTTACTTCGACGTTCATAGTTTGGTGTTAGTGTTTTTACAAGGCTAACCAATAGTTGTAAAAGTTTCTTCCGCTGATTTCAATATTTCCTATATTATATTTAGTCGATTGGTGATTAGTGGCGATAATAAACGACTGTGTGCTGCTTGCGCTGGTTGTTTTTCTCGCCAATGATCTAGCATTCAAATAGGTTAACGTATAATATTAATAACACCTTCTGCTTGCACTTATCTAGATTATCGTATATTCAATTCCCCCATCTCCTCTTTAAATCTAGCTCCATGTGGTTCATTTACCCTATCTTCTGTTTAATTCTAGGCCCTCGTGGTTCACTTCCCCCATCTGCTGTTTAAATCTATCTCCTCGTGGTTCACGTCCGCCTTCCCTGTTTAAATCTAGCTTCTTGTGGATACATTCCCCCATCTCCTTATTAAATCTAGCTTCAAGTTGTTCACTTCCCCCATCCTGGTTAAATTCTAGCTTCCCGTGGATAACGTCCCCATTAGTAAACCAAATATAAATAGCATGTAAATTTAACTACTTTGATGTACTTTTTAAATTAGCTTCCTATGGCGAATTTGCCCCATCATTAACTTTAATCTTCGTCGTGTTATATATTTTAGAAATAGCGTAGGTCCCCAGGCCCCCTAGCCAAGCGTTTCTACAAAACGCTACGCTTAAATGTATGGAAATGACATTACAAGTCGATAAGTAGATCACGTGACTTATGCCATTTCCATACATGAAGCGTAGCGTTTTGTAGAAACACTTCTAGACGAAGCCACTTGGCTAAGGGGGCTGTTGGGATTGTGCACAATCACGAAACTGCGAATTTTTATTGTGTACTGCCAGTTTAACGCCATACTGCCATTGGCATTGATCTTGGTAGATGGCGCACATTGGCAGTATCCTCTGGTGGAAGAGCCAAGCTGTAGCCGGTTGGCTACAGCTCATAAACGGGCTGGCTCGACCGGGGCAGTACCACCGTCTCACAGAAGATCGACGAATAGTTGCTATTAAAGCAGCGTTTCGTAAGATGAGTGAGAGAACCGGAAGCCCACTCTCCCCTACCCCTCCCCTCCCCTCCACTCCCCTCCCCCTCCCCTCCCCTCCCCTCCCTCGATTCCACTAGTGGACGTATTCAAGTGTCCTCACTAGCGGAAACGTTTTTTTTTCTTCGCTTAGGCATTTCTGGGTATTCACTGGCGATAAAGAAATTGGTCTTTATAAGGCCGAGTTCGCACGAGTGTCGCCAGTTGCCTTTACGAGTGCATAGATTGTCGTAACATCTTTTTGTTCATTCTGAACAGACTGGACAAATAGTTATTATGATAATCCCCTTTAGTGTCTTATTATTGTATAGGTACGGTTGTATTGATGATGCTTGATTGTTCGCGACGGGAATGATCAAGGACCACAATATTTTTTACGCTTAATTTAGTGTAAGTTTATTTGTATATTGGGAATAATCTCAGAACTGGCGATCACCACGTTCGTGAGTATTGTCAATAAACAACCATTTATTATTCTTAAGCTCGTATAGGTTACTTAATCTGCTGGTTGTAAGAGAAGTATAATTTCTAGTTCTGCATGCTAGTTTTAGTGTTAGGTTAAGTATTGTTAATAATAACAAGTATTTATTAGATTTAGGTACGTTATATTTAAACAACTAAACTAGCCGTAATTCCTCCCTGCAGGCGCGGCAATCAAACGTGTGAGCATGAGCGCTCACTTGCAAGTGCGAGTGAGCGTTGGCGACGATGCTCACACTTTACTACCGCGCGTGCATAGAGACTACGAGTTTTTTAAAAATATTTCTTTAATACATGCACTGTTTTCAATTTCACTCGTCACTTGTTTACTTTCTAACTCGAATAGCGGAAACATATATAAATAAAATATAAAACAAAAAAAAAACAAAAAAACAAAAAAACACATATGTGTACTAAACTCCAAAAAAAATGTGTGATCGGTGTGTAGGTATAATCGTAGGTATAATCAGAAAGCAAGCTGAGACTATAGTTTGAATGGAATGTTAATTATTGCAGAGTGAGGTAGTATGGGAAGGTAGAGTGAGCGTGTCGTATCTTTGTGTAGCTCAGCCTGTCTTTATGCCAATCAACTAAGTTTTCATTTTTTTTTATTTGCAACGTTTATCTTTACATACGATACATATCCCAAAATGACTTTTACTTATCGTGACTTGCAGATCTTACTATGAGTATTTATTTTCGTCCACCTCTACATTCAGGGGTGCTACTGTTAGCCACGATAATCGGTAAATCGTGACATTCGTATTGTCGAATCCTACTCTAAATTCCATCTTTTTTACCGTCGTACATCGTCTGAACGAACGATAAGTTTGTATTGTTCGTTCAGTAATCGATACGACGGCATAAAATATGGAATTTAGAGTAGAATTCGACGGTAAGACTGTCTCGACATATCGATTATCGTTGCTAAGAGTAGCACCTTTGATCCGTTCGTTCATCGATCTCTGATTTGGTCGGTCGCTTAATCTTTAGTTATTTCCTAAATTTAATATCTCCTATACTATATCGATGTTAGTGGTAGTCAAAAACGCGCATCTAGCAATATACAATTTTTAATGTAAATATTTAGTCTGAATGTTATGGTATTTTTAACAAATATATAAAAAAAATAAAAACGAAAATGCAAAAAAAAGTCTTATTCTTAATATTAATGGGGCCTTTAAACTGTGCCGTAAACAGAGGGATATTTATCAAAAATATAATTAATCTGGATTTCGTATTTAGAAATGTTGTATAATTCTTTAATAATCAAGCGATGTCGGTATTCTCTAAAAAGCAAATAATACAACCAGCAGATTAATAGTATAAAAGAGTATGATATTTGAATTAGGTATTGGGTATAGTCTATGCGGAGCACTAGTAGCTAATCTTTAAACGCGTATCTTTATAACGCCGAAATAAGCCTTAAGTTTGAAGGTTGAACTATTTTAGCCATCAAACTAAAGGGTTATATTGGCGTGTAGTTATAAGATTAAATAGTTTAGTTTTTAAGTGCCTCCTTAAAAATATGAAATTTAATTTTTTATGTAACTGAGAGCGAAATATATTTTTTAATTTGTATCATTCGGTATTACAATCAGTGTTATTTTAAATGCCGCTGTTCACTGAGGTGTAATTTTATTTTATTTTTAATTGAAATAAGTAAGAACTTTATTTGGTGTTTATATTTTCATATATTTCTTCACACGGGTTACTTAATTTATAATATTGTTTTGTCTTATATTTCAGTTTTTCGTGTAATTCTTATTTTAATGCAATAAATGCATTGTTTTCTCATTCGTGCCCTCATGGACAGTGGTCTTTTAGCGGTTTGACATAAACCTAAGCGTGCCTTTAGTTTGTAATTTAATGTAATCATAGACTAGGAATTTAGGTGTAGAGCTGCTAAGACGGTGAAAATTACTTGTCTTCCAGGGGCGCCTCTTGGTTTCTGTCGAGCTGTTAAATGTATAAAAAATATAATCAAAAGTTTTCCATAAATCCATAAGATAAGCTCAAAAGTGCGATAGAATTAGATGTGTAGTTAAAAAAATCACAAAATGCATCAACACTTTCCTTGTTTTTTGGGTATAATATTGGTTACACAGAACGGGTGATTTAAGTTAGCCGAACTGGCCTACCCTGCAATTGGTTTGAGGGGCGTCACGATAGAGGTTTCTATTTAAAAAAAAAACATCTATAGCGACGCCTTTCAAACCAAGTCCAGGGCATCTAACTTTAACGCGCGTTATGAGGTAGACATTGGTTTTTTTTTTAAAAAATCATATTTTTTTTGTGATGTTGCTTAACGTTACGTTGCGAAATTGGCACTGCCCTCCACAGTTAACCCTGTTATCATTTGGGACTTATTCTATATTAATCTCAATAGCCGTATGTACTCTTAATGCCCTAAATTACATTTTTCACAAGGGTTGATGCACCAAAAAAAAATAGATTGTTAAGTATTATATGTTACTCGCTAGAACGCCAGAGATGCGTGCGTGACTTAACTTTTATTTATCTCCACGGGTTGATTAGGCATGGTAACAGATATTTGTCGGATTGGTTCAGTTTATGGCAGGCTAAATAAGACTGATGATTAATTTTTCATTTGTCGTGTCACGCCCTGGCGGCGTTATATTTTTGTAAAGAAATAATGATTCGTTAAATAATACCTAATTATAAATTAATGCTTATACTCTATTCAATTGTATTCACCATACAAATTATGAGGGCAGATTCAGATAATCCTCATTCCAACAACAGTGACATCAGTTTCATAATTTTATTGTATTACCTATAAATATGTTATTCATGTTGATATTATTTATGGAAATGGTAATTTTGTTTAACCAATTATTTAATTTTTTTTCTAGATTATCGTTTCTTATTTTTTATTGGAATCAGTTTACGATTCTGTTTGTCAATTTTTTGTATGGTGTTAAAAATTGTGGTGTATAAATAATATAGTGTGTAAAAGCCACGCATAGGATATAAATAGTACCTAATTCGCCTTATTAGATCGCATAGTATTAACAATAAGATTATAGTCAGCAATAAGGTATAAGTAAGCGCTTAATTTCAATACGCCTTGCGGTCCGGTCGGCGCATTCTGGCCGTGACTGTTTTTTTAGCCTTAACTATAAGATATGTAGAACAACTGAGTATTAGATATGCCACATGAGATGCGAGCGACTTAGGCCACGTTCCCACGGCAACAACTAGTTCACTGCAGTAACGTATTTACACATACACGTTAGCTTCTGAGCGCGAGTCCTGCTCATTTTGCAAAATACGCTATGTTGCGGTCGGAATGGGCCCTAAGCCGCAGTAAGCGCATGGGTGTCACGTCTATTCATTTGTTTCACATATCTTAACCATTTACCTCAGATTAAGATATGTGATAAGATTGTTTTTACAAACTTTTAAGTGTATTTAGTTGATCGTGTGTTTTGGGAAGGCAGTTATTTTGTTGAAGAGGGTCAGTCGCAATGGTTAGGGTCGCCATAATTCGACCGCATTTAAATATTATGAAGTGAGTGCCGAAATTAATTTGTAAGATTTATAATAGTTTCTCAGCAATAACTAAGTAAACTGCCAATATTCTGTTCAACTTAGAAAAATTTACGAAGTAATGTTTGTTACAAACATCTCAGTAGCCATCCTATGTGTTGGTCCCTGTTTTGTGAACATATATTTCGTAATTTTCCTGATTTAAACAGAGTATGAAATTGATGTATATTTTGTAACAGAATTTATATATATTAGTATATTGTATTTAATGTATATAATGAAGTGTGCGACTGACCCGATCAACTTGCCGGCTCATTTCCAGTTGTTAATGAGCAGTCGAGACTCGCGGCTTGTTTTGAGCTATTTTGTGCGAATGCCAATTTATTGAGATTGTTTGAGGTATGGTGTATAAACTTAATGACATCGGATTAACTAGACTGTAACATCGGATTCGCCTAAAGTAGCTTAAAAATGTCGTTTGTCTAATATGAAATACGTAGGTGTTTTCACATAATTTGATGCCTAAAAATTTAAATAATCAAATAATACCATAATTTACAAATTATGAGCGGCTACGTATTTTGCACGACTTGCTCGAGTTAATAGGGCGGGAGGGAGGGCACCGAGGTTCTGAGGAGATTGGAGCCGGTTGGGTACGGATCCAAAGCCATAAGTGAAATCACGAAAGGTTGTCTCTATATTTGAATCAGCCAATTACGCTTGAGTGTGATTGGTTAATTAAAATATGGCGCATTTGTACTGAATGACTGACAGTTCTATATTTTAACTGGTACTAATTGTCATCAAGATAACCCCTATCGTGAATTTAACCATTCTATATTTATTGACTACTGACAGCACGAACAACATGCTGACTAACAGCTTTTGTTAGCGTCATATAGTATGGGTGAACTCATGACTAGGGTGCAGTACTATCGATGCGATGGAAGAACTGAATCGTTTAATTTTCACGTTGACATTCAGTGCCCGATCTAGATATAAACTTTAGTTGTTCAGTTGGTCTGCTGGTACTGGCATCATTAGCGCGCCCGGTTGTGGAGCGGGCTGTCTTTCTACGCTCGCTCACTCTAACCTATGCGAGAAATGATGCACGTATCGCCAGATATTACGTTTACGGGTGGTTCAGTTTAGAGAGATTTTTGTCGAATTAGCGCATGCTCCTGAGTCGACTCCAACTCCTCTGGAGCCTCATTATGAACCTGAGAAGGTTCATATACTTTTATTTATAAACATGTTTGAATGTATCTTTATTTGAAGCGTTCGATTTGAGTTAGGTATTTTTGTTGAAATCATGATAGATGCGCCTGATTTATTGCGAGTAATGTCTCGGTATCGATTTATTCGAACTCATCAGATCACTATATTTTAAATACCGCGGTTAGGGCTCGTTGCTCATCAACCTGTAGACATCATCATCCTGAATCCATCTCATCCCTGAATACGATAAACCAGTGGGAAGGTTAGACGAGCAAAACCAGTTTCAATAATTACTCGGTAATGGATCATCGCCTCAAAATCATAAATTCATGTGGTTTTTTTGTCGATTTTCATGTAATCATTTAACATTCTGTGCACAACATTAATTGTGGTTTATTATAATTTCAACATTGTGATGTTCTAATGAGTTATAATAAGATATTGGTTGTATTATTGTGTAATAATTTTCAATTATTGATGTATTCCTTTTGCTATTTTTACTTGACCCACAGGCTGACGAACAGATGCAGACTGAAGGGGTATCTATAGTACTTTTTCCAGTTTGCGGCCAGTTCAGTCAGTCCATGCGGTCAATGAAGACATAGACAGACAGACTAAAATGGATTGCTATATTCATTTTAGTCTGGTCTGTTAAAATGATCTGTCCTGCTATACTCCCTTACAGTCCAAATACAGTCCTTTTGGTCTGAAGGCAGTCTAACAGGCGTAGATGTTGGCAAAGATGGGTTTGAAACTGTCAGCTTCACACGACCATAACTGGCAGTCGATTGATTTGGCATGATATATTAGGCCGAACCAGCTGACAGATCAAAATTCTTGAATTTTAATTGTTGCACATTATAAGGTAATTTTTCCTGTTGTCCTACTTCCAGGTACTTCCTGATCCTTCTCTAATCCTTGAGACTTGTTCTATAATATCTATCAAGTTCCCCCCTCACCCTAGACTGTTTTATGTAATGTCCTCCCTTCTGTTTGAGTCTGATATCTTATCTTTCACGATTCCAAATTGTTTCATATTTCACATTCACATTCATTTACGAAATCTTTCAATTCCTAAGCTCTTCAACTGCTGTGTCAAGCATTACGCATTATTATTGAAATCATCTACTTTCATGCACGCCTCTTCTGGCTGCTTCAAAAAAATAATTCCTCCCTTCCCTTCTCTGTCGTTTACCTTTTCAACGTCGCTCTTATGTGTAGCCTTTTCCAAAAATTCCAATGTTTCACTCCACTTTATTGATGCTATCTTGTTTCTAAACTCATTATCCTATCTTCCGCAAAAAAATACTTGTATTGTGTCTTCCATGATCCGTGGTCTCTCCTATCTGCAATTTTGCAAAATTTCCTTGTGTGATAGATGTTTCAAAGCGTTTCGCTCCTATTTCCCATCTTTTGTGTCTTTCTAATACATTTTTATTAAACGAAAATCTGACCTTAGAGGTCCGAATCTATGGAGTAGTGTAACTCAGCATCATTATGCACCTATTCAAACAAGATTTATGTTCGTTACATTTTTCCTTCATCCTTGTAGGCCCTGATCATACATCCTTATTAATTTCATAGTTATGTTTTGTCATGCCGCTTAAGGTTGGGCAACTTCCGAAAATGTCATCAGGGAGCAGCAGCAACACGGGGCAACTTGACGGCCTCCAAACAAACCATAAGTGTCGCTGTTGCTTCTAACGGGACGAGCCCACCACCAATCCAATTTAAGAATCCTTGATTCTTGATGGGGTCCTGGAAGTCTTAACTTGGATTGCAGTTCAATTCAACACTGAGAGACGGAATCAATTTCTATCTCTCCAAAATACACGATAATGTTTTAATTTGGGAGAAACGCGACTAAGTTTTTGAGAAGAATCGTCGATTGCACCATCTTGTTATGAGCACCGGGCGGGTCGTGGCTTAGTCGTAAGAATACTATTGAATGCTTTTACCATCTTGTATGTGACATGACCTAGTGCTTTGGGAAGCGTTTTAGAAACGCGACGGTCACTCATAAGAAACCGCCGTTTGTAAGTGTTGTTCGAAAACCGAACATCTAGATATTAAGTAGGTGTATTAAATGTTGTAGTCTGTGTAAATATTATGTTATTATGTGTATGGGGTGACGGGAATTGTAAAGATCTATGGATTAAATATTTAATAAGGCAAGAGATTAAATCTCTGATTGTGTTTTGACATCTAAGGAATTGTGTACCTACTGATTAAGTGAGTGCAGTTACATAAATATATGTTTTGGAGAATGCTAATGTTGATTGTGAAAATTACGACGAGGTTTAAACTTTAGTTAAATGGATTTAGTCAAATTCTATAATTTATAATTAGTTATTCTATTTAGTAATTTTGAGTATGTACTATTATTTGATTGTTTTGATATGTCCCTAATAACATCATGGCTCACATAATAATTTGTACAGGAATAACCAGGGATTTTCATGTTTAATGTACCAATTGTATAAGTTGCCAAAATATAAAAAATGTGATCAAAACTTTGTTTAATTTCCGTCTAGGTGTAGCAAAACCTTACACTATTAGTACTGCAAATAGCAATTAAATACATTAGAGAAGTAAAATAATGATCCAAATAATTGTAGCAACAAGAGGTTTGAAAAGCATAGGGTATCCAAAATTCGCGTAGGCATTAGATAGATACCAAATCTTGTGCGAATAAAAATTCAAAATTTCTGGAAGAAATTTCTCAGTACAAAAATACATTTTTCAGACACGAGATTGAGGAAATATTGTCACCGTCAATCAAGTTAACTCGCTACTCGTTTACTTGCAAGTTGTAAAGCTTAAAGGTAAGTAGTACGAGTCCAAAGATGTATTCTTGGAGAACTATTTCGCGTATTTTATTTCTCCCAAAGAAACAATGTTTTGGAAATCGGAGTGAAGAGAATGCGAGACTCGAAATCGATTGTACTTACCTAAGCAAAGAGTATTAAGTGTACAAATACACGATTCCGGAACACACCCTTATCAATTTGGTGACCTCCCCAAACAGATGCTCCTATCAAACTACACCGCAAAGAGCGATATCACAGCGCGTGTGTAGTGAGCTCATAGATGAAGGAACGGAGCGAAAATTTCTAAAATGTATTTTAGTTAGTTAGATATTATGTGCGAACATTGCAGTTAGTCGCTTGTAACGTGTACGTCGTGTCGTTGATTTATAATAAAGGAAGGCGTCGATCACCTTGCTGAAAACTCGCTCGTAAACCGCCAGTGTGATATCATAACGCTCTTACCCCCAGAGACCTTAGTTTCGCATAACCCTAAAGGTTAGATCCTTTGGTTAGGTCGCTCTTTCATGCATGAAAGTACTTTGTAGGCCGCACTAAGCGAAACTGCACTGAAAAGAAGCGATGCGAAAAAAAATAGTTACGAGCGCCATCTCGGTATTTTATTCTGAACTTAAATAGCGAATTTCGTGGTACAGCATAGATTCAATATATCAAGGAAACTCATAAGTTTATCTCATGAATTGGACAGCGAACATTATTTTAGTACACGGTATTACAAAAAGATGGCATTAGTCGTTGGTTTCGTTTCGTACAAAAAAAGTTTGGTATTATTTCGCGATAAGTCATTACTTTATGCTCTAGAAATATGCACATGGTAGATGTAGATGGCGCTAGTGTTCAGTATCCACTTCTTCTACACGTAAATAAGGAAAGGCCCCAAAATTTCTACAATGGTTTATTGATGTTTCATAAAAGTATTTACATAAGTTTCTGAGCGATTCGCTTGAAGACCGAAACGAGTCATTATAATTCCAAGACCTAACAGAGGTGCCTTATACAAAGACAACCTCGAATTATAGAAGTACTTACTACGTACATAACTAAAGTATATTTTCCAAATAGGTAGGTATATTATTCCACTTATGAAAACAATTATTATTTTCTAGGGTAGGTTATCCCGGTAGATCCCGTAGGTGGCACCATAGAAACGCCCCCTCTGAGACACAGCCAGCTATTGACTCGTCAGATTCGTCAAGGAAACTGAAACATCAAGTAGGCGCTAGGGTTGTCTAAAAATACCTAAATTGATAATTTTGAGCATTCGATAAAGTAGGCAAACTATCCCAATCTATAGTGTAAGTACCTATTATTCCTTAGGATGCTGACTTAGTAAACAATATTGACATGCCTTTTTAATGTTTTTCTTGCAATTATCTGTTTATTATAAGGACCTTTAATGACAGAACTAAAGGGGGAAAAAAAATGGTACTTAACTTATCAGATGTCGCTTCATGGACCCACTCAGGTGACGATATATTATTTCTGTCAGTGTCACTACAAATAGGTACTGATCATGGCGAAGTCAGAAAGAGAGACGGTATAAAAATAACAAGTGCCAATGTCAACCCACTGCAACGTAGGTACTCGCCGCCCTGTCAGTAAAAAATCTTGGATAGGATATCCAATCTATAATTGGAATTTGATAATAGTTTACTTACACAAAACATAATGAAATAGGTTTGTTATCTATTTTGTAGTTCGCGTTACGTTGCTTATGTACCGTTTAAGTCAAAATGTGACTTATAAGAAATTTATAACATACGTGAAAATGAATACAAGTATGTATGTTCAAGCTTATCTCAAGAACAGGACTCGACGCAGCCCTAGCATTAATCCACAGAGCTATAGGCATCTATAAAGGCGTAGATACATTCAATATGGCGGGAGGTCGCGTGGTAGCCACGTGCCACCAGCGACGGCGTAGAGTACTCACCAGCGATGTTTGCCTACGATCCGAGGCTATGTTGATCGCGCCCGAGGGTACGGGCTTATTGCTTTCTGCGCCCCGAGATTTTCCAGATACCTAGCGAGATTTTTTTCGCATACCGTTCCGTACAGGAAACATGTAGGAAATTATATTTTGCTCGGCTAGATGTTATGAGGATTGAACAATGTAGGGCAAGTCAAGATCTAGAGCTCTGAGATATTTATTAAGTAACTATGTATCTACGTACCTAAACAGGGTGTAAGGGGCATCGTAACGAAAACTAATACCATGGATTCAACTCAATTCTGGACGCCACAGAGTTTAAATTTTTCAGCATTTTTAAATTAATCTTATCATAAAATCATTTTACAAATCTATCTCAGGGGAGTTTATATTAGATAAATCAATAATAAGTATTTTAGGTTTAAACTGAACTGAAATGTTTATTAGGACCATATAAGTACGCTAAAATGCTGCAATACATTTTTGTATAATTCATGAAAATAACGACGGAAAATTTCAACTATAGGGTGTCCAGATACACTATCAATTTCTGGGACACCCTATATTTGAAATTTTCCGTCGTTATTTTCATGAATTATACAAAAATGTATCAGGGTCAAAATCACCAAGGTGGCAAATTCCAAAATCTGTTTTACGATGAATTTACCTAGCAGCTATTACTTTGATGATCAGCTTAAATGTTCACTAAACGTATGTTTAAACAATATTTACGTTGGCAGAGCATAGAATTGATTACTACTCTTGTAATTCAATTTTTAAAGAGAGCTATCGCTGAAAGTAATCTTTCCGGGAACGTTTTTGTGAGGTATATAACAATATTAAAATATAACATAAGTATTTATTTTTTACCTTGCTTAATAGCGGATATATGTTATTTATCATAAAAAAAAATAAAAAAGTAATGATATTGGCAATAAAGACAGAAAAGGCGAATGGCGTTAAAAAGAAAAATATAGTGCAAATGGATCAGCCAATCAGCCGATTTCAGCTATTTTTAACCGACTTCCAAAAAGGAGGAGGTTCTTTGTTCTTCTGTATGTATTTTATTTTGTTTATTTTTTTGTCTCCAGCATTGTTCCGGAGGGAAGTGGTATTTTGTATTTCTTTCGATTACATTCGTGCGGGTTCCAAGACAATTTAACTTTTCCCCGGGACTCGACGAGGGTCAAACTTCGACGTAATTATTGGTCACCATTATCGATCCTAGTTTCTCGGAGTAATAGTGGTGGGAGAATGCGGTTTGACCAGTCCCAACAAAAAAAAGGCTAGTGATTTCGCCTAGAAATTGATAGATACAATTTCTAGGCGAAAAACATACATGCCATAGAAGCAAGACTGTTACAGCTGATTGAAGACCAGTTGTAAGGTACCACGGATCGTAATTCGACTAATTGGACCTAAACTCGTGTGCTGATTATACTTGATTCCAATAATATAGGTATGGCAAAAGCGCTTGAAACTAGCCATTGTACCTATGATACATATTTAGTTATGCACTGAAGTTATGCACTGTTTGCGGGCCATATCTGAAATCGTTCTTGAACCTCCATCGTTCAATGTTAACTTATCCCTGGAGTTTGTTTACATCGCGGTATATCGTCTACCTGTTGATCGGATCAAACACTCGTTATAACTCCACCTTCAGGTAACTGTCGCCTCCGTTTACACCCTTTCCCACCGATATTCTTTCGAAACCGTTTGGAGATCACGCAAACTTTTGAAACGAAGAGGCATGTTTCGTTACCTTTTAGCATACAGAAACAGAATGTGATTTCCTGATAGAGGGGAGCTCCTGAAAATGTAATAATTGTGTCAATATTCATACGATAATGTTTTAACCTTTGTATTTATAAGTATTTCTATGGTAGATGAAAATAAAATAAAAAACACATTATAGACTCAAATTAAGAAGCTCCTTCTTTCTATAACGAAAAACAAATTAGGTAGGTACATACGAAAAAAGAAAAGAATTTATTTATACATGTAAGTATGCGTGTAACTTCTAAACTGCCCACTTGATCAAGTCGGATGAAAAAAAAACCTATGTTTTTCTTTTCCAGTCACTAAAATGAAAACCTCATTGTTGAAAAGTTTCAAGCGAATTTTCGACACATCGATATTCTTTATTGTTGTTAAACAACCAACTTATTAATAAACCTGGATTAGCGAGCGAATACAGACCGAACTATCTCTTTCTGTCATTAGTAACTTGACATTCGAAAGAAGAAGACTATGCATGGTTTAACTATACATTCGCTAATCCACGTTTATTTATAAGGGAGTTAGGTATACTAAGCAGGTATACAATAAAAATAATAATCATTTAGCCCTTTTGACGTCGCACTCCTGGGCACGGGCCTCCCCTCAACACGAGGGGATTCAGGCCATAATCCACCACGCTGGCCCAGTGCGGGTTGGCGGATTTCACATGTCTTTCGAAAATTGGTTTAATCTTCTAAGACATGCAGGTTTCATCACGTTGTTTTCCTTCACCGTAAGCAAGTGATAATCATATAGAAATTATGATTCGCACATAGATTTAGAAAAATCCAGAGGTTCGAGCCGGGGTTTTAAGTGTTTGAACCCAGGACCTGGTGTTCGCAAGCCGCTGGCTTAGCCAATCGGCTATCACTGCTGATAGAATACAATGCGGTAATATACCTATTTTATATATAATACAAAATACAAAGCAATTATATAAAACTAGCTGTGCCCGCGACTTCGTCCGCGTGGAATTTAATTGACAAAGTTTCATACAAACTTTCATCCCCTATTTTATCCCCTTGGGGGTAGAAAAAATCAAAATCCTTTCTTAGAGGATGCCTACGTCATAACATCTACCTGCATGCCAAATTTCAGCCCGATCCGTCCAGTGGTTTGGGCTGTGCGTTGATAGATCACTATGTCAGTCAGTCAGTCACCTTTGAGTTATATATATATATATAGATATACCATAATAAACGTATGTATAATTTCTTATCCGTCTGCGCAGCCCACCAAAGCGCAGTTGATGAATAAAAGCTATTTTGAAACGTATAATTTACGCGAAGAGTGGGTTACAAGACGACGCTAACTCTGTCAACTGCGGCATTACGCCATGTTTCATTGAACAACTTTCAATTTCAAACTAGCCTATTGGGAATTGGTCGTAGATTTAATTTGATTTAAATACTTGACGATTGATTTTTCCTTTCCACCTCTTACATATAAATATTACTAGTATTGTAATTACATTATGTTTTAATCTAGCACATACTTATTTATATGTATATTGATTTATTGCACAAAGGAACCCGATCTCCCAAGACACAGGTTAACCTATTTTGGAGACCAACACTCAAGAGTTTGTAATTTATGTAATCTTTGACGACCGTTTGGCGCAGTGGTTCGAGCGTTGGTCGCTCGGCTCACTGCACATGTTCGTTGCGGGTTCGATTTCGGGGTAAACTTCGAAAATGGCCTTTTCGGTATTTGGCAGGTATAGGTGTGGTTTACCCCAGTCCATTGTACGGTACCTATAGTACAAGCGTTGCTTAGTTTGGGACCATTCAGTTGGTGTGTCAGTCTAGCGATATTATTATGATTATTATAAATCATTCTTATGATAAACTTCTTCTGTGCCGCACGGAGCTCGTCTCAAATCCGCACAGACTCTAGATTATGTTAGCCATACAAATTGGCAATAGAGGTTTTTTATTCATCGCCACAACAATACCTATAGATAACAAAAGCCGGCCATAACAATAATAACAACGGCCCAAATAAGTTATATTACGTCGGAAAAATCAATTGGACCGATTTTATCGCGATCAGCCCTCGAGGCGATAACAGATAAAGGCGATAATGCAATGATACCGATTACAAAGCGAGTTTGGTCGCTATAGTACTGTGACGATTAACTTTGTTGGCATCGATAGGGAGCGAGCTTTCTCCAACATGTAGAGGCGCATGCGTCAACCGCAACAAATATTGATAGATTTAAGAAAACTAGTAGTCCCGTTATAATTGTCAAAATGCAACCATGATCCATTTAAATTTTAATTTTAAACGACATCAAGGTTTTGCTGTCAAAGAATATTTGATACTGGCACGCAGAATGCACTATGGAAGTCCCGGCCTCCAAAACCTGTCACCGTTTGTCAGTCAGGCAGTCAGTCGGTGTGGAGGTTACAAATGCGTGCGTCAATTCATGGTAGTGTGTGCAATGTTTTCTTTATTAATTTTAATGTATTTCTAAGTATTTTAAATATAAAAATATCAGCATTCTGTACTCCTTCTCTATATAAACTATATTTTCGTATTAAGCGGTTGAAAGTTTTGTCTTCACGTATTAATATATAGATATATACCTATTATTCTAATAATGTTACACCCCGTATAATATCACCCAACTTGGTCTGATTTCCAGTAGGTATTGCGGCAATATGTCGCCTGTCAGGCAAGAGGGAGGACAGGCGGCGCCGCGCCACAATAGCTAGTCGGAATTTATGCGTCTACTGGGGTGGCACACGTGCGTTCGCATAGGGTTACCGTTCTACAGAGATTTGGATGGACTGTCCTAATCAATATCCGTAGTAGTGTAGTACGTCAATACGATAGTAACTTGATAAGGTCAACTTGAATTGTTATCCTTATTATAATCTGTTTTGTAAACCAATATTAGATAAATATTTATTTTAATTCAATGCAAATTAAACTGGTAGAAAAGTCATAGCACAGCCAAAGAAATATCCTATTCTTGCTTTACAAATAATATTAAACAATAAGAAAGCAATAAAATTAAATAATTCATAATCTTCTCAATAAATAACAAATAAATTTTATCTGCAAATAAATTTACTGTCAATGTCTAAAACTATAATAAAACAACATTAAAAATCGTTAATAATTGCTGAGATAAATAGTCAATACATCAGATAGGTAATTACTAGTAATATGTCCTGGAAATAATAGCCGTCACAAGTACCTACTTCAGGGACCGTGGTCACACTATTTGTACACCTAGTCCTACATCTATACACAAACATTGTCACCGTATCAGTTCACTTGTCACTGGACGTGTATAGAAGCTAAACGCGTGACTAATCATATACAAGTCGGCTTCACAGATGTACTGTCCTAGCTGTACGCAATAGCATGGTCACTATTGTTCACTTGTCGCTATATGTCAAATAGCGAGATCCCATTTGGAACAGAGTTGCTACTGATAGTCAACTAATACTAGGCCCGTATTAATAAACCGATCTTAAGTCTGAGAACGATCTGGGAAATTTCATTGTAACGTTATACCAGTGCAAAATTGCCTACATGTCAAATGTACCCAAGTTCGCTCTCAAATTTGAGATAGATTCATTAATACCGGGGCGTAAGTGTTTCAGAAAGCATTTTTAGATTAAGTCCGAATTAGAAAAGATTGTTACCAGTATTCAAACAATGCGGTTACTGCTTTAACGATCCGTTAGTCTGTTGGTAAATTCAGCTCTTGGAATGGATGTGGATATACTACTTGGGCTTTTTTTAGAAAGTATTGGATCACCAGAGCTTTCGTAATTTACCACTGAGAGTCCATTGTAACGGTACAAGTTGCTTAGTTCGCGATCATACAGTTGGTGTGTTAGTCTGGCGATATTACAAAATTTGTGTCAAACTCAACTCAAACTCAAAATTGTTTTTATTCATGTAAGCCAACAAAGCATTTATGAATAGTCAGAATCTACCACCGGTTCGGAATGCTGCTTCCACTGAGAAGATCCGGCAAGAAACTCAATGGTTACTCTTTTCAATGAATTACAGATGGTGTACATTCTCAGGAACAGCATAAAATAATAATATGAGCAGGTAACACCATTATCACTAAATAACTAATAGTAAATAATAATCAAATCTCCCTGAGATTTAGGTATGTAGATAAAATGAGAAAGCTAGTTTAGTGTGGTGGTCATACCTACTCATACTTACATCAAATTAAATGTTTACGAACCAAAATAACAATTAATAAAACAGGTGCATAATAATATAATTGCTTTGGTGTGATGCCTTCCATGCTAAGTAAATGAATAGTATTTAACGACAATGTTGTTAAGAGGCAAGTGAGTGGCCCAATCCCCGCAAGCAGCGCCCGCGCACGAGCATGACTTGAAAAGCGGCATCACTCTCCTCAACCATAATAGAGGGAAGAGGGTGACCCGCTCCACAAAGCCACCGCAAGCAAGGACATTAAAGTGAGCATGACCAACACCTCACCTCAGAGACAACAGTTCAGCAAGGCTAATAAGCATGAGGCAAGACCCGCTACAATTAGACATAAATATTACTGTGTTAAAATTTGTCGCTACATGATGCCCATATTTTTAAAGGTGACATTTGTGACAAATACGTCAATAGTGCAAGATTAAGAGAAGGAAGAGGTAAAATATAGGAATGAACCAAAACAAAAGATTCTAGTTATTCCCGTTCCGGTGGAGCTGGACCAGCACCTAGCCAAGCATCTTTATCTATCAAATAATCGTCTAGTGTGTAGTAAGCCTTCCTGCATAGCGTACGTTTTACACACGTTTTGAATTTGGATTCACTAAGACTGATAGTGCTTAACGGTATTTTATTATAGAATTTAACACAGTATCCCATGAAAGATGTGTGAATTTTTGCTAGCCGAAAGTGTGGTTGATCTAATTTGTCCTTATTTCTAGTATTATAACGATGACTATCACCCAGTTTTTAAATAGATGTAATTTTTTTCTGGTATACATTATGTTCTCATAGATATATTGGCATGGGACAGTCATAACATTTATTTCCTTAAACAGTTCCCTCAGCGAATCACGACTTCCTAAATTATAGATGGCCCTAATGGCCCTCTTTTGTAAAATAAAAACAGATTCGATGTCAGCCGCTCTACCCCACAATAGTATACCATACGACATGACACTATGAAAATAACTGAAATAAACTATTCTCGCAGTTTCGACATCGGATAGCTGTCTGATTTTTCTGACAGCGTAGGCGGCGGAGCTGAGCCGCTTAACTAAAGCTGTAATATGTGGGCCCCACTGTAATTTAGAGTCAAGCGTTATACCTAAGAAAACAGTGTCATTTATAAATTCCAGTTTTTCTGTATTTAATACTACATTGCATTCACTACTTCTTACATTGGGTAATGAGAATCTTATACATTTTGTTTTTTTACTGTTTAATACTAAGTTATTAGTAGTGAACCAGTTGTGGACTTGAACAATAGCATTATTCACGTCGTCGAAGTTATTTACATGTCTACCTACTTTAAAAATCAAAGAGGTATCATCAGCAAATAACACTATTTCTGCCCTTCTCTGTATTATCTGCGGTAGGTCATTAATATATACTAAAAATAAGAAAGGGCCTAGAATTGATCCTTGAGGAACACCCATTTTTACTATAGAGCCTAAAGATTTAACACCATTTATTTGAACATTTTGCCTTCTGTCTTCTAAGTATGATTTTACAAGTTGGAGTGCTCCATTTCTAACACCGTAATGTTCCAATTTCTGCAAAAGTATTTCATAATTGACGCAATCGAATGCCTTTGAGAGGTCACAGAAGATACCAATTGCATCCTGTGAGTTTTCCCATGCGTCAAAGATATGCTTAATCAAGGTTACACCGGCATCGGTAGTACAACGGCCTTTGGTAAAGCCATATTGTTGATCATGCAGGATGTTGTTTGCGTTAAAATGATGTAACATTTGGGTAAGCATAATCTTTTCAAAAATTTTACTAAAAACTGGCAAGACGGATACTGGTCTATAGTTATTAGGGTCTCTACTATTACCGGATTTAAAAAGGGGGATAACTTTACTGTATTTCATTAAATCCGGGAAGACTCCCTGATCAACACACTTATTAAAAATCATGGCCAAATAGGGCGCCACAGTATTAATAATAATTCTACATGCTTTTACAGACATTCCCCAAAGATCTTCGGTTGGTTTAATTTTTATTTCACTGAAGGCTTTCATGATAGACCGAACGTTAATGTAGTCGAATTTAAATTCCATAGGACACGCAGCTATGTTACTTTTAAGAAGTGTAATTGAAAGTGAAGGTGAGCAGTTTAAAGACTCTGTTGTTTTCACAGGGACGTTTGTAAAGAACGTTTCAAATTCCTGTGCTACATCAGAGTCTGAATTAACAAGACCACGCGAAGTCTCTAGCGTGAAATCTGTATGTAGTTGTTTGGTTTTACCAGTTTCACTATTAACTATATTCCAAGTGGTCTTTATTTAAGTGTGTTAGTCAAGTGATATTTATTTTTATTTATTTTAAAGTTATAGTAAGTTAGACTGTTTATATATTCGGCCGTTGCCGCGTTGTGGAGCCTACGGTAAATGAAGTTCATAGTCATCTTTCTACAATTTTCGAATTTTCGTAGCCTACAATTGCTTGGTGGTATTCTGTGGAGCTGGATAAACCGTATTATGCAGCTTTTTCTTATATCGTCAATGTATCATAGGCCGTATTTTGAAGTCATTTGCTAGTTCACCAACTCCAAATGTCGTTGGCCAATTAGAAATACCGCGAGTAATTGGAACACCCACGCATACTTCTGAAGACCAAAACTAACTCTTGTATTAGTGGTCGTAGGTTGGTTTCAGTTTGTAGAATTATGGGTATCCATTCTGCATAACTAGGTACATCAAATTATATCAATGGACTTGATCAACCGTTGAGATTGTTGGTGCTATGAGAGAGAACAATCTATAGCACAGTTATGCCAAGTATGTTACAAAAAAGAGACTTATTTTTTTTTAGTTTCACTTTCACTACTTAGTGATACAACTAGCAGTGATACTATCTGTTGATACCGTAAATAGTAAGTATATTAATCAAAAGGTAGTACTAACAGAAACAGAAAAAAATGGTGAAACCAATTCCAATGCTGGAACAGGAGGTGGCTGCAGTCGGCGGCGGCGCGGACCACGCGTGCGCGTCGCTAATCGCCTGTCAGCCCGTGACATCGCGCGTTATGCACGCGAGGCCCCGAGACCAGAGAGAGCGGAGGCGGGGGAGAGAGCGGTGAAATAGTTCTCCAAAACGCTTTAAATATACGCACAGCCGTGTGATCATCTTATAAAATCGTTGAGTTCAATCCGGATTCTAAATATTCCAAACAGACCAAATTATCAAGTAATACGACCGCTTGACGCAGTGGCAAGCTTAGGCCGCTCACTGCACATGGTCGTTACGGGTTCGATTCCCGCCGGGGCAAATTTCGGAAATCCTTTTCGTAATTTGCCCTCGTCTGGGTGTCACTGGTATGGCCCCCAGCCCATTGTACGGTACCCATAGTAAAAGCGTTGCTTAGTTTAGGACCATACAGTTTGTGTGTCAGTCTGGCGATATTTAATATTATTTATTTATTTATTGACATGAAAACTATCAGAGAAGGAAAGAGTTTTGTCAAAATAGGCTGCCAGTGCGTTCCTGTCCAACTCTATCTTTGTGAGGCGTTATCGTTGCTCTCTCCTCGTGGCCTCGCGTAATGCGTTGCGCCTAGTTAGCTGCCCACCCTCCTGCCTCCCGTGACGGATCGCGTTGACTAAGGACTGAGGACGCGAAGAGGTAAAGGGAAGCGGCAGAATCAAAGGTACGCGGATTAATGGCGTGACCGTGTTTGTTTGATACACGCAATAAGGGTCACAGTGACTGTAAACAGAGGATTGTCTGTTATTGTAGCTGTTTGGGTTGATTGGTTATTCGAAAAATGAATGATTGATACTCATCAATCGCGCGAATAGTGCTCTGAAATCTTTGTTGCTTATTCTAACACACTTTGATAAAGCCTTTATCAAAGCTTGCATAGAGTTCATAATGAAGCGCAGAGTAGGTTGGTATCGATCGATACCAATTACTAAATACTAATTACTATTTACTAAATAGTACAACAACACCTAGAGCGTAGGTATAGAGTATCTAATGGATACTGAAGATCTATTCTGAATTGAATAAGCGTGGCAATAGAGTTTCTAGTCCATTGTTCTCCATAAGTATGACTATCCGGAAGATGGAAGAGTCTTTCTATACTGTAGTTTATATGAGTGAAAATATCCGAATTGGTTCTACCGAAACCTTGAAAACATCCTTCGGTCGGACCTTATTACGTCTTTATAACAATCCTTTGCCCGTTGCTTTGTACTTTGGCCTTTGATTTTTATCTATATCTACTAGTGCACAAACTACCCTTAGTTTATTTTTATTTCTGTATTTATTAATTAAACGTATCACCGTTAAATTGAATTATTATTAGGCGCACAGCAATATGGTGCGGATGGGTTCGGTGCGCCATTGTTATGCACCCCAGCGCTTGCACCCCGCGCTGGGTGCATTCCTGGGCACACGTGTGACGTAGCTGACTCGGGGTGCAAATGGAGCAATATTAAAATGAGTAAGTATTGCGTACAACGCGTACTACGTAACGTTTATATTATTTTAAATTCTAAATTAAGGCAATATTTCCGATTTAAAGCCACCTCTATTTGATAGAGTCGCTCGTTGTTAGCGGCTGTGTTAATCTACAGGGTTGTTTTTTTTAATTTGGAACGTCTGAAATCAAAGCTACGCCCACCTGACTTGACTCCGGTGATTTTCAGGTCCGTGAGGGATGAGGGACGGCGGCACTGAGGCGGGGGGTTCGCGGGAGGGGTGGGGCGGTCGTATTTCACAATTAAATTTTTCTGGCGCGATCTCGCCGAGTGTGCACGCGAAGCAACGCCGCACTCTCACTCCGTGGGGTGGGGGTCAGAGGTTCGCAAAGATTCGGAACGATCGTCGAACAAAGATAAAATATTAAAACTATTATAAACGTTACAAACCAACCTACGTTAGTAAATAGGCAATAAAAATGCATACAACTATTTTACAACTCTCTGAAATCGCGTTCGAACATCAGCTCAGCGGTCTATCACATTATTAAGACGACATCGTATTTTCTATACATTTTTGCCAGATTGATAATGGCCGTATTTCACACTCGGATACAATAAAATATATGGAAATTATCAATGTTGGGTTAACAGGCCGCTCAATGGATGCTTAATTCTCGTAGAAAAAGCATCACCTTGAAAAACTAACTCCACCACCAAACTTTGACATCCACTGCCACCTAGTTTAATATCGGAGTGGCGACGACACGGCGTCACGTGCACCGGCAAAGATACACTGACACGCACACAGACACAGGGTGGGTGTGCGTGTGTGTGTGTGACCTGACTCTGAACACCCTCGGCCTGTCATAACATTGGTCTCCAGCCCGAACTTATTAAGAACGGCTGCTATCATAACATCTTAAAGGTTTGACTAGTTTCAGTTGGCGAAATTACTTACAAAGATCATAATAACATTATGAGAAGGCACCTAAGGAGAATCTATGATATCCTGAAGGAACGTCTAGCCTGTAGCACTCTTAATCGAAGGTAATGGAAGGAAGGAGGAAGGAAATAGGTATAATATTATGTTGAAATATGGATGTAAAATATGTGTTTTGTTTTATATCACCGGTCTTTCTCAGCAACTTTATGATCCCAAACTAAGCAACATTTTGTACTATGGGTGCCATGCCTCGCCACGGAAAGCCTTTTCCCAAATTTTCCCCGGCGGGAATCAAACGCGCTACCTGGTCCAGTGAGCCGAGCAAACTACTCTCATACATTTTGCAAAACAAATTCTTTCTCTTCGCTAAGGTAAGTCGGCTAAGGTAAGTAACTCAAACAAGATAAGGTACCATTGAAGGTATCACCACCATACCATTTGAAGGTATCTTTTGCTGAGTTTGTAATTTTATAGAAGAGCGCCGGTAATATATCTGAAATTCTGTTCCTAAAGAATGTACTTAAATCAAAATGAAATATTGATTACTCATTTTTCTATTATTTTTTATTTCATTACCTTATCCTTAACTTTTTCATTATGAAAACTACTTTTGAGGCTGCTTGTAAATATTTGGAGACAATGTTTGGTCACAGATGGTAATACAGATCCGTATAATGTCCGACCCTGAGAGATATTCTATCTAAATCAATAATTCAACTGATTAAACGCAAGTGTCGTTATCAAGTGAAATTGATATCACAATAATCTACGTAGCGTATGTATTGACACGCTAAAACGAGTCTTAAAATCATCCCCAAAAATTAGGGTTGATCTGTCTCGGGCATTACACCACCTGTTACAACCCTCCCAAGCGCAACCCCTATTGGTTTGCAGATAATAAATCGTTTTCGGACACATCCAAACTTATTTTTAAAAATGTACCTTATTGTGATTCAAAAAGGTTTGAATTTATGATAGGAGAGCCAGTTGATGTTTAGTTTTAATAAAAATCCGTATAATGCGATTTAAATGTGTATAAATAAAGGTAAGCTAATAATACATGTGTTGAACAAATAATGCAGTTTGCAAATCTGTTTGCCAGTGGCGAAACGTCGTAATGGCACCGTCATCAAGACCTTTATTCGATTCTTGCTAAAATGTGCTTTCTGTCGAAATAGGTACCTACTATTAAATAAATTCAGATTCCCGTTTAATTCGCCCGTTGCCTGGAGGTATAAAGAAAGTACTGCATAAAATATTTAAATAAGCAGACTGGACTTGGCTTTTGCTTAGTTCTAAGTAGTTTAATTATAGCACCTTTTGCTTGAAATAAAACTTAAATTGCTTAGTTTAAAGTCGTTTCATTATGTCCCTTCACTCTCTGTGATCTTCATTTCTTCGACATTCTTATTCCGATCAGAGCCCTCTCTATTATATTACAGTACTTATTATTCGTTAGAGCTCAGGGTTCTGTTCTTTTCGAGCTGTATGATCTAGAAACATGCTTACCTTATTAATGTGTTACAAAGCAAACAGGTGCCTAACACTAAAATCATCATGATTTTTATATTTAACACTTTATAATTAATTGTTCTCAACCCTCGCGACAAGTGCGCGGCGCGTGCCGCGATCGCTGCGCCCGCGCAGTCATCAATTACACGCGACGAATTAGTGTCGCGCTTTGTCTGCCAACCCCAATTTGGCTTTGCTCATATAATTTTACACTTTGTTATAGTTATTTGAAAATAGATGTTAATCATGTAAGGTGTATCGTCATCATGAAACATATTTGTGAAAATCGAACATGCAAGTAAACAAACGTTCACATCCGTTGAAGGCATTTTTAAAAATTAAAAATTCTTTGGCATTATCTAAACGTTTAAATATCCTGTGACAGAGCTCTGGCCTGGCTTATGCCAAATTGTATATACTTCGTGTGACCCACTGACATTCAATTTGCTATACAATTATTTTACGTAGAAAAGAAGCTAACCATGGTAGAGCTGATCCTAAATCATAAATGCTCAAAGCGATAAAATCCAATAATTTTGATACTTATTTCAAAAGTTAATTATCGTTACGTAAACAGACTATAGGCAGAAATATAGGCATCAAATATGTAATAAGCGTAATTACCCCTAGATTAGGTCCTCCTCTCGCTTTTTATAACGAGCACTGTACATTAATATAGTATTTTGTTTATTACAATTCCAGTGCAGTCACAGATGACACGGTCGGCGCCGATCCCGCCCATCGCCTCGTCACGCTGTGTCCCATAATCCTATTACCGACATCTGTCCACAGCACACGGATTCTGACTTATTGTGCACTTGTTATCAAAAGGCTACTTGGCTTAGTTTATTCTGATACGTAATTACGCCCGCTGATAATTTGATGTTGTTGTGACAATTGATATTGGTAGCACACGGTGCAAATTGATATTTTTTTACATAACTCAAACTCAAAATTATTTTTATTCACGTAAGCCAACAAAGCATTTATGAATAGTCAGAATCTACCACTGTTTCGGAATGCTGCTTCCACTGAGATGATCCGGCAAGAAACTCAATGGTTACTCTTTTCAATGAATTACAGATGGTGTACATTCTCAGGAACAGCATAAAATAATAATATGAGCAGGCAACACCATTATCACTAAATAACGAATAGTAAATAATAATCAAATCTCACTCAGATTTAGGCATGTAAATTCAATGGGAAAGCTAGTTTAGTGTGGTGGGCATACCTACTTATACTTACATCAAATTCAATGTTTACGAACCAAAATAACAATTAATATGACAGAGGTGGATAATAAGATAATTGCTTTGGTGTGATGCCTTCCATGCTAAGTAAATGAATAGTATTTAAGGTGAAGACGCCTGTCTAGCCCGCGAAATTCAAAATTTTCGAGTATTTTTATAAACAACAAAATCTGAAAACATTTAAGACAACATTTTGTGATTTGCGACAAACACAGTATGCAGTGCGTTTATTAATACATTTATTTCACTCTAAATATTATCACGGTGGATATGATACTAGTTAATCACTAAATATACAAAAATTGCCAGATTATCTGGATAGCTGTCGTATTGAAATGTTTTAGAGTGAGTTGGATATATTAATAAATGCACTGCACACGGTCTTTGTCGCGAATTACAAAATGTGCCTTTTATTATTGTCCGATTTTGAAAAAAAACGAAAAATCCTCAAAAAATTTGAACTTCGCCGGCTAGATGGGCGCTTTAGCCTTAACGACAATGTTGTACTACTAAGTCGGAAACCAGACATGCTTGCAATACCAATGACATAGTTCGCACGTTGACGCCCGGAAGGAGAATGGCATAAATGGAGTAGAAGAGAGTAGGGTTGTACTTCCGACTCTTTCAGTCATTGTACGAATCGCAGCTATAATAGCTTATTTACGCCAATTTTCTGTGTGAGGCAGGTGCTACCTCCGGTCCGCCGGGGCGTCTCGGAGCATTTCCCATGGTCCCGGGGCGCCCCTCTGCATGGCGGAGGGTGGTACACCGTTGGTTGTTAGTGGGTATACTGCGCCCTACAGGTGCAAGGACTCCCACATACTCCTCTCGTCTCCCCCGAGGCGTGACCCATAAAGGGTTTTCCAAGGAAAAAAAGAAAAAAAAAAAGCTTCTACCTCCGTCAAGCCAACCCGATATGAGCTGTAGTCAGTCGGCTACAGCTTGGCTCCTCCACCGTACATGGCTACACGGTGCACATTGTTTTTTTATTGTTTTTTATTAAATAGATTGTGCATAAGTGTGCTCAATCTGCCGCGTCTCCTCTGACTTAATCAGAGACCTTGGTATTACTTTTATTTATTTATAGACATTTCTCGTTATCCATACCGCAATGCTTGAAAACCAAAGTTTTCAATCAGTGCGTCCTACCAGTCATGACCTACGGAGCCGAGACGTGGACACTCACGGTAGGGCTGGTCCACCAGTTTAAGGTCGCTCAGCGAGCTATGGAAAGAGCTATGCTCGGAGTTTCTCTGAAGGATAGGATTCGCAATGAATACATCCGACAGAGAACCAAAGTTATCGACATATCTCAAAGAATTTGCAAGCTGAAGTGGCAGTGGGCTGGCCATATCTCGCGAAGAACCGACAACCGCTGGGGTAAACGTGTTCTTGAGTGGAGACCTCGACTCGGCGCGTAGTGTAGGACGCCCTCCGACCAGGTGGGATGACGATCTGCGAAAGACTGCAGGCAGATGCTGGATGCAACAAGCTGAAGATAGGGCGTTACGGCGCTCATTAGGGGATGCCTATGTCCAGAAGTGGACAAGTATAGGCTGATGATGATGAGACATTTCTTATTTTAATATAATAATTTTCGGTTTCCATTCAAATTCAAATTCAAATCATTTATTTTGTTTAGGCCTACGGGGGCACTTACAAATTGTCAATTTACATATTTTTTTCCTTATATCTACAACCGGATCGGAACGCGACCTCGACTGAGAAGATCCGGCAAGAAACTCAGCGGGCTTGTCTTTTTACATGTCATTTTTTTTTTTTATCGCCAGTTGCTTATTTTCAATAATTACAAATGGTAGTACTTAGATATTAATATAAATATTAAAATAGCTCCAGTGTGTTGCCTTTTGATGCTATCAAGAATTATACAAATAATTCGGACTAGTAGGGCAAGACACGCTACGCTTTGACATTATTATTGACTGTAGAGATGTGAGCTGCTTAGTCACAAGCTGATTTATCATATGATCAATTTTAGATAAATTGCATGATATTTCAAATGTTATATTATTATATTATATTCTATCCATTGCGGCATAAAACTTAAATCGTGTATTGTAAATCAGCACCCATTTTAGAGTAGGTGCATATTGGTTGACTTTACCTATTTTCTTTAAAGACAGTACTTGTTACTTACTAAAACTCTACGCTGAGGTCTGGGTGGCAGGGAAGTCGGGTCTTCCTAGAGTGACCCCTTCTCCGGCACGTCTTAGACTACTGTAGCCTAAAGACAATCAGTATTTAATTTATTTTTTTACTCGTACTATGTCTAATTATTACTTGTAAAAACTCATGTTGGTCACGCGTGTAACTTATTAATTATATTCGCATTTGCGAATCGTTACATTTCATAGATTATAGATTCATACATAGACATAGATTTCATATAATACATAAGATTGACAAAGCATGCTTTCTCGATGACGATACGATGACGTTAGACGTTGTGTGAAGTCGTACCGCGAGTTTATACGTTACGTCCGGACGTACTCCGTACTCCGGAGTAGGTAGTCGTCAAAACAAATATACTAGTATTTGTGACGTAAATTTTTAGATCTCCGTGTGGCAGATAAACTAGCTGTCAGCAGTTAGTAGATGTAATCCTTACTATCCTTATTAAAATTATAAATGCGAAAGTAACTCTGTCTGTCTATCGCGCTTTCATACCAAAACTACTGAACCTATTAAAACGATGTCGCAGGCACAGCTAGTCTGAAATAAGATTAATGTTAGTGAGTAGGTCAACTGTATAATCCTGACTCTACTTACTCTATTATTAATCTCCATCGCACCAAGATCCGTCCACTTCATGTTTAATCATGAAGAAATCTACCGTCTTCGTGGAAACTCATTTTGAACGCAGATCTCATTTAAGTAATTTTATTTCAATAAAATTAACTGCGACGGATTAATAAAATGCTAATCGCGAGCTCTTCACACTTCTAAGCGATAACTTATTAAATACCAGTCTTTTCCCGCAGCTTCACTGGCGTTGTTTTGGATAATATCCACAAGTGCCTACCCAGTCCAATTATAACCAAAAACCTTCCAGGTGACCCCATTAGAAAAAAACATCAAAATCAGTCAAGGCGTTTTGAGGAGAAGGATTACGAACACACTCACATCTGAATTTTATACATAAAGATTATAATTAGAGTGTAAAACGAGTATATAAAATATGTAGCTAATATCTTCTAATTATAATAACACCCATTTTATTGATTATGGTGTCAATGGTGCAAATACAGTTCAAGCGAATTTCTATTGTCCTCAAATATCGACTATACTAGGTGAAACAAAAAGGGTATACAATTTTTTTTGCAACTTAACTTTGTAAATCTCAAACTATCGGCTTGGTGGGACAGTTGAAGTACTATTAAAGGTTTTATAGACTTGTGAAATCGATCAACAGCTGTATTCCTATAACACCTTTTGTTTTTCAAGTTCCCTCTAAAGCTGATGGTTTTAGAATTACAAAGTTAATTACAAAGTATTGAAAAAAAAAGTATACCCATTATGTTTCACCTTGTATACTAATTTTTACACATCTAATAGTACTTACATTATGAACCTAAAACCCGAGCCACTTTTCAAGCAAGTGTGTTGAAATTTCTTCATGCATTACAATCATGAAACAATACAGTTAGTAAAATATAAGTTTGCATACTTACAAATAAAATCGACTAAACTACAAAAAAAAATTCTTACCACAGTATAAAGAGGTGATTATTATTAAATTTAAAATCATAAAATTGGCAATTAACTTTGAATAATCAAAATACGTTAACCGGAATAAAAATTAAGTTAAATAAAAATCAGATTTTTTTTAATTAAAATATTATATGACATGCACCAGGGCTGCACTCGCCGCAAATCAAATGGTGGCTGTTTTAACGGCTTAATACTGTCACTAAGTGTATGAATTATTTATTAAGTATAGCCCTGACAGTGGGAACTCGCGCGTTGGGGATGTAATGACTTTGTCACTGCGGTAATTATGATTATTTATGCGCTGGAAGTTGCAAGCACTGATAACCACGTATGGAACAATGAGCTATTCATATAAGATCTATTTATTGCAATTTTTTAAATAAAAAATATAAAACTAATCACATCAAGTGGTAATAACACAAACATCCAAACATAATTCCCAAATTTATGAAACCTATAGTACTGTTCATTAATAGCAATATATCTAAATATATATAACTCAAAGGTGACTGACTGACTGACATAGTGATCTATCAACGCACAGCCCAAACAACGACGGATCGGGCTGAAATTTGGCATGCAGGTAGATGTTATGACGTAGGCATCCGCTAAGAAAGGATTTTGATTAATTCTACCCCCAAGGGGATAAAATAGGGGATGAAAGTTTGTATGAAACTTTGTGAATTTTAAACCAATCGGGCTGAGACTTTGCATGCATAAAGCTACTATGACGTAGACATCCCCTAAGAAAGGCTCAAAATTCCACGCGGACGAAGTCGCGGGCTCAGCTAGTTTATATATAATACTACGTAGATTACGGCACCATTAGAATATTTTATTAATATTTTTTATTAAGCAATATGGGACAGTATTCCATCCGCGATAAAGTTCATTTTTTATTTGTGAAACGCAGTTTTTCCCGGGAGTTTAAATCTAGAACGGAATGCAGTTGCCATGATAATGGTTTTCCGTGGATAATAATAATTGTCAAAGGAAACGCTTTGTGATAAAGCGCTCTAGAAATGTGCTGACAAGGAGATTCAATTTCATTTTCTCAAACGCTTTAAGCACCTACCTAGTTTGAAACTTGAGCTGTATTAAGTACAGAAAACACTATAAGATGGGCAACGGATAGCGATCTAAAGAGTTATTACTCGTATATTATATAAAGTTTTACAGAAATCTTTCATCTTTTATTGTCAGGCCGACCTCTATTCTCTCTTATTGCCTCTTTATCCAATAAAGGTATGTTATTATTGAGTACCAGTTATGGTTACAGTTTTATTATACTCACTGGCATTCACTCGTGATTCCGCCTGTGAGGTACTTCGAGATATAGCCAGAAATAATTTTCGGAATAGGACTAGTAGTTACAAACCTACTTACAAACAATTACCTCTTTATAATATTAGTAAAGATTCATTTTTACGAACTCTTGGCACAGTGGTTTGAGCGTAGGCCGCTCGGTTCACTGCACCGGTGATTGCAGGTTCGATTCCCATCGGGGCAAATTTCGATAGTGACATTTTCGTAATTTGCCCATGTCTGGGTATCACTGGGATCGCCCCCAGTCCATTGTACGGTACCCCCATACTATAAGCGATGCTTGGTTTGGGACCAAACAGTTGGTGTGTCAGTCTGGGGATATTATTACTATTATTTTATTCATAGCTACCCTATTCAAGATTGTCCTGAAACCCGACAAAACAGACGCACATCGTCGCCGCGTGTCGCCACCGGTCGTGCTGTTTGCACGCGCCCTTAAGCCCTGACCGACGTCGTTCGCCACTAAATGTCAACCGGCGCGATTGATAAGTCGGCCGGTGCGAGCGTGCCCTTGTTTGCCGAGGATACGTTTTATTGCTCCGTGGGATGTCGTTCATTGTTGCTCATTGTTGCTCGTTGCAAACGTATGGGGAAAGTATTATTTTTCTGTGTGACTTTAGTGTTTGGTAAATAGTAGTTTTAGAATTACTATTTATCTACATTGTGTGGGAAATAATCATGAAATAGTGTCATGGAAATGTTACTAGCATTATTTCCAGGGATAGTATGAATTTGTAAACCTAACATATAAAGTTTTGTTTCCAAAACGCAAGGGAAACTCTGCATAAACGCAAAAGGGACCTGCCGAACGGGTAGGTACATATCGTTTCCGTGCGGTTTGTTTGTTTAGTAACTGATATCTCTGCGAAGGCAACATACTGGAGCTATTAAATATTGATATTAATATCTAATACCCTTTCTCATTATCATACTAATGTTATAAATGCGAAAGTTGGTGAGTGTAGATGTATGTTTCATGTTTGTTACTCTTTCAGGCAAAAACTACTGAACGGATTTGGATGACATTTGGAACACGGATAGTTTATAACCGGGATTAACACATAGGATAATCCCGATTTTTTGAAGTTAAATACTATCCGGACGAAGTCTTTGGGCACAGCTAGTTTTAACTATATTAGTAACTGGCAATTAAGTATAAATGAAAATGTAAAAAGACAAGCCCGATGAGTTTTTTGCCGGATCTTCTCAGTCGAGGTCACGTTCCGATTCGGTTGTAGAAATAAGGAAAACAATTAAATTTACAATTTGTAAGTGCCCCCATAGACCTAAACTAAATAAACGCCTTGACTTTGACTTTCTTTCTCAGCTCAATGTCTAATGACCATCATACAGCCGTAATAAAAAAAATATTACTGAGTAACCATGAGCTTGCAATTTGCTTTTGCACTGACAGCGACTTATAATGCCGTCTTTATTTTGTGCACTCTAAAAATAGAGACAACAACATAAATCGGTGTGAATGTTTCGCCAAAGTTTGATATTCTCAATGGGCTGTGCGTTCGTAAATACACTGAGAGACCTCATAGTAATGTTTGCGAATACAGGCGGTAATTTTATATTGCATTGGAATCAATTCTGACTTCTAATTACAAGTAATTGGAAGCCAAAATCTATACCGTTCTGTACGTTGACACGCGTATTGGCATATGATATGGAGAGGTGGGTGTTGGTCCTTAGGGAAGGCAGTTAAGGTGAAGGCGCCTGTCTAGCCCGCGAAATTCAAAATTTTCGAGTATTTTTATAGTTTATCCAAAATCTGAAAACATTTAAGACAACATTTTGTGATTTGCGACAAACACAGTATGCAGTGCGTTTATTAAGACATTTATTTTACTCTAAATATTATCACGGTGGATATGATACTAGTAAATCAATAAATATACAAAAATTGCCAGATTATCTGGATAGCTGTCGTTCTTGAAATGTTTTAGAGTAAGTTGGATATATTAATAAATGCACTGCACACGGTCTTTGTCGCGAATTACAAAATGTGCCTTTTATTATTGTCAGATTTTGAAAAATTTCTAAAAAACCTCAAAAAAAATGAACTTCGCGCGCTAGATGGGCGCTTTAGCCTTAATGAGTCTATGTCTTCAGTCAACTTAATAGATGGATTAGAAGTTCACAATACACACACAGTACACATCGAACATTAATTAATCGTTTCTTACACAGATAGGGCACCTGTACAAACAGGTAGGTACATCACTATTCACTATCAACCCTCGTCTGCAAACAGTGCTGCGCCGCGCCCGCTGATAGCGGGTTATCGATGAATATCCCATTGACGTGTTTAGGATGTCCGATTGATTACAATGTCGTGCGAACAAATATAGAGGAAGAAACAAATTGTTTAAAATAATATATGAAGCTGTGATAGCCGATTGGTTAAAGCACGCGTCTTGCGGGTACCAGGTCTTGGGTTGAAACCCCGGCTCGCACCTCTGGATTTTTAGAAATCTATGTGGGAATCATAATTTCTATATGATTATTACTTGCTTACGGTGAAGGAAAATATCGTGAGGAAACCTGAATGTCTTAGAAGATCTAACCAATTTTCGAAAGACGTGTGAAATCCGCCAACCTGCACTAGGCCAGCGTGGTGGATTATAGCCTGAATCCCCCTCGTGTTGAGGGCAGGCCTGTGCCCAGGAGTGGGACGTCAAAAAGGGCTAAATTATTATTTTATTATTATTAATATATAAATGACAGAGATTTATTCTTCATAAGCACTTAGCAATAAAGAGGATCCCTTTATTGCTAAGTGATTTTGAAGAAGTGCAGTTAGTACGCATTTACTTTTTATAGGTTTTTTTCATGTTATTTTTAGGAAACGAAAAACGAAATACACCAAAGCTCGAAAATAAATAATTTTTATAACGCGAGACTGACACACCAACCATACGGTCCCAAACTAAGCAACGCTTGGACTATAGGTATCGTACGAGGAACTGGGAGCAATCCCAGTGACATCCAGGCCTGGGCAAATTACGGAAAGGTCATTTCCGAATATTACCTCGGAGGGAATCGAACCTGCAACCACCAGGTGCAGTGTCCGACCAGCCTACGCTCAAACCACAGCGCCAAGCGGTCGTCAAGACCGCTTGGGGCTGTGGTTTGAGCGTATAGTTATATCTAGGCACTGATCAGAACTAACGTTGGCTGCATGTAATTAAATTTTAATATTTTATTTTAAGCAATACTAAGCGTTGTAAGTAAATTATAAAATACTGTTTCACGTCACAGTTCCTGTTTCAAAGGGGTACAATTTAAATTAAGAGCAATCGAGGCAGTGTTGAACCTTCCTTTATCAAAGTGTTGAACACATTCTTCAGGGCGTCTTTCCCCGTGTCACCTTTCTTGACGCGCGAACCAATCTAGATTAAGCAGGTGCATTCTTTATCTCAGCGAATGTTAGCTGTACATCTAGCTGATATTAAAAACTACAAGATGTTTCCCCGATCTTTTGTCAGATGGTAGTTCTGCCCCGGTCGGGCGAGCCTGTTTGTAAGATGTAGTCAATTATAAAACCCAGTACCAAAGGTATAGGTATAGGTATAGGTATAGGCAGTGTGCACCCATATTTGCCAAAGGTACTTTGGTCCCAATGAAATAGAGGGTGAGCCTATATTCATTATACGGGGCTGATTTTCCCTAAATGCATGGCGGATTCGGCCTATGTTCTCCACTCTGGCCTAGCGCGGGCTAGCGAACTTCACAAGTCTTTTTGTGTGGGTATCAAATAGATTCAGAGGCATAGCCACTTCAATAGTACCTAGTAAGTATACCTTCGTATTTAATTAAAAGGAAGATTCTTATTTAAAATAAAGCATTTACATTCACTGAGATATCCTCCCTTTAAAATAGTCCTCATAAACGCTGCCAAAACGTATTATCATAATGTTCTCGTATCATTAACCCCAGTACGAGTCGCAAGTCTGATCGCATCGCTATTGACAAAGAGACAAGTGGCAAGTGCCAATATAGATGGTATCAGCGGCGCGCGCGCGTTCCCACGCGTGCCTGGTGCGTGTGCGCTGCCGCCGCGCCGCGGGCGGGTTATCCTCTACCTGTAGAGATTATGTAGGGTAGAAGCGTACTTTATGAGTGAAGGTATAATATACCTGTACCTACTCGTTAGTTTAACTGCCTGTCTATAGGACGACATATCATAAGATCCTAGATGGCGAGTGTCTTTTTGACTAGTAAAGGCCCTTTACTGTTACAATACACCCCATCCTATAGAGAAGACTATGGCTAAAGGGCTGTCCATCTTTACGGAAAATTTGTTTTTTTTTTTAATTCTCAGTACATTCATGACAATAATTTTTAAAATTCTGAGACAAAAATTATCTGCGTTGCGACCATCCAGCCTACTCTTAATTTACGACTAAAATATGACCCACGCGATTTCTATAATATACTCATCATAGGCATAATATTAAATAAATCTAAAATAAATAATTTTTGTCTTTGATCAAACGTTTCCTATTATTTAAAATGCGAAATATCCGAATGAATCTTTGCATGGGAACACAATGCTGGGCAATAGTGACGCGCACACCCCTCTATTTGTACTCGTTTGATAAATTTTATCTGATAGCTTTGTTGCAGATTAAATAAAGCGGAGTCGGTCTTGTAAAACTAATCTATTGCCATGACTATTATTTTATAATAGTAGTCTAATACAGAAAATAACCTCTAATGGCCATTGAATTTAAATTTCGTCTTCAAGTTGAATTAGTACTCCTGTCGCTTCTTTCCATTAATTCCTTATGTTTCTAAAAAAACAGATTTCATGAAAATAAATAACTTTCACGCATTGTGTGATACACGTCACACACCGATACCGCTACTAAATTGTTCCAATACACACATTATCCTTTGTCATTTGCAACTGGTTACAAGACTGAAAGAGTAATACTCACTATACATACGTAGTACTCGCATGAAAAAAAATAAAATGTGTTCAATTAACTTGCAAGTACATGGAACATTTTCAAGAATAAAAAAACGTCGTTGGTTGGCCGAGCCAATGAAATACAATATTATAGTAGGTAGGTATCTACTACAATAGATACCTACGTACCTACCTCATGTGGTATGTCAGCGCGAGGTCCCAGATCTCGGCCCGTACAATATACGGCGACGATTTGGAGCTTTAGAAATAGCGATTTAGAATAGGATTTTTCACAATAATAATGACATGAAAAATTTTATCAATGATATATGAAGTCGCTTATAGAGTTAGGTAGAGCTACACTATTGTTCAAATTCAAATTCAAATCGTTTATTTTGTTTAGGCCTACGGGGGCACTTACAAATTGTCAATTTTACATTTTTTTTTTCTTATATCTACAACCGGATCGGAACACGAGCTCGACTGAGAAGATCCGGCAAGAAACTCAGCGGGTTTGTCTTTTTACATGTCATTTTTTTTTTAATCGCCAGTTGCTTATATTCAATAATTACAAAGGGTAGTAGATATTAACATAAATATTATAATAGCTCCAGGCACTCTTGTACAGGCATACTTCAGTGATAGTATAGGTTTCAAAAACAATGGCCGCGACCATATTTATATTATGATAAATACCTAGACTGTAGTTGTTGCTGCTACAGCAATTCTTTACAGACGTGCACCAGCACCACTTTTGTTGCACAAAATAAATAATGTTTATATTGTTAGGAGGTTTATTTTTATTTTTACGCCTATATTACCCATCAACATGACCTGCAAAGTACAACCACTGGGACCAGAGTCAAGAGCAAACCCATTTTTAACAACAGCCGTTTTCGTGGCCTCGTCATATTGGCACTAGAGGTGCCCCCCTCCACCCGATAGCCCCTCGGTTGCCGGAGCAACTACTCTGTTCACATCTATAAGGAGGTATACTCGTACCCTTGGTATACCAGATAAACCAATTTGGAGGACTGCTTTAAATACATAGTAAATAAATAAATTACTTTGCATTTGGCTCCTTTTTCTACATAACACCTTAAATTTATACATTTCTTATTGCTCCTTGATTAAGGTCATAATACACCATATTGCCACAGTGCAGGTCAACACACTCGAACAAATAGCGATATATATTGCTTCCACGTGACGCGCGTTCCGACGCACTTTGACCCGACCCATGACTTACGGTAGTACAGATATTATTAATGAAAAATTGTTGGTTTGATCTATGTGTTTCAAATAATTTAGATACTTTAAGTATACACACATCGACATACTAGGTGATACAAAAAGGGTATACTATTTTTTTTGCAACTTAACTTTGTAAATCTCAAACTATCGGCTTTGTGGGACAGTTGAAGTACTAAAGGTTTTGTAGACTTGTGAAATCGGTCAACAGCTGTATTCCTACAACACCTTTTGTTTTTCAAGTTCCCTCCAAAGCTGATGGTTTTAGAATTACAAAGTTAAGTTTTGAAAAAAAAAGTATACCCATTATGTGTCACCTTGTATACAACATCTATCTACAGGGTGACGTTTCATTTCATTTTCACTTCTTCGCTTTGAGGAGCCGGCACCCAGCAGAAGGGAAGACTAATTGTAAGTCAGTGACCAGCGAATATTTGCTCACTCCTGGCAAATGTTTGCAGACCCATCGTACTGTCAAGATTGACCACTCAGGGTTGTCAATCATAGCAACTGGTCAATAGCGGAGCGCCGCGGGCGATCAATCGCCTACCACCCCTGATCTCTGCTACTGAATAAGAAGTTATATAAACCAGAAGGTCGATTTTTGCTAGCGGTATATTTAAACCAGAAGGTCGTTTTTTTGCTAGCATACATATTTGAGTTGTACTCTACTTCGCAACGTACCTAAAGGAGTCTATAGCTGCAGACACTTACCCTCGAACTGCTCCAGGGAGTAAATATTTATTTATTACTAGCTGTGCCCCCCGACTTCGTCCGCGTAGTATTTAACGTAACAAAAATGTCGGGATTATCGGCATTAAAAGTATCCTATATGTTAATCCCAGTTATAAACTATCTGTGTTCCAAATTTCATTCAAATCCGTTCAGTAGTTTTTGCGTGACGGAGTAACAAACATACATACATACATCCACACTCACAAATTTTCACATTTATAATATTAGTAGGATTCTTATTATGGTTTATAGATTCTAGTAAGCAATGCCGACCGCCCAGAATATATAGGCGAGCCTTTATATGATAACAATTATTCATAATAATTACAGTCTCTATCCTACTAATATTATAAATGTGAAAGTTTGTGAGTGTGGATGTATGTATGTATGTATGTTTGTTACTCCTTCACGCAAAAACTACTGAACGGATTTGGATGAAATTTGGAACACAGATAGTTTATAACCGGGATTAACATAAAGGATACTTTTTATCCGGATAATCCCGAAATTTTTGTTACGTTAAATACTACGCGGACGAAGTCCGTGGGCACAGCTAGTAATCCATAAAAGTGTATTTATATCCGACTTGTGACTTTTGAGGAAATAAATGTATCTGTGTTAAAAACAAATGCCTAATTTTTGTTCAACAAATATTGTAAACTCTATGAATAGTACTTTACTGCCATATTGTATATCGCCAATACCCCACAAAACAACACATGAAATACAAATGATTACGCCGGTGTAACAATTAAACTGGTATAGGAGTCAGCTCAAACGGAAACATTTAATCATCGTGTGATATACACACCCTTGCCGATGGTGGTAGGGTGACTCTGTAATGTGTATTCAGGACAACCCGAAAATTTAAAATGTTTGCCTATTGTCATAGTACCTATGTATTTTTTTACTGCGCCCACTTACTTCAATTATGGTAAGCTAGCAGTTAGCCTGCTAACATTCATTATCCGTATTATTATACGACGAGTCCTAGTAGATAAAGAAATGTTTGATTACACTAACGCAAACGTGGGGGTAAACCTCAACTAACTTTCTAGACTGCGCTTGTTATTTAATCAACTAAAAAGTTTACTTTTTTAAATATGCAAACTTAATATATTCTTAGGTCAATATTCCTCGTGGTAACCCGACAGTGTTATCCCCACCAGTCTGTAAGAAGCGTGCCGTGTTTTTTCGCCAGTAATCTAGCGCTCAATCCTGTGGGGGTGCGCCGGCCCAGCGTGACGTCACATGACGTCATAAACCGAGCAAAATTAAAAAGTTTCGCAGCTGGACGCACCAGACAATGAAGGGATTTCTAGCAAAGTCTTTACTGTGTGTATAAAGTGTTATGGAAAAGATTTTGCGAAGCATTATTAGATTTAAAAGAAGGGAGTTACGAGCCAATGTGGCGCCGACTTTAATACGTCATCTAATATGTACGTGGAGGAATTAATAACCATGGACCATAGTCGGTGACAGACCGGAGTCGAACAACGTACAGTCAACAAACTCGACGCTTGATCACCTTAATGTTGCATTTTGTGTGCAGTGACCAGCAGCAACCTGCGGTTAGCATGTTCATAAAACAATTAAAACAAATGGCTTTCCAAAAAAAGGGCTTTAGTCTCATTGGACTCCTTTCGTCTCATTGGACAACAACATAATGGGCGAGGCAAACTATCATTACAGCCTGCAAGCGAAAAGTGTTTAAAACTGATCAAGCGTCAACTTTGTTGATGGTACTAACAAGACAAAAAAGAATGATTTTTTCTTAATTTTCAGATGTTGTTTCAGGGGCTATCCCTGGATAAAACTGACGCAATAGTTGTGTTCACAACTATACAGTGATTTGTTGCGTCCAGAGCACACCGGGCAACCACGCTGCGAGCAACCAGTTATGACATTTAAAATTGATAACACGTCAAGTTGCAGATTGCAGTTTGGTCCCGATCCAACTGTTTGAAATTGTATTTTCTTAGTTGTGTGCAAATCAAATCGCATAAAAGTGGAAATTACATTCTAAAGTACAACGGCTAAAATTAATATACAATATAGACCAACTAAACAGGTGTCGTCTCCGTCAAAATACGAACAATAGCCCCCACTGTTTACATCGAGGGCAATAGTTTTGAGTTAAATCGCGGCACGCGGCGGCCGCGTGACCCGCGCCCCTCTCTGCCGGGGGGTGGTCGCCTGCCAATTGATATTGGTACATTGGGGCTGTTACCGCCGTTTCTAATCTGTGAAATGTATCATGGGAAATTAGACGTATAATGTTGATTGATAAAAGGTTGGCCTGTTGATGTTCGGCGTTCGATGAATCAGCATCCCATTTTATCTACTTCGGTTTCGTTTGTCCTTCAATAATTAGCACCGGACGCTGATGAGGATGACACGAGGACGTGTCTCAGAAATATTTATTTATTTATCAATATAAGTTATTCTTACTTGTTGCGTTACTTGTAATTCAACGTATTCCTTGCAGGATGTGATAGAAGAGCTAAAATGCAACAACTTGAACTAAATCGCTTTGTTATACGAAATGAAATATTTTTGTATGTCAGAGAAAGAGAGCCGAGTGTTTAGTATTCTTACCTACTCTATCTACTAACAACTACCTACAAGTCATTAAGCGCTACAGTCCTTAAAACTTCCTTTTATGGTTCATCTCTAATTTTCTCTATTCCTGTATGTTTTTCTTAGTGCAATGTTTTACTTTTACAGTATAAAGTGAAAATGTACAATGTGTTTTATGTATCAAAATCTCCCTCAAAATCAACCACACAAATATAAAACACTTAGCTTATGCTGGAAATGATCCCTGATATTGCAGGTGACCGTATCTACATGAAGTAGGTCATATGCCCTGACAAAAAAAAATGTTAATTGAGACAAGACAGCCAATGCAATGACTTATATATCGTAGAATTAACTGAGCAAAACGTAGCTCACTACGTGATATATGATTTCTCTTATCCATAAGATACAATAGTCTGTCCCAGAGACCCCGCCGGATTATTCCCAAAACCCTAATATCTGCTGCATCCCGTTCTCATTATTTCATTGTTTTATTTTATCGTGTTCTCTCCCTCTGCGAGCGGTCAGACGATGATTTTGAGGGAGTTTGTTTCGTGTTCATTGCCTTTGCCATCGGAAATGTTTCTTCTTTTCGTTTTACACAACTCAGGTCAAACTGTTATTGGTTGTGAAATTGTACAGTTATTTTTTATTGTATCGTCTGTTAGCAATTCGTGGGTGAAAAGGCTGGTACGTAATCTTTTAGTCAGCTTTATTTCTGAACAGTACATCTTTGTGATCTGTTGGTATTTTTATTTTGACGTTAATAACGCCGCCAGATCCGTAGCATTCTGGTGCTATTAACATCCGAATAAAACTTACTGATAAGGAGCAGTGATAGCCGATTGGTTAAGCACGCGTCTTCAAACCCCGGCTCGAACCTCTGGAGTTTTCTAAATCTATGTGCGAATCATAATTTATATATGATCATCACTTGCTTACGGTGAAGGAAAACATCGTGATGAAACCTGCATGTCTTAGAAGATTTAACCAATTTTCGAAAGACATGTGAAATCCGCCAACCCGCACTAGGCCAGCGTGGTGGATAACGGCCTGAATCCCCCTCGCGTTGAGGGGAGGCCCGTGCCCAGGAGTGGGACGTCAAAAAGGGCTAAAATGATTAATTATTTGATGAGATAAAAATCTATAGAGATTTTTAAGTGGTAAGTAACAGTACTTACCACACCTTTCTTTTCCTTTCTGCACTATGCGAATCATTTTACAAGTATATAGGTAATATTATGATTCATATTTCATCATCAAATCTGAAATGCAATTTTGCGCTGAAAAATTCTATTCATCCCGTACTATGGATGCTTACGATACTACTCATATTTTTCAAGTACTACAGGCATCGAGATCGGATATTTTCGGGGTACGATGCACCCCTATGAAATTCCACAATGTATCAGGATTGCTTTATGTTTTATTTATCCTTTTTTAAAACGGTTGTGTTATTCTTTTTTCTGTATTTCGCTGTGTAGGTAAGTACATAACGTTTCTCGCTCCAACGTGGGTCGCAACATCATTGAATCCAGTGTCATTTTTCCCATGATTTTAACTGAGAAAAAAACGAAAACATTATTTTGAAAGCTCCTTGTACTCTATCCTTTATGTATTTTTACTTCACGTTTTTTCATCAGTTTTCGTCGTAAGTAAATAGCTTTCCTTTTAACGTAAATATTTTCGCTCGAGGAAGCCTTGCAACAACGTCAATGGAATTCAGTATTTACGTAGTTACTAGTCTCTTTATAATAAGTAAGATCTATTGGGTCACCTACCTCGAAATCCAATACTATTTAATAATCTCCTTTGTAAAGAGATAATAATGATTAATGCTGTAGGCGCTGTAGCAGCGGGACTCACTTATCCTACTAATATTTTGTGAGTGTGGATGTATGTATGTATGTATGTTTGTTACTCCTTCACGCAAAAACTACTGAACGGATTTGAATGAAATTTGGAACACAGATAGTTTATAACCGGGATTAACATATAGGATACTTTTTATCCCGATAATCCCGAAATTGTTGTTACGTTAAATACTACGCGGACGAAGTCCGTGGGCACAGCTAGTCCTACTAATATTATAAATGTGAAAGTTTGTGAGTGTGGATGTATGTATGTATGTATGTTTGTTACTCCTTCACGCAAAAACTACTGAACGGACTTGGATGAAATTTGGAACACAGATAGTTTATAACCGGGATTAACATATAGGATACTTTTTATCCCGATAATCCCGAAATTTTTGTTACGTTAAATACTACGCGGACGAAGTCCGTGGGCACAGCTAGTATTCAATAATTTCAAATATGAAGTAATGAAAATTGTTTTATTACAATTATATTACCTTTCCTTTGATGTATTTTATGGCTTTTTCAGCGATATACCCTATCTCAGCTGATTTCAAATAAAAGATCTGGCTCGGTAACTCAGTAAACGCGTGGTTAGTCTGGATTTAAATGCAAATAATTACAAATGTTAGTTATCCTACTAATATTATAAATGTGAAAGTTTGTGAGTGTGGATGTATGTATGTATGTTTGTTACTCCTTCACGCAAAAACTACTGAACGGATTTGGATGAAATTTGGAACATTGATAGTTTATAACCGGGATTGACATATAGGATACTTTTTATCCCGATAATCCCGAAATTGTTGTTACGTTAAATACTACGCGGACGAAGTCCGTGGGCACAGCTAGTGATAACATAAATGACTAAATTAATTGTTTTGGACTATAAAAACAGGCGATTTTTCAACAAAAAATATCTTCTGCTTGCATTTACTTTAACTTTAAATGCAATAATTTGATAGTATATTTATCTCAGATCATAACTATTTATTATATTTAAGTACAAAGAACAAAGAAATTCTGCACCAAATTACATGAAAGTCCGTTGAGCTTTCACATTTATTAGTATGAAGTATAACATACCTATATAGTATATATTCATACAGCTTTCTAATAATAGATTAAGTTATAACGGGGTAACATTAGCCCGAGAGTTTCTATATTCCCACATAAAGTTAATCCCAGCGCGTTAGGGCTGAGCCGCGGTGGGCGCCGCGGATTTCCGTTTCATTAAGATTTATTATATATTTAAAAAAATAACGTTCGACGTGCAGGTCTTGACAGCGGGAGCAGCCTCCGAAGCTTACGGCTGTTTAACGGGACATAGAATAATCTGTAGGTATATAATAACAGTATAGAAATAACCTCTATACTCCGAGATTACCTTGGTTGAATTTATCAAAGGTTACTCGTATATTGCTCATTTATTTTGATACATAATATGAAGTGTAGGAGAATCCGTTTGCTGTCTTTGTGAGGCAGGTCCACTCAGGTCTTGTGGCAATACGTCTAGTGATGGTAACCTGGGCTGAACCATTATCAAACAACAAACAGACTTTGAAAAACATAAAAAATGTGAAATATTAAATATATATATATATTCCTTATTCCCCTCATGGGACATGACGACATTTTAACGATAGGTAGGAATTTCCTGTTACTTATCAAGAAATAATATTTTGGTACTTTTAACATTACTTTAATAGGACAGGATAAATCCTGCAGTCATTTTTTGCGATTAAATTAGTGCGGGTTCCAAGATATCTTAGAATTTCCCCGGGTTTCGTCGAGGGTCAAACCTCGGCATCATCATTGGAAACCATTGTCAATCCGGGCTAACAGGAGTATTAGTGGTGGGAGTGTGTCCGATAAAAAAGGAAAGGATTAAATCAATTGAAGTAATAATTATTATTTCTTTGGACGGGATAGACCTATTGGATATCTGCTACTACAAACAAAATATTCTCAGTTCAAGAATGGGAAGTAAAATATAAGATGAGTACTCTATATGTATATTATTTGGATTATAACCGTACCTACTAACGTTCTGACTTCGTTATTCACGTGATGAGATAGCGAGTCAGTGAGTCAGTGAGATAGTGGTTACGCTTTCATATTACATATTATATGATTTATCAACCTCTACTAAAGACGCAATTGCGGTGGGTCGTGTCTGTTCTAATATTCTACTCTACAACGAAATACGGCCCTGTGTTTACGATGGGGGAAACTGGTCCCTTTTCGCATAAGATTCTGCATGAGACACACAAAATCCATCTTTATCTTTGGTGTCTAAAGTTGAGAGTAGCTTGAGGGTGTGAAAACAGTCGGAATTTTCCGTATCGAAGGCACGTGTGGTTCGCGTCCTTTATTGAAGATCGCGCCCCTCCCACGCGGGAGGGAAACGAAATACCACCTGCCCTAAATACGCACCCCCCACTTTATTGGTATGCAAAAACGTCAGTGGGGCCAACAGTGGCATTGGGTTTATTGAAAGGCTGTGAATTTGGTATGGTCCTTAGGCTAAGCTTTTGAGACTACTATTTGTATGAAAGTTACTTTTGTAACATCAACCACGGGTCTAGCTAGTGTTTCATATTCCAGTCCAAAGTAAATGGAAAAAACGTTAAGTATCCTATGGCCTATGATTTGAGGATTACAAGAGTTATCTGATAGCTCATAAGTCACAATTGAAGCACGACTATAAAAGAGTCCGGAAACATATGAGGTCTCATAATGCACGATGTTTTGCATGGCGATATAAAATTATCTTATGGGTTTCCTCTTAATAGCTGACCTTAGATCAATAGGTACCAACAACACATAGACATGTTTATTAGATTTTTTTGTAGATCTTCATTTGAACTTTTAAAAAAGCACCATGCAAATTATTACTAAAATAACACCTCATACTATTTTGACATACCTATATCTGTATCTATAAGGTACTCCCACAAGGTACTTTCTTCATTTATACTGCTACTGTACTGTACCCGAACTTCTTAAAAGCATGAGCAGTACCTACTTTTTTCTATAGAACGCAACAAAACACAATTATTTTCTATAAGCCTTTTTTATGCTTTTAAAATCTATGATTGATTTTGTATTGGCAAAACACGAGATTATATGGAACGATTCGAGCATATTTCCCTTCAACGCTAACCCGTCAACTGCGCGAGGCATTTTTCGTGACCACCGCACCGTTCGCCTTCAAGTGGTGGCCCAACGGGGCACAATGGACGACAAAAAATGCACGCAGCGCCATTCATTGCGACTAAGCAATGAAAACACAATAATTCTATGTGAATCCGAGCTGAGTCAATAAAAGATGGATGTGGTATTTTAAAAGTGGTCGGTAACTTAATTGTTATACTTAGGTATTCAATCCAAACGACATTATTTTAATGTTTATCAACAAACCATGTTAGTGTTTTGATCGATCTTCTACTTAGGTAATCATGAAGTATTATCAAAAATTCCTTCCTATATAACCCTAGGCATATTAAAGTTTTACTTACTCAGTGTATTCTATTAACTACCAAACATGTATTTACAAAGAAATACCTAACAACAAGTTGCACTAGCTAGTGCCCGTAACTTTGTTCGCGAGCATTTTGTATCTCGATACATGTGTTAGATCTTGTAATTCTGCAAATACAGATTTTGTTTGACTTGTGAGGACTCGTTGTATCCCAGAAATAAAATATCCCATACATTTTATACCATGAGCTAACCCAATATATAATAAGTATGCCTGAGATAAATAAAATCGGAGTGTCTGTTTGTAATATCAAAATAACACCCTTTCACTAAATGCATATGAAAGTACTACCGACACTATAGAAAAAACGCGATTTAATTTTTTTTTGTCTGTCTGTCTGTCTTATGTTTGTTCCGGGTAATCTCCGAAACGGCTGGACCGCTTTGTCGGGACTTTCACTGACAGATAGCTGATGTTATAAGCAGTAACTTAGCCTACTTTATATTAGAAAAAAAAGCAAATGGGTCGTGTCGCGCTAGTTCAGAACGCCGGAGCGGGAGCGGTTAAGTTAAATTCCACGCGGACGTAGTCGTGGGCTCATCTAGTATATATTAAGTATGCCTTAGACCATCGCTCCAGTCTACAAGTCCAGCGGAAAGCTACGGAACTAAATTGTTCACACTGCAAATTATATTGCTGACATGCGACTCTAGCGCCGCGTCCACGGAGCCTTGTATGATAATAAAATCTAGTTTCTATGTGATGCGTACACCGACAGAGTAAATTCAAAATAGCGGGTTTATGTAATACACTTACGTTCGAATTTTGATTGAAACATCCATTCATCAGGTTTTTTTAATTTGGAATTATTATAACGTTGCCATATCCAACCTCGTTGCGCATCGATCGCCGCTGTTTACACGACGGATGGTGCAAGTACAGGCTCAATGGGAGAATTGGCCCACTTGAAACACAATGCCCGGTCCACAGCCCCTGTCGAGATACCTCTCGTATCTGCTTTCCGACCAATAACATGTTTTATGCTCTTTATAGCGCAACGGACGGATGGTCCCGTAGCGCTCCAGGGTTACACGACCGTTTTGGAGTAGAGTTTTTATGAGCGATGTGTGTTGAGTAGAGTACGCTTTATGCTTAGTTATTTGGGAACAATAAACTGATAGTTAACTAAAATAAATATATCGCCATACCAATTATAGGTGTACGTAATACGTATTAAATACGACAGGGCAAATTTACGAAACCTGACCCTGAGGGATTGCTTTATTAACTACTAGCTGTGCCCCCCGACTTCGTCCGCGTAGTATTTAACGTAACAAAAATTTCGGGATTATCGGGATAAAAAGTATCCTATATGTTAATCCCGGTTATAAACTATCTGTGTTCCAAATTTCATCCGAATCCGTTCAGTAGTTTTTGCGTGAAGGAGTAACAAACATACATACATCCACACTCACAAACTTTCACATTTATAATATTACTAGCTGTGCCCCCCGACGTCGTCCGCGTAGTATTTAACGTAACAAAAATTTCGGGATTATCGGGATAAAAAGTATCCTATATGTTAATCCCGGTTATAAACTATCTGTGTTCCAAATTTCATCCGAATCCGTTCAGTAGTTTTTGCGTGAAGGAGTAACAAACATACATACATCCACACTCACAAACTTTCACATTTATAATATTAGTAGGATTGTTATAATTTTGTGAATACGCAAAGCAATAATTTAATTTATTTTCATGAAGCTAATGATGCAGTTTTAACTATCATCCAAATGGGCCCGCTTTTTCAGATTTAGCCACGTTCACTTGAAAAATGTATTCTGTATAATGTGTTGTATTGTCTACGCGTGTAACACTGTCCAACAATTTGCGAGATAAATAATTCATGATTTCACTCTGTGACGCTCTCTGAACTTAACACATGCCCGAAACTAGGCTGAAATGTTCAAATCCCCCACAAAAAGGTCAAAGCATTATGTTAACGTAACGAAAAAAGCGCAATTTCGTACTCTCTAAAAGTTGTTCGTGTTAATAGTTTCAATAAAAACGAAATCCTGCCTCGCCGCCAGGTACTCTTAACTCTTATTAATAAATCAATTTTCATTACACTAATTCAGAATTCAAAATGATCGAGCGTTCGCGTCGGCCGTATTCGGTCGGAAGGTTTTTTTTTCAGAAACGAAAAAACACAATTGCTGCCGTTTCAGCCGAGTGGCGAAAATCACTTTGATCTGTATAATAGGTAGGTTGGGTTATGGGTGCTAGGGGCGGGTCTCCCCGAGAGGACGGGCCCGCGATTGGTGGGCGACAAAGAGGGGGAGAGCGTGAGGGTAGAGACCATATCGCCATTAAGCGAAAGACCACCGCGCGGTGAGCGTCTCCCGGGAGTGACAAGTGGCTTGTATTGCAAAATGTTAGAATTCTACACGAATATAAACTCTGGATTGATGCAAGAGGGCATGCAGCCGCCGCTATCGTGCGCGGCCAGGACAGGTCAGTGAAGATGATATATTAGTGCAATTTAGAACTTTATTTACACGCTCTTTTCTACATGAAAAAAAAATACGTGAATTAATTGTAAAAATATTATCATTATTTCATTGATATTTGGCAAATAATATGGACTAATAATAATAATGCAATGTGTCTTCTTTCCATTTTATATTATTTTTGTAATACATAGTTGGTTAATCTACCGACCCTGATCTTATCGATAATAGTACTATTCACTTAATTAATTTGCGGCATACATTTATGTTATAAGCTACAAATCTTATTTTTTAATTTCTGCCTTCACCAAAAACGCTATAGTTTCTTCATTTAATACCTGTTGGCCATTTTTTATTGATGATTCACGCATACTCCGGTAAAGGTTATTCCTTAGTTGGTAGACCAACTTTTTCTCCAATTTTTTCATTTTAGATCCCATCTATTCCAAACCATCCCTTCCATCCCTTCTATTCCTAAATAAAATACTAATTGATTACCATGAATGGTGACACGTCGTATAAATAATAAGTATGTTTAAGAAAACATCTGGCAATCCTTAGAATGTATATCTTTTTCGCAAAATATAATATAAAATGGGCAGGTATTTTATAGGGAAATTGAAAAAACAAGGCTATACTCGTACAATATGAATGTTATTACTGTAGAATCTTGAGTTTGTGCGGTTATTCACACGGTTAAACCGGCCCGATGATTCATATTAGGTACTAGCCCGCTACTACCCGCGACTTCGTCCGCGTGGAATTTTACTTCACAAAAAATTAATTTAACATTTGCGAATCGATGTTTCGTGTTTCATATACCTACTATCGCCAAAGCCCGCTCACGCGTTTTGGCCCGCGCGACTGGCAGCATTTGTAATATACTTAATTATTTTTTATAGTAGCCTAAGTTACTCCTTTCAACATCAGCTATCTGTCAGTCAAAATCCAGTCAAAATCGGTCCAGCCGTTCCGGAGATTACCCGGAATAAACACACAGACAGACAGACAGACAGAAAGACAGGCAGACAAATAAAAAATCGCATTTTTGTTATAAGTACCGTATGTACTTGCATATGCATTTAATGAAAAGGAGTTATTTTGATGTTACAAACAGATACTCCAATTTTATTTATTTGTATAGATATTTTACTGTATGCCAATGTCAAATACCTACTACCTACGGTCATTATCTGACAAATATGTATAGACGGAACGGTGTGGTCTTCTTCGTACGAATGACTGCTAGATATTAGTCATGTAGGTCGCATATGTATTTTATAAGGAGAGTCTAATTATATCAGAGTAGGTAACATTAAATATTATCCACAATCATTAAGACGCATTCCAAAATATTACTAAACAAATTTTCAGTTACTATTTATATTTTAAAATCTAAAATAACGTTCTAAAATACATAAAACAGTTCCGCAACGGAATCGGGACTGTAATGTTCCTCCCGATCCCGATCGTGACTGGTCCAACGTATCGGCGGTTACGTACTTTTTAAATAAAGCTTAACATTCAAAGAAAGTTTTAGTTGGAACCGGTAAGTGGCACTGTTGACGCCGACGTCCTAAACATCAATTTTTTTATAATACAATGATAATAATTTAGCCCTTTTGATGTCCCACTCCTGAGCACGGGCCTCCCCTTTCTACGAGGGGGATTCAGGCCATAATCCACAGTGCAGGTAGGCGGATATCACAAGTCTTTCGAAAATTGGTTAGATTTTCTAAGACATGCAGGTTTCCTCAGGATGTTTTTATTCACCGTACGTAAGTGATAGTCATATTGAAATTATTTCCAATACCTTTTAAAATTTTCATCATAATGAAATAAAAAATACACAGAACAAGAACATCATGATTTATGCACCATACGCTACACACGGGTAGCGTAGATCTTGCTACGCGCTATACGGCCTACGAACGGCGGCGGCGTTTCGTAGCCGTCTCGTAGCGAAACGTAGCGTTATATAATAGGTTCTGTGTACGTGAAACCTATAATTGTATGTCGTCGCTAGTGTTGATATACATAATAGCTTATTCTGTTGGTACAGCAACTAAAGTTGACTATATATCGCTGTTGTCCTTGCCATGGCTGTGAGAAAGATATTTTAGTGACGCAATTCAAATTCAGTTTTCTCGTAATATTTTTGCAGGCAACAGAAATCTGCATTAAGAATGTCCTATCAGCTAACTGTATTTTCACCAAAATCAGTCTTCTAATTTCATACAGTTCGATTCCAACAGAAAGCCATTATTATCACTGTGCTAAGGAACGGTAGTCCGTTAATGTTTTGCGGATGACATGTTTCCGGCCAGTGGTCTGATCCCAAGTTGAGGCGCTTTGCTATAAGAGAATACCAAAACGGTCGAAAATAACAAAAAACCAATAGGTAATAGTAAATAGCTTTTAATTCTTCAGACTAGAGGCCTGGTTGTATGGAGCAAGGAATAATTTTGGTAACTCTTATACTGGGTGAATCATATAGAGGCGATCGCTCTCAAGCCCGGTTGTAGATATAAGAAAAAAAAATGATAAATTGACAATTTGTAAGTGCCCCCGTAGGCCTAAACAAAATAAACGCTTTGAATTTGAATTTATGGATCTAGGTTGTTTCGTTATTGCCCTTCCAATAGCGTCGATTGGCAGGCAGCCTAAGCTGTGACTGATGTCCTATAAGTATAGGCACTCATTCCTGTATATAAACCTTGATTAAGTTGTGTTCGTTCCGTGAAAATTATGTTACAAAAATCGTTATTTTTTTATAACAATGTCGGCCTACAATTCGCCTGATGTTAAGTAGCTATTGTAGCCTATAGATGCTTGCAATACCAAACACAATGTTCGCACGTTGATCACGTTCGCAGGTTGGTCTTCCAGCTCTCTCACTCATCGTCCGAATCGCAGCTATACTAATAGTTGCTCTTCTGTGAGAGGGGCAGTACCGCCATCTCACAGAAGGTTAACCCAGTCGAGCCAGCCCGTAGGTAATGAGCTGCAGCCAATTAGCCAATTGACACCAATTGCTATTCAAACAAACCAACTGTTCACTTATTTGTTTAACGTGACAAACAAACACCGATTCCAACGTGATAATAGTGGTTAATGAGCGAAGAATGCAAGCGAACCACAGAGCACCTATAGTAACCAGTGTAGCCCTCCAACCGCACGGGTCGCCGACAACGCGCGCGTCAAGCACGCATTGAATAAATTGGACATAATTAAATATTTGCTTTGTGTAACTGGAACTGTTTAGAGCACTAAATGTGGAGGAAAATAGCGTTTAATATATTATCTAGAATACAAACCCAACAGGTTGAACAGTTTAAACAAGGGGCAAAGTGTGAATCAGCCTCCCGTAATATCGGTTTCGTACAGTAATACATATAATATTATATTAATGTTTATAATAAATGGACCCTGTAGGTATTGAGAGTAACGCTGATAATTTTAGAATGTTGTCTTTACAAGCCAACTAAAACACAATAACAATATGTACTCTCCTTTAGGTACTCATTACTTAGTTCCTTAAGGTTCCTTTAGTTTTCCGTTGGACTTTACTTCCCAGAATTTGATCCTTATGAGCGACATACGGTGCAATAATACAGGATTTTTTTATCAACCGGATCGCTTCAGATAAGATGCATAGTTAAAAAAAACGAATGCTGTGTCGTTTTGGTATTTATCATAATCGCCCTCTGTTACTATCTTCCGCTGATCCCTACCTATTGTTTCCAAATGGGCGCCCGCGGACCATTGAAAAATGTACCCTATACAGATTCGTCACCTGAAATCAATCATTGTTTATTAATAAGTTGCGTTAAATAAATAAATATTGCCGAAAAAATATCGAACACAGATACGTACCTACGCACTCACAGATTAACATCATTCAACAATAAATACAAAAGTGGTTTCGTACATCGATTAACCGTCACGGCGACGGTTAACGCCGCCGACATTTTGTTGGCCGAGTTTGATCGCCATGACCCGGGTGACCCAGGCACGCCCCAGCCCACCCCACCACTCACCCCTAGGGGGCGTGTCCCACCCCAAAACACCCGCGAGCAGTCTTAGGCACGCGTTGAGACGTGGCGCCCTTTATTTTCCTTCGAAAGCCGTTTTAAACGTATACCTAACGTCGGCTCGTTGGATCCTATAAGTTACTAGTGCTGTAAAATTCATGGGAACATCTTTTAGGTGGAGTGTAGGACATTTAGCTAGGTTTTTGCTGTCTCTGTGTGAATGTGTGAGCAATGGAGTTAGAACGCGATCAATCCGAATCCGCTAACATTATCTCTGCTATTTTTAGCGTAGGGGACCTAATCACTTATAGCATACTAGAATTTATCTTCTAAACATATCATTACGAGTACATGCACACTATTATAAACCTACATCAGGCACCAGTCTCTCACAATGGTGGAATCTAGTTATGGCATTATCGTCATTTTAACTTTAAGACAACCATATTTGTGAAGAGATAATAAATGATTTATTATTTTTATTATTATACTTATACCGGGTGTCTCAAGAGTCTGAAATAATATTTGAGGGTATGGATGAGTATCGAGCATAAAATTAAATGGTACCTATACATTTTTTAATCAGAATTCAAACACATTTTTCATTATAATTTACCAGTTTAAAAAAAATATTTATTTCCCATGTAGCATAAACCTTCAATGATTTTTTTTACAAAATTAAAATTATAATTTCAAATGTTTGATACAGCATTTAAAACGTCACGATACGACGTAATGGCCATATAGGTATGATCTAATCATTTAGCAGAAGATAAACCCTCTTCTTTCATGGCTAGTAACTTAAAATTGAGCGACTGCTTCCAAATGACATGACGTAACGGTCCTAGTTTCTTATATCGTGGTCTAATTCTTTAGTTTCCTCCAACGTCAATCTTCCCCCCGAACTCTTAACCTGCATATTCCTAGGCTCCATGAAGAACCCTTAACAGTGCACTCAATGGTTGCCGTGAGTGGTTCTGTAGCGCTTACCGATTTTAGTATTTTTGAAAGCCTGATATCTGCTATCGCTGATAATACTGCCTTTCATTTGATGGGTGGCGGAAGGCGGTAGCAATCCACTGGCTAGAGCTATTCTATTGAGACTATTGCAAGCTAGATGCTAAATTTGAGTTTGGATCATGTTTGGATGCTGTCGTGGCAAAGAATTTGTAATAATAAGCCACCCGGTGCAGTGAACCGAGCGGCCCACGCTCAAACTACTGCGCCAAGTTGTCGTCTTTTTTTTTTTTTGTTCTGGACTATATGTTGTTGGCCAGAGTGGCCATAACAACTTCACCCGGACAGAGGGCGAGCGCAAGTGCGCTCCAGCCAGAGGGGCAGGGGGGCAGCTAGCTCAAGGGCGCCACAAGGGACACGACCACGGCTTGGGCCGCTGCCAGGAGAGGTGGCGAGGGTAATCTACCACCGGATCGGAACGCGACCTCGACTGAGAAGATCCGGCAAGAAGCTCAGCGGGCTTGTTGGGTGCCAAGGTGCGTCTAGGTAAGTAGACGCACCTTCTAGCGGAAGCGGGGGTTGGTCGACCTCGCCGTCGAGGTCGGTGTCTGGTGGGTTGTCGTCATACATATCATATGTATACTAGGTGAAACAGGAAGGGTATGACTTATTATTACAAATTATTTGTGTTGTGGTGAGGTTGTTAATTAAACCTTCACCAAAACCTCATCCAAACTGAAATTCTTTCCGTTGTGAAGTGCAGACTTTTAGTAGGTAATGTCCTCAGTAGTTCATGTCATCAATATTTGTAACTTTATATAGCGATTGCGAATTATTGGCTAAGTATCTATCTGCGAAGTTTGAATAGTAGGTAGTTAGGTACCTCTTGCTCATATACAAAATAAATCAATTTCGAATTCAAATAAAGTAATTACGGTCTAACTCGAAAAACTATTTTTATAAATATTTATGGATTTCGATTTACGTGCCCAGATTTAGCAAACAATTACCAACAGGGAGTTTCTGAATAGAAGGAATTGTTGGGAGGACGTATATAAAATATTCCTATATTTGTTCATAAGTGCCAATGATGATATATTATTATAATGATTAATAATTACAGGCAAAGTTACCGATTGGCAGCGAATCTCAGGGTGTCAGCTTTGTTTCGTATCAAATATTAATTTACTTTGGGTCGTATTAAAAAATGGATCTCAAGTCTGAGAGCGCTCATGAGTACGCGTTTAACACATCATTTTGTACTGGTAAGCATAAGAATGATATTCAAGATCGCTGTCAGACTTGGTCGATTTAATAATACGAATCTTAGGTAAGCAGTACCTATTGCCACCGCGATTGTCTATACCTACTAATCTGTGTTAGGTTAAGAAAACATTTGTCTCGTATTTACTTGGGGATGTGTAAGTTTACACCATATAAGTACTTAAGTAGGAGAGGATTTGCGTTTTCGTAAACATTCTGTCTGCATCATTTTTTACTTTATTCCAGCTCCTATATTTTCATAATAACTTTATTTAATCTTAAGTACTAATATCAAAAAATTTTATGGGTCTATTTTCATTCTGTAGCATTGTCAGATGCAAATACTTTGTAATAATTATTATAAACTGTTTAGTCAGATGCAAATAAAATGCACCTTATAATTAAAAGCTCAATATTTGCAAATTCAATTGTTGAGTAATTGACTTATTGACGCCAGCTTTCTAAATATGGTGTAACTAACACATCGCCTTGTAACTTCCTCATGCGATATACCACTTGCTACTAATACAGCCATCTTCCTCACAGAGCTGAGCGCGAGTATCAAGCGAGAGAAGATAGTCGAGATCTGCGAGGGATGCGGCCAGAAGATCCAGGACCGCTATCTGATGAGGGTCGGTGAGCTGTCCTGGCACGAACACTGCCTCAGCTGCTGCGTCTGCGGCTGCCCTCTCGCCCACACCTGCTACACACGGAACTCAAAGCTGTACTGCAAGCCAGACTACGATAGGTAATTCGGAATGTCTTTGAACGCAAAAATATCTAAAAGATATTTTGAGCTCAAAGACTGATGAAACTACCATACTCTATGTTGCATTAATTAGATTAGGTTGCACCAGCGAACTGCAAAGCGAAATTCTCGCGAACCCACATGCGAATGGCTCAGCGCATTAACCCTAACACGTATCCAATGTCGATGTTCTTCTTGCTTAGGTTGTTCGGGGTCAAATGCACCAGATGCGGCGACCGTCTCCTCCCACAGGAGATGGTCATGAGGGCGCAGCAGTACGTGTTCCACATACAATGTTTTGTTTGCGTCATGTGCTGCCAGCCGCTGCAGAAGGGCGAGCAGTACGTCATCAGGGCCGGACAGATCTTCTGCCGTCAGGACTTTGAAAAAGAAATGTATCTGATGCAACACGCCGAGGATGATATGATATTAGATGATTCCGAGCGTCCCCGAGACGGCAGGAGGGGTCCGAAGCGCCCGAGAACCATCCTTACATCAGCTCAACGTAGGCAGTTCAAAGCTTCGTTTGAAGTCAGCCCAAAACCGTGCAGAAAAGTGCGGGAAGCTCTAGCGAAAGATACGGGACTCAGTGTACGAGTCGTACAGGTCTGGTTTCAGAACCAAAGGGCTAAAATGAAGAAAATTCAGAGGAAGGCGAAGCAAGAGGGAGAGAAGAACAACGACAAAGACAAGGACAAAGACGAGAAGAGTATCAAGCAGGAGTCTCCGTCTAGTGAGCACGGGAATTATCTGGGACTTGATGGATCTTATTCCGCCTCTAGTCAGCCTCTGAACCCTAATTTGCCTTATTCTCCCGATGGTGAGACATTCAAATTATGTTTATTATTAAAAATAAATCTAAAAGGTTATCCAATGACATGACTAACAATAACCATACAATAGGTACCACATTCATGTAAATGAATTTGGTATTCAGCGCTATGTAGTTCGTAAAAATCAATCAACAGCATTAATAACTGTTTAAATAAATAAACAACGAAACCCTATCTGATAATATTGACATTCCGTCAGTATTTTATTAAATGAATATTTCAAATAAAATTGTACAAGGATTTATAGCGTTTAAAGTTGGTTCACTATTATAGGTAAAGATATAATTATTATACCCACCAAATATATATATGTATAATCTTATGTAAGTAGGTACCTATCAATATTATGAAACTTGCCATAAAGTCTTCATTGATTCTTTTTTTGTCAAATCTCGACTAAACTGAACTTGTCACATCTTAAAATAGCGCAATTTTGCTTAAACATTCAATCGTGAGAAAGAATACGGCATAACCGTTGGTTAATTCAACCTTAATTTGTGTAAGTATAAATAGAACCATCCGCCCTTTTCTAACTAGGTATTATTTGACCTCTCAGACTATCCAGCGCACTCCGGCGACAGCTTCTGCAGCTCTGACATATCCCTCGACGGGAGCAACTTCGACCAGCTCGACGAGGGCGCCTCCGACACCATGAGCCTGCAGAACCTGGAGGTCCAGCATCACTCCCACCAGCACCCTGGCCACTCCGCGCACGAGCCGCTCAACCTCGGCACGGGCTCCGTCGTGAACCCCATCGACAAACTCTACCTCATGCAGAACTCCTACTTCAGCACTGACCATTGATTCTCTGTGTCCCGTGGCCCACGGAAGGCGCGGGCTTCCCGTCGCCAGTCGTCCGCTACGGATCTTACAGTGAAGTCCACCGAGACGCGCACTTCTCACACGTATTCGTCCGATACGATACAAGTAACCGCGTTAAACCTTCATAAATATTACGCTGAACAATTCTAGAACGATTTCAATTGTAGACTCAGTGGTTTATTGTTCTTGAGAACATCTTTGTGCTTGCTTAAGTGGTTCGGGACACGAATAAGTGTAAAACCATGGGATTTGATAATACAAATTGAACTGACAGATAGAGAGATGGGCGATGTGGCTTCAATAGTAACTCCAATTTAATCATAGCTTAAAATATTACTTATGTACATACTGTAAACACGCTCTATTTAAAAAAACATATTAGATTAGAGATAGATGTCATTATAATTCTGAAATAGTTTTATTTAAAATGTATATAGTGTACAGGAATTTGTGTAAAACTTAACTATTGTGATTTTCGAACTATTTTTTAAAGATAATCTTACATACATTGGTACCTTCTTAGACAGTACCTACGAAGCGTTTAATGTGTACATAATAAAAGTAGATATTTATAGTGGATGTCTAAATATTATGAGAAATATATGTATTACGTAAATACCTTACATCCATTTGTACATTCGTCGTTTACCCTGACGAAACATTCGCATGGACACGTGTTGTTCCCTCTAGCTTTTTTACAGAAGAAAAAGAGACAACAATATAAATAAGTGTCAATATTTCGCCAGTGAACACGCACGGTTCGGCACGCGTTACCTAGAAAACATAAGTTTTTATAAATGTTGCCTAATTAAATAGTACATTCTGTAGATTTATGCCCTAACTGCAGTTTACCTACAGGTCTAACCTAGTCAACTAAGTTAAGATATTAAACTATAATATATTATGATTGTATGGAAAGAAACAGTTCTAGTCAAACGTGTTAAAAAAACTGAACAATGTCTACGTAAGTATAGTAATTAATCTATTGACTTGTATGTAGTAGCCATTAGATTGTATGTAATTTTATAAATCAATGTAAATTAAAACATGATTAACCAGTTTCTTGTTTGAGTTTTCTATCTTGGATTGCCTTTTATTTTCCAAGTAAGTACAGAAATAAGTGCCATCACATTTATATTTCTCGCAGGGGTAGAGAAAGGTGATAAAATATTTATGGTGAAGTTTTGACGACCGACCGGGCGCAATGGTTCGAGTGAAGGCCAGTTGGCTCACAGCACCGAGTAGTTGCGGGTTTGATTCCCGTCAGAGTAAATTTCGGAAATGGACTGTCGCTGGGATCACCTACTCCTTTGTAAGGTACCCCATAGTACAAGTGTTGCTTAGTTTGGGAGCATACAGTTGGTGAGTTAGTCTGGCGATGATAAAAAAATACTTACAAAAATAAAAAAGTATAAAGTTAGCAGTTTGAAGTCACCCTTATAAGGGTTGGTCTTACCTACGTACTAGTATTCTCTTAGAGGGATGGTTTTGGAAGGGTAACGAATTGTACTATTAGGAGGTTTGCTAGTAAACTAAGCTAGTAACATCCCGGCTACACAATATTTAGGCACCGAATACTATTTTTTTTTATAAAACGTAATTACCTAGTGCTTAATAATTCCCTCTGTGATAATTCCATATTATGAACGTGTAGTACCATGCATGGACCATGTTTAATTTACATATTCCATGATAACAAATAAGTAACTGATTTTAATGTGGTTCTAATTTCTTGTATGTAAATATGTGTAAAAAAGTTTTTATTGTTCAAATTATTGACAAAAAAGGTTCATATATTAATGAAAGCGGGCAGCCGAAAGAAAGCCAACCAGAGACGACGAGAAAACAAATTAAAAATAAATCAGTAGTGTGTCAACATAAATTTTCTACACCACTATTTGGCAAACAACGAAACAAAAAATTTGCAATAAAATGATATAAACGCGAAAAAAATAAACAAACAATGGTGGTATTCTCGTAGAAATAAGATTTTGTATCTTATATCCGAGATACGACCTAAAAATTGAAATGGCGACGTAAGTACAGTTCTGTATATTTTAAAGTCTTTATATGGAGTTATTGGGTTCCTCCCTTCCCGGGCTTTGGACGCGTTAACAGAGGATGCGTCTCTTAGGGTGAAGGTAGATAATATTTTTTCCAAATACATCCAAACATTGAAGTGTACCAGGCAAACGTAGGTTTTTCTAGGAAACCTCCTCCGTGAACATTCACGAATTACCTACATAGACGCAAAAGTGCAAAGACCCAGATGGGCATAATTAATTCATTCTTCATTGATAGATATATCACTGTTCTTTCTGTATTGCCGTAACCGCGGTGCCTTCTGAATGCTTTCATCCCCATACTAACATCCAGTTGTAGCAGCTTGTTGTATTGTAACACTTGTTTACAATAGGTACCTATACCGTAGAAATGTCGTTGTTTTATCAGGGTCCTATTTCTAAAATTATTTCCTTTGCAGAACATTACAACATTCAGTAGTAGGTAGTTCGCTACAAGATATCCCATCAAAATCAAATTGCCTAATCAGTCCTTACAACCAGTAGAACTGGGCACACTATTGTCAATAGCCAACGAGCCTCGTAGGTACTTGTGGAAACTGGTGCGACTGTTCAAACCAATTTGGCTGTTAATAACAACCCGGGCCGTCTGAGGTCACGCAGGGACCCCGGCCCTTGAGCACACATAGTTTGGGGCCTGGGGCCCTTTAAGAAAGTAAAAAAGTATGTTTCGTGTACAAGACCACGCAACGGCGGCATTTTAAAGCTCCCATGGCCCTGGACTCGAAGTGCCATTCATTGTGCAAAAGGTTGCACAGACACCAACTACCTATTTGGTCAATTCGGCTGATATATCTCTCCTCTCCTCAGTTGTTGTGCCTGTAGTGGCGGCGGCAAAGTCAGCAGCAAGACCAACTTGCCGCTGATCTGCCTGGTGCCCCGTGATGACGCCCGTCTGCCCAACAAGGCCGGGGGGAAACCGCGCCCCACCTCGGCCGGCACCTCCGCCCATAGCGACTTCAAACTCCTCGATGAGGATTACATCAAGAAGCACTTCAAGCTGCCACAAAGGGCGTTGTATCTGGATCCGTTTAGGTACTGAGGCTGCTACATCGCATAACATTTTGTTGCTAAACTGCGGCAACACTCATGTAGTAGAAGTAAAACATAAACTTGGTTATGCCGCTGATGGTGGTGTGACGCATTGGCCAGACTTGCTAAAGCTATAAAGGTGTGTCTACCTACGCGCTGTAAGTTGGGCGACCTGACGCTGATGCTGTTCACACGGCATCCCAGTTCATACAGGCGATGAAAAACATGTGTAAATAAACCAAGAGTTCATAAAAAATAATTAAAAAAATATAACAAAATGCATTAAGACAAGCCCGCTGAATTTCTTGCCGAATCTTCTCAGTCGAGGTCGCGTTCCGATCCGGTTGTAGATATAAAAAATATAATTAAATTTACTATTTGTATGTGCCCCCGTATGCCTAAACAAAATAAACGATTTGAATCTGAATATGAAACATTTAGGTAATGACAACGCCGCTAGAACTAACTACTCGTACTTACAGGCCGGCCAACATCCAGTGCGCGTACTGCATTGAAGATGTTATCGAAAATATACCTTAGAAATAGTACACACAAGGGTGTTCTTGTTTTTGATTAGCATCATGCAAAGACAATTTTGTCCGACTTTAATGGGATCCCATAATACATCATACATATGTAAGAACTATGGTAAAGTCCTTTTGTCCGCAATTCAATTGTACATTTTCATTCAATTCCTTTCCCAAGGCGCCCATTGATCACTTTCCCGATGTCTCAAGAAGATTCCAAGAACTTCAATTTGGCACGCAAGTACAAGATCAATCAGCAAATTCTCGACGGCTTCTTAGATCCCGGCGAAGCCATATCAGCTCCCAGTGTATTTGTGAGTATCTATACCTTCGAAGAATTAGAACTAAATCCCGCTTTTCTGACTTTGACTCATAAAATGAACTAATCCAGACGTTAATATAATATTTTGGTTCCGCATATTCTCCTACTTACTGGAAATAAGGTTAAATAATTTAATTTCCTACAGCCTTACGGCAAAAGTGAAGCCGAAAAGCGGAAGGAAACCGAAGAAGATGAAGAAATTATCTATATTCTCCAATTGCCTGACTGGGAATACCAGTGTCCAGTTCACCAACAGACTATCAGGACACCTAGGTTTGTTTCTTGGAATATCCAACTCTAAACGTTGCTAATTTGGTAGTAAATAACTCTAAATTGAAAATTTAAAAACCCCCGATGCGAGAACTTTTTCATCAAATGTATATAATAATCAACAGAAAATCTGTGTAAAAGTATGAGACATTATTTTGTTATGGCATTATAATAATTGACATAAGAATAGACAACGAATCTACTTAAATATTGATGCCACGGAGGTTTAATTCCTAGTAAAATATTATCAATTATGATTCAATTTCATGTAATAACTCTGGTTGAGGTGGATGGGAGCAGCCCAGGGGAAGAATTTTCAATAACGCTAAAATTATTTTAAATTAGATTTGTTTTTTTATATTTTTTCTCAATGGCGGAGCAGCGCCCTCTAGAATTATTATAACGTAATATTCCATGACCATTAACATGCGCGTATCCATCATTTGACACGTGACTTATGGAAGGTCTTTAGTTCATACACAAATCTCATATAAAAATTGATAAAATATACATTTTTTCCAGAATCAGGGAAAATTTCATATTTATAATATTGTAAAAAGCCAGTTCAGACTATTACGATCATTTAAAAATATAATAAATCAAATCCAATAATCTCAAATTTCGATTGGATTCGAGCCGTGGAAGTTGGTTTTGGCCGTGAATGTGGCTTTTTAACCTACAAAAGAGCTGATGATCTTCAAACGGCTGAACCGATTTTCATGAAGCATAGCTAAAAACACTCTCGATCAGAATACCTATCTAACAAAAGAAACACAATTGAAATCGGTTCATCAGCTTGGGCGCTACGTTGCCACAGACAGACACACAGATACACAGATACACAGATACACAGATACACAGATACACAGATACACAGATACACAGATACACAGATACACAGATACACAGATACACAGACACACAGATACACATGTTAAACTTATAACACCCCTCTTTTTTCGTCGGGGGTTAATGAGGCTCGAATAGAGCAACTAACTGCGGTAAAATTCCAAGCTGCTAGCACCATCTAGTACCAAAACAGAGTAACGTTCTGGCGCAAGGGCGTTTGTGAAATAACAAACAAAATTAATATCTCATAGCGCCATCTAGAGTGTAAGAGACAAACTACCTAACACGTGGTTTTCTGAAATAGTTAACCAATTGTGACCTTGAGTCTTAACATGAGGGCAGGATGAAGCAAATGTTGCCAGTACAAATATATTTTTTCATACATAAAAGATATCTACAATGGCGAAAATAAAAGTCAAATTATTTATCGCAGGTTTATATGGCATTCGTGCAAGAAACCGAAGACAGAAAAGACCAACGAACCGAAAAGAGGAGGTGGACCACTTAACAAACCAAAACCGTGGCTTCTAAGCAGACACACAGACTTCGACTTAATGTCTCAGTGGTGATTTATGTAAACAAAAATATAGTAAAACACATGTTCAAAAGTGAAATAAAAGCAGAACTCAATCACAATGATATTTTTGTTTCATTCAGCCAGACTAGTAATGATAATAATATACCCCTTGGCATGGATCTCTTTCTTCAGGTACCTTACCTTAGCTGCTGCGTAATTGGAACGCGCGTAGGATTTGCAATGACCCACATTGCCCATGTTTTAAGCTCAGGCGTGTGCTTTATAAACGAGCTGAGGGAGATAGCTCTGGGGTATGTCTATCTCACTCTGATGTTTTAGTAATAGTTATTAAAGAGGTTTTATACGAAGGTGTTTAACTGGGATTTAAAATTATGGCCACTACTTATAATTAAAAAAAAAATTGAATGTAATGCGTCATTTAGAAATAATTTCAATATATTTTTATACCTGTAAGAAGAGGAGCAAAATTATAAGTTTTATTTTCATCAAACAAACAAATAAAAAAAATCTTCAAATTGATAGCAAACTAAACTAAAATGACTGATAAAAGTTTAATATCAAAACTAGCAAATGTGTAAGTACGCTACCTTTGATAATTCATTTAAATAAAAGCTTGATACAGGCCAGCTAATACAAAAATGCGCTAGGAAGCTCGACGACCAAGTCTGCCTTAGTAGCTACACTGAAGCTCTATATTTTAGGACAGTTACTAAATTGCTAACTAGGGATATGGTTATGAATGGTATAAAATCCAATGCAAAGGTGTAAAATAAATCTTTGATTTCGGTTTAGAGTCTACAGCAAACCGGGGATAAGTTCTAAAATTTGGAGATCATATCCCTGGTTTGCTCTGGCAAAACATACCAATACACCGATTTATCCGGCTCACGGTTAGACTAACGAAATGTTCTGTAAGTATCAGTAATCCTATGCTTTAACCGTGCTCCACTCTTAAAGCACCTACTTTCTTTCTTGGCAGTCCTCTAGCAAAGCCTGGATTTGATGCCTTAGGGATGTGTGCTCCAGTAATAGTTCAAATGAACCCAGACGGCAAATGGGAAAGTGCAAAGCCCAAAAGTTTGGACGAAGAGAGACTGAGAGCCGTCGTCCAGCATTTGGTAAAATCCAAAGCCTTGTCAGCAGCGCAGAGTTACTGTTGCCAATGTGTTGCAGAGAATCAAGTAATTATTATTACTTTAAAATATGCAGCAGGTACCTAACTCGTGTTCATTATGGAAGTTACTGCATGTGTAATCACTTTATTTTTCAGACTCCTGGCACTAAATCCAACTATGTGCCAGTTATTATGATGCCAATATATTCAGCAGACGACTGCCCTTTCGATTTAGATTGCGAAATACAAAAAATCGGAGACGCAGAAACCAAACCGAATATGAAAGATAAAAAAACGGAAGAGACAACGGACGATGATAAGGAAAAAGAAAAAAAGAAAAAGAAAAAGCGTGGTTTTGTTATGCAACGACTAACAGATTTTGATTTATTATCACAATGGTGATTTTATTTAAAAAATGTTATAAAAATTGTAAAAATGAGTTAGTAATTTTTTGTGGCGTGGTGTTAAGTGACAATACTTAAATTATAAAAATTTAGTCCTATTTATATTAACTTTTAATAAGACCCATACATCCATACATACATCTTCATAAGAGAACTTCGCCAAGTGACAGCGATCTGGCACAAGTATTTTTTTTTATAAGATTAGTATTTTGTACATAGTGTAAATGATATTACACTACCCTCAGTTTGTGATCTATCAATAAACTATCTTACTTACTCTTTGGAAGCAATGCCTCTGCGAGCTTTCAATAATTACTCTATGGAACTGTACATCGACCATCAAAATAATCAGACTTAAAAATACTACTATAATAAGTATAATACCGTAACACCGTAACATTTTTAAGTCTGTGACTACGTAGCATTCTCTCTATATGGGTGAAGCGAATCTAAAACGAATCAACGTTCTATGTGGACGATTAAACCACTGGACCACAGATTAGAGATAATTATGTAGCACTGGACGCGCGATCTTGACTTTCTCACTTATAGCCCGCTAGCGACATACCTAGTAAAATCAGCTTTAGTCGTTGTTACGCCCACCGCTGCCTCCGCTGCCTTCTCCAGCATGAAGCGCTGTCTGTCACTGTCTAATAAGTTAAAGACAGTGACAACGCTTCATGCTAGAATAGTGCAACTATAGTCCTTCCCCGCGAAACGTGTTCTTATACTTTACCGAGTATGATGACGAGTATGCGACGGAACAATTCACAAGTAGCGTGTGAAAAATCATGTTATACAGGTTTTCATAAGTAGCACTTGCTACCGACATAGGCAGAAACCGTTAAAAATCAATAAAATATAAGCAAGGTGTTCAGACAATCTGCTTCTTTAAAAATATGGCCCGGCCAGTTTAATAGGTATTTCGCTCGTATGACGTAACAAATTGCAATCGCAAACACATTTAATAACAACTAGCTGAGCCCGCGACTTCGTCCACGTGGAATTTTATTTAACAAAAAAGCCCGCTCCCGCGTTCTGAGCCCGCGCGGCAGGACCCATTTTTTGTTTATGTTTTTCTAAAATAACAGTAGCCTAAGTTACTGCTTATAACATCAGCTATCTACCAGTGTAAGTCCCGTCAAAATCAGTCCAGCTATTTTGGAGGATACCCGGAACAAACATACAGACATACAGATAGACAGACAGACAGACAGACAAAAAAAACGCGTTTTTGCTATAGGTGTCGTATGTACTTTCAAATGCATTTAGTGAAAAGGTGATATTTTGATATTACAAACAGACACTCCAATTTTATTTATTTGTATAGAGTCACAGTAATTCACTGTCATCTGTCATGCACAGACTTCGAGCTGTCATATTGAATATTGCCTAATTGCCTATAAATAAAATCATTCACTGTTAAAATCACAGTTAAAATAAACAGTGAAAAATAACCCAAATTCACGTAATTAAAATAAATTGAAAGTAGCTATCATTTCCAGCCCAAATCCCTACGACAATTTCAGTCAGGTTAAGGTATCTATTGCTTAGAATCTTTTCAAATATAAATATTATAATAATAACTTTCTACAGACATGATTTTAAAGTCTGTGTAACTTCCATAATATTTTTAAAGAACGAAGAAAGAAATATAAAAGGATTCAAGATATAAATAAAACGTTGCACTACCAGCAGCGTGTATTTTCTTGTTTTTTTTCACATGACACTGTTCTCCTGTTATTATTTTCTTTTACAAAATACCAAAACCCAGGCATCTAAATTAATAAATAAGAAATTCTTGTCTTGATCACCAGCACAGACTTCAAAATACTACAAGCATACATACTTTGATAAAGGAAGCATACATACTACAAGATCCAACTCTCTAAACTTCTTGAACGCACCACTACTATTGTTTATCTGTCTGCATAGTTTTTTATTTTTACTATGGCAACAATAATATAATTTGACTATGGCCGATGGCCGATCACGGTGTTTGAAGTTGATGAAATAGATTGATACACTTTGTATTATTTTTTTTTTATTTCGGTCACATTTTTAATTAAGTTTATCTAATAAACATAATGCAAAACCGATGATACTATCCTAGCTCCAGCCACAAAACAGGTTAGTGTGAAATAATGAAATAAGAGGTCGTGTTGCAGCGGACGTGGAGTACGTAATTGCTTCTCCCATCCCACTTTTTTATGTTTTCACGCCTTTCAAAGTCCCAGGCAGAGGCAGAGCTATTCACCTCGCAATGCGTTTCTGCGCATCCTGCCCTCGCATGCATACATAGGTCATCATATAACAGATCGCGTCAGTCTATATTGTAATTATGCAAAGGTCAGACATTTCGCCACAAATTACAGTGAGAAATTGCCCCGTACCTTTTTTTGTTTGGACGGATGCATGTGAATACTCCGTTTCAAAGTGACAAAAAAAAAGTTCTCACGTTCGCAGTCCCGGTGGTGTAGACGTTATATAGGGTGATATAGCCATGTGTTATATCTACTTCCCGTATTGATGCACGCAATTTAGCTCCGCCTAGGGCTCGCTGCGCCGCGGCTAGTTTCGATCGCGTCGGGAGTGTGCTCATACTGCAATTTGTGTCTTTGTTATAAAATGTGCAGCATTTCCTTCATTGTGTGGTTATACCTTTAATCTTGTTACATTATGATAGTTTTGGCCTTGATTATGACATTGCTCACAGTTGCTGAGCAAAAGAAACAATTCAACTCAACACAATGGCCTTGTGATGTTGTTCCTTGTTATTCCTTGGTATCATTCAATTGTCTATATAGGTTGTACTCATGTCAGTATCTGTCAATCAATAATGCTTCTTCGGTGTTGTAACAGTTATCCACATTTATGCTGACAACTTGATGAAACAGATTAAATTTTGAAGTGGTTTTCAAAGATATACATATAAGTTGTGTTTGAAATAATCTGGAGTTTTTGGGTTTTGTTTGACATAGTTGTTAGGTATATGGTAGGGGTCATTATGACTCTTTTGGGTCAAAGATGCAACTGAGCAATGATCAATTTAATATCATTATAATTATGCCAATCATTATATTAAACAATGTAAGTACAGATTGTAATTTTATGTATGTTGTATGTGTGTTACCATAAAACATTCACGTTCTATTATATTTCTTTCACTCCTTATCATCTTTATCAGCGCTCAGCATCAGGGATCCTAGCAGGCGCAGTGAATAAAAAAAGGCTTTTCTTTTTCTGTCTGTTCATTATTTTTCTAAACATAATATTGTGTAGATTATTTCAAACTATAAAACAGGTTCGTTTCTGTTTATTCCACTTAAAATCTTCACAATAAAGTTCAGCATTTGATTAAAATATTAGATTATTTGTGATGATTAGAATTAAAGAGAAACAATATAAGTTATGACAATAAAGTACCTGTGCCTTTGAATCTGCGTTAGTTTTTTAATGCCTTGTGGGACAACATCACACATCCAATTGTATTTTAATACCATAATGTGAGATTCATAAACACTTAATCATAGCTGATTTGCAACACACAATCTGGGATGAAGTGTTCCATTAATAACCAGTTATTATAGACTTAAATTAAGTGGCAGGCATTTCTGCCATTGTGACATTAAGTGCAAATGTTTTAATATTTATAAAGAAGTCTGTACATTTGATAAAATGGAGAATAACACATTGATCTGGACACACTGGATACATTATGAGATAAACATGGACTTTGGGTAATGACATCATGTCCATCTATTAAAACATAAACATCTTTAGCATCATTTTAGATTTTATTATAATGTTAGTTTAATTTATAGATTTTATTTTGTTATCATGTTTTTGTTGTCACAGGAGTCCTGCTCATGCACTAGTAGATTCAACAATACAAACAACAGTAAGTATTAAGCTTGTTATTTTGTTTCTATTCAACTTAAATCATTTTTTATTCTGGAATTAAAATTATGTACTTATATTAATTTATATAACTTAGCTCTTCTCACATTTCACTCCTGGAAATGGGCCATATACAAGCAATAATCATTTTAAAATTAATTGTACCTATTTAACTACTAATTATTTGTGTATATTTTATCTGAGGATAAAAGCATTAAGCATTATGGACACTGCTTTTTGGGTGGTCATTCATTTCTATATAAATACACACATTCGGCTAGGCAACTTCTCAACAAATATTTCTTATTCCAGCCATCACAACCTAGAATGGATCCATCATGTTCACACAATGCATGTGGCATTTATGAGGGAGCGGCGATCTTAGTCCCGTTCGAAGACAATGCAGAGAATGAGACTGACAATGAGGCAGGCATGGTGCAGTTGGCTATTGAATCGCAGAACAACGTGAGACAAGACGACATAGAACGGGAGGACTTTGAGGAAGAAAACAGGATCCTAAAACACTGCTCAGGGATGATAGTCGATGGGAAGATCGCCGCCACCGCACACTATTCTGGCAACCTATCCAGCGCCAACTCCAGTCTCGCGTCCAGCTCCGAAACGATTTCCACCCTGTCCAACATAATGGCGAACGATTACAGTCTCCCCGGCTGCAGTAAAGACGGTGATGACAGCAACACAACAATAAAGAACATGATACATTCTAGAATGTACACTACTAGGCATGAACAGAAAGAGGACTTCATGCAGAAGTTGATAAGCAGCAACACTCAGGAGAAAAAGGAGTTTCCTAAAGGCAAACTGTATAAAGGCGATAAAATGGATGTGTGTGAAAACGAAGAAGGCTGTGACATGGATGGGGTCAGTGGACCCTCGGGCAGGACCAGCTCCAACGCGTCGAGCATCGGCAGCGCGAGCTCTGATAGCACTAAGGAGTTCAACGTGCCCTCCACTTCTAATGCTGAAAAATTGCTTGGACTTGACGACAGTAGGAAAAATGAGACCGGTAGTTCAAAATCTTCGGTGAGTAACTTACTTCTTATACTTTATGTTGCAAGGTGAGATAACGGACTTATGTACGAAATGGTAGATTTTCTAAAGAAATCCAATGGTTCCAAAAAATCTCTCTGATAATTGTTATAAGTTGTGGTTGTTGTATGAATTGTCATAGTCGGGTAGATCAGAAAAATAACCTATTTTCAAATTCAAAGCGTTTATTTGTTTAGGCCTACGGGGGCATTTACAATTTAAACTAAGTAGACTCAATAATGTTGCTTGTAGTAGTGTACAGTGTCTTATTGATTTGCTACAGAACTACAACTATTGTGATGGCGATGATGATTCTGAGGATGAAATCACGGAAGAGGCGTGGTGCACGTGCCTCTCGTCACATGAGGTGAGTAGTGTGCTATCTGTACTGTGTGCATTTCTCCTTATAAAAAGTTGCATTGTCCGAACATTTTTGTTTGACCTAAAATCGTCGCGTCTCTTGGTATGTGCGTTTTGTCACGTTTTCACACCTCACGGCGCAGTCTAGACTACCGATTAAATAGTAGTTGGTAACAGAAAATAAATAATTCTCCCTTTTCAATATTCTAATGTATTTAAAATGTAGGAATATACTATTACAAATGGCCATTTAAAATGTATTTAATAACTCGAAACGCGACCTCGTCTGAGAAGATCTGGCAAGAAACTCAGCGACTTAATAATTTCTAATTTTTTTATGTTCAATTCAATTCAATTCAAATCATTTATTTTGTTTAGGCCTACGGGGGCACTTACAAAATGTCAATTTACATATTTTTTTTCCTTAACAACCGGATCGGAACGCGACCTCGACTGAGAAGATCCGGCAAGAAACTCAGCGAGCTTGTCTTTTTACATGTCATTTTTTTTTTGTTTAATCTCCAGTACAAAATATTTCAAGAAAAATTATAACTAAGTGTTATGTTTTCTGGAACGGCAATGAAATTAAGTATATATATAGTAGGTAAAGGCAAGATAAGCTACCCCTTAAGATTTAATTGACTCTGAATGTGTGAGCTGTTCAGTCCTTAACTGATAGATGTTTCACATAAAATAGATGGTTGCTGGAGTAAAATAGGTGTCATTAATAAACGCACTAACTTTGCGGACGTCTGCGCTTTGTTCAAATCACTGTGAATAATATAATTCAATCACGGATATTTGATTCATACGGATGCCACTTATTTGAGTCATACTGATATCTCGTAATAATGTACAAATAATTTGCAGGATGATGATGAAGATGATGAGCCTGAACCGGAACCTGAACGGCTATGGGTAAGCACATTGATCTAAATTATCAATGGTTTTGGTATATCTATGTCATCAATCAGTACATCTATCAATATCATAAAAAAAATACAATTGCTTCTCGATGAGACATAAAACCTTTTATTGATTCTTCAACTATCATTAAATGTGTCACATCACTATATTAATTAAAAAAAGCAAATTAGAAACTTTGTTCATCTTGAATACTGTTTTAATTTACAAAATCAATATTGTATGATATTGGTAGATAATTAATAAAATATGTGGTCAGATACGAGTAAGATTCGAGTATAAGTTAAATACAAACTAGCAAAATCATCAGTACCTATTAGGTCCCAAAATATCAGTGATTAGCTGTGCCCCCCGACTTCGTCCGCGTAGTATTTAACGTAACAAAAATTTCGGGATTATCGGGATAAAAAGTATCCTATATGTTAATCCCGGTTATAAACTATCTGTGTTCCAAATTTCATCCAAATCCGTTCAGTAGTTTTTGCGTGAAGGAGTAACAAACATACATACATCCACACTCACAAACTTTCACATTTATAATATTAGTAGGATTATTGAGAATTTGGTGTGCAGGTACTTTAAACCTAGGTTTAACTGGTATAATTACCTATGATGATTTTACACAACCTATGCCCATGGTGATAACATAGAAAAAAGAAAAAATAGGAATTTTAAGTTATTCATATTTTTCAACACAATTATTAATATTAACATCAACAATATCATTAATGTACATTTATGTTGACATATTATGTTAATTATAATATTATTATAAATATTAAATTTTATTTATATCTTACTATGATATCGGTTGGAGTTTAGACACTTTATATTGGTAAGACCAAATAATACAGCTAGGTACAGTAAAATATATACTTTATAGATACATTATTAGGAACCTGAAAAGTCGCATTTTCCTATAGAAAGCAGGATTGTGAAGACAACGGCAAATATACCACCAGCAACTCATATAGGTACCTAATAATAAAGAAATAAAGATTATAGAAATCATTAAATTTGAAAAAAAATTAATCTTCCGCCAATAAGCTTTTCGTTTACATATTGTTTTGTATGAATTACAATATGTAAACGAAAAGCGAAAACGTTACTACGGTGGAAACGCAATTTTCTTCTTTTGAAATGTTCAAATATTAAATTATTTCGACTTAAAATTTTTGGACTCTGCTCTGATGAATAAAAAAAAAGTTTTGGTTTTAAAAATTTCTTCCTGTTCCATAATATTATCACGACCATTCACCACATGACTCATGACTATTTAAAATTGGAACATGGCTTCCTTCAGTGTGTAAAAAAAAACAACTATCCTATTCAGAACCCACGCAAAGATAATTCTTATTTTGAATTTATAGTTTTTTTTTCACTTTGCCCGTCATTTTCGACTCCGCGTTAAATAAGTACAAATATGTATTCAGAAAGAAATATTGAATATGCTATCCTGAATAGCTACCAGCTATACTTTACTTTATGAGCTAAACTAAACTAATAAGCTAAACTTTACTTTATGAGATACTGTTTAAATCATGTTTAATTAATTGTTGGTGGAGTCTCCATCTCAATACATACAATTATTTTCAACCAGGCTAGTATCGCGTCTTCATGCTATTAAGTACCTATCACTCTCTGTTCGTTCGCCAGTAAATCATGTGTGATTTATCGGAAATTTGACCAGCTATTAATTATTTTCTTCGTGGAATAATGTGTGTGGTAAAGTTACAATTTATGTATTGCAGATAAATTTATTTTGTCTAACCCAATGAAATAAGCACAACTACTTATTGTTTGAGTGGAGCTTTTTCGTCATGTAGCTTGTAATAGGTATACCTACTAACCTATCATTTTGAAAATAATATTTTGGTACCTAATTTGTTTAATATTACATTTTAGAATAGTATTTATTTCCTACAGGTAATTATCTTTTTACAATTTAAATATTGTTGTAAAATAGTTTGACCGCACGGCGGCAGACACCGCGTTTCTCCGTGAAAATATGAATGTTAACTTACTTTAAAGACACTTTAGTTTTCTTTACCGGATTGTGAATACGCTCTAATGGGCTCCGCTCGATGCACTTGATCTATGTAGAATAGAATAGAATAACTCTTTATTGCACACTAAAGTCGGAATATATCTCATCATCATTTCCTTGCCCTTATCCCACACTAGGTGGGGTCGGCGCAGCACGTTCTTTTCTTCCATTCAAGCCTATCATCCGTCATCTCTGCACTCACTCCCTTTTCGCTCATACCCTCTTTCACGCAGTTCATCCATGTCTTTTTAGGACGTCCCCTACCCCGACTACCGCTCACTCTCATACCCATCGGTAAAAGTCGGAATATATCTAATAACATAAAAAAAACAATATTGTTCATTGGGCGGTCTTATCGCAGACTGCGATCTTATGTCATGTTGTCAAGGTAGGTCAAGTAGTCAACAGTGTATTTATGTACCTACAGAGGAAAAGGCGGCATGAGCCCCCGCGGCCGCAGAGCGCTAAGAAGTTCTGCGTAGACGGCTCCATGCTGCCGGGGTCCTCGCAGGACCTCGACTGGGCCTCCCCGGGGCACAGCCAGGGCTCGCCCTCCACCAGCGCCCAGGGCCCGCCTGAGATAAAACAGTGGCTTAACAGGTAACATGGGAACAAGGGCAAAACATTTTCAGCATACCTGATTTAGCTGGATTGGTGACCTGTCAATTTACTTCTGTCAGCCTCACTACAGATGTAAATTTTCCCGAGGTCTCAGGGAGAAACTGTCAGGTATATATCTATCCCAGTCAAATGTGGGCCTCCATTTAGGTTTTCTAAGTGGACGGTCACATTTTTGTATTGTATTGTTATTAAATGTGTTTGTTATTGCTATTTCTTACTTGACACTGGCGAAATATCTATTAACTTGGGTGGGCCATATTTTTAACGAAAGAAGAAGTGAAATATGGCACCGCCCTAGTGGGAATAATTTATTACATTACATTCCAATTCGGTATTATTAGTAATCTCATTAAGCCTGTATTTGGTTAATTTAGTTGTCAACTTGTTACGAATATACTACAATATTGCTGTCCTGTTCAAAAAAATATTTAATTTAGTCTAGCGCAGTTGGCTCAAAAACATTATACTGAGGCAGATTGTGTATGTCTTTGGTAATCCTACCAAATTGGTGTGTTTATCCCCAGGTTCCATTCGTGGTCAAACGGCGAGAAGATACAAGCCATAGACGAGCTGATAAACGGCTGCGACCCGAGCCAGGTGCGGCACATGATGAAGGCCATCGAGCCGTTGTTCCAGCGCGACTTCATATCGCTGCTGCCCAAGGAGCTCGCCCTTACCGTGCTCGGGTACCTGCAGCCTAAGGACCTGCTGAGGGCTGCGCAGACTTGCCGCTACTGGAAGTAAGTTGTCAACACAAATTTATAGAAATTGCAATAGATTTCTAATATATACAAATAAATAAAATTGGAATGTCCGTTTGTAATATCAAAATAACACTTATTCACTAAATGCGTATGAAAGTACATAGGGTACTTATATCAAAACCGCGATTTTTTTTTGTCTGCCTGTCTGTGTGTTTGTTCCGGGTAATCTTCGAAACGCCTGCACCGATTTCGACGGGACTTCCACTGGCAGATAGCTGATCTCATAATGAGTAACTTAGGCTACTTTAATCCACGCGGACGAAGTCACGGGCACAGCTAGATTTTTATTAATTTGGGGGGTTCATCAGCTTTAGTTTATTGTCTTTTTGTTTGTTTACCCGATTTTTGTAAAATATAGATACAATAACACTGAAATTGTCCCTATCCCACTGAACGGGGTCATGTATCCGCGCCGTGTAATAGTGTAACCATCAACAGGTTCCTGGCTGAAGACAACCTCCTATGGAAGGAGCAGTGCAGTCGCATCGGCATCATCACTCTCAAGAAAATGCCTCGCTCACTACCGCGCTGCGCGAGCCCGTGGAAGGCGGCTTACATGCGGCAGTACCTCATCGAGAACAACTGGCTGCACAAGCCGGTCACTGACCCCATAGTGATGAGGGGCCACGATGACCACGTCATCACCTGCCTCCAGTTCTACGGGAACAGGATTTTGAGCGGCAGCGATGATACCACGCTGAAGGTGTGGTCTGCGGTCACGGGCAAAGTGAGTATTGGTTGCTTTGTTATTTCATTTTATTCCACCAGGTCAGGTGTCAAAATGTGCAACCTTTGTGCTATGGGTTGGTACAATTGACTAGGGCGATCTTAGTGAAGCAACCCAGACAAGGAGAAATTAGGAAAGATTTTCCTTAATAGACCCGGATGTCAAATGTCATATAATAGTAGTAGGAAGTAAGTTAAGTAATAAGTTATGGGTGCTGGGTGCTTAACGGAACACACCTCCATATGTATAAAAAGTTATATCAATTTACAACTGCACTGATAAAGGAAAACTTTTTTAAAACTCCATTGTAAGTATACGCATAAAAAAATCTATACTAGGTGAAACATGTTGTTGAAATAATAGAAACTGTATAGGAATAAATTGCTGTTTAATTTAACTGACTGACCACAAAATACAGAGAGACAGTGTTGCCACTTTTTAACAATAAAAATAACTAAAGAAATGTTTCATGTTGCTACTATTATTCTAACACCCCTTCTCAACATAAAACATTTTATAAAGAACATTGACTCAAATCTTAAAATTTATCTTTACCTTACAGTTGTCTTTATAATGTCACACTTATCTAAATATCTTTCAATTAGCTCTTTACCTAAAGCCTTTGTTAACATGTCAGCTGGTTGCTCACTAGTGTTGACATAATTAATACAAAGTTTATTTTCTCTGACCAGATCTTTAACAAAATGATAACGAATGTCCACATGTTTTAATCGCTTTATGTTATCTGTTTTTGCATTTATTATAGCCGACTGATTGTCACAATATATCACAACTGGGCAAACATTTTCATAACTAAAATCAGTTAGTAAATTTATAAGCCATGACGCATCACTGGCAGCCATACTCAATGATACATATTCAGATTCTGTAGAGGACAGACTAACAGAAGCTTGCTTCTTAGAGCACCACAAAACAAGACAATTTGACAATTTAAACATATAACCTGAGGTGGATTTTCTGTCCTTGAGATCTCCTCCCCAATTAGCATCACAATATCCTTTCAAAGTAACATCTTTACATTTATAAATTAATTTATAATCTAAACTATACTTCACATATCTTAACACTCTCTTTAATGCACTTAATAACTCATTATTAGCGCTTGTTTGATATCTGCTTAACATAGAAACTGGATAACATAAATCAGGCCTAGTACCTGATTCCGCATACATTAAGCATCCTATAATTTGCCTGCATAACTTTTCAATGTCTTTATCTATTGAAACATTATTATGAGCAAGTACTTTAGCATTAAAATTCGGGTCCATTGGAGTGGACATTTCTTTACAATTTTCCATATTAAATCTTTTAAGGATATTTTCTAAGTACTTAGTTTGATCCAGTTCAGTAATACCACTTTCCAAATTCTGCTTCACAGTTATGCCTAGAAATTTTGATATAGGTCCCATGTCTTTCATTTTAAATTCTTTATTTAAATTAGCCTTTAACTGTGAAATATCCTTCTCATTTGTACCAAATATCAAAATGTCATCGACATATAATAACATATACATTCTATCTCTACCATTACATCTCATAAACAAACATGAATCAGAGTTCGACCTAACAAAACCTTCTTTAGCCATTGTACTATTAAACTTTATATTCCAACACTTTGGTGAACTTTTTAATCCATACAATGCCTTTTTTAATTTTACAATATTGTTTTCCCCAGAATAAGCCCCTTCTGGCAATCTAATATACACATCTTCATCTATGTCACCATACAAAAATGCCCCAGTAACATCCATTTGATATATAGGGAGCCTTAACATAGTCGCTACAACAACAAAAACTCTAAATGTTGGCAACCTAGCTACAGGTGCATAAATATCCCCCAAATCAAAGTAACTATTTTGCTGAAACCCTCTAGCAACTAATCTAGCCTTATATTGCTTATCATTACCACTTCCTTTTAGCTTAAATACCCATTTACTACTAATTACAGATTCACTTACAGGTACATCGCAAAAGTCCCAGGTGTCATTGTCTTTCAAAGTTTGCAATTCTCTATTAACTGCCTCCTTCCACTTACTTGCTTCCCTACTATTCATTGCTTCTCTATATGATATAGGCTCATTGTCTTCACTTACAACATTGAGACACTCATAGAATGATGTCTGTTTCCTTATACGCTTGGATCTTTCATTTTGGACTTCTATTTGATCATCCTCCGATGATCTGTCATCTGAGGGTTCATATTCACTCTGTGACTCACTCTCGCTTTGATTGAAACTAGTATTGGTATCTTGAAACTCTTTACATTCAGATTCTTCACTTGCTGTCACAATTTCTGGAAAATTATTTTGTGTAGATTCACTATTATTCAAGTCCAACATCACCGTTGATCCATTTTCTTCATTTTTCTCTTCTTTTAAGAAAATTACATCTCTCTTAATATCAACATAATTTTTCTCTGAAAAATATATTCTATAACCTTTGCTATTTTCCCCATATCCGACCATCAATCCTTTTTCACCTTTCTTATCCCATTTTCTTCTTTTCTCCTTTGGGATATGTACATATACCGGTGAACCAAAAGCCTGCAGTTGATGTATATCATAAGTTTTATTTGTCCATATTTCATAAGGTGATTTCCCTTCTTTTTCTTTACCTGTTCTGTTCAAAACAAACGCAGCAGTATTCACTGCTTCTGCCCACAGTTTCTTAGGTAGGTTCTTAGAATGTAGCATTGTCCTTGCCGCTTCAACCAGAGTTCTATTCTCCCTTTCGGCTTTACCATTTTGTTCGGGTGTATAGGTTACTGTAGTTTGATGAATTATCCCTCTTTTCGAACATATTTCCATGACTTCTTTGTTCACAAATTCCAATCCATTGTCTGTTCGTAGTATCTTAACCCTGTTTCCAGTAATATTCTCTGCCTTATTGAAAAAGTCCTTTAGACAATGTTTAATTTCGTCTTTAGCTTTGACAAAGTAAACAGTTCGGAAGTTCGAATAGTCATCCTTTAAAATAACAAAATATCTCGATCCGCCGACCGATTCTTCCTCCATGGGCCCACAAGTGTCCCCATGTATTATTTCACATGTCTTGGTGCTTACGTTTTCACTTTTCTTAAACGGTAACCGGTGTATCTTTCCCTTCAAACAACTCTCACATTGAGGCACACTAGTTTGTTTAATCTCAATGTTATTTTTCTCCAATACTTTCTTGACGTAATCAAAGTTTTGATGAGCTAGTTTTTCATGCCACTCGTATAAATCGTTCTTTAATATTTTTGCAACACTCGCCACCTCGCATTTAAAACGTAAATCCATATAATAAGAGTTCTCAATTCTATTTGCGATAGCACAAACAACTCCATTTTTGTAGAATATGCACGAAGTGTCATCTGTCACCATGACATAACCTCGATCAGAAGCGCGGTTCACAGAGAATAGATTTGTCTTTAGATCGGGAACGAACAACACGTTGTCTATTGTCGTATCAATCCAATCACTCCCGTTTTTGACTTGTACCGCTATCTTTCCACAGCCTTGCACATTAATGGCAGAGCCGTCACCAACTATTACCGACCGTCGCGAAACGCTTGAAAATGATGAAAACAATGAACGATCGCGACACATGTGCTCGCTTGCCCCCGAGTCCACTAGCCACTTTGTTTCTTCATATTGTCCATAAACTGAGTTCGAAACGACGAACGCATTACTCATCTTCTTATTTTCCTTTGATTTTTTAAAACGACACTGCGCCTTAAAATGTCCAACTTTACCACAGTAATAACACTTATTATCGTTCATTTTTTTTTTCACTGTCTTTATTACTTCTACACTCCGTTTGAAAATGTCCCGGTTTACCGCACTTAAAGCACTTTACGTTTCTCTTAGCTACAAACGCCGATGAAGGTTCTTGGACTTCCTTTGTCTTTTCCTTTACTCTTTCTTCTTCGATTAATAATCTTGACATCAGATTGTCGAGTGTTTGTTTATCATCAGGTGCAGACTCCCACGCTGACACAAAATGTTTATACTCATCCGGCAAACACATCAATATTTTAGTTATCGTGAACTTTTCGGAAATTTCCTCGCCCAATTGCTTTAACTGGTTCTGCATTTCCTGAATTTTCGACAAGAACACAGACATGTCAATCCCACTCTCATATTTATATTGGAAAAAACGCTGTTGTAGAATATGGATACTGGTTTCTGACTTTTGTTCGTAAACACTTAAAAGTTTTCTCCACATTTCAGCAGACGTTTCACATGATATGAGATGTAGCATAACATCTTCAGTCATTCTTGTGACCAATAATGTCTGAGCCTTAGCATCTGCAGACGCCCAGGCGACACGTGCAGTTGCGTCTTCGGGTTTTACAGTTCGTCCTTCCACAATATCCAGCCATCCCTGACCCCTCAACAGTACTGTAGTTTGAAACTTCCAAACATTCCAGTTTTTTATACCTTCCAGTTTCATCACATTGTGAGTGTTATTTACTTCCATCTTGCCTTCCTGCCTTGTTTTATAGTGACTAAAACAAGTATTTCCTTCTCAACGACAATTTTACTGACGACCGACGCTAACCTCACTTTTCGTTGATAGGCAATCCGCTTGATGTATTTATTATCTTCACACTCCAATATTTAATTTGACTTTAGCAAACAGATAGGCATAACTGGGCCATAACCTGTTGTTGAAATAATAGAAACTGTATAGGAATAAATTGCTGTTTAATTTAACTGACTGACCACAAAATACAGAGAGACAGTGTTGCCACTTTTTAACAATAAAAATAACTAAAGAAATGTTTCATGTTGCTACTATTATTCTAACAAAACAGTAAGGGTATACCATTTTTTTTGCAACTGTACTTTGTAAATCTAAAACTATCGGCTTTGTGGGACAGTTGAAGTACTGAAGGTTTTGTAGACTTATGAAATCTGTCAACAGCTGTATCCCTATAACACCTTTTGTTTTTCAAGCTTCCTCCAAACCTGAAAGTATTAGAATTACAAAGTTAAGTTTTGAAAAAGTAGTATACCCTTTCTGTTTCACCTAGTATAAGTTATTAAAACTACTAGGTATGTTTCGATGTTCACCCAAGCTAAATCTCTCTCTAAAATGACCTGCGCGTTCCTATCCGGTTTTGAATGTCTCTTGTTTTATCCCAGTGCCTTCGCACGCTAGTCGGCCACTCCGGCGGCGTGTGGTCGTCCCAGATGGTCGGCGACCTGGTGATCAGCGGCTCCACCGACCGCACACTGCGCGTGTGGAACGCCAAGACCGGCCAGTGCCTGAAGGTGCTCGCCGGGCACACCTCCACGGTGCGGTGCATGCATCTGTATCAGAACAGGTAAAATATTACATAGTTGCCGTGCACCTAAGGCCGAATCTTGAGTGACGCCGCACACCGCACGCGGAATCCGGCGCGCACGAATCAAATGACACTTGACATTATAGCACCTACTCAGTTAAGAGCTATGCCTATAGCTGCCTATAAGAAGATCACGTGACTTATTTCAGAGTCATGATTTGTAGAAACGCTTGAAGACAATCCACTCTATGCTTTGCAGCACTGCGATCTTGTAACATGTTTGGTACAGACTTGCATCAATGTCTTTTGTTTAGTCAGTGGTGCTGATTCTGTTAACTACAAATTAAGACTAAAATAAACACATCATAAAATATTGTCTTGACTATGAGAAGAATATATACTTAGTTTAGTCGAGTTCAGTTTGTGAACAAACAGAATTAGCACTAATAACTACGCCCAACGAGAAGACATATAGATTACTAGCTGTGCCCGCGACTTCGTCCGCGTGGAATTTAATTGTCAAAGTTTCATACAAACTTTCATCCCCTATTTTATCCCCGTGGGGGTAGAATTAATCAAAATCCTTTCTTAGCGGATGCCTACGCCGTAACATCTACCTGCATGCCAAATTTCAGCCCGATCCGTCCAGTGGTTTGGGCTGTGCGTTGATATATCACTATGTCAGTCAGTCAGTCAGTCGGTCACCTTTGAGTTATATATATAGATGAAAACCCGGCTTCGCTCGGGTGAAATGTGACTCATAATACACAATCTTTTACAAAACTTAGGTAGATATTTTTGTAGTTATCGGTTTTCAAGGAATATTAGGCAAGGCATAGATTCGTATAGCATTGTCCATTGAAATGAATACGAAAAAAAGTCGCCAAGTGCCATGTCGAGCTATGCACAATGAAGGGTTTCGATTCATTGAAGGTAATCTGTTTAAAATTTCACCCCAGGTTGAAATAGATACTAAAGTTGTATACATACTGCTACCGACATCTATCGACACCATTAAATACTAAGAAATAGACTAATGAACATAAAACATACATTTATTGCTGTTATTTAATAAGAATTTATTAACAATTTATCCAATTTCGACAGCATAATCTTATTCATATTTTTGCAACATAAAAATGTAAGAAGTGTCGATATTTTTTCGTAAAAAATCTTTCCCACTGTTGTTTATAGACTACTACCGACATCTATCCACGTGCATGAACACTTCAGAAATACACGTATTAAGGTTGAAGCGTCGGTCGGGTTTATTGCAGTTTCTCTCAAGATGACGCTGTAGTCAACAGATTCTACTTATTTATTTTTTACCCAAAATTTGAGCATTTCTAAGCTATAATACTATTGTTTGCGATTAAGACTTATTATACTGCATTGACATATGCAATAATATCAACCTAAAATCACTCATAATCGAAGCGTTTTCCGATAAAAAACTTCTGTCACTTTTTATTGTAATACATACACGCACACATTGACAAAAGGTGTATTTTAGCCAGTAGCCACTAGAGGGCGTACTTTTATATTAATTGTGGCCTTTTTATTTTATAATAAATAGCGAAAATATTATATTTTTGCTATTGTAAAATTCATTATTGTATGTGTATTCATCATTCTAAAATACTAATAAAAAATATACATCTGTTATAGAATCATTTTATTGTCTGACTAGCTGTGCCCGCGACTTAGTCCGCGTGTAATTTAACTTAACAAAAATTTCGGGATTAATCATCCCCTATTTTATCCCCTTCGTGTAGAATTAATCAAAATCCTTTCTTAGCGGATGCCTACGTCATAACATCTGCATGCCAAATTTCAGCCCGATCCATCCAGTGGTTTGGGCTGTGCGTTGATAGATCAGTATGTCAGTCAGTCAGTCAGTCACCTTTGAGTTATATATGTTTAGATCTTACTAAATATAGTGAAAATATAACTGTAATACACTTGTTGGTGTATTCCACTTTTCTAACATATGAGATACATTACTGAGAAATAGATGTGGTTTTCCATGTGAACATATTTTTATTTATAACAACAACAATAATTACAAGAAATCAACATAAAAATCGTGTCTCAATCAAAATTATAGGACCTAGAGTCCTATACAGAGTAGCGTTAGTAGTGTTTCCTACATTGAGACACTTCATGGCCTACTTTTTTGCAATATGTACACGACACTTTAGGCACACTATTCACACTAGACGACGAAAAGGCACTAGATGTAGCAGAGGCATCTCGGCGTTCTTCCTTCAGCAGGATCGATGCAACCGAGTCTGTAGATATCGAGGTGCCGGAATGCTCTATTGCCATCACCATTGGGCTGTAGCTGTCGTTGAGTCCTGCCAGCATAATCACACCAACAAGTTCATCTTCCAGACCAGCTTGATTGGCAATCACTTGTTGTTGCACATGACTTATGTCATTCACATAGGCTTCTATGTTCGAGTACAATACAAGTTTAGTACCAAGCTATTTCTTCATAAGTTGTAAGCGTCGAGCAAGTCCGCTGTCAGCGTAGGCTTCCCGAAGTCGCTTCCATGTTTCCTTCGAAGTTTCAGCTGTCATGACGATGAGATATAGATGCTCGCTTAGACTCAAGCAAATCTTGGATCTATGGCATCTTTGCGTTGAAAGTCGTCAACTTCCTCCGCAGGCTTCATGACGCAGTCCCATAGTTTGCTGTCGATCAATTACATCTTCATGGCGTAGCAGATTAAATAAAAATATATCCGGAGACCAAACAATATGTTTAATGTACAGCGTATTTTGACAGACATAATAGAATTCTATGTAAAAACAAATGTCAATATAAATTACACGGAATTTAAAAACTAATTATAAACAGGCCAGTGCTTTGATGATTTCCACCACGTAGGTTTCAACAAAAATAATAATTATATTAATTTAGCCCTTTTGACGTCCCACTCCTGGGCACGGGCTTCCCCTCAACACGAGGAGGATTCAGGCCATAATCCACCACGCTGGCCCAGTGTGGATTGGCGGATTTCACATGTCTTTCGAAAATTGGTTAGATCTTCTAAGACATGCAGGTTTCCTCACGATGTTTTCCTTCACCGTAAGCTTGTGATAATCATATAGAAATTATGAGTCACACTTAGATTTCGAAAAATCCAGATATGCGAGCCGGGGTTTGAACCCAATACCTGGTGCCCGCAAGACGCGAGCTTTAAGCAATCGGATAGCACAGCTTCAGCTCAATCAAAATAATACTAATAAATAAATAAATATCGCCAGACAAACATACCAACTGTATGGTCCCTAGGAAAAGTAAAAGGAAAAGGAAAAGGAAAAGGAAAAGGAAAAGGAAAAGGAAAAGGAAAAGGAAAAGGAAAAGGAAAAGAAAAGTTAGTCACGACACCACACTGTTCAATGCGAAATAGAAAGACGAAACGAAAAAAATAAAAACTGGCTTGCTTTCTATAAGGGAGAGAGAGAGACAGACAGAGAAACACGCGCACGCCGCACATATAGTGAAGAAAATGTCGTTACGTTACACATTTTTTTGTCTTAATTTTTTCCGTCCAGCCCCCTTTCGCAACGCGCGACAAGGAACTTCGTTCCAATATTTATTACATAGTTACCTAGTACCTGTGAACATATATAATATAGTACAGTAGTATCTATGGTTTGTATATACCAGGTTCGGTATTTATTTGGCAAATACAGTAAATTTTAATTTTTATGTACCTTTACGGTAATCCTAAGCCAGCGGCAACACTATCCTACCCACAGATTTGGATTTACATAGATAATGTATGTACTTAGCGTGTCCGAAAACCCTCAACCCCGACCAAGCGTCAAGGTTTGTCGCCGATAACTTACAGTCCATCGCGACTACAGATATAAAAATATATATATGAGCGAGATAATCACTCGAGACAATCGTAGCGGGTGGAGGGGCATCTGCGGCATCGGTGTCTTTGAATCGGTTTGGATTTCCCGCCATCTGTGACGTCACAGTAAGTGTTAAAAATTTGGCACGCTTGGTTTTAATACAAATCTATGTAAATCTATATCTGTGATCCTACCTATAATACACTAAACGAAAAAAATATTTCCGACAACAAACGCTTTTATAATAGACATCCGACGTTGTCAAGTCGCCGCTCTCTACCAATTGGCAACGTCGCGTCTGCAACAACGTAGTACCTTGTGTGGCGAATTGACGACCGCTTGGCGCTGTAGTTTGAGCGTTGGCCGCTCGGCTCACTGCATCGGATGGTTGCGGGTTCGATTCCCGACAAAGGAAATTTTCTGAAACGGCCTTTTCGTAATTTGCCCAGGTCTGGGTATCACTGGGATCGCCACCAGTTTAATGTATGGTAGCCATAGTACAAGCGTTGCTTAGTTTGGCACCATGTAGTTGCTGAGTAAGTCTGGCGATATTTATTTATTTATTAGAAACTTTGTATTATGTCCGGAAAATATGAAAAACACTTAGCTCGTTACTTCATTTTTTTATTGAATGTTATTATTATGATAATAAAAGATGAAAACCCGGCTTCGCTCGGGTGAAATGTGACTCATTACAATTTTCGGCATGATGTGTTTACATCCAAACAAAGTTAATAGAAATACAAATACATCCGACAGAGAACCAAAGTTATTGACATAGCTCAAAGAATTAGCAAGCTGAAGTGGCAGTGGGCTGGGCATATCTCGCGAAGAACCGACAACCGCTGGGGTAAACGTGTTCTTGAGTGGAGACCTCGACTAGGCAAGCGTAGCGAAGGACGCCGTCCGACCAGGTGGGATGACGATCTGCGAAAGACTGCAGGCAGATGCTGGATGCGGCATAGCGCTATGGCGCTCATTAGGGGAGGCCTATGTCCAGCAGTGGACAAGCATAGGCTGATGATGATGATGATGAAAGTTAATCAGTATGCAAAGCAAAACTAAATGAAATGAATACTCGTACGGAAACATCATGAACATTGAACACTGAATTTGTTTGTTCTGACAGCTCAATCAATAAATGCACTTCTTCTTCTTCTTTCTTTAAAAATATGGCCCACCAACTGAGAACACTGGCGCAGTCATCACTGACACTGACTGACATGCGTTCATAGAAAATATGGCGGTACAGTGCCGAATATTATAATTATAACATTGTTTATCACGACAATCCGAATTTTGCGGACATATGTTGTCGACTCGAAATCATTATTTTTTAAGTTTTATTATTCTGGTAACGTTTCAATCGAGTCTACCGTACCCCTTGACGGAATTATTAATATAGATGGCGCAATATATATATTTGCAATAATAATTTGGTCACCACCATCTGTCATTTCAACTAGTACACTATTAGCACGCAGTTTACTCAAAGTACAAATTTTATGTTAATAATGGCCTAATTTAGTCAGATGGCGCTGACAAATTCACACACACAGGCGTAAAATTTATAAAATTTTACGATCGATTTTAATTATGTTAATCTATTTTTAAATGCCTGAAATCATTAGATGCGAAAACAATAATTTATTTAGAAGTGATAAAATCCATTGTTGTAAGGAACAACTTTGTGTGTCTCGTATGCATTCGGAATGAAATATGTATGGAGAACACGATCGCCCCATCGACCTTAACACAAAATATAAATTTATTGCTGTTATTTCATTGAAATTGGTGAACAATGTATCCATTTTCGACTGCATAATCTTATTAATGTTCTTGCAATAGAAAAATGTAAGAAGTGTCGGAATTCATTACGGAATTTTGATTTAATCTTTAAAAGTTAAAAATCTCGCAAACGGAATTTTTGATGATAAAATGTTGTATGAAAACATCATTTTATTTGAAAAGACCTTTTCAACGTCACCCCACATGATTGGGTAACTAAAAAAAAAAATTGCCCCTTTTTCGATGTTCGGGGAGGTACCTCAAAAAAAGTAATTTTGCTACATTTTATATTTTTGAAAGTGAGATCTACTCTTAAAGTATTTTTGTACCAAATTACATCAACATCCGTCAGAAACTGTAGAAGTTATGACCCTGTGACTGACGGGTTGGGACAGACAGACGGACGGACGGACGGACGGACGGACTGGATGATCTTATAAGGGTTCCTCGTAGGGACTACGGAACCCTAAAAACATGAAGACTGAATTTGTTTGTTCTGAAAGCTCAATCTTCTTCTTCTTTCTTAAAAAATATGGCCCACCCAGTTTAATAGATATTTCGAATAAAGACTCATTTACACATTGAGAACACTGACACTAACTGACAGGGATTCGGTCATAGAAAATATAGCGGTACTGTGCCAAACTTGACGGAACTGCCAATATGGCTAAACGAAATATTGTATTTTGCACCGTTAGAATTTAACAAAATACTCGACAATCCGAATTTTGCCGATATATGTTGTCGACTCGAAATCATTATTTTTTTATGTTTTATTATTCTGGTAAGGTTTCAATCGAGTCTACCGTACCCCTGAACGGAATTATTAATATAGAAGTCGAATCAACAGCCTGACAAATAAGTTTCAAGCTTCTAGCTCTAAAATGAGATACTTCCATACAACTTTTCATCCCCCCTTTCAACCCCTTAAAACTCTTTTTTCGCAAAAGTAGCCTATGTCCTTTCTCAGGCTCTAGACTATCTGTGTATAAAATTTCATTGAAATCGGTTCAGTAGTTTTGGCGTGAAAGAGCGACAGACAGACAGACAGACAGACAGAGTTACTTTCGCATTTATAATATTAGTAAGGATTTCATAAAATTAAATATCGTTTCTTCTGTATATATTTTTAATTAACGTAACGGTTTTCGACATAGACTGATCCACGGAATCATAAAATGGCCGCCCGAATGTTGGCGAGTCTGGCGGTGAATGATTTGTACTGGAACATTATTATCATTTCGTATCACTTTTCGTTACATACATACATTCGTGGTATTGTAACAGTTTTGTAAATTTGTTTAAATTGTATGGTTCGGTCGCTGATCACGAAGAAATTCGTACAATGACCTGTTATTACCTGTCTCTGGCACTCCCGCGTAATTCGTACGAATTTCTTCGTGATCAGCGACCGTGCCGTAGTAAGAAATATTAAGTATTTGACGTAACATCTGTGCTTGTAATTACGACATTCAGAAATATGCGTTATAGCGAATTCAATATTTTATTTTCGACTTCACTATGTATTATACTCATAGAGATAGTTTATATTACTGGTGGTATTATAAACTTTACAAGGAACTTTGATAACCAGGTAGACCTCCACAACAGTTTTAATCGGGCTCTTTTTCGACGGCCGCTTGGCGCAGTGGTTCGAGCGTAGGCCGCTCGGCTCACTGCACATGGTGGTTGTGGGTTCGATTCCCGCCGGGAAAAAAATCGGAACTGGCCTTTTCGTAATTTGACCTGGTCTGAGTGTCACTGGGATGGCCCCCAGTCCATTGTACGGTACCCATAGTACAAGCGTAGCTTAGTTTGGGACCATACACTTGGTGTGTCAGTCTGGCGTTATCTATTTATTTATCTAACAAAATTGGAAAACAAGTGTTTGTCCCGCCTGATGTTAAGCAGTTACCGCAGCCTATAGATGCTTGCCATACCAAAGTCATAGCTCGCACTTTCCCGACGTGAAGGGTAGAACAGAGAGAGGGGAAGGAAGAACCGTTGGGCTTCTGGCTCTCTCACTCATTGTACAAAACGCAGCTATACCCGGATTGTGCCAATCCGTATTTAAGTTGAAACCAATTGGGTACAGTTTGGTTTTACCAGCTTAGTCTGATCCATGGATGATATAACAAATTGCTACTGCGACTTATAATTTCTATGAATATTGAGGTATGTTCTGTGAGTATAGTATATTAAATATTACTGATGTTGTGTGATTGGGTTTGACTTTAGTTTCCGTACGATTTACTGCGTCTGTTCTGCGATAACCATCTTAATGCAATCAGCGAATGTAAATAAATACACTTTAAGGTATATTTTATTAGTGTAAAATATTTCAAGAGAGGTGTAACAAGCAGGTCCAGGTTATACTGGTCGCTTTTATTAATAATATCATTTATATTCGACTGTTTACGATATTCTTACTTTCTTTTGTGAATCTTATCTGTGTACCTGCGTTATTATTGACCCAAAATATTTTATTCTATTAAAGCTCCTCCAACCGACTGCCGCGGAAATATTGCTTAAATTTTTGAAAATGTATATTAATTATTAAGTAAATATTAAGTTTGGCTGGCCAATAACTGTGGTACTTTCGTGCGTTGGACTTTGACCGATTTTCAGATAATGTACCCAATGCAGAAGCGAGAAGTCTGTTATTTCCTTGGCAAAGAGATCACCGACGTTATTTCGTGCGATGTTTTGCACGGCGGCAGTCGGTTCGAGCTCGAGCCATTATTTCAATCGCTCATTGTTTTACTCGTCAATACTACATTAATCCGTTTGTATTGTCCTAGGGTTGTGTCTGGTTCCCGTGACGCGACGCTCCGCGTATGGTCGATCCCGGACGGGCGCTGCCTCCGCGTGTTGGTCGGCCATCTCGCCGCCGTCCGGTGCGTGCAATACGACGGGAAGGTGGTCGTCTCCGGGGCATACGACTACTTCGTTAAAGTCTGGAATCCAGAGACCGGGGAATGCTTGCACACACTCGCTGGACACACCAACAGGGTATACAGTCTACAGGTTAGTGGAACTTAGTGTTTAGTTAATTAAGATAAATATCGCCATACTCAGATGCCTTCAGTTTTGATCTATTTTGACTATAATAATTGCTGTATATTTATAATCAATAAGATCTATTAGTTGTCTACAGATTTACACATCTACTCGATTTGGTCTTATTGTATGTGTCAAATGAGCAAAATTGTAGGCATCTTGACACATTCTTAATTCAAATTACGCTGATTAGATATCTTTAGGGTGCATGGCATGAGTTCTCATAGTGGTCACAAAAAGGCCGAAGATGTAATAATCATTCCATATTTTCAGTTCGACGGCATCCACGTTGTGAGCGGATCCCTGGACACGTCAATACGAGTGTGGGACGTGGAGTCCGGGCAGCTGAAGCACACGCTGACCGGCCACCAGTCGCTGACCTCCGGCATGGAGCTGCACTCCAACATACTCGTGTCAGGGAACGCCGACTCCACCGTCAAAGTGTGGGACATCACTACGGGACACTGCCTACATACACTGTCCGGTGAGTGAACTATTTTGACATCACAATGTCCAAATGACAGACTGACTGATAAACAACGCACAGTCTAAATCGGTGGGTCTTAAAAGGTTTGGGACTAGTAGCGCTGCATACTCCCAATGTAACTCCTGTAAACCAGGATCGAAAATGGTGGCCAATGATGACGCCGAGGTTTGAACCTCGGCGAGTCCCGGAAAAAAGCTAATTACAATGTACGCTACTGCTAGTTTGTGTTTTTATCCATGGTATGATGTATGTGTAATATTGGTGTGCTTACAATAAAGAGTTATTCTACTCTAATTTGTCAAAATGAGGTATGTATGCCCTTTCAGAACGCATGGTTTATTTTGGTATTGAAGTGTAATACAACAGAGTTACCCTGCGGGATCAACTCAAGAATGGGGAGATACGCAGAGGGACCAAGATGACTGATATATATCTTAGAATTACAAAACTTAACTGGCAGTGGTCAGGGCACATTGCTCGTAGAAGGGATGGCCGTTAGGGCCCAAGAGTTCTTGAGTGGTGGCTGCGTACCGGAAAGCGTACCGTTGGTAGGCTTCCCACAAGGTGGACCGACGACCTGGTGAAGGTCGCGGGAATCTGATGAATGCGGATAGAACAAGACCGGTCATTGCGGTGAGCCTTGAGGGAGGCCTTTATAATATGTCCAGCGGTGGACGTCTTTCGACTGTGATTTATAATAATTTTTATTTTTATAATACATATAATAATTATTTATTTATTTTCCAATAATAAGCTTTCTAACGGTTGCAGCCAGCACTCATAATATTATACAAAGTGTGCTATGAGTGCTGGTTTCCATTAAGATATAGTATGTATATGTCGCAGTCAACTAGCGGGCTAAATGATATTCAGCCGTATCGTCTGTTACGACATTTAATAAACTGGCTTGCTAACAGGGTTGTTACAAAAAAATCATATTGTTTTAATCACCTTGTTTAAAACATGTTTTAATCATTTTGGGAAAAAATCATAGATTTTTTCCTCCTGATTTAAATCAATGTTTTAAACAACGTTTTAAACATGATTTAATCAGTACTTGATAGTCAAATAAAAGAGCGTCATGTACATTACGCTATTTTATTAGTACATGTAGAAAATAAACGTTTTATTATTTAAAATATTTTATATTATCAAGGGCTTGCATCAGAATCGTCAGATAACATTTATCAACCAAATAAATATAGCGTTTTGACATGATGTTTTAAGGAAAAACTGACATATTTTGTGGATAAAAGTTGGGACGATTTTAAAACAGGCTCTTATATAACACACTTATTTAATCACCTGAGTTGTCTGATATTGTGGTGGCCGTATCGTATTATTTTCAATACTTTTGCAATTAGCATAATGTGACTTCATTCTTGCCACCAGCTCTGTGACCTCCTTGTTACATATTTTGCACTAGCTGTGCCCGCCACTTCATCCGCGTGGTATAGTCAAAGACACTATGGTAGCAGTTTTAATTATTTCACAAATAAGACACATACATATAAATACTTTAATGAGCTATTTGCAGAGTTTAAGTAGGTAGGTTTGTAAGAGCTATATTTCATGCAGACTTTCATCCCCTATACACTATTTTACACCCTTGAGGGTAAAACTTTTACCCTCAAGGGTGTCACTTTAAATGTCATATTTATTTATGGCAATCAATCAACAGCCTAAAACATAAGTTTCAAACTTCTAGCTCTAAAAATGACGATACCTCCACACAACTTTTCATCCCCCCTTTCAACCCCTTACAACCTTTTTCGCATTAGAAAGTAGCCTATGTTCTTTCTCAGGCTCTAGTCTATCTGTGTACCAAATTTCATTTAAATCAGTTCAGCATTTTTAGCGTGGAAGAGCGACAGACAAACAGACAGAGTTACTTTCGCATTTATAATATTATTAAGGATTAAGGATTTAACTCTACTAGATTTTAGCAGCCTTACATCCGGAACTTCAAAGTAGTGCTTCCAAATATTGTATTATTTCTTCCACCAGTGAGGATGGAAGGTGCAGAGGTCATACATGTTGATATAAGGAAATATAGAATACAGGTCAATAAAATAAATAAAGCTATATAGCTTAGAAAAATAACAAAATCACTTTTAAAAATTAAAAGTTTTTGACACTTTGTGTACAAAAACAAGTTCTGAAGGAAAGAAACGTACTCTGTGAAAGAAACACAATCGAGATGTCAAGTGTCAATGTCAAAGACGCGATCTGTGTAGGATGCGTTCCGATCCACGCAATGTCCGCTAATAAAAATCGAAAAAACATTTTAAATCAGTGTTTTAAACATGAATAAATCATAGTAAAAGCATATGAAAAAAATCATGAATTAATCATCAAATCATTGATTAAAATGAATAAAACAAAAAAATCATTTTTTATTTCAATTTTCCTGATTTTTTGCAACTCTGCTTGCTAATGCTTAGGCAACTGGTTGACATTTAAGTGGTACAAAACTTTTTCAAAATACTACCCAAGCAGAGCGACCCGGTTGTTTTTAGATTAGGGTTATTTTTATGACCCCACAGAAATCCCACCCGGCAAGTAGATTCGGTGGATCTAAACAATTTCGAAAAATACCTAAGTATCTAATAAAATTATTCCATCAAAGTTGTTTTTTGCCGACGCCAAATTGACATTTTTGGTGAGTTTCGGCGCTAGGTGGCAGAAAGTAGAACTAAATTGAAATGAACAGGCTAGGCAAGTAATTAAACGGCTAGGCAAGTATTTAAACGACATCGATCCAAGTCATTTGCCTAGCTGTTTGATCAAATGGCTGAATATCATTCAGGCCACTAGTTGAACGGCGCTGTATAATAAAGTGCCTAGGCTGTTAATTGAACGGCCAATTAAGCTAGTTGGCTGCGACATATACATATGGTTTATATTAAAAAGAAAATTAATTTAAAATGATATTACGACTAAAATAATCAAAGCCAAGTAATTAAAGGGCGAATAAATGATTGATAATGGGTAATGACAATTGTGTGTCATTATATTAGTACCTGAGGAGCCATTCACTTACCCCCTTATTAATAAACGTGGATTAGCGGTTGTATAGTTAAACCATGCTTAGTCTACTTCTTTCGAATGTCAAATTACTGATGACAAAAATAGATAGTTCGGTGTGTAACTATTCGCCTTCTAATCCACGTTTATTAATAGGGTTAGGGTCTAATGACGATGATGATGGTAATGAAAACAAATTCTCAAGGTCCCAACAAGCACCAGTCGGCGGTGACGTGCCTGCAGTCGAGCAACCGCTTCGTGATCACGTCGTCGGACGACGGGACCGTCAAGCTGTGGGACGTGCGCACCGGAGAGTTCATCCGCAACCTGGTCGAGCTGAGCTCCGGGGGGTCCGGCGGCGTCGTTTGGCGGATACGCGCGTCCGCCACCAAGCTCATATGCGCCGTCGGCTCGCGCAACGGCACCGAGGAGACCAAGCTGCTGGTCCTCGACTTCGACGTGCCCGGCGCGTGCCGCAAGTGCGATGAATAGCATCGACTAAACCGGCGCCTATTGCGTCGTTGCGCCAACCTATACGCCCCTTGGCACTGCTGAGCGGTCGACTCGTACGTGGCTCTACCTTTGTTTCTTTCGAGTTTAATTTAGTTGGGACGGCGTGTCGGTTGTGTTCCGGAGACTTGTGCCCGGTTTACTAAGGTTTCATTTTAGTTGTAAATTGATGGTCAATCCACCGATATCATCTTTGTGTGTTGGTATAAATGCGCCGCGATTGTTGTCATCTTCCACAGAACTAGGTAGTGTTAAATCTATACCACGGCCCACGAGAAGCAATACGCAATGACAACAATTTTCGAGTTCAAGCATGTCAACGGGCGGCCATTTTTTAAATTCGTGGATCGTTCAGTGTCGGATATGATTTACGAGATCACGGATATTCCGATATTTTTCAACAATACTACTCATGTTTGTACAGCAAGCGATATTTATTTATATTCATTCACACCTAAAATTAATATGAGTGGTAATTATGAAAATATAATGATACCAACTGCAATATGACTGGCCCTAAAACTATTTGCATGTTTTAGTGGCAAACCTAACGATCAATTCAAACAAAAAAAATGGTTTGATAGAATTCTTTACTAGCATTTCCGGGTGGTATGTAAGCAAACTCCACAAACCGAGATTTTTGCATGCGGTCTCTGATTGAACGATAAACTCATGGACTTGTGTGCTTACCCGATTTGACATAATAAAAATAAAAATGTTCGTAACTATCGTTTTAAATCAAAGTTTGTCTTGAAATCAGTCGTTGTAATGTTTATTGTACTGAGTTCGAACTTGCTATTACCGTTGATAGGTCACAACTGTTTACAAGTAAATTAGTGATTACGTTCATTTAATTTTCAGATACCAGGCAATCGAAAAATCTTTATTGTTTAGTCAGTTTTCGTGACACATAATATTAGCTTATAATCGACATTCATGTAGATTCGAGTCTGTTCTAGACATCCCTGTAAAAGGATTAGGTAAGTACATTTCGCTGGCAATACTACAAATTTGTTATAATGTGATTCGCTGTCGTAATTCTGTAGATATAATTAATGGCAATAATATATAATGACACTTTTCTTAGTCTAGTGTATCTCAAACCTAAGTGCTTCCATGCGCGGGAATGTACACTGCCATACGTCACGTGCCGAAAGCCTCTGGGTGCATGACGTATCCGTGAGGGCTAGCGACTGATATAATAGCAATAATATACTACTATCAACATGGTTTACCTCAATATTAAATGTTGTTTAGATGTTGTATCATCAATACATCGCAAGTCTCCGAGCATGCTGTCGAACACGCGTCCCCAGACTTGCATTCGACATTTGATGAGACCTGCAAAGGTCACTTGCCATTTAATCATGTCGAATGAAGGTCGTTATTTATTTTAATTACTTGCAGTCTACAGAATCTCATATAAGTGATTTTCATATCGAAAATAGTTGGATTATCGAGGGTATCCAGTGTTTTCGATCGTCGTCTGCCACGCGTGACTACCGACAGGGCGAAGGCTGGGCCGGCGTAATAGAAATAGGTGTTCTCTTTCCGTGATAAATATGCCGCGTGATTGGACCAAAGACTATGTCGGCTGTGGTGCTTGTTGTCTTAAAGATGTAAATCAAAGACAGCACTTATCGTGACGTAGTCTTGGGCCATCTCGGGAAGAGAATACCCGGCGTAGCATATGATTGTACCATGCGTCTGTGCGAGCATGCGAGCGGGCGCCGCGCCCCGAGTGGATAAGTGTCTTCCCACCGCACTGTTATGCGCAAAGTGCAAAACGAACAGTTTCTCCTTACTATAGTTCTGCGTAACTAAACGTATCCAAAATGTACTCAATAATAATCGCATTAAATTCAATACCATTAAAATAGCGATAGGTGTTAATGTTCAGTAAGTAAAAAATGGTGGCTGACGAACCATCTCGCATTGCCAAATTCATTTATTTTTTACTCCGTTATTCCAAAGAAAATGAAAATCGGAACTTAGATTTTAGGTAAGTTTAATTTTTATTATTATCTTTAAGGTGCCTTTCCATGATGGTTTTTGTCATTTTCTTATTATTTAATTCCGACACAGTATAATGTTATGCGTTTATGTAAAATGTATATTGATGTAAAATTATAAAGGGGTCCCATTTATGATGTGACATTTTTATTATGCTGATTATCATCTTTTTTCAAATAATGTCTAATTAATAATTATAATTATTTTAATGTATATCTGTGCGACAAATGATTCTGGTTGATTTATTAACAGGTCAGATGAGCTAATAGAGCAAAGTATGTAATTTAGTTAGTAGGTATCTAGTTCAGTTATCCCCCGATTTTTGGTGGAGGTTTGAAGGGCCTCTTAGTGGAGGCACTTGTCAAGTGGTCAAATCCTAAGTATGTTAAGATGTCGTGGGGCCCACACGGCTTAATCTACGTCCACAAGGTTGATTTCGGCGAATATTACATAATTATTATGTATGTTTTGACATTTAAATAATATTATATTAATTTGTTTATAAATTGTCCGGAGGTTTTTGTTTCATTTCGTTTGTTTGAATCAATACTGTGTCGACCCCAAATATTACAATTGAATGGCCAGCAGTTTTATCGCTTAACTTGTTTAAAATAGTCATTTAAGGTAAAATATTTAATGTCTACTTATAAACATTTCAGACTTGTAATGATACCGAATTAAGATTAAAATTGACATTGAAACAACTCGACGGTGTTAGTGTGCGCATGCAATATGCAGATGATTTACAATGTAACGTAACACGCTGTAGGGCGTGAACTATAGCCGCGTTTTGAATAATTGTTGTGTATATATACAATGTATAATGTGGTCATTGAAGGGCGCGATATGTAGCCGTCACTCTTCATAAATGGCTGTAATCTTATAAATAATTAAACGAAGACTGAAAGCATAGATATAGTTTAATATTTAAAGTATTAAAATGTAGTTACTTTTGTGCTACCTACCATCACACTCTGCTGTCTATGTTGACTTGCGACTTCTCTTTGTTTTGTAAAGCATTCGATTTCCCTTTTTATTTTTTTGTTGTTTGTTTATAATCGGCGCCGGCTCCCGGCCACAGCGCTTATTAACATTTCGAGATACGGTTCACTGTAGTCCTCTTTTATACGCCAACATCACGCTTGTAGTCCCCGAAGGGGGAGGCAGAAGGGCACAGCAGCGAACCCACGTTACGCCGATAGTCCCGATTAGTTTAAATGTAAATTATTAATATGTTTAAGTATGATTGTAAAATCAAAATATTTTCTCGCTTCGGGGATAGAAATGATGTTTTTATTTCATCATCAATTTCATCGCTTATTACGCTGTTTCAATTTGATTAAATTGTAAGATCGTTGATTAGATGAGATTTCCAGTATTGACACGCAAGCCGAGTGTTCTAAGACAGTTTTTTTTATTTACTTTGATTTCATTGAACGGATAAAGATAATCATTTCTAACCCATTTTCCACTTCATGTCGACTCTTTAATGATATGATAAGTTGTAACACCAACGAACTGTAGGGGAATATTGATACTGTACGTATGTACTCTGATATTTATCTTATGGGTTAATAACATTCGGCTGATGATAATTAAATGGAGCGGTTTTGACCACATTCGCTGGTTTTTCATTGCCGCTGCGCCCTCCAGGGAGGATTGGCAACGGTTTTTGTCATTTATAAATTAAATTAATTGCAAATTTATAAACAATCATGAATGATTAAGATGATACATTATGAATTTATATTGAAATTATTTGTAATATCCATAGGATAATATCTAAATGATGTGATTATGTGTTGATTACTTTGAATATTCGTTGCGAATCGTCCGTCAAGCGTGGTTGCTCGCTACGTGTCCCGCCATTTTGTTTACGAACAAAGGAACAGCATATTGTATGTATAATGTAGGTTATGTGCCGTATGTTCGGTTGTTATTATTATTTTCATTATAACTTCAATTCCTTTCGCTTTTATGTTTAATTTTATTAACTAATAAATTCAATTGTTTTCAAGTTTCTTTTTGTTTGATTTGTTTCTTTAGGATTTCGGTATGTTTTTTTTAATAACAGTGTTTTTCAAAAGTCCGAAATAATCATCGGGATGAGTACCGGGTACTAAATTAAATGGTATAAAAATAGATTGAAATTAGCACACGATAAAATGACGAATATTGGTGCAACCCGTCAATGCAGTTAGCACCGTTTTCTAATCCATTGTATGTGTTCTGAGGGGGTGCGCCAAAGTTTACCTAAAATTTCAACTCCGATAATTGGAAATCCGAAAATGTTCTTCCTAACAATCACAATTCCTAATTAATTGTCTCCTAATGTTAATAATTCCGAAGCATTCAACTTCATAAGGTCAGTAGCAATAAACATCTATTATACTTTTATTTGTTTTCCTATATTTTCTCAACATAACCATCGTTTATACTATTATTCAAAGTCATATCTATACATTAATTGTGCGTAACTTTGTTTTCACATAACATGTAGGTATAACAAATAAGAATAATAGTACCATGGTACAAGTAGTTAAATACATGTGTTCATATACATTTCAATTAAATAAGTTTAATATTAGCGGCTATAGCTTTTAAATAATCTGGGGGCACGGCAGTGCCCCCCCAAGTCGAGCACGGCACGTCGAGCGCGGCACGGCCGTACCATCTTTTCTCGAAGCACTTCGGGCCATTTTCGACCCCCTATAACTTCGTTGTGGATGAAACTAGAACCCTGAATTTTCAGTAACCAAGCAGGCATTGTATAAACACGGTATATTTCAAATTTCAATCAAATCGAACCAGTAGTTTAAGAATCATAACTAGTCAAAATTCTTAATTTTGTCACTCACTGACTGACTGACTGACCGATCATCAAAACTCTAAGGCACTTCTAGCAGACATAGAAGCTTCAAATTTAGAATACAGTTAGTGTTTAGTGTATAAATCAAGGGAAAACTAAAATATTTTATAATTTCGGTCCAGTTTTCTAGTTACACCAACTGCATAAATAACTTTGTAATCCTATATAAATATATAGGATAACAAATTTACATATGCAGTTATTGTATCGGTGTACCTGTACATATTATGTACCTATATTATAATAATGGAATGCAATAATAGGTACCTAGATATAATTATGTTGCATAGTAACTAGTAAAATGGTCAACGGAATGAAAAAGCAAGAATGGGACATGTCTTACTTATGATATGAATTGTACCAAAATCCCTCAATAAAGTATTAAGTAGACTAAATTGCCCGAAATTTCTATGAAAGAAAGAACAATATGTACAAAAAGAAATGAGATCTCATCAAAAACAAAACTTGTAAAAAAACCAAGTCTCGCAACTCTGTTCTTCTACCGTAAAAAGTTGTGAGATCTATGTAATACCAAGTCAGTTACTATATTAAGTCCCCAATTAAGGGACCTTCTGTCTTAAGTTATTTTAAGTAGGTAATTAGCTTACCTAACAACATCTTATAGTGACAATATCAATATTAAAAATATTTTATGTTTTAAATTAAACAGATTGACTTGGCAATCGCACTGTTAAACTAAACTAAATACATTGTGTTTTCATGCGATGGCCAAGCCAATCTATTTAATTTAAAACACAAAAGTTTTTTAGTATTGATATTGTCACTATAAGATGTTGTTAGGTAAGCTAATTACCTACTTAAAATAACTTAAGACAGAAGGTCCCTTAATTGGGGACTTAATATAGTAGAGGAGAAGGTGGTAATGTGGTCCCCCACTTTATTTTTCAGGTCTCATGTAAAAAATAAAAGGAAAACACACATAATGAATACATTATTCGTTTTCTTATTTATTTGCCAATACACGACGTAATATGGAACAAATAAAAAGGCAACAGATAATTCTAAAATATATTTATTAAAAAAAAATGGAAATTTGACAATTTGAGATCAAGTGAGGGTTATATGGCACCCAGGGGGCCAAATTAAATGTATTATACTTAACGGCAAAAATCGCAAATATAATATTCGCCTTCAGGCCCCGCGCAGTCAGTATGAGCCCATAAGTTGCAGCTTTGGCACTGAATCCACTCCTCACCACGTCTGTCGCTGGAGTAATTATTGTCACAAAATATACAAACCGTATCTGAGTCTTCAGGTACTACAGATGGAGAGACATATTCATTTGTTTTTACCGCCTTTTTATAGCCCATGTTCTTGGTTCTCACTGCTTCAATAGCCTTTTTCATTTGGTCAGGATCCCAAGTTTTTCTTTTTTTAGAAGATGGAGACGCTAAACTTTTTTGTGGCATCTGTAAGCAAATAAATAAAAAATATATTACTCATGTATGTTATATGGCCCCCGGGACCATAATACAACCAATATGCGGGGGCCAAATTAGGTACCAGTACTGTGAAATCTATAAACCAACCTCTAAAAATATGTAACATCAAATATATTCCGTACGTACCTTCAAAATCCAATAGGAAAACGCTAATCGAACACAATATCCAAATCTCAGATGCGTAAACTCGGTATTTCCAGAATTATGCAATTAAATTCAACATAATAACAAAGTTTTTGCGGGTGCAAGTTCAAACTGGCTCGAATAACAAACAAATGTGCTGCCCTCACTTATTTTTTTTGTGCATTAAATCGCAATTGTCATTGATGCTCCCCGTTACAAAAACGTTTTGCTAGATGCCGTGATTCTAAACTAGAAATATCGAAAGGGGCCATAATACCAGCGGGGGTCACATTACCACCTTCTCCTCTAACTGACTTGGTATTACATAGATCTCACAACTTTTTACGGTAGAAGAACAGAGTTGCGAGACTTGGTTTTTTTACAAGTTTTGTTCACTTTTATTGGTGTATTTTGGTTTAAGTTAGGTAAGTCTGTGACCCCAACGCACGCGCCGAGCGAGCGTAGCGAGCGTGCCGCGGCAGCGGCCGGCTAAGTGCCAGAACCGAATTGGACCTTTATCTATTGGTTGAGTTACAATAATAATCATTAAAACTATAAATATCATCTTCTATCCACATATATTTTTTATTACACTAGGTAAATGTTTCTTTCTGAGTATGAGTGAAAATATTATGGTGAGTATGTTTAGGGATAAAAGCGTTATGATAAAAAACAGTAGGAGTTTTAATATATTTACATGAATGATGTTATTAATTACAATTTTCGGAAACATCAGTGTTATGAGCATCGCCGGTAGCACTACAAATAGTATGACTGAAAACTTTAGGACGAATTTTTTTAGGAAGAATGATCATTCGGATTACAAATAGTTAGGAAGAACAATTTCGGGTAAAGAACTTTAGGTGAGCCAATATGGACCCGTTCTGAGGCTGCAACACGAAAGTTGTGACAAATAGATATTTAGAGACTTTCAACTCTGAAAATATGATAATTACTTAAACTTCCTTGGTCTTACATAAGTACGATTCTCATCGAACAGAGCGCAGTAGAGAGTACTTTGTATACATTAATTTAACGCACAGGTAGGGCTAGCGGTCAATAATTATAATAGTAATTAAAAAAATATATTTTTCATTACTCATACTCTGAAAGTAGGTCTGAAGTTGCCTGAGAAGCGGGTTGAAAGTAATACTTTTCAGGCCCGGGAGTTTCGCTTTCAACTGACAGCTGTCAAATTATAAAAAAAAAAACTAGTTCCATTATCACATTTCTATGGAACCATGTTCAAACTTTTTCTACAGTCACTCAATTACAGACGATGTAAAATTTAAATAACATAAAGTTAAGTATTAATTCAAGAATATATTTTTTTAAATGACTTAATTATAATTTAGTATCAACAATTTCTTTAAAAAAACATAGATTTGGGCAAAATATTTAAAGATGAAAATGAAAAATAATGGCTAAATAATGAAGTTGGCCGGCCACCGAAAAAAAAAACAAAATAGGCGGCAATCCGATTTTTTTTTTTTCGAGTTGTAGAGTATTGTTTATACTTCCTTGTATTATTTCTTTAGCCAATTCCTGTTTTTATTTTTATTTTCCTTGTATTCGTAATGAAAAGCACAGTGTTTACCTCGGGTGAAAGATTTATTTTGTCCCTCGAACTATTAGCGCCCTCGCTACGCTCGGGCGCCAAACCCCGTCTCGGGACAAAATAAGTAACTTTCACCACTCATGTAACAATGTACTATATAACACCATAATACAATCGTGACGAAATACACATACTCGTACCTAAACATAAAACCTATTAACCCTTTGACTAAAGTCAAAGGGCCCAAAAAAAAAAAAAAAAAAAAAAAAAAAAAAAAAAAAAAAAAAAAAAAAAAAAAAAAAAACAATGTACTATATAAAACCGAACAAAAAAAAAACAAATTGGCATCACCTTGAAATCCGATTCATTCAGCTACTCTGACGCTCTTACCTACTTCTCGGAGCGGGGCGAGCTAATCGTGAGTTCGCACTGGACGAAGCATGTTGGCGAAACATAAACTATAAAGTTGTCTCTATTTTTGTTTTTATAAAATAGAGACAACAATATGTTTCGCCAACATGTTTCGTCCAGTGCGAACTCACGGTAATAGTATTATTTTATTCTTGTTGTATTAATATACTTAGCACCATCTGTGCGTCACCGCACGAACCACATCAAACCCCAGGTAACCGTAATTTCGAGTGATATAGGCTACAGATAACAGGTGGCGCCACACAGGACGTGCCTAACCACTAAAATCTAAATTTACTAGCGACATCTCTCGTACCAACAATAAAACCATACCAAGAGTAAACTGGTTCAGCAATTGGGTGATAGATGGCAGTAGCTTTAATATAGCAATAAATGTCAAATTATTTTACGATACTAATAGTGAAAACCAAACCACTGAGAACTGCTAGGTCAGCGGATTCATTATTGTGTTGTAGAAAAACACGTGTTTTATTAATATTTACATAAAATTTTAATGATGCCGCCATTGTTTTCATGAACTCCAGATTGCGTGCCTCAAATACAATAATGGGGTAAATGCAACAAAAACGGGTGAGAAATAAAACCATAATCGTTTTGCTCTATTTTCATAGTATATTAGACAACGGTACACTGTGACAATAACAAACTTAAATTAATGAATTTTATTGAGACAGATAGGTACTACATATAATTTAATCAGATCAACGGCCACTAAATACTTTCAATGTGTCCACACAGAATTACCAACTACATGAATTATCAGTTAACAGCATTTTTAATGAAAGTCTACACCAATTTCACGAATTGTACTTAAGATAAACACTGGATGTATCATTTGTCTATAGAATATACGAAACATTTGAGAACACGACATACATTAATAAAAAAAATCATGTTTTGGAAATAAATGATCATCATGACAGCTTAACTTTTGTTTTAAACATTCAAGATGTTTGGTGTGCCCCTCTACTTGAGTTGGAGGAAAGTAGGTACAGGTATTTATAATATATTGTTTATAAACGGGTAGCTACATAAAACTAATTTAAGATACAGTATTTTGACAAGATCCTCTATAATGTAACGTATATTGCATAAACATGCGTCATCGGCCTAAATATTACTTACTGAAAACTATAATACGTGTTTACCTAAATACGGACAAGTTACTTAATAATCGTCAGGAACACAGAGTAGTAAAAATAAGTGACAAAAAATCAATCTTAATAACAATAACTGAATTAGGATCAATCCGTATGAAACGCGCGTGTTCAAAACCCTGTGTAGTTTCCACATTGTTTCTTGCATTGCTAATAATAAATAGGTTTCGGACCACCTTTTTCAATAACGAGGCGTTCAAACGCGCGCTTTCCATACGACCTTTAATAATATAATAGCCATAACGTTAACTAACGCGAGCTAACATTTTATTTAATTATAACTTTATTTAAATTAATTATACTTTCAATGATTGGTGCCGTCACCCTTATGTCTCCAGGTCAAGTTGATTGATAAGAAGTGTATCAGTTAAACATCAGATCAGTAAGGCCAGCGTAAACTAAACAAGACCAGACTCTCGTAACTTAGAGAATAGAATGAGATAATCGAATATAACTAACATTTTCCGACCGGTCTTTGCCTTGCTACGCCCGCTGTGGATGTATCAGGCTGCAATTTCATACGTACTCGTAAAACGAAATTCATAATTATAATAGTATAAATCAATTGTTAATATACCTATTATTCATCATCTTTTAAACGATTATAATAAAAAAAAACAAGAGCAATAAAATTATGATTGGGTACCAACATGATTACCAACTGCATAAAAACATTAGGGTGACAACACCAATTAATGTCAAACTGTAATGATATGCATCCCAATTAATTATTTATTTTCAATATAAAGTCGAAAGCAAATATTCAGATATCAGGTTACATTTTTGATATCAAATCACTTAATAACTAAACAGTCGCTCATTTAAACATTGGAATTGTTATAATAATAATAATAAAATAGTATTTTTTTGGTTATAATGGACCAGGCTACTAAAGTATTCGGTTAATATTTGAGCCCAAAGCGGCAGGAGTTACACTAGATAAATAAAAATATTCACAATAATTCAAAAGAGCAAGTATTTCGGTATACTATGAGAAGATAGGTTCTTTAAAAAATTATACAAGTATATATATATTTTATCACAAATAAGTCAAGGTTTGTCATGCAGTAACACATTGTGATGGTCGCAGGTAATAGATTAACTATTATAAAAAAACAAATTAACATCTATTAATTATAAATTACAAATCGAAACCGCCTCTGTAGGTGATTATAATATTACTACAAGTTTTTGTTTTCTTATCTATCACGAAAATAACACATAGGTACTTATTTATGTAATCCGAAATGTATATTTTTTTTCTTCCAATACAATAAATTAATTAATGTTTAATTATAACTACAAAATCCACAATGTGATAAAAAAAATATAAATGAACCATAAAGGATTCAGTTCAAAACAAATGGCACTTGCATATCTGCATTGTTTACTCGATGGATTTTAGTAATTGTAAAGAAATATAGAATTAATTTTGACGCCGAATAGTCAGCTAACGCTTGCCTGTCAGGGTATTACCACATCGGCCAAATATATAATTATGTATATTTTTTTCTATATAATAGTCATATGTATTTCATTTTTATATAATAATTTTGAATTTTATTTATTCTAACTTTTTTATAGTAAGCACGTTCGGGCGGGGAGCGGCGCGGGCGGTGCTGCGCGCGCACGTCCCCGCCCCCGCCGCCGCCCGCCGCCACCCCTTCATCGCCGCATCCATCCCAACACTTACTGTGGTCAAAAATTTGGAAGGCACTTTCTACTTTTTCAAAAATTTTAAATTTTAATTTACTTTTTGAACACATTAGCCTAGACTTACACAATAGAAAATATGCGTAGTAACATTTACCAAAATTTACGCAATTCATCCGAAACGTATAGGCCATTATATAACTTTTATCAACTTTTTTTTACCTAGATTAAATTTTATTTCCAAAAGGACAGCCAAATAGTTTCAAGACTAAATCTGAATTGCAGATGTATTATTTCCCCTCAATTAATCATTTGGTCTTTATTTATACACTAGTTCCAAACTTCAACCGAGCCGGATGATCCAAAATCCAAATTCCAAATAATACCTAGTGAAGTATCAAGGCCACTTGGAGACTTATTATAAACATGTCTCATTAATGTTTTAGCGACGAGTCCTCACGGGGGAGGGGGGCGCCTCGCGGGCAAGCGCCCTCCTCGGCGAGGCGCTCCGCCGCCGCCCTTTCCCTTCAACACGACAACTCAATACGTGAACGCCAACTATACCTATCCAAACTATGGTATACCCCTGCGGCAAGAAGAACACTAGTAATTTTTTCGTCCAAACTGAAAGAAACGCGTCCTGGGGAGTGATAAAATAAATTTGTACACACCTTAAAAGTCCTAGCGAGGGCTCGGACACGGCCACGAGCCGGGCCCGGTCCGACACAAGTCTGACGCTACAGTAGTTACACAGCTATTCTAGGTACATTGAAATGTATAATATACTAACTATGCGTAGGTAGTATAGCAGACGAATGAATGACAAACATTCAGTACTTCGCGATTTTAGTGCTTCTAAAACTAATGCAGGGGGCGCCGCTGTCAGTTAACTGGTGAGGTTTATGGGTTCAAATATAAAGGGGCTTAAAAGTAGGAAACAAAACTAGTCCTTTTTACTATTACAAATAGGTTCGAATATTGTTACGGCATCTGGCAGTGTAAAATATATTTTTAAATAGTTTAAAGCAATTTTCAGGATGGCATACAATTATTTGGACATCAGCGCGGTTGTTTGTGCCGGGGCCACACCGGTAAGGCGATTGCGATGCGACGGCGAATTATAAGCCGTAATATGTTTATACGGATATGATTTCACGAACTCACTGCCACGTCGCAATCCCCTTACCGTAGCTTCGGTCTTAACTCTGTATGTTCTTGCTTGAAATCACAATCACAAGTACTTGTGATTGTGATTTCAATCACAAAAACAAGACTTGCGAACAGATTGAAGTATTTTTGTTTGTAATATTTATTGAATTTCTTATGATATTGCTCATAATCGATGGCTTCTGTTAGAGATATATTTTTATCTTACGTTTGAAATCGTTGCATCTATTCTCAATTATAATTTTATGTAAATTAAATGTTGATGAGTTTATTTGATTCTAACATTTGGCAATTAGAATGTTGGTATTCGAAAAAAGATTTTACTTGAACTTGAAATTACGCGTATCATGCTTTTATGCACACGATTATAAACAAGAAAAGTGAAGAAATAGTTCAGTTAACAAACCGCCGGGCGCCACCGCCGCGAACACCTAATATACCCTAACATTTGGAACAATCACTACTGGCTAACGTACATCTATATTACATTTGGCGGTCACTAAAGTCTACATAATATGTGATTCGCTGCAGGTATAGTGAATAAGGAGCATGGCAAGCGACAACACCCAGTCACTATAACCGTTAAAAGAGAAATTGACATCGACCAAACAATAGGACCTCTATACTTTAGGTTTACGACTAAAGGTGAGTCCCTACGTCTCGCGGTTTAGCCCGCTTGCCTTCCCGCTGCCACGGTCAGACGCACCTCTTCAAGCGTCACCGTTCCCAAGGATCATTGGCCGCAACAAACGCGGCGCAGTCCAACCGCGGGCCGTGGAAACCCATAACACTATTTTTTTTTCTTAAATATGTTTGCTGAATTACATTGAATAGGTATACCGAACAGTCTTTTGAATCGGGCCGAATATATAATAGGTACATATTATAATTTTATTTAAATTTTGATAATCCCTACGTTCACAGATGGATATAATTGTAATGTATTAGTTTAAGCTTACACGTATATCGAAATTCTACTTATTATTAGATAATAATAAAGTGACGAAGATGGCAGGCGGCTGCGAGTGGCAACAAACCTGCCTCTTCCGGTTTCATAAACGAAAAAAAATAACTTAAATTTATATCAATGGAACACAATATAATAATGATATAAAATAATAATAATTCCATAATGTTACAAAAATCAACTAATAACAAAGCATCGTATTGCACAGCGAGTCCACAATAATATATTAAAATGTGATTGTAAATTAATGCCGACTTGAAATATTGAACAAACAATATCGCCCTGTCTCGGGCCGTCACGTGATTGTCTCTCAGTTCACGAGCGGTAACAGCTCCACTGCTCTCCTGGAATGTGCAATCAATGCACTCAACATTTACTTAAACTGACGCACACAGCACACATTTGCAAAATTTCTTGCCTGCAGCCCCAAAGACTCTTGCAAATTCCATTATTCTTGCAATTGTTATTTTTAGGTGTGCTGCTTTTGACCGCTTAAAGCGGTACGTTTATGATTTAAGAACAGAAAAAACACCGCAGTTAAGAAGTTATTTTGGCCTAGTATAAATCAAAATACTATGCATCTTTACTTGCATACGAATTGGTTTACAGCAGTTGTCCGAGGAAAAGGTCTACAATAAACAAAGTTACATATTGAATGTAGGTATTGAAGTTTGGAAGCCTGGTGATGTTGATCTTGGAATACATATTACAGTCAGTGTCAGTAGGCAGCGCTGCCTATACCTCTTGTGTAAATGCAAGAACCCTCAAATATACTCCCCTAATGACGAACCTGACTGTAAGTACTGCGGCGATGAAAAACATGTTGAAAAATCAGATATTTATTCGGATGACAGCACACGGCGTGAGTGTCGTACAGAGGACTCTACATCACTCGAGGTAACTCCCGAAGTAATGTCTGTACCAGATGTTACAGGAAGCCTCACATCATTCGATTAGTAGTAGGTGGAGCTGTTTCCGTTCGGCACGAAATATTTATAAGCGGGCATGGGCGGCGGCACCCCGATGGTGGGGTGCGCCTGCGCCGCGCCCGCTGCCTCCCTTCAGATGTCCGCGCGCCCCTCGGCCGCGTGCTCCAGCTCGGAGGGCGAGGCGCCGTGCACGGGGGCCTTCCTGGCGATCCCTTGGCCGTTCTTCGGCGGGCCCATGTCGGTGATGTCAGACGAGGTGTCGCGGTCGCCGTAGCGGGTATCGGTGGGCGAGGCGAACGGGCGGAACGGGTCGGGGTGCTTCGCGGGCTCCAGCGCGTGGCCGGGCGGCGGCGGCGAGCACAGCGGCGACTCGAGCCCCGTAGAAAGCGGGGAGGTGAGCTGCGGGGAGGGCTGCATCGGCGGGCCGAGGTGTGGCGGGTGGTCGGGTCGCTGGCCGGCCACCATGTTGCACATCTGCCGGCGCAGGCCGTGCGCCACCGCGGCCACGGCGGCGGCGGCCGCCGCGTTCGGCGACATGCGCCCCTCGCGCCCGTTGCCGCACCCGATGTGCGCGTTCTGGACGCCGACGCCGACGCCAACACCGACGCCAACGCCGACACCGACTCCATCCTGAAACGCGCATAAGCCGACGTACAATCCCCGTTCGGTGTACAAACATTTGCAACGCTACACACAATCGCGTCCGCCTATCGAGTTAGATATTCCTTTGAAAAATAAGAACGACAGGAGCAGCCAATTACAGGAGTTATTGTTCGCAAAGCATATTCGCATAAGCCGCAGTAATAAAACGGGTCGATGGGTTAAATAACAATACAATAAAATAGTCATACAACATACATTATTTATAAAAACGCCATTAGTAAGTATCGCAACTTCACATTCGAGTTTTTATTCAAATTATGGATAAGTCAAGTACTTCAACTGTTTCCCAACATAATTGTCTCAGTTGACGTGAAATTGCGATATAAAGACCCGTGCGCACCGGGCGAGGCGCCGCTGCACGCGTAGCGCCAGCGTAGCGTCGCCCAGAGCGCCCGGTAGCGCAACGTATTGAATACTGACCGGCGGTGCGATGGCGGGGTAGCCGGGCAGTTCGATCTCTTTAAGGTTTGTTGGTTGAGTGGGACATGGCGCGTGGGTGTCCCTGAACACAACGGCCCGAATAACGCCGCGAATGTGCTCGTCGGGCCAAACGCCCAGTAAGATCCTTTGCGGCCGCCCCCTTCCCTTTGGTCTTAAATCTGGAAAGTCGCATAATAGTAAAACGTGAACACGTACAGTATATCAGCGTCATTCACACGAAGTATTGGGTAGATTATTCGGAATAATTACGAAACCTGAAGAGTAGCAGTGGGAGCACGAAAAATGTTTTAATATTTATTCCGAATAATAACTAGTGGGTATTATACATGTGGATAAAAAATATGATAGATATTTGTATACAAAAAAATGTGAAGCGAGAAAACTTGGTACAAATTATAAATGCTATTAAAACACTTAAAAGCTTTCAGGACCAGACGAGGCGTGTCGTAGCGCGTGAATGTTATTTTTCCAGCGCTCCGACATCGACACGGTAAATCTAAAATGGTTCTAATTACTTATAACTGAATTAAAACATTATGAGAAGCAACTTGTTAAAAATACATTTATTAATAAATTCTTCGTCTTTAGAACGACGGTGTTGCCAATTTGATAAAACTACATTTCTGCATAATTTATAATGAATTAGAATGCTTCCATGTTTTCTCGCATCTTGTATAGATTTTATGAAAGGGTTAATTTACTTACAACGACGCAGTAGGTACAGATAATTGTTACATTTATAAATATTCATAATATTTCCACTCCTCCCGCGGTATACAAGTAACACAAAATGATATCGAACACTCGCATAGCATATCTGATACGTTCGCAACGCTAAATTATATTGTTTATTGTAATTCGCACACACCTTATAATTATACACGTGCGTTAATCATTATCTACCTTAAATATATTAACATAATGCCGTTTTTTGAACGCCGTATCACAGGTTACACGATAATAATTAATTCTAAATTCTTACCAATGAGGAAAGTTTATTAGACATTTGCGGTATAAATGCAGCGGGGCATCAATAAAAAGGGACACATTTTTCTAAACGGGATTGCAAGTCGTGTTTTAAACGCGGGAAGATAATACCGCGAAATAAGTAATTACTCAATGGATTAACTAAAACCACGTTACTATAATTATGACACAGGGTTGAAACGTATTATCTCGATGGGATGCGAGAAATGATTGTGGGCTGGATTAAGAAGGAAGGAATTAATTCTGAGAGTGAAGAAGATGACCACTGCCCATAAGTGAGTCTATGTGGATAGCGAACAATAAGTTTATACTGAAATGTTCTAATTATTCAGATCAGATATTAATACATTGAGTAACCTGTGACAACGTTCTACCGTACCAGATCCCATATATTCAGTTTCCATTAATCTGAGAACGTGCTAGTGAAAATGACTTGCGTTCGCGACTAATAAATTTGAATTGGCACCTATTACAAATTTAAAATTACTGATGCTCTGACAAGTCGAGTTCACGAGAGTTCTCAGGTTATCAAAGCGATTATGATGACGTCACATACCTGCCCCGCCGTCAGCGCTCGGCCCCAGCATGTTGTGGACCCGGTTCGCGTATAAGACGAACGTCGGGTACGGGATATCATACTTCCTCGCCGCTTGGGAGAGGGACAGGCCCTCCTTCAGCACCGAGAAGATGGCCTCGGCCATGGTCTCCGGCCTCCAGGACTTGAGGGGCCCGCGCTCGCGGAACCGCAAGTTGTGGACCAGAGTCTGGGTGTTCCAGCACTTCTGCCACATCGACTGTAGCTGGTATTGGTAGCTATCTGTAGAGGAATAATTTTTCAAGTTAATATTTGAGATATAAAGACAAGTTACTATAAGCTTGAAAGACAGGTTGTGGAACTAGCCAAGATTCCTGCAGTCCAATACATATAGAAAATAATTTGGGCGGGCCTCATGTTATAATAAAAATTGTGTTGCGATGAGAACCGCAAAAACCCTGAGCTTTATACTAATAGTATTTAATTGAAATCAAGCAACTTCTAGAAATATTATACACCTGTTTGAGAATATGTTATGGACTTATTAATGTAAATTATTATTTCGACATTATCGAATTATTTAGTACCTACCCAATGTTGGGTGGAATACGAGTATAATATGAAAGTAGTTAAAGTATAATAATAATGCCATAGCATTATTATTATTCATGTAGCTTGTGCAAAATACCTATCCACGACAATATTATAGGTACATATAAGCTGTTTGAGAGCTTAAAATTGGTAACATGGATGACGTCAGACAATAATGGTATCTGAAATAAATAGTCTCGGATTAACTTGGTCGCTACATTCACACGATGAAGACGAAAACGTTTTTTTTTCTAAAGATTTAAGACACATAATAGCTGTATACAGCTTCCGTATGAGGTCAAATTTATGGAAAATACGTAGTCGCCTCAACAATGTAAATGGTCGAACTTGCCTTCGAAAATCTTTTATAAGTGTTTATATTGATTTTTAGCGTAAGCTGATAAAGGAATGCTTCTCATCCCACATCATACACTAGCTGACTGAAGGCCTTGCATGGGCACTGTGATCACAAAAGCGATACTCGTTTGATATATAAATTGAATTATAAAAGACTTTAGATGTTTATTTTTAACACAAAGCTTAAAATTATTTATAAATCTCTACATACTGACCTCTGATGAAACCTGTTACTACAAATCAAAATTATATTAATAACAAAAAAAAAACTGCGTACAAAATTAAGATTTATTACTTATAAAATAACAGTCTTGTAATATACATAGTTACAATACTAAAGTATTCCATAGAATGGCGGATTTCCATACAAACTTCCATCCCCTGTTATAATCGCTTCGGGTATGGATTTAAAAGAAATACTTATTGCTTGCCACCTTCATAAAATATTCCTAGGTACCTACTGGGTAAATTTAAAATTGTATTGTGAAGGAAAACATCGTGAGGAAACCTGCATGTCTTAGAAGATTTAACCAATTTTCGAAAGACATGTGAAATCCGCCAACCCGCACTGGACCAGCGTGGTGGATTATGGCCTGAATCCCCCTCGTGTTGAGGGGAGGCCCGTGCCCAGGAGTGGGATGTTAAAAGGGCTAAATTATTATTATTATTATTTTTATACAAATAAATAAAATTGTAGTCTGTTTGTAATATCAAAGTAACACCTTTTCAGTAAGTGCATATGAAAGTACATACGATACTTATAACAAAAACGCGATTTAAAATTTTTTTGGTCGTCTGTCTGTCTGTCTGTGTGTTTGTTCCGGGTAATCTCCGAAACGGCTGGACCGATTTTGACGGGACTTTCACTGGCAGATAGCTGGTCTTATAAGGAGTAACTTAATTTTATTTAAGAAAAACCAAAAAAAACAAATGGGTCCTGTCGCGCTGGTTTAGGACGCGGGAGCGGGAGCGGTTAGGTTAAATTCCACGCGGGCGAAGTCGCGGGCTCAGCTAGTTAAAGCATAAAGTAGGTACCTACATCACGTAAGTATTTTATATTGGCAGATAATAGGGAGTGTAGGTATCGTTATCATAAATATGTCTGGTAGATAAACGACAGATGTCCGCTGTCGTTTCATGTAATAGGTACAATTTAATTTCTAGCACTACGGTTTTGGCATCGCAGTTTTTCAATTAAAACCCATAAAATAATGGTTTTCTGAACTCGCAGGTGGTTACTAACTAATGCAGCCTTTATTTATTTATATTAAAGATAACAAACAAGTAATTTGTACGTCTGAGTGGTTTTATATTAAAGCAATAAGTATTTTTTTTAGGTGTTCACTATCCTATTTTTTTCTATAACCCTGTCTACCTACTCCTATTATCCGTAGCAAAAATCATATTTTTTACATTATAGTGAAAATTGCCGTACATTCTACCATAGAAGTTAATTTCATTATTTTAAATTGGACGTTAGCTTTGTAAAATGTTACGAACCCACACACACTTTTGCATACTAAAACCAACCTAGATACACTAACATAAGGTTGGTTTTGGTCTACAGTAGTGCATGCGGTTTGATTCAATTCTGCAAAAGTATATCCAGTTGGTAAAGCAACAATAATAGTAAGTTACCTAGGCTCAAATCTAGGAAGACCTTTTATTTCTCCAAATTAACACACTCCTGATTATATTATATATTTTATACTAGCTGTGCCCCCCGACTTCGTCCGCGTAGTATTTTACTTAACAAAAATTTCGGGATTATCGGGATAAAAAGTATCCTATGTGTTAATCCCGGTTATGAACTATCTGTGTTCCAAATTTCATCCAAGTCCGTTCAGTAGTTTTTGCCTGAAAGAGTAACAAACATCCACATTCACAAACTTTCGCATTTATAATATTAGTAGGATAATTAGGTACTAACTGGCCCAGCAAACGTTGTTCTGCCGTATACATTATTTCTAGGTGTGCAATATAATTTACGACCTATTCTCATACCTACCAAATAAACATAATTATTTTCATAAAAATCGGTAGAGCCGTTTCTGAGATGTGCGACCACAAACACCGTGGCCCGAGATTTTTATATAATTATGTATATAGATTTAATTAATTATTTATCCGTGTGCACTATACATCTCATCATGCGTCGACCTTACAAATAATAAGGCACTTATTGAGCAAAAAGTAATTATGAATTAAAATTATGATTAACTAGCTGTGCCCCCCGACGTCGTCCGCGTAGTATTTAACGTAACAAAAATTTCGGGATTATCGGGATAAAAAGTATCCTATATGTTAATCCCGGTTTTAAACTATCTGTGTTCCAAATTTCATCCAAATCCGTTCAGTACTTTTTGCGTGAAGGAGTAACAAACATACATACATTCATACATACATACATACATCCACACTCACAAACTTTCACATTTATAATATTAGTAGGATGATTAAACTAAATTAAACCTACTTATTATTATAAGTATTTATTGAATGATTATGTTTTTACTATAATTTAGGAGAAAAAAAAACAAATCAAATAACATTTATATTATTAGAAAAGAAAAAGATATTTAACATAATCTCAATAAAATTACACTAATTACTCTGAATGTGCAAACTTTTTTTTACTAGGCACATTATGTTTTTATTTAAGTATATTACCCTTTTATGATAAAATGGTGCAGGTGTGTTTCACCATTATATTATGTTATTAAGCAAAACATTGAATGCTTCTTGTGGGTTAACCTTACTTATTGTATCACTTAACTACTAATAACAAATCAGTCGCATTTAATTACAACTATTACAACTTTTGATCACTTATTATTAAGTATATTAAAGTACATGGTTATAAAAATAACTAATATAAAATAGTAAATTTAAAAGTAGCTCGGTATATTTGGCACGGATACCTAGGTATACCTACTAATTACGAACACCTACGCTTAATTTAAATCAGCGTATGGCACTATCTAAAAACATACAAACATTCAATAGATGTCCATAGATTTTTTTTCATAAATGATCAAAAATGTACACTTGTAGCTAAAGTAAAAAAATAATAATAGGAAGACTAATTTTTTTTTTCAAAAATAATACCCACTTGATTACTTATATCATTATTTTCCCAACATATAATAGGAAACATTCGATTCAATGGTTAATATTTAATTTAGTACGAAAGAGAATCGCCGGCACTAATGTTTGTACTAGGCCGGTTTAACCAACACACTAACGGACTGTTAGAGCAAAAGTGTTTGTTACCGAACAATTATTTATTGCTAAAAGCTCGTGTAGTCGGTCCTCTGTATTATTACAACTAAGTACCTAATTAAGCATTGAATATGGCATGAAAGTGAAAACTCGTTTTATAAAAAGGTCTAGTTAATAACATAATTTTGTGTTAAATAATTGTCTCTTTGATACGAAGCGATCATTTGCAAGGAGATTGCTAAAATATACGTATGGTATAAGTAAGTAAAACGTGTGAGGTAAGTAACATTGAAAAATAAACTGAGTAGACTGCATTCGAACTGGTACAATATTACAGTTTTTTAAATAGTGTATTGAATTACTATTTTGTCCAAATAGCCAAACAGTAAACTAACCTAAGGACATGGGCACTACTCGATCTAATCAAAATCCATACAAAATATCACAGTAAATCACAAAATTAAAAAGAAAAACATGAGATTCTTTCCTGTTTCCCATAAACGTGTATTTAAATAAAAAAAAAAGTTGCACAATATTAATCACCCATTAGTTAACCGTTTGCTGCGAAATGGTACAAACATGATTCACATCAACATGGTGTAATCCGCCTCATCATAATACAGGGAAGCTATCGAGTGCTTCTTGCAGAACGCCCACCACCACCTGAACCCGACCAGACCCATGAAACTAAACCTTGGTTCCCTACTATTCCTTAACTTTTCAACGAACCCCAAAATCTCATTCAGAGTCTTGTTAGTTCTCCTATTGTAAGGATTGACACTTGTTTCGCAGCAGAATTCAAGGATGGCATTCTCTTCGCCGTCTTGCAAGCCAGCCCTTTCTAACACCGCCATGCGGTTCGCTTTCCCTAACACGTTATCGTATAGAGTGCCTTTGGGTATGCCGTATTTGGTTGCCGCTTGGGTGAACCTCATGCGTTGGGTGACGACTGCGTGGATGGCGTCCCTCAGCTGCCCTGGCGTCCACGTGCATACCTTGCCCTTGTGCGCGGTCAGATTGTGCTCGTCTAGTGAGTTGGAAGGCAACATAAAGGTTAATGGTCGAATACTGAAAAGCTGCTCAAATGTTAAAGCACCACTCAGCTGTTTGAGAGGTCGTTACATGTCGTATTTTGCTCACTTCTCAAATTTGAGTTGCTTTAAGTATTCGCCGGTCAGATTGGAATCCGTGTTAATTTATGCTGCAGTTTTCAAGTAAATATTATAAATATTTATAAGTCTGTAAAGTTAATAACTTCTTGTGAGTTATTGATATGTGCAAAAGCGTCTGAAATACCAACTATTAAAACATCCAATACCATTCGAGAGCTGTCCCGGGTGACGAATGTAAAAGAGAAACATGCGATTTGAAAATGCAATACAGCGGAAAAAATGCTGTAGTATTCAATTCACTCAGTTTGAAGGATGAAAATCGACTTTTGTTGTGGCAACGCACCGTATATTCGAGAACATTTTAACAGTGTTTTAGATGCGGTTCTGAAAAATGAGAACCAATAATCGGGTTATTTTTAAACCAAAAGTTACTATGTACTAAAGTTAATATTTCAAGACATTTTAATATGTTTAGACTTATTTATTGATGAAATGAAAATGATAGTATTAACTATTGCGCAAATTTGATCTAAGCAGCAATGTTTTAAGTTGAGTATGCCTTAATACATTCTTAAACTTTCTACTGTTCCCAAGAATCAACTGCATATAATAATAATTGGCTTAAGAAAATTATAAGAATCGAGCGCAATGCACAATGAATGTTGGTTTTTACTTTAACGCAACTTTATATTATAAATTACACTGCAACAATACAATCTTAACATTTACACAATGTATTGACGTTATACAGCGTGGTTGTATATTATTTTCTCACGATATAATGTCATTACATCGTTCTTATCGATGTGCAAGTATCTGCTATTGAATGTTATAATTGAATCTGTTGGTCTGTGCGCAAACTTTAATAATCAGAATTGAGAACAACTACTAGGTATTTGAAATAATAATTTAAGTTGGTACTTTTTTAAATAACGTGTAAAATTTATGATATTATCATATTTATTTTTCTTTGACTGTGAAAATGTTGACTCGAGGCTGTGTGTCGCCAAAGCACAATAGTTCGTGATAAATCGTTTGCTTTGCCTTTGTTATTATATGACATGTATACCTATGAAGAAAGTAAATTGTTAGGAGTTACAGAGAAAAATTGTAACTTGGATTACATAAACACACTAATAAAGATTGAATTGAATAAAGCATTACTACATTAATACAGACTCCTTGGACTTGCATTTAATGTTCACGGCGTCATAATTTAATACGGATTTCTTATTTAAAAATAAAACGAAAAAGCACGATCTTTAAAAATAAATAATGTTGTTGTTAAATAAATTATTAAGAGATTCAAGTAATTTTCACCATTCCATGGAACCATGTAAGAAAATACATATGCGAGACAAAAACATATGGATCGTGATAGCAGACCAGCATACTGTCAATAATATTGATAGTGTAGCGTGGCCCATTCAAAGGATCATTGAGGTATCTGTGCACACCACGGTTTTTAAACGCGCCGTAAACACGCGTTTGTAGCGATACAGACGCGATACGCATGCGAGTAAGACGCAGCCTGTAGACCTTTGTAGGCTAAAAGCGCGTTTAAAAAACGTGGTATGCACAGGCCTAACTTATATTTCCACAGTAAAATTGTGACACTTGGGCCGAGTTCACCACATTAACGGGCCTTTAGAGTTGTAACTGAGTGATTTACATACTGGTAGCAGTCGTTTACTGCTCTAACGGTCCGTTAGTGTGTTGGTAAAATCAGCCCTATAGGTTTGACGATACAAAGTTATTGTGTATTTTAAGATCATTCGGAATAATGTTGCTATGATCAGTCAACTAACCTGCAATTGCCGCAGATGTGGACGCACCAAGCCAAGCTTGAGAGTTTTCAATCATTTTAGCCTGTGGACAAAGGAATACCATCATTAGTACAATTGAAATAACAATAACAAAAGAAATAAGTGAGAAGGTGCCCTTGATATAGTTCGTTCATTTCACAAAGACGCGTGTCGACTCTCTTGGCACTAGCATCAAGGTCAATGCATTCACGCATCTTCCGGTAATAAACTGATCATACACTCATCGGGAATCACATTGTTATCTCCAAAATAGTGTAGCCAGGTCCGATTTCCAAAAATCAGTCTAAAAATTATGAAAAAGTCAATAGTTGCATGGAGGAAGTCAGGGACTATCGGTAAAATGTTACTGAACGAACACCGTTACTGAAAATGAACACGCACATCTCACGTGGTTTCATATTATTGGCAGCCCTCATTGGGGCCACTAGACCAACAATAATAATTGAATCGCGACCAATATCAATTTAAGAAGGAAACCCAAAGGTAACACCAAAACTCTGATTTCCTTGGAGAGCTCGCGACTTCAATACGTTGTGTACCATTACGTACATGTTTTTATATACCTAACTTAGTCGGCAAGCGTACGATCGGCCTGCTGTTAAGCAGTTATTGTTGCTTGCAATACCAAAGGCATTGTTCGCACGCTAGGAGAACCTAAAGGAGAACCTTCACCTAAAGGAGAGTGGGAGAGGGGAATTTACTAAATGTAAAAAGACAAGCCTGCCGAGTTCCTCGCCGGATCTTCTTAGACGAGGTAGCGTTCCGATCCGGTTGTAGAGTTCAGAAAAATATTATGTCAAAATTATAACTTGTAAGTGCCCCCGTAGGCCTAAACAGCTTTAGCATTGGCTCTCTCACTCATCGTGCGAAACGTAGCTTATTAAAGCCACCAAAGCAAAGCAAAGGTATTACCATTAGGTAATACCTTTTTTTTTTTTTCGCGCGAGTCATGCCGTTTATTAGCTGTAGTGAAATTGCTTCAGCTTGCCAAGTGAAACGAGTCCTATAAATAAGTAATCAATACCTAGGTACATAACGTCCACGAAACCCGACGAACTCTACATTTCAGAGTTTTGTAATACCGCGAATATCGCGCTGACATTCAAATAAAAACCGCAGCGCTTTTTGTACAAACACTCGAAAAAAAGTTTCGCTCGTTTCCAGCGACATCTTGCGGCGAGACCGTGCGCCGAAATAAAAAATATATCGCAATTAAATCATTGCGACGGGCATTGGCCAATATAGCCTAAGTACCTACCTATAAAAATGATATTATAAAGTGATTAAAAAAACAATGTTTCTGTCTAGTTTAACCGGTGGTATTGAACACTTTGATAACTAGGTATTTGGTATACCTAGTTGTAACATAAGATCCAAATAATACTTAGAAGATAGAATTAGGTGATGTTAGTTGAATATTTACATATAGGTTTCTAGTAACTTATATGTTAAATGAAGTCTTTTAAAGCTGTAAAAGGTGCATATCTTCCTGATTTAGAAAGTCCTGTCAACATCGGTCGGTAAGTTTAAAAACATATTTTTTGGTATTTTTCGTTAATACTTTCATAAATGCATTTATTAAAAAAGCGATTATTTTGATATGACAAGTTAACTTTAATTTTATATATTTGTATAGATGACAGCGTATTTTGTATCCTTTCGTAGATCATAACAGGGGTCTTCCGCCACTTTTTTCCTTCACATTTCTATCTTCCTTCACTTTTCTCTCTCCTAAATTTAGAAATAATCAGTAACATATACCTACATATACACATTAACGATCCGTGCACAAACATACACCTCTCACAAATTCATATTCCCTAAGTTTAGGGCTCCTCGAAATAGCTTTAATAAGTTATTCCCTCGAGCCGATCGGTTATAGCGGCATTACGACGTTCCGTGCCTTTTATTTTAAAACTGGGCTTGATATGGATTCGGATTTCATAATATTTGTTAGATCGACAAATTTCGTACCTATTCATTGCAGATCCTAACTCATAGATCGATCAAATTGACTCCATATCATAACTACTATTTAAATATGTTTTGTCATAACTACTAAGTACAGTAATTTGAGTTTTGAAGCAATGATAATACAGCCCCATTGGCAGTAGATTCGTCATTACAACTGTGGATGTGATCATAGTTAGGTACTTATTATAAATTGCAATTAAGTTACTGACTACCTACTTCGAAACAAGCTCTTCTGTTAGCAACTCTGGTTTGTAATAGCCCAAAAAACCTTATCGCTTTCCACCGTTATTTTCGCTAAAACAGAACAATGAACCAACAGAGCAATCTAAATCTTCCTCGACGGCGTTTAGCACGTCGTGGGCTTCATTACCGTCGGTACAATAATAATAACGGTCAGATGAAAAAGAACAATTCGTCAGTTAATTTACAATTTCCCCATCACGAACAGGAAGTTTATCATTGCACATTTTATCGATCGCGCGCTACCGTGACTCGCGCGCCGCCGGCCGCCCGCCCGCGCCCGCGCACGTCCCGCCCGCCTCCCAAGCGACGTTTATTTACGTTGTTACCTACCCGTAATTGTACGAGCAAAGAGCGGCATTTCTTTGTGCCCAGCTATACAACTAAACATTGTCGAAGTTTTAATTGTGAATGCAGACAAAAGCCGGCCATTTTACGGCGGCAATAACGGAACGCAGTTCGATCTACAAATAAAATCTTTTATTAAGTTAGCCCGGGCGACGTCGGGCGCGCCGCTAGTCGTGTTTATGGAAGGCACACGTGCCCTAAGTACCGGTTGAAACGTTCCGATGTATTGTTTGTTTACCCGAATAAACACTAAAATCGAATTCAATAACAAAGAATTAAAGATCCCGAAATAAAATTTATTGCCGGTGCACGATAAAATAGATTTATGTAGGCGCGGGGAAGTGCAGGGAGGAAGGCGGGGGGACGGGGGGACGGGGGGGGGCGCTCGCGACCGCGCCTCGCCGATAATATTATTAGGTACAATCGGTCAACTGAATTACAATCTGTTAAATTTTTATGAGCAGTTATTGCATTTAATTAAGGGCAAGACGTTGAACAAAGTCGGTCATCGGACGCACAATGTTATTAAAATGTTTGAGAAATGTTGCCAGCTACGCGCATATGACGGGTGGAGACGTTTACGGCGGAGTGGGACGTTTTGGGTAACTTTGAGGAGTGTTGAGATTATGTGTGCGCTAAACATCAGAGCTTCGAGCTTTATAGAATCTTTCAGCGCGACAGCTTCTACCTGCTATAACAATTTGCAAGGACTTGTTAAACATTGGTAGGTAAATTCACAAACCCAATTTACGTACTAAATATTTTTTATTTTTTATATGTAATATGGGTTCTGAAGTTATTAACTTACCAAACCAAGTATCAGTCGCAAGTTTTTCGTCACCCGCATCTCACAAGGAACATTTCCAGTATCAGTTGAGCTGTCTTTATCACAAGCGTCAATAATGAGGCAGCTCAGCTTCTGCTGGAAATGTTCCCTGGGATGTGCCGTCGACCGTCATTTACACAGATCATGACGTCATTACTATAGCACGTTATTTCAAATGCCTGACACCCCTGACACTCCATCTATAATTACAAAACTAGCCAACAATCTAACGGCCCTTTTGAATTTCACGAAATAATCACCTATGTTTATCTTATTCTAGATTTATTTAGTCACTGCTTTTCGAGTTTCGTAATAATTATTTATTTATTATTAATTTAGCCCTGCCTTCCCACTCCTGAGCATGAGCCTCCCCTCCTCACTACGAGGGGGATTCAGGCCGTAATTCAACACGCTGGCCCAGAGCGGGTTGGCGGATTTCACATGATTTTCGAAAATTGATTACGTTAGGTTATACATGATATTAACTGCTAGCTGTTGTGGTACTTCTATAAAAACAATTAGTCTAAGTTATTCTCAATAACATCAGCTATCTGCCAGTGAAATTCCTGTCAAAATCGGTTCAGCCGTTTTGGAGATTAGCAGACAAACATTTTAAACATTGTTTTTTTGTTATAAGTACCGTACCTATATACTTTCATCATAATGCATTTAGTAAATATGCACTTCAATATTATTTATTTGTATAGATTATCAATTAATACCTAAGCCTCATTCAAACCCATAACAAAAACTACCTAAATGTCAACAGAAACACATAACGGTTTATAATAAAATGTAATAGTCGAGTTTGTATCGTTCAACGTCGTTATGTCGGGAGTATCATTTAGTAGACGCTTAGGTTATTAATAGGGGGGTGCCGGGGGTGGTTCCCGGCGCCGACCTTATGCAAACTGAATAAAAAATTCATATTTGTAAACAACTCTGGAGACGGGTGCGCACCGATCAATATTGTAAATGACGTATGGACGGCGCGCTAATAATCTTTGCTTCTGGGTAGGGTCGCTTATCACTTTGGTATCTAGAATACTTTTACTTGCTTTATTAGGTTTATAAACTACTAGCTGTGCCCGCGACTTCGTACGCGTGTAATTTAACTTAACAAAAATTTGGGGATTATTTATCCCCTTGGGGGTAGAATTAATAAAAATCCTTTCTTAGCGGATGCCTACGTCATAACATCATATTTAGATTAGGTTGATTGCACAAGATGGCGGAAGCATTTGCAACGTAGCACCGCTTGTATCTTGGGTTCTATTATAATAAAGTCAATGAAGAAAAAATTAGTTAAGTCGTTAAGTATGAGGAAGACAGATACAGTTATGGACGTATTATTTTTTTATAGAACAAAGTGGGCACAAGCAAGCTTTCGGCCTGCCCGATGTTAAGCAGTTAACGTAGCTTATAAATGCTTGCAATATCAAATGCATTGCTCGCATGCTGCCTGAAGGGGAATGGGAGGGGAAGGGAGGCGGGGGGGTGGTCTTCAGGCGGGCGGGAGGGGGGGGGGCTCGCTCATCAGCTCGCATCTTTCGAAACTGTCCGGTCGAGCCACCCCCTGTATAAGCTGTAGTTTTTTTGGCCACAGGTTGTGTGTACCACCAAATTACGTGTAATGATTATTTAACTACATTTTGTAATAGCTAAATATCACATAAGAGGCTACAATAGCCATCAAGAAAGCTGTCACCGTGAAACATCGTCTGCATTGAATGATATAGATAGGTATTGTCTCTGACACGAGATCCAAAACTCAATCTTGTACAGGATCGCCCAATTTCAGGGGAGATCACTTTGAGACCAGAGTGCCGCCGCCGTAGATGAGTTTACTGCTTCGGACATTAAATTAACTCGTCGAATTAGAATCTGAGTTAAAACTACTAGATCATCTGTGTTGGTAATAAGTTATTACTAGTAGTAATAAAGCGGATATGTTACTTTGCGTACTTTATACGCTAAAGATTACATTGATGTTATTTAAAAACTGAATGAATGAAGTGATTTTCGGTCGTAACTAAATTGTGATTATCAGGGCGGGGCCAGGTAATGGTAAGGTTAAGATTTGTGGTTATTAATTAAATTTTAATATTATTTTTGTTAATTTGACCGAAGTTATTAGTGCATGTAACTTTAAAACTGATTGATAAAATAAACACGTATGTTTTTAGAATCCATAGTTGCAAAGATTTATGCGATTTCACGACATATCGACATTCCCCATTCGATATGGATTGCTAATTGGGACCACGATTTGAATTGACGAATTTAATTATTTTTCTTTAGTCTGTAGAATCTCAAATTTTTGTAAAATATCCCAGTACGTTCTCAGTTTGAATGTTAACTGTACACTACTCACAAACAACATGGAATGAACGCTGAAAAAAGATAGAAAATAGGTTGACACTGAAAGCTCACTCAATATAATCTGTGAACCAATGAATATTTGAAAAACATATATACCTATACATAATACAAATTATGGACTTCGTTAACTGGGCTACAGTCCCTGTATAATGGTCTGAGTCGACTAGAGAGCCCTAAGGGCCTATGCACACAACGTTTTTTAAACGCGGAGTCAACGCGCGTTTTTAGCGATACAGACGCGATACAAACGCGAGTCAGACGCAGCCTGTAGACATTGCACACCTGTGCGCGTTTAAAAAACGTGGTGTGCATAGGCCCTAAGACGGAATGTTGGGAAAAATTACCCTTTGTGGATACAGGCGGAAGAGGGCGCGGGGGGCTGTGCGGGCAGATAGCTTCCTACACAGCAAATGAGTGCAATCCAGCACATTAGTCGGTCATTATGCACGTTATTCCATGGTTATTCCGGAGCGGCGGTGGCGCCCTCTAATCGAAACTTTGCTGCGTACGAAACGCAATAATAAACTTCCGCGGTGCCGCGCAATTACGCGGTAGATACGTATGCGCGTAATAAGTCGCTGCCGGACAGGCCCGCGGGATCGACTAGCTGAAATATTACAATTTTGTTAATGATGAAGTTTATTACTGTTTATGTATTACTATCTGTGCCCGCGACTTCGTCCGCGTGGAATTTAAATTGTAAATTTGGTGAAAAACAGTCCAGCCGTTTCGGAGAAACTCTTGGATTTCATGTGTTTTACGCAGAACGCTAATTGGTTTTAATATTGGTTTTAAAGTAAACCTACGTTACTCCTTATAACACCAGCTATCTTCCAGTGAAAGTCCCATCAAAATCGGTCAAGCCATTTGGGAGATTACGCGGAACAAATATACATATTTTTAAATTCGCGTTTTTGTTATGTGTACCGTATGTATTTTATATGCTCGGGTATACCCTTACTGACGATATCTGGACGCAGCCATTAATAATTCAATATCAAATCATTCCTAACATTTGAAAAGCAGCATTCACGTACAAATAGCTTTTACCTATCTAATTTTGTTTCCATCTTTTACTAGAATAGTGTCTTACCTAGTAATAATCACAGCTAATCACAAGATCACAACTAATATTAAAAACAAAGACATAAAAAAGCTGACCTCTTCTGTCTTGTTAGGGTATAAGTATTACCGAACTAACCACAGATATAGATTTACATACGCAACTTGTCCGCTAACTTGTGGGCGAGCGGGACCACAGATATAAAAAAATATGAGTATGAGCGAGATAATCACTCGAGAAAATCGTAGCGGGCATCGGCGGCATCGGTGTCTTTGAATCGGTTTGGATTTAAAGTCACTAATTTTCGGCTGTGACGTCACAGTAGGTGTTAAAAATTCATAAAAAATTCGGCACACTTGGTTTCAATAAAAATCGTGATACTTGCGTTATCTATGTAAATCTATATCTGTGGAACTAACAGTCGCCTACTTCATTAAACAATACACATACTGACATTATATTGAGATAAAATGCGAAACAACTACCTCCATATCGATATTAATTCGTTGAAACGCCGTAAGCGGCGTTATTGCTATTTCCCCGTTAATACAGGATGATTCATTTGTTATTAGACACTGTTGGTGAAGAATGGGGGGTGTGATGGGGACGCAGGGGTGCAGGGGTTCGAGGGGCGAAGGATAAAACTAATCACGCATCCTCTTCACGGCGTAGGATGGGGTCACTGTGATAGATGAAAGCGGGGTGCATAACGAGTAAAATATACCAACATCGGCAGTTTAGTGACACCAAACGTGACAAAAATAGCTATAGTATATTTAGCATGATTAGGATATAACAAAAGATGTCAACCGACATGTTCACCCCACTCCGTGAAAAAATATTATCAAGACTCCATTTAACTTGAATACTAACGACATATATACCCAAAATTTGGTGGAGTCCTTCGACTGATATTCTATAGAAGCGCATCCCATAAAATCCCGTTTTATTATTTAATAAGTACTTGAGTATTATATCTGAATTAACACCGCCAGTATTGCTCTCCAAAATACATAAAACACGTTGATAACAATCATATATATATTTTCAAAGTAACAAAAACAAATACCGATATATTTGAATTCTAATAAGCACTTTATTAAACACCATTGATTTAGTTACAGACGACGAAGTGGAGGCGAGGTGAGGTGAGGCCTCAAGACGTGGTATATCCAGACGAACGTTACCGCAAGCTTAAAGCTTAGATATCCGAGGGAAGCAATCATTATGAAAAGTTATCTCATCGCAATCAGCCGCTGCGAGTGCGCCCGCGCCCGGCCCCGGCCGCTTCTGCATTATCCATTTCCACATTACTGTCTTTTTGTTCTCCGTTTGATTGTTTAAGCGTGCGTCGATGCGGTATCCACCGGTTATTATTTCCATGGCTCTCACTTCAAATGGCCTCAGTCGATTGTGGAAAAATGCTCCTCTTATTGTTACTGAAAGAACAATAAGCGCCTTCATTTTATATGTTTACAGCGTCTGAAGGCTTGATAGGCACTTTGCCTCTATTACACATACGCAGCCATTGTTCGCTTGTCCGTGTTTACTGTGGTGATTTTTTTCGTTGGAATATTTGCAATTTGCGACGATCTGGATTGGTTTGTGATTGGAGAGGGTAATCAATGGTTTGAAAGAATTATATAGCTTTCAATAGGCCCACGAAATAATATATTTCATGCATTTTTAATAACTTTACAGGTGGTTTTTTAACTCCAATCCCATTTAATGCTAAAGTCGTAATACGTAGGAACACAAAGCCAATTATCTGTAAGTATTCCTTTTATCATACGATTATATTATCAGTAAGACAAGTGACAATAAAAAGCGGCAAAATATAGAAGAACTAAGAACTTACTATTAAAACAGAAGCACCCTGTGTCGGCACAGACATGACATTATACAGAGTGGTGTAAATCGTTGTCGTTAAATTATTACTTTGTTTACGAGCTCGGATACACAATTTTCCGCTATTAATATAGTGATAGACGTGTTATTGTATGTAGGTAGGTATGTGCCCATAGAATATGTTATTAAATAATTTGGATAAAATAAGACCGTGCATGAGTGATATGAAACGACTATGTATTAGGTACATGTCACTACAATTTACGACTTGTGTCATTGAAATGTTTCATTTTTTGATATCAAGTGCTTGATAGTTGACTGTCGTTCCGTGAATATGTTAAGGGGTATAATTGTAAAGTGTAATAGATGTATTCTTTCACGTTGCTCGTTCATTTTAGACGGTCAACTGGTAAGTATCCGTCGTGAAATATCTGGAGCAAGAAAATAATAGGCCTTGTTTTGGGAGTAATAATTTTGTTCATAAGTGTTGATTATAGGCACTCAATAGATATACGACTTATATTTACTTTAATACCCGTAAAATAATATGCCATAGTAAAAAAAAACTATATTCAAATCTACACAGAGAACCTACATTTCCTAAAAAAATACCTACACTCGCGCATTGGACATTTTGGTTTATTTTTTAAAGAAAATGCGACCTGTGCCTTTAATTACCAGTACTTAATCATATTTAGAAAACAAACAGCTCCACAAAGACTCAAGAGTACAGTGCAAACACACAAACACACAAAAAGTTTAAATTCTTAGCATTAATTACAACGAGCACAGCGCCGCGCCCGCTAAGTTCTGTTTGCCTAAAACATTACAGTATATACCTACTTATGTTAACGGGGGGAAATTTATTTGACTTAGGCGTAGTTTCAGTGTTGGCGACGATGTAAGCAAGACAAACATGTTAATTTTCACCCGCCCAAACACCCCCTGTGTCCCTCCACGCCCCACACAGGGCTGCTAAGTACTGGGGCATATAGCCAGTGTCCTAAATTGCAATTTGTTGTTATAAATTGCGTTGTTTAACGGTTATTATTATCTGTAATATATTACTGCAGTGTGTTTTATGTTGTTGTTTAATTTAGTTTTTACTAGAGTTTCGTTTTACTTTATTTGTGTGCGTCGTTGTTTTTTAACCCCCGACGAAAAACGAGGGGTGTTATAAGTTTAACATGTGTATCTGTGTATCTGTGTATCTGTGTATCTGTGTATCTGTGTATCTGTGTGTCTGTCTGTGGCAACGTAGCGCCCAAGCTGATGAACCGATTTCAATTGTGTTTCTTTTGTTAGATAGGTATTCTGATCGAGAGTGTTCTTAGCTATGTTTCATGAAAATCGGTTCAGCCGTTTGAAGATCATCAGCTCTTTTGTAGGTTAAAAAGCCACATTCACGGCCAAAACCAACTTCCACGGCTCGAATCCGATCGAAATTTGAGATTATTGGATTTAGATTTATTATATTTTTAAATGATCATAATAGTCTGAACTGGCTTTTTACAATATTATAAATATGAAAAGTGTCCCTGATTCTGGAAGAAAATTATATTTTATCAATTTTTATATGAGATTTGTGTATGAACTAAAGACGTTCCATCAGTCACGTGTCAAATGATGGATACGCGCATGCGTTAAATTTTGTTTGTTTTGTTAATGGTCATGGAATATTACGTTATAATAATTCTAGAGGGCGCTGCTCCGCCATTGAGAAAAAATATAAAAAACAAATCTAATTTAAAATAATTTTAGCGTTATTGAAAATTCTTTCCCTGGGCTGCTCCCGTCCACCTCAACCAGAGTTATTACATGAAATTGAATCATAATTGATAATATTTTACTAGGAATTAAACCTCCGTGGCATCAATATTTAGATTCGTTGTCTATTCTAATGTCAATTATTATAATGTCATAACAAAATAATGTCTCATAATTTTACACAGATTTTCTGTTGATTATTGTATACATTTGATGAACAGGTCATCGCATCGGGGGTTTTTAAATTTTCAATTTAGAGTTATTGTGAATAAATATGTTTTCTTTCTTTCTTAGTACGTAGCACCACCCGGCGCGATATAGCAGTGTTCTAACGCTGGTCAATGAAAAGTACTGATGGAACATTGTACAGGTAGAATGTGCAAATCATGTGAAAAATCATGTGAAGTTACTTTTCATATTAGCAGGGAATGGGCACGTCTACATGTACCAATACTTGTACTTTACTCGTTTACGTGTGACGCACAATACAAGGCTCGAAATATTAACATTTATATGGCTTTTACTCCAACGTTAGGTATTAACATTTAGGTAGAGGTTACAGTCGCATAGCTTCTAGTGGACCAGGGCAATGGAATAAATAGTTTAAAATAAGACATCTTGAAAAATAATACAAATATAATACTCACTTCATTGGCGGTATTCAGAATACCTCTTTACCAGGTACTGGTTAGTAATCTGTTATCAATATTGTGCGATAAAACGTGTGTTCCCTTACTACTGATACACAGTAAGTGTGGGTCTATTAAAAAATATAGTAACTAGTAGAAATATTGAAGAATTTAAGACATTGCATTTCCACAAAGGCATCAAACGTGATTGTGGTGCAATCACGTTTAAACAAGCTCAGGTTAAAAAGCTCCAGCTCAGTTTAACAAAGGAAAATCCATCCGCACATTTATTTAACCCCCAGTTATGTAAAGGATTTGGGACCAGCACACTTTCGCAATGTTTAAGAAAACCAGCACGTGGTTTACTGGAATTATTTACGCCACCTTCACCGCCCAACAACCAACCTTCCCACGTGGTGTACACAACTTTGCCGTATTTATTCCTTTACGGTACGAAAGTGAAAACATTAAAACGCTCGCGTTACAAAACACACGAATCTCCTTAACCCTAATTAGCTGGACGAAAGGGAAACGCGCGAAAAATACGCAGCGTTTTAGTGGGATCTAACCGTCTCCCGCGTATATGACGCGCGTATAATATATTATACGGTAGGTAGCCACTTTGCCGAAGTAAAAATCAACATTATTCTTACTTCTGCAAATACATTGGGCACATTTTCGGAAAAACACGTTAAATACACCCAATGCACTGCCGCGTAAAATACGCAAATGCGCAGGTTATTATAGCCGGACATTGGTATCTAATCTTTATTATTATATCGTACAAAGTACATTTTCCATTAAACGTGCGAACGCACCAGTCCGTTAGAGCCTTTCGGTAAGCCAGTTGTGGCGCGCAGCGAGCTTCCTTCGTTTTGTTTTTTAATTAGTTGCCAGTTAAAGTTTGTGCGCATTTGTGCTCTGCAACCTGCTGATATTTTTTTTATTTGAATGTTATTTTTTCGTCTACGACCCCTTTCTATTACGTTTTGAACGACAGTTCGCGCTAAAATTTCGAGTTGTTGAACGGGCGTACCAACCATTTTTTTTGTATACATTAAGTATTGTGTAGGGTTGACCAATCTATACTCTTGTTTATTCTATTATTTTAGTACAGCTAGCGACAAAAATATTCCATGGTTACTATGACTGTTGTATAAATTGTGATATTCGTATGTTAACAAATCGAACGCGGCGCCCACATTTCCTCAAAGGAAAATAAAATAAGATGGATTTTATCATAACACGATACCTACCTACCCGCCGCGCCACCGCTAGCTTACATTATTAAAAGAAAACAATAGACACAGAGACGAACATACGCGATACTAATGTCGTAAATTAATTATAAACAGGGCAAGGAAACACCGCCGCCGTCTTAACAGACGATTACTAATTGTGTTATCGTTCAATTTGTGCCATTAGTTTGAACGTGCCTCGACAAATGTAATTTCGTTTTATTTTAACGTTCGCCTCATTTCATTAATCTAGATACCATCACGATACAAAAGTACAATGTCGGCCATCCATAAAATAAATGCAATTTCATATCGTCCTTAAGTTATTGCTTGAACTGCAAAATACCAATGCTTGCCTGATAGAGATCGGTATTAGCTCGAACATCGGTTTTATTTAGTAGTGTAACCATAAACACTTATCTATAAATATTCGCTCCCGAAATTGTTTGAGCATTAAATCTTTTCTACTCGTTAACTGATCTCAAATTAAGCAATGTAATGAATTTAACTTGAACAATTATATTATTAGAGGTTAATAACGAAGCTTATTATAACGTAAAACGTACGTACGTATTAAAGCGAGTTAAAAGCGTGAAATGTTAACCTGAAAATGTAGCGCTCGCGCTCTAAAAAATGCTTAGCGACTGGCAATTTATAATCACTTATGATGTCCTGTTAATTAATTTAAATATATACATTCAATAGTTTTACGATAGGCAATCTTACTTCCTTATGTTATTTCTCATCACAAAATCTGAGAACAAATATGTCTGTGTCCTAAGGAGGTCTGGACCTTAGGGTTCTGTGTTTCCTTTGGTTTTAGGGAACATTACAAACAAAAGTTTAAAAAAAACTGATTAAGTATTCGAATTGGCACAGAAGTCTTTGAAATATTCGTACTTTCGACAACCCTAACACATCGCAGACGTAGGGACCTATTACGAGATGGTGGAGAGGTGTCGCCGACGCAGCGAGGCGGCGAAAGACGAGGCATCGAGCCATCGCCTCGCGACGTACAATACGCCTCGCGCCCAACAATATAGTGATGTTTACATTCCCGGCGTATTTCCTTTGAACTCACATGTGGGCCCGAGGAAACGTAAAATAAACAGAACTTTCTCGTAATGTTTAATTAAATTAATCAGTTGGTTGATTAGTCGATGCTTCGCCGGCGTTGGGGTAAACAAAGCTCGTCGGCGGCGTCGCCGGGCTTTGATCTACCGACTCACTCTCATCTTACTATTGTTATGTATTTGTGGGGATCCCGGGCGCGCAGCTGCCGGCGCCTCGCGATCGCGCCTCGTGCCGGCGACAGGGTCGTCAAACTTGCCATTTTACAATATTTATTGTATTTAACATCCCCATGTTGAACGCAAATGTCGTCATAAAGTTTAAGGTCCAGAGGTAACCCTATCTAAAATAGAAGGTACAACAGAACAATAATGTTGTGTACAGCGGAAATCATGATGTGGAACCTTTTAAATGTAAATTTAAATGGCAACTATTTAATGACTTTAGGTATCCTCTTCATTATCTTAAACTCTTTGTGGGCCAATTTGTCCATATTTTATCACAAATCGTATTCTCAAAAGTACAAATGGATTTCAGTGCCTCCATTACAATCCTACTAATATATATATATATATATATATTAGATATAAATGTGAAAGTTTGTGAGTGTGGATGTATGTATGTATGTATGTATGTATGTTTTTTACTCCTTCACGCAAAAACCACTGAACGGATTTGAATGAAAATTGGCACACATATAGTTTATACCCGGGATTAACATATAGGATACTTTTTATCCTGATAATCCCGAAATTTTTGCTACGTTAAATACTACGCGGACGAAGTCCGTGGGCACAACTAGTTATTTATATACAAAAAATTAAGTTAACGTAAGCGTGTTCTGTTCCGTTCACACGACAGATATTATAAAAAAATATGACAGTGACATCGTGTTTTTTTTGGCGATACCATATCGATATAACATGTGCTACGGAGGCTTCTACGGAGATAGCGACGTTTAAGTCAGTGACAATTACGGCAGTAAATAATGTTGACGCTCTGTTTTGACAACCCTACGCTACCGTCAGCACCCATCATGTTTTAGTTTCTTAGTAAAATAGCACACAGCGGGATGACGAGGCGAATAGCGACTTTAATTTGTGTCAAAAGTTTTTTCAGCTCATACGGCTACTGAACAATATAGTGTAGTGACTACAGATGAAAATCCGGCCAAGTGTAAATACCACGCATAGTGAAGGGTTCCGTAGTCATTTATCTTGACGCCGACGCGTAGTTTTCAGTTTTCATAGGTTTCATAGGATTTCATAGGATTTGTTGATAGTATACAGTCGGCTAAATGCGGTCCCTCAATAAGACTGACCATAATGCTTAACCACAACTCAATTTTGATTTGCCTAGCTTAAACGTGCCATACAATATATATAATCCTACTAATATTATAAATGTGAAAGTTTGTGAGTGTGGATGTATGTTTGTTACTCTTTGACGCAAAAACTACTGAACCGATTTGGATGAAATTTGGGATACAGATAGTTTATAACCTGGATTAGCACATAGCATACTTTACTTAAATGGACGTGGACGAAGTCGCGGGCAGCAATTAGTTAAATATATAATACAGATAGCTGAAATGTACTAGATTCTTGTCGTTGAACTTTTTTTCAGAGTAGTGTCATGTATTCAAATATTTATATTAGGGTCAAACCATCCTAATGTAGAGGGAAAGCGTGCTCAGGTCTATCACCACTCATTCCGCATTACGATTTGGTATATTAAACAAAATGTATTATTAGCGCGAACGGAGGCGCCGGCGCCGCTCGCCGCTCGCCGGCCCGACGGCTATCTCAATCTAATAACAATTATCATTACGGTTCACGTGGGTATTGCGCCTATAGTGCATCCACTTGTCGACATTAGAGTCCTAATTTAAAAACTATATATTTGAAATTTAGAATCCCATGTGCACTGAATTAGAACTTGTCAGGGCCCGTTGAATCTAACACCTAACACCCTGGGACACGAGTCTGCTAATTCAATAGCGTTAAATACAAGTAAAACACCTTTTTTGTTCCTTTGCACAATTTTGGCACTCAATAGGTTCCTAAAAAGACGTTGACTTGGTTAATAAAAAAATACAAAGCTGTTAGCAGTCTACAGGCCGAAAATATGACAATCGGCCACGTTTTAATAGACTGCCGAGTTTTGGCAAGAAGATAAATAAATCTTCCGATGGAAATGAAATTGGCAGTTTTTAGGCGCAGATCTTACGCCCGAGACAAACGGTGCTATATGAGAATACAGTTAGATGACGGTGCTTTTCATCTGTTAAGTAAAGACCCTTTCATTAGGTCGGCGTTCTTGTTTTGTAAAGCTCTGCCGGCCGTCAGACCGGGCCGTGCGGACCGGTGGTAAGTTTGGTCGGTCTTTGTAGATTCCAGCTATTATTTTTCACCTCTTTATACATACATGCATACTGCTTAGTAGCACTTCGGGAAATATATATTTTTCAATAATGACTATAATACAGATGTAAAATAAAACTTCAATGATAGCCAATCTCATAATGCCTTAATAACAAAGCGAATGCCAGTCTTATAGTTCGATAGCGGCCTGGAGTTTTCTCCGTCGGCTGGCGCATTGTTTATCACAGTATTTATAACGCTGTCGGACCCCCTATTCTGCCTTCCCCCTTTTTAAGAAGATCCCGTAATCATGGTTGGGAGAATGCTGTTTTACCTTTTTTACACTGTTATAATTATAATAATATGATACTTAATGCATATAGTGCACGTTAATAAATGTTGCATTATTCTATGAGAGTAAAGGCTTGTTAGACAATTTTCAGATAGAGTTAATTCTCTAAATAAATTGGGAATATCCGTCGAAACGTCACATCGGAGGTGTTTATATAAATAATAATAATAACTCCAGTCTCCAGATAAACACATAAGCAGTCCGGTCTCAAACTAAGCTATATTATGGGTACTGTATAATAGATTGGGTCGGTCCCAGTAACACCCAAATAAATTACAAATTTTCAGGTTGCTGAAATGAGTCTTGCATTATTACAATATTACGTCCTTCTTCGTATACCTAGTGACCACCCTGATGCGCAAGTAACCCGATCTTATTCTATGTCTTCGATCGATCTAGACTCTAGATCGATCGCAATTAGCATGGCGGGGTGAGGGGGTGACGGAGGGAGGCGGGGAGGGGTCGGTCAAACATCGCAGATAAAGAAACATATTATTCAACGATGAATATGGAACGGTACATATATATTATGTTTTATAATTGCTTGGAGTGATGTGACTGTGTTTTGTGTTGGGAGAGAGACTTGTCTCAGGCCCGTATTAATAAATCTATCTCAAAACAGACAGCGGTCTGGAGTACGCTTTTAACATAATATCATTTTGTAATGGAATTACATTTTCAAGATTGCTCTCTTGATATCGATTACTTACCAGTAAAAAATGACATGTCATAAGCGTATTTAAGACTGCTTTCAGAATTGTGATCGATATAGCTAAATACGGCAACAGTGCTTAATTTTATAAGCACTGCCGTGACGTGATGTTGCAAACATTTATTGGAAAATTCACTCAACGGGATTTCCTTTTTTACTCTACATTTTTATTAACTCCCGTATTTCTCCGTAAACGCAATACTCAAGTTATGGCCACCCTACAAACGTATGACCTGGGACGTAGCCGACGCATAAGGACAATGACATCGACCGTTACGCATGTTCATCACACAACTGAGCCAGCAACGGGCGCGCAATAGTTGCGAAACTGCAAATGTTTCCAATAATGCAAACTACAATTATTACAAAATTCCCCAGAGGCGTGGTTCCACTGTTTATGACACTCTTGAGACATATTTACGTCCAATGTATTTTTATGAGACACAGGCAGGCTATGTTTGATCAGAATCAGTTAATTGGTTGCTATATCGTCTTATTTAATAAACAATAAATTCAATAAAAAATTTACTTATTAAAACTAGAGCCTGGTAGAAATAATTATTGTCTTTTTATTATAGAACGCGGGGTCGCTGCTAAATTTATGATCGGATTATTTTATATTTTATTGGTATCTTCGTTGTCTTTCGTGTCATGTAAAAACATATTTCAAATACACATTTCTGCTTCAACCAACACTCCTTATATCACTAAAGAGGTGGATTCCACAAACTCGAGCTACTTTTTGCACTTCCGCCCACACAATTGTCTATGTTTTAACGTTATTTAAATTAGGAGCCGGCACAGTGTCATGGTACTGTTACCTTCCTGGGCTAAGTGTGGCCACCCGACCGGCAAATTGCGCCCGGGTGGAAACTCGTGAAAATATCTCGAGACCAACAATGGCGCTTTGCATAAGTGGCGGATTGAAAACCGCTTTGGATAAGAACAAATGTGTTTCTTTTTAAACTAGCTTCGCCCCGCAACCTCGCTAGCGCAGGGCAAATAAATTATCGCGGTAGTTACTTCAACTTTTGTGTAAAGGAATTAGTTAAAAAAACCGCTCTGTATAATTCATAATATTTATTTTCGATCACAAACAATCGGCGCAGTAAGTTTAGGTAGATTCAGTTCCACAGCTTGACATCTTTTACGTCAGACTTTTGCAACGCCCTGTGGATGTGCGATAAAAATGTACATCCGGATTTCTTTGGCACATTACACAACTACCTATACCTAAATAATAAATAAATATCACCAGACTGACACCCAGCTGTATGGTCCCAAACTAAGCAACGCTTGTACTATGGGTACCGTACAATGGACTGGGGGCGATCCCAGTGACACCCAGACCGGGGCAAATTACGAATTGGCCATTTCCGAAATTTGCCCCGGCGTGAGTCGAACTCGCAAGCACCCGGTACAGTGACCATGCGGCCTACGCTCGAACCACTGCGCCAAGCGGTCATCCAATGTAACTATTATGGGAGGGGGCGTTGGGAAATGTTTTTCTTGTAGAGTGGTTTGCACCACGTGGTCCAGCTCCAGTGACCTCATAACCAACGATTACCCTAAACGCTCTACAATCCTAAACTCAAAGGTCACAGTAACAATTCACATTAACTAACCTAATGAATACTTTCCAATCGCACCAGTACTCATGAGTAAAAGCCGCATGCTGTAGTTAGTCGTACTGTTTGCTTTTTACTTCATTTGTGCATTACGCCATCCAAGGACTTCCCGGGGCCGGTAAATACACTCGAGATTAGCACGAAACAATAAGAAAGGTTCGTTTGTATGCGAAATTGAGAATTTCATACATTCACGGTCTAATGGAAATGGAATTTACGTGGTGTAGAAAAAAAATGGGTATAAAGAGGGCAGCTAGGGTAAGTAGATGGAGGCAAACGAGATATTTTGCAGTGTTTTGCATAACTGCATTAAGTGCCGGGCCGAGTGGCCCGCTGAAGGCACGTACACTCGCCCACTAAAGTGCAATAAAGGCCTTGTAAAAATTGTAATGGCTCTAATAAAGACTTTTTTGTCGCCCAACACTTTGCCCACTCCTTTCTGGTTGTTATTTTCTTTTAAGTAATATGAATTGCGTTCGTAATTTTATATGAACACACGACCGGTGTGCGAAATTAATTGGCGATTACTTTTTGCTTTGTACAATTCCTTGCAATCCATAAAGTGGAGAGCGGAGAAAAAGAAATAATACTAATGGACGGGTCACTGATGAATGGCTAAATACAGAGCGATTGGGTTGTGACGTAATTCCGAAAAAAAGCATGCGGCGAGCAGCTGTTTAGATGGACATTCCTTAGCTGCTGCCTGTTATAGGAAACGCTGCGTGGAACGTGTCGTAATTGTAATGAAATTGATAATTAAACAAAATATTTCATTAATTTGTAAACGAACCTTTTACGGCAGGCGACCTCCCTGCAACACCAACTCAGATCTCGTTAAAATTTCTAGGGTATCTTAGTAAATTTCTTACACCTTCATTTTTTGAATACCTACCTAATGTACACGAATAGGCCTGCCTGGAATCTTACACCCTTTTACAAGGCAAAAGTTCCATTTTTTTCATTTTATAAAACATCTTTATTAATAAAAAATTCCAAGTTAGCTCGTTGCACCGCGACTAACAAGAATCCGTACAATCAACGCCGGGAAAGAACGAGCGAATTCAATTACATTCGTTCACTGAATATTCACAACGGAATCATTACAAGTGGTAGTTTCAAAAGTGATAGACTAATTCATATTACACTTCCTTTTCACGAAGTAAAAGTTCTGTATGATAACAAACCAATATTTTTTGAATAAAATGAATAAAAGTATTTTTCACCAACGCATTGTACGCGACTATACCCACCTGAAGATACTTGGGCATTGTTAAATACAAATTGTTTGCCATTGTACTTTGGTTTCATAGAGGCTATCATGGTGTTTTCTTCGTTATTACAACATACACTAGCCTAGCTGTGTGGCTGTGTGGAAAATTCTTTGAAATATCGCTTGAATAGATTATAATGGGTGTATTTTGTCGTTGCATCAGCTGTTTATATTGTTGCACAGTCCCACTAGTGCGGAAATGATTGCGGAGCCCGCGAATAGTTAGTGCGGATTTTCACTATGAATTTGTCGCTCGAGTGACTCTTTGAGATCTAATAGAGCGGAACCAGAAGACGGCAGTTTAGGTTGCCGGAAATTGTCGATTGCTTCGATTATCAAAAAAAAAATGTGTCTAGGATTCAACAATAAATACCTTCAAGTAGTCAATTACTTCGTTTAACATTATTTCACCTAATGGTTGGATATCTATTATTATCTTTACTGCGCTAATCGCAGCGGCGTCACCGCGTTCTGAAACCATATCAAACAAAAAATCGCGTTCTAATAAATCGATAGTTCGAATTCGGACCACGTATCATCACACATCACTTTTTAAAAATGGAACACCAGCATACGTAACGTATTGCCCACGGCCACGACACTCCGTGAGTCCTGCGGGCAGCCGTCGATGTTAACAATTTCAATCGAATCGTAACCGCTTCCGAACAATGAACCGCGGATCACGAAAAAATCATTTTACAAGTTAGTCGTGCGGTCGTCCCACGGTAGTCGTGTCGGACGAAGCCCGGGGGAGGGCAGTTTTATACGAGTGCCGTGACGGGAACGTAGTTGTTTTACGGCCTTCAGGGTACTGACGGCTACGTAATGATTTTATTCAAATGCGAACACGATCAATGCCTGTTGGAAAAATTTTACGGGCGGTCCCGGAAAAGTGAGCATTTAATTTTGTTTAAATGTGTTTGTAATGCATGCTCGCAAATAAGTTGAACATTCAAGAGGCTGATAAAATCAGGGGAATTTGAGTACTCTATCACAGACACCAACAGATAATAATATCCGTGATATTATACCTACGCATCGCATCAGACCTTGGCGAGTCGCACGCCGTGCCCCCCACCCACACGACGCCATTTTCCACCATTAACATACGCTAAAACAAATTATATGGCTCTGTTTTTGTTTAAACATCGCAAGGGCTATATTTTATAAAATATACAACAGTTTAAATGATAATTTATACTCCATTGTTATTCATTGATGTTATTATATGTATATTTTGCCATTGTTTCAAATCAGAGCATATTTCATGCATTTAATGTTTAAGGTCGCGAAACATATAAAGATACGCGGCGTCGAGCTATGCGATAATAATTTAACGTCACACGGACGCACCAACTTGGTCGAGGTTTCTCGGACAAAGGTACCACGTGGGAAACAACTGTCGCATTTTCTACCTCGGCAACTGTTTCTCGAGCGCCGAAAAATTTCATCTCTCTGTAGAGTAACACTCGTTGCAACCTGAACGGAAAGAACGCAATGATTTTCATTATCATTTTAAATTCCCACTTTGACCCGACGGGCGAAGGCGAAAAATCCATCTTATTGACGTAGGTACCCAATTTGTTATTATGATGCCGCATCACGCATGCATCGGATGTATTGACGCTCATTACGCACAGTCAAAATGCATCAAAACATGTTTCGATCTGTTCAATAATGCATACCTACATCATATTAAAATAAAACTTTAAGGGAAAATAAAATGAATTGAAGTGTGCGTTTAAACGAAGGTTCCAGACAGATTTCTAGATGTGTTGATCACGATTTCGTCACGAAAATAACAACTTTGGGCTGTAATCGAATGGTAATTCAACCACTGTGGTAGGTTGCCGATGAGTTTCTCTGTAAAACGCAATCAGCCTTATTACAAAAAACGGTTTAACTAAAAAACCAGGTTTAAACTTCTATAAACTACGGTTTAGACAAAAATGGTATTACAAATCGTGGTTTTGCGATAAACCATAGACTAAATCATGGTCTAACGCTAAACCTCGGCGACCCCTAGTTTAACGATGGTCTAAATCACTAAATCGGATCTGACAAAGTTTCTCTTTTAGGTTATATCATCTATTTAATTGTGTTGTTTTGTTTTAACTCGAAAATGGATATTAACATGGTCGATTTTATTGATAATGAGGATATTGAAGCCGTGGAGTTGTTGGAAATGCCACGCCGACACAACAGAAATCGTGTTCGAGTCAATCCCATTGTGGAATAATCCGATGATGAAGATTTCAGGCAAAAGTATAGGTTTAATAAACGTTATGCAAAGAAAATAGTGGACTTAGTAAGAGAAGATTTAACTAGAGCGGCTCGATTATACTTAAGCTAAATGAACTTTGTTCAACTTGCGATGGTCTTGTTTAATGTTATGGTTTCATATATCGCGCGAGAATGTTACGTTTCGATACACGTACTTAGATATATTTTAGAAATGAATACGACAATGTGCTTACGTAAACAAAACTGCAATCGACGAAATAACTAAATAATGTTTATATCGATGCAAAATAACCAGGTCTCAATATTTTTAACACTCCTAAACATCATCTAATCATTAGCGTATTATCAAAACTATTTCTTTTCTGGGCATACGGAACGTTGCAATAGAATGACATCATGGTGAACGAATGATATTTGTATTAATCTGTGGTTGATATTTAGACAATGGTTCAAATGACGGTACTAAGAAGACCACGGTTTTTTAAGTTTTGTAATACGAACAAGTTTAGACCATGGTTTTGCAGATAAGCTTGGACTTGATAGTACAGGTTTAAACCAAGGTTTATTTAGTTTTTTGTAATAAGACTGAATGTATTTTAAAGCCTAAACTTACTCGTACTCGAATGAAATGCTTCCTGAGTCCTAACTGACCTTTGAATGAAATATCTTGGTAGGTAATCACAAATTATCCCATATGGGATTACATTCTTATTATATTAATAGCTGACCCGACAGACGTTGTCCTGTCTTTTAGGGGTATGAAAAATAGATAGTGGCCGATTCTCAGACCAACTGAATAGGTATGCATATAACATTTCATTTAAATCGGTCAAGCCGTTTCGGTGGAGTATGGTAACTAACATTGTGACACGAGAATTTTATAGATAATCCTGGTTTAATTCAGTGGATATCAATATTATGGTCGACCGTTTATGGCTGAACATAAATTACTTGATTTCTAACATATTATAATGATGCTGTAAATATTATAAGGCGATTTTTATTTTTAAAATATAGTGAAGTTTAATTATAATATAATGAATTTTATATAATGAGCTGTCTAAAATATAAATATTTATACTGCATTCTTAGCACCATCCCAATCAGGTAGAGTTTATTATAATATATATTTTTTAAGTGTTTTTCTTATTGTTCTGTATTATGTATATAAATGACAACCGTTTGACGCAGTGGTTTGAGTGTAGGCCGTTCGGTGGTTGCGGGTTCGATTCCCGTCGGGGTAAATTTCGGAAATGGCCTTTTCGTTATTTGCCCCGGTCTGGGTGTCATTGGGATCCCACCCTGTCCATTGTACGGTACCCGTACTACAACCTTTGCTTTGGGACCAGACAGTGTGTCAGTTAGCCGATATTTATTTTTATTTATGAATAAATATATTAAGCAATATCTGTGCACAGTATATCTGACAGTGCGCCGCGCACCCGCCCGCCTCGTATTGTTTCGCCAGCTTGTGAAATGTAATTCGTGTGCTGTAAACACACACAAATCTTACTCACACACACATACGCAGTACAGCTATTTATACTTGAGTCTCGGAGGTCGCATGTCGTATGCATGTTCGTACAAATATAGAAACTGCGTGAGATTTATTGGGAATATTAAATTACAATTATGATTGAGCCGGCCAGGCTGAGCACGATCCGAATATCAAATGGTTCCAAATAGGTACATCAGTAACAAGAAGTGAGCCGCGAAACTTTTCAGCTACTCAAATACGGTCTTGAAAACTGACCAACAAATTTATATAAATTTTAGTCTATTATTTACAACGACTCATTGTAATAAAGAAATTTACAGCAGGGGGCAAACTTTATTGCAAATGAAATTAATAATCGCTCCAATTGCCATAACAATTAAATGGTTTGTAATGTATCAACAATTTTACAATGGCTTAATAAAAGAGAACAAAACAAAACGCCATTGTTAAATCGTTTCACCTGGATGATGTAACTTTTCCTACCGAAAAAACAAAACCAACTCCCGTCCGAATTGGCAGCCACGTGCGAGAATTTCGTAGGTACCTCCTCACATTATAAAGTTGGCAATACCCACGTACTTTGAACTTCATTATGATAAATTAAATAAGTACAACAATAATATTATAAGTATCTTTCTATACAAAAAATCCGGTGTGCATGTGTTCATAACTCTTCCTCCTAAAGGGCTTGACAGATTTTGACGATTTTTTTAGGGGCCCTTGGATATTTTTAGCTATAGTTGAACCATATAGGTGGGGCTGCTGTTGGCATCCAGAGAATATGCTTGCAAAGCTGCATGAACAGCTAGTAAGCTGGTAGATTCGATTTAAATTTTAAAATAAAACAGTTTTTAGTGGTAACATTATTATTTTAATATTTTAATTGACGTTAAACAATTTCAAAATCCCAATGTAAAATAAAATAAATAATTTTGATATCCCAGAAATATTTCACAATCAATCACAAAATGGCATGCTGTCAATGGCGTAACTTAACTAAACTTTCACTTATAAAATATTAAAGCCAATATTACATAGCGTACAATTAAAATGAATAGAGCAATTAACTTATAGCTTATTTTAATTATATGTCTTTTAAAATAGCCACCAAGTAAACTAGAATATGTAATTATAGTTTCGAATAACAAACGATGGAATTTAATTATTAGTTCATATAATACAACGTATGTACTTACTTAAATAAGGTACCTATTGACGAGGGGTAAGGAGGCTACTATATGTGAGGCTAGTTTTGCTTATCTCTACATCGTGCATCAGAATTGGTGCAGACAATTTCTCTTGTGCTCAAACGACAACAATCGCGTCATAAAGTAATTCTAGTTGGCAGTCGAAAAGCATTCAAATCACTTACAATTTAAAGTGCATAATTAAATCATTAATATCACCCGGTCGCACAGGAAACGAAATTGCAATAAACGCGAGCCGGTAAGAAAATAAAAGCCGCCGAGAATTAAAAGTAGAAACCTGACACCGGCTTATTAGCCGCAATGGCCCAACGGAACATATCCAGTTACGGCCATACACAAAAATAATGTTTAAATGTAAATAAGGAGTATTGTTTAAATAACGACTGTTGCTAAATCACAATATGAGGCTGATTTATATCTCTACACGGTCGACTTGCCTGCATGGGAGGCCTGTTAAGCTTCATACGAGACGGCGCGGCGTGCGTATGGTGTTCCGTAAGTGAGGTTCTGTACAATTTAATTGTGTGATTTAGGGTTCAATCCGGCTTACACAAGCTGCCACTTGCGACTTCTTTCGCATGGGTTTCGAATGTTAAAAAAATATTATATTTTTTTAGGACCTACTCTGTCCTTTGACCCACTCCCAATGGCCTCTACCTCTACGCTAATTCCATTCGCCTTTAGGTCGGTCAAGTGCGAGTAATGTCATTGGTGTTGCAAGCACCTATAGGCTACGGTTACTGCTTAATATCGGGCGGGCCGTACTCGTACACTTCTTTGTCGATTTTGTTATATAATAAGAAAATGAAACTTCTGAGCATGGACCAGCCTTGTATTCGGCTGTTACGCTCATTAGTAAAAAAACAGCTTTAAGGCTAAAGCCCGTAAAGTTCAAATTTTATGAGGTTTTTTACAATTTTTTCAAAATCTAACAATAATAAAAGGCACATTTTGTAATTCGCGACAAAGACCGTGTAAATTGCATTTATTAATATATCCAACTTACTCTAAAACATTTCAAGATCGACAGCTATCCAGATAATCTGGCAACTTTTGTATATTTAGTGATTAACTAGTATCATATCCACCGTGATAATATTTAGAGTAAAATAAATGTATTAATCAACGCACTGCATACTGTGTTTGTCGCAAATCACAAAATGTTGTCTTAAATGTTTTCAGATTTTGGATAAACTATAAAAATACTCGAAAATTTTGAATTTTGCGGGCTAGACAGGCGCCTTCACCTTAATAGGTATCCGATCTACTGTAAGAGGATGGTACTACCAGCTCGTATATACGCTGTAGTCAATTAATTGGCCACAGATTCGCTCGACCACCGTAAGTCATTTCAGAACTTATTTGACCATACATCGGAGTATAAATCGATCCTTATTTTAGCAGGTGTTAGAGAAAGTACAGCCTTGAAACGTTGACCTCATTGCGAATACAAAACAGCGAGCACGCGAGTGAAACGCGTCCCAGACAATTGAATGTCGGACTGTGTTTTTGCTTACGTCCGGACGCCCGATATAATAATTAACGAGGACGAACAATTCACTTACACTTTTCATATTTTGTTACAATAAACCGTTGTCATATCAGCAAATATATTTTTGTATTCGTTGAAAGTTGTGTTATCTTTATTAAACTCTACAAATTGACACGTTTACAGTCTACAACCGGATCGCAGCGCGACCTCGAATGAGAAGATACGGGAAGGAACTCGCAGGCATTTTGGTAAATAAGATAGCTCCAGTGTCATGCCTTACAAGATAACCAAGACTTTGCTTAAAAACAAGACACAAGAAATAAATTTACAAATTGTCGATTTCAGTTGCCAATACCAAATTTTAGGAATAGGCAAGTTTATGGTACTTATTGGAATTTTTATGAAGTTTTATTAACTACTTTAGATTACAAGAATTATAATGACTCGTTCACTGCTGCCATACTCCCAATGTTGGACGGCTGAACAACTGTTAATAAATTTAATTGGATTGATATTCACGATTAACACAGATAAGTTAATTGTGATCATTAGAAAATCTAAGAATACTGTGACCTCATAACCACAATAATTCAAACTCATTGTCTTTTTCTATTCTCAAACAATTATTGTATTTATAAGGGGATTTCAAATTATTATATTTAATTGGACAATAAGGAATGTTAACAAAGTCGCGGATAGTCATCATAAACGGCTAACTTTCCCATAAGTCGCCACACTCGAACAAGTTCCAATTGTAACTGACAATAATAAATTAATAAGGCATTCTTAATGAATGCGTGCGTTGCGGTGTGTCGGCGCTACAATGGCCGCGGTGTCGCTGCGCCCGACTCCCATCTAAGTACCCGCATCACTAATTATTCCGATTGTTAGAGTCGGTAATGACTGTCGTAACGATAAGTTGCCGTGGGCCGCGCGTACATCGCCGGTCGCGCACCAATAGACAATGCCAACCGGAGCACCGGAGGAGACAACTAATCGCATTACCGAACTAATCACGAGTCGCTCCGACGAGGAAATTCATTAATATCCTGCACCCAGCGACGAATAGATGAAAAAGTATATACCTACGGGCCTATATGGGTGCGTTGTACGGGAGAGGACGGCACGGGGGCCACGTGCTTTTTAATTTTATTGGTCGGGTAAATTCCAAAACGAAGCTATGCAATATCTGTATGGTTTTATTTGTATATTTTAGGGGGGAATTGTGGGGCACGTTGATTGCCAGGGCATTCTGTTTTTTTAATATTATTTCTTGGTCGAAAGCTTGGTCGTCGTACGTCATACTTCCTATATCTACGTAGCAAATAAAGGAATTAATAAAGTAGTAATCATTATAATTATAACGAGCTGTAAACAACTACATAACTTCAGAGTAAAACAATGTTTGTCTTCGTTTTCCAATGGCACTAGAAGAGGTCGTGTGGTCGTGCGGAAAGTCTATTGGGATATCAAGTCAAATTATTTATTTTGCTAAAGTACTTAAAACTTCCTTGGTACGGCCACCGGGGCCAGTTCCAAGTTGTTATTTTAGTAGTAAAAAGTCAGTATCCGGTCCTACTCGTACAATCGAAGAATTGACTTCGACTGACATGACCCGGCAAAAAACTCAGATATGTTGTGTTTATTAAAGTAGTAAATGTATCTCCGCTCTAAGAGCGAGATTGAGTTCGCTATACAAAAATGTCATTAAAAAGATTTTCTACAACCTACGCTTGTAGAAAATCTACATTTTAAGACCAGCTTAAGGGCAACCGGTCCCGCCCGCTTCGACCAATAGGATTGCTTTATTGTCAACGTGAGCGACGCCGGGTGAAGCTGAGGTAGTGAAGCGATCCTATCGCTCGAAGCGAGCGGGCCCGCTTCACAGCACAGCCAAGTGGTCGGCCACCATTACAGTAAGAGCATTTTAAAGCGATCTTGTTTTTTTTTCTAGGCAGGCTCACTGGCTGACGATCCTTCTGATGGTAAGCGGTAATTTAAAATACAATCTATTTCACATAGGAAGTCCTGCGGAAAAATACGGAACTTCGTATGTGAAATAGGCTGGCTATAGGTGCCTACTGCAGTCCACCATTCACTCTCCATCCATCGGCCGTGTCGTCGCCGTATACAATCAATATGAATATTTATGCTAGGCAGACAATTTGCATACAAAGTAATGTGAGGTAAAATAATTAAATAATAGAGCCTTTGTAGCGCATACAATGCACCTCTCAAGAGGGCTCACCGTACACTATGCGAGAATATTTGGCTTGATACTATCTATTTAGTTGCTTTGGAAGCCTTCCTATAATTAACAAATTATTATTTGGCTTACCTACACAATTACTACCTTAATAAATAAAAAAGGATCTACCATGATTATTACGCGTACTATACGCTCGCTAGTCGCTATCGTCGACGTAAAATGTTATTATGGTTAATTAGGCCACGCTTCTATCGGCCACGCAGGGACCTAACAATCTGACATCAAAACAATTAATGGCAAAAATGTATCAATAAAACGTTTTTCTCTACTTATACCGACGACAGCTGTGAGGAATTCATCACAAATATCAGCTATCAAATAAAAAAAACCTGTAGAAATGGATCTACCCGTTCAGGCACTACAGACAGACAGACGAAATGGCAATACTTATAAGGTGTATTTGGGTTGCGTTGGCGCCTGGCGTACATTTCTTTCTTTGAGCACTACTCTAAATAATAGTAGGCATCATTTCAATATATTATTTCCATATCCCATTTTATCTTTAGAATGTTTGCTACATGATAAAGACTCGAGACAAGTATTGCCAACATGAATTCATTGCGAATCGCCTTAATCAAGCCGGATGGCCTAAAATCAAAACATAAGCGAATCGAGTTTTCATTCGGTATCGAGTCGGAAAATCGGTCGGGAAATAATCGAGAGGCAAGTATCGAATCGTAACGGAAATTGCGCTATTTGCTGTCGTTTTAAATGGTGTCGAGCCGCTCGCGGGCGCCTTCGGGTTTGCCGGACACGTTATTATGCAGTGTTTACATAATAAAATGGAATTTTAAATATCATAATGTTATTTTTTTTATTTGCATTGTAGCTGTTTGAGTAGCAAACAGCAATAAGTTTTCTTTTTTAAAAGGTTAATACTGCCACGGTATTATTTTATCATTTAAGTTTAATTTAAAATTACAATGTTCTAATTTCAAAACTTAGAAGTTAGAACCAAAGATGTGAACATAACATAACTTTTTTTAATAATAGCGATCTGTAGTAGCTTACTTTAGTAATTAATAAAATACTTGTAGCAAAGTATCGATTGCAATAAAGACAAAAGCAGGAGTTGAGTACTTACTTATTTTACTTAATGGATCTTTTGTGTCGTATTTCATCTTACAATGGATTATTTATTCCAACATATTACTTTTGTTTCACGTCCCGGCGACTAGAAAAATGTCCCTATTGTTGTTTACTGAGAATGGCGATCATATTGCCGTGACACAATCACTCGACCGACATAATAGGTTATTTTTCCGTTTGATGCCCATGAAATCTTGTATAAGATGCACATCTTATATGTCAGCGCACTTTCTTGCAATACACTGTTTGGCGGTAACTAATATAACCGATAAAGCTTGCTCTTACTCTTATTTCGTGTTATCGTCTAGTAAAGAGCTGTATGTAAATAAATAAGCATCCACATCTGTATGAGGACCGCTTGGCTCAGTGGTTTGAGCGTAGGCAGCTCGCTCACTGCACCGGGTGGTTGCGGGCTCGATTCCCGTCGGGGTAAATTTCGGAAAGGGTATTTTCGTAATTTGCCCTGGTCTGGGTGTCACTGGGATCGCCCCCATTCCATTGTACGGTATCCATAGCACAAGCGTTGCTTAGTTTGGGACCATATAGTTGGTGCGATATTTATTTATTATTTAAATACAAACAGGCACATCAAGAAACAAAGAAAGGTTATATCGGATGAAAATCCACTAAGTAGTTTAGAAATTCTAAGCCATTTCATAGATAAGCAACATATTTTACTAATTTGAGATTATTGGTGAAGTTAGGAATGCAATTACACGGTGAAGCTGTGGAGGCCGTCTGAGCCTAAAAGGGTCTTCTCATTCCAGAAAAGCAAATCCGGATCGCTCTAATTCATTATCTTTTTCCAAAATTACGCCTACGAAGTCGCCGGCACAGCTAGTGTTGGTGTAAGGTGTTTCAATGAGCCTAGGCCTATGTTTTAGTAAGGTGATTCAATAGGCGTCTCGGTTCTAAGGCCTCGTGCCTGTAGGGCCGAGGTCCATCATACAATGAAGGCAATTTGAAAGGGGACAACGAGTGGTGTTAGGTTTCTAATGCTACTATGCTTATTCTTGGTAACATCAAAAGGCAACACACTGGAGCTATTATATTATTTATATTAATATCTACTGCCCTTTGTAATGATTGAATATAAGCAACTGGCGAATAAATACATGTAAAAAGACAAGCCCGCTGAGTTTCTTGCCGGATCTTCTCAGTCGAGGTCGCGTTCCGATCCGGTTGTAGATATAAGAAAAAAATATGTAAAATTGACAATTTGTAAGTGCCCCCGTAGGCCTAAACAAAATAAACGCTTTGAATTTGAATTTATTTATACTTAGTTATACCTACTTTCTAATGCTTCTATACTTACCCACGGTAAGCGTCTGAATATAGCGGTCGGATTATATCGAACTTATGAAACACCCTGTAATTGCGAGAAGTGATAATGACATGACAATGAGAGTATCCGTGATAGGTTGTGTTAGGCCAAGTTTAGTCCGTGTACAAACATAATTAGGCCATTGTCTATCCTCTTCGGTTGAGCGCGGACTGAAATTACCTAGCGATTTATTATCATCGCGACTAATCCTTTTGGCAGTTAGCGCTACCGTTGAGCGTTCAAAAACCGTAACATAATGAACGCCTGAGCAACACGTCATAGCTCCCACAAAACGTAACTTTAACTTTAGTTTTATATCGCCATAAAGCATGTTCATAAAATATAAAATGCGGAAATATTTTATTTTAACGCGATTCTAATTAGGGTTACGACCGTAACCGAGCCGAATAACGTAAACAATATTATTTCTATTGTTTTTTTTAGTAATATGCCAGTTTTATCGATGTCGTGTATTATGGACACGTCATACCAAAACTTGTTATATACTGGTGAATATAAAACTGCTTTATTAAAAAAAAGTGTTATTTGTATGGCACCTTCTATTTATAACAAAATTCCGAATTCTATTAAAGAGCAACCTATAAGAATTTTTAAAAAACAACTAACTTGTTTATTATTGGAAAGGTGCTATTACTCAGTGTTAGACTTTTTAAATGATACTAGTTTTTAGTGTATAGCTTTAAGTAGTATAAGTATTTAATGTTTGTATGCCCTTAATGGCAGAGTGTACAGGGATTCATTTTATATTGTCAACACCTTTGTAAAAATTACCTACATTCCGTGAAAATAAATGATTATTATTATTATTATTATCATACGACACGCGGTGTCTCAGGCTTGTAATTATTTTCACGCTCATTTCCTATTTAGAGCAAGGAGAGCTTCCAGTGACGTCTATAAAAAACGATTCTAAGTCAAAGTTCACCCTAATGCTGTAACAGCTGCCGCTTATTCAATCCGATTTTTCCAGCAGTCAGACCAGCAACGAAAGTCTATCAATCTTAAAAAATATATACATATAATCTTCTAGTCAAGTTTTAATCTAAAGTCGTTATTCGCAGGGAATGTTTCAGGCATAAATATAGGCAGCAGAGGCACAAACCGCGCCTATACGTTGCCTTAGCGAGGAAACGAACAGGCATTACCATTGGTAACTGCGAAACATTGGCTCAGCCGCGGAGGGTTAATGCTAGGGATTGGAGGAACCCGGGATCCGAGTGGTTGGGGATTTAAGATGGTTCGACTTACGCGGGATTTAAACTTTTTTATAAATATCGCATATTTTAAAAGACTTATGAACTTATCCTAAATTTATATAAATAAAATAAAATCGATTTACAATTGTAATATATATATAATGGCAGGTGCTTTGTTAAGCCACTGTCAAACGATTTATAATCGTATTATTTTAAACTGTACTAATGTTTTTCTTGAGGGTAACATAACCCTAAGACATGTGAAACCTACCCGCACTGGGCCAGCCTGGTGGATTAATGCTGTGCCCAGGAGTGGGACGTTAAAAAGGGTTACATTATTATTATTTAACCCTCATCATCAAAAAACTCTCACAAACAATCCCGAGGTCCGGGCTACAGGCACATCCCTAGTAGCACTGGGGTGAGTAGACTCCGGCTATTCGTACACTTGATGCTATCATTACGATTATTAACATGTGAGCCGGTGCCTGGCACCGTCCGCGCCGCCCCAGATATCTTTGACATAAGTCAGTTATTTTAATACACCAATTAGGGGTTCCCGATGGACGAATAGGCAAACTTTTCGATTAGACGGCGGTTGTATTTAAGTGGATTTTAAATTACTAGCCGAATCGATCGGTGGTGCGGCGTTTGACGGGTTTTCGGTTTCAAGTTTTAATTCGGTGTTGTATGGTTTATGCAACTTGCTATTAGATATTTGTATATTAAAAAAAAGATTCATCATCATCATCATCATCATCAGCCTATGCTTGCCTACTGCTGGACATAGGCCTCCTCTAATGAGCGGCATAGCGCCCTGTCTTCAGCTTGCCGCATCCAGCATCTGCCTGCAGTCTTTTGCAGATCGTCATCCCACCTGGTCGGAGGGCGTCCTACACTACGCTTGCCGAGTCGAGGTCTCCACTCAAGAACACGTTTACCCCAGTGGTTGTCGGTTCTTCGTGAGAGATGGCCAGCCCACTGCCACTTCAGCTTGCTAATTCTTTGAGCTATGTCGATAATTTTGGTTCTCTGTCGGAAATAAGAAAAAAGATTAATGGAATATAAATTGATTTTGTACCTACTTAGTAATTATTTAACGGCAGAGTTAAGAGGTGGAAAGTTGACTACAGTTCATATAAGTACAGGCTGGCTCGAACAGGGTAGTACGAATCTCTCACAGAAAACCGGCGTAAAGTAGTACTAGCTGCGATCCGAACGATAAACTAATAATTACCTACCTATATCCATCCAACCCTCTCTCGCTATCATCAGCCAATTCCCCTAAATTCCGTGTCACGAGGCCATTATGACACCACAAGGGTACCCAAGTCGCTTGGATTCGGACGGCGCTTTGTCAAAGCGCCACATGCGAAGATCCTTCAACACTTAAGTTGCACAGATTAAATAGAATAATCCTTGGTTGGATTAATCCAGGTGTTAAGATGTTATGTTACAGTTTCATAAATTTATTGTTTAATCTGTCATGCATGCGTGCGTGAGTGCGTGAGCCACCATATATTTTGTGTTCTTGATCGGTGTTCTTGATCGGTTTGACAGATGTCAATGACGTCACACCGAAAACGGCCCCCAATTTTTCGACTTTAAAGTATCTTTTAAACATAATAATTATAAACTACATATAATATTATTTTAACTTCTTTGACAGTTTTTTGTGATGATAATCTCCAATGTATAAAAATTATACATATTATATTATAATATGTAACTTGTTCCTACAAAACAAGTGGCTTTTACTTCAAAGGAACACTGATCTATATTATTTGTGTTTATTCTTAAACATTGCAGGCTGGATAAGTAAGGCTTAATTAATCTACAAGATAATATATTGTACTGTGTACAGCTTGTCGCTGCATCTCACAATCTCCAGTAGCTCATTATATTCATATCGAAAATATTAGGACTGCAGGGGTGAAAGGGGGAGAGACCTACGGGTCTATGCCATTGTCCCGCCGGCGCCCCGGCCGCCGCCCCCCGCGTCACCGCCACTCTGACACGCTCAGCGTGCTTTTAATGAACTTTGTGTCACTATTCGCGAATACAAGTAGGTACACTTTCCTTTGCCACGTCGACAGGACTGGGGACAAAGGGGACGAGCGGAATCGAAAGGTTAGCAGGACCGACACTTTTTCACTGGTTTGTGCGTAGAAACAAACGGTATTTTGCTGTGCTGAGGCCGTAGTGGTAGAAAGATCAGTCATCATCAGTTCAGTTTTATTCTTCACACGAAAAAGCCAACACCATTTTTATATAAATTTTTGATAGATATCGGCCGTATTCGACAACAGGATACAGCGAAATGCAAGCTTACACACCAACTTGATAATTAATTAATTAGTAATAATTATATTTAATTAATAAAAAAATGCATCGAATTTATTTTATTTTGTAATCTACTCTTTACCTAACTTCTGTTATGTAAGTAGGTATATTTTGTATAGATGATGAAGATTATTCCTTTATAGAAAACAATATGAACACAATACCTGCTTTCGATCAAACAGACCTTCAGTTATGGCGTTTCTTGCCCGTTTTCTCTGTAAAAACAACTTATCATTACGGTATTCCTATTAATATTATGCAAGTACCTGGACTACTCATTTAAATTATATAGGAATGAAGTACTTATTAAATACCTTTTTGTTTCAGACTGACACAGAGACAGATAGTGAAAACTAAACCCAACTGAGACCTTAGAAAATGTATGGGTACTTTGTAGACATGGAGGATATCTACATTCGTATTATGTAGCTAAAAGGGAAACGCAGAGAGCTACAATAAATCTATTTTGGCCTCTGCACGAAACTAAATGGAGGATAGTGCTACTCCCCGATGGTACAATGCACCTTTTAACCTTCAATTTGATCGGAAATTGAATTGGCAGGTTTTTAACTTACCTAGACGGAAAATGTGGAAAATTCGGACTGATGGTGCACGTCACTCAAGTGCAAAGTGCTAAATTCACCAAGCCTATTTTGCCAAGATCATACGTGGCCATTTTATTAAAAAGAAAGTCGTTATTTTAACCATGAATCCAAAATGAAGTATGCTTTTAATCTACTGCGCTTACCTGGGAGTCTGACATGATATGTTGCACAGTAGTTCCTTATGTTACTTAAGTGAGCAGTAAGATTTATTTTTAAAATTCATCCCCTAAGTGGGTCAAATAGAGAATGAAAGTTTGTAGGGAAATCCATCAGGCAATCGGCTAGTAAGAAATAAAATGTTGTGCAATATTTTTTTTTTTAAACCATTATGATTATTAAAATAGCGTCAATTTCGGAATACCTATAATAAAATAGCAATTAAACAGGCCCGCACTCTACCCATAAAACAGTCACACGTCGCGTACCCGAAAACGTTGTACCCCGAAACGCGAATTCTAATTACCTACCACAGAATAATATCCACTGTAGGAATCGATCTAACGGCGCGGTCTGCGTCCCACCCCCACTAACGCCTAGTGCCGAGCCTCCCGCCGCTCCCCACAATGCATGCCGAACCCAGTTGCGCACAACTATACCTAGATTAGAAGTCATCGCCGATGATTTGTTTGTGTGATGTACGCACAGATATAGATTTACATAGATAACGCAAGTATCACGATTTGTATTGAAAACAAGCGTGCCAAATTTTTAACACTTACTGTGACGTCACAGATGGCGGGAAATCCAAACCGATTCAAAGACACCGATGCCGCCGATGCCCCTCCGTCCGCTACGATTATCTCGCAATCTCATATTTTTAACCCCCGACGAAAAACGAGGGGTGTTATAAGTTTAACATGTGTATCTGTGTATCTGTGTGTCTGTGTATCTGTGTATCTGTGTATCTGTGTATCTGTGTATCTGTGTATCTGTGGATCTGTGTGTCTGTCTGTGGCAACGTAGCGCCCAAGCTGATGAACCGATTTCAATTTTGTTTCTTTTGTTAGATAGGTATTCTGATCGAGAGTGTTCTTAGCTATGTGTCATGAAAATCGGTTCAGCCGTTTGAAGATCATCAGCGCTTTTGTAGGTTAAAAAAGCCACATTCACGGCCAAAACCAATTCCCTCGGCTCGAATCCATTCGAAATTTGAGATGATTGGATTTAGATTTATTATATTTTTAAATGATCGTAATAGTCTGAACTGGCTTTTTACAATATTATAAATTTGAAAAGTTTCCCTGATTCTGAAAAAAATGAATATTTTATCAATTTTATTGAGATTTGTGTATGAACTAAAGACGTTCCATAAGTCACGTGTCAAATGATGGATACGCGCATGCGTAAAATTTTGTTTGTTCTGTTAATGGTCATGGAATATTACGCTATAATAATTCTAGAGGGCGCTGCTCCGCCATTGACAAAGAATATAAAAAAAACTAATCTAATTTAAAATAGAATTTGCGAGATGAGCTATGGATACTGAGCTATGGGAGCTACGCAAATCGCGCTAACATCATTATTTGGAAGAACTAGGTAAATTATACATTTGATGAACAGGTCATCGCATCGGGGGTTTTTAAATTTTCAATTTAGAGTTATTATATCTGTAGTCGCGAGGACTGTAAGTTATCGGCGACCAACCTTGACGTTTGGTCGGGGTTTTCGGACACGCTAAGTAAATGCGTTATCTATGTAAATCTATAGAATATAAATACGGGCATTTGTGTCGATGCGCCGATGCCGCTGGCTTCTAATTAGGACTATCTAATTGCATTGGCACGACTAAAAATATTTAAGTCCCGCTCATGACACGACGACGGTGAAGTAGGTATTGGCCAAATTTGTGTCCTAAATATGCCAGTATATACAACGCCAGTATCTATTAGCATCTATAGGCTACGTTAACCGCTCAACATCACGCAGCTCGAATGCTTGTTTGCCGGCTTATAAAAAATAAAACTAAGATAAACGATCGTTAATACGCGTCGCCATAAGTTTTTTGATTATCCCGTGGTACACAAGTCCGTATTATGCGGCTGAGGTATGTTTTCCCGATAATATTATGGTTCCAGTGCAATAGGGGGCAAGCCTATTGCAACTATATTGGAAACTCTCTTGAAGCGAAGCTACGGACGTCCGAGGCGCTCGCCGCGCGGCCACTCTTTCCGTGCTAAGCGTCAGTAGTGTTACACGATGACGTCATACACGATATATATATGTATACACAGTGGCAGCTATGCTCTGCGCTTTATACTATAAAGTTTCGCTTCTTTCGAGCGTCCCTAGACGGCAATGTTTTTCTTTTAAAGCAATGAAGTGAGATCCACTGACCGTCTCATCACTAAATTGACTTAATCATGAGAATTAGATTAGGGTGTTCCCACACCAATCGATTGACCGATTGACCGTCACAAGTACACTATAGGCTTCTAAGTGTAGGTGCTTTTTTATGATAAATCTTAATGGTAAAAATTCATTAAAAAATCAATATAATATTGTTTCTGTCCACAATCGTGTCAAAATGGTTTTTAAATATTGTACCTATGCACAGAGTTTTTTGAAGTGATAACTTTTTATGCGAGGGTAAACCGCTTCGTAACTTAACGCGTTACGGCGCCAATCTGTCAGTTTAAGTTATCACTTCTGTCGAGCGTCCCGAGACACACACGTTTTTTCAAAATTGTTATATTTGTAGGTATTGCATAGTAAATATATATATATATATATATATATATATATCGTATATATAAACATTTTTTTTTTGTTGTAAAAATTCCGTCCGTATCTTTTTGAATTCATTATTTTGCACAAAAAGTGTACCTAATTAGAATAGTAAAACGTTGTTAGTATTCACAGCGGTGGTGTTCTTGTGAAGGTTTGCTATTTACATTAATGGTATACTATGTCAGTATAATAAAATAATATGTAAGCAGTTTCCGGCTTGCCGATGGGTGGGAACTGAGCTGTTACATGCAATAAGACGATTTGCGGTAGTCTGCCGTGCCGGCGCAAGCGACGCTAGATATCTTTTTTATAAGGACCACAGCACTTTACTAAAAACTATGATAAGTTGGTTTATTTTTTGTAAAATCTATTCTATATATTATTTTCTTTGCTATTATTATTCTTAACTACGGCCCGAATTGATGAATGTGTCTCATGCCTAAGAACGATCTTGAGTACGCCTTTAACATGCCATTTTGTACAGCTATAACTTAAGAATGACAGTTCCAAGATCGCTCTCAGATTTGAGATCAATTTATTAACATGGGCCTTAGTATGCATTTCTAAGAATAAGCCATCTACAGCACCGTCCTGTCTATATGTATATTTTTGTAAAACTACCATTAAAAAGTACTTATACAATTTATCGGTGCCGGGTTATATATACTTGGGAAATAAAAAGGCCGCAAGCTTTAATGAGAAGCGACGTCCCCACTTAAATGCAAAGGTGTTTATTTTAAGTCCCTATTAGTTTTAGATTAATCGATTCTTTATGCAGTGTGCCGCGTTTATCGCAATTTTATTTGCCAAGCAAAGTGTTAATACGTCGGGCTCACTTACGCCACGTTGAGCACACCCGCCTTCATAGGAAGTGTGGACGAGCAAACTAAAAAGTGACTATAGAGAGATGAGGATGAAATCTCTTAAGTCAACTCTGCAGCTTAATATCAAAGCTCGTTCAGATTTTTCCACATTTTATTCGCGCGAAATTCATTACACTTTTTCTTTATTGAGTTGATGTTTTTTTTTTTTTTTAGTTCTTCTTTAAGTGTAACTTGCATATCGCGTGAACTCGTGTATTAATGGAGTAAGTCAATGAAAAGAAGAAGATTCCAGAAGACGTTGTATTATCCATCACAGTATGCAGACCAATTTAAGAACTGACTCGACAAACACTTTCACCAAAGAGAAAAACTAAAAGAGAGCACAGAATATTGGTACTTATTTGTTGAAACAACTGCTTGCCTTTTAATGATGATAGAACACATAATAAAATATCTAATGAAACCCAATATAAATTTAACTGTCATAAATATTTTTAATCACCCTTTGTATTAGGTAGGTATATAACTTTATAAAGGTGCTATTAGCCTGAAAAACCCCTCAATTCTAGGTTTGTTTAACGCTAGGCTAACTAATTTTGTATTTTAAATTTACTAATAAAAAAAATAATTAAAATAAATTATGATAATAAAAGTCGAGCAGGTGTGTTCATAAAGGAAAGAATAGTCCATGTCCGTTCACATAGCCCTCGCACCAAATATCTATCGCGCGACTTTCGCACAGTCCCGTCAAGCGCCTGCATCAGCCGTGAGCCGCCACACCAAAATCCGAGCAAGACATTTTCCGTTGAACCTTGTCTCTTTGTGGACGCAATCAGCGACCGGTAGCGAGGCCGTCCCCAGCAATTATTCAAAATACATCGGGCAATATTAGATAGGTGGGCGTACGTGCGTTTTGCATTGCGAATCAGCCGGACTTTGTGCGCCGCGCCCAAGGGAGGTGCACTGTTTATGCGTCGACGCCACCGGCAGATTGTGGATTCTGCCTTTTGCTGAATTGTACGACCGCTTGGGGATTGCGACCGACGCTCCGTAGTACTCGCCAGGTGTAATGAATTTTTAATTTTTAGCCTGTACCGAGATTAGCTAGTGATGGACCGATACAGCACTTGATGCAACATTTCACACGCAGGCCTACAGCCGTGAGATTCATTGATTTTATCTTTATCTTTCTCGTATGCATTAAGATAGAAGGAGTATTGTCTTGCAGCGCGTGCTAGCTCTTCTTCTTTTATATATATATATATATATATATATATATATATATATATAATTATATATATATTAATGGCCTCTCACAATTGGATCAAGCCCAATATGATTCTGCCAATGTCGAGTAATGAATAGCAATAACAAACACAATTAATAACAATAAAATACGAAAATGTGACCGTCCATTTTGGAAAACCAAAATGGAGGCCCATGCTAGCTATGACGGTGTTACTTGAAATCGGTCTTGAAGTTTCGCAGGACCAAGACATAAGTACAAAGTCAAAGCGTATATTTTGTTTAGGCCTACAGGGGCACTTACAAATTGACAATTTCTTCTTATATCTACAACCGGATCGGAACGCGACCTCGACTGTGAAGATCCGGCAAGAAACTCAGAGGGTTGTCTTTTTACATCATGTTAATTTATTTTCTTTAATCGCCTGTTACTATGCCAGTACATTTAAGAGTGACACAATCTAGGTTATGCGAAAATGCAAGAACGTATCCAATTTAGGGCAGCACTATTTTGATCAGGCGTGATAGATTGCTACGAGAAATCCTACAGATATTATCAGTGGGACAATACATCTTTTCATGATTATAATTGCGGAGTATCTTCAAATCATATGTAGTACAAATAAACTTATTAGAAACACCTACTTATTAAGATATCGTAAAAAACCACAGAAGAGCCAGTCATACTAAATTACATTTAAATTCGTATCTGTCACGTTAGTGTCACTTTTAACGTTTGATCAGTTAAATAATTCCACCAATAATACATGTATTTAACAGTATTATGTGAAATATAGCGGACTAGGTAGGCATGGTCAGGTGTCTGTCATTTTTTCCCATGGCTATCTGTGAAACTAGAAAATTATGCTGTATCATTAACATAGATGATAGTTAGGAAGCCTCTACTGTTATTCAAAGGTATGTTATAGGTACCTAATCCAGTGGGCGCACTGGCGTGTCAAATATCATTTATTTGTCCAATCCGTTCAGCCATTTTTGCGGTATAATAAATGTAGCTACTTGCTTAGATAGATGGCGCTCGATTAATATAGGAAGATCATATACAAAGCGAATTGAAGATTGGATTAAGTTGGATATTTTTCCTAGATCCTAGATTTGATTCCCAAGACGTGCAGCGTTATTGAGAATGGTAACAGCCAACTAAACCTTTCCGGATTTCAAAATAAGTACAGACAAGTCAATTAATAATATGCATATTTCAAGCGCAGTCGAAGTAAAGTGGCTAATCAACCGCGCCTCCTTCCGCAGGCCATCACATTCAGACGGAGGTCTGGCGCTATTTCCGACCCGCACTATGCATTTTAATTACTTACCAATGCGGTGGAATTTTCCTACGAATAATTCAGGTTCGGTTTTGGAATGATCAGGCTTTTTACTGCATTACAACATGGGGCTCTTCAAAATACAGGTCTGTTAAAGGACCACACCGCGTCAGCTCCAAGTTGGAGATGGTCGTGGGCGACGATGGTTATCACTTACGACCAGGGCCCTAACCACGCTAGCTACTCAAATCGTAATAGAAAAGCAAACGCTCGCGATTAAGTTTCAAACGCTCCGCTTTTGACGCATATCAATGTCAGTAGAAATCGTGAAGCTTGCGTCAGCAAAACGTCAAAAGTGCATCATTATTAATAAATAATGATGCACTATCTCTGCGTAGATATATGGTCTAGTCTAGGGATCTCCAAATGCATTATGACCTAAAGTTTATGTAAAACTATATATTATGTTATAAAAATGAAATGTCCTAAACGCGTAGCGAAAATACCAAAATAGTAGTAACCATCCGAATAACAAACTTTTAAATCGGATTACTATCGCCTTACTATATAACTCCACGAGTAAACGGAGAGAAGAAATGCTTCGTCTATTCTATTCTCTACATGGCTTTAAAACAATCGCGTTAAAGTTTTCCACCCCGACCTCCTATTAAGACACTGCATCCTTTATCACACATGTTATTATTTGCATTTATTCCCCCACGCGAGACATGTTTGATTTCGGTGTGCCTTCCTCGTTTATATCGGTAAGTATTCCCTTTGCAGTTTGTTACGCCACCGAACATTATTTGTATACACTAAGCATGAAATGTTGCCAAGCAAATGCGCCTAGTATTTGTCAGTAGGTTTAGGGAAGGAGGCGAGGCGGAGAGGCAGCGGCGGCGCCGCCACCCCGCCGACCCACCCCAATGCGTGCCCGGGCCACGAGAAACACCCGCATCGCACACTCAAGTTTCAATATTCCATCCAAAATTGCATCCAATTGCAACATTTTTGGTCAAATGCACACAAGGCCCGGCCGCCGCTCGGACAAAAATCTTGAAACGTTTTCAATATTTCGTGTGTGCGTTTGACGGAAATTTAATTTGCCGTGAATCGCGTGGACTTGAAGACGTTTTCGCTGCGTTGTTTGATGGAGAAATGCATATTTGAACGTCGTTAGGTTTGGCAAGCCTTTGAGGAACGACGGACAACATCATGTAAATATTGACCTCATACAGTTTGACAGACCGAACAGAATATTGACCATATACCGTTTGATAGACGACTTGCGTAAGCCGCTAGGCTCACTGCACCGGACCGCACGGGTTCTATTCCCATCAGGGTACATTTCGGAAGAGGCCTTTTCGTAATTTGTCTATTTTGGATGTCACTGGAATCGTCCCCAGGCATTAGGTACGGTGCCTATAGTACTAGCTTTGCTTTGTACTTGATGCAAATACAATTGGTAGGTTCTGCTCGGTAATAATTAATCGATCTGAAGTCAGAATGTTTTGAGAACGGTTTTTCATTTCATTATGTACTGATATGACATAAGAATTAAATTTTCAAGAGCGCTCCCAGATTTGAGATCAGTTTATATAAACCAGCCTGAATAAGTAGGTACTGCAGATATAAATAGAGTTTTATAAATGTTGCCAAGTGATTGAGAGTAGTCAAACTATCGATTAATACACTCTGACAATATTAATTATGTGCTAATTGGTGTATCGATCCTAAAAGTAATTGCTTTCTCGTTGAAAACCATAGGTACTTGGTCGTTAAATTATTAGCAACGAGACTTGGCAGCGCTATTTGATGAAATTTCTATTGAGCTAGCGTAACTTCGACAGATTTTGTTGAACTACAAATGGATAGCTAGATATATTATTTATTTACACATATCATATCTTCATTACTATAATAAATATAAAAAGGAATATAAATTATCATTAAGTGCGCATTAGGCTGTTTCGTATAGCCAACCTTTGGTTAGATGGAGGATATAGATGACAGAACATGTATGTGGCAGTGAAATAAAGCACACGTAACATAAAAATAATAATAAAAATACTATAGCTATAAATATTGCACGGCTTCTTGATAAAAAATTCTAAAAATACATCCTGTACGGTTTCCAGGTTTTAGAGTTCCGGACAAATCACGATATTGTGTGTGCATAGTAGATTTATATGAGCCGAACTATAGGAATAAATCGATTGTAGGACTGTAAGGGACATTTTGGCAACCTTTTCTGATTTGTATGTGACTGCTATCGTCGATAATTACCTATTTACTAGACAAACGCGTTTTTTTTCAAAATTGTTACCTATTACTCAATTTTATTTACATTACAAGTTAAGAGAATTTGATTTTTATTTTTTTCCAAATAATTACACTTGAAGAACTGTTTTCTTTTGTTAAAGCAGAACCGATAAAAGATTTTCAGATTTTTTAAATAAAAATCACATTTTAATATGTTTTGTTTCTATTTACGGTTCCATTGTGCGATAAGCGACACTCCCTTTTTGGTTTTGAAATACCTAAGTGATTAGTTTAACGATCTTCAACCCGTACATAACTCAATTAGAATAAGAATACGGATTATATTCGTATTTTCCCTAGGTACTTATTACATTATTTATTATCTTCATATAGGTATATTTAATGAGTACATAGAATATTCATACACGCGACAACTTTTAACAGTGTCATATAAGGGCTCATTTACATTTACCCGATATGAAATGACACAAAATGCATTGGCGCGTGTTACAACGTTTAAAATTATAGTTATAAAAAGTCGGCGTAGCCGTAACTTAGGTTACAGAAGTGACTGCAAACTGTCCGTTAATATATGGAAACACACGGGCGTTAGCTCGTTAGTTGAACAATGTTTTTAAATTCCTCAAGTATTTTAAAACGCTATCAATTTTTCAATTATTGTTTACAATGTATGCTCTACAAACCCATTATTAATACTTATCGCGGGTGAAATGCCAAGTTTTGTATTGGAATTTAACATTATGCTCATACTAATAGACCTCTACCACGGCCAATGAGACGTGAACCGAAAAGGAAATATTATTTCGTTAAATTAGTTGTTATTAACGTTTAAAGAACTTTCATTTGCTTTAATTAACATCACTGATTTTCCTACACAGTATGAACCACTAATTAATAAGATGCGAACACGGCGATGACCGACTTGAACTCGGAAATATTCTATTTCGCATCGCTTCTCGTTGGCAAATATACCAAGCGGTCATGAAAATGGTATGGAAAGCATCTTAAACTTAACAATTCTTAAATATATGCTACAATAGACAATATTATGTGTCTTCCAGGTCAATCCATTGGGCCATATCCTTAATCACCCATGTTTTGGGCTCGTGCCCAACAGTGGGCCATCAAAAGGAGTGCGCAATGTCGCGTATGCCCACATTTCGCATAGAACGGGCGTCGGCTTCTAATTTTCATAACAAAACAAAAGGAGAGAACAATGCGTTATGGCGAGATGTAGGGGGTCGCGAGTATGCTGTAGGGTTACCATAATGCTGCAACGAACGGGAATTTAGCGACAGCATAATGACCCCTTAAGTGCTTTATCTATCACATAGATAGGTCAAAAAAGGAAATTTTGTAGAAACATGAATAACTGACGACATTTCTTTTCACATCTTAGATGTTATTTTGAGAGGATGGAGGTAACAATTCCTAAATTCTTACACTCAAACGGAGACATGATTATAATAGAAAATAAAATAAAGAAAGTTTTGTTGTCTCCTGCAAAATCTTTAAATTATTATCAAAACCGACGTAGCAGATAAACAGACAAACAAACAGAGGAATAACTCTAAATTGAAAATTTAAAAACCCCCGATGCGATGACTGTTCATCAAATGTATAATTTACCTAGTTCTTCCAAATAATGATGTTAGCGCGATTTGCGTAGCTCCCGTAGCTCAGTATCCATAGCTCATCTCGCAAATTCATCTGGTACAACTAGTTTCGATGCCAGATTATGAAAGCACCATTAAATCATTTGTTTTGGCTTCCTCATTTTATAATCTAAGATGTACAATAATCAACAGAAAATCTGTGTAAAAGTATGAGACATTATTTTGTTATGACATTATAATAATTGACATTAGAATAGACAACGAATCTAAATATTGATGTCACGGAGGTTTTATTCCTAGTAAAATATTATCAATTATGATTCAATTTGATGTAATAATAGACGGGAGCAGCCTAGGGGAAGAATTTTCAATAACGCTAAAATTATTTTAAATTAGATTAGTTTTTTTATATTCCTTGTCAATGGCGGAGCAACGCCCTCTAGAATTATTATAGCGTAATATTCTATGACCATTAACAAACCAAACAAAATTTAACGCATGCGCGTATCCATCATTTGAAACGTGACTTATGGAACGTCTTTAGTTCATACACAAATCTCAATAAAATTGATAAAATATTCATTTTTTTCAGAATCAGGGAAACTTTTCAAATTTATAATATTGTAAAATGCCAGTTCAGACTATTACGATCATTTAAAAATATAATAAATCTAAATCCAATCATCTCAAATTTCGACTGGATTCGAGCCGAGGGAATTGGTTTTGGCCGTGAATGTGGCTTTTTTAACCTACAAAAGAGCTGATGATCTTCAAACGGCTGAACCGATTTTCATGAAACATAGCTAAGAACACTCTCGATCAGAATACCTATCTAACAAAAGAAACAAAATTGAAATCGGTTCATCAGCTTGGGCGCTACGTTGCCACAGACAGACACACAGATCCACAGATACACAGATACACAGATACACAGATACACAGATACACAGATACACAGATACACATGTTAAACTTATAACACCCCTCGTTTTTCGTCGGGGGTTAAAAAGACACTGTAATTGGCGGACTTGTCAAATAGCTGTCTCCTTCAGCGTGCGTCAGATAATGACAAAAGTAATTCTTGACAAATTGGTTAAATATATTCAAAATAGATGAACCCAAATTTCGCCAGTACCCATCATTTTGTCAAGCAACTTGCACCGTCCAAGATCTTTACAAGTTGCGATGTCACAGAAGTTGGGAATGTCCCCACAATATCTGGAAATATGGCAACATTACCGCCGACGTACCACTACTTAGGTTTGATTGAACGCGTAAGAATGTACGCGAGACGAGCGAGAGAGACGGCACCGGCGCGAGTGGGACGGAAATATCGCAATTACCTCGTGAGATTGTTGAATAAATTTACATTCTGTTGATTGAAATAATAATGAAATTGCCCCGGCACTGTCGGATCGTACGGAATATTTAAATCTGTTCTTATGAATAAAATGTGTTTGTTGGTGATTTTGTTATGCCATGAGACGCCTGCACGCACTCTAATGGAATTCCTCAGTCTGAGATGCCAGGAAATATTCAATCTATACATTATCAACTGAACAATTGATAGTATTTTCCTGTTTTCTTAAAAAAACACCGCTTTTCAGAATTTAATCCGAATAATTGACCTCACCGGTATCTTTATATTTCATGCTAGGTATCAAGACGACAAATAAGGACTAATTAGACTAACTCATCTTACATTTTGAGACAAAAGTCCCTCGGGTACGTTTTTCTTTTCAAAGAAAATGAGTTCTTGTGTTTGTACATACGTATAACATTGGTCTATACGAGTACCTGTTTAGTCTATTAGTCAAGTAATGCTTAGCAAAACTTTTATAAAGAAAATGGAAATATAAATATGGCTCTAATTATGCGTGTCTGGGAACGTCCAATATGTCAATTTAATAAAAGTGCATATTAAAAGGCTCCAGTCTTCAATTTAGCCAATTGCAACGTCTTTTGAGGTATCGATAATGGTTCACTTGGTTTCTTTAGAATGTTGATGTCTTTAACTAAGAAATTACTGTGAAATATTTTACCGTGGAGTACTTTATTTAATGAGTATTATTGGCTTTGTTTATTTGTCTGGAGGGAACGAATGTTATAACCTAAGTGCTACTTATGTTAATTATAGAAGTAAACAAATAATAATTGATTAAATCCTTAAGTGGTCTATTGGTAAATTAAAAAAATAAGATGTGATAGAATTGGACACACTAAGCGGTCATCCACACGAAGAAGACCACTCATTACTGTATTTTTTTATCCCCATACAGTCCGTTTAGAAATTATCGGTGCCGGGTTTACATTATAAATATTTTTTGCGATTATTTCCATAAGATACAAAAAACATCTCGTAACAAAGTATGAAGCAAAACGCGCCCGCCCTCCCAGCTTTACAGTCGCATAGAAAAATGTTTAACAACATTCCCGTGTACTTACGGTCGCCACTCGCATGTATTAAATCTACGCATCCTTGACCTACCCCAAGGAGAGGTCAACAAACGTGACCCAATGGACGTATCAGAAACTATTCGAACGGAAAAATCGGGCGGCTCGTCGAGTCGGTTAAGGCGAGCGGTGTCCATTCGGCGGTGAGCTGCGTGTCAGATGTCATTGTACCGGGCGGGGTGTCGGTTTAAGTCGGTGCAGATGTCGCGAGGCGACCCTGACCTGCTCAAGTGGTGGGCGGGTCACGTGGTCGGGCGGGCGGGTAAGTATCGTGGGTCGTTCACCTTGAGACTGAGTAGATAGCGAGAGGTGGCGGGAGCGGTTCCACTTCTTAGCATTATCAATGAAATGGTTTCGGGGATGTTTTGTAACGATATCTCTTTGACATTGAATCGATGCCACGGGTCGTCACCCGTTCAGTATGTAAAATGGTAATAGGTAAGCCCATCCAGTCTTATGTCTTTAATAACATAGATTGGACCTTGATTAAATTATTAAGCAAGTTGTTATTCTCTCAAGCTAAATACTAAGAATATTTTCTACATTTACACTACGCAGGAGTGCGAAAAATCTATATCAAACCGGGATAGCGCATACCAAGTATGGATAACATGGGCATTTAATTTTAACTTTTTTTGTTTTGTCAACACAATATTTAAGGAGGAGACAGATATTCATAGGGTTATTCAACTATACCACGTGGGAGTACTTCCTGGCAGTAATAAGTTATAATAATATAATATTTATTGATGATAATAAGACAATTACTAGTCCTTCGCAAGCACCGGACAGCGAGCAGGTGATCCTTTAAAAAATATTAAGTATACATTTTTGTTCGCAACCGTACAAAATCGTACCTACTTTGTGTAACGCGTGTACAACTGCTTTTTTTTATAAAAAATATATAGTATTTTTAAATGTCAAAATTTTTAAATAATTATGTTATATGCGGGTACAGTCGGTCGCAACAGGAATTGATGGAATTTCACTTGTGTAATAGCTCCCGACTATTAATGCACAAATAAACTAAAGGCCGACAATTATAGCTCATTTGATGTTTTTATAATTGCATTTCTATGTTGTTGGAGAGACAATGTAGCCCTCTACATGATGGGAAATTACGATGATGGGAAATTACGTATTACAATATGTCTGACTACATATCATGCATTTCTATAAAACGTTAACAAAAACTTATTTCTCAATTTAGTTCTATTTTTCTCAGTCGAACAATGCTTATAAAATTACGATGAAAGTATAATTTAATAAATAAATAAATAATGCAAGTATTTTGTTACGAATAACATACAGTGACATTAAATTACACAAGTATTTAGTAAGTGGCTGCCTTAATTTATAAATTGCTTACAATTTGAGAAAGATACCTTTTCAATTATATTTAATAAACTCCACACTTTATTGATTAAGTAATATTTTAGAGAATAAAATGGGTTATAGTGAACATATTTATATTCATAAAATCATTGAGTTATTAAATGGCTTAGGATTGTTTTTTTCCTCCAAATTTAATCTTTAGAACATACCAATTATTCTAATAAAATATTTTATACTAGTTTATGCCCGCGACTTCGTCCGCGTAGTATTCAACTTAACGAAAAAATCGGGATTATCGGGATAAAAAACTATCTGTGTTCCAAATTTCATCCAAATCCGTTCAGTAGTTTTTGCGTGAAAGAGTAACAAACATACATCCACACTCACAAACTTTCGCATTTATAATATTAGTAGGATTTTTGATTATCTGGCTTTTCTACGGGCTGTATACATACATGTAGAGGCCACTTGAAAAATATTTGACAAATGATGGGAAATAAACAAAGAATATGAACCACAGATGTGGAATTGTTGCAAAAATAATAGATAACGTTATTATTGTTTCTCCTTGTATTATTTTATATTTATCCTCAACGAGGGGAAGTAAATATCCGTTTGTTCGTAACAAGTAAATAGGAAGTGTGTATAAAGAATAGAATGGGAATTGGGAACATCCGTCTACTCGGACGAATCGCGAACTAGGTCGTTAGGTACCTATTATGATTGAAACGCATCTTCAAGTATTTCGCTTCTATGTCTGCTGCACCTATGTATACTTTATTTGTTGATTATATTTTGGTAAATATATAATGCTATGTGTATATAGTAGAAGTGGCGGTTGCAGTGGCGTTACAAAATGCAAGGGTTCCTATTAGGGGCTACGAAAGGAAAAAAAAAATTAATTTTTTACCCACTTCGTAGTCACACGACGGCGGCAAAGTTTGTCAGTGTTCATAATTGTTACTTATCTAGCAGTCGGAAATTACTCTGGTAATGTGTTAACTAGGCACAAGAAATCAGCATAGAGGCCACGACATTATCGCACGCGAGAAACCGCGAGCTTTCAAAATTCGTGTAATGTTATTTACTTAATATCCTACTAATATTATAAATGTGAAAGTTTGTGAGTGTGGATGTATGTATGTATGTATGTATGTTTGTTAGTCCTTCACGCAAAAACTACAGAACGGATATGAATGAAATTTGGAACACAGATAGTTTATAACCGGGATTAACATATAGGATACTTTTTATCCCGATAATCCCGAAATTTTTGTTACGTTAAATACTACGCGGACGAAGTCCGTGGGCACAGCTAGTAGTTTTATATATTAGTATACCTAGATGGATACATAAAGAAATTGCACTGCTTGCTTTAAAAAAAGTTAAGTGCGAATTAATACATACACTAATCTGATTTTCTAATGAAAGGGAATAGCGACAAAATAAGAGCATGCCTTCTTGTATGTTTCCATAGCTGTCTCTCTCCGTCGGATGTCAGATCGGGCCGTGGGCAGCGAGTATTAGCGCCGTCATTCGCATTCAAGGGAATTATTCGTAGATGCACTACTCGGGGCTCCCGGTGGTATCTTCCTACGCGTTTTATTAAATTAAAAGTAGCCGTGTCTTGTGCCGTGGCCCGGCGTCCGCGGGCCCCGTGCGTCATAAGCTAATTGACAATTTAGCCGCTTCCAGCGCCAAAGGAATATTCGTCACCTAATGCATTGCTAACGCTGAACACAAAATTGCTCGTCAACAAACATTTGACAAGCAATTTGAAAGAGCATAATCAAGAAACTAAGGCCATCAAAACATTGGATGGAAATACACCTGAAGGAGAACTGTCACTAGTTGAAATGTTATTAAAATATATGACTTGAGTATTCCTACTTTATATGTACGGTATTTAAAATATTTTTGAATCTGAGATCTCTACAAAATTTCATCAAATGCTTCCGTCAAAAACTAAAGGTGTTTTGGCATTGTTTCCTGCCGGATCTTCTCAGTCGAGGTCGCGTTCCGATCCGGTTGTAGATATAAGGAAAAAAATATGTAAATTGACAATTTGTAAGTGCCCCCGTAGGCCTAAACAAAATAAATGATTTGAATTTGAATTTGAATTGCGATAGACTAAGACAGATGGACGGGCAGACTGGATAAATCAAAATAATTCATTAAATGAAAAACATATTATGAATATTAGTAAAAATGTTGAATATTCGTTGTTATGTTATGACTTACGATCAAACAGTAATATCATCAATAAAGTAAATTTCCTCATTTTCTCCTTTCGAGGAGGACGTGTGATTAGACCCGGGTGACCAGCGCCAGTGCGGGCGGATGTGAGCGGAACTACGAATATCCGGTCTCGGCCTTGCTAGCTGGTTAGCCACTTCCGTTACGGGAATATTGTTTATTGGATGTTTTAAATAACATGGAGTATGAGGAAAGTTTCTAACACAAATGTTCTCCCTTTATTAAAATTTTAATTTCGAAATATACAAGAGCTTTTTTAATGTTGGCAGTTAAGTATATCACACGTTGATATACTTGGTACAGTCAGTTAATTACTTACTTAATCTTTTTGAATCAATGACTAGGTTCATATTAATTAATGTTGCTTTCTTTCCATTTTTTGTTAATAACAATAAACACTGAGGGCAAGAAAAAAGCAACGCAAGCCGTAAGCTCGGTAGTTTATTTGCCCATCAAATAGAGGGCGTTAGTTAGTGAGTGTCCAAAGGTGAATGACAACACTGAAGAGGTTGCGTCTACGGGCATAACAAGCACCCAAACCTTAATTGAGGCTCGGAATAAGAATTGTGCAAAAAGGTATTTTCATCCGGATTTTCGTATCTTTGGGAACTTTGACGTCGTGTGGCATCTGATAAATGCCATTTCAACACGTTTATGTAGCCTGTTACTCTGATATTATTTCAGTCGCTATTATTAGTGTATAAGGTTCTACTTTATGCATCAAAAATATGGATCTTTTCAATGAAATGTAAAGATTTTATAATTGGTACCTAAGTGGTTTTACGAAGAGTGTACTTACAACATTTTACTCGTTAATAGATTAGGCATTCGCCCGAAATGTTAATTAAATATAAGAAAAACAGTTCGATAAAATAATTAAATTGCGAAAGCAATGGGGCATCCAATATTTTATACTTACAAAAGAATGGATGTTCATCTCGACAAAAACTTTAATTGTACCAATAATAAGCTATTTATGTACTTCCCCACCTGTCGGGAATGTACAGTAAGCAGCGATAATTCATTTAAAAAGTAAAATAAATATATTCATTCGCGAGTTATTGATTGATCGGTCTTCTATGCATGCATGTTGATGGTTTTAACTCCACCTCGTCAAATGGTGTTTTTATATATATAGCCTGTACTTTTTGTGAGAAATGATTGATTAGAAATGGCTGTATTTAATATAAGTTGGTCTTTATATTGTTGAAAATAATGATACCTTCGTGTTTTGAAGGAAGATTGTTCAAGCGCACTGAGCCATTACAGTGCACTGGGAACATGATACATTGCAGAAAACATATTTTGCTCAAAGTAACCACAGATGTATTCAATCTGTTAAGCTATTTGAACTGATTGCTTTCAAGCATTAGGTATAGTCAAGAAGTAAATTATCCACAAATCCCAACACACCCACCAATATTCATAACACAAGAGAACCTTAAAATCAGCGCTTTATAAAAGCGTCAAAACATTACAAGTATGGATGAGCTGGCTACGCGGCATCCTTGAGCCGTCAAGAACAACTCTCAAAGCTAATTCCTAGATACAGTAGGCGCCGTTGACGCCTTTCTGTCATCCGGCCACCCGAAAAGCACTTTCCAAGCGCGTTAAGCACTCCACTCGGGGGCGGTGGGGGCGGCGGGGGCGGCGAGCGCCCCACCACACCGCCATCCCCCCACCCTCGACTTCGAAAAAAGGCGATGCACTTTGTATTGTTCTTTTTGTGTCCACCATCGATCGTTCCAGTAAAGGAGTGGATTTTTTATCTGTTCGGTCCTACTTCGGCTACCTCACACGTGGTCGGCTAATTGGGGGATGCGTTCGGGCCGCTCAATTAGGAAATATACGAGATGTGGGGGTGCCGGAAGGCAGGCAATTGAGAGATTTTTGCGGGGAATTGCGACAACGCACCGCTTCTGTCGCGCGGTCTTTTTAACATCTCCATATTATCAATGTTTCGCATATATGAATTACTAACTGCTGGCGTGTTAAATATATTCTTAGAAAATGTTACTACGGCGAGGTATATTTTAAAGGTTTCATATAGAATGCAAACTCCATTACGCGAGGCCAATTAAATAAATTAATCTTTATGCGATTTATATGTACTCACTCACACAGCTACGCAGAGCGGCTTGTCCAAGAAAAAAAACACGAACTTACCTGCAAAAGAAAAATAGTTTACAATAAATTGCTAGAACTATTAACTCCATACTTAAAATGGCAAACAAACATCGTGTAGTGAAAAAATAGGTAAGTACTTTACATAATACATTGTATAAAATATGGACACGCACACATAGGTACATTATGAAGTATTAATTTTAACAGGTGCATAAAGAAATGCAGCGAGGTTCAGTTAGCGTGAAATAATATATTACATATACCTATATAGAGTGTACATATCTACGTAATAGGAACGGGTGTAAAACGGCCGGTCGAGTGGCTCTTACAATGTAGTTCATTACTTATATTGATATGAGTAAATCGTCGCTATAAAAATAGCTAGGATTCAATGCGCCAGTGAATCGCGTGAGAGGCGGCAATATATGAGGCTGACTGTACGTAGATATTTGTTGGAAACAATAAAATATCTTTAGGTTTATTGAATTCATTTTTTTATTATGATTATTTTGTGGGTTTTTTAAAGATTGCTATAATCTGCGGGTCCACGCATATTCTGGGCAACAAAAAGTTATAATAGTTCGGCAACTTCGCGAAATTGTATCCTCTTTATAAATCATAAAGTAATAAAGTAAAGGTCGGCCAATTAGCAACATTGTTGCCCATCCAGCCGGCGCGCGCGCCGATTAAGGGCTTAGTTCACCGACTGATTAACGAACTGTTACAGCAGTAACCGATTGTTAATTGTTGACCAGTACATCAAACAATCTGTTGGTTCTCTAACGGCCCGTTAGTGTAATGGTGAACCCGGCTCATTGTTTTTGTAAATGTGCTCAATGCAGTAGCGGAAGACTATTTTTCTTTTTGGAAAATGAAACAGGCGCATTTTACGAGCAAGTCATTTGGAGCATATGCATTCAAATTTAATTATTAAAAAGTGCTTACTAAGTTTTAATTATACTGACATCTTGACTGAGTTTTATAGACTACGAAACAAAATATATAAAGATATGCGGCGTTTTCTTCATCTGGTAATAAATATTGTTTGTTAGTTACGTTTGAAATAGTGATACAATACCTATCCACGCTTCCCACATACTGGTACTTTTACAGAATATAAGCAAAAAATTAATAGCTAGGTATATAAAAGGTAGGAATAGCAAATATTCAATGTTTACCGAATACGCAATATTTTACTAGCCCGACTAAACAGAGCGTAGGGCGCCGAGGTTACTTAGAAGTTTGTCTTTAATAGTTCAGTAAGTTTTTACCACAAGACACTGTAATTAATGAAGACACAGTAAGTAATCAAATATAATACAACTAGTTGCTGCCCACGACTTCGTCCGCGTAGACTTAAGTAAAGTATTATATGTGTTAGTCCAGGTTATAAACTATCTGTGTTCCAAATTTCATCCAAATCCGTTCAGTAGTTATTGCGTGAAAGAGTAACAAACATACATCCATACACTCACAAACTTTCGCATTTATAATACACTAGCGGCCCGCCCCGGCTTCGCACGGGTACATTGCGGTTATATTATTCAAGTTTTAGTAAGGATCCATAATTTTTTTGAAAATGTATTATAGCCTATGTCACCCGGGGATAGTGTAGTTTCCCAACAGTGTAAGAATTTTTCAAATCGGTTCAGTAGTTTCGGAGCCTATTCATTACAATCTAACAAACAAAGTTTTCCTCTTTATAATATTAGTATGATATATTAGTAGGATTAAACAAACACACATTCCTGAGTTTGTTTAATTGTATTATATTGTCTTACATCCCGAAGTCTGTAGCAATTATTGTAGCCACAGATGGCTGGCATTACCCATTGGTAATGCCATTGCATCGCGGGCCCATTTCCGACTTGGAGAGGAGTGGGAATTGGGACAGAGGAAGGGGAAGGGGTGGTCTTATAGGTCTCTCACTCATCCTACTACACGTTTCTGTTATATCTACTTTACGCCGATCTTCTGTGACAGAGTGGTACTACCCTAGTCGAGTAGCCAGTACATGAGCTGTAATCATTTGGATACAGCTAAACCTCCTACCGTAAATGTTATTAATGATGATAAACAAAATACCTATATATTGACTACCTGTGCCCGCAACTCCGTCCGCGTGTAATTTAACTTAACAAAAATTTCGGGATTATTGATCCCCTATTTTATCCCCTTGGGGGTAGAATTAATCAAAATCCTTTCTTAGCGGATGCCTACGTCATAACATCTACCTGCATGCCAAATTTCAGCCCGATCCGTCCAGTGGTTTGGGCTGTGCGTTGATAGATCACTATGACAGTCAGTCAGTCAGTCAGTCACCTATGAGTTATATATATATTTAAATAGACTCAGTAGATCTAGTCAAAATACTTTACTGCGGGTCCCTAGGTCATAGAAATATTTTTACTGACAAGGGTAAGCATCTGTTATCATGTAAGCATCTGTTGTAAGCAGGTCATTAGTCACCTTAAAAATTGAAGGCGTGTGAGTTCATTGAACCTGGACATGAATGCCACATGTCCGTAGAGCCAAAAGAAATACCTATATCCTCGTATCGTCATAGAGAAAGCATGGTGTATTACCGTCTTCTATTTGTGTTCATAGCGGAACATGCGATGATTCGGACTTACATTTCTGACTCTTACTTTTCGAGACTTGCTAAGCATATAACCGTGCTTTACCGAGTGCTGAAAGAAAATGTTCACTACTAATAATTTATCTCAAGTAATTAATTTCGAATACCATCAAATCACTTTCACATTTCCATCATCACTCAACTTTATCTATTGTTGGTTTTATTCCCCGGAATAGATTAATAGATGGCGTTGTTTACAAAAACGTGTAAGCCGCCGTGCACCGCGCAATCCCCGGAGACGCCCTCTGTTCAGAGTTTAATATTAAACTTCAACTGAATGGATCCAAAGATGCATTCATTTACACACGTTACATTCCATTATTGTAATACCTTTAAATATTATCATGTTTGTCTGCATTGAGTTGTAGTGTGTTTTTTTAGTTGGACCTACCTACCCTAAGTACATTTTAGTTAAATCATTGTACCTATATATATATACCTATATATTTGGAAATTACTGTCCCACTCAAAGCTTGGAAAGATTTCCTATATAGCGCATTGTACTACATGCTATTTCCAATTCATTACAAGGGAACAAAATTATAAGAAAAAAAATTGAATAATCAGAACAGGGGGTCGCTACCTTATTAGTTTTCCACTGTTCCATGCCGACCTGGAACAGAAAGAGAACAAGGTCGATAAGTCCCATCGGTTTGCTATTGCTTGGTCACCAGCCCGGCTTACAAGTCTTTAAGGGACACAAATATACAGATTATAGAAGTGAGCACACCCTAGCAGAAGCATATGTTTGGAGGGAACATTATAGTGAGGAACAAACTTGATGTACAAATTACCGAAAGTGTGTTCTATAATTTATGGTATTTTAAAAATAACCATATTGCACAACGCTGCCAGCTAGATCCAGGCCATCGACCCTGCCCTGCAGTAAGAACGGCAAATACACATCACAATTCCCCATGGATTATTCATGGCTTTCAAATACATTGAATATTAGAACTCAGTCATATCGGTATACATGTAAATTATCCGATATTATGTATAAGGGAAAGGAAGATCTAAGAATACATTATAATTTTTTTACATTCTGATCATGGGAATAATCGAATAGGGGTTCCAGATAGTCTGTTAAGACATTTTTGCACTTAAGTCCAGTGGTGTGGAGGTAAGTTTCTGGTTACCGACTGACATAATTTAAAAACTACAACAATTATTATATTGAATAGGCCACTCAGAGCCAGCAGCGACTGCTACATCAAAAGGCGTAAAGGCCATTTTAATATAAATTGAACTCAGTAACTTTGGGATGTACTTATTAAGGCCCGATCTCAAGTCTGAGAGCATCTTGTAAATGACATTCTTATGTCATCCCTATACATAATTGGCATGTCAAAAGCGTACTCAAAACATCAATTTGAGATCGGACCCAAAATCACTTTATTAATACGGACCTAAAAAAGCCAAAGTCAGAACTAAAATTTCACTAACACAGCACAAACATTCAGATATTTTCAAGTAGGTACCGGAAGTAGACACGCAAAGAGATAGTACTTAACTATTTTAGCTGTGTTTCGTACGATGACAGAGAAACGAAAGCCGAAACTGTCCCTCTCTATCTCCCCGATAGAATTGAAACATAAAAAAAGCACAATTAAAAAATCAACCCACGGCAAATTCGTAGAATTATGTCTGTCACCACTATGTTTAATGATATTTTCTGTCACAAGATGGTAATGACAAATAGGATACGGCAATTATATTACTTACTCATTACCGGGGAGCGCCGAGGCGCGGCGGTTACGACGAATTGAAATCAGACCCTTAACGGTATCGTTGATTAATGGTTTAATTGTTTTGGCAATTAACCACTGCCGGGGGAAGGGGGGTTGTAATTTGCGCGTAGCGATCTATTTGTCGCGTTACTAATCCACGGGGCACGATTAGGAGGTAGTCGTTTCGATTGGGTGTTATTTTTTGGTGTGATACATGTTGCTTTTTTAATTATTATAGGGACTGGCCCTGTAGACCTCTCCCATCACTGGTATTCCTATAAGGCAGGATCGACAGTGGTTTCCAACAATGATGCCGAGGTTTGAACCTCGATGAATCCCTAAATTCATACTTTGTTGATTAGGGGATGTCACGTTTAAAAGCTACCATAAAAATTAATGCTTTCAAGAAAATACCACTCACCCTCAGCTAGTCTACCTGTACAATTATGGGTCCTTGTCCTAAATCATTTTGCAATGGATTTCTGCCAAGTAACGCCTGAGTCAATCAATTACACTATTTTTATCAACGTTAGTTATCTACTGCACGCACAATATTTTTTTATGTAACCTTGTGTTCCATCCCTCTGACATATATACTACTGTTGATATATAAAAATGATAGCCAAAATAAGCTTTCGAGATGAGAGCGATGATAGTATAGATGGCGATAGGATTAGATAGAAGTTGGTGCTCACCGGGCGATATTTGAAGTCAGTTTCGAACGAATCATTAAACACTCCCGCAAATGTTGACACGTGCTACACTTTTTATTTCACCCGAAAAGAAACTTCAAAATTGGAAACGAAATCCTATCATAGTCCCACGGGCGAAACCACTCGCGATTTCATTTTAATAACAGGGTAGGCAGTATTGCAAACATTTGGGTGGATTTTAGCTTTGGCCCGTGAAAAAGGCCAGCAGATATCGTAAACTAACATTGATAGCAGCCAATATAATTGGCGTGGGCTATTAACACGGCCACCGGCCGGCCGGTCCCGGCCACCGACAGTGGTTTAATTTGACGCGAATTTTTGACCGCCATCGGCGACCGCGGCGCGGACGATTGACAATCACAGTACCTACGAGCGGGAGAGGTGAGATCACACGTGGATATCCATTTTGATGGCAAGTTTTTTTACGGTTAGGTTAGTTACGTTGGTACTTGGAAAGTAAAATGTTGGTGAGTATTATTTATAAATAATTGAGTATCAAATACGTGTTGCCAGGTTTCGAAATGTCACCTACAGCTTTCCTGAAACTATTGATTGAACAATATACCCTTTACAGGTGTAAAATCGATATAGCTATAAGAACGACTTGATCGGTTGGCATGAGTAAACCAATAGTGTGACGATGTTTCAATAAGAAACAATATCAAGTCGTATATATAATCAAATGTATAATTCACTTGTCGGGGAAATTTCAATAAAAACACAATTGTAAACCAAGTTGCGTACCTGAGAAAGAAAATTTATTGAGTGTAAAATAGAAATCGTATGAACCGCGCGAAAATTCCCCATTGGTCTGAAACTAAAGCGTGAGTTCTCATTTATTTTATATATAAAATTCAAAGTTAAGAACAGACATCTGATAAAAAAGTTAGATAAATCTGGTTTTTTTATTCGAAACTGGATACCATTTATTGTTTTGAAAATAAAAGTTTTTCAATTCATAAGTATTAAAGTTCAATTAAAAAGCAAGTGATTAATTTTAATATTCCCATAGAGCGATACATCGGTCTCACGAGCGGATGCGCGTTCAATGTTGTATAACTATCACAGTTTTGTTAACGGTTGAACGTTAAATGATATAATAAATTCGTATTATCGCCGTAGCAGGGACAAAATTGTTTTCACCCCCGCTCGGCTTAATTCATTAGCCGACTGAATATACTATGGCGATAAATATCCGATCCGAGCGTTCGGGCGATACTGGATGTGGCCGGCGCGGAAGGGTTGAAATTATATAAGGCTTCATTTTAATAATGCACGATATTTTGCAAGGCGCCTCAGTTTATCCTAAGGACGATGTATCTAACATGAATTAAATCTGATGAGTTGTTTTAAAACACCTGACCTTTGATTAAACCACTCGCTGCCAACCAACAGGATATATTTAAACTACTAACATTAATACACTTTTCTGACATTAGTTATTTAGCCCGCTACTGCCCGTTTTCATCGGTGATAATATAAATAAATACAATAATAGATTCTTGTATTCTAAACAGATATTAATGGATATATATTTCAAGAATTCACAGCATTAACAACTCCTGCACTGGACGGTAGTAGCGCCAAGCTGTCGCTCACTAAACGACTGGCTCAACCAGAGTAGCAGGAGTACCACCCTCTGACAGAAAATCAGGGTAAAGTAAATATTATAGCTACCTATCGAGAGCAGGAAGGCCAACCTTCAGGACTGCAACGTGCGAGTATTCTAAGGTGCGAGCATTGTCTATGGTATTGCAAGCATCTGTAGGCTACGGTAACCGTTTAACATAAGGACGGCAGGCAGGCAGGTCGGACACTTGCTTGCCGACTTTATTATATAAAATAATAATAAATAATCGCCAGACTGACACACCAACTGTATGATCCCAAACTGAGCAACGCTTGTACTATGGGTACCGTACCTGGGGGCGATCCCAGTGAATCCCAGACCTTGGCAAATTACGAAAAGCCCATTTCCGAAATTTACCCCGTCAGGCATCGAACCCGCAACCACCATGTGCAGTGACCGAACGGCCTACGCTCGAACCACTGCGCCAAGCGGTCGTCAAAATGAAAGAAAGTCCCTAACCCTGCTAAATTGGTCATGGAGTATTCTTTAAGTAACTATATGATCAACAGTTGTTTAAATATGAGTGTATCTTGCCCTCAACCGTTTCCAGCAGCATAAAAGGACTGTCGCTCATCTATTTAGTATCATTTCGCTAGGGTTGCGACTCGCAGTCCACTTCCCTTCGAAACGCCGATCTGGATATTAGATTTCACCTTCCTCAGTTGACTCCTGACTGATTGTATTATGGTTGCATTCACTATAAAGTGATTTCTTGAGACGAGCATTGTTATCCCGGATGGATTCGATAGAATTTATGAGCGGACTAATTTTCTTTCATGAAAATCTTATTTTATTCGGATACTAGCTGAGCCCGCGACTTCGCCCGCGTGGAATTTAACTTAACAATAAAGCCCGGTCCCGCGTTCTGAGCCCGCGCGACAGGACCCATTTTTTTAATTTTGTTTTTCTAAAATAAAAGTAGCCTCAGTTACTGCTTATAACATCAGCTATCTAACAGTGAAAGTCCCGTCAAAATCGGTCCAGCCGTTTGGAGATACTCTTTGATTTCAAGTGTTTTTATTTTTTTACGCGGAACCCTAATTGTTTTTCTAAAATCAAAGTAGCCTAAGTTACCCGCTATAAGATCAGCAATCTGCCAGTGAAAGTCCCGTCGAAATCGGTCCAGCCGTTTCGGAGATTACCCGGAACAAACACACAGACAGACAGACAGACAGACAGACAGACAGACAGACAAAATTTTTTTAATTCGCGTTTTTGCTATAGGTATCGTATGTACTTTCATATGCATTTATTGAAAAGGTGTTATTTTGATATTACAAACAGACACTCCAATTTTATTTATTTGTATAGATTGAAAAAAAATCTTTGAGGATGACCGTCCGTCCAATCACCTGCTTCGACCAATGGGGGTCGCTTCGTTTCTTGACAACTTGAGCTGTGCCGAGTGAAATTGTGGAAATACAGAGATCCTATTGGTCCAAGCGGGCGGGCCCGCTTCTACAGCTAAGTGGACGGTCACTATTAAGAACTCGAAAGTCGAATTCGAATTTTGACATATATTTTGAAAACTCATCAAAATGTGAATTCATTTCGAGTTTACTGCGGGGTTCGACACGGACTCAAATCTGAGACCAAACTTCGAGATACACTTAAAACCTTTACAATAAACCATTTATAATTACAGTAGGTATATACTCGTACATAATGACCTCAAAAGCGGACATAAGATCGATCTTCCACTTGAGTTAAATATAGGTAATATTATGGTTACTCATATTTCAAAAGCTCTTATATATTACTAGCTGAGCCCGTGACTTCGTCCGCGTGGAATTTAACTTAACAAACAAAGCCCGCTCCCGCGTTCTGAGCCCGCGCTACAGAACCCATTTTTTAAAATTTTGTTTTTATTAAATAAAAGTAGCCTAAGTTACTGCTTATAACAACAGCTACCTACCAGTGAAAGTCCCGTCAAAATCGGTCCAGCCGTTTCGGAGATACTCTTTGATTTCAAATGTTTTTATTTTTTTACGCGGAACACTAATTATTTATAACAAAAATTAAAGTAGCCTAGGTTACTCCTTATAACATCAGCTATCTGCCAGTGAAAGTCCCGTCAAAATCGGTCCAGCCGTTTCGGAGATACTCTTTGATTTCAAATGTTTTTATTTTTTTACGCGGAACACTAATTATTTATAACAAAAATTAAAGTAGCCTAGGTTACTCCTTATAACATCAGCTACCTACCAGTGAAAGTCCCGTCAAAATCGGTCCAGCCGTTTCGGAGATACTCTTTGATTTCAAATGTTTTTATTTTTTTACGCGGAACACTAATTATTTATAACAAAAATTAAAGTAGCCTAGGTTACTCCTTATAACATCAGCTATCTGCCAGTGAAAATCCCGTCAAAATCGGTCCAGCCGTTTCGGAGATTACCCGGAACAAACACACAGACAGACAGACAGACAAAAAAAAAATCGCGTTTTCCCATAGGTGTCGTATGTACTTTCATATGCATTTAGTGAAAAGGTGTTATTTTGATATTACAAACAGACACTCCAATTTTATTTATTTGTATAGATTATTTTGCATTAGCTGTAACGCGAGCCCATGTAATGTAAGTTCTAATTAAGTTGAGTCCTAATCGGGAAATGTAAAATAACTAATCCATTAGTCTGTGCAGGACCCCGGCATTAACCTGAATGTTAACGCAATGTTTAATGGCATATTGATTGGCTATATACTTTATTTGTACCTAAGTTCTAAGATTGTATGTGTAGGTGAGAAAGACTTCTAGTCGTCACGTCTAGACGTGGTCCTGTCTTAAACTTTGAATCAATATTCATAAATTCAAAAATTAACAATTTGAATTCAATAATTCAAATTGTTCCGCTCAACTTTCTTAATTTTTTAGAATTAGCGAAATCGTTCAATCCGTTCACGCGTGATACGGTGGCCAAAATAATAGAGATCATTTATATAAATATATATATACTAGATAGATAAACACTAAAATAATGTTCAAATTTTAAACATGCAATTAAAATTTTAAAAATCATCACGCATTAATTTTTAACTACAAATTAAATATTCGTGTTTTAAAAACAAATGATACGCTTTCAATTCGAAAGCTTTTAATAGACCAACAAGCCGAAAAAACTGCACAGCGTTGGGTGCAAATAGCTGCCTCTACACAGCATGCATCACAATTCATTGCAGTACCGCATTTAACGAGCCGCGTAATAAAATGATATCTATACGATGTTGTTAAATTGTGTTCGGTGGTGACACCGCGTTGATTGCGAACATATATCAAGTGGAAAAACCTAGTCACGTGCTCCCGCGCCTGGTGTTCACTTCCATGGGCGTTTAATATCGAAACCCAATAATCTATACAAATAAATAAAATTGGCGTGTCTGTTTGTAATATCGAAATAACACCTTTTTACTAAATGCATATGAAAGTACATACGGTACTTATAACAAAAACGCGATTTAAAAAAAAAAAAAGTCTGTCTGTCTGTTTGTTCCGGGTAATCTCCGAAACGGCTGGTCCGATTTTGACGGGATTTTCACTGGCAGATAGCTGATGTTATAAGCAGTAACATAGGCTTATTTTAGAAAAAAAACATAACAAATGCTGCTCAGAATTTTGCGATAGTAGATTATAAAACACGAAACATCGACTAGCAAATGTTAAATTACATTTTCCAAGCGGACGAAGTCGCGGGCTTAGCTAGTACCAAATATATTAAAAGATAGGTCATAGATTGATATCTATGTTATGTGATCATAACCATAAAATAGTTAAAATTGTTAGAATTCTACCTTTGACACCAATTAATTGTAGTAGAATAAGCAGCGACGGTAAATAACAACAAAGTTAATTTTAAATTTATTAAAATGCACCTAAATTAATTGTATATGTAAATTGTGGTACCTACTATTTTTTATTTCAAAATTGGATCTCAATTATATGAGTGTCGATAAAATAAAATATTTCCCACTATTTTTAGAGCCACATATTTTTTTCTTCTATTACTACTTCGGTTCGTTAAATAAATCTATCCGAAACTTTTGTATATAGGAAAGTATCTCGATACAAAATAAATGTGTGTGCAGCATAGTTGTATTGAGTATTTTTCATCTACAATAAATTCCAGCCTGGCATGTTCTAATTCGGGTTTTATCTCTGTAGGTTCCAACTGAAACATAATTGACATCATAGCAATGTAACATTCGTTCGTAGATGTCCTTCGCGGTACCAATTATGCCCACCGCATATTTTGATCGAGCACAAATTAACAATGATAAAATAATATTTTAGCAATGCGCGGCTTGAAATTGGCACACACACCAACGCCATGGCCTATCAAATATTGACCGCGAATCAACACTTTACAATACGAAAAACGTTTAATCCCAACAAAATGATCACTGTAACGCAAGTGAGACCCAACAGCGTCAGGTAATAGTTCACAAATTAGTTTGGCAATGCGAAAAATTGAATTGAACTGCCGATTCGATTGACGTGTCCCGGCTGATGTATTAACATTTATTGGTTCACAAATTAAAGATAACCTTTCGACATGGCAATGCCAATATTGCGTTCGGGAATTTTTCCGGTATAAACGAACGCTAAACGGCTGTGAAACTTTTAATATCAGCCGACTTTTTTTATGTTTCACACTTGTTTGCTCAGTGAGTTTTCAATAATACAATTATTTTCAGCGATCAATTTGTTTGGAGTTTTCCATTTCCATTTCAGGCGATGTGTATTGTCAAAATGTAAAGTGCGAATAACTACCGATACTGACTAGAGTATCTAAACACCCTCTTGATCTAAATCGTTAATAAACCAATTAAGTAAACCTTTTTTTCTCTAATTCCCTAATAGTTATACACAGCTATACCATCTGATTCCATCGAACATTAGGTATGAATAAATAAATCCCAAAAAGATGATTAATGAAGATAAATGAACTTGCAATCGGATATCGACACATCGACGGTCGCGTGATGAATTCCTTCGTGATTTTTTTTCATCCAGTTTCATCACCAAAGAATCCCACTGTGGGGTCGGGTATATTGGATTTCAAATTCGTTATTGCAAGTGCCTTTTTCACTTTGGCCGGTGGCGAGTACGAGATTTTTTCCCTAGTGGACACAATAGGAACTATATTGCAGTCTGTATTGGGGTTTGGAGTTGACAGTCGTCATCGGAGGGCTGGGTGCAGAATGTTTTATGGCGTTTGTAATAACGCGGCCGCCGCGCCGCGCCGCCGCCGCGCCAACGGTGTCGGTGCCGGTGACACTGTCAATCGTCAGCAAACTCAATGCTTTTTTTCCAGAGCTTTTCCGACGTTCTTTGTGATGCGAATTCAGGTAAATAGACATTGATATGATGGTTTTTGTTGTACTGAAATATAAATAGATTACTGACACAATTTTACAAAAATCCAGCGGATTCGGCAGATTTTGTATTGTCCTAGCTAGTACCCGATTGCACCGCCAACTCTTGGGTAGAACGGTGGAACTAAACCAACATGGGATCACCTTAAACATACGATTAGGTATACAAATAATTTCACCAAATTTGCTAGTGCCAGTTTCGACTTTTTGCGACACTAATGCACGACATTATTATACTAGGTGAAACAAAAAGGGTATATTTTTTTTTTTGCAACTTAACTTTGTAAATCTCAATCTATCGGCTTTGTGGGACAGTTGAAGTACTAAAGGTTTTGTAGACTTGTGAAATATGTCGACAGCTGTATTCCTATAACACCTTTTGTTTTTCAAGTTCCCTCCAAAGCTGATGGTTTTAGAATTACAAAGTTAAGTTTTGAAAAAAAAAGTATACCCATTATGTTTCACCTTGTATAAAAGTATAGAATAATTTTCAAAATATGATCGATTCCCTTTTTGCAACCTATGCAACTATCTATGAAGTTCAACGTCATCCAATCTGCCCCTTGGTCGTATTATTACCAGAACACAAATCAGTTATCGAACATTTCTTGAGTTAGGTGGAGGAGGTACTATATACAAAATAATCATAATGTGATCAACACGCCACTCTCCTCGCTATATACTCGTAGCCCAATTCCTAGCCAACTGGGTCATCAGCCAAATTGACATGTCACACTACGAGATTTGTTTATTCTCACGACGTTTAGTGCACATAATTTCGCGCCGAAAGATGTTTATTTAAACAACCACGTGATTGGATCCGACATGATGGATCGATGTTTTTGGGCGTAAAGATTAATATTATTTCAGTAAGATTTACTTTTTTGAGCGAATACATAATAAATATAGGTAGCATTTAAATCAATTACTTGTTTCAAAAATGGTCCGGACCTATTAACGAATACTAAGAGTTTGACTTGGCGTCATTGATAGTATTTTTCTTGCTATCAATACATTATCACAAGACTTGGTATTATTTTTATTACACTATTTGTTGTGACATTAGGAAAAAAAGGTGAGAAAGCTTTGCCTACCCCTTAAGATTCGATTTGAGGATATTACCTACATAGGTGATGATGTAAAATGGGCCATGCGATGAGATTGCAGTAGTGTAACAATCGGCATCAAGATTCCTTACCCAGGATAATAAATCGATTTGAAATACGCTGTAAGAAAGCTACTTTGTTTCCTTACAGCTTGTGCTTTATGTAGTCCGAATTAGTGGTCACACACACGGTTAACTTGGCACTGATTATTTCTATACGTTTTATATCAAATTTTCAATGTTGTATCCAGATTGAAATAAAACTATTTTACGGATTTTATCGCGTTTATTAACTTTATGTTCCCGACGTTTCGGTTGCTTTACAGCAGATATTAAATACGGTTGTATCCAGATATTAAATACGGTCATTATATGTCAAAATTGTCCTTGCGAGGTTGTACGAGTATGCTGTACATGATGTGCCTTTTTCACTTTACATGTTCTGTAGTCAAATTGATACAGATTGGCTTCACCACCGATAATATTAATGCAAATCAAGGTGTTCCTCCGAATCAGGAAACACAACGTTCATTTCTCTCTCCTGGTTTCTCACAGAGAGATTTCCTATGTCGAAGTGTTCTGAAATTGAATTATTTAGCGTCGAATGACCATTTCGCTTGCGGTTTTTGCTGGTCAACATCTTAGTAAAGCCATTTACGTAGAACGCTTGTGGGGTATTCTCTTGTGATTTGATAACATTTTTAATTCTTAGTTATGTATATCCACTTCAGTTTTCTCCTTTTTTTAACGGCGGTCAGACTTGAGCCAAAACACTAGCAAAGCAACAATTTTTTACTAGGTCATACCAACTGCGAATAGGTAGAAATAATATTTTTATTCGTTGTTCGAAAATCATACATCAAAATACGTACTAAAATTAATATGATTGTATAAGGGCTTGTTCTTTATCACGACAACGACGATTACAGCTGTATAATGTGGCGGTCTATAGAATATTCTAAGAACATAATTAATATTCATCATTGGATGAGACAGGCCCCTATGTAACAATGTTCGAGAAGAAATTTCTCTCGACGACCGCTTGGTGTAGTGGTTCGAGCATAGGCCGCTCGGTTCACATCACTAAACCACCCAATGGTATGATCCGAGCGGCCTATGCTCGAACCTTGCTCGAAATTTGCCCAGACTAAACCAGTCCAAGCAAATTTCAAAAATGGCCTGTTAATAGTTTTTCACTGTTCTAGGTGTCGCTGCGATCGCCCCCAGTCCATTGCATGGTACCCATCATTAGTATACGGAATGCTTAGTTCGGGACCATACAGTCAGTGTGAAAATCTAGCGATAGGTACATTAACTTATAAGCTAATCGGAAAACACACTGAAATACTCTACGCAATACACACCTAATGCATTAGATCTGTTCAAATAATCAACATAATCATGTAATGCGAATTGCGTTGACCGAAAACAGACAGTATTCGCATCGACGTGGCCGCGGACGATACTAATGTCCTGATTAGTGACGCGCCGCCCCGCGCGTCATTCCATCACTACACTACACAAAGCCTGAATTAGCTCGGCAGGTGATATCTTAACATTGTATGCTGTGTTCCGAAATATTTACCAAATTGTGCAACTATGCGATTCGCATCGGGCATTGTTGTCGGCGAAGCTATTGCGTGGAATAGGGTTGTTGATTATTTATTAAATATTCAAAAGATATTATGAAAAATTGTGCGACCGCAAAGAGTTAGCGGTTCGAGCGTAGGCCGCTCGGCTCACAGTACCGAGTGGTTGCGGGTTCGATTCCCAACGGGGAAATTACAAACCATTGTACAGTACCCTTTTAAATTTACGTACAGGCGCAAACAAATATTAGTTAGAGTTTTCTTACAAGTATTATAAAATAAGAATAGATTCATAAAATATTTATCTCTCAGAATCCTTATACTTACCAACGTCTTCATTTTACACCAACCAACTTACCCATTAACTAAACCCGATTGTACGTAATCTCTCCGCGTATACGCGACCCGACATAATATCGACGCGCGACTGTACACGAGGCGTGGAATTAAAAGCTAAACTTCGTTACCGTCCAGTTTTGTCGTTTGCAATTGGAAGAAACTTGTTACGTCGTCTCTATCATTTCAATTCGAAATACAGATCGAACGCTTTGATTGGTAGACGGGGTTATGAGGAATGAATCACGAAGTATTCGTGAGTATTCCCAATTACCTGAGCGATATGTCCACGTGTACCGGTGTGCACAAGTTGGCGGTGTAACACCGATAGATAAAAGGAAATTAATTCACTTAAATGTTGGGTGTGAAATAAGAGTGTTTTTAACAATGCCTCGTGTCGTGGGACAAGTCCAGGAATTCCCGAATAGGCTATACTAGGAATAACATGTTTAGTAACAAAATCAGGCAGATTCAGGTATCGAATTATTTATAATCGATTAGCGAATCTGATATATTCTAATATGAAATTGTAATGTAACATTAAGCGCTAGACAAAATCATTAGCATTAGTTAACGTCTAGACGTGAAATAAAAAATACATATCTTTAGTCAATAGATGTATTTTTATTTTATTATAACTCCATTCAACATGTGGAATCCCGTAACAGATGCTAGATGCCCCTGAATATAAATCTGACAGATACATTTCCTGAATAGAATAAATGGCTCGCGACTTTGTCCGCACAATAAAATCGTTACATTGACATCTCACTGACAGCTTAATGACATTTTATTCATATCGCACAACCATAAAAGTGCAGTGATTTACTTAGAAAACACAAAGCAGAGAAATCGCCATTCCAAAGCGAAAAAAAAACGTTTTAAACACTTAGCGCGGCTAAAGAGCTTAAAGCGACTATGTCGCCGACAGTACCGCTATTCTTAACATTAAAAATGCATCTGTACAGTGAACAAACAAAGTTAAATAGTGTAACGCCACCGGTGTACGTTTGTCGCACTCATTAACATTTATCCGGCCCTAGTGGTGCGGGTGACAAAGTTGTCGCGGGACTTTTCCGGGATTCGGAATTTTCAACCGATCATGAATAATACGTGTCACTTAAATATATTTTATGGAATTAGGATCACAATTTAAGGCCGATGTTTTATATATTCTTGTTAATTAGTACTCACTTATCATTCCTTTTATAAATTATGATGATAATAAATAAATTGTAAATATCTGTAGTGTTTCTTATAATGCTAGTACATGTTTTTGTTGTCTAGATGTTCGGAATCATTGTACTGCGTAGTTAAATCCTGAAATTCTCAAAAGACCTATCATGTCATGGCCGATACAGGTGATATAACAGACAACGCCACTTTTTTAAGTATATATTTTGTTATGTCGGAATGAGCAGTGCCTAGATAAAATTTATAACCTTGATGGTGGTATTCATTTCAGGCGCAAAAAACATGATTCTATTAACATTGAACATTCTTCAGGTGTTCCGGGAATTTGAATAACTACCCGTTTTTGAATTTTCAATTTCTCTATTTCGAATTTTCCCGCGCAGCACCTGGCAACACTACTGCATTGTACAAATAGGTGGAAAACTGTACAAACTTTGTTGGATAACACGCGGTAACTGGGTAACTTTATTTAATAAAATATAGTGTGGTACTTAGTACCCCGCCCGCCCAAGGCGTTCAACTTACACAAAACTATTGCATATTTTAGTGGCAAGCGGTGTGCGTAATCATTTATTCAGTATAACATTCCCTAGTCTGGCCGGATCTACCTATTGACTGTACCTACCTATATAATATTATGTAAAACATTATGTAAAATTATTTAACGACCACTTGTCAATTGGTGACAGTAATGTTAATATCGCACGATTATCATAAATAAATTACTAGTGACACTATTTTAAACGGAGACTATATTTTTTCATTTTTCAATACCTAACATTATTATTGTCAGACTTAATGAAATCGTTTTATTTTCGCATGGTATTCTTAGGCGCTTTCATATTCGGTTCAAACTCTCGTTTCAATTATCATTGAATGATTGATTTCTTATACGATTCTGATTCTTCACGAATCAGTGGGTTATTCACAGTTAACGAAAAGTTTCAGAGTTTCCGGTCGCTATTTTACAAATGAATTAGAAGAAGCATGGAAGCTGTCGTTACCCACCCTGAATTCAGTTGTCTACGAAAAATACAAAAAACATTACCCAAAATGAAATCCCTACTAATACAGTCGAGTCAGCGTAAAAATACAAAAGTATCATTGCGCTGAAGCGAGAAGGGTGACAAATTATTAATTTCATTATTTAATAGACGACGCACGAACCTGGACTGCAAGATATCTTCAGTGAATTCATTTAAGTTTCTGCATTATTCACGTAGCTACTTCGAAACACAGGAAAGGGTCTCTAAATTATAAAGTTAAACCATAGTTAAATTCTCACGACTAAATATGTGATGATAAGTATAAATCATTCTAAATTGTCAATGGTTCACAATATAGAATGATTTATTTTATTATCGTTTGGAAATGAAGGATTGCGACGTCACATTTGAGAATGCTAATATCATATCATGACGACGCATTGCACGGAACGATGATTTGATGAGTCGCGGCCAACGGGCGGACGAGCGATGACCATCGATATGAGGCCGATAAGGGTGGGCCACTGTTTAGGGGGCCTGCCCCCGGGGTCGGGAGGGTATCCCGCCAACAGCATTATCTTGAGAGGGAAGCGGGGTACGTTAGTCGCTTACTTCGTACATTTTGCATGAACGCCGCGCGTCGTGTGCGCTGCGCGAGCGGGACCGAGGCGTGGGGGAGCGAGACCCAGCCTGGATCTACATTTAAAGCGCATTGTAAGCAAACGCATTATTAATGTATAAGTTTTAGTTGTCGGAGAGCTGCCGAGCGCCCGGCCGCCAAGATCTCCCGGCTGTTCATGTAACATGTATAGTGCGTTCATATTTGATTCCTTTTAATTCCAGACGTCTTTCGTCTGGTGAAACGGTTCGCGTCTGGCGTCGAGCAGCCTTCGGGAGGTTTTCGCTTGATGAATGTCGACCATTTTGTTTATGTGCCCTTTGCAAACTTTGGTAGTGGTTTTGTTGGCGGATTCTCTTAGAATTCAGATTTTAGGGGACACCTGAGGAATAATAATCAACGCTGAAAATTACTGGTATATTCTAATAGGTAATAAATAATAAATATCGCCAGACTAACACACAAACTGTATGGTCCCAAACTAAGCAACGCTTGTACTATGGGTGCCGTACAGTGGACTGGGGGCGATCCCAGTGACACCCAGACCGGGGCAAATTACGAAAAGGCCGTTTCCGTAATTTACCCAGCGGGAATCGAACCCGCAACCACCATTAGCAGTAAGCCGAGCGGTCTACGCTCGAACCACTGCGCCAAGCGGTCGTCCGGTATTTCAAGCGGTATTTTAGTAATATTAATTAATATTATAGGTTATGTAAGAAAAAATAAATAAAAAAGTATGTGTTCCCGAATTCCCCAATTCACCCGCCCTTCACGTTTTGGGGGAAAAACACAACAAAGCAAAAACCCCAATCCAAAAAAATCTGACCTATGATTACATATATGACAAATCAATTGCCCAGCTTTGCACATCTTGGAGCCCAAAGTCTGAGCTTGTCTGTCTCAAGACGCATGCGCAGAGATGGCTCATGAAATATGCACCAGCCCCACGTTGCCCCGCGCTCAGGCTCGCCTGCGCCAAGCACGGAAATCTTGAGCTGTAGACATGATTTTTATAGCCGCACTCTACTTATCTTTATTCCACCTTATACTACAAATGTCTTGAATTGTATTCGACGCTTTGTGTCAGCCTTTTGTCGATCTGGTTGCGTCTGGTGGATGTACTGAGTTGACAATATTCAATGATTACATACTCCAAAATGAAAAACAAAGTAATTCTATAAGGGTTCCGTTTTCTTTTTGGGGTACGGAACCCTACATGAGTACCTGCAAACATGTCAATAATAATAATAATAGCAAAAAATTATAGGCAAATCCGGTCTTTAAACTGTTGTCAAATTCACAGACATCTTGCTTCTTACACACACACACCTTTTCGGTGATAGTGGAGAAACTCAAGAGCGCGCGAATAGGCGATTATGTGACAACCGCGTTTTGCCTTTGTCGAGTAAAAACTTATAAGAGTGCCATTAACTCGCCGCTAGGGGCGCTGACCGTACAAACTTCGTTTACAAACATGCCTAAAACATGTTCCCGCACTTGACACAACTCTTTATCTGTACACGTCGACAGTGTCGGGTTAGACTGTGCGTCGATCTATTATTCAATGAGCACATCCGTCTATCCATTTTTGTATTATAAATAATAAATATAACATAAGCATACTTTATGCTAAGATTAAGCGTCTGGTATAAAATGGAAGAAGATTTGACACCATTATGCCGTCTGGCGATATTCACAATTTTAAATAAATCCGGAGACACTCCAAAAAACATTTTGAACATGAACGTCAGTCTGACCGTCGGTCACTTCTTATTTAAATACATCACCTGTATTGAATTTTAAAATAATCGATTTGAAACTCATCCGCGAGCGTAGATTTTTTATCGCGTCTACTAAATTTTAATAGACCACCGATTTCGAAATAAGGAACAAGTTTATGTGCGCTGTATAATCCACTGGACATCTCCAATTTTAATGTGAGCCTCACCTGTCTGAGGACATTAATATTTTAATACTGAGTGTCATCTACTTCTAACAACTAAGCTAGATGAATAAGTGATGAATAGGTTCACGAGTTTTTTTGGGAAATGGAACTAGGCCCTGGGCCTCAAGCTCCCACCACTGTCAGTCTTGTAAGCTAGGATCGACAATGGTGTTCAACGATGAGTCCCGATGAAAAGCTAAATTGTTATTACTAATAGCTCAATTATCACTTACGACTTAAGTATTACTTTTTCTAATGTTTTTTTTTCATAACTTCTGAATACAGTGGGGTCTTTCACTAATATTGAATGGTCCTGTTAGTAATAGTAAGACTTAAATTGTATGTATGTGCCATGAAAATTGCAAATAAATTTGCCCAAATTGACCGATTTTCCATAGAATATCTGTCGAAACAGGTAATTTATTTCAAAATAAACTTAATCTGAGGTTTGATAAATCGGCCCAGTAATATGTTATTTTATTATGCTCTTTAGGTACCTATTATACATATGATAATACGTGTCTTTGCTACGTATAAAACGCCATGAACCATCACAGAAACAGAATCTAAGAAAAATCTATTAATTTGTTTGGATTGAGAGGTCACTCAGGATGGAAAGGATGGTCACCCTTTCGAATTTATTGTAGTATAACGTGCTTTTTAACGCGTCATATAACGACGGGTGTTTTAACACTGACTCTATGACGGTTTGGGAAAAAAATGCGATCAACCGAATTTTACAGGATAGATGTCAATTCAGCAAGGTGGCTGACGGTGTACAACCCCGATCCTTTAGGCCTTTCAATGCAACGTCGCAGTGAAATTGAAAGGTTTGAAGAGAACACAAAGCGAGCACACTATGTATTCAGTATCCCGGTATCGATATTTTTACTCGCCTCCATTGGAATTCTTTGGAACATTTGACGTGTCAAAGGCGCGCTGTGAATTTTGTACAAACCTGGAGATTGTTTTGTTTTTATGTTTAGTTTCATCTGATGCAAGCACTACCTACCTATACATATTTTAATTAATCACATTATTATGCTTTTAAGTCACGACGGAAAAAGAGGGGTGTTATAAGTTGTGAATTTATGTGTCTGTCTGTGGCATCGTAGATGTCAAACAGATGAACCTTCTTGAATATGCTAAACTGATGCTCGTAATTACAGTTTAAACTGTTTACTAGCCCATTGGATGTGTTTCAAGGCCGCCCCACGAAAGTTGTGACAAACGATATGACAGGCCCGTAACTCATTAAATATGGTGGTTACCTACGTAAACTAATTATCCCCTAAGCATCTATATATCAGCTACCGTGTAAGTACCGAAATTATTATATTGGACTTGCAAACAGCCTGTATTAAAACATAAACGAACTCTATCGAGGGAGCACCGGCACCGCACCGCACACGCAGAGTGAAAAGGGAAAACATTTTAAAACAAACCAACGCGACTCAAGGCGGCATTCCCGCTCACAAAGGGCAACACTCCACAATTTTCTGGGGAAAAAAATCTCATGCCGCCTACCGCAAACTAACCGGGAGTGCAATTCAAATGACTCGACCTGCGCGTACCTACATACATAAGTTATTAAAAAACACGTACCTATGCCTTTGCTCGCGGGTTTTAATAAAAATAGTCTCGCGTCACTCTTTGTCAGGACATCAGAGGGCGCGCTATACCTTCTATTAAGGCGAAGGCGACCTAAGACGCGCAGGACCGAACTCAGAGAAACATTTATTTTATAATTCATAGGCTGCTTTAATAAACTCAAGCTCAAAAACTCAAAATTGTTTTTATTCATGTAAGCCAACAAAGCATTTATGAATAGTCAGAATCTACTACCGGTTCGGAATAAAAAAATATAAATATATCGCCTGACTAACACAGAAACTGTATGAGCCCAAACTAAGCACAATTGACTGGGGACGATCCTAGGGAAACCCACAGCGGGATAAGTTACGAAAACGGCTTTTTTGGAATTTGCCCCAGCGGGATTCGATCCCACAACTACTAGGTGCAGTAAGTCAAGCGACCTAAGCTCGAACCATAAAACTAATTTCACCCCTTGTTTATAGTTTATACTGATTAGTGTGAGCGTATGCTGAGACGCAAGTTACGTAGTTCACAAAATCTGCCCTTCCTTCGGCAGAGCAGATTTTGTATCGTCAGAACAAGCACAGAGCTGCGTACGCGGCAACGTGGGTTCGTGACACGCAGACATATGTTTGTCCTGCTCTGCGGCTAGTTGCAGTGACGACACAGATTCAGCGCGACACGTGAACGTGGAAATATGTTTTTATTCCATTTGACACCGAGATTTGTCCAGTTGGGAAAATCAAGTTACATCCGTCTCATTTAGCTGCGTTCCAGCACCCATGTCTCCGTCAACCTAGCATACGCTTAGCCTCAGGGTTGTTGTCTCTTTTTTTGTCAATGCAAAATCGAGATAACAATACAAATAGGTGCAACAGTGTTGTCAGTGCAAACAAGGGGCAAACGATTACGATCCATCGACTTCAATGAATAATTGTTTTCACCAAGAGCATGTGATACCTATCGCATATGAGACAGCCGTGGTGTCCTATTCGTTTCATTAAATCATATCGCCGTAATTCAAGCTCAGACAGTTCTAATTGACATATCACAACAAGAATGAGCACCGCTTCATTAACAACATGAGGTTGGAAACATTGTTGTGAGCAATATTTTTATATCAATGAGTCTACAAGGGAGTTTGCCTGATGGAGATAAGAATGATGTGTACAACTTTACTCAAATAAGTGGGCCGCGTTCTATTAAGCGGCTTTTTCTTTACAACTGACTTTACAGATAGGTAGAATACACGAATTAAAGTTTTTTTGTAGTTCCTAACTTAGTAATGCTGGTAATATTATGGGTACTGTCAAATGGACTGGGGGCGATCCTAGTTACAACCAAACCAGGACAAATAAAGAAGGCAATTTTCGAAATTTCCGTCGACAGGCATTGAACCTTCGACTACCCGGTGTAATTAGCCAAGTGACACGATTAAGGCTTAACGATTATACCAAGTCGTGAAACTGTTACTGAATTGGATAACGCTGGCATATTTATCACATTTCAGTTAAAATATTACATCAAGTCCGTGCCTGTGGCGAGACCGGCACTGCGATTCCTCTCACTCGCACTAGGTACATATGAATGAATGAATGGAAACTATGAGGTCCTTTCCATCAAAGCGGTCTTTGTAACTTTGCTACTTAGAAAATGACATAACTGTAATATTTTATATCTTGTATCACGCACTGTGTGGCCGCCACACACACCCGCCACCTTTACCAGGAGTAAAGGTTGTGGTAAGTCAGGATCAACAAGGGTGCCCAACGATGCCGAGGTTCGACCCTCGACGAGTCCCGGGGAACAGCTATATTTGTCGTGGAACCCGCATGAATTTATTGTGTTCTCACCTGTTTATCTGAGCACCGTGACATCAGTCACTAGCAATGTATGCGTGGTGCCCCTACTGAACCCCCCCCTCCCCCGTGGGGGAGGCTCCTGAGCCTCCACTGCAATAAACAATTTGAACAAGGACGAGTACCACAAACAGAACACTCAAGATTTGCATACGAAAAGATAACCTGCCGGATGTACCCGCTGATAATGTTTTTTCATGGGGGGGTCATACAATTTGCAGCATTTTTTCAACAGACATAATCTTAACACGCGTTCCGTACAAATAGAGACGGTACCCAAGCGTTCCCACCGAAACGTACTCTGTCGAAACCGTCATAAAGTCGAATATTGCATGCCATAAACCTCAACACATCACTTAAGATATTAATGAGTGCATCCGTAATAGGTGAAACATACATATGAAATTCAAATTTGTAGCGGGCCGGCAGCGAGCTCTTCTACATATTTTAGTAGGCAGCAGAGTGTGAATTTGAATCTTTTGTTAGCGGTTAGGACGTCAGTTTATACAGGAAAACAATGTTTTATCACAAACGAACACATTCGCCGGGCGGCCCGCCGTGCTCGAGGCTCGACTGGCCCGAAATTATGATTTATAGTTTCTATAGCAAAAGTAATTAGTGAAAACGAAAGAAACGCGGCGTCGGGAAAAGTCATCGGACATAATTCATAACAAACAGAAATAACGGGAAGCCGGTTCGGCGGGGTAGGCAATGAATAATTCTCTAACTGTGAGCACCCCCACCCGACGGGCGCCGCGGGAAAAGCGCACGGCCCCGGCCCAGTTTTATAGTCACGAAAAAATAGGAGGTGGCCAAAATATCTATATACCTACGGCGCATGGAAAAAGTAGGAAAAAAATTACAATCCCGTTCGCATGAATAAGTGAGTGGACCTTCATATAGAAAAACGTGAGGCAACAAAAATAAAAGTGGCGGAGTGCAGGGGTGACGCCGGCGCCTACGACGCGGCGCCCGCACCTGCCGCGCCGCCGCCGCCGCCGCCGCCGCCGCCCCGCGCGGGCTCGCCACTCTGCTTCTTTACCGCCACGCCGCCTTTAAAATACTTCTAGTTTTTTAATAGATAACTAAAGTCGGTTAACAAGCGTCTCATCCTCCTAATGTTGAGCACTTACCGTAAGCCTACAGATGCTATAAATGCATTTTATAGTTAGAATTAACATCTTTGTAATGATAGCTGCATTAACAGGTAACGGAGCATAGGTTTTCATAAAACAAAAATTTGGTTAGAAAAAAAAACTTTACTGAAAAAATAACGACAGCAAAATGATGTTTATACTTATTATTTTTAGTACTTATTTATCACTTAATATTTTGTAGTTAGTTAGCGCTATTATTACAAAATGTTTAGTAAAGCTATTAGGAACAAAAAAATTGCATAGCATTTTTCTTGCATAACTGAACTGCTGTCTCCCTCATCGTACGAAACGCATCTATAATGACTACTTTTCGCCGATCTTCTGCGAGAGGGTGGCACTAGCTTAGTAGAGCCAGCTCGTATATGACCGTACTGATTGGCTACAACTTAACTCCATCTACGAAAAACCCGAAAAACTCCAACCAACCTAATAAATAATCCGCATGTTATTGTAAACATCTGTAAATATCGCTTAATCGCGCGTCGACGGTAACGCCGGCGTTCCCGGCTCCGTTGTCGTACTAATTCAGGACCCAGTCAGTGACCCCACCACTCCCCCCACAATACCCGACCTAAAAGGGAGCGAATACAAGTTTTCGAAATTAGCCCGGCCTGGCTTTCCGCCATGGTATTTAATCACTGTATTAAAGCAATAAACCCGAGCGAGACGATATAGGTACGAACAATGGCGACGTACCTACTCCACATTATAGTCGAAGAGTTGCCTGGTATTGTGGGCGTACATAAACATTTATGAATAATATATCAGACATCGGAACAAGTGCTTTAGTTTAGGCTCCGGTAAAGTATTATTCGATTTCGATTTAATGAAATTTGAATATCGATTTTTAGGATGAAATCAGTGCAACGAAAATAAATAATTCGAAAATAAATTCATAACAAAATAAGTCCTTAATTCCAGCCGATCACAATGGTATTTAGGATTAAAGTCTAGGAAGAGGTTTCCAAGTGATGAAACCACTCTTGTTCCGATAATAATCAACAAATGTTTCCGAAACACATACGCATAATGAGGTGTTTATTATTTAGGTATGATTGACCAATTACATTACATTATTATTTTTGATAGACAAATTACAATGGCGCTGCATCCGCTCGAGCCCCGCAAGCTTTTCGAAATCATTTTGAAGCACCTTATTTCAATGCAAAGTCTAAAGCGTGTTTTGTCCGTGTATAAAACAATCAAAACAAATCCAAAAATAACAATTGACGAACAACCGTAATCCGTATGCTTTTATACATTACCACCGGCTCCTTGCCTACAAGAATGTATCGGCTCATATTCGAGTTTCCAAAGAATGTCACTTACATTTTGATATAATTAACTAAATGCGGACATACTGCATTGAATCCGGCCCCGCCGCGACACGGGTTTTGTAGAAACTCAACAATGGTTAATTAAAACTGGCGGGTTAATGATTTCAAGGCATGAATCGAGACTGAGACGAAATGTAGTCTTTTAGGTGTTATTTGAATTGTACCTTTGTACCTAGTGTACCTTTTTGTAATGAGTCTCAGTGGCCCTTTGAGGCGTAAACTTGGTGGGCACATTGTTGTGTATAAATAAACTACTTATCCACAATAATAACACAGAACATCTGATAAGTTTACCTATGAAGGGTATTTGAAAAGTCCAAAATAATACTTCTATCGCCTATAGAATTAAATTGCTTTTTTTAATTCGATCACAATTATACTTGGTTTGAGTTTGAAAAACGAATAGCGTGCCTTATTAATTCGACATTAATAGTGAATAAATAGCTTTAGTGCCAATAAATTCATAACACCTCAAGCTTCCTTGAAGTGTATCGGATATACGAAGAGCTACTAAAGTAAGTATTGTACTCATTTATGAGGAGTAAATAATAAATCGACGTGTGCATGTGAAAGTGTGTGGTTATCGCGAGGAAACCATCCGACCGTATATTTTTTTATACATATGTATGTATAAATTAAATACTGGGTATTATCGAGTTTCAATCGTTTGACCGCAAATAACTTGGGTGTCGTTTTCTTGGGTATTTTTTATTTAGTTCGCTCGTTGTTGAGTAGCGCTACCTACACTTTAGATCACTCTTAGGTACTATTTTATTATGTGCGGAAGCGCGGGTAGGCTCTATGTGTGGGGATTTCGCCTACGCTTTGCAATCCGCTGATGACGGCGTATTTGGGCGCTTTCACATTGGCGGACAACGACACCGACCCGACATCGGCGACGACACGGTATGGGGTGCTAGTAGCGAGCGCCGGAGGAAGAAGGACCGGGGACGCACGCGCCGCACTTGTGTACTGTCTTATTAATAAAAAAACAGGTTTAATTATGACGTAGATCACTAATATTTCACCGATATTATCCTTTCTATAAAGAAGGAAGAAAGGTTCTCGAGTGGCGACCTCGAACCGGAAGACGCAGAGTTGGACGGCCCCCCACTAGATGGACCGACGATCTGGTTAGAGTCGCGAGTCGTTGGGTGCGGATAGCGGGCAACTGTCCATTGTGGCGTTCCATGGGGAAGGCCTATGTCCAGCAGTGGACGTCTTCCGGCTGATGATGATGAGGATGATCCTTTCTATCGCCCTATCTATGGTTGTGAAAATAATTATATCAGATATATCAAGAAATCGTGCTTATATTATATATAGCGGCCCGCCCCGGCTTCGCACGGGTACATTGCGATTACATTATTAGTAAGGATCCCTAATTTTTTTGAAAATATATTATAGCCTATGTCACCCGGGGATAGTGTAGCTTCCCAACAGTGAAAGAATTTTTCAAATCAGTTCAGTAGTTTCGGAGCCTATTCATTACAATCAAACAAACAAAGTTTTCCTCTTTATAATATTAGTATGATAAAAGTAAATGAATGTAATCTGAATCAAAAGTGCATACCTATCTACAGGTGAACGCTTTGAGCAACTTTCAAACGACGCGGGCGTTCTACTTAAGGGAAATGTTATATGAAACGCATTTGGAACTTTTGAACGCGCTTAACATCGTACTTCGCTCCAAATGTACAATCGGGGACAGTTCGAAACTAAAAGTTTATTTTATTTTTGAAAAATGTCCCTTTTCGAGCGCACAAATCAGAGAATGAAAAATAAAAACACGATCAAAAAGGGTGTTACATTTTGTAACAAAGTTCGCTATTCACACTAGTCAGCACGCGATCCCCGTATTAAAGGACAGTCCACGGGTGTTGCACAAAGCGCGCCATTGTGGGTCCGTTTATAAGGGACTTTTAAATCTTTCAACATTATAATAACCGTGTTTGGATCGCATAAGCCGCTGCCGCCGGCCGGCCGTGATTACCCAAAAGAAAACAGTTTTAACATGCGCTTGTTAATTAACGATTTGCAAATGGAAATCATGTTCTGCTAAAATTGTGCGAATCTTATTTTATATTCCAATGTTAAGAAATCATTTTATTATAAACTTATTTAAAGGCGTGGACGGCGTACAGCTTACAACTTGATCTACTAGGTGAAACAAAAAGGGTATACTATTTTTTTTGCAACTTTGTAAATCAAAAATATCGTCGAATTCTTTCAGCAGGTGTATTCCTATAACACCTTTTGTTTTTATAAAGATTCCTCCAAAGCTGATAGTTTTAGAATTACAAAGTCAAGTTTTTTTTAAAAAAAGTATACTCTTTCTGTTTCAACCTGTATAACACAGTGTTGTATATTATGCTAGATTTATATCTCGTTTTAAATTTGAATGTCGGCATTGGGTATCACTAACAGAAACACCCGTTATTAATTAAAACGTTGTACCTACCCGACATGTTAGTTTTTGACGTATTGGTAATTGAATACACAAATTGACGACTGCTAATAACTACTGATGTTGCATACATTTCATTTTAAACCCAGGGGTGGTTCCAACTATGCTTATGTAACATCAACGCCAGGGCTGTCAACAGCTTGAAACGCTAGCTGTAATTACCGTGGCTAGAAAAAATACATAGCGATCGCACACAATGAAAGAAACGTCGCGTATCTACAGCATTAGCGGCAATTTAGCTGGCAAGAAAACACAGCCCTATTAAAATAGTAGTTATATTGCATTCATCATACTGCATTTTTTCTTTCGCTTTGTGTTTACTGAGCTTTTGAAAAGGTCAATGGTTCGATGCGATTGCAATTACGGCTTTTAGGGCAATACAGATAAAGGAATTGCAAGAAAAAATATAACGAAGTATTTTTAATGACAGTGTAATTAATACTGACATATGTAATCACAAGAAGTTTAAGAACATGCCCTATTTAATTATCATCTACAAATACTCTAATCTCACCCTTTTAGCGTTGTTTGTAGATGGCCCTCAGATAATGTTCCTAACAAGTAAATTAGGAAAATAAATGGCTATGTAATTTGTTTAAACAAAATCCATGAAAACACTTCCGCAGATGATACAAAAACAAAACAGTTGTAGATGAATAATAAGATATGTTATTCTGCATTCTGATGAGGAACGCTAATTTCGATTTTTTTTGCGTGACTGGAATCTATTATAGAAGTCTGCACATAATACGCCTCATAACGCTTTATAGTTTACTTGACCATAATTAAATAAGACATAAACCTCTTTTTTATCACAGCGTTCACCGCTTTCTTATGGGGACCTTTAAGGTCAGTAAAAGCGTCGTCCTGCGTTCGCGTGCGTATATAACGGAAATGACGAACAAATAGAACGGGGGACCTTTTAATTTTCCCCGATCCACTGTCAGATAGCTATTATCATCGGCACTGACAACCCTGACTTGTAATTTGGGTCGCGATCTTTTCCCGTCGATCGCGACGCGCCAGGGGTGGCGCAAAATCTTACAAGGTTTGCATGTCATTGGTAAGCAAAAATCAGTGTTATTTTAATTTAAGAAAAAAATGTGTTCATTATTTTGAATTCTAACAGTAAAACATACAACATTGGTTGAAACAATTAGACGAAGTAGACATAGATCTAATTTGACAATTTAGGTGATGGTAGAAAACGGATATAATTATTTTTATACATTAGTTTATCGTATATGTATTTGTTTCAATATCTGGACAGTTTTCAATGTAGTATTATATTCAGCCTGAACCAAAACCTATATCAACAAGAGAAGGGTGTGAGATAGACTAGTTTTATTTCAACGACGCACCCGCTCGCGCCGCGCCGTCCCTGGCAACTTTTAAAAAGTAAAACCCAGTTGGAACGTTTTTATTCATATACAATTGCAATAGTTCTATGCATTCCAAATAGCCAATCATTTAACTCTTTCTTGGAAGTTGAAGACGAGTTACAACGAACGACGAAAATACGAGGAACCACAAATACGCATAGTGACAAAAAGTGGGACATTCTTGGAGCACCGAATCGGCCCTGCCGCTGCCGCCCACGTCATTAAACCTGCAGCGACACCCAGACACCTCTGAAGAATGCACTCTTAATAAGTCATCAGCTAAGTAGCACGGCGGGGCGGGCGGGGGGTGGCGGCGCAGGAGCGAGGGGGGACGGGGCGGCGGCGGCACCGTTCGCACAAAAATGACACAAAGTATAAAATCTGCATACAGTAATGGCACTGCCCTCTGAGAGGCTCCCAGTGTGAAGATCAAAGGTGCAGTGGCTTTTCTGCACGTTTCGTGTTGGCGCGTTTTTTTATACATGTAATAGTGTGTTTGTGACGTAACGTACGAAATGGGCTTACGTAGTGATTTTATGCATAGTCGACATTGGAGTTTGTCGCGTTCAGTTCGAAGTTGCCTGAATAATGAACGGGGTTTAAAACGTCTCGGGGTGTTCCTTCCTTTATCAAAGGGGTGATGAACCCACAAAATGCTTTAAGTTTATCATTGTAGGTACAGCGTTTTCAATTTAGAATGACCAATAATTTATACCTGCCAACACCTCAGTCAAACTACTATCGAGATAAATCCGAATACATCATACATTTATGCAAACTTTGAAATGATGTTTATTGGATCTTTAAATATTCAGGGGTATCAATTTACCGAACGGCGCGCCGGAGCATCCAGTCTGATGTCTGACCACGGAGACATAACGGCGGCAGCTAATCTGCTCGGTATAATTACGATCGTGATAATTACAAAAATATAAAAATATACACGTAAAAAAATATTGGTCTAAACTTTTTTGTTGTGTGTCTCGTTAGTAGTTGATACTTCCTACACTACATATTACTCGTGACGTCAACAAACCAACATAACATATGTATGTGTGTACTGGCGGTGTTCATTGTTTCTTTCAGTCCTTCGTATGTGTTCAGTCCCCCATTATACTGTATTATGCGTGCGTAGTACCCACGCCCTTGCTCTTCAGACGAAATATCACTAAGTATAGTGTTTACAGTATTAGGTGCATCTACTCGTGCGTACGGATGTGTAAGGTGGCACGGCAAAGCTGTTGCCAACTGACTTATTTCAAGCATTTACATGCTCTGGTAACTGCTTAATATCAAGCGATTCGTACGCTCTTTTCCAACTGTTATAGAAAAATAAAAATCCAAAATAGATAATATATGGTTCGGTATACACGTGGGTGTACATACGACACGTCACTAGGTAATACACAAAGAAACAAAAATGTAGCTACGAAAATCCTACTAATATCCTACTTCCTACAAATATTATAAATGTGAAAGTTTGTGAGTGTGGATGTATGTATGTATGTATGTTTGTTACTCCTTCACGCAAAAACTACTGAACGGATTTGAATAAAATTTGGAACACAGATAGTTTATAACCGGGATTAACATATAGGATACTTTTTATCCCGATAATCCCGAAATTTTTGTTACGTTAAATACTACGCGGACGAAGTCGGGGGGCACAGCTAGTATTAATTATAAATTTAAATAGTCAAGCGTGAATTTGGAAAACGGCTGAACCACGGCACTTTGAATGAAAAATATATAGAAAGGGCATGCCAGTAGGCCCTGCTTTCTACGAGCAGATTCAATGCCACGTATCAAGCACAATACACCCGACCAAGTTCAGTTGTTGCCATTCTTAAAAGCAGTGTAAGAACGCAACTTGTAAGAAATAACTGTACGCTTCGAGAGAAGGCGATGGCTTTTACTTAGCAAAGTATGAACACAATCGCAACCGGTATTCCAACAAATGGGGGCAAAAATAAATCAGCTCATCAGATGTCACTTCATTTCTGTCAGTATCACTAAAAAGTAGTAAAAGTGGTAAAACAGAGAAATATTGCCTAATCCGTCAAGTGTCAATGTCGTCCTACTGCAACATGGCGCTGCCCTGGTGGCAAGAACCTGGATTTCCTGGGCGATGGCCGCCCTATTTTGTTTCGATTTATGTGATTCGGAAGCACCATAACAAAACTAATTGGTATCCAGACTGGTTGTATTGATATAAAAGATCCGAGAGGTAACAGACTGCTGTGAATAGAACTCTTTGATATGAAATGATTACCAATTCAAAACTGAGGATTGAGTACTGGCCTTTAATTAGAAGCTTTCCCACTCAATGGGGTTTGGAGTAGAAAATAAACCGGGCAAGCGCGAGTCGAGCTTCTGGAGTTGGTGTTCCGTAGACTGCTAACAACTTAGCCGTTTGTCGTGCCGTCGTAATCCGCCATACTTTGCATGGTGTGTCAAAATTAAGCAGCTCTCATTGACTTTCGTTAGAGTATTCGGGGATTGTACAGGCTGTGACTAGTTTGGGAACTCCTGGAAATACTCTTTGTAGGTTTAGTGAATAAATTATATCATTAGGTACCTACATAGAAATATGTAACTTTTTTAAACAATCTCTCTTATTAAAAAATATTTAGATTCGTTTTGAGAGCAGCTGTTCAGGGTTTCTATCTTGTCATGTTCGTCTGCATCGAGAATGGAGCAGTAAATTAAAAACAACTTTAATGTAAACGGTACTAATGACATGGTAACAACGAAAACAATTTAAAACTATATTTTTCTGTTAAAAATCTCCGATATAACCTGTGATTGGACTAAATCATTTGGAATATTCTGTGTACTGAACCTACAGAATCAGATTGGTGTCGTTTTATAAAATTGGGATGTGGAACACTAAAAATATGGAATTAGTGTTGGTTTTAGCTTGTAGACGTACTCTCCACTCAGACGGATGCTTTTCGATTCCTAGGCAATCTCAATACACCCTTGATAATGAAAGTATTAGATGGGCTTGTGATAGTGTCAATTAGTTCAAGATTATAAAACTTTAATGCTTTAAAGCACACATTCAAACAAAAATTCATTTTATACAAATAATAACATTAATCAAATAAAGAAACAATATGAATATATTTTTAATGAAGCCACTATCAGACAAAATGGCTGCCGATACGACATAGCATCGATAATTTATTAATTACAAGTATAATTGACCTATAGTTTGATTAGGGCTCAATAATTTATTAGAGTAATTTGGACGGCTATAAAGAAAATTTGATGGGGTGGTGACGTCATCCACCGTTAATTTGATAAAATTGGAATACCTACAAATAACGATTCTATACAAATATTTGTACAGATTTTTGTAAATGGCTTAAATTAAAGTTGCCATATATTAGAGAGAGGCTTATGATATGACTCTCGCGTGTCGCAGAATGTCTATGGACGCGAGGGGCAACAGCATATGATGCATGGAAGTAAACGGCCAGACCCAGCAGTGAGGATCGGCCGGCTGATGGATGGATGGGTTAAAGAACTACAGACAATTAACTTTATGAAAGTATTTTTAGAGTTATAGAATACAACATGAGATGAGTGAGACATGTCCTTTGGTAATTGTACTATCAAACTCTTATAATGTTGGCCCCTCTGGCGATATTGGTCATCACGACACCTACTGTACGACTTAAATGTTATCGATTGAAGGTGTCACATCAAAATCCAACAGATGAATGATGTTTAATTCAAGAACCAAACATTAATCGGTCGAGCAATACTTTTTTTAATTGGTTTCGAGCGGCCCCCAGCCCTCAGCACCCACAACGGGCGACTGTAAAAATATATAGTATTACTTTCAACATTCGGCTGCGATCGTCTCTCTCGCTCCAATTTCTTGTTCCTTTTCTTTTTAATTCCGCGTATTTTTATTTGCTATGATAAATTGTAACTGCGGTAGGGTGGTTGGGGTAGAGTGGACCCCGTTTCGCTTTTGTTTCGGTAATTTTTTATGTCTGCTGTAGAGCTTAATTGCTCGGCGCTATGCGGAAGCGTATTGTGCCGATGTGGGTCACAGAGCCGGGTCCAGAAGGACCCGAGAAAAATAAATTGCGGGTTGTCGATTGAGAGATATCCAAAACGGATGAAATACAAATATATTTTAATAGATATCACAAGACTCTCACCGTCTAACTATTACTTGGACCCGTGCACAATACATATACTACTCTACCTTGCAACTTCAATTGAATACCAATGACTGTGAAATTATTTGAAAACAGTAAGTTCATGCAGCGTGCAGTCTATTTAAGCGCTGGCTATTGCAGCCGCTTATGTCGCGATTGGACGCTTTTGCTCAAGTTGACCAGACAGGGTTTCCTAATCAGGACTCGCGAACCCACCCTTTTGTTTGATTGAGCTTGCTACTTGACTTATTAACGCCACTGTACCTAAATTAACATTCTGTCCCTTGTGACTTCCTTTACAAGATCGACAATAAATATAGTAAACCGATACAGGCTAACGAGAAATACTTTATTTTATCACTTCCTCGATGTTGATTCGTCGCAAGCGCATCTATGTCCCATTATATTGTGTTACAAGTCCAAACTAAACAATATCTGTGCAGGATATTATGATCGCGTAACAAAACTATATGTAGTCAATGAGTAAGGCGACACTTCTGTCACGCGACACCACGGATGTGACGGCCACGTCGCGGAGACATTGCAATATCTATTGTTTGAAAATGAAACTTTGTTATCGATTGTACATTATCTCTGCAGTTTTAGGAATACATTGATGACAAATGCGACCACCGGGAGGCGTAGGCCGCTCGGCTCACTGCATTGAGTGCTGCCGGGTTCGATTCCTGTTAGGGTAAATTTCGGGAAAACTTATTTGTAATTTGTCCTGTTTTAATAGATTATTTTATTGTATTAGTTGATTTTATCGTTTCGTATTTTTAATTAACATTGGGGTTTTTATTAACATTGGGGTACTATGAAGCCATCAATTATTAAGTACGAGACGGTATTAAGCGAGCTGTACATTCATTACCTCACCGAAAAATAAAGAGTAACAGTTTAAAAAAGCAACATTCACATGCCCGGTTTGATGAGCCTAATTTATTTCAGACATTTTCCGAGCTAATCTTGCCTATTCGTCTACCAAATTTCATTCAAATTCGTTCAACCATTAATGCTTGATGCTTAGTCTACGTACATCTAAACGAATAAAGAAGCAAACACACTTTCACCAAACGCATTGTTTGTATAAATATTTTAGAAACAATACAATTATTATACGAATACCTAATACGTTTTTACTATACCTACTCGTAAGTACGCGCGCCTAATTAGGCGTTGTAATAGCGTCGAGCCGGCGGAAGTAATTATTTCAAGGGCAAATCAGTGCTCTATCAGTTGCGTACGTCCAGAGTAGAAGGGGGCGAGGGGTGGCGGGGACATCGCGGCGTCTCTCGCCCTTTGTACAGGGGGTTGCAATCGAGTTACGTACGGCAACGATGCCGTGGTCGTGCGCTCCTGATACACAGGTAATCAGTATAATAACGTATAATAAAACCGTAACAGGGCCGTGTCTGCGCATCACTGCACTTCCGCCGAGAAAGGCCAATAACGAGAGTGTCACAATGTTTTCCCCTTCTTGTTTTACTCTTGAGAAAATAGTGGATATTATTATTGATTATTTTGAGTACCGGAATTTGATGACAAAGAAAATGTGCTCAGTGCGAAAGTAAATATAGTGTGTTTTTACTTTGACGAAAATTCTTTGTGCTCCCCTGCTATGTTAAAAATAGGCGCTGCGTACCTACCTATTTTTAATTACATGTATTTAACATCATTAACTTTTGTAAATTTGAACATTGATCAATTTATTGGGAATAATGTCTAAACTGAATATGTTTTGTCGCGGTCTCGTCGTGCGCGCGGGCGGGCGGGCGGCGCGGCGCTCGCCCGCCGTAACCCCATTAAAACTGCTTCGGGCCCCGCTCGCGACTCGCGTCCCTCTTCATGAAATATTAAAAATTCAATTGCGCTTCTCTTTATTTTAACCCCCACCCCTGCGACGCCCGCCACGCGTTCCCGTACAATATAAAATGAAATATGTATTCGAAAAAATAACGTTCACCTATTATTTATAATTTGTGTTACACGCTGCCGCGCCCGGACTCCCTGCCCTGGCGTCCCCTCCGCGCCTTCTCGCACAGAGGCCGTTTCTTTTTGCAATCGGATACCAAATAGATTTGCGGGAGTAAGTGTTAACTAACAAAGTTCACAGCGAACGCGAATTTTTAACAGGTTATTTCAAAAGTACTTATTTCAGAGCAACTTGCTTGAGTGAGTTAACTAAAAAAACTCTTAGCGCGGCGTCACCGTTATTTATTTGCGGAGAAATTTGTATTAAAACATTTTTGAAGGCAATAAAACGCTGAGGCTGTATGTTCAGAGGCAACGCTTAGTTCTACGTGTCGGCGATTAAAAAGTTTCGACGTCAAAGTTTGCCGTTTTGAACTGGGATCAAATTAAAAAATGCCCAGCACACACTCGCATACATTTGAGCGTTAATAAGCAAAGTATGTGTATCGAAAAGTTTATAAACGTATTAATATCGCTCTGAGTATTATTTTGTTTGCCAACTTTACTAGATAATTAAGTATGCAGACCATTTGGACGTACATTTTTTAACGCGAACAAGACGGGCTTGTAGCTTTCGAGTTAATCTGTAACTTTTTAGTTACAATGCTTCTTTTTCTATGTAAAAGTTTGAATTGGGGATTAACAAATAGCGCGATTGTTTGAAATTTAAATTAACTTTTGCGAGGGCCGTGAAAGTTTTTAATGATTGGTTCAACAATTTCGCGTTTATACGTTCGATAATTTCGAATAGGCAGCATTACCGTTTATGGAATTAACAACTCTAACATTCACGGAAAATGTCTTTATAATTCTGTAAAATAGTACAGTAGTAAGAAAAAGTGCTTATGAAATAGGAATCGTTCTTATTTTTAAAATGCGCGCGTGAATTGTGTCTCGCTACACTTAGTGGTCCTCTAGTGCCGCCACAAAGGTGGCGCATGCCCTATCTATTTTTGCTCGCAGCCACTCCACTAGAGACACTTTTGTGCGCGAATGTGCATTGCCGGCTGATGATACAATATATTTTAGGTATTTACTGCACAGCGTGATTCCAGTAAGTTTCCAAATTAAATATTACCCTCGGTTTGTACTGACAACACTTTCATAAAAATCATTCAGACACTAAAATGTTTCGGTGTAATATTTTGGCAGTGAACCTAAGGTGAGCAACACATTATGTGAAAACAATTATGTAGGTACCTGCCGATTACTTAAAGTTTAGACAGCGAAACACTCAAATATTTATTGAAGTCGTATCTAAAGCCGGCAGTCGGGTCCGGGGTGGCGGCCAACTTCGCGCCCAAACTTCGCCGATTTCGAAATCGACGTTTTTTCGAGTTGTTCCCGACGCGGTGCCGCTGCCGTGTTTTGTTTTACCCTTAGGTTTTACCCCGTTTGTCAGTGTCGTTTGTGTGAGTAATGTGTTAATAGGTACCCCCTGCGCTCCGCTCGTGCACTTTTTGTCGCTTTTAAGTTTAAGCGTTTGTTTGTGCGACAGCGTACACCAAAATGGCCGCTACATCTCTCGGTTCTGTGCTATCATGATGTTAAAAAATACATTTAGACGGACATAGAAGCCCCTCCTTTTTTGAAGTCGGTTAATACCTAACCTCTACCTAATTTCAACATAATGATTATCTATTTTAACGTTTGATCGTCTATTTTATATTTGCAAGCGAGAATAGCACCAATTAAAATGAATAATAATGAATAATTACTTTTTTTATTAAAATCATTTGCTATTCCCAAAGAAATTATTCCTTGCGTGTAAACCGGATGATTACAAATGTCGTGATTACGAAGCAAATTATTTAACTACATAATAATAGTTAACTAACCACTTGATACAGATGATCTAACCCAAAGTACTCAGGTACGGACATTATAATGCATTTCCAAGTAAATTTAACAATCAACAGCGTAAACGCTCATTGTGTTGCGACTTGCGATCATATTGTGTATGTGTGTGTGTACAAACACATATAGGTACACGCAGCATAATAGTACTTACTCTCATTGTCATACTGTTGCATTTCAGACAAACGGCATTTGATCATCGACTTACCTGTAAAAGAAAAAAACAATTAATTAAAAAAAATTAAAGAAGGTCACGATCCGATAGAGGCGTGTACGCGTGTACAGTCGGCAGCAATATTATGTTACATAATTCCGATTTAAATCCACGTACTTAACACTTTTTGGTGTTACATTTTCAAATAAAATAAAATAATTCAATTTAATATGAATAACAAAAGTACACTCGGCAACAAAAACCCTCGATTCAGTATTTAAGGAATGTTACTAGACCGTCTGATGGGTAGACGTAGATCAGCTGCCTCAGCGTTCTACCATTTTCCTAAATACCGTACATACTCCGATCCTCGTGCGATCTGCGGTGGGATTTTCGAGATTTTCAGTTACCCGGGATAGCCCGGGGCCTTGTTAAGAATCCGCCGGCCGAAATTCGAATTTAGGCTTGTTACCACAGTTAGATGGCATTCCGTACAACAGTTAATTCCCGCCCAATCAATGATGTGGAATTGCAGAATTTTCATTTTAATGCGCCTAGGATGGGAACGAAGATTAGAATTTTATATAGATACGCGGTATGTCCGAAATGGCTGGGAATACCAACGAGTATTTATGATAACGATTGTAATTTTGGTTTATTACGCGTCTAGTTTACATTAAATAACTCTAAATTGAAAATTTAAAAACCCCCGATGCGATGACCTGTTCATCAAATATATAATTTACCTAGTTCTTCCAAATAATGATGTTAGCGCGATTTGCGTAGCTCCCGTAGCTCAGTATCCATAGCTCATCTCGCAAATTCATCTGGTACAACTAGTTTCGATGCCAGATTATGAAAGCACCATGAAATCATTTGTTTTGGCTTCCTCATTTATAATCTAAGATATACAATAATCAACAGAAAATCTGTGTAAAAGTATGAGACATTATTTTGTTATGACAGTATAATAATTGACATTAGAATAGACAACGAATCTAAATATTGATGCCACGGAGGTTTAATTCGTAGTAAAATATTATCAATTATGATTCAATTTCATGTAATAACTCTGGTTGAGGTGGACGGGAGCAGCCCAGGGAAAGAATTTTCAATAACGCTAAAATTATTTTAAATTAGTTTAGTTTTTTTATATTCTTTGTAAATGGCGGAGCAACGCCCTCTAGATTTATTATAGCGTAATATTCCATGACCATTAACAAACCAAACAAAATTTAACGCATGCGCGTATCCATCATTTGAAACGTCACTTATAGAACGTCTTTAGTTCATACACAAATCTCAATAAAATTGATAAAATATTCATTTTTTTCAGATTCAGGGAAACTTTTCAAATTTATTATATTGTAAAAGCCAGTGCAGACTATTACGATCATTTAAAAATATAATAAATCTAAATCCAATCATCTCAAATTTCGACTGGATTCGAGCCGAGGGAATTGGTTTTGGCCGTGGATGTGGCTTTTTTAACCTACAAAAGAGCTGATGATCTTCAAACGGCTGAACCGATTTTCATGAAACATAGCTAAGAACACTCTCGATCAGAATACCTATCTAACAAAAGAAACAAAATTGAAATCGGTTCATCAGCTTGGGCGCTACGTTGCCACAGACAGACACACAGATCCACAGATACACAGATACACAGATACACAGATACACATGTTAAACTTATAACACCCCTCGTTTTTCGTCGGGGGTTAAAAACATTATAAAAGGAAACTCGCTGCGTTATATATAAATATAACTCAAATCGCTACTTAACAAAAGAACCGACGTAACCCTCGCGTGATCGCTCAATAATTGTCTTTATTGAACATGAACTACGCTTATTTATAATAACAGTTGATTATACCAGATTAGAAAATCGATGAACAAAATTATAATTGCGAATTAAATTTCAACTGGACATCGTTAGAAAAACGAGCTAGAAACTCGTCTTGAGCGGTCTACTCGTTGCATTTTTAATTATATATGAGTAACAATTTTCCTATAGTAAAAAGCGGTATAAATCCAACTTAATAGCGCATTTATATTACGACGGTAGCAGTCGATTAACTAGAAAAAAAGATTTTTTCTAACAATACATAAAACGCAAAATAGATAAAAACAGAGAACCAAGCTATATTCCGCAGCCCATAGCATAGAACAAAAGGCGACAGCAAGCTTTTATATTTGGACAATAGCCTCTTGATATGCTTACAGACTTAACTGACGTTGTTAGGCTGGCGGTACACGGACGGAAATGACGCGTCACGTCACGATCTTTATTCGCGACAGAGAACGCACCCCAGCAAAACGCGCCGAATTGACGCGAATGTGCGTCGCTCGGAATGAAAGGAATATTTTATTGTGACCAAATGTGGCTTTGTGATCTATGACGCCTGTTAAGACTGCGTGTAGCAAGCACCTTATGCGCATAGATAAGTTCACCTACTTTGCAATGCAAGTTTTTTTCTTATGTAGCTATCGTATCTGTACAATATAACAACAAGGAGGAGGTCGACTCCTGTTATCAATTACAGGAATGTCAAGTTAAATTAGGCGAAACAATTTAATTATTATTTTATTTCATTTATACTCTCCATTTTTTCAAACATTTTTCTGTTTATCTAGATGGTTTACTCATAAAACCCCATCTGAATATCAAATACCAGACGCATCACCTCACAAAAACCCATGAAAAAGAAACAACTCCCACAGACGCACTACATAGCCAGCAATGCGTGCAGTATGACCGCGATGCATTATTTCAGACACGTATTACTGAAATTGTCTAAGCACACCCCTGCCACCTAAACCTGCATGCGTACGCACACACACAAGAGTGGCCACGCACACGCGCGCGCCCTCCCCACGCCACTTGCCAATAGGATGATGCTTTATTTGTAAATCGATAATTGGACTAATAATTCATTAAGTATTTTCTTTTAATAATTAGCTTCAAGAACCAATTGCTTGTTGGCATATTGTGAATAGCCAATCGCAGACTTATCGCGGTAACGTCACTCTGTATGTACTGTTTTAGTTTTTTTTATCGAAAAATGTTATTGTTTGCACTACTTATTGCCAAATAAAATGTAATACTAGTATAAATTATTTCGCTGTTAGTAATCGTAAAACATTAATAATAAATTTGCAATAAAACAAATTCACATGATCTATATTGTGGATATATAAATATAAGGGTGGATGTTTTAGCGAAAACATTTTAGACTACATAGGCGACCAGATTTTTTTGACTTAAGACAACAAAAAATAGGGCTTCCTACAATTTTAATTGGAAATAATAATTATTGCTACAAACAATTGTCAGATTCACATCGATCATTGTTTTAGAGGAACACGATCTGAAACAAAAAAACAATATCGATGTCCACCAATCGGAGCCACCTATAGAACCAAAACGACCTCTGAGAAGTATAAACGCGACACGGAATTGTCCATCGTGAATTCAGGTAAAACAACCGCCTGTGTTGCGAGGCGCGCTGCCCGTCTATTTGTTTTGCCATAGCTTTGTCGGGCTTGGGACATGCAGGTCATTAATTGTTGTGAACGCCGGCTCCTAATCGATAGCACACCGCGTTCGATTCTAGTTTATATTAGTGTTATTTGCACTAAACGTGCCGGTACGTATGTATACGCGATAAATAATTAATGAACCCGCTGCCATTGGACTAGCGCTGTTCTTGATTGATGACCTAAAATGGGATGCGCAACTGCTGGGATAGATTCTCAAACTTGTACTATTCAAACATTAACTAGTTCGAAAAGTTTAACACCCTTTATTAAGGCAGATGTATTTTATAATAGGTATTCTTCATTTGAATGTATACGCATGTATTTCCATAGTACGATCTTGAATTAACGTCTGCTAATTTAATAATCTTAAATTTTAATTTTAATTTTTTTAATATAATTTGTATATATGTATATAAGATTAAGACCTTATTTATTACTAAAATAAATATCACATTGTCTCTTGAAAAAAAAAAATCTTAAATAAAATAGAATCAACCCAATTTACCTCATAAATTTTATTTAGATACATTTTCTGCCACATCCCATTTTACACACTTGAAATATTGTCATAAGAATCAAAACCGCGTGAATATTAATTTGCAATGACGTCTACCGCTCTTGCGCCACTCTAAATAAATAAACGGTGAATGTAAATGAAAAGTCGATAGGTGTCGAATAAGTATCCGCGGAGTACTATATCCAGTACTCCAATTAAAGTTCTTTTAAATATATGGGAGTTGTACTGTTTAAAAAACAATACCGAATGTCCTAGATTTTTAAGTGGATTAATTGGACCTCAGTTAATTTAAGCTTCGCATGCTTAAAATGCAATATAACACCTCTAACAAGAGAGGATTCAAAAATATAAGTTGGTGCGTCGGGTCCAAGGAAGGGAGTGGCGCTTAGGTACTAGTCTTGCTCCAATGCGTAGGAACAGGCGTTTTGTATGTATGTTTATTTAATCCGATCGTGCGACCGGTTTCTCGTTGACACTGTCCCGCAATCATTAAAACACATAAACAAAATTCTTTCTATCGTACAATGAAGATTATTTGGAAAACTTGCCGCTTCTCCGTAGTGGCCGCGCGTTATTGTTGCTCATTTGTTGTTAAGATTTCAAAACTCCACTCCATAATGTAATGCCATTTTCTGTTCAAATGTAAACTCTCATTGTTCATGTTTTGTTTTGGTTGTAACGAGAAATGTGGTGTGTTTACATTTAAACTTTTAATGTTAAGTTTGTACACTTCTAAGTAAGTATGTATTCAATGAAAGATTTGACTGAGACTTGAGTTCGCGACAAAGATTCGATATACAATTACATCCATAATTCAGATTACCGACCTAAGTATAACTTAATTAATTAATGTGATTTTTAAATAGTTCTAGACATTAAATAGGTACAATCTTATTTTTACAGTCAAAAACATGATTTTTATATACATAATAGGTATAATTAGTATTGCGCATAGGTTTAACTAACCAGTAAGCTGTAATAAAAAATAAAAACTATAGGTGAACATTATTTTCTTGCGTTTAAGTAAAGGTGTAAGTAGGTATACACATTCGCTATCTGAAATCTCGATTGTGATGTGTTAGAAATGATTGGCACACACAAACGCTAGCCGTCAGCCGATGAGGCTTTGATGGCAAAATTGCATGGCACGACAGTGCGGCTGTGGCTGCGGGCCGGGTCTGCGGGTGCGGGCTCCAAAGGTTTTCGCCAATTTCCGCTGCGACGCGACTCACGCCGAAAATTGATTCTGGACGCATTTGCCGCGGCCATGGTGGAGGCGGAAGCGAGCATGTTAATTTATTCGGGAATAAGACGGGTAACCTACACTAAGTGGTCTTCAGGATTTTTTCCAGTGGGATGCCAAAGAGAGAAAGCTTGTACAAATGATTGTGCGTTTATCAATGACCTTAGAAATTATCGCTCCGCTCTCTGTATCTATGGTATTTATAGTGACTCTGACAGAAGTGAAGTAACAGATTTAGTCACCCAGTCTTATTAAGCGACACTTAGTAAAAACAATTGCTGCGGGGAAACAATAATATACAAAACTAAAAATCAGTAAAGATTACAATAAGATGGACAATATTTCAATGGTTTCATGTATTCATTCTAGGACACTTCCTTCGTATTCGGTTACTAAAAGTGAGTAGAACTTGCCCGTCTATATAGCAACAGCTTGTTAGGCTTATAAAAATAAGAATAGCCTTTCGAAATTTATTACTATTTTGATTTGACTGGAGAAAAAAGCCGAAGATCGGGCTTTGTGGCGCATATTGGAAGATGTCTATCGATGTCCAGCCGTGGCCTGACATTGACACTGATTATGATGACTCCTGATTAAATAAATTTCCAATGTATCAGTCTGGATCAGCGTGTAGCGTGGCTTTTCTATAGAAGAACCCTTTCACCTACTAGGTCCCTATTTACAAGTGTTGAAGGTCTAAACTAAACTCAATCGTGATAAACATAACTCGTGGTTATCCCATGTTAAACTCTTTTGTAATATCATGTAATAGATTTATTAGTAATTAATATTTATTTATACTATCAATTTCAAAGTATTTGTTTAGAAGTTTGACTTGCCATCACGCAAAAACGGCTGAACGGATTGTAATGAAATTTTGTATGGAAGTCAGTAACTTTCTGGAACATAACTACATTTTATACTCCACGCAGTTCACGCAGACATATGCTAAAATAAAATAAAAAAACTAAATAAATTATTAATTTAGATGAAAAACAATACATTAATTACACTACACTATCTGCGTTTTGTCATAAACAAGTAAAACGAATGGATAGATATGGTTGTCGCCGTACGCAAATCGTTGTTCCTGTTGATTGGAAAACGGCAAAATGACGTCACATAGGCCGAGGGAATAAGGGCTTATTTCAACCCTCAGATATTTTAGGATACTCAAAAAACACAAAGCGTGTTTTTCTTTTGTTTTTTTTTTGTAAGATAATGAGCAATGTGAATTTATCACATTACTAGTATTCTCGTTTGCCCCTCCAGCTAAGCTTAATAGTTTATCAAAAATAGATAATGGCTTTGTTTTAAAAACACCCCTGCGACTACTTACGTAACATAGTCGTAGTAATATTGTATCTTTCATTTAATTTAACCACCTTATGGAAAATGCTTCAAAATAATTTATATTTTCTAGGCGAATTACTGTGGCAGTCTTTTTTTATCCTAGATGCAGACTGACGCGGCTCTGAAAGCGAATTAATTGGTTGATTGCGCCGTTCCTATAAATCCACTGGAATCGGAAAACTTAATTTTCTTATACAAATCTACTCATTATTTATTTTTTCTTGCAACCGCTGCGCCGTGTTTCTTTCCACATTATTTTGACTATTAATTTTACATCTAATTGAGCTTTGTGCGGCAGTATGTCTGTTTTTTTTAACAGCTGTACCAAAAAGTATGAGATAGCATGCAGTTTAATTTCCATTTTCACACTCCCAAAGGTGTTTGAGATATTAATGATTTTATTTATATTTTATTATGTTTGTAAGGTAGGTAATTTAAGTACCCACGAATCCATGATTAAACTTTAGAGATAATTATGTCAGATTATATTTGAGTTTATAAATAAATAAATAAAACAATTTGCTATGTTGATAAATATTAGCAACACCAGATCGTTAACGTCAAATATGTTTTTGACAGTTATACGTAACGACACTGGCCACATATCTATAAACGATTACTATTTGTTCTTCTGTATAATTTCAATTTTAAGTAAACACTCCCGGATTCATTGGTACCTATTTATGTTCCTCAGCATTGTCATAGAACGTGGCAATTTTGAGTACCTAAATAATAAACTAGTCTCAACTTTATATTAAATTCTTATTATTCATACGCGACAGCCCTATATCGGCATCGACCGACAGGCGAATCTAAATTCATGAGAACCACTGTGATTAGAGCGGCGCTACGTTTACGAGTGTACATATTATAGTTTTAGTTTAGATCAGTCGGGTAAAACGGACGCCCCACGTCGGTTTAATTGTTCATAGCCTACCGTGGATGCTGTCTGATTGATTAAAATGAAGCTATACTAATGCCGAACTAGATATGGACGTTGATCAACAAACCACGTTTAACATTAAGAAGAAATAACGACAGGAAATGATTTTCGTAGTTCCTAGTATTCTTTTAATTTTTTTATTTGGCACTTGCTGACCCAACAGACGTCGTACCGTCTTAACTTTGAATATTGAATTCTAATTGTTCCGTCAACTTATTTATTTCATAAGAACCTTCTCCTGACAATAATAAATACAACAAAAAATAATTGGCGAAATAGTTCCATCCGTTCACGCGTGATGCGATGACCAAGGAAATATAGATTTCTTAGTAGATTACTTAGATAATGTATTCATTATAGAAAATACTGAAAAAAATATTTTTGATCGCATTAGGAAATGATGATACTATTATGATATACTATTATTCTTATTTACTGATAATAATGGAAATCATGAAAACAGTCATTATAATAGTATTGTCGAAATCAGCCTAAACTTTATCAATGAATAAATTTTTTTATTTTTTTATTTTTTTAGATTTATACTTTGCATGTTTCTTTGTATGGTTTGCATGTAATAAAGAGGCTTTTTTATTTTTATTTTTATTATAATATATATTTTGTTGATGAACATGTTATAACGAATTTGACTTTAGTTAAGGTCATCTATAAATTCCTTTTTTTGCTATTACACCTATGACCTATGCCCGTCCAAAATAAAAGGGGGTTTTGACCTTAGTCCACCGCCAGCCCAGTGTGGATTGGTGAACATTGGACCTCCGAAAGCCGTGCAGGAATACTCGCGATGTTTTGCAAATTTTAATCTTTTTCTACTTTCTGATTTGACATGACTATGGAAAAATAATGGAATTGGAATCATTAAAATAACTGTTCCTGTCGTCTTCTGCCTCAAAATATTTATGTCGTAGGTATAGTAATAACTAATCGTGATCGTAGACAAACCATTTTCGCGACTAAAACCATCGTGAGCGCCTCGCCGCAACTATTCATGTCGCATAAACGTTTTCGCGCGGACACTCTGAATTATGCGATAATAACGGTACCAAACTATATGTACTCAATGCGTTTTGTGTAGGTACACTAACCCCCCTCAACCCTCCTCATTTTCGCTAGCGGTGGTATATACCAGGGATAACGAAAAGCGATACGAAATAGTATGTTAGAGTTATAGTCAGTAATCGCCGGGCTCGTTAAAATTCGGCCGGACATTTTTTAAATCGTTTTCCCTGTTGATCTTGTTTAAATAGATCAATCAATCAGTTTCTCCTTTTATATCGTTATAGTTACAGATTATTTTTTTAAGTACGTAATACACTTATAATGTCTATCAATAATGGCAACCAATTGCTAAGCAGTTTGTCTATTGAACGCAATTGCAATCGGATGTCCAATTACAAGTACGGGATACGACCGATCGGCGGTAATGCGCGAGACGCTGCGGCCTATTTCTCTGCGCACACGTCGGTTTGTCTGACTGACGTAGTGGAATTAGTTGTGTCACTCAATTAATTAGTGGTCTGTTCAATTGATTGTTCATTTTAGTCGTTGTGTTTGCCTTATATGCTGCATAGTTGCTAGTCCGTCTGCAGAACTTTAACTTCTTTCATTTATAAGACTAGATTTCGATATTAAAAAAGGTACTAAATAAAAGTCTATAGGACAGCTATTTGCCATCTAACAAGCTAAAAATAACGAACTTTGCATATTTAATCGTTTTATATGCAGCTGATTACTACTATTATTCATAATATTTTATTGATAATAGGTACAAAAAAACAACGTAAAAAATCATTCTAAAACTAAACTGCTGTCAAATTTAAAGCTCCAATTAAAATCTCAGTATGCGTGGTCAACACAACATCAATCTGACTTTAATAATGTAGGTACTACGTCGCAATTCGGCGACGACCGGTCGCTACACGGCGTTGCATGATTGAGCCATCTACGAGCTACGAGCGCTACACGCGTAGGCCCGCGTAGCTGCTACGAGATTCAGTTTATAGAATGATCTTGTATTACGTGTATTCGTCATGCTATACACTTAAGGTTCATAATAGGACAATTCGTGAAGTTGGCATTTAGAGGGTTGCTGAATGTTTGTCGATAGAGGTCCAATCGGTTGGAACGGAAAATCTATAATAGTACATTTTAGTACTATATAGTGGCAAAGCAAAACTACTAAGAAATTAAAGCAGGTAGGTGTACAGGCAAGCCAACTGTCGCTAATTTGCTCCAAACGTTGGTAGAACAACATCCTTTGTTAAACAAAATGTTAAGTTTCTGAGAATTGGCCTGTCTAAGGTCAACGGAAAAAGGCGGGCGGATATGTCCTTATATAATGATTCTTTATGACTTCAGAGCAAACCTCACAATTGGAAATAGATCTTCGTTACAAGACAGCACTATATTATATTTCTGGTTAGAAAAGTAATACAACAAAAATTTAATAAAACATCCATCTAGAAAGTTTACTGCTGGTCACAGACACATAGCCTTCTCCCTTCGACAATACCGAAATAATTTGGTATATAACAAAAGCTAGTGTAAACTTTAATTAGAGATGAGCCGATGTTATCGACATCCTGGCGCTCCCGCATCGGCCTGATTGCTGCGGCGCTGTGCGCGCGGACGCGAAGCGCGGCCTAAAAGTGAATTAGGAGGAAGTCAGGTGGACCGCTCGCACCTGCCAGACACCGAGACAATAGAACGCCCCTATCGATATCAGGGCACCTCTATTATTTATTGATTTGATTCATTTGTGTTGGGGAGGTAGAGAGGTTAGTTCTCACTGTGAAGTTATACTTTTAAGTTTTGTCTTCTTTGTTAGTTAATGTGTTGTCTTCTATTATAAAAGTAAAATAGTGACATCCAATGACCACTCATTGAATTTGATAGACAAATTCTTCTTGGACTCTTTATTGCCAAACTAACACAATAATTATTCTTAATCCTAGAATATGGTGCCACCCAAACTAGGCAAACGCCTGTAGGATAGGGTGCTTGTTTTAATATTGAAAAGTAACCACTGAGTTTCTTGTCAGCCTTTTTCAGTTAGTGCTTTGTTGATTTACATTAATAATAGTACTGTATTTTGGTTATTTAGACTTTAGTGCAATGTTTAGCACTAATCGATAACAAAAGCTATAACCACATCCATTGCGACTTTTAATCATCTTTCATACTCATGAAACCCAGCTTACAATGACATATTCTCGCATATACGTGACTAATCCGTCTTCAAAATTACATAACGTACATATCGAAACTGTCCTCAAAACCACATGTATACCGACTGTGTCACGGGTCCGGGTGCGACCGACAAAGCGCAGCTAATCAGACGCATTTGTTCGGCAATCCTGCACCCCTCTCTCCCCCTGCACCACCCCACCGACACGCAGATAATTAACAGGACACGGTATTGGCAAGGTGGATGCTCGTGTGTCTCCGGATTCGGTCGTGGAGATTCGTTAGGTAAAAGGTGTCTAGTATTTTTAAACTTAGAAGTTGACTGTTCTGTCCGAACAAAAGCGTTCATGTTACCGAAATAGCAAGCTCTCACAGGGTTGTGCAACGGCACTATGTTACAGACATCGTTGAGACTAGAGATGTTTCTTAAGTCGATTGGATCGAGACGTCGCTGAGGCTAATCGATTGGCAAGTTTAAATAGCAAGTTGGTTTTAATAGACTTTTTAATTCACAGATAATTTACATACTTAGACTAGTATTGTATTTTTTAAATTGTTACATTATTCATCATATTTTACATTGCATCTAAAAACTACATAATTGACGATGATTTTCAGGTTGACTGGAGCTATTATATTTACATCAATTTTACATCAACGTCTACCCTTTGTAATCATTAATTATATAAGCAACTGGCGATATAAAAATAATAATACTACAAAATGTAAAACGACAAGTCCGCTGAGTTTCTTGCCGGATCTTCTCAGTTTGAGATCGCTGTCCAATCCGGTTGTAGATATAAGAAAAAATACAATTTGAAAGTGCCCCCGTAGGCCTAAACAAAATAAACGGTTTGACTTTGGCTTTCGATTGAACAAAAAGTCTTAGGACATTTTTCAACTAATATTTTTACTTGAATATCGATTTCAACTTGTAACAATCGAATAGTCGTTTCAAAAACGTCATCACATCTCTAAAACATCGCCCCCAAGTAAATCAGTAGTATTATTTACGAAGTGGGGCGCACGAGACGCATCATAAAATTCACAATAAATAATTCAGAGGTACCATTACGCTGGGCCGGCACCGTATTCCGAGGAGGAAAACTACGCCTTTAAATATTTAAACGTACAAGTTATACGTATTGCAATTTTCATTAATGAATAATGAGCGCAGGTGGGGATAGAGCGTGGAGCCGTAGCGGCAATATGACCGACTAATTTGTTCACGACCATTTAAATCGATCTAGTATTTTTAAGGGCGATGACAGTGATTAAAAATATTCCATGAAACTAAATTGATGAGACACACCTGTTACTCTTATCCGTGTACCAGGTGCAATACTTGTTACACAGATGAAATGGCTTATACGAGTACATACTTGTTTTAATATTGTACTGAGCGTAGAAATAACATATTCTGAATACTTATTCTAAACTCGCCAAACTGATAACCAACTGATGGGTACCTTCTTACAATGGATTGTGGGCGATCCCAGTGTCACCCAGACCTGGGCAAATTATGTAAAGCCCATTTTTGAAATTAGCCCTAGCGAGAATCGACCTCGTAAGCACCATGTGCAGTGAGCCAAGTGGTCTACGCTCAAACCACTGCGCTAAGTGGTCGTCAAGTTGAATCCGTATAAGATTTACTTATTATAACGTTTGATTTCGTTTTGTAACTTATTTTTGGACGAACAATCTGAGAAAGAGTTAGGCAAGCCAGGTAGCCCCGCACTTGAAGTGTAGGTTTCTTTCATACTTAAAAGGTCACGCTTACTGCCTACATTATGTTTATTTTTACTTTCGTTTCAACATCAAAAATTGTTATGAAAAGGTAAGAAGATGATTGCGAATTTTGTATTATTAAGACAACTCACACTAGCTCAACGTCGGGGTCAATTGAACGCATCTCCTTCGGAAGATAAGAGCCCAGCAGGGGTCATATATTATTACTATACTACTCTCAAAACCAATCCATCACCCAGAAGACGTCCATCGTTGGACGTAACCTGGCAACCACTTCCATAGATCGGTTTATTCCGACTAACTCGACTTTTTGCGGTACGTGTAATGTCATCTGCCCACCCTCTCTCCTTCTTCTGTCTTTTTCTCATAGTCCGGCTCCTAATTACTGTCCTACAACCTTTCTGCCCCACATCTTTGAACACAGTTTGGCTCTTGTTGGTAGAGCTTTTTTGAGTCATCTCAATTTCCTTCTAGGTAACCACATTTACTATTTTATCTTGTTGAAATAGCTTATCCTGGAGCTTACTCTTCCCCTGTTTCGTTCTATGAACTTTCGATCCTATTGTGTAGTTTCACATAAAAATAGTATTTTCTATTCTATTCTCTAGCTGGCTGGGGCCAAAATTGTTGACCGATCGACTCGCAATACGATCCGAGTCGTTCGAGATGCCAGCAGTTAGGGGCTAACCCCGCGGTCTCCACAACACTTCTTGTAATATTTTGCTTCATTCTCCACCACAACATTCGAACGTCTTTTGTCTCTGCGCTGCCCCACATGGTGCAAACATATTTACATTATTTCCGTCAATAAAGCCTACTTTCGTATAAGCTTGTTGATCGGAAGGGGTGCTCATGCGGTCGGCGTCCATGTTGCATGAAAGGCGTCGACGAACGCCGCAGTACCGACTAGTTGTATTTATTGCATTGTGCAACAACGCCCGGGACTCGTTTCTAACACACCTGAATAGTGGATTCTCCCGTTAATAATGCTACATTAGATATACCTATTAAGTATTTCGAAATCACTAATCAAATGAAACTGAAATTATCTTTAGCTCAGTCTTCAAAAAGTACACGTCACAGCAGTCCTAGAATTGTAATAACGAGTATGTTAGTTACATTTTCGTCCCATTTACATCGAAGTAAATTTGGTATGGTAAGAATAAGAAAATAATAGGTTGCTAAGGATGTAAGGCCGGCTTATGGGTGCTACTTTGAGCAACGATAATCGATATATCGTGATATTTGTAGTGTCGAATCCTACTCTATATTTCATCTCTTTGTCGTTGTATCGATTACTGAACGAACGATAGATACAAAATTATTGTTAGTTTAGACGATATACCGCGGCATAAAATATGGAATTTAAAGTAGGATTCGACACAAAAAATATAACGATATATCGATTATATTTGCTAAGGGTAGTACCCAGGGGTACTGGGCTTGGGCCGAAAGTATCGAACACATTCAAACCTATCGCAATTGGAATCAAAAGCGATTCACATTGTATTCATTATTTACCCCACAGTAAATTCACAATTCACTCAACTAAGACCCTTTTAACAAACGCGGTCGTCATTCGTTATCGGGTTGTCGATAGCTCAAACTTTACACAGAGACTTACAAAGGGAACTTCGCATAGACGCCATAACGACAACAATGAGATAGCTGATGTCCAGACCAGATGACATGGGTATTGTGAGTCGACATTTACGCCTGTTTCGCATGAGTTTAGACGGTTTATAAGTCAAAATGTGAAGCGTACGAGGGGTCTAATCTGATGTACGCATCGGGATTGCGCCGCGAAACATCGGCTGTGAATACTATATTTTGCCGACAACCAATGTGACGTATAATAGTGGTTTAAATATGTTTATTATTCAAGAAATGTGGGGCGCTCGATGGAGCTCTATAGTTATAGTTATGAGGGTGAAATTAGCCGGGGAGAATTTAATGTTACTATCAACGATATTTTTAATAGACTAGACTTTAGAGTCTAAACACGTGTTTCTCTATATTTCATATCGCAGCTGTGATACGTACGATATGCATGAACTATTCTAAATCAAAATTGTATCTACAAGTAATTATCACTCTTATATTTACAGGATTAAGCCGATGGTGTTTTTATTCCGTAGCGTAAGAATATAATCTCCCATTACACGGGGCACTTTCCTATTGTCATTCGGCCCATAGACCACCACGTTTACTCAGTGCGGGTTGGCGAACTTGACACGTCTTTCAAAAGTCGTACAGATTTCCGGAAGTCCTTCACCGTTCAGAACCCACGTATTTATTAGTTAGGTCGGTGCCTACGTGTGCCGATCGAACTTCCAAACAAACACAAACTCTCTTCCCTTTTTAAACCTCCTTATGAAATGAATTCTCCAAAATCCTTTCTTAGTTATGTTTATACTTACACCAATCAATTTTATTTACTATACCAAGATTAATTGAATATTCATTTGACTTATACATAACCTTCCTCTTGGCTTTACCTTAGTCGGGTAATAATGTATAATTTTATGGACACAACTTATATAGGACCTATTACAAATTCTAAGACAACTATCACTTTTCAAATGGTAGGGAGAGTTTCTCTCAGCCAGTGCGTTCGAAATTAATTAAGTAGAAGAATACCTACCAACATACCTACCCTTCAAAGTTAACGAGACAGAACCCAATATACCGCACAAGTACATACATCACCTCAGGTGCCCGCACTGCGCGCACAGCGGGCGCCTAGTCAAATAGCAAGCACAATGCATCGAAACCATTCAGGCGTCATCACGGACGTTCTAATTTTACGTGCACCTGTGTGTCTGTCTGTACGAACATATCACGGAACACTGGAGCCATCTATTGGCTCTTGATTAGATCTGAACGCGTTTTAGTTTACCTTCAAACATTGCGCCGGTACACGCGTTCGAAGTCGCGATTGGCCGTGTTTTGAAATAGGAGGAGATAAGTAGGACCTACCTAATTTCATCTTATATGTTGTTTTCTTTTAATTATTGGCCTGCTGTTCATAATAAGTTTCTAAAAATTTTGTGAATTTGTGAACATCCTGAGGTAGCGGGAATCCGAGGGATGCGGGCAGCGCAGGACCGGTCATTGTGGTGAACCTTTGGGAGGCCTATGTCCAGCAGTGGACGTCTTTCGGTTGAGATGATGATGATGATATTGTTATGTTATAATAATGTTTTATAATAAGTCACTCAGGTACTGTGCGCCAAGAGTTCCATTGACGTCACTGACGTCACGTTTCTAGACAAAATCTCGATTCGTCACAAATTGTCGCCTCTTGAATGGATTTCCACTGATCCTACTGATGTTATATTATTGATCTGGCAGTAATGAATGAATACGGGGGCACTTACACATTTTAATTTTATCATATTTTTTTTAGATTGATTAGAGTCGGAAAGAGACTCAGCGGGCTTGTTGTTAACATATATATATTTTTTTAAAACGCCAGTTGCTTATAATTAATACAGATCACAGAGCCTCACAGCCTCCTATATTGTATCTACAATCGGCATATCAAAATGGTGCAGGGTAAACACGTCTGCGCACCAGCGAGGCACGCATCTGAATTGCAAAATGTTCTCTCTTAGTGTTTGCCTGGGCCGCATACAATTCGTCGCTTCGCTGAGATGACTGTTTGGCAATCGTGGAGGCCTTCGGATGATAATTATTTGTTCATGTTCCTATTGGTGCCAGAGTCTCTAGGTGATAGTCGCGTGACGTTAGTTTATCTATACAAATAAATGAAATTTAAGTGTCTATAATATCAAGTTAATAGCTTTTTACGGCTGGACTGATTTTGAAAGGACTTTTGATAGCAGACAGCTGATGTGATAAAGAGTAACTAAGGCCACTTTTATTTTATCGAAGTATCAAGCGCCCGGAGCCGCTAGCAACAATTGCAATTTTGACAATACAAAGGAGGCGTTGTATCCTTCATTAAAAGTTACAATAAAACTGTTTCTATTATCTCCATAATATGTCGCAAATAGTCACAATAGTTTTGACTTGTATAATTCTTAAGATATTAGGCGAAGTCAGATGTAGACGCTCCCGAACCTTTTTTCGATTTGTTTTGGCTAAAACTCTTATCGTAAATAATATCTTTTTTACTTACTCTACCGTTCAGTATACTTTTCATCCTGGAAAATGTGCATTATTATGGGATGATCTAAAAACAGAATCGACATAAACAGAGTAACGGACACAGCTAGTTCAGACGTAGAGTAACGAAGTACCGCGGTACTTAATGCCGCTCTACCATCGCTCTATAGCTGCATAAATCTATGTTATAATTACAGTGACCGCCAATACCGCCCATATCAGCATCAATAGAGGGGCGGGTGTGAGCTGATCACGTCCACAGCGGTCGTATTCAATAGAGATCATGGATTATAACTATCAATAGGTGCTAATGCGTCAATACGGATGCAGCTTTTGCTTTCTTTACCTTATACCAAGTCGGTAAAGTTCGTAATAACTTTTTTATATTTATAAAAAAATATAAAGTTTTTTTAAATTTTTTAACAAGTGTTCCAGAACTTCGACAGCGTATATTATTTTGTAAATGGATACATCAGCGCCACCTATCGGGTCTGACTAATAGTTAACAACCATATAGTTTTATTTTTGAGTTCCGAACTCTATTGTGCTATCAGATTTTAAATTTCTTTAGCATCTCCAACGCGCACATAGCAAGAATTTTCAGCCGGAAATTTGATTTATTGCATCAACTTCGTACCTGCATTTTGACACTCAAGCTTAAGTTCCAAATTCTTTTACAAATCTGTCTAGTTTTATATATTTTCCCTGACGCGACGTGGTGTACAGGCTAAGTGATCAGACGTGGTTCAGCCTTTGACAGGACTGCCGAACCTGATTATGAGTTGATAGAGAACTGGAACACTCACGCGCTATGTATAAATTGGGTATACTTGGATGCGGTGCTTTTTAGGTATTTTATCATATTCCATTTTAGGTTTTATTCTGCATAGCTAGGTGAGAAAGAAACGAGTAAGTTTTGTTTAATTAGTACGAGTAGTATTGTTTGGTATATGGTGATTTTCTACTACATGACCTACTCCTTAGTAGTAGTAAATCATCAGTAGATTGCGGTAATTTTAGTCTACAAAAAAATTGGTAGTCTTTGAAGGGTGCTTGATGGGTTTAACAATTTTTGTATTCTCAAAAGTTGATTAAAGTATGCCTACTTTAATCATCAGTATGCATACTGTTATGTTAAAAATTCATTTTAAAACGGGAATAAAATAAGTATCATTAATTGCATTATTCCAAAATGAATCAAGTAGTAGTATACGCAAATTAAACCGATGCACAAGCATCGGGCTATTCAAGTTAACCTGTGTATGAAGCGTACATAAATATAACCGTCCCGGTAATTCGTAGCTCCGGGCCGGCGGCGCTAGTGCGCTTGCGTTAACAAATCAAGTTTGCTGCCCGTATCCCTTGATAATTTGTTCTAATTGAAATTCAAGTCATTGACATGGCCATCGCTCGTAATCGAATTTCTAGAAGCAGTCTGTTTCTGACTGTACCTGGGAATAAGTGGGTAGGTTGAGAGACGCGTTGGACATGTGAACGAGGAATATAGAGCGTTTATGTTTTGGTTAAAGTACACTTTCTCGTATCTCTGATATATTTAGTACTAGCTGTGCCCGCGACTTCGTCCGAGTGTAATTTAACTGAATAAAAATTTCGGGATTATTCATCCCCTATTTCATCCCCTTGGGGGTAGAATTAATCAAAATCCTTTTGTAGCGGATGCCCACATCATAACATCTACTTGCGTGCCAAATTCCAGCCCTAACCGTCCAGTGGCTTGGGCTGTGCGTTGATAGATCACTATGTCAGTCAGTCAGTCACCTTTGAGTTATATATATTTAGATGTTCGAGCATAATGCAAAAACTACTGATCGGAATTGAATGGGATTTTCACAATTTGATAGTGCAAGTTGCATTTACAAGATATGGCTCATTATAATCAAGCTATAACTATTGAGTGTCGAGTTGCAGGATAAAATATCCGCGCGAGCAGAACCGCGGTCAACAAATAGTAGTAGAATGCATGACACAATCTCTAGAACTATTAAGTCTAGGAATATGAAATTTGGCACGTACAATCCGCGTCAAAAGTAATTCATAAACATAATATACGTTTCAATTCTCATGATTACTGCTATTATCTCATTAAATGCATACTGACTATATTATTATTATTGCTTAATGCTCACAGCCGCGAGCAATGTTACTAACACAGAACATTGCAAATAATAAATAAAGAAGCTGCCTATTAATTATATTTATGTTATTACGTATGCGAATGTTATGATTGAAATCAATAAATAGTTTTTCAATTCCACCAGTAATGTTCGATAAAAAAATGTTGTCAAAATGGCATCACCAATCAAAAAGCCCATCGCGGGGGTTGGGGCCGGCCAGTGCTGCGGTCGCGGGCCGCGGTCGGACGCACCGGCACCAACAACTAACAGGTTGCCAGATTTGCCCACTATTTTTACGTGTCCCGCGCGTAGTGATGGGACACGTCACACCTGTTGTGCGCGGTTACAATTGCGGTTTTTTTTTATTGGGTGTTTTGATATGCTTTTTTTACGGCCAGTAATTGAATTTTTGGACGGCAGACATTGTGTAATTAGCAATTGGACCAAATCAGGATAGACGGATCGAACAGACGAAGATGGTGAGTGAAGACATCGTTCGTAGAGCTAACTGAACTGAAATCGGTGAAACCGGACTAATACTCAAACTGGTATTTTAAGCATAATATGAAGTGTCCCAATCTGAGCAAAGACCATGATGGCATTAAAACTGAAAATAAAAATAAACATAATTTAAAAACATAAAATAAAAAGAAGAAATAATCGACATTTAGCATCATCACTAAAGCCGTACGCACACCGCCGGTGATTCCGAATGATCCGGCGGCATCGCGCACAGAGCGCCCAATTAAACAGTTTTTACGCGGTCGAATAATGTTGACCGTGTTTGGGAAAGCCTATGAACAAACCCCGCGCGAGCCGCGGTACCTTCGCTGCTAATATATATATTGTGTGAACAATGGTTTACAAAAGTCGGTATTATGATTCGTTTAAATGAAAGGATTTATTAGGATAAAAAACTTCATAACATATTTCGTCTTTTTTAGCTTTATTAGTAATTAACTACATCTCGTATACCAACTGGCTTGACCGGGTTCGTGCCACCCTCTCACAAGATCGCCGTAAAGTCGCTATTAGAGCTGCGTTTCGAACGATGCGTGCGAGAGCCGGAATTCCAACCTAATGAGAAAAGAAATTAGTTTTCCACGAATACTTCCAAAACTGTCATAGAGATATTGATCTACAATATTTAGTAGCTCCTCAAGTGCGTAACAAGTGCCAATATCATAACTGGAAAGTCGATTAAAATTTCATTCGCGTAAATTTCCGTCCCGTTTCCAGTTAAAACACCGCCATGATTATACTTGGGTTGATGGATATCAAGGGAATCACCACTACAGCCCGGTGCAAACGAGTTGCTCGTCAATATCGGGCAGCTATCATCAGTCCATCAACATGTCAGTTAAAAACGCTCAAGTGATGAATTAAATCAGCGTAAAAATTTGACTGACCGACGCAAAACAGAGGCGGTAATTAAATTAAAATTTCAACTAGTGTGCACTGAGCCGATTGAATGACAGCGGGACGATAGGAGACGATATTAGTCGTAATAAAAAATAGTGGTGTAATAAGTAGAATTATAGAATTTATAAAACTGTACATGTTATAGCCCTGTGACATAATGGGACAGACGGACGGACGGACGGACTGGTTGATCTTATATAAGGTTTTCCTAGAAACTATAGAACTCTAAAACGAAATTACGTAATAGATAAATGTAAGAAAATATGCGTAGTGTATCAGCGGAGCGTCTGTTTTTGCACGATAAATTAACGAATTTATTGCGATTCGCACCAGTGACCAATTGCGTTAAAACAGTATGATTGTTACCTACGTTTCTAGTGCACTGTCATATAATTATGTTTATGTATAAATGTATTAACATTGCGCATAAGAAAGTGACGTTTTATTGGACTGATTAGATACTTAAATAATCTACGAGCAAATATTTTTTAATCGTCTTTTATATCACAAGAAATCTGTTTTGTCTGCAAACTATTCTTATTATAGCTTGTTTTTCTTTTTTAGTTGAGATGCAAACTTTTGTCATTAATCTAGATGCAGGTGTCTTTGCATTTCTAGAATAGTTGTGTATAAGTAAGTACCTAGTCAATGCTTTTCGTAGTTCATTCCTTGCGCTCTTCACCGATGCTGACAACGGGGTCCTACACGAGAAGATCATTGTGCGATTCACGATCTAAAATAAGTTACTTAATTGATATTATACACTGTGCAAGAGGATAAGGCCTATTTACATTTGAGAAATTATGCGCGTTCGAACTGTTGAGACCCAGTGACACAAGTACCAAAACTGTGGACAAAAATACATTTTTATTTTCCGGTGACACTGATAAATACATTCAAAAAAGAACATGACAAATCGACGTTAATAACACACAAAAACAAACATATTTTTTGCGTACAATAAATGCACAAAGTTTGTATGGAAAACAGGCCGCGGTTTTTCATTCGGACGACACGAAATACGGGAGAATATTTATATAGAAAAAATTCAATAATTCAAAGCTTGTCGTTGTCCGCCGCGGCCGGAATGTGTGGCGGAAGGCTATTGAATTGTAACAGATTGACAAAAAAGGTAATCATATTTTTGTTTGAGCCGCTACAATGATGACTTAAGCTTTTTCGGATCGTTGGCTGTATTAAAATGATGTGGAAGAATATCCCTTATTTTTTATAAATCTAATATTTTTTGACACAACAAAATAATGTATGTTATGTTGCTTGTTAATTAATCCTATCAATAACACTACCAGAGCCAAACAGCACGATTGCATAACATTGGAGCTCAACGGGCATTTAACTGTGCAATTTCTTTGTAACAATATTTATTTAGATACCTTGAAAAATCACCCGTCTACAAACACAGTTTATATAAAATATCGCGTGTAGCGACCCTCACCAAGACAACTCAACCGACGCAATATTAACAAAGAGAGAGAAAAAAATCTCGAAACAATCTAAGAGATTTTATTGTTCCGCGAAATTTATAGCTTACAATAAAACGTAGTATAAATGAATTATTAACTATCGTTATATTAATAATTCATATGTAACATACAACGTTATTGTAACGGAAAAGTTATTTTAAGTTTTTTTTTCACAATGAGGTTATCACGCGCAGTGTGTACAGTCGCACTTACAGTGTTCGTAATTATAATTAAATTTTTAATATATTTTTTTAATTCCAACATTTCTGTCTTTGAAGTTTGAAGGGGTTTTTTGTGGTAGAATGTAGAGTGTAGAATCGATTAGTGTCAAACGTTAATCATAGTTAATATTAGGGTCGCATCAATCACTACGCACGAGCTTTGGCAATAAGTACGCTAAGCGTCTGATGGCAAAATTGTTTTTATTAATTGGCGCAACAGAGGAAAATGATCTGCAATTATAGAATTTAAGATTGAAATGATAAAATACCGTCTTAGTTAAAACATTACGTTTCTATATATCTTCAATCTATCTATTAATATTATGTGATATAAAAAGGTGAATAAAATTATAAACATCAACAAGAATAATTAACGTTATGACGGTGATTGTGTTTATTCTAGATAATTTAATTAGCCATTGAAGCGACGATAATGAGGTTTTCCTGACTAGATAGTGTATATGGATTAATGTTTTAATAAATAATTTGATACCCATTTAGATTGTCGCGACCAAATAATTTAGATATTATTACGCTTATAAAAATAACATTTAATGTATGCCTAAAATATTAACAATAAACAACAGATTGAGATGATGATAAACGATTATTCCAATAAAATATTGGAGTATATTGTATTAGAGTATATTGTAGCTGACTATACCCAGTGGCAATTATCCAGTAAGATGCGTAACTAACTGGCATTTGTAAATGTTAATTTGTTACTTACGACTCTATTTCAACGCACTATCCTCATAAAATTGCAAATAGTGCACAATTTAACATTTCGTTACGACAGACAAAAAATAGAGGCTTGATTTTCGAAAATAACATAATATTTATGAGAATATTTATACACTTAGTTTTCTATCAGTCATCTGTGATGTATAAATATATATTTATTTGTCTATACGTTAGAGGGAGAGGTAACAACAGATAGATAGAGTCGCTTGTATAATGAGTGGAATCGAAGCTTATAATGAGACTGTTTGTTGAGACTGTTGCGTTACGGCTAGCATTACACTGTGACAGCTTGAATTAGTAGCTACACGACAAGCATTGTCGAGGCGTTGACCCGGGTTACCTTTGCTGACCACTTAAAATAAACAATAGAAAACTTTTTAATCTTTATCTAGACCGTTTGTTCTATAAGCAAAAATGTGGCTGATGTGTTATTTTATATTATATAATTTTAGCATGAGCAGTTTCATATCAATATTCAATCCTTCCTATTTAATTTCTTAACAATAATGTAATCAAGTGTTTGAATGAACACAAAATGTGTTAGTTATTCATTATTTCATTGAACCGTACAATCAAATTAAAAGCAAAAACTAGTAGGTACATGTACACTTAGCTTTTAAAATCCACGTAGCATGGGTACTTATACTTCATATATATCAAGGAATCGAAATATAAAACTATGTAACCATCAAATAATTAACAGGTACATATTTCAAACATTTCTGGAGTATTAGCACGCTTCGTGGATATTCAAATCAGGGCTATATTTTTGAGTTTGACTGTCCAACATAATTATATTCAACACTAACAGATAAATAAATGGAAACATCACTCTCGTCCGCATTTTAAAAATGTATCTAGCCTGCATCGTCTCCCTGGCAAAATATTTACGAACCGGCCAAAGTCCAACGTGCATTAGCGCCACAAAAAATATGACAGCCGTATATTCTGACTATCCTGTAGTGTCCATTAGACATAGATCGAAGTTCAGACGCGCTCAGAAGGTGAGCCAAAAATGCTCGCAGCGTAGGCACCGTCCGGCGAATAAAAACACCAAATGTACGACACCGGTATTGATTTAACCGGCACGTGGGGCGAAGCGGCGGGGGTGAAACAAAAAATAAAATTAAAAAATATGCATAATAAAAATTTGGTCGATAACGATGGGCCCCGCGACTCGGGCGGACGCGGCTAACGCGAGGGTGGAGATCGATTATTTTTGAAATTACACCTACCTATAGCGTCGTGGTGCAAGTTTTATGCTTCTGTATTTGTATGCAGTTGTTCGGCGTGGTGTTGGGGAGCACGGCGACGCTCTGGGACGTGTAAATGCTTAGTACAAAATACTTTTGAACTTATTTTTGATGAAGAGCTTTCTCAAAAGTGTATTCAGTAAGACTTTCCCAGTGACTTTCCTTTTACCACGTACTAAAGATAAATATATAAATAACCTATGTGCGATGGGTTTTTTAATTGTAGTACAATAAGAATACGTATAATATAATACTTTACAGCACGTATTTGACTCGTGTTCATAGACATAGGTACGTTTAACGTGATTTTCCGAAGTCCTTTGATGTAGGTACTGCATTGAATAGAATGTATTCTGCGATTTTCTGTAAAGCCGTTTCGTCTAGACTAGTGGAATTCAGGCGAGTCTATGAATCTGGGATCTCACAATAGGAACCCAGACATATTTCTCAAAGTTAAGGAATAACAAAATATTACATGTTAAAAATTCCAAGACAGGCGCAATTCTGGTAGTATTCTACTAACTAATTACATTATTATAGTCATGTCATGTATGAGTAAAATAACAATATTTGTAAGTTCTATCGAATTGAGTTTAATATTCTGTTCGACAACATAATTAGTAGGTACTTAGCTACCTATAAAATTTATTGAATTATTTTGTGACGTCACTCCGAGAACATTCGCGATGTTGCAAGTGGCTAATTAACTCTACTTCGGCATTACGTCAAAAGCTTTATCTCGTTCCTACTGTTCAACGTATCGTAGTCGAGATCAATTTCCTCGCTTCTTTAGTGTAACGGACAAGACGTCATATAATACCTATGCGCTCACTACCGCGGATTTGAATTGTGACAAATGCAGTGCATACGGCACGCGCAAGCCACATGCCGTATCCGGAAGCGCGCGTTACGCCATAATGGTCGGACGCCTTTATTTTCAAGTATTAAATAAGTGCTCTAATGGAAGCATCCGCGAGTCGTTCCTGTTGCCGGACAAATTGGCGCTTGATGCGATCAAACAGAATTGAAGAAAACGCTCCGTTCTGTCAAGGACAATTCTCAGTTTTGTGACAATTGACGAGTTCTACATGCAGTTAGTTGTTAGCTTTATGTACGTGCGTAGAGGGGAACATGTTAAATACCTTAGATTATAAAACAATAGATTACATACTTATATTAATACTAGCTGTGCCCGCGACTTAGTCCGCGTAGTATATAACTTAGCAAAAATTTCAGGATTATCGGGATAAAAAGTATCCTATGTGATAATCGGTCATAAACTATCTGTGTTCCAAATTTCATCCAAATCCGTTCAGTAGTTTTTGTCTGAAGGAGTAACAAACATCCACACTCACAAACTTTCGCATTTATAATATTAGTCGGATTTTATTAGGGAGGTACGTTTTTAGATGTCGTTGAATTAAATGGGCATTTATGTTCCACATTATATAAGACATTTATCAACACTTGTAATATGTGACTGCATCAGTGAGACCTCGCCTTAACCCGCTCGCGCGTAATGTCACAGTAGTAAGGTCATATACTAGCGCACGCGACAAAGCGCATTCGCCGCGCGTGTGGCGCCGTCCTAATCGAACGTGATTAACAAGCGATTCGCGCGAATTTTGGTCGTTCGATCCCGCGATCTAACATACAAGTGTCCGATAGATGTCTAAATGCACGGGATTAGTTCGCGTGGATGTAAATGAAAATAAATAAACGCGCTTGCGATTATAGCGTTATCCATTAGGACAACACCTCGCTTCAATTAGTCGTTGCATGTCAATTCAGACATGACTGTTTTCTTATATTTACGCGAATACTACATACACATTGAAATAAAACTATTTTTACTTCTAACACCTCAGTCACCCCGTGACCACGGTTGCTGTAAAGCAACCGAAACGTCGGGAACATAAAAAAGTAAATAAACGCGATATAATCCGTAAAAATAGTTTTATTTCAATCAGACATGACTGATTAATTGGTTTTTTTGACAAAGTCGGCTCATCAAGCTTACGACTCGCCTGATGTTAAGCAGTTACCGCAGCCTACAGACGCCTGCAAAATAAATACCAAAGCCATTTCTCGCACGTTGCCCAACTGAAGGGTAGTGGGACAGAGGGAGTGAGGGGATGGAAGGTTGGGCTCTCTCACTCGTCGTTCGAAACGCAGCTATAATCTTACGATTTTTGTGACAGTTAACTATTTTCTATGGTACAGACTATCAGTATTATCACAAGTAGCTAGGTATCACACGTATTGATAACGTATCCCGAAAAGAACTTGTAGGTACTACAACTGGCGATAAAAAAAAAATGACATGTAAAAAGACAAGCCCGCTGAGTTTCTTGCCGGATCTTCTCAGCCGAGGTCGCGTTCCGATCCGGTTGTAGATATAAGGAAAAAAAAAGTAAATTGTAAAATTGTTAGTGCCCCCGTAGGCCTAAACAAAATAAATGATTTGAATTTGAATTGACCTATTATCGCGATCTAATGAAACTTATAAGATAATAACATTACCTCATGTCTACAGAAACTAGAGAAACGTATAATCGTTAAACGCAAATCGCCTGCATCAGAACTACACCTTAAGCGTAACAAGCGCTGTCACATAAACAATTCAGAAATATACAATCCGTACGAATGATTCCCTTACATATTGTTCCAGGACAGCGCTGCAATTGATCGCGGGCGAATTAATCGAACATTCATGATTATGATACACCCAGGGCGATATTTTGTAAAACTAATACATTTATTACTCACTTTAATACTATTTATTCAACTTAAGGCTAAAGCGCCCATCTAGCCCGCGAAGTTCAAATTTTCTGAGGTTTTTTAGAATTTTTTCATAATCTGACAATTATAAAAGGCACATTTTGTAATTCGCGACAAAGACCGTGTGCAGTGCATTTATTAATATATCCAACTTACTCTAAAACATTTCAAGAACGACAGCTATCCAGATAATCTGGCAGTTTTTGTATATTTAGTGATTAACTAGTATCATATCCACCATGATAATATTTAGAGTAAAATAAATGTATTAATAAACGCACTGCATACTGTGTTTGTCGCAAATGACAAAATGTTCTCTTAAATGTTTTCAGATTTTGGATAAACTATAAAAATGCTCGAAAATTATGAATTTCGCGGGCTAGAAAGGCGCCTTCACCTTAACTTGTAGCCTGTAGGGTGATAGGGCGCTGCTTGCGAGGATTAGTCCACTCACTTTCCTCTTAACAACATTGTCGTTAAATCCTATTCCTTTATTTAGCATGGAAGGCGTCACACCAAAGCAATTATCTTCTTATCCACCTCTGTTTTATTAATTATTATTTTGGTTTGTAAACGTTTAAACTGATGTAAAGTATGAGAAGGTATGCACACCCCACTAAACTAGCTTTCTCATATTATTTTAATACCTAAATCTGAATGGCGTTGCCTGCTCATATTCTGTTGCTGTTCCTGAGAATGTACACCATCTTTTATTCATTGAAAAGAGTAACCATTGAGTTTCTTGCTGGATCTTCTCAGTGGAAGCAGCATTCCGAACCGGTGGTAGATTCTGACAATTCATAAATGCTTTGTTGGCTTATATGAATAAAAACAATTTTGAGTTTGAGTTGAGTTTGATAAACGCAGTCCAAAGTGGTTTAGTGTTTTATCGGCCCCTAGTATTTATTTATCGGTTGCTGTTTTCTGTTGCAACTTTGAAGGTATCCCAGTGCGTCAAGGGCCTAATGCCAACATAACAATCCATAATTTGCCCATTAGATATAATCATACAAAGGCCATTCTTTACCCGTGAATAAATTATTGTCTCATTAGATTCAACTATGGAAGGAAATTGACATAATTTTTAACCGACTTCAAATAGGGCGGTACTCCATTCGGGGCGTATGTTACTCCATTCTAGTGAATAAAGAAGATCTATGCATGAATCTCTGTACTACGCGAAATTGTTTTTTCAATATGATATTATACGTCCTTATTCACCCAAATTAAGGTCTATTTTACAATACTTCTGTAGACAGGAGAGCCGAGAGAGATAGCTCTGCTGGGAATGTGTACCTCTCACTTGATGTTGCCATGTCTAAATATCATCCACCCCCCGTGAACGTCCTAGCAGAAAGGGACACACTCCTACCAGAAGCGTCTCAGGGATCGTTTCCTTAAAAAAAATGCGCTATTCAGATGATCTAAGCTCTTCCATGATATATCAAAGCCTTATAATATTGCGTTAAAAAAAAAAAAACAATAAGTTCAAACATCTCAAAAGATGAATGGTGGCATACAAACGTTCTACTTTTCCCGTTAATTAGCATGGCGAAATAATGAACTATTCCAAAATAATTAGTTTCTACCGTGTATTAAGTGGTGTTGCAACCATAGGAACTTCAAACAGCTATACTAAGTTGTTACGCTTTAGAAATGAATGGCTACATCAAGTTAGTATATTTTGTGTGAATCGGCTTACGTACGATGTTAAGTATATCAGAAGCCCCTACAGCATCTCTGTCTAAAACTGATCTTAGCCTTGCATTTCTGCCAAGACCACGACAGACCCGGTTACACTTGAGCGAAAACAAGATTGATTCTGCAAGACCATGAGTCTTAGAACCCCATTTTTGTTCAACATTATGTAATACTAAATATGGCAGAAATAGGGACTTAAATACTCGTCCAGACTCCCGTCATTTAAATTCCATTATGACAAACACAACAGCACGCTCAAATGATTCGCATATCTAATCCAGCTGCACAGTGTAAACAACGGGAGCAATTGACCCAAAAACCACCCTACGCAGAAACTCATTAAAAACGGGACCATATGATCGTGTGAACGCATCCCAATCGATAATGCGAACTAACCCTAAGCCGCTCAGCTGTTGCAGCGCGCAGCGAGCCTCTCGCCGCCTGCGCACACTGCTCAAACGCGCGCACTGCGCAACACGGCCGACAACCCTACCAATGCTTAACATTAATTCCGAACCCCACGCGCTGTACATTCCCACCCATTGTTATTACACTGAGTGGGACACCGCTATACGAGTATTTTACCGGGCACGCATATAAATAAATAATAATTAAAAATATCGCCAGAAGAACACACCAACTGTATTGTCCCAACCAACCAACTATGGGCACCGTACAATGGACTGGGAGTGATCCCAGTGACACCCAGACCAGAGCAAATTACCAAAGGCCATTTCCGAAATTTACCCTGACGGGAATCGAACCCGCAACCATCCGGTGTAGTGAGCCGAGCGGCCTACGCTCGAACCAATGCGCCAAGCGGTCGTTACATTTTGTCGTCATATTTTGTTTTTATTTTCTAAAAAAATAACAACCTAATCACCGTTAAACATCCTTCAAAAGGCTTATTCCCAAAATACTCCACAAAAAGTTCCCAAACTACTCCATGAGAAAAAATATATTTTTAATATATTTTAAATTAAGTTTCATTCTACTCCATGGTGATATTAAGATATTCCCAAAGTACTCCACCCAATTTTAATCAAATAGCTAATTTAAACAAGTACAAGGGTTTATACTACATTTTACTATAAAAGGATAGCTTACGTACAGTCAGGCTCAAAAGCTTTACAAATATATTTTTAAATATTTAGAAAATTAAAAATAAAATACTAATGTAATTCAACAATCAACAATTAAAAATATTCTAAAATCAACTGACATCATTAAATAGGCTCTGGATTCAGAAGTCTGAAAAAATATCAAAAACAATGGTATCTGGCAATTAAGTCTAACATTAAATATAAAAGAATCTAACAATAATCATTTTAAAATTAACTTAACATGATAAAAAATACTTATAAATCTAAAATTCACAGTCATTTTTAAAGTTATTAAATTAAGTTACAAAATAAGGTAAATTTGTGGTATATTATAAAAAATATGGAAACAGACTTAAAACTATTTGAGACATTTATGTCTCAAATAAATTTGAATAAAATATAGATTAACTCAAATTTTAAATAATTTGGTAATTTGTAATAATGATTGTAGCAATGTTATTTTTTCTAATTTTAACTGTTTTACAATTAAAGACAGTTTCAGGTCCCTGTTTATGGATTGTCTACTTCTATTTATTTTGGGACTGCAACGATAACGGTCGAAATATACAGCTTCTTCTTTAATTGTTTCTATGAACTTAAGCAACCGTGGTTTTTTAGTAATAATATTATTTAATCTTTTGTGCCACGATTCCGCCAAGTTTGTGGTTCTATGACGTTGTCCTTCACAATTCCATAGATCGACACTGACCTAAGATTCATATATAAACTACTGTATTCTCAACTAATCACTCTTACGTGGTGTTTATAAAACAATACATATTATATTAAATTAATAATAGTCACTTTTTCCGGTCAAAAAATGAAATTCTGGGTTCCCGGCACTTGGTCCAGCATCGCCAATATCATCAGCATGGTTCATGTTATCTTTTTGTAGTTGCAACTGTAGTTAACACCAGCGGTTTGGTCTGTGCGTTGATTCCTTTGTATTGATAAGTGAATTTGCGAAAAGTATCAAAATATGTGACATAAATCACCGTATCTTTTGATTGCGTTGACTTAGAAGCCTAATTTTTTTACACCCACAAGGGACCATAGCATTTGATATTTGGTATTAATTTCAACTTGATAACTCTACCCGTTTCTGAGAAAAAAGGTCTTGACAGAGAGACAGACAGACAGACAGACGGACAACAAAGTGATCCTATAAGGGTTCCGGTTTTTCCTTGTAAGGTCCGGAACCCTAAAAAAACTAATCCGCACCCTTAACCGGTTTAAGTATCAATAACGTCGCCGCCACTATCGCACTGTCTCGCTCACACACAACCTGTTTATCACCAGGGGGATGAATAATTATTATATAATAATTATTAAAAAAAACTTTAAAACAGAACGTTTCATAATTTTTGTGACTGATTGTACTGAAACATTTTATAGGTACGTATTTAGATAGAGCAGTTTAAGAATTGATAACGAATAAATCAATGGAGTACTTTGGGAACAATTCCGGATACCTATGGAGCAGAATGGGAATAAAATAATAAGTATTTTTAAATAATCATATTTCCGTGGAGTAACTTGGGAATTAATGTATGAAATTCTTATCTTTTTAGAACAAAAGAATGGAGTACTTTGGGAATAACCCCTTCAAAAACTACTGTACACAATTAGTTCAACCAGATACTATTATTTTTTTCATTTTATGAACGCACAAATTATAATATTTAATCGGATAGCGGTTGTTAACCATTTTCTGATTAGCACTACTTTAATTTTATTGTTTTACCTGGAAGTCAGTGCGAATGTTTTCAAATTCATAATAGGCTATAAAGTTAGCGAGCTAGCACACTGTGCAAAAAGAACATTGTGAAAACAAAAACTAGGAAATTAAAGGTAACTTTGTAGCGTTCGAAATTCGCATTCAGTAACCCGAGAACGAATTTTCTATTTTTTATATATATCAGTCGGCAAGCAATCGTATGATCCGCCTGATATTAAGCAGTTACCGTAGCCTGTAGATTTTTGCCATACCAAATGCATTGCTGGTACGTTGGCGTGGGGCATTTTAGAGGTTGAGCTTCCAGCTCTACTATAAATTTATTCCGACTATTAAGAAAAGTGTCTACTTACATGGTGTTCTGTTTAGAATGTATTATACACTTATGAATGGAATGAAGCTGGATGTGCAGCGAAATTGTAACTTAAATTAAATTCTGGCACAGTTTATCTGCTCAGTGAATCTTAAGTTACACAAATGATTAATCAATTAAATGTCGAATAAATTAAACCACAAAAGGCGAAATTAATAAAACCGCCGTCCATTCAAAACAAATACGTACCTGCTTAAAGGTATAAACGACACGAACGACACCTCAAAAACTAGTAGGTATTGCTTGTGTCTAGTGTCTTAATTATGTCATTTCTATGTTAATCACATTTATATGGGAGGCGCGGTGGAGCCGCGCGGCGGATGAAAAGGTCTCTCTCATTAAATTAGTCCAGTGGTTGGAGCACTATGGATTTACTTAACTTACGCACTGATTGACGTAAGTGTGAAACTCGCTCTCTCAACTACGGTATGAATTGGTGAACATTGCCTGAATACCTTCTATAGAGGCAATAAACACGGCAAGGAGTGGGCTCCTGGGCGAAATATGTTCACAGTGCGGCGCGCGCGGGTTAATTTCGCCCATTCGCCTACTTCAAGTAGCTACTCTCTCTTAATTTTTGTTTAAGATTTCTATCGAAATGGATGTTACACATTATTATTACCTAGTCTCGCTAGTCCATACATCTGTGGTTATTCCTAGAATATCCTCGTCTCAATAGTTTAATTGCAAGCACCCAGATCGTGCCCGAAACTTGCTACATCCATAAAATTAATTCCAAAATTAAATTATAAACGCAAGTTAATGACGATAATTTATATCTAAAAACCAAGATGGCAGACGTATCGAATGACTTTTGATTAATTTAGTTGATTAGCCCTAATTGCTAACAAAACACCAGGTGGGTCAACTTCACTGAAATATACTGTTTCATAGCTGTGTTCGGAAACTTCGAACGCACAAAATTATTGTTATATTAAACGTTTCCTGTTAGCTTAATTAATACTTACTTAGTTCTCAATTTCGCTCGCATATCTTGGAAGGGGTAGGGTGGGCGGGTGTACTATTGTGCACCCACATTTAGCCATCACGGCGACTTAGATCCCAAAGCAATAATGTGTTTGCCTAGGTTTTATTTAAGAAGTACCCGAATGACGAACTCTATTGACCTATTTAACCCCCTTAAGAGTCGAATTTTCCATAAATCTATTTTTGTGCTCAAATATAAGGTATTTTTGTGCAATATTTCATTAAGATATTCTGTTACCTGTATGTAATAAGATACCTATTTACTTTGAGCGCCCATTTGTTTATTTCCTATTATGCTGTTTTTCTTTGTTTGTATACACGGAAAACCGACCCCTCTAACGTTACCTTGGCAACTGGATAGTGGATGATGTAAATAACTATCAACAGGTAAAATTCATTAGCAAAGTATATCCTTTAAACAAGGTGAAACATAATGGGTATACTTTTTTTCAAAACTTAACTTTGTAATTCTAAATCCATCAGCTTTGGAGATAACTTGAAAAACAAAAGGTGTTATAGGAATACAGCTGTTGACCGATTTCACAAGTCTACAAACCTTTAGTACTTCAACTGTCCCACAAAGCCGATAGTTTGAGATTTGCAAAAAAAATAGTATGCCCTTTTTGTTTCACCTAGTGTTGTGTTTCTATTAGACGCAATCTTGTGACTCTACCCATTGAAGCGATAGGAATTTCTTCCGTGGTAGAGCCATGCTTATACGGACCGGCTCAAGCAGGGTAGTATAACCACCTCACAAAGTGTCGGCATTAATTAGTTATTATAGCTGCGTCTCGCACGCTGAGAGATCCGGAAGTGCAATCCTCCCATTCCCCTTCAGGTCGACAACATGCGAACAATGCCTTTAGTATTGCAAGCATCTATTCGCTTGCATTGACATGATAAAATAGAATAATACTTTATTGTAACCACACCAGAGTTCAAAATTGATTGATAGTACATGTCTAAGAATCGATGGCCTTTGCAGCAGAAATGTTACAAAATGACGATAACATACAGGATGACGGCCAGCCAAAAGGTAACTGATGACCTTTAATAAGATCTTAATACTAGGCACAGGTATTCCTCAATGGGTTACATGCCTAAAACACACTGTTATGCAAGACAAAACGAACTACACGATCATCATTATCCTCGCAAATAAATATGTCTATATACATAATATATATAAAAAAATAATTAAACAATCCAATAGTACAAGCGCAAATCTCAGTTTTCTGTCATTCCCACACCGTAATTATACCTAATACACATGTCACGTCAGCCACATGTCTGCCACCCATCCAGAGTTCCACAGCACAAATATAAAAACCATTCTTATATAATTGAGGTACTCGCGTCGAGCGATACATTTATTCAAACGCGGCGACGCTCGCGACAAATTATCGCGCACCGACAAAGAGCCCCCCTCTCGGAGGGGGTGGTGACGTCACGTTAAAAACATTCCCATCGCGCCATTAAAAGGGAGAAATCTAGCACTTTTGTCGCGCTAACCCAAAGCTTTGGTGTTGTCAATGATCCACTAAAGTCGTGTGGAAAATTGAGGGACAATCCAAACCTGTGCGCATAAGATGTGTATGTAGTGAGTAGGTTTTAGCGTACCACGGGCAGACGAGAAAACCATATGATTTATTCAAATAATTTAATATCACGTAGTGTTCTGTCCATAAGCATAAAGGAGGGTTTATTGGTATATGTTGTTTTTGTCTAAAGAATTAGCTTCCAATCGAAGGGTCACCTATAGAGTGAGTCTCGGGTTTAAATTCTCATTGACAACTGAACACCTACTAACCACGGGAGCCTACTCTAGCCTAAGTGGTCCGTTTGCTAAAAGGATGACCTCCTAAAAATAATTTTGAAAGTTTGAGATCACTCTATTGAAAGCTTCTGGAAATAATTATAAAGCTTAACAATATGGCCGAAAAAAATGGTCTGAAGTGGGTAGTAAACATTACAAACAGCACAATTTTGAAATAAGTACTCAAAAGTAGGTTCTATTAGATGGCACAACTAGATTACACGTAAAAGCCAATAAACAATGAACCACAAGTTCATTTTCTTTAAGATCAAAGTACAATAACAACTTACTAATCGTTAAACAACATTTTCAACGGAACCAATTACATAAAGCACGGTGCACACTGCATTTTTTATTCACGCGGCTGAAAGGGCGGTTACACACGACGCCAGTGTGGCAGTTATTAAAAGATACGCGACGTCGCGCACAGATATACATAAGTACAGTCAGACTAGTATAAAATAAAAGCCTCACGCGGTAACCAGTGAATGAGGGTAGGTAATCGCGGCGACAGCGGCTCATCGCCGTATGTAAAAACTTTAAAAGAAATCCTACGTGTTTACAACACGTTTTTTTTTTAAAACAAAACATCCCTTTGAATAGAACTTTAATGTTAATGAAGTAGTATAATTATTTTGAAAGCGTAGCTTAGTAAGCCAGTGGCAGGTTAAGATTGACGCTTAGGAATTAGGTACGGTTTGAAAAACCTAACCCACTATTGGCCATTCGTCACGGAAAAGTGAACGTCAAACGTCATTACATATTTTTTATTGTATTTGCAGAAATGTAAAATGGATTTATAGAGGTTACAGACAGTGCGTAGAGTCGTAGTAGAGACTTCATTACATATTTGGAGGTTTTAAAATTTATTTGATTTTGATTTTGCCACAGTAAAGCAATTCTTGAAGTATGTAGGTATTGTTTTCTTATATTTACGCGAATACTACACATTGAAATAAAACTATTTTTCGGATTTTATCGCGTTTATTAAATTTATGTTCCCGACGTTTCGGCTGCTTTACAGCAGCCATGGTCACGGGGGGACTGAGGTGTTAGACGTCCTAACGTTACTAACTATGACATCAGGACGTCTAACACCTCAGTCCCCCCGTGACCATGGCTGCTGTAAAGCAGCCGAAACGTCGAGAACATAAATTTAATAAACGCGATAAAATCCGAAAAATAGTTTTATTTCAATGTATGTAGGTATTACTAAACTTACCTTCTGTTGCACTCGACGAATCTCTTGTAGAAGCAAAAGCGAACTTACCTGCAAAAGAAAAAGGTAGAATTCGTTATCTTCACTATTAGCCAAAGTTTACATAATCATTCAAACTTCCCATTCAACTCTCAATGCTGTATAATTTAAGTAGGTAAGAAATTTCGTAACAGACATTTTTTGTTTAATATTTCGTTTGCACTTACAGAATAGCCCGCTCGGCTGCTGGAGATGGGCTGGGCTCTATGTAATTAGACCAATTTAAATCTTAATTAATATTAATTGTCCGACGGCGGAACGAATCTGTCGTATAAGGACCGTCGCGGAAAAAACTCTTAATGAACATCTTACATTTTATTTAATTAAAGGCGTAGAACTTTGACGGGAAATTTTAAATTTCAAATTTCGAACGCTTCATCCCAACAGTTGGCGCGACGCCTTTGCAAGTTTGAAGCGTTGTCGAGGGCACACGTCGCGTCAGGCGTCAGTGGGGGTGCCTTAAGACTTTTTCTCTCGACTGTACAGTAAAATAATACGTACTTTTATCATCACCGTGGCCATTGTTGTCGCTTCAATACAATGCGATGCCCTGTTAGTACTCTTAATACGGATGTTAGCATTTATTTTTGTATTAAATTATCTTGTTGCGGCCTTCTATTCTATCGTATTTTACTAGCTTATATAACGGAATAAGAGTTATTATAGAGCAATTACGGGCTCGCAATTAATTGGCTATTTAATATTACAATGAATGAATCCGTTATATATTAGACTAACCAGTTGATTGTTTATGCAATTCGTTCATAAGATTTTAGCGTTAGTAAAAGGCTCCATATTTGTATCCTACATTTAAACTAAAAGTTACCAGGTTAACATTACTGTAAGTAAACCATCTCTACATGGCGATAATATAAACCTCAGCCAACAACCTAAAATTACACGGGGCTAAGTCCTATTATTATTTACATAGTCAACTGAGCACGCAATAAGATGCTGTATCGCTTAACAAAACGAGCAATGGAGGATAACTTGGCGGTATCCGCACTTGACCTCGTCTCCCTCCTCGTTTCCCACCCCCGGCTCTACATACTGTGTTATTATTTTTAATTTACGTCTGTTCATTTAATTTGGATTCATTCTCTGAAATGCACCTGTAGGTTAGGTCGATAAGGGCTGCCAAACGGAGAGAGCGTTGAATAATAAACACTAGATGGAAACCCGGCTTCGCTCGGGTCAAATGTGACTACCCACATATTATAAGAAGTAACCGTTCCAGTATCACAAGCTGCAAAAGTCGGACCCTATAGTATAGATATTCAGTCTATTTACACCAATTAAGAGCACATCGTATTGGACCTAAAATCTTTGCGCCGCAAGCAGGTGTCGTTCATTTTGCGCAAAAACTTGCAGGTTTTAAAGAAGCGGTACATTTTCACCGAGTTATCTGTGCAGATGGCCAATGCCGGAACTAGCGTGGCCACTGCGAACATGTAATTGTTTTTTTTGTCAGTTGTATGAAGACACTAGCGACACCATCACATGAACTGATAAGTTGGTAATACTGCAGGGAAGAGTGAGTTGTGGTTTACATATGATAGCCACTGAAAGCTAGGCGAAGAAGATAGAAAGTGGTTATATAAATTCGCTGTTGTAGTAAATTATCATACGATTGTTTTTCTTTAGCTTCTCTTTCATTAACAAGTAAAAGTTTTCAGCGAATGGGACTTAATCAGTTGTCTGAGGCACTTTCATGACATTAAACGATTCGGGTACTTATACGAAATAAAAACATAAATAAAGTGTATGATAAAACTGATAGCTTCAGTTGGCAGTCAGATATCGAGAGACTAGCAGCTTAAGCGTAAGTAGTCAACCCGACATGCAATCTTCACTATTTCTTTGACAGATAATGTAGCTTATGATCGCAACGCATCGCCTCGCTCCACCTGAACTAAACCCCAACCGTGCACAACGGAGGCCATTAATTATTATAATTAAAAAATGTACGGTGAATAAAATATTGCAGCACAAAATACTGCTTCAAAAGTGGCACAAGTCTGATACGGAGTAATGAGTAGCCGCCGCGAAAATGGACCGAAACGAAACATTGGGAAGGGAAACAGTGGAATTTAGTCGTAAACAGCATTCTAAGCGGGACTAAGTGCGGTGTTAATTATTAGTTTAAGTATTCATAAAAATGTAACGTTCGCCGCCGACCCTCGAGGCGGAAGGAGGCAAAAAGTTTTATTTTAGCTTTATTGGAGCCGCCGCAGCTGGCGGTGCGGCGCGGCGCGGCGGGCAGCAGCCGCGTGCGCGCCGGACGTGCGACGCAAAGTGACGTATGTACTCGTCGTTATATTCACTCAGCGATCTCAAAAAGACAGTACAGATTTAAGTAATATATAATAAAACTAGCTGAGCCCGCGACTTCGTCCGCGTGGAATTTTGATTCTTAGGGGATGTCTACGTCATAGTAGCTTTATGCATGCAAAGTCTCAGCCCGATCGGTTTAAAATTGTCAAAGTTTCATACAAACTTTCATCCCCTATTTTATCCCCTTGGGGGTAGAATTAATCAAAATCCTTTCTTAGCGGATGCCTACGTCATAACATCTACCTGCATGCCAAATTTCAGCCCGATCCGTCCAGTGGTTTGGGCTGTGCGTTGATAGATCACTATGTCAGTCAGTCAGTCAGGCACCTTTGAGTTATATATATTTAAATAAATATGCCAAATATTAACTGCAATAAACCTTTAGTTTTGGAACAATAGTTATTTGTCTTAGAGTCAAACGGATAAGGTGAAACAACATTTGACTAGGGACTCCTGAAAATAGGCCACGATATTCGCAAGTGGGTAGCCACGGTAAGCCTATCAGGGAGTGTGTAATATAATAATAATATTAATAATATAACTCGCAACAGGTCCGCTCGTCTGTCTGTCACAGCGCTGACTGATCGCCATATACGAACCGCGACTTGCGAGGAATATTTTAAATTCGTATTCCAAGAATTGAAATTATAAAGTTACGTTACAACGCAACGAAGCCATTTCCCGTTCTTATTGATGTACAGTTGCCCGCGGAAGTGTGCGAACTCTCGTAAGTAATATAAGTAATTTAATATTGATGTCTACGAATAAGTATCTACTGTCGATCTATTTTGTGCGGCTAAGAGTTTATCAATAAGTACATATCACCTACACAGTTTATCTTAACTCTGTAACTTTTTAGTCCAGGTTATTTATAAAATAAAACTTATCTTTAATGCAGCAGTAAGTAGTCAGTACCTGACTTACTTTATATTTCTTTGTGTTATATCAAATACGTATAATCCTACCAATCATTTTCAAAATAGTATCTCAATTATATCCAATAGTAGTACCAATAAAACTTAATTCTAAAATTCACACAACATTTAGCTACAATATTAGTTGCTTATTTAATGTCTGCCGCCGACTGTACGTTCAGCATTTTTTGTGCGTTTGTTTACTGTTTTCACAAAGGGCTGGATCAGCTTTTTCGGGCGCGTGTACCTACTAAATAAATATTATAATTTTGTGAACCGACTGTTGTTAAGTGTAAATAAGACTGTCGACTCGCCTGATCTTTATTTTTTATCAATGGTTTTAGCATTGCTTGTCTTGGTCGGTCACCAGACCAACAGAATAGACCCCCGCTCCGACACTGCAGTGTGTGAACTTCGTACGCAATATTTTTTAATGTGTTCTTCGTCTCACAATCCCGTCTACATCATTGAACCGCTAAAACATACGGAACGCCGTTTTAATTTTGCTAAACAAAATAAACATATTCAACAAAGCAATTGTAAATCAACTTCCAAGAAAATTAGAGAGTTATGTGTTTAACGTTACGTCTCTTTTATTTTCTCGTATTTTTTTGCACGATACGGGCGATACGGGTTATATTTTAATACGTTTTTCCCCGAACCCGCCGACGGATCGGTAGAGTTGTGTGTACAACATCACAAAACGCATTGAATTATTCCATCTGTCACACCGTGTTTGATATCATACACATGTTAATATAATAATACATCGTGGCAAGAGAGCCTTGTACAGAGATATAAGAGGTGTTTACCTAGATGACATACATTATAAGTACCCAAGTCTGTATATACAGACTTTATTAGAGATTAAATATCGCTTTACCATTATCACAATCGTCGTGTATGAGCAAAAACCAATTTTTTGTCGCGTCAAATTTAGTTTAGTAATAATTAGTTAACAACGGAATTAGCACCTTGGTCCGATTCTTATTATAATTACCATTTTTATAAGTACCATCACATGCTTCATTCTCATAGTGATTCACAATAGCAAATTGAACCAGCGCAACAATAATTACAATGCAGCAATAACTAAATATAATATAATATACCTACATAATGGCGAGGTAGACTGGGTGTAGTATTAATTAGTCTATTGTTTGGCGTATGAATGGATCGCCGCAATAAGAACGAGCTCTACCAATGAGTTGATACGTTCGTTAGGAGTCGCCAGTCGCTAACGTCTACGTTTAATATTCGTATGGAAAATTCTTATACGCTATTGAATATCGAGCGATAAGTCTCGTGGCACAGTATGGAGGTAAGTCGCTGATGCAGTCTCGTATCGGTTTCGCGTTTGGAATAAACTTTTTTTCTGCAGCGATGTAACTCTACCGTGTGTCAAGTGTAAAACACGCGTTACACTGTGGGCTGATTTTTACGCGAATTTTGGGCGTCTCCTTCAGCGCCCCTAACGTCAAGTCATTGAATAAGTTGTTGAATAAATTTCATTGACAGGTCCTCAACAATCGCGTACTCGAACTTGACACACTGGTCACTTGACCAACACTTTGAACATCGGTCGACAGCGCCGACGCCAAGAATAAACAATAAATTGCTCTATATAAAATAATAGCACAAAAAAACTAAAACCATGACGTCAAATATTAATAAATCTATAAATAGGCGACGCACTATTAATGCAAGACGCACACTGAGAGCAAACCGCTCGCGAGCTGCCGCGGACGCCTCGCGCCCACCTGTGTCCGCTGCAAGGAAAAACTAGCATCATCAACACACACATGGATATGACAACATTGTTACATTCGCAGGAAGGTCGCAACTATTAATAAAATGGAATAAAAATAAAATGTAATTATAATTATTTGCCCGCATTCGTGCCGGTCCGCCATGTCTGTATTGATAGTAATAGTAGGGGGAACAATAAAATATACTTTAATTAGCCACGACGTCGTACCATTCGGCGGGGCAATGACCCCACCGCGGAGGGTGTATGAGACAGCACGAGAACGACACGACTAAGGCACGACGGGATGGACCTTTTTAAGTAAAATGTTTGGCAATTGGCGTTTACCGTACAAGGGATGGATGTGCTATCTCAATATAATACATGTACGGATTAAATATTGTATTATCCGAATAATTCACTTTAGTAAAAAATAAATAGTGCGAAAATTATTTTTTCTAGGGTATGGACCTATGTGAAATCAGTCAAGCGCAGCGTCTAGCTTAAATTAAACACTAATGCCTCTATATTTATCAACGATCGGCAGGTACAATAAAGGATCATTTCAGCAACAATTCTACAACTTTTTGTATTCTTTCTAATACATAGTTGAAAACTGCGATAACAAAGTGGGTATACCTACATAGAACAAGGCTAGATAATTGAGTATTACATCTGAGTCCACACTTTACGATATTGGTACCTACAATCGATTACTATAAACGATCTCGTCCTTGCTCTAGCAAGTTATAACGGCGCAATGCAACTGTGTTGCCTTTGCCATTAAAACAAAAACTGCCCGCGACACTTCGATTTTACATTTCTTTTTTTATTATTACGTATCTAATTAAGTCTCTCTGTGTGCATCGAACTCAAATTTATTTTTTATGAACAATTTCAGTTTTCCAATATTATATAAATATGTGCTGACTACTTACATTGTATTGTAACCAGGGAATGCAATTCTATAAAAAAATATTGAACCCGGTTTATGCAACTCCGGGCTGTTACCCTCACGAGATCCGGGATCTTTGAGCAAACCGCGGACATAGATTTCCGCAGGATTCTGCTCATTTTTGTGCGGGACTGCGATTTTGTGTAAAATGCGTGCAGGATCCCGGTATTATTCCCAAAAATAATCTTAAAATAATAATATAGCCGTTATAACGTCCCACTTCTGGAAACAAGCCTTCCCTCAATACGAGGGGTATTCAGATGCAGGTCACGGAATAGCAAACTTTATTTTGTACGCGTTCTTCTGAATTGCTATTTTATCCACTGAAATGATTATTAATAACCAAAGACGAAAAGTAAAACACAACATAAAAATAACGAACACTACTAATTGTCTTCAATGTATTAAGCAGTACCGCAAATAGGTACTCAAAACATATCTTAACCTTATCGAACACCAATAAACTAGATCATTAAATTGAGATCAGACACAACCAGTCAACGGTGTGCTCCGGACGCCAGACATATTTTTAATTAATCGCATTGTATATACATAAACTTAAATAAAACCATTTCCTTAGATCTCCTATAACTAGTTTCTGCCCGCGACTTCGTCCGCGTAGACTTAAGTAAAGTATTCTATGAGTTAATCCAGGTTATAAACTATCTGTGTTCCAAATTTCATCCAAATCCGTTCAGTAGTTTTTGCGTGAAAGAGTAACGAACACACATCCACACTCACAAACTTTCGCATTTATAATATTAGTAGGACTACACGCTAAAACAAATTGAATCTTATTACACGATTAATAGGAGTAAAATTAGTTAATGCGACATACAGATTTGCGATCATACAATGATACTAGCAAACTAAGTATTAAAAGTTCAGAGCATTATAGATTGGTGGCGATTAATATTGATCTGTGTTGAGATAAAGATAAGATTTGAAATCGATTGGAGGTGAGTGAGAGTTGTGACAGTTTGTGTCTAAGCCGCGAGCTCCCATTACCGGTGCGATCAAGTCACACTATAAGATTTTATTTCTAACAAAGTTTTTACTAGATGGCTTTTTAAGAAATGAGCATTGGAGAACTAAGCAGAAACTGAAATATGGGAGATACTTTTAGGGGGTGAGAAATATGAGAGAAAGAGCAAATACTACATAGTATTCGATACAAAAAACTATTTGACATGATACCGACAAAAGTAAATCTAAAAAACTTTAATCTAACACACACATACATTACAATATCAACCATATGTTAAAAACAATAACAGCATTTTTTTTTCTGAAACGGCTATAAATAATAATTTGTAGCAAGTCTATTTTAAAAAGATAGTACTTTACATAATGAAATCAGAAAATTTTAAAAGTGGACAAATCATAATATTATGTTATCTAATACAAAATTATTTTACATTTTGTGAAATTGAAACGCAAATATTTTAGAGTGTTTAATAGCTTTTTCAATTACTTCGCTCAACTTTTAATAAGAGCTTTAGTTTAGCGTAACACTCATAATACGTTTTATTGTAGTACAAAATTATGACAGTTATTCGTGTTCCATCATTAATTACAAATAAAAACGTACAATTATTTCAAAAACGACGCCATTCATAACGCGGGCGAAACACGAATTAAAATTGTTAAAACAAATAAACTGTTTCACAAAAAATCGCGGCGGCCGAGACCGGTATATCTAATGACATTTAAGTGCGATACATCAGCAGAGGAATATAATAAATTAATTAAAAATAATCATTTTGAAAAATATACATCGTGACATTCGTGACAAAAAGAAAAAATAATACAAATCCGAGTATCACCGCTTGCCAATTGTGACGCTAATGACATACAAATATTTCGAGGCGGCCGCCTCCACCCGTGTGGAACGATCCGACTCCCACATACCTCATTTGTTATAAGCCACATTATAATCACACATTGTGTTGGATAATAAATAGAAAAAGCGACAATAGGAGTAACGAGTCACAAATAGGCATCTAATAATGAAATTGTATTGCATATTAAATATATGGTTATACCGTGTTTCTCGGTTCGGCGGACCGTTTAATAGGCGCTTGTTGTTTATTAGCGATGCTTCCTGGTCGCTGGGACAGAGCCCGCACGGTCGCTCGCAGCGCCGAGCGACCAACTATTAAGATATTATTACTATTCTATAACCATTGTTATCTCTGTGGTTGCCGGCAGACGTTTTCGAACTGAGAACGAACTATAAGAAGAAAAGTGCCACCCTCTACATTTTCTCTACACACTGGTTTCTCTACTGATACAGCTTTATCCACGGTCGTTATTGAATCAAGTGTTATAAACTTTTTAGGCTCATTCCACACCATACAACAATCGTGTAAGTATGTAAAACAATAAATTACATTCATTAATATACAATAAGCAGGGTTGAGTGGCCATTATGAAATTCTTTGTGTGGGTACGCAAAAACCGACATGACGCGGTGTAAAAATATTAGTCCTTATACTTATTATAAAATATATTTTATGGCCTTTAATTGGACATTGGTGGCCTTATTTGGAGCTCACACAAGCACGCGACCGATGTAAGACAATGTTGCGACTTTGCGATATTTTAAGTTGGCGGATGTCGCTGTGATGTATAAATAAAATGAACGTTTAATATTTTATAAGGCGGGGGGAGCGCGCTCAGCTGACGTAATGTTAGGGCGACTACACACGTGCGTTTTTCATTCCCTGTCGACAGAAGGCAATTATTTTGGTGTAATTACACCAGTTGGTGGTTAGTTATAAAACAATGAGGAAAAATGTGGATATTTAAGTCGCACACTATATTATTTGCAAGTTTTGCGAAAAACTATTTTCAATCAAGTTAGTAGGTACATTCTTAAGTAGCTACCTAACCCACTTTCTACATGTAAAATGTATTATGAAACTGTTATGTCATGAAATAAACGACCTAGACCTAAGACCTTCCTGACTATAACAAAAATTGAATTTAATCTAACTACTTTATTTTATTAAAAATAACAAGATATTTAATGTAACTAATTTTATGAAAGAAAAAACTAAATATCATACCTAAATACAGTCACTTTAATTCCCAATTCGCAACACGAACCACATTTATTTACGCACAAAAAGCTTTCACCCCCCAGCAAGGTCCATTATCGGAGCGCGAAAACAAAAACGCATTGTTATTAAAATTACAAAAAAGTTAAGATGTCTACCCCGAAACTTACGAACGGATCAATAGTTTGAGTACAAACAATTCCGGTAACCATGCAGACGGTGCCGGGCAGAAAGTACTCGCGGGGCTCTTGTATTTTTAATATGGCCTCACCCCCCGCTCCCCTGGCCCAGCCCGCTTTAACATAATATAAAATTATAAACGATATGAATCACGATAATATTCCGTGGGTCTGTGCGGGGCCAATTCACAACTTTACCGGGCCCGGGCGTACCCCCCCACACCTCGGCGCGCCCCACCGGTGCACCCCGGCATTGTACCACGAGCTACAGTAGTACAATAGCACGGAAGTGTTGAGTGAGATTATAATTTCGCTATGTAATTAACGGTGTCTGATACTTTAGAATTTTGCTACTATAATCAATTATTATGGAAATCTCTCACCACTGTTAAACTAATTACGATAGTAAAATGAATTTAGGCTATGAGCAATTTTACCTGATACTGGCAAAGATCGAGAGAAAATACAAAATTGTATGCACCCTTAATATATATATATATATATTCCGCAAATCAGTAAGAATCAATTTTCTTGCCGCTAATATATATTAAACTGACATAAATTATAGGTAAGTAAAATTAAATGACAACATAAAAAATATAATTAAATACAATAATAAATCAACATATCCACATCAATGTTGCCGAATTAATCATACATACACACAAAACAAGAACAATGGTCCATAAATAAATACATCATAACACAAGAAGGGCACGCGGAAGCGTTGACACACTGATCGATAGCCCACTGTGGCGCTCCCCGCGCCGGCAAAAAGAAAAGTTTTATTTTTATAAGACAAGAAATTTATTATGGTAGATGCCCGTGTCGGTTTCGCGTTTCTTCGGAAATAGAATGTTAAAAACGATGTTCGCATCGATCGCGCTCGCGTTACTTACGGTGCACTGTGAACCGCCTAATGTTTGCAACATTCGAAATTAGAACATTATTGGAATACTTATACATTGTATTTTAAATTATGTTTTCGAAATGTCAACATAACTTAACAATGTTAATATGTATATATCAATTCCAATCCATATTATAGATTCTTCGATGGGAAAGTTTTGCTTATACATCCTTAAAATTGCCTCGGCAAGCATCGCTTTCCGCGGCGCATCGATCGCAACGATGACTTGCAGTGCGGCCCGACCCCGCTTCCGGACTGACGAAATGAATCGCTCATATTTTCTGCTTATAATTCTTTGGTAAATTATGACAGAACACTGCTGAATAGATGGTAGATAGATATAACACTGATATTACAATGCACAAATAAAGTCGGCGGTTGGTGAGTTTGTTGTTAAATTTGTCTGTCTGTATGTGGGTTACTGGGATTGCCCCCACCGAGCGCGGCTGGTTTGAAAATATGCGATTGGTGTAGGATAAAACCTCAGACGAAAAGGATAACGTAGACGAAGCCCGTGCTAGTGAGTGAAGCTAGCCAAATTAATTGGTACCAAATAACATAAAGATTATATAGATTGATTCTTTTTTAAGATTTTCAGAAAAATATATATTTCACTATATTATTTTTAAATCAACAAAGTACAATAATTGCATTTGTGCTGTATGTGCGATTGAAATCACACAAAATTGAAAATATCTTGAGGACGTACCCCATATCTATTAACCTCTCAACCCAATCTGGCCGAATCCGAAATCAATTAGTTGCATTTTAGCTCGTACTCGTTTATTATATTTAGCTTCTACGTGTACCCGGTAGACTTTGCCGATTCCTTTGCTAATAATTGTATGTGTACGTATCGCATTTGTGTTTGTTGCAGTTGCATTATGCTGGCCGAAGTCTCAACGACCTACCAGTGTCGGGCGCGATAATTCGTCTTATTTAAACAAATATATTGAACAACTGCCAAATGGAAAAGTTAGTTGGCCATTACGCCAGTTTGTGAGTGCTCTCTTTTATTTATTGACTATATAGAAGTATGCATGTAAGTATAAAGAAAAAAATACACTAAATTATCAGAAATGAGGATGACATGGCGCGAGTGAGTTTGCGTGCGGAAATGCGCTCGCTAATTTTGCTCTCTTACTTCCGTCAATGATGTGAATACTTCGGTCTTGAGTAAGCCTCGAGTAAGTAAGCTTAAGGCGCTGCAAAACTTGATAAAAACACACGCATTCTGATTATATTAAGAACGCAGGGCGTTTTTGTTGTACAAGCCAAATCTATTGCAGTCGTTTAAGTCACAACGTATTCAATATTAGGGGCGGTACTCTACAAAACAATCAACAGTTAACTTGTCGCGACGATAGAAAATAAACTTTAATAAGTTAACGAAAAAAGATAATCCAAAACAGTTTTGTACAATCGCGTGGAAAGATGTAAAGAATTAAAAATAATACTGATGGAGCGATAACGCATTGGAAATTTAAATAATATATTCGAAGTAGGGACCCTATTGTTTTCGAAGCCAAGCAAAGTCGAGCACGGCCGAAGTCGGCCGAGCATCGCCGAACGCCAGCATAATGCCGGTGCAAGCCGCAGACATTGTCAGTAATTGCTGGTGCCGCTATAATCGCACTTAATTACAACTATACAACTCACAATCGCGCCCGTTTCAAGTATTCATTATTAATATTAATTCGCGATAAAAACAGGTTCGGTCTCGAGGCCTGATACGAGAATTCTCATTGCGCCGGTTGTAACTCAAACAAAAGCCGTGTCTTATTTTAAATTTAATTATTGAATAACTTACATTGAGATTTAAAACAATAATTGACGACCGTTTTGTTCGCTTGTAAAAAAATGTGTTAGATTTAGCAGTAAAATGTAATTGTTTTACACAAACCAAGTTAACGGAGGGTAACCCGTGGCAAGTCCATATATTCTCACTTTGAATTCAATGAAATTGCGTATATAAATAAAAAAAACGTTGCGTCAATCGTAACTTTACAATAGCTGCATCCCAACGGCACATAACGACATAATAACAATACTAGCTATTAGAAAACGGAAACAGAAACAAAGTACCTACGTCATCGGCGAGAACATCTGTGATACTAGTTTCACAACACTTAGTTATTTTAATCTGATAATTACAATAAAACTAAACGTGAAACAGTGCAGACGGACAGACAAAGAAATTACGCGTACCAAATAAAAATTCCATACAACATTTTCATTTTATCATCTAAATCGGCGTTTACGACGGGGAACAATGCCGTGCTCGAACCAAACAAAAGTGGGACGCAAATAAAGAAAACAATAAAATTAGAATATATAAACACATAAAAAGCGGCGTCCAGAATGTTCGCGGCGCATGCGCGCGGCGCCCACCGCACATTACATCAAATAAATTAATATCAACTGTACGTACCTACCTACCCAAACGAAGGGTTCGTGTTTATTTGAAATAACTTTTTTTAGTGTATTGTTTGTGTGTACGACGAGCTAGTCGTCCGACCACTCCGCTTTACGGCACTATTTTGAGATGTGAGCTTGTTCAAAAGACAAACGCGTCGTATCATTAGAGTTTTATTACGAGTTGCCTTCTGACCACCTGTTATGATCTAAGTTTCGCTCCTCAGTATTCAAATTAAACAAACCGCAACTCTACATACTTAGATATATTCAAGTCGTTAAACATTTCTTCACCATGGATAACACAGTCAGACTTCACTTTAAAACTTGTTTCTGCGACTGTACACAATGGAATTTAAAAAAGTACGCAACTTCCGCTGAAGGTCAATACTACGTCTTTATTGAATGCAAAATGCTTAAAATACAATCTATAATCAATCTAACTCGGGGTAAACAGCCCCTATAAGTGGCTATAGGTAGCTATCTATCGCAGTATATGAGTAAAAGTGATAACGACAAAGTGAAAACAACCTTATGGTACTCAATTTAAGATACATTTTCTTAAGTTTCGTTTGTATTCAGTTTAAGTGGTTACTGCCGCTTGTGTACAGACAAGTATAAAAGTGGTGGTTATAAAAAGCGTTTGACGTAAATTTCATGATACCTATGTCGAAACGATTATTTTTTGAAAAAATACAATAAATAGTAGTCACGGAGTGTCCTTTAGAATTTATTATGATTATTTCATTGCCAATCCTCTCGCTTTTTTAATCTAAATTGTAATAATTTCATGTTTTGTCATATATTTCAAATAAGCCTATTTTTTTGCTCTGGCGTGTATTTTATTTAATATTAATATTTCATGTCTTTTAACTACGATTTTGTCACAACTTCATTTCCTGTCCATTAGGCACATAACAATTGGCAATTTGTACTCTAAACAGGTATACAATAAAAACATATTCAGATCGTCATAATGCATGCCTCCCAGAAATAATTCATAAAGAGGTCAAGATCGGTTCAGAGAGACTAATTTATTATTGCGATGACTCAATGGACGCTCGCACATTGTTAATTGGGACTTTATTTCCACAAACATGTGGGGTATTCGCGTTTTTAATGAAGATTTTTTCTGCATTTGCACTATAATTTGATTTAGGTTTACGACCTTATTTTTTACTTAAAATCTTTTTAAATGTAATTCGGTATTTCAGATATATGATTGTTATAAAAAAAATGTAAATTGATATATTTATGTTTATTTGTTATGAAAAGGACTAATTGAACAAAGAAAATACCGTATTTACTGGGTGATATTTATCTAATTGTGCCTAATCAATAACAATTAACAATCATTATAAAATGAAAACATAAAATGTATCAAAAAAAAAAATCATTAACATGGAAATAAAATAATTGCATTAGATTTCGTTTGTGACAGTACGCAAGCAACGGGGCGCAGGACTGCGTATACTCGGATCAGATAAAATTATTCAAATGATACGATCTATTGTGTTTCAGCAACAATGATAAATAATATTATTACATATGTATTATTGTAAATATTTATGTAAGTAGGTTTACGACGCTGTGTGCCCGTTTCGAACGTACATTCGAAGGTATAATTAATCTCAATAGCTCAAATTACCGAATAATATTACATAGACTTCGTAGCTAAACATGTAAATTGTTACTTGTACAACACCATACTTGACAAATAACGTTTACGACGTACGGTTTGTAGTAAACGACAAAAAAAACTTCATTACATAGCGTAGTCATCCCCTGCACCTGTTGCAACACCAACATTATATTACAATATTGTTGTATCTTATCTACCATGTTTATCTTACTTAACACAATTTAAAAATTAAATACTTATGTAGATATTTCGTACTATTTCATACTAAAGTTACAGAAATATACAGCTGATATTAACTGACAAAATTCCATCATGGAAATGATCCCAACATGGCGTTTACAGTTTATCTATCTATCTCCCAACATGTCATTTCTAACTTAGCATCATTATTTAAATCGAGCTAGCGTTTGCTTTAATTATAGGATCAATATACCTAATTGTTATGTGTATTTTATTTTATTTCTTGCACGTGCCTCCTTCACTTAATGTCTACAGAAAATAATTTAAAATACTTATATTAATGTACTGTTATTATTTAATTTAATTTACTGGCCATAGTTTAGATTTGATTTAATGTTTTCGTTAATTTGGCACTTACGTCAAATATGGACGGTATAAAATATAAATCTGCCAGGTTAATTTTTAAGTCATTCCATTTATAAACAGAGAACGTTCGAACTGGTCGTACATTATAGTAAGTACATGTGCAATACATTGCTGAATCTCTCGTCCATCTATCATGCGCGGGACCATTTAAATATATTATAAATTACAATTACAATGTACTCTCGAGTCATCGACCTCCGCGTATGAAACGTCTAATAACACGCACACACTGACGAGCCCACGCACACTGATGCAACGCGTGAGTCACAGTTGATTTGTGTACAGTAAGACTGCTTGCTACTTAGTTTGTTTAGCGTTAGTGGGATGAAATCAGCACTTGATTAAACATAGCGAATAGATCGGAGGATCGATTTTAGATGTTACATCATTAATGATGCCAATATTGCTGTCGTTAAACTCGACGCAACTAAATTAGACAAGTTTAAATATTTCTGTTCTGCTCATACGATATGTCCGTAAGAAGGATTGCATTACAATAGCTAAGTCAAGTTTAGTTTGTGTCATCAGTATCAGCGCCAAATCTAAATATATATAACTCAAAGGTGACTGACTGATCTATCAACGCACAGCCGAAACCACTGGACGGATCGGGCTGAAATTTGGCTAGCAGGTAGATGTTATGACGTAGGCATCCGCTAAGAAAGGATTTTGATTAATTCTACCCTCAAGGGAATAAAATAGGGGTAGAAAGTTTGTATGAAACTTTGTCAATTAAATTCCACGCGGACGAAGTCGCGGGCACAGCTAGTGTCGCATAAAAATGTTCCGGTAATATTTATTTTTATTCAGTGGAAAATAATTAACCAATTCTGTGCCCACGACAGGTGGAACAAGTTACAATAAGGATTATTTATTACTGAGCCGAAAGTAATAAAAAATTAATGTAATTACTTAATTATAATATCGTTTTTGTTGTTTTAAAGGTTAGTATTACCGCCTCTGCTGATCAAATACACATTCTAATTAAAGTTTGCAATTTGGAATTGTTTGGACGTGTATTAGGTACAAAGAAACTAATTTGTGGATTCAAATAAAACTTGACATGGCGATAGCTTATATCCTATACAAATAATATACCTACTACATCAAAGATCGGAGTTGTATCACTGTCCTAATTGCGCAAGTCACCGTCTCGCATAAATATAAGGCAATAACATGCTCAAATACGGGATCACAAATGAAATCGACCTTCGGCACTGAGGTAATGGGGTCCGCGATATATTTATGGTGTATTAGATGGTACACCGCAAGTTTCGTCTCGGCATGGGAAGCTGGTGGTACAATTTTAATAATAGGTACATGATTATGGGTTTACTGATAATGGATATTGAAGACTGCGTGGTCTTATCAGTGGGGTGGCCCCTTACACGCTCGGATCAACAGCACAACAGAGAGGGACGGAGATATGAGGAAGAAAATGCAGTCGCGGTGCTTTCTTTTTGAACAGTTGATCAGTCTGTGAAGTCAATTGTCATTTGTTTTGGGTCGCACGCAATGATCCAAATGGTTCTTAATCAATTGTAACGAACGAATTTATAATTTCAATGTATAGTTCATTAGTAATGATTTATACAAACTTGATGTTGCAATAATTAATAAAATAAACTTCCATACACAAAATGTAAAAGTTTATTTTGCAACTCGAAATTTATGTTCAACTATTAATCCATTTGCACATTAAGTAAGTACACGCCAGCCGCGGTAGAAATATTTTGTATTCTAAGAGAATAAATTGTATAATACACTGTGTTGCAATTTATTTGATTGCACCGAGTTGCAATACATAATTTGATGTATCCTGTGTCCAGTTTCTATGCGTGCCAGTGCACACTATCTCCCAGCCACTATCGGCCCGCAAAAAAGTGTTACGATGAAATTTATTTTCATTTCTGTTAAATTATGAATAATTAAAGAAACACAATATCTATTCTCGCATTCAACGCAAGTGTGTATTCATTGTTTTCAACTACAAAAAAATACTTCTCAAACAACAATAAGACAGATTGATCTACGTTTATTACTGGATCGCGTTTGAAACACACTAACGCATTTCTTCGTTATAACTATTAACATAATTAGATGATATTAGATTAATTAAAATTAGAAAAAATCGCTCACGCTACAGGTGTATAGTACAACATAGTACTCGTTACCGGATTGATAAAAAGCTAAAATAATAATAAGGTTGTTCACGGGCCGTGCGGCGCACTTTAGCGTTGCAAAACTACTTGCCTCACATTAATATAATAATGAAAGTTTTTTTTTATTACAACTCGTAGTAATTAGGATAACGCTCACACGGCTAGTGAGACAGTTTTAGGTTTTATATTTATAATAATTGACAATCATAAATGCCCTTGAAAATAAGAAACTGCTATTCTGACAAAGTTAAAAAAAAAACACTAAAAAAATTAATAGATGTTTCATTACTCATACTCGGAAAGTAGGTTTGAAGTTACCCGAGAAGCGGGTTGAAAGTAATACTTTTCCACCCTAGGGAGAATAACTTTCAACTGACAGCTGTCAAATTATAAAAAAAAAACTAGTTCGTGTTTCATGTTCATTTTCTATGGAATCATGTTCCAACTTTTTCTACAGTCACTCAATTACAGCGCGATGTAAAATTGAAATAACAAAGTTAAGTATTAATTAATAGTACATTATTACACGTGTGGTGAAAGTGATTTTTTTTCCCCGAGACGGGGTTTGGCGCCCGAGCGTAGCGAGGGCGCTAATAGTTCGAGGGACAAAATAAGTCTTTCACCCGAGGTAAACACTGTGCTTTTCATTACGAATACAAGGAAAGTAAAAATAAAAACAGGAATTGGCTAAAGAAATAATACAAGAAAGTATGAACAATACTCTACAACTCGAAAAAAAAAGATCGGATTGCCGCCTATTTTGTTTTTTTTTCGTTGGGCAGCCAACTTCATTATTTAGCCAGTATTTTTCATTTTCATCTGTAAATATTTTGACAAAATCTATGTTATTTTAAAGAAATTGTTGAAACTAAATTATAATTAAGTCATTTCAAAATATATATTCTTTAATTATTACTTAACTTTATGTTATTTCAATTTTACATCGTGCTGTAATTGAGTGACTGTAGAAAAAGTTTGAACATGGTTCCATAGAAATGTGAAAATGGAACTAGTTTTTTTTTTATAATTTGACAGCTGTCAGTTGAAAGCGAAACTCCCGGGCCTGAAAAGTATTACTTTCAACCCGCTTCTCAGGCAACTTCAGACCTACTTTCAGAGTATGAGTAATGAAAAATATTATACACTCATTATTGTTTGAACACATTTCAACAACATAATAATCAAAATCATAGTGCTTCAATAATAAAACATGTTAATAAAAAAAAAATCATTAGACATAGGCACTCGCCTATGTCAAATGTTTTTTTTTTGCATGTCGATTTATATACCTATATTTAATACAAAATCAAATTAATTAAAAACTGCCGACTAATTGCGTTAATTTTGAACGATAGTGCCAAATCAAACCCAAAAACTTTACGTTAGACACACATTTCGTATTGGGCTAATCATTTTAGTTAAATAACTGAAAGAAGTTTAGGCTTTTTCCGGAAGATACAATGAAGAAAGCGATTGAACTTTAAATAAAATAGCACTATTTTTGGCAGCGTTCAAAACTAAAACTTAACCAAAACGTAAACGTTTAGGGTAGTTTTAGGTTGGTGACGTCAACAAATTTGTCGTTCAGAATATACCTACTAGTAAGACCTATTAAGTAAGTACGGCTGGTCGTCAAAAAACAATTATGTCTTGCGTAGGTCTGTGTTCCAGCATACGAAGGGTTAATCTTATTTCGTTACATCTAAATTATTTATATCTTGCTCATAATTTAACTAAGTAAATTTAACTAAGTAAGACTACTAAGCACTAAGTCTTAAGACCAGTTTCTTCATGAAAAAGTAAAAGCAACGAAAAAAGAAGCTCATTTAATCTTCACTTTCACTTCCAGGCATGACCTTAGCAGTTATTTGCGATAAAGAATCTGGATCTGCAACCCGAACATATCATCATAATCATAACATTCTGTACCTACAATAATAAAATATGGACACTTTTTATAAACTCTCCCCTACTTCCTTAATCGAATAACCACCATATTGTAACAAAAGCGGACATGAAATATAATAAATATACGGCCGCAATCGCGGCCAATCTAATTTTTCACACAGAAAACCATTTGATATTCACAAAACAGCAAACAAAAGAATTGGCTTGTAACAAAACGGAGTGGCGTCGCAACCGTTACGTGTCACTGCCTGTTACAAAACGGTTTTTATACATAAATTAACGTTGGCACGCGGTTTTGCATGCGCGCGTGTCTTTATAGACAATTTAATTAGTTATGTATCGGACTTTAGCGCCGATTCTGTTAGCTCACATACTATAAACTTTTCTAAACTAAAGACAATAGTCAAAAATGTTTGGACAGAAAACCCATTTTCGACAAAATACTAATGTTTTCCCAATGGGTTAACTGAAATGACACATTTGACGTCACCAAACGAGCAAAACCGAAATCCAAAAAAGCAAGCTTAATCTAAACAGCTATAGTACCTTTGTCTTTTTTATTATTTTTAATGTATTATTTTGTTTCTTGCATATTAGCGTTATTCCCCCATTATCTTCCTCAAAGTATTCATTGAACACGGTTTTCATAAGATTGTACAAAAATATAGAAATCCGAACTATTAATGAATCCCTATAACACAGGCTTTTGAAAGCATTGTGCTACTAAAGTTCATAAGCTGTAAAAGTAATAGTCATATCATTGTTAAGATCCATCCGGCGACTACACAAAAACATGTGCTTGACCCGTTTTTAATTACATTCTCTGACGTCACAGCTCGCGAAAGTATACTAGTTTTAGCGTTTATTGTTTAGCAATTAAATCGTCGCGTTCAGGAATAAACCAGCGGTATTATTTTCTGCCGTTCTTGTCGCGGGATGACGGAATCCACACAGAAGACCAGCATACGTTGTGCTTGACATCTCCTTTGTTTATAACTCATATGCCACTAACAGAAGGTTTAATTTTATATACCTTTCATTTTACCAAATCAGCAGTAGTTTTGTTTTAATAAGAACAATTTTTATTGAAGCTAAATGCATCTGATGTAATTTAATTTACACAAATGTATAATTAGATAACATGATTGTTATTTGTTCTTTCCGCAATTATTAAGACAATCAGATCTTGTTTTACTTCAAAAAGAGGTTAACTCGGTCGAGGTAAGTCACATTTTGTTTCGCTTCGGTTTTAATCAATGGTGCTAATCCTGTTATATACAAATTACGACATTTACTGCTAAGTACTTATAATAGAAAAGGTTACCAAATATAAATAAGATAGGGTTTTACATTACAAAAAGTCAAGTCCCTCTAGTCCAACCAATCAAAATGCTTGTCCTAGGAGTGGCCTCACGTCAATAGGTTAATAGCGAGCGATCAAACCTCGCACCTCTCGGTGAAAAGGGAGGCCCCCCTAACTACTGAGCTATTGACGCTTCTGCAACTTATTTATCAGCCCGCTACCAATATTGCAAGATCAATTATCAGCTTTTAAAAACAATATTCCTGGAAACATAAATTGTGAAACCTTTGGACGCTACAAAGTACGCTAAATACCTCAGGTGGGTAGAAAAATCATAACGATATATGCTATTTTCAGAACTGCTTGAAGGTATTATTATATTTATATTTAGCAGACGCCATCGCAGGTAAGCCTCTTAGTAATAACGAGTAGAAATTTCATTGGAAAATATTTAAAGGTCGGAAATAGAAAAATATTTGTTATAAGCGTGCTTCTACCTTTTTTAGTCGAGCTTATATTCACGTAATTTAAATAATGCTTCGATCGATGATTTTGCTATCAAAAGAACTTGAGGAGACACTTAGTCGGCATCAGGTGAGTTATTAAACAAGCATAAAAACCCTTTGGACTCCGCGCTCTAGGACAACATTTTCGAAACATACGCTTTATAATGTCCATAAGATTATTTACGAACGGCTAACCACATCCCATTATTATTTTCGATATACTAACCGCGTTGACTTTGCTCCCACTCCGGATTACTATTATGATGCATGTTATTCCTAAAAGGGTGATTGGTTCCTGCATAAAACGGACTTCTAAAGAGGTTTTTTTAAAAATTTTAAAGCAATTGAAAACCAATATTAATACAGATATCAGCCTGAAAAAATCTTAAAATGACGCGAGCGAACGCCTAGGCAACAAATCTCCGACCTCCGACGTTCGGCAGAAGCTTTAGTTTTACTTCATATCAATAAAAAATAACTTCATAGTAACTACATACTTCCAAAAATTTTAGTTTTAAAATGCTTCCATATACTTAGGTACACTCTTAACGGGACCAAATACTACATAAAATAAAATAAATTATGTTCTGAACTGTATTTAGTACCACTTTGGACGTTTTAAATATAAGAGTAACATACCATAGCCCGTTTTAATACAGTCAATAAATAATAAAGAGCTTGTCTTCATTGCAAGTTGAATATAAATTGTCTAATTAAAGTTAAACGGTTGGAATATCAACCAAATACAGAAGCGAGGCAGGACAGACAGACAACATTGTAAATACTTTGTGTGATCATACATATATAATGGAGGACTAAGATATTTATGTGGGGGAGGCAGTGCTAACCCTGTTCAAGGCTTTGCTGTAGGTTTGTATACCAATACATGTATACAAACCTGGTGATTATCTTGAAACTAAATATGTTTTAATGAAATTGAATACATAATAGTATGAATAAGCGGGACCGCAATAATTTTACATATGACATTTACCTATAGTTTTGTTGTACATAACAGTATGGGACACATAATAATTTGGTATAACTTAATAAATTTCCTTTGTACTTCTTCTCCGATATGGCATTTGAAAAGGTAGTGTTATGGGTCACTACACTTGCATACACTTATTTTGTTTTTAAACGTTATTATTGAGGTAATATTATATAACCTCAGTGTGGAAACACCTTTCAGCAATATTTTGGGATATTCATAAGAACCTACCTACCTAGTGGGTACTGGGGCTACGTGAATATTAACAACTCTGGAGAGTCTATCAGTCATTTGTCTCCAGACCATTGCAATGACAACATCTCCAATACAATTGACATGTTTGTCTTTGACAATAGGCAAGTACCTATCTTTTTGCGTATCAGGTATTGGATTCCCATACCGTGGCATGATTATTACCATGTTTTCGGTGGCACGTGGTCCGCCACGCTCGCCGGCCACCGCCAGGGCTCGTGTAGCTGTCATTATGCGCCGCGGCCGACCCAGACGACGGCTACAATACACCCAATGACACACAATGGCGAATTATGTATTATTTTAAATTGACGTAATTGAAAAATACGCAGCAGCCAGCGCGCAGCGCACGAATAAATTGATTCATGTAACTATAGTATTAACAATGAGTAAATAATTAAACAGATGGCGCACTCGGCGCTGATTGCCTACGCTACGGTGCGAGTCGTTAAAACTCTTATTGATTGCGTGAAGGGAATTTATAATTTTAACATTTCTTTTGTACCTACTGTGATTAATTTATTAATATTTTTAGTATAAAATTGGTTGGATAACTTCCCACGCTGGAATGCTCAAAGAATAGATCTGTGTTGCAGAGGAAATTTAAAACCGTAGTGTCAGTAGACGTGTCGTTCAAATAAATAAATAAGTAGTAAGTTGCTCACTTCAAACATATTTAACGATTCTGATTCTAGAGCGGAGCAGACTTCCCAGCGCGACACAAGCAAGCGATCGAGGGTGGCTGAATAGCATTTTAATGAGTCATATGCCAGCCGAATTGCATAACTGGCTGTTATTTTCTACTCTATGAGGACACAGAGGGACATCGCACCGCTAACGGGCAGTCACTAAAACCAATAAAACGAATGCTATTTACAGTACAGCACCGCTATAAATATAGTTATGTAGCGAATAAAAATTCATTGATAGGTAACTTATATATCTAAACTAATTATTGCTTATCTGTGAGTTTGTGTGCCTGAACAAAAGGAAGTGAACAAAGTAATATAAACCAAATCGCGAGCACGGTCAGTAATTAATATAATAATGTACAGCCATTTGCAGTAACCCGCAAATTATGGTTTGTAATCAGCACCATCTATTGACAGAACATCAGAATTATTAATCTTGAACTTTCCAACAAAGTTTCTTCTGGGTGCGGTTGTGCCATTCGCAACATAAACAAACACTTTCCACATCACAAACTTTACAACCTTTCGTTGAACCCAACAAGTATATTAAAGTTAGAAATAAACTAAAAATAATGTTAACAGTACGCCCATATAGGATTGCGCAGGAAAGGCTACGATCAAAATGCCTACTTTATCTCCAGGTCTTAAGAGCTGTATTTATGTGATAGATACATTAAAAAGTTGGCTACAGTGTGTATAAATGAACGGGTATTTTATCGAACTAGTTGCGATTCTCACTTAATTATCAACTTTCTTAATATACATAACTACTTACCTTGTTGTATATGAGTAGTTAATACATTATGCATCGGCTGCAAGTCGCCGTATCGATGGAATATAAGTAAAATAATGTTTCCTGTAAAGCTCATAATTTTTTTACTTGCATGTCAGTTATAAAATAAGTGTAAGGAACTATGACAAATTGACAAATTTTAAAACAAGGCTGCTGAACAAAATGTCCGCTGGCCGGCCGGCCCACGGACGAACTTTGAATGGACCGCGCAGGCAAGTTAGAAAATTCCCACCAAGTTCAAAGTGTTGCGTGCAGTGGCGTCAGTCGAAACCGTCAGTGGGCCGCCAAAAAGTTGAGCAGCTTTGGTTCAAAATATTGCTAATGAAGTCATAGTCACCCTGTTTAGGTAGTTGTCAATGACAATACAGGGTGGTATTTTGATATCAGCATTATGTTTTTTAATTACTTTGGGAACTTTAACCAACAAATCAATTGATTAAAAAATATTACTCAAGTAAGAATAACGGTATAAAGACATTACACTTAACATTATAATTAATAACTTCCAGTTCTTCTACAGTAATTAAGTACACATATTATAATTAGTTCAATAATTTCCAACAGACAGACACGCATCAGTTACATTTCTATAATAATACCTAAAGACACGACATTTTTATGTTATAACAAATTTTATTTCGTCTTAAAAAAGAAATTCTAATAATATAGTGCGTGGGTTATATTGAAGATAATTACAGTAGGTCTTCGGTCCGGTGGTCACGGGTTCGACGCCAGGCCTTCATCGATGTGGTATGAGCGATTCGCTATTAGGGTTGCTACGCTCAAGGCGAGGATTATACAAATTGAAGTTTTTTCTATGAATATTTTAAAATTTTGTAATAATTGATGGTATTCATGGAAGATTTAACAAATAACAGTGTATTGAATAGCCGATTTCTGAAAATATAATTTTGAATTAGCTGTGTTCGCGACTAGATAATGTTGACTTTGGGAATATTTCCAATTCGCGGGATTGAAAACTTACCCTGTATACAGAATACGTGCAGAATTTATTCAGTTGGATATTTAATATGGATTGTGATGGATAAACGTCTTTATAGAAAAAATACTTAGAGATTACAATTTAATTTGTGACAACCTTGATAAGTGTTGAATAACAGGCAGTTTGTACAGTCAATCCGCTATCGTGAGTGAGTGACATTTCTTTATCCAACCTTAACCGGGACCTTGATTTTATCTTTTATAGGTAAACTAGCTGAGTCCCGCGTGGAATTTAACTAAACAAAAAAGCCCGCTCCCGCGTTCTGAGCCCGCGCGACAGGACCCATTTTTTTCTAAAATAAAAGTAAGCCTAAGTTACTGCTCATAACATCCGCTATCTACCAGTGAAAGTCCCGTCAAAATCGGTCCAGCCGTTTCGTAGATACGCTTTGATTTCATGTTTTTATTTTTTTACGCGGAACCCTAAATGTTGTTTTTAAAATTAAAGTAGCATTAGTTACTCCATATATCATCAGCTATCTGCCAGTGAAAGTCCCGTTGATCCAGTCCAGCCGTTTCGGAGATTACCCAGAACAAACATACAGACAGACAAAAAAAAAAACTCGTGTTTGCTATAGGTGTCGTATGTACTTTCAAATGCATTTAGTGAAAAGGTGTTATTTTGATATTACAAACAGACACTCCAATTTTATTTACTTGTATAGATGTAGCAAAAATATTTGTTTTTCGCCATAATTAGCCAATGAAAAGGAAGAAATCCATTGTTATAAAGAAAAATCGCTACTTAGAGCGAAGGGCACTCGATCATGCTTTCCCCCGGTGACCTGTCAACGCCGCAACATAAGCAGCGTGAACATACACAACTGATGAACCAAAATGAACCGTAACAATGGCACATTAATATCAAAATCAGATATTACACCCAGACTTTTTTATAAAACATTATAGTTATATATAATTATTATTTATAACTATAATAACCGAATGACTAACATTCGTTGTTCGTATAGAACTATAGACGTATTATTTTTACTAATAATAAGCACGCAAGCAATTATTTCACCGGTCAAATAATAGCGTAAGAATACATATTATCTACGTTTCTAATTTGATACCGTGTGGGTATCTTATTATATTATAATATTGGTCTTCGCTATAAACACAGTCCATCATCGGTCAGCGAGTGGAATATCGAGATAGATTTAGGGTTATTTTTCTCGGAAATTGATTAGTTTTTTCCATTTGAATGTCGGTTTGGTATTTCATAAAAGGGACTCGGCTATAGACACAGATCCAAGCAGGGTTAGACTTGGTTATAGAATTCATGAAGGGCATGTTAAGTTTCCTGGAAAGTTGTGAATAAGAAAGGGATGGTTCATGGATAGTTTTTGTCCATCTCACGAGTGAGGCCATACTTCCACAGGGATGTTCACAATATACTAACACTAGCTGTGCCCCCGACTTCTTCCGCGTAGTATTTAACTTAGCAAAAATTTCGGGATTATTGGGATAAAAAGTATCCTATGTGTTATACCGGTTATAAACTATCTGTGTTCCAAATTTCATCCAAATCCGTTTTGCCTGAAACTGTAACAAACATCCACACTCACAAACATTCGCATTTATAATATTAGTAGGATAGGTTGTGTTGAGCCAATGTTTTCTATGTAGTCAGGAATAAACGAGATTATTTTAATCCATAGATATATTTTACTGTCACATAACAAATTCGGCAAACAAGCGTACGACCCGCCTGATATTAAGCAGTTACCTTAGGCCAGAGATTCTTACAATACCACAGTCGTTGCTCGCACTTTGCTGACCTGAAAGCGAGTGAGGCAGAGGAGAAAAGGGACGGTTTCGGTCTTCTAGGTCTTTCACTCATCGTACAAAACACAGCTAACATAGCAACTTTGTTCCGATCTTCTGTGAGAGTCGGCACTACTCCGATCGAGCGAGCGTATAGTGCTGAATTAAATTGTACCAATCGGTATCTCAAGTTCAACCCTTGTTGTATCCAAACGCGAGTCCGGCCCCAAAAATATGACGTCACAATTTGGATTATTTTAGAAATCTTGTGAAGTAAATACTGGATTTTCCTCGTTTACTATAATAACAAAGGGAGGCGGTCCTCTCTGTGGGCAAATAAAAAAGGACAAACATCAAAGGACCCATTAAGATTCCGATCTAAATATTGTCCTTTTAATGTTATTGTTAACAAAAAAAACTATTATATTTATATAAAACTCCGGTGTGTGTGTTCGTAATTCTTCTCTAATCTTAGAATTATTATTTTGCTTAGATGTTGTCATCTGATGGTTTTGAGCTAAGTATCAGATCCGGTAGAGAGGAAAGCTCCGAAAAAAGAGCCCAGTTCGATTTTTATATTTACTAAGACATAACGTTACAAATTAAAAACTCATTCAGCATACTCCACGAACCATTCATAATGCCGTCTCCATAAAAAAGGTTTATATGTTTAGGAACGAAATTCCGTACGTTCATAATGGAGTTCGAGACATTTTAGAGCGGTTTTTTTTTAGTTTCGGCCAACTAAACAAACGAACAGACAGCGCAAACAGTTATTGTGATGAGAATTTAAAATATTTTATTTGGTACGCGAGGTCTACTGGCCCACACACTGAGGTTTAATCCTACTAATATTATAAATGCGAAAGTTTGTGAGTGTGGATGTTTGTTACTCTTTCAGGCAAAAACTACTGAACGGATTTGGATGAAATTTGGAACACAGATAGTTTATAACCTGGATTAACACAGAATACTTTACTTAAGACTACGCGGACGAAGTCGCGGGTATTAAAGTAGTAATATCCTACTAATATTATAAATGTGAAAGTTTGTGAGTGTGGATGTATGTATGTTTGTTACTCCTTCACGCAAAAACTACTGAACGGATTTGAATGAAATTTGGAACACAGATAGTTTATAACCGGGATTAACATATAGGATACTTTTTATCCCGATATAAATAATAATAATAAATAATTATAGCCCTTTTTGACGTCCCACTCCTGGGCACGGGCCTCCCCTCAAGACGAGGGGGATTCAGGCCATAATCCACCACGCTGGCCCAGAGCGGGTTGGCAGATTTCACATGTCTTTCGAAAATTGGTTAAATCTTATAAGACATGCAGGTTAAGCAGCAGTGATAGCCGATTGGTTAAGCACGCGTCTTGCGGGCTACCAGGTCTCGGGTTCAAACCCCGGCTCGAACCTCTGGATTTTTCTAAATCTATGTGCGAATCATAATCTCTATAAGATTATCACTTGCTTACGGTGAAGGAAAACATCGTGATGAAACCTGCATGTCTTATCCCGATAATCCCGAAATATTTGTTACGTTAAATACAACGCGGACGAAGTCGGGGGGCACAGCTAGTTATATATATAGGGTAAATATCCATTTGTAACTTATAAATCAATCATGCTTCGTCATAATAATTAACCCTTGCTTTTAATTTGGTGTCGATATTTTAATGAATGTCGATTGACTGAAGTCGAGAAATTTTAGGTGCATGCGACTCTTTATTCCAGCATCAGCCAGGCAATCCATGTAGCATTGGACATAACAAGTTGGTGCCAAATAAGCCATACCAATGTCCTATATGAGGGTTAACCTCAGCACTGAGGAACATGGAATAAGATCTAGTTCAAGGCTGCTCAACTTCATTTCAACAATCAGACATTTTTGACAAGCCACTGACGGTCCCCACTGACAGCACGCAACACTTTTTCGACTAGGCGGGAATATTCGAATTTGACCTCTGGATTTTTTTTGTCATCATGGTATCAAAACACTGACGTGGGCCATCTTTTTAAAAAAAGAAGAACATGCTTGCGCGGCCAATTTTAAGTTCGTCTGCGGTGTTGAATTAGTTATTCCTAATATCAATCTCCGCAATTCAACTAAATATATGATGACAGGTGAATGATAATACAACGATTTGGCAAACAACGCGACTCCCAACCAGAATAAAGCCACATATATAATGTTGGCCGGCACCAGATACTCGAAGTGATATGGTGCAATAAGAAAAAACATAACGTTGATTTAATAATCTATTATAATACAAAATGTGCTGAGATTATTTCCTCGCAACACACGCACGAGTTTAGACTTTAAACACAAGGGTACAAGGTTCTCAATGACGAAACAAAACTTATAATTACCAGACATCACCGGCCGTTAGTAGTACGGACAGAAAACACTAAAACAAAATACTATAAGTATTATTATTTGTGTATGTATAGGATTAAAACACGTCGGCTGTACATTGTATCTTAACAATAGATATGTATTATTATTATAATAACATATAGTTCGGTTGGACACAATATTAAAGTCGCGTCTCGGCTGTGAGCCAAAGCGAACAAGTAAATTGTTTTCACTTTCCGACACGGTGGTGATATAACTAAAACCTTTAACGCACTGACACCCAATTAAATTTGATTTCTCACAATAACCATAGACGCAGCAAAGAGGGGGACGGGGGCAGTCCCATAATACTACTCATAATAATAATACTACATCTATCTTTATATCATCGTCATTTATCATCATTTTTATGATGATATAAGAAAAAAAAGGAATATTTACAATTTGTAAGTGCCCCCGTAGGCCTAAACAAAATAAACGCTTCGACTTTGACTAGGATCTAGAAGACACTAAAGTCCCAGATCTTGGAAAACTGGCTTAAAATATATCTAGTACGCAGATCCCCACAAAGAGGCACGACGCACTATATACTCGTAATAAACAAAACTCCGTCAAACACACTGCGCTCACAAAAGGCCCCATTTGGCCGCGCAACAGATCGAACTAAACATAATTATTTGTGTAATATAAGTTGAAAGGACTTGAGGCAATATAATGCGTTATAATAACAGTCATCAAATGTACACAGGGACGAATGACATAGGGTCACAGCGACTAGCGCTCCTATCTGTGCACGATCCACGACCGATCATGGTGCGAGGTTTGAATTCCGAAACAAAAATATTAAATAAACTAAATACGAGTACTGTAAAATAGTCTACAATAAGTTAATTTTGTGTAATTAGTATTAAGTACGTTTACCAAATGTTAGAAGAGGCTACTAGCTTTGATAATAAATTTACTTACGTTAGTTACAATACAACGTTACTCTATCAACTGGACCAAAACCGGCAGCCATGGACTATCGTAGACTATCTTATTGAGTCGATGGCAAAAAAGAGATGGGACATGCGTTCGGTACTTGATTAGTGAGTTTCGATAGATTATATCGCTAATAACCCATACAAATAATTAACGTAGATGCTAGCGACTAGCAGCGTAAAACTTATGGTAGCGCTGCAGGTTGTATTTAGATGGTGTCAGGCTACTTCAAGATTGAGCGGGTTCAGTAGCGTACATCGCCATAAGCCAATATAAACTGTAAAAAGCTCATTAACAGTCCGATTGTTCGAATTCAAAAGCTGCACCATAGTGCAGCGCGTCGGCCGTGCTCGCAGCCCCCGCACCCCATTATAATAATCTGCGCGGGAGCGGGACAGAAACATTAGAAAGGAACAATCGTTGCCATTACGTCGAATAAAAAGAAAAGTTATTATATTTTTTTATTGGAGAGGGCCTCCACCCCAGCCGCCAAGAGGGTTATTTTTATTTTATTTGAAAAGTTTATTTTCCATTTGTTTTAACTTGTAGGTATATGCGCGACGAGGCGAGGGTGGAACTCTGACGGCACGCGTCGGGCCCGCTCAATGAGTCACTAATGCGAACCGTATCATTATATTTTTATATTTAAACTTTTGCTTGAACAACATTAAAATGAGAAAAGTTGTGCGAGTATTATTGCGATGCCGGCGCGCGCCGCGGCGTCGCTTGCGCTCTATTGTGGAATAAAACATTGTTCGTGAGCAGTTGAGTCAGAAAATCTATTTGAATTTCAATCGAATTTAACCAACTTCATTCCTGCATCTCACCAATGAAAGGAAGATGCAATCACTCTACTTTGTTCGACCTACCCCAGAATAATACGGCGGTCTAGTTGGAAAACTTCATCTTCATCTAAAAACTAATTTCACAGCTCAGTAAGTATCCTTTTACTAATTGAAAAAGATTAATATTAGCCCATCAATGACACGAGGAAGAAATTAAAAAAATGCCTTTTTCAAAGTATATTCACACGGGTTTACGAAAACTGTAGGCAGGTATTTGTATATGTATGTGTGTAGCTGTTATAGTGTGATTAAAGTAGTAGTGCGGTGAAGCTTATTACTTGTCTATGGTATTGGCTTTAATTAGGTTGTCTTACTTTGGGTAACGCAAATTTCACTTGGATGTTAGGGAAATTCGGCCCAGCTTTTAACATCATTCATAAAAAAAACCATTATATTTTAAAGTATTATTTCCCTCAGAGTTTCGAAAGCAATAACCGACAAATATAATATGGGTGGCTAGAGGCAAGTGGGTGGTCGGATCCAGCGTTCATATCGCTTCAAGTGTTAATATTCGTCCGCCATTCCTGTGCCAAGTTCGCTCGCAAATTAATTTTGTGTAAGAAGTAATGTAAATACGGTTAAAGTTCGCTAATTCGGGGCGCATTGTTTGTGGTTTCATACGATATGATATAGGGGGTGACAATAATTGTAAGCTGGTTAGTATAAGGGGTAACATTTGGTACGTGAGATTTGGTTTGGAAATAAAGTGTTCGATTTTCTAGCATTTTTTTATACCACTAATTCTATACCGCTCAAACAAACCCATATTATTTTGATCTTCCGAAAACTCCTGTAGTTACGAGGATCAGTGTATCGACGCAAAGAAGATACATTTTGGAGAAAATCAACATCCAACAATGATTGCCCCAGGCAGAAGAGGAAACTAAACGTGATCACACTCAAAACATCAAACAAACAGGCCTGTTAGTATCAAGAACTAAAAACGGAAAACACTCATAACTCCATCCGTGTAGCGACCAAACAAGTTAATGCCACACAATAATACGCGTTGACCTTAAAAAACGACCAGAGCCGACAAACTGAAACGACCAAATAGACGAAATCACACAACACTTAACCGTAATCCTGTGCGCGCCGTGTGGCCGCCGGCGAGCGGCGACCACACCGGGTCGCGACCAGCCACCATGTTAGCACTACTCTTTAAACTAAAGTAGTCTATTTACCACCAAAAACATAGTAGTCCGCATTTTGAACGGGTAAGCGCGCCACACATCGCGGCAACGTATTGACACTCTATCAACACAAATATTACCTAACAATGAGGGTGGGTAAAATGCATCTAATTGTTATAAAAACAAGCTTCGATGGAGGCAGCATGATTTAAAGGTGATATTCTTGAACATAAAGAAGTTTCACGGTACCATGTGAAATATTTATCTTAATTTTATATGTAAACTTAAAGGTTGGCTCGAGGCGGCCCTGCGAGGCGCGATGTATCTTGATATTTTATTTAATTGACAGAACTAAATTACTGTATTTTTGTTTATTTCTGGCAGTTTTTTTATGAAGCTATGGAAGAAGCCTGAGGTCCAGCCGTTGCGGGACACCTCGTTGCTTACAGATGTTGGTGGTGAAATAAAAAAATGCTTTGAAAATGAACTATATTTGATATTAAAACATTGTACCACAAAATAGCGGCAAGCAATTCTAGCGCTTTGAATTAACGACATATAAGTGTAAGTATGTAATAAAAAAGAAATAAATTAAAGAAACTGGGTAATACACTTTCTATACATTACTTTTAATAATATAAACAATGTTTTTATTATTTGCAAACAACAAAAGAACAGATTTATATTGCACCATAAAAGTTAATGTAAATAAAAACTCTTTGATGTAATTTCGCGTTAAAAGCATGAATACCACAGTCTCTATAATATTTTTTGCGGGTACAAAACATCTTAGAAGTCACATAAACACAGTTTAATTTTATGGCACTCTCTCACATTCGCACGAGACGTCAGATCTGAAGCGTAATACGCTTCTAAATTAATTAACACAATGATGACAGCGGAAATCGTCTCGATGTTACGAGACATAATTTACAACATTAATGTCATGTCTCAATATTGCTTACGTTCATTCATAAATCGCTCATAGACCCATTTCCTGTATTCACGCGCACAAAGTACATTGCCGCATTCGTGCAAGTGTAAGTCGATCTGTCAAGTATCAAGTCGGCTCGGGCGCGTGACCAGTGTTTCAATTAGGCGCGATGCGTATAGTAGGAGATACGGCGGGCCCTTTCACACCGAGCTCTCTGTTCTCCCTTTGTTTGGCCATACATTTAAATACTGCACCGTAGGTCCGATGCGTCCGGTAAATGAAAAAAAAAAGCAGCCGCCTGCAATATTTTGAAGTCGGTAATAATTTATGACGTATGCGTTTTTTAAATTACCTAATCCTATGTGGAGCTTCAAGTCATTGCAAGTTATGACCTAAGAGAGCAATGCAATTATTGTTAAGATTTAAGTTTGTGTCGTGAACTGATTTGAATGAAATGCATGAATCAGTCCTACCACGAGTTTTCCGCTAAAGACGCTAGAGAGTAGGGACTTTAGCTAATGTAAATCTTCTAGCTACAGATGTGAAATAGTACATTATTACCCAAGGGGTGAAGGTAACTTATTTTGTCCCGAAACGGGGTTTGGCACCCGAGCTTAGTGAGGGCGCCTATAGTTCGAGGGACAAAGTAAGTCATTCACCCGAGGTAAACACTGTGCTTTTGATTACGAATACAAGGAAAGTAAAAATAAAAACAGGAATTAGCTACAGAAATAATACAAGGAAGTATGAACAATACTCCATAACTCGAAAAAACGAATTAAGGTCGAATTGCCATTTGCCGCCTATTTGTTTTTTTTTCGTTGGCCTGGTCCAATAGAAATGTCAAAATAAAACTAATTTATTTTAATAATTTGACAGCTGTCAGTTGTAAGCGTTTCTCCCTAGGGCTGAAAGTATTACTTTTAACACGATCCTCAGGCAACTTAAGACCTACTTTCCGAGTATGAGTAATGAAAATAAACTTACATTTAAGTACCTTAAGAAGTGAACTTAACCCGTCTCTATTAAACCATAATGGAACTAAATTCAATTCACCTTCAGAATCGCCCAAATCCATATTTTTTTAATTATCCATAAAAAACAAATGCCAACAACCAGTAAGTCACCATCGTCAGCGTCGCACGGACAGGTTTAACACCAGTAAACAACTGCTCACACTACAATGAGGGGAACTAAGTGGGTAATCTTTACCAATGACAGTGAAACCGGTAATACATGACGAGCAATTACGTACCACCGTACGAAGACTCAATTCAGCGGTGCAACAAGCTACTGGGCGCGTGTGCTACCCAACCTGCGTGCGGTGGGGCGCCATTAACGGAGGATGCGATAGCGAGAAAATTTAAGGCGATACGAGAAAGTTTAAGGCGATACGCTTAAAAGTTCAGTTGCCAACTTATGTGTGCGTCAATGTAGTTTTAGAACCATTTTATCCTACTAATATTATAAATGTGAAAGTTTGTGAGTGTATTTGGATGTATGTATGTATGTTTGTTACTCCTTCACGCAAAAACTACTGAACGGATTTGAATGAAATTTGGAACACAGATAGTTTATAACCGGGATTAACATATAGGATACTTTTTATCCCGATAATCCCGAAATTTTTGTCACGTTAAATACTACGCGGACGAAGTCCGTGGGCACAGCTATAGAATACATCTATTGATTGCAATAGGTGTATTCTATAGGACGTCATTGGAAGTATTGTTGTTTTGTAACATATTCTCAGTCTAAACGGGACTTGAAACATTACATAATCCAAAAGATATTCGATTATAAATTCGATTCGATAATCAATTCATTCGAAGGACAACTGCTAGCGAACCTTATGAAACGTAGCCGTCGAGAGTGTAACTATACCAAATGTAACTAATAAACTCTGAAATTTAATTCAGAAATAAAATTCTCGCTTCGCTTATATCGCCCGCTATTACTGCAACCACACCCCATCCCGCCAGCCATCACAGTTAAATTCAAACTGAGCTAACAAAAGGCAGACTAAATCATCTGTAGACAAAACATTCATCTTTTTATGTACCTTGGAATTCTTTAATCCAACTAAAAATGTATTTATGATGACATTGTAGAGGTGCGTATGTATATTGTATTGTGTACACTAGTGGTATTAACTAAATGGTGTTGTGTTTATCTTTACTTTTCTGTATTTTGATATTTTAGTAACTGATCGTGGCATTGTAATGGTGGGTTTATGAGTTTTTGTGGCTATGCCTAAGATATGATAGATATATTTGTCATGCATAATATTCCTTGATGTAAGGAACTAGGGCAGATTAGGCTGTCGAAATTAGCGCGGAAAGTCTGGTATCTGTTAGAAACTATTATGCTGTTTTATGTAATCTCTGTGCATCAGTTGCAGTCAAAACAAACCTTCGAACTCCGGCTTGGGAACCGTTTTTGTTCATAACTTTGATAGACTCACTTGTTAGTTGATGGATTGAACTGCTTAGGTGTATATTCCACCTTGGGAGACAGTACAATTGCGCTAGTTGTCAGAGGTCAAATCATAACTGTAGCTTGTGAGAGAATAAAACTCAAAACATCGACGTTTACTGAGCAATTACAATAAACACAATGGCATCCGAAATCCTTGATACGTTAAAATAGATTTCGCGTTTTTTTTATTCGCCATTTGTTTAGTTACATTTTAATGTGTAGCAAGGTTAACGCCGCGTGCCAAAACAATGTCGCATGATATATGATTGCGAGAATGCGCCGTTTAGTATTCCTACTCGTACTAGCAGAGTAGTAGGTACATAGTTTAACTACAAAGTGACGTACATACAGGTTGAAACATAAAGGATATACTTTTTTTTCAAAACTTAACTTTGTAATTTTAAAACTATCAGCTTTGGAGGAAACTTGCAAAACAAATGGTGTTACAGAAATACAGCTGTTGAATGTTTTCACAAGTCTACAAAACCTTTAGTACTTCAACTGTCCCACGAAGCCGATAGTTTTAGATTTACAAAGTTAAGTTGCAAGAAAAATAGTATACCCTTTTTGTTTCACCTAGTATATGGGTTTTAATTTTTTTATTAGCAGTATATTAAGTTCAAGTTAAGGATTCGTTTAATTCATTTAACTGAGCATTAGTGTCGAACGGGACGTTACTCTATTTCATTAGAGTAAAGTGGAATAATAATACTTATTACAACCAAACCTTTTAACATGACCTAACCTACTTTTGACCCTTTAACAGGATTAGTATTAATAATTTAACTACTCTAAAAATTGACTACTTACTCAGTGACAATGCAAGCAACTCGCGTTAGTCACTAACACGCGTGAACGAAGCATAAAACTAGTATCCAAACACAATTACTGACATATTCTAACGTAATAAATCTTTGTGTAAACAAAATTAGAAACGGTGTCAATACAGTCGCGCGGTGGGCGGCACAAGTTTGCTGTAAGGATCGCTACACACGGTAGACATTTTTGTCGCATGTTGGTCGAATTTACGGAGTGAGTGGTCGGTTACGATTGTGGTGCAAGAGAGGTTAACATTTAAAAGCAGCACTCAAATTTAAATTGTGGTTTTGTGTATTTTAGGTACCGCTTGATTCAGAGATTTGAGCGTAGAAAACTGCTTTGAAACAGTTTATAAACAACGGGTGTTGTTATTTAATGAAACATGTTTGAAACATGTTTGAAACATGTGTTTATTAATACCAATACAGCTACCTAGTAGAACCTACCCACTAGACACTGTTAATATAAGTAAACATTTATGGAAGGCTTCATATTCGTGTAGAAAAAAAAAATAAACGGTAATTTAACGGTATATCCTCATAGCGCGAGTATCTACTAGTCGTATTTGTCCTTTTCTAGGGTTCCGTAGTCAAACTAGGACACTTATTAGTTTCGGCATTCGGCTAGAAGGCTGCAAATTACCATAAAATATTTTTGGTACCACTTCAAAACTGTGTTTAAATATTGTAAGTAACATTATCTTAAGATACTTTCCGTACATTTCGATACCCCGGCCAGGCTGGGGTATCGTTGAATATTTTAAAATCATTTTGAGGTTTCTTTGAGTTCTACTATGTTTAATGAAATTAGTTTATACATATTTAAGCGATCGTCGGTAAGTGCCAGTTTTAAAGTATAGCAATCTATTATTAGTCCAAGAGACAGTCGGAATAATATTTGAAATATTTAGACCATTTTGAACAGTCACACTAAAATTGAATTTTAAATGTCAAATACTAAAAGAATTTGGTAATAAGATAGAGCTGGCAATCAATGGGATAAAATAATACCAATTATAGTACTATTATTAATGTTCATTATACGGTAAGTATTAGAAATTACATATATAAATAGTAAAGGGCCATTATGTACTAGCAATTTATCATCACTTATATTTCCATTAAAAAAATGACTTTTATATAGTTAAATGAAAGCTCCAACGATCTAAACTATTGTCTCAACATCTTCCAATACACACATCTATACACAGGAGGACACACGAGCGTGTACCTATGCCTACCGTGAATCGTCAATGTCTTATTAAAGTCAATAATTGAGAACAAACAGCCCGAATAAGTTAAAGAGGAAACTGGTAGTTACAGGCGGCGGTTGTGAGGTCGGGAACCGCTCGCTACCTGAATGTAGTTTACATGTCAACTAAAATGAACGAATGAGTGAAGCAGCGATAGCTGTTAGTGGGGTAGTCGTGTTAGAACCTTTTACACTCATCTCTGACCAGTAAAGTCATTTAGGCAACAGCCAAAAAAGTATTCCACCAAGAAAAAATATTGCGGGGTCGAGGGACGATTTAGCACAAAGCAGAAAATTTTACGCTTTTCCATTTAGGTAGCGCCATCTAGTTGATTTTGAGAGAACTTTTTCACAGTGGACATTCAAAAGTTACGTCATAACGCTTTTTAAGTGTGACGACTTCGGCCATTTAACTCCTACCGCAAGCCGTGTAAAGGAACTTCGATCCAATATCTTATAATTACAGGGTCAAGACTGCTCCGTTAAAGAGGTTTTGTTACTTTGGACATTGCTAGTCTAATATGCAAAAAAGTGAGTCCCCTGGCCGTCAAGGATAACGAAATACCGATTGTTAGCAGGAATATAATATTATTCACCGATGGTTTTCAAATTAGCAGACTTGGAGCCCTGGTGGAGTGACGACATGCGGAGCGTTGCCAGTAAGAACTGGATGAAGAGAGGTACATTGGAGCGGTTAGGTCCAGCAGTGGGCAGCAATAGGCTAATGAAGATCTCTGATTTCTAGATCACGTTTAAAATAGGAATATCTCCACCGCGCATCTATATGTTGTTATATAATTGGGATTGCGATGAAGTGGTTGGCCGTGTTGCCTAACTCGTCAGTATGCAAAGTTTAAAGAGTTACAGTGCAATATATTGTGTATTTAATACTGTTGATTTGTGCTAAAACCTACATCGTATCGGAAATATAGAAATACCCAATTTATGATTTTATAACATTGCTACTTGAAGGGCAATATACTAGTACTAAGTTTAGTAATTTTAAAAAATACAATTATAAGTACAAACTTTAGTTATTGGACCATCCAACGATATATGTTTATTATTATTGAAGCATTCATGGTTAATGACTTTGTAAACGACGGGGATTCAAACCAGCACAAATGTTATTTAATACCTGTTAGAGGTGTCTATGCCAAAGATTTTTTATTATAATAAACTAAGCAGGCGTTACCATTTGGCACCACAAACTGTATCTTATATTGGATATTAAAATATATTTCCTAGCAGTTGGGAAAAATTACACAAAAAATATCGTACTTTGGCTAGAGTACTTAACCCATATAGAATGGAAACACATGTCTCTAGCCAACTTCTGACCTGATAGGGTTGTCAAATCTGATATTAGTACAGGATTCTTTTTGTCTTCCAAAAAAAACAGTTTATAATTATTATTTTTTAACAGAAATGTGGATTATAAAGTAAGTAAATGCTCTAATGCGAACCAAATATTACAAATTATTGCTAAACCTACGTTCGCACTGGACCAAACATGTTTACGAAACATGTTGTTGTCTCTATTTTATGACAACAAAGAATTATATACTACCAAATATCCTATTTCCAAGACTTGTTACTAGAAAATGGACATTAGATAAACCTTAATAATAAAAAAACAAAAACGTCGAATAATAAATAATTCTCACATCTCGTGCGGTCAACCCTAACGTGAAACTACAACTATAAAACAATTATTGCTAATACAAGGCCGGCACTCAGTTTCGCCCGTCTTATAACTTTATTTCGGAATGATAGGTTACTATCACCTGTCTCGGTTTTAAAGAAAAAGGCACTTATTCGTTCTGACACTGAAATATTTATCTGTATAATAAATACATTTGTGGTAAGTTAATAAAATATATTAATCATAGGTTTAATACGCGTGAATATAAACGAAGTACGGAGTCCATCTCTACAATAAATAAGTAGGAACACTTTGAAGTAATGCATAATTGTGAATAATTTTATGTAACCTATTGGAATTTTGAATTTGGAACTGAGCACGATACATAAATATCATACTGACTAATTCATTCTCAGATTTGAGATCGATTTATTAGTACCAACCTTAGCATAATGCTCGGGTAATCTGGAGGCGTAAGAAAATATTTAAAGACGTTATGTTAACTTTATTAATAAATGATAATTGTGTTAACCTCAAAAATAATAATTTGATGGGTTCCTTTCAAAAAGCTGACATTTAATTAAATCACTCACTACTTACCAAAAAGGTTTATACCACCAAATTATTATTTTTGATGTAGGAAGTGGATTCAATATATTTTGTAAGAGTAAATACTAAGATGCAATGCAATCGTGCATTATATTCAAATTGCTCAGTATATACAAAATTATTAAATATAACCAACTGGCGAAAAAAAAAATACAAAATGTAAAAAGACCTGCCTGCTGAGTTTCTTGCCGGATCTTCTCAGTCGAGGTCGCATGCCAACCCGTAGATGTTTTAAAAGAATATAAAAGTGCTCCCGTAGGCCTGACCAAAATAAACGCTTTGACTTTGACAAAACTGAAACCAAGATCTCAACAAAATACGCAACGATCGACAGACTATTATTTCTAACATATTATTCGAGTATATACAAAAATCGGGAGCGATGTACAATTTTATAGTATCTACGCTCATTTAACTGTCATAATTAATGTATGAACTGGCAATAAACAGTAAACGTAAAACGTGCAATGTACCTACAGCAGTTAAAATTATGTTTAATGTTACATATTATACATTTAAGTGTTGAACGAACAATGGAGATATTCGGCTCAAGACTCATATAAAATGCGGATATAAATCTTAAATCTTCGCACAGGAGTTTAATTTTGACTAATTATGATAATAGATGTTATTTTCATTTTTTCTGAAGAGATTAAAGTGAGATTGTCTTACCGCCAAATACTTAGTCGTAACTCAAATTTGTGGACTAACTGCTTAATTTTGACCCGCCACACAAAAATACAGATAAAGCCCGTCTCACAGCTATTTGGGACTCAAATGATTGAGCATTACAAATCACAATATTCTGCCGTTAGTTGCTTACTAGGCGGCCGATAGGGGATGGGGTGACTTTTGTACTGACTTATAAATAACTAGCTGTGCCCCCCGACTTCGTCCGCGTAGTATTTAACGTAACAAAAATTTCGGGATTATCGGGATAAAAAGTATCCTATATGTTAATCCCGGTTATAAACTATCTGTGTTCCAAATTTCATCCAAATCCGTTCAGTAGTTTTTGCGTGAAGGAGTAACAAACATACATACATACATCCACACTCACAAACTTTCACATTTATAATATTAGTAGGATTTACGTTGACGCTAGCGACTAGCGAATGTTATATTCAAAACGGAGGTTTACTCCACGTCATTTTGTCAAATTCCCACAAATATATCATCATCAATGCGTCAATTAAAAACGCGTATTATATGACACTCCTATTTCACGGTACATAGTGCGGTGCCACTTTGTATGTTGTTTTGATCAAACGACAGATAAGAGGCGTGATTACAAGCTCCCCGCCGTATACATATACATATATGCATAATAAAATGGGGATTAAAATGTTTTTGTACAACTTAATATATTCGGCAGTACGGTATAAAGTATAATAGAATAATTAAGCAAATATGTATACGCGAGCGCAAAAGTGTCTTTGAAAAAAAATCCTATTCAAAATCTTTTTTGTAGTAGAAATTTTGGATGTTCTTAACAATATAAATCTAACCTTAATACTACAATTCAATAATTTGGTTCAACGATATTATTTTTTTCGGTACTTCTCGCGGCCGGCAATGTTTTTACTTTAATCAGCATCACCAATAATACCCGTCAACGATGACGAACCAACGCGTTGAATATAATTGTGAATCATTGCAACATTTAATTAGATCATATTGTTCCATTGATAGGATGAACAATGTCTATGATATAATATTACGTGTATTCATTAATTGAATCTTCCAAGTACGGGCCCACACAAACGTCACCAATTATTAAGTCTGACAGTCGTTCAGCCATGTAACTTGTCACTCTACTTCTAAAAGTACACACTATAGTATTATTATTTTTCTGACCTACAAAACTTCAATGTTATTAAATTATCAACACTTTTGCAGTCAACAGTACTGAAAACACAATGACTAATATAAAAAAAACTTACCTGATGTCTGCGTTCGCGGCGAAATATAAAAATAGTTTTGAATTTAAAATAAAAACTATTCAGATTTTGTTACATACCTGAAACAAAACAAAACACCAAATTAATATTTGCAATTAAGTAATTTACATAAATACATTACATGAAAAATAATGACTAAGAATCAAATATTACTTATTACACTTAGATACTAATGTCTTTGCAAAGTCTCGAATCGTCTCCGTAAGTACCTATCATCTAATCAGCCATGAACGAATCACAATATTTTTTATTAGGTACCTAATCGATTATTTTATTGATTTTTACATAATGTAAAAGTCATACTTATAATATTTATGATTTACGATAAAATGTGACAAGTGGAAAATTGGAACGTTTGAATTACGATTGCTTTAAAATTGTAATAATTTGTTGGATTCTTTAAACGAAAACTATTAATAATAATTAAACTATTTATACCTTGACTTAATATTTACGTTATAAAGGTTGGTGACCTGACATTTACTTGTGAATTATTTGATATGAGTAGGTAGGTTTGTTAAATAATAATTCTATAAGTAATACGCGAATAAAATAATTTTACCTTCCATTCAGAAACCAATGTATTATAAAACAAATAAGTATGTAGTTTGAAGCAACATTTTTATAACCGAATTATTATATAGGGTTGCGTTGCAGACGTAAAAATGTACAGATTATCAAATTTTTATAACATTCACAGAGTATACAATAAAACTGGGCAACTGACAATAAACTCAGTGTATTACTAGAAACATTACGATAAAGTTTACATGAATATAAAACAATAAAACGCGAAACGGAAAAAGAAACGAATTACACACATATTTATAAACGCAGCGAGATTTCGTAAAAATCTAACAAACAAAGAATGGGTGTTATTTTTAGATGAAATTAACGCACATTATGAACGTACGCGCAGCTACCGATCGTGAATCATTTTCGGGTGGAGTCCCGCTGCGAGCGGAGCACGAACCCCTACTTTTGTTAAACCGCTGGATATTTGGTTGAATACTCCTAGTTAAGTATTAACGATAACATTATGGTGGCAGACTTACGTTGACCTAATGAAAAACAATTAAATTCAGGAAAAAAATATCGTAGCGCTTTTTCAACGAATATAAATATATATTTATGAAATACCTATTCGTCTATGTCGACGTCAAAAATTATGTCTGCAACAGTAATTTCGATAAAGTTATTTAAAATAATATATTTTTATGCTGAGATTACAATTTGCTACTATTGTAAACCGTATATTCCCAATCACATTCCGAAAATGTCACTCTTATAGTACTCAGGTCAATTGAATGATACCAAAAATATTGTTTCTACATTTAGAACCATCTCACTTGACAGAGAAGTCAAGGAACTGGTGATAGGCTCACCCGCTTCCGCTCATAATACCGCTCGCATTGCCCCCGTACCAGCGGTAGGCCCACGTCATCGCAATAACAAATATTTTCCACTGATTCTATTGTATATTGTTGGCTTTTCCTATTAAAACATTAGTTCTTTCCAACCTACTTCCAAGATAATGGCTCCGATGGGTCGAGCTTTAGGCTCTGTACACACTAGAGAGATATTATAAGGTGAAAAACATGAATATGAGTCAATGTTAGTTATTACACGTTTTGTAAGTCTGCGTAATACTGTACTGCAACTCTATTTAGAGCTGCCTTTTACGAAAAAAGCGAGATAAAGTATATGTGCGAACTGCGAAAGTGAAAGTGTGTTCAATAGAAGGTGGGTAACACCGGCAGGCGTAGGTATTTCTACGCTCCCACCGAGAACGTATGAGATTAGAGTAAATGATAGTGTCGACACATCGATTGTGCACACTCTACTTTATAAAATAGAGCTAAGTTCCCGAGGTACAAAAATGATTGCTGATAACTTTTAGATGATACTATCTTCATGTATTGGAAAGGACAAACGCTAATCGTCGATTTCGACGAAAAACTTACAGTACAGTAATCCTCTAATCCTAAAACAAACAAATATAAGTACTACAGGTACGTCTATGTCTCAGGGACAATACAAAGTACGACTCCCTTGAACATCAGCACAAGGGTTTATTTATATTTGGAGAGGCTAATGGGAATACTAGTCATGTAACAACATCACTTTTGTAAGCAGTTTTTTTTAATTACTGGGACATGGATAGGAACGTTAATAGGAACTTCCTTGAACATTAGAAGGTAGTAGATAAACCTCAGTGATAACCAATGTAACCGGTACTTCTGCAACCGCTCCAGCAGCATTTCACGTGATGACGAGGACAGCGGTGTATGGTAACTACTTAGTAATTACAATATTATTATAAACTAGCCTTCGCACGCGGCTACGCTTGACCGGGAGACGATGTTTCGATACAGGTTTTGGTAAAAAAATGTATCAAATTACTTTTTTCATAAGGACGTAGTGAAGTGTTGATTTGTTTTTTTATTGTGAGGATGTACTCGTAATTCGCGGCCAGGTTGGTATTTTAAACAGATGTTAGAGCGGCCAAAACTATTGCAAGGAAAACTCTGGCCGCGGCGGGGCGGCCAATCGTGGCCGCTAGTTGAAGCCGCAGCATCCTGGCTGCCTAATTGGCACCTGGTTTAGGACGCAGAGTACAAAAACAAAGAGAAATAAATAAAGATTATTATAAAAAAATACATAATTATAGGAAATTATATTCGGTAACGTAAAAGAATCAAGTACAAATAAAAACAACACAATATAATAATACAAAACATATACATATATTGACACGGACGTACCAACACACATATGATATTCGTAATTAGTTATTAACATTTCATTTGCATAGTCCCCGCATCGGATTCCTGACAGGACCAGGTTTAGTTTGAACGGCTACAAGTTCGTTGACGTGATTATTATTTATAGATAAAACGTTTATTACAAACTGTCACTTGATATGTTGCACTATCTTGTATTAGAAAGCAGGTACTAAACTGAAGAAATGAATTGCCTACTTGATGATGCCTACTGATTATTATTAACATAATATTATTCAGTAGCTTATGCACTTTACTTTCGTTAAAACTAACACTTAATTTTTAAATATTTCCCACAGATTAAATTTAATACTATCCCAATTTGCAAAGATTTTCCCGCACATGCATGCTCGCTAGGGACGCCCAAATCGTATCGTTATAAACGGCGTTTCGAATGTAACCGTTATATTCAGTAAAATAACTCGTTCAAATTAATGCAAGAGAAAGAAATAGTTTAATTATATTTCACAGAAGCAGCGCTGCGTTGGTAACAAAGCATTTTGTATAAAAACAAGCCGGTCCAAGTAGTATAATACATTATTATGGTCCGCTGAACAAAACTATGCGGCAATTACAAAGTTTTCTAACTGCATTTTATCACCAGCCATCGCGATAATGTGTCATAAAAGCATTGCAAATTACACGCGGCCGTTTTAACAAAAAAAACCCATATACATATTAACAAAAAATATGGCCAGTGAAAATTTTAGAATAATTAATCTTACATTAAATTGAATTAATTTGGTGTAACAGTTACAAAGTTGCGGATAGCTTCTTTAAAAAAAAATGCAATTACGCTAACTAAAACCACTTTTCGAATGATTGTATTTAACCTGTCATGTCGTCTGTATAATATAGGTCACAAAACAGCTAGGAATTCAGCACCTTCCTTTTTCGAAGTCGGTTGGAACCGAACAATGCGCCAATTAGTTGTGGAGACTATATAAATAATGTAAGTTACAACAATTACAGCTCAGTGGACGGAGTGTGTATGGCAATCCAAGTTACAATGTCAAAAGGATGTGGTGCCATATTGTTGGGATATAGCGATTTTAGATTACGAAGGACCGTATTAATAAATCGATCTCAAGCCCGAGAGATCTTGAGTACGTGTTTGACATATCATTTTGTATAATGCGATTCAAATGAGAATAGGATCGACTTTGCGCCATATTGTGACGTCATAGCTGTCATATCTAACCAGTTAGGTAGGGTGAGCAAAAGAAGATATCTTTAAATAAAATTTATTTGCAAAGGTTGACTGACAAAATCATCACTGCTGCTTTCCGCTATAAAATAAAATATGAATTATTGTAGGTTTTTAAAATGTATTACGCCAACTGTTATTTAAAATAAAAAGGGGCATTCTGCTACCTGTATTTATAAATAAACAAAAAATTATCATCGTCTTCGAATGGTTTTAACAACGAAGTATGACTTATAATAATGAAATATTATACTAAGACAATTTATTACTAATTTAACCTTTTTATTTTAATTTGATGTAAGACTATTATTATTGAAAGGCATTTTTTTGCAAACCATACTTTTCAAGTGACGTTTGACATATAGAGGTTATTGACATTCCTATTCTTATTTGAATCGCATTATACCTACTGGCATGACACAAGAAATACATTTTTAAGATCGTTCTTAGACTTGAGATTAATTTAATTGTACGGGCCTTAATGAAATATAAATAATACTCCGAAATATCTTGAATATTGGTACACCACACGGTACCTATATTTGTACATTATTTTCATTACTTTACGTTCCTGTAAGAAGTTTCCTTGAATCACATTAGACCCAATACCTGACAGCGATACTGAGTATTTTTTTAAATACATAACCTACATCCGCTGCCACTTATATCTGAGGACTAGCCTTTGATGTTAACATACCTTCATTACCCGTGTATTCTGTTAACTAGAGACCGATCACGCGTTAGTGCTTGTTATTTAATTATATTTAATTTTGCGCCGGCTGGTAATAATTGACGTAACAACCCTTTTCGATGCGACCGGAATGGTGGACTCGTCATGTGACATTTAAAATCCCTATTTTGGCAGTAATGTGTCAAAAACTCGAAAGATAGAAGTATATTTGAGTAATGAGCCTGACACTTGATGATGTTCGAAGGTTGAATAATTTGAAACGGTTTATAGAATTGAAGCTCGAAAAATAATGATAATATAAAAAAAGAATAATACTATAATACTATAATACTTAGGTCTCTAGCCTCTCTAGGTAATGTTTTTTGGTGAGATATTAAACAGTAAAATATTATTTGTATTGAATTCAGCCGTCGTGTTGTTATATTTTCCAATATTGGGATCATCATAATTCATGTACAAGTTGCCATTGCACTATCTTTGTCATGCGAGTTCACTTGGCTACAAAAAACACAACAGGTACTATTAAAAAAATGGTCTACCGGTGTATCTATCACGAATACGTTGTTAAACATCAGTGGGTGCTAATAAATAACAATATTATAACAATGCCGGTAGCCGGCCGGCGGCGAGCGCCGTGAAGTAATATAGATCTTAATCGCGGGCCCCGCCGACCCAAAACACGTGTAGCCGCCACGCTACATAGGGTTGCCACCTTCACGGATTATATTGTACACGCACGTGACAAGAACAAAGTTTCACAATGCCAAACCTGGCAGATTTTGAACGTGAGGCTAGTGACGCTGTTAAGTAATGATATTGTGATAGTTTTGACATATTGTGGTGCGATCTACAGTCACATAGGGCTCAAAATCGAATACTAAACAGTATTAACTATGTGTTTGCGATTAAATATACTACTACCTAGACCAACGTCACTAGCAACCATATTTTACCAAAAAATTCCAACATGATTTAGATGATAAATCTTAGAAGTATTATAAATAAAAAAGGTGACGAAGTGATGCGACAGCCCTAAACTTAACCCACCGCCGGCGATCGCTGACACCGGCCCGCTGTCAGCACTCAATATAGTTTTGATGTAAGTTACGTAACACGTAAGATTGAGGACCATTCGGAGGGTTGGTTAAAAGTTTGATTTGTCAGTTTGAAAAATGTTTTCACATAAAATAAATTACGTTCCAATGTTCATTATTTGATCGTAGCTCTGTACGTACAAACATTTTTTTTGTAGTAATCCTACTTTCCTAATTCCTTAAATACTAGTTAATTATAAGACTTTTATTTACTACACTGCCTTAGGCAAACTGCCCATTCATACTATGTATGTTATTGTTTGCTCATAATCCGTTTACGGCAGCAAAATTCATTACAATGACATTTCGAAACGTTTATTTGCACAGAAAAATTGTAGCGAATATAAAATTGTTGAATAAAGACCCCATCGCAACGTTCATAAACAATTTTCCACAAATGAAGTGTGAGGCTCAATCATCGGAACTGAAATCTGGTATTTTGTAATTTGCAAACCCAACAACCAACAAAAAACCATTTTGCATATACAAGTATATATTTTAAAATAAATGTCGCAAAAATAATAATATAATAACACAATTTAAGACCCAATTATTTCGATAAAGTATTATTTTCGAAATGTTACATGTTTATAAAGATTTTAAACCTTGAAGCGCCTACCTCAATTATATCCCTTAAATTATTTATTTTTTCGAATAAACTCTGACTTTTATCTATTATATTTAAAAATTATACGCATGATATTATTATAAGGCTCCATAAGTTTATTCATTTATCGCAATTATAAACATGTGTATTTTAAGATTTCTGAATTATAGAAGCGAGATAAGGTTGCGAGCACCTGTTCTGAGGTAGTGATATGATATTAAGTTATATTATGCTAAGTAATACACGCCATTGGCATAAATATAAAAAGCCATAGAATTATCCTTACGGACGAATACAAGTTCGCGCATCTCATGGTGTGCGCCCACCATCAGTTGCATATTAATTGATTAAAAGTATGACATAAGGTATTCTAATTTCTTAATCTATCAATTGGTCAGTATGAATTGTACCCTTTCAACTGATATTTATATTTTACTAGCAGTGCCCCGCGGACCGCCGCGTGGAATGTGGACCACCCTTAACATTTAGGAGTATGAAAAATAGATAGTAGCCTATTCTCAGACCTGCCTGATATACACACAAAATTTCATGAAAATCGTCGAGCCGTTTCGGAGGAGTATGGTAACTAACATTGTGACACGAGAATTGTATATATGAGATTTAGACAGGCGCCAACTCGAATACAGACAGCGAGTCCCTTCATTAAGTATATTGTCGTAAATTAAATAAATGACGTACCGATATTTTTTTAATCTCGTACCGACAAATACGTCGATACATGATCTTTTAACGTTTTAAATGCAAATTACGAAAACTTAAAATGTTCGCCCGTCTTGACATGGGTAATGCAAAAAATATTCATATAGGGTTATTTTAATTATAATTTCACGTATAACTAACTTATTTAATCCCACTGAAGTCGGATCAATCGATACCGGTGCACGGTTAATATATTGGCAATATGAATAATTTTAATACGAAATTGTAATTCGATTGCACCGATGAGATATCGTACGGCGACGTGTCGATTGCGTCTGATATTTAATATTATCGATAAAAAGTCGATATTTATGTGTATGGAAATGGTGAGAGTGCAATACTTCCTCTTGGTTGCACTATGACGTCATATATCAAGGGTGTATATAGTTGCAGACTATGTAATTTACATTTCAGTTTGAACGCGGCCTTGCGAATCCAGACTCCTGTTGAATTCTGAAATAAGGATCCTACCAAACACAATCGTATAATAAGCCAAGTCTGGTGATACACCGATAATATTTATGTATTATATTTACACAATCATTGTTATATAGTTTGTAAAGACAAGATGGTGGGATGATTATGGTCACCCATGAGATAGGTACGTATCTGGAAACGTGACAGAATCGTCTTTTGTGCAGAATTCAGGGGGAGACCTTTGCTCAGGAATGGTCCACATATTTTTTTTTTTTTGTCTCCTACTGTGCGCTGGAGGAAAGTGGAAACTTTTTCTTCCAACTCCTCCTAATATTTGTTGCGATTAAAGTCGTGCGGGTTCCAAGAAAAGGGTCAAACCTCGACGTCATTATTTGTCATTAGTCGATCCTGGATTACAGGAGTAAGAGTGGTGGGAGTGTGTTGCGGGACCAGTATTAAGAAAATATTAGCCAGCTGCTTCTTTTCATAATGGTCATCCTGAAAACTACACTAGCACATCCGTGAATGAGTTCAACGAAGAAAACTAGAAAATCGATAATAGGAAGTCCATAACGGAGGCATGCCCCACCCGTCCATTGTTGGAAAGCACGACATAGTTGATTGCCATGCCATTTAGCGAGCAATTAGCAACAAAATAACATGGCCATGGCGCTTTCCCTGCGAACCTACAATTTGCAACCGTATCGCAATAGTACGGAAAAGAGACGGTTCGATGATAGAAAATGTAATAAATACAAAAGGGTTATGAGGGTACAAGCCATCAAATACAGATCGAGTGATCGAATCTTTACATACATTTCACGGCAGCGCCCCTAGCGGAATCGTACAGCTTTACCAGTGAATGTAAATACGTTCAAAACTCATACTTAGCTTCCAGTTTATTCGACTTAGACGAGTCGAAGTCAGGTGAGGCAGTGAACACTACCCCCCTCCGACCCGCGCCACTACCTCCCAATCACAAGCTGGCTAACTTAAGATGATAGCGCTTGTCTAGCCCGCGAAATTCAAAATTTTCGAGTTTTTTATTGTTTATCCAAAATCTGAAAACATTTAAGACAAAATTTTGTGATTGACGACAAACACAGTATGGAGTGCGTTTATTAATACATTTATTTTACTCTAAATATTATCATAGTGGATATGATACTAGTAAACACTAAATATACAAAAATTGCCAGTTTTTCTGGATATCTGTCGTTTTTGAAATGTTTTAGAGTAAGTACAAAATGTGCCCTTTAATATTTTCAGATTTTGAAAAAATTTCAAAAAAACTTTAAAAAATAACAATTTCGCGGTCTAGATGGGAGCTTTAGCCCTAATCGGTTGATCAGTAAATGCTATCTCATGTATACCTACTACAGTAATACAACTAGAGACTATGTATTGTAATAATAATACACGGTGATACCAGTAGCAATCTTACTGCCTGATACCGTGCCACTGTCCCACGCATGTAGGGGAGGCAATCCGGCGGATCCGGAATCATTTGACGTCTACCGGATCCGGTACCAATTGGCCGGATCCAGTAAAAGATACACGCCTCCAGGTTCTTGGAAAAATACTCGCTGGCCCCACCCCTCTTCTCCTCAGACCAGAATATACAGATTAATATTTAACTAGTTACCCTACGTACTAGATTTTAATTGTTGATTTTATTAATTGTTGCTTATGGTTAAATAAAATATCAACTATAGGGGTTCTATAATCATACCACGAACCCTGATAATAATATCGCTATCGCACGATAATTTCGCCATGTTCATGTCCGTCCGTCTGACGTCAGAGTCATTTTATTCAGATACTAGCTGAGCCCGCGACTTCGTCCGCGTGGAATTTAACTTAGCAAAAAAGCCCGCTCCCGCGTTCTGAGCCCGCACGACAGACCCATTTTTTTAAATTTTGTTTTTCTAAAATAAAAGTAGCCTAAATTACTGCTTATAATAACAGCTGTCTACCAGTGAAAGTCCCGTCAAAATCGGTCCAGCCGTTTCGGAGATACCCTTTGATTTCATGTGTTTTTATTTTTCAACGCGGAACCCTAATTGTTTTTCTAAAATTAAAGTTACTCCTTAAAACATCCGCTATCTGCCAGTGAAAGTCCCGTCTAAATCGGTCCAGCCGTTTCGGAGATTACCCGGAACAAACACACATACAGACAATTTTTTTTTAAATCGCGTTTTTATTATAGGTGTCGTATGTACTTTCATATGCATTTAGTGAAAAGGTGTTATTTTGATATTACAAACAGACACTCCAATTTTATTTATTTACGTTAACGTAATATTGAGCTCAAAAATTGTATTTTTTGCGTGACGCTTATGGAACCATACTATAGTATGCGTGGTCCGACGCGCACGTCGCCAATTTATAACCTTTATGATATACTTAAACATGTTTTAAACAATTAATTTTGGAACGGAATGTAAAATAGTATTATAATCCGGCCGGATTGATAGAAATGCGGCCGGATCCGACCGGATTGAAATTGGTTTCAAATCGTTACCTAAACCAAATGAAGGTTAAAATTGCAATACATTTCAAACATCTGAATTAGATGTCTAATATAATGTAACAAAAATTTGCAGAATAAATTTAAATAATCAACTAAACCTGTGTTTTTATCGATTTACATCCAACTTATCGGCGATAGAAAGCAATAAAAATCATTGGAAATATTAATAATCGTAACGAGATATTTTATAATGTTCAATTAATATTTATTTAACCGTGAAATTAAAAATATATCAGCTGATATTAAAATTCACGCATACGACATTTATTATTGTTCGAAATTAATAAAAATATGGAATACAATGTTAACACTATTTTTTTTATCACGAAGCCACGTATAAAATCAGGCTCTTTCTAAACCCGAGCGACTATTGGAATTTAATAACTAACACTGCGAATTACATTTGAAGCCCAGATCATACAGATCACCAGTTACCTATATGTACATATATGTATAATAGAGTATCTACTGAATGGTGTGATCGGTTGCCAAGATTACTGACCTCTACATGTTTTAAAGGTCACTTACAGAGAGCGTCGCACTTCCTCAACATTGTTTAAAGATCGCAGCACACTGCGTTATACAAAAAACATGATCACAGTACAGACAGTATTCATGAATAGTTCAAGTTAAGGTAACGGTCAATGTTGTTTACGCCACGCCATAACGCAACCAAATCGCAAGCAGAAATGATCACACTTCAACTGCCGTGAACGCAAGGTCTATTTAAAGATTTCAAGATTATAAACGTCATACGCATCCATGAATGATCGAGTGTAGGGCATATTCGAAATTTAAATGCACCATTCGAAATTTAAACGCACCATTCGAAATTTAAATGCGACTGAAGTGTCATCCTCGGTCGACAAACTCGGAATATCTATCCGATTCTATTCGGTAAGATTCATATTATGCGCAATGTGATCAGTCCATTTCAATATTGTTTCATTCATGTGCACTTCGGGTTTGTGGCCGAGGCCAGGGGATGCTGAACCGAGTGCTCTGTGCAACGATTAGTCGATGTTAAATCGATTAGCAATGTGTATTCAAATGAGTATAATTATTTTCAAAGAGCATATTAATTCAGCAGCATATTATATATAGGAAACCGCCCCTTAAAGGAGTAGGTAACAATTTTTTTAGAAGGCCTAACACAGAAATTTACGTTTTGGCGATTTCTCGAAACTCAATAGGTACACCGAAAATACAATTCAGACATTGTGATGTTGTTTATAAGGTTTCAACCCTCACAAGCTTCATGCCAGATTTCTTTTTCTTAAAAAAAATACTTGGTAACAAACCTGGAGGTCGTGGAACAAAAATATTTTAGAAAGTTCGTTTATGTACAATTGGAAACAAATGAAACAACATCTCGTTTGTGTTGCTTGATGCATAACAATTTTTCCTCTTTAGAAATTGTACCCAATGAAATGACTCACAAGAAAATAAAGAACTACAAAATATTTTAGTTAGGCAGATACAAAACATAATTTCGTAATTATCACAAGTCGGTTACACAATGCATAATGATATCTTTTAAGTTATCTTTGAACATACAAAGCCTTACAATATTTGCTTCGGACTAACGGAGCCGGCGTCACTTTGGACTCTCATTAAGCCTCTACACACCTGAGGATATCTCCTTAATTAAAAAAAACACGGATAACATAAAAAGTGTCACTTCGTGTGAATTAAGGTTAAGTTTGTGTTGACACGTCGATGCTTGTATCCGTCGGTGTGTCAACATCTTTACAATGGAGTTTATAGTGCGGAGGTGAATTCCAAGAAAAAAAAACTTCGGACATTGTTTGAAGTAAGTAATTATTTAAATTGTTACGAAAACGCAAAGAAAATGGTACTTAATTAAGAACAGCAATTGTTAGCGTTTTAATAAATTGACATTAAACATTTATTTTTAAATGTATTCAATGAATAATAGTGTCGTTATGTCAAAATAATTTAAATACTTAACACAATAGCGCCTATACCTGCTGGTTTAATTTCTCTCATGAAAAGGTAAAAAGACGCGTATTTTTATGTATGATTTAGCAACAACGTAAAGCATTAAGTTTGTGCCTGAGCCTACTGGTAACCAGACCACTTTAGCATCTCTTCTGCTTACTCTGCAACATAATTATCGTGAGGATAAGATAGATAAGCTTTCTTTTTTAATATCAAAGTCAGCACACAAGTGTTAAACCACCTAATGTTAAGCGTTAAGCAGTTATCGTAGCCTATATAAGTAGATGCTTGCAAAATACCAAAGACATTGCTTGCACGTTGACGACTTAAAGGGGTGAAGGACAGCGGGAGGGGGAGTGGGGGAAGCGGGGGAAGTGGGGGTGAGCGTGGGCTTAATGTGCGTAGCCTTTATTAAATTCGACTACAAAATATTGCAACATTCCAAATAACTCCGTATTAGTGTCCACATATTGTGTGCTCAGAGATTAAGCCTTAGTTTAAACATTAGATAACTCGCGTCTTAACTACACCTTATCTCTCTTTTATTTAACCGACCGAGCGTAATGTGGGGCAATTATTTTGGCACTTTAACTATTGGACTAAAGTATGTACCTATCTAGATGTTTATATAATCCCAAATCTATTTATATAATATATCTTCTATATATATATAAATTAATATTTGCCTGTATGTCCTTTTTACAAGGTGAAACATAATGGGTATACTTTTTTTTCAAAACTTAACTTTGTAATTCTAAAACCATCAGCTTTGGAGGGAACTTGAAAAACAAAAGGTGTTATAGGAATACAGCTGTTGACCGATTTCACAAGTCTACAAAACCTTTAGTACTTCAACTGTCCCACAAAGCCGATTGTTTGAGATGTACAAAGTTAAGTTGCAAAAAAAATAGTATAGCCTTTTTGTTTCACCTAGTAGAATCAAAACTATGCTTGATCATGTCATGATCTTCAGCAAAGTGTTGTGCATGAGCCCATAAAGGTTTCTGAGTTGGTACGATCAATCTTTGACAGCGTAGCAACGTGCGCAGGGTACAGCTAGTTGACTAATAAACGCAACTTTAGCTGTTACAGCTGAGTTTTGTACCAGGAGTGGGAGAGTCGGAAGCCCAACCCAGCTACCCCCTACCGCTCAATCTGTCCGACTACCCTGTCGGAAACGTGCGATCAATGCTTTTGGTATTACAAGCATCTCAATGCTATGAAAACTGCTTAACATATTCGACGACCTTGGAACTATAAAATGGTACTTTTGCTTATAAAGTCTAGCAGAATTCGTATTAAAACAAACAAGTTTCATATTAACTTAAAATCAACACCGATGTATCTATTAAAACAGAGCGTTCATTCATTCGATATAAATGTCCCCCCGGGTTAATGACCCGGTGACCTTTAGACACCCTGCACCCTTTTCAACCCTTTCGTACATTTCAACCCGACTGCGCTCATTTATTCTAAAACCAGCTGATCGTGGAAACAAAATGTAGGTACTTGATTGAAATTGCGACCTTTTTACTTAGATTATAATTGCGGCTCATTGTTAGACTATTTTTGCGGCTCGGTTCTCAAGCACGGGGAGCTACACAGCTTCCCTTTCTATCAAAGATGATATCAATTGCGGCGCACGGTAGTGGGGCACGCAACGCACGAATGCGTTTTGAAACAAATACTACGCATCCCTCACCGAGCTCATTTAGGCATCAATTTGTAGGTGCGCACGCACAGCACGCAATGGATTTCAGTCGCTTTGGTAGCCCCGCCGGGACTGTCGGTGATTGTGTGAAACTTGGTGAAAATTTGCTTCAAAGTGTTCAATATTTACTGCACTGTTTTAGTTTGATACAATGATCACATTTTAATGAAAACAAATGCCGCTTAACATGTTAAGCCTGGCCCGTGTTCGCCTCAGCTATCCTACTTGCGAAAGTTTGTGAGTGTGGATGTATGTTTGTGACTCTTTCACGCAAAAACTACTGAATGGATTTGGATGAAATTTGGAACACAGATAGTTTAGAACCTGGATTAACACATATAATTATTTACTTAAGTCTACGCGGACGAAGTCGCGGGCAGCAACTAGTCTTCGTAAAATGTTCGAGTAGGCCCACAAATTAAACTAGGTCGATACAGTCACCTCCATAAAGCAGTTAGCTCACTGCTTACTCACTAAAATAATGGGCAAAAGCCACTGAATCACCACCATTACGAATGTAATTACTGCTTTATCTTTACGAGCAATGGACGCCAAACTATTGTTCCAGCAATATTTAATAGTAAAATAGTTGATAAATATTTGTTCGGGGGATTTTAAATATAACGCAAACGAGGAAAAACCTTGTTTTAAAAATTGACATGAAATTGAGACAGCGGCGTTTATTCTGTTGTTTTTCTTGTTTTGTCGTGTTTTTCTTGTTGTCTAATTTTCACTGTGTTTAATTTAGTATTAATTGTGTAGCCAATTCAACTGGCGTCAATATGATAAGCATAAACGACAAAAATACAACAAAACGCGCAGAAGTCGACGCGGACGAATGCTAATAATTATTCAGAAAGGTGGAACCCGAGATATCTACAATTTAAAAGTTTTACGATCAAATGGTAACGTGAAACAACATATTCAAGTTCACTGAACAATAAGTTCATCCACCTAACGGCATTCATCGGTGTTTTACTTTACTGTTTATTCTGAACACGCCAAATACATCGCGATGCTAATAGATGATGTAATTTTCGAATAAGGACTTGCCGTTGAAGTGTTTCATACAAAATAATTTAGGGCTTTTTGTAAATATTTTGAGGCCTCCATGGTAACTTTTTTGTTTTGTATTGTTATAACATGTGTTTGTTATTGCTATTTGTGAATTGACACTGGCGAAATATCTATTAAACTGGGTGGGCCATATTTTTTAAGAAAAATTAAGACGAAAATCTATTTTTATTTAATTTAGTACTGCCCCACTATCAATATATTGATGAAACGCACAGAACCTCTAGTCGCGCACAATCATTGAAATTCCCAGACTCATTTTGTTTGGCCTACGACGCTGGAATATCGTTTTCCATTTTCAAATCACGATTCTATAACGTCCCGCTTTTGTCGTATGAGGCTTAACTGATGAATGAATCATATAACCATGACAGACCGGTATTGTAGCTGGTGTAAGGCCGGGGCCACACTAGAACAGCTAGTTCGATGCGACGGCGATTTATAACCAAATAATCGCTTATGTGATGCTGCCACCGCTATATAGGGGCTTAGTACGGTCGGCTGCACATCTCAGCAAACATATCCAGCGTAAGCAGAGCTCTCTTTAGTATTGCAACTGTGTCGACGAGAGCTCTGGTTATGCTTGTTTTGTATCAGAGCGGTGCAGGTGCATGTACACGATTGGACAATATCAAATACCTATCAAGCGATCGTATCTCTAAATACATTTCACAGCGGCGATCCTAGCGTCAGACAAAACATTCGATCATTTGATCAGTATCTGAATACCTACGTTCAAAACTCATACTAGCTGTACTATTAGTACGTGTGTGTATGTCGCATCGCAATCGCCTTAACGGTGCGACCCCGGTATTACTTACACCAAGCTCTGACCCAAAAGCGTCCAATATATCCCATTTTATTACATGCTCTCATACCTACCTATACAAATTTAAATCCTATGTGGACTAAACCGACAAGCAACTTTATTCTGATCGTCAGCCACTATCCAATGCTTTTACAACCTAATCAGGCAGAATCAATGCTGTCACACAACAAAGTGGCCCGCAGTACTTCGATAATTGCATTGATACCGTGTAACAAGCCATTTGGATTTACTGCAAAGCTCTTGATGTCATAGACCACTCAATGCCAACAATATTATTGGTGTTGAATCACAATCGCTCTCGGCTTTCAGCATTCTATCACTCTCACAATATTGCCGAAATTGGCCCTTTGAGGTGTGCGAAATTTAAATGACATTATTATGTTTTACGTTAATCTGATAGTTAAGTAACGGTGTTAATTCTGTGTTCACACACTCTATTTGACAAAGCTAAGTGTATCGCCATCCTATTAGTGGTGGTAATGCGTAAGACATACATCTTTTTAGTTTATTCATAATATTATATCGTATGTTGTATATTTTTAATATTGGTTAATTCATAATCATCAGTTTTTCTCTTTTTACAAATATATTCGATATTCAAGTTTTATTGAATCAAAAGTGAGGAGAGAGTGTGCTCGCGCTCTTTTGCGCTCTCTTTTTGTCGCGCGCTAACTTATGCACTAATTATGTAGTACAAATGTTATATGTATTTGCCGCAGGTAAATATTGATGAAGCGAACAAATTTTGCAAGGCATTGAATGACTTGATATCTCCTTCTTAATCAAGATTCACCTAACTCTTATGGCGTCTCCACTGAATACAAGAGATGACGTTCACCAGTAATGGACTGATCACCATAATTAAACTTGTAATATTCTAATAGTGAGGATAATCACGAACCGACATCAATAGCGAAGAAGGTTCGCTCACCGGCTACTACCAACCACGATTTACAGTCAATATGGACCAAGTAGAACGTCCCTTGGCATTGTGATTTAATATCTTATTATCTGTTTCTTTTTGAGTTATCATTAGTACAGGGGAAGGCCAGGTAGGTGGGGGGTGCGAGGGTCCCGGTGGTGTTTATCTTGCCGCTCCAGTATGCAGACAGGTACTAAAATTGTAAATGGCACGTTGTAGATATGTCCCGCTATGAATAATTCATTATTTTGTACGTTAGAACGCAACGCAAATATAATCTAGCAAATCTAGTTGCTATATTAGTTGGGGTTATTTTATACGGGTTCCATAGGGTTGACGGATAATTTACGGATTTAATTTAGGATTAATCGGTGAGAAAATGTTTTCGAGTGCAGAATAGAAATATTGATAATTGCTATTTATTTATTTTGCAATTTACGCAATTTTCGTGAAACCGTTTTTGTGGATAATGTATTATTTATTATTCTACTACGGGGAAGTAGCAAGATGCAAGTTATAACAAATAAAATGTGTCTATAAAGTTTATTACTTGCTTAACATATTTTATTTGTAACAGATTTTTGTTTGATAATAAAATAATCCTATCACTTCGAAGCCAGTGCCAGCAAATGTTCTCGCTTCACAAACGCACGATGAAATAAAGTGCACGCACAAAATACCTACAAATTTCGCCGTCGCCCGTCACCGTGTATAAAGTAATAAAATCGGTCAGCTTATCAAAGTTTCTTAGACGATTGAATATTAAGGGAATTAATCGAACACACTATAATAAATAGGCTTATCGGTCGCATAAATTAATCTTACCACTTAATACTATATTTTTTATTCTCCATTTTTAATTACGAACGTTAATTGAAATCTGCATGGCAGTGTGGGCGATTTCGATTCAGAAATTAATATTGAACTAGTTCTTTTTTTTAATCGAAATTATTAGTGCTTATGCAGGCTCTATTAGTGTAGGTAGGTGCCTAATTAAAATCCTCGGCTTCAGGATTGATTTGCGTCTTTTAATATGATTCTGAATAGTAAAATATTTGAACCTTTAAATAGATATTTATCATCTAAAGTTTTCACATCGATGCGGGGCGAATCCTTACCAATAATAGGGATATACTCGTACACAATAAATTGGCAAAGAGTTCCATTTCCAAAATTTTAACTTATATTTTTATTACATAGTACGTAGTAGTTTACAAGTGGCCAGTTCTAAAAACTTTCAGTGTCGCTCTCGTACGAGCGTTGCCTACTTTGGGACCATAGGCGTATTATACCATATTGCACACAGATATAGATTAACATAGATAACGCAAGTATCACGATTTGAATTATAACCAAGCGTGCCGAATTTTTAACACCTACGGTGACGTCATTAGTGACGGGAAATCCAAACCGCTTCAAAGACACCGATGCCGCCGATGCCCCTTCGCCCGCTACGATTCCCTCGAGTGATTATCACGCTCATACTCATAATTTTATACCTGTAGTCGCGAGGACTGTAAGTTATCGGCGACCAACCTCGACGCTTGGTCGGGGTTTTCGGACACGCTAAGTACATACATTTGCGTTATCTATGTAAATCTATATCTGTGATAATGCACGTTATTTGGTGACCTAGATATAGGTATTTCTATAAATCTGGCGATACCTAGGTATAGATAGGTATATTTTATTACTTATCTCCAACAACCGGATTCCTACTACAGTAGGTTTAGGTGCATACCTATTATAGGGTTTTTTTCTAAACATAGATATCGACCGCGACCTCCTTTCACTGTATAGGTACTAAGCGCTCAATAATTATTGTATTGTTTAAATACAAGGCAGACAATCTAATAATATTAACGGTCAATGGAATAATTACACAATAATAATTATTGCGATAGGCAACTGATGAGAGCTAGATTAAAAGCATTTACAAGTCTCAATCTTTAAAAATACACGAAAGTGCATCCATCCTACGTTCCATCGAAAAAGTTAAAATTTTCAAATCATTGATTTACACAAATAGTTACAAATTAATGTCGATCCGAAAAAATATTCCCGGCCATACCGAGGAGAGTTTGTTTTAACGTGTACAACAAAATAAGCGCTACCAAACAGTTTTTTGTCCGTAAAAATATAAATATAAGTTAGGTATCCTACATGAGCCAGATTAAAGCTAAGTCAGGTATCCTGTTTGGAGGCTGCCCTGGATAGAGGCAGTACCTAGAACCTTGGCATATTCCTTGGACACCATTATCGATACTGGCATGCAGATGTACCATCAACAAAGTTGACGCTTGATCAATTTTTTGCACTTTTCCCTTGCAGGCAGTAATCATAGGATGCCACAAAAGCCCTTTTTTCAGAAAACCATTGATAATTGTTTTTATGACCATGCTAGTCGCATGTGGCTGCTGGTCACTGCATACAATATGCAACCTTAAAGTGATCAAGCGTCGAGTTTGTTGATTGTACCTACCTACCTAAGAGTAATGTGTAGCGAGCCAGTCTCAAACATTATAGGTAGAGACAGGTAGAGCTTCATAACTAGTACACCTACAGAAAAATAATAATCATAGAGACACGTACATAATATTTTACAAAAGCGTATTTTTAGAAAAATCTTCCCTATATTTAAGAAATAAAGTTGAATTTCACTTAGACAAGGAGACCACCGCATACCTATTGCCTATACGCTCGCAAAGGCTACGCGGTAGTCGCTTGAAGCCTATCTAAAATTCCGCCGCAAAATAGGTAAGGTATATCTTCTTATTATAATCGCTGATAAAGCTATTCTCGAGTCATAATCCCTATCGTTAACCTTGTTTTTACACGTGAGCCTTATCTGTGTGTTTGTACGTATTCATTAAACCATTTAAAAAATCTTATAAAATATTTGTTAGATCCCGGCCTCGGGTATTATGTAAACTGTACTGTTTGGTTATACACGTAGACTGTTCCTTACAGTGACAATAAAATATTAAAGTCCTAATGTTAATACAACTATTCAATAACTAGTTTCTGAACGCGACTTCGTCCGCGTAGAGTTAAGTACAGTATTCTGTGTGTTAATCCAGGTTATAAACTATCTGTGTTCCAAATTTCATCTGAATCCGTTCTGTAGTTTTTGCGTGAAAGAGTAACAAACATACATTTACACTCACAAACTTTCGCATTTATAATATTAGTAGGATAGCTTAAATAAACTAAACGTACCTCATACGGAATGCTGTAATTCGTAGTCAACAGTATGAGCACCCAAAGTGTCAAACAAAATAATAAAATATGTATAGGATATTCACAAAGGTATACCTAATCCATTAGAACTGTGAATTGGGACACGTTCAGTAAGATGGGTTGACAAAATAAAATAAATGACGGGCACAAATTAAAATATAATATAATAATAATAATAATATTATAATAGGTAAGTACCTACCTTCATGATTAATAACTATAATAATAAGTAAACTATAATAGGTAGATATCAGGGAATTCTGAAAAACCCTTCAGTAATTATTAGGTACCAACCTATTATTTTGTATTTTCACATAGAGTTATTATAAAAATGAGTACCTATATCATTAAATTGATCAATTAGGTATTCCAATTTTAAATTTATTAATCCCATTACTGAATTGAACCCTTCATCAACGTCTACGTCTATTTATTATTTTCGTATAAGAATTTGTGTTTCGAATAGAATAAATATTAAATTATACCTACGTATTTTTCGCTATTTACTATACCCAACTATTCCGAGGTACCTAAATAATTATAATAATTAATCATCTACAATATGCAGAGATTTTTTAATATCTTTATTTAAGTGATTTTATCCTACTAATATTATAAATGTGAAAGTTTGTGAGTGTGGATGTATGTATGTATGTATGTATGTTTGTTACTCCTTCACGCAAAAACTACTGGACGGATTTGGATGAAATTTGGAACACAGATAGTTTATAACCGGGATTAACATATAGGATACTTTTATCCCGATAATCCCGAAATTTTTGTTACGTTAAATACTACGCGGACGACGTCCGTGGGCACAGCTAGTACTAAATAAACCTCCACCGCTGCAGAAACCATTAAGACCTTTGGTGCACTCAAAAAAGTCATATAATAAAAAAACGTCCTATAGCAAATATACCTACCTACATTTGGTCGAGACCCAACCGCACCGAATTAGTACCTATTCACCGATAAAAAACCAACAAAGAGGTAAAATAATCGTAACATTCCTAACCAAGCACACTTTAACGCAAACATTCACTTATCTATGTTGATTGCATTGCTAATTGTACTGAAACAATATCCTTTTGTTAACGTAAAGACCTAGTTTTGGTCGCAAAACACTAAATTATACAACTCTGCACTAACAATGGGCTGTTGGTACTTCATTTATATTTTCTAGCAAAAAAATTCTAAAGAAACAAAATAGGTTTTCAACCATTTCTTTGTAGTTTTATAAGCGTTTCTCGGAAGTTCTATAACAATCGTTTCGTTATTCAGGTTTCGCAATGTTTATGTATCGTGGTTCTGAACGCGGATTAACTAACTTGCTTTTAATTGGAATAAAATCTTTCTGTATGTTCCTTTGGAAAGGGTGGTCCTGGATAAATTGAAGAATTTTCCACATGGAACCTTGGAATCTTGGTAGGTAGTAGGTATAAATGTATGTTCCATTCGGACCGTTAGAGTACCGTAACCTGAAAATTCAAGCTATTTTGCATCAAATAATAGACTATCTATTCCTGAGGTTATCACGCTGAAAGAGTAATCTGTTATACATAATGAAGTAGTCTATTTCCTGTAAATAAACACGTAAATATTAATAAACTAAGCATTAATAGGTATAATGAAGCAAAAGTTTTCCCGCAAATTCCGAGTGGTTTAAATAAATAAAAATAAGTTACGTCTGCGGTATTATTATTACAGGTACCTTCCTACCTACCTGCCTAATTATTTAATTTATAGGTACTTATTACCTACCTAAGTTGATTAAAATGCATTATTATTTTTGAAATTAATACTATTGAATTTTAATTTTGAGTTTTTTAAATTAATTATTGGTAGATACTTACCTAAAATAATAATAGGTACCCATTATGAGTAAAATAAATAAATAAATGAATTTGTTTTGTTAAATTATGAACCTATATAGGTATTTTGGAATATAACAAAAAAAATATAAGTATGTGCCTAGATTCCTAGATAAATCTTCTAAACTGTTATCCCTACATACCTATTAGAATTAGAACTACTTACATATATAATTTAATTAAACCTATCTACATTCCTATATACCTACATGTTTCAAACTTCCGTCAGATTGTTCTTTGTAACATAGGTAGGTACCTACACAGGTACATCAGAACAGAAATTCATATTGATTTGCACCCTACCTACCTACTTTAGAAATGTAGAGAGGTAGGTAGGCAGGTATATTACCCAAGGAAACAGGTGCGTATCTATAATTCTATCTTATTTTATTTGTAATCTATGGTGCCATCCTATTTAGGTGAGGTACCTAGGTAATTTTACTGAAGGAAACCTCTACCTAGAAAATTTGGTATATGGTATGGTAAAGGTGTATGAAGTTAGCTACCTACCTATTTCTATGTAAGTAAGTATCATACCTACTACATAACTCTCATCATAGGTAGATACTTTCTTATCATCGAAACCGACTTTTCTACGTTATTTAAACTTAGGTAAATATCTACCTATTTTTATGCAATAAATAAAGAAAAACTTGTATCCCAATTTTCGGCATTGGAACTACCCATTTGGAACTGTTACAAGAACAACGAAGAATAGACCACGGCGCCGCCATCACGTACCGGAGTCCTATCGACCAGTCGAGCAACACCGATGTTAGGTAGCTATAACTTTCACATTAGCATTAACAAAGTAGTAAAGTCAAAAATAAATTAATTACGTAATGCGATATGGAAAGTTTCGCGAGGGAGGGTGCGCGGGGCGGGCGGGCGGCGCGCGCGGGCGGGCGGGGAGTGCCGAGGGGCGCCGCGCCACCCGGACGGCGGGAAAACTTTTACGAGTGGCATGGCCAGACCGCGTAGCAGAATATGGGGGACTCACCCTCTCTTCCTCGCGGATCATCTCAGCGATGCCGGGCCGGATGTCCACGTCGTCCGGGTGCAGCGGCGGCAGCGCGGGCGCGGCGCCGGGCTCCGCCGACGGCAGCAGCTCTGCGGCCGGCGTGGGCGACGGCGTCGGCGGGTGGCCCCGTGACCCGGCGCTAGCACGGTCCTCGGACAACCGGCGACGCGCCTTCGGCGGCGAGTCCGCGTCCCGGTTGCGATCCGGCCGCTTGGCCGAGCGGCCCAGTCCCGGCTGCACTACTGCGTGCTCGCCGCTCACATCCGTCAAGCCTCGGATCTTCAGAGACTCGGCCACCTTCAGCAGCGCGGGTATCTGCTCCTGAGACACGTTTATCTCGCCCCGGTACATGAAGTCCACGGCCGCCTTCAGGTCGCAGTATTTCGTATCGCGCATAATTATTATCGGGTGCTGGCACGGGTTGTCCATGAACAGCGATTGGAAGTAGGGGCTGCACGCGGACAGCACCACCTTGTGCGCCTTCAGGCTCTGGCCGTCGCACGAGAGGGTCACGTCCACGAAGGACTGGCTCTGTAGGAGCTGGTCGAAGCTGCTTGTCAGGTTGCTCTGGTAGTTGTTCCACCGAAGGCAGAATTGTTGCGGGGAGTCGACCGGCTCCCGGCACTCCATCGCCGCGGGGTCCTCCTCAGCCGGCATCACTTTAACGACAGCGGGATCGCATCTGCGGCGTGAAGCGCAGTGTAAGAACACGCATGCGACACGGGCGGCGACTCGCGAGGCACTGAGCGCGGTGCGCGGCGGCGCGCGGGGGCGGACGGCAATGCGGGCGGGGCGCGCCTGCCGGCAGCCAATGGGCGCGGCGCGCCGCCCCTGCAGACACGCCCCGCGCCGCGCCGCCCGCGACCCCGCGCCCCCGCGCCCCCCATTGCCGCGCGCTGCGCCCGCGCACCACGCGCGCACCGACACGCGCGCAACGCGACATTCGCGCATAAATCACAATTAAATGACGCTTTGATTATTAAATGCACAATAAATTTGCCTTTTTTAATCGATTAGTTTACAAATTAAGCGCTTCTGTAAATAAGGGAATTGTATCGAATGCCAAAGAAGTTAATTATAATTGAAAACAACCAACGCTTTAGCGTTAGCGTGATTTTAGATGCTCTACCCAAAAATAAATTCGTTGTAGATAGGTAGGTATAATTGAATGGTATAGGTAAGTAGTAAGTGCGTGAATTAGAAAATATATTAATGAAATTATGTACGGATTTAGGAAGAGCAGTAAGGTCAGTAGGCAGTACTTTCCTAGGTAAAAAAAATTATACCTTTGTCATTGATCAAAATATTCATGGAAAAAACATACTACCTATTTTACTAAAGCATGAAATAAAATAAGTACCCATCCAGTTAGTTACAAAGTGTACTCATGCAAAAACTTTTAATCCATTTACAATATTGCTCATCTGGATTTTATAGACATAGGTACCTATTTTATTCTATGTCGTAGTACGTAGGTCTAGAACTAACAATGAGGTTGAAATAAAACTATTTTACAGATTTTATCGCGTTTATTAACTTTATGTTCCCGACGTTTCGGTTGCTTTACAGCAGCCATGGTCACGGGGGGACTGAGGTGTTAGACGTCCTGATGTCATAGTTAGTAACTGGGTACCCTCATATTTAGTTGTTATTTGCGGTCCGATCCACGCAGAAAGTGCTCACAGTGTCTCGAGTTAATAAACGCGATAAAATCCGTAAAATAGTTTTATTTCAATGTGTAGTATTCGCGTAAATATAAGAAAACAATATAACAATGAGGTTGTTAAGGGCGTAGGTTGCCCTGCCACCTACCCAAGTACCACCCACTTATCGGCGTCCAGCAATGGAAGCCTCGTGGGGTAATTGCAATATCATTTTGCCAAAAGTTTTTATTCATTTGTTTTAAACGAGGGTAGGAAGGTACTTGGACGTTTTTTTTTTAATCTTTATTTATTGAAAGGGAGTTTGTTCACAATGAGAACATGTCACTCCCATAAGGTACATCACAATTTTACAAAAACTTAATTAAATTTGAATCAACAATGGGTTTTGATGCCAAATTGGCCCATCCTGTGCAGTATCTTGGCTTCTCTCGAAGTAGGAGAAGCCAAGACACTGTTACACCAGCCAACACATCTTGGTCTTGGTGGTGGTATCTTGGTGGTTGGTCACGTTGTTACGGTGCGCGAATTATCAGTAACGAGAATCCCCACCGCGGAACTTTGTTATAGCAATGAGATAAAACCTAATTTAAGGGAAGTTACAAAACAAATTGTAGAGCTAACAACCTGTTGCAGTGTAGGTACCTAGACCTATCTAGCTAGATAGTGAAGGTACCTACTAGGCACCTATATGCCTACGTGCTATATTACCTACCCACTTCCGGAACCGGACTTGTTTATGACTCTCCGATGGTCGTAGATTAATGAAGGACCAAACCTTTCTGTTTAAGAGTGTGATAACATCATTGATTTATTTTTATATATTTTTATTATGATAATCCAAAGCTAGTTTGCCGACTTATTAACCAAGTCGGCAAACTAGTTTACGAGCCGCCTGACGCTAAGCAGTTACCGTTGCCTGTTTACATGATGCGCCCTATGCTATTACACGCACGCTCTTCTCCGATAAGACTGCCCAATGTGCACTACTGTATACCTACCTAATTTAAATTCTGGTGTACAAAAAGGTTTTTCTGAGGTTTTGATCTTTGGTAGGTAGGGTCGGGTGTATTTCTTTACGTAATGCAATGTACGTAGGTACTTACCTATATCTGGACTACAATATTAACTCTACTCTTTACGTGGGATAGCTTAATTTCAGTCCGTCGCGCGATTACGCGATTTTGTTCTTAGTTTATTAGCTGGAATATATACGGCTCTGAAGTTGGCTCACCGCGTTAACATCACACGGTTCAACACTTTATATTTCACTGGCATTTACAAATTAGCATTAAGGTTATTAGTTGAAGTAGTTTAACTCTCTCTTTTGTAACCCCAAACGAGCCATCTAAATATATCCAAAGACAAAAGACTTGCCCACTGCTGGTGTTCTGGGAATCCAGTTGCATTTGTTTAGACAGGGCTATTATAAAATATACAAGAGAGCCCTTCGCGGCCCGCAAACAAATACTCAGTGACGCAGGCAACCAGGGGGATTGAGATCTCGTAGAGGTGGCTTTGCATTAAAACTGCAGCTAAGGTGTTTTGTTGACCGAGAGATGGCGCTGTTGCTATTGCACGCGTTGCTTGTGTGGTAGATATTTTATGTTTTTATGTCGAAACTGATGTGGTGTGGCGTCATGTAGTGAGTAAATATGTAATTACACTGAATACTTACCTACTACTTACTTAGAATCATGGATATAGTCTCAATGTCGTGTTTATCATTGTATGGGGATTAAACATTAAACATATTAAGATTTTAATCGACACGTGCGTAAAATAGTTGTGTATAACACACGGTATTTTTGCCAAAGTAAATACAATTTTATTTTATTTCAGACTGGGCACATTTTACTTACTACAACAACGTATGACACGTTTTTATTAATTAAAAACGAACATTATTATCCGAGTAATTGGAAAAAGATTCATTGATATTTGGAAAAAAGGCTGCTCATAAATACTCTACTGTGCGTTGGCCGTCCTGTATTTGTTTTTCAGACAATATCAATGTTTTGTCATGTTATTAAAAATGCATATTATCGCACTATATACGTCGATATTATTCTATAGCATACCAATAAGTATAGACCTGAATTGTCTTCTCCAGCTAAAATTCTACCAGCCGCTTCTAGAAAATTTAAGCTCTACGCACCATAGTGGAAAAAAACTTCACGGTGTAAGTATATAGTACAAATATTTTAATAGTTTTGGCTCTGTACAAATAGTCGTATAATGGTACAGTGTCAGCCCCACAGCTTGGACCACCACCGGCGGTGTGCGGCCGTGTTTGAGCTCGCCCATTTGCGCTGCCACTCCAACATAGAGACGTGGGCACTTTATTGATACTTTGGGAGTTCGACAGTCGACTACGGAGTTGAAGGCCCAATAGGTAACGTCGAACTTTGCAACAATGAGGATTGTCTAGAAAGACCAACGGTTTAGTTTCATCCAATTTGATCAAGTTTTAAAAGTAAGAAAGTAACATGCATTATAAGCATCGGCTAATTTTAATATTTTTGAAAAACAAAAGCTGCTTAATCTCTTCGCTCCTTACAAAAAAAAACTAAGCATAACGAGTGCTCAAACAGCTAAGTGGGACTTAAACATTTGAGCGTTTGAGTTTTCGTCCATAAAAAGCGTTTATGGTCACATGGAAACATTACTGTATAAATAAACATTAAATTAAATATGTTATGTATATGTCGCCGCCAAATAGCTTAATTCGCCGTTCAATTAACAGCCTAGGCACTTAACTAAACAGCGCCGTTCAACTAACGGCCTGAATGATATTCAGCCGTATCGTCTATTACAACAATTAATAAACTGGCTGGCTAATGCTTAGGCAACTGGTTGACATTTAAGTACTACAAAACTTTTTCAAAATACTACCCAAGCAGAACGACCTGGATGGGTTTAGGTTAGGGTTATTTTTTATGACCCCACAGAAACCCCACCCGGCAAATAGATTCGGTGGATCTAAAAAAAATCGTAAAAAGCCTAAGTACCTAATAAAATTATTCCATCAAAGTTCTTTTTTTCCGACGCCGACCAAAGAGAATATAGAATATAGAGATATTGACAGTTTGGTGAGTTTCGGCGCTAGGTGGCAGAAAGAAGAACTAAATTGAAATGAACAGGCTAGGCAGGTAATTAAACGGCTAGGCATGTAGTTAAACGTCATCGATCCAAGTCATTTGCCTAGCTGTTTGATCAAATGGCTGAATATCATTCAGGCCACTAGTTGAACGGCGCCATTTAGTTAAGTGCCTAGGCTGTTAATTGAATGGCGAATTAAGCTAGTTGGCGGCGACATATACATTAAATATATTAACGGAATGGCTATGAGTGGTGCTATTTAAGGCAGGAGTACCTACTTGATACTTAAGTGAATTTGACAAACAAATACATTAAAGTTTCCCCCATTGCCCCTAATCAAAATAACCAATAATTATAATTCGTATAATGGCGACTCGTGTCCATTACCGTTACAACATCGTTTACAACACTAGAACCGTAAAAACCGTAACTCTTAAATCAAAAACCAACGTAGAGTCGGTATTTTTACATCACTCATAAACAGGAGAATGTGACGACAGTGGCGGGTCACGCGAGCACCGGCCGCATCAATTAAACACGACCAGGGTTACTACTTAGCCGGTTCACGGGACGAATCGGATTTTTGAGAATTACCGGTAGACTGTGTTTTGCTTGATCTTATGATTCCGTCACAGAATAAACAATAGTGAATATGAAAACAAGGAGTCCTGTGTAGACCTGTACTTAGATACCTATAATCTACAGGCGATTTTCACAATCGTTTTGAGTTTGATAAGTAACCATGGTGCTCAGATCGTAAACACAGATTTTTGAGGCATCGGAGAAATTGATTTTTTATCGACAAATCCTAACTCAGGGTTGAAAAAAAAACGTTTCATGGACGTAAGTAAGTACCTACTTATATAAAACAAAATGAAACACATAATGTTTTTTATCTCTTATATGTATAGAAAATCCTCGTGTCACAATGTCACTACCATACTACACCGAAACGGCTCGACCGATTTTTATAAATTTTTATATGCATATTCAGTAGGTCTGAGAATCGGCTACTATCTATCTTTCATACTCCTAAAAGATAGGACAAAAAAAAACTTTTTTTTAAAATACTTTTATTTCCTGTGGCATCCCTGCTTTAGTATTCCGATATTGTATTTTTTTTAACATCACACATGACATTTATTTATTTTCGAACGAATACTTATGGCATCCCTGACCACCGCTCCATAGAATGTTCTAAATCATAATCTTTGCGAGCGAAGTCCGGGCGTTATTAATTAAGTTATAAAAAAGTCATAGCTGTATTAGCATATTTATGGATCTATAAAGTCGTGGGGCGGGAACGCGATACTGTAGCACAGCGCCATCTAGCGCGATTGGTTGGTATTAATTTGTCGTGATCGCGATGGGTCGGATTTGTGAATTGTCGCTTATCCTTTGTAAAGGTGCGCTGGCGCATGAATCTGTTACGTTTTTGAATACCACGAGATAAGAGTAGTTATCTTTTAAATATGAGTTTTATGCCTAGCCCAGTTTTATATCTAAATAGGTATCTAAACAGTTAGCACATACCTACCTAACCTGTATTATATTATTGACTCCTAACAAAGTTAATTCAATAACAATATTCTGACAACGTTATCACAGTTTTATGTAATAGTTGCATAATAAACTGCAATACCGACTGCAATCCTGACAGCAAGACCCACGAAATCATGACAAAACAAGATATCTCCTTAAGTACCTAACTATATTTGGTAATACCAGCCCGCAACACTGCACCTGATTACTAATTATGATTACAAAAAGGCACCTACTTACTGTGCACTATTCCGTGCTATTACCTTCATGATAAATACCTACTTATACCCACCTACTACCTAGGTATGTCCTACTAATATTATAAATGTGAAAGTTTGTGAGTGTGGATGTATGTATGTATGTTTGTTACTCCTTCACGCAAAAACTACTGAACGGATTTGAATGAAATTTGGAACACAGATAGTTTATAACCGGGATTAACATATAGGATTTTTATCCCGATAATCCCGGAATTTTTGTTACGTTAAATACTACGCGGACGAAGTCCGTGGGCACAGCTAGTATTAAATAGTTATGAAAGCAACTTTCGACAGGAATGTCTCGAGAACGCTGTCACAAATTAGGAGTGGCTGGTAGAGTCGTGCCACTCCATAGACAATGGTCGACTAAAGTTCATAGCCAAACGAAATTAGTCACGAATTAGAACGTGTAACAATAAGACAAAGGAAATGATGTAGAGTAGGAGAGGTTTTCGACGAGAGAAAATGAACAAGCTCACGTAGGTAAGCATCTTATACAGTGTATAGTTCTCCTTTACCAAAGAGCGTACCTATATCAAATGTCTAGTAATGAATTAAAACTTATGTAAGTACTTAAGTAAATAAAAATAACCGAAGGTGTAAAAAATATATTTTGTTAAAAGAATATGTATTCCTACGTCGTCGTAGACTTCAAATAGATTCAAGCGCCAGCACACATTAAAAAAAGCGACAAATAACAAACCCTACCCATCGCGAAAATTAAGATCACCTAGAGACGTAAACTAAAATCACTTATAGACGTAGTAAACACTACTCTATTTATGTGAGTTAGGTATCATTTTTAACATTACACATTTTATTCGGGGTTAGATTGGTGAAACGACGTTATCGTAAGATGTGATTTGATTTGTACTGAAATAGATATTTCTCGTTACTCACGAAAATAGTTCTCGTCTGTTATTCAGGAGAATATAACGTAATGGAAGGACAGACACGTGTAGGCGTATCCTTCCTCCGACATTTTCCGCTAATAAGTATTGTCGATCCTATAAATAAACCAAATTATGATACAGTTGCAAGAAATCACAACACGTTCCATCCTATTATATTGTCAGCTTATTCCGTTACCTCGCAACCGTAATTAAAATTGCCCGCTAGCTATATACGAGTATTAATACGTGAAGGAAAAACTTTGAAACGCGTAATACGAAAATTGCGCGGACGGAGGAGTATGAAATTTGGTACACATAGTTTATACTAGCTGAGCCCGCGACTTCGTCCGCGTGGAATTTAACTTTACAAAAAAGTAGCCTAAGTTACTCCTTATAACATCAGCTATCTGCCAGTGAAAGTCCCGTCAAAATCGGTCCAAACGTTTTGGAGATACTCTTTGATTTCATGTGTTTTAATTTTTTTACGCGGAACCCTAATTGTTTTTCTAAAATAAAAGTAGCCTAAGTTACTCCTTATAACATTAACTATCTGCCAGTGAAAGTCCCGTCAAAATCGGTCCAGCTGTTTCGGAGATTACCCGGAACAAACACACAGGCAGACAGACAAACAAAATTTTTTTAATCGCTTTTGTTATAGGTGTCGTATGTACTTTCATATGCATTTAGTGAAAAGGTATTATTTTTATATTACAAACAGACACTCCAATTTTATTTATTTGTATAGATAGAGGAGTGCAGAATGCATATATTTTTTTATTATAATACTTAGAAATACATTAAAATCAATAAATAAAACAATACACACTCTACCATGAATTGACACACCCACATTTGCAACCTCCACACCGACTGACTGTCTGTCTGACAAACGGTGTCAGTTTTTGCAGGGCGGGACTTCTATAGTACATTCTGCGTGCCAGTATCAAATAGTATTTGACAATAAAACCTTAATATGACGATTAAAATTTAAATTTAAATGAATTATGGTCGAATTTCGACCATCACAACGGGAATACTAGTAAATGTTAAATATGTATTAATAAAATTGCATAATTTATTTGAAAAAGCATTGCAACATTTCAGGTTCAAGTACCTAAATCAAATATTAAAGCTTACAACGCCGTCTCCACTAAGAATATTACCACTAAGTATGTTTTAAGAGGACACCAATATTTACCGACAATATTTAAATAGAAGACTTTAATTATACTTCGCAAGTATAGTGTTCAGTATTTAAATTTCCGAGAAACGTGACGCTTTGGGCGCCGACGCTTTGTCACTACAAGCGTCAAATTAAAAGTGCATATAAATATCTTTAGAATCTATATATTTTCACCTAACTATGATAAACATGGTATTAGGTTTCGACGACGTTCGACGACCGCGTGGCGTAGTGGTTCAATCGTAGGCCGCTCGGCTCACTGCACATGGTGGTTGCGGGTTCGATTCCCGCCGTGGAAAATTTCGGAAATGGCCTTTTCGTAATTTGCCCGGGTCTGGGTGTCACTGGGACCGCCCCCAGTCCATTGTACACGCGTTGCTTAGTTTGGGACCGTGCAGCTGGTGTGTCAATCTGGCGATATTTATTTGGGTAATGTTACGCAATTCAGTCGGAGGTATCGGTGGTAGAGTTAAGCTGTACTTAATTGACTGAGCTCATTTACGAGCTGTATCAGCTGGGGTAGTACCTACCACACTGTCTCACAGAAGCTATTAGGTAGGTACCGCTGCGTTTCGTACGACGAGTGATAGAGCCAACCTAACATAACCTTCCCGTCTCTGTCCCAATCCCCTTCAGTCGGGAACCTACGAGAAATTCCTTAGCAACCATCTTATCTTAAATAATCTACGGTACCTGCTTAACATCAGCCAGGGCTGCTACTCTGCAAATCGACAACGATACATTCGAAACGATTACTTCGAATATATCGACCTTACCCTACTCTAACAAATGTTCGAATTCCTTGTCGTGTATCGTATCCATAGACTATGTTCGGAGTGAATGATACGAATAATAAATGCAAAGTTTGTTGAAAACCTGAATATTCTCTATGGCCTCATTGGTTTTATCTGTGGGGCAGAGACACAAAAATAGATAAAGAAACTAATATTTATACATAAGACTCGCTAGCTCTTTCACGCTCGCTGTTTTTTGTATAGCGCTGTTTCACTTTATCCATTGTATTATCTATAGACTTTTCTATGTATGGTCACAAGCGTATTGAGTTAATCTGTGGTCATAAACCTAAACAAAACTTGATTTTACTTTTATTTTATCGCTTCTTGACAAATTAATCACCGGGAATGCTTATATATTATTGAAATGGTCCCGCATTTGGTGCCTCCTCCTTCTATGGGCAATATTTTCTTTCCTCATGGCTTCAAAGGGAAAAATCATGACATTGTAATCAAAAACTTTTACAGAAGTCAGCACAGGAGCTCATGGCTACACTGATAAAAACATCAATATAACATCTCAAACATCTCATCATGCAACTGTTTTATTCATTTATTATTTATTTATCTTTATTTAAATGTCATTTTACACCGAATTGCTATAAAATTAACCAAACGATAATGCCGACGACGTCCTAAGAGGTGTCGTTGAGATTATCGCAAAAATTACGTGTTGGTCGTTGTCAAATTCGAATATTCGTGTCTGACATTTAAACCTAAGAGTAGGGTTAAGCTCGATATATCGGATTATGAATCGTTCGTTCCGACATCGACACGACATTAAAAACGATGGAACTTAGAGTAGGATTCGACACGACAAATGTCACGATATATCGATTATCGTTTTCAAGAGTAGCACCCCAGGTTCGTAGGCTTGTTCGTCGCCTATGTTATTTAAAAATAAAACAGAGTAAAGGAGGTTGTAAGCATGAGTTACTACCTCATGTTACCTTAAAAAACATGTCGTGGAGATACCCCAAAGTAATAATAGTCATGAATACGATAATAATAATGGTAGCAAGCAATAAATTGAACGTGCACACACACGACATAATGGTTTATTGGCTACAAATGAGTCATGGAGGGTTAATGGTGCTCACTTACTACGTGCAGTGTTAATTAAAATAGTTTGCTTTTATCGCCGCATCTACATTTTTATCTGTCTATGTTGGACTTGCATTGTACAAATGTTAAATTAATGACAGTCATGTTTAACACGTTTGAAGTCGCAATCCACGCTCCGTCCAGGGTTAGAATGAGTTTTGAGTGTCTTTAAAACCGATCAAGTGATAGAAAGGCTCCGTACATTCACTTGTAAAGATGCATATTTCCGCTAGGGGCGCTGCTGTGCAATGTATGGAAGGATTCGATCCACAGATATAGATTTACATAGATAACGCAAATGCATGTGCTTCGCGTGTACGAAACCCCGACCAAGCGTGAAGGTTGGTCGCCGCTAACTTACAGTCCGCGCGACTACAGATATAAAAAATATGAGTATGAGCCAGATAATCACTCGAGAGAATTTAGCGGGCGGTTTCAATACAAATCGTGATACTTGCGTTATCTATGTAAATCTATATCTGTGATTCAAAACTCAAAACTCAAATTTGTTTTTTATTCATATAAGCCAACAAAGCATTTATAGTCAGAATCTACCACCGGTTTTTCGATCACTAGATCGATATTTGATGCTGCTGTCAAAACTTTTAAAACACTAGTTTAAAGAAAGACACCTGAATGAACACGTATTTTTTTATCAGCGGTAGTCGCAAAGCGACGTAGGTGCGGCGCACAGAGTCCGTTCCACGCGTGCGTCAGACGCTCCGTTTAACGCAGAAAGGAAATGAATGCTTTACTGTTTCCCAAAGCGTCCCAATAAACAATAATATTATAAAGCAAGATTCGTGAAGTACCTGCTTAGTATGTGTTATACTTTACTTTATTATCATTGTCTTTTTACAGGTGAGTCTGGTGACTTATATATAAAGAAGCACATAGTCATGCCAAATCTTCATATTTCGAGTCAAGTGTCAATACCGGTGTGACGGGGGCTTAATTGGAAAAGGGCACGGACAGACGGGCAGGCGGCGGCGGCGGCGCGGCGCGGGCGTCGGGACGCGACATAGACGATAGATATGCGAGACCACAAGGGGTTTTTGCGATGTTTTGACATTTTTTGCTTTTCGTCTTTTTACTAGACTTTAATTGAAATCGTGCGCTGTCATACCCGTCAGGTATTTTTGTGTTTGCGTTAATTGAGTTGAAGAGTGTATGATCCAAAATACAGTCTCCCTCTAAATGGAAGGCTGACACGTAAATCGTAAAACGGCAGTGGATAGGTACTGATGTGGTTTATTTTGAGTAAGTAATTTATTTCCTGCCTTCATGTTTTGACTTGGTAGAGCCAAATAGTGGGTAGCCAAGTGACTTACAGCCCATATACTTACCAAGTTTACCTAGGCTAGGGCTGTCTAACCCTGCAATACTTGAATGTGACAGTCGTTTATAACCTGCTACAAGATAACCTAATTATCCAAACTATTTAACTATGATTCTAAATATTCACTTAAAAGGATTTCGCAAACATGTGTTTTAGATATTAGCTATTAGTAAGTTTTGTCTCCGTTGTTGTGTCAAAAAAATAAAAAGGAAGAAATTAAAAATATTATTGTAAGTAGTTAAAGTCGCTGTTAACACGTTGACATCTGCGAAAGCGAGATGCACGCATATACCTTTGCATTAAGGTGAAGGAGATGCATCGAGCATCTTTTATCTAGCTCAGCGTATCTGCTTTTAGTTCAATCGATATATTTTTTTCATGCCATTCAAAATAGCCTGGATGTGGTCCTACCTATGTCTGACGTAGATATGCCATTCTAGAATAGAATAGGAAAACATCTATTGTAACCAGAATTCGAATTTGACAAATTTAAGCAATTACGTGCTGTTAAAGACCTCAAGTAGTGATTAGCTTTGCTTTGATTGGTATTTCTGAGTACGTACTGTAGTTGTCTTTCAGCATAACTGCACTTCTATTATTTTGACTTGACTCATAATATGTAAAAATTATCTATGGAGACAGACTTGCCGTACCTACTATAAGGAACCTCCCAAATCTAGGTTTTTTTTGTTAAAAAACTAACAATATCTGTGTCCGTCCGCCACTCAGTGTGCACATAGCTCAACCTCAAGAAAGAGGAGTAGCCGCCCCTCCTAGACTTTTACACTTCACTCCATAAACCATTTTAATGGAAAATCGATGATATAATTCAATTATCCGATGGCAGGATGCGCCACAAATCAACTGGCCGTTTTTTCCTTACCTCCGAAACAAAACAATGTCGAGGTGATGAAAAAAAAACGTGAAATAAGACTCCGACGAGTCATTTGCTAAATGGGTTAAGTGTTTGCAACTTGACAACTCCTGATTTGTTTGTCGCACTCATTATAGGGGGGAGGGAGGCGGCTTTGAGAAAATACTTGATTATCTTCACCGAGGGCTCGTGCCAAGAAACATTCGGGGCAAAAATGAAATGAATTTTTGGAAAACGGCCATTTCAGGTGGACGAACCAACTTTATTGTTAAGGTTTTTCTTAGGAAATACATGTTTGATGGTTAATGTATGCTCCAGAAAACGCTGCTGACGAAGTAAAATTTAACGTATAACTCGGAAACGGAAATAATATTACAAACTAAAGTAGGAAATCTATCAAATCCCGAGATATACTTTGTTGATTATCATATAGATTATCATATAGGTAACACATGGCTATAATAGATGTGGAGTCTACAATGAAATATCAAAGCAGTATATTAAAATATTTGTTATATAAAAAAGTCAGCAAAAAGGTGGTTGCAATACCAAAGACATTGCCCGCACATTGCCGACCGCAACCGCGGATTGATCTTGCTGCCCACGCATCATGCGAAAAGCAGCTATGATAGCTACGAAGTATTTGCCGATGTTGAGACTTGTGAAATTCGAATGTTTCAACCCCTTCATGGTGGCAAAAAGTACAACCGCGATGTAACGTACGAATGTTAATATCGCGACCGCGACCCGCCCCGCGGGACGCTCGGCTCACCGGCTACACCGCCGCACTATTGCCGTCGAGAGTTATGGACCAGGCAGCCAACATTGGTATCGTTTGACGTGTCACATCATTTGTATAGACCTTAAATAATAATCGCTACGTCTCCGGTTATGGTGTACGTTGTAAAATGAAACATGTACTGTTTTAGAGTTTTTGAAATCCATTTCACAAATAATTCCAAAACGCCTTACTTTAAGCATATTTGTAAAGTTCTCTTTGCAATTATTTTTACAGGTCAAAGCAAAAGTTTGCGTTTAATGATTACCTACGCGTGGAAATAAAAATACACAGCCTGTTGGGAGCATTGGGTTCCTTATAATGAGAAAACCCAAAATGCCGAAGTAAGATACCCACTACCCGAGGAAACCTCGGTATGAGGGTATCTTCCTCGGTATGAAGGTATCGTGATATTATTAAATAGCCTGCAGCACCCAGCAGCCGTTTAGAAAATGAAAGTTACCGCATCCACGCTCTCCGTATACCTACGTGTGGTGCACCGCCGACTTTTATTCCCTTTGTTCAGGCTCACGTTATTATTAAAAACAATAAATCGCTGAGGGCGCCACCTACCACTATTGCTTCGCTTTCACTTCGCAATACCCCCCCCCCCCCCACACTACCTCATCCTCCCCCGCTTTAGCTCCCACCGGTAATTACTGGAGTGAAACACGCGGTCTTTATTTGAAAATAGCATTGCAATCGGTGATTAGTTTGCAATTTTTAATTTTAAAACTCGAAGGCGTTGACTTCGGACTTGGGGAATAGCAAATTTAAATAACCTAGAATTGGAGTGTCCACACGTACAGAACAGCCGCGCGCGGTTACGTCTATGTGGTCAGACATCTAAGCTCATATCTATCCTTGCCTAGTGATATCTGGACGCGCCAAATCGCGAGTATATTTGTAACCACCTACCATTTTTGATTTCATGGGGAAGAAAATATATCAGAGTTCAGCTGATTATTTTTTCTAGATCTGACTTATTCTTTTGACAGAGGACTCAGCGAAAAAGCCTGAATGGGTTTGTATGAAAATTGTTACAGTTTTGGGCCACGCTCTACGCCACGTGACGCCAGGAGCCGCCGGCTGTACTTGTCAATGATAAATAAAACAAGTACCTATGTTACTAGTAGCGGGCACTTAAGGTTTGAGCGATGTTAAAAATGGCCAATAATGCCCTCCGTATTAACGCCATAACAATTTATTATGTTGTAAAACTTAATGGTTATTAATACGGCTGGTGGAGTAGCGTGAAATTAAATTTATAATTAGTCGGTTACGGTGTTCAATCTATACAAATAAATAAAATTGGTGTGTCTGTTTGTAATATCAAAATAACACCTTTTCACTAAATGCATATGAAAGTACATACGACACCTACAGCAAAAACGCGATAAAAAAAATTTTTGTGTGTCTGTCTGTATGTTTGTTCCGGGTAATCTCCGAAACGGCTGGACCGATTTTGAAGTCGCGGGCTCAGCTAGTTAGTTATATTTACATTATTGCTGCATGTAAGTATAGATAGGTACCAAGTTTAAAGGATGGTTGGCCAGTTGTTTGTGTAATTTTAAAGTAGGACTTCCGAAGAATATCAATAATCAGCATCTTATTATTTCTTTTATCCGATGTCAATAGGAGAGCAGTAATGAGTGGTCAAATATTGACATCAGGCACACAGCTCACTTTGATTGTTGCAAATTTCTGCTACAACCACTGGAATTAATTTATAAACACACGGAAAATGGGTGGCGGTTGAACTAAATACCGATATTCTGAGCAAGACAAAACATGCTCTATGCATCCCATTCACTCTTACGCTAAGGTGTATGCGTTTATTCAGTTTTCACAGCTGTCAAAATATTTATAGCGACTCTGTCGTAACCAAACATTTTTCTTCTTATGTCTTTCTTTTCTTCTTCTATGGTCCTATGAGGCTGAAAGATCACTCCTCCTTATTTCAGATACCTGAGTTTTCAATTGATATAATTAAATTGTATCTTAAATTATGAATCCCTACCCTTATAATCATTACAAATAGACAATGTCGAAAAAAACCTAATTGATAGTCGTATAATTGTGAAAGGCCTGACAAGTGGGACGCCAATAAATTAATTTCTAACATAAAATTTGTGAAATCAACATTACTATCTATTTACCAAACGCAAGTGTTAATTAATAATGAGCAATAAAGCTACATACATACACATACAGTATTGCCAAAGAATTTGTAATAATAAGACATTTATTACAAAATCTTTGAGTATTGCTATGTGCCCCAGGTCAATAAGTCTCAGTTCAGAGTATTGCTATGGTCGACTTCAGCTCTGATTTTCAGCCGAGCCGAGGCCGTCCATAAATAGTTCAAACTCTTGGAAGACCATGTATAATGTATACCACCATGTATATGACAATGTTGACGACCGCTTGGCGCAGTGGTCGAGCGTAGTAGGCCGCTCGGCTCACTGCACATGGTGGTTGCGGGTTCGAATCCCGCCCGGGGCAAATTTCGGAAATGGTATTTTCGTAATTTGCCCGGGGCTGGGTGTCACTGGGATCATCGCCCCCAGTCCATTGTACAAGCCATATTGTATATCCATAGAACAAGCGTTGCTTAGTTTGGGATCATACAGTTGGTGTATCAGTTTGACGAGTTGTCTGACTTTGAATATTGAATTCGAATTGTTTCGTTCAACTTTCTAATTTTTTCTTTCATAAGAACCTTCTCCTGACCCTAATAACACAACAACAAAAAAGAATTAGCGAAATCGTTCCATCCGTTCACGCGTGATGCGATGACCAAGTAAATAGAGATTCATTGTTCTATACAGTGAGGCGCTACTATGGCGACCTTAATTATACACACAGGTAGGGCTAGTGATCAATAATCATAATAGTTAAAAAAAGAAAAGTCCGTAAATAGAAAAAATACATTTTTTGAACAAAATAGATAATAAATACAGTATTCAAATTGGCATCACCCTTGAAATCCGATTCATTCAGCTACTATTACGCTCTTACCTACTACTCGGAGCGGGGCGAGCTAATAGTATTATTATTATTTCTAATAACATTTATTTTTCGTTTTAATTTCATTGAAGAAGTGTTATTATCCGTGATTTCGGCAGATGACCTTCTTCGAGATTATCCGTGACCTCTGCGCTAGAGTTATTTACGTACAGGCTGCGCCAAAATTGTATTTTAGAAAATGTTGAATTATTTTATAAATAATAATGTTTAATAAAATTTTAATATCTCGAAAATCAGAGAATGCGAAGCCTAATACGTGTGTTAATTTAAAGTCGCCATGGTAGCGCCATGCTGCATATATATAGTTTTTATTATAATGGATATTAACGGGATGATTTAGCAATGACTTTTCTGATTTCACGAATATTTTTTTAAATGTATATTAGTACATATATTATTCTATCCTATATAGGAAAACCACATTTTACTATACATTTAATAAATAGATGTAGCAAAATATTACGGTATCAAATAATATTTAAAACATTACTTGTACAGAACCAATCACAATCAGGAATAACACAAAAGTTATTTCAATATTTTTTGTTTTTGTTATGTTAATACTGCAATCAATGGTATTAATCTTTACAGAAACAAAGTTGAACAATAAAGTAACCCTTCTACAGATTCATTTTATGTAGGTACATAAATGTTCCATTAATAAATGAATACCTGTGTTCTCGGCAAATATACAAATTCGATGCATACAATAATTATGTTGACAAACGGATCCCTAATACAAAGCCTATCACGGTAAGACACAAAACTTACCGTTTCTCTCGTTATACTCATCGTGGTCGATTAAAAGGGTTGGTGATTAAAACTAAGCCACGAATCCGCCTGCATGTGCAAATTATCAGAAAAAAATACCTATTATAAAAATTCATTACTCATTTCTCACGGTCATGTATTACTAATTAATATTAATATCTAGGGACTGCAGTCTGCCGTTCGTTTGATTCGCTTTAATCAACTAAATAACGAATTAAAAACAGATTTTTAATTAGTGGAACCTTCGTTTTGCAGTCGTCGCCCGGCGAGGCGGGTGGTAAAGTGTTAATCAAATAATTGATTAGCTACGATTATAGCGTGTGAACGTTACGATTATAGTGTTAACCGACTTAAAAAAAGCAGGAAGTTCAGTTGATGTTTGACTGTATGTCCTTACTTATGTTTTGTTACTGATTTATCCGCCAATTGAATATATCATTGGCACTAAAAGCTAGAAATAACTAGGGGGCTTACAATTTAATTCATTTGGAGTCGGTACCACTCTCTTTACACTAGGTTAGGACTCCTTCTAAGTACACTACACTACACTTTGGAAGTGCCGCCGACTCCAAATTAAATAAATTAAAAGGTCCAATGCTTATTAATACTTTTTAGTGCACCCACGTAATTTTTTGGTTTTTTTGCCAGGTTTCAAAGCCTTTTGAGTTTTTTATTCTGTGATTTATTAATTGTAGTATCGATGCCAATTCTAATATTCGGCAGATCACGACCACAAAATGTGACACATCCCAAAATGTTTCTACCTCGCTGGTGCGTTACGTATGTTCTACACTAGGTACGTTATACAGTCGGTTTAGTCAAGTTTAGTTTGTGTACCAATAAAATTAGTTCCAGTGGTTGTTGTGGATGGATTGCACAATAATGACCAGAATTAAGTGTGTGTGTGTAACATAGATATTTAAATCTGTGATGTGCAAGTCATACAAAACCGGTTAGCTTTGCCTTAATCGGTATTTCTGCTTTCCGTTTGCTGTCCGTCGTTCGCAATATTACATTTCCATGGCATCCTACTGTTAGTGAAAGCTTTCTTGATATAGGTACCTTCTTCGAAATGCCTTATTGCACCTTTATGCACCCAGCCAAAGCACCTTTTCAAATATAAAATTGAATCACATTTAATTTAAACTTTATTATTTTAATCTGAGGGCTAAGTCTGATTATTTCATGCAATCCAATTCAAAACCAATGATTTTATTAATATTATATTGTCGAATTCTTCATCGTAAATCTTAAATTCTCGTCGTTCGACATGTTGATAGGTAGACCAGATGACTGCTAACAATGGCCGGTGACATGTCAACCGCCAAGAATGTATGACTTCCGATGAAGAATTCACGAAGATTATATAATGACCGATGGTTTTTAATTGGCTCAAACGTCAATGAAATTAGCAGACTTGGCCCCGTTGCACAATTCCAATGAATATTATAACTATGGGTCGCGGCGTTGTGGTCGGCGATCGCGACTGACAACCGATAATTTTTGCAATCATCCGCAATGAAAAGATGTTATTATGCGAGGTATATATACCTAATTATACACACATTCTATACGACATATCATGTTATATAGCAATTGACGGTGTCATCAAGCGCGGACATTCGTGAACAGAAGTGTTTAATGAGAGCAAAGTTAGATCTTTGCACATCATCGTATCTGTATCACCGACGCGTATATGATTTCTAGTATATATTAGGTATGTATCTGTATATACTGCCTATAGTATAAAGAATATTTTTTCCACTCATTAGTCGACGATAGTATATACGGAGACAAAAAGGTCAAAGCGAATAACTTTACAAGGACAAGTCAAATATTATCTACCGCTTTAGTAGCTATCTGTACCCGTTCGTCTATAACCACTCTATACCGTGGTATAGTTAGTCCATTATTAATAATGGCGACCGCTAATTAAACTTAACGCGCTGTTACCGTATCGGCGGATTATAATTTCTCTTTAGTTCATCGTGTTTAGGTGAATGTCACTGCGCAGTAACTTCGCGTTTGAGTGGTTAACTACGTCACACTGGGCCGTTATTATGGACATGTTTAGTGTCAATTAGCGAGTCTAGGTGGCGTGGCGGTAGTTGTAATTAAAGGTTTAATCATCTATGGGCTGTATGGCCAAATAATTTCCGGACATATCTGCATATATAAAAAAAATACAATCGTTGTATTATAATAACGACGACTCAACCGCAATTCTTTGAGAGTCGCTTAATTTTTACGCACTATAAAAAAATGATTAAATCACTACGTCACACATAAATAATAAATAAATATCGCCAAACTAACACACCAACTGTATGGTCCCAAACTAAGCAACGTATGTATTATGGGTACCGTACAATGAACTGGGGGCGATCCAGTGACACCCAGACCAGGGCAAATTACGAAAAGGCCATTTCTGAAATTTACCCCAGCGGGATGCGAACCTGTAACCACCATGTGCAGTGAGCCGAGCGGCCTACGCTCGAACCACTGCGCCAAGCGGTCGTCATAGGTTTCCAATATAATATGTATGATGTGACCAACAATTTGCATGCTGGCAACCCAATATCAGGCAACTAATCTAAACGAATATAAGTCGTTTTTAATGTTTGTAATATATATTAATATACTGAACTATCTTAAATGACAATAGAAAATCGCACAAAATGTTTCGCAACGAAAATATAAAGTATTCGGCCGGCTTCATTCTTTATCTACTATTCCACCACGGTGTAGTTGTTCTACGCAAATAATAAATGTTCACGATTTTATTCTATATTCCGAATGACAATGCAATTTTTATTTCAGCGCGGGCAGACACCGCAAGTTCCCGTTTCATACGCCGATACAATGTTTTATTGTTTTTTAAATACAATTTATACACAGCGACCGCTTTTGTATCACTGAAAAAGGAATAGCATAGGAGCTGGGGGTAGAACAGCCTTGCTTATCGCAAATGAAAAATTATTTCAGATTTTTGCAACGTCTTCTGAAACTTAAGGTGAAGGTGAGCCTGTCTAGCCCGCGTGATTCAAAATTTTCGAGTATTTTTATATTTTATCCAAAATCTGAAAACATTTAAGACAACATTTTGTGATTTGCGACAAACACAGTATGCAGTGCGTTTATTAATACATTTATTTTACTCTAAATATTAGCACGGTGGATATGATACTAGTTAATCACTAAATATACAAAAATTGCCAGATTATCTGGATAGCTGTCGTTCTTGAACTGTTTTAGAGTAAGTTGGATATATTAATAAATGCTCTGCACACGGTCTTTGTCGCGAATTACAAAATGTGCCTTTTATTATAGACAGATATTTAAAATTTAAAAAAAAAAGTAAAAAAAATTGAACTTCGCGGGCTAGATGGGCGCTTTAGCCTTAAATACTTTTAGATGGATATCTCTTGATTGAAATGCAAATATGTGTAACCGTTTATATTTACGTGATAAATAAAAAAGTTGAATGCCTTATACAATCTTACCAATTGTCGACAGGCGTGTGAAATGCGCTAACCTGCACCAGTGCAGTGGCCCAGGCCAGCGTGGTGGATTTTGGCCCTCTCGTATTGGGGAGGGACCGTGCCCAGTGGGAATTATTATTTTTTAAAACAAAAAACCTGAGCCCTGACCATGCCAGCTACTCAAATCGTAATAGAAAAGCAAACGCTCGCGATTACGTTTCAAACGCTCCGCTTTTGACGTTTTGCTGACACGAGCTTCACGATTTCTACTGACATTAATATGGTATGGTGTCAGCAAAACGTCAAAAGCGGAGCGTTTGAAACATAATCGCGAGCGTTTGCTTTTCTATTACGATTTGAGTAGCTAGCATGGTTAGGGCCCTGTATTTATTACTTTATTTTTTAACAGGCGAGGCTAGGAATATAGTCGCCGACTGTCAGTCTATGAATATTTTATTTTATTTGCGCCTTCAGTTTTCAATACGAACAGAGAACATATTGTGAGTAAAAACTCATGTTTTCTACTTCAATATCAAAGAGTTTTGCATCGTCCGCACTCTCGCCGCTTTATAATTAACAGGGAATGTAAATCTGATGATTGTTAATTATTGTTTGTGATAGCTGAATTAGTATTTGCTGGTTACATTTTCTGTTTTCCTGCTAGCAGCTGGATTACATTTTGTTGTGGATTATCTTGAAACTGTACCTAGTGGATTAATTTAAAGCTCTACCATAAAATGTTTTAAGTTGCTGAGCCCTTTGTTAATTAAGTAACTTAACGCAAAAAACAACGGAAGTAAAAAGTTAACTTTAGCGTTTAAGTAAAATTTTAGAATGGCAAATCGTTGGATGGCCATGCCTACTACAGTTCGGAGCGTAAACATCATGGTAGAGCTACGGTATATGTTTCCCAAAACGGTAAAATCGCTGTCAATTTTATTTTTGCGGTAAGGAGAGGCTATGCAACTTCATCTTCTATCAAAATGGTTGCAGAAAGGCATGCTACGCCCTGCCGCGAGAAGTTTCAGCTCCTGAAACCGGCAGTGAGGCCATAACGTGGTGGGGAAAACTGAGTAGGTAAACAGTTTTGTTCAACCATCACAGACCCTATGTATTAGCAGATAATGAAATTGATTATAACTCTAATTTGAAAATTTAAAAACCCCCGATGCGACGACCTTTTCATCAAATGTATACTCAACAGTAAATCTGTGTAAAAGTATGAGGCATTATTTTGTTATGACATTATAATAATTGACATTAGAATAGACAACGAATCTTATTATTGATGCCACGGAGGTATAATTCCTAGTAAACTATTATCAATTATGATTCAATTTCATGTAATAACTCTAGTTGAGGTGGACGGGAGCAGCCCAGGGGAAGAATTTTCAATAACGCTAAAAATATTTTAAATTAGATTTGTTTTTTTATATATTTTCGCAATGGCGGAGCAGCGCCCTCTAGAATTATTATAACGTAATATTCCATGACCATTAACAAAACAAACAAAATTTAACGCATGCGCGTATCCATCATTTGAAACGTGACTTATTGAACGACTTTAGTTCATTCACAAAGCTCATATAAAAATTGATAAAATATACATTTTTCCCAGAATCAGGGAAACTTTTCAAATTTATAATATTGTAAAAAGGCAGTTCAGACTATTACGATCTAAAAATATAATAAATCTAAATACAATAATCTCAAATTTCGCTTGGATTCGATCCGTGGAAGTTGGTTTTGGCCGTGAATGTGGCTTTTTAACCTACAAAAGAGCTGATGATCTTCAAACGGCTGAACCGATTTTCATGAAACATAGCTAAGAACCCTCTCAATCAGAGTACCTATCTAACAACAGAAACACAATTGAAATCGGTTCATCAGCTTGGGCGCTACGTTGCCACAGACAGACACACAGATACACATGTTAAACTTATAACACCCCTCTTTTTTCGCCGGGGGTTAAAAATGGAGATTGTTAAGTAATTGGTAGCTTTAGTAACATTACATTATGCAGTGCATTATATTTTGGAATAAGTTGTAAATTTATTTTAAAAAAACGTACAATACGTATTACTTATTATCGATACAGAAAGAGCATTTTTTTATAATGCTGACTGCCTACACACACCAGTTGTTGGTAGTTGGGGTTTGGTGATAAATATGAAAAGAAATTTGTTTGATTTGGTTCGTATTAATAAATAAATTACTTTAAGAAAGCAAAAAACAGTATTAAGAAAAAGACATTACAATATCCCTATTTTGTTTAATAACAAAGTCGGCAAACAAGCTTACGATCCGGCTGATGTTAAGCAGTTGCCATAGCCTAATGATGCTTGCAATACCAAAGGCATTGCTCAAACTTTGCCCACTTTAAGGGTAATTTGATAGAGGGCGAGAAAGGGTAGGGCGATTAGCTTCCAGCTGCGTTTCGCACGCTGTATGAGAGCATACAGCGTGCGAAACGCACCTATAATAGCTACTTTACGCCGATCTTCTGGGAATCCAACTCCAATGGGCTGGAGGAAGATGCAATTTGACGACCGCTTGGCGCAGTGGTTCGAGCGTAGGTCGCTCGGCTCACTGAACATGGTGGTTGCGGGTTTCATTCCCGCTGGGGTACATTTGGAAATGACCTTTTCGTAATTTGCCCTGGTCTGGGTGTCACCTGAAACGCCCTCAGTCAGTACGGTACCCATAATACACGCGTTGCTTAGTTTGGAACCATACAGTGGGTGTGTCAGTCTAGCGATATTTATGATTATTATTATATTTAATTTGTAAACCACAATCACAAGCGCAAACCGTGGCGGTAGGGACAATCCATTAATTAATACGATCAATTATGAGCGGCCACGATTGACAGACCATCTGAAATCTCCGATTCATATGCGAGCAGCGGACGCCAGGCGTAGTTAGAATTAATAATGGGCTTGTGTCCCTCCACCGAGTGGATGCCCAGGCCGGATGGACGCGGCTTTTGAACGCAGCACCACGACGTCTACTGGAGCTTTACTCAAAGAAGACTTATTAGCTTAGCTCCACATGCCGCGGACAACGACGATGACGAATAGCGGAATAAGTACAAAAACGCGACTCAAATTATTGAAGAATTTTATTTTTTTACTAGCTGTGCCCACGGACTTCGTCCGCGTAGTATTTAACGTAACAAAAATTTCGGGATTATACTATATGTTAATCCCGGTTATAAACTATCTGTGTTCCAAATTTCATCCAAATCCGTCCAGTAGTTTTTGCGTGAAGGAGTAACAAACATACATACATACATACATCCACACTCACAAACTTTCACATTTATAATATTAGTAGGACTATCAATCCCTTGTCATCATTACAAAGTATTTGAAGCATGTATGCGCATGTTAATAAATCAATCTTAAGTCTGAGATCGGTCTTGAGTACCTTTTTGACATGTGATTTTGTACTGGTATGACATAATAATGATACTTCCAAGACAGCTCTCAAACGTAGAGTCATAAGTCAAAATGTTACCAACAATTTCGAAGACAACCCGTTAGAATTCCTTAGTCGAAGTTAATACCTTCACGGAGCCTGATCCAAAAATAGCTAAGCCAGCACTTGTATCAATAAAATATAATCAGAAATATCTGTATAAGCCTCTATCTACTAACTCCAACAATGTTATATTCAAATGAGCCATGTAAATAACTTTAAAACTAGTAATTACACTTAGAATAACACAGCAGGGTAAACGAGTATCCCTCGATAAGGATCCAAGAGTGCCAACATTGTAAGGCAATATAAAAATATGTAAGCGCATGTCCCGAGTGAACTTACAAGGATAGTGCGAAAGCAAAACAAAACCAAAACCGTTACTTGAGACACATTTTGTTATAACGATTTAGCTCTTTACGGAAGATAAGTTGGAATAGAAAACAATTGAAATTCAGTGTAGTTGCGCTATTTTATCCCTTAAAACCGAAAGCGTTTCGTCGGAAACATTTTTCCACTGTTGGCTATCAGTTAAACCAAATCCAAACTGAAACCAAAATCTTTCGGTTTAAACGGTAATGACCTTAAAAAGTAGCAAGCTGGCTGATGCTACTAAGGCTTAGGAATGGGGAATGAATACTGACGGGGACCGAAGGGACATAATAAGCATGTTTGTTTTAAAGCCATGTAATAAATGGTATTTTATCAGCAAAAACGCAATACAGGTTCGATGTCTCAATGCTCGATACCCGTTGGCGTGTGCTGACCTGATGTGAAAATAACCGACGCAAGGCAGACTGACAGATTACATTTAGCAGTATTTAAATCTAGAACACAGAAAGAACGGAAGACTAGATACTAGGATGTCGCTGGAAGCTTTAACTTTAACAATTTGAAATCTTGACCAAAAAAGGTTATTTTTGCTTTGCAGATGCTAAACTATCAATTTTTACGGTGTTATTTTATCTCAAACAGAGTGTCGTGTAGGTGGGCCTCAATTCAGATTTGTCGACAATACCTAATTAGGTCGATATCAAGTGACAACCCCGTGTTAAAAAAATGTTTAGGGCGTATAAAGGTTGTCAAAGTGTTTTCTATGACTGCTTGACGCAGTAGTTCGAACGCCAAGCGTAGGCCGCTCGGCTAACTGCACATGGGTTCGTTTCCCGCTTGGGTAAATTTCGGAAAAGGTCTTTTCATATTTTGTCCTGGTGTTGATGTCACTGAGATCGGGCGATATTTATTTATTTATATATGCGAGGCTTTTAGATGGATGGTTTCGCATGTTGTGGCAGACGAGAGTCATATCTAACGAGTCCTAGTTTTTTTTTTACTCCGGCCGCTTTCAACCTCTGCTGTGGGGGTCAGAGACCTTTATTATCACAGAAATGAATGTACATACAATTTTTTATTACAGTAAAAAAGCACAGTATTAACGTGTCCTAGTTGCTTGTTGCATGTGTGTAATATTTGCACAGTCGGCCGGGCCGGTCCAATCACGAATTATCGTGCGCCGACCACCGGCCGGCTGAGGAATGACGTCATAAGTGCGACGTCACGCATCAGCGTCACGTCATTACGATACAAGTTAAAATAAGTACTGACATCCTTTTAAAATGCGCTACGCTAAATATACCGCTATGCTACGCTGAAGCGTAGTATGTTCTACGCTGGACCTAGTACGCTACACTCTGTGGTAATTTTTAAATCTGCTAGGACAGATTATAATCATAGAATATACTTACTTGGTTATCGGTAAAACACTAACAACCTTCCAGGACTCTATTAATATCATTATCATCATAAACAATTATACATATTTTGTATTTTATTCAATGACTTTCGTCATTAAACTTAAAAGAACAAAAGTTGGTGTCTATGCTGTTATTTAGTCCTGAGAGGTTGTTCGTGTTTCATCAATAACCCTGTATAAGGTCTTATTTAATAATACTCGACATTTTGCATGGCGCTAAAGTAAACGCTAACGATAATGCACCCACCACAAACATTTACTAAAGCAGCACCATGCAATATATTATGCAATACGAAAAAAAACAATTTTTTTTTACCATTGTATTTAATAGACGAGGTACAAATATTAATAACTAAGTACATTGTGGTCGTGTACGTGTATCATATTAATTCGAGCTAAATTAGCCCCCCGGCGCCCGGGTCCCGTGGTCCACGTGAAACTTCCCACGTTGACATTACACACTGGAGTGACGTAAGAGGCAGTTTATTAAGGAACTAGCGACCCGCCCCGGCTTCACACGGGTGCAATAAATTATCAGTGTTTCTCTAATATATTATGCATGTATTATACATATAAACCTTCCTCTTGAATCACTCTATCTATTAAAAAAAACAGTGCCGTCTAGGGACGCCCGAAAGAAGCGAAGCTTTGCAGCAGATATTAGATATATTATAAGTGGCGTGCATAGGGTTTTGAAACAGGGTAGGCAGAGTGTAACATAAAAATAGGCGTTACGCGTTACACGTAACGCGTAACGCTTTTCACGGTTTTAGTGCCCGGGCAGCGAGCGCCCCGAACGTCCGTAAAGAAGCTTCGCTTAAAAAAAACCACATCAAAATCCGTTGCGTGGTTTTAAAGATCTAAGCATACATAGGGACATACAGACAGCGGGAAACGTCTTTGTCTATACAAATAAATAAAATTGGAGTGTCTGTTTGTAATATCAAAATAACACCTTTTCACTAAATGCATATGAAAGTACATACGATACCTATAGCAAAAACGCGAATTAAAAAATTTTTGTCTGTCTGTCTGTGTGTTTGTTCCGGGTAATCTCCGAAACGGCTGGACCGATTTCGACGGGACTTTCACTGGCAGATAGCTGATCTTATAGCGGGTAACTTAGGCTACTTTGATTTTAGAAAAACAATTAGGGTTCCGCGTAAAAAAATAAAAACACTTGAAATCAAAGAGTATCTCCGAAACGGCTGGACTGATTTTGACGGGACTTTCACTGTTAGATAGCTGATGTTATAAGCAGTAACTGAGGCTACTTTTATTTTAGAAAAACAAAATTTAAAAAATGGGTCCTGTCGCTCGGGCTTAGAACGCGGGACCGGGCTTTATTGTTAAGTTAAATTCCACGCGGGCGAAGTCGCGGGCTCAGTTAGTTTTATACTATGTAGTGATTAATGTTCCCCATATTTGTGAACATTAATCACAGCAGTGATAGCCGATTGGTTAAGCACGCGTCTTGCGGGCACTAGGTCCTGGGTTCAAACCCTGCCTCGCACATCTGGGTTTTTCGAAATCTATGTGCGAATCATAATTTCTATATGATTATCACTTGCTTACGGTTAAGGAAAACATCATGAGGAAACCTGCATGTCTTAGAATATCAAACTAATTTCGAAATACATGTGAAATCCGCCAACCCGCACTGGGCCAGCGTGGTGGATTACGGCCTGAATCCCCCTCGTAGTGAGAGGAGGCCCGTGCCCAGGAGTGGGACGTCAATACAGAGCTAAGTTATTATTATATATTTATGACTTTAGGATCTCCTAAACTCATAGTCACTCATTTTTGACTCAATTCATTTTTGTCAGTAATCTTACTGACAAAAAATTATAAGACGATTTTTAGTACTAACACCTAGCTTATAAAAGTGCTTGATAGGACAGTAGTGACGTAACTCTTGTTTAATTTCTAAAGCGTATCATATTTGTAAATATATAGGTACATTTTGATAAACCGAATTACTAAGTACATTGGTGCCAATTCTGATGCCGACCAATATAACCAAGATTTACCTAAATTTAACACTAAGTATCTATAAATTTGAATAAATAAAATTCAATTGCCTGTTTGTAATTTAAAATAAATACATTTCAATAAATGTATATGAATGTATATGTATAGTAAGGGTACATAAATAAAAAGTAAATAATGAAGTAGTCTGTCTGTCCGCATGTTTGTTTCGGCTGACCTCCGAAATGGATGGACCAATTTTGATAGGACTGTCACTGGATAGTGGATGTTATTAGGAGTAACTTAGGCTACTTTAACTTATTTTATCGAAGTACCACGCGGACGGAGTCGTGGGCAACAGCTAGTCGAAAAATATATTTGTAGACACTGCTCGTATATACCATACCAAGTATGGTGATACGGTTTAATCAGGTTTAGTATTTGTACAACAGAATAGACACCGTTACTTATTACATCCTACTAATATTATAAATGCGAAAGTTTGTGAGTGTGGATGTATGTTTGTTACTCTTTCACGCATAGACTATTGAACGGATTCTGATGAAATTTGGAACACAGATAGTTTATAGCCTGGATTAACACATAGAATACTTTACTTAAGTCTACGCTGACGAAGTCGCGGGCAGAAACTAGTTTAACATAAAACTGCACCCCAGAAGTTAATCAAACAAAGAACAAAGCCTTCATGTAAATCAATAGCTTATTATTTTTAGAACGAACTTGCGGACTCGCAAATAATAACCACTCAATCGATTCCCAATCACTTCATATTAATGCGAAGTGCATATACGAGCTGCCTCGATCGGGGTAGTACACCTTCTCACAAAATACCGGTGTCAAGAAACTATTAAACGTTTCGTGCGATGAGTGAGAGAACCGGAAGCCAGCCCCCCATCCCACTCCACTTTAGTTCGAAAACGTGCGGGCCTTGCCATTGGTATTTCAAGCTAAGCCAGCTAACTACTTAAGGTGAAGGCGCCTGTCTAGCCCGCGAAATTCAAAATTTTCGAGTATTTTTATAGTTTCTCCAAAATCTGAAAACATTTAAGACAACATTTTGCGATTTGCGACAAACACAGTATGCAGTGTGTTTATTAATACATTTATTTTACTCTAAATATTATCACGGTGGATATGATACTAGTAAATCACTAAATATACAAAAATTGCCAGATTATCTGGATAGCTGTCGTTCTTGAAATGTTTCAGAGTAAGTTGGATATATTAATAAATGCACTGCACACGGTCTTTGTCGCGAATTACAAAATGTGCCTTTTAGTATTGTCAGATTTTGAAAAATTTCTAAAAACCTCAAAAAATCTGAACTTCGCCGGCTAGATGGGCGCTTTAGCCTTAACACCAGACGGGACGTACTGTTGTTTGTCGACTTAGTTACATAAACGACAATAATGTATTTGATGTATCGTCCGTAGAATAATTATGTTCAACTCATCCTCAGATAAATTAGCTTAGAAATGGCTACCATAGACATACAGTACCCTTCTGTCGAACCTATTTGGACATTAGTCATATGTGTGGCGGGTGTGTATAGGTACGTGTTTCATTGGTGTTCGTATATAGCAGTGGTTACCAAACGTATTTTGTATACTGCCCACTTTGAGGATAAATTATTTTTTTGCGCCCTAATTATTTCTATTACTTAAAAACCACTATAACGTTAAATTAAATTAATGGATTATTGTGGGCTACACGACGCCGCCCCCCATTTTTTCCTGGACCTCTTACCACCCCCCTTTAGGCCTGCAGCGCCCACAATTGGGCGTTATCGCTCACTTTGGGAAAGGATGGTGTATAGGAACAAGTTTACATTGCACGAGTGTGCAGTCTATTTCACGCAGGAAGTCCCATGGAAAAATACTGAACTGAATTGTACAGTGTAAATTGTATTGGCGACACGCGACTAAAGCGCTGCATCTATGGGACTTTGTATGTGAAATAGACTGTAGTTGTGAGCTCTACGTGTCCAACGCACCTCTTTCAAGTATTGGCAGAATTCATTTAGTAACAGAAAAGCTCAAAGATATACTCAAAGTAATTATTTCAATTGTCCTGCGTCCTGTGTACACGTCATTGTGTGACGATATGAGTTTATGATGAAATGGCTTTTGGATTTGCTTACCCAATAATAGTTTCTGGCATTATAATGCATGGCAGTCTGTAGGGGCGGCGCGGGCGCCGCTGCGCTCTCCTCCGTTGTCCGTCGCGCCGCTGGTCGCGCCGCTCGTCGCGCCGCTCGTCGATCAGCTGCACGTGCTGCTCGCCGGCCCGGTGCTCGTCGGACGGCTCGCCAAGGCGCTCGTCGAACTGCATCGCTCCAAACTCCAGAACTTCTCACTGCCAATTCCCGATGACGTGTCCCAACGTTATATCTCTGAACAAACAATAAAACAATGTGATGATTATCAACATATTACACACACTAAACTTGACGTAGCTTACTCTATTGCCATCCATCTCGCGGTCGGAACGCAATAAGGATGGCACAAATAATTATAAACGCATAAAAAAATATTGGTCGTGGTTTCACGACAACATAGTTTCATTGCTGACTCTAAATTAATTCCCAGCTATTAGTAGATACATCATCTGAAGTAGAATAAATTCGTTTAACTTAAAAGTTATGTTATCATAATGTTTTTTATTCTGTCAATGCCAAAATAATGTGGCCAACGCAATCTGGACCCTGCGAGTGCGGATCTGTCGATTACTTACATACCTAATACTTACTAGTACCTACAGTTATATAAGACAGTTCATCAACATGCATTTTATTCGCGAAATATCTTGCAACGATAAGGTGGGCTACCTTACCTCTGCCATTCAGCGCAGACCATCAAAAGCTGTCCGCTAATTGTTAACGATCGTTAATTATTACATATATTCAATATTGTAGCTTATCACCCTGCGATTAGTCGTCATTTCTCGTACGAAAGGTTATATAAAGTAACGATAAACTTGCGGCAGCCGCACCGTTTTTCATTGCTGCGTGCCGTGGTATTATGATAAATTGAGAACTGCCTACATGACAATTAGGTCTAGAATACATAAATCTGTAAACCCATAGTAAATTAAATAAAAACATACATCTTATAATTATGTCTTCATAAATTATTTGCTGTAATTACAAAACCTTTAAGTAGTAAAAGATTAAAAGAAATAGTTTTTGTAGTTCGTAGTACCGAACTACAAAAAACATTTGCTGTCGTATTTTATGTTAGGTAATTACGAGTATTCCTAAAATACTTGATTCCAAAATGACCAAATAGCGGTTTGTAAAATATTCACAAATCTATTCTAAGGTCTATTCTGAAATTGATCTTGAAAATTTCGATCTAGTACAAAATTTCATGTCAAAAGCACACTTAAGATCGCCCTCAGTGAGATCGATTTATTAATACGGCCTTTAATTAATAATTAACAACAAGAAAAACAGGAAGACCGTTGACCAGATGGAGGGATGAATTAGAAACATTCGAAGGGAAACTGTGGACTCGTTCCACAATCTTCAAAAAAGAGTGGAAGAAGAAGGTGGAGGCCTTTTCCCAGCAGTGGGATGAAATATGATGGATATATATAAAATAAATGATGGGAGAAAAAATATATATTGGGCTTAAATAAATAAATAAATAAATCATTTCCTAGTTCTGAAGCTGCGAATTGCGTAACTCGAATAGAGCCAAGAGAGAACTTAGTTCAACAAAATGTATGAGGAACCTACTCGCTATAATAACTTTACAGGCTTGACACATGTTTGGAGCTCATAGTCACATGCATCCTTTGATAAAAGTAGTAATAGCTGCGTACTAAGCCGTGCTGCCTCGCAAAGGAGCGCCACGGTCAATCAGTACTTATCTGTTTCGTTCGAGAAATTTCTTCCTTTATCAAAGCATGCATCCATTTGCGTAAAACAATTGTACGACTAATGTACAGTTCTGCCAACCACGCAAATATAACAAATGACCATCAAGTTTTACGAAGTCCGCAACAACTAGCGGGTCCTAGCGACTCCTAGAGATACTACTCGTAATGGTCATAAATAAAAATACGTGAAGTGTCCCAACTATAAGGAGGTTTCACACATATCAATTGAGCCCTGGCCTGTGGTGGGGCCAGACGGTGTGGCGGTACGTACGGGTATCCCGAATTATCCGGCGCCTAATCGAATTTCTGTGTATAACCGGTCAAGACGCGGCGGCGACGGCCCGGACGGCAAGTGCTCCGTCAATCCTGCCGGAGGCCGATGGAAAGGATTAATTATATCCAATTATAGTGCTTTCACCATTACCTCGGTTCAAGGTTGGACCTCGAGGCTACTGTGTGGGACGGACGGCTAATTGTCACAACTAAGACTAAGATTCTGTTTCACTGACTTAAAAAAAAAAAACTTTTTTTTATTTTTCGTCCCCACTCCCCACTCCTCTGCGGGCTCAGATGACCACCCGTTGCAGTGCGACAAGTTTTGAGTGCGACTCTCGCTCACCCGCCGCGAATATTTGCAATAATTTTTATTAATTAAAAGACCACGGCTGTATCTATATTTTCATGGGAAAGGGCTCGGATATCAAGTACAAATAACGTTCCATCTCAAATGCAATTTAAGTAGTGCAACCACGGGCTAATACACGCAAGTGCATAACTTCTCCGGCCCACTATTTACCCATAACTGGTGGCCTACATAGGGGTAGCGTGGAGCATCAATCGCGGGGGAATCCATAAGGGCTCTACCAATCGAGCGAACTCAGAACAATAATCATTGTGGAGGTTGCAGGCAAAATGAGAAAATGGAAAAATACTAATATGACTATGCATGCATATTGCACCTACAAACGCAGGCATTTCGCATGCACGCTTTCCGCAGTGATCTCGTTGTCAAAGTAAAAACAAACGGTATTTATCTATACAAATTAATAAAATGAGAGTGTCTGTTTGTAATATCAAAATAACACCTTTTCACTAAATGCATATGAAAGTACATACGACACCTATAGCAAAAACGCGATTTAATTTTTATTTGTCTGCCTGTCTGTCTGTGTGTCTGTTCCGGGTAATCTCCGAAACGGCTCGACCGATTTTGACGGGACTTTCGCTGGCAGATAGCTGATGTTATAAGTAGTAACTTAGGGTACTTTAATTTTAAAAAATAATTTGGGATCCGCGTAAATATATAAAAACACATGAAATCAAAGAGTATGTCCGAAATACTAAGATGTCAAACACATAAAAAAATAATTCAATACTTATTTAGTCAGCACAGAGTGCTTTTATTAATTGTGCTCACCGAGTTTTCCCCCATTTTACGAAAAGCCTGCGGCCAATGAAGATAATGACACAATTCAACTTTAACCGCAACAATTCACGTTTACCTCCCGGTATAGTGGAGATACTTGTGCTGCAAATATTGACTTGAAGTCGTTTGCGGAAAGAAAATAGCTATTATATGGATAGGCAGAGAAAAGCAATGCGAAGCAAGCGAAATGGCATTATTATTATATTGACTACTAGCTGAGCCCGCGACTTCGTCCGCGTGAAATTTAACTTAACAAAAAAGCCTGCTTCCGCGTTCTGAGCCCGCGCGACAGGACCCATTATTTAAATTTTGTTTTTCTAAAATACAAGTAGCCTAAGTTACTACGTATAACATCAGCTATCTACCAGTGAAAGTCCCGTCAAAATCGGTCCAGCCGTTTCGGAGATTACCCGGAACAAACACACAGACAGACAGACAGACAAAAAAAAAAAAAACGCGTTTTTACTATAGGTGTCGTATGTACTTTCATATGCATTTAGTGAAAAGGTGTTATTTTGATATTACAAACAGACACTCCAATTTTATTTATTTGTATAGATTCCACGGCAGTGACAGCCAAGTGGCCAAACACGCTTTGGAAGCAAGCAAGGTGTGTGTAAAAGTTCAAACTCCGGCTTCTCTGGGGATACGGATACGGATTTCAAGTGCGGATCGTATTTCTAAAAAAGATGCTCACTTTTTGAAGACCTTCAAATGGATGTCATTCGAAAAAGGCCTGTAGAATTCGCAAACCTTTATTGTGCTAGCGTGTTGGACGATGGCCCGAGACCCCTTGCATTGCAAAAAATAAAACTGGGACAAATTTGTGGACTATAAGGGTGCCCGTCTACTTAAAAGTCACCTTACACGACGTACCTTAGCTTACGAGAAACATTGCTATTGGGGTAGCCACGTAGTAGTTAAATAAGAGGCATTAAAATAGTCCACTACTATTTATGATTAACTCCTCTGTACGATACAGAACATAATTCTAAGTATTCCACTCGAATTTGAATACAACACGCTTGAATTTGTCAATCGAACTTATTAAATCGAATCGTGGCAAGGCAATACGGTCATATAATTGTATTTCCCAATCCGAGCTCGTGATTCGGCCCACGACTCGCAAGAGCCAGGCGTGTGCGGGCCTGGCTACCTGTCTTGTCAAAATTACCATAACACCTTGCTGCTGTTGCCACCCGTATTAGTGGCGTGATAGAGTCGAAGTTGTCGTAATTCTGATGTAAAGATAAAGTTGTTTTAGGGTACACATTGCGGCGAGCGTGACGCGAGTTCGACAATAGGACAGTCAGGGCAGTGCATCGAGGTCCCGAATGTAATTGTTAAACTGCGGTTAGTAGTGTTTAGTAGTATGATACAAAAGCAGAGGGAAGTTTGACTTGCAAATTATATGGAGCAGTTTCTTGTAGTTATTTCTGAAAATATACTTAAATAATAAGATACCTCTAAGCGAAATATAAGCATACAATACATGTCTGGCAGGAGTACACAGTACAGTGTAAAATAAATCCTACTAATATTATAAATGCGAATGTTTGTGAGTGTGTATGTATGTCTGTTACTCTTTCACGCAAAAACGACTGAATTAATTTAGATGAAATTTGGAAAACAGATCGTTTATATCCTGGATTGTTTGCAATTGTACTTTTACCTATTATAATAAAGACAGCGGTTTCTTCATGAGTCTGACGGTCGCTGGACGCTCAGAATCGACCTAAAAGGTGACGATCAAAGAAATCCAAGAGCCGAGGAAAAAAACGTGTGTGTGCGGTTTTTGAAGAATGTACTATGTCATATTCCTAGATGTAATATTTACATCAAAAATATGTAATCACTAGCTGTGCCCGCCGACTTCGTCCGCGCAGTATTTAACGTAATAAAAATTTCGGGATTATCGGGATAAAAAGTATCCTATATGTTAATCCCGGTTATAAACTATATGTGTTCCAAATTTCATCCAAATCCGTTCAGTAGTTTTTGCGTGAAGGAGTAACAAACATACATACATACATCCACACTCACAAACTTTTGCATTTATAATATTAAGTAGGATAAAATCGATAGACTATTAGGTATATAATTATAATTAGGATATTTTCGGATTTACGTTACTAAACATTATGTTGTGAACAATGTTCTGAGTATACTTTGAGGAAGATAAGCACCATTAAAAGATAATTGAAATGTAATAAAAAGTATGAAACGAATTACAGTTGGTGTTTGGTTTGACCTCGAAAACCAGGACATTATTATTTTGGATTTCCGGGTTCCCCCTTGGGTGACGTCAAATATTTTTTACGTACTAGCGGCCAGCCCCGGCTTCGCTCGGCCCTAAAATAATCACTGTTTCTCGACTAGGTATATTCTGCATGTATTATAAATTTAAACCTTCCTCTTAAATCACTCTATCTATTAAAAAAACACATTAAAATCCGTTGCGTAGTTTTAAAGATCCAAGCATACATAGGGACAGACAGACAACGGGAAGAGACTTTGTTTTAAACTATGTAGTGATAAATCACCCGTTGGTAAATATTTCAACAAAATAAGTTACCTTCACCCCTTGGGTAACAATGTACTAATATTGCAAAGCGACAGTCCCACATGTGCCTAAGGGTGAACGTCCAACTCTATGCAAAAAAAACTTAATCTGAATCAACCTCCCACTCTCTCAATCTCTTAGGCTTGTCAGATGAGCTTCATAAATACCCGCTAAAATCATGTGGTTAAAGACTTTATTTTCTTCCTAGCATTAAACAAATGTACAAGTGTGGGAAGGGCCAATTTAAGTGTAAACTATAAGTAGATATTCATCCTAATATCAGAGACACTAGACGTACACCCTACCATATTAATTAGAATCGAGAATAGACGATACGTCTGGGTCATCAAAGATTAACCGCACACCGCCTGAGAATCGGGCCGGTTAATATTGGAATACATCCGGACGACAGTGCGTGCATACCCTAAGTAATTGAACCGGGTGCAAACCTACCGTTGTAGGCTTTGTATGCACTTGCAGGCATTAAATATAGGGAGCCGGTAACCTGTTAGGGATTCAATTGTGTCGCTGGGATTGGGATTCCGTCGTGTATTCGAGGCAGGACTTTGTGAAAATGTAACAAGCAATGTCCCATCTAACAATTGGTTGCGTGCGTACCCTGTAAGGTGGCCAAATGATGTGACACAAACGTAAAATGCTGGTGGATGCGAGTAGCGGAGGACAGTGAAGTGTGGCTGTCGGTGGGGAGATCCATAGTCAGCTATAGGCGTATTTCGGCCGATGAAACCGAGTTTTTCAGTAATAAATATATGGCTTCTACGAAAACACATTCACTTTAATTGTGACAAAAATCCACGGACACAGCTTAACCCACTAACATACAAACAAAAATCAATCTCAATTAGTAATCCGAAACTGGCGTCGTCTATTTAAATTAGCAACAAAAAATATGGCTAAGGCAACAGTAACGCTGGGTGCGGCCATGACGCACGGACGGACAAACACACCGCCAATAAAGTATTAGTTAATCGCGGCGCCGCCCACCAAATCATTAGGACAGTTAAACATTTACCCCACTTTACGAGTATTTGCACCTGACTGTGTTAATAATTTTACATTATTATGTACTCGTTTTTCCAACGGCTTCGCTTGCGGTTAGTAGGTACCCCCGTATCTACAGGTGTTTAAAAACTCCGATATTATTATAATGCTTGGGGTTTTGACCGGACTCAAATAGGTGTAAAATTTGATCGATATTCGAACACTTTATTCTTTGCTGACCAATTAAAAAGATGGTGAAATCTTACGTACTTACTATTGAACATGATTACAAACTTTTTCATGAATATGGCTGCTACTTGTAATTGCCGGATATGCTGTTTTTTAGGCAAGTTAGAGTCCTTAGCCAAGTATTAATCGCCATTGTTATATAATTAAATTAGTCTTGTTTTGACAATCGTCGAGTACAAAATGACATGTGAAAAACGTACTCAGGACCATATATTTAGGAAAGCAGCAATAACTGTCAAGTCTCTGCTCAGGACCACTCTCAAATTTGAGATCTATTTATTAATACGGGCCTAGTCCCATTTGGTGACCCTGCATTTATGTACCTACGGTACAGTCAGTTCAATCACTACATAGTATAAAACAAAGTCGCCTCCCGCTGTCTGTATGTCCCTATGTATGCTTAGATCTTTAAAACTGCGCAACGGATTTTGATGCGGTTTTTTTAATACATAGAGTGATTCAAGAGGAAGGTTTATAATATGTATAATACATGCATAATATAGTACAGTAACACTGATAAAAATACCCGTGCGAAGCCGGGGCGGGTCGCTAGTAACTTATAAAACTTTTATATCTCGGAGTATCTGAATGCGCTCTAACGAGTGGTCTGTTGGGTCTGATAGACATTTTTTTTCTTAAATCGACGGCCTAAAATGAGATCAAATTTAGTCGACTGGTGTCGACACCGAGACCAATTTAAGGTGTAAGTGGTGTAACAATTGAGCTAGAGCTAAGTTGGGGATTTCCCATTGAAAAGCAAAAAAGTTTAAATACATAAGTCTATGAGACAACTCCTATTGGAACCGTAAAGCCTATTACTGTCTCTTTCCATCATAATAACGATAGATAAAGCAAGACGTACATCCTCTAGCGAGAGGGCGCGGAGGCAGCGGCAACTTAATATTATAAAGTGGGGATCGAACGGAAATCGAAAACCTCGCACTGATAAGCTGAGGGGCTTTGTAGTCAACCGTCACATTTCTATCTGAATCTTATGTACTACTTGGATATATAAATACTAGCTGATCCCGCAACTTCGTCCGCGTGGAATTTTGATCCTTTCTTAGGGGATGTCTACGTCATAGTAGCTTTATGCATGCAAAGTCTCAGCCCGTTCGGTTTAAAATTGACAAAGTTTCATACAAACTTTCATCCCCTATTTTATCCCCTTGGGGGTAGAATTAATCAAAATCTTTTCTTAGCGGATGCCTACGTCATAAAATCTACCTGCATGCCAAATTTCAGCACGATCCGTCCAGTGGTTTGGGCTGTGCGTTGATAGATCACTATGTCAGTCAGTCAGTCACCTGTGAGTTATATATTATTTTCTTCCAAGTCTCCTTTTCATTCTTTAGATTTAATTCAAATTAGCTTTCACCCGGGTCTATACTCAGCCCGATATCGATGCTGGCTAACAGGTTACAGTGGGGAGTGTGTGGCGGACCAATTCCGAACGAAAAATGCAATGAGCATACCGAAGTTTGACCCTCAGTGAATGCCGATGAAAAACTTGATTGGCTAGGATGTTTTTGTTACTAACGGCAATTATCAAAGCATATAGATGCTTGATTGCGATACAAAAGGTATTACTCGCACTTTTCCGGCCTGGATGGGACTAGGACAGACTGTGAAGAGAAGGGTTGGACTTCAGACTCTTCCGTCGATCTTCTGTGAGGAATAATTCAAGTCTAGCCGATCCGTCTTCTTTTCTGTAACCGGCAGATCTACTTAGCGTGACTTTTGCGTTCATGGGAAAACCGCGGTTGTTGAATAGATCTCAACTTGAATGCATACATATAATAGTACATTGTTACCCAAGGGGTGAAGGTAACTTATTTTGACCCGACACGGGGTTCGTTCAATAGTTCGAGGGACAAAATAAGTCTTTCCCCCGAGGTAAACACTGTGCTTTTCATTACGAATACAAGGAAAGTAAACATAAGATCAGGAATTAGCTAAAGAAATAATACAAGGAAGTATGAACAATACTCTACAACTCGAAAAATAATTAAGGTCGGATTGCCATTTGCCGCCTAATTTGTTTTTTTCCGTTGGCCTGGTTCAATAGAAATGTCAAAATACAACTAAATTATTTTTAATAATTTGACAGCTAGCAGTTGAAAGCGATTCTCCCTAGGGCGGAAAAGTATTACTTTCAACCCGCTCCTCAAACAACTTCAGACCTACTTTTTGAGTATGAGCAATGTGATTTATTAACTCGCCGTCAGGGGCGCTAGTCTGCCGCTGTACAGCACACGACAGAAGATGTATAAATACTCACTAAGCTCACAGTTACAAAGGAGGATATTTACCTTAACGAGGCCAGAAGTATGTTTCACCCGCTGTTCGTTGAAAGTCCACCGCCCAAAGTTGAACCCGTGACCCGTGGTTGCGTACCTGCAAGTGAAATTATTCGGATTAATTTCACAATAATACTTAATGCTTGCATGCTTCAATGACGGGCGATGATTGGTGGGACTTTACAAGTGTTTTCTTAAAAGGGGAGTAGGTTTAGTAGCAAACTAAAAGGTCGAATGTAAGTAAGTACATATTATTTATTCAATGTATCGTTTAGTTACAAAATTCAAATGCTCGAACTATTTATTATAGACAAGCTGAGCCCGCGACTTCGTCCGCGTGGAATGTAACTTAACAAAAAGCCCGCGCTCGCGTACTGAACCCGCGAGACAGGACCCATTTAAAAAAAAAATCATTTTCTAAAATATAAAGTAGACTAAGTTACTCCTTAAAACATCAGCTATCTGCCAGTGAAAGTCCCGTCAAAATCGGTCCAGCCGTTTCGGAGATTACCCGGAACAAACATACAGACAGACAGACAAAAAAATTAAATCGAGTTTTTGTTATAGTGTCGTTTGTACTTTCATATGCATTTAGTGAAAAGGTGTTATTTTGATATTACAAACAGACACTCCAATTTTATTTATTTGTATAGATGCGTTTTTTATGATGAGTGAGAGAGTCGGAAGCCCAATCCCGCTCCCCTTTAAGTCGGGAACGTGCGCCCGATGCCTTTAGTATTACCAGCGTCTACAGGCTAAGGTAACTGCTTAACATTAGGCTGATCGTACGTTTGTTTGCCGACTATAACATATATTTTTTAAAACCTAGACTATAATATATATTGTAATTACCTATTGAAGTATACATCTATGTTTTATTAGGTAATCGCTAGAGTATAGATTCAGAAAAAAATACCTGCCGATGTTGAATTGAAAAAAAACTGAATCTGTCCAGTAGTTCTAGAAGTACTGGATAGATTCATATTTTTTTTATTCTTTCTGTTTAGTTTTTTTCTGAAGCTGAAAGGTACACCTGAGGTATTCCTGAGTGACAATGACAACGAGTATATCAAATATTCATGCCGTGAAACCGCGGGGCGCAGGTAATATACAGGTCCTTAAGGGTTGAGACCACAGGGATAGCCTGAGCGGCGGCGGTTACCACTGAACAACAGGTCTGACCGTCTGTCAGTGTGATAACAGAGGCAATTATTAAAAATAATTTTAATGCAAGGATAAATTGGATATCGTTTTGCAAAATGGAACCAACCCACACACACTTTTGCAAACTGAAACCAACCTAGAACCACTAACACAAGGTTGGTTTTGGTCTATAGCAGTGCATGTGGGTTGATTCCGTTCTGCAAAACGATATCCAATTTTTATTTATTTTTTTCAGTGAGAAACATTTCACCTGGGAACACCGTGTAAGAGAATCGCGCAAGGCGCCACACTTAAAGTTTTTTATTTTATTTATTTCAGGAATTTTCTTCTACACTCAGGCACTTCTGCGCACAAAGAAACCATAACTTCAATAACAATTACGTGTTCAATTAGAGCTTTGATGTTTTATGTCGAAAGAAAATTGCTTTGCACCTTTCCTCTCGAGTTCTCAAGACATCTTAAAGAAAACTTGATCCTCAAACGGCAAATTAGCTGCAGTTATAAACAAACGACGCTGAAGTCGGAACACCGACGCGTCTGCAATTTCTCTTTAAAGGAAAATTCTTATTCAAACAACAGACGACCTTATTAGGATTCCGTAGTGCAATTGGAAAAAAACCTTTATACCTGTGGTAAATAAAATACCCAGAGCGCGGCTTAGACACCTATTTTGAAGCAGGCTTTTTGCGCGAATACGTTCCCGTATGAATAAATCGATCCCAAATATGAGAGCGATCTTGGATAAGTCATACGTATAAAATGACGTGTCAAAATCGTACTCAAGATCGCTCAGACTTGAGTTTTATTAATACGGGCCTTAGAAACCACATAACCAACTTTAATAAAACATTTTCTTTGGTATCATTTAAAAAGGGCTCAAAAGTAATCCTACTAATATTATAAATGTGAAAGTTTGTGAGTGTGGATGTATGTATGTATGTATGTTTGTTACTCCTTCACGCAAAAACTACTAAACGGATTTGGATGAAATTTGGAACACAGATAGTTTATAACCGGGATTAACATATAGGATACTTTTTATCCCGATAATTACCGAAATTTTTGTTACGTTAAATACTACGCGGACGAAGTCGGGAGGCATAGCTAGTATTAAAATATAGCTACTATTTGTTTTATTGCCATGTCATAGTCAGTGCGCGTGTACAACCCACAAACACAAGGAAACATCGACACGTTCCGCCATCCAATATCTGTTTATTAATTTGACAGGAGGTGGGAGAAAATTAAATAATCTTCCCCACGAAAATAAATTGCTATAAGGCGAAAACCGCCGCCCGTCAAAGTGACAATATTTTAAATTATATCACTTTATCAACGACCAATGGGGAGGCCGGCATCGTGAGAGCGCGTATCGCACCACCAATCCTGAGTCGGTATTAGAATTTGGAATTTCACGCTTTAAAGCGCGGGTTTCTGTCAGTAATTGTTGGTATCGAGTGGCCTTGGGGCAAATCAGAGACCTGGATGTGGCGGGACTGAGAGATAACTTATTTTTATATAGGTATACAACTTAAATACTCCTGACTACCTAGGGTATTTATTGATCGATCAAAACTATTATCTTTCCAACCATTCTACACAGACCAAACGCTCAATAGAGCGCCGTTAATTGTCTACAGCTCTCAGACTATCACACCAACTAAATAGTTCCAAACTAAGCAACCTTTGTTTTATAGTTAGATACCGTACACCAGACTGAGAACGTCCTAGCGATACCCAAACCAGGACAAATTACAATAAATAAGGACATTTCTGAAATTGGACCCAAAAAACTCGAACCCACAACCTCTCGGTGCCGAAGCGGCTTATGCTCAAATCGTTGGATCCAGTTGCCTTTTCTTATTACGTCACCGTAGATACTGTGACCAGCTCCAAAATAGTCAAACCTCTCCCTCCCCCTATTGTACTTACCTACTAATCCCCCCCCCCCCTTGAAGACTAAATAATTAGTGCAGAATACGCAGGGAGGAAGGTCTGGACTCCTTCCGCGCGGATATTACAAGGCGGTAACTGACATACTGCGGTACTGCCTTCGAACGTTATATGCCTATAAATAACCTCCAGTGACGCCATTTCAAGATAATAAGACAGTAATATTTTTCAGGGACATTTATATTTTTTCATTACTCATACTCTGAAAGTAGGTCTGAAGTTGCCTGAGAAGCGGGTTGAAAGTAATACTTTTCAGGCCCGGGAGTTTCGCGTTCAACTGACAGCTGGCAAATTATAAAAAAAAGAACTAGTTCCATTTTCACATTTCTATGGAACCATGTTCAAACTTTTTCTACAGTCACTCAATTACAGCACGATGTAAAATTCAAATAACATAAAGTTAAGTATTAATACAAGAATATTTTTTTTAATGACTTAATTATAATTTAGTTTCAACAATTTCTTTAAAATAACATAGAATTGGGCAAAATATTTAAAGATGAAAATGAAAAATAATGGCAAAATGATGAAGTTGGCCGGCCAACGAAAAAAAAACAAAATAGGCGGCAATCCGATTTTTTTTTCGAGTTGTAGAGTATTGTTTATACTTCCTTGTATTATTTCTTTAGCCAATTCCTGTTTTTATTTTTATTTTCCTTGTATTCGTAATGAAAAGCACAGTTTTTACCTCGGGTGAAAGACTTATTTTTTCCCTCGAACTATTAGCGCCCTCGCTACGCTCGGGCGCCAAACCCCGTCTCGGGACAAAATAAGTAATTTTCACCACTCATGTAACAATGTACTATTAACCTCCCGAAAGGAGGTTACAATACGATCCGTATTTCTTGTTTTTCTCAACACTTCAATGATAGAGATGGTAGAGCGCGGTAAAATCCACTACAGCTCAAATACAGGCTGGCCCGGGTAGTACCACTATCTCACAAAATATCAGCGTGAAGTAGTAGGTAATTATAGCTGCTTTTCACACTATGAGTGACAAACCTGGAAGCCCAACCCTTGCCTTTCCATCACTCTGTGTTACTCACCTTCATGTCGGCAACGGGCAACCAACACCTTTTGAATTCCAAGTATCTATAGGCTTCGGTGACTGCTTAACATCAGGTGGCTCTTACGCAAGTTTTCCAACTTACTCAGTTGTTTAAAAAAAACAGAACATCTCAATTTTATCTTAATCTCTACATGAATGTGGAGGGATTATATCCAAAGCAGAATCAACGAAATAATTAGTATTCACGTTATCCTACGTAACGTCGACCCCTTACCGAATATCTAACATTCAAAAACAAAACAATTTCGCAACTACAACAATCCAATTTGTCGTGTTCGCATATCATATTAATAAGCCAAGCGGTGGTCGCGCGACGGTCGCGCGGCGTCCGCGCCGGCCGCGGGACTCTCTGTGTAATTGCTGGGAGAAATAATAACGGCGCCGTAGCGCGGCTCGTATCCGCTTGCAATAAAAATGTAAAACGCCACCGATAAGCCTATGCGAAAGGCTCGAATGTGAAACGATAGGGAAGCGGCGGAGGGTTTATCGATAACGATATAAATATCGCTCGACAAACACTCTGTATCTTGCGTTCGATGTAAGCAATGGACAGCCACAGTGCCTAATGAGCTAGTGAGACCCAAGCCAAAATAAAAATACTTTAGACCATCAGAAAAAAATAATTGAAGTCGGTTAAAAATAGGAAATAGTTATGAGACTTTCCACCCAGCCTCAGTGCTGATATTAACACATTATTTTTTACTTGTCTACAACACATTACGAGAAATCTTATCAAGTGGAATCTGAAATCTGTATTTACCATCAGAATGGTGATGATGATACAACTTTCACTAGGTGCCTACAAAAGTCTAAAGGAATGCCAGAAGAACTAAAACTAGCAATACTTCGTGCGCATTATTTAACAAAATGTATACTGAGCTTTCATTTGCATATTTTAGCCATGACTGGTGTTCAAAGTTTATTAATAGTAAACATAACGCATCTAGGAAAATTGGCCCAGGTGGAGTAAACGACAGACATTGTCGATGTTTTAATCACAACACTATCGCCGCGGACTGTTCGAGTTTTTACGTCCGGATCAAACGGCTAGGTATTTTGTCACACAAAATATAAACGTAGCTTACTTCCTTCCTTCATTGAGGGGGGTTTATCTGAATGATTAATTGCTGCTGCCGTACCGGCGGCTTTCAACAGCCGTACAAAATAAGGGTATGTATTTATTATGTTTAGTGCGCCGGCAATGGAAAGCGTGCTGTATTTTTTGACACTTACGTTATTACTTCGATATCGCGTAAAGGAACGTGGTCAGGTTTCTGGATATAAATTCGCTGTAGAAAGGTAGGTACTTGATTTTATTACCATAATATTTGACACAAATTACCTATGTGACATTCCTGTTGGTTTGGTCTGATTCTCAAATTGATATTCCTATTGGCCAGTAGCTAACTTGGTAGATACACAGTGTAGTGTATAGGTACGGCCACATGATCCTCACTGAGCCGCACTTATATAGGAAAAATGATGTCGTCCTTGCCGTGCGATTTGTGAATAGACCACGTCTGTCAAATAGGCAGGTTAGTCACGGCGCCAGCACCGGCTATTACACAGAACACGAAGATACCAACCGGTCGCAAATCGTTAACATATAAAGCGCCTAATTCGAGTGGTCCCAAACAAAATGCTGGTATAATATTAAGGCGAGCTACCGAGCGCAGGCCCATTATTACACTCCACAATCAAATCGTAAGTAATTTCATTAAATATGGCCAGTGAGGAACCGCGGTATACTTACAGGGCCTATATATAGCGAACTAATAAACAGTTAGGATCACGAGAAAGCCGATCGGTCCCTAAAATTGATATGTTTATTACGACTTTCTCACGATCCGCGGATAGAGCAGGGTTTCTGCATTTTGCAAGATAGTTGAGGGATGCATCGCCGCGGCCTGTTCTTGTTAACTATTTTGAGTGGTTGGATTAACGTAGCTATGTTTTAGACTTTATATTGTGAAATCAGCGAGTGTAGGTACAGATTCATGAAATAAATTTATAAAATGTTGAGAAAGGAGATGCATGAATATCACAAGGCGCGACACAAATTAAATCTTAGTTTTTACGCAGATTTTAGAGTAAAATGGCAGTCATTGTGAGTTCGTCACGGGTGAACTCGTGGACTAATATCTATTTGTCTTATTTATTTTGCAATAGGTATATAAAGCACGCGTCTTGCGGGCTAGTACTCGGGTTCAAACCCCGGCTCGAACCTCTGGATTTTTCGAAATCTATGTGCGAATCATAATTTATATATGATTATCACTTACTTACGGTGAAGGAAAACATCGTGAGGAAACCTGCATGTCTTAGAAGATTTAACCAATTTTCGAAAGACATGTGAAATCCGCCAACCCGCACTGGGCCAGCGTGGTGGATTATGGCCTGAATCCCCCTTGTCTTGAGGGGAGGCCCGTGCCCAGGAGTGGGACGTCAAAAAGGGCTAAAATTATTATTATTTTTTTATTATATAAAAAAACTATACATAAATAGGTAATCATCATAAATTACACTTTTAAACCCGAGAAACGAATAATTTGCCATACTTACAAATATTTAACGTAGACACTAGTGAGTAACATCGCCTAGCGAACAAATAAACTTATTATACAGCTACTGGACTCTACAGATGTATGTATAGTGCAGGCTCGTATAAATAAAACAATCTCAAGTGCGAGAACGATCTTATATAATACCAGTACAAAATAACATGTTGAAAGTGTACTCAAGACCATTCTCAGGCTTGAGATTAATTTCTGAATACGGGACATAATGTAGCAAGCTGTATCTAAATGCAGTTGTTAATTTTGTTTTGTCACTAAATAGTATAAAACAAAGTCGCTTCCTGCTGTCTGTATGTCCCTATGTATGCTTAGATCTTTAAAACTACGTAACGTATTTTTATGCGGTTTTTTTTAATAGATAGAGTCATTCAAGAGGAAGGTTTATATGTAATAATACATGCATGATATAGTAGAGAAACACTGATAATTTATTGCATCCGTGCGAAGCCGGGGCGGGTCGCTAGTATTTAATAAATAAAAAAATTCGCTACAAAATTTAACCGATTACGCATGACTAATGCTCGGAGTCTGGTTGCGAGTCTGTATACCTAATTATAGGTACATTTACGTTAATCTCGTATGCATGTATTAATAAATCGATCTCAATTCTGAAACTGATCTTGGAAATGTCATTATTATGTCTCAGGCACCAGTACAAAATGACTAGTCAAACTCTCACAGACTCAGACTTATAATAATAATAATTAATAATTTTAGCCCTTTTGACGTCCCACTCCTGGGCACGGGCCTCCCCTCAACACGAGGGGGATTCAGGCCATAATCCACCACGCTGGCCCAGTGCGGGTTGGCGGATTTTACATGTCTTTCGAAAATTTGTTAAATCTTCTAAGACATGCAGGTTTCCTCACGATGTTTTCCTTCACCGTAAGCAAGTGATAATCATATAGAAATTATGATTCGCACATAGATTTCGAAAAATCCAGAGGTTCGAGCCGGGGTTTGAACCCGAGACCTGGTAGCCCGCAAGACGCGTGCTTAACCAATCGGCTATCACTGCTACCAATCGGCTATCACTCAGACTTGATATAGATTTATTTATTTCGACGACCGCTTGGCGCAGTGGTACGAGCGTAGGCCGCTCGGCTCACTGCATATGGATGTTGCGGGTTACATTCCCGCCCGGGGCAAATTTAGGAAATGGCCTTTTCGTAATTTGCTTTGGTCTAGTTGTCACTGGGATCGCCCTCAGTCCATTGTAACCGTACAATGGACTGAGGGCGATCCCAGTGACAACTAGACCAAAACAAAACTAAGCAACGCTTGTACTATGGGTACCGACCCATAGTACAAGCGTTGCTTAGTTTGGGACCATACAGTTTGTGTGTCAGTCTGGCGATATTTATTATTAAATTCGGGCCTTAAAGACTGTCACGGCACAATTAGGCTCTCGTGCGGAATAAATCCGTATAAATGTAGATTAAGTATAAAAAAATATAATAAATAATTTAGCCCTTTTGACGTCCCACTCCTGGGCACGGGCCACCACTCAACACGAGGGGGATTCAGGCCATAATCCGCCAAGCTGGATCAGTACGGGTTGGCGGATTTCACATGTCTTTCAAAAATTGGTTAGATCTTCTAAGACATACAGGTTTTCCTTCACCGTAAGCAAGTTGTAATCCTAAATAAATTATGATTCCCACATAGATTTCAAAATATCCATTGGTGCGAGCCGGGGTTTGATCCCAAGACCTGGTGCCCGCCCGCAAGACGCTTGCTCAACAAATCGGCTATCACAGCTATAAAAATATAGCTTAAGATATAATTATCATAACATAACAATGATCAGCTCTAATATCAAGTGCTTATTTCCGTTGCACTTGACCGATTTATAAGTTAATAATGTTCACTGAGAATCTATAACGGATGCCGGCCATGTGTCAATAGCTTCGATTGACGTATCGAATTCAACCCCCGATCATCATTGGAACAATGACGCATTACATCTACTCTATATTCACTTACACGCATTTGAGTAATGTCACAACTCACACCTCTATCTCTTCACTACATACACAGATATAGATTTGCATAGATAACGCAAGTATTACGATTTGTATTGAAACCAAGCGTGCCGAATTTTTAACACCTATTGTGACGTCATTAGTGACGGGAAATCCAAACCGCTTCAAAGACACCGATGTCGCCGATACGTTCGCCGATAAGGGTATCGGAGGGCCGTCCGCTATGATTCTCACGAGTGATTATCTCGCTCATACTCATATTTTTATATCTCTAGTCGCGTGGTCTGCAAGTTAACGGCGACCAACCTCGACGCTTGGTCGGGGTTTCGTACAAGTGAAGTACAGTTCTCAATCTGTTTGTCCCTATGTATGCTTAGATCTTTAAAACTACGTAACGGACTTTGATGCGGTTTTTTTATAGATAGAGTGATTCAAGAGGAAGGTTTATATATATAACTAGCTGAGCCCGTGACTTTGTCCGCATGGAATTTAACTTAACAAAAAAGCCCGTTCCCGCGTTCTAAACCCGCGCGACAGGACCCATTTTTTTTAATTCTGTTTGTGTAAAAAAAAGTTACCTACGTTATAACAACTACTTATCAGCTATCTACCAGTGAAAGTCCCGTCAAAATCGGTCCAGCCGTTTCGGAGATTACCTGGAACAAACACACAGACAGACAGACAATTTTTTTAAAATTGCCTTTTTGCTATAGGTGTCTTATGTACTTTCATATGCGTTTAGTGAAAAGGTGTTATTTTGATATTACAATTATTTATTTGTATAATACATGCATAAGATAGTAGAGAAAAACTGATAATTTTAGAGCCGTGCGAAGCCGGAGCGGCTCGTTACTTATATATGAAATTCCAGTGTGCTCGTGTTCGCAATACTCCTCCTAAACGGCTTGACCGATTGAGATGAGTTTTGTTTTGTTCCTATTTTCCTACGGTGTTAACTTTATATATAGGTATCTTATTTATATCGCCAGACGAACACATCAACAGTATGGTCCCAAAATAAACAAAGCTTGTACTATGGATCCCAGTGATACCCAGACCAGGGCAAATAACGAATAGGCCATTTCCGAAATTTACCCTCACGGGAATCGAACCCCCAAACACCCGGTGGTGTAGTGAGCCGAGCGGCCTGCGCTCGAACCACTGCGCCAAGCGGTCGTCGACTGGATAGTTCTTAGAGAAGTGCCAATATGCTCGCTCCTTATTACTTTATGGCTGAATTGCCAGCAGCGATATGTGGGTGTACTGCAACGCACCTCTGTTTACCCCTGCAGGAAATACCTACAAGCGTGATGATGGCTATCCGCTCTCCCGTGTGTGCCAATAAAAAACAAGACTCCTTGAGAATAGTTACAAAGATAATCCGTGATGAATCAAACCGATGGTGGAAAGGAAAAACAAATGATACGCCATTTTGGTCGAAAATGAGTTTTATATACAGTACGATAGGGTTTTGGATTCTCTGTCGATGTGTCTATAAAACTTATTTTCTTTCATTTGTTTTTCCTTTCCACTGGTGAAACAATCCGCCTCAGTGGCATTCGTTTTAACTTATTTTAATAATACACGATATTTTAATGGTCAGCGAGTGATAGGTTTTCTTCTAATACCTGACTTTTGACCAAATATCTCACTACCAAGTAGGTGTATAGTCCAATAAAGGATTAATAAGTACCACAAGATTTATTTAATTACAAAATAACATTATACAACAGTGACGTCTCCAAATAATTAGTCTAATAATTCACATAAGTGTAGAATAAGTTATTTTAAATACTTAACTCAACAAGTGTAAAGTTCTTTTCTCGAATTTATTGTGTTAGGTAAATCATGACCCTTTAGCATTTACTAAGACCCCGTGCAGAATATCGTGCATTATTAAAATAAGACCTTATGTAGATTATCACATAAAATTGAAGGCTTAACATGCAAATTATTAAAAAAATATTCAAATAATAAAAAAGTAAATGAATAAAACAAAGTAAAGGGTTCACGAGGCGAGTAAGGGTGTGGTTTGCGTGCGAGCGAGGCAGATGGAATATTATAGCGCGCTTCTTATGCAACTTTGATATTACACTTGAAATAGCAAACATCAATATTTATTACCTACATAGTGGTAAGGACGTGACATGGTGAGATCAACTTAAGATAGGCTACCTAAGTCTATACATAAGAACTTTTAATTTGATTGATCTAAGCACTGCATCTGTGTATATTAATTACCTAATAGTATTATAGTACCTATTACTATTAATAAATATCTCCAATCAAACCATTTAGTTAAGATTATTTTTAATCTTAATAAGATACAATAAAAAGAAACACGTTCCGTATGTTAATTAAATAATAAAACTGAATACATTGTAAATTACTACCAAACGCGCGTATATTTTCCTATAACTTGCATGTATTAAATGTAAAAAATAAAAACTCCACTTTATAAATAAGTATGCATAAAATTTTATTATCCCATTTTATTGTCACTGCGAGCGTAATAATCGAGGGAAACCGCTCCCGATAGCGCCCGACACTGTAGCGTGAGGCCACGAGGCGAGCGAGTCAAGTTGAACCAAAGAATTTGTAATAATGTCTTATTATTACTAATTCTTTGAGTTGAACCCAGAAATTGCATGCGCTTTGATATAACTATTGATTGCTTCAGCCCCGTCGCCTGAATAACTGCCTATATAACACTAATCCGCAACGTAACGCCCGTTACCAATTTAGAGGCGTCTTTTCCGCCGCTGTAACTCGCGCTACTTCCTACAGACGCTCCGCGGGCCGCTACCCTCGCGGCCCAGCTATAATACATAACAATTTAAGCCTTGTAACAGCTACCGAAAACAAAAAAGGACGAACGATTCGATGTATTATATTTTTATAATTCCTAATGAGGGAGTTCGAGCTCTCCCGGCAACGGCTGGTTAAAATTAAGCCTTATATGTGGCGGTTAAAATATGCGTCATAAAGCGGTACCTAAGTAGAAATAAATATAGATAGAGGAAACAACAATAGAGGTCTACGTCTTCCGTAGCTTTAAAATAGTTCAATCCACGAAGAGATGACCCATTAAGTATTGTCACAGTGCATGTGTGCATGATATGGTCACATATTGTACAATGGTGTTGCCTGCTCATACTCTGTTGCAGTTCCTGAGAATGTACACCATCTTTTATTCATTGAAAAGAGTAACCATTGAGTTTCTTGCCGGATCTTCTCAGTGGAAGCAGCATTCCGAAACGGTGGTAGATTCTGACTGTTCATAAATGCTTTGTTGGCTTATGAGAATAAAATCAATTTTGAGTTTGGGATTGAGTACTCTTAGATTGGAAACATTAAATTACAACTCCCCTCACCCCGCGACATCCCTTCGGTAAAAATAGTGGGGCGCGCCTTCGTGAATTGAACTACATATTTACGGAGGTATCACCTCTACTACAAGCTTTTCTACGTTTAGTTACGTTCGATTTGTAACTCCTTCCGTTGTATCTACGTGGAATATTAGAAAAACCGTTAGTTCGTCGGGTATAAGCGTTGTTTTGTCATACAACATACATAGATACTCGTACCAATATTTTGAGACAGTATTTTTCAGAGTATCACTTCGTCGTTTCGCACCGTTGTTGGGTAATGGAGAATCGAGTATTCTCTGTCCAGTTACTAAGTATATTCTAGCCAGACTATGACGCTTAGAATAGAATTAAGGTACCTTAATTTAGGTGCAAGAATGGCTGGAGGCGGATTTTGTGATATCGATGACAAAATGCATGAGTGTTTTGGTACAATAAGCCTATTATTGGCAACACTTGCAACACAGAGCACAGCCGCGAGTGGTTTCCCAGGCGATCGTGATGGCAATAACTAATAGGTAAACGCTGGACCAATTCCATGGGAAAAATGATTTGGACCGCTCTCCTGTGAACAGGGTACTTGGGTAACTCTAAAAGATTATACATAATATTGAACTGTATAGTGCGATTCAAATAAGAATAGGATCGACTTTGCGCCATATTGTGACGTCATAGCTGTCAAATCTAACGAATTGGGTAGGGTGAGCAAAACAATATATTTTTTAAATAAAATTTATTTGCACGGGTTGAGTGAAAAAATCATCACTGCTGCTGTCCGATATAAAATAAAATATGAATAATTGTAGGTTTTTAAAATATATTACGCCAACTGTTATTTAAAATAAAAAAGGGGCATTCTGTTACCTGTATTTATAATAAAACTAAAATTATCATCATTTTCGAATGATTTTAAAAAACGAGGTAAGACTAAATAATTAAAATATTATACTAAGACAATTTACAACTAATTTAACCTTTTTATTTTAATTTGATGTAAGACTATTATTATCAGATTATTATTGATATGCAATTTTTTTCTCAAACCACACTTTTCAAGTGACATTTGACAGATAGAGGTTATTGACATTCCTATTCTTATTTGCATCGCATTATAACTTTGTATCTCCTTATTTTATTTTTATATAACGAGGTCGTCAAACCACCGTACTATCTGCATGATATTAAGTAGTTACCGTAGCCTATAGAGGCTCACAGTACTAGAAGCATTGCTCTCAAATTGCCGACCTAAACGGGAGTGGGATAAACCTCTGTGAGAGGGTGGTGCTACTAGCTGTGGTCATCTTGGCTCTACCGTCTTCCACTAACAACTACCTTAAGGTGAAGGCGCCTGTTTAGCCCGCGAAATTCAATTTTTCGAGTACATTTATAGTTTATCCAAAATCTGAAAACATTTAAGACAAAATTTTGTGATTTGCGACAAACACAGTATACAGTGCGTTTATTAATACACTTATTTTACTCTAAATATTATCACGGTGGATATGATACTAGTCAATCACTAAATATACAAAAATTGCCAGATTATCTGGATAGCTGTCGTTCTTGAAATGTTTTAGAGTAAGTTGGATATATTAATAAATGCACTGCACACTTTATTATTGTCAGATTTTGAAAAAAATCTAAAAAACCTCAAAAATTTGTCCTTCGCGGTCTAGATGGGCGCTTTAGCCTTAACAACAACTGTTTTGAACTAATTGTCTGGAAGATAAGTAAAAGCTCCATACTTCTCCCCTAAACGAACTAATATATATCGGCGTCTGCGCAGGGCCGCGGATCATCAATCAAACCGCGATACAACACAAACACGTATTATTTGAAGATATTTATGACATAGAATTACACGGTACAGACAGCCGCATTCGGCCGCCACATGCACTAGGTATATATACGTATATAATCTTCTTGTATACCATTATGCTACGTACACTAAGGATTATAATGTTAAAGGGTGTTTCATAAGTCCGAATAATATTTATTATAGTATCGCGCAAAGTATTGAATAGCTAAAATATAGGGTAAAGCTGAAGACAAGGCGCTATGGCGCTCATTAGAGGAGGCCTATGTCCAGCAGCGGACAAGTATAGGCTGATGATGATGATGATGAGGGTAAATTCACAATTTTTTATTTTGCTTGTATTTGTTTATTATTTTAAAGCATATTTAAAAAACAAATGTAAATACTATCTCGAGTCCTGTGTACCTACCTATTATTTAGTAGTGGCCGCTCGCTACCATAAATGCTGTGTGATTTAGGCATTTGATCCGGCCATCGTGCAACACAAATAGACAAATATTAAAACTTTTAATATTATAAAACTTTTAATTTAAAAGTTATTTATACCTATGTTGTAACCTCAGCGGGGCTGTGGGATCACTAGAAGAACTGAATGTCTTAACCACGAAATTGTTAATTCTCTTCAGATATGAAGAGAATAAAGGATCACGTAGAAGTAGACTTCAGTGCCTTAGATTGTAAGGTCTACCTAGAAAATGCTTACTAACATCGAAATAAAATGCTAAATAGGTACCTACTTAGGTACTTACAGTAACCAAGTATTAACATTCAAATAAGTGTGCCCTATAATACTTTTCTAACGAACGACCCTTAAAAAAATACTAAACGTTTTTCAATTACGTCACAACGGGTGACTTGCAATATAAAAAGGTAAATAGTTTAAACAACACATTAGGGGCCCGCAGAGAACGCCCTGCGGTCTCCCGAGGACCCTCCGCGCGGCATCTCTGCGCGACACCCCGCGGGGTTCCGTACTCGCAAATTGTATAAAATGTTGGTTTCAAGGCGTGGCGGGTGTCCTATGAGCTGTGAAATTACTTTATTAATCAACAATTTGATTTGATTTCGTTGCGAAATTGTTAGTACCTAGCCGTCGCTTATGGAATAAATAATTACTGGAAGTTACGCTTAACGGGTTCCCCGACGATTATCATAAACACACAAATATTTTAAAAATCTACACACAATTTGTTTCGACACCTAATTGAGATAAATTAAACCATACGCAGAATGCACTTTGAACAATTAAGAAAGCAGATAATAAAAAATAGTGGGTATATCTCAGCAATGAGTTTGCAAGTGGCAGACGTGTAACTTAAGGAGGTGCCGTCGAACGGGTAGCTTTGCGAATTCTTTTTTGAGTCTGTGGGAGCGACTACCCTATAAACTTAAGTCGCATCTCGGCTCACAGGCTCAATTTTTCTAAAACTGAGCCGCTCGCAATTTGCACGGCCGCAGCCCTGTCATTATTATATTATTTATTAAAACGCATAATACAATTTTAACGTCAGAACAGAATTTATTTATTGTAAAAGCAGCCGTGCATGGGGCGCACAACGTGTAATCTTAAACGTATTAGCCAGGCATAAAGGCGAACCATTTAATATATTGTTGCGAACAATAAATATAATCGTGACGGACAGACAGACTGCACTATGTTGATAATAATCGTTAGCAGAGTAACCATCGCCGTTGAGTTTGATGTACGAGTATGTAATAGTATACCTATAAGAATTGATTTGATTAAGTACAGGTTGCAAACAAACCTTTTCTGGAGATATCAATATATATTCAACTAGCTGTGCCCCCCGACTTCGTCCGCGTAGTATTTAACGTAACAAAAATTTCGGGATTATCGGGATAAAAAGTATCCTATATGTTATTCCAGGTTATAAACTATCTGTGTTCCAAATTTCATCCAAATCAGTTCAGTAGTTTTTGCGTGAAGGAGTAACAAACATACATACATACATACATACATCCACACTCACAAACTTTCACATTTATAATATTAGTAGGATATATTCAAGCATAATCTTGTTATCTATATAAAAGTAAAAAAATAGATAACTAAATACTTATAACTTGTACAAACAATGAAAGTTCTAATGAAGAAAACCATTATGCAGATACCTAATTTCTTAGAAACGTGAGTTTACGTAAGCGAACAAACGTAGGCACTATAGGCACATTTATAAATTAATTTGACAAGTATTTATGTCTCGAGGTAGGTACTTTGTTTAGTATTTCACTCAAAAAACATAGATTCATCATCGAGGCTTCTGGACCATTGAGAAGGTATTATTGATTGAAAGTGAAAGTATTAGTCTCAAAAATTGCGTACTTGACAAAAATTATGGTTAATAGGTACTTAGGCTAGGACCTAGTCGTTAGGTCATTAAAAAACGATGCAAGTACCGCCATCTATCGCATAGTAGCGAAATGATGATGAAAGTTACCTGTACATTCGTCTTCATTTAGGTAAGTACTAGAAATAAAGGTAGGTCAGATAAGGTTATTATTTCGATACTATCAAGCTAAAAAATTCTAATAAGTAATATAACTTGTTAAAATGTAGGCTTCGAGATACATTTTTTTCAATTTTTTCATAAATCATTAATTTATCACCTCTCCTCAACATTATAACACCTAGACGACCAAAAAGATTAATCTCGCGAATCTAACACCAGCATACAATCTTTGCGACAACAATGAAAAGTTTTCCGAAGCAAAGAATACAAATAAGACGAGCGTAAATTCAATTATGAACTTAACAATAGTTAATTAAGTTTTGAAGTTGATTGAAATGAAACTATAGCTGCCTGCAGAGCATCTACCAGGGTAGGTAGAAGCACTACCGCCTGCCGGTCGCCGCCATCGCGGCCATAGACTATAATATAAATAATCAGGAGTAGGTACACACGACCGGTACCTATATCTATTTCCAAGCGCGAATGTTCTCGTAAGCTAATTTGTATAGAGAACTGATAGTTGCAATACCGACCGCTAGAGGCGTTACAATTTTTTTTTATTCATCATCCTTTTTATTATTATATCAAGTTCTAAGTACTTACTTATGCGAGTCGCTGATGGGAATACTCGTATAGCAAAATTAAATAGCCATATAGCCATATATAATAGCCATAGATAGATGACCATATTGGGTATAAACTTAGGCTGTGCATGGAAAAATTATTTGCAATTAACATTATTGCTGTCATTATAATATGTATCCACAATCAATACCGCAAAAACCTTTTATATAAAATACGGTGTATGTGTGTTTGTAATTCTTCACCTCCTAAACGGCTTAACCGATCTTGATGTTTTTTTGTAGGTACATATGGAGTCACGTTAATGGTTCTTAGCTATAAAAGGACACAGTAGATGGCGCTGTTGTCTACATTAAATTAATTCTACGGTAGAGGAGCTGGGGACAAAACCTAGTACCTAAATTATAAACTTTTGTTTCTCTGAACACACATCATACGAAAACATTTATAAGTATGGTAATAGCGGGGCAGGTATACCTTGGGTCAATAATGTAGAATATTTGATCACTTAAACAAGGAAAATAAACCTAATAGACATAATCAACACAAGATGTCAATACGTGAGTAACAGAGGTGAGGAACGAATAGGCCTGACCAGTCGCAATAAAAAAAGCCAAAGACATCCTGTAAGTTATGACTCGAACAAAACCTGGTACCTATAGGTAATTCTATTCATCCCAAGTCCGGAGGAATATTATCATAAATAATGTAATATGCATAGGGAACAGTTACGATGTATGGAATTTAAAATAAGACGAAGAAATTTTATAAGCACATGAGTCATTTATGAAGCAAGGACAGGCCCAGGAAACGTTGGTGTTATGATCTAGATACATTCCAAAAGGATTCGTCAGTGATTGTTAACTACAGACACGTAGAAAGTTGTGGGGAGAGCTTTTCCTACCTGGGGGACGGAGTATTTTTATATTCGGCTTTCAGCTAATCCTGATTTGGCTTATTATTGTAAGGTAGGATGGCCGGTAGGTGTGCAATCTAAGGGTTGACAGTATAAACCAAAGCCACCATCCACTTCCTTATGTCTGTGCGCTTAATTATATTAAACTACGCAACGGATTCTAAATGTGGTTTTCGGTATCATTTAGAGTATTTCTTCCAAAAGGTTTCGATTATGTATACTTACCTAATCTATCTAAATATATATAACTCAAAGGTGACTGAATGACTGACTGACATAGTGATCTATCAACGCACAGCCCAAACCAGTGGACGGATCGAGCTGAAATTTGGCATGCAGGTGTTATGACGTAGGCATCCGCTAAGAAAGGATTTTGATTAATTCTTCCCCCAAGGGGATAAAATAGGAGATGAAAGTTTGTATGAAACTTTGTCAATTAAATTCCACGCGGACGAAGTCACACGGTCACAGCTAGTTAAATTTATAAATATAAGATAAAAGCCGTGCGCAACACTACGGTGGGTCGCTAGGTACTTCTGTTACACTAGCTGTTACCCACGGCTCTGCCCGCGTGGCACTGCGATAAAATTAAAGTACTCCTTATAACATCAGCTATCTGCCAGTGAAATTCCCGTCAAAATCGGTCCAGCCTTTCGGAGATTATCTTGAAAAACAGACAGACGGACAAAAAATTGTTTATCTTTACTCATAAACCTTTGCGTTTACTATAAAGCTGATATTTAGACATTACAAAAATACATTTAAATGTTATTTATTTGTATAGATCTTTATAATATATGTTAAGTAAATACTATAATAATGTTATACACTAAACCACCAGCATATCCTGCCTTGGTAGATTTTCCTAGCTGCCCAGTAATTGTAGGCATAATACAAATAGCTGCATGACCCTTCTGTTCCGAATGTTCTGTGCCGCGACGATAGCAAGCCTACCTGGGATGGCGGCGCGGCGGCGGCGCGCGACGTCGTCCCTTTCCCTCAAGGCTAAACGCCTCCCCACACGAATATCACCTTTATTCCCAGTAATTAGAGCTTAATCTCATACAAAATATTTTTTTTTGAAACATGCGTGCTGGACAATCGAACCTTAGTAAACCTTGGTAGCAAAACTCGACATTTTAAAACATGGCAATAGCATTGAAAATATCCTGTTAAAAGCTTAGTAGGTAATTCAAAACATTCAAGATCTTTTGTTTAAGTAACCTACCCTCGCACCAAAATAAAATGCTACTTAGGATAAAGCAAAAGATCGATAAATTTCGATAAATAAAAGATAATGTGTAAATCATGTAAACAGAACCAATAATCGCCAATAATAAATAGGTAATACCTTAATCATTACTTATTAATTTAAAAAATAACACGAAACAAAAACAAAAACATTCGCCTGTCAGTGATAAAGGCTCGTACGCGAATTCAGACAAAACTCGCCTTTATTACAGCATGTAATATAAGAACGGAGGACTCACCTGTGTGCCGGTCGCAAGTTTACAGCAAACCGCAGATTGTTTCGAACAAAACTGTTTTAAAACCCGCGTTTGTATTTATATAAAGTAAGTTTTTTATATAAGGCGTCGCGTCGGCCGTCTGCGCAGGAGTGGATGTAACGGAACCGAGCGTCGCCGTCGCAGGTGACAGGCGACGGTGGCGCCGCGGCGCTCGGCGGCGACCCCAGGGAACGAGCGAGACGCCGCGCCCTTGCCGGCGGCGAACCCGTCTGGACCTCAACGCGCCTTTTTTACTCTCAATGGAATGCATTTCTTTGTAGTCTCACTAAAGAAATTACTCCCATAGTGGACTGAGTAGGCAGTACTATCTATTACATTGCCATTCATTGTACCTACACAGGAGTCGGTCAAAAAGACACGTAACTTTTAAAAGCTTAGAATTTAAAAATGATAGTTTCATAATCTCAGACTGACCTGTGATGCCATTGTACTGGGCAAACATTTACTTACGTAGCTACTGCGCAGGGAATACCCCCGTATCCTTAAACTTCACCACATTTAAATCATTCCATCTCAAAGTGGGCGATAACGCCCCCTTGTGGGCGCTGGAGGCTTTCAAGGTGGCAGTAGAAGATTCAGAGAAAATTAGAGACCGTTAAGGTAATCTACAGACGACAGGAGACAAATTTAATCCATAAAAATCCGTTTCTAAATGGCCCTGCCGCGGAAACTATAAAAGCCCGTAGTATTATAAACCAACATTAAATACATCGATTCGTGTTACCCATAATAATACCTACTTTGTAAAAAGAAACAGCCTAGCTTAATAAAAAAAAAGAATTACTATCGTAAAGCTAAAGCGCCCATCTAGCCCGCGAATTTTTTGAGGTTTTTTTAGATTTTTTCAAAATCTGACAATAACAAAGGCACATTTTGTAATTCGCGACAAAGACCGTGTGCAGTGCATTTATTAATATATCCAACTTACTCTAAAACATTTCAAGAACGACAGCTATCCAGATAATCTGGCAATTTTGGTATATTTAGTGATTAACTAGTATCATATCCACCGTGATAATATTTAGAGTAAAATAAATGTGTTAATAAACGCACTGCATACTGTGTTTGTCGCAAATCACAAAATGTTGTCTTAAATGTTTTCAGATTTTGGATAACTATAAAAAAATACTCGAATTCTTTGAATTTCGCGGGCTAGACAGGCGCCTTCACCTCATGTATATTATTATGCCTGACTGTAACTGCTCAAAATGTATTTTATACAATTTTTTGGTGAATTGATTGCCTCTGTACAGCTTATGTACGTAATGCCAAGATAAAATATACCTACATATTTCTTAAATCACCAAGTGGGCGGTCGCCGTAATAAGTTTCAATGTTTACCTTCACTGTACCGTTTATGAAGTGATCATTCATTATTGAAATCCGATAGATCAGGACTCTCCCCCAGGTCAAGCAGCTCTTCAGCCTGATTCGAGGTTCTAAATCGAATCCTTTTGCTACAGGTGTTCCACCTGTATACCTACCAAACAGATGTCTGTTTGGTTGTATAATAATAGTATAACACTATTCGTAGTACCCAAACCAAGGGGCGCCGTAAAACTACGACTAGTCCTTTATACTTCTCTTGCGTTTTCCAGCAGCTCCACATAGTACTTCGAGAAACAGCCTATGTCACTCAGGGAAAATGATGCTTTCTGATGTAATTTTCAGAATAGGATTAAAAGTTCTGGTGGTTACCTCCTACAAATACTACACAATACTAACAATTTGACCTCGATAAAGTTATTATAAATAATTTATAATTTTGTAGAATATTAATAAAAATAATAAAAAAATTGTGGACCGAATCCGTGGATACTTTTGAGTCTGTTGGTCGTACAAAGTGTGGAGGCGCCACGGTAAAGAAAATATGTGCGGAGCACGACTTTAAGACATTTGACGTTGACTCGTTTGGTTACCGTGTGTACTACGGTGATGTCCATTAGCAGAAATTCACGGGGATCAAAGAAAACTAAATATGATGGAAAAATAACTTTGTTAATTAAAACACAAATCTTTAGAAAATGTGATTACATGACTTAATCAAATTAAAACTGTTATCAGTTTTAAACATTAATTCTAAGTCTGGCAGGGCGAGTATGCACACTGGCGCTCCCTGGCGGAACGCCGTCGCGTCGTTAATACTTGCGAGAACGTAATTTCATATCAAAATCATTGGCGTACGGATGAGCACTGATCACGAATTAAGAATTGTAGCGCGATTGAAGCAAGCGCCAATAAAATTAGATTTGCATCGGCCAAACTAAAGAACCTAAAGCAACCCCTCCATCCTCACTTGTCCCCTGACCACCTCCCGCTTCTCTTAAGGGCCCCAATAATTAAAATAATATTCATCAATCATTTTTAACTCATGTTTGATATAGTTAAGACAAATTGCCAATTTTGTTTCCGCGATTAATTTAATAAGATTAGTTAACTGTACAATATTTGATAATTTGCGCCGTGTGCTGCTTCGAAATTTTTTTACGGTAAACCCAATGATTTACGTGCTTTAAACCTTTATACCATCGATTGTAATGATAATTTATAATATGGTGACAGCAGTTGTCCGCGGAACGCGTGTGCGTGCGCCACTGCAACTCCGAGCCATTGTACAACAAGAGCAGTATGTCAACTCCAGGCCAACCATGAAATAATCACCTAGTACGTGCAGATGCGGTCGGACTTCAAGCGGCCAGGACCGGCGGATGGCCGGGCCAGTCGCTCTTTACATTACTGTTCTCGTTATATTATGTTCGAGTCCGTGGATGCCCTGCCAGCGCGTAATACCTAAATTACATTCGAAAATCACATCTATCAAACTTTACAATATGAACTTATGCATTTCAAAACTTATCAATAATAAATTACCACTAACATTATTACATGTCAATTCAACAGTCGCTCGCGACCTTACACCAACTACAACAACTTACACACTACAAGATACGTCAAGTACGAGTCGGCGTGCGGCGTATTAATATTACAGTAGCGGTTACTTTTAATCAGTCGATTTTATCTTAACTCGACGAGCTAGCTCCGTATAACTTAGTTTAAATCGTACTAACTGTTACGTGGCCGGCGGGCTCCCGCCGCGGTCGCGACGCCGACGTGTATGCAGCTCGTGGAAGCCGCGACCGCGCCCGGAGCGCGCCGCCCCTTCACGCGATAAATCGCCGCGTAACAACGCGATTACGCGCGAATACCGCTCGTATTCGTAACCTACGCCATGTTTATTCTGTTAACATTTCGGCGGCCCGATTGTTTTATGTAAGCGAACCACAAAAATATTCCATTTCTTTCAAGGTAAAGTTTGTAGAGTCGAGAAATTATGCTTTCCAACTGTCACGGCGACGTTCGTGTCGGCGCGGGCGCAGTTAACACGATCAAGCTCTGGTTATCTCATACTGGTGGCGGCAAAAAGGTTAACACGACACGTTCATCGTTAGCAGCGAACCGCGTAATGATATACGTAATCTTGTACGTAATATTTATGGCAAACGCCGGTGCGTGACTCACTTTACAGAGATAATTGTCGTCAAATATTGTTTCAATAGCTGGCAGCATTGCTTTTCGGTATGCGGTCCGGTCGGTCCATGTTCTAATCCGATACTTATTATAAGGCAATACCTATCTACGTCTCTATAGTCACCATTCTGGTACATTCATATACAAACGAAAATACAGAAATTGTTTCCAACGATAATGCTCATGCTCCCAGCGTAACAGGTTCCATAGACAATGCGTAGCGCACCACCAACCAAACGAAGATATGAGCAAAGAAAAATACAATTCAATAATCAAAACACCAAAATCAGCACAAACAAAAATATACAAAACACGTTTATAGAATGAAATGTCTTCAAAATAATGGATTTCAATGTCAAATTTGGAGCGTCGAAAATATTATAACCTAATGTCCGCGTCTATGGAACCACAATGTGCAGGGTGGCGGGGCGAAGGCTCACCGGGAGGACTCTAAAACTATACATTACTATAAGAATATTGCTAATTTTGTGTTCAAATCCCCGGGCTTCGAACCTATCACCCCGCATGACAATTCCAAGATATCGGTACATGCAACGCTCATTTGATTTTTGACAGCAATCAATATAATTACAGTACGTATGTAACCTTAGACGGACGCCGAGATATTCACAAATCAATCAAGTATCGATCGTAATTGAATTTATAGCCAACCATTGAATGATAACGCGAATAATAGCAGCATCAGTGCAAGGTTAGATTAGACAGAAAATATTATACAAATCACATCAACTTTTTGTAAACTTTGATGTATACTATATACAGTATTGTCAGTTTAGACAACTATATACTAAGCTGAAGGGATAGTTCTGCTAGCCATTTGTGTGTAGGCAGCCTAACCTGTGATATCAAAATATGTAGGTCTAGGGTAACCTTCTTCAAACATGACTGATGGCATTGTCATTGCAGCCGATGTCCGACCGATGTCCATTTTCACATTACTGCAATTATATGTATTAACATAATAATTTTAATAAAAAAATATCACAAGGGAAATATACAATCAGATTTTAATTATTATTATTATTATTGTCTATTATATACATCGTAGACAACTCAATGTTGTCTACAGATTACATTGATCATAGTTAGAGATAGCTGAAATATGTTGCTGTCCCGCTCATGACCCGTTCTGAATATGAGAAGAAAAAGGCAAGACATTTTGCGTACAGACATATGAAGATAAGTTTTTGCAAAAGACAGAGATAATAGAATAAGAATTGCATTTCAAAATAGATTATAATATTGATAATTATCATATTTTTCATAATAAGTGATTTATTATAATATATAATAAGGGATTAATACAATACTAATTATTAATTATGCATGCGACTATTCGCGTTGAGTTTCATATCGTGCTAATTTTGCTGGGTAAAAATTATTTGCATGAACTCAAACTATTGCTCACTTGCTCATGTATAACGACCACGAGAAGAACGGCAATACATTTAGTTTAGTCACGTTTATTATCTGTACTAACAGAATTAGCACCATAATACTACGGTACCAAAGTTCCCGGGACAATAACAATACTGATTCACAGAAATTCACAACAATGTATTATTAATTGTACTTATCCCCTAAAGTTTCGGTATTCCTATTGTATACAGATTACATTTAAGCTAACAGCAACCTAAATAACTATTGTATTATAGAAATAGTATAATACAAATTATTGCAAGTTATGAAATGTATTCGACTTCCTGTCAATTACAAATTGATAATCACAAAATAGATATAGAAACAACAATTACATTTATGATATTAATTCCAATTTAAATATATTTCTGGGTCCAAATCGACCAATAATTTATGTTATATTATTGCAATATTATTGAAGGGGTTAATTAAACAGCGGGCAGGTCGCCGATTTTTGTACCCCGAGCCAATAGAAAATGTAATCTATTCTGACAAGGTTACGATTAATAATCGCATTCACGCCTTGTACTTGCGCAACTTGTTTCGACGTGTCCCGTGTTCGTTGTTTAACTCAACCACAAGGGCGGTAATAGACGTCCGATTTTGCTTCTGACTATCTGATCGGACTCCGAGATCGGATTTACTTACAAAGCACATCAGATTTTATTGACAGACTATTAAAAATACCATAAAACCATAAATATAATGACCATATTTGTTTGACGTCCATACATATTTAAACGCCTCGGCGCTGCTTCCGATTCTGACGTCTTACCCAGCTATCGGATTGGATGAGTATGGAATATCCAAAAAAAAAGTATGGCACTCATGCCTTCCACTTGTCCGATCAGACAATCGGAGAAAAAAAACGGACATCTGTTCCCGGCCGTAATATTCAAATTCCTGTCAAAAATCAGCGTTTTATGTGTAAAAAATGACATTCAAACCACACATCAATGTCTTTGATATTGGTATATTTATTGTTATTGTGTAATGTCATTTACTTCTTGAACAGCATGTTCCACTGAAGGGCGTGCTTCTGCGGCTGAGCTGAAGAAGTCGAGGGCTGGGGCTGCGGCTGGCTGCGGCCCGCAGCCGCGTTTTGGAAGCCTGCGGAACGAATAACAATATAATATCACAATATGCTCAAACAAAAGCGTACGTGGTGTTAAACACTGGGATGACAGAGCCCTATTGGCCTTTATTGACGTTCACCTTTCGGAGAGTATATTTAAGGTATTTTCCGGCTTTTGAGTTTTATACGCACATCCTACTATTCTCTCGTAAGCCGCCGCCATACAATTTCGCTATGGTCCGCACTCGACTACGAGTTTCGATGTCAGTCATACGCTACTAGGTATGTAGAGGGTCAATTCTCGCGTTATTATAGAGATTATCTGATTCGTGATCATCATCATCTGCCTTACCTTTTCCCATTATCTGGGGTCGGCGCAGTATGTCTTTTCCTTCCATACATCGCGCTTTCCTGTCATACTCACATCCACTCCAACCTCGTTCATATCATTCTTAATACAATCCATCCATCTTTTCTTGGGCCTTCCTCTCGCACTGTATCCATCCACATTCATATTCATCACTCGTTTAGTCACATGCTTCTCATCCCTTCTCATCACGTGTCCAAACCATTCCAGCCGTCTACCTCTCACTTTATCTGTTATTGGCGCTACCCTGACACTACCTCTTATATACACATTCTTCACCTTATCCATTCGCGTCACTCCACACATCCATCTCAGCATACGCATCTCAGCAGAGTGGAGACGTTTCTCTTCCCGCACTTTAGCCGCCCAACATTCCGAGCCGTACATGGTTACCGGTCTTATAATCGATTTGTATATTTTTCCTTTAATCTGATTCGTGATAATCTCATTTTAAATTTCAATAAACAATTTCTCCGAAATGTCTACCAAAAAATTGTAATCACAATAGCGATGTTTGTCTTCGCCTTTTAAGACATATAAAAAATAATGCCTAAAGCTTAGCCTGAAATGTAAAATTTGCGGTCAGCGACCCCGCTGTGTCGCGTCGAGCGCGCAACAACTGATAAGCCGCCAGGTGACAATATTGTTTTCAAAGTAAAACTCTTTCGTTTACGTTAAGGTTTGGTATTTGTTAGAAAGACATGTAAAATAAAAACAAGAAATGCAAGTTTCCTGAATTTCGTTTTATATAGAACATAATCGTCAGAAGTCAGTCCAAGGCGAAGATGGTGCGGGAAAAACGTGGCCACAACAAGTCCAAGATAGGGACCTATGGAAACAAAATGAGGAGACATTTGACCAGAAGTGGGACATAAAATACGCTATAAAAAAGGGATGAAAATAGCGCACAGGTTGAAATATCCTATATTAAAAACCATATTCACCTTTCTCGACAAAGCTCTTGAATATATGCTTATGCCGGACCGACTCCCAATTGGCTCGACGCTACTCGGTCAACTCGTTCTCCCCCCCTCCCGCACCCGTCTTGTCGACGATGCAGGAGCGAGCGACTGACGCAAACAACCTGCGACACACGCACCATGTTCATATCACGCAACAAAACTATGTAAAAAATATAATAATCATAATAAATATCACCAGGCCACAATAAGATGCCATATTATGGACAAACGCACCTCTTAGGGTCTATTTCCTGCATTCCCTGAGGCCTCTTTATCACGGGTGTCAATTATAAAGAGCGCTCAGCTTATGCTGGAAATGTTCTCTGAGATGTGCCACCAAACGTTCTATACTATATGTCGATTGTGCGGTACCTATAGAATCTATAAGTACCGTACAATGGACCGGGGGCGATTCTGGTGACACACCAGATCAGGGCAAATTACGAACTGGCTATGGCTTAATGTTCTACCACCGGATAACTCCAGGAACCCGCTAAGGTAAGGGCTGATAAAGGTGAACTTACTTCTCGATTTCAGGGGCACAATGCACGAACTCGTGGGACCAGAACTTGTAGATCGGGTTCTTGATCAGTTCGATGAACGTGATGAGTAGCCCCCAAGGATGAGGGCGGTTTACTATCAGCCTCTCGAGCAGCATCCGCGTCACCTGCTCTTGCACAGCCTCAGAGTTCGCTTCGGCGAACAAATAGAGCAGGCAGCACGAGAAGTAGTGCGTGTGGCTGTTCGGGTAGCGGAGCTGGTTCGCGATGGCGTTCAGGAATAGGTACCTGCGGGGCCGTAACTTAGTGTGAGCGTATGCTTAGATCTAAGCAAAGTAGTTCCACGCACAGGGCAGGACAGAATTTGGAACGTATGAACACGCCAACAGCTGCGCACGCTGCGAATTACACGTGAATCGTAGTAGTGCCGAAATTTCTGCGCGACGCGTGTACGTGGAGACATGTTTTTATGAAAAGTGATATGACATTTTCCAAGCTAGGAGACTCGGGTTATATCTGTGTCATTTAGGTGCCCTATGCTATCTTTTAATAAAGACTCCGCAGAGCATGATTTAAAGTGCAGATTATGTGAGCATAATTTCTAAATAAAAAAACGCATTCCTGTTCAATGCACTGCTTCGGAGAAACCGCAGATTTTTCGGAGAAAGTTTCTGTTTATTTATAGCACAAAAAAATAGTGCGGGTAATATGCGCGAATTTGCCGTGGCAGTCGGTTGGAACCAAAGGACGCAGTTGTGTAACATCAGCTCAGATAAATGTTTTATTAGACGATGTAAATTGCGAGATGATAATGTTTTGTTTTGATATACATATAAAAGGTTAAAATTCACGCAACAGTGACCTTTCTAGCTGTAAATTTACAGTATGAATATAAAAAACGACTAAAGACGACGGGGATTTTTTTTATAACATCTTAACCTATGCCACTCACCGTCCCTCATAGTCAAAGTCGACGGTGAAGTTCTGGAAGATGTCCATGTGCGCGGAGTGCGCGATTGTCGACATGTTCGGGGTCTGCCCCTTGGAGCGGATGTGCGCGATGGCCTGCGTGCCCACGTACAGCACCACGGCGTTCATCAGCTGGCTGTTGTAGCGGCGGCCCGGCTCGCTCACCTGGACGGACTACAAACCACATGACATTACTGAGGGCTATCCACAGTCGATGGCAAGTCTCCGTGTCGATAACGACAGCTTCCATCCTTCTTCTAATTTGTAAAAGAAGTATGGAAGCTAGTCTGACTGACTAGTTTGTGGAGGCAAGTCTTTTTTATGAATTAATAACATTATTCTGGTCAAGATATGCTAGATGCTAGCATGGCCGTCACGATAGACAAATTTTGCCGTCGCGACAAATATTCTCCCAGGGCAAAAAACTACCTCAGATAACAGTAACAGTATTATCTGTAAGTCTTGTGTTCATCCGAAATAAAGAGTTTTACAATGAAACAAGACTGCCCATCATCTAACAGCGCAGTCTCCCTCTGCTCAATGTATAGGCCCTTAAGGCGAAGGAGTGTAAAAGATAGTCTAGAAGCATGACAAGACATCTGAATTTTATACGGGTTTTGAACCCAAGTATATATTTAGGTATACCTAATAAGACACGTAGTGGGTACCTATTATTGTTTTAACAACTCTCCATTATAGTATTACCACTTGCTTATGGTGAATGAATCAAATCTTTGTCACTACCTTTCATAGACCGTGAGAAAATATTTCGCCGCGACTCAGCACGCTGAGCCTAGTCTTTGACGTCACGTGGATAGACAATTTATATCCTAAAAAATACCAGCCACTAGCCATACAAATTGAGATGAACCCCTATTTCTTTGTTTATTATCAAGCTATACCTAAAATTTACTAGGATATGAAGTTAATAATTGATAACTACATACCTGCATATTGCTCCTGAGTTCTGATAAGAACGTGACCGGCGCGCGCGCCTTCAGATACGCGTCCAAATCCTTCTTGAACTGCGACGACGGTATCATAGTCGCGTAATTGACGACGGCGCGGGGCGGCAGAGTGATCTCAGCGAGCAGATCCACCTTCAGATTCGGCGTGAACGGGTCAGGGAGACGCATGTTGCGGGGGAACGCGGACAGGATCAAATTCCTCATTTGAATGCAATTCGGGGGGATCTCGTCGCAGAAACCGTAGTGGTAGTCGCACAAGAACTCCGGGAAGTCGTGGAGCAGCACGAGCAGGACCTTGAGGGTTCCCTTGTATAGCATCATCACCGGGGACGCCATTTCCGTGTTGCGGAGGAACGGGTCCAGAAACTTGAACAGTTCGATGAGGAGCGTGGAGTACATCCCCCAACCCTGCAAGCAAACCGCCACGTTAGACCGTCCGCCGCCTCGCCGCAACATTGAACACAGTGTACGAACAACGTCAATTGTACGAGATGCGGGCGTGCATATGCGTTAATTCAGTACAAACACACAGAGAGAAGTAACAATCAATTCTGATTTGAAGGTGTTGCATTATCCTTCAACAAGCACTAATGCTGCTTGATAAACATTGATATTTCTGTACGCCATATTCTTTAATTGAATATGATTTCGACTTACCAAAATTTTGCAACTTGTCACCACTATTCTCGGCACGAGCGATTTCCTTTGCAATGCGTATGAGTTCGAGTCCGGCTAGCAACGAAATCGCATGTACTTACTTATCAAGAAATACAATCCATTTAGCATATAACATCGATTACTCTGTATTCATCTTACAACGGTTTGCACGACAAATATAATGGTAATTTACGTCCCGTGCAGAATATGAATATAAAAACAAGAAGCCCGAGTACGAGTGTCATTATAAAAAATATGAACATTGACAAACATTATAAAACCATTTCACACGATGAAGTCCGTGGTATTGATCCGTACGCCTAAAATTATTTTTTTAAAAAAAACGTTATCGATGAGTTAGTCTGCTTAGTCGGGGCAGAATTATCTATAATGTGTGAACTAGGGTGAGGCTATTCGTTAGTATTTAATGTTGCATAATTATTATTTAGCTTTTTTTATCATAGGTCACCATGTAGTCGACCCTGCAACTACATTATCGCCAATTTTTATTCGTCCTAATATGGCACATCTCTAAAATCTGTCGTGCACAACCATCCTAAATTGAATAGAGAGTAACATAATGGACGAATTATTTAAAAGTTTTGTGACCAAGTATCAGTATCAAGAAGAAGTTTATGAGTTTAATCAAGTAATCGTACACAAACTCCATGCATTACAAATTTTAAATGTTGCTAGCCACTGAGGCGTTGTGAGGGGCTGTTAGGGGCTGTTAGTGGGTGTTAGGGGGTTTATGAACCCTAATTTTGCTTCCACATGCTGGGTCTTCGCTGGCCATCGCTAGCGTAAATTCGGCGACCACGCAGGCTAAGGGATGGTCGTTATGTGAAAGCCCAATCGCCGACGCTGTAGAACGACCTAATTGACATAATGAACGCGTTGACCTAAGCTGACCCAGCATGTAGTTGCCACATGATGATAATGTTAACGAAATGTATGATTGCCTTACCTAAGTCCGATAAAAATATCCACCGCTTTACTGATAGAAGTATTTCATGACCATCATCATCACGGGATACTTAAATATAATTAGTCGGTGTGGCAAGAGAATTGTCTTAATAATAAACTATGTTCAAAAGGGTCGAAAAACGGTAATAAAGCTCAGCAGAGCTCTCAAATTCCTCCAGTTCTCTTTCCGCACAGACTTAAACAGAAGGAAATGGCATTCAACTGGCGGTAGTGGCTCAGTTTTGCAGCCAATCGCCGATTTATAAGAACAATAGACGTAGACTGCCTTACCTTTTGTTGTGGAGTGACAGCCAGTACGCGGTTGATGAACGCGCGGTGCGCGACGATCTCTAGCCAGGCGTATGCGAAACCAGGAGCGATGCTCGGACGGATTATACGGAGCGTATGGCAGAATGCTGTTAGAACCTGACCACAGAAATAAAATTGGGATACATTACGTCCTTTTTAAATGGTTTTGTTGTGGTAATATATTCCGAACTTTAGTGTGCAATAAAGAGTTAATCTACGAGTATTCAATTCTATTCTAATATTAGGCCGGTATTTAATAAACGTATCGAGTTCAAGTTTAAGAGCGTACATTTAAACGTCATTTTTTTTTCTTATATTTACGCGAATACTACACATCGAAATAAAATTAAAAGCGATAAAATCCAAAAAATTGTGTTATTTCAACGTAATTTGATTGCCAATCCAACACAATTTTACATCACAAGTTCGGAGTTAAGATGGATTTATTATAATACCAGATTTAATTACAAAAAAAATCTAAAGTCCAATCATTTATATTTAAATAAATAAAAACTATATTTTGAATACTTTAAAAACACAAGTTTAAAGGTACTTGAGCGTTTTGGTACCAAATTTTTATCTCATCTCTATATCAGCTGTGGCCCTGCGCGAGGGGCACGCGTCGTTGTCTACGTACCTGATAGTTCATAGATTCTAGGACAGGTTCGGCCATGTTCATGTCGAGGAACAGGATGAGCAGCAGCCGGTGGTAGGGCAGCTGCTGGAAGTTCGTGCCGTGCTCGTCGTGGTCTTGCAGTAGGCAACCGGCTATAATGCCCAGAATCTGCACAAACGAAATGTGTCACACAGATTAGCGGCAAAGTTTCTGACGCATACTCTCAACTCAAACTCATGTTTTTTTATTCATGTAAGCTAACAAAGCATTAAAATAATACTGCTTCCACTGAGAAGATCCGACAAGAAAATCAATGGTTACTCTTTTCAAGTAATATAAGATAATGTACATTCTCAGGAACAACATAATGTGAGCAGGCGACACCATTGTGTAAATAAGTAAATCTCAGTCAGATTAAGGGATTTAAATAAAATGAGAATGCTAGTTCAGTGAGTTATGCATAATGCTGACTTACGAAAACAATCATTTAAATTTGATATTTGCATATGCTTAAATACAATTGCTTTGTTATAGGTTTCATTTGGATCGTGATTTTCATAAACATATTTGAATTGACAATCTGGAAATGTCAGCCAACACTCCGAATGGAAACAACTCACTGATGACTATTAAAGTGGTATATCTTAACTCCAAAACATACCTTATTGAGCAGGTTCAGTTTAGGCGTCGGGTTACCGCTGTCGGCAGTATTCTTGATCAACAAAGACACGAGTTTGATGAACGAATCGCACATCGCGTAGTACTTGTCCCTTTTCGGCGGGATCGGGGGCGGGTTCATTCTGTCTTCGTTAAGTTGCTGGTACACATTCTCGATGCACATCTGTGTGGCGATTCTGAAGAATCGTGTGATCATGTCGTCGGACTTGAGGATGCCGTTCATGTTCATACGATGAACGTACAAGTTGAAGTTCTGCGAGAGCTCGATCTCTGTCAGGGGACTGAGGAGCACGGTTCTCCACTCCCTGAGCAGGTTTTCTGTCTTCTCTTGCAGGCCAGGTGGGTCGTCGTAGTTCTGTGCCTAAAAACATAGAGGATTTACATACAAGATTCATACTCAAATTTGGGAAGCAGTTAATTTTAACGCGCCATACAAGACAATCAAAAATGCTCAGTGGGACATCACGGGAAAACGGCTCAACCAATTTCAACGGGGTTTTCACGTTAAACTTAAAATATAGAGTACATATCATCAGCTCCAGAATAAAATAAAGAAAATCTTTGTCGATTTCTTGGGATCGAGAATCAGCGCAAGAGAAACTGAGGGTGAAGGCTAGTTATTAGTACGTCTATTCAAAATGTCAACTTACCCGCACTTGTAAGATTCCAGAATGGATATGCGCCGTCGGTCCTAGAGGCGATCGCTCACCGAGGTAGACGCTGGGGTCCTGGTTCACCCTGAGCATTTCAATCAGCGAGCCGAGCCCCTCCGGCGGCGGCTGGCGCGAGTGGGACATCACCCTGACCAGCATGTCCGTGGTGTTGTAAAAGTCGGACTCGTTCACGTAGATATTGTTCCGATCGTCGACCAGGTACAGTTGGACTAGCTGCATCGCGAACGCGACCGACATGTAATTGTTGCCGTTGTCCATCATGTGGGCGAGGGCCAGGTCATACTGTTGGAGAAGAGTAGTTTTAAAATCTAGAAGCCTGTATTGAGACAAAGCATATTGCTGCTCCTTGATGGGATACGGAGCAGCGCTGATATCCCAGCTCCTGCTACTACTAGCAGAGATGTGATGCAGTATTGGTTGTTAACAAAATCTGGCCCGAGGCTCAGTTTGAGCATATTTCGTTATAGTTTCTTCGGCCGTCAACATACCGTCGAAAAATTAAACCAACATATCGAATAATTTAATGTTCATTATAAATATCCGATAGTTTCGAACGTCAAACTCAAAACATTTATTGCTATGTGTGCATTAGTCTTATATTAGTTTTAGTGCTTATGACATAGTGGCCTTTTTCAAGCATTGCAATGTCGAGGGGCAAATTCTGACTACTTTAAAAATTACTATGATATGTGGCCGCTAGATAAAATTAAATAACATTTTTGACTGACAGACTGACTGACTGACTGACATAGTGATCCATCAACGAACAGCCCAAACCACTGGACGGATCGGGCTGAAATTTGGCATGCAGGTAGATGTTATGACGTAGGCATCCGCTAAGGATTTTGATTAATTCTACCCCCAAGGGGATAAAATAGGGGATGAATAATGCCGAAATTTTTGTTAAGTTAAATTACACGCGGATGAAGTCGCGGGCACAGCTAGTTATACATATAAACCTTTCTCTTGAATCACTCTATCTATTATAAAAACCGCATCAAAATCCGTTGCGTAGTTTCTAAGATATAAGCACACATATGGACAGACAGACAGCATGAATTTGTTTTATACTATGTAGTGATTATAACCTTGCTACGAAACTCACTTGGGGTAGGTTGATGAGGTGATTCCTGATGAGGCAGTCGACCGCCTCGATGTTGTACCGGAGCTCCTCGCGGCACTCGGTGATGCAGCACGTGATCTGCTTGGTGGTCCACACGTGACCGTACACGCGCGCGTCCTCCAGGAGCTTGAGCACCCTCAGATGGATGTCCCTGTAGCGGGCGAGCATCTCAACATGCTCGGGGTTCGCGGCCGGTTGCACGATGTGCGTGTCCAGCAACCCCTCCACCGCCTATGAAGGTGAACAGTATGAGTATACCGCTAAACATATAGTGCAACCTCGCGGTCACGAAAACAAGCCACGATGAATACGTACCGACCAAAATGAATGACAAAGTCGAGTCAACGTCGAAGTGTTTATTTTGTTCATCCCTACGAGGGCACTTACAAATTGCCAATTTTACATTTTTTTCTTATACAGGTTGTAACAGAAAGGGTATTTTTTTTTAACTTGACTTTGTAATTCTAAAACTATCAGCTTCGGAGGAGACTTGAAACACAAAAGGTGTTATAGGGATACAGCTGTTGACAGATTTCATAAGTCTACAAAACCTTTAGTACTTCAAGTGTCCCACATAGTCGATAGTTTTAGATTTACAAAGTATAGATGCAAAGAAATAGTATACCCTTTCTGTTACACCTAGTGTGTACACGACCTCGACTGAGAAGACAATAATGTATCTCGTATGCAGAGTAAATTCCATTTTGGGTGATACATATTGTTTGGTCGATCTTAAATTATGATAGCAATCTAAGATCGGCTATAGGGTAAGAGTCACATAATAGAATTATTAGTTTCGGGCGTATGTAGTTACTCTGAAAGTAGGTAAGTAATTGCAGCCTCAGCAGATAAAACAGTCCGCGATAACAGCTGGTTCTGTTTCTCTGTGCCCATAAAGTCAGTTACGACGCCACCCATGTATATTAAAGTGACACTATATAGAATCGTGTTGTGGCGTTTTTTTGTGTCCGCGGGGTAAAACATTTATAAAAATAGGCACAAAACCAAAAGTGCGGAATAAAAATAAAATATCTCCTCATGCAAGTTTTGAAAACAGTTGAACCAATTTCAATCAACAAACAAAATAAGTCCTGAAATCGGTTCAGCCGTTCTAGAACTACGACACCATTGACAGACAAAGGGGTGAAACACATAAGATACCTCTTCGCGCAGCTTCAGGGTTTGAAAATAACGAAACAAATTATTACCTTCTGCAGCAGTGTACATCCGGCTACAAAGTCCCTATTCCTCCTAGCGATGCACAGGCACTCCAGCAGCGTGTGCATGTTGGAGGCATAGCCGGCGAGCGAGGACACGCCGAGACAGTTGGCGAGAAACACCTCGGCGGCCGTGATCAGCGCGCTCATCTCGTCTGTGCCGTACACGTGCGCGGGGTTCATGACCTGGCTGAAGGTCAGTTGGGACATCTGCTCCTGCGCAGACGGCTTCGGGATGAACATGCCTACATCGCGGATGGGCGTGAACCCAGGGATGTTGCATGCGAACTCTTCGTACACAGTGATTTGGACTTCCGTCGGACCGCCGACGCGCAGGCGGACTCGCTCTGGGATCCTCTCCGTCTGGTACGAGAGGACGATGGGGTCGTAGTAACGGCGGCCCTCCTGCCGCGCCAGCTTCCTCATCTCGTAGTCGCTCATCAGACGTTTGTCGAGCTCCGGTAACGCCTTCTCAACAGCAGTCTTTTGTATAAAAGCGCAGGCCAACTCCATATTTTCGGTGGCTAGAACAGCGGCAGCGCTTTCGATGATTTCCTTCTGGAATTCAAACAACTGTTAATACGACAATATAACATTCTTTTGGTGAGCTATCAACTTATTCTAGTAGTCCGGGCGCGGACTCAGTGTAAGCTGAAACTAGGATTGGCACAGATGATAGAGTATTATCTCCGGCCTGAACGTCCAGGACACAGGACTCCTATGAATTTGATGGTGTTCAAGATCTTTGCTTATTTGGAAGTAACAAGAAATATGTAGATGCGTTGCCGATTGGTTAATCCGGTAATCCGCAAGATGAAAGGTCCTCTCTTTAATATGCTGAAAAACTTGAATTCTAATCGTAATCAACAGGTAAACCTGAGATAGCGATCTTATCAAAGATCACAAAAGCTAAATTATTTCAAGTGAAAAGATCTTTGAACAGGACTTTGATATTTTCGCCTATCTCACAAACCCCTAGGGCCTGTTTCACATTCTTTGAAGTTCATTATTCAATTACATTTTAGTTATTCCATACAAATACTTTAAATTAATTTGGAGAATAAACTATATCTGAGGATTATGAAATAGGCCCTAAGCATAGTACAGTCTATAAATACAGTCAGATGAATATAATAATTCAAACAGAGGTGATAATCGCGCGTGACGCATTTCGCACACGCCATTCTTGAAAGTCTGCGGGAGGTGCTACGAAATCGAAATAACTTTCCCTGTCAACTAACCAACGGCTATGACGCGTAAGAAATTGCGTTATACAGTAGTGCTTTATTTTTCTTAGCGACTTTTGAGTCAATTTGGACATGGTATAGAATACAGCGATACATACCTGTTGCGGTGTGGACGGCAGCAGCGCCGCGGCGAACGCCGCCTTCAGGTTGGTGCTGATGGTGCTGATGATCTGCTCGCGGCACGTGATCATCGCCATGCCCGCCGTCAGGTTGCGCATCATGTGGTGCGCGCACGTGCGCATACGCACTTCGTCAGAATCGAGGGCGAAATCTTTCCTTATTATTTGCTCACAAGTCGTCAAAGCGTACTTTATGGATCTGTCAACTACAGGATGGATCCACTCCTGGATCGATCTCTCGATCGCGGGCTTCACAAACTGTTTGAGATGCGGGTAGTTCTGGAACAGTATGATGTGCGGGTTGAAGCAGATCTTCTGTCCGAAAGCCGAGGTCGATGACACGTTTACGTCCAAGTAGTTGAAGCGCGGCTCGGGCAGGCCCAGCACGCCCATCAGGGCGGGGTCGTTGCCGACCAGGCCGCTGGTGGGCGTGGGGGCGGTGGCCGCCAGCTCCTCGGGCGGCAGCATCGCCGGCTGCGGCGGCATCATCTGCATCTGCGGCGCCTGCGCGATCGCCTGGTTGACCGGCGCGGCGCTCGCCGCCTCCTTGTTCGCCTTCGGCTGCGACAGCTGGAACTCGATCTGTCTGACCTTGTCGGGATCTTTCAAGTAAAGCGCCGCCTTCAAATTGGCTATGTCCAAGCCGAGGTTCTTGCACAGCACCTCTATTTCGAACTTCAGATTCAGTTTGAGGTCTGGCTCCTGGTGCAGTTCGGCCAGCACGTTCATCAGGGCCATGGACCACGGGTTGGGCGGTTTGAAGACGATGCTTTTGGCGCATGACTCCAAAACTTTGGCGACGAAAGGCACGACGTACAGGAGTTCCTGTTGGCCCTTGTGGTAAGCCTCGAGTACTAGCGCCTTGAGGTCGATGTCCACCTGCAATATCGGCTGGTTTCGCGACAGCGTCAGCATGCCAAGCCAGTGACCGAGATTTTTCAGTAGCGAACGATCGGAAAAATTCGCTATGCCTTTATCTGAGCGTAATAAAACCTTGATGTTGCGGTAAGTTTCCTTAGTGACCATTCTGTTGACTTCTCGTATTTTTAGAACGTCAAGGAAATTGGAATACAGCGCGTGGAAGTTGAGCTCGATGGAGGCTCGCTTCATGACCAGGTATTGTGAGAGCCAGGGGTAGTATTCTTCGGTGATTATTTCCTTGAGCTCTTCGCATTTTGTTTGCAGGTTGAGTTGACTCAAGTTGTTAAAGATGAAAGCTGTCTTGTCTTGTACAGGTTCCGGGGGTGAGTTAATCTTTTCTTCCCTGTCGGTGGCGGTTAGCAAGGTGTCAATGTTGGTCGCGTTGGCGATAGACGGCCGGCTGCCCATGCCGCCTGCGGTGCAGTTTGCCACCTTCGACATTACAGATATCGAAGGTTGCGCAACAGCCCTGTAACGATGCATTAGATTAGCCATATTATATAGAAACTAGCTGTGCCCGTCGACTTCGTCCACGTAGTATTTAACTTAACAAAAAATTCGGGATTATCGTGATAAAAAGTATAGAATGTGTTAATCCCGGTTATAAACTATCTGTGTTCCAAATTTCACCCAAATCCGTTCAGTAGCTTTGGCGTGAAGGAGTAACAAACATACATCTACACTCACGAACTTTCGCATTTATAATATTAGTAGGACGATGCATTACATTAGCCATATTACCGTGAGTTCGCACTGGAAGAAACATGTTGGCGAAACATATTGTTGTCTCTATTTTTTGTTTTCATAAAATAGAGACAACAATATGTTTCGCCAACATGTTTCGTCCAGTGCGAACTCACGGTTATATAGAAATCATAAATCAATATGTGTTGATATTTTATGGAACATTACATAGTTTTTAAGGGAAGGTGGTAGTTTCTGATCATGATTATTGTTGTTAAGATAATAGTAATGAACACACCTGTATGGAGCGGAGACCGTGACGACGGCGGTCTGGGTCAGCATGGCGGCCAGACTAGTCGGCAACACCGCGCCTTGAGGTTTAGTGGGCGGCTCCTGACTTTGAAGCCCATACTCCACGTACTCGATCAAATGGGGAGGGAATTCTGTAAAATGTGGTATAGCTCTGACGTGCTCGCAATATTTATGGTAATCCTTCAGACGCGATTTGAAGCGGTCCAAGGCCGCTATACCAAAGTAATACATTTTAGAGCCCTCCGGTTTGCGTAAGGCATCGAGAACGAATCTCAACGCTAACCCCAGCGACACGTAACTGGGTACTAATCCTTTTTCAATGATGCCACCGAACAGCTGAGCGGTGATATGGAGCTCTTTGTCGGGGTACTGCGGGAAGAACTTATATTCCTCGAAGAGATTTCGCAACATGCACGAGAACACCTCACGCTCCCTCTTGTTCGGCGAGTCTTGGAACTTCTTCAGCATGTCCAGCACCTCGTCGATGGACAGCGTTGGGTGCGGAGGGTGGTTGTAAATCCTCTGGAAGTATCCGTTGGCCTCGTCCTCTATCTCTTTGGGAACATTGGGCATCATCTCGGGGAAGTGGATCGGGTCGGGGATGCGCGGCTTGTCCATCGCAGGCGCCGGCGCCATTCGAGCCAGGCCCATGTTAGCCACGTTCGTGTTATGTTGTATCGGCATCATAGTAAAAGGACTATTGGGTCCGGCGCCCATGAGGCGAGAGGGCGACCCTGGTGTGGTCACCAGAGGCCCCAGGGTACCGGGCATCGCGAACGCCGTGTTCGCTGGTGCACCTAGGTTCATATTCGCTACGTTGGGTGTCAAAGTAGTGATCGAGTCGACGTGTTGGGGAAACAACTGACCGCCTAGGCCGGCAGGGTTAAAAGGAGTCTCCAAAACTCTGGTGTGAGGCCGGGCGATGCCCGTGATCGTCTGCCTCGTCTTGCTGAGTATGAGGTTCTGACAGCTAGCTATCACGTTGTAGATGGCCTCTTGCAGCTCCTGTTGCACGTTCGGTATGCACAGCTGTAAGCATGCCAACATCGTGGCGATGGTCTCGGGCGGCAGTTGTGCCGCCTTCGGCAGCTGGTCGTCTGGGCCCTTGCCAAGAACCTGTGGGCACCGCCGCTGAAGGAATTTCACCATCGCCGAGATGAACGTCTCACCGTGATCTCTGATCTTATCAGTCAGCCATTTGTCAAGTTTTAGGTATTCTCTCCGGGACGCTAAACAAGCTAGGTCGATCACAAACGGAAACGATTGTACGTTTAATAATAAGGATAACGCCTTCAAATCCTGTGCGACGTCTAATATTCTGGATAATTTCGATTGGTCACAATCGCCGCGCATGTACCAATCAGCCATCGCGTGCATTATTATCGGCTTAATGTTCGGGTTTTGATTGTGCCACGCGTGGTGTAAAATGATGCCTGAATTAGGATGGTTACCGAGGAATATGGGTATCAGTGTTGTCAACAGCTCTTGCCTGAAGGGAGTTACAGGGGGACTAATTTGTAGTAAAGCGAGCAACAAGACGTCTGGACAATACTGCAGCGGAATCTTGAATAGGTCGTGCACTTGCATGTAGAATCCACGTTCGGAAGCAAACAGTAGCAACTCGACTAAGTAGAGACATCGCCAGGTCGCCACTTCCTTGTTGTCGGACTCGGGAGGCGATTTCAGCAGGTCTATAGACACCGGATGAAACGGGTGGTCGGCGAAACTGAAAATATCCGGGTATTTAAGTATGTTCATGATCAGACTCATCTGTCCCTCCAAGTTGGTCCATCGACGGCAAAGATATTCGACCGGAAATATGTTAGCCGGATAGCCCGCGCTCTGGAGGCCGAGTCGTAGTATGGTGAATAGCAAGCTGAGTCCTTGCCGGTCTGGTACGAAAAATTCTGGGTGGTCGAGCTGCAGTATGACCTCCTTCCAGTTGAGGTTGGACGCCAGCTCCTTGAGGGTCTGCACGAACACTTCGGCGTTCCACGATTCGCCGTGTCCCGGCGTGTTGGGATCTTTCTTAACCTCGTGCGCTCCGACCCAAAAGTTTCCGGGCGTCTGTATCAGGGGTCCTTCCTGGACGGTGGTGTGGTATCTAACCATCATCGATATTATTTTGGCGACGTCAATGGCCGTCGGCTCCCGGGCGCCGAAGTTCAACATGTTGTTTTTGCAATCTTCGACGGACGAGGTGAAAGAGTGGCCGATGTCTCGGATGATCTCTGCGAGTGAATTGTCCATCATGGCTGCGGCCATATCGTCAGCTGTTGTCATCTCCTCGAGCGGCGTCTGTGTATCGTCGGGATACAGAAGCGGAGCGAGCACTATTGGCACTACTTCTCGAGGGAAGTCGATTCGTAACTTTTTCAGGAACAAGTCCTTCGTCACTGCGGCTAATCGAAAGTTCTCATGCGCGAGACTCGTCAGTAGAGTTTGCAACACTTCAGGGCTGCATTCCTGAAGTCCGGCACGCTCGACCTGATGCCCGCGCTCTGTCAACCGAAACAAACATATTAACGTCGCCGACAAGCGTGCATAAGTCGACGTACGTTCGATACTCACCTGCGTCGAGGTAACACTGTACGAGATCTAAGAATCGCTTTTTGAGATGTTGCTTCGCTAAGGTGGCGATTTCCGATTTCGAGTTCCTCCTCAGAACCAGTGAGAAAGCGACATCCTCTGCGGTGGTTAACTTTAACAATCTTGAAAGACGATTGAGTAAAGTATTTGAAGGTTTTAAAATCTGAAATAAATTCAATGACTGAAGCATGGATAGTAAATGAAGCGGCGTTATTTAACCTTAGCACCTCTTGTTGTTATTTAAAACGGAGAGCTCAACTAAGTCTAACTACCGCTTCGAGGTATTGAGATTAAAAACGCTCATGAAGCTCTAAATAAAAGAAACGAGAAATAAAGCGCCGGCAGTACTCGGCTACAAAGAATGCCCATTTTACTATAATTTCTGTGACTCGGGCTGGTATTGATATATCGATCTAAAGTCCTGGAAGCGATCTTGTTCTTAAAAAGCGTAGGTACTAGCTTTTGAAATGTAATTATGTACCATTATGTCTTTACCAATCGATTTATGAATACCGCCCTCGGTGCCCTTAGACTGCGCCGCCGGCGACCCCTCGCCTCCGTCACATACATGACGCAGAATGCTCATTAATAAGATACATATCGTTAATTAATTACGTTTGAGAGGGACATCACAAATCATCAATTTTAACTATATTTTTAATTAAAAATCAAATCCCCACCTACACTATATCAATATAACATAACATTGACATAGTAAAAACGTATCAGTACCTACATCTTATGGTGTGTTATGGCCTTGTGTTTATGTTTATCTCCATGGCCTGGCCAGCTGCAGTTAACAAAATATATTTCACAGAATATTTTATAATTAACAACATCATTATTCTCATATTATTAGTCTCGGAATAAAGATTAAGAAATTGGTAGATAGGTGATAATATTATGGACTGCGTAAGTGGGACATTAAAACTGGTTTGATTGGTACGAGCCTGAGTTTCGCGTCGCCGACGAAAGCGTTGACAGTGCGTAAGACAGGGTGTTTAGGCGACCGCATTTTGAACGCCATTTATCATGAAGGTAACCGTATATTGATGTTGTAAATAGTAAAACATTTTAATACAATTCACAGACAATGCACATGAAAATGGGAAGACGTTTAAGTAAACACATAAATAATGGCATGGTGGGATACATAGATAGGGTGCGATGGGCACATGAGCAACATAGGAAAAATAATATAGGAGATAGCGATATGCGTTGGGTCGTAAAGGTACTTACCTTCTGTATCGAACGGGTGGGTTGGTCAACGGCGCGGCAGATGACAGTGGCTTTCGCGGGGTGGTTGAGCAATGAAGCCAAGTGCTGGGAGAGCAGGGACGCGTGGATGCTGCTGGTGGGCGTGCTACCCGGCCGGTCACTGTCCCAGGAGTTCTTGGCTGCTTCGGTGAGCAGGCACCTCAGTAGTTGATTTTCTGCTTCTAGCCCATATAGACTGACAAGCTGTGAACAAAATCAATGCTCGATTATTGCCGTCCAAATGTGTGTGCAATCGGGTATTAAATTTAAATAAATTGATTTCACAAATATGATAGATCTTGTGAGATATCGGTTACGGCCAATTATGGCGTGCACATTGTTAAATAATTAATAATAACAGCACAAAAAAGTTGATATTTGTATTAATAAATACAATTAATTGTGGTCAAACTGAATGCCAGAGATTCAAGCTTCATTTTTAAATGGTACCAGTTTAAATTACTATCGTAAATAAATCACCTAATGAAAATAAAAAAGAAACTAACACAGAATACTTTACAAAAGTGATTTCAAACTCAATACTAAAGAGTGTCTTACCGCATTTCACCTAACACAGTAACATGGCGCCATTTTGGTGTTAAACCACCCAACAACTGACAATGAAACATAAACTCGCCAAATTCTGCAAAATGTATGCTTGAGTTAACATATAAATTGTGTTTCATGCTCAAACGAGCATTACAGTGGCATAGCGGTAAGTTGAAATCATGAGCTAATAATTTAAACTGAACTAAAATATTTCAGATATATTAACATAATTATGACGAACTTGTGCACGTTAGAAATAGAATGTCTGTATGTAAATATACTACAAAAAGTTGTACTAGACCAACAAAGTATTTCATAAAAAAATATTAAACTCAAACCATATAATTATAGAATTTATATTTTTAGACCACCTACCGTTCAAGTCTCTTTCCATTACAATATTATTAAACATAATTTTTGATTATAGTGTCCTAGCAATAACATACACAAAAATCATTTAAATTTTTTCTGTGTTGCTTCATCGAACTGGGAGTATTTTGCTAACTCAACTGTAGAGCCTTCTTTCAAAATGTTATATCATATGCTTAGCAAGGCCTCACCTATCGACCGAGTGGACCATCAAACTCTGTTGTTGGCAAAATCATAGACTAATACGATGGAAGCCAAATAGTTTTAAAAAAGTGAATTGAACTATACGCGTCTAGAAATACTGACAACAATACAAAGTCGATGTATTTGCATGAAGAAATGTTTGCGTATGTCGATTTTTTTTATATCCTATGTACAAAACTATGTACATTTTTATACATCTAGGTTTCTCCGTAGTAGTTATTAAATTATGAATGAAGATATAATCGATTTTATCGACGACGCAATATTTAACATCGGCGAGATTTAGTCGACTATGTTAACGACACAACGGAGCACTAACAAAGGAACGTTAGGGCTTCTTAGACACACGTACGCCTTAACCTGTTACGATACGAGTTTAGAGTTAGTGATAAAAAAACTAGCTGTGCCCGCGACTTCATCCGCGTGTAATTTAATTTAACAAAAATTTCGGGATTATTCATCCCCTATTTTATCCCCTTGGGGGTAGAATTGATCAAAATCCTTTCTTAGCGGATGCCTACGTCATAACATCTACCTGCATGCCAAATTTCAGCCCGATCCGTCCAGTGGTTTGGGCTGTGCGTTGATAGATCACTATGTCAGTCAGTCAGTCACCATTGAGTTATATATATTTAGATAGACAAATTAACACAGGCAAGTTAAAGTTGAGCTAGTAAAGAGATATATTTTACATTCTCACTGTTCATCTGAAGAGTACTTGTTTGTCTTTAGTATGAGACGACCACTCAGGTTCGATTCATATAACTTTTTCGTTATTTGCACAGGTCTAAGTATCATTGGAATCGCCCTCAGCGAATTTAACGGTAGAACAGGATAGTACAGGCCAGGCATTGGGTTGTTTGGGATCACAGTTGGTATGTTCTGGCGATTATATAAATTTAAAAAACCTTGATATTTTACGGTACTCGGAATTTATATAACTACATAAGCTGTAAAAAAGAGGTATTTGTAATACCCAACTTTGGGGCTTTTAAATATTAGGCTGCCCGAGATCAAGCAAAAACTAAGACAATTATTAGGAATTCTAAGAATTTACACAATGGCTAATCCAACGTGTTTTCCTTAGACGAATCGATATAAAGGATGACTCATAATTAATCACTATAGGTAATAATAACTATAGAGATAACTACATTACACTTTCTTTTATATCGATAGAAATGCTATTGTTGTCGCGAAAGCAGGTGAACTAGTTTCAAAATCTGTATTATATTTAAACATAATGTTTTGCTTCTGAGTTACCATGGCATCGTAGAAAACAAGCCAAGAAACATGAACCGTAATACTCAAAGAATAGGGTAAATAATGATCTAGTCATATTGATACTTTAAATAAATTATTGAGTGTAGGAGCGAAATGCCCTCTCCTCCCCCTTGTCCTTACATCGCCGCTGAACGGCTCCGTCGCGGTCGGTAATGACTAAATTACTTTTGGCGTGATTCTAGACTATTACTGACAAAGATTGAAAATAAGTACAGTAATGACACTCATATATTTTTTATTGTGCATTGAATCTTGATGAATAATATATCCTACTAATATTATGAATGCGAAAGTTTGTGAGTGTGGATGTTTGTTACTCTTTCAGGCAGAACTACTGAACGGATTTGGATGAAATATGGACCACAGATAGTTTATAACCGGGATTAAGACATAGGATACTTATTATTCCGAAAATCCTGAAATTTGTGTTAAGTTAAATACTACTCGGACGAAGTCGAGGGCACAGCTAGTTTTATTATATTTTTTTGTTCGCGGTCGATACAGATATACGCTCACCAAATTACGTCGACCACTTATTATTGACTGTGGCTATTTTTTTTTATATTGTGCTATAAAACAATCAGAACCCAGTAAAGTTTAATTTAATTGAAATAATTATATATTATTCTCAAACAAACGTTACCAAAATTTGATTGGAATAACAGTTAAAAGCATTTGTTACATAATATTACATAGGGATATATAAATAGATTACGAAAAAGAAAAAATGTTGTAGAACAGTTATTTTATTTTACTTGTCAATTAGGTCCAAAAATATTTTCGGTAAACATTTAAATTATTACCGTAAAATAATTGGTCAGCATTTATCTGTTTTATAAATAATGAATTTGAGTATATATAATAATATTATTTCCTGAGCGTTCCAATTCAACTTAACCCAGCACTATACATGTAAGGAATTGCGCGAAAATTTGCGCCACGGGCGGTTCCCGAGCGCGCGACAGCCCAACTCCAACCTATTCTGTGTTGGAGAGTTGAATTTTTTATTGGCACTTAATGCATAAAGCGTCAGTGTCCGAAGCCTGCCATTGGTGCCGGTGTCATCGACCCTACTGGACGCACTAAATAGAACGTTTAGACCCGTAAACTTGATAAAATAATAAGTTCTCCTTCAATACCTTTTCTATTACTATTACTAGTCGAAATCGGTCCAGCCGTTTCGGAGATTAACCAGAACAAGCACAGAGATTAAAATTTTAAAAACTATTATTTTGTTTCAAATATTAATATAATATATGCTTCCATAATAATTTAGTAAAAAGCTGTTATTTTTAAAGTACAAACAGACACGAATGTTTATTAATCTGTAATACAGATTTATTTATAAGCACACTTCAATTTCAGTTTTAAAAATACTGGCTTTTATAACTGATATTATTATTAGTTTGTATGAATAAATTAATCTAAATATATATTCTAACTCAAAGGTGACTGACCGACTGACTGACTGACTGACATAGTGATCTATCAACGCACAGCCCAAACCACTGGACGGATCGGGCTGAAATTTGGCATGCAGGTAGATGTTATGACGTAGGCATCCGCTAAGAAAGGATTTTGATTAATTCTACCCCCAAGGGGATAAAATAAGGGATGAAAGTTTGTATGAAACTTTGTCAATTAAATTCCACGCGGACGAAGTCGCAGGCACAGCTAGTAATATAATAAAATTCAAATATAAATAATCTTGAATTGACTTGAATAATGCTCTCGCGCTTCCTCGCACAGCGGAACTTTTAACGAGTCTGGGAGGATGTTTGGCCCGTCAGATTTGTCCGGCTCATTGGAAAATATTTTAAAATATTATCCATTTAAGACAACATTTGCGACAAACACAGTATGCAGTGCGTTTATTAATACATTTATTTTACTCTAAATATTATCACGGTGGATATGATACTAGTTAATCACTAAATATACAAAAATTGCCAGATTATCTGGATAGCTGTCGTTCTTGAAATGTTTTAGAGTAAGTTGGATATATTAATAAATGCACTGCACACGGTCTTTGTCGCGAATTACAAAATGTGCCTTTTATTATTGTCAGATTTTGAAAAATTTCTAAAAAAACTCAAAAACTTCGCAGGCTAGATGGGCGCTTTAGCCTTAATAATATATATAAAGTTCAGCCTGCCTTCCTAAAATGACGTAAGTTAGCATGTTTTTTTTCCACCTTTGACACCTGCTTCCTGAAAAACGGCCCGCTTTCAGCTTAGCGAGTATCCCATTCCTTTAAATGTTTGTTGTTCTACCGATCCTCAAAATGTCATCTTTCCTATCATGACGTAGATCTGGGGCGACTGGGATCTTGGTCCATATTGTTTGAGCTATGTCGCATTTCCGAAACACAAGCGAGACGTAAGTGAACTCAAAATTTCACTCAAATGGTTTTGTTTTCTCGACTATGCCACATTTGTAGCACCCAGACATAATTTTATATAATAGTGAAATTTTTAAAATCAATTGCAGTCTCTTATAACCTATATACTTATATACTTCCCATATATACTTATTTCAACAAAAGTCAATATTCACTTTTCAAGACATTATTTATTAATTTATACCTACCTATCTATCATATTATAAATCTGTGACTGAGCTGTCTGTACATGAAGAATAGGTTTTTTGAATAACTCGAAATCATGTATTTTAGAATTCTTGTCTGTTATGTCTAAAAATAACCGAAAAACTGATTTTCACTATTATACTGCCTATAGTCAGAATTCAATAATATGTGAAGGACGACAAATAAAAATTATTGCGACGGTCACATTATCATCAGCCTATATCAGTACACTGCTGGACATAGGCCTCCCCTAATGAGCGCCATAGCGCCCTGTCTTCAACTTGCCGCATCCAGCATCTGCCTGCAGTCTGTCGCAGATCGTCACCCCACCCGGTCGGAGGGCGTCCTACGCTACGTTATCCGAGTCGCACATACACACCGTCAATTGTATGTTCACACTGGCCAACCATTCCAAAGAGGAGGCCCACTCGGATGGCAAGAAAACCTGGACCAAAAGCCAAAATTTACGAATACCATATTTTTATGTTTACTAATTCGAGCCCGAACTAAACTGTTTATCTGTGAATTATTTATTTAAAGATCTTTAAATATCGATTCAGTACATCTACTTGACTCTAGCATGTTTCAACATATTAGTACAAAATTTTATTCATTATTGTATTAGCTAATGGCCAACACTGGTGACGGAGTTTTTAGGCCACCCCACGTTAGATATAACGTTAACGTGGTGAATTGCATTGCTTTGTAGCTCCCAAGGAATCTGTAAAGTTTGCAGTTAACCGTGTTGCCGGGTAAACGCTACTGTCACTACCGGTCCTCCGGTACTGAGGGAAATGGAAACATAATTAGACTTTCCTACCTGTCTCGCTTGGGGTTTAATTAGGTTTGTGTCCCAGGCTCGATGCCTGCATAGCGCTCCGGAAGCGTCTGCCTGCTACTAACTAAATTATCAACAATTTACTATATTGCGTACCCTGCTAGTCACATAAAATTATAGCTAAATTGATTGGTTAGGTTGTTGATATCAAAATATGCTTTCAAAATGGGATAGAATAACATTCATTTCGTGAAATATAAACATAGCCGTATATAAACAGTGCTAGAAACTTTGTGAATGGCTCTAGTTAGTCACCCAAATCCTAATTACTCTAGTATTTGACTGAGGGAACAAACTAGATAGATATTTACTCATTTTTATAATATCATTGGTGGGTAATATCATTGGTATGGGTAATATCATTGGCCAAGTCCAACCATTGATGGACAGTGATCCTATAAGGGTTTTTTTGTAACCCAATTTTCTTAAAACATTAGTTCACATCTTAGTTAGACTTCGTAAATGCGAACAGTGTTGTGAATACTGTTTAGAGCCAGTGATGCGTGATTAACGCGAAAATGAGTGATTGCTGTTTGCGCGTTCACTTGCGGGTTAACAAATTTGTCCAAAGTTATTTCTAAGAAGCAGTGATAATAGCTGATTGGTTAAGCATGCGTCGCAACTTTGGGTTTGTCCAAATATATGGACGAATCATCTGGACATGATTATCACTTGCTTATGGTGAAGTAAACATGGTGAGGAAACGTGCAGGCCGTAGAAATCTAACCAATTTTCGAAAGACATGTGAAACCCACCAACCCGCACTTGGCCAGCATGGTGGATTATGGCCTGGATCCAGTCAATCCAAGCCGCATCGTATTAAGGGGAGGCAGGCCTATGTCCAGGAGTGGGACGTTATAAGGGCTAATTATATCCTACTAACATTATAAATGCGAAAGTTTGTGAGTATGGATGTTTGTTACCCTTTTACGCAAAAACCACTGAACGGATTTGGATGAAATTTGGAACACAGATAGTTTATAACCTGGATATACACATAGGATACTTTACTTAAGTCTACGCGGACGAAGTCGCATGCAGAAACTTGTTATATATATTTACACCAACTTAAGGTACTGTGTGTAGTGATACATGGCTATTCCGTCTGTAACTAATCTTATTCTCTATTCTTTGCTAGGTTAAAGTCCTCGCTGCTTACATTGTCTCATAATAATCTCGGGTATTGACAGTGCCTTGGCATAACTCCAACGGCGACTTTTTACCCAGACACATTTACGTGAAAACACCTATTGGTGATGATTATGTTGGCACACAAATTAAACGTGACTAAACCATGACTACTCTTACTATATTGATATCTTTCTCAAAGTCGTATCATATTAGCTAGACATCAATATATTTTAAATTTTTATATTTTTTGCTAACAGATTTAGTTAAGTCGTTATTTGTAGCCAACAGAATTAGCGGACCATTAGCCACATGATAGATATATCTATACAAATAAATAAAATTAGAGTGTCTGTTTGTAATATCAAAATAACACCTTTTCACTAAATGAAATGAAAAAATGAAAATGAAAAATATTTATTCAGTACAGGGAACACATAAGGAAATATCAGCACATAATTATAGAATAAGTGAAATATATATACCTAAGGACAGTAAGCTGCATTTCCTACAGTGTGAGCTGTACCGAAAGGCATTTGGCTCAGCATGTGCTGGAGGGGAACGAAATCTCCTCCAACGCTGATTTTCAGCCAAAGCCTCCTTATACCTTGTCTTGCATACCTACACCATTTGCTACCCAAATCACTAAGCTATTACAACAATATAAGTACTTATACGTAATAATAAATATAATACATATTTAAAGAAAATAAAAAGGAATATAAGACAATTGTTAATCTGACAAATTGTTATAAAATAAAATAATTGTATGTATAAATGCATATGAAAGTACATACGAACCCTATAGCAAAAACGCGATTTAAAATTTTTTTGTCTGTCTGTCTGTCTGTCTGTCTGTCCGTCTGTCTGTCTGTCTGTGTGTTTGTTCCGGGTAATCTCCGAAACGGCTGGACCGATTTTGACGGGACTTTCACTGGCAGATAGCTGATGTTATAGGGAGTAACTTAGGCTACTTTAATTTTAGAAAAACAATTAGTGTTCCGCGTAAAAAAATTAAAAACACATGAAATCAAAGAATATCTCCGAAACGGCTGGATCGATTTTGACGGGACTTTCACTGGTAGATAGCTGATGTTATAAGCAGTAAACTAGACTAATTTTATTTTATATAAACAAAATATTAACAAAAGGGTCCTACCGCGGCTCAGAACGCGGGAGCGGGCGTTTTTGTCAAGTTAAATCCCACGCGGACGAAGTCGCGGGCTCAGCTAGTGTAATGTATGTTTGTTAGTAACATATATTTACAGAATTTTTAAAAAAAAATTGCTATGTACATAACACAAATTTACATTCGCCATAAGCAACAACATTATTATGAAACTTATAAAAAAATTACAATAAAAAATACAGGAAAGCACAGCATGTTGTCACAGAAACACAAAATGAAGATATACATATCGAAATGACGGGCATAAAACGGCATAGTTCATTCACCTAAAAACTGATTCTGAAAGATGTACATCCAGTGACTGACAAGCGTTGCTAGCACTTAATCAGGTAAGTCACTTTCAAAATGAGTTAAACGCTTCAGTTTGGGATCACCTTAGCGAAACATAGAGACAAATTATTAGAATAATCTTCTATGTACAAGCCTTATAGTTAAACATTCTAATAACAAATAATTATTCTAATAACATATACCTATCTATTATATATAGAAACAAGCGTGGAAAACTACAGCCGTAAATATATTTCAATAGACTTAAAAGGGCTTGTAGACAGGCCACAAATATGTACCTATCTTGCTTCTTATCTTTCTCAGACATTTATACACGACATAGTCGACAATTTAAAAGTTGCCACAAAACTAGCCCATTTAGGTTAACACTAGAGATGCCACGAATAGTGATTTGGCTGAATACCGAATATTCGACTACGTACTTGGCCGAAGCGCCTAATATTCGGCGGCCGAATGTTCGGCAAAGCGGTGGTAAAAAAAAAATCCTTTCAAGTGGTGGTTAGCAAACGAAATATGTATCCAATTCTGACAAAAATGCTATGATTTATCTATCGTCTCCTGGCAGTAGTGTATACAGTGAGAGACTGTTCTCAGAAGCCGGTATTTTATGAAGAACAGCGCAATCGTTTGCTATCTACAAATGCTGAAAAACTTGTTTTCATTCATCATAACTTACCTTTGATAGATTTTAAGTACTGAAGTATTATTTTATGTATGAAAATTAACCATTTGTGATTGAAATAATATTGAATAAAATGTGCTCTTTTTCCATAATTTGGTAATCGGTATTCGGCCGAATACTGCATGCTATTCGGCCGAATACCGAATAGTAGCCGAATATTCGTGGCATCTCTAGTTTACACATTTAACTATGTACTATTCTATTCCGATTATGAATTGACTATTAGGGGCACAAGTGGTAGATAAACTTATGATTTAGTAGCAGCAAAGAAAATATTAGTACGATAATAAGCGACCCCCCCCCCCCGGCCCCCAACACCTCATCTGCAGATTAAAAGTTCGACGACCGAGCTTAGTAAGGATTTTCTAATGAAAGAAATAAGAATTTGTCATCGTACAGAATTGCTACGGAAAATGAGATGTCTGAAATGTCATCTCGTTTGAATTGGATTTCGATTGCACACCGTGAACCAATTTACACCTGCTCCATACGGCTCTGACGTCCGATTTAGAGAGATGGAGTTATCGGAATATACAGTTCACTTTATTTATTCGCATAGCTCCGCCATGCGGCAGATCAGACCGCGCAAACGTGCACATATACATACAAGCGTGCATCTATACAAATAAATAAAATTGGAGTGTCTGTTTGTAATATCAAAACAACACCTTTTCACTAAATGCATATGAAAGTACATACGATACCTATAGCAAAAACGCGAATTAAAAAATTTTTGTCTGTCTGTCTGTCTGTCTGTCTGTCTGTCTGTCTGTCTGTCTGTGTGTTTGTTCCGGGTAATCTCCGAAACGGCTGGACCGATTTCGACGGGACTTTCACTGGCAGATAGCTGATCTTATAGCGGGTAACTTAGGCTACTTTGATTTTAGAAAAACAATTAGGGTTCCGTGTAAAAAAATAAAAACACTTGAAATCAAAGAGTATCTCCGAAACGGCTGGACCGATTTTGACGGGACTTTCACTGTTAGATAGCTGATGTTATAAGCAGTAACTGAGGCTACTTTTATTTTAGAAAAACAAAATTTAAAAAATGGGTCCTGTTGCGCGGGCTCAGAACGCGGGAGCGGGCTTTATTGTTAAGTTAAATTCCACGCGGGCGAAGTCGCGGGCTCAGCTAGTTGGTAATAAAACTGTTAAAATGTACAGCAGAGTGTCATAATATATGTGACCCCATAATCACCTTGTCATTAGTCGTAATGAATGAGGTCGTCTCACAATCATTAACGAATGCGTAAAGATATCTATAACACGAAGAAAATGCCGCTTATAGACACTCGTGGACAATATCGAATTTAGTTTGGTTTTTATATTAATTCATAAGTACCCGTTCCTTTTTGAGAGAACATGAGAGAAAAATATTTGACAAAAACTAAAATAGAGAGATTAGGGTTGCACTCTTTCTCTGTTACTCACGCGCTGACTGAAGGTGATGCAGTATCTTTACTGTTTTCGATTCTGCCAGGGGAGTATTTTAAAACATTTCAATCGAAATCCTGCCTTTACCTAAGTCGATATCGGATATGGATGGATTCACGAAATTTAAAGATCTATGTTGGCAAATTAAAATTATATTTGGAAATATATTTGAATGTTAGTAATCGAATGACGGAAGGATGACTAGTCACGAATTTTAGAATTTGAGCTGAATTTATTTCATTTGGATTTGGTGCTATCACTATCTTTACACTTAAGATCCCTAGTTATTTCTAGCTTTTAGTGTATTTAGGTTTTATGAAATATAGTATAGTGTTTCATTATTTTCTTCATGGATTTTTTTATTACATTTTATACACATTTAAATAAAATAATATTATATAGAATAATGTTTCATTCCCTGTCCTTCTGTGATGCCTTTCCCATACCTGTCTGACGAAGCCTTGACTACTTGTCGCGCTAAATTAACGTCCAAAGTTATCGCGAGAAAGGCGCAGTTTGTCCCAGCTATGACATGACGGAGCTCATGACACTGTTTTACTAAACTCTTTAAGTGCACCTTTAATATTCTGTGTTGAACATAGGGCTTTTTTAATTAGGACTAGTCCTGCCACACACTCCCACCACTGTTACTCCTGTAAACCAGGATGACCCTCAACAAGCCCGGGGGAAAAGTTAAATTGTCTTGGAACCCGCATGAATTTAATCGCCAGAATGACTTCGCATTGGCATTTACAAACTTTAGAATTTTTATGCTTTACGATTAAGTGTTTCTAAACCTATGTTTATTGCAACCATAAAAATTGCTTAGTAGAGATGCAGTTATGGGAGAGGTATGATACTCATAGTTAAATCAAGGAAACATCATAGACCATCTAATAGGAACTACAGGTTTTTAGTCCAAATGTATGTCCAGCTCCTTTGAATGTCTGTCCGCCTCTTCATTAGTAAGTCATGATGGTATAGGTATATACAATATAAGGCACATATAAATTCATTGAAAGCAATGTAAAATATATGTAAAAAATGCTTTAAGGTGAAGGCGCCCGTCTAGCCTGCGAAATTCTAAATTTTCGAGTATTTTTATAGTTTATCCAAAATCTGAAAACATTTAAGACAACTGTAACGCTCAGGTTACCAACTTGGCTACCTCCTTGCTGCGTCTCGTGTCACAGCAAGGAGATCTACAAGCGGCCCCTTCACCTTACACCTCAAATACTCACACAACACCAAGTAAGACGGGTTGCTACGAGCCCAAAAGAAAACAGTGAAAAAAAAGAAAAGAACAATAAACTCGGGCGCCTGGCTCGCAACTAAACAAGAAAAATGCACACGGATGATCAGCCAATAGGCTCTGGCTTTTAATCTCAAGAGCAGGGGAGTGCTTTGAGTGATGTGACCCCAGTTGACCCGCAGCAATAAAACACACTTTCATAGATATAGATTTTATATTAAAAAAATTAAGGTGAGGAATGGAGAAAAATAACCAAACTATAAGTACTAAAGTTAACAAGGGTTTGGTACTCACGCGAGTGTCCTTATTTTAAGGGGTCTTACACTATAACATGTTTCCTACTCCGGAGATTGGCATCTGGTGTGTCAGCTCGACGGAGGCTTGCCGGGGTTACAGTGTTCCCGAGGTTTAACGGTACATCCACGTGAGCGCGATATCCAAAAATAAGAAGACCCGATGCTACCGCATGGTCTCTTAAGTCAACAAGCTTTCCTGAGCACGCTTCAAAGTACGTGTATCACTCCTCATGACTTGATGTGGCTTATGCCATAATAATAAAAAAAAAAAAACTCCAGGTTCCCCCTTTTGTCGGGTTTAAGAGTCCATCTCATTCATTATCAAATAAACATAATGAAAATTTAAAAAAAGAAAAGAAAAAGGAAAAGAAGAAAAAGCTGCAACAAAACACGACATGTTTTAGATTCATGTTTGTCGAGAATCAAATGTTAAATTTACTAAATATTATGCTGAGAGCACTTACCGCTCAATGGCGCTTTAGTTTCAAAAATATTTAGCCATATTAGGCTAGGTTTGGTCACTATGGACTAGGATTACTTCTCACGACATTATCGGTGATAGAAGTGTGAATTCAGAAAGGAATGAGCTTATATCTTTTTTTCAAACGTGAGACAACGGATGTCCTACTATGCCAATCACCAGTTACTAAAGTAGTCGACTAAATTAACTAATTATAATTTTATTAACTAATTATTATAATGTAAAATAGATATAAGTATTTATTAAGTCTAAAGCGTTATATTCAAAATGTTTTAACTATATGGTGCAAATATAAATTTAAATAAAGAATCGAGTTTTATTTTTATTTCTTTAAACAAATTATCAAGCTGGCAACAAAGTTGACAGTGACATTTCGACTGACATTTAAGATGGCGATGTAAACAAAGTAGAATAATGAGGTTAGGTTTGAATTTAATTTAAGAATATTTATCGCAGTAGCGGGATCAAAAACAACACGCTACATTCCTCCCTTAGTAGGTGAAAAAAAAAATTTTTTTTAAACAAGAAAAGCAAAAAAAAATTTTTTTTTTTTTTTTTTTTTTTTTCTAAGTAAAAAAAATAACTAAGTATAATCAAATGTGGTAAACATTTAAGAAAAACAAAATACAAAAGAATTTCAGCATTACTTCCTAAAGTCAACTGGCACAAAGAGGTCAGCACCCTCGCTTCCACTTCGGCATACCCCAGAAAGCAAGCTTATAGAAATTAAAGTTACAAAACCAAATAAGCAATACTCTTCTCCAGGGTTGGATACTACTGGCTCAAAATAGCAAACACTAACGTTTCTATTTTCAAGCAACCATCCCTGAAGGTGATTGAAGAAGAAGAATTTCACCATCCAACTGGATTTGAAAAAAAAAAGAAAATTAAATAAGCTTTGACCATCCTAAAGGATTGGGCAAAAAAAATAAACAGACTGAAACCAATCACAAAGGACTGAAGAAAGTAAGTAAACAAAGTTACTATAAACTAGCGAAGTTAAAAGAGTGTGAGATACTACTGTTCAGAACGATGAGCACTAACGCCTCGAAATGAAAACTCAACAAACTCTAAAACTAGCAAAGTTTTCCAAGTAAATACTTAGGTAAGTATAAATACCAAAAGAAAGTTAACCATTGAAATTATGTGGTCGGTATACTACTGGTACAGATTCATAAACGAATTCGTTTGAAACTGACAAACCGAACCAGATAAAATGGAATATGAAATTTATGTTATCTGTGTCATTCCACACAGAAACAAAACAACCTAAATGGTAGACTAACAACTGAGTCCCACCAAAAAATATGTGTAAGGTCGTTACACCTACAACAAAACCACAAAGTAGTGGACTAACAACCGAGTCGCACCACGGAATATGTGTAAGGTCATTCCACCTACAACAAACTAGAAAAGGTTTAAGACTACAAATGAGTCAAAAAAAAATGAAAAAGGTTTCCTAGGTAGGAAAGTACAAGTGTGCAATACACTAGAAAGGTATATGTCAAATCCAAGTTCAAATCTAAGTTTGAATTCTAATTGGTTGATCAAACCAAGTGTCATGTCCAGGTATGTTTCTTACCTACTAGTGACAATACATACGAACAACAAAAAAAACTAGTGAAAGTATGTTCCTAAAACAATTACTAAAAATACTACTATAAGTAAGTGTCAAAAATTGTACAAAATATGCAAAATTGTCTTACTGAATATAAGTGAAAGAATGTACTTGACACAAATATTAACAAAGCTAATATAGGTAAATACTAAACAATGTACAAAATATACAAAATTGTTTTACTGAGTCATTCCACTCAGAAAACAGAATTGGATAAGATTAGGTCTTATAGTGAAAGAATGATTGCTTAGCCAAGCTACTACTGAATTTAGAAATTTCCAAATTGATTGAAGGAATTATATCACTGCAACACTAAAACCATAATAAATGTTATCTTCAGGAATCCTCACTCATCACCATTCATTTGCAGTTACCTATCTTTCATTCTCATACTTCACCTTTCAAAACTGCAGTACCTGAGAAAATCATTCATCATTCAGATAAAAAAGGTATCTTAACAAGAAAATTGAAATAATTTAAACTTTACCAAAGAGAAAAAAATATTAAACATTACATTTTAAGAATGTCTTTCACATGAAATCTACCAGAAGTTTTCTTTTCTAAGTCCTTCAAAACATAAACATTATTTGAAATTTTGTCAACAACTTTACATTTAACAAATTTAGGAGCTAGCTTGGCAGAAAAGAAGTGAGCAGCGTTCGAAAGAACGAAGTTTCTTCTCCACACAACATCTCCAACACTATAGGAAATAACTTTCCTAGAAGCATTGTAATAAGAAGAATTTCTCCTATAAGATTTAGCTAAGTTATCAACAACCTTCTCAAAAACATTACCTAAAGTAGATAACAAAGTACCATAATCATTGCGATTAGCAATGCTTAAATCTGACAAATCAATTGCAGAAGAAAATTTATGTAAGGAACCATCTAAAATTGTTTCCCTACCAAACATAAGAAAATTAGGTGTAAAACCTGTAACTAAGTTTATAGTGCCATTTATAGCAGCTTGAATATGAGGAATAAATCTAGACCAAGTTCTGTGATCTTTGTCAACATAACATGATATGCAAGTTTCTATAGTTTTATTAAACCTTTCCACAGGATTATTCTGTGGAGTATACAAAGTGTTGTAAAATATCTTTGGAATATTATAACTATTGGAATCGCTGCCAAACAATGTTGGTCAGTGAACCCATGAACTGATTTTAATTCCTGTAATCTAGTAAGAAATTCTATGGGACAGGTACGTCCATTAAAAGTTAAGTGAAGTTTGGTAAAGTCGAATGGTTTCCTATAATGATAATGGTTTGTCACTGGCCGCGCAAAACTGGTTGAATTATGCATTACTTCTGAACGAACAGTATTTGAAGTTATATTTGCACTTACATCTTGATTAATGTCACCGAGTAAATCAGTTGTAATTAAGTCTGAATTAATAGTTTGCATATTTGATTCAATATTTGGCAGCTTTGGAGAGACTACAACGGAATCCTGTTGGTTCACTACTTGACTGGTGCATGGATCATCAGATCTACCTTCCTTGACCACTGCAGTCTTCCCTTGTTGGTCCTCCATCATTACCAATAAAATGTTTTAAAGATTTAAATTTTTATGTAATTTGTTGAAAAACAATTTATACACGCCAAGTTATGTATTAGTTACCATTAAATATTAACACATCCAACGTTTATTTATAGACTTTTGTTTAAAATTAAAATTTAAGTTTTTATTTATTAAAGTTATTTAAGTTTTAAGTTTTGATGTTACAGAATGTAAACAATCAAAGTAGTTTTAATAGTTAATACAAATAACAATGAACCAATCTTAAGTTAGATTACTTATCAAAATTACACTTAATATAACAGTCTTAATACTGTTGTTATACAACATTAACCAAATTTAACACTTTGTACTAAAGTATTAACAAAACTATGTGAAGTTGTTTATTTTGTATTTTATGTTGACAAAACAAGCAAAAGTATATAGTGTATAAAACACTTCTAGAAAAACAATGAAAATTGTCAAAACAATAAGGTAAGGTTTACACAAATAAAGAATATAAATTCAAGTTTTATTTCTTCCTCTGAAAAAATAACACAAAATAAAGTTTTATTGCTTATTACACAGCTCAACTGACATCACACACCCAAAGTGCTGCCGAGAATAATAGTGTCCCAACAAGAAAACTCTGCTGACAATCTATAAGTTCAAATGACTTATAGAAGGTCAAACATCATGTTCCTGTTCGGCAACCGCCATTCTGTAACGCTCAGGTTACCAACTTGGCTACCTCCTTGCTGCGTCTCGTGTCACAGCAAGGAGATCTACAAGCGGCCCCTTCACCTTACACCTCAAATACTCACACAACACCAAGTAAGACGGGTTGCTACGAGCCCAAAAGAAAACAGTGAAAAAAAAGAAAAGAACAATAAACTCGGGCGCCTGGCTCGCAACTAAACAAGAAAAATGCACACGGATGATCAGCCAATAGGCTCTGGCTTTTAATCTCAAGAGCAGGGGAGTGCTTTGAGTGATGTGACCCCAGTTGACCCGCAGCAATAAAACACACTTTCATAGATATAGATTTTATATTAAAAAAATTAAGGTGAGGAATGGAGAAAAATAACCAAACTATAAGTACTAAAGTTAACAAGGGTTTGGTACTCACGCGAGTGTCCTTATTTTAAGGGGTCTTACACTATAACATGTTTCCTACTCCGGAGATTGGCATCTGGTGTGTCAGCTCGACGGAGGCTTGCCGGGGTTACAGTGTTCCCGAGGTTTAACGGTACATCCACGTGAGCGCGATATCCAAAAATAAGAAGACCCGATGCTACCGCATGGTCTCTTAAGTCAACAAGCTTTCCTGAGCACGCTTCAAAGTACGTGTATCACTCCTCATGACTTGATGTGGCTTATGCCATAATAATAAAAAAAAAAAAACTCCAGGTTCCCCCTTTTGTCGGGTTTAAGAGTCCATCTCATTCATTATCAAATAAACATAATGAAAATTTAAAAAAAGAAAAGAAAAAGGAAAAGAAGAAAAAGCTGCAACAAAACACGACATGTTTTAGATTCATGTTTGTCGAGAATCAAATGTTAAATTTACTAAATATTATGCTGAGAGCACTTACCGCTCAATGGCGCTTTAGTTTCAAAAATATTTAGCCATATTAGGCTAGGTTTGGTCACTATGGACTAGGATTACTTCTCACGACATTATTGGTGATAGAAGTGTGAATTCAGAAAGGAATGAGCTTATATCTTTTTTTCAAACGTGAGACAACGGATGTCCTACTATGCCAATCACCAGTTACTAAAGTAGTCGACTAAATTAACTAATTATAATTTTATTAACTAATTATTATAATGTAAAATAGATATAAGTATTTATTAAGTCTAAAGCGTTATATTCAAAATGTTTTAACTATATGGTGCAAATATAAATTTAAATAAAGAATCGAGTTTTATTTTTATTTCTTTAAACAAATTATCAAGCTGGCAACAAAGTTGACAGTGACATTTCGACTGACATTTAAGATGGCGATGTAAACAAAGTAGAATAATGAGGTTAGGTTTGAATTTAATTTAAGAATATTTATCGCAGTAGCGGGATCAAAAACAACACGCTACACAACATTTTGTGATTTGCGACAAACACAGTATGCAGTGCGTTTATTAATACATTTATTTAGATACTAGTTAATCACTAAATATACAAAAATTGCCAGATTATCGGGATAGCTGTCATTCTTGAAATGTTATAGAGTAAGTTGGATATATTAATAAATGCACTGCACACGGTCTTTGTCGCGAATTACAGAATGTGCCTTTTATTATTGTCAGATTTTGAAAAATTTCTAAAAGTCCTCAAAAAATTTGAACTTCGCGGGCTAGATGGGCTTTAGCCTTAAAGCACAATTGGAAAAGTACTTAAGCACATCCATTATGTGGAAATGATATTTTAAGACATTTGAACATTAGATTACAGAAAGAAATCTATTTTCTCCTGTACTCCACAACTAGACTGCTTTCAACTGGACAGATTTTGATGAGGCCTTGGTAGTATGAAATAAATAATGTAGCCCTTTTATAACACCCCACACCTGGGCATTGATCTTTCTTATAAATGAGTGGGGTTCAGCCCACAATCCTCCGCGTTAAGCAGTGACCGTTTGTCGAAAATAGGTTAGACTTTCTAAGAAATGCAGGTTTCCTCATGGTGTATTCCAGCACAGCAAGCAAGTAATAATCTTATTGAAAGTAAGATTCGCACATTGATTTCAAAAACCCAGCCATACAAGCCAGGGTTTGAACACAAAATCTTGTGGAAAAAAAATCGGCTATCATTGCTCTTTAGTGTCATTATCCAATTTTAATTAAGTTTGTAGAATGTCGCAAAGTATATTTCAATTTACATTTACCTGTCACTTTCTAATTTTCTAACTTCAGATTGTATAACTTCACATATGTGTCTACCCCATCGTTTGTATGTCTCAACTTATTTTGGATCTCGAACTAGTCCATAAAATATACTATTAATTATATTTCTAATTTATAAACATATTATACTATAAACATTAAATAATGTTATCTGTTGTGCTTTCAAACAAGAATTTATATAAACACTTAAATAAAGTATATTAACATTTCTCTCACCTTCATGCATTCTCTTGAAATTGATCCATGTTGTTGAAATGTGAATGTCACAACACCTTATTTTTTATTACCTTTTGAATGTTATCAGCACAATCATTTGTAAGAGCATTGAACTATAAATGGATATGATATTCAACAAGCCAGTTTTTTTAAGTTCACATTGACTGAATGCATGCAGCTTAAACCGGAGCACTTCCTTAATTCAAAATAAGGTCAATGTAATACAGTCTCTCATGAAACATAAATGAGTCTCCTCAGATTAATTTTCCCGATGCGACATTCGAAAACTGTTTATCGAAAAAATAACACGAGCCATACCTATCTAACGCGTTGTAGTAGTAATTCATGTCCAATACTAACACAAATAAATTAATAATATTAAACACATAAAAAGAATAAGTAATGAAAAAATTTTATGTCAGAAATCGAGAGAGTGTAACACAACAGGCGGAGCTAACGGCGGAGGTGCCCCTGAGCGCCAGCAACGCGAGGGCACACGGCTGACCACATCCGTCACATCACCGTCTACTCGACACACGTAATGGATGATTTGGCAACGATTATCGCGTATCGCAATGCAATATAGCAATAATAACAGCGAAACATGACGATTACAATAACCGAATTCTAAAATATACCAAACGCATACCAAACGCCTTTCCGTACTCACAATATGGCGACAACAGAAAACAAAGAATAGCTGTAAAAAAAAATCTCACCTGAGACAACTCCTGACTAGTCTGCTTGAAATTCTTCTTGCTTAAATTTACAACGAGATAATTGATTTGCGATAAGCTAAACGTTAAAGGGTCCAGGTTCATAGTTCCATTAATGCAAATACGAAAGCTTCAAACACGTTTGAAGCTTTCTCGATTTTTGACGGATTACTACAGTAAACTTGTGTTCTTTTACAGTTTTTTTGCGAAATAACAATAAGCCTAAGACCAACATCACCAATTCTATTGTTCACTTCATTAACATAATTTTAGCACGCTACACTGCAATTTGTAACTCCAAAATCAGCACACGACACGATGACGAAGGCACTTGCTCGCTCGCTGATCGCTCATCGCTCATCGCCAATGAGAAAAATATCGCTGATCGCTCCGCTCTATGTCATAGACATAATGATAGAACTCCATAGACATAAAAATAGTCGTAATCTATGGCCATATACAAAAAAATCCACTACTCCGAACACTCCATCATCCGTAATGATGGAACATTTCACAAGAACCGTGTGAAAAATCATAATATATACGTTTCATACGTATAATCTGCTACATAGGCAGGCACTGTTCAAAATCATTCCAAATAAATCAAGCATTCGGTATCGTTCCGGTTTTCAAAATAAATTATCCATCCCTAACTACATAGTAGTGATGTAACGAATATTCGCATTCGCATTCGCATTCGCGAATATTCGCATATTTTTTGACATTCGCATTCGCATTCGCAAGAATCTATGCGAATGTTTGGCGAATGTTTTTGAAAAACAAAAAGGAAATTATCTATAGACGAATATGGAATGTTAACAACTAGTAAGAATTATATATTATTTAAACAAACTTGCTCACAGGGTGGCCCTTATTGCAACGCTTTTAGGTTCATAGAGCAGCTTATTACGCACTAGTGCTATTGACTTTACATTTTTTAAATATTAGTAAAGAGTATCCTAAAAATAGTAAACAATAAATAAACGATGTTTATTAAAATATTATACATAAATACACTAACTATTTAAATACATTTCTTTCACATTGAATTTCATTATAATAAAACATATTATAAACATTCGATTTATTATATTTCAAATACATAATATATAATACTCTAGAGTTCCGTAGACATCCCGCCACGTTTCGATACTAAGGAAATAATGAATAAAAGTGCTGTTTTTTTATTGATATGAAACTTCGAATACGGCGGCTCACGTAACCCATTAATTGCTTCCAAATTAATTAACTATTAGTCATCAATTTAAATAAATAGTAAGAAATTCTGTTACTAAATTTATTAAACCAGCATCATAGACATATTCAGCAAAAGTGACATAAACTTATATTTTCTTTTTGGATCGATGAAAATTCTTATAAGGATTTATAATACAAATAATTAAGTTGTGATTAGACTGGGTGCACAATCAGTGGTGCGTTTTTGAATAGTAAATAACTATTTATTTCCTATAATAAACCATTTATAATGTGGTTCTAATTTGAAGGATGAATCTTGCTACTTAAGTAAAAAAGGCCACAATGTAGCTCAATATTTCGTAAACGGGAATTAATATTGAAAAACTGTCAAAGAAACCTTCAAATATTTTTAAAATACTTACTGAACAATACCTCAATCGAGGGAGTGTGTAAACTTTTTTTTTTCACTCAAGATAATATTCTAAATATTTTTAACTCGCAAGCAAGTTGTAAAATGTCGTATGAAATGCGTGAGCATTGTTAATTACACACCTTGTCGCCACCACAGCACAGCCCTCGTGTTAGTCTCTGGCTGCAAACCAGCCTCGATCGTAACTTAGCTCACTTGCACATAATGCACTTATTTTCTTATATTTGAATAAAAAAAATGAACTGTCTTGAGGTAGGCAACTAAATTATAAATAGGATCTTTCTCTATTGCTCTTGTTAGTCTAAATAAAATATTAACTCAATAAAATCGCTAAGTTATTTTTATTTATATTTAGTTTACTTAGCTGTAAGTCTTCCATGTACCAAATTAAATAAATAAATAAAAAAATTGAATATTAAATAAATTTGATTAATGTAATAATACTAACGAATTAACTTTATGTGACTAACTTCGTTCTTTCAACCTATGGGTTCGGCTATGTTCGGCCGACACGAAATGTCAAACCAGTCTAACATTATGCGCGCTCTTTATTAATCTCCGAGAAATAGGCGTGTTTAACATGTGTATTTGTGTGTCTGTCTGTGGCATCGTAGCGCCCAAACAAATGATCCGGTTTTAATTTTGTTTCTTTTTTAGAAAGGTGTTCTGTTAGAGAGTGTTTCACGAAAATCGATTCAACCGTTTGAAAACTATCAGCTGTTTAGTAAATTAAAAAGTATTTTATTTTTATATTAAAAAGTTTTTTAATTTTCAATTTAGGGTTTCTTATTTGAACGTCAACATTCGCATTCGCATTCGCGAATGTTGAAGTCAAATATTCGCATTCGCATTCGCATTCGCGAATGTCAAAAATCCAACATTCGTTACATCACTACTACATAGGATTTAGTATTATAGTAAACATTCATTGTGAATAAAATCATTGAATGTGAAAAATCAAACGTAAAATAACAGTGAGTAAATGAATAATTTGGCGTAATGAAAATTGATTGAAAGTTGCAATCATTTCCATGATGTTTCCATGCCTATACCTCCTACTCGTGTTCGACTCCATCAATTTTCATACTTACTACCGGCATAGGCAGTAACTGTTAAAAATCATAATCGACCATATAAATAGGTATTAAAAATCTTTGATGTTTATGACAAAAATTAATAAATTTGACTAGGTATTATTCTAAAACTATTGGTTCAAATTGAATGAATTTTCAAATATGTATACTGCGTCAACGTCTGCTCTGTTCCTGAAAATTCAGGTTCCTATTTTTATCAACAACGAAGTTATAGAGGGTTGAAAATGGCATGAACTGATTCGAGAATAGGATAGTACTGCCGCGCCGTACCGCGCTCGACGTGATTTGACTATTCATTTCTCTCTGTCGACGTGCCGTGCTTGACTTGGCGGGGGCACAGGCCCGTGCCCCCAGATATTATTATGATTTTCCTCTTGTTGACATTATCTTTCTTCTAAGTATCACAAAGCCAACACAGAACTAAGTATCACTAGTTTTATATTTTATAATCTTCCTGACTTTTTCAGCATGAATCCAAAGAGAAGTCCATAGACAAAAACATATCATAGATCAAATTGTTGGCGACTGTCAATATTTGTCAATTCCAAAATAAAAAATCCAGAATCGTCACTTGCGAGATTCTAGGTTAGTTACCAGTATTTTCAGATAATTAAAATAAGTTTCCCAAGACGGGAAAGAAGTAAACTATAACATTTAATTTATTTATTATCTTACATCGGTGCGTTAGCATATAACGCCCTCATTTCGCTCTATATTTTCACGCACTGTTTTACTTACCTGTATTTATTGATTTTTCCTTTATTTGTGCAATTCTGCTAGTCTTAAATACATTCCTATCACGTTCAATAATATTTGCGAGGATATAAAGTTAAATTGTGATATTTGTTTAGACAAACATGTTAATTTGTTGTTATGTAACTTCATTGGTACGATTTGATCCCCTCTAATGCCCATGTTTTGACACACCTGAATTTCCCAAGGGTAAGGCAAAGATGCTCAGCACTGCGCCCACAATTCTACAACGTACTGACTCTATTATTTATTATAAATATTAAGTAGCTCTTTAGACTTATATCTAAAGAGCACTGAAGTATTTGTAATTAAATAAATCCTGTCTGTAAAAGTTTATATTCATTGTTATTAACTAGGTATTATTTACTGTATGCAGGTTTATGGCGTTGATTAACTTCCTACGCCGTAACTTGGTGAGCATATCGTTCCCCGTGCTAACCGTTACTGCAATTTGGCTCGACTGGAGCCACACTAGGAAGTGGAAAGAGGAACAGAAAGCTCAGTAATGGCTATCTTCGGCATCACTACCCGTTATGTCTGGTTAGCGGTTCCCATGACCGGCTTCTTCATCGGCAAGTACTTGGACGACCAAGAAACGCTCAGGATGACAAGCTTCAGGGACAAGTCCTTACTGTATGGAGGCACTGTGAAGAAGGGAGACCCACCTTCCTGGCCTTGAACCTGTGGTGTAGTTATTATGTTCTGGTTTAAATAAAGTTATAGTGTATATATTATTTTATTTTTTATTATCCAAAATACATGACAATATATCAAGCAATATTGATTACTGACTATAAACAGTCATCCTTGAGGCCCTATTTAATGGGACAATGTCTTAGGTCCATGAGATAATAGAAACGATAATGGGACCAAGAGGAATGTAACTCTAATGTGGCAAAATATTATTTAACAATCCCTTAGTACTTAATTGGTCAGCAGAACTCTCGAATAATTTTAAATGAAAAATAATGAGGTAGGTTCTATTAGAATCTATTTCATAAAATAGATATTGACCATCAGAGTTTGTGAATGTGTGGTGACCAACATCAGGAATAAACTGGGCTGAACTGAACCCATTTGATCATTTGCTCACCAAGTTACGGCGTAAGAAGTTAATCAACACCATAAACCTGCGTACAGTAAATAATACCTAGTTAATAACAATGAATATAATCTTTACAATATCTATTTTATGAAATATTCACTGTGCTTGTGCAAAATATAATTATTTTCACTAGTAGGTAGACAATAACACTAACCATGGATTGTGAGTCACTCAAGATAGGTTTGTCTTTTACCCATAGGGCTTGTGGTTGTCCACGAAGGTCGACACAGTTGGTGACCTGGGGAAAGGCTGGGTCTGGTATTATGATAATGTTGCTGTTTTCTTCTGCACCTGGAACCTACCTCATTATTTTTCATTTAAAATTATTCGAGAGTTCTGCTGACCGATTACTAAGGGATTGTTACATTCCTCTTGGTCCCATTATCGTTTCTATTATCTCATGGACCTAAGACATTGTCCCATTAAATAGGGCCTCAAGGATGACTGCTTATCCCACATCAGGTTCTGACTTGATGACTTATGAGACACCCTCACCCAAACGGTATCTCATGACAAGCAGATTAAAACTGTAACCACTACATATTGATTTCTTATATTTACGCGAATACTACACATTGAAATAAAACTAAGCACGACGTTTCGGTTGCTTTACAGCAACCGCAACGTCGAGAACACAAAAAGTAAAAATAAACGCGATATAATCCGTAAAAATAGTTTTATTTCAATGTAACCACTACATTTTAAGTAGCTTATTCTCTCTTATGATTTTAACTATGCAGAGTCATTTTGCTGTGCTATGCACTAAACTTGATAGAATTAGTATTATTTTATTTTATCTCAATAATCTGAGAAATACTGGAATATGACGAGTAAACTATACCTCTCTACTAACAAAGAAAATAGGTTCTATAACAAAGGCAGTTAGGTATTCTGAGTGGGTGATCCACCTATAATCCTAGCTGTAGTACTATCAGATAGTGATAAGGGTATCCTTACCTGTATGGGTACAGTAGTAGGTAATTACTTAGTAGGTACTTACTATAACAATATGTCAACTTTTTCGTATTAAAGTAATAATTCCTACCTACTAGCTTTTGGCCGGGACTTCGTCCGCGTTGATAATACCGCCATAATTATTGTATTATAAGTTGGCCATTTTTAGGGTTCCGTATCTCAAAAGGAAAATACGGAACCCTTATAGGATCACTTTGGTCTCCGTCTGTCTGTTTGTCTGACAAGACCCTTTTTCTCAGAAACCGATAGTGATCAAGTTGAAATTAATATCAAATGCTATGATACCTTGGAGGTGTAAACAAATTTGTCTTCTAAGTCAACGCAATCAAAAGATACGGCCGTTTATCCTACAATATAATATTACTAGCTGTGCCCGCGACTTCGTCCGCGTGGAATTTAATTGACACAGTTTCATACAAACTTTCATCCCCTATTTTATCCCCTTAGGGGTAGAATTAATCAAAATCCTTTCTTAGCGGATGCCTACGTCATAACATCTACCTGCATGCCAAATTTCAGCCCGATCCGTCCAGTGGTTTGGGCTGTGCGTTAATAGATCACTAGGTCAGTCAGTCAGTCAGTCTGTCAGTCACCTTTGAGTTATCCTACTATCCTACTATCCTACTTCCTACTAATATTATAAATGTGAAAGTTTGTGAGTGTGGATGTATGTATGTATGCATGTATGTATGTTTGTTACTCCTTCACGCAAAAACTACTGAACGGATTTGGATGAAATTTGGAACACAGATAGTTTATATCCAGGATTAACATATAGGATACTTTTTATCCCGATAATCCCGAAATTTTTGTTACGTTAAATACTACGCGGACGAAGTCGGGTGGCACAGCTAGTATATTATAAATGTGAAAGTTTGTGAGTGTGGATGTATGTTTGTTACTCATTCACGCAAAAACTACTGAACGGATTTGGATGAAATTTGGAACACAGATAGTTTATAACCGGGATTAACATATAGGATACTTTTTATCCCGATAATCCCGAAATTTTTGTTTCGTTAAATACTACGCGGACGAAGTCGGGGGGCACAGCTAGTGTCACATATTTTGATTATTTTCGCAAATTCACTTATCAAAACAAAGGAATCAACGCACAGTCCAAACACTGGTGTTAGAATCATGAAATTTTGACAGTAGGTACCTTTTATACCGTGAATATTCACTAAGGAAGGATTTGAGAAAATTACACCACTAAGTACCTAGGTATGTAAAATAGGAGGTGAAAAGTCAGTCATTATAAATAAAAAATATAATTTTCAGCGTTATATAAAACTCCAATGCTAAGTGTGTGCAATAAGGGAAAACAGTTCGTATTAGGATCCCGAATATGTAAAAGTTGCAAACGTGGCTTAAGGTAGATCTTGCTGTAAATACTTGAAACACTATGCCGAAAAACTGGAAAAATCAAGATACTGGCACATGATACGAAATTCCAGTAAAAACTTAAAATTATAACAGGAGAAATGGGTTCACTAAATCACGAGCTACAACCGACCATGTTAAAGCTAAGCTGATTCCCCGTTGTTTCTAAATAAACTCAATACCTACTGAAAGTCATAAATCAACCGCACATACAACTTGGTTTTTTGTGTTTCACTACTTTGGTTATAGATTGTAGGATAAAATGTTCGCTATTGAAATGGGTAAGTACGGAAGCCTTCCTTATGCATGGCCTGACGTGCACTTGCACTTTTTATTGGCCTTAGTATAGTGTGTGTGGCTACTACTGCGGAGAGGCCAAGCTGTATCTCTAGTTCATCCCACCGGAATAGGATTATAATATGTGGCTTAGATTTTAAGTTTAACCCAACTAAGCTACCGAACTGTGAGAACCAAATCAAAATAATAATTTTTTTTCGTAGCAATATTTTGGGCATGATTTCGTCCCAGTAGGTCCCCTATCCTGACTGATTTTTTCTTGAGTTTTATGATGTAAGTATTAAATCATCATCATCATCATCATCAGCCTATGCTTGTCCACTGCTGGACATAGGCCTCCTCTAATGAGCGCCATAGCGCCCTGTCTTCAATGTTATAAGGAGTAAACTGCGAATTGAACGAAAATATTTTGTTAAATTATAGTTTTGTTAAGTTCAATTCCACGCAGATGAACACGCGGGCACAGCTAGTCTACTATATTTAGACTCGTTTTCGAGGTCACAATAGTATTCACTATCGGTATCCAGTACCAGTAGATAAGTATGTATGTGGGATTAATCCTACCCACTTTTCCCACACTTATAACATTTCCGAAGAGGATTATTATTATATTATTGTATAAGCTATAATGTAAATAAAAATATGGGGTACATCCAAAAGTTTATTACTTTTTCATACACATTACAAAGTTCTCTTCGCCATTGAATACCATAGTATTATGAAAGGTGCCCAAAAACCAGTACCAAAGAAGATTGTAAACATTACAGTGGCGGCGTACCTGCAAATAGGAAATAATATCTCGTAAGTATATCTCGTACCTATATAATGTATAATAATGAGAGTAAGATTTGTTTTCAATTGCGTACCAGGTGTACAATTTGCAATTCTCCGCTAACCATATAGGACAGCGGAGCCCATGGAACCACTTTGTGGGTAATCGGGAATCGCCACTGCAGCCCCCTTCTGTAATGCCTAAAGGTGCTTGCGGTCATTCGGCTGCCCACATCGCAATACATTTAGCCGTAAATTAGGCGCTGAAGTACCTATATCAAACTAAACATAGAAACCAGGTACCAGGAAGCTAGAGTCGAGAGAAATAGGATGCCCGTAGAAGAGCTAAATATCGACTTTACAAAGATTATGGCACGTACCGATTAGGTATAGAAAAGGGCATGTTATCGAAAGGCTGTAGTGGTCCTTCGTCGTGGTGACCGAACCTCTGCAGCTTGTTAGGCGTTTTTATATTAAAGAGTACTGTCTTTGCACGACTACAGCCAGATATTATAGATCGTAAGCCTATCATTCTGAAACACCAAAGCAAAGCGAAAAAATATGGCTCAAAGAGAAAACAATACAACACAAGCCAAACCGCAAATCTATTTAAAATTAAATACTCAAACAAATACAATAATGACAGCTTATATTTTTCGCATTTCAATAAAAAACAAAGAGAATACAATACTTGATAAAAAATATCAATAGACATTATTTTGCAGCCAGTTCTGTATATTTTAAATTGGTATGATGCTAAATTATTCCTCTCTAATTAAAAAGTTTGAAGACGTTCTCCCGGTCAGTCATTTGAATGTCAGATGTCAACTACTTGACGACAATGTCAAAAAAAATTAGAGGTTAACAGTCAGTCAAATTTATTTATCGCACTGAAAGAAAATGGAAAAATGATTGTGTAAATATTGAATATTAATTCAAAAGTGGCATGTAATCGTACCATAATTTTGATGTAATTAATGTAATATAAAACAACTTCAAAATGTTATCAATAAAACGGTTGCCGACGTTATCAGCTTCCAAAATTCAGTCAAGAATACATTTGGCATTCAAGAGTGATATTGTAGAGAAGCAAATAAATAAACATTGCCATAATCGTTTGCTGAATCTGTGCAGATCGTTTTCAGTACTTCATAGTTTGACCAGTAAATCTAAAAATCCAGTGAGTAATTATATCAATAACTTTATTTTTATCCATAGAGTAACAGTCCCCTGCATGTGAGTGGAGTAAAATCCATAATTAGCGACTATCTAAAATCCAAAAGGGACACGTACACCCTATTTCAAGTCTGTAGCCCTCATAGTCATTGAGTTGAGTGGGTCGCTAGTCTCACTTTTTCTATGCTTTGTGAGATTATATTTATTATACTTATATGACTATTCAGGGTAACCTAACCACCAGGTTAGGTTTACTACCAAATAAACCTGTTAATTCATCATATTTCTTGCACAGTAGATATGCAAGCTAACATGTAACACACCCCTTTTTTATACAAGACTATACTGTTCTACGTATTACAAATATTGTGATCGGCAAAAGATTTATAAATTTAGTAATTTCCTTAAACTACTCGGTATATACGGTAATTAGATGAATTATACCACTTTATTTTGGTGACAACAATATATTCCTATTGAATTAACTTTATAAGGTAACAACTTCAGTCAAGTCATTTTATAAAATATACAAATATGGAAAAATCTTAACCACTTAGTTTAATAAGTAAAAAATAAATATAAGTCAAACCCAATCAAACACATCTATAAATTATTGTTTTGCAAATTCATTACAACCAAGAGGAGGAAGGCACTACATTTAGTTCCATCTAGTTTAGTTCATATATCAGCACCAAATGTAGTTATTTCACCACCATTATTTCAATTTATCTTGCAGCAACTTCGTCATTTTAACTCAGAGTACAAAGCAGCTTGTGAACTATTAAAGAGGTCCAATTTGCCTACAATAAACTCGATCTGCAATGGGTCACCTCTCCGTGGATTTCACACATCTTCATCAAACAACAATCAGGATGATGGAAAAGACAAAGTAAGATAAATATATTAAATATCAAATCACAAACATAGCCTCTGAAACATTGGGTATAAACAGTTGAATAAATAAGAGAAAATATAAATAGAAATAATAAGAGCCAACATGGCATGGCATGGAAGAATATCTAATAAAAAAAATGTGTGTCGTATTCTCTACTATGATTTAAGAAAGAAAGAAGCAACTTGCTATAACCTAGTCTGTGATAATCTGGTTATAACACAGATAGAAAACTTGAACCTGTAGAAATTGTTGACATACATTAATGTTGTTATTGTCTACAAGTTGAATATATGATGTACACCAGGGGAGGTACTCACAATCAACAGAAAGTTTGCTTGTTGGAAAAAACAGCTTCCATCCTTATTCTAATTCATATGTAAAAGAAGGATAGTAACTGTTGTTTCCAACATGCGTAACTATCCGTTATTTGAGAATACCATCCTTGGCTTTTCGAATTTCCCAACACATTAGTTCATCATTATCATGTGTACTCGTAAGTATTGGAAACATGTTTGATAATGTTTATGAATAATAATAATAATTTTAGCCCTTTTTGACGTCCCACTCCTGGGCACGGGCCTCCCCTCAACACGAGGGGGATTCAGGCCATAATCCACCACGCTGGCCTAGTGCGGGTTGGCGGATTTCACATATCTTTCGAAAATTAGTTAACTCTTCTAAGACATGCAGGTTTCATCACGATGTTTTCCTTCACCGTAAGCAAGTGATAATCATACAGAAATTATGATTCGCACATATATTTCGAAAAATCCAGAGGTTCGAGCCGGGGTTTGAACCCTAGACCTGGTAGCCCGCAAGACGCGTGCTTAACCAATGTTTATGAATATTGTAGGATAAAGGTGATAAGAAGAAAAAGAATGAGGAAATGTCATCGCTGCTGATGAAGGCTGCATTTTGGATGTTCACCACTTGTGTGCTCATCATCATGAGCTCACTCCTGGTGCCCGGGGATAATACCCAAAATGAGGTAAACACTTAACAGTAATAATTTATAATTCCTTTATTATGCCCTACTAGTTGTGACCGTCACCACAGATTTCAAACGTACAGATATTTTTTTTTTTAAAGACACCCTTCAATGAACTGTCAATTAGCTTATAAAGTGTGATGTGCCTAAAGTTACATCTTATCTTTTCTGACATGCGGTAAGGCATTGAGCGTGTCTACCATGGCGAAGCTGCTGATGTTTTTATGATTTCGAACCTAAAGTTCGAAGTGCGCCAGGCCTGTCGCAACACTCTTTCCGACGAGATACAAAAGAAAACAAATTTTTAGTCTTAGAGTATGTGGTGGCCAAATACTTTGCTATGTTGCTGCTGAAGTGATGACGCTTTAAATGATTATATAACTGTCACTGAACCTGCCAAAACAATTTGTGGCATGTTTGTGGTGTTGCTGATAAATGGAGTTATTCAGAAAGAATAATAAAACGGTGTGAACTGTTCAAGAGCTTATAATGACATAACAAAAGACAAAATAAATGACATATTTTCTAATTCATAAAACCATAACTAACGCGCACGGCAGAACCTTCTTCAACTTGCGTTCCATACGTTTACAATGTTGAACATACAATATCATACAATATTGCTTGCAGCTGATGAGGTATGTATCCTGGAACGAGTTTGTGTATTCGATGCTGTCGAAAGGAGAGGTGGAGGAGTTGATAGTCCGCCCCGACCTGGAGGTGGTCACCATCATATTGTTCGAAGGCGCCGTCATCAAGGACAAGCGGGTAAGATGTCCAGGCATGTGGACTTTTAAGACAGTTTCTTGTCTATATTATTTTATTATGAAACAATCGCCAGTTTCATTATCACGCACTTACGGGACGGTTGGAGTAATAGTTTGTGTTGTTCCAATACTATTGCTTAATTTTATTTTTTGTATCCATTACTAACAGACCGGTCATCGTGTCTACCACATGAATGTCGGCGATATACATCGTTTCGAGGAGAAACTCAGGGAGATTGAGAAGAATCTGGGTGTCAAAGAAGGTATTGAGTTTAATACACACTCTTGTTAAATGTTCCACTCATTTGTGATCCTAACATTTTTTTCAATGGAATGTGGCCCTTCATACTACTACCACTATTACTCCTGTTGCCCAGGATCGACAATGGCGAAAGCTAAAATCTTGCCGGATCTTCTCAGTTTGATCAATGCTTTGACTTTGACTATGCTAACTTATCTTAGAATTATTGGGTTGTTTATTTTTTTCACGGCCCAACAGTTCAACCAATGTGATTATAATGTCACCAGCATCATAATATGACAATTACATCCAAAAAAATTAACAGTAAAATACAACTAAAATAAGGTCCTTAAAATATTAAACATAGGCTGAACCACCAACCTTATAAAAACATTGATCATCTCGATCAATGGGCGTAGCGGCCTAGGGCCTAACTCCCTTGACGACTGTCGCTCGACTCGACTCACGTTCGGCTCGCAATACGTCAAAACTGACGTACCTAGAAAATGAACACGTCAGTTTTACTATAGCGGTTTTCCAAGGTAGAACGTCACATGTTTGTATTGTATTGTTATTATTTATGTTTGTTATTGCTATTTTTGACTTGACACTGGCAAATTATCTATTAACTTGGGTGGACCATATTATTAAAGAAAGAAGAAGAAGGGAAACTGTCAAAAGTGACGTATTCATCATTGGTTGCCTGACTGAAATGCAAACAAGTTCTTTACCAGACACTACTATATTTCAGGTGTGCGTGTGATTTACGATAGGAACGGCAGTGTTGCCGGGAAAGTGATCACAACACTGTTGATTGGAGCTGTCATACTGTCCTTCCTATACTCCACAAAGTCGATGAGGATGAACATGAATCTGGGCGGCTTCGTAAGTACATACAACCGTAAACACTCGTGCACACTAATAAATAAATAATAAATAAATATCGCCAGACTGGCACCTCAACTGGTCCCAAACTAAGCAACGCTTGTACTATGGGCACCGTACAATGGACTGTGGGCGATCCCAGTGACACCCAGAAAGTTACGAAAAAGCCATTTCCGAAATTTGCCCCGGCGGTAATCGAACCCTGAACCACCATGTGCAGTGAGCCGAGCGGCCTACGCTTGAATCAAGTGGTTATCGACGCCATACTGTTTGTTGACGTCTCCATTTTTGAGCTGTAAAAATAGCGAGTATTGCGTCAGTGTAAACTAGGGCTAAGATGGCCTAGGTATAGAAAAATCCGTAAAGTTAGCTAGCATGATCTCCCTCTCATAGCGGGTAGGCTTGTGCTCAGTTCATAATCCCATTCAAAGAGCTGATAATAATTCATTTACTTCCGTTTTAGAGTCAACTCAGCAGGGCCAAGTTCACACTGGTAGACTCCATGACCGGTCAGGGCAAAGGCGTGAAGTTTGAAGATGTGGCCGGGCTCAGGGAGGCCAAGATTGAAGTCATGGAGTTCGTTGACTACCTGAAAAGGCCCGAGCATTATAAGAAATTGGGTGCTAAGGTAAATGGTACATGCAAATAAGCGTGGCTTTCTTTCTAACAGCTGCCCTTTGATTAAATGCTTCTAACCAGTTGTACCAACCAACAGAAAATATTTATACCATAAGTGTTTTTGGTGATAGACTTAGGTTCATTGTCCTTAGCATTTACAAAGGCGAAATGCAAATATCATGCATTATTAAAATCAGACCTGACAGTTATTTAAATTACTCATGCTTTATTCTCTCTAGCTCTGTTGTCATTATTATCTTATGTGTGGAAATTAATAAAACAATGTTCTTGTAATACGCAGGTACCAAAAGGTGCACTATTGTTGGGTCCGCCTGGCTGTGGCAAGACTCTGTTGGCCAAGGCGGTGGCCTCGGAGGCCAACGTGCCGTTCCTATCCATGAACGGTTCCGAGTTCATCGAGATGATCGGAGGCTTGGGTGCCGCTAGAGTCAGGTAATAATATACTAGTTGCTGCCCGCGACTTCGTCCGCGTAGACTTAAGTAAAGTATTAATCCAGGCGTAGAAGTATTAATACAGTATGTGTTAATCCAGGTTATAAACTAACTGGGGAACCCCCCACAGTGCTTGCGTCCTCGTCGCGTTCCCTGGGCAACGACCCGGTTCTGACCACCGTAACGGAGTGGCAGACCGGTGTTCGGCTAAAGTGCACTGTGACGTCGTAGTCTTTGCGGTAAACTACGACATTTGCGGATATGCGTGTTAAAGTGTTTGCGTTGATTCATTTCCGCCACTTTTAGCTCGTTTGAAGTTCTGTTGGTCTTGTGTTCTTCCCAGTTCGCTGGGCCGACGACCGTGTTTGAAGAGCCTTTTTTTTTTAGGGCCACTGACGTTTGTTTGTTTGGATTTTTCTTGGGCTGGGTTTCAGCGATGGGCTCTGACTCAGAAATTCCAAGAGTTCGAGGGAAGGGGAAGAGGAAGGGTGGTGTAGTGGAGTCGGATACGTCTGGCTCCGATAATGAGGTAGGTGTGGCAGCGGCAAAAGTTCCTACTACACGAAGGGGGAAGTCTTCCGGTGTCAAGCGAGGATCGGGGATTACCCGTGCTAGGGCAGAGGTCAGAGCTCTAGAGGAAGAGGACAGAGAAGTGGCATTTGATCGGGCGTTGAGGGCAAAGGCGTTCCGTAAGGAGGTGGCCGAGCCTGTTCTGGATCTCACGGAGGAGGAAATTCGTGGTAATTTGGATGCAGAGGAGCTTCCATCGGAGGAGCTACGGGCACTGGCTGGCCATAGCATGGCGACCATTTTGGAGGTTGCCAAAAAGTCGGGACACCTTCAAGGGCCGTTTGTGAAGCGGCTGAAGGATGCAGCAACTAAAATGCAGGAGATTGTTGACATTCTTGTGTCAAGGCCGGAGGCGGAGGAGACTCGTCGTCTCCGAAGGGACAACTGTCTCCTTCGCAAGGAAATTGATTCCCTTAAGGGGGAACTGGGGGCGCATCGGCGTGAGTTTGAGGAGATGAGAACTTCGATGGCGGCCGCTCGGACGTCGCAGCCCCCTCCCCTGCCTGTGTTAAATGAGGATGCGCTAGAAGAGTTAGGACGCTCCATCGTAATATCAGTTGGGGAGATGGTGAGCGCCCGTTTTGCAGGGATCGAGGAGCGTCTTTTGCCTGCGGTGTTGCACCGCCCACCGCTGGCGGCGGATAGAAGGCGTCAGACGACGGACAGTGTGTCAGAATTGGAGGGGCCGGTAAGAGCCCGGCCCGGGCCCTCTGTGGCCCGGACGAGATTAGCGGGGAGGCCCGTAACCACTGAGGTCAAGGGTTCGTCTGCTCCAAAGCAGCCAAGGCAGACAGAGGAGGGCGCTACTGCACCTACCATTGCCTCCACAAGCCAGGATGGCTTCACGCTCGTCCAAAATAGGCCCAAGAGAGGGAAAAAGAAGTCAACTCCGACGGCTTCGCAGACCCCGGTGGCGCAGAATGTTCCGGCTACTCGTCCGGCGGCTCCAGCTAAGGTTAAGCTTACCCCACCCCGCACTGCTGCCGTAGTGGTTACTCTGCGAGAGGATGCGGGAGTGTCGTATAGCCAGATTCTGGCCAGGGCGGAGGAGAGAGTAAACTTGGTAGAGTTGGGTATAGAGTCCATAAAGTTTCGCCGCGCTGCCACTGGTGCTAGAATATTGGAGCTGCCGAAAGGCCAGACACCAGAAAAAGCCGATCAGTTGGCGGAAAAGCTTCGCACGGCTCTGGAAGGGATGGCAGATGTCGCCAGACCCACAAAGACTGCTGAAATAAGGATTTCCGGTCTGGACGACTCTGTTAATAAGGAGAAGGTGGTTGTTGCTGTGGCGCGAGCAGGTAGTTGTGCTGCGGACTTGGTTACCGCCAGAGAGGTGCGTGTCGGCCCGGGGGGTATGGGAACTGTGGTCGTGCAGTGCCCGGTGGCGGCGGCTAAGGTACTGGCGGACGCCGGGAAATTGCTGGTCGGCTGGAGTTCGGCAAAGGTCGAGGCACTGCAGCAGCGCCCTATGCGCTGCTTTAAATGTATGAGGATAGGTCACACTAGAGCGATGTGCCCGTCAGGGGTGGATCGTGGGGCGCTCTGTTTCCGCTGCGGTCAGGCGGGTCATAAGGCAGCGGGATGCACTGCGGAGACTCGGTGTGCGGTGTGTGCTGATGCAGGTAAGTCCTCTGGGCATCAGATGGGGGGTGCGCAATGCAATCCCCCTTACACCAAAGGAAAGGCGGCCACACGGGCCTCGACTGTCGGGGAAGCTAGACGCCAACAGGCGCTTGAGGAAACTAACATGTCAGAATGAATTTAACACGTCATGCTAGTTTCCTCCAGGCGAATTTGAACCACTCCGCCGGGGCTCAAGACCTTTTCTTGCAGTCCTTGGCGGAGTGGGAGGTTAATGTAGCGGTAGCTTGCGAGCCATATTACGTTCCCCAGCACTCGGGTTGGGCAGGTGACCTGAACGGCTTGGTGGCGGTTACCACATGGGCTGGCTCTGGCACACCTCTCTTAATGCTGGAGAGAGGGGCGGGGTATGTGGTGGCGGGGTGGGGGGTATACGCGGTAGTGGGAGTGTATTTCTCCCCCAATCGTAGCCTGGCAGAGTTCGAGACGTTTCTTGACTCCGTCAGGGCTGCTATTAATAGGTGGTCGCAGAAGCCCGTACTGGTTCTCGGCGACCTGAATGCGAAGGCCAGGGAGTGGGGCAATCCCAACACGGACCCCCGCGGGAGGGCCGTTCAGGCCTGGGCGCTAATGTGTGGCTTGTCCCTCCTTAATAGGGGGAATACCCATACCTGCGTTCGTGATGCGGGGGGTTCCGTAGTGGACCTTTCGTTCGCCACTCCAGCTGTAGCGCAAAGAATTGCCGACTGGAGGGTTGAGGTAGAGGTGGAGACTCTATCGGACCATCGCTACATCCGATTTGGAGTCTCTACCCCTACAGTGCGGACGGACCCTTCTCGGGCGTCCAACCGTTTCCCGCGCTGGGCGTTATGTCGGTTGGATCCGGATTTGGCCGAAGAGGCGGCTATTGTTCAGCGATGGTCCTCCTCCGGATCTGGGCAGGGTGTCGGTGCGGATGAGTTGGCCAATCGTATGCGCAGAATGCTGACAGAGGTTTGCGATGCGGCCATGCCGAGGGCCCGACCGCGACGGAGGCGTCCCAGGGTCTATTGGTGGACGGCCGAGATCGAGAATTTAAGGGCGGTGTGCTGGGCTGCACGCAGGGAGTACGTGCGATGTCGCAGGCATAACGGTCGCGACCCGATGCTGGAGAGCCGACTGAAGGATGCTCTCCGTCAAGCTAGAGAGACGCTCTGCTTAGCCATATGTCGGGCTAAAGAGCAAGCGGACGGGGAGGTTCTGGCGGACTTGGACCGAGACCCCTGGGGTCGACCTTTTCGTGCAGCGAGGAAGAAACTCCGTGGCCAGGGTGTCCCTGTGACGGAGACGTTGTCTCAGGATCTCCTCGATCATATCATGGGGGGGTTGTTCCCGGGTTCCCTGGAAAATTTTACTCCTCCAAGGATGGTGCCTCCCAGCCCGGAGGTCGCAGAGGTTGATCCGGAGGACGCTCCCTCCATTCAAGAGGAGGAGATGGATGTCGCTCTGGATCGTCTCCGGAAACGTAAAAGGGCTCCGGGACCTGATGGGGTGCCAGGCGCGATTGTGGTGGTTGCCGCCGAGTCCATGAGGGTTCGTTTTCGGGAACTGTTTGACGAGTGTCTCCGCACAGGACAGTTCCCGAAACCATGGAAGGAGGGGAAGGTTTGCCTCCTCCCGAAGGAGGGGCGTCCCCCGGACCAACCTTCGGCGTACAGGCCGATCGTGCTGTTGGACGAGGTGGGGAAACTCTTTGAGAGGATTCTCGTTTCCCGTCTTGTCCAGCATCTCGAGGAAGTTGGGCCTGGGTTGTCGGAGGCTCAGTGGGGATTCAGGGCTGGTCGCTCGACCATCGACGCCCTGAATCAATTGAAGACCTTATCCAAGGACGCGGTAGAGAAGGGAGAGGTGGTTCTTGCGGTCTCCCTGGACGTTAGGAATGCGTTCAACAGTCTCCCGTTTGAAACTCTGGGGGAGGCCCTCCGGTACCATAGAGTGCCCCCCTACCTCGGGAGACTGTTGCTGGCTTACCTGCAGGACCGTCAGGTTGTCTGGGAGGGGAGAGACGGAGTAGTAGGCAGGCGGAGGGTCGAGCGGGGTGTTCCACAGGGTTCGGTGCTCGGACCAGTCCTGTGGAACATCGGGTTCGACTGGCTTCTTCGGGGTCCGCTCCTTCCCGGGATGGGGGTGTTATGCTATGCAGATGACACCCTCGTCACGGTCAGGGGGAAAAGTTGGGAAGAGGTAGTTAGGAGGGCAACTGTTGGGACCACGTTGGTGGTCGATCGCATTCGCGAGCTGGGCCTGGAAGTCGGCCTGGAAAAGACTGAGGCCCTCTTATTTCATGGTCCTCGGCGGGGGCCTCCTCGGGGTGCGCAAATTGTCGTCCACGGGGAGGTCATTAGACTGGGGGCCCAAATGAAATATTTGGGCCTCACTATTGATGGAAGATGGGGCTTTGGGGCACATTTCGCTCGGCTTTGTCCAAAGCTTATTGCTGCTGCTGCAGCTTTGGGCAGGTTGCTGCCGAATTTGGGGGGTCCTAAATCCATGTGTAGGCGTCTATACTCCGGTATAATTCGGAGTATAGCCCTATATGGGGCCCCAATCTGGGCGGACGCACTCACTGCCTCAAATAAAGTCCTCTTACGGAGGCCTCAAAGGGTTATTGCAGTGAGGGCCGTAAGAGGGTACCGTACGGTCTCGTGGACAGCAGCCACGCTTTTAGCGGGAGATCCGCCCTGGGAGCTCCAGGCGGAGGTATTGGCAGTATTGTATGCGTTCCGGGCGAACGAGAGGGAGAGGGGTGCTGCAGCAGGTTGGGATGCAGTGCTGCATACGAGGAGGCGGGCCCAGGAGGAGGTTGTTAGGAGGTGGGAAGAGCAGCTAGAGTCGGCGGAATATGGCCAATTCACGGTAGAGGCAGTTCGCCCCCACTTGTATAGTTGGCTAAAGAAGCGAGGGAACCTTACCTTTAGGCTGACGCAGGTGCTGACTGGGCACGGGTGTTTCGGGGAGTACCTGAACAAGATAGCTGGAAGGGAGAGGTTCCCTATCTGTCATGCGTGTGACGCACCGGTAGACACGGTGCGTCATACGCTCGAGGAATGCCCTGCTTGGGGTGCACAGAGGCACGACCTAATAAGTGTCGTCGGAGGAGACCTCTCGTTGCCGAGACTGGTTGAGGCCATGCTCGGCAACAAGAGGTGCTGGGAGGCAATGGTCTCTTTCTGCGAATCAGTAATGTCGCAGAAAGAGGCCGCGGAGAGGGTCAGGGAGGAAGATGCCGCAGCTGACCCGATCCGAAGAGCACGGCGGGGCAGAAGGAGAAGGCGCTATGCGCATCTCCTGCCTCCGCCATAGTGGAGGAACGGGATGTTGGGTAGGAGGTCGGGGGACCTCCTGCTCAAACTCATCCCTAGAGGGGGGACCTAGTCCCAATTTGAAGTCTGTGGCCTGCACTAATGCCAGGCCTGCCACCGGGGCGTCACAGTGCATACTCAGATCCTGTGGCGCTCCATGATAGCGGTGGTGAGGGCAGACCGCTGGGTTTTAGTGGGTAGTCTGGACCATGTTCAGGAGCCCCACATAACCGTCCGAGTTCCCCCCGGTCTCGGACGGTATGCGTAAATGCATTTCCCAGCGAAAACAAAAAAAAAAAAAAAAAAAAAAAAAAAAAAAAAAAAGGTTATAAACTAACTGTCTTCAAAATTTCATCCAAATCCGTTCAGTAGTTTTTGCGTGAAAGAGTAACAAACATACATCCACACTCACAAACTTTCGCATTTATAATATTAGTATCGGATATTAAATTTCGGAGAAAGAGGGAAAAATCGTGTGCTTTTAGGTATTGTGGGCATTCTGTAGGGCTTTAACGTTGTTTTAAATGGTACGAAGAAAAATTCCAATGCGTGTTGACTGTTCGACGGTACAAATTGTAAACTGCTCACTGCAGAGTTCACGCAAGTGGACTTTGTCAAACTCCTACAGATGGCGCTGTAAATTAGATTTTTTATTTATGTTTTTATTTCGACATTGTGGGCGTCTATCATTTTAAAACCCAAAACAAGACCTGTGAAAACAATAAGGGGAAGCCTTTACCCAGCAGTGGGATCATTTACACGTGTGTACATTTTTATAATAAACAACAATTTTAGGGCCTTTTCCAAACCTTTACCTATTCCAAATAAAAACAACCATTGCTATTGTGTCCAGGGACCTATTCAAGGAGGCCTGTTCCCGGGCCCCGTGCATTGTGTACATAGACGAGATGGACGCGGTGGGCAGGGCCCGGTCCTCGGGGCCCACCTCGTTTGGGCCCGGCGGGGGGGAAGGCGAGCAGACCCTCAACCAATTGCTGGTGGAAATGGACGGCATGAAGAGTAGGGAGGGAGTCGTGGTACTGGCGTCTACTAACAGAGCCGATGTGCTGGATAAGGTTAGTTTTACGAATACGGTGACGGTTCGATTGTATTAAGGTGAAGGCGCCTGTCTAGCCCGCGAAATTCGAAATTTTCGAGTAGTTTTATCATCATCATTATCATCAGCCTATGCTTGTCCACTGCTGGACATAAGCCTCCTCTAATGAGCGCCATAGCGCCCTGTCTTCAGCTTGCCGCAGTCAGCAGTCTTTCGCAGATCGTCATCCCACCTGGTCGGAGGGCGTCCTACACTACGCTTGCCGAGTCGAGGTCTCCACTCAAGAACAGTATTTTTATAGTTTATCCAAAATCTGAAAACATTTAAGACAACATTTTGTGATTTGCGACAAACACAGTATGCAGTGCGTTTATTAATACATTTATTTTACTCCAAATATTATTACGGTGGACATGATACTAGTAAATCACTAAATATACAAAAAAAACAGATTATCTGGATAGCTGTCGTTCTTGAAATATTTTAGAGTAAGTTGGATATATTAATAAATGCACTGCACACGATCTTTGTCGCGAATTACAAAATGTGCTTTTTATTATTGTCAGATTTTGAACATTTTCTAAAAAACCTCACAAAATTTGAACTTCGCGGGCTACACGGGCGCTTTAGCCTTAAAATAAAAATAATAATTTCGAACAACGGCGAGGGTGGTGCTGTATTATTTTATTATTCTTCTTTTTCCCTGCGGCGACGTCAGGCGGCGGGTCCAATACGTACCAGTGACTTTTTTTAGCAACGAACGCCAACGCGCCAACGGCTCACCGCATAATGCAAGTCTCTTTAATTATCCTGACATTAAAGTTATGACAAGCATACTATAAAAGTGATGGTCGTGCATAGTGAGTCTGACTAATCGGTATTTATTAATACATATAAAATAACACTGTCACTGTCGTATACGGCGCCCTAGAATTAATTATTCTCAAGATTTGAGAACGCATCTTTGTAGCGGTATCGAATTTCCTTAAGTGGTCCAAATTTCAGCATATCGTCTTAATAGTTTTCGAAAAAAATGGCCGTGACATACGCCATACGGACTAACGTACGGACGATAAAGCTACAAGGACTCCTTAATTAGACTACGGGGCCCTAACAATGACCAGGATTCTCTGATAAAGACGCGGCTAGACCACATGTAACTGAAATACTGCGACAATGGCACATGGGTCTACTTGCAATAATTCACGTGTCTCCGTGTAAGAAATTAACTGTACTTGTTAACTTTGGACTCTACCAGGCTCTCCTCCGCCCCGGCCGCTTCGACCGCCACATCCTGATCGACCTGCCGACCCTGCAGGAGCGCGAGGAGATATTCGAGAGGCACCTCAAGAACATCGTGCTTGAAAAGCTGCCCGACTATTATGTTAAACGGTAAAATTCATAGAACCAGTGAACATACAAATAAGGGCCTGTGCACACCACGTTTTTTAAATGCGCGCGCTTTTATACTACAGAGCAGTTTGTTGTCGTTTGTATCGATACACACGCGCGTTAGCATCGCGTCTGTATCGCTACAACCCCGCGTCGACGGCGCGTTTAAAAAACGTGGTGGGCATAGGCCGTAATATTCTCGTTTTACTATACAATCCTAATTCAAGAAGATATTCTAAGCTCTAGCGCGCTTTGGGCGGCCTAACCGCGGCGGCCACATTAGGGAATAAAACTATTGATAAGTCACGCGTACTTAAAGAAATACAAATGGCGGTCAGAACTATTATTTGCTATTGTTTTGGTCGCTTAAAGCGTGCGTATTCTGTGAAGACATTTTGAAACAATTCAATTATTTTTTATTCTATTTATTTGGGGTCTGTGCTTATGATGATGATGATGATGATGAAGACGTTCACTGGTTAAATGGGTGTTTTTATTTGTTTTGGTTAGTTTGGCATACCTGACGCCCGGCTTCAGTGGTGCGGACATTGCGAACGTGTGCAACGAGGCGGCGCTCCACGCGGCCAGATTCAAACAGACCATCGTCAAAGCGGCCAATCTCGAGTACGCAGTCGAGAGAGTCGTCGGTAAGTTCGAATTGAAGTCGAGAAATATATCTATATTTCTCTCTTTATTTTTAAGGTTCGACGTGTCGTGAAACCGTTTGAAACTTGTCACAATGGGGTTTAATGACTGGAAAGATATACGTTTTTGTTGCATCCATTTTGATCTAGTAGTTTTGATTTAGCACGCATACCGATGACTGCTTGGTTCAGTGGTTTAAGCGTAGGCCGCTCGTCTCACTACACCGGGTGGTTGCGGGTTGGATTCCCGTCGGGGCAAATTTAGGAAATGGCCTTTTCGTAATTTCCCTGGTCTGGGTGTCACTGGGATCGCCCCAGTCCATTTTACAGTACCCATATTGCAAGCTTTGCTTAGTTTGGGACCTTGTAGTTGTTGTGTTACTCTAGCGCTATTTATTATAAATATAGTTGCTGCCCGCGACTTCGTCCGCGTAGACTTAAGTAAAGTATTCTATCTATGTGTTAATCCAGGTTATAAACTATATGTGTTCTAAATTTCATCCAAATCCGTACAGTAGTTTTTGTGTGAAAGAGTAACAAACATACATCCACACTCACAAACTTTCGCATTTCTAATATTAGTAGGATGGTATAAAAAAATCGTTGTCTCTTGTGTTCATGCGTGGATTACCCATTAAAATCCCTAGTTTTCAATATAAATTATTATGTATATCTACCCACAGGTGGTACAGAAAAACGCAGTCATGCCATGTCGCCGGCCGAGAAGAAGATAGTCGCGTACCACGAGTCCGGGCACGCGCTGGTGGGCTGGCTGCTGGAGCACACGGACGCGCTGCTCAAGGTGACCATCGTGCCCCGCACCAACATGGCGCTCGGCTTCGCGCAGTACACCACGTCCGATCAGAAACTGTACTCGAAAGAAGAGGTAAGGACTATTGAAACCACTGACTTGTCCCGAAGTCTTTGGCAATCATGGACTGACCGCACTTTTGGTCCTGCAGTAGGAATAATTTGCATCAAAGTAATGACGAATAAAGCAGCAGGAATGGGAGTGGAGGCAACGCATTGTATACTTGAGATCGATTGATTAACAAGCCTTAAAGTTGCGGCTAAATCTAAACACCATTCTACAATATTCGGTTTCGGTTTAAAGAACATATTTCTCAAAAAGAACATACAAAGTTCACTTAAATATGAGAAACTTAAACAATAAATAAGCCTAAAGTTAGCAAATAACATCTGTCGGAGGTACATACATGCTATAAATCAGGTTTATCTAATAAGTACATCTTCAATCTCTTTTTAAATGTATAAATCGACGTAGACTCCTTTATATTTTGAGGCAACTTATTATACAGTTGAGCTCCCTCGTATTGTATGCTTTTCCTACCGTAATTTAAGGTTCTGATCATTGGGAGTTCTATATTATCTTTACGCCTGGTGCAATAACGATGTGTTTTAGGTTTAAATGTGACTTGTGTGTGTATAGTTTTTGTTAGTATCTTTTTATTGAGGTTGAATTTCATATATTTTAGTTTGTGCCCATATAATAAGCGTCAATCTATACAAATAAATAAAATTGGAGTGTCTGTTTGTAATATCAAAGTAACACCTTTTCACTAAATGCATATGAAAGTACATACTACACTCATAGCAAAAACGCGATAAAAAATTGTATGTCTGTCTGTATGTTTGTTTGTCCCGGGTAATCTCCGAAACGGCTGGACCGATTTTGACGGGACTTTCACTGGCAGATAGCTGATGTTATAAGGAGTAACTACTACTAGGAGTACTTACTTTTATTTTAGAAAAACAAAAAAAGGGTCCTGTCGCGCGGGCTCAGAACGCGGGAGCGGGCTGTTTGTTAAAATAAAATTTTATTAAGTTAAATTCCACGCGGATGAAGTCGCGGGCTCAGCTAGTAATATAATAAGAAAATAATGGGAAAAGGTAAGGCAGATGATATAATAAGCGTCAATGTTCGGTTCTAGTTGTTCGACCGGATGTGCATGGCGCTGGGCGGGCGCGCGGCGGAGGCCATCACCTTCAACTCCATCACGAGCGGCGCGCAGAACGACCTGGAGAAGGTCACCAAGATCGCGTACGCGCAGGTATCCTTCATCAATACTTCCTGTTTACAGAGTGCTACTTTATCGGGGAAGGGAAGATCTATCAGCTATTGCCAAATTTGCTATTGCCCGATCCGTCCAGTGGTCCGGCAACTGTGTGAGCGAGACGTATTAGATTTACGCGGGAGTGACAGAGACAGGTAATAACAGGTCATTGTACGAATTTCTTCGTGATCAGCGACCGTACATAGTCGGGTGTTTTGCCTGGCGGGGCGGCCGCTATGCCTCCGTGGGATCTTGAGTCACGATGTTTGCGAAAGTTGCGAACTTTAATAAATGTGAAAATTCAATTATTATAAGTAATTATAATAATAATGATTCTACCAGCTTTTCCCCGCAACTTTGCTAGACAGCAGCGACACAGTTGACCCCAAAAGTAGAAAGAAACCCACAAAAAATCGGTCAAGACGATTAAGTGGAGGAAAATCCCGATCACACGCACACCGGAATCTACTAACAATAATGTTGATTTTAATAAAATAATATTCTTTGATTATTTTAAATTTGTATGCCTAAAGGCTGAACATGAAGCACATGTTGTATTTTCTATCTTGCATACATGTATGCACAGTCATGCATTTATACATCAATATGTCTTTATCTTTATGCAAATGGTTATGAAATGCGATTTGGTATGCCGACGTGGTTAATGCGAAGCGAAATATTTATTAAAAATAACTGTTACCCCTGCGATTTTTTTCTACTCGTACACGTTGCGACACTGTGTGTGTTTCATTAAGTGTTTTTTTCTATTAATTGCAATATATGTAGTAGTCCCATTAGCCTTTACAACTGGACTAAATGCTAGATCTAGGAGTAATGGCCACGACGGGGATCGATCCCGGCGCCTCTAACAAGTCTGCTATATTCATTCAAAAAATTTTCCCTTCAGATAAGGGTGTACGGCATGTCGCCGGTGGTCGGTTTGATCTCGTTTCCCGACTTGAGGGAGCGCGGCAGAAGCCCCTTCAGCAAGACCCTCAAGAATCTGATCGACTTGGAAGCCAGGAAGCTCATCGCGCAAGCCTACTACAGGACTGAAGATATACTCAGGAACAATAAGGATAAATTGAAGAGTGTAAGTTAGAACGCATCGATGACCGCTTGACGTAGTGGCTCGTGCTCGGGGTCGCTTGGCTCACTGCGCCGGGCGGTTGGGAGTTCGATTCCCACATGGTCAAATTTCAGAAATAAATAACAATTTTAAATATCGCCAGACTGATCTACCAATCGTATGGTCCCAAACTAAGCAACGCTTGTACTATGGGTACCGTACAATGGATTGGGGGCGATCCCAGACCTGGGAAAATTACGAAAATTTCCTTTTTGTAATCACTCAAACTCAAAACTGTTTTTATTCATGTAAGCCAACAAAGAATTTATGAATAGTCAGAATCTACCACCGGTTCGGAATGCTGCTTCCACTGAGAAGATCCGGCAAGAAACTCAATGGTTACTCTTTTCAATGAATTACTGATGGTGTACATTCTCAGGAACAGCATAAAATAATAATATTATGAGCAGGCAACACCTCCACCACTGTGATAAGTAGTAGCGATTTCGTTAAAACAAACCTCTATAAACGAAATAATGTAAGTGATTATTTTTGCATGTACCGCCAGCGCATTGTAACAGCTTCACCGGTGCGGCCCCGACCTTATCACCCCTTTGCGGTTGTTATGATTGGAGTCTAGAGATACCAAACAAGCCTTATTTACCATTTCAGTTATCAGAAGCACTGTTGAAAAAGGAGACGCTGAACTTCCAAGAGGTCCATGCGATCCTGGGTCCACCCCCCTTCCCGGGGAAGAAGTTCATTGACCCGGTGGAGTTCGAGAACGATTTAAATAATATGGAGAAGGCGGCCACGCATAACGACAACACGCCTGTGGGTGCACCTTCCGCTAAGCCCGAGCCCCAGCCGGGCGTCTAGTGTACATTATCACATTGTTAATGATCATAAACATAATACTTAAAAGGGAAACTCCCTGTAAATAATTCTGAAAGCCGATTGCTACAGATCGATCGAAGATGCACATATTTAAATAGGTGCGCTTGTGTGTCTGTGAATAAGAAATTCAACTTGACTAGTTGACAACTAGAGCTCCCAATTCCAACGAAACTACCCTATTAATAAAAATACCGAATTATCTCTTTCTGTCATTACTAATTTGACAGTCGAAAGAAGAAGACAAACCATGGTGTAACTATGCAACCGCTAAATCACGTTTGATCATGAGGGGGTAGAGGTTTAATTAAATGAATTTGTGAAGTACTGTGGCAAGTTGTCAACTTACTAAATACCAGGCTTTAAGATATCAGTGACACCAATTCTCTTGTCGTCATATTTGGACTAAAATGAAGACGTATCTTAAAAAATATTTGTCTTGATCACATATTACTCTATAAGTAGATAGGCAATTCAGTTAATTTGAGTCAAGGTTAGTTGTGTATTATCAGAATCAGCATCATTACAGTGATATGGACCATTTAAGGTTCATTGTTTTTTTCTGTGGTGACTCTCCTATGTTATCCAAATCTCGACTCTACTCTGCATAGCCCGAATAACATTTTGTGTACAAGCTTGGCCCGCTAAAGTTCTAGGGAGTTTCCGTTCTGTTTATGATTTGTATATTGTGATATAATTGTGTATGTAGTTGCTTCATGTTTAAGTTAGAAATAAATCATGTTAGTAGAGAAGATTTTTATTTATCAATGGCGACTGAATATATGTTTAACGATTGTGGAATTATTGAGAATATTTCCTTCATGGCGCCTTTATGCTTTCCTGCGAGTGTAATTTTTGTGTGCTTGTGTTTCGCTGTTGTCTGGTGACCTCAGTTGTTTTCAGTGGCTTGCGCAGTAGACCCAGGTTCTTTGCAATGTGCTTACGGCGAATACATGTTTTGATTTATACTGCCCTGGTACATCAACAGATCATAATGTAACGGTGGTGCCCCTACTGGGGCCATCACGCTTATTGAATAATGTACTGCAGCCCATTCGTGAAGATTAATAAAATTCAATTATAATGGATAAATAAAAGGCCAATTCCATTAGGTATAATTTACTTTATTCACAATCAAGAGGGAAGGGAATTGTACGGGGAAACCACCGATCCTCGAGTTGACATACGTTCAATACATATCACGATGCTAGAAGTCACCGTGATAGCTACATTTATCAGTTACTACTTACATTAATACACTACTGGAATACAAATATCAAATACATTTGCAGTCTTCATAATGTAAGTAAACGTACAAGTAGTTAAACGCTAACTCTTTTATTAGTATATAGATAGATTGTTCTAAAGTTGTAAATTCGACGATGGTTCAAATTCCTGCATTGTATCATGATGGTTGAATCTCGAGCCTCGTGTTTGTAATTATAGAAAAATAAAAACGGTATAAGCACTTCGTAAAAATCAGTCGTAACGGCCACGTAACTCAGTTCTGTCGAGCGACTTCCTAGGCAATAGTCCCAACCAAGCTTAAGTCTGGTTCTATAGAGACGCTTAAGGGTCATGCAATTCATAAGCCCAATGATGATATATGTGCTGACTGCACGCGAAAAATAAAACGGAACTATATATTTGCAATCGCGACCGTGACCATAAAGTCGATTTCACATAGAAAGTCCCGCGGAAGAATACGGAACTAAATTGTACACAGTGCAAATTGTATTGCAAACACGCGACCGAAGCGCCGCATCTACGGGACTGCGTGTGTGAAATGGATTGTAGAAACCAGGAAATAAAGAGAAAAATTTATAAAAAAAAAAGTTTATTTTTAAAATTAATTCTTTAAGTACTACATCCGTTGATCGCAAAAAAAAGTTCACATGTATGCGAGTTGTTAGATCTGTTTGGTATATTCAATCAATATTAAATTATATTATAATTTGTGCTCACGTGTCCATAAACTAAATTCCGTAACGGAAATGCAGTGATTTCCACAGACACTTAAGATATGTCCGTCATCACACAGATGCCTCTCAAAGCTTAGTGGATCAACTAAACATATAAAGCAGGGTTCCAATAGCAACGGTGGTTTACATCAGAAACATCTCTACAGACAAAACAGTTATTTTTGTGACTAATATTATAGTTAAATTTAACTAACACCATTGATACAGTACATTGTTTTTTTTTTGTTTTGATTAAATCATTTTCTTTACAAATATTCTGTTTAACGGACTCGATTGTATGCTCGCGACTAGGCCAGCTGTTTAAAATGGATTATAATATAATGCCATGGCGGCATATTAGGTACTATTTATTTTATAATACATATAGCTAAATGGACACCCTACTTTAATATTTATCATATTTTTGATAACGCCGTTTATATTTCAACCACGACATTTTAGAATTTATCCAAAATGTCAAATCAAAATGTGTAGTAGAAGTATAAACGACCGTTCCACGGCCACGGCGTCTAGCACGAATCATGCTGAGCAACCCGCGATTCAGTGCGGTTACGCAGAACTTTCAGGCTCATTCTAAGACAGTCCAATAGTACCCCCCCAAGCCGTGGCCTTTTAAAATTACATTTACCACGAATTACAAATCTTGAGAAACATTCACTATTTGTGAATCGACACTTATTGTACTACAATTCGGTTAATTTTAACACATTGATAAACTAATCTTGTGACATATCATAGCCGACAATTTAAAGACGTCTTATTTAAATAATCTACCACGACATACATATATTCGTACATCTATTGAAAATCATCACTATAAGGGTCATAGAGACTTGGTCTGGAGACGTTGAGATAGGGCCAGGATTTCAATTTTAAGGAAATTTAATTCTTACGTTACCATTTGTGACATTAATTTGACTGTGCCAACTACATTATAATTGAAACACCGTACATTTAATATGGATTATTATATAACACTGAATTTAATATCTGTCTTATTTAAAACACCGGACAACTACGACTTGAATTAAAATATAATATTTCTGGCTTAACAGATGCATGTCTGTTGTAATAAGACTATACGATACGATTACTAACATTTGAGCGCTAAAAACCGTTGTATAACAAAATATGGCTCTACCTGTACCTTTACCGGCCTAGATCTTTAGCATCGTGAAAAGATAGCTAAGTTTATATATTTCTTAAAATCGTCTAGAATGATCTCTTCAATATTACGAATAGAAAATCCACAAAACATGAATAATACTAGAGAATTACTATTGAGCACATATTCGCCCTACTTACTAACATTAGGTACGTACATTTATTATATAGAAATCGAGACAATTAGAAGATGCTTGCTTCCTGTGTTACGTTCTGGCTTTTATTAATGTTGAATCATACGAGTCGCAAAAATCTTAGCTGTATTCCCAAGAACGAAACGCCCAGGTCTCCACATGTAGAGGTAACACATAGAATATATTAAGACCGACTTAAGTTACATACTACCTTAACTATAATAAGAAGGGAACAAACAACAGTTATGAACAATACCGGACCGGGTTGACTGAAAATATGAGATACACAAAATAGGTCTTTGCTGACAAGGAATAAGACTCATTCAAACCAATATTTTAATAATTTGGAAAATGTGAATTGATCATGTACGTCTTACTTAAGTACTTAACCGAACCACTATACAATCGGTTTGAAAAAATAACAAAGGCCGAAATGCAACCTATTAGTTCCGACATAATTTACAAAATAAATTAACAGTTTAACATTTATTGAAACACATTAATATTAACATTAAAAAATTGGGACATTTATTACATTACATATTATATTATATAATAATTTAAGACACTAGAGGTCGACCAAAATACTTTAAATGATCTCCCTTGCTATGCAAACACTTCCTTTTTTTGTTTAAATCATCAGTCCCAAACTGATGATTAATGTTAATAAAAATATGAGCTACGCTCTAGGGAATCTGACCAAAATCAGCGTTCCGCACTATCTCCTCCTTGTCCGTCTCTTAATCTACACTTGTACACACCTTAGAAACACTATCATTAAATACAATAACAGCGAACCAGCGCCATCTGCTACCCGAAATTAGCAATATACATAACATTAAAACTACACAATTTCGGGTAATTAAACTTATCTACTCCAATTCAAAACTTCAAATTTCTAAACGATCATCTCCTGAGACCTCTAGTGTCTAGTGAACACCGAGCATTCACTGCACGAGAAAATGTTGAGCAATACTGCAAAATATGTCACTTTCCGCGATCGTCAACTCAAAACCGTACCATATCCTTATCGGGTGATCTGTTGCCCGATTAGTTGCACAACATTCGCCCAGTGAACCCGCGGCTAACAGACCTGTCACAACGCGGTATCCGTACGCAAAATACAGAATATAAACAGCTTTGAACATGTCGACATAGTTCGAACGAGTTGTCAGATAGACCGGCCGTGTATACGGGGACTAGTTGGGGTCGTATATTGGGGCGTAGTTCGCTAAATGCAAATAAGACTAGATACTATCGTACCTTGCCAGTCGCACTTGAACCTGGATTTATAATCAGTCATTACGTTGTCAAATATTGTGTTCCAGTTCATTTTGGCGATCTGAACAGCTCGATATCGACAATCGAATTGTCGATAAGCTGACTAATTAAATGTGTGTGGGCGTGAGCAAGTAGAACATAAGTGATGAAACATGATTTTTCGGGTTCCCACAAGTCTGGAAATTTGTCAATAAGTATCTTCCACTTGACTGATAGAATTTGGGGGTTATATTAGGCCTAGCCAATGGCCTTCCTGTGCTTTTCGTACATTAAGCCATGAGAATATTACTTTATTTGACACAGGCTATAAGTGACAAACGAAGCCAAACAGAAGCAAACAGTTGGTATAAGTATATCTTAATGTATATATCTTATTTCAGTGGAAGGATAGTCTGTGAAGTTATAATTTTACTGATTAATGGTTGCTGTGACATATACTGTGAGCAATTGTGACAGACCTTTGGCGAACATGGCACCTTTTCAAACGCCGTATAATGCTGATTGTGTTTGTGGACAATCAGGAAAGGATTCTAAAAGATAAGAAAAAGTACTAATAAAACTAAAAAAACCTGATTATAAAACGTTGTCAACAAAATAAAATACATCAGTACCATTATTGGAAAAAAATCAAATGAGTAATGTGATAAATTTGGTATTTATGTAAAAATGAATTTGATTGTCCACAGATTGTAAAATTCTGCTGATCGCAAATATTTAAATACCTTACTAAGTTTACCGTTATTATTTTTTATTAAATTACGTCGTTTAGGGAAATTTATATTCAGCCCTGGTATTTCACAGTAAAAAAAAAGTATTATAATTATATAATTATACAGACATTAGGAGCAAACAATTCGCAATTATCAAATATGTATATTAAATCATTTTGTATAGCCCACTACAAATTGTCAATTTAATATTGGCGCAAGGAAATTAGCAAGGTTTCAAATATTAGCATTTGGCTCAATTTTTAATTTATTAATTAATATTAAGGAAAACCAACAGCTTCTTTAAATACATATACAATTCTTTAAATACATATTCAATAAATATCAGATAATAATCCAATAATAAACCGATGTTCCTAGGTAGTTTACACTCGCAATCAGCAGAATTTTGATGTTATTTTCTCGCATTTAATACTGAACTTCCCTTAACGACATACTATACGCCGAATCTTTACAAATCACGCTCAAAAAGAGCGACTACCGTTTCATGACCTTAAACACTACTAAGTACTTAACGACTATGACTGTGCAGCTTCCAAAATACTAAGTCATTAATAATGAGACTCTATCCCTCTGTCGTGAAGGATTTCGATTCCATACGGTAGGATCGTCGAGCGAATCGAATATTATGCATGTTTTTGGTATATTCATAAATTAATATATTCTATAAATAATATAGGCGACATAAAAAACAAATTGTGATCTTAAAAACTTAATTACGCACGGTAACCTATCAGAAGATATGGCGAAATATATTTATATTTTTTTAAAGCGTGTTCTTTTATTTATATTAATATAAAATAACAATAAAAAACATTGCGTAGAAATAATTTGTACTGAGGTGTTAAGAAAATACAAAGTTGTCAATCTTATCGAGTTGGATACCAGATAAAACGGAGGTACAGTCAACTGACTTACTCAGATTCTTTTAGGGGTTTACCGCGTTGACTGTACATACAAACATAACTAATTTAGTCAATTTGCCATTAAATAAATAATTAAGACAAACTGAATAAAAAAACATTCACCTATGTCATTTTTGCACGGCGTCGACGCAAAATCTAGCAACTCTTTGCGTATTGAGTGCGCCATCTATTATCATAATCCGTTACTATCTGGTGCGGAGATATCGGAACTCCGTATTCCATTGCGCGGTGCTGAACATGTCATAAGACACGTTACACATTGAAGCTCACGTAGAACAATTCGACTATCGCAATACATTGAAGTCGATTTGGTCTGTTTAGTCTTATATTGGTAACTTGGCCATGAATCCATTCAATTTATATTATGTCTATACCAAAGTAACTGGCGTGTCAAATATATTAAATACATTTTTAACGTAAGTATGTCAGGTTCAAATATTATTTTATTTGAAGTCATGGCTAAGTATGGATGTTATATGCAAAGGCAATTTGATATGATATAAAATACGCTGATACTGATACATAATTTAGAGGAAAACGAAATAAATACAATAAGTATCGCCAGACGCCAGACACCAACTCTATGGTCCCAAACTAAGCAACGCTTGTGCCATACCGTACAATGGACTGGGGGCGATCCCAGTGACACACAGAACAGAGCAAATTACGAAAGGCCATTTCCGAAATTGATAGCCGTATAGCAGTGATAGCCGATTGGTTAAGCACGCGTCTTGCGGGCTACCAGGTCTCGGGTTCAAACCTCGGCTCGAACATCTGGATTTTTCTAAATCTATGTGCAAATCATAATTTCTATATGATATACGATTATCACTTGCTTACGGTGAAGGAAAACATCGTGATGAAACCTGCATGTCTTTGAAGATTTAACCAATTTTCGAAAGACATGTGAAATCCGCCAACCCGCACTGGGCCAGCGTGGTGGATTATGGCCTGAATCCCCCTCGTGTTGAGGGGAGGCCTGTGCCCAGGAGTGGGACGTCAAAAAGGGCTAAAATTATTATAATTATTTATTATTAGTTCCGAAATTTACCCCAGCGGGAATCGAAACTATAACTCTTCTATTTCGTTTGCCTTTGCATAATACAGGTCAATCAAGTAGTAACTCATATACCGTATGCGTGTTGAGCACCAATCGATATTAATGTCTTACCTTATAATCGCTTCGAAACTTCCGTTGAAAGTCACAGATTGTTATCTCCTTTGAGAATTGATTTCATCTCCGATTAAGATATATTAGATATTTACAGTCCTACAGTTATAAGTCGGCGGTTTGCAACAATTTGTGTTGTTAGTAAAAACAATACCCCAATGTTTACAATAAGGTCGGTGATCGCTTTGATCTGACTGAGATTCTGATCAGGGTGAATTATTTTTGATGTTTATACATAAGTGTTCAAGAATACAATAAAAGTACACTTTTTGTACAGACAAACCCAATCAAAAAATATCAAATAAATGACAATATTGAAATTAAAGTATGATTTAGTTAGTTTTTACTATATTATAGTTTGTAGAGACCACTGTCGAACAATTGACGTTTCAAAGCAAGCTTTATTCCAAATTACGCAACCCCTAACTTATATTTGTAGGACTGTGACACAAATCTATCTCAATTTTATAAATTTGAAACACATTCAGAGTCTTCAAAGTTTAAATAGATTACCTCTGTGGTATCGTTGGGGGTTCATGCAGATATTGGAGATGTGAGATCTAGAAGGTACATACACTTACACTTAAGATTAAGATATACAAACACGAATATTAAAAAACATTGATAAACAGGACTGTCAAGTGTAACCATTAACCAGTTTCAGTTAAAGGTCTACTATCTTCGAAATTAGTGAAGAAGACTTATACCGAAGAGTGTTTAGTGAGCGGTGCACGGGACCCCCGCGGTAGCGGTATGCTCTATTCGCTTTTTGAAGTCTTCATGTCTTCAGTGTGATGAAATACCTGGAAAATATGTTTGTGAATTAATATCTAGTTTCATTGTGGGAGAATACAAAGTCCAGACAAAATAACTGCCATGGCCGAATTGGAATCCATTCTTTCCAAAATTTCGATACTGAAAAGAAATCTCGACCGTTCAAAGTTTCAGTCAAAGCACACAAAAATAATCAGTGCGAAAAAAATAGGATAAAACCGCCATCTTAAATCACGCTCACGAACTAACACCGCTTTAAATGAAACGCTGCAAAGAAAAATGTGAAAATGGGCATGCAAAAAATAAAATAATAAAAAGCCATTGAGCACCTGACATCACCTCAGCTGGCAGGGAGCTCCTGCGAGGCGGCAGAGTGAGGGGCCTCTCCTGAACGTTGTAGGTCGTCTTGGCCAGCCACTGTTGGCATGTGCCCATCAGGCTGGGTTTCCTGCGGCCCCCGTTCACGCTGTGACCCAGCGCGCCGAGGGCGGCGAGTCCCCGGAGCTCGGAGGGCGCGATGGGCGAGGGGGCGGAGCCGCGCCGTTGCGTCCACGACTCCTTGCTCGAGAGGGTCCGACGCATGAACTGGGGCACAGCCGCTGGCACATCCCACTTCTTCTTATCTTTGGGTGCTGAAATATAACAATAACATCATAAAAAACGTAATATTTTATTTATAACCGTCAGACCAATTTATATTGTTGTCGGTTTTTTTATGCAATTGAAGGTTTATGTATAAGTCCGAGCAGCCACAATCAACTCACTGTAAGCAACGACTGCAGCTGGCATCGACTTCCTCCGCTGCAGAAGCTGGTCCGATTCCAACGTGCCCAGCTGTATCGAGAACAAGTTGTCCCTCAACTGGCTCCCCAACGTCGACTCCCTCCTTCCAGATGCGCCCTTTGACACCAAAGTCCTAATGTCTTTGTCTACGTTACGTGTTCCACTATCTTTATTCGCTGAAGCGTCATCAATATCAGTCTTATCGGTATCATTCCTTTTGAAAATACTGCTAAGTTCCTCCCTCTTGTGAATGTCGAACTTGGTTTTGTCAGCGAAGTCCGTTTTGTAGCGCGGGGAGTAGATCGTGTCCTCGTTACTGGTGTAAATGGGTCGACAGGCGAGGGAATGCGCGCGCGTCGTTGTCTCCAAAGGCGGGAATGTTTGTTGCCGAACCAGCTTCCACGTGCCACCGTCTTTGAGCACTGTCTTGAGCCTCGAGGCTTGGACAGTTGTGGTTAGAGAAGTGATGGACGAGTCTGGCAGGAGCTTTTCAGTGCTCAGAACCTTCTCCGAGGTGGATGGTGTGGGCTCGCAGCGCCCGCGGACGCTGAGTTGGGAATGGAGCGAGTGCTCGCTACCTATAGGGCTCGTTTCGCCGCGACTGTGCGATTCCGCCACTGAGGACGCTCGGCTCTTCTCCCTGTTGTTCTTGTATTTAGTGTCTTGGAATACGTTCAGGGGCACGGAGAACCGCCTGAGTTGCTCCTTTAAGGCGCCCTGTTTGGTCGGGTTGAGCGAGCTCCTGCGCGGTGGCAGCAGCAGTTCAGAGCTGTCGGATACGTTAGTTCCCGAGCATGTTTCAAGATCGTCGTCCACGTTGCCTGCCTCGGATATTTCAGTGCGAGTTTCTTCTGCCATTTCCTGCGCCATCAGCATCTCCCATTTGCTCTGGTTGAACAGAAGATTGTCTCGCATCTGTTGCGATAAGTCGTTCTGCAGGAATCTGTGCCATTCAGTAATTAGGGGTGTGACGACGAATTTGAAAAATCCTGGGAAATTAAATAATTATTTTAGTAAGTAGTCAATTAGTAGATGTCGCGTTGGCTCTCTTTAGGTTTCTTACCTGTTTGGATCTTCGGTATGGATGTAGTATGCCTATCACAGAGTGCCGTCACCGGTAGATTTAGTTTCCTCTCGTAATCGCCCTGGCGGAAGAATTCTTCGCACACCTTGAGGCTCCACTTCCGGCTGATCTCCCAGGGACGGCACGGGTTGGAGATGTCGGCGCACTTGAGTGCTATCTGCAGCACCAAGTGCCTGTGCTCGCTCTTCTTCAAATCCAACAGGTTCATATCCATAAGGTTCTGGAAATAATTATCACTTGATTATTTTGTAAAGTTTTTACATTTAGAATGCGCTGAGACGCAGGCTATACGGTTTACGCCGTGCAGGGCTGAGAAGATTCTGTGACGTATGAAAAAGAAAAGAGCTGCGTATGCTGCGAAGAAGGCACGTGACACGCAGACGTATGTTTGTTCTTCTCTGCGGCCCGTTTAGTGACGACAAAGCGTGCACGTACGAGACATGTTATTATGAATAGTGACACCTTTGATAAAGGGACGCTGAAATTTAAAAAATCTGCCAGACTTGCCAAGTCTGTGCTGCGTTGCCTGCGTCTCAGCATACGCTCACACTAACGCATGCAATATAAATCACTGTTAAAAATATATTTATGGACTTTTTCGGTCATAACTATTAATTTGAATTTTGGCCACATGTGTTCCAAGTCCCTCTTCGACATGCAGGTTTTCCTTCCCCGTAAGTAAATGGTAATGAGTCATAAACCGTGAGGCGTCGCGGTAGACGCGAGACGGCAAACCTAGCCGAATCTGCCACCAAATATGGCATGTGTGCCACGGTCTTTAATGCCATTTATACGTAAAAGCCAAACAACCTCAAGAAATATAGACATAGCTCGTGTTTATAGCGTGATTAAACTTTTCATAATAATAGGTAAGGTTGGTCTCTGGGTGCTCGCAATTTGTAAACGGTTCTTTTGGGATTCAAAGGTTGTGATGTTTAAATTCTGTAAGTCTATTATTGAAATCGAAATTCACGTACCATGACGCTAATTCTGATCTGTACATATTACGTAACTAAAATTGACACAATTAAAATAATTAATAATTGCTGTCATGGTCATATACTAATATAATAAAGGGCATCAACAGAATTAAATAATTAGCAAGAATAGGTGTGTTAATTATGTTGAATTGTGAAGTCTTAGGTCGACGTGACTCGGTCGTCGGACTCGGTCCTATTACACAAATCACACAAATATTTTAATTATTATTTTTAATGAACATAAATAAGTATCTCCAATTAGTAAAGCAAATATAAGATGCTCTGCGTGGGAGGAAGCAACAGTACAGTATATAAATACATGTACATTTATGTGCATTAACTCGCCAACCTTGGATGGAAAGTCATGTGTGTTTTGAACTCTTATTTACTCAATGTGCAAACTGCGACATCAAATAAACACAAACTCCGCGATCAAAGCCGATCTACGTATTTCCCAGAGGTCTTTGCCCACAAGTGGGCTTTAACATTTAATACATCGGAAAGAAAGTAAGGTGATGGCTGCGCTCGCAAACAAAATTTTTCTTTGATTAATATACACAAATCGTGTTCATTTTTGTAATAACACCGTAAATGTCTAGTGAAAATGATTTATGATGTACAAATCTTTAATTATGAGTACAGCCGGCTGTTTAAATATAATATTAAAGCACTGAGATTACTCATACATTTTATTATACGAAATTATTGTTGTTGTTGATATGATTTCATACAGAGAAAAAAAGGATTCACCATTCTTTTTTTAATTCATAATCTACAACTAGACAAAGAAATGAAATTAAAGTGTCTGTTTGTTATGACAAAAAAACAGCTGTTTACTAAATGCATAATGAAAGTCTACACGGTACTATTATCTTTTTAATTGTGTCCGTCTGTCTGTTTGTTACGTGTAATCTTTGAAACGGCTGGATTGATTTTGACGGGACTTGTGGCTGCTGATCTTATAAGTATAATGATTAAGGTAACTTTTATATATTGTAAGGCTATTTTATCGCAGTACCAAGCGGGCGGAGCCGCGTGTAACAGTTAGTATACTTATGTCTTATGTTAAAAGACTCACTTTAGTCTACTTTAGTAAGTGACGACTTAGGTTTTTTACCATCGAGTGATTTTCAAAATTAGTAGATTCCTAAAGACCTGTATTAATAGATCGATCTCAAGTCTATGAACGGCTTTTAGACTTGAGACCGATTTAATAACACGGGCCTAAAAGTATACACACAATGTTATTGAAATAGTCTTGACTAACAAATTTTGACCAACTGTATTGCCAATCCATCTCATGGTCGAAAAGTATGAGCCAAACAAACACATTTTAAAAGATATCAAATTTGTTTTAGTCGTGATATGACGGCAATATAATTGGCAACATAGAATTGACACTAATCAACAAAAAAACAAATAAAAAAAAACACTATACCATAATTTTATAGCATTAATCCCAAAATGTACACCGCGCAGTGCACCATGAGCCAAAGACAAGAGGCGACCTTACGACGTGATTGCATTAACAACCGAGTTATGACCATAAGCAATGATTTTAACGACGCGTCCAGTGTCGTAAACAACGTGATGAGAATTAGGGTTACTATATATAAAACTGGCAACAGGTGTCTTCACTATTATTAGCCCGACCTTAGTACAAATGAGAATTCAATGCGCCTCGTATCTAGCAGCCATCTGATAGGGGGTATGCTCTAGTTCATAGATATAAGAATTTTCAAATATCAAGTGCCTACTTGCTATCTATACATATGTAGTATAGCTCTCGAAAACAAATAGTTTTTAAATATTACCATACATTACTTAAGACATCTTGCAAATAAATAAAATTGGAGTGTCTGTTTGGAATATCAAAATAACACCTTTTCACTAAATGCATATGAAAGTACATACGACAGATATAACAAAAACGCGATTTAAAAAAAAATGTCTGTCTGTGTGTTTGATCCGGGTAATCTCCGAAACGGCTGGACCGATTTTGACGGGTTTTTGACTGGCAGATAGCTGATGTTATAAGCAGTAACTTACGCTACTTTTATTTTAGAAAAAAAAAAACAATACAAATGGGTCCTGTCGCGCGGGTTCAGAACGCGGGAGCGGTTAAGTTAAATTTCACGCGGACGAAGTCGCGGGCTCAGCTAGTTCATTATAATATTATAAAAAATTATATAAATTGAATTCGACAATATAATACAGTTTAACGGAATAGCCTAACTAGTGTGTCATAAACCAATGCTTCTCAAAGTATGAGTTTGTATGAAGTTTGTGTATAGTATATTTTATACCAACTGTCAAAAATTATTACAATTCTTTCCCAACGAATCCGTCAATATTACTCCTAAAACTAAAGAAACTGAGAGCAAGTATTTATATTGAAAACAACCTATGAAAATACTTTTTGTGAGCTTATATTTAGGTATATCTGTCGACACTTCGCTAGTAAATTAGAGTGGGCCCTTTAGTTCGCATGTCAATAGACTAAATATACACGCAGCGCTAATGTGCCAGAATTAGGAATGCTGGTTCCTTTAAATATATCGATTTACGCGTTTCGCTATTCGAATTAGGTGCGTTGGTTTAATTATTATTCATCATCATCATCATCATCAGCCGGAAAACGTCCACTGCTGGACATAAGCCTCCCCCATGGAACGCCACAATGGACGGTTGCCCGCTATCCGCATCCAATTACTCGTATTATTCCACCATTTATATTATTGATAAATAAATGAAGCGAGTAATATACGCCTGCATCAGATTTGTAAAATATCTTGGTATAAGGTCACGGATATAATATCAGATTGCTTGTGTGACCGTTTAATGGGCAGTTTACAACGAAATAAATGAAGTATATCGGCCGCAGATAACGCATTCAAGCCTAGAACTCCCCGCCGACGCGCAAGATGAAATCGCACTATCGAGTCATGGCTAAACACATAGCCCTCTTTATCACAGCCTCAAGGTAGCAAGCTCCTAATCGTACATTCGCCGGCCCGGTGGCGGCCGCGGCGCTTGCGAAATTCGGGGCCTACTAATGTTTTTCGTGGTATCGGACGAATTCCAATGTTTTGTGGTGATCGCACTCTATTACAAATTGATTGACTATCCAATTAATTTGGATACAAGCGTCATGGTATTACCTAATAACTACTTTAACTAAAACAGTTAAAAATTATATCTCTCTCATTGAAACTACTTAAATGTTCCATTTAGCTTATTGAGTCGTTTAATCTGTTATTTTTTGTATGGCGCATCGAAAAGCCGTTTGAAAATTTGAGTTGCATTTGAGTATAAAGCGGTCAGTTGCGAGTACTAACAAATTCAGTGCCTACTTGAGTGCCTACTTATTTGGACCATTGCCATTTCTTTAAAACGAATTAATATTATACTCATACATAGTTTGTTTTGCGACATCTTAATATTAAACCGTGTATACCTAAAGTATTTGTGTGTAAAGTCGGGTGCATTTGTCACAGGGTCAGCTTTGTATAAACCACAAAATGTTATACATTTTCATTCGCACCATATATTTTACTAATTCCCACAGTCGAATGTCTTATACATTTCGGACAATGGTAGAGCCGTCCGCGGTTTCGAAACAATTGTTATCTCTGTCTAACGACGTGGTGTGAATGGAGAGATCACGTTTCAACGCACCGACGCACTGTGCGATAGCATCGCACACCGGTCTTATGATGCTCATGAAATAGGGTGTTCCTCAGGACTGAAATAATACTTTAAGTATAAAAACGAAATTTTTTTTTTATAGCTTGACTCTAATTTCTTCATCGTTTAATATAATAATAAAGCCATTTATTCCAAATCTCACTTCCGATTTATATTACAATGTTTGTTAGTAAGTTGTTGCTTAAATTTAAGAAGGTTACTTATAATTACTTGTTAGTATTATTTAGGAGATTTGGACCCCTGTTTGGGTAAAGGCCTCCTCCATCCTTTTCCATGACTCCCTGTCCTTGGCTGACTTTATCCAGTCGTTACCTGCGACGTGTGTTATGTCATCAGCCCACCGTCGTAATTGTCGACCAACATTCCTTTTCCCCATTGGTCCTTTCCATCGTGTGGCTTCAATGGTCCATATTCTGTCTGGGTATCGTGAGATGTGTCCGGCCCATCTCCACTTAAGTAAGAGTGCATGCCTGAGAGCATCAGTGAGTTTAGTTTTTTGACGAATGTTTTCGCTCTTAATTTTTTGTATTCTTCTAATTTTTAACATGCTCCTTTCCATTGCTGTTTGACTGCATTTAATTTTTTGTTTAATTTTATTTGTAAATGTCCATGTTTGGCAACCATACGACAAGCAGGGTAATAGGCATGAATCAAATATTGTCCTTTTCATGTGCATTTCATCGTTTAATATATCGAGTCCTATGTAGGATGTTTATAAACAGTCTTTGTTTTTAATTGCAAGAAAAAAGAACATTAAAGTTATGATGAAATTTTTCTAGCACTTACTTCTCTACCATAAACCAATCCATGCGCCTAAGCATTATGTCAGACTTATGAAACAAACTATGTATATACAAATGATAATGTATATACACGCGCCTGAAGTGAACCCTCAAAACCGCTCTAATTGGGCTTCTCGCCTAGAACAAGAGGCTGAAAATGATGTCTGACATGTTGTACGCGACCGGACTACAAGCATAGTCACATAATATCTATGATTAAAACCCCATGCACTATGAATGTACAACTTAACAAGATCTATTTTTGCAAAAATGGTACGATTATTTAAAAAAAAAATTACCGTCCCAGATCTAACACATGTATGTGTATGTATAGTATGCACACACACACGCACACAAGTAAGTCGAGAGCGGTGGCGTAGAGGCGTCATGCCATGTGCCGTGACGACAAACTGGGTCGATTTTACTGCCAAAATGCGCCAATTGATGATTCAAATCAATACGTCGGACGACCGCTTGGCGCAGTAGATCGAGCGTAGGCCGGTCGGCTCACTACACCGGGTGGTTACAGGTTCAATTCCCGTCAGGGTAAATTTCGGAAAAGGCCTTTTCGTAAATGCCCTTGTCTGGGTGCCACTGGGATCGCCCCCAGCCCATTGTACGATACTCATAGTACAAGCGTTGCTTAGTTTGGGCCCATACAGTTGGTGGGTTCGTCTGGCGATACTTATTTTTTAATAACTAGCTGTGCCAGCTAGTGCCAATAATTGTCATAACCTTAATGTTGTGGTCATAGAACAGATCTAATAGCCTAATAAACAGTGTAAAATGTATTCAGTAGTAGCAGCCACCAATAGGAGGAAATGCTAAGAGGAAAAGAGGAGCTAGGAAAAAATGATTGAAATTAAAGTGGTGTTTCGATTTAGATAACAATTACCATTTGATTCTATACCAGAAACTCATCCTAACCAAGTATTATTTGCTACGTTTGAGTCGTCCTCAAAGATCGAGAAGGGAGATTCGCTAACCAAGTCAAAGATGTTAGAATGACACACGGGCCGTCAGCTTAACGTGATCGTCGAAACACGGCTGAGGTCCGAAGTTATAAATTCGGTCACCCATCCAAGGCCCGCCGAGCCGAACGCAACGATATATCGGGCGTTTTTACCAAATGGGCTAAGACCTCCCATTTTTAGATTTTCGACAGCTAGATTAACTTTCATCAACATTGGGAAAGGGGTCAATAAGAATTCCCCACTTAAAGTAATTTAAACATTTACATTTGACTAGTAAAGGCGCTTTCATATTGAGTCACGAGTGTTTGCGATTCTATAAATACTTAATCGATTTCGCGATTACTCAGGCGCGAATTCGTTTAAATTTTATAAAACTTACACGCATTTACTAAGTGATAAATATTGTTATTGATCGTTTAGGTACAGTCAACATCAAAAGAAGCTTGATATCCGAATATTCCAAAACAATCACATTGTTAAACATGACATAATAGTATGAAACCAGAAAAAGTCTAGTCTCTAAAGCAAATGCTCACACAATATTTTGTATAGACATATCATACTTTTAGGCCCGTATTATCGACCTAAAGTCAGAGCGATCTTGATATCTCATTTTGTACTGGTATGTCTTAAGAATAACATTTCCAAATTGACTCGCAGTCTTGAGTTTGAATTATTAATACGGGCTTTAGATACTTTTGATGGCTTCATATTATGACGTGTAATAATATTATTGTTATGGACATTTCAAATACAAAGCTGCTTTTGATGTTGACTGTACACGCGTAGAAATGGCTAAGGTGTTTTTTCAGGCTTTTCACGTGAAAGTAAATTGGGTTCGCTGGGGTAATTTACCGTACCTACCGTATAGTGTACACGCAGGCGAATGTAAAACAGAGAAAGTATTACAAAAAATATTGTATTTGCGCAACCCACTTCGCGCCCACTTGATGAAGAACTTGTTACCGAACACATCTGACGACCGCTTGGCGCAGTGGTTCGAGTGTAGGCCGCTTGGCTCACTCCACATAGTGGTTGCGGGTTCGATTCCCGCCGGGGCAAATTTCGGAAATGGCCTTTTCGTAATTTGCCCAGGTCTGGGTGTCACTGGGATCGCCCCCGATCCATTGTACGGTACCCATAGTACAAGCGTTGCTTAGTTTGGGACCATACACTTGGTGTGTCAGTCTGGCGATATTTATTATTTATTTTATTTACATCTGCCGCCGAGACAATGGCGGCCGTCTAAATGCAGACGGATTCTCATGATACATCATCATAAAAACTTCTAATGAATGATCTGTGCCCAGACAAAAGAAGTCTTCATACGAGTAATAGCGCAATCATTGAAGGCAGCACTTTACGAAGTACTTTAAAATAAAAAGAACTTGTTATAAAGGCAGCATCGGTTAATAAGGAGCGCATATCTAGGTCTAAGTAATCACGAATGGTTACATGGTCACCTGTGAACACTGTATCCTTGATATATTATTCAAAATCAATCAAATATGCTTTCTCGTTGGTCGAAGGCTGCACAATAAAAGGGCGGGCCAGTGAGTTGCAATTGTCTATTCTTGGTTACGCGGTATTATTGCTTATGCAGTACTGAGGTCGGCCACACAAGCGTCCTCCTTTTATTATTCAGAATTAACCCATAGACTTAATTTTTTTTTCTTTACTGACTGACTGAATTAAGGTCATGTGATTATCATAAATTACAGCCCAATAGTTTTATTTTATATACATAAATAAAAAAATAAGAAAATATAATTCTCATCCGCCTATCTCGGAAAGAGTATTTTTGATCTTCGATATCTGAGTGCAAAATCATAAAGAAAATTGAATTTAGATCATTATCGTGTGCACTAAGTTTGTGAATTCAAAACATCATTTAACCTATTTACCTACCTCCATGCCGAATTCCTTTACAAACTTTTTTTTTTATAAGTCAGACTCGGAACTTTCTTGGTGTACCTACTTTTTTTTTATTTGCTTTACGCGCGCCATTTTCTTTTCACGTCATATTGTTAAAAGTTTCGGTTATAAACGGTGGTTTCACTTGTTTCAAGTTTCTTACTTGAAAACAAGTGAAATACCTAAAATGAGTGATTCTAGCGACGAAGAAGTTTATTTGACGCCAACAGAATTGTCTGAAACTGTTAATAATGGGCCAATGTTTTTTTTGCTATTACATAGTCATTTCCTCGCTGCGGTGGTATGAAGTTACGTGTTGCACTCTAGAGCAAAGATTGCTTACCTCGTGCTCTTTTGATTCCCTCGCTAACGCTCAGGGTTCAAATTTTCGAATCGCTCGCCCAGTAACACATTACGTACAAAAAGTAATATAAACAACATAAAACCGCCAAAAGTGTTACTGCGCCGTGCACAATCGCAACCAATAGGATCCCCTTTCCGCATATTGTTGAGGCAGTGCAGAGCGGGCCCCGATACTAGTTTTTAGAGGGGACCCCAATGACGTGCAGGCGAGAAAAGGAAATTCGCTACATATCAACCTATACCTCATCTCATAGTAACTCATTAAATAATCCAGCAGAGCCTTGCACAGTTCAAATCAGGCCAAAAGGTTGAGGGACATGTGACAACCGGTTAGTTGTCCCTTCGCTGAATGGCAACAAAGAGAATATAACCACTACATTAGAAACGACAATTTCAAAGCGATAAAGAACACCTTATTATAATTTAATATTTAGTGCCAATGTGCGAATAAAGTTGAAGAACGTGATAAATGTGGATAGTAAATGACATGAATATCCAAGAGTTATATGGATACTGTAGGAGTGAATGTGAGTATGAGAGGAAAATACATATTGCGCTTACCCTAAAAATAATGGAAAAAGACGAGGTAGAAGCTGAATTAAATAAGATTATCTCCTAATAAAACTCTATTGATAACGCACAGCAAAAAACTGGAAGGTATACGCATGAGATTTTGCACAAGAGTTCCTTAAGATTGTAACGAAGAAGAGCACTCAGAAGGGTCCTATGAAATTTCATCCCAAAAGGCAGTTATATACTTGGGGATGAATTTATGTTGTTACTAGCTGAGCCCGCGACTTCGTCCGCGTGGAATTTAACTTAACAAAAAAGCCCGTTCCCGCGTTCTGAGCCCGCGCGACAGGATCATTTTTTTTTCTAAAATAAAAGTAGCCGACGTTACTCCTTATAATATCAGCTATCTACCAGTGAAAGTCCCGTCGAAATCGGTCCAGCCGTTTCGGATATACTCTTTGATTTCATGTGTTTTTATTATTTTACGCGGAACCCTAATTGTTTTTCTAAAATTAAAGTAGCCTAAGTTACCCACTATAAGATCAGCTATCTGCCAGTGAAAGTCCCGTCGAAATCGGTCCAGCCGTTTCGGAGATTACCCGGAACAAACACACAGACAGACAGACAGACAGACAGACAAAACATTTTTAATTCGCGTTTTTGCTATAGGTATCGTATGTACTTTCATATGCATTTAGTGAAAAGGTGTTATTTTGATATTACAAACAGACACTCCAATTTTATTTATTTGTATGTATGTATGTATAGATTATGGTACTTCGGCATTTTCACTCAATAGGAAATCCTTATTCATATACATACAACTTTGAACTTCTAGCGAAAGAGTTTTGTGTTTTGCGCCCTCTTGGCTTAGGGACTCCCACATTCTCCTCCCGTCTCCCACGAGGTGGAAGGAGACCCATATGTGTTTTCAAACGAAAAAAAAAAATTGTGTACCTACTAAAATACTAAATAATACCAAATAATATCCAAAGACAACTATTATGTCTTTTAAAATAATACGTAAGCTAACTTTAAATATGGCGAGATAGAAGACTGTACATAGCAAACCAGGTGTAATCGTAATCAAAGTCTTGTCATTCGCAACGGATCTGGGGACGCAACAGGTGGTCAGACGGCGTGTTATATCACATGTTGTACAGAAACAAGACCACTACAGTTGTACTACACAAGCTTATTCGATTATTGTACAGTTATAAGGTCTTGCACAATATTTTGCATGCCACGTTAGTAACGGCTCAAGATGATGCACCTACCACTAATAATATAATATGAGAGAGGTTATATCGGCAATATCAAAGAGTTTTTAACCGACAAAAAAAGAAGGAGATTCTATGTTCGTTTGAATGTTTACCAAATTCTTTGTCATTGTGGACCGATTTAAAAAAAGGTGCCATCAAAATAATTTGACGTAAAAATAAAATACATATTTCAATAAAATAAATCAACTGCCTTCAAAAAATCTGGGTGCTCAAAAGCTAGTAATAATTAGGGACCCTATAATGTATTTCATTTAGAGTCGGTGTGTGTCACAATTCATGTTTACGAGTAGCTGCAATCATTATGCAATTAAAATCCCGGCGCGGGTACTGAAACGATCAGTGAGATTTATATTGAATTTATGAATAACATCACAAACTTGAAATTAAACTATTTTGACTGGACTTAGCCACTTTTGAGTGAAATAAGATCAATGCAAATCTTCGCTTTATTTACATTTTTAAACAACTGAAGGATATTTAAAGCTAAGTCGGTAATTAAGTCGGTCAAGTATTATAATTCAATATTTGCTTGTATTTGCTTTATACCAAATGAATGGTATAATAACTACGAATCTACCACTCTACGAATCAACAAAGAGAGTCCCATTTAAACGTACATAATCAAAATAATATTATTTTATTCATTATTACATAGTTGTACAGAAAACTAAAAGTAAATCGTTAAAAACAAAGTAATTATTACAGGATTAGGTCACCCAATAAACAGTAGTGAAAAGTTCCTTGTATTATTCATGATATATTAAAATTTAGATCGACACGTGACCTATTTCGATGGCACACGGCACGCTGATGAATATATGGATTAGTAATCTTTTAAAACTTGCTGATTCGAATTGAGAGTACGTGACCATACGGGCTCTTTTGGAAATAGTCAGATGCAGGTAAATATATGATTATGAAATACCTCTCATTCATAAGATTGTTTATATTTAAAACACCCTAAATTTGAGATATATATGCAGAATCGTACCAAACTCGACATCATTTTGCGTACCAAAACCAACTTTAGTGCAAGTGGTCACAACCTCTTGTTACAGTTTGCAGGAGCATTAATAATGTTATTTTCATTGGTTTTTAATATTCTATGTGAATACAGTCATTTAATAAGCAAATTGTAACGTAGCCAAAGTGTCGCGTCTTCACGATCTACCTCCTTGTTTAAATTTAATACCATGGCCGTATTATTTATGATCAAAACATGTAAATACTACTAAAACTATATTTTCACAGAAAATAAAGTAGTTATAACAGATGCTTTTCGTACGATGAGCGAGAGAGTTGGCCCGAACCTCCCGCCCTTTCCCAATTCCCACACACCATCAGGGCGGCAACCTGCGAGCATTGCCATTGGTGTTGCAAGGATCTATAGACTACGGTATATGCTTAACATGAGGCGAGTCGTACGCTGGTTTCATCATCATCATCATCAGCCTATGCTTGTCCACTGCTGGACATAGGCCTCCTCTAATGAGCGCCATAGCGCCCTGTCTACAGCTTGCCGCATCCAGCATCTGTCTGCAGACTTTCGCTGGGTTACCAACGTAATATGAGAAATCTATAATATTTATAAACAGTGCATGGACGACCTAACAGCATTTCTATTCTCAACGCAACAAAACAGTAACTATTCAAGGAAAGTATTCTAATGCGGCACTGTATGTTGTATAAATAGAATTATTCAATCTAAACATATCGGCATTATATGGTGATCAGTGCGTTGAGTGCAGATATGAGATTATGTGCATCACTAGTGTTTGTTTTCGCCATCATCTATTTGAGATGCAATTTGGAAAGTTTTGAGCGAAGTTCCGCTGCTTTAGCAATTCTAATCCACTTTTCCATGGTTTATCGCAGTAGGTCGGCGGACAAAATCAACATCAAATACTAACTTATTTTTTTATACAATTTTCATTAAATAATTATCGCCTATCTGTTTTGTATTTTAAAACGTTACTATATAACTTTATATTCGCGCGGTCATCTTATGAATGCTTTCAATCACTACTTTTCTACTTGAAAAAACAAAGTAACGTTTAATTTATTTTGATTTCTGCAGGCGACGGTCAGAAATTATTTGGAAAATCTGAAATTCAGATCTGCAAACAAACCGAGCATGGTATTAAAAAATACATTGATATTTATTGGTAATTTTTCAATTTTGCAACGATGAGTCCTTTTTTGATTTGCAAATTATTCAGAGCTTTATTAAAACATCTAGCAAGTACGAAACAACGTATATAATTATGTATACATTTTATACGTGAACCATAAGCGCCAACAAGATTCTTCAAAGGAGATTTTTGCATTAGTCAAGTCGTAAATTACGTAAAAATACAAACAATTGGTTGCTCTCCATTCAGGTCATCTGGGTCATCGCGTTACACGGCTATTTGGGTCAAGGAATAGTGTTTTAGCTTGTGCCTGACTCCACCTTGATGAGGACTAAAAATACTTAAGACATGATAGCGAACAAGAACATAATCTCGCTAAAAACTTAACATCTCACTGACACGTAAATATTTAGTTCTCGAACGCTATGTGATAGCAAATATACTTTAGAACTCCACCCAAAGGTATTACAATTATTTATTTAATTTGGTACATGGAAGACTTACAGCTAAACACAAATAAAAATAACTTAGCGATAGGAAAGCTTATTACAAGTCTTAACTTATAGCGACCGGATACAAATTTGGATTGTGAGGAGTACAGATCCGGGTGAGCTACAAGACATCATTTATACTATGGAGCTAACCTAGTGTTACACTATAATATATAATTTATTTCTGTGGTATCACTTCTGAATGTGATTTTAAAGTTGTTAAATTCAAGTTACTATATGATTTAGCTACAATCGATATCCAACTTTTAAATCTTGTTTCTGGGTAAACTGAAATTCTGCCTGGTCCCACAGGTGGATGGAGTTGGTGGTCATCCGGATAATAATTATTTTTATATGGCTAAACTTCCCGTCTCCAAAAATTGCAAGTCGGACAAGCGCTGAATGAGAAACCAAGTTATATTCTTCAGAGCTCTCTGTTGTATTCACGGCTTTTTCACGGTCCTTATATATAATGTGACGTGGTCACTGCGGGCCGGGATCAAGCAACTCCATTCAGGTTAAATCGCAAGTACACTATTTTATATATATCTTTCCACATGTCACCTTTGCCGAGAGATATGCACATACGCAAACAAAAAAAATGCGTTCGTGTTGCAATTCAGTTATGCACATACATAGTAGCATCGGTTCAAGTAGATCTTTAAATGAGAAAACTGTTTTCTGATATCTAAATCAAGGTTTGAATGAGTAGGCGAAATAGGTTGGAAGATATAATTGCCCGTAATTGCAAATCATATTTTGTCTGAGTAGAAAGAAGGCCAACACTATACATTTCACCATGCGCTGTGCGTTCGCGTGCTATGAGATATCTCTACGTAAAACAGATCAATTAGAAAAAAATATGAAAAATCCCATTACGGTGGTACATGCAAGCTGTAGCCAATTCACTGTAGCTCATATCTTACTAATATTATAAATGTGAAAGTTTGTGAGTGTGGATGTATGTTTGTTCACGCAAAAACTACAGAACGGATTTGGATGAAATTTGGGACACAGATAGTTTATAACCGGGATTAACATATAGGATACTTTTTATCCCGATAATCCCGAATTTTTTGTTACGTTAAATACTACACGGACGAAGTCGGGGGGCACAGCTAGTAAACTATATTTTCACAGAACATCGGCGTAATGTAGCTTTTACAGCTGCGTGTGAAAGAGCCGAAAGTCCAACCCTCCCGCCCTTTACCTCCCCCTATACCAATTCCCACTCCCCTTTAGATGGGCAATGTGCGAGCAATGCCATCGGTATCCCAAGCTACGTAACTGCTTAACATCAGGCCAGTCGTACGTTTTATTTGTCGACTTTGTTTTCTAAAATTGTTTTCCTTTGTTCACAATGTTGGTTGGTACTTTTACTTTACTTGTTCATGAAGAAACTGGACGTGTGGGTATTTTAGATGACCGCTCATTCCCCATGACCCGACCTTATAGCTAAAATAAGAGTTATCTCAACCGCCTGTGACACAGGTACAATAGAGCTGTGTAGGAAATCGGGTCAGTCTGGTATTCCTATTAAAGTCACGGAAGACCGGCTTGGATGTTTCATATGTGGGACGACACATTCGGATGACATTGGAAAATGAAATGTTGTTTTGCAGGGTACATTTTTACATTTCGTTACCATGCTCTATTTCACCGGGGACAGGCGATAATTGGCCTTAATGACTTAATTTAATGCGCGTAGACCGCTCGGCTCAGTGTGGTTCGTCAGTTAGATTATCATATGGGGCAGATTTCGGAATTTATTTATTTTTATTATGTCCACATCAGGGTTTAAATGGAACCAGCACCGAAAAAAGAACTGGCATGTGGGTAGGTCCCGCATCGCCCGACATACGAGCACACCAGCGGTCTAGTATTGGTCTAGAGACGCGCATCTTAACATAAGAACGAAGTCGAAGAAAATCTCTTAATGCTCCTAATCTTGTATGATGTTAGGCTGGCAACACCGAGTTTCAACAATACGTACTATGGACGGCCTTTCTTTTGTATTGTGTTGCACCCGTGGCGCACATGAATGGTTCTTATAATACGAGTTTAAAGCAATTTGTCTTTGCAAATTGTTCAGTATTACTAGAGCTACATTTGAGTAGAAATAGTTCAAATGGAAATAGTTAAAAACACAATCGCTACATTTGTATCAACAGATTATTAATATCACTCGCCGACTCGCCGCTTCAATACGTTTCGAGCGGAAACAAAAATTGTTTATTACCAACCGGTTAAATAACCCGAAGGTCTTAATATCGGGGTGTTGTGGGTCTTTGCTTTGCCGCAATAACCGGGACAGTTGCACCGGGGATGACAGTTCATCATTTTCTCATTTCAAGGAGACAAATGAAAGTCTTTATGATCTGAGTTCAGTAATAATATAGACAAGTATACAAGGTGAAACATAAAGGGTATACTTTTTTTCATAACTTAACTTTGTAATTCTAAAACTATCAGCTTTGGACGGAACATGAAAAACAAAAGGTGTTATAGGAATACAGCTATTGACCGATTTCACAAGTCTACAAAACCTTTAGTACTTCAACTGACCCACAAAGCTGATAGTTTGAGATTTACAAAGTTAAGTTGCAAAAAAATAGTATACCCTTTTTGTTTCACCTAGAATATACGCTCAAGTTGAAGAAAATTATTTTTCATTACTCATACTCTGAAAGTAGGTCTGAAGTTGCCTGAGGAGCGGGTTGAAAGTAATACTTTTCCGGCCCGGGAGAATCGCTTTCAACTGACAGCTGTCAAATAATAATAAAAAAAAAGTTCCATTTTCACATTTCTATGGAACCATGTTCAAACATTTTCTACAGTCACTCAATTACAGCACGATGTAAAATTGAAATAACATAAAGTTAAGTATTAATTAAAGAATATATATTTTTTCATTACTCATACTCTGAAAGTAGGTCTGAAGTTGCCTGAGAAGCGGGTTGAAAGTAATACTTTTCAGGCCCGGGAGTTTCGCTTTCAACTGACAGCTGTCAAATTATAAAAAAAAAAACTAGTTCGATTTTCACATTTCTATGGAACCATGTTCAAACTTTTTCTACAATCACTCAATTACAGCACGATGTAAAATTGAAATAACATAAAGTTAAGTATTAATTCAAGAATATATTTTTTTAAATGACTTAATTATAATTTAGTTTCAACAATTTCTTTAAAATAACATAGATTTGGGGAAAATATTTAAAGATGAAAATGAAAAAAAATGGCTAAATAATGAAGTTGGCCGGCCAACGAAAAAAAAAACAAAGTAGGCGGCAAACCGATTTTTTTTTTCGAGTTGTAGATTATTGTTTATACTTCCTTGTATTATTTCTTTAGCCAATTCCTGATTTTATTTTTATTTTCCTTGTATTCGTAATGAAAAGCACAGTGTTTACCTCGGGTGAAAGATTTATTTTGTCCCTCGAGCTATTAGCGCCCTCGCTACGCTCGGGCGCCAAACCCCGTCTCGGGACAAAATAAGTAACTTTCACCACTCATGTAACAATGTACTATTAAATGACTTAATTATAATTGAGTTTCAACAAATTCTTTAAAATAACATAGATTTGGGCAAAATATTTGAAGATGAAAATGAAAAATAATGGCTAAATAATGAAGTTGGCCGGCCAACGAAAAAAAAACAAAATAGGCGGCAATCCGATCTTTTTTTTTTCGAGGTGTAGAGTATTGTTCAAAGTTCCTTGTATTATTTCTTTAGCCAATTCCTGTTTTTATTATTACTTTCCTTGTATTCGTAATGAAAAGCACAGTGTTTACCTCGGGTGAAAGACTTATTTTGTCCCTCGAACTATTAGCCAAACCCCGTCTCGGGAAAAATAAGTCACTTTCACCACTCGTGTAACAATGTACTATTTTATATAAATCTGGATTAAAATACATCTTATCAAACCTAATGTTATTGTATCTTTTTCTAGCAAAGCTTACAACCAACCTCCTATTTCTGTTCGATTACCGAAGATTACCATTACGATGCACGTAATTTGACTTCTAAAGTGGTGCATATATAAGATTTACATAGATAACGCAAATGTATGTACTTAGCGTGTCATAAAACCCCGACCAAGCGTCGAAGTTGGTCGCCGATACCTTACAGTCCTCGCGACTACAGATATAAAAATATGAGTATGAGCGTGATAATCACTCGAGGGAATCGTAGCGGGCGGAGGGGCATCGGCGGCATCTTTGAAGCGGTTTAGATTTCCCGTCACTAATGACGTCACAGTAGGTGTTAAAAATTCGGCACGCTTGGTTTCAATACAAATCGTGATAATTGCGATATCTATGTAAATGTATATCTGTGGCTCTAACCATGTGCAGTAGTATTAATGGCTATACACGCGTTAGTGTCTTTTTATTTGTAAATGAGTAACGAAATAAATAAATATCGCCCTTTATGGATGTAGACGCACTGTATGGTCCGAAACTAAGCAACGCTTAACTACTTAAAACCATTTCCGATATTTATTCCGATAGGAATCGAACCCGTAACCAGCCAGCTCAGTGAGCCACGTGGCCTACGCTCTAACATATACACCATTATGTTATTTGATTATTACCAGTTGGTAAACAAATTTGTAACGAATCCAATGTCTGTTCGATTAGCAGATCATTAGTCAAATAATAATCTATACAAATAAATAAAATTGGAGTGTCTGTTTGTAATATCAAAATAACACCTTTTCACTAAATGCATATGAAAGTACATACGACAACTATAGCATAAACGCGATATAAAAAATGTTGTCTGTCTGTCTGTGTGTTTGTTCCGGGTAATCTCCGCAACGGCTGGACCGATTTTGACGGGACTTTCACTGGTAGATAGCTGATGTTATAAGTAGTAACTTAGGCTACTTTTATTTTAGAAAAACAAAATATTAAAAAATGGGTCCTGCCGCGCGGGCTCATAACGCGGGAGCGGGCGCTTTTGTTAAGTTAAATTCCACGCGGACGAAGTCGCGGGCTCAGATAGTTTAATTTAAAGTATTTTCGGCATGTTTCCTGTTTATGGACCAATTATATTATATTAATCGATTCCCAGCAGCATTGTACGAACATAACCTCTATGATGTGGGTAACAGAAGCATAAAAGAGCGTACATTTTTCAATGGCTCATAAATCAAATTTTGCAATGTTTGGCTAAATTAATCGTGTAACCTATATATTAATACGTGAAGCAAAAACTTTGTATCACTTTTTACGAACAATTCGTATGGGAGCGATGACAGCGGAGCGCGTAACAATTTGGTTAGTATAACGATTTTTTTTCTTTCCGCAGCTTTCGTCAGTTACACAATGCATTTTAAATTAAGCTTATAAGCCTATGCTGTGCCGCAACTTAAGATCGTTCAGCATTTTGAAGAAGGGCTTTCATCATCAACTTTGGTGGAGACCTACTCCAAGGCAATATTTAAATCTTTAATGACCGTAGATCAAATTTAGTTGGCGCTCTCTGCCGACTAATGATTACAGAGTTAATACAAAAAAAATATAGACATAGACATCATAAACAGCTTATGACTGAAAATATTTGAGCAACGTTGAGTATTCGGCCGCTACTCAACTGCGGGAGTATTTTAAATCATTCCAATTGATATCGGAAACGGATTCGGAAACTTTTAACGTATGTACTTTTGCCGCCTTTAAATTTATTTAGAACATTATTTCACCGTTAGTAATCGTAAGTCATACTTATTAGAATACTAACATTTAAATATTTTTCAAAATAAATTTTAAATTGGCATACATACGTTGCAATGTTTCCGAAACCGTTACCGATATTAATTCGAATGATTTAAAATACCCCCCTGATCTTGACCGGCCAATAGGAATGCATCACAATAGCTGCCTGTTTCTTCAAGCCCCCTTTCTATTAGTCGCCAGTTGGAATCAACGGTCAGTGTCTGTGAGGAGTTTTACATAACACGATTCATTTTATATATTCTTCGTAAACTTGCAGGCCGCTGGACACGTCACGCGCCAAAACAAACTATAAATACATGCACCATCATTTCTTTTGTAAGCACGCAATGGGATTGTTCTTTGCCGGTTCGAGTCCTGTATTTGGGTTCGGAGAACGGAAAGTGGGGCATTACGTCTAAGATTCAGATAGTACCTTGCGGGATTCTAATTATGACATATTTTGTATAAAAAAGCTAAATCTTCACGCAGACTACACTATTCTACCTAGATAAAATTATTCATATTACGAGTAGTCTTTAACCTGACGTGTTTTCTCTTGAGAAGAGACAATTTATTTCATGCATCAGTGTGAATATTTTCGCACTGAAACACAAAAATCACACGGAATCAATCAAATTGACCAGCGAAAGATTTGCAGTGGTCAATTTGCCTCGATTGAAAAACGGGACTATAGCCCCGATAATCCGGCTTTGGATCGTTAGAAAACCGGGACATCCCGCGAAAATTGCGCCGCCGCACAGCACTAATCTGTATTGTAAACGTAATTTGTTACCCGCACTGTGTTCGAGTCATGTCTTAAATAACTGCGTAACAATGAAACTGTGGATTGGGACCATATAAACAAGCCAGTTTCCGCCTATTTAAGATTAGAACGAGATTAGGATAAGTACACAGCGTCGAGCCGGCGGCCTAGTGGCCCGAGTGGACCGTACAGTGTTCCAGTTTCGATTTTGTGTAAAGGACGTCGTTGACAGATAGGAAAATAATGAAAGTGCAAACTGGGTCATTCCAGGCTCAGTGAAAATATAATTTAAGCAGTCCAATAGCTGGACCAAAGAGGATAATTACTTATATTGTATTAAGTGTATTGTTTGTATGTAGTCATAATTACATATTGTTATTTTAAGGTAAAATATTGTTTCAAAAATATTAAATAATTACAAAGATATTCGCTATTCATGTTTGATTAAACTACTGTATAACGTCGAACTACCTAGTGATGTTTTCAAACTTTAAAGCCTGTGATTTTGTGGTGTCTATCAATGGGTCGTGATATCGCTTAAAACATCGCAACATTGGCGTTTAAATTATTAGAAAAACATTCGTTTTTGTTTCATCCCATTTGATCGAGGTCGGAGCTAGAAACAGTGAGATCCACCGACTCACTCATAACGATAGCTCCAAAACTATTCCGTCTGCGTACTTGAATTTTGGCATGTGTGTGTCTATTGACCTATAGGTGCACGCTAATATAGGAACTCTGCGCTCTCGCAGCCGTGAGGAACCATATGAGGTGTTAATAAAGTACATTTAGGCCATATCGCTGCCATGGCCCATCTAGTAGGTATAAGAGAAATATATCATAATCCAAAGGAAGCTGTTTCAGAATCGTGTAAAACAGGTATTCCACATATGTGATGGATTAACTACAATGTGATATTTGTAGAATCATAAACATCAATTAGACGTAGTTATGCAAAGTGGAACCAACCCGGCACATATTTCTTTGAGCTGAAACCAACCAACATCACTCGCATTAGGTTTGCTGTTGGTTTGTAGGATTACGCGTGGATTGATTTCACTTAGCAAAATTGCATGCAATTGAAGTTAATCCGTTCCGCGGTTCGTTCTACCTCCACGCAGGTATATTGGATGCATGCTAATCAATTCGCTTTTTAGTAAGCCATTTCAATCGGCTTATTGGATTATATTAATAGTGCATTAGATAATTTGGAGCTTAGTATATTAAAATGTACGTAGATTGTTTATGAAACGAAATTTCACATTTATAGCTGTGTAAGAATATTTCAAAATAAAATCTTATTAGATTTATATCGGTTATTTATGCTTAAATTGTGTAGGACGCCCTCCGACCAGGTGGGATGACGATCTGCGAAAGACTGCAGGCAGACTGCGCTCATTAGGGGAGGCCTATGTCCAGCAGTGGACAAGCATAGGCTGATGATGATGATGCTTAAATTTATATAATCCATTTACAATCTCATTAAAAGCACAGTTGTAAAATGGATTAAAAATTATATTTATAGAGGTTACTTTTAAGGTGTTTCTAAATGTTAGCAATAGCTGTAATTTGAATTGAGGGCCAGTATGACGAAGGTGCAGCGCTCGGCTAAGCTGGCTCGCCCACCATATACGTACATGCTAAAGCGTATTGTCTGGGAGCGTTCTCGCCTAGACGACTCAGCCAACACGTGTAAGCGCCATCATATTGATTATTGCTCCCAGAATGATCAAAATAGATATTGATTCTATATCGAAATAATCGTGTTTTGTTTGAATACGAGTACTATTGCGTTCGTTTGCGATCTTTCAACTTCTTTATTTTTCGCATTCATTTAATATTATACCTTATAGCAGTAGACCGAGAAATCATTGTCGGTGAACTCATTCATACGGAAACAAGCTTCCTCTATAAAATAACGAAAGTAAAGCAATATAATGAGTCAATGACGAAAGCATTTTGTAAAATATATGTGAATAAATGAAAGACTATTGATATATATCGCCACAGAGTAAAGTTGTATCAATCGAGCGAGCAATCTGAATAAAATGAAAGAGGAAATAAATATATAATACACTGTGCCCGCGACTTCGTCCGCGTGGAATTTAATTGACAAAGTTTCATACAAACTTTCATCCCCTTGGGGGTAGAATTAATCAAAATCCTTTCTTAGCGGATGCCTTCGTCATAACATCTACCTGCATGCCAAATCTCAGCCCGATCCGTCCAGTGGTTTGGGCTGTGCGTTGATAGATCACTATGTCAGTCAGTCAGTCAGTCAGTCACCTTTGAGTTATATATATTTAGATTTCCGACGCAGTCAAATACAGCTAAGCGTGTTAGGTAACGCGCAAAAAAATATACTTAAACAAATACATTCTAATAATTTTGCAGAAGTCTAATTATAATAGAATACTGATAATTCTGATTAATCTAAATGCAAAATCATGGTCTCTTTAATAATAACGCAATGGTTGATGCTGAAAGGATAAATATTCGATTTATAATAAATAATTATATAATTTTAGCCCTTGTGACGTTCCACTCCTGGGCACGGGCCTCCCCTCAACATGAGGGGGATTCAGGCCATAATCCACCACGCTGGCCCAGTGCGGGTTGGCGGATTTCACATGTCTTTCGAAATTTGGTTAGATCTTCTAAGACATGCAGGTTCCCTCACGATGTTTTCCTTCACCTTAATTAAGCAAGTGAAAATCATGTAGAAATTATGAATCCCACATAGATTTCGAAAATTGGGTTTGAACCCAAGACCTGGTGCCCGCAAGACGCGTGCTTTAACCAATCGGCTATCACTGCAGTGAATACTGTCATTTTCATGGACAATATGCAATATGAAGCGGACGAATTACCCAGAATAATTGAATGGCGAAAAGCAATTTATTTTAATTCAAAAGACATGTTCTCGGAAAATTAAATTTATACGAAAAAATATTCTTTTCATGTCATCGAAATATAACGAGTCTTATTTTATTTAATATTTTGTGTTCCTAACTCTGATATCCAAATAACCACTAAGAGATTTGATACGACTAACAATATCTCCGCCTTGCTCATATCTTTCTATGAGAATAATAAGGCGTATTTTTTGCGTAATAAATATATTAAAATATTATTTCAAGTTAACATCTATATATCTATATAGCATAATGTGATTTCAGCATGAAATTGCAAAAATGGAGATGAAACTAGGAGGAATCATATTGTACCAATAGCAATACGGAAATATGAAATCGAATGCAGCGAGAATAAAATAAGTATTGAAGAAAACCGCAATAAATCGAAGAGAAACATTATCTTTTCAATATAAAATTTGCAGTTCCGATTGGATCGTAAGCCAGCAAAGGCGAGAAGATGGTGGTACAAATATTAGCATTGGGAATCTCAGCGCGGGCCGGGATTACACGCGAAATGCGTACCGTGTCGCGTGCCACTCACTACGGACAAAGCATTAGCCGTTATGGGCGTCGACTCTTAGACTACCTGCGTACACATTAATTGAAGTTCAAACTATAAGAGAAAAAGATTCAAAAAGTATATGACAATTATCAATTACGATAGACAGACATTAAAAGGCTGCTCTCACTGCTACTTTTTAATAGACCAACCACATCTCGCGCACTTCAACAAGCAACATAAAGCAATTTGTATATTAAATGTTTATATCACTTTGCGGTAAGTTCATTGCTTATATCGTAAAAGTTAATAGTATATAGTATTAAGCCAATAAGTGTTATTGCCAATGTAAGTTTAAAACAAGTTAACAGAAGTTAATGCAACCGTACAAAAGCACAGCGCGGGCGGGCGCGATATCCGCCGGAAGCCTGCTGTTATGAACTTCAATTAAATTCAACTGTTCAACTGCTCGCTAACGAGTTCAAACTAGAGATTTATGAGGAAAATATGCGCAGCTTTAAATCATAAAAAAGATACATTTATATATATTTACTACCTATTAGGCTTAGGCGTGTTAAAAATGTTTTCTTTTCTTTGTATTCAGCCAGATGAATGCCTTCGTTTTGGCCAAATATGTCCTCATGGACTTTTCTGGGGAAACTTCCCCCCAAAAACTTGTACTACATGTTTTGTATTATATTGCGCCAAGAAAAGCAATGGTTGTTTTAAATATAGTTCTAAATTTATATTATATTTTTAAAGTATACTTGATTGCGAACTCATTCCTACCCTACAAACTACAACAGAATAGCTAGAATGCAATTTTTAATCAATAATGCATCGGTGACTCGCAGTAAACTCCATCCTATTATGGACTAAACTTGGCAGTAGGCCAATTATGTAAATCGATTGTAATGGCCGATGCTATTTCATTCGTAATCATATGAACTTGATTTGACACGGAAATATTTTTAATAATCAAAATAGAAACAAATTTATGACAATACTAGCTGTGCCCGCGACTTCGTCCGCGTGTAATTTAACTTAACAAATATTTCTGGATTATTCATCCCCTAATTTATCCCCTTGGGGGTAGAATTAATCAAAATCCTTTCTTAGCGGATGCCTACGTCATAACATCTACCTGCATGCCAAATTTCAGCCCGATCCGTCCAGTGGTTTGGGCTGTGCGTTAATAGATAACTATGTCAGTCAGTCAGTCAGTCACCTTTGAGTTATATATATTTAGATATTTCTTATAGAACCGTTTTGAGCCAATCCTGTTGGTTTAGCAACAAAACTTTTTTTTTCTATATTTGTCACTTTGAAATATCATAACAAACATCAAAAACTCATAAATATTGCATCGATATCACGAAGAAATTAAAGTCATGTATAGGTGATATAATTAGTCGCAAACAAAGCTTTAATAATCTCGCCGAGCTGTACTTAAATTGCTATTTAGAATTTTCTGCGTTATTTTGATGCGAGAAACGCAATGGTAAAATGAAGGTTGTCAAGGATATCTGTTGTCGTCGAACTAAACTATTGGCACATTTTTATTTAATTTTAGTTCGGCCCCACACTCCCGCAAGTCAGGACCGACAATGGATCCAATGGTGACACTGAGGTTTGACCCTCGACGAGTCTCGGGGTCTGATTGTTTTAAAACATCAATAATATATTGCACTCTCTATCTGTCTTGCTTATACATTGAAAGCATAATAGGGATAGCAACATGTTTGGTCTATTAGTTTGTACTAGCAGACTCAATACTAGTCGTAATATTGCTGTTTTACTGATACCGGTTGTGAGAAAAATATGGATATACCGTTAAGTTTAATTAGAGCATCGAAAGATAAAGAATCGAATCCACACTAAGACTTACCTTGAAATAGCTCAGGTACTCCTGTTGCCTGGTGATGTCGGTGGCGAGGATCAGCGAGCTCACTCGCTTCATCAGATTCGCCTGCAGATCATCCGTGTGGTCCAACATGCCGCTTTCGATCAGGCAGCTGCTGGCCGACCGCCAGTGGTGGTTTTCCAAGACTGAAGTGTTCTGGACAGTAGGAAATGAAGAGTTAAAGGTAATTCCGTCTGTAAACTTGTGTATATTTTATTTATATGTAATATAGTGCCATTTAATTGCCTATGGTGGTAATAGTTAAGAGGAAATTAATGCGGTAGACAATACATTTGAAGTATAGGTTTTAACAGAAATGTATCGCTATTCCACTTCCTCAAACATCCCCCAAATAGAGCGCGAGAGAGACAACTGCACCTCGGACTAATTGAACTAATGTAAAATAGAAAGAAAAAATTTTTGCAGCCCATTTCAGACCGGCCCGGTATAACTGGTCAATTACACAAATTTTAGAAGGCCTAGTTTTTTCTGTTCCCAAACATTTTTCCTACTATTTTACCATATCATTGATTATGGTTTTGTTAAACACTGGCCGAGATGCGTATGTTTACCGCTACAATGATTATCCTACGTCAAAATATTCCACTAACAAGCATACATTTTCATCAGGAAGCCACTACCGGTTAATTTATGTGACTAATTGACTGATCAGCGCAAAAGTGGCGTCGGATCATAACTGAAGTTAATTTAAGTAAAGGTACCTCCACATTCGAATTCTACGCAACTACGGATATTACAGGGCGAAATACTTTCCAAGAAAAATACAATTACAGACCAAAACGAGAGCCAGAGAGAGAGAGTGTTTTTGGAACGAAGTTCCTTATCGCGCGTTGCGAAAGGGGGATGGACGGAAAAAATTAAGACCAAAAGTTGTAACGACACTTTTTGCTATAGTAGTAAGCCGTGTGGCTTGCGCGTGTTTCTCTGTCTGTCTCTCTCTCTCTCTTATAGAAAGCAAGCCAGTTATTTTCGTTTCGTCTTTCTATTTCGCATTGAACAATGTGGTGTCGCGACGATTATTTTTGTTGAGTGTATACAGGTTTCTTGTACATAATAAATACTAAAAAATAATTACAGTAATTAATCCTGACAGTGTTTCTGCACAAGTTCCGAATATTGCAACTTCGTTCCATCCGGGTGTCCCTTGACACCTCTCAAGTTTTAATATTTTTGCTTTTGCTTTAACAGTAAACGATGAAAAATTTAATGTACTTCGTGGTCTTCAAACACTGGCGTACCATAGACGATGAGGGTCCACCTAAACTTTAGGTCTATAAGATAATTTACTTCTTAGTCCGTCGAGGGAATTTTGAGACAATGGCTTGAGCTGTTTTAACCTACAAGGCTTGAACAGAATAACAGGTTGCAAAATAGAGTAGGTCCGACTCCACCGTGGAATATCAGCTGTCGTAGCGGATCGTGTTTCGATGTGAGGAACCTTAACTTTCGGGCGGCGGCTGAGGATGGAAATAACTCCGTAATTCGGCCTCCGAAATCAATAGTGTAATTAATATTAATTTTAAGCTGGCTCCAGCTGTGAATTGAAAGAGTGCACATTTCAAGTGACGTTGAAAGGAGCTTTTCCGACGAATTGCACCGTTCCTATTGTAATTATATTCGCAATGCGTTAATACTCAAGTGAAGTAGTAATGAAAAATGTCGCGGTGTTATGTCAGTCCAGTTCAGAAAAGATGTGATGGTTCCATTTTATTTAGTCTATAATTTGAATATAAGTACCTAGATGCTAGTATGAATACCTACTTGAAGTATTGAAAATCTGTTTCATGAACGATATTTATTACTAAAATAGATATAAAAAAACGATAATAAAAATAAAATTTTCTTGTTTAGAAGCAATATAAGGGTTGTTAAATGACTATTTATAATAATTATGAATCACATCAGTTGCCTAAAATAACCATAGATCGAACTATTGTTCTCAGATAATCGATATAATCTTTCAAAATAGCAGACATATAAACGTTATCAATTGCTCTATAAGGATCGACTCGAAACGAACAAAATAATCCGGTCACCTTTGATAAATCGATTTCATAGGTCATCCCTAATAGTTTAAACTCTCGAGGCGTGAGATACACCAGGACTAATTAGAATGTGAAATTCGAGCTCATCAAAGTACTAGTGCTAATTAATAGCAACAGTTGCGGTCCGAGAATCACTGCGTTGTCTCCATTTGATACTTGACACCTTGATCTCGTGTGGCTGCTGCTATGTGTAACAATGGCGCAGGTATTTGCTGATCTGAAGAGGGGGTGGGGGGGCATCGACGTTATACCATTAGAACATATCATTAACTATTTTCACGGACTAGATAAGGTTTTATATGTCACAGGATGATAATGAAGAGTGATGGAGCGGAGTACCTATATTATGTAGCAAGCAAAGCCAAGCGAAGCATGGGGCGAAGACTGCAAAGCTGAAGTGGGAGTGGGCTGGACACGTGGCACATATGGCCCCGCAAAGGTGGGCAGATACCACCACATAATGCATACCCAATGCAATAAGGGGCAATACTATTGCTATTGTACCCGGTACATGCCGGCCCACACTCCACACGGGCTTAGTGAAGGTTGGTACGTAGGAAAATGTATCAACATTTTTCCAACCACGATGGCGAGACTTCGTAGGCGTAGTGGTTTTATAAGTTTTATTTAAAACAAGTGTTTCATCAAATTGGCTATTTGTATAAAGGGAGGTCGTCTCTATGTCACACTTCCTTTCAGGTCGGCATAGTGCTAACAATGTTTTTGGTATTGCAAACATCTATAGGCTATGGTACCTGCTTGATACCAAGCAGGTCGTGCGATAGTTTACCAACATCGTGATAATAATAAAAAAAATCTACCTGATAAAATATATTAATATTATTTCTTTGTTCGTCGACCTTCAGTATCGTTCTGTGTAGATGAGAGTTGAGCGTTAAATCTATAAAATAAATTTCAGAATTTCGGAGGCAGTTGCAGCTTGACACACCAAAAATTAAATGCAACGTCAATCTAAAAATGATTGACTTTACCGCAAACTCGATTGTGTTTTTAGCAAAATTTGATTGGATTTCAATATTGAAAGTAGTATGCTATGTAGTAACTTTTATACACAATTAATAGTTGACCTAACAATAATTTTAAATAAACATGGGGTCATATTTTTCCAACAATTTATCACCTTACATGTTTGATACTTTGAAACCATTTGATGTGTTTTTCATGGTTTCATCTAAAAATATAATTATCAGAAGCATATCTTTAAGCCCACGCGCCTCTCAAATAATACGCCCTCAGACTTAATTCCTTTCAGAAAATAAGCCGTTTATTTCAGTGAAGTAGAAATAAGCCTTATTGATGGTACAGGTATAGACATTCAAATCATAAATAGCTACAACGCGACAAGCGGTGGTCAGACATTGAGGTAAGCTGTTTACCAAATTTATCTAAGAAAACTACTACACGGGATTCTAGGGTAACATAAGTTGAGACAAGTAACGGAGTACACTTACCCGATACAGAGCGGCTAGGTGGTTTGAAGTAGCGATCAGGAAGGGCTGGTTCACACCGGGGTGGTCAAGGTCATGTGTGATGGCAGCCAGGAGTGACGCCATTATTTCCAGGGGCTCGAGGTAATCGCGAATCTGGTGGAAAACATGTTTTGATAAAAAAAGAATTAAATGCTGTGCGATTTATAACAGCACCGTGTTTCACAAAAATAACGAATACAGGATTCTAATACAAATGAACTGAAATCATTTAAAAGAAGGCCATTAAAGTTTTCCCCTGAAGTGGTGAAGATTTTCTTAAATGACTGTGAACCCCCCACGATCTCATAATAGCAGTGATAGACATGAGCCGAATAACGAGTAGAACAACGAATATACATATTATATATTTTCCTTATATTCAGACAGTTTCCAATTAAATTGGGTTGTTTAACTCGAGGTTCGGCTGAGTTCTATCACCGACATAGTTTTTTTGTTTGTTTTAGTTCACCGTATACTTATATGAACATAAAAAATACTGTGACTAAATTGTTTTGATGTGTTCATTATTTATATACAATACTCAACTTATATACATTGTTTCCGAGATATATATTTATTAAAACGACGACTCCTATTGTCTACTCTGACGTAATATGACTAGGGTCCGAAATAGTAAATCGATCTCAAGCAGATACTTGACATTTCTCCAATATATATGATCTCAAGTCTAAGAGTACGCTTTTGACATGCCATTTTGTACTGGCATGACATAATAATGACATTTCCAAGATCGCTCTCAGACTTAAGATCGATTTATTTATACGGACTTATGCGAAGTCGGCTAGACGCGCTCCTGTTCATCTATAAATAAGTTTTAGCTAAATTTTGAATAGCCAGAATATTATACCATGTTGTGCCCAAGTGTGTAAACAACAACAAAACGAAAATAATATATATATTAATTATAACGAGCTGAAGTTATAATTAATGCATGTAATTCAAAACTACATTATGTTGTATTTCTAGTCATTAATACCCCCGTGTTGCTAAAGTTTTAAGTGATTACACCACCAATAGTCCCCATTTAGATAATTATAAGTTATAATTACATCGATATAGTCCGATGTTTGTTTACCTTAGTCAATATGTAATAGAAGGTTATTAATTTAGCAGTATAATATTGAAATTCATACGAGTTAAAAATGTTAAAACTAGCTTTAAAACAGTGTTCATATTTGATTTTATTTCAAAAGGTTAACGTGGGCTTAGTGGAATAGTTAACAGACTAATTTAGGCGGATAGTAAAATTTAATTGGCGGGCCGGGTATTGTTGCATGTACACGCAGGGGTATCTGTTTCACGTACGCTAACACTCTGCTTCGGCACTCTGTGTGACGTAACAAAGCTTATATGTGACTTTTATAAATTGGCCCTGTTGCATCGCCATAAAAGCATCCCGTTTTTCCACAGAATCCAATTGTTTTTGCTGCAAAAGGTCAGTCGATTCTATAAAGCGCTTTTCGGATGCATTTTGTGATATCAATGGCTAAAAGCGTATAAAAGCGAAAGGTAACAAGATTTACGAAACTCTGTTGACATTTAAAAACTTTGTTAGGGCTCCGCAGCCTCATAAATAAATATTAATAATATAATAATATCGGCAGACTGACACACCAACAGTATGGTCCCAAACTAATCAACGCTTGTACTATGGGTACCTTACAATAGACTGGGGGCGATCCCAGTGACACCCAGACCAAGGCAAATTAAGCAAAGACCATTTCCGAAATCTGCACCGGGGGGAATCTAACCCGTAACCACCATGTGCAGTGAGTCGAGCGGCCTACGCTCAAACCACTGAGCCAAGCGGTAGTCAAACCTAACTAATTATATTCAAACCTCACTAATTCATATAGCTGACTCTATTTTTATTATTTAAATTTATTGTTAATTATTTTTATTTCTTAATTAGTGGTAACGACGGATTAGGTTGGTTTCTAATTACCATACAATATTTTAGCGTATTAGTATCGTGATCGTATATTTAACTATCTTAAGGTTAATCTATCCTAATAATATGAAGAGGTAATGTTGTTTGTAGGAATGTTTATAGCAGGTAAGCCCAGGAACTACTGACCCGACAATGATAGATAGTTACTACTCAGAGATAATGTAGTTTACATTGTCCTGAATAACATAGGCTGATATAAATGTACAAGTGAGGCAGCTCGTTAAAAAAAATGGGTCACATCGCTGACCCAGTTGCACAGGTGGATGCGTTTTGAATATTCACCAACGCATCCCTTCAATTTCGGGATCCGATAGGCCTCACTGAGATTATCGGTTGCATTCCATCAGAATGTTCGCCCGGCGACATGACATCCATTTCATAACATGAAAAATAAAATCACGACCGCAACACACAAAGGGAGGGAGGTTTCAGATAACAGACTAAGTAGAAACAGATTTTCTAAGATATGCAAGTTTCTTCTCAATGTATTCTTTCACCGTAAACAATTGATACATCATATTGTAATTATGATTCATAGATTTCGAAAAGCATCCGCCCTCTGAAGATGATTTCTGAAGTTTTTCTTATATGGGAATCAAACCAGCAATTATATTAATTTAGCTAAGATAAATAATAAAAAGTTAAGGCATGTTATTTTTCAATACCAAAAGGTTAGATTCCCATAATAGAATTTCCAAAAATCTAATATCTCAGTTTGTTTTTCTCAAAATTTTCCCCGAGACTCTTTTGAACATTTTCATTTATGTCTCGTAGTTTCAGATTAACCCCCGCTTGAAAAATTCGCGGTATAGCTATTTTAGTCACAAGATTTATATTCTCCATTCTAATATTTCTCCGAAATCCAAACCTTTGAAGGCTTAGGTATTCAAGTGTACAGCGAGAATTCCCGATATGATATGAATAGCGCAGAAATTCAGTCTGAAACGTATCGTCGCCATTGCGTCGCAGCCAGGTAATGAATGCACTTTGAATAACATTAGGTAATTGTACAGAACGTGATATGAGTGAAATATTATGTCTCCATAATAAGGTCTTCATTCATTATATGACCTCTTCTACATGACACTTTTTAAAATAGTGTTTGCGAAAATGTGAAATAATTTTCATTCGTGTTTCAATGTATTTTTAATTCTATACTAGTTTCCTTTTTTTTAGATGTTTGAACCCGTTAAACCTTGAGTAAAAGGTCTCTATGAAATATATAAATCTGATTAATTGTTAATGAAAACCGGAATCAAACAAAGCAAAGTTGGTTTTCAGCGAAAATCATTATACACTATCGTGCCCTAGGTACAGGTAACAAACCGGCATATTGTCGTAGCAAGTAGCAAATTTCGTAGCGCTCGTAGCGTTCGTAGCGCTGTTATGCGCCTGTACACTAGCTGATTGACTTCGTGCTCCATCAGACAAGGAACTCAACCTGTAAGTGCATCTTAATCAATTCACGCACATTTACAAGTATCGGGCACTGAGATACTTCAAGTACTTTCAATCTAGTATTTTTGATAAGAACTTTGAATTTTTGCGTGCTTCATACGATACTGGATAAATTATATTTAAAAAAATGTTAAATGTGTGGTATAAATGTAAAATTAAAACGTTATCAGCTTTTATTCGACCTTAGTTGAAATAAGTGTTTCCACGAAATAATTTCAATCAAAGCCAGTAGTCGATGTTGAATTATATCGGGTATTTGAAAAACGAAGATGAGTCTAATAACAATGTATTAATGACTACCTATTTCATCACCTCGTATCAAAATAATGTGATACTTTTGTGTGGTCGCGGTTACTGTACACAGTAACCGCGCAGTGCATCATGTGAAATGGTGGGTGGCGAATATACACTGTTTTAAAAATTAATAAATTAATAATGCATGTTGGTTTCATCACGGCCTTCGAAATACATTATAGTCTTTTATGTTCATGTAATTAATAGTTGTGGTGATGTTATTTAATTTAATACTGTCTGGCGCGAAGTTGGGGTTTGCAATATTGAAATACAATAATTGTTAAATAATCAAAAGCTGCACAGTATTTCTGAAATGTACGTTATGCGTAAATCCCAGACAGAACGTATCTTCATTTCTGTATGTTTTGCGCAATAAGTACTTGCGCAGTAACAGATTTTCGCATTAGAGTTGTTAGGTAGTACTTTCAATAGTTGCAACTAGGTTCCAATTTTAAATTGACACAATTTCATGTCAAAACTTTTGCGAGTAAAAAACTGATCAAAATAAAGTAATTGGATGCACTTACTTTATCGACCTATAGTCATCTATGTAAACGTTGGTTATACATATATGGCTAAAGGTCGCAATAAGGCTTTAAATGGAATATGTATATTCATTGAAATAATATCTTGTATTTGCAATATTCAGTACAAAATAGTTTTGTGAAAGCTTTCAACCAGTGAACCAATTTCAATGCAATCAGTTAATTCGATGAAGGTACATTCAATCCGTTACCCCTTTGTAATGAATTTCAATAATTAAATGAGACATGATGGTATTGAGTTCAACATACAATACGAGGCAGAAGTATTTTCATTCGGTATTTCAATAATCCTCTCTTTCATAATCCTCTCATTTTTTGCCTAAGCTGTATAAAAAGTTCAAAGTCAGTGATTAGTTCTTCATTCTGCAAATGCAATATGCAGACAGTACGCTCAAAATAAATCAGATTGGAAAGTGCTTCGTGAAGGGTGAGGGCTGCCCCATGCCAATATTAAGTTTATAGATAGTGTTAATAGGTAATCGGTTGGATTAGGTAATAAAGTATAACATGTATTTATGTTGCATTGGCAGGACATACGCTCATAAAAGGAACATTACAGACAACTTTGAGTCGCGAAGAAACTAGTGCTTTTTAACGGTTACGATCTCTTTTCCGAGAGCAAAATTGACAGTGCATGATAGTCAAAAGTTATGACTCAAGAACATACCTACTCAAGTGCGCTCGCAGAGTCTAGATTCGGCTCTAGTTTGAATACTATGCCTTATGACTAACCCATAGGGGTTCAAAAGTTTAAACGACCAAACTGTCGAAATAATTTTATATACACAAATTGAGCAGTGATATACGAACAAGACAAATTACATTGTTTTCTACCTAATTATAAGCCAAGTGACATGATATCATGATTTAAAAAATGAATTCTACTTCGAGGAGTTTAAGTAGGTACTTTTGCTAAGTTATTTTCAAAATAATATCACTGCTAGTCGTCGTAAGACATAATGTACGTAATAATGCAATAGTTGCGTATATGGTTGTAAATAGTATAATTAGTTGCATAGTGCTTTTAACTTTCAAGGGTCTTTCAATAACTTTGAGGTGAGAGAGAACTTTGCTTCCCATAACTTTATTACCAACGATAAAGCGCCAGCCCTAATAACGCCAGCAGTAGTTGAAGAAACCTCGTCACCTTGCAATTTAATTTGATTTATAGAGTCCAATAAAGTTTCGAACTTAACAGGTGAGGTGCTCGATGACATTTGTAATATAATTAAACCTAGACGCGAAGTAAAGGAGAACTGGAATCGTATTTTAAGTATCTAAAGTCATCATAAATAGCTTTTACGTCCTGTATATCTCTTTTAAGCTTATAATATAATGATCGTGATAAGGTTAGTCAAATGTAATTCCATGACTAAGTAGACAAACTAAAAATAATTTGAGAGATATAAAGTCAATCTCAACGACCCCTAATTATATGTTATATACATTTTTGAACTACCTATTTTCATAAACCATGCCTCGGGGATAAGATTAATTCGAATAAAAATGGCGAGCGAGTCTAATTGCGCCTTTTTATTTAGAGTAACAGATATTTGGGTAAAACTAAAAATATTACCAATTTATTCGAGAAGAGCATTGTTTTTATTATTTTTACGAAAATATTAGAAAAGTGTTCCAATGTCCAGAGTATTATTTCAGACTTTCATAGCCTCCTGTATAATGGAAACGCTTTAAGATCATTATAGTAATTAAATAGTTATATTTGTTGCCCGAGTCCAAGTCCATGCGTTTATATTGTTAGGTGGAGTTATTTTGGCACGAATTCCCAGAATGTTGATTCCACATTAAAATATATACACATTTTGATGTGACATGTATAAAACAATGTGTGTTAATTTCGGCGATTGGTATATAGCTGCAAGTGAGTGAACTCTGGAAAACAAATTGAAGTAAAGTGGTAGAACTAATCGGAACTTTACAACGCAGTTTCTAAAGCCACAGGGCTTCGTTTGAAAGGGCTGGCAAATTGCGGTAGACGACTGAAATCATAAAAATGCAGATATTCTTTTGTGGTTTGAAGCGCTTACATTGTGGAAAACAATGGAATCACTCGGTACACTTTGAATCCCTGTCACATAGACGGGAGGTATTAAATGCCCTTATTAAATGGTTCAAGTTGATGAAACTCCAGTGAATCGGTAAAAATATTTATCAGTAAGAATTAACAAGCGGAAATGCAATATGCATACTCCAATGAGCATAGCAGCTGAACTGAATTAATATTATATAAACTGATTTCTGAGCAGAACTCGCGAGTCGCGCCGTTTCCCGATCAGTAATTCATTCTAATAATGTCAACTGCCGTTCCTGAAAGCATTCGTGTGGAAGTTTGTTTACTACCATAACAAGTTAGATTTTTGAAAATGTATGTTTTCCAATAGGTATATATATTATAAAGAGTTTTAAAAGTCCTAAATATTATATTAGGTGCATAGCTGATATGTAGATGCTTATTGAAGACTGCTGATAGGTAGCAATTATATTTTTGAAATCACGAATCTTTCAATATTTGTCGCAAAATTCATGTAGCGAAAGAACGTGGCCAAAGAACTAAAATATATACAATGTATCAGAAAAAGCTGCCACCAATATTGAATGAAAAGTTTATAAATGATTCGATAGTCTTAGAGAACTCTATGAAAATGTTTATTGTTTCCATAAAAAAAACGAACATTCAAAATATATTTTAATTTGCCATCCTATGTTGGCATGAAATGGATAGCATATTATGCTTGTTGTTAGGTTAGTGGTTACTCGTTATGGCTAAGCATGAATTATCATGGGCTTGAAACATCTTTCGTTGAACCTAACACCCTGTATGATAGGTGAGATCTAACCTGCTTTTGTTGTAAGAAGCAGTGCATGGCTTGCGTGACGTCAGCAGCGTGAACAGAATTGTGATAGGGGTTTGCGCTGTGGTATCCCTCCTCGACCAGGCTGAACAGTTTCCAGGTCTTGACGACGTCAAGTTTGAAGTGATTTATCAATCCGTAGTAGTGGAACAAGTGCAAGCAGAAATCCGGGAGACAGCGACCTGGGGAAAGAAGGGATCATTAGAGATCAGTCGTGTTAATCAAAAAGGAACGCAATTACCTTGAAAATAGGTTTAGGTACCAAGTATTGCTTGTTAATATTACACCTCCGTCTTTTATTTGCTACATAAAAATATATCCAAATAAGTGGTAAAAATACCACCATTTGATTACGCGCTGAGAATTCATGAATCTATTCATAATATATAAATAGGCACAGGATAAATAGTCAAAACTGACCACGACCCGCGCCACTCTTAGTTGTCACAGAGTTTGTGTATAAATTACGAAGCGAAGCGAACATTTCTATAAGCTCTTTGGTATAGTACTAAAGTTGTATAGTTGCATATTTATGAAATAAAATAACATTTTATAACATAATAAAAAGAAAACAGATGGCAAGCTGGCAAGCTATAAGGAACTGTTTCTAAATCCGCCCTGGAAATTAGTATTATGAATAAAATGTATTGGTGTAATATGCTATTTATTTAAATACGTAATTAGAAAGAACACTGGATGCATATGAGGTTGCAAAATAAAGTATTAAAAGACTAAACTCATATAATAATTAAGTTGTCTCCCAGTAGATAGCAGAACAATAGAACCCCAATAATCATAGGAAACAAGTGTCCGTTTAATCATTATATTTACTTACAATGTGTCCAAACATTACGCAATAAGTTAATAACAAGCTTTTATTTTAAAATAAACCATACTATTACGCCATCACGTTTAATGTATAATAATAAGAATATCAACATACGTCTCACGTACCGGCAATACCAGTAATACAATGGGGCGTAAAATGAAACAAATCGTTTACAAAGATAGTTTTTAAAACTGTACATTGTATGTAGACTAAGGACATGGGATTCATTGAATTGGAATAAGTATTGATGGTTAAACCGATTATATTTTTCAATGATTATGTTAATCTGGAAGGTATTAAATTTGTATATGTTTTCGTAACCGCAATTTATTTAAAGTTCGATTCAAAATGGGTAAATTCAAATTTCGTTATGAACTATGTTCATAAAAAAGGTCCCATAAAGATTTACAAATTCCATAATTATGTATAACTTATTTATGTTCTAGTAACCAAAATATTTGAATATTCTCACTGAGTCACTAGTATAAAAAAAAAACTTTCAAATATAAGGCCTATGTGTGATCCGATCATGCCTATTTAATAACATGCGACAAGTCGTGTCGCAGACAACATCGCTCGAACGGGGTAGTTCCTGCCTCTCACAGATTATCGGCATAAAGAAGCTATTATAGCTGCTTTTCGCACGATGAGGGAGAGAGTCCGTTCGTGGCTATTTAATAACATGCGACAAATCGCATCGCAGATTACGCAAGTCGCCCGTTTATCTGATTCAGTTTCATTACACCAGCCAAGGTTAGCGATCTAAAATGTATATTATGTAGTAGAATTTTGTAAGGCTATGTAACGCCTTGCCATCTAGGGTTAGAACTATTGGCCTGAGTATCATCATATTTTCTTTTTTGATATAGAAATTTGATGAAGACGATGTTACTTTAAACTCTTCAAGATATGACTAACGGTGACCTCTGCTATACCCATTAGGCATAAGTAGGTTTGAATATTGTGTTTATGAGTTTATAACATTAAAATCAACGTTTTATTACGAATTCTTTTTAGTAAACATTATTGGAAAATTAGGTATGTTGAATTTGTAAGAACGATATGGATTTCAGAATTTTTATATATCCAGTACATTTAAGATGTAGGTACTTGGAACTGTGTTCTTGGGATACACGCGTTAAAATACAGGGTCGAGTGGCATCCCTGGCGCGGAGACACCGGCACGGCCCTCCGAGGCGGCGAACCAGCAGCCACTAGTTGCCAACTATAACATGCCGCACTATAAATTATTTCCGAGCAACTAATTAACTCAGGTAACATTACTCGTTACTTAGTTTGTTGTATTATAATAATAAATACACTATTGTTTTTGGCGATATTGAAAACCTAATATAGATAATACCTGTAATAATATAATAATAAAGCCCTTTATGACGTCCCACTCCTGGGCACGGGCCTCCCCTCACTACGAGGGGGATTCAGGCCGTAATCCACCACGCTGGCCCAGTGCGGGTTGGCGGATTTCACATGTCTTTCGAAATTGCTTAGGTTTTCTAAGACATGCAGGTTTCCTTACGAGCCAGCAAGACGCGTGCTTAACCTATCGGCTATCACCGGTTTTATAATACCTATTACCCTTAATAGGTTAATGGAATATAACAATGCTTGTATCTGAAAGGAATGAAGCATTGTTATATAGTAAGCATTGTAATGGCGTAGAAAGCTTGTTTGACGCGTATGTCTTACAGGGAACTCAGCTTTAAGTGGATTACAGGCGGGAGAGTAATTTGATAGCTGCATTGTCTGCCACAAAACCACCTGTTAGTGCAGCCAGCTTTTATGTCGTCCCTAGAGTGAATATGCGCGCGATGTCTCACGGATATTATTATTATATTACTTGCATTTTCCAGAATTGTATTCAGAGTATGATCCTAAAAAGTATATTGTATATTCTTGTTTAGACCTACAGAGCACTTACAATTTATCATTTTTGCATTTGTTTCTTTAATCTACATCTAATTATACATTTTAACATGAAACTTTGTACAGTTGAGGAAACAAGTTAATATAATTAGAAGATAGTGAAAGGTTAAAAATTCTAACTTTCTAAGACAGGTACTTTCGACATTATTTTAAGTATAGAATAAATAAATGACTTCAGTCCCGTCTTTTACTTGAGAACAAGTAATCACTCGTCTATATTTGATGAACTGCAGTCAATCTTTTCTCTTCCACAACAAACCGTATATTAGAAACAAAGCGTCCATCTGGAGGATCTGTCTCGGAAGACGCGGTGCGGTTTGCGGATCCCGGATCTATGACTACGGATCTCGGCTGTTCCCGCGGGGCCGGAGATTACTCTGTTACGGCAGGTAATGAGTTGTGTATCGATACAGAAACCGATTAATTTGAGAGCTTTGACACTCGATTGCAGTGGAAAGCTTTTTAATAAGCTTGATAATTAGGTGGTAGATTATGTCCATGTTATTTTACACTTGACTTAACTTAGAGAAGCTAGAATTAAAGGTAAATTCTGTGATATTGGTCATCAGCTCTTTTAGGGATCATAATTAAATAATCGTAATGACCCCCTTCAGGACCGCAAAAGCCACTTTTCCAAAAATATCAAAATATATATGCTTTGGATTTTATAATAAGAACTAACAACGCGGCAGGTATTTTTGCATTGCTAAACGTTTGTGATAATTTTCCTACAGTTTTTTCTAATTGCCCAAAATAAGAACGCACATAAATATTTATATATATATTTGTGTATTTGACACACTTTATATTTAGGCAATGTTGATACCATGATGAGGCTTTGTCATGGATAATTAATGATGAAATTAGCTTATATAATGGGCCGACATGAACGATACTGTTTACCCAAGAAAATTGGAGGGTTCCCACGGGATAGACGCATGGCCAACATTGCGACAACATTCGGCGGCGTCAGGCGGGGCCGCCGCCCCCGTCGTCGGGACAGAAACATAGTTACAGATTTCTGAGAAACGACTAATTATGGATTACAAATCAGTAATTCATTAGGCAATTATTGGGGAAATAACGAATAAAGTACCTTGTTGGGCGCCAACATTATGATCGCTTGTTCATTTCACTAAAACGCGTGCTGTCACTCTTAGGGCACTGTCATATGGGTCAGTTTGCAATAAGTCACGCGTTTTCGTGGAATGAACCGACTATACTTTTCAACGTTGGCCACTTTTCTTGTTTAGTTTCGATTTGATTCACATCAATTTTGAAGTGATAACTTTTTATGGGAGGGTAAACCGCTTCGTAACGTGACGCGTTACGGCGCCAATCTGTCAGTTTAAGTTATCACTTCTGTCGAGCGTCCGGAGACGCACACGTTTTTCTTTTTACGGGCTATTCTTGGCAACACGTCGCGCACAGAACTACCTGAAGTACTAAGCAAAAACATTGATTTCTAACGAAAATATTTTAACTTTTTCAGTTTTTGTCTAAACACATTAAATAAGCCGTATTTTAACGTTCGCTTTTTACTAGTTTTCTATATTTTCGGACGCGTTTTCAGGTCAAGTCTGGCGGAAGACACAATAATTTCTGACATATTGATATAAATTGCTGAGAGCGACTTGTCAAAGAAATCTGCGATTTGTCAGTGGCGACGTGGGTGGCTGGTAGCTCCGATTCGCAGCTTTGAGATATATTTTCATTATGTCGGTAAAAAGGGCTGGTAGACTCAACTACAAAGTTATAAGTGTTCATACAGTGGACAGTAGGTAAACCTTAAGTAACGTTCCTTAAGTTTTAAGACATAAATGACTGGATCATCAAAGACATGAATCTTGAGAGGGTTTTGCCCAGCAGTGAGATGAAATTACATTGATAAAGCCTTTTTAAGTTTATTTACAATAATTTCGTTTGTTATTTTAGTCGACTTAGAAATAGAAAGAATAATACTCTGAAATAGATAAATTAACAGATAAAAAATATACTACAAAATTGAGCATTTATCTCATTACTAGTATTCCTCTTTGCGCCTCCAGCTTAGGTAATACTTGAGTTATGAGTAGGCTCACGTCAATAGTTCAAGGGCCAGGATTACGATCGAAACCGGAACGTTTCAGTTACGAGGGCGGCCCGTCTAACTACTAAGCTATTGCCACTACAAAATTATTGTTGTTAAATTGTTGACAAACTCATGAGACAACTTTGTCGATACGGCAGAAAATGTTGAAAACATATATGTACGAAGTTATAGGTATAGTTATACGACAACCTGCGTTTATAAATTTGAGTATATACACACGCGCGTGTTATAGAGAGGCAATATAGTGCTTCACTCAATTCTTTGGCGTTGAATATGCAAATACATAAGGACAGACGCCGGGGAGGCGCACCCGGGATGAGACAACGCATCATACATCCACTGTACTGCTGATCGCCATATGATAACTGGATATATATCCTAATATGTGGATAATAGTGTACCCACTTTTCCGGTCCATTCTTTATCTGATCAATAATTAACTTTATTAATATTCTGAAACCCATTTCCTCGGTCTTATATTCATAACTTTTGAAACAACAGAATGCCATAATAAAACGTAACGTATTATTGTGGGTAGATCGTTATAAAATTAGTAGGACTGTTTTAACAACAAAAATAAACAAGCAAGGATAAAACACGTCCTCTATCTATGTAACTAACACCTGACACACGTCATTTCCCTTTGACCAAACCCGCAGTGTCATATGCACCCCAAGCCAGAAAACTCTTTTGCGTCTGATAGCGCGGGTGTGAGCGCGGCGTATAAAGCTAAAAAAATGCATGTACTAAATTGATTTGTTTGATTTAATTTAATGTTTATTTTCTTATTATTAGGGCAATTATCTAAAAGCTTGTTTTTAAAAAGTTTTTTTTACCATTCATTTATTTTTTATTATTTAGTTGGATTGAATGTGTTGTATTAGTTTTCGTGTTCTCCACAGCAAACTTTTTTATTTGATACCCATACCTACTGTGGTAGGGCAGATAAAATAACTAGTCCGCCATCTTGGATGATCAGCTATATTGGAATTACAATGACGTCACGGTCGTTGTAATCGTAATTGTGATTGGACACAAATATATTGATTAACATCACCCTTATTAATCCGATATCTTTAAATAAAAAATATATAAAGATCAACAGCTTTACATTACGCAAGCAAAACTGTGCGTTACCTACCTTACAAGTGTTCCAAGGTACGTATCGTCCACACTTGTCAAACATACTTACCGCCGAACAAAAATTCGATATAAAGAATACAAAAAAGTATGACTCAAACAGCTAAGCGGGACTTACGCCTGAATTGATAAATCAATCTTAAGTTTGAGAGCGGAAAGTCGTTTTTATGATATTCCAGCACAAAATGGTATGTCAAGAGAATACGATCTCAGACTTGGGATCGATTTATTAATTTCGGCCTTTAATATTTGAATAACATTTCAGTATTTAGACGATAATCGATTGTCGCGACGGGTTTGTTCATAATATCAACAAGCAATAATACCTAAGTTTCAGCTGGACATAAGTAAAAGTCAAATCGTTTATTTTATTTAGGCCTATGAAGGCACTCATCAATCGTTTATTTTACATATTTTCCTCTAGTCTACAACCGGTTCGAAACGCGACCTCGACTGAGAAGAACCGGCAAGAAACTCAGCGTCTTGTCTTTTTTGAAACTTTTTTTTTTAATCGCCCGTTTTGTATAATTAATAGATAAATTAGTAGTTATTTTTATAAATATACTAGCTGACCCGACAGACGTTGTCCTGTCCTTTAGGGGTATGAAAAATACTGAATATGCATATAAAAATCGGTCAAGCCGTTTCGGAGGAGTATGGTAACTAACATTGTGACACGAAGGGTTTATATATAAGGTCTCATCTTAAATGATTATACGTAGGCTCATTGATACATAAATAGAATGGTAATTATTTTTTTATTACGATTGTTATCATGTCGTTGTACGCCAACGATTTGTTGTATATAAAAGCTATACTCAAATTAAATAATACAACTTGACAAAGACTTCAGCCATACTTGCAGTTTGAGATATGGTTTCGCATTTTTTGTATAGGGTGTTGATGTTATGTAGTAAATAATTTTAAGTTTCATTTGAATATTCGGAGGACCCAGTATTGCAGTGATATTATTTGAATTAACTATTTTTAAGGTTCTCCAGTGATCCCCGCGTTCATAGCATCGATTTCATGCATGCTGTACGGTTGTCTATTAGGACGCGGGGTCACTGCGCCTGCATGCAACTGTACTTGTTCCAAGTTTATCTAATCTAAGAAGATGAAAGAGCCACTTATAGGAAGTAAAATTAATTTTAAAATATAATAATCATGATATTTTTGTTATACAATGATGATATGATAAAACTCTAACGCCCATTCAAAAAGAGGGCAGGCAGAAGTGAATATTAATAAAAAAATATCGAATTCACATTCCCATATACGACTCTTTCACACTTGGTGAACACATAAACAGCAGAAAATTGGAACATTACCGCCAGAGACGTTCTCTAAAATGAAGGCATTGAATTTCCATTTTCCGCATTGGGCCAGGATGCACTGTAACAGAAGGGAAACATGTTCATTATTACTATCTATACACCTCACATTGAATAAATACTGTCACTATACGTACAACATTATCGTATTGTTTGATGTTTTATGTTGAAAATTAATTCCGAATTCAAAATGTTCAAATCAAAGTTCATAGTGTTCTGGTGCAGTGAAGTGACAGTTTTTATTTTTAATGAGTGACAAAGTAGCGTTGGAAAAAAAAACAAGTACAAATCGAGCGAGCAGTTCAGTCGCCGAGCGAAGGAGGGAGAGAGGAAACAAAAAAAATTCGCAAAAAAGTCGCATCGGCCTGTGTCAACGACCTTTTAGCGAGTCGGATTGATTATGGATTAACAAAGGTGCACGTTTGTTCAGCGCGTTGTTGGACCATTGTCAATGCCCATTGCATCAGGAAGGAATTTTAATACTCGTCACACACGCACACAAACGCACGCGTATGCTACTCCTGTACCCTTGTAAACAGCATCAAATAAATATAAATGAATCCCGCATTAATTGTTATTTACGGCATTTGCACGAACTTGGTCAAATTTCATTTGGTGAACAAATAAAACATTATGTGCCCGCCAATTCTATTTATATTTGCCGCGTGACGTCACGTTTACACACTAGAGAACATGTTCGCAAAGGCAAAATGCAGAATGCATTTGAACGTCTAATTGGAGCTCAGAATGGCGACACTGCCCCGTACCATTACTACATCCCATACCCGCTTCGATCGCTGAGCGGGCAATATTCAAAGATAAGTCACCATTTATAAGTCATAAAATACTGTAATAATGTCTTTAAAGACTAAAAACGGCCAGAGAAACGCATGAGACACGACAAAATTTTCATTCGCGTTGCGACGTCCTTGCCTCAACTACTTGGAACGCAGAACGATATACGACAATATGTCACAAGAAACATACCTACAAATAGTGCGTGAGTACGGCACTTGAATACAAACAAACGACATTTAAATCTGCCGCTGAGCTGGGAACAATACGCGACGTACAACGAAGGACTGCGGAATGACCATGATGGGGAGACAATAAGCGACGCCGGCGCGTTAAACATGGCAATTACGGCGCATAATGTACGTCGCATAGCTAATTCCGCCACAAAACTACGGGTGGAGCTGAGCGGCGATCGCACCGAGACGTTACCAATGCGCAGCATCACAGTGCCCACGTGTCATATGTACTTTTATTATCAATATCATTACATAAGGCTGATGACTAATATTGAATTTAGTGTATTTTTTATTAACCCATAAGTACAATTTTTTTCATATCTCGATTTTTTTTCGTTGGTATCATAAGACATACTTAATATGAATATTATCCATAAAAGAAATAGTCATCATCCCCGAGCAGTCGCTTATTGTCCAACCGGGTACTTACCTGCACTTGACCCTGGTGTATATCGTCCAGCTGGCCGGTCTCGTTCATCAAGGAACGGGTCAACAGACGCTTCCGACGGCGCTTTTGCATCGTGCGGAAGCAGCCGGTGTTCTTCTTCCACGGCGACATGTTGGCTAACTCCAGGTGTATTTCCGGCGGAGCGGCCGGCGGCGTTGGCAGCTGCAGCTGCACCGGTTGAGTTTCTTGATCTACGAAAGAAAAGTTCCATGTAATCGAAATAAGAACACAGACTACACTAGAGTCATGATACAGGCTTGTCTCCTGCGACTAGTTTTAGACCCTTCTTATATCATAATGCATACACATATATTTTACCCGACTGCGGCAAAGCCAAAAATATGGATGCGTTTTTAGCTGTCTATGTTTGTATGTTTAAAGTATTTTGATATTCCATCGTAGCGCCTAAACCACTCATCCTATTTCGATGAATGAAGTGGCAATTGATCTATTATGGTCCGGGTGGCATGGGACTACATTTTATAGGAACAAAATCAATATGCCAGATGTTACAGCCAAAAAGTAGGGTCCCTAATTCTTGAAACATTATTGACTCTGACTTTTAGTCGAAAAAGAGCGAGACAATGAACGATTTCTCGTTGAACAATCTGATAGCGACGCGAATGTAACTATATCGGGGGGATCATAGCAGTTTATCAAGCACATTGTTTACAAAAGCATTGATAAAAACGCCAGTAAAATCGTGTACGAAGCGCTCTAAATAAAGTTTCGTTTCTGAGTATCACAGCTAGTATCGTATCGTAATAGTAATCGTACTGGATCCTGTGGAACTCGTTGTCCGGTTAGGTGCTACGACACGACTCCGATACGAATGATTATAATAAACCAAATTAATATCGAGTGTATAATACAATCAATTCATCGTTTCAGTAGTTAACTGTAGTGGTGATAATGTTGTCAATTTTTTTCTATGTTAGTTGGAGTTTTATGTATTAAGGTGAAGGCGCCTGTCTAGCCCGCGAAATTCAAAATTTTCGAGTATGTTTATAGTTTATCCAAAATCTGAAAACATTTAAGACAACATTTTGTGATTTGCGACAAACACAGTATGCAGTGCGTTTATTAATACATTTATTTTACTCTAAATATTATCACGGTGGATATGATACTAGTAAATCACTAAATATACAAAAAATTGCCAGATTATCTGGATAGCTGTCGTTCTTGAAATGTTTTAGGGTAAGTAGGATATATTAATAAATGCACAGCACACGGTCTTTGTCGCGAATTACAAAATGTGCCTTCTATTATTGTGAGATTTTGAAAAATATCTAAAAAACCTCAAAAAATTTGAACTTCGCGTGTTTAGCCTTAACATCACCAGTTGAAATAAGATAATTTATTTGATTTTAACGGCGGTAAAGTCAAGCAGTATGTAGCCTAATGACGACAGTTTAAATAGCTACGGACTGGTCCGTCCGGGGTAGTAGGATGCTATCACAGATAATTGGCATAGGTTAGCTATTACATCAAAAGGCAACACACTGGAGCTATTTTTAACCCCCGACGAAAAACGAGGGGTGTTATAAGTTTAACATGTGTATCTGTGTGTCTGTGTATCTGTGTGTCTGTCTGTGGCAACGTAGCGCCCAAGGTGATGAACCGATTTCAATTGTGTTTCTTTTGTTAGATAGGTATTTTGATCGAGAGTGTTCTTAGCTATGTTTCATGAAAATCGGTTCAGCCGTTTGAAGATCATCAGCTCTCTTGTAGGTTAAAAAGCCACATTCACGGCCAAAACCACGGCTCCACGGCTCCAATCCAATCGAAATTTGAGATTATTGGATTTAGATTTATTATATTTTTAAATGATCCTAATAGTCTGAACTGGCTTTTTACAATATTATAAATATGAAAAGTTTCCCTGATTCTGGAAAAAAATTATATTTTATCAATTTTTATATGAGATTTTTGTATGAACTAAAGACGTTCCATAAGTCACGTGTCAAATGATGGATACGCGCATGCGTTAAATTTTGTTTGTTTTGTTAATAATTCTAGAGAGCGCTGCTCCGCCATTAAATATAAAAAAACAAATCTAATTTAAAATTATTTTAGCGTTATTGAAAATTTTTCCCCTGGGCTGCTCCCGTCCACCTCAACCAGAGTTATTACATGAAATTAAATCATAATTGATAATATTTTATACTAGGAATTAAACCTCCGTGGCATCAATATTTACATTCGTTGTCTATTCTAATGTCAATTATTATAATGTCATAACAAAATAATGTCTCATACTTTTACACAGATTTTCTGTTGATAATTGTATACATTTGATGAAAAGATCGTCGCATCAGGGGTTTTTAAATTTTCAATTTAGAGTTATAATATTTATATTAATATCCACTACCCTTTGTAATTATTGAAAATAAGCAACTGGCGATTAAAAAAAAAATACATGTAAAAAGACAAGCCCGCTGAGTTTCTTGCCGGATCTTCTCAGTCGAGGTCGCGTTCCGATCCGGTTGTAGATAAGGAAAAAAAAATGAAAATTGACAATTTGTAAGTGCTCCCGTAGGCCTAAACAAAATAAATGATTTGAATGATTTGAAAATATTACAGCTGCGTTTCGTTCGTAAGCGAGATAGCCGGACCCCAACCGCCCCTCCCAACCCCTTCAAGTCGGCAACGGGTGAACAAAGACTTTGGTACGCTAGTTTGCCGACTTTGTCAAATAAAGATGATGAAAATTGTGAGTGGGTGGGGGTGCGTTGGAGAGGTAATGAGTTGTACTAAACGTCCCTAGGTTTCCACGACTAATATCCCAGACACACTGTATAAAGTTCGGTGATAAAACATACACCAGTTCCGATTTCAGTCACAATCAGTTATTACAACAATAACTATTTATGTATTTAGATATAATAGTGTTAGATAATTCTCCTACCCACCTAACCGCAACAAGTGAAAAAGTATAAAACAGCGCGCAAATCAACCAGCGTGACGTTCTGAGCTTGGCTTTCGGATACGACCGACGTATGGGTTGTGATAGGAAGGTTTCCTTATAGTTATTGTCAAAAATAATTTAAACGGTGTCTGTTGAATTGTTCAAAGTAAAGTCAGTGTTAGAATTTAATTGTAGTAACGTTGATAATTGTCATATATTTTTAAGAAATTACGCGAGTAGTTTCTTACAATAGTTTTATTGCCTGGCAAGATCAAGAATGACAGTCTGGGCTTAGCGGTGTTTTGTAACATGTGAAACATAAATATCTTTTGAAGATTATCAACACCTACTCACTAACACTAACCATTCTTATGGCACCTGTTTAACAGCTTGGGTACGTTACTGTATTGTCCCTTTGGTGGACACTCGCATTGTTGGTATAAGAAAGCGCGAGAGAACATTGTAACATTGTTGAATAGACTATAGTTATATATAGAATACCTAGTCTTAGAACTAAGTCCATGAGGACTTAAGATAAGGTTAGAGTACTAAAAATGAACCCCATTATATGAAACCACTCAAATAACTTATAATCACTAACATTTATCTCTCCTTACACAACGAAGAACACATTGATTAGAGTCGAGATTTCAGAGCGATACCGAAATACACAAATCGAAATTTTCACCAAAGCAAAAGGCGTCGACCCGCCAACTAATTTTAATCTTATTACACTTTTGAACTAATTTGAATCTTATTAGGAGATATCCAGATTAAATATCAGAAGCCTCCGGCGTGATCAACTGTGTATTTTATTTAGCGCACTCCTGAGTGGGAATATCAATTTGATATCAAAATAGAATTCACAATAGAGCCTTGCGAAGGCTTAGTGCAACCGTTTTCGATGTTATTCTCTCACTTCCTATGTCAATAGCAATTTTACTGTAAACTGGTTGTTTATATAGATCGATATATAGATCGTGTTGATCATTAATGTCACTTATTTCCGTAGGGTACTAACTTATTATTTTTATTGGCGTCTTTGTCCCCAGTTGACTATAACCTGGATGTTTTTTAAGTCGAAAGTGAACATGTACCTTCTAGGCAAGTATGCACCACCGTAGACCACATCGTCACTTACGATTAGGTGAGATTGTGGTCAAATACTTGCCTATAACGAAAAAAAATATTGCCGCATATTGGTACATGTATCACTAAACATTCGTAATCTGCGAGTGGTATTTCGTTTTTATACTTCGCACATTATGGACAAGTATTGGTAAAATCACGGAATAGAAAAAAATCACGTGTTATCATACAATTTTTGACTCCTATTTTTATTTCCACGTAGAAATGAAAAAGGTGTTGAACCAAATGACCACGTCTGGTGCCACCTGAAAATTTTCCCTGTAGAAACAATATGCACGTTGATTGGACACGTCCGGGTACGAATTCAAGGGATTTATTTTAAAAAACTTCGTTTTTTTTCGCCACGTGTTTCAATAGACCAACGTGTTTTTTATGTTTACTGTTGTGAAAGCTAAAAGTTTTAACTAGGAAGCCATCACACAACTGATCGGTTGTGAAATTTATAATTAGTCACCACTGAACAAATTATGATAAGGAAAATTTTAGAACAGTTTCTTTGAAAGTACAAGTAAGTACACCGATTTTATTGTTCTATGGATCATATTTTGTGTATTTTCTTCTCCTTCGAATGTCAAATGAGTTTCTTTCTAACAACTGAACTTTGATTAAACCAATCGCTACCAAATAAAAATATTTACAATGCTAAGGCGCAATGCAAAATATCGGGCATTTAAAAAAAGATCATATATAAGTATTAGAAAAAAAACCCAATAAGCCAACCATACATTCTCTTAAAACGAAATTTAAATGGACTTTTGAACGTAGTTGGCTCGAATGTCGGAATTAAACGGTAAACGTATCACTTGCGGTTCTAAACACTGGAAACTGCATAAGCCGCGGGCTCTAGTGAGAGATAAATAAAACACGGGGGCGGAACGGGCAACTTTATGCGCTCGCTGTCTGGGGCTCGGCTGCGAGGAGAGCATGTTTCTACCGACAATTAGGCAACTTGGATTTTATTTATACACCACCAACGCTCTTGTATTTCCCGTGGGTTAGGCAGGGGTGCACTGTAGTGTATCCATATTTCACCAGGTACGTTAGGGGGCAAATCTATTGCCATTATAATGGAGACACTCCTTACCTAGATGGGTAGTGCGAGTTGGCTACGTCCCACGTGTTCCGAAAGGCGTGGAGGTTTCCCGATGCTGAGGTATTATTAATAAACACTTGTGGAATGGTGAAATCGTTCAACAAGTGTTCATTGAAAATCACATTTGCGCATGAAACTCGAATGCCATATAGGTGGTGGGCATCTCGGTTTTAACCTGCACCGGCTGCACCCTTGTTTCCATGGCAGGCGGTTTTAAAACTTTCATATAATTGCTTTTTATTTATTTATACAAAATATTTACAGGATTATGAGAAAAGATAAACCGTTTTTAAAAAATATAAAGAGCGATCAGTCGAGATTATGTTGCTGAAAAATAACGTAAAATAAAAAGTATTCGCGGAACGCTGATCTCTTAAGTAGATTAAACCGTAATAAACTAATAAATATTTTTAAAGCTGGGATTAATTCACTATTTGTAAAGCCATTTAATAGTCTACTAATCAGCTATCTCAGTCAGGGTATAGACTAATTGGCTGCTTTAAAAATTATTTAAATAATAACGTACAAATTACATGTTCCTATAAATATGGCGGTGGCTGCTCGGCAAAAGCTTGTCTAAATACGAAGTAGATTTAAATAATATGGGGTCATTACGAGCTCCTGCTAGGCACACTGGAAAGTTGACAAAAGCAGAATACGCAGAAATACCGTTAACTAATTACTTCGTTTCGGTTCGTTTCGTTTGTGATATTTCAATAGCTCTATCATGAGTGGTTCAAAAATATTACGTAGGGAATATATTGGCTCCATAAAACCCACAATCATTACCTCCAGAGCACCCGTCATTATTTGTGAACAAACACCGTGCCCACCGAGACTCTATCGTCAAACAAGTAACATTGTACAACTGTAAAGAGACATGTTACCGCGTGGCACTGGCAACACTCAATCAAAACTGTTGACACATGGCCATTGCTTTGTATCGCTCACTGTTTACAAGAGTAAATTATTCAGTTTTGCCGCGCGCTTCAATGGACACGGCGCTTTGCGATTGCTTCTAATAGCTTAGTTACATCTATTTATAAACGTGTCGCCGAAATAATAGTTTGACTAATCGACTGAGTGGATTTTATTCATTCGTATTGTGACCGCGGCCGATGTTACACGAAAATATGAATTCGAGCGTTAAATTTGTTTAGAATGTCTTAAGGCTAAAGCGCCCATCTAGCCCGTGAAGTTCAAATTTTTTGAGGTTTTTTAGAAATTTTTCAAAATCTGACTCTAATAAGAGGCACATTTTGTAATGCGCGACAAAGACCGTGTGCAGTGCATTTATTAATATATCCAACTTACTCTAAAACATTTCAAGAACGATAGCTATCCAGATAATCTGGCAATTTTTGTATATTTAGTGATTAACTAGTATCATATTATCCAACGTGATAATATTTAGAGTAAAATAAATGTATGAATAAACGCACTGCATACTGTGTTTGTCGCAAATCTCAAAATGTTGTCTTAAATGTTTTCAGATTTTGGATAAACTATAAAATACTCGAAAATTTTGAATTTCGAGGGCTAGACAGGCGCCTTCACCTTAATATTGTTATGTGATAAAAGGAGAGTTAAGTAATTATTATCATGGACTGTCGAGGGATCACGGTGAACCGCAATGTCCGTTGATCCCATTAAGGGTATTGATTGACCGGAGAGTTCAGCCGGTCCGCTGGGATATTATCTTTGAGGATTGTAGAGCACCATGTGATTGTGACATTAGGTTCATTACCTTTATGGTTGGAGTATGGAAAAGGGGAATTAACTGCTGAAATGTCTCTGACAACCTTACAGTATAATGACATTGCAAAAACTCAAACTGAACTTTGTCATAATAGAATGGTTAAAGTGTTATTAGGTTAGACAGTAGAGTTTAGGGAAATAGTCTATTTAATAATGTATCATCGAGGCGATAGTCTGGTAAGATTAATCATCCCAAGCTATTACGTCAGGTGCAGGTTGATGTTTGATGGATAATTGCAATTAATCTACGACGCAATTTGATTTGGATCTATAATTTTATACCTACCTATTATATTATATAGAGCGCAACTATTGTGCTTAACATTACTGAACTGGATACACAGTAATCCATTAACTGGTCCCAATGAGTTAGTGAATAGTCCGATAAGATTAGTAATTATTAACAGGCGTTGTATCCGTAAATTTCACTTGGAACCCCTTATTCATTTGGACCCACTAGGCATAGACAATCACCTGTCACCCAATTTTGATAATTCCTCACCCAATATCGACCGAAAATATGTACATCTTTGAGCAATACCCACCCAATATTACTTTCGAACAATGGTGTTTGTAATTCAAATTGGGATTTTTGCAGGTTCAGATTTAAGGCTAATGCTCCATGACGGTAGATTAAGTGGAGTTATTACACATTGACCTACGACAACTTTACATTGTTATTCTCTTGCCACCTTATTTGAAGTTGTCTGCATGTGATATGAAAGAAAGAAAGTAACAAAATTATTCTATACTAGCTGAGCCCGCGACTTCGCCCGCGTGGAATTTAACTTAAACAATAAAGCCCGGTCCCGCGTTCTGAGCCCGCGCGACAGGACCCATTTTTTAAATTTTGTTTTTGTTTTAATAAAAGTAGCCTCAGTTACTGCTTATAACATCAGCTATCTAACAGTGAAAGTCCCGTCAAAATCGGTCCAGCCGTTTCGGAGATACTCTTTGATTTCAAGTGTTTTTATTTTTTTACGCGGAACCCTAATTGTTTTTCTAAAATTAAAGTAGCCTAAGTTACCCGCTATAAGATCAGCTATCTGCCAGTGAAAGTCCCGTCGAAATCGGTCCAGCCGTTTCAGAGATTACCCGGAACAAACACACAGACAGACAGACAGACAGACAGACAGACAAAATTTTTTTAATTCGCGTTTTTGCTATAGGTATCGTATGTACTTTCATGTGCATTTAGTGAAAAGGTGTTATTTTGATATTACAAACAGACACTCTAATTTTATTTATTTGTATAGAATGTATAGAATGTATAGAAAGAGGTTACAAAGACGAAAATAGAAGACAAGAAGAAATGAGCAATGATGTTTAAGTTAATATTTATTATTATTCGCTTATAGACGCCGGATATGATACAGCCCTAGTGGCCGATAATAAAGTTTGCACGGATAAACTACATGCTAGGAATACTAGAATATATGGGAATGCTGTTACGAGCCTCCACGTCGGTGGCATACTTGGGGAGCTTCAGATAACACCGCATGCATATCGCGAGACTGGCGGTGTCTATAACTATTTACGTTCATCGAGGGTTGAATAGATGAGAATTCTTGTGTGTATGCTTTATACGAAAGCTTTTCAGGGTTCCGTAGTCAAACGAGGAAACGTTATAGATCGCCATGTCCGTCCGTCCATGAATATAGTTATATATAGATATATATTTGTCAAGGACATATATATATCTATATATGTCTATATATATATTATTAATTCTCTTTTCCATAACTGACTCAGAAAGAAAAGCTAAAGTTTCCCATCGCAGCGTCTAGCAAAGCGGCTTACGGCCCTTAGGACCCGCTTGCACTTAATTTCATTCGTTCCAACCGTTTCAACATTCAGATGCAATCCTCTCAAAGTGAAATGAAAATAATGTTGGGAAATTCTATTTATTTGCGTTTCTGTTTATTTACGGTTGAGAAGCGTTTGAACGTGTTCTAGCTACTTCATGGAGTGATTACTTGCGGTAACCGCGCTAGGGTAAGTAAATTGTTTCAATAAACTGTGATATTAAAACATAACTAATTGCAGTTACATAAACACACATTTCTTATATTTAATTCTAGTAGGTATATTTTTAAAGTGACACTGTAGCAAAAAATAAAAACTGCCAACCATATTTTCGGTGACATTCACAAATTATCTTCAAAATTCCATTTTGACATATCAAACCTTCTTTTTTAAAAAACTAAACACTCCATTAGGTGTCTAACAAAAATGCCGACATGTGACAAGTACCGGGGAAAAAAGGGAATTGGTCTTGGAACCCGCACGAAACAAATATAAAGAAAGAATAGGATGAGTTGCGAGGCAATAATATCTCTATAATATGCAGATTGCCATAGAAACAAAACTCTCATCAAAGCCCAACTCTGAGGCACCACGGATAGTTATTAAACTAATTGATTCCAAGTATGGCAAAAGCGCTTGAGCGCACAGAAATTATCCCCGGTTTCCACAAGGTCTAAGCTATACCCCCGCTGCCCGTACCCCGCGGGCATCTGACAAGCTGCGAGCAGCAGCCCCGCCAGCAAAATCAAAGGTGCCACAGAAGCCCCGTGATTTTGCCACCGTTGCCGCCAGCAAGCCTGTTGCCCAGCAGCGGCCTGTCATCCGTAAGGTGCCGAGCGTGGCCCCTGCGTGTGCACGCTTCGAAGACCGAGATGAAGAGGGATTCATCAAGGTGCAGAAGAAGAGACGCACGCAGCGGGTTAATAGAAATCGCTGCGGCACGGCGGCAACAGGGTCCGACGTCCTGTTGCGTGCAGCAGTGCCGACCACCCTAGTCTACCTGTCCCGCCTCCACTACACCAGCAAGGCGGGAGACATTGCCGAGTACATCCGAGTGAAGAGCAATGTCTCATTGAGAGTTCAGCCGTTAGACTCCAGTCACAACGCCAGTTTCAAGGCGTTTGTGGTTAGAGTCCCTTCAGACAGGCTGTCAACTTTCATGCAGGAAGACTACTGGCCGAAGGGTGTGGTGTACAGACGCTTTCGGGGGAGATTGCCGCCGTCACCACCTACAGTTTAGTTTAGTTTTTAATAATATGTATGTTAGTTTAAGGTATGTATCTATGGGCCTGCGATGCCTGATCATAAATAAATAAATAAATAAATAAAAATATACACCAACAATAGATATTTTCCAGGTTCTAGAACGCATGCAGCGAATATACACAATATTCCTCGCCTGAGCCGGTGACTCTATTCCGAGATTGACAATATGGATTCAATACTAGTATAGCTGTTCCAGATATGAGTAATAAACAATACTGTTATTGGATTAAATATGACACATGCGAGCCTCGACTGGTGAATTCTTAAATATTGTGAATCTTTTAAAAGTGTATTGGCAGATTATAATAATATTATTAGTTAGGCAGTATAAAGCGAGCAATTAAACTATTTAGCCCCGTGAGGCCCAATTTCAGGAATACCATTAACGGACTGAAAAGTAGGTATCGATTTTTTGGTATTGGTACTGATAAATTTTAGTGTGTGTGGGTGAACTCGACATGTAGATGGTCAACTTTGTTATAAAAGAAATATCAAAAAAATCTACTTACAACCCTTATTATGGGAGTTAGGAGTCCGTACTAAACTAAAAAGCATTACGTTTTTTACGTTAAAATTGTAAAACAATTTAGACGAAGGACCCACCACTCACCCTTGGCCTGTTAACCTCCAAAATTATAAATCAAATAGGTTGATCGATAATGGAAGAGGTCAACAAAACCTAACTCCGTCGGTCGGGTCTGTCAGTCATGAGTGTCAGGGACCCTAATAATGTGGAATTTTCCGCGGAACAAAGCGAATTAAAAGTAAAATTCGACACGTGTTTCGCCTCTGAACGAGACATCCTCAGGAAACTTGGGCTACGATTGGGCTCAGTCGATCAACCTATTTGATTTATAATTTTGGAGGTTAACAGGCCAAGGGTGAGTGGTGGGTCCTTCTTATAAATTGTTTTACAATGGATTTCCGCAAAGTAACGCCTGAGTCAATCAATTAACTAAATTTGTTTTTATTGTTATAGATTAGAGCATATGTCTACCTCGTACCTCGCTCTAAAGTACGTATGTACTTAAAATGTTGCACAATATTATCAGTCATCATAACTTTTTTGCGAACAGTAGCAGAGGATCCTATGACGACGCCCATCAGTACTCCTCAATTCACAATCTATTATGAAAATGTTTCACTTGTATTTTCTTAATGTAAGGGCCACAGTGACACTTATTAACACTGGAATCTGAATAAAGACTAACGGCGACTTGAATTACAAAGAAACATTGACTCGATATTTTTATGAACTGTTATTTTCATTCTTTCTCTACTAATAGATTGCATCTGAAAATGTTACTTCTATATAGCAACAGGTACGCATTCTATTAATATTGGGTCCGCATCTGACACTATCATTATCGTGTGATTGAACTAACTAAAGCATCTCATATAACCTAATATTGGTACAATTTTGGTAAAGGTTTCATACAAAGCTTGCATTTCACAACTGTCTATTATATCGATATACTTCAAACGCAGCAAAGCTCTATTTATTAACTCTCCGTTCGCTCCTATGCATGGCAACACGATCACTTTGAATAACTATACCAGTGCACAGAGCATGCGGCCGTATTAGGTTTAGTTTGTGTACTTGAGAGGTAATTAATATGTGCTTTGTTATAGTTGCCTGATTGTGAGATTGGAATTTTCAGTGGCTTGAAGTTCTTCAAATAGGTCATGGTACTTACAAAATGATATAAACTGAGGGTGGAAACGGGTATTTTTCCGGATTGAAACCACAAGGTAATAATCGAGGATGAAAGCCAAATACTGTTATCCGGAATAATATAACTTTGGTATATAGGCAAAATGAATATGTTCTTAACCGCCTTCAAAGGAAGAAGAAGGTTCTTTATTCCATCTGCATATTATTTTTTCATGGTTTGGCAATTTTCTAATAGCGGAAACGAAAATGACCTGATGGCAAAACGCCACTATAAATGTTCTATAATTAGTACATTTTGACGACAAAATAACCGAGGACGGTTTTAAATAGCAATATGGGCCAATATTACGCATACTACGAGATGCGTAACCTCTGTTTATAAACGAGACAGTGAAGAATTTGTGAACGTAGGCTGGTTTTCAATATTTTGTGAGACGTCATGTGGGCCGATATTACGTCGTAGAGGTAAGACGTTACATTTACGATAATTTGTTAGATATTCCTAAAATTAAAAAAAAAAACAAGTTTCATTGTATCCATCATGCTAAACCGCCGCCAGTTACTTTCAGCGGCTTCCTGGGAAGTGTGTGATGTTAAAGTTTAAATGACATAAATCAGTGGGTACTTGAAAGTTTCGATTACTAGCTATTTTTTATTATAAGTAGGTGTATTTATATTATTGAGTATTGTTGCATACTTTTACCATCTACGCAAATATTTTTTTATAAAATCTCGAGTGAATTCATCAAAACTTCATAATTGCAGTTCGCAGTATTCCGCCCACCATCGTACCAAGGCCCAGCTGCGTCACTATTTTGTAGTAGTTTCATAAATATAGACGGCTCATCATAGATTGGCATGGAGCTCTGGACCCTTGACTATTTCTCAGAGGATCCTGCGAGTGTACCTTTAATATTCAGTTTTAACTCAACTGTAGATAGTTCTCTTTGATACGGCATTTCAAAGGATGCACTATCAGATGATACGTATTTACTGAATAGTTAGAGATCCCCTTAAAAGCCGTCGGCCGCGATTTAAACTATTGCGAGTCGACGCCGACGTCATCTGAATTTCTATAAACACAAAGAAATGCTTTCATATTCAGTTTTTTACTCGACTGTAGATAGTTATTTCTAAAGCGGCGATTTAAAGAGTGCGCTCTACATCAGTAGAGTGATCACTATCGAGTGATTCTTGCGTATTTACTGAATAGTTAGTTACCTCTTCCGCGATTAATTCCGTGAAGCCTTAGTCTGCAACTTGAGTTTTTTCAAGTCGACACCGACGCAACGCTGTCTGAATTTCTCTTTACACTATAAATTGCATTTGCAATTGAAAACTTTAAGATTTCAATTTTAACAAGTATAGTACAAGCTTTGACAAATAACTTCGCGATTTAATTAAACGATGGTATGACGAGCGCTAGACGTAACGAAGTTCACAGACTGACAACCTGCTCGAAAGGATTCTCTTTTGAAAATACTTAATACTCCTTATTAATACACGTGGTTTAGCGGTTATATAGTTAAATCATGCTTTGTGTTCTTGTTTCGAATGGCAAATTATTGATGTCAGAAAGAGATAGTTTTGTGTGTAACTATTCGCCCCCTATTCCACGTTTATTAATAAGGGGGAATTAGTATAGCATAATTTTATAAATAAGAAGGATAATTGTAGCCGCTCTACCGACCTTTGGGTAGTTACTCGTATCCATCGTTTAATATGGACTAGATTAGGAATATAAGTTTTGTTTCGCCAGTGATTGATTTTGGTATAAAAATCCCAGGCATAAGCATCACATTCCTAAACTTTTGTAATTACAATATTCGTCGTTGAATACTCAAGTCAAGGCAGTCTTTTAAAAATACTCGGTGATGATGAAAAGTATCATATTTTCGCCTTTGAACAGCATGGATAGATGTCGCAACCGTAGCCTGTACCAAATTAGTTCGTCGAGCATTTCTCATGGCAGCCCACGTAATGTAATATATTTATTCCTATATTCACACGTGTCCGATGAAAATAAATATTTTAACTAAGATTATATGTTATTGCATAATCTGAAGGAGTGTATGTGGTTGTGGTAAATCGGACAAGGTTGGTTTGAAGACGGATCTTTGATATATCGCATATCGAGCCATCGACTTACCTATATGATCGAAATATTTTCGCCCCAAAAACTCTAACATTTATCGTATCGTGGCTACATGTTTGAATGTACTAAACCAAAATGAATGGACCAAACCCACCTTCGCGGTGGTGATTGGTTTGGTCCCCATATTCTATTATACGCAATCTTTAAAAACTTCTTCGCGCTAAAGATTGCGCGCGCGCCGCCAAATATCGCGCGATATTGCGAACCGTGGGCGTATCGTAAAACGCGACCCGACTGAAGCGATTATTACAAAAATAAAAAATAAAACCCGTCATACCATTGTAGAGTCTGACGCAGATACATAGTTTAAGTACCATAGTTTCAAGTTAAGCGTTTTAATACTGTCATGGTTAAATGAAAGGGCCATAAATAGCGAATAGCTCACACCTTTGTCGCTGACGTATCTACTTTGGCGTATGTGGAAATCTTGTTTGTGGAACTTCCGAGAAAGTATTGGTACCCAGATTTAGAACATTTCTGAACCAATAGGTTGGTGGCGTCCATCAACATTGTCATACTTCACAGTATTTATTCAGCTATGAGTCTACTCGGATATTCACGTAGTAGTTTCCATCCAAGACCCAACTAGTAAGTCTATTGGTAACCTAAAGGTCAGATCATGTTTATGCTTGTTTCAGGTTTCTGACCGCTGTGGCGACTGACAACGATTACAATGGCACATGCACAACCGAATTGTATTTAAGGTTTGCGTAATTTCGAACAATTTTTAATTGATACCTATATGATCCATTGAGGAGGGTGGCTGAAAATCTGCGCTGGGGAGTCTCGTTCCTCTCCAGCACATGCTGCAATTACCTTTTCGGCACAGTTCGCGCTGACCCTTTTTTCTGTGACATAATATGTTTATGTTTTGTGTCTTGCGATGTATGTCGAATAAATGTTCTTTCGTTCTTTTGATTTTCCTTTTTGATTACCCGGGAGCGCAGACAAATATCGAGTGCAACGCACGCACCGCAGCGAATTCATCTCAAACGATTATAGCATACAAAACCGGTACAAAAATACACTACTGCGACACAATTATACAGCCGTAGTATTATATTCCGAGCCGTGATTCAGCTTAATGTGACGAGCACGCTACCGACTGCACTTCTACCATTAGAACTTTTTGTTTTACTTACGGTACAAAAGCGGGTAAAAGCATAATACAATTACAAAATATGATTCAACCACTTTTTGGACTCGCCAATCTAGGACAAAAGTTTCCGAAACACATACGCTTGATAAGTTGCAGGTTTTCTCGTCCAATTTCTGAATTATTTTGACGCATGAAAATATTCCTAGTACAGATTTTAATTTGAAATTAACTTGAAAATAAAACAGTCTTCGATGTATTGAAACTCGACCGCTAAAAACTCCGTGATTTTCAGGTTATTATTTTAAATAGGTATCATACTGATTCACTGATTTATGTTATTTATATACTTATGTATACTTAGGGACAAATTTACAAGTCGGTTATAAGGCCTGTCGTATTGTATGGATCAGAGTGCTGGGCTACAAAAGTGGTGGATGAAAGAAGAGTGCATGTAGCAGAGATGCGAATGTTGAGATGGATGTGTGGTGTAACAAGGATGGATAAAATTAGAAATGAGTATATAAGGGGAAGCCTGAAAGTAGCGCCGGTGACAGAGAAAATAAAGAGCGGAAGGTTAGCGTGGTATGGACATGTTATGCGAAGAGAGGATGATCATGCGGTCAAAAGGACGATGGGTATGATAGTGAACGGTAATCGGGGTAGGGGACGTCCTAAAAAGACGTGGATGAACTGCGTGGAAGAGGGTATGAGCGAAAAGGGAGTGAGTGCAGAGATGACGGATGATAGGCTTGAATGGAAGAAGAGAACGTGCTGCGCCGACCCCACCTAGTGTGGGATAAGGGCAAGATGATGATATACGTATGTATACTGATATTCACATGTACAGTCATAATTTGAAATATAGCTACTCATTTTGAAGTAAGCATATACTCACGGTTGTATGGGGTCAAAGGCCACTGGTAGCCACCCACTACGATCCAAACACATTTTTTTCGCTTCATCTACGTTCATATATATTTTCACGCATTTTCGGCACTCGAGAGAGCTAGTGTAGTCCTATACAACGTCGAGGTCGGGACCTTTATAATTCAGGGTATGGCCCAATAATTGAAGGCATTCGAGATGTTCAGACAGATGCTCAAGGTTGTACCTTACCGCTTTAACTCATAGACCATAGGCAATACAATAGACTTAACAGTCCCCAAATTGCCTTCATGCACGATGCGATGCCTTGGGTAGTCTTCGTTTAATAATTGCATAACTTAACTTATAAAATTCAGATAGAAACATAATTCACTGGTATTACTAAACTAACTCGCTTTGAACAGCGCAACGAGATTTAGTTTTATATTAAAATATATATTTACCGACGACAGCGGCAAAGCTAAGTCAATTTATTTCTTAGGAAATAACTTCGCCGACAATTTTCTTACGATGTTACCATCATTCTGCAAATATATTTTAAGTCCTGATTTACGTTTTGTTTATTCCTTTTAATTCTACTTTAATTTCTTAACACTTTCTTTTACTTTATATACCTTGTTTGCTCAACTGTAAAAATTCTCATTTCATTTTTTAAATCAGGCGGGTCGTTCGGCTATGTCGCCTTTATTATACAGGGTTATTGATAAAACACTAATAACCATACATTCCAGCATTACCAACATAAAAGCAATTGTCACAAAAATTCTATGACTTAAAAAAAGTAGTTGTTTATGATGTTAGTAATATAAATCTGAGAGGTTGTTACCTAGTATTTTACCCATCAAAGCGAAAATTTCTAAAAGATTTTACCAATAAACCTCTATGTAAAAAAATAATTGACGTATTTCAACTCGACGCGTTTCATCTAGTGTAGCATGGGCTGATATGATTTCGTTATGGCTGTCTCACTCACCATCAGTCTTTTAACTGCATCTATCAATCAGAACGGATCTCGTTGAAATCCGAACAAAGATTCACTATTATTAAATTCAAATTCATATTCAAAGCATTTATTTTGTTTAGGCCTACGGGGGCACTTACAAATTGTCAATTTTACATTTTTTTTTCTTCTTTTTCTCTCTTCTCTTTCTCTCTCTTAATATAAAGACATCATTTTTCAGTATGCATGTTTCGTATGAGCAAAATTGTGATCTGATTTCCCTGTGTGGGATATACCAATGCGAAGAAAGAAGACACGGGTAACCAATTATATTTTCCCATAGTTTTAATAACTGGAGAAGCCGACACATTTGCACCAATCAATATTGTTGGCCCATTTTTTACGGCACAAAAGGAAGACAGACAGACACAGACTACATCAGTGCAAACGGTGAAGAAAGATTTGCATTTTCGAACGTCAATCTCATGGAAGAGCTACGGATCAGGTCGTGTATAGACCGTATAAAGATACCTTAGCAATCTGCTTGCAGCAGCTGCAACTCGACAGCGCCCTCTCTAAACTGTTGAGTACGGTGAATGAAACTGCACAAGTGCACGGGCCCTTCATAGAATTAATTAAGGGCCCGGGGAAACTGCACATTGAACGCGTTGGACAGGTAGGGCTGCCTATTGAGCAATGCAATATCTATGGTGGGTGTCTTTCATCTGTACAAATAAATAAAATTGGAGTGTCTGTTTGTAATATCAAAATAACACCTATTTACTAAATGCATATGAAAGTACATACGGCACTTATAACAAATCCGCGATTTAAACATTTTTTGTCTGTCTGTCTGACTGTCTGTCTATCTGTCTTTCATCCCCTATTTTATCCCCTTGGGGGTAGAATTAATCAAAATCCTTTCTTAGCGGATGCCTACGTCATAACATCTACCTGCATGCCAAATTTCAGCCTGATCCGTCCAGTGGTTTGGGCTGTGCGTCGATAGATCACTATGTCAGTCAGTCAGTCAGTCACCTTTGAGTTATATATATTTAGATATCTACTTTGTAAATTATTAATTAGATAAGCAACGGGCGATTAAAAAAAAAGAAATATAACAAAATGTAAAAAGACAAGCCCGCTGAGTTTCCTGCCGGATCTTCTCAGTCGAGGTCGCGTCATTTGACGACCGCTTGGTGCAGTGGTTCGAGCGTAGGCCGCTCGGCTCCTTGCACATGGTGGTTGCGGCTTCGATTTCCGCGGGCGCAAATTTCGGAAATGGCCTTTTCGTAATTTGCCCAGGTCGGGATGTCACTGAGATCGCCCCCAGTCCATTGTATGGTACCCATAGTATAAGCGTTGGTTAGTTTGGGACCATACATATGGTGTGTCAGTCTGGTGATATTTATTTATATTTATTAGTTAATGTCAAATTCAAACTCTGGTGTAGGTACAATAAAGAGTTATTTTATTCTACTCTGGTAGATCAGCCTGTGTAAAGCAGGGTCGCTGAGCACGAAGAAATTCGTACAATGACCTGCTATTACCTGTCTCTGTCACTCCCGCGTAAATCTAATACGTCTCGCTCACACAGTTGCCGTGAACTGCGTGTGACCAGCAACTGTGTGAGCGAGTCGTATTAGATTTACGCGGGAGTGACAGAGACAGGTAATAACAGGTCATTGTACGAATTTATTATAATCTTCACTTTTAATACATTTATTTAAACATAGTTCCTATCTTAGTGGTCTCTCGGTTGTCACTGCCAGCGCACCGCAGAGCTTTTTAAATTATTATTTTTCTTAAATATATTCTTATCGGCCAGGAACGCTTATTGCCAGTGGCTAGTGCGCCGACATGGACCTCCTTACAGTACGAATTTATTCGTGCTCAGCGACTCTGCTTTAGGAGATGTAGTCCATTAGCTATCGCTTGTCTCTGCCTCCGAAAATTATGTACACGTATAACGAACAATGGTGATAATTATGTTGGATATAAGAACATGAACAGGACTGAATTATATTTAGTTTAATCAAGTTTAGTTGGTATATGAATTCTAAGGTTAACCTCCCAGAGGACGTTGATTGAGCATTCTTAACTTAATCAATACAGGCGCGGGGCAGTGTCCGACATAACTATTACTTATTAAATACAAGGTTTACTATTATGAAAAACGTAATGATATCAAAAAATGCGTATTAAACCTAGACTACAGTAACGAAATCTAAAATACGAACACTTTAAATTTATTGTTTCCATCAGAAAGTCCTGGTTTGTGTCAGCCCTGTTCTAAAATAGGTACTTGTTCGATGCAACGCGACGACGCAGTCTGCAACTCGGACTTGACAGTCAACTGTCAGGGAACTCAATTAGCTCAAGGAACTAACTATCAATGGTTCTGGAGGGTACTATTGTGTAATAGGCTCGAAACCAAAGATAATTTCAAGCAGAAAGCTCGTTAAAACGAGACAAATTAACTGTTTCCACGTAAATATGCTACAGCCACCTGGCGATTTAAAGTTTATATACAGTAATAAAAAGCGTCAGATATCGACGCTTATCACCGAGCTCACTAAAGCTTAAGTAGTCAATAATCAGTCTGCGCTCAACAAGCCGACAGCGGACCACAAATAAGTCAATTAATTACAGGGTAACCTTCGATCATAACTGATTGATTGTCGGCTCGTCAATTAAGTAAATTGAAAAGCTGCTACTCTCCGGTATTGCTACGCCTGTCGGTTGGTATAAGCCACTTGCAGGCAAGCAAGCAAGTGTTTAGTTCGAATATGCCGGTTGCAGCGACGTTAGCGAGTTTCATGCCGGTATAAAGGTACACTTGTGCCAGACCAGCTGGATGGGCCTCGCGTAGACCAATAAGATCGCTACATTAAATGATTGGAGCAAAATAAAGCGAACCTATTGTTAAGCCTCAAGTGGACACCCCTAATAAATCAATCTCTACTCACAGACCGATCTTGAGTACGTTCTTATCGTTAGAACGTGCTCAAGAACGGTATCTGAGTCATGTCAGAATGGCTAAATGGTTCGGGTGCCGTATACCGCTTGGCTCACTACACCGCGAGGTTGTGGGATCGATCTAAACTAGAACAAATTATAGCCCAAATCATGGCTTCAGCGTGAAGATTGTGTGTAGATGTTTCGTTATTCGTGTATAAGAGCATTACTTTATTGCACGATTGTGCACGGAGCTGTATGATGCGTATGAAGAAGAAGTTGCAGAATAAATTAAGCACTGAAGTTAGGTCATAATAACACCTTCTTCGATATTTAAAGGGTCTAACGAAAGTACTGGAAGGATACGGCCTAATGAGGCATAAATAGACAGATCAATAAATAATTAATAGATAAAGCATCATAATATACACCGTACATGCGTTTGCCTGTATGTTCTTGTTATCTCACCCGATTGAGCGGAATAATAGCGGTATTTCAATACCGGTATTATTCCGCATTGTTTACTTCAATAAACAATGTCAATTCCGGCAGACTACTAAGGTAAGGCCCACTTCTGCGACAATACTACACTGCAGATAGTACCTAAGTTGCTATAGCGAGAGTATAATCTAAGGTGATTATTATTAAGGAAGTGTCGACACAGTCACTAATATGCTGTCATGTATTTTGATGATTTCCACATTGTACAGTTTCGATGTCACAGCTATCTTTCAACATACACTAAAAACATTGCACTTTATAATCATAACTTTTGATCTAGAGTAGATCCCCATTCCCCATCTACTTTTTATAACTCTTGCATACGACGCACACTTGCTCGTATATCTACTGTCAACGTATCTACGAAATTTGTATGCCAAATTGTACTTCGCTACCGGCATCAAGCTAAGGTAAAAGTAGGCAGCGACCTCCGTCTTACCCGTTCCACTTATAATAGGTAAAATTTTCGTGACGGCCACCGCATTCGATCCTAAAAGGACGCGGCCTCAAGATAAACAATGTATTAGAATTAATCAAGACATACCCGACGAATCACGCGTCTACCTTCATCTCACTTCCGGCCCCACTTCCTGGTATCCAAATCTATAAAAACCTTTTCAGGCCCATTCTGAGATTAATATTCTAGGAAAGTATTTGTCAAAACGCTTCCGGTTCGTGTCCGATCGAGAGGAAATACAATTATCAGTGTGTTCAAAGAATGATGTATGGTGTAGCCGCCGGCGCCGTTCTTGTTAAAATGGAATTTAATTAGGATGCAGGTTTTGGCTGACACCAGATTAAAGTATGGCGTCGTTGGTTATTTACATGTAGGTTGAATAATTTTACAGTTTGATCTAGCTGGCCGAATTTTATTATGTAAAAGTAAGTAAGTTATTATATTTTTTTAAGAAAGACTAGCTGAGCCCGCGACTTCGTCCGCGTGGAATTTAACTTAACAAAAAAGCCCGCTCCCGCGTTCTGAGCCCGCTCGCCAAGACCCATTTTTTAGTTTGTGTTTTTCTAAAATAAAAGTAGGCTAAGTTACTGCTTATAACATCAGCTATCTACCAGTGAAAGTCCCGTCAAAATCGGTCCAGCCGTTTCGGAGATGCACTTTGATTTCATGTGTTTTTATTTTTTTACGCAGAACCTTAATTGTTTTTTTAAAATGAAAGTAGCCTAAGTTAGTCCTTATAACATCACCCGTAAGTCCCGTAAAAATCGGACCAGCCGTTTCTGAGATTACCCGGAACTAACATACAGACAGACAGACAGACAAAAAAAAATTAAATTATATTTTTGCTATAGGTGTCGTATGTACTTTCATATGCATTTTGTGAAAAGGTGTTATTTTGATATTACAAACAGACACTCCAATTTTATTTATTTGTATAGATTCTCTAGCTACCGGTACTGCAGAATTCGTATAACCATCTTGAAAACGTAGGATGTCATCCTGGCCGATTACTTTTGGGGCAAAACGTTTATATTACATTTCAAATTCTTGTCATCGCATCAGCTTGGCCATATCACAAACATTCGACGAGACAGCCGGCGGGCATCGCTGTTGTCGCGGCGGCACGAAACCGACATGACAACACTACATCGCCGACTGACTGCATCTTACTGAGATATCTATACAAATAAATAAAATTGGAGTGTCTGTTTATAATATCAAAATAACACCTTTTCACAAATTGCATATGAAAGTACATACGACACTTATAAAAAAACGCGATTTAAAAATTGTTTGTCTGTCTGTCCGTCTGTCTGCTTGTCTGTCTGTCTGTTTGTTCCGGGTAATCTCCGAAACGGCTGGACCGAATTTGACGGGACTTTCACTGGCTGATAGCTGATGAGCTGATGTTAAAAGGAGTAACTTAGGCTACTTTTCATTTTAGAAAAACAAAAAACATGGGTCTTGTCGAGCGGGCTCAGAACGTGGGAGCGGGCTTTTTCGATAGGTATATAAAAATTGTTTAAACTTAGCATAGGTGTTTCTTGATCAACTTCATTATTTTAGTAAACTCTACGAACTGAACAAACATTTTTTGTTTAATAAAATTTTTGTTAAAATATATTTCGGACGAAGTCGCGGTCTCAGCTAGTTATTAAATATTCTTGAATGTCCACTTTATTAGACGTCTTGGCAATAATGACAATAACAGGAACGAGCTCCAGACAGTAACAAACTGACATTTCTACTGCGGCTGGGTGTGTTTGTCTTGCGATATTGAATTATTATTTATTTAAAGATACATCCTCAGGGGTGTTTCCTGTCTCTAGCACTTCGCCGGATATCTTAGAATGTTTTGCGGATGTTATTGCAAGGAGTTGAAAAAGTCATTTAAGGCCTGTTGCACAATCCTCAGATAAAATTGTATCTACAAATAAATTTGACATTTTGAAACAGCTTAGTTAATTAGAACTACTAATATAATTTGGATCTCTGTATGGATTTAGTTTGTACAGTTAAGTACCTCAAGTGTAAGAGCTGACGTAATTTTGCCGTACGTGTCAGTATATCGAAAATTGAAGTGGCATTGATTCCTAACGGAAAAAAATACTTATAAGGCCCCTAGTAAGTGCTTCTCTATAGTGCAAGAAAGTTTTTTGAACTCGTTTTTTTTTCAGTTACCTATTAAAATATTTTTGCCTGTAACTATTGTGGACGTCAATCATCGGACGAGATGCTACGAGTGGATATGCGCCTAATCCGAAAATCGTTGCATAGCGCTTGCTTAGTGATCAAACGTTTTCAATAAGAAGATTGACATTATCAACGTAGGCACAATTTAATTTCAATTTCTTAGGTGTTTAAGTCACATCACGGGTGGGATGAACCTGACAGGTTCATTCACGCGTACCTAACACTATTTAAGAAATTTCACCGAAGTATTAAAGCCGGGGCCGCACTGGTGATGCGACAGCGATTTTATTTAAATCACACCTTTTAAACATATGGCAGTGGCCGCATCACATAAGCGAAAATTTGTTTAAAAATCTCCGTCGCGTCGCAATCGTGTTACCGGTGCGCCCCAGCCTTATTCTGAAATACGTATCTTAAGTATTAAGTCTAATAAGTCCGAAATATGTTAATTTATGTTAAATTCGTCGGCAGTTTTATGTAAACTTGGGATTTAGAAATAACTGTGCCTAGGCCCGTATTAATAAATAGATCTCAAATCTGAGAGCGATCTTGGAAATACTATTTTTATGTTATATCAGTACAATATAGCATGTCAAAGGCGTACCCTAGGTCGTTCTCAGATTTGAGATAGATTTATTAATACCGCCATTAGTATCGCGATTCAGTATTTCGCACATCACGCAATAGCTACATGGCAGATTTCAATGAAATTTTGCTTTGTGATAAGTTTTACCGGGCTCAACATTGAGGATATTTATTTATATGGCGAGGAAGTATTATAATAAATTATTATCAATATACCTACTCGTACTACTAACGCCATCTGCATTGGTTTAGTTGTAACTATTGAATTCATAAAAAATATAACGTGCAAAAACAGTATTGTTTTAAAATGAAAAGGTGCGAGATATCTCCGAGATGCAAAATAAACTAACTTCAAGTGAACGGAGTCGCGGGCACAGCTAGATTAAGGTGCTCAATGTAATCTACGGTAATGCTCTCAGAGAACATTCGCGGCTTACATGATACTTAAGCACTTATCAGCTACATAATTATAGTTGCTATCATCGGATTCGATGACTCGGCCAAGAAAATAAAACATTATAAAATCAATCACAACACTATTATTGTATCGCAATATCAACTGTATAAATGGCGATATCATACAAAATTGCAAGTGTTACAAGATATAGTTTTAGTGAAGCAAGGCTGATTTATATCGTAAAATATTGGCGATAACGATCGTTATCACACGACCTGGTTCGTAATCGCTGTATTTTAGGAGTCAGTATCGAGTGCTATTGAATTGCACGCCCGATTATTTATCGATATACCACTCGAGATGGAGTTCGAATTTTGCATGTGAGTATTTTTTTAAGTATGGAAATGAGCTTAATGATATCAGAATACGAATAATATTCTAGGAACCCAGTACGTGATAACGAATAGTAGTGTCACATCTCGACGCAGCTGGTTTAATAGTGTCGGAAAGAATGTGGTGGTTTCTAGTGGAACGAAAAGTATTCCGTATGGCACGGAACCCATGAAATATGATTTCACGCTTGACCGACTCGCGTAAAACCAGAGGTTGTAGCTAACATGTTTAATAGCCGTTGGACATGTTAAAATTGAGTTATCAACTTATTTTTCTTGTTATCACACTGATGAGCGTTATAATTATCTTGTACGAGAATATACCGGGGTGCGGTGTATTCGTAATTCATATCCTCCTAAACAGCTTGACCGTTTCCGATGTTTTGTTTTATAATTGCGTGATCACCAAAATGGTTCTTAGCTGAAGCTGGACTCGGTAGGTGGCGCTGTTGTCGATATTCAGAAAAGCGTAGCTACACGTAAAATAACATAAGTGTGATTAAAATTTTCTTCAATTAGATACGCGGAATATAAAATAAATTGCAAACAATTAATATTATTAAAATTTCTTTGAAGATCATTTATTCAGCAATTTTTGGTTACTTAAATAAAATTAAACAATTATTTTATTAACATTAACATTTGGTATATTTCCGAAAACACAGCAATTTTATGAAATTAGTTCAAAATGTTTACACTTCGTTATTTTCAGAACTGTAGCTAATTAACTAGATAGAGCTCATATACTGTCTCTACCAGGGTGGTAACTACCCTACCATAGATTATCGGCATAAAGTAACACTTATAGCAGCGTTACCAACGATTCGTTAGAAAGCCGGAAGCCCATTCTCCCACCACCCCCCGTGTATTCGGTCCCTCTGTCCAGTGGCGGATTTACAAATATCCAAGGTATATAGGGTTAAGTTTTTGCGCCCTTGCCTCTATAATTGTCATGTCCTAGATTAGGCCGATTAATGGTTGGGGACGGCGAACTAGCTGTTTTACTTTAGATTTGGAAGTTTGCTACACCGAATCTAAATATATATAACTCAAAGGTGACTGACTGACTGACTGACTGATATAGTGATCTATCAACGCACAGCCCAAACCACTGGATGGATCGGGCTGAAATTTGGCATGCAGGTAGATGTTATGACGTAGGCATCCGCTAAGAAACGATTTTGAAATTCTACCCCCAAGGGGATAAAATAGGGGATGAAAGTTTGTATGAAACTTTGTCAATTAAATTCCACGCGGACGAAGTCGCAGGCACAGCTAGTGTACAATATGATAAGTGAGAGGGGAAAGTCATCGGCAAAATTTGTTGCAGAGTTCTATCGGTCCCCAAATTTGACGCTCCAAAAATCTGCCGCCCTAGGCTCCAGCCTGCTCAGCCTGCTGGTAAATCCGCCACTGGCTCTGTGCCACTCCCTTAGGTCGGCAACATGCGAGCAATGCCTTTGGTATTGCAAGTATCTATGGGCTACCATAACTGCTTAACGTCGGGCGGATCGTACGCTGTTTACTAACTTAGTTATACAGGTTGAACAGAAAGGTATACTTTTTTTCAAAACTTAACTTTGTTATTCTAGTACTACGAGTATCAGCTTTGGAGGAAACTTGAAAAACAAAAAGTGTTATATGAATACAGCTGATGACAGATTTCACAAGTCTACAAAACCTTTAGTACTTTAACTGTCCCACAAAGCCAAGTTAAGTTAAGTTAAAAATAAAAAGTTAAGTTGCAAAAAAAATTTAATACCCTTTTTGTTTCATCTAGTACATACGAAATTTATAATAATACTAGCTGTCCCGGCAAACTTTGTTTCGCCATTGAGGCTATAAATGTGCTGATTTAAAAAATGATTAATTAAATATTTATTTTAAAATACAAATATCAGGATTATTTCTTGTCCATGTATTCAAATAAAACTATTATACAGATTTTATCTCGTTTATTTCCTTTTTTATTTTCCCGAAGTTTTGGTTGCTTTACAGCAGCCATGGTCATGTGGGACTGAGGTGTTAGACTTCCCGATGTCAAAGCGATGTCCCGATTTTATGCAATCGTACATAAGAACGTTTTCGGTAGGTACTAAGATGTCTAATACGCACGGGTATACTAATATAATATAAGAAAAATATGCGAATATAGATCATACCATTACTTATTACTCTGTGATCCTACCATATAATTTAAAAAAATCTATTTACCACACTAAATAAGATTATAATCCACGCCTTAACTATGTCAAATTTAACCTAGATTCAACCATAGGCGACCTCTTCAAATCTTGATTTAATTAAGCCCAGTTACAGACGCAATGTTTAAGGGTGTTTGCATATGAGCCAATATGCTTAGCACTTAATGAGGTCAAATTCTACATATTCCATGAAACTAAAAAAATATTAATCATTATTTACTAATTTCAAAAAGCGTCAATAGCTTAGAAAGGGCTGATTTCACCAGCTAGGACCGTTAGGACAGTAAAATATTTTTTGATATACATATGTACTGATAACTAGGATTGAAGCGAGGAAATTTCTATCACAAGAATATACCAGAAAAAGGTAATACAACCTCAGACATATTTTAAAATAAATAAAAGCAAAATACATACTTTAAGTTACGATTCTTATGTTATTTACGGTATTAATTAAGTACTTATTTTGACTGCGAACAACTCAGACATTGTCGGTGAAAACCCAGAAAAATATAAACAAAACAATAAAGAGATATAAAAGGGTAAGAAGGATAAATTCCTTGGACTCTGATTGGTCGTCGTGAGTACATGAACTATGAAACAGAACGCGATTTCATCCACCTCAGGAGGCGCCTTTTTTAAGAGTGCGACGTCACGCATTTATCGCTGTGGACGGACGCGTTGTGGTCGAAATTTTCACTCAGTGAGCGTTTTCATCTTTGAATCTACATAAAATATGAAAACTCATTCGTGTATTTTTAGATGCGGTTGTGATGGAGTCGCGGCGAGTCGTCGCGTCTGTAAGTCACCTTAAAGAGAAGTGTGAAACTAAGTTGTTGACCTTATATACCTGAGTAAAAGATAAAACTATAATTAATGGGACGAGGCCGTGCTCCGGGCGACGAGCGATTAACGTGTAAATATAGCGGATTTTACAACAAGTACCGAATGTTAAGACGCTAACGACACTCTTCGATCTATAACCTGCAATTGGTTTTAATTAAGAATGCGTAATTAATGGCGGCGATAAAATATTTGTTAATCCACATTTATATTTCCGAAAACGCTTAAAGCAAAACACGTTTTGGGTAAGGTTGTCAAAAAAGAATATAAATTGCTTATGGTTATAAACATTAATCCAAATGTATATTGTTTACTAGAATCAAACTAACTTTGTAATATTAAGATGAAGGTAAAAATTCTTAGATTCTTTTTAGCTTAAGGTATAGCTACTCGGAACTCTGCTTGAAAGCTATATTTATAATAGTACGGACAAATAAACCTATCAATTTGCGTAACGAAAAACCACAGAAGTATAGTCCGTATAGAACACTGGAGCAATTAATCGTGCGGATAGCTCTCTTTCATTTGATTGTATTGTGCTGTTAGTAATTTGAGTAAACATTGTTACCGGCGGCATCGGTACAAAAGTAAATCTGAGTTTACCTTAACATTTTCCCGATTAAACTACATTATATCAACATAATATTAATAATAATGATGATGATAGGTCTTCGTAGGTACTTACCAAGCTGTGTAAAGTGTTGGTGCCAAATGCGAATGCAGTATTGTTATCACGTAATATTATCACTCATCATGCGAGCTGCAGCTATAATATCTCCTTCACACCGATGTTCTGTAAGGACTACCCCAGTCATGTGAACTGTTGTCTATTGGCCACACGCCAACACATGGCTCTACGCAAAATAAGTTAATTTGTATCAATTACCTATTTGCCATCGGTTGGAAAGCACCCTATTAGATATTTTTTGGACGCACCTACATCATCTTTAATATTTACTGAGGCGCGGAGTCGAGCAAAGTATCGTACTGTTCCTTTTGCAATTTACAAAAAATACGATAAGTACTTGGTAACCATCACAACACGTGTACTTAGGTCTTATTTTATAACGCACCATCTGTCGTACCACTTTCTTCCTTTATCAAAGCGTAGTTACACACATACACATAGTATACCATACCACGTCCAACGGGAAACGATACGTGCATGAATATATCATTTTATTAATCAGATTTTTTTAAAGTTTCGCTTTCACTTATTTTTAATTAGCATAACTCTTTTAAAATGAGAAATGGCCGCCCCTATGTGGCTAAGCTCGGCGGTGACCGATTTGAACATTATTAACACTTCTTATCGCTTCTCATAGGTTGTTATAGGTAGGCATATACAGTCGAAACTATAAAGATACTAGCATGCCCATGGACTTCGTCCGCGTAGTATTTAACGTAACAAAAATTTCGGGATTATCTGGATAAAAAGTAACCTATATGTTAATCCCGGTTATAAACCATCTGTGTTCCAAATTTCATCCACATGCGTTAAGTAGTTTTTGCGTGAAGGAGTAACAAACATATATACATACATCCACACTCACAAACTTTCACATTTATAATATTAGTAGGATATTAATGAAATCCTTCTTTCACTTTTCAGGCAGTCTGACATCAAAAAGCTGATTACAATTTCAATCTTAGGTAAATGCTACAAGCACACATGTCACTGTGTCCCAAAACTGGGACACGCCATGTTTTGAAGCCTCGCCCTATTTACTGGCCCCGGTCCAAAACTAGCATATAAAGGGCACGTCTATCCCACTTACTGTATTGTTTAGTTTCATTAATAGACATATTCAATAGAACACCTAGCACTCTCGTAATGTGGGACAGTCTAAGATTACTGTCCGCGTGGCCTGCTATTGATTACTATTCATAATATAATAAGGACACATTTTAAGCCTTCAAAGAAAGTATGTGTTAAAGAGAATCAAGCATTTACGTAGTTTATAGGTCATCGATAAAGGCTAACAAATCCTGTGTGTACATTGTTAGGTTATGGTTGTCTTTTCATAATATTTATTATTTTGTGGTCAGTTTGTAAGCGACCATGAAGTGATGAGCGATTTACCTAATTCTCCACGGACCGCACTCTACTTTCCGAATAGGGGGTGACCAGTGACCTAAGGGTTATCCAGTTACCAGAATGTAGATTTGTGGAATTTCAAGCTTTTTTAGGTTTTACACTGTCGGCGTTTCACGATGGTACAGCGATATTGTAGCGAATGGCATTGAAGAGTAGCATCAACTTTGTAGAGTCCCTTTCAATTTTTTAAATATGAAGTTCTGTAACAAAGTTAATGTCTGGACGTCTGCCCGCCGGCAGTGGGACCAGGCCTCCCGTGGGGAGCCGTAGTCGCTTCAGCAGCCAACTGGCTGGTTCAATAACATCATTACGAGCTATTTCTCTAAGCAGTTACACACAGCAATGCAACTTCCACTGAAGACGTCATAGCGGATGGCGCAAGGGATGAGCAAAGGCGATAGTCTTAGAAATTTAAAGATACTAATGTTACAATGATAAAGATATGAATAGTTGAAGATAATAATGTTAAACGTTTTACATTCATTCTTAAAAATTTTGTCGCCCATAATTCTGTGTTAAGCATGTACTAACTTACCAAAATGTGTACCATACCTAAATCCTGCGTAAAGTAACCATCTCATTCAGTGGGTCCCCACAGTAGTAAAGCCTCATCGTTATCAATGTCAAGTTATTCTCGATAATAAATGACCTGATGTCAAAATGGGTACAAACAGTGCCGTCGCGTAAACCAGGCTGTATCGCTCCCCGCCACGCTATACGCTCATACATCACGGCGCGAAGTAATAAATCTACTGCAGTTTATTCAACGATCAATTCAGTAGAAATCAACGTAAACCTAATCTCGCTGTAGCGTGACGTTGGATAATACGGATTTATTATTTCGACAAAGAACTCGGTTTGAATTGTGGGTTGACCAGAAAATCTAATACTGGAATTTTGGATGCAGTTTCCGCAACCCCTTTTTTTAAATAAACTGGACATATTTTTATACAAAACAACACATTTTTTCCAGCGGTTATTTAGTTCTCCGAAAATCTTGGATTCCTAGTGCCACACTTGCCCGCGTTCTTACTCGTAGTACGCCTTCATGATACCTATACCACGGTAATCTTATCGCACGTAGTAATATTTCACAACGTTGAAAACCGTATCAAAATCCGTCAAGTCTTGTAGAATTGGCCTGTGTAACCACACGATTTCTATGCATTCCATCGCTGTAGTGTTTTAACGAAGAACTTTTACGTCGATTGGGCGGGAAACTTAAACTCATGCTTATCATAAAGAGGAAAATAGTTGCTATCTGGGTCATATGTCAAGACACGTAAGATACGAACTCCTGCAACTCATCATGTTGGGAGGAGATTGCCGAAAACCGGGGCTGGTTCAAACACCAGCACACAACTCTAGGATTTTCAGATTGAATGTGCCAATCTCATTTTCAATAGTGATGTTCACTTACAGAACTTTCCTCACGATGTTTAGATTCATAAATCTGCAAGGTTTTTGAAATACTTTCGACAACCCAACGCCTCGCATTAAGGTGAAGGGAGCCCGCTAGGCTTACACTATCTAAGAAATGCTCCTCCGTCTAATTATTTGGGATTTACGGGTGCGAGCATTTTATTGTATTTATTAAACTCGTACGGGCCACATTCTCCCAAAGCACAGGGCGTCGGTAACGATGCGTGATACTATGAATAGACCATTACATTCAGTGTTGAATGTTTTGTATTGAGCAACGGGTCCGAGGCGTGTCGCGGGCGAATTTGCCGAATCATATGCTTTTAAGTGGGGCCGGGAAGCGATATCGTATTTACTATAAGGGTGTATGGGTTAAAAACGGCGTAGAGCGTTCATAAGAGCAAACGAAGTTGACGAAGCAAGCCCTTCGTCTCGCTGCGGACAACTATTGTAGCGTAGGTATAACGTATTAAGTTTAGTATGACTCTTATGAGAACAAAATGTTCATAATTCTCAAATTGAAAGTTCTAACCAAATGAAATTATATACAGATAACGAATATAAATAAATAGTAATAATGTAATACGAAACAGGCGCGGTCTAAATTTTCCAAATTGCAATTCGCGACGAAAAAAAAGTTCTCCAAAGGTCAAATGTGAAAATTTAAAGTACTTACGCAGTTCTTCCGCATCGTCCGAGAGGTCTGACGACTTATCTTCGATCTTCTGCAAAGGAAATTAAAGTAATGTCAACATTTATATCGTAAGTAATCTATGATGTTTTAACTAGTAATACATTTTCACGGCGCAGAATCTATAATAAAATTAACAATATAAATAAACAACATAGCGATTAATACCAGTATATTAATTGGAATGTCTAGAGTTAGACACAAGATTGCAGGAAATATCAAGTCATAATAAAAAAGATTGTTAACAGATCTTCCAAAGCCGTGAAATTTATGAACGCCGCTTCAAGGAATTAATATAAACGTCACAAGTAATGCGTAAAGGGTCTTCTTTCGAATAACTAGATCTACCTAATCATTGCTTTTTATTTCTTTAATTCGAGAGTACAGTTCTAAATATGGTAGGTGAATTGTGCATTGACTGTCTCTTATAAATATTTTTTTTTAATCGTGGGAGACTGTCCATTTCCCCCATTATAAATTAAGGCAATATAGCGAAATTGTATCAAGGGGATGAAACAGTCGGACTTTTAATTGGCAATGGGGCAAAACGTCAACAGATCAATTTAATCCATCCGTTATCCCCCGTGGTGCCAAATGGACATCAATTAAACAAGAATCACTCACATTATGGAAATTAAAGGAAGCTCAATGTCAAGAGTTCACAGACTAAACTTAGTGATGTCAATGCCGTCATTCTCAAGGTCGCAATGTATGAGGAAGACACCAGTATTAATATCGTGAATGGTTCAATACAAGATAAGAACAACAATGACTTCGAAGTCATCAAGTTGTCATCAAGTTATATGTTGATGTTATATTACATAATCCTGTTAGGGAAGAAGGCATTATATTAGAAGACTTGATATTTAATAAAATACACCTCGAAATGTCTATAGGTACAGTAGATTAAGCACATAAAATAAACGCCGAACTGATCGTATAGCTTGTGTCATAACATACCTACTATGTAAATACCAAATCCTATACTTATGTGTCACTCGAGCCGCAAAAAGGTATATTATACAACGACCCCACAGAAGGGCTAACTTAAAAGAGGGTTACGTACTGAACTTAGAGTGGTGATGTTACACGAAACTTGAAACTGCGACGCAGCGACTTTGTAAGCGCAGGTGTAAAGAAAAGCTTAAAACTTTTAAAACAGAATGCTTTTTCATAAAGGGAACCTCCTAGAGATGAAAGTATGAAATGCAGCTATTTGTTTGTGATCACCACAAAGATTAAATAGGCGTTGTGAGATGGGCGTCTGCTTTCTTCTCAAAGTCACGAGTACGTTCCAAAGATTTCGGTATTTAATTATTAGCCCGAACGAAACAAGACCGGTTCCAAGTTACAAATTACGTATGCCACTTGAAACAAGCAATTCAAACTTGAAGTGGCCTTTCGTTGCAAATTCTAGAACTGATCCAAATTGATACCGATAATATTTATCAAAAAGAATACCCAACTGGTAGCCCACAGCATAATTTTTGGCTGAACATAAAAAAATATTTAAGAATCTAGATAACAACAGAGACCCTCACGCAAAGCTACACAAATACATAAAGTACCTATATATTTGTTAGCTAGCCCAGTACATCATTACGTTATTATTCACATAAAATTTAAGTAGTGAAGAAATGATAACCCTTCAGAGTTGCAGTAACAATCCAACCCGGCGGCACAAATTGCTAATAAAAGTTCACATGGATAATTGAGCCTTGTCTCATACGTGATGTCACAAGTCAGTTTCCTTATCTGTTCATCCAGCACTGACTAGGCGATAATGTATTCATCTAATGTCAGACATCAGCAGACGCAGTGTCTGCCGAATGAATGAGATAAAAATACAACACGTGTATGTCTCGGCGATGCAGACTTAGATTGTAAGGGGGTGCACCCAATGTAGAGCTAGATAATGAAGAGGTCGTCGTCATTGTCATGATAACATTTGGGATGACATGAGAGTCGACGAGGGGGAACGTGTAACGCTTGAGCCACATCATCGCCTTAAACGAATACGTAAGGCTGGCCATAGTTCTAAAAAATATACACTGGAAACGGAGTGACAAAACTTCAGTTCGAGTAACAAAAAAAAATCGCTTATCAGCCTGGTATTTATTGACAGACTGGTACCATAGAAGACTAATTCTTACCTATGGGTAATTCTATCTCAGTGAGCCAACTTGAATATATCATTGTAGTAACATTCTAGTACAAAATTGCATATCATGAGCATACTCAAGTTGGCTCTCTTAGTTGAGTTAAGCCTCATAATAATGGTCAGTCACTGACATGAGGAAATCCTGGTTGAAGAACCTTTGAGGGTGGACTGGAGTCGCGAGTCCTGCTCTGCAAGCTAACCACACGCGGTTTATGAGGAAGTTTGCGGAGCTTTTTGCTAATCGGAGAGGCACATGAAGAAGAAGAATGATATGGCGCGTTCGTAAGGAAATAGCTTACCTTACCGCTTACAAGGATTATTTCAATGAACCAAAAATGTATCGTGTTTGAGAGTTTAAATTTTCCTGTATGCTTACTATATTTACGATCGATCTGTGACTATGTAGATGCATACTTGATGCTGCCGGTTCCACACTTGAGATGCATACTCAAGGTGGGTATGTATATGAACAATATCACATGTTTCACATCTCAAAGCAATCGATAGCAGGGTGAAGCTTTTATAATAAAACAGAGAGCTTTAATGCTTTATATTATACTTTGAACAATAGAACCCTCAGAGACATGATGTGATATAGGACAGGGCCAGAGTAGTACATTGACGCACTACTAACTATATTATATTACCAGATCTGTTCATAAATTTTCAACGTCATAATGAATTGAGATCGTTTGATTTTTTGCAGAGAAAAATGTAGTAGTTACCATTTCAATTTACCACTTTAATTTTCTACACAAATACTAATTTTAGTTACTGCGTCCATCAATGTTGGGACGGAGTGGGCCGATGTTGCTTGAATATTTGCAATGCTCGCTGTTTTACACAAGGCTCAAGTTTTCTTGATTAGTCGCCGTTTACCTTCATTAGTTACTCTCAACTTTTATTTGTATCTTTGTTGCAGTTAGATAGAAAATACAAGGCCAAGATAATATTATAGACAGTTATCATGTGTTTCGCTTTTTTATAGCCACGTCTCTCTCTTGTGCGATGGATTAGACCGTGCAGAGGGAGACAATTTTTTCCAGTTGCTGTAAGTAGATATATGTTCTACTTTAATCACCTCCAACAACAGCGAACAAGCGTCCGTAACTGGTCCGTAATAAAAAGGAGTATTCAAACAATTGTCAGATCATGACTATTTTATTATATTCATAACAATATAATTATTTATGGTCATCATACGCTACTCAGGAAAACCGCATTTCTGACCTTTTAGACATAAATTACCTACTCAAACACCGATGGCGCACAATCACTTACTTATAAAATCAACTATAACGCGGTAAATCAAATTGGATATTGTCGCTTGTTAGATAACTTGTTATTAGGATAATGTTTCCTTGATCGCGTGCATTTTGTTCGGTGGTCAACGGTGTAAATAATGAAGGTTTAGATAGGATTGAATTTGATATGGAGACTCAGTGACCCTCAACAATCAGCTCCGATTTATACTAGGTTCTGTCCGTCCGTAAGTCTTCCATAGCCTCCATTTCCCACAGGTCCCATATCCGACATGGGAAGGAAGGCAAACTTTATTATGGCAGTAATGCCCATTCACTACTCCATAACGATTATAATAACTCTATTTGCCCTACCGATCCATACGAGGTTCCTCTTGAGATTACGTAGCAAGCTTATTACGTCCTGGTGATAACAATATTTTGTTACTTTTTGTATACTGTTACCTGATATAATAGGTGTTTAAGAGATGGTTAATGCTAATGAAAATAAGCTTCCCAGTAAACACCATCAAGCCCGCATTTTTCGAAGGGGTAGGCAGAGGTGACGTGGCGAGGCGGCGTGCTTATATTTTTTTTATTGAATTTCTGGACACATTCACATGTATTTCGAAAGAAGTACATGATTCCTCACGATGTTGTTCATCATGGTTAAGCTAGTAATAATCTTAGTTGGCAATGAGTTTCTGACGTAAAACTGAAATAGGGGTGTGAGGAGTGTACTAACGTGTACGTTATCAATGCTTCATTTATCATTTTTCAAAATGTTTGTTTAAGGTACTTGATTTTTTTAAAGAACATTTTTTTGTGGTAAGTTATCAATTTGTACCGCAAACAAATTTGTTAATATACCGCTTCGCGTCTCCGTAATGTAATAAGAGGATCACATAACTTTTTTTGCTCACGTGCGCGCGCGCCTTACGGCCTGGCGACAAGGAATGAATCAACCTGTAGAATGAACTGATTTCGATTTACGATAGGGACTAGGGAGAATGGAACTAAATAAGCAAGAACCGCATTTCTGCTAATTAGGGTTTTCAACCCCAGCAAGACAAGAAGAATAACTGATACGCACCCGCCAACTTTTTGTGTGGAAGTATTAACAATTGTATTGTATATATAAAACTTTAGTGGTGGGTTGAGGTACTGCGAGTTTTTTTATTAAAACGTTGGTACATACTTACTCTATTGAGACTGTATTTTAAGATTCTCTGTTGGTTTTCTTACATTCTTACAATAGTGAGACAAAGGCAGCCCTACATGAAACGATTTGCTGGCATTGCTTGGATGCGAGGCATGCCTTTTAAGTTCTGTCGTTTCCATAATTCCCGGCAATTTTGAATTTGGAACTGTTCTATATTCGAATGTGTTTAAATTTCGAATCTCAAAACAGTTGAATGTATTAGGATTAATGTTATTGTTTAGTCACAGCGTCGATTAGAATCTGTCAGGTTACGTACGAAAATGAATCTTTCTAAGGAAAATGTTCGTGCAATAATTTTCTACAACTTTAGAAGAGGCCTGACACGGCTTCAGTGTTTTGAAGAGCTAATATCTGTGTTCAGGGATGAAGCCCCATGTCTGCGGACTGTCGAACGCTGATATTTAGAATTCCAGCGTGGACATACTAGTGTTAGTGACAAATCTCGCGAAGGTCGCCCAAAATCTGCATTCACTGAAGATAACATCATTGGAGTGAGACAACTAATTCTCGAAGATCGTCATGTGACGTATCGAGAGATAGAGGCTCTATTAGGCATCTCAGGGACAACCATTCAGAAGATCTTGCATGAAGCGCTTGGTGTAAGAAAGCTAGTTTGCCGTTGGATACCGCATCTGCTTTCCGACGATCACAAGGCGGCCCGCGTCAGATGGTGTAAGAAAACTCTGCAAAGGTTCAACCGAGGAGAGTCAAATCACGTCTACGACATCATCAGTGGTGACGAATCTTGGATCTATGCCTACGATCCTGATTCCAAACAACAATCTACAATCTGGGTCTTTCAAGACGAGCCAAAGCCCACTAAAGTTGTTCGTTCTCGAAGCACTTCAAAGAAGATGGAGGCCACGTTCGTTAGAAAAACCGGCCATGTTGCGACTATTGCACTTGATGATCGTAGAACGGTTAACGCAGAGTGGTATACCACAGTTTGTTTACCACAAGTCATCGCCGAACTTCGAAAATCTAACTCAAAGCGACGCATCATCCTGCACCACGACAATGCAAGTTCACACAGCGCTCGTCAAACGATTGAGTATTTGAAGCAGGAAAAAGTAGAAATTCTTGACCATCCTCCATACAGTCCTGACCTAAGCCCTAACGATTTTTTTACATTTCCTAAAATTAAGAAAAGTCTTCGTGGTCAAAGGTTCCAGTCCAGTGAAGAAGCAGTCGACGCTTTCAAGTCAGCCATTTTGAACACCCCCACTTTAGAGTGGAATAAATGTTATAATAACTGGTTTGAGCGAATGGAAAAGTGTATTAAGCTACGTGGTGAATACTTTGAAAAACAATAAAAAGTACTATAAGGTTCTAGTTGTGTTTTTTTCTTCAAACGACAAAACTTAAAAGGCATCCCTCGGATGTTAAGAATATTTCAATGTAGGTGTTACCGAGAGTTTGCACTGACAAAATATTAACACCGATTAATGTTGTTACCTCTTTTTTGGCAGCGCAAAATAGGGACAGTATCATAAGCCAGTGCAACCAATGATTCGTCAGTGCATACCAGCTACCAGACCTTACGAGTATTTTTGTGTCGGGCTTATCATATAAGGACGACAAGATGTACGATTATTCATCTTTTTAAGAATTTAAAAGTCGTCTTAAACCTTATTTCGTTTTAAAGAACAACTTAACCGTCGCAATGTCGAGTGTCTAACCGTGTTGGAAGATCAGTTAGCAAGTCAGCCAGTTCCTCTTGTTGAATATAAAGTTTATTAAAGTATCATGTTCTGCCGATTGCCAGGTTTGACTTGATCAGCAAAAAAAAAACAATTGAGCGTTGTCGTTCATTCGTGTAGCAATTATAGGGTATAATGAACTTGGTATCGGAACAAAAGTGTTTACTTAACGAAAACAATGCCACAATAAAGATTGCGCAATCATCTGACACTCACTTGCGAGTTGGGATAGGTCAATGTCTTTGAAAAAATAGGTGATATCATTGAGTAGTGTAATGAGTAGTGATTGGAGTTCCTACGTAAGAAGACTACTTATAGCCAAAAAAAGATTACACGTTCGACAGTCCAATGCCTCAGAGTGTTTCGTAACACCCTAAAACACCTTAATGATCGTTCAACAGTAGGCGATCAATGTTTGATAAAGGAAAGAAGGTCCTTTATCAAAGCGATCAATAGATTGGTATAGTTCGGCACGGTTGAACACCAGCCAAGAATTTTCTGACATAAGTAGCTAATTAAAAAAAAAAAATTTGATATGGAGTAGTGGTAGTAGGTAGGTTATTTATTTACCTATCTAATTAATTACCTATCTTAATCAGAATTGTTACCTGCTTGTTTATGTCTTTTCGAAGAAAAACTTATTTAATTTCTTGCCTTGAGGGTTTTAGACTGGCAGAGTATGTCAATCTTTAAAAGATTTCATCATAATCAATCACCACTTTAAGTAAGTCATGTTAGGGGTGCTGTACACAAGTTTTTGCCTGTTTTTGAGATACAAATTGTATGTACTAAGATAATTGTCATTAAATTGCTCTATCCTTGTGAGTCTAATACTTATTTGGTGGCTCGTACACCTAGTAGGTACAATGATAGTTTTTTTTTTACTTAGGTTTATGTAAAAAGTCCTTTAAGTTAGCTAGAAGCATTTTTTAAGTTGATTTACCTTGTAACTTTAATTTTCAGAAAAATTGCAACTAGAATTGATAGGAACATGTTCTTGGGAGACTTACATTAATATGTAAGTACCTATTTATCTACCATAAAAACAGTTAAAATAACTATTTTAAGTCCTCCCACCATTATGGGAATTATGCCAAATAATTATCACAGGGCTCTACAGCAGAATATGTTTGAATTGTCTGTATTATGAACATAATATATTTTAAAACTATTTTTCCGATTTTATCGCGTTTATTTAATTTATGTTCCCGACGTTAACGCGATAAAATCCGCGATTAAAAAACGCGATAAAATCCGAAAAATAGTTTTATTTCAATGTGTAGTATTCGCGTAAATATAAGAAAACAATATAATATATTTTACTTTAGTGTTTATGTGTTCTGCCAGACATAAAGGAATTCAAGGTTACTGCATTTTAGTAGAACAGTTATATTTAGGAATTAAATGTGATAACAGTTTTAATTAATTATAAAATAGAGTTCAAAGTCAGATTTTTATTTTCGTAGGCTAATACAAAGTCAATACAAAGTTACTGTGCAATGTAGGCTGTTTTAGTTGAGTTAACAAATATGTGAGTAGGTACGGAATGTACTGGTAAGCCTGATTCATGGTGGTCTTAATACAGGGTGTCTCAAAAGTCCGAAATTATAATTTAAGTTCATATACGGTGGCTGATATGAAGATGCTTAGTGAAAACATTCCATATGTAACTGTTACAACGGGTCTTTAAATACTTGTATCAACTTTCGTGTTGCAGTCATTGCACACATCTAATATTTAAAAAGAGTGTAAACTGCATTCAAGAGCAGCAGCCACAGCTATCATGAATAATTTTGTAAAAATACAAGTGAACGGAGATGTCTTGCGTTATAAATTAATTATATTTTTGAATAAGATATTTACATAGGTACATACATTAAAGCACAGTTGTAATTATAAAATCTTTCATTTTAATTATCAATATTTTAACTTGTTGTGATTGAGATATGAGTTTAAGTAGATAGTATGTCTCAGTATGTCAAATATTTTTAGTAGGTACCTATTTTAAGTATGTTTAATTTACTAAGGCTACTTGTTAAATAGCTAAAGCAATTAATTACAGATTACACTCAGCACATACATTTGTCAACTGAAGTTAGTAGTCTGCATTGAAAAGGTTTAACCATAATGCGGGTTGGGTGGTTCGTGCAAATCCAAAATTATTCCCAGTTTAATTTTTTCTGCTAAGATCTTGGTTGGTTTGCAAAATTATAAGCAAAATAGAATATTCAAATGGCATATAAAGCAACCTAAAACAGTATTTTACAGCTATCTAAGTGCACATGTAAAATTATTAGCAGTGAGTATGGTGTGGTGACACACAAAGAGAAACTCAACTTTCACCACTTAACAAGCATAGACAATATTTATTTTTTAACCTTATTAGATAGTAGGTACTACAGAGCAGAATGTAAATAACTTAGTCTCTGATTTTATGTGTTTTATTTGATGTGTCAATCAAATATTAATATAATTTATAAAATATACAGTGTTTGACTAGCATACTACGGGCTTACGATAATAGGTAAGTAAATATCATAACACATCAATTAAATATGGGTTGGTAAACATGATGATGGTCAGCATCGTGGAGGTTCGCATAGAAAATATGAAAGAACCAAGCATGTTTGTTGCTAATAAAGCGATGTATAAATGCGGGCATAGCTAATTAAAATGTTTACCAGTGTGTCTTGGTCTCCGAGCTCCCTGTAGTAGGATTCGCTACTTCCACGTCTACTGCGTATGCACATAGCGCGCCGTAGCAACCCCGACAGCACAGACCAAAACCCACACCGTTGCATTGTTCTAGTGTCCATAGCTAACCACTGTCTTTCAGAAATTCCCGATACTGACACGGCGAAAGATTTATCTCATACAACTCTCACGGAATGGATTTCGTATTGTGTTCCAATCCATGTTGGTATGATGTTTGGGGCGCGGGGTACTACAGACACTTTGTGTGTCTCATAAATACGTGTGTTCGAATGTTTAAATCGCTATTTATTGTATTTGCGGTAACAACACGCGATAAGCGAGTAGATTACGATGGTTTGCGACCGACTACGGACGACGCGCGTCGCGCAGCCGAGGGTGTTCTGACTCTGACAACTTAACGAACGAATGAAGTGTACGCACAAGTCTTTGACAACGACCGAGGGAGGACGGGAGAACCGATATTGAACGAACGACACTTCGCCCGTGTCAAATTGACAATGTCAAGGTGACAGGTGTCAAGTCCAAACGGTCAGTATCAAAGTCAGTTAACGGCCCTGGGTACAAGTCCTTTTGAGCCTAAACAGTATCAGTCCGCATACATTATGTTGCAAAATAAAAAATATTTGAATGAGTTTTCTATTGCCAATGTGAAAAAGTCGGTTAGAATATTTCCGCTAAATAATGAAATTAAATAATCTGGTGAAATTAAAAGCTTGTTGCTCTCAGGCGTAAAACCGCGCCTATACCATGCCATTTTTATAAAATCCCATATAAAATCATCCAGGCCGTCCGTCCGTCCGTCTGTCCCGACTAGACATGGGCGCCGCCCCCGAATATTGCGGCGGCGGCGTGCTGATGAATCTAGCCCGGCGGCGGCGTGGCGCCGGCGGCGGCGCGGCGTGGCTAATTTATATGGCATATGAGATTTTTTTGTAAAAAATAAGCAACAAAGTAATGAATCGTTTTATTTATTGAAAAAATATAGTAGAAAACAAATAATTAAGAAAAATTTTTTTTTTTTTTGTATATACTACAAAATTTATTCTTCTACACAATTTTTGTATTCCTTAAAATTATCGTGAATAAAAAATATTTTATTTACTCTTTGTGGACTCAACCGAGATCTTTTTGCGGAAAGTACCATTCTAGCAACTGAAAATACCCTCTCACTCGGAGTACTTGTAGCGGGTATGCACAGCAAAGCCCTAGCAAAAGTAGACAGCCAAGGCAAATATTTCTTCTTTTCGTTCCAAAAAGATAAAAGATCCTAATTTTTTATCTCCGTTGACCCAACAGCAGAAGCGAGATATCGCCAACATTCTTGGTCTAGTGGATCATCCTCTTCGATTCCATGACTAGCACTATGTCTCTTCGCGAGTTTACTTAAAATTGATGAGGAACTGCTGGTATTTAATTAAACGGAAGTCTCCGATTCGCTTCTATCACAATTTCCGGGCAAATCATGTAACTCTATAACTTCCTTTATATAAGAGGCAAGGAAGGAAGCCTTTGACATGTTTTGTGACTCTAAATATAAATCTAACCCTTTAAGACCCATGAACCGCTTATCCAAAAGAGCTGCAGCTACTACTGGTTTAGTAACAGGAAATCTTTTATCGATATTCGCTAACTTGTCGCTTTTTAAACGAAACAGAAGCAATGATTCGTAATCAGTAAGTGATTTTAGAGCGTCTATTATTTCAGAACGAAATACAAGTGCAACATTTATAGAGCAGGTCTTTTGAGATGACATAATTTCGACATATAACCCGATAAATAACCTCAGATACGCTGACGACACTAACCGTCTCGCACAGATAAGAGAAGACATGGAACATCTTCTGACCCGTCTAGAAAGTACCAGCCTCCAATACGGACTTGCTATCAACCGAGACAAGATGATGATGATGATAGTAGACCGAGTTGAACAAAGTGGAACCAACGTACACAAAATAGCTAATTGCGAAGTGGTACAGAACTAAATTTATCTCGGCTCTACTATATCAAGCACCGGAGGATGTGGCGACGAGATCAGACGACGGTGCGCCATCACCAGATCTGCAGTAGAATGGCTGGGAGAGATTTGGAATGGAGAATTACCAAGAAGACCAAAGTCAGATTGATGAAATGCCTTGTGTTTCCAATCTTTCTCTATGGGGCCAAAACTTGGTCTCTGAGACTGCAGGATCGCCGCAAAATCTTCGCATTAGAGATGTGGTGCTGGAGACGCCACCTAAAGATCCCGTGGACGGCATTTCGCACCAATGTATCCATCCTCAAAGAGCTTTGTATTAAAGTCAGACTATCATCTAATGTGCAGCTACGAATACTAAAGTTCTTTGGTCACATCTCTAGAAATGAGAACTCGATGGAGAGACTGGTAGTTCAGGGCCAGGTGGAAGGCAAGAGAGCACGCGGTCGAGTACCAACCCGCTGGATAGATGTCATGACAAAGGCTACCGAGTCCACCATGGTGTAGTGTACGCGACGCCTTTAACCGTCAGAAATGGAAGCACATCGCCTGGAGAGCCACCCTCGGAAATGCTAAGGCCTCACCAAACCTTCCACCATATACCTCGTCAGCGCAACCACGACCACTCTGACAAGAGTGTCCGACTAAGAAGAGAGAATTGCGACATAATTTTCGTTTTAGCGTCAATAAGTATTGTTATTGAAAGTTTAAGTAAACTAGTATTGTAAAGTTGTCATTTTCAAAATAATCAAAATGGCACATGTTAGTCCAACTCACGCCGAGCTACAAATGGCGCGGCGGCGGCGGCGCGCGGGGTTGACGCGGCGTGGCGGCGCCGGCGCGGCGCCCATGTCTAGTCCCGACCCGTCCCAGGGTCATAACTTTTACAGTTTCTGACGGATTTTGAAGTAATTTGGTACAAAATAACTTTAAGAGCAGATCTCACTTTCAAAAAAATAAAATGTAGCAAAATTACTTCTTTTGAGGTACCTCCCCGAAAATCGAAGGAGGGGTTATTTTTTTTTAGTTACCCCATCATGTGGAGTATCGTTGAATAGTTATTTTCAAATAAAAAGTGTTACCATACAACATATTATCATCAAAAATTCCGAATGCGAGATTTTTAACTCTTAAAGATTAAACAAAATTTACGTAATGAATGCCGACACTTTTTACATTTTTCTATTGCAAAAACATTAATAAGATTATGCAGTCGAAAATGGATACATTGTTCACCAATTTCAATGAAATAACAGCAATAAATTTATATTTTTATGTTAATACGTGTATTTCTGAAGTGTTAATGCACGTGGATAGATGTCGGTAGTAGTTTGTAAACAACATTGGTTAAGATTTTTTACGTAATAAATATTGACATTCTTACATTTTTAACCCCCGACGAAAAAAGAGGGGTGTTATAAGTTTAACATGTGTATCTGTGTGTCTGTCTGTGGCAACGTAGCGCCCAAGCTGATGAACCGATTTCAATTCTGTTTCTTTTGTTAGATATGTATTCTGATCGAGAGTGTTCTTAGCTATGTTTCATGAAAATCGGTTCAGCCGTTTGAAGATCATCATCTCTTTTGTAGGTTAAAAAGCCACATTCACGGTCAAAACCAACTTCCACGGCTCGAATCCAATCGAAATTTGAGATTATTGGATTTAGATTTATTATATTTTTAAATGATCGTAATAGTCAGAACTGGCTTTTTACAATATTATAAATATTATCACACAGAACAGAATCATTATTTTTTAAACCAACAAATATACATGAAGTAGATAAAATCTTTAGTGAACTCAAAAATGATAGTGCCCCTGGAATCGATGGGATCCATGTTACTCTTCTAAAATGTATAAAGCCTCATATTATAGAACCTCTAACTCATATATTTAATCTTAGTATCTCAACCGGTGTCTTCCCTTCTGCCTGGAAAGTGGCTAGCGTGGTCCCCATACACAAGAATGGTTCTAAGACCTGTCCTGAAAATTATCGACCAATCTCACTGCTGACAATATTTTCAAAAATTCTCGAAAAGTTAATTAATAGGCAACTGACCAATTTTATTGATACTCAACTCTATAAACATCAATACGGCTTCAGACGAGGTCACTCTACAGAAGATGCTGTAGAACTTTTAGTGGATGTTATCTCTTCACATCTAGACAATAGACAAAACTGTGTAGCCGTATTCCTTGATTTAGCCAAAGCGTTTGACTCCGTCTCATTACCAATCCTTTTAAAAAAACTAGAATACTTTGGTGTCAGAGGTCTGCCTTTAGAATGGTTCCAAAGTTACTTAACTAATAGAAGTCAATGTATAAAAATTGGCGAATTTAACAGTGATAATCGTCCTGTCACTTATGGAGTTCCACAGGGCAGTGTATTAGGTCCCACACTTTTCATCATTTACATGAATGATTTGCAAAGTATCATAAATAATAATACCAACATTATCTGCTATGCAGATGATACAGCCCTTATATTTCACGGAAAAACCTGGTCAGATGCATTACATCATGCAGAACTAGGAATCAGCGATGCAGCAAACTGGTTAGATAACAACCTTTTAACAATAAATGCCTCCAAAACAAAATTCCTCTGTTTCCATAAAACTAAAATTTCTCAACCAAGCCCACCCATTTCCATTAAGATTCACACCCAATGTAATGATAAAAAAGACTGTAATTGCTGTTTTATTGAACGAGCAAAAACTCTAAAATATCTTGGCGTAGTTATCGACGAACATCTGTCTTTTAAACCGCACATATCAACCTTTGCCACCAAAGTTAGAAAACTGACACATGTAATGCACCGCATTCGTGATGTTGCAGATTCACAAACTATACATTTAGTATATACGGCACTATGCGAATCTATAATTGCATACTGCATTAATTCGTGGGGTGGTGCCTGTGTTACCGCTATGATTGAGTTAGAACGAGCTCAAAGAGCTATTTTGAAGGTTTTGTTTAAAAAAAATAGAAGATACTCTACACAAGCTCTATATTCGGAGGCTCAAGTTCTCAATGTTAGGCAAATATACATACTAAAAGCAGTTCTCATGCAGCATAAAAAAATAATAACTTCCGAAGCTTACCCAGCCTTACTACAAAAGCGAAAATTTGGGGCTCCACCTTTAAGGGTAAACTCTCGGTTCGCACAACATTTTTTACGATTTCTAGGCCCTTACATTTACAATGCCATATTAAAGTTTTGTGACATTAAGAGAGACACTTTAAACGTTGCGAAAAGAAAATTGAAGAATTGGCTATCCCAATTACCATATAGTGACACGGAAGACCTCATGAAAATTATTTCATAATCAGTCATGTACGAAATGAACACGTAGTATTTGTATTAGATGAATTGCTCAATGATGCACAAAAATACTCGTTTTGACAATTTTTCAAGTAGCTGCTATTATTTATACATGCATACACGCACTCACAACAAATACACACACACGCACATACGCACACGCACGCACATACACACACACACGCACATACACACACACGCGCACACACTCCTTGCCAGCCTCTTACATATTTTACCTTCTAATATTCTTTTTTTTGAATTTTATTTTAGTTATATTTTTATTTTTATTTGAGTATTTTGTATTGTTTTGAATGTTATTTTAGTTATATTATAATTTTTATTTTAGTTTCTTTTGTTTTGTTTTGATTTGTATAATTTTCTATTATTCTCGACATCGCGATGTCGACGCGCAATTGTTTTGGCAATATATCTGGCCCTTAAGATACAGGCAATGCCTAGTTTAAAGGTCACAAGTTAAGCACTCTTACATAATTATTGTTCTGTTCCTCAAGTCTACGGAAAACATTTGTAAACGAATTAACCTGCAAACATGTAGACTTAGAGATAAATAAATATTTTTTCATTTTTTTCATTTTCATTATAAATATGAAAAGTTTTCCTGATTCTGGAATAAATGTATATTTTATCAATTTTTATATGAGATTAGTGTATGAACTAAAGACGTTCCATAAGTCACGTGTTAAATGATGGATACGCGCATGCGTTAAATTTTGTGTTTTGTTAATGGTCATGGAATATTACGTTATAATAATTCTAGAGGGCGCTGCTCCGCCATTGAGAAAAAATATAAAAAAACAAATTTAATTTAAAATAATTTTAGCGTTATTGAAAATTCATCCCCTGGGCTGCTCCCGTCCACCTCAACCAGAGTTATTACATGAAATTGAATCATAATTGATAATATTTTACTAGGAATTAAACCTCCGTGGCATCAATATTTAGATTCGTTGTCTATTCTAATGTCAATTATTATAATGTCATAACAAAATAATGTCACATACTTTTACACAGATTTTCTGTTGATTATTGTATAAATTTGATGAAAAGATCGTCGCAACGGGGGTTTTTAAATTTTCAATTTAGAGTTATTATCTTGCAGAAAGATGAATAAAATTATGCAGATGAAATTAGATACATTGTTAATAAATTCCAATTAAATAACAGCAATAAATGTATGTTTTATGTTTATTAGTTTATTTCTTATTATTTAATGGTGTCGATAGATGGCGGTAGTACAATCTATATAACTTTAGTATATATACTAGGTGAAACAAAAAGGGTAAGTATACTATTTTTTTGCAACTTAACTTTGTAAATCTCAAACTATCAGCTTTGTGGGACAGTTGAAGTACTAAAGGTTTTGTAGACTTGTGAAATCGGTCAACAGCTGTATTCCTATAACACTTTTTGTTTTTCAAGTTCCCTCCAAAGCTGATGGTTTTAGAATTACAAAGTTAAGTTTTGAAAAAAAAAGTATACCCATTATGTTTCACCTTGTATATATTTTTTTATCGTGTGGAAAGCCTCATGGATACCATGGATACCCGCACGCCCCGGGGAGACGTGCAGGTTATGCCGGACTCCTACCGGCTAAAACCCCACGTGGACTTACTCCCGCCTTGCGATAGGGCCGCAGGAAAGCTTTCGCACACATCTGTGACCCTATCAGCGGTTGCCCGCGCAAACGGACACCTCCTCCTCACGGTGGCGTGGGTCACACCACGCCGCCGTCCTCCTTGGGGTTGCTTGACTGACACGCAGGGCCCCCGCTCTTTGTGTCCACAACCCCAAAAGGACCCCCGCCAGATGGTGTGACGAAGAAGGGAATTGCTTCGTGCGTAGCATTTGCTACTGCAATTATCTCCTCCTTGAGGGCGTTGATGTGCGCAGGCGACAGCCACCCTATCCTGTCACCCGCACGCGCATTTTATGGTGGCATTAAATCTGCTGCCGCCCGTCTCCTCCGTCCAGGCCTCCTGCGCCGATTCGGATGCGCCAGGGGATCACTCGCCCTGGCCCTCTCCAGCGACTCCTTCCTCGACATTACTTGTTCGCTGAAGGCGATCATGAGCAACAGTCGGCAAGGACAAGTCCCCCCCACTATTGCGGTAAGTTAGCTGCGCTCCTGCGCCCACGCTGGACAGACCTCAAGGGTGTGCTGTGCCGTGTCTACGTCGCATCCGCACTCATGACACGAGGGATTCGCGTCCCTCCCGGCTATTTTAAGCAGCCATGCCCAAACAAGATCTGCACAAGCCGGAAGATAAGCGTTCCCTGCTTACGGTGTACCCACTCCTTGAGGATTGGGTGCAGTGCCTCTATCGTTGAGTGGCCGGCACTCGGCTCCGCAAGTCGCTCCTGCCATCTGCTAAGAGCAGCCACCTGTTCTTGTGTTCGCCATCTCATTAGGTTTATCGGCGGAGCGTCGTTTTGGCTCCGCGATTGCACCATTCGCCGGTAGACTGAGGCTAAGACTTCCGCCTCCAAGTCCCAGGGTGGGATCCCCGCTAACACACAGGCAGCCTCATACGACACCGTGCGGTACCCACGTATTACCGTGACTGCCATGACCCTCTGCGCCCTTCGCAGCAAGGTCTTATTATGGGCGATCAGGGTATCCGCCCACACAGGTGCGCCATAAAGAGCTATGGACCGCACCAACCTGGTGTAAAGTCTACGACAACTCGCACCTGGGTCTCCCATATTTGGCAGGAGACGGCTCAGTGCTCAAGCTGTCCTTATTAGTTTGGGGGCAAGCCACTTGAAGTGTTTCTTGAAGGTCCACCTTCCGTCCAATGTGAGACCCAAATAACGCATCTGGGTCCCCACCTCGATCGCTGTTCCGCCGATGGTGATTCGCGCTCCAGAGGGGGCTTCCTCCGAGACAACTTTAGTACCTATTTCAACCTGAGGCTGTTGTCGGAACCCTTTATTGTGCACGGCTCGACAAGCACTTGGCGATTTTTTTATTTTAGGCTGTCTTGAACGTAAATCGCGTTAATATTATATGTTTAAAATCATGATAGTTACAAAAAATCTTTAAAAAGAAAAAAAGTAAAATAAAACTACATTAAAATAAACCCTGCTATTCTCAGTCGATGGAAAGTTACCATGTCGAAAAAGCCAGCTTCCATCCTTCTTTAAATTTATATGTCTAAGAAGGATGGAAACTATCGATTCCGACATTCCGTCGACTATAAATACCCACCCTGACTTCACGGAATATAAAGGGATGGGGGCAGATAAGCTGCATTTTAAATTATCTGAGAACTACCTACAGCACCTACAGCATTCTAAATAGGTAACTGTTGTAGGTAGACACTGTGCATTTTGGTGACGTAAATATGACGTGACCGCTACTTCATTTACTTACGTAGATAGATACTCCTACTTTATACAGTAAGCAGCCCTATCCTGCAGGGATGGGCCGTGGGCAATTGGAAAAATACCACTGATTACAACATTGCACATCCATAATATGCATTTATATTCTGTATTTTCATGTAGTATGTATCTCTTCCTTCTGGCAGCCACCCTTCATCCTCTTTACATCGTCGAGCTATGCCAGCATACTTTTCTTTATACTTGTCACATCATCAGCTTATGAACATCATTCAGCAAGGGGTCCGTGTGTCACCACCACACAAAGTTAATAAATGATTGAGTAACATGATTTTGCGTGTCCATTCGTAACCATATTTTTATAGCTAAGTTATATGAGCTAAGCTTACTTATAAGCAATCCCGTTTGTAATTTGATTCCCGGTGTTTATAGGCCCTAAGGATTTTGAGTCCCGCGGGATTCCGTTTCCAGCAAATCGTAGATGGAATGTAAAAAAAATGTGTTGATTCTAGCATCTTCGAAATAATACGATCGGTTTTAAGAAGCCTTTTTCATTGGATAGCCAATAGTTGGACTTGAAAGATAGGGTACTTACACGCATGTACCTTAAAGTAGCTTCTTTGCCTACTTAGAATAAAAAACATGTTATATCAATGTTATATCAGTGTTATGTACTTCCTTGCTTATACGGCATGCATCTACCTACTCCAAACGCCCAACCAAAAACCCTGTATGAACATTCAATACATACGATACAGAATTTGAGTCAGAAGATACGATATTTGTGTCCTTACGATTGTATGGTTGTTGCCTCTGAGGGTAAGTAAGTAGGTAGATCTTAATGTTCGTACCTCGGCTCATATTATACAAGTCGGCCGCTGGCAAAATAAATGTAGATACAATACTTTCACGTACTTACATGAACAATGATTCTCATCTTAGTTAGATAGATTAAGTATAATATAATAAGGTAAGTACCAAGTATTATAAGATATATTGAAATTTCCCCCTAGATACCTAGGCGAAGTCAGAGGAGTATCGTCAATAGATTTATAATATATCAACAAACAATCATTTCACTTGCGAGCCAACAGTCAAGTCGGTTCAAATAATTTTATTTACCTACCTTTAGTAGGGACATCACAGTAGTAAACTTTGTGAAATTAATGTGCGCGTCAAGCCCGGCCGACAGGGCAAGTAAGACTGAAAATCTCAACCGGAAAGATACCTAGACTTACCGGCTATACGGCGTCATGCACATGCTGAAGATATTACAAATGAGTATAATTAGTATAATCGATGGTACCTATTCACAACATAAATTGTTTGATTTAGGGTGTTAATAGTTGATGGTTATTTTAAGGGCTTGCTGGCTTTACCAGACTTGAGCCAAAAGAAGCAACAGGACGAATATTTATTTAAAAAATATCTGATAATAACCAAGGAAAGTACCTATATGAATATTCGTTACTTATGCTTCTAGTGCTTCGACACTTTTTATACTGAAAGCTGATGGACCGGTGTTCCCAACCCGTACATAAATTAATCAACAATATTTTTAAAAAATATATACTGAATTGATCTTGCATCAATATGTAAGTTTTAGTATGTTTTATCGACATTTTTGTTATCGCCTCTCTCGCACCCGCAGAAAAACGTGTTGGATTTAATAATTTGTTGTAAAGTATTCGCCAATTTACAAATAGGGTTTGGAGGTTTGGGGTATATTAGGACAAGACATAGGCATCAATAAGTCTTGAAAATTTCATTTGACTTGACACTTAACGCAATGTGAAATTGTCTAATAATACACTGTGTCCACTTCTAACAAGAGTGGTCTTTATTAATTATGAAATTTGGGGAAAGTCCATGTTGGGATTGCTTTAGATACTATCATAAACAAAATTAAAATTCTGAAAATTCGGCAAATCTCTAATAAAAGCAAGCAGCTCCCGCAATACGTTCATGGTAACAGGTAATTAGGTACATAAATAATGAGATATCGATTTTACAAGTTGAATTATGCGATGTGGCTCTTCAGACTGAATACCTTAGAAATATCTTTAAATAATAATGGATTTTTGCCAATGTAAAGCGTGGCCATATTATTTCAAGTATTGCGCTAGCATATGTATGTGTCGCAGCCAACTGGCATAATTCGCCGTTCAATTAACAGCCTAGGCACTTTACTAAACAGCGCCGTTCAACTAGCGGCCTAAAGGATATTCAGCCGTATCGTCTGTTACGACATTTAATAAACTGGCTGGCTAATGCTTAGGCAACTTGTTGACATTTAATGACTACAAAACTTTTCAAAATACTACCCAAGCAGGGTTTAGGTTAGGGTTATTTTTTTATGACCCCACAGAAATCCCACCCGGCAAGTAGATTTTGTGGATCTAAACAATTTCGTAAAATACCTAAGTACCTAATACATATTGACAGTTTGGTGAGTTTCGGCGCTAGGTGGCAGAAAGTAGAACTAAATTGAAATGAACAGGCTAGGCAAGTAATTAAACGTCATCGATCCAAGTCATTTGCCTAGCTGTTTGATCAAATGGCTGAATATCATTCAGGCCACTAGTTGAAAGGCGCGGTTTAGTAAAGTGCCTAGGCTGTTAATTGAACGGCGAATTAAGCTAGTTGGCTGCGACATATGCACGATGAGAGTCAGTAGCTTGCATTATACCTACTTATTCTTTTTTGCAACTTAAATGAATGCCACCCGAATTTTACTTTACTATAATAATATGCTAAACTTAAAATATACTTTTTCATTACTCATACTCTGAAAGTAGGTCTGAAGTTGCCTGAGAAGCGGGTTGAAAGTAATACTTTTCAGGCCCGGGAGTTTCGCTTTCAACTGACAGCTGTCAAATTTTAAGAAGAAAACTAGTTTAATTTTCACATTTCTATGGAACCATGTTCAAACTTTTTCTACAGTCACTCAATTACAGCACGATGTAAAATTGAAATAACATAAAGTTAAGTATTAATTCAAGAATATATATTTTTAAATGACTTAATTATAATTTAGTTTCAACAATTTTTTAAAAATAACATAGATTTGGGCAAAATATTTAAAGATGGCAATAATGAAGTTGGCCGGCCAACGAAAAAAAAAACAAAATAGGCGGCAATCCGTTTTTTTTTTTTCGAGTTGTAGTGTATTGTTTATTTATTTAGCCAATTCCTGTTTTTATTTTTATTTTCCTTGTATTCGTAATGAAAAGCACAGTGTTTACCTCGGGTGAAAGACTTATTTTGTCCCTCGAACTATTAGCGCCCTCGCTACGCTCGGGCGCCAAACCCCGTCTCGGGACAAAATAAGTAACTTTCACCACTCATGCAACAATGTACTATTAAATTATAAACAAAATCGGACGTATTGTGTGCGTGAACAGTGTGTGAATAAAATCATTGCGATTTATGAACGAAAGGTAATGAAAACAGGCAAGAGTAATATATTTATTTTCTCCGAAATTTCTGGACGTGACATAAGTATTTATAGTCTTTAGCAATGAGTATTCGTTAATTACTAATACATGTTGGCAACTCTGAGGTTAAAAGGGACACAGAGGTCTCTAATGTGTAACTCTCTCGGACCTGTTGTTATAATGCTCGCATATAAGGGTAATTTTTGATTGTATATAGAACAACTGAACAAACAATGTAATGAAGGTCTGAACAATTATTAATTGTTCTAACTTCGATAAAATAAAAGTAGCCTAAGTTAGATACTTTTTATCACATTCGCTATCCCCTAGTAAAAGTCCTGTCAAATTCGGTTCTGCCATTCCCGAGAAAGCAGGAACAAATATCGACAAACAAAAAAAAAGTTTGTGTAATCAGTACCGCATTAGCGTTTATATGCAAATCATAAGCTGTTCTTTTGAAATTACAAACAGACACTTATCTTTTATTTTATTGTATTTGAAGCACCGCATGCCGCCATACAAATATTTTACGTAGGAACTAGTGACTATCGAGCGTGAAACACGCGTTCTTCTTATGGTCGTGGTACTCCGTGTAGTGACAAATATATAGGTATGATACCATAAGATTTACTAAGGGATCACGCAAAAATATCGTGCATTATTAAAATTAGATCTTTTAATATCGAAGAGTTTTTACTACAGTTCTTGTTACATACTTCCATTTTTGTAGTTTTTTTGGAACTCATCATTATTATTTTTAATGACACACGATATTTCATCAACCTCAAAAATACTCTTACATATTTAACAGTTTTTATTTCCATTTACAATTACACAACAAAATAAATGAAATTTACAAAATGCATAATGCCAGCTGAAACACTAACTACATTTATATTGACAGTGCGGTTAATATTTTATACAACTAGGTAACAAAGTTATACGATAATTTAATAACTTATAATGTTATATTCGTTTGATGACTGGCTCCAGAATGCTAGGTAGGTATCGAAAAGAGCCGTCCGGAAATATGCAGTTAATTTTTCAAAGAATTGATTATATTTTATATCATAAGGTTTGGTCTCTACTGGATCCATACCTAAGTATCTAATCTAGAGATAAATAATCTAGAATATGAGTTGCCACCGACCACTACAACGACATTATTCACAAACAATACTTACTTGTCAAGTTAGGGACCAACTAAAATACCCCCTTATTAATAAGCATGGGTTAGGGGGCGAATAGTCACGCACTGAACTATCTTTACTGTCATCAGTAATTTGATATTCGAAAGAAGAAGACAAAGTATGATGTAACTACACAACCGCTAATAAGGGGGCTAAAGTTTGGCATCTCTCAATGGGCTATGCATTCACGCGCACCGTGAGACCTCATAGTAAGTACCTACCTACTGTTCGTGAATATGGGCTAAATAAGCTGGCGGCGTTCACTTTGTAAGACAGCCCCTTGCAAGCTATGACTAGAAAGTTAATCTAAATTCGTACTTGTATTTCCATCAGCACCAATTTAACATAATAATATTAGATATAGGTATTATTAGCAATTGCACATAATTATTTATTTTAAAATGGAGCTCATTGAGACTACAGCAATTATTTTTTAAGCTATTGATTTAGAATTTTGACTTTGAATTTTATAAAGCTGTTATGGTGGAACTATTGACCTTTTAACTGACTGTGTATGTGACCTAATCATGCCCCAGAACCTATGTGAGGTTACGTAATGCCAAATAAATGTTCAACTATCCAACCACGAATACGATGGTTTTTACTTATTAAAACTGACTTGCAAGAATAAATTATGGTTATCCAATCAATATTCCCAGAAAACAATATTAATATATTTCTTATTAATTGAGAAGGTAAATAATTACTCTTAATCTAAAACTAACTGTTCTAAAAAACTGTAGTGGAAAGTCTGTTTTTTATAAAATGCTTGGTTATATTTTCAATTTTGTAACACTCTCGCATTAAACAGTTTACTAAATTTCAATAAATTAAAATACAGACTTGTCAACTTCTTGTTCTATTTATCGAAAATAAAATAATAGTATAAATAACGGTTCACTAAATGGGAGGTAACAATACGTTTACGTCATCGAGACATGAAAATTGTGACAAGTCTGTCGAGCTTATAATTATAACTATTCGTAAACTTATACATTGAACGACTGTAGCAATAAACGATGTTGTATCTCATCGTCAGATCACGGCTTTCCATCCGGTGGGTTGAAGAATTCCCAGTGATGGTGGTGGACCGCGCGGCTATCGCTTAACCCGAACATGATAAGCCCGGCGACTAACACGAGGAATATGACCATGGCCATCTGCACGTCTCGCTTGTCCTCTGTTCCGCTGATGTACGACATGAACGAATTGAAGATGCTCCTCAGGGTCCTGGTTATTGATGTCTGGCAGACGCGCAAGAATTGAGCGCCAGCTTCAGTTATGCTGGGTTCATGCGGTCTCACCGGTGGTGCCATTCGTCTGGGAGAGGGACGGGGTCTAGCGTCATCGGAGCTTGACTCAGTGTAAGGGGCTGCGACTTTCCTTTTAGTTCGTCGCGTTGGCGGCGCAGGGGTCTGATGCTGGGATTCGTGTAAATCAAACGGCCGCTCACGTAGCGATCTTTGAGGGTAGAATGAGGCTGGAGGTATCGTTATATCCTGAAGGTATGAGTACAAAAGGGGGGTTAGATCGGGAGGAGGTGGCCTCTGAGGGGGAGCCGCAGTGTCCTCCGTACTGGGAGACCTCGGTGGCGACGTTGTCTGTGGCGCCTCTTCTTTAAGAGAGGGTTTTGCGTCCGTTTTAGCTGAGGATGGTTTTTCTGGAGTCTCATCTGTTTGTGTATGTTCCTCTCTACTCACTGGTCTCGGACACTCACTCACATCATGGGCAGGCGGAGGTGGCACTGGTGGTGGTGAATGAATGGTTGATATTTCAGCAAACTTCTTGACGATCTCATCGATAACGGATTGAGAGAATTCGATTCCACTGACAGAAATGTGCCCCGACTTCGAATCTAATTCTGATACTTGCAGCGTCATGCCTTCTATATCTGACACCGAAATTTTGTTGGCTTGTAGCTCTGACACGTTTAGCCGACCTACATCTAAATCTCTCACCTGAAGTCGTTGTGTTACTAAATTATCTAACTGTACATCTCGGCTTGCGTCAGTCATTTTTTCCAGAGCACGGTCCTCACTGGACGGCAGCGCAGTATTTTTAGATCTTTGAACCGTACTTGAAACGGCTCTTGACCTTGGTAGCGGAGGAACATCTGGAATTTGAGACTCGTCTATATCTATGTGTTGCACTGTTAACGAAGCTTCGGTCAACATCACATCGTGTTCGTTAATTCTAGTTGGACTAGAAACACGTCTTTCAACTAAAATTACAGTTGGCGACGTACGACCGATGTTTGGTTTTGACAATTCAGATATTTTGGGGTCTGAGAATTTCAAAGATTTTTCCGTTCTAGATGTAGGTCTAGAGATGCGTGGGCTTTCAGCGATTTTTGTGTGGCTCTTTGATAACATTGAATCTTCATCGACGATATCTCTCAATGAACTGGATATGGAAATGTCCAGATTTTCGTCCATGCCTAGTTCAAAATCAACATCGTCCGGAAGTGGATCAGTTTGTGTAGACACTTCAATCTCAACAACATCATCAGGACTTGTATGGTCATCCATATACGACTGCACATGTGACGAATCCGCAGATGGTTCAAAATCCATAGCCTTTTGATGTTGTAAGTTATCTTTATCTTTCCTCCTACGCCTCGATCCTCGCGGTGGGCGCGGAGGCGGAGGTAGGGGTCTATCTTTCATTTTATTGATAATATCTCCAGATTTCAGATCCTTATGAACGTCTTCAAATGGTTCGTCAATTTCAACATATTGCGTGAGATCCCCACTCACGGAACGTTTTGTGATACTGTCCAGAGTCATGAGACTTGTCGATGATTTTTTCCTCGGCGGGGGATCAGGCTGTATTGGTTTGTTTGCTCCGACAGTGTAGTATTTTCTTTCCGAGCTGTTACTTTTGCGGCGCCTCGGAGGAGTCTTGCTCACAGAGCGTCTGACTCCTTTGCTTGGAATATAGGGGCCTTTGTCGACCGTCGCGTATCCGGGACTGTCATGGCGGATTTCTCTTTCTACTCCGACGTCGACTACAGGTGGTATGTGTGTGTCAAGTGTGAGTGAGTCGGCGCCGTGAGACGTGCGATCGTCATCGCAAAGGGATGTGCCCCTGGAGCTTCTGGACCGGGTGCGTCGCGGCGGCACCGGGCTGTGGTCGGCGCGTGCGGCTCGCATCTTGTATTCCTGAGCTAATTCCTGGGGCACGGTGTACTCGTGTTCAGTGCGATATACGATTATCTGAAATGTAAAAGAGAAAATTGAGCAGACGGCACGTATTATGTACCGTATAACACACTGACATAAAAACATTAAGAATATAAGCAGAATTTTAACATTGAACCAATTTGGTCAAAAGTTCCCAGCATGTTATTTGAATTGTTAAAAATATTATTATCTATACTATTCATAATTGACAACTATTTTACTAATTCAGTTAAAAGTCACATCATGTCACGTCAAATCGTTTATTTTGTTTAGGCCTACGGGGGTATTTACAAATTCATGACCTCGACTGAGAAGATCCGGCAAGAAACTGAGCGAGCTTGTGTATTTTTCATTTTTTATCGCCTGTGTTTTCTTTAGTAGAGATAATTATCTAGCTTCTCTACACTTACAATATCAATTATTTTTTTCCGTTTCTGATTTTTGATCAATATTCTCATATGGCTCTTGTTGCCTATACACATTCAGTCTAATGCCGGAGGTAAGTCACCCATAACGGCAGTTATCAGCAGCACGAAAAAAGTATCTAGGTACCTATATCTATTGTTATTTATTATTTCTTTCAGTTAATTCCTTCAAATAATACAAATATATATAGAGCTTTAGACACGGACCTTCTACAATCTTTGTCTTTATTCATTTCATCTAGGTCAACAATCCAGATGAGACGGTATTTCCAAAAATATATTCATAGTGCCATTCAAAAGCATTATCCATTGGAAGACTGCCAGCACAGGTTACTTGCACTGAATTTTACAAAGGTATTACCCATAAATAAAAGATATAATCCCCCCGATATCGGATTCATTTATGAATAACATTGTATAATTTTATCAGATAAAAATAAACTTTGAAAATAGTTTTAAAATGAACGACCAATTTAGAATTTTTCAAGCAAAAAAATTATAAACCTTTATGATGACATACTTAATTGTGACGTAAATATAATTGATATTAATACATAACATTTTTTTTATAACATATTTCAAGATTTCATTTAAATGTATTTATAGATATCGCGAATTTTGCCAGAGAACGCAAATCGATGAATCAACCATCTTCAACATTGACCTCATTTTTATGTCATAAAGATTGATTTTATCTCGGACTAGCGGCCCGCTCCGGCTTCGCACGGGTACATTACGGTATATTATTGGAGTTTTATTATAAGGATCACAATAATTTTTTTGATAATATAATATTTCCTACGTCCCCCGCCCGGGGATAGTGCAACTTCCCAACAGTGAAATAGTTTTTCAAATCGGTTCAGTGGTTTCGGTTTGTTCGCATTGAAAAGGCGAACAAACAATCAAATCTTTTCTCCTTATAATAATAGTAAAGATTTTAAAACTTTTCGCTGGCGGTCGTCTATTGACTACTAGATAGAATATTCAATGTTCTTATAATAATGAGTTTAATTAAATTCTAATTGTCTGTATGATAGAGATATCTGTAATTGTTATACAAACTTACAATCGATAATAGCATTAAAAATTACTTTTGTTCTGAAAAATTGATTAAAATATCAATAAGTTTACTAACTAAAGCAGTAAATTCATTAAGCTTTCACTACAATACTGGAAGGATATTAGTATTGAAATACTCACATCGTCATTGTTTTCATGCTCCTGCGGATGCTCCCACAATTGGGAAGCCGAGATATACTTGAAATCGTTCAGCGATGAATGCTTCAGATCTCTCTTACCAATCTTCTTCTTTCGTTTTGGTGGCATCGGTAGAGTCTGAGACTGTATCGGCACGTTCTCAGGGTATTGAATCACGTCGTCATTAGCGTATTCGTGTATCGAGTGCAGATCGGTCGTGGGTGTGAAATCTAAATGGTTGTTCGAATGTAAATCAATATTTTCTTCGATTTCACCGTTGATCTGCTCCTCTAATTCTGTCTGATCTTCGGACAGCCCCAAGTCTACCTCGCTGAACTGCATGCTAGCGTTTACACTCTCGTCAATGTATGGAGTAGGATCTTCCTCTTTCTTCTTTCGTTTGGCCCGCGATGGTCGCACAGGTGGGAATGTGTAATACCCGTCATCTCTGTCGTTCAAATCTTCAGATGAATACCTCATCGGGTCGTTGTCATCCATCATCAGCTCACAATCGGCTTCAGGATCGTTGCCGTACATGTGCTCGTCGTCCATACCCGAATTGCTCCCTATTAATGAGAGCACGTTTTTCGGACGTTGGAACGCTTTTCGTGTTTCGTCGCTTAAGTATTCTCTTGTTTGAATATCTTCGCGAGAAATACCTCTCGGTCGAACGAAGAATTCGTCATTATTTATTTCGGTTATTACATGTGTGTATTCCTGTTTAGACGGTGAAATATCAGGTGTGGATGAATTATTTTCGTTATCTTCCATCTCTGGTTGTTGGGGCTCGTCGTCAATGTAAGTTCCCAACTTGTCAAAGTCATATGTAGTTCCCATTTGCCTGCTATTCTCCATGCTGAAGTCGCCGTCTTCATGATCATCATCGATACTGCCATATTCGCGTGGTTGTTCCGGACTGTCGGGAATGGATGGCGGTTCCTCTTTATTCTTTTTCATCCTAGTAAAAGTAAACGTTGGTGGCGGTGTGTCCTCCCTGTTTAATGTTGGTGATGATGACGTTTTAGACAGTTCAGACTTTTTCTTCCTGCCAAATAATCTAGGGTAAGTTCTAGCCTCAAACTCTACCGTCGCGACATTTGTAACATCCGTGTTTGCTTCTGTAGAGTCATTTGTGACCTTGTATTCTTTTTTTCTGCCTAGACTGGGGAAATTTATTTTAGGTCTTTCGGGCATTTTAAATTTAGGAAGTTCCGGAACATTGAATTTTGGTCTTTCTGGCAATGTAAACTTCTTACGATTAATATTGAACTTTGGTCGATCAGGTAAACTAAATTTCCTTTTTTCTGGCGACGTGACTTTCGGTCTTTCAGGTAAAGACATCTTAGGCCCTTTTGGCATCTTAAACTTAGGACGTTCCGGAAAATTGAACTTAGGCCTTTCAGGCATTGTAAATTGTCGTGTTTTTATATTTTGAAATTTTGTCTTGAGTTTATCGGCTTGTGATTTAATTTTGCCCGTGCCTTCTCTAAAGCGTTGCTGAAATTTATTGTCTGTTGTTTCAGCATTTTTGGACCTGCTGCCACGTTTCAAAGGCAATTGTTCTAATGCAGATGAATCCACTTGGCTAGTGCTGACCTCACAATCAGTTCGCGATGGCGTTGAAGGTGTGTTCACAAAGTATCGATCTTCAATATCCTTTTGAAGTGCTTCAGCATTCATCATGTCATTATTTTTATCGTCCTGTAAATTTTCTTTGTCGTCTACAAGTAGTTCGTCCTCGTCTGATGTGTGCTGTAAGTATTTTCTCTCTAGAGAAGTCGTACTTGACAATTCGTCGTCCGTTTTAATTAATGTTGGCTTCTCGTCCACACTCGGAGCAGTGTAAATAATATTCGGCGGCGGTTTTTCGATGATTTCATATTCGTGATCACTGAAAAAAATAATATAATATTAATATCTTTAAAACAAACTACTTACATCAGTCGTGACGCTTTACCACATATTCAATTCGCATGAGCAATCTACTTAATTATATAATTGTTATTGATATAAATATTATTTATAGCTTCATATCAGTCGCAGAGCATGAAGAGATACAAAAATTGACATAAAAATTAAATGCAAATCGCAAAAATTGTTATTGGTCGCAGCAGATTTTCGTGAGTTATATTTAACCTACACATACCCGATGCTCGAGTCACAATTAGGCCAACAGCCGGCGCTCGTTTTAGCCGCAGTCGCCGGGCTAAAGACGCCGTTGATATTTATTCTGCAGCTCGTAATTTTACTCATAAAATGTCATCTTAACTATAGAAAATGAATGTAGGTGTGGCTTACCTCTCATACGAAATGAAATTGCTCGCTCGCGACGTCGGCCTAGTTCCCACCGGGTTTACTCTCTCCGGTAGCAGTGAATCACATTGAAAGAACTGACAAGCGCATCGGACGTCCGGAGTGAACACCTGGACACTGCCCTCTCGTGTTGGCCTCACCGGCTTTTCTATTGGAGTGCCACCTTCGGATGTCCATCGCCGCAGTTTACTCATAACTACTAACTACCGAGCCGAGGGCATACTTTCAGTTATTCGTTTCTCTTAAACTATTTGAACTGTCATTTGCTCGAGGACAATGAGTCATTAAGCGTGTATGTCAAAGCCGGTCAGTAAATGAACTAATCACAGACGTGAAAGCAGCCGCGAGCACTGATCACTGATGACAATTTTAAAGAGCTTACCCAATGTGCAGGAAGATAGGTCCGACCGAGCTATATTTAACAAACAGTCAGAAGCTAGCGCGTTCGCTTTGAATGTGTTGAAACGCAAACTGTTATGTCATAGTTACGTATGAGGTGTTACTGCAATGATCTGTATTGTAATGAACATAATAAAATGTAACATAATAATAATTACCTGCTGGGTTTAGACCATTTTCTGTTGGGGAAGTCAGGACGCTTCTGGCTATCGTCGACACGCGGGCTGGGGCTCGGGGATGTTTCAATGGGGGTAGCAGTGGGCTGGTCACCGTTCACCTCTGCATCATCATCTGTGATTTCAGTTATAGTTATGTTTGGAGATTCGCTGCTGGCTCCTCTTTCTTCCAACTGATTTTGGAATATCTCATCCACGTTCGGTTCGTCTGGGTCCATTTCTTCGTCCAAAAGTACTGCCTCTTTATTTACATTGTCAATTTTATGTAATTTTTCCATGACGTGCTCCTCTGATTTTAAACTTGTGTTCTCCATAACTAAACTAGGATCTTGAGACGCAATAGATTTTTTTTCTGAAATACTCTCATTTTCTTTATTGCTGTTACTTTTAGTATCGTCTTCATTCTTAATAGCGTCTTGTTTTTCTAATTCAGGGGAGAATTGTAATGACTTATCAGCGTCATGTTTTGATTCTTCTATGTCTTCGTAAATATGCTCCTTTTTTTTTCTCGGTGGCGGCGTATCTATGCACATAGTTTTACTCATTTCATCCGAGTCTCCTAGCTTTATTGCACCAAATTTCTGTCTCCTAACAGCACCAGGTGAAGACTTGAGCTGTCTTATTTCTTGACCTTCCTCATTTTTCTTACGTTTTGAAAGTGGTGATTTTTCATTTTCACTCCTGTCCAGTTTATGCAAAGTTTTATCAGCTAAATGTTTTATTTTGTTAACTAAGGGATGACAACATTTAGTTTTTTCTCGTGTTTCTGATGTCACTCCTATATTATATTGTTGTTCTGGTACTCGACGCTTAAGTATGCCTTTAGGGGACACATTTTTAGGTATTTCAACTGGTGCAGCTAACTGGGAACTTGCCTGACTCTCTGGGCGTTTAACTACATAAGCTTTCACAGCCTGGTTAATAGGATCATCTTCTGAATCTAACGAGACTTCTTTGGAAAAGTTTGGTATATGTACTCCTTCATCTCCTTCCTCACCATGTTTACGACTGCTCCCAGGAGAGGAATCTAAGTTGAGAATTTTTTGAACGTCGCCCTCCACTGGCGAGTGCGTCCGAGATCTTGAAAACTCCCGTGACATGCTTCTCCTAGGAGTGGACTCCCTTATAATATCTTCGGCAGTTATTTCACCTTGGAGGGGCACTTTCAATAGATGGGTCCAAGGATATCCTCCTGCCTCACGAGCTCTTTTCAAGTCCTCCCATTGATATGTTTTTAAGGGCACAGGTGGTATATCTTTTTCTTTATCTGGCGACAATTCAGATTCCATATGTTTGATTATGAATTAATTTGATTTAATAATTCTTATAAAAGTAAAGCTTTGCCGGATGCGATTATATTTATGTGGGTTACTCAATGCTATTTTCTACTTTATTTTTATATTTTAATATTTTTACGAACCCAGCAAAGATTTCACTTTTCACCGTATAAACTAAGAACACAACATTTCGTTTCAATGTGAGGATCTGTAACTGAAAACACGTTATGTTTGCGTGGGCTCGTTTAGAAATAGGTGTGAATAAGTTGTGTACTATGATCACTGGCCAACGATTATTTTGGACTAATGCACCGAGGTTACCTTGAAGCGCACTGGCCACTTCTCTCTCGTGGTTCCTCAGCTCACCATCCCTGGTGTTTGTTTGTTGGCGTACGATGCACTAGACGCTTTTTTGTGTATTTTTTGTTGATAAAATAACGATTGGTGATCGGTACTGGCTCCCGGTTCAACTGGCCGACACGTCAGAGACGGAGCAAGCGCGCTAAATATAAGATTGAGCATGAATTTATTTTCGGTGATCATTTCGCGTCATCGGTTAAAACTTTGAAACCGTTCTAGTTTCATAGATGGGCGGTCGAATGGGTTATGATTAGAGCTATTAATGCAATTTTAGTGAATTGATGGACTGAGCTGCTGTGCGATTGGAAAGGGTACGTACTGAGCTAGAGAGTACTCACCCGGAGTGCGAGTACCTTGAACGAAGTCCACTAGTCTGGAGCGGCCACCCGGCCTGCGCGGTGTGCGCGTGACTGCCGCATTTACACAATTATTTATTTATGTAGGTATATAATTACTGTACCTACGTACTCACATGTTGTATAAGCGTTCGTGTGTATTTTACAGATGTGTTAAAACACGATTTACGTAAACAAACAATCATTCATAACTCAATCTGAAATATTAAATTAAATGAAGACGGGGACGTTGCGGGTGGTGGTCTATGGCGTATTAACCGGGAATTAGGCCATTATCATTTAAAATTTAATATTTTTAAGCTACTTATCTTAAAAAACTACCCAATTGAAGCTACTATAAAAATATAAGAAAATAATTATAAAATGAATAACGGCGTTTAAACCAACACGGGATTCTGGTAGAAGTGGGTGTGAACTCAACAGCACAGATATTAAAAAGTAGATACTTAGATAAAAAAAAAATGATTTATTACTCCTTACAAAAAACCAAGAGTGATACATTGTAACCATAATAGTAGTTTAATAATTTTGTAATTTTTAACATTGCAGATAAATATTTGCAATGTTAAAAAGTCTCAATTTAATATTTTTATCCATTCACATGAATTATAACTTACTCTGGGGAGATAAGTGTTCACTCAATAGGTAACTTACATAATGTGGTTAATTCACGAGAAAAAAATCTCAGATTCGAAAGGGTAGGTATTTATTTATTTGAAGTAATGATATAAACATCTTTCAGAATTATTATAAGGTTTGTATACATAATATTATAGGTAGTCTTCTCGTATAAGTAATGTACCTAGTATTTTTTAAACAATGAACTTTTTTTTTTTTGAGACTTCGAAATCAAAATTATTTCAATTTTACTTTAAGTGGTAGAAATACACGTATTATAATGAATGCTTCATAATAAAAAAATAAAAAAATATTATTATAGTGACTACCTATAGCACTAAATAAAAAGCCCCAAAATAATCGAGTTTTTAAATGGAACAAGCAAATTACACATAAAATTAGAAATCTTAATATCTATTTACAGAAAGTCTCCACATTTATTTTGACGACTGAATTTGTCCAGATATAGCATTGCTTATTTATATATCTAAATATATATAACTCAAAGGTGACTGACTGACTGACTGACTGACATAGTGATCTATCAACTTACAGCCCAAACCACTGGACGGATCGGGCTGAAATTTGGCATGCAGGTAGATGTTATGACGTAGGCATCCTCTAAGAAAGGATTTTGATTAATTCTATCACCAAGGGGATAAAATAGGGGATTAATAATCCCGAATTTTTTGTTAAGTTAAATTAAACGCGGACGAAGTCGCGGGCACAGCTAGTATATATATATATATATATATATATGAGTAAAAAATAAATAAACATCGTTATTAGCGCAGCTAGAAAATTGGAATGGGAAATCGTATTTAATACCAATGTGATGGTTTCATAATTGATTACTTTAGTTCATCTGTATCTAGTAAAAATGTAGTTGAATTTTGAAGATTTTAGCTTGTTTCCACTGTACTGGGAGCATAATCTGGAATCGTCATAAATACCTATGTAGACTAACTAGCCTCTTAAAATATATGGTGCTTCCTTATTTTAGTTATGAAGCTTAGAATCACGTTTATTAACGGTTATTATTAAAACAATAATAGGTACATCTAGGAATAAACAAAATATTTCAATTCTTGTCTTTTGTAATTTATTTTTATTATATTTCTCGAAACAGCGATTTAATAAGTTATAAATTTTTTTATGTCCAAAGTGTTAATTGGTTCGTAACCAAATGGAAGCACCTTATACAGAATGTAACAAAAGTTCGAAATAATAATTTAGCTAAATGGTTTAGGAACTGGTATACTTATTATGCGGGAACAGAGATGGGGGAGGGACCTTTACGTCCTTTGCAATGTCCCAATGTTTTGCAATGCCCCATTGAAGTGCAGTTTGTTGGGAAGATCAGAACCGTGAATTACATTAGAAATTATTTTGAACAGCAACACATTTAGATAATCGAAGACGATTGATGAGGGGCTGTGATGTGATGTAGGTAGGTACTGACGTAGTCCTTAGAGTGATTCTTAAGTATATAAGAGTTATGAAGTGGGAACAGTTATATTATGCCGATGTTTAATGATGAACATAGCTATCATATTTTCAAAGTTTCAGGCCTTTCAATATTTGTCACAACTTTCGTAGTTCGAGTAGAATTCACAAAACTTCAAGATATGGTTTGTAAACAAATTGAATAGCAGGTATGTGAGATACTAAATTTGTTAATTGGCGGGAGCTATTTTTAATTTCCCATTTTCTTCTCTGAGCGATACTCATGCACACCATTAAGTATTATTTCGGACTTATGAAACACGTTGTATAGTTAAATTATGCAATTAATGCAGTGGTGAGATAGCAGGCGTGTATAGTATCTTTATGATTATACCTTATAAACTACCTAGTTTACTTAATTAACGCCCTAAATTATAGTTTCGCTTAAAATGTAGTACAATATGTGAAAAGTCGGAGACTTTTTAAAAGCAATTTCTTTTGACTTTGTAGAAGTACGCACCATCTGCCACAAGCTAAAATTGAAATATAGAAAGTGCAAAATAAACACAACCAATATTTGGCTTTCCCATTTGATAAATATATTGGGTTACTTATAATTAGACACATTCCTTGCAAGGTATGATAGAAAAGCTAAAATCAGAACAGGTACTGTAGAATACAGTACGGTGTATGTACAATAAAAAATATAGTTTCCTAAATATTTTGACAAGTACCTAGAATTTTTTTTGTAATGACCATTAAACTAAAGTCAATAACTTATTCAAAATAAAAAAACGAATCGAATGACTTTAAATTCTATAGAAACTGATTGTTGACATCATAGGAAAAAATGACTAACAATACCTAGCAGGTTAAGGTAACAATAACAATTTTTTTTTTTAGAAAATATCTAGATAACTGATTTTCGTATAACGAAGTGATGGAGTAAAAGTTGTTGCATTTTAGCTCCTCTATTGAAGCCTAGAAGCAAAACATCAAATTACCTGTAAACCTGAATAATAAATAACTACTTACCTAGGAATACTTTTTATTTCTATAAAAATAATCCCGTTTTAGAATTATTTTTATTTCATTTTGTGTTATTTCGATGGGACCGTTTGGTTTTACGTTACTGGCGACATTGGCTATTTCCAATGCCGTTATAATATTTACGTGTAAGTACATAATATTTATGATAAAAAGTAATATATTTTTTTGTATTTAATCAAGTTAGTAACATTAATTATAGTATTAGTGTAATAAGTCCATAATGAGCCATAATCCACTAATATAATCTTCATTATGTGTAATATATGATGAGGTAATTATTACGAGATCAAATCTGTAGAACGAATCCCTGAATTTATAGAAAGTTAGAATTGATTTACAATACCTTTACAAAACACATTTGTTCTAAAAATGATTTGCAAAACCTTTGTAAATTGATTAAAATTTCTATAATTTTAGGGGTTGGTATCAAAGAGGTAGGTAGCTAAATTAGGTTTGCGTTATTGGAATATAATATTATATTACATCTAAGTGTAAAGGGTTCTATTATACAGTGCACCCGGCTATTAATTTACTTATAACTATATAACTTATGATATAATACAGGGTATTAATATACATACAGAGTGATTTTTTCATGTTGCAGGTAATAACTATATGTGAAACTATAAGAAAGGCGAAAAATACTCAAGAACTACGTATACCATTTTCTTTTAAATGGGTCCAAGGATCCTGAAAAAATGATATCACTTAAAAGCTATCGTAGAGATATTGGTCCTACAAGTAGAGACCGTTTGTGATAGTTTTCATCTTATTTGGGGCACCTACTGGGGTCAATTTATGCAAATGATGGAAGATAAAATAGCGAATGGCCCCAAAAAGTCCACGTCAATTTTTTTTTTAAATTGGGTCTATAGAAATCGATTTGGATGGAATAGGCATTGGGCTACTGTGAAGGGATCGGTCACCTGCCAAGATTAGTATCTACTCAGTATTTTCGGCAGGTGGTGACTTGCCGCTTACTTGGTGGGCCCTAATAATTGCTATCATAAGGACGGCACGGGAAAACACTAGTGTCGGCAGCTCGGGGGTGTAGAGAGGTGTGCTGCGCTTTCTCACGTGGTTACTCGCGGCTTTATGCCCTTTGACACTTCCACCCCTGGAACAAATAGCTCTAACGACCCCTCTCTTTCCAGCCAATTAAAGCAAGTCAGAGCTGAGAATCCTGCGGGGCTTCCGGGGGTTTCCTCTCGGCCAATGAATAAACGCCGAGGTCTGAACCTCCATGGGGTGTTCTAACCGACTCTCTGGGGCATTCGGGTCCGTGGTGTCGCTACTCACCAACAGCTCGCCACAAGCTGTCCTGCGGGTTTGTTGGTTATAACATATATAGATAATATGTATTTCAGACGAGGAACCTGTAGTTCGAAAAAAAAAATGAAGGATATATAAATGATAAAATAGTATATTGGAAAAAAATGCCCTTTCCTTTATTGCCCGGTTGCCATTACTTCCCGAATATAGTCATTATAAGCAACACTATCGACTGATGTAATAACACAGTTTACGGTTTTTTTTCCAAACCTACTAGCTATGTTCCCGTTGGTACTTATAATGATTTTACAAAAAACGAATGTAACCGTTTTAATTTTTATCAAAATCGGTACCGAGATATCATTGAGGATTTTTCACTATTCATTATATTTCAGGATTTGACTTCTAAGGCCACTTGAGAAATTCACTCTGTGTATTTCATAGCCAAAACACAGCTCAATATCTTAATTGAAAAATACAGGTACTTTATCTACTTTACGAGAGATCAAAAACTTTTTAAGGTGTCACATTTGACATTATTATTAGCATTTTTGTAATGTGAACAAAATTGAATGCAGGAATTAACTAGGTTCGTTTTACAATGCCAAAGTTAATAATACTACTCTAGTAGTAAGCGATTCTGATACTTCATCAAAATAATTTGGATCCAAGCGTAATACTTACTTAGTTTTACTTTATTCTGGATGATTTTCACTATTAACCCTATGTAACACTGTTATTTAATATCTACTACCCTTTGTAATTATTGAGAATAAGCAACTGGCGATAAAAAAATGACATGTAAAAAGACAAGCACGCTGAGTTTCTTGCCGGATCTTCTCAGTCGAGGTCGCGATCCGATCCGGTTGTAGATAAAAGAAATAAATGTAAAATTGACAATTTGTAAGTGCCCCCGTAGGCCTAAACAAAATAAACGCTTTGAATTTAGTAAATTTACCTATGTAAGCTTGTTTATTATTTAAGTAGGTACGTTGATAAATTCGTCGGGCTGAATTGTCTCGAACATAATAACAAAACTAAGGTATTTTTCAGTGAACGTCACTAAAAATAACGGAGCATAATCAATATATTATTATATTACAATATTGTTATTTATATAAGTACTTACTCCACTCCCGCGTGGGAATATTTTGATTTTAGGATTTGAACATACCTACGTGTACTTATAATAAATCAAAAAGTTATGTATAACTTAAATTTCACTTACCTACCAATATAATATTTAGATATTCAAAATATTTGTATTATATTTAACAAGTTGTAAAATTGTTTAAGAGCAATATCTTATTAACGCACAAGTATCATTAGGTATAGCTATAAGAAGCAAGAAGACAATATTTTTAACACTTAGGTATAATATCTATTTAAATATTTTTGTATGGTATTCTAATAGGTTAATTACACTTTAATGTACTAACGGGGGTATTGCATTAGCATAAATCCAAATGTCATTATGAGCAATGAGATTCTAGATTAGATACGAGTATATTATGATGATGTATGTAATAAAATATGCAATGTAATAACCCCCGATATAGGATATCCGAATTCAACAGCGACACATAAGAAGGACTACACATATATATATTAAAAATATTTTTTAATTTATGATTTTATTTAAGAATATTACTTTGCATCATAGTACCAACATTATATGTACAAAATTATTTACATTAGAGTCTTGGGTCCAGTATTGGGAATCTGCGAATTCGCATTGGTAATTGTTAGGCCTGACGTCCATAAGACGCGACGAATGGAACCCAATTATTTGTGATATTTCACTCAGGTATCTATATTTATTTACTATAATAGCGATTCTCTGAATTAAGTCGCCCCGGTGTTTACATTATTATATGTCATTGTTTAATATAATTATAATATCGCGTAGGCTTTCTATCTGCTATAATAAATCAATCAATGCCTAATGTCCATATCTCACTTCTTTATAATCTCACTTCACGTTAGTTCATTTTTACTGCATTTTTAGAACACAATCGCTTACACATAATTATATGTAATAATATAATTAAGCCTATTCACCTATATTTCAATATATAAGTATATTTATTTATATTTTGTTTATTTATATTTGCCTACATTTGCTTATCCCTAAGTCCCTAACTGAACCATATCTAGCCCAAGTCGTCATGCCTATCTTTTGTTTTCTTACTTTGTTAACATTTGTTAATATAATAATTGTTTATTTTTAACATTCAATAATACTGTGAAATATATTGTTATAACAGTGACAATAGAGGAACATTTAAGTATATTTTTTATTCATTTTCTACAACATTATTTTTTGGGAAGTACATCAATTTACTATTTTCAATAAGTACTTATATTGACAAAATCACGAATACCATATTTAATCATATCAATAACATGCCCTTATTTTTTATTAAATTCTAATATACATTCAATTGTCTAATATACATTTAGCTACGAAAATTGCTATTATAATAATATAATGGAAGATTTATAAATATTGAGAAGACACAGTAGTTACAAGTTACTCCTCTTGTCCACCACTCAACTCCTAGGAGATATCATCCAGATTCCGCCATTACTGTTTAACGAAAGATACAGATGATATTCTATTGTATCATTCCTTTGAAGGCGGTGGCCCGGAACCAGACGGATCGTGGAAATGCCCACGGACCTGAAATGTAATATACATACATAAGTATGGGTGTACAATTTATTGTAAGTATAATAAGATGAATGTATTAGCATCAATGTCAAAATATGTATAGGTCACCTGTAGATGAGATATCAAGTCCATTACGATATGCGTGAGAGCGGGATGTTCGAGTAGGTCCTCGGGTACGGGCGGCGAGGCGCGAGAGAGGTGCGTGCGCGCACGGAACGCGCGGTGCATCCGCATCGTCACCTCGCAGAAGATGTAGCGCAGGATCAACAACCGCAGGAAGTCGTCGCCCATGAACGATATGTACATTGGGTCTGGAATGAAGGCATACTTGTAGTAATGGTGTGTATGAATAACGCTGACATAGATAACCGACGTCAGACCTAATAAAAGAAATGTATAATAATTAAAAAATTGTATAACATATATATTACTTAACTTACTTACCTAATTTATTTAATAATGTATTATTGAACATGTATAATTGGGAATACTTTCAGTAAATAATCAGGTCATGTGGTCAAGAACAACGAGATACAGACAGTAAGATAAAAAAAATGGTGAACTAAACACGATGTTTTAATTTTACAAGTAGATAGCAGACCAGATAACAAAACCAATTTTTAACTTTTATTTTCTGGCGAACAAACAACGGCTGCAGCACAATACTATTATTAACAGCACACAGTTCTATGAGCTTAACGACAAAATATTTCTTTTTAAAATAGAATCAATGCGTTTATTATAATTATTATCAGCGGTCGAACTAGGCCCAGCCAGAGAGGGTTATGACTCCCCCCTGTATCCGCCCTAGACGAGTAAGTAGGTACACGTGGTAATAAATACTTCAATCTAAATAACTCTTTCTAAGAGTGACTTGGAACTCACCAATCCTACTCCTGACGAGAATTTGTGCAGCTTCCATCAGGAAGGTGTCGATGTACGCCTGGGCTCGATCCCACTGCACAAGCGGTATGGTGTTGATGTCGCACGTGTAGCAGAACGCCGTCAGAGGCGAGTGCAGGAACAGGGTGAACAGACTACCCTGCTGACGGCGGTCCGCTGTGGATGCTGTGAAGAACAAACGGACTGGAGAACTGAACCAAAGCCCAAAACGAATATATAAAATATCTTTCAATCTTTATTTTGATCTGTTTTTCGTAGGTTTTGCTTTTGATCTTAATAACGTAAAATATTTTAAGAGTTAATTTCCAACAAAGCTTGTGCTTGCCAATCGATAAATAAATAAATAAATATCGCCAGACTGATGCACCAACTGTATAGTTCTAAACTAAGCAATGCGTGTACTATAGGTACTGTAAAATGGACTGGGGGCGATACCAGTGCCACCCAGACCTGGACAAATCACGAAAAGATCATTTCCGAAACTTGCCCTTCGGGAATCGAACCCGCAACTAGTCGGTGCAGTGAGCCGCGCGGCCTACGCTCAAACCACTGCGCCAAGCGGTCGTCAAAGGAAAACATTTTGAGAAAATATCTATACACGTCTTTCGAAAAGCGTATAAAGTTTGCTAGCTCGCACGGTTAGCGATGGGATCGGTTGGGCGCACCCTTTTATACATATTGCGATTAAAATACATCGGTTGTTATGAGGGAGTTGTTTATATATATGTGGGTGAAATCAAACTCTTCAATTTTCAATTTGGTTCTTTATTTATTTTATCGTCTTAGAATACGTCTACTCGTCTTCAATGCTCGCTTACGTGGTTCATCTCTATCTCTCTCATACTTCATACGTCACTCACTTTTACAGCTTGACACGTTACTACGTCATCTATCTTACGTCCCTCTCTATACCTCTCACTCCTACGTATATAATGTCTTGTTTTTTAATAACTCACGTAGTATTGTATTCTCTTTGTAACTCACAATCTTAGGATACCGCCATAGACACGAGAGCTGTCAAAACCGCGGCGTAAAATATTGAAAAAATACCGTTTTGCATCATTAAAACATGTAAAAGTGAGAACTGGAAGCATATGAAAGCGAATGGCATTTCATTTTTATCAGTGAGTCCCCCTTAAAATACAATATTTTACAATAAAAAGTAAAATTTATATTTTCATACATTCTATGTAGTTGGATAATGTGGATACGACTTCTATAAAATTATATTGTTTCGTATTAAAATGCCGTTTTCGTAGAAAACGGTTTATTGCGCTCTCCACAAACTTAACTTATACGCACTAGTAGGTACAGTAACATTTGTTACACACAAAACTTCCAAATCACGTAGCAGTCGCGCAGTCGTCCAATATAGTCGCTTACCTAAGGGTCGTCGTATATTCCTCTATCTTTGCTTTCTTAACACAATATGTTCAATGTCGCTTCCGATGACAATATATTTTTAGGGTACTTTTCTCGACAGTTTAAACTCGAAAATCTCGAAAAAAAAAATTATTATCAGGGCAATTTAAGACATTTAATTTGAGATACGACAGTGAACTCAACATTTTCCCATAGATTTCCTCAATTTATAGAGAGGCGTGAAAAATGGACTAATACCATACATTTTACGAGAGCACCCGATTGGAGACCAACAAAACGTACCTGTATTTGTTCATTATATTTTGATGAATCGGATTTTTACACAAGTAACAAAGGCCACCGGATGTAATAGGAAACTGGTTAAATATATTGGTTTATATTTGAGTAATCGGCGGTTATGCTCAATACCGCACCTGCTATAATATCGCCAGACTGATGCACCAACTATGGTCCTAAACTAAGCAACGCTTGTACTATGTACCGATATCATACTTGGTACCGTACAATGGACTGGGGGCAATCCCGGTGACAACCAGACCAGGGCGAATTACAGAGAGGCCATTTCTGAAATTTCCTGGGACGCAAATCGAACTCGCAACCACCCGGTACAGGAGCCCAGTGGTATACGTGCAAACCACTGTGCCAAATAGTCGTCACGATACTGCGCCAAGCAATATAATGAACACTTCCCTCACTTGTCTTTGCTTGTGTATAACTTCTTACATGTTTTACCAGGCTGCTTCTCTAATACTGTTTAATTTAACACTGTACTCATCATAAGGACGTCCGCGTCGTGCCGCTTATAATTAAATGTCACATTAAATTTTAAAGTCCCAGGTTTTTTAAAATCTCATGTATTTATTATTTAACGTATTTTTTTGTGGACCGATAAAATAAAAAAACGTATTTCCATATTTGCTTAATACTTTTTCTCTTACGAAAACGGTATTTTTAATATAACCCGCCACGTTATAATATTCTTATGTAATTGACTTGAAATCGTGAGGCGTATCCATAGTTTTGACATCGTTTTGCACAGTTTTGACACTGGGCCCCGCGCGCCGGCGCGCTTTACACACACTGTCATTGCCGCGAGATCGCATTTTAATAATAATGAAGTATGAAGTACTGTATCCATTCCTTCCTTTATCAAAGCTCACAATACATTACCTCAAATAATTATAATGGGTTTAACTATATTTTTCAAAATATTTAATTGCTAGCATATGTCAACTATACTCATATGTCAACTTACTAACAGCGAACATAAGAAAAATAAAAAGTTTGCAAAAATGAAGACGTTCGAAGTGTCCGATGAACGATTGAACGATTTAAAATACGAAGGGCTAATTACGAAAGTACTATTTCCCAGACCGTGACGGGAATCAAACCCAAATCACTGGGTACAGAGGTTCGAATAACCCACGCTTAAACTACTCGCCATCGGTCTATTTAACAATTAAATTAAAATATAATTACTAACAAGGAATGTTAAAAACTTGTAAAATAAAATGTATAAAGAATTCGATACCCCGTGTTCCTTTTAGGATGTTATCAGTCAAGGTTGCGTTCCGTTGCAAACTATATTGCAAGTGCTCACGTAGGGCTAAACGGAATAACCCATTCAACTTTGACTTAGACTTTGAATTCTAAATATAGACTTGTTGACTGACGTATTATTAGTTGTGATCAAAAACGTATTTAAATGAGGCGTAATCTTAATAATAAATTTATAAGATTTATTGTAATTTTCTTGGAACAATAACAACGCGGCCGTGAACTTGTGTGCACATAAGTGTGTTACTTTAACAATCGATCGAACGTTGCTCTATGTAGAGACCGTCGATCAAAGTCGACTCATCTCAGTCTACCAGGAGTGTTTGTAGTTTTAATACGATTAGGTATAATTTATGGTAGAGTTGTTATGTTAAATCATTGCTTACATTGCATGTGTGCTATTCACAACATTTCTCCAATAAGTTTACTGTCTCTCCTCTTGGTTGAAACATGTATCAATAAATCATTGTATATCACTGTGTAAAGTTTACCTAATCACAAGACTAAGTCGTGCAAGTTTTGTTTTGCGATTTCTGCTTCACGAAAACCTAATAAGGTATCGTAATGTCTTCCGATGAAAGTTCCCGTAAGTAGATAGTTATTGAATTTTATCATTAAGTACACATGGTGGCTATGCGGGGCTTGTAATAAGGAAATTGCAGCTTGTCTGTTCGTCGCTTCACGGGATGACAGAATGGCCCGCCATTTCCCGCTGCGGATAAGATGGTACTTTGACGTTGAACAAGGTAATGAATGCGACTAGCAATATTCACATCCTACTAATATTATAAATGCGAAAGTTTTGAGTGTGGATGTTTGTTACTCTTTCAGGCAAAAACTACTTAACGAATTTGGATGAAATTTGGAACACAGATAGTTTATAACCGGGATTAACACATAGGATACTTTTTATCCCAATAGTCCCGGAATTTTAGTTAAGTTAAATACTACGTGGACGAAGTCACGGGCACAGCTAGTATATATATAGATTTAAATTATAGGTCTAGGTTTAAAAGGCATCCTTTGATGTTTGTTCTTAGCTAAAATTCAAATATAATTCAAACCTATATTGAGAGCGTAAATTTGAATTCCGAATGTGGTATTGCATTGCATTGCATACAGGAAAAGCTGGAATAATATTCACGTGTCATTTGCAGCCGTTTATTTCAATCGCGCTGTCATGTTGATGTATTCTGTGGGAGGGCGAACACAGGTTCTTCATTATGATTTTAAACATCATAATTATCTTGTAGAACCAGGTTACTACATAGGGTGAAATATAGTAATCTCCAAGACTATGGGCGAAGTGAAGTGATCGTCTGCTAGCCATAACGATTCATTGCGCAACGTAAAACTTTAACAGAGACCCATTGAAGAGCTCGCTTTAATATTTTTAAAGATGAAAGTTCTTTAATGTTTAAGTCTTACCAACATGCTCGTTAGTCTCTAACGTTATGAGAACATTTACGAAAATCACATACTGGACATGGAATCCGGATATCTGTAATGAAAGAATACGCGACGCTATTGAAAGTCACTACAATGAGGGATGGGATTGGGGGATGCGGGGCATTGGTAAGTTTTCATTGTTCACGTCTCGTCGGATCCATGGGGAGCCTATTGCTAGAGGTCATCGAAGCTAGTGGTGGATACATGCGTTAAACATTCTCTATTTTATTTTAAATGTATATATAATACAACTTACCACTAAAAATATATATAACTTTTATTTTGTTGAACTAAAATGCATTCAAATTAATAACAAATCCTTGCTGACGTCATACACAAATGAAAAGGACGACACAGCAACACGATCACAATGATTTATGCACGCGGAAATATATTTTAATAAATAAATTAAACAGACTTCAAAATCCCGGGTGCTTTAAAAAGGTGGAAATACCTAGGTTCCTACCTTACAATTTCTTTCATTTGGTATAGGTGCCAATTCAAGTAAGTAGAGGTAGATACCAAAGGAGTAGGTACTCCTAACGTAGTGTAAAGATGGTGGTTTTGATGATTTTCAAAACCTGTCCACAAATAACGGGTAATTTGGTTAAAATCAAAAAGTACATACAGATGAACATGCTCCTCCTTTTTTGAGGTCAGACAAAGATAGAGCTTCTCTTCCTACGAAATTTAAAAAGCAGTTGGTACTAGCTAGTAAAGTACTTATGACGCCTTAACGTAGTAGATTTCACACCAATTGCTAGTAAATATCTTTAAAGTTATTTACATAATATTTTATTAATATTAGTAAATATTATTACTTAACTTGTCAAACATTATTGTTACTAATAAGTTGATATTCAATCTTCGTCATCATTTCATCAACGTACGTAAAAACCATTTATGGTAGCGAGTGGACACACCATATAGGATTGAAAGATTGAAATCTCTGTTTGAATTCTATCTGTCTGCGTATGTGCATGAATTGTTGGGCTTTTAGCATAGCTCAAACAAAAAACTGGCCAAGTGCACGTCGGACTAACACAGTGAGGGTTCCGTTTCCGAAATAGGGCATTCAGGTCATGTGACCTTAATTTGACAACATCGGGTGGCTTTAGACCTCGTTAGCCGGAATTCCTTGTGACTAAGACGAAGGAGCCCCGCATATTTTTGGGCTCAAGGTCACCTACTGGTGCCAGAGTCGCCTTCTTGTTAGGATACTACCTAACAAGAGAATGACGGGGGCTTTAAACCCCGCCATTCCCTTCTAGCCTGACCCAGCTAAGTAGTGTGCCCCGAATGCCTTAGCTTGCTACGCTCGCTGACCCATGCATCATCATCTCGTTTTTCGCCTAATGATAAATTCTAGCTGAGAATTCTACTGAGTTGCTTTTTTAACCACATGAAAGTTTTGTTGGTTCTACTAAAATGTTGTAGTAGGACGGACAGCGAACCACAGCACAATAATAGGGTTCCACCCGGACCCTACGGGGTTCGGAACCCTAAAAATAACGAGATGGATGGATTTGTAGATCACACATCCAAAACGGAGAATTGATGAATTAATCAAGCCTTTTAGTGCTCTAGGCTTTTAGAAAATAGTTTTTTTTTTCGAATATACTCCGCTCATGAGGACCTTGTATGAACTTCTTCGTTCCGTACCATGTCCGAGATGCTCCGAGGCGCGATTCAATTTTTTTTTAATGCCTAGTGATCTCGGACCGTGGTAATGTGAGTCCACGCGGGATAACCTACGTAAGTACTTATTCCGCTCACTAACCCCTTCTCCGCTAATTCAACCCGATCAACCCTGTCAACTAGGTACCATCAGTGTACATGAAAGTAAAACACGTGATAAACACGAGCTACGCCATATTTTTCTGTTTTTTCCATAAGACAGCATTTAATTAATGAAAAACGATTACACTGTTTAAATAAATAAAGTATTCGTTATTTGGCGGTTTCATTAAATAAATGCATTGGCTTCATCTAAACCATCTTAAAAAAACACAAATTATAAAGCAACATCCCCGCGCGGTATTAATACCAATCCAATCAGTATTGCACTGGAAATGATCTGCTTTGTCGGGAGCAGAAACAATGTTGTGTGTCATCCATAAGTTATTGGTAAACTACCCATGTTCGCAATTAAAATATCAGATGACTTATAGGAAATTTATGTAAGTGCACTCCAGGCAAACGCAATGGACGTCAGACTATGGAACATGATAAGTTTAGTAAAAATTAAGTACTGTACTGAGAAAAAAATAATATCATAATAATTTGCTTTCATATTATGAAAGCAAATTATTTGTAGTTCCTAGAAGGTATTCCTTTTACCATTTCTTCCTAATCTTTTTGTAATATAACAGAAAAGAATGAAGTAAAACTTTAATGTAAAACATGTTAAAAGGGATACCAGGAGGTAGGAACTGTAAATATAATTAGCTGTTGTAATTTATTTTCTTAGTGTAGCAATGTGAGAACATAACATCAATTAGAGTATCCTACTAAACTAAATGCTTGTGCTAAATGCTCATATCAATAGTCTACCTAAATACCACATCTTTTGTAGGTATATAGCTGATTAATAGCGGGAGTACCCGAGCTAATTAATTTAATTACGGGCCTTTGTGTGATCAGCTCTGCTCTGGCACACCAATTCAGGCTGGATAAATGATCTATTATTTCAAGGACATTCCGCTATCAAAGTGACATTATGCCTTAAGCCTTGCATCCTTTACACTCAGCATAAAATTAGTATGGGAAGCGAGGTAAAATGTCTGCCGGTCCCGTTACAATTTTATACACAGGGTACGTACTTATTTGTGGAATTCAAAATTTCTGGGCTAGAATTATTTACAAAAATACGGTGTCTACATCCTATTCCGCTTTCTACTTGAAGCTATCAATTTATCTTATAACATTATACTAATAATAGTTTTAATCGTGCCCCGATATCTAGCCCAAGGACGAACTAATTGGCGGGACTGCAACGTATGGCAACAACTTCATCCTTGATCGATTACGTCCTCGAGCTCAGATAAATTTTCCAATAGGCAACTGTATTTATTCATGTAGAAATTGAACTAGCAACAATTTCTATGAGTTTAAAATAGGTTCTCAGCTCGTTATTTATTACGCGATTGTATAGTGTTGCAATTGCTTTTTATATATAAGTAAAAACGTTTACAAAACTTTAATACTACTACGAATTTATACGAATCAAAATCAGAACTGCCGATACATAGCGCTAGTGGTAAAGTTGTAGATTGGTTCAATGTAAATAATCTTCTACTTAATGAGAATAAAACGAAATGTATAAACTTCTCAACCCTGAATGTGAGACAAGTACATAGGAACCAATATACGACTAAATGGAGCAGAATTGGACCTTGTGGAGGAAAGTGTATTTCTAGGGATCTCTATAGATGCTAAATTGCAATGGGGTCCTCATATCAAAAAAATGTCGGGTAAACTCAGCAGTGCGGCATATGCTGTTAAAAAAAAAGGCATTTAACCGACGATGAAACAGCTAGAATTGGTTATGTCATATGGCATACTGCTCTGGGGATGCACTGCTGACTTAAACTCCATTTTTGTTCTGCAGAAAAGAGCTATACGAGCTATTTACAATCTAGCTCCAAGAATCTCCCTCAGAGAAAAAATTTAAGAAATAAATATTCTAACTGTTGTGTCACAATTTATCTATGAAAATCTCATGTACGTTAAAAAAAATGCTAATAATTTTGAGAAAAGGAGCGACGCTCATTCTATTAATACACGGAATAAGCACGAGCTATCCGTACATGTAACTCGTCTCCACAGAATAAGTCATTCTTTTATGGGACAATGTATACGTTTTTACAATAAGCTTCCCAATGAAATCCGAGATTTACCTATCAATAAGTTTAAAACCCTAATTAAAACTAAACTCAGTGCAAAGGGTTATTACAAAATCTCGGATTATTTGGATGATAAATCAGCTTGGGACTAAGCAGCTCAAATTTCGACAGTCAATAATAATGTCAAAGCGTAGCGTGTCTTGCCCTACTAGTCTGAATTATTTGTGAAATTCTTGGTAACATCAAAAGGCAACACACTGGAGCTATTATAATTTTTATATTAATATCTACTACCCTTTGTAATTATGGATATAAGCAACTGGCGATAAAAAAATGACGTAAAAAGACAAGCCCGCTGAGTTTCTTGCCGGACCTTCTCAGTCGAGGTCGCGTTCCGATCCGGTTGTAGATATAAGAAGAAAAATATGTAAAATTGTCAATTTGTAAGTGCCCCCGTAGGCCTAAACAAAATAAACGCTTTGAATTTGAATTCATAAACGCTGAAATATATATTGATTTATATGTATTCAATTGTTATTCTGACACTTAATATATTTTATATTGTAGGTATTTAAGCTTATGAACTCAAAATTTTCTCCTCTTCCATTAGACATCCCACTTGATATGACATCAAAAAACCGTCATATTGATTTTGTTCGTATAAAATGTAGCCCATGCCGTCTGAACCATAATAACAAATCGATTGACACCTCATTGTTCAAAATTGGATGGATAGTTTAGGCGCTACGGTGGAACACAAAAATGGTACATCCATACATACATAAACTGCTAAAAAATAACCTTTCCTTTTGGCTTTGCCGGAATCAGTTAAAAAAGCATGTAAAGAGATTATTAGATGATGGAATAAATAACGGCCTCCATTAGCCTAGAATTGAGCGGCGATGAGGCTGGTATAATGGTAAACGGCTCGCTAATAGCGAGCCGTTTACGGCATTGGGACCAAAGAATTATCGACAAAATGTTGGTACTCTTGAGCATACCCGCAACACCTTCGGGGATACAGCTAGGATCTTTTGTGAAGTTTTTTTAATGAGACTAGTACATCCAGACACTCCAATCTGTTACGCCAGTAAACCAGTCCGGTGTAAAGCAACATTAATTTTAGAACCCAAACGAAAAAATATAAAGCGGCTGTTTTAAAATAATGGTAAGCAAGAACGATACTATAAAATCTTTCGAGTGAAGTAAATTAATACTAAGACCAATCAGAACAATAACAAAAGCAACAAAAGGCTTCATCGACAATGCCTACTTCGCGTAATGTAATATGGTGCCAATCAGTTCATGATAGTATTTTGTTTTTCCGGTCGACCGCGTACAACCATTACCTACCTCGATATAAGTACAGTTATTGAAATGGACACTCCAATTTTACAATAATTATAAATGCTACCTAGCACTGCCCGCGACTCCATTCACGTAGATTTCGTTTTTGAAGCGAAGCTTCTATACGGACTTTCGGTGCGCTCGCCGCGCGGCCATTTATCCGTGCTAAACGTGAAACGACAGTAGCGTTACACGATATACAGGTTCAAACATAAAGGGTATACTTTTGTTTTCTTATATTTACGCGAATACTACACATTGACATAAAACTACGGGAACATAAAAAAGTAAATAAACGCGATATAATCCGTAAAAATAGTTTTATTTCAATGGGTATACTTTTTTCAAAACTTAACTTTGTAATTAAACTATTTTACGGATTTTATCGCGTTTATTAACTTTATGTTCCCGACGTTTCGGTTGCTTTACACCTCAGTCCCCCCGTGACCATGGCTGCTGTAAAGCAACCGAAACGTCGGGAACATAAAGTTAATAAACGCGATAAAATCCGTAAAATAGTTTACCACATAAATACCACAGAAATTGATGATTGACACCTAACTTTGGCTGGCATCTCAATCGACTCACAATACGACGTATCGCGTATCTGAATACGTCAGGCTTTCAATAGAAAAACTGATAAGCCTAACGTATTAAGATACGCGATACGTGATAGAGATGCCAGCAGCTAACAGAGTCAGGTCCCAGGAACAGAAGCAGATCATTGTGCTGTTTTCATTTACATTACAGAACAGTCAACTTATGCCGCAGTGAGAGTTTTTGGTATTCGATTGTATTTTCAGATTCAATTTGTTATGTCGATTCAATTAGATTTTTTTATGTAACAATTATGGTCAGATTTAATCGTGCCACTTTAAAGTAAATTTGATGACATGATTCTGTAAAAGTGAAGATTTTCAGTCAGGTTCATAGAAGACGAGCACTGAATTTTGATAAACATTAATTGACGTGAGCCCACAGATTGAACAGTGGATCGAATCTTTCTTCAGGTGCGCACTCCAAGCTAAAAAATGGTCAGATTGCTAGAAAAGAACTTACCACGCAGTGTCGTCGGCATCTCCACCGGAGACATGAGCACCACCAGCGGCTGTCCAAAGTGCCTCGGGATGCTCTGGAATACGTATGAGTTGTCGGAGTCCACGATGATGAACATCGGCCTTCTCGTGAACGGGTACAGGTCCCCCGGGTGGATGCATTGAGACTCCTTATATTTAAAGGAGCCTTTCTGTTCCTTGCCATACTCCCGATAAATGTCGTTTTTAGAGGTGGTTATAAGACCACCAATGTCATAGCCGGCTGTGAAGATAGAATTTGGTTAGGCTGCATTTATGTGCTAAAGCCGACAAGGTTTTTTTTGTGAGTGGCATTTTGTGTGTGAATTATGCCAAACTGCCAGAGAAAATATCCGGACACTTTTACTCTTCCCGTAATAGATTAAAGGAATCATCTAAAGTGGCGCATTAAATTTGTTATATTTAAAAAAGTGAAAACAGCAGACAGACTGGCTCACTCAAAAAATCTTCGATACTAGATGAGCCTTACAACTTTGACGCTCATATTGCTTGACCTTTAGGTGTTTGCTATGCAAGGATTACGTTAAAATGGAATCTGTAGTTAAAAGTCGGATTTCGAGGATCGTGAAACATACAATACTTGGTTGATCTTTTACCGCTTAAAAAATAGAAAAGAAAAAATGTATCCATGGAGTTTCTTGCATGTTCTTCTCAATAGGATTTTGTTTTGGAACATGCACCTAGCTCTTGACTTTTTAACAGTGCCAGTTAATCTGGCCTATTTGAAATAAAAATATTTGAGTTTGAGTTTGACCTAAGATATAACCTAGCAAAATACATTATTGTTATACCATGTTCCTAGATTACTGAAAAGAAATGACAAAGATGATCATCGATTACTCACCGTCTTCCGAATGCTTGGACGGCTGAATAATCTGTCCATCAGCGGAGAGGTAGAGAAGCAACGCACCGTTGGGTGGCAAATCGTTGCATCCACTCGCTAGGTACACCAGGATCTGGCTAGGGCTCGGCTTGAATAGGAGGTATTTGTGAGGGTTGTCACTACGCGGCCCGTTCTCCAAATTGTAAGCTAAAACAGGGTTGGTTGCGCTATTTTTCGAAGATTAGGCCCAAACGCCTAGCCGCAGCGGCTAGGTCATGGCGGCTAATGAGTTATATTCAAATTCGCACGCAGCTAACTCACTGAGTTCTATGCATTTTTTTGGTCGCCCTACTGCTTGAAAATACTGGATGAGTACAAAGCCTAAAATTATTAACACTTTAGCTAGATCTGGGGTTTAGCTTAGATGTAGCAAATGAAGATTGAATGCTAAGGGTTATTTAATCATCCTTTCCAAGTCTGAATAACTTAAGTTACAAATATAATATTATGTTTTATCTCTAGTTTTAGTATTCTGAATTCTGAATATTTATACATATACTTAGGTACCCTATAAGTATTATTATTAGTACACTTTAGGTATTATTTAATTATTTTTTACATTATTTCGCAGCGCATCATCGAATAGACAAATATTCGCTACGCCATCAGTTCTACGAGTCAACGACTAGAGGTGAAGCTATAATGCTGCGTTAATAGTAAATACATGATTATGAAAATGTATGTGTACCATCAAGTAATAACCTGCACTTCAACAAATTGTACCTATGTTGTGGTATATAATGTTTTTATTTTGCATCCAGCCATGTTTCATCCTATTACTAATTTGTTTTGATATGATTAAGGTTGAAAATTGATTTTAGTCTATTGATATTTCAATCAGGATTACCAATAAATACAAGTCGAACCTAATTCCGCCACCTCATCCCCCAAAATTAGTCCCCTAACTCTCCCTTGCATTGAGGGGAATGCGTCCGGTATGGTGGCAATATATAGGCTCGCGCTCTATTACTAGGATTGAAAGCACTGTTAGAGAAATGTGAGTGTACTGCAGTACACCTCTGCTTGCCACTTTTGTTTGTCTAATTTATAGATACATCGCATTTGAGCTAAGCATTTTAGCACAGTGTCAAAACTTCATTAGCAACGCAATGACCATAATGAACGTTGGTACAAAATTAAGCAGAAGTAAGTAGTTAGTAACGGGATACAATCATAGAAATCGCAATTAGCTTGAAATAAAATATAAACTAGTCATATATCGTACTTAGGTAAAAAAAAATCATGAAAAGATAACATTGAGTAACTAAAAGAAATAAATAAATATCGCCAGACTGACACACCAACTGTATGGTCCCAAACTGAGCAACGCTTGTACTATGGGTGCCGTACAAAGGACTGGGGCGATCCCAGTGTCACCCCGACCCGGGTAAATTACGAAAAGGCCATTTCTCGCAACCACTATGTGTAGTGAGCTGAGCGGCCTACGCTCGAACCACTGCGCCAAGCGGTCCTCAAGTCAAGTATAGGGATAGAAAACGCAAGGCGAATATGTAGACAGTACTAAAAGTATAGTGCGTCCACTATATTAGTGCTATATACGCCACGTCGCCCGTGGCGCCCGCCTGGAAACCTGCGCCAGGTTCGCTGTCAACAGCGTTCACTTCGCTTCCACGTAGAATATGAGTTAAACATTTAAATTGATGCGGGACGCCTGACGATCGGCGCGACACGCGTCATGTTAATTTCGTTATTCAGGCGGGAGACCGCGCGTGAAAAAAGTATACCGCCGGCATGCATCTGCGAGTAGTGAATTTAGATTTTAAATTCCTATTATTCCGCGTTGACGCTCTCACACTAGTATAGTGGACATACCTACTTCATACGATACTTAATAGACACAGAGTAGCAGTCCAGAGAATACTTTATATTAATTGGATTGAAATTATCTAAATTACCTTTACTATTCGTTGCGCTAGGCGTCGGGAAGTGCTGTCGAGACGAATCTTCAAACAAATGAGGCACGTCAGAGGCAGGCTCCCGTTCCAGGGTCTGTAGCATCCGGAACATATCAATGGTGAGCTCTGAAAACTTCACTTGGGTGGTGCTGCTGCCCACGATCAGCACTTCGTGGAGGAACAGGTTCATTTGCGAAGAGCACTCCACTTGGGGGGAGGTTTTATTGCCGAGTCTGAAAAGGATTTAGGATTTGGTATTCTCCTGTTTGAGTCTCCTGCACCAGAAAATATCGACTGTGATTAGGGCTCCAATTCTGCTGAATTGGACTGGAAAACCATTTCTGATTAATCTATTTATCTCTAAATGCATCCCTATTTCCTTAGTCATCGCATCACGCGTGAACGGATGGAATGATTTCGCTAATAATTTTTTTGTTGTGTTTATTATTGTCAGGAGAAGGCTCTTATGAAAGAAGAAATTAGGAAAGTTGAGCGGAACAATTCGATTTCAATATTCAAAGTTAAGACAGGACAACGTCTGTCGGGTCAGCTAGTGTTATAATAAATTTTATTTCCACTTGAGCTGGCTTAACTAGCCCATTCGCTTCGAATTAAAGGACCGCATCATTTTCCACAGCTCATTAAAAAAAGGGATCTTATTGGTTCGGCTTAAGTGGATGAGCACTCTTAGTCCTTGGCGTTCGACATGTTGCGGCTAGTGGATTGGTTCAACCGCTTTGTGGTAACTCTTAAATAATTGTCCAAAGTAACAACTATGGAACCCTAAAAACTAATTTATTTTATTTCTATCACGCGTTTATGAATTAGCTGTTGGGACCCTAGAAATATGGATGAAAGTGGCGAAAAAAAGACATTGTAAAGGAAGATGAGAGAGACCATTGCCCAGCAGTGGGAAAATGTTGGTGAACAGAAGACTCTTCAAGCTATAAAAATATACAAGAACCGCACATAGTTATCTCACCTGTGTGACAGTAGTAATGGACAGTTATCGGAGTGAACAACATTAACCACAGGTTCTACGAGTATGAAGGCTTTCACCTCGTCGACGACCACAGTCCACTCCACTTGATCGTCTGGATTATACGTCATGCCGTATTCAAAAATCTGTCTATCCAGTTCAGAAATCAATTCCCTTGCAAGCTTCATTTTCTTGAGGAGAAGGCATACAACGATGAATCTAGCGTAATATCTGAGTTTTTTAACCATCAGCTCGCATTTGTCTTCTTTACATGCTTGGGTGTAGTAACTGCGGTTTCTAATGGCTTCGTAAAAAGAGAATGCCTCGTTAAGATAAGCAGATTCACTGGTGCGCAGGCTGTAAAGCAATACAAGTTTGGTACTATAACGGAGACCATATATTAGGGAACATTTTGATATAGTTTTGCAGAATGAGAATCCGGGAATCGGGCACAGAACTATAGCTTTTTAGCACACATTATTTGTTAATACCGAAAATTTTGACGTCTTCACGTTTCCCATTGTCGGGTGTTATTAAAAAAAAAGCGGTTAGTAATCGAATTATGAGTACATTAATTATAAAACTATCCAATAAATTAGACACCCATGAGATTATTTTAGTAAAAAAATTACGACCATATTAAAATTTGCACTGCATCTAAACTGTCCAAGCTTATTGACACCAATACTTTGACATACTAGTAATAATACGCAAACTCACTAAAAGTGATAATATAGTTGTCCGATCTTGCTTGCTATCTCGCCGATCTGCCACCGCTGGAGGCCGTACTTAGCGTCCAAGATATCGCGATGCCTCTGCTGGAATTTCCATAGCTTCGTATACACGTCGAAAGTACGGCCGAAGTGAGAGTGCCATTGTTTGTGCCCATACTGAGGAAGTTCCCTATAGGCGAAGGAAGATATCATGAAAACATCCAATTTTGTAAATTATACACAAAGAAGTAGATTTCACAAACAATTACTATCAACCCCCGACGCAAATGAGGATGTGAACATAGTTCATCTTCTCTTTGCGCGTTTAGGCTCCAGAGAAAAATACTTTCATCGTCTCGTTTCTTATTCTGCTTTAAAGCAAGCTTTTTATGGGGGTTCGAGGGAATCTGTTGTTGTTTTTGTTTTTAATTATGGGATAGTTTGTGATGCCGTTTTCATAAATATGGAATATTGTCTGATGATTACTGGAAAAAACGCAAGAGCGATATTTGAGTCGGGGGTTTACAAAGGACATAGGCATTTTCAAATTTGACAAAACTGTACGCTAGCTTCGATGCGGTGCACAATAAAATATTTCGTTACAGACTTCTATATCTATCAGACATGATGCAGACATGCCTTCCAACATCGCGATCCTTGGCCAACGGTAATAGCCTTGGACATTAGTCGCTTTTATAAGATAAAACAGCTTGGGACTAAGCAGCTCAAATCTCGACAGTCAATAATAATGTCAAAGCGTAGCGTGTCTTGCCCTACTAGTCCGAATTATTTGTATAATTCTTGATAACATCAAAAGGCAACACACTGGAGCTATTTTAATATTTATATTAATATCTAAGTACTACCCTTTGTAATTATTGAAAATAAGCAACTGGCGATAAAAAAAAAACATGACATGTAAAAAGACAAGCCCGCTGAGTTTCTTGCCGGATCTTCTCAGTCGAGGTCGCGTTCCGATCCGGTTGTAGATATAAGGAAAAAAATATGTAAATTGACAATTTGTAAGTGCCCCCGTAGGCCTAAACAAAATAAATGATTTGAATTTGAATTTTATTTCTCGAATACCGTGTACCTGGGTAAACCTGCGTCTAACTACACTTAGATTTTAACCGTAACATAAAACACGATACATAAAAATATCAATTCTAATTGTATCGGTGCCTACTTACTTATCGTTTCTCTCTGATTTTACTTTATTGAACGTTTACAATCAACTACCGACGTCTGGATATGTCGGTGCTCAATGTCCTTTGTATTCAATTGTTTTTATCACGCTGTCGAATTATAATTTATAACTTCTGCTTTCAAATAACGTAAAGGCCAATTAATATGTACAGAATAATGCCAAGTTCAAAAGAAGGCCGTACAGACTTCATACAAAGCAGCACTGCCATATTATTTGAACAAAGTTGGCATAAATTTAATAACAGTGGGATAAAAACTTACCGCAGCCCGTTAAAGAGCTGCTTCGACTTTTCTAATAAGTGACAAAACTCTATGATGACTTTCCTCTCATGGTCTTCCAGCGGGTTCATTCTTCCCATTGGCGATTGTTGTTCCGGAGATCGCCGCTCCGTGGTTGAATTCTAATATTGTTGCGGGCGAAAAAGGGATCTCGGGTAGCGCGCTTGGAAACGCAGCTGCAGCGATCTTCGAAAATAATCTTGAATACTTTCGTTTGGACGACGTAAATCGAATTGTGACCTAAAAAGTATATTACTCACTATTGCGTCATTGCGTGGTGAGACAAAGCCGTTAAAGCGGCGGTACCAACGGTACAAATAACGGCGGTTAAACGTCGGGAATTCCGGAAAAGTGTCCCTAGACTCGTCGAGTTCGTCAGTGGTTTGATCAATTGGATCCTCAAGATCCACTTCCCATGGTTCATTAGTTTGAGGATTATTATTGCGTCCTCTGTCCCGAATGTTACTGTCGGATTCGAACAAATCAAGTCTGGAATCCTTTTCTTTTTGGCAATTTTCTGACTCTTTTTTCTGCGAAGCGGTTATAGGCAGTTGAAACTTTACACGTGGACGTTTAGGTTTTGCATCCTTAGAGCACTGTGGAGGGTTATAATATCCTTCATCTGCGTCAAACAATTTATTGACATAGCCTTTTGATTCATATTTTGTAAATAATGCAACAGAGACTACGGGCTGTTCTAAACTTTTATCAAGTTCTACCAGGATGTGCTTATTTGTGTTGGTTTTGTGGATGTAAAATGCACGCCGCTTTTCGGGGGGCCGACGGTCTTCAGGGGCCGGGGACGGTGGCGTTGGATGCTTGTCAACTGATTGCGCACTTGTCCCTGGTTGGCAGTTTTCGTAGTTGCGAGAGTTATCAGTGGTGGTGATCGATTGGGGTCTCGAATTTGAGCATATAGGTACCGAATGTAAAATATTATTTCGGTACGGTGAGTGGTGAACGGCGGATATGCCTTTGAGCTCCCGTTTATCTTTTTTTACTGGAGCTTTCAAATCCTTGGAGCTCGACTGTTTCGGCCGAGAATATTCAAACGATGCAGATGCATGAACTTGGGCTGTTACAGTTTGTGTTACTACGGCGTACTCAGGAGAACTATCTTGTGACTTTGAGCGTCGTTTTACTGTGGTCCTGTCAAATTTTACGTATACAGATCCCTCAGATCTGGTGCGGTTTCTCCTGCTGGGTAATCTTATATGAAGTGACCCGAACAATTGTCGCAGGGGGCTTTGCGGTGAAGATAGCGAACTGAAAGAATCCGAAAGCCGCGCCCGGGCAGACACCAGTAGCTCTGCGACGTAGCGACAGTCTGGCCAAGAAACCCGCCGCCGCCTCGGTGGTGGAGTAAGGGTCGAACCTGTTTGAAAAATTAAAAACGATTAATTAGTGAAGACGGAACTGTAGTAAAATCTCACCACTACCTATGTTGGGTTTGTACAAGTTTTTTTGGTAAATTTGTTTGCTTGTATTTTTTTTGGGTATGGATTGTTTCATTGAAATTAATACAGTGTGTTTTTTTATGTGCGTGGAAAGCGAAATCGGTACCCATGGAAAATTGCGATTAACAAAAATGCTCAAAGATGTATAGGGGCCTTTTTAAGGGAGTAGTCCTGCCACACACTCTGAATCTCTCAAATTACTGTAGGGCTAATTATTTATTCATTATTAGTTAATTGCTACGGAAGGACTGTTATAGATGATTGAAGACCAGTTGTAAAGTACTACGTATCGTAATTAGACCGAGTGGACCGAAACTCGTGAGCTAATTATACGAGTATTTGAATCCATAGGTATGGCAAAAACGCTTGATCGCACGGGAATTGTAGGGTTTTGGAAAACCAGGGTGTTTCCACAAGGTCTGCGTTTGCTGTACCAGATGCCACTGCCAAACTATTGAACATAGTGTTCCGTTCTGTTTGCCAGAGACTGCACTTGGGTAAATTATTCCAGCTGCACTCCCACAGGATGTTATGATATGTGCAGATTGTTCCTGGTGTAATAACCACGATCAATCTGCACGTCACATTGTTCGTGCCATAATTGTTGTTCGCCGCTTATTAGCAGCCCCGAACATTGACAGAGAGGCGAAGGATCTAATGTGAAATGGAATATAATAATCAGAGAATTTTTGATGAATACCAAAACTGTCTTTAGATTTGATTTTTATAGTATCATAGCGCAAAAAAGTTTATAAGTAATACCTACATAAAACCAATAAATTGTTTTCTCTTTAAATTTTTGAATTTGCGATTAGAAGCTGGGGCGTCGAAAAAACAATTAGCAATATTCTAAATATTTTTATTCAACGTTGTTGGCCTACACCAACAATGCAGTTATTCTCAGAAACAGGATGTGTAGGTAGGTACACATCATACATTTCTACCCGCTGGCCCTAAAATAATGGATATGTTTGGAGAGTGACAAACAGTTTTAATCCTTGCAACAAATATAATTATGTTTCAATTTGTGTTGCTCCCCACCTGCAGTAGGTACTTTAATTATTTTTCCCGCTTTGTTCACTTAGGGCAGCTTTGATAATATAAATAACTCCAGGTCAGTGTTATTCTCTTTGCATGTTGTATTTTCTTTGGCGGATGTGATATTAAAGTGAACAAAGTGAAATGAGCTCATCAGTTCTACAGTTCGAAATTCATTATTACGTATGCGTTTGCAACTGACAGGACTCAGAATGCACATCGACTGGCCTTGCAAAGCCAACGGGTACAGCTATTAACATGAGTAGTATATATAGGTTTGCATATCTGTGGTTAAGCTGTCCAGCATTTTATCAACTGATCCCAAGCGGGGTGGTTGCTAGGCAAGATAGTGAATAACCCATAAAACAAACGTGGGGTGTTTTTTTTACATTTTTGAGAAGTGGCTAATAACAGTAGGGCTCGTTATTATCGATGCAGATGCCGTCAAACTAGAAGGTTTCCCGAAAGACAAAAGAGACTAAATAGACAAAAAACTAAATTCACCGCAAAATGAGTCGCGGGCACAGCTTGTATTTGCTTTTACTTTTAATTAGAACAGCAAAACAATGCGCTATCGGAACACTTTATACAAAAAATAAAGCTTAGATTTTATTATTATTATGTATTGGTTTTTTGTTTATATTTTTCTCCCTCTTGAGGGGTTAAATAACTGACACACGGGCCTTGACCAAGTGTGCCAGCTAGCAGCTATAGTTAGGGTCTAAGATGATGAAGAGTTTTGGAGGAATTTGCGTGTGAGACGACAAGTATTAAGGATAACTGCTTTCTGCATGAGTGAGAAAGTGGATTTGGGCATTTGAAGTGTGTTGAGGCTAGTATGGAGGGTATTTGGGATGACACCTATTGTGGAGATAACTATGGGTATAATTTTTACTGTATCTACTTGCCATTGTCTCTTTATTTCTGTAGCTAGGTCTATATATTTTGACATTTTCTCTGTGTGTGTAGTGAGGAGGTTGTGGGTGTTGCATACTGCTATGTCTATAATAAATACGGCTTTGTTAGTTTTGTCTAAAATTGTTATGTCCGGTCTGTTAAAGTGAATAGTTCTATCTGTTATTATGGTCCTATCCCAATAAACTTTGTATAAACTGTTCTCTAAAATTGTGCTCGGCTGATATTTATAATACGCAACTTTTTTTGGAATGAAAGAATATTTGTGGGCTATATTTTGGTGTACTATTGCTGCTACTTGGTCATGTCTATGTTTATAATCGGTTTGGACTATAGATTTACAAGCACCGGTAATATGTTGGATCGTTTCAGAACTACTATGGCATCGTCTACATAAGTCAGTTGCGAGGTTTGGTATTCTGATGATGTGCTTTTGATAGTTACGGGTGTCCATTACTTGATCCTGAATAGCGATCATAAAAGCCTCGGTCTCCGGAAAGAGCTCTCCCCGCCTCAGCCACTCGTTCCACGCCTCTCTGTCGACATGTGTTTGGCTGAGATCAGCAAGATGCCTCCCGTGTAAGGACTTCTGTGACCACTTGTCTATTTTATTCTGCCTGCTTGATATGTTTAATTGCATGTCTCTGTAACTCAAGTTAAGTGGTGTAAGTTTAATGTCTATATCGGCTATGTATTTGTGGAGTTCTGTGTGTTCAGCTTTGGTGTAGAAATAACTTCGAAGTTTTGTTATTGTACTATTGTGTAAATTTTGTATGTCAATAAGACCTCTTCCTCCCTCTCGGCGTGGTAGTGTAAGACGTTGGACGCATGATCTAGGATGATGTTTTCTATGGGTAGTCATGTGGGTGTTGATCGTACGTTGGAGTTTAACTAAGTCTGTCTGAGACCAGTTTATTATTCCAAAGGAATATGTAAGGATGGGTATTGCGTAAGTATTTATGGCTTTTATAATATTGCGCGAGTTTAGTTGAGTTCTTAAAATCTGGTTGAGTCTGAACTTAAATTTTCTAGTTAGTTAAATTTTAGCTTGTTTCTGCTGTATTTGTTTTGATTGATGGAAACCTAGGTATTTGTAGGTGGAGTGTTCATCCATGGGCTCTATTTGTTCACCTGTATCGAGTGTGTATGTGTTGTGTTGTGATTTTCCGCGGTTGATAGAATGTATTTTGCATTTATCTACTCCAAATTGCATCTGTATGTCTGTAGAGAATGATTGTGTGATGTCTGCTAGTTTTGTGAGTTCAGCGTTATTAGTTGCGTAGATTTTGATGTCGTCCATTTACATGAGGTGTGAGAGAGTGTGGTATCTGTTGTTATGTTTTAACCTAAACCCAGTGTTAGTGTCGTTTAATAGTTCTGATAGAGGGTTGAGTGCCAGACAGAACCATAACGGGCTGAGAGCATCGCCTTGAAAGATACCCCTTTGAATTTTAATCGGCTCAGTGATCAATGAGGTCTTATTATCAATTAATTTTAATTTTGTTTCCCAATGGAGCATGGATATGTTAAGAAATGAAATTAAAGAAGGATGTATTTTGTAATGTTCCAATACATAAATTAACCAGCTGTGAGGGATAGAGTCGAATGCTTTTTTATAATCAATATACATTGTGTGAATGTTTCTGTGTTTAGTTTGTGCTTGCTTCATTACTATTGCATCTATTGTCAACTGTTCTTTACATCCTTGGCTATTTTTCCTGCATCCTTTTTGTTGTTCTGTTAGTACAGTGTGTTGATCTAGGTGTTGGTAGATTATTGCGCTAATACATCCTGTAATAATTTTGTATATTGTTTGTAGGCATGTGATTGGTCTGTAATTTGCGGGATTTTTTGGATCTGAGCCTTTTGATAGCATGTATGTGATTCCGTGTGTTAGAAATGTTGGCATAATGTGTGGTGACTGTATGAATTGACATATATGGCTATAGATGAACGGATGTGTGCAAGTAAGTTTTTTGTACCAATAGTTGTGAATATTATCAGTGCCAGGTGCTTTCCAATTATGTGTGCGTTTGACAATTTGAGTGAACGTTTCAATGGGGATGTTTTCAGAGTTCATTTGAGTTATGTGGGCCGTATACGATGATATTTTGTGTAGCCATTCGGCATTAGTATTATGCTGCACCGGGTGCTCCCAAATATTAGCCCAGAATTGTTGTAGATGTTGTGGTGATGGAACTTCAGAGTTCGGTGTTGTGTTATTTTCTTGATGATTTCCTAGCGTTCTATAAAATTGTTTTTCGTTATTCGTAAAGGTCAAGTTTTGTTGTTTTCGTTTTGTGCAGGTGAGGTATCTTTTGAGTCTATTGGAAGCCGCGTTCAATTTCTGTTTTAGAGTATCGAGAAAATGTTGTGGTTCTGTATTTGGTTGTTCGTGTTGTGAGTGATTTTTATATTTAGTCTTTATTTCTTCTACAGTTTTTACTATTCTCTGATTCCTATTTCCTGCTATATATTGTGTAAGTCTGCCTATTTCTAGTCTATATTTATCTATTCTGCTTTGTATCCTCCTTTGCCAAGCTGGTTTTTTATTGTGGTTACTTGGTAGAATGTTTGCATCCAAATTAAATCTTGTTCCATTGCAAGAGGCTGCTGTAAAGGCTGCTGAATAAATTAAAGTGTGCAGAGAATTAAAATCCAATTCGTGATTCAGACGTATGACGTTATTCAGGCACTGAACAATTTGAGAAAATTTACGAGATGTCTTCTGTTTTGGGATGTATGGTCTTGTTTCAGGATCTACTTCTCTGAATAGCTCCATGGCCTTATTAAATTCTACTTCGATTTTATCAGTATCTACTAAATTACTTTGTATTTGATTTGGATTGTTTTCAATGTCTGTGCTAGCTAGTGTGGGAGCCTGGGTAGTGGGTGATGATTCTGTGAGTGTGTGTGTTTGTGTGAGTGTAGTGTTTATGGTATGTTCAGGTTGAGTGTAATGTGGAAGTACGGCTATTGTAAGATCTTGTTGGGGCTGAGGGTGATTATTCAGCCCAGTCAGTTTTAACCCTACTTCTCTTTTCAAATCTTGAATCCTACTTGTGTATGTCCTATTACTGAATATTAACCGTCTCTGATCCGCAATCCTCTGTTCTGTTAGGTGTGATAGGTGTGGAAGTCTTTCTGTAAAAAGTTCATATAGCTTTTTCCTATAGGCAGTCTTATACATTTCCAATTCAGTTACTTCAAAATAGCATCTAATTATTTCGTCATTCATTTCGTCTGACCATTTAATTCTACTATTGGAAGTGGTGTTTGTTAGTGACGCCATATGTGTTGGGGATACAGGATGGGTTGAATGATGTGTAAATGTGTAAGAATGATATTCTGATTGACAGTTTTCAGTTCGCAAGTGGTCTCTTACATCGGACTTGATTTGATCTAATACGTTTTGTGATAATAGTTTTCGTCTTATAATTGCTCTCTTTTGGTCTCCTATACGTTGTCGTGTTGTTTGCATTTCTGGATATCTATTGTCAAATTCTTGGTGTAGAACTTCAAGGTAGTTTTTCATCTGAGTCGTCTCACACTTTGTAATGAATAGGTATGTGCGCCATATGAAGCGGTTCATATCTTCAGTCCATTTTTATTATTATTATTATTAAAGCTTTTTATTCCTTGAAATTTTACATTTACAAATTACAATTACAAACATTAAGATTACATTTACGAAAAAAAAAAGTTATAAATTATGTTATATATTAATTATTAATTAATATTAATAATTATATATTAATTATTTAGTTATAGCTTAGATAACTAATGGTTATTATATTTTATAAAAACGTTTTATAATATTTATAGTTTACCTAGTAACCTTTGGAATACAAGGTGTGAAACTTCAATAAGCTCGCACCTTTCGCAATGCAACTCTACCTAATCCTTTGGAGAATAGGTACTATTAGGGGCAGTGTATTTAAATAGAAAATTTAAAAGCACATAGAAGTAAGTACTAACGGTCAGTTTCTTCAATAAACAGTCAATATTTTTAAAGAAAGAAGAGTAGAAGAACAGCCAAAGTAATTAGTAAAAATAAAAGTTAAATTAAATTGAAATAAAACTATTTTTCGGATTTTATCGCGTTTATTTAATTTATGTTCCCGACAAATAAAATTAAAGTTAAAATTAGCTGAGGTATTGCTTTTAAGTAAGTGTCAGGGCAGTGGTGTCCGTAAGTAAGTGTCTGGGCAAACCTGTTGCATAAGCGACGGCAACTTGTGGGATGTAGAAATCCGATGGGATTTTATTCAAAACAAAATTTTAGGGAAACCGCTGTATGCTAGCAGCACAGGACCGATCGTTGTGGAAAATTTTGGGGAGGCCTATGTCCAGCTGTGGACGTCTTTCCACTGAAATGATAACAATGATGATGAAAATATAGTGGGAGTGGCTGTAAGCGAATAAGAATATACACACAAAAAATTTTAGAATTTTCTTTGTTCCGCTGGAGAGTCGGAGGGCTGACGTCTCCATGATAACAGTTTAAAAAAATCTGCGTTTTCGTATTGGATAACAAATGGGTAGCTGTTGGTACTTTCCTGGATAATCGTATGTATTTTTACCTACTTAATTACAAAACTAAGTAGTTACTAAACTGGTTAAAATAGTTTCTTTTTCTGGACACGCTGAATAAATACAAAAATACTAAAATTTAAGCAAGTTGATAATGATTCAAGATTTTCAATATGTGTAATTTTATTAAAAAGTTACCTAAGTCATTTCATTACGAATATGTCGATTGATTGAAAATTACTTGTTGAAGTGCTGTACCGAGCAGGGTACGATACCTTACAAGGCCGCGGATAGTTCCATTAGTTTAAAAATAAGATAAAATTTCACCGCGCCGGGTTTCGCGTACAGAAAACTTCAACGGGCGATATCCATGTCTAAGATTTCAGAAATACAATGACGAAACCACTGAAGTGCCACCAATAAGATTAAAGTATGTTACAAAATTAATTGTGAGCATTTTGAATCAATCATCCCTATTTTGGAGTATAGCGAGAGCGACGGCGACGGAACAGATCGTGCATTTAATCTCCACTTTTAAATGTGATTAATTTCATTGTGACAAGAATATACACACTCATATCCGCTTACAATATGTCTTGCTTTGACGCATTTGTCGGACGGCACCAAGCCACAAAACAATGCATCCGTCAAAATATGAATATCCCAATTTAATTTATCAAAAATCTTGTGTATTAACTATATATGAAAGTCAATATTCGGACAATTGTGTGGTAACATTGTCAGTGGACATACAACCGAGGCCGCGCCGAGAGCGATCCGTTGCGTCGGGCTCGCGTAACGTCCCTTCAAGCGGCGAAATTACCTATTTAAAAAAATAAAGGTATTCAAAGCCATCATCTTCATTGGATTCAAAACTATAAGCTACACATTAACTTACTCGTATCACTGAAGTGTTCTCGAATTATGTGATATCTAACTAAACAAACGTCTCTAGTCCCGTATATGTACTCATAATAGTTTTGATGATTCGTAGTGTCAAATAACATTTTACAATTGGCTGTAAAATAATAATTCAAAAATCCAGAAGAAGTACACTTTTAATTTAATATTCATGAGTCTAAAACAAAGCATCCCTTAATTATTGCACTACCAAATTATTTGAAACATTAATTTAAGCACTTTAAATGTTAATGAATACTTAAAACAAGAATAGCATTAGAAATAATATTTTAATTGGTTTGAAAAAAATCATTTTAAAATTCGCGCCGCGATAGTGCAACTGAGTATGCGACCGTGCGTCTCGGACACGCGCTGCCAGCCGACTATGAGCCTGCAGGCGTCCGGGTCTAGATGCAGCTGCTATTGATGGTTATATTTTAAGCCTTGCCAAGGGCCTTCATTTACTCGATGCATAAATAACATTTGATCACTTTATTTTATTTTACACTAAATTATACTAAATGACATTATAAGTGCAAAGTGAAGTCAAAATGAAGGGGAAAAACAGGAAAAATACCGTACGCAACTGTCGAGTACCTACTTAAATTATTTGAGTATCTTTTTTTAGTTAGAACCCCGTTGGAGCTCTTAACAGACCGGTGCGGGATCCACTTAAATAGTACATCTTAGGACAAAGAAACGCTGTAACATAACCGCAGAGATTGCTCAGTTGTCGAACGAACGCCTCTGAACTTAAGGTGTGAAGGTTCAAATCACGGATCGCACGGCTGTGATTTTCAGTTTTTATATACGAACTAGCTGTGCCCGCGACTTCGTCCGCGTAGAATTTAATTGACAAAGTTTCATACAAACTTTCATCCCCTATTTTATCCCCTTGGGGGTAGAATTAATCAAAATCCTTTCTTAGCGGATGCCTACATCATAACATCTACCTGCATGCCAAATTTCAGCCCGATCCGCCCAGTGGTTTGGGCTGTGCGTTGATAGATCACTATTTCAGTCAGTCAGTCAGTCAGTCACCTTTGAGATATATATATTTAGATCTTATTTCCAATTGGCATTATCTCTTCCTGAACGGTGAAGAAAAAACATCAACAACGACTTTTGAAAGATGTGTGAAGTTTGTGAACCCGCTCTGGGCCGGCGTGGTGGACTATGGTCCGAACCCCCCTCGCAGCGAGGGGGGTTGTGCTTTATGAAATGACAATAGGCTCATCCCTATATACATTGGGACCAAAAAAAACATTGGTAGAATGTGGTTGCACAGTGTGCTACCTCTGCCTACCCCTTCAGGGAATATAGGCGAGATGGTATGTTCAAAGCTATTGTGTTAATAGTGAAATATACGTGTACAAGTGTATTTTTTCAGGTCTATTTATTTCTCATTACAATTCATATTCTAACCAGCTAAACATAAGGTTACATATATCTTGCTGGTAACCTTAATAAATTTGAAATATGGTATACTTATAAGTCTACGTTGAACATCCTTACGTAGACTAACGAGACCTACCAACAACTGCGCGCAATTTTTTTCCGGGAATTGAGTGGTAAACACTGTAAACATTTCTTTTCTCCGAAGTAGTATATCTCTACAATACCATTACAATGTTAATTAGTACAATTACAATTTAGATTGTAATACAGAAGTATTGTGTAATTGTAATTGGTCATAATACTGCTTGTTACGACAGATCATTTGTGGAATAAATGCCTAAATTAATGCATATTCTTTTCGTTGATATTGTTTTTTTTATTTGTTACTCGGAGTGTACACAATCATTTCCTTATAGGAACTAATTAGCTATGTAGACGATTGCTCGACGCAACCGGCGGCAACCGGTTTGTAAATACTCCTCCGTAGGATCTAGTTGAGACATCAAATAAATAATAGGCAATGTATAGTATTATTATAACATAAATATTCAGTTTTTAAGTCAATCGGGTGATCATATTTGGTGTATATTATACCCTCTGATTTGAGTTGTTTTCTTTTTTTGCCTGCGTTTGCACCGGGATATTACATACAATTAAATAGTACATTGTTACACGAGTGGTGAAAGTGACTTATTTTGCCCGAGACGGGGTTTCTAATAGTTCGAGGGACAAAAGAAGTCTTTCACCCGAGGTAAGCACTGTGCTTTTCATTACGAATACAAGGAAAGTAAAAATAAAAACAGGAATTGGCTAAAGAAATAATACAAGGAAGTATGAACAATACTCTACAACTCGCAAAAATAAAGATCGGATTGCCGCGTATTTTGTTTTTTTTTCGTTGGCCGGCCAACTTCATTATTTAGCCATTATTTTTCATTTTCATCTTTAAATATTTTGCCCAAATCTATGTTATTTTAAAGAAATTGTTGAAACTAAATTATAATTAAGTCATTTAAAAATATATATACTTTAATTAATATTTAAATTTATGTTAAATAAATTTTACATCGTGCTGTAATTGAGTGACTGTAGAAAAAGTTTGAACATGGATGGCTCCATAGAAATGTGAAAATGGAACAATTTTTTTTATAATTTGACAGCTGTCAGTTGAAAGCGTTTCCCCCGGGTCGGAAAAGTATTACTTTCAACCCGCTCCTCAGGCAACTTGTGAATAAATTTGATAATAAATTATTTAGCCCTTTTGGACGTTCCTGGGCACGGGCCGCCCCTCAATATGTGGGGAATCAGTCCACAATCCACCACGCTGGCCCAATGCGGATTGGCGGATTTGACATTACTTTCGAAAATTGCTTAGATTTTCTATGACAAAAAGGTTTCCTCTCGATGTTTGCCTCCATCGTAAAAGCAAGTGTAATCTTATTGAAATAATGATCCACTCATCGATTTCAAAAACCCCAGAGGTGCGATACGGGGTTTGAACTACTATAAATGAATGAACGAAATAGTAAATTTGGGTGTTGCTTATTCAATCGCGCCGTAAGTACGCATACATTACCGATAACGAAGTCTCAACCGCCAGTGTAAGGCGTCAATACCCTACATAAAATAAGTACACCTTTACGCTCGTAAGGTGGGCAGACACGCACGACGGCGCACCGACTTTTTGCCGATGCTACTAGGGGGTGAGCTTAGTACCTTTTTGCTGGGCACACTCCACCCTAACGCGAGGGGAATACGGGCCATTGTTCATTACGCTGACCTCGCGCGTGTTGGAAAACTTCACGCGTCTTTAGAAAGATGTACAATAAGTCAACAAGACGTTCAATGCAACAAGTTTTTCAAATCTTATAGGAGGTCGCCTGAGTTTATAGGAGTCCTCGTTGCCAAGTCTAGCGATTGCGACTTTTGTTGTTTTTGTTGTTTTTTAAGATTTTTGTTATATTTTTTAAATACCTATAACATGAAATATACAAGACTTGCTGTTATTGCAAAAACTTGCTAATTTTAGCGTTGAACTGAAAACGAACGCAAAAAACTTCCAGGTTTGTCGGGGAGCTATAAGGGTTTCGGATTGTGAAAGCTTAGAATATTATTATGAAAATAACTTTTTTTTTTAAGAACCACTGAATAACTTGCGTAAAAATATGTTTTATTTTACGAAATTTCATTTCAAAGGTTCCATGTTGTAGGGCTTTGATGTCTGACGGTTTGTAAGCAAATATATAAATAAAAATGTCAACAATCCTTGAGCCTAAATACGTCCAATATCTTAGGCCTCCATAAACACTAGAGGTTAGATCAAAAGAAAATTATTTTTAAACTTTTATGTAATTAAAAAATAAAACGGACTAAACCAAGGAAGAAAGTTTTAATTCAAACGGGCAATTAACTACTAAAGTGGTGAGTAAGTTACGAAGCTCTTGAGAGGCTGCATCGGCTCCTAGCTATGCATTTTTGTAATTATCTTCTCAATTTTGTTGAATGTCTGCTAATTAGCACACAATAAATGTATTATGTATTTTTAATAGTCTATCCAGTGGTTCCCAACCTTTTTTCAAACTTTAATCACTTTAACTGTTTCGTTGTTAGTAGGGACCATAAGATGATTATATATTTCGATTGCCTGTTGTAAAAACGAAAGTTGTGGTTATTTAAAGGATATTTATAATTTATCAGTACTTCACAGCAACATTTTGTTTATATTCAACATTTGTATTTAGTGGCAACAGTTTACATTACTCGAACCTCCCTCAGACTCCTCCAGAGGCTCTCACGGACCACCTGCGCTCCATGGACTACCGGTTGGGAACCACTGCTCTAAACAAAACATTATTGTACTATACTCATTGTGTTTGAACGTCGAGCAACAGGTTGGTCGCTACCGTCCCGCGACGTCTGTTGAGTTTGTTACTCTCATTTGCAAGGTGTCTACTGAACGATCGATAACTGTGTCACTCGGTCCCAACCGTGATCTGACACTGTGTCTGCAATGTCGGCTACTAGAAAAGATCGATGTCGGTATTACACTGACACTGAAGGTCATCCTGGAACATCTAAATGTGTATCATCTTTAATACATAATAGGCACGGGCGTCTCCTCACTACGAGGGGGATTCAGGCCATCACGCTGGCACAGTGCGGGCTAGCTAGATTTCACATGTCTTTCGAAAAGTGGTTAGATCTTCTAAGACATGCGGGTTTCCTCACGATGTTTTCCTTCACCGTAAGCAAGTGATAATCATTTATATAAATTATGATTCGCACATAGATTTCGAAAAATCCAGAGGTGTGAGCCAGTGTTTAAACCCATCACTGCTAATATAGAAAAGTAATAAATTCCCTATTGGCAACTTATATAAAAATTGTGGTCACAAACTTTTAAAATTTATATCGGGTTATATGCGCAATTTTCATTAAGCTGTTTAGGAGGACAACCATTACGAACACCGGCATTTTAATATGTATAAAGTTAGTGGCCGCTACTTCATTTTGACTTCTGACGTTTTGACTTCTGAGGCCGCAACACAAAAGTGTAGTATTGTATTCTCTTTGACAAAAGTTGTGACACATTATTCTTGATTAGTAATCCTGTATAGCTCGGAAATTAATTGTGATAATTTAATCGTGTAACGACGCTTCACACCGCAATTAGATATCAGCTACCTTACATGAGAGATCCACTAATTAATAGTCCAATTATAGTAAGCTCGATGCTTGTGCCGTCAATAGTTAATGAAGAGTAAAAATAGGCATACCCACTACTAGGCTATCGTTTTATTTACTGAACCATTTTAGTAAGGATCCAATTACAAATGTGTAACCAATTAAAGTAGATAGACCTTTGTATACACGTCACAGATGTAGTTATAGAAGACGGGATATATTTCCCTAAACAAAGGCGGCCCGGGCCCGGGAGCGTGCGATGGTCGGGCGATAGACTAGGTGCGTGAAATTAGGATTGCAGCTTCTAGGCACGTTCACTATTTTGAGTATATTTTACCATTCAAATTTTCATAACGTTCATAGCGTAAGACCCGCCTGATGTAAATCAGTTACCGTGGCCTATAAATGCTGGCAATACCAATGGTAGTTATTGCTCGCTCTTGTCGATTTGAAATCGAGTAGGATAGAGGGAGAGAAAGAGAGTGGGGGCTTGGGCTCCCGGCTCTCTCAGTCATCGTTTGAAACATAGCTGTAATAGCTAATAGCTAATTAAAAGAACTTAATAAAGTGCTTCTCCGAGAAACTGATCCGGACACTCTCCCGGAAGGGGATCCGGAACTTACTTTACCACGTTGGCCGGGTGCGGGTTAGCAAGCTTTGCACGTCTCTCGAAAGATGTTATCATATATATATATTATTTAATTTATCTTACAAACTAACTATAAGTAGGTAGGCGTTGTGAACGGAATGTCTATTGCGGCTGGAGACAGATTTATTTATTGAGTATATCGACTGGTTTATTAGAGATTATTTATTTGCCGGCCAAAGAAAGATAACAGCAGTCGTCAACAAAATACGATTAAAATTAAAGACGCAATTTCAAATATACTCAAAAGCGTTCTACTTACTAAGGTGTATGACAATTGATTGCCAGACAATGCACGCCTCAAAAGTTTAGGTAGAAGTAAAGAAACCTCTATAAGTAAAGCAGAGTGAACTCAGTCACAATTGCATTTTTTTTATTTTAAGGTAATAATAACAAAATGTTCCCAATGCGTTGATGTGTCTGGTGTATAATTGTAAGAATTCTAACTAGCGTAGTTTTAGCTAGACGGCGGCAATACTCGTATCGTTGTTGCATTAGCGCCTTTTTTTCGCGGTCTTGTAGCAACATTGACCGAATGGTCACTTGTGCCGCAGCCTAGGACCAAAATGACGTTAAAGTAAGTTGTGAATTTATAAAACTGTATAATATTTATTTTCAATGATTTTTCCGTGCTGTAACATTTAATGTTCAAATCTTCCCTGAAGTATACAGGCAGCTTAGTTGCTTACTTAATTAAATACTAATAAAGTTAAGATATTGAGGTGATCTATGAGAACCCTTACAATTTAATATTTGTGACTTTGTTGCACCGGATGAGCGATATGTTGATATGCAAGCGACCCAGTTAACGCATAGCATAACGGTGGCCAAAGCAGATTTGGTAAGGTATAATCAAACACAAAGGTGCTTACACACATGTGTCTGTATATCCTGCCCGGCAGCTCATTCCCTCTTCCTCCCTCCTCCAGATTCTAGGCGACGAGTGTACATGGCGGTACGTACGACGATGTGATTTCGTAGCGAGTGCCCTTTGCCACACGACTCGCTCGAGCGTTGCCATCGCGACGAGTAGCACACTCGCGACGAAAATAATTGAACATGCTAATTCTATTCACAGCGCGTGCTTTTTAATCGCAATGAGTAGCATGTCTCACCAAGCGAATTTCTTTGCGGCGTGTACCTATTCGCCTGGTGAGACTTGCGGTTAAGCGGAATACGCGACGCCGCTCTAACACTGTTGGTACTCATCGCTTAAAAAAGTTGTCTTGTTATTGCATGTAAGTAATTAGTCAGTTTTGAATTTTCTCCTTTATTTGGACACTGAGAGAGTTTATAGTGGAAGAGTTAATCAAATGTACTGAGTCCAGTGCGCCACCTGGCACGGCACAAGCGGCACAATGTCAATATTCCATTTCTCAATTGCACGTTCCCAACTTTGCTGATTCAACAGCGCGTAATATAACTAAAAGAGATTAGTTTTCGCTGCTTTGGACAATTTTGGTAGTCTAATCAACATACAATCGTTGAACTAATAACAAAAACAGTCTGTTAGCAGTAGCACTCGCTGACAACATGTCCACCGCAAATGTTGGCCAATTGTTTTAGGATAGGGTGGAAATGTATGAAATTCGACTTATGGCTAACCATGGGTCGAACTGAACTATAGTTACATCTTCTCAGTAAATATATATGTTTACTGAGAATATTCTATTTGTACCCTACATTATATACGTATAGCCTTTGATAAAGTATCAAAGCGTACAGCGCGATCACAGCTATCCAGTTTCAGCCTCGGGTCCGATATTGCGCTGCGAGGCGAGTTCGCCTTGTGAGGATTCTATCGTATTTCAAAATCAAACTCAAAACTGTTTTTATTCATGCAAACCAACAAAGCATTTATAAATAGTCAGAATCTACCATCGGTTCGGAATGCTGCTTCCACTGAGAAGATCCGACAAGAAACTCAATGGTTACTATTTTCTATGAATAAAAAACCGGACAAGTGCACGTCAGGACATGCACAATAAAGGCTTCCGGACCCATGGCAATAACGAAGATTTAACGTATCTATAACCAAAGTAGTGAAACACAAGAAACAAAGTTGTATTTGCGGTTGTATTTTGAATCTCAGTGTGAGTTTATTCAGAAACGACGGGGAATACGTTTAACTTTAACTTGGTCGGATGTAGCTCGTGATTTAGTGAACCCAATTCTCCTGTTATAATTTTAATTGCAATGTGGTGTCACGTGCTAGTGTCCTCAATTTTTCAAGATTTTCTGCACAGTGTTTCAAGTTTTTACAGCAAGATCTACCTAAAGCCGCGTTTCCAGCTTGAACAAATTCGGGACCCTAATACAAAGTGTTTTCCCTTATTTCACTCACTTAGGGGTGGAATTTTATAAAATGCTGAAAATTTTATTTTTATTTGTAATGAAATTTTCATGATTCTAAGTTGAGATTTTTTTTTACCCATACAAACTTCCACCCCCTATTTTATACACTTAGGGGTGGAATTTTACAAAATCCTTCCTTAGTGGATGTTTGCGGTATAAAAGGTACCTACTGTCAAAATTTCATGATTCTAACACCAGCGGTTTGGGCTGTGCGTTGATTCCTTTGTTTTGAAAAATGAATTTGCAAAAAGTATCAAAATATGCGACATAAATGGCCGTAGCTTTTGATTGCGTTGTCTTAGAAGCCTAATTTTTGTACACAAACAAGGGACCATAGCGTTTGATATTTGATATCAATTTCAACTTGATATCTCTATCCATTTCTGAGAATAAAATTCTTGACAGACAGACTGACAGACGGACAACAAAGTGATCCTATATGGGTTCCGTTTTTTCCTTTTAAGGTCCGGAACCCTAAAAATGGTGTAAATTCTCAGGAACAGCAACAGAACATGAATAAGCAACACCATTGTCACTAAATAAGTAAATATTAATCTAAAAGCTAGTTTATTGCGGTGTGTGTGCACACACACTTTACATCAATTTAAATGTTTACAAACCAAAATAAGTACAATAACCAGCGGTGTTCATTCACGTCGCATTTGAGATTTACCAGATGTGTCATTATACGATTTTGAGAGTTCATTTTAGATTAATTAGTTCGGATAACCCTCCATATAGGTATTAATGTTATACGGTAGGTACGCCTCATCAAGCCAACTAGGACCCTAAAGCTTTTTAGGCAAGTTTAGACATTTTAATAATTATCTTATCTTAACATTTGAAATTTGTTAAATATATCTATGTATATCTTTCTTATATTTAGAAGGTCTGATTTTTTAACAAAGCAATTCAATAATATAACTGTTTTTTCTACAAAGCATTAACGTTCACAGCGCGCGGACCGGCCAAAAAGTTTCCAATCACAGATAAGCATAGAACTGGCAATTTTTTTGTCTGTGTAGGTTAGCTATGTCCATAGAGGCGAACTATTTCGCGCGTATGGACGGTGGATTGATAAGTTTGGGCGCGGGTTTTCGGGTTCCGTAGTCTCTACGAGGAACCTTTTTAAGTTCATTCAGTCCGTCCGCGTCAGCCCGTAAGCGAATGCCATTAATTCTAGAGTTATATACGAAATTTGATGCTAGATACTTATACATAGAGATACAATAAAAGTAAATCTCAATCATAACGTCTATACCTAAGTTTAATTATGATATAATTCAAAGAAGTTATGCATAATTATATTTATTTTTCTGGAGGTGAAAGATCTTATATTATAAATATAACTTATATGATATTATATTATGAATATAAGATCTTCTGCCACAGATATTTGTCGGTTTTACCGACATATTCTTTAACGCCAAGCCAAAACCGCCTTAAACGTGAAACCAGAAATTTTACCATTAGGCACTAGTAGGCATTTTATGACGTAACCACCCACTGAGATTGGAGTGTTGGCAATTGAAACATTTTGGTGTAAAGTGGGAGGTAAACTTTACTACATGTGAAGTAAAATGCATTTAATCGAAATAACGTCTCAATTAATTAGGTCAGTACATTTTCACGTAAAAGTGATAAAGTTACAAGATCGAAAAACATTATTGAGTGAATTTCAACAAAGTCGTTTTTTCTTTCATTTCGGTTGAATTTTTTATTTTTAACTTTTTTAAAATTGTATCTGTTATTTATTGTACTTCTTGATATAGTTAATGCAAATTTTTAATGACATCAAAATATCTTAATTAACTTATGAGATATACGTGTTTAAACTTTTGATGTCACCGAAATGAAACAGCCGTTCACCGAAATGAAATAACCAGTCACCGAAATTATCCTTCATTACGGTGACTAGTTATTTCATTTCACCTAACCTGTCCACCAAAAACGTATACAGAAGATAAGCCATCTTTACAAATAAATAAAACTGCAGTGTCTGTTTGTAATATCAAAATAACACCTATTCACTAAATGCATATGAAAGTATATACGGTACTTATTACAAATCCACGATTTAAAATTGTTTTGTCTGTCTGTCTGTGTGTTTGTTCCGGGTAAACTCCAAAACTGCTGGACCGATTTCGATGGGACTTTCACTGGCAGATAGTTGATGTTATAAGGAGTAACTTAGGCTACTTTAATTTCAGAAAAACAATTAGGTTTCCGCGTAGTAAAATCAAAAACACATGAAATCCAAGAGTATCTCCGAAACGGCTGGACCGATTTGTACGGGATTTTCACTGGCCGATAGCTGATGTTATAAACAGTAACTCAGGCTACTTTTATTTTACAAAAACAAAAAAAATATTTCATATGCTGCCTGTCGCGCGGGCTCTGAACACGCGGGAGGGCTTTTACGATAAGAAGGTATATAAAACACGAAACATCAACCTGCAAAAAAGAAAAATGAGAATTAACTTTTCGTAAACTCTGCGAATTGAACGAACGTTTTTTGTTAAATCAAATTTTTGTTAAGTTAAATTCCACGCGGACGAAGTCGCGGGCTCAGCTAGTAATAGTATTATAAAATACACCTTTACTTTAAAACTTTGGAACTAAAACAATGTTAAAGCATATACGACTCTTTGGCGGAATCAACTTTAGTCAGTTTAACACAAATGAAAGCGAATATATGTTCTAAATACATTATTACATTATGCTGTAGTAATATATTTTAAAGTTTAATTTTTACGAGCAAAACAATGTACTCGTAATTATAACATACTTTAGTTAAGCTCTTACGACATAAAAATATTATGCGAACCAAAACGGCGTATGTTAACCATTTTGGGGAAAAAATCATAAATAAAAACATAGCAATAAAATATATTTAACAATAAAATTATCATATAAGCAACAATTAAAAAAAAAAAAAAACAATTTTAATATTTATTTTATTGAAATAAAACTATTTTACGGATTCTATCGCGTTTATTTATTTTTTTATGTTCCCGACGCTTCGGCTGCTTTACAGCAAACCATGGTCACGGGGGGACTGAGGTGTTAGACGTCCTGATGTCATAGTTAATATGTAACTGGGTACCCTCATGTTTAGTTGTTGTTTGCAGTCCGATCCACACAGAAAGTGCTCACAGTGTCTCGAGGTCTTGCAATGGTACGCTTGGTTTTGGCAGCCAAAACGTCGGGAATATAAAAGTGTATAAACGCGATAGAATCCGTAAAATAGTTTTATTTCAATGTGTAGTATTCGCGTAAATAAAAGAAAACAATATATTTATTTTATATTAGCAATGTAATAAGAGGTTAAAGGAAGACTATTTAATCAACGCCCGCCCACCTTCAGCTCATTATTTTGCAATTTCTCAGCAAGCACCAATTTGCAGACACGTTCATCTGGTTCTTAACTGACGCAATGTTAACCTAGGAACCTCTGTTATGGTAAATTTTAGATATTCTTCTGGGTAACATACTAAAAAGTAAAAACAATGGTTTTTTTTAACTATTTACGGATATCTTAGCTTTGGCTTTGTGCAAATGAGATTACAAATTACGTGAAGTTACATTCAACTATACAAATTCTTTGTTATGCTCAACGCTCAGAATCCTAAGCATAATAACATCAGCGAAACTTGTGAATAAAAGGAATCTCTTCTATATTTGAAACTTTGTACTTTAACAAAACTAAATAAATAATAAATTGCGTTGCTGCTTGTACTTAAAAATAGTACTTATAGGTGAAACATTTTGAATTCACCTGCTGGCCTGAATTTTCACTGAAATGAAATAGTAATCAACCGAAATGATAAAACAATTCACCGAAATGAAAATATTATACACCGAAACCCCAAGCACTCACCGAGATGATAATTTTTATCATTACGGTGAGAATTTTATCATTTCCATTGACAGTTTAGGCCACCGAATCAACCGAAATGAGAACACTGAAATTAAAAACAGGGACAAAAAATTGTATTATAAGAAAACTATTTATTATAGGATGCAGTGGATACTACACAATTAAGCGTAGTACAATAAGCTTGCTCACGAATACTTAATTAAATGCACTAGATCATTGGATGACAAGTTATACCTATAAACGGAAATGAAAAGAAATTTGTCCCATCACACCGATATGAAATACTTTCGTATTTTTCGGAACTACGCAGGCTTTCTGCCCACGTCCTCCGACGATAAGCACATAGGCAGCATTAGTACGTAACTTTTAAGGACATGAGGGGAGAGCTAGAGTTGTTCTATACAAAAATATTCGTGACAAACTTTAGGTCACCGAAATGAAAGGACTTTCTAGGACACATGCATTTTTACTTACCAGTTATTAAATTGAGGAGATATTATTATAAAACTACTTTGTGATAATACTATCACTATTCACGATTAAAATAAAAGTTACCATAAATCTGAATAACCAATAGTTTTTGTTGTACGAGGGAAATTACACTGAAACATGTAATGCGGACAGCTACCGAAATGAAAAAAACAGGGCTTTAGGAAAATTTTTTCCTAATTAATTGCTAACCTAATGAAGAAATAATTTTGCCTCGCATAGGCACAAACCTCTTCAAGTTAGAAAAAAATAATAGAACTGTATAGTAACGTTCCACACTACCGATTTCATCCGTGCCGCGTAAATTTTGCTGTTGGGAAATCCACCCTATTAATTGATAGCGTAACTCATCATAGGGAGCCGTTCCTAAATTAAACAGTCTTAAACTGGTATCCGCTACTTTAGTGTGAAAGCCGACCAAACAAAACCCAAACCCTGATACAAACAGTACTTTGTTGAAAAGTTTATAAAAAATGTAATGAAGGCGACACATTAAATACAAATAAAATAATCAACTTTATTTCGTATCGCTTCTCGTTAGCCGTGGTTGTGTATTTTCTCCTGTATTCAGGCTATTTCCATACGGATATATTGTTTTTATTAAATAAAACAAAGACTAACATAAACATCTAATCAAATGAGCGTTGTCCGCGAGCAATGGTGGTTAGACTTGATTTCTTCGCTGAATGGACATGATAATTTTCTAACCGAGGATATATCAATCTCTCGTATTACCTGTTGATGCAATCAATTTAGAGCATTTGGAGATTACTTTGCTGACAAAGCTAATGAGCAAATTAACAATTTAATTAATACTAATGCACTTGTATAATTAGATATAAACTCATTGTTGATAAATACGCTTAGATATTTATTGGAGCTGAAATCAGAAACCAGCCAATTAAATGGCTCTTGTTTGTTTAATTTTGTTTTCTCAGGTCTTAGAATGCGCTCGAGCTGGGAAAGTGCATTTATCTGTTATTTAATTCCTTTTTTGTTTTGTTTTACGTTTGGTTTGGCTTTTCGCTTTGAGCCATTTTCAAATACTTACCTGAAACTACAATGTTTCAGGTTTCATTATGTGTCAAGCAAATACAAATCAAATGAGTTAAGGACGGGGACTTTTACTGACAAATTAACATTCTTCTTGGGTACCGGAAAAATCATGTTACAGCAGTCGTTATAAACAGGACAATGGTTTAGGTATATTCCACCATCAACTATAACACCTACACATTAAAATTCAAAGAATCGAAATTTTTCGAAATTAAATCGAAAATGACCACATTACTTATAAACTTGCCGCTAAAAACTTGAAGTTGCCTATCGGATCTAGTAAGGTACTCGCTATACGTTAAGAAACAATCAAAATCCCGTTTGTGAAAATAATGCATAATTTTCTACGTTCACTTCAATTAATTTATTATTTTTATTACTTACTATCAGTCAGTTAAACAATAGTTATAGTAAATAAATAAAAACGACTGCAACATTTTTTATGCTCAAATCTATATATATATAACTCAAAGGTGACTGACTGACATAGTGATCTATCAACGCACAGCCCAAACCACTGGACGGATCGCGCTGAAATTTGGCATGCAGGTAGATGTTATGACGTAGGCATCCGCTAAGAAAGGATTTTGATTAATTCTACCGCCAAGGGGATAAAATAGGGAATGAAAGTTTGTATGAAACTTTGTCAATTTTAAACCGATCGGGCTGAGACTTGCATGCATAAAGCTACTATGACGTAGACATCCCCTAAGAAAGGATCAAAATTCCACGCGGACAAAGTCGCGAGCTCAGCTAGTAATTTTTATATAACTTATGAGGTAGCATAATAGGCCGGAGATGCAATACATTTTATGATTACCTATTGGATCCTTGTTCAATATTTTAATAATCTGGATCGTTTTATTGGCTTCTGCAGCTTTGCACGCTACCTCACAATGGGCTTAAAGCAAAGTGAATTGCGAACTGCCCGACGCCGACGTATGATTCGAATAAAGAATTTTCATGGAAGCTTCGCACAAACAAATCTGTGGGCGTTGTTGTACGAAAATATTGCTTTTTATATCGTGCCATGCATGTTGTTTTAGAACGAAAAGGTATTATGCCCAAGTATTCAGTTGCAATTAAACTTGAGAAACGAGTCAGTATATTATATTCACGGAATTATTACGTTCATTATACGAGTACGTGCTGCGCCGACCCCACCTAGTGTGGGATAAGGGCAAGGTGATGATGATTTAAGTTGATGGAATAAATTACGGAGAAACGGATAAACTATTTTTAAAGTACCTCTAGGTACTTGACTCAGTTCTTGTCATCACTCTCTTTCAGACCAATGTATGCTCCGAGATTCAATTAAAACACACAGAAAGTAAAACATTTTTTGGTCAAGTTGAACTTTAAGTATGTCGCTGGAAACCTTTTAACAGCTGATGAAACGAGACACACACATATACATTTCCGTTAAAGTGAATGGGCTGTATAGAGCCTTCTTTGTCTCGCATTAGCGTATCGGTTTATAGTTTAACAGGAACAAATATTTTGGTGCTAATTAAAATTAGTTTCAGTGATTGTAGCAGATTATTTTACGTCGATAAACGATTATGTGCTGTAAAATTGAATACAAAATGGTTGGCTTTGGTGTGTGCCTACTATTGATGTCCCTTACACCATTGAAGTGCAGTTAAGCGTATTAAGTTTATTATTAAACTAGCTGAGCCCGCGACTTCGTCAGCGTGGAATTTAACTTAACAAAAAAGCCCGCTCCCGTGATGTGAGCCCGCGCGACAGGACCCATTTTTTTTATTTAGTTTTTATGAAATAAAAGTAGCTTAGGGTACTAGGTAAGCAGTAGCTTATAACATCAGCTATCTACCAGTGAAAGTCCCGTCAAAATCGGTCCACCCGTTTAGGAGATACTCTTTGATTTCATGTGTTTTTATATTTTTACGCGGAATCCTAATTGTTTTTCTAAAATTAAAGTAACCTAAGTTACTCCTTATAATATAAGCTATCTGCCAGTGAAAGTCCCGTCAAAATCAGTCCAGCCGTTTCGGAGATTACCCGGAACAAACACACAGTCAGACAGACAGACAGACATTTTTTTAATCGCGTTTTTGCTATAGGTGGCATATGTCCTTTCATATGCATTTAGTAAAAAGGTGTTATTTTGATATTACAAAAAGACACTCCAATTTTATTTATTTGTATAGATGTACGCTCAAAATAATGATTCGACAGTGAATCATTGTTCTGTATCTATTACATTATTTTTCAATAGAATTAAAACTTTTTCTATAACAAAATTTGTTTTTAATCAATGACAAATGTCATTTATTTATACGTAGATATTTTGAGTTGTAAGTTGATATATTTTGTGATAAAATGTTTTCTGCAATAAGCCACACAGGACTTAATCAGAGTGCTATCATGATTTTGGTTAAGAAAAATGGGTAATGTACCTACTCTTGCTTGTTAAACTGTTTACACTGACTGGTATGTTTGTCTGCTTAAAACAGCCGCCCGAGCCACCTCACCGCCTTCATTCGCTCGTAGGGTTTGACTATCGTTCATAAGGGTTCAGCTAAGGTTCAATTACAACCAGTGATGTTTAGAAAAAAAACAACTATAAAGAAAACGATCATAAGTGCATTTCTTAATGGGGTCTTTATAACCCCTCGTTTGCACAGGACGAAACACTCAACAAACACACAGTTGCCTCTATTTCATGACAACAAAAAATGTATACAACAACATGTTTTGTTTTAATGTTTCGTCCAGTGCAAATTAAGTGTAACAAAAACATTGTTTAAAAAGTTTAAGCTCGCATAGGCTTTATTATCTGGCTGAATAATGTAGTGCTCGGGAAATATGTTGGCCGGTGCCAATCACCAGACTATTCCGGACCGGAGAGTTATCGGTCCGGTCACTTGATTGTTATTGGTCGTCAAACTATCAAAGTGGTCTTTGTCAATGACGGCTAATTATACACGTACATAAATATTTAGAACCAGGGAACAGATAAATACAATCTATATATATAACTCAAAGGTGACTGACTGACTGACATAGTGATCATCAACGCACAGTCCAGACCACTGGACGGATCGGGCTGAAATTTGGCATGCAGGTAGATGTTATGACGTAGGCATCCGCTAAGAAAGGATTTTGATTAATTCTACCTCCAAGGGGATAAAATAAAGGATGAATAATCCCGAAATTTTTAAAGTTAAATTACACGCGGACGAAGTCGCGGTCACAGCGAGTCCTTGATAAATTAACTATCGTGGTGAAGACGTTTATAATAACATTTCGTTTCAGAACAAAACTTTTGCAAGCTAAATCCCCGGGAGTGACTGCTATGCTCACTAGCCCAAGTACTAGCATCTGCGGCCATGGTGCCAGCAAGAAATCAGGCGGCGGTGGCAGTAAACACCAAATCACCTATAAACCCTACGTACCGCCATGCTATAGGGACCACGACCACAAAAACATGACCATGAAGAGACCGATGTCACCGCACCTGACGATCTACGCGCCAACTTTCACGGCATTTACGTCTATATGTCAGCGGATTACGGGTGAATATTAAAAATATATATAGCAGTGATAGCCGATTGGTTAAGCACGCGTCGTGCGGGCTACCGGGTCTCGGGTTCAAACCTCGGCTCGAACCTTTGGATATTTCGAAATCTATGTGCGAATCATAATTTCTATATGATGATCATTTGCTTACGGTGAAAGAAAAACATCGTGATGAAACCTGCATGTTATAGAACATTTAACCAATTTTCGAAAGACATGTGAAATCCGCCAAACCGCACTGGGCCAGCGTGCTGGATTGTGGTCTGAATCACCCCCGTGTTGAGGGGAGGCCCGTGCCCAGGAGTGGGACGTCAAAAAGGGCTAAAATTAGTATTATTAAAAATCTGCTGCCATCATAAATTCGCACGAATTTCTTAGTACATTCACCGACACTGTACGACCCTAGAATTTTGGTCTGGTTCTATTAGGTAAAAGCTAGCTCGGTACAATTTTTTCTTATTTATTTCAATTGCCAGACCAGAAGCAATTGTACTAATGACTATGTTTCTAAATGTCGTAACTACCGTATTAGCAATGAAAGGTCTCCGGAACTGGAACATTTTGCACCTGGGTGATATATTATATTATACCAAAATGATTATATATCAAAAAATTGAAAAAAAAATGTAATGTACATAGTCAAAACATATATTTTGTTTAAGCCTTACAAATTGACATTTTTTACTTTTTTTTCTTAATTCTACAACCGGATCAGAACGTGACCTCGACTGAGAAGATATGGCAAGAAAGTCATCGGTCTTGTCTTTTTACGTTTTATATTTTTGCAAGTCGCCAGCTGCTCATAATTAATAATTGAATGATGCTATTACTAGATCCATTATTAGATGTTTTCAAAACTTGTACTAACCCTTCGTGGAAAGTTGAGGAAAGTTTCCCCGCTATCCTTGTGCAACGAGCTGAGCGGCCTCACCTAAACTACTAAATCAAGAACCTCTACCGCCATCTATCATTTTTACATAGAATTGCAGGATACCTTGCACGCGGTTGTGAACCCGAGTGCAACTTGCAACACGTATTCGGTATTATTTGGTAGATGGCCAAGAGCACTATCGAACCGGTTCGTAGTTGCGGGTACCCTTGTTAGCACTTTCCCTGATTGGCAATAGAGGGCGTACTATAAAACTGTACAATTAATAAGTATTTATGTTCTACTACACAGCAACAATTTGAAAAAAATTGGCAAAAATCGCATGGATACTGTGTTTATGGCTATCATTTTTATGTATGGCTCGGTACCCAGCCCAATCATCCTTGGACTCCGCACTAGGCAAAGCTGCCATCAACATAACTTTGAATAAAATTGCGGGGCGGGAGTAGAGTTAACGTCATTGGGATTGGTATTTAAAAAAATATAATGGATTCACTGAGCGTTTGTGTTACAGATTATGTTTCCTACAGTGTAGGGTCCAAGGAGTGATTGGCCCTTGGTTCTGCACTTGTCACATAGATAAACATAACCGACGTAATCTTTAAAAGTACTTCAATTTGATAGGCCTACCATGAGTTTGTAAGTTCACTACGGTCACCAGCGTCCACCACGTCATGTGTTTTAGTATGGAAAATTGTTCGTTTCCTCGGAAGATACTATAACTTGCTATTTAATTTGTTTACGTAGAAGCTAGCAATTAGGGTACCTATAACTAATTTGAGAGAGCTTCAAAATATAAGTTTTATTCGTTAATTAGTTTATTCAGTTCTCCGAACTGTGTGCTATTGGAATGCGATTAATTTGACCATGTCACCTCTTGTTACAGGTTCAATTATAACGTTCTATGCGTTGCTAATATCGGGCGGAACGCTATTCCTCTCCAATGGCGTGGAAACCTACGTCTCTATTATTCAAAGCATGGACCTCTCAAGGCCCACAATCTTCATCTTCAAAATCCTGCTTGGTATACCATTCTCTCTCCATTACTTCTTCGGGGTGCGATACGCTTTATGGAATTCAGGTAGGATGCTGCAGATCAAGCAAGTGTACGATACCGGCAAGAAGGCGATCATTGCTGGTGCAGTTTTGGCGCTGTTCTTTGCTCTGATGTGATTCATAAACATACAAATTTATTATGGAAGTTGTTCTAGTGTCAGTTTGAATGTTTGCTTACTTTGATCTCGGGGTAAGCCGATCTAAATAATAAAAATGCTTTTTAATTATGTCCCACTACAAATTTGCGTGGTGATTTTGTTGGTTAGTGTCCGTTCGCACTGACGAAACGATTACGATTGACGTTGTCTCTACTATTTGACTGTAAGATATAGAGACAACAACATAAATAGGTGTTAACAACACAAAATAAACAACAACATATACGTGTCGTCAGTGCAAACGTATCGTCACATATTACTGAACTACTCTGACATTTTGAAATGTAATACAATTAGTTAATTTGTAACATCGCTCAAAACCGAATCCCTCCTTACTGTTTCTATTATTTTTTACACAATCTTATTTAAGTCATGCATCTAAGCAAAAGTCTCTTGCCACCGATCTTGGTCCAAGACTATTTCTGGTCACGTCTTTCCCGCAAAGATATCCAAGTCGTCGCGCCATCGTTTTTTTGGCCTGCCTCGACGACGTGTACCTATAGGATCCCAATTGGTACGAATGTTGGCTCACCTTTGCGGATTCATACGTACGACTGGACTTGTCCACTCTCATTGTTATCTCAATAATTTTATAAACATAATCACTACTGATAGTTTATCGTTCAAACATAAAAGCATTTTTGAAACATTAAGGATCGTGATGCCCACTGTTGTATCAAAACTAGAGCAAACATGTTAAACTTACGCTAGATCAGAACTGGTACATATTAGATAAGTTTTATATATATTAATTAAATATTTGATAAATTGTATGCCGTTCTGTTATTACCTATAAATTATTAGTTATTTAACTCGTGAGTATATAGTCTTATTGTTTTAATTAATATTAGGTGGTAATTTTGGTATATTTATTTATGTATGCTATAGAAAATTAGAAAGTCTGTAATAAAGATTTTAAGTTATTTAATTTTGTTTTTATTACAAACTAGCAATAGAACGAGTTGACTTCGACGGCCAGAACCCTCATGATATTCCAGATCAGGACTGATCTTCGTACTAAATGTATTTAAAATATTTGTTTGCCTGATTCTTAATCAAGCTTGCAAACAAAAAATACAGTGATGATGGGATTCTTATTCCGTGGAATTTGGACAGCTATATTTTTACATTTCCGACACCATAAACTTTTTTGTTGAATGTTGAGTACCTAAGTATGTTGTTTAATGATCTATATATCTATAATATAATGGTACATATATATATCTAAAATATTAAGTAGGTAGTAAATTCGATTTGATGAACAATATTCTTAAAATGTTTAAATTGACAGTATCAAATTACTAAAACTTGCCCGTAGAGTCAGTTCGGTCTACGAGCTACGAAGCGTCTACGAAACCAGTGGACTACCAGGATACGGTGCAAATGATAGGAACAAATTTTGCCGTATAATTTTGGCTTTCAGAGCTACATACGAGTATGACCACCCTGGCAGTGTAAGTTGATATCTAATACATACTCGTAATAACGATCATCATACTAATATTGTAAAGAGGAAAACTTTGTTTGTTTGATTGTAATGAATAGGCTCCGAAACTACTGAACCGATTTGAAAAATTATTTCACTGTTGGGAAGCTACACTATCCCCGGGTGACATAGGCTATAATATTTTTTCAAAAAATTAGGGATCCTTACTAAAACTCGAATAATGTAACCGCAATGTACACGTGCGAAGCCGGGGCGGGCCGCTAGTACTCGTATAATATAATAGATAAAACATAATATCACGTCGCTCTTAAAGTGGTGTTGTGACGCTCTCACAGTGGCATCGCGACTGTTTTAGTAGCATCGGGACGCTGTTATAGTGGCTTCGGACTCTGTTATAGTGGCATCGCGACACTCTAATAGTGGTGTCACGATGCTCTTATAGTGGCGTCGCGACGATATTATAGTAGCGTCGGGACGCTTTTATAGCATCGTCACGATGCTCGTATAGTGGCGTCACGACGCTCTTATAGTGGCGTCGGGACGCTGTTATTGCCGCGTTGGGACGTTGTTATAGTAGCGTCGGCACGATGTTATAGTGGCGTCGGGACGCTGTTATAGTGGCTTCGAGATTCTGTTATAGTGGCGTCACGACGCTGTAATAGTTGCATCGCGACGTTTTTATAGTGACGTTGCGTAATTTAGTTTATTATAGTGTAAAATCTTTCCAATACACTAATGTCTTCATACAAGTAATTACCAGAAATCCTTTCTTATCTTATCCCTGGGGGCAAGACGAACACATTTCATAAATGATGAACTTAATAACTAGCTTAATTACAGTCTTCATACGAAGTATCGAGTCACTTGGACTATAGCTTGGACTACACAATAAAATGTTCCATTTATACATTGATTCCCCCATGAAACCCCCTTAGGACTGAAATTTTGGGAAATTCGTACTTATTCTCTCATCTAGAGACCATAGGGCACCCGTGAAGCTACCAAATTTCAGGTGTGTTATAGTCTTTGCAGTATTGGAGAAACCTTGATTTATAGGTTTTGGAATCCCTCATATTATGTACAGGAGACACGAGTGGGACGTTAATAAAGAGCTAAGAAATTATTTATTTATAAACCTAAAGGAGACCGACTGTGAAAGTCATAACCTTAGACTACTTGGTGTATTTAGATAATTTGATTAATGATAAATACTGATCTATTATGGTGTAAACAATAAGTTCCTATTAAATTCATGTTTTTTTTGTCATTCTTTCGTTTTTGAGTCGTTATAGTAAAAGATAAATGATAATAACTGTGCAGTTGCTGCCATTTACGACACTACACATTACTGCACAATTTAGTTTTTTTTTCTAAAAATATTACCCGCTTTGATAAAGGACTTTTATCAAAGATTACCCGTCGTTTGCTCTGGACGAAATATGTGGTAGTCTTTGCTTTATGACAACAACAATTTTCATGAACATGTTTCTTCCAGTACAAAGGTAGCATTATAGGTATTATAAGTTTGGTCCCGAACTATGTTTGCTGGATATCGGTTTAGCCGTTTTCAAAATTAATGCATGTTTTGTACTTAAATTTATCACTTATATCATCCATGTTTATGCGAAAAGTCAGTATTTATAGACATAAGCTTCAACTTCAAGACAACTTGTGAATATAAAGTAGTGTGTATTATGAAAATAGGATCGTATTTTGGAATGTAATCAACGATTGCTTACTTTACGACGAAAGGGACGAAAGGCACTGAATCTACTTGAGTTATAATGAGGAAACGTTCTCTTGTCCGTTTATTGTGGTGTTCGGTCGTGGATGAGACGGTTATATAGATAGATAGCAGGCTCACCATGACAAAGTTCTTTGCTTAATGTTAGTGAAATAGAACATAGAACCATGTGGTAGTCAGCCGGGGTATAGCACAACCTAGCATAATCCTCTGTTATATCAACAATACTGCAGCACAATTACTTCCTAATTCATATTACTTAATATATAAAACGGATTATTATTATTCTTTCGATTAAATTCGTACGGGTTCCAAGATAATTTAGATTTTCAGCCTAACTCGTCGAGGTACAAACCTTTACATCATCACTGGACACTATTGTCGATCCTGGCTCACATGAGTAACCGTGGTAGGAATGTGTGGCGGGACAAGTCCTAATACCAAAATTAAAGAAAATTGATGCTTATGACACTATTATGGCTTACGATTACTAGCTAGTAACGTATGACGTCATAAATGAGTTGTATTAGCTTATTTCATAACGAATATCTTAATAGTTACTAAATATTTTGAAAAAACAAATAGCACCTAATATTAGATTCAATTTTTCTGGGTTCTGGTAACTATTCGGTTTGAAAAAGGTTCGAAGCAATTCGGCCAACATTAAATTTTATACACACATTTTTACAATGCAATGGTCGTTTGAAAATTAAAACATCAAGCAAAGTATACTTATTATTACAATAGGTAACGTAATCATTTACTACAAAAAATAGATATAATTTACTAGTCTTGCGTGCATAACTATAATTTTATTTAATAGATCAATTAATTAGCAAATAATTTGGCTGGTTTAATTAATGCTACAGCGACGTAAAGCAATTTTGTGTTATTATTTGTAATCTCAGAGTTTCTGTCACTTCGTTGACTATCAATCGACCAATTTTAATTATATTTAAACGGATCAAGCCGTCCATAAGATTCGAAGGTAAGTAAATACTATTTTAATATTCATTTGCATCACGTGCACTTAAGCCGTGCATTCAAGCTATGCCGCAGTTCCGAGAATACCGCATTACGTAATAATAGTTCATATATCGTAACATAACTCGCGTCATTTGTTTGTACACAATCCCGTAATAATTGTTAACTAGATTTGGTACTTATTCTGTGGGTATAAGGGTCAAAGGTGCTGGGTGTACAATAATATATATACTTTACTTACGTGCTCGTCCACGCTGGCGGTGGTCACTTCAGTTCAATACATTATGACACTATTTGATTGCTATCACGTTTTAAGGCACTGTCTTCTTCTTTCAAAAAAAAATTGGGTCGTCTTGGTGTCACACTATAATCCAGATGTCTCACTGATTGTCCTTATCTATTTCATTGAAACATTATTTTAGAATGAGGTAATTTTCAATTATTTTTAATCTTATTTATATTTAAAATAAGGCTGCGAATATTGCTGTTTTCATTTTGCGACTTCATATCACACATTAGTGGTGTTTGGGAAATGAAATTTGCGGATCATCTAAAATTAATTTCGATTGACAACGATTATTTTATCTTATTTAATTTAGCCATTGGCCGTTCAAAGTAATAATTGGCGAAAAAAACACGTTTTGACAAAAAATATTATAAGTATGTGGGTCAAGATAGGTTAAAAGGGAATATTGAACTACAAATGGCAGTGTTCTAGAAAGAATTCGACGGGTTTGCGGCTTCCCCTCTTGGGTTCGACGCGCTTGCGCGGCCTCGCCCCATGCTTATAACACCTCAATGAGTGACGTCACAACAGTTCGATGTGACTCATATTCGATTAAATACACCTCCAAAATTTATTTAAGAAGACGCTCCGCCAAAGACACGTTTGCCAGATAACTAATAACTAAGTTTCAAGGTGCAGTGTATTAGATAAACTAGCAAGTTTTAGGTTATGTTGCGGCAACTTTCACTTTGGTTAGTATCGATCGTCCGTTGCCACGGACTACAGCCGGTGGCTGACCCAACGAATTTTGGATGAAGATGTAAGGTACAGAAGATTAACTCGATATTGGAGAGACGTTGCATTTATTGGTTTTAATTAAAAATGTGCTGAGGTGCACGTTTAATATTGTGTTCGCAATATGTAATTAAAGTTTTCTATTAACTTTATGAGTATTTTAATCCATTTACAATGTCTTTACAAAGCAGTAGGTACATGGTAAAGTGCGGTCCGCGGAATGGAAAGGCCACCCATGTGATGCACCGGCCAGACCAAGTGTAGATTTGGATCCTTGCAGGAATGCACCGGAGGCAAATGGAAACAGACCACGATGCCCCAGACAACACCGCCGTACAATACAACCGCGCTACCAAGAGCGGAAAGCAATAAGTAAAATATTGTGTTCACATCTGATTTCAAATACAGACGCTATCCCATTATAATGATTCGCAATCGTGTTCCCAGTGGGGCAAGCTGACAGCCGGCTGCCAGCGGGTGCTTGGAGTATGCGCGGCGATATCGTCGCGTCTACGTATCGTGATCGCCTCGCAGCATAGACGCGGTATTTTTGCGTGACGAACACATTGCGTACTTGCAGCAAACGCGTTGCGTAGCTGCCGCCTAGGGGGTGGACAAACGCCCTTAAAAATAAGTGAAAGGTACGTAGGTATACTGTGCCCATTAATTTATTTTTATTTTATTACCATGCATTCTTCTTCGTGATGCCTTTTACGATTCCGCTATTTTGATTTCTGACGTCATAGAGTTCTCTTTGCAATTTTTTTATTGTTAAGAAAATTTTGTGAGAATCGACATGTCAAAAGAATAAAAAATTTGGAAGTGTTTATTTGCTGTAACGATATGAGACAAATAGCCTTCAGGCAGGTCAGGAAGTTCTCGAGACTCTTCTCGTGGAATCCCCCCAAGACTAATGGAGTGGGGAGACCTACATGTAATGGCAATTTGAACTCTCGTAAGTACCTGTATAGTTCTAATTTGCTTCACAACTTCTTACAAGATACTAAACCATTCGCTTGTGATCGGTATTGATTGCTTATTGCGTAATGCTGCGGAACATAGCATCCTGATCTAAATTCGGAATGGAACATAAGATTTTCAAGTGTTCTTCGGAGATCTGGCTATCTTTTGATTACAAAACGTTAAATACATAACGCATAGCTTTCTCGTATGCTCCACAGATATCGTTCCAAAAACAGCAATAAATGTGAATATGTTGTACAAATGTTCCATCCAGACTATCTACAATGACGAAGGATTTAATAAGAATGACGCTAGCAATAAGGCCGCTTCGAAAAACATGCAGAATGTGTCAATGTTTATTCTACTCATTAAGGTCTCGCAATTGTACCTATTATTTCAATAGTAGCTACAGATTGAACACAGTAATAAGCCCCAAATAATCCGAATTAATTAGAATACAATTCATATTGTATATTCTTTAGTATGAAACATTGATCAATATTTACTCTCTCTAAGACAATTTAAATATTTGTTAAAATCTGGTGTTCAAATGCAATGTATGATTAAGTATTAGTGCTAATTATGTTGCTTAAAACTACACTAAATAAGACAAAACTAAAAGATTGTTGTCTCGTTCCTGCATTACGGCCATGACAAGGGCAGCAATACAATTAATTAGTTTAGTCAAGTGTGTACCAACAGAATAGCACAAATGTTTTCAACTTTACAAGCAATAAAACATAAGTTTGTCTGCAGTGGATGAAAACCAGATTGAACGAGATACTTAATAAAATAACCAGAGAGCCGCAATGTATAATCGAGTTCCTTTCTTGGAAAATCAGAGAACTGCTACTGACCGCCATCATCGCTACAGGTACAAAAAGAAGCCATAAGTACCTGTTTATAACAAATTGTGCAATATTGGCCATATGGTCTGTATTAGTCGTTAAACTATAGTTTACTTATTCTTTTCAAAACATAAGGAGCCTTCTTTCGGACTGAAATACAAATTCTGGGGCACAGAAAAAAGTAGATATTTCAGCTGAAAACATTAGTGCTGAAAGGGTTCTACATGGAAAACAACCTTTTTTCTGTGAGGAACAAAACTCTCTATATTTCTCATAGCTTTCTCATAGCTCTTTGTCCCTGTCTGTCAGGCCGTCGAGTCGCCGTGTAGAAACCTTTTTAATGCCATTGGAGTCTGCTGCTTATTTCGAACAGATATCATGGATGCCCAGATCTCAGAGACTGCTGTCAAAGTGCCTAAAAAGCTTTATATTGAAGCCAATGTATAACTTAATGTATTTAATAGTGAGCTCCTGACTCCCTTCATTAGAGTACGCCAACGATTTCAAGCGAGATTAGTCATTACGTTGCTTTGTCTCACGGTAAATATGTGCTGAATACGTTGAAGCTTTTATATTAATTATTAAGTGCGATAAATCTAAGTAGTTTATTTAATGCTTTTTGTAGGAAATTGTAGAGCCATCGTAGAAAAATTACATAAAGTAGAATAGCCTTACGAATTACGGAGTTGAAGTGGCAGTGAGCGGGGCAAATAGCTCGCAGAACCGGTGGCTTTTTCAGAAAAAGGTCTGGAGCTTAGGTCGTGAGTCGGAAGCCGTAATGTGTGACGGCCAGTAGAGATAGATGACGTCACATGCGTCACAGTGGATTCAAGTGGTGACCACAGTGATGTGTGGAAGTCGTTGTAGGAAGTCTGTTCCTAGAAGGGGACCTCTTCCGGCTAAAGGATGGATGGTAGAGCCATCGCATGAGGCAATTATTAACCAGCTGCAGCATTGTTTGCAATCTTTTAAAAGTAGCCTTGGTGACTCTTTATAACTTCAGCTAACTGCCAGTAAAAATCTAAAATAGTTCAGCCGTTTCGGACCTTAGCTGGAACAAACGAACAGGCAGACAACAGTTTTAAATCTATTTTTTGTCTTATTTAAACTTCCTATTTAATGGTATCACTAATGGTATGTCTGTTACCTAAACATTATCGGAATGGGATTATGTAGTTCTTAATAAACACATCACCTTCTATTTCAGTTATTGATTTAGGTGGATATGATTTTTAAATGAAAATATATTTCACAGCCTTTGAGTAAAATTAAGTATTTTAAGTACCAATATCATATGTATATGTCGCAGCCAAATAGCTTAATTCGCCGTTAAATTAACAGCCTAGGCACTTTACTAAACAGCGTCTTTCAACTAACGGCCTAAATGATATTCAGCCGTATCGTCTATTACAACATTCAATAAACTGGCTGGCTAATGCTTAGGCAACTGGTTGACATTTAAGTACTACAAAACTTCTTCAAAATACTACCCAAGCAGAACGACTTGGACGGGTTTAGGTTAGGGTTATTTTTTTATGACCCCACAGAAACCCCACCCGGCAAGTAGATTCGGTGGATCTAAACAATTTCGTAAAAAAATACCTAAGTACCTAATAAAATAATTCCATCAAAGTTGTTTTTTACCGACGCCATATTGACCAAAGAGAATATAATACAGATATTGACAGTTTGGTGAGTTTCGGCGCTAGGTGGCAGAAAGTAGAACTAAATTGAAATGAACAGGCTAGGCAGGTAATTAAACGGCTAGGCAAGTAGTTAAACGTCATCGATCCAAGTCATTTGCCTACCTGTTTGATCAAATGATTGTATATCATTCAGGCTACTAGTTGAACGGCGCCGTTTAGTTAAGTGCCTAGGCTGTTAATTGAACGGCGAATTAAGCTAGTTGGCGGCGACATATATATTGCTATTTAAAATTTGTACCACCAAATTCACTTAATGGTGGGCCAGAGAAATGTAAAGTAATAAATGTTAATGTTTGCCAGGTGTGAGCTGTCGGGACACCCACAGCGTTGGCGCACCAGACTCCCACCTGCACCGCTGTGCCAGCAGTTTTTCTGGCTACGCATTCTCTCGACACCCAAAGTTTTGCTTAGAAAATGCGATTAAATCTTATTTGGCGCGGAGTTAGTATTATCTGTTTCTAACTGGCTCATAGCACAATAATATATACATATAAATATAATAGGTACCTACCCTATGTTTTTAACCTCTCTTTAACGTATTACTTTTTATCAATTCGTTTAAATGATTTCTACAAATTACAATACAAAAATATTATAATACTTAATTACACGGCGCGAAGTGAAGAGGATTTTTTCAATTTTTATAGTTTATATATACTATACACCTTTTCACAACATAGCCCGATCGTCAGCAAAAGCTAAATAAATCAGGGGGATATTTTAAATCATGCGAATCGATATGGGAAAGGGATTTCGCTAATTTAAAATTAATTCAGACCTTTTTGAAAATGTTATTAATTGAATACGAGTAGGTAAGTGTGTCTTATGATTACTAACAGGAAAATAATTTTCAACATAACTATAAAATCGCCGAAAATCTGTTTCTGATTTCGATTGGAATGTTTTAAAATACCCCTCCCCTGCAGCTAACAAAACAAGATCACTGACAAAATGTCGATGTGACTGCGTTTCGATTCATGTTATACTACTAATGTATTGTATTTGTTAATCCCGGAAATTTCGGGATTAAAATACAGCCGGGATCAAATCCTCTGGAATAACGTCATGCAGGACACCTATTCCACACACGTATTATTTGATCGCGAGGAAAGGGGAGGTGTCAATAAGGAAGAAAGTGGGATTGACACAAGCCAATTTATGTTCTTATCGATATATTTGTAGAAACACCTTTGGACAAGATTCTGCACAAAGACAGTCCCACGCTAGGTGTGTCGGCCGGTTTTCTTTCCCGGTCATTCGCAGTCACTTCATGCGCAGAGAGGGAATCAATGGAGCAAGGGCCATGTGACAAGTTTTCATCTGAAAAAAAAGGATCAAGCGGTAATAGCACTTATTTTATTGGCCTAAGCTAGTAGGTAGCTACCATCAGAATAATATTAATTAGGGTCAACTACAACCCCAATTTACTATCACTTTAGGCTACGGCTAGTGTCTTTGAGGCTTTTCGAGGTCCCAGTGGCTCGCACTATTTTGTCAAATAATGCCCCAACTTCAATACCGTCTGTATACTTAACGCCTTATCTCGATAGCTTGATATTGTATTGGTTGTACACACAGCGAGATATCAAGCTCTATATTCCATTATAAGCTGATCCGGCATTGTATAGGATATTCGTATAATGAACTGTCGCTTTATACTGGAAAATTATACCTTTATAAATAATATTTATTAAATTAATTAAATTATAATGAACCTGGAGCTCTGACTTAAGTTTAAGTATTTAACGTATAATGTGAGTCTTGGTACTGTTGTTAACGTTTAATTATTAATGATGAAGCCATCGTGATTGTAAATTATACGGGGTGTAAGGAGCATTGTAACGAAAACTGATACCATGGATTACTCATGAATCTGGACCCTCTAAATTAGAATATTGCGTCGATATTTTCATGAATTTAGCTCAAATTTTTCAGCATTTTATACTTTATTTTAGCATGAAATCGTTCTACAAATCTATCTCAAGTGTTTTAATATAAATACATCAATACTTTATATTTTAGAAATAAACTGCAATTTAAATTAAGACTCAATAAGCTCGAGCGCGCATTTCATTAAGAAACCTGAAAATTATTCGCATAATTCATGAAAATATCGACAGAAAATTCAAATTCCTTGTGGTCCAGAATCACGATTTAAATCCATGGCATCACTTTCTTTTCAATAAACTTTACACCCTGTATAAGAAATAAAATGTTAATAATAATTTAACTATCACAAAAACTCTGGTATAGGCTCTGTAAAAGACAAGCTTGTCATGCCGTTATGCGAGAAAACAACGCACACATATTCAAAAGTAACTGTGGTTGGTATTGGACAAGTTGGGATGGCTGCAATCATATCAATGCTTACTCAGGTAAGGTACATGAACAATGTTCGAACCAATATTTCTTTACATAGTGCAGACATACATTGTAGAAGCCTGTTCCTAAAATTTTAACTTAGCAGTCTTTGGCGTCGTCCTAAATTCTCAATTTCTCGCACGAACATGCGATTCTTAGAGATATTCCTTTGTTAAATAAAAATCATACATTATTATAATTATTATAAAAATAATGTAAATTATAATTATTATTATTTTGCGCAAACTTCATATTGGACGCTCAATAAATAGTAGTACGATCGCGAGTTTGTAGGACCAATGCGAAATGGTCGTCACGTCATGTTCTTGCAAGCCATAACCTATGAGGACATCGCCCGACTCACAACTATAAATAAAACTTAACCTTGTTGTTAGGGGGTGACAAATCAAATTGTAATGATCGACACTAGGGCTGATAAACTAAAAGGAGAAGCCTTAGTTATTCTTCATGGCTCCATATTTGTGAACAACCCTAAAGTTCAGGGAAGCACAGGTATGAACTATAACAATAGTAGTATATTAATGAAATGGTTTAGCTCAGCTTTAAGTTGTGCTCATTTTAGAAATAAGTGTATCTTATATTTAATACTATGTTTAATTAATACATAATAATACATTAGCGAAATAGTGGACTAGCTTGAATACTAAATAGCAAACTTTTTATACACTACGGGCTATGGAGATTTGTCAATTCCCTAAAACTTAAGTCCTATAAATCCTTAACAGTCTGCAACATTAACTTATCATTATTATTTATTGATAACACAGATTATGCCATATCGGAGGGGTCAAAAATCTGCATAATATGTGCCGGAGTCAGACAGAGACACAAGGAGACTCGGTTAGACCTTGTTCAGAGGAATACTGAAGTCCTCAAAAAAATTATTCCTGAGGTAAATAAATATAAGTCAATGCTTACAATGCTTGCTTTAGGGCCTTGAACTTTCAAGTCATTGTATGAACTAACTATACACACACGGCCATTATTACATAACATTATATTAGTACCATAGCATAGCAATATTGAAGATATGTGCCGTGTATACTATGGAAAAGGGCTGAAAACTTTTGTCTATATAACTGACTAGCGGCCCGCCCCGGCTTCGCACGGGTACATTGCGGTTACATTATTCGAGTTTTAGTAAGGATCCCTAATTTTTTTGAAAATATATTGTAGCCTATGTCACGCGGGCGGGGATAGTGTAGCTTCCCAACAGTGAAAGAATTTTTCAAATCGGTTCAGTAGTTTCGGAGCCTATTCATTACAATCAAACAAACAAAGTTTTCCTCTTTATAATATTATATTATTAGACTTCAATAAAAAGATGAGGTTCTGTGTTCGTCTGTATGTTCACATATTTCTCCGTTATTTATGTTGTGAACCTATTATTTTTTAGTAAATTTATTTTTGTAGTTAGTAAAATATATACCGGATGCTATATACATTGTGGCAACTAATCCCGTGGACATCCTCACCTGCGTGGCGTGGAAGATAAGCGGATTGCCCAAACACCGTATGATCGGCTCTGGGACCCTGTTGGACTCGGCCAGGTTCCGGTACCTGATCGCCCAGAGGCTGGGCATCGCCACAACATCTGTCGATGCCTATATCATTGGTGAACATGGCAATTCTATGGGTAAGGAAAATTGAAAAACGTTTCTATAAAATGAAACTTTAAACTTAATAATGACATAATTTTGCACTTATCTTGGATAAATCTTCAATGAATAAATCATCAGGATATCCTGATGATTTAGTTAGTGAAGATTGGGAGACATCTCCAAGTTATGAAGCGTGTAGAGAGCGAGCTTGGGTTCGGTCAGTACCCGGGACGAGAGGCTGGTGTATGATTAGTGATGTCTCCCTGCAGTCACATCGGCGAATTTTGATGTCTTTCAAACTTAACATCGTGTTCGTCACGACCCAATTTAGTCGACTATATATAACGGGGCCTAATGAGGCTTTTGTTTGGATATTTCAACAGTTCCTGTCTGGTCCGGTGTGAACATAGCAGGAGTTCGGTTAAGAGAGCTCAGCCCATCCTTGGCGACCGACCAGGATCCCGAGAATTGGAATGATATTCATTCGCATTTGATTAAGGCAGCTTATAATGTTAGGTCCTTGAAAGGATTCACGTCGTGGGCGATTGGTTTATCGATTACGAGGATCGTTTATGCAATGCTAACCGATTCCAATCGGGTGTTCACTGTATCCACATTCGTTCAGGTAAGTTAATTTGCTTTTAACTAGCTGCGAATTCAACTGGTTATTTATTCGTGGACAAAGGATTTGGTCCTACTGCTGTCGTGGTACAGTCAACAAACTCGACGCTTGATCACCTTAAGATTGCATTTTGTGTGCAGTGACCAGTAGCCACCTACGGCTAGCATGGTCATAAAAACAATTAAAAGAAATGGCTTTCGAAAAAATAGGTTTTAGTCTCATTGGGCGCTTTTCGTCTCATTGGACTACAACATAATGGGCGAGGCAACCTAAGATTACTGCCTGCAAGCGAAATGTGTTGAAAACTGATCAAGCGTCAACTTTGTTGATCGTACATTTCGAAATTAGTATTTTTGTAATATACCTTGTTCTGGGTGACACTGGAATCGACCTAATCTATTTAACGGTGTCCATTGTACAAACGTTGCTTATTTTGGATACAGTTGGTGTGTTAGTGTAGACATACATATATTTTTATTTTAATACTTTCATAAATTTTCTTTTGTTTTGGTTATCAGGGTATGCACGAAATTGAAGATGAGGTATTCCTGTCCCTACCTGCTGTATTGGGCCACGACGGTGTCGGCGGCGTCATCAATCAAGCGCTGACGGATAATGAAAAAAACAAGTTTCAGAAATCTGCAAAACTTATGGCTCAAATTATGGCTGATGTTAAAATATAAAAAAATGCAATAATGCAAGTTTTGGATGCCTCATATGTAACTCGTCTTATGTAAACCAAAATACTTGTTTCGCCCGATGGGGTAGTCAGCAATATTACATTTATGACTTGTTCTACCAATTACAATGTAAGCATTTTAGGATGTTTTGTTTAAACTTTAAATAAAATGTTATTATTGTAAGAGGTATCTTATTTTAATCTTGCAACAATGTGTGAGGCGTGCTGATCTTGGATGTTTAGGGATCAAGTATCACTAGTCCGTCCATCCAACTCATCCCTTAGACCCCTGATATTGATTTTCTGTGATTATCTTGTTCGCGGCAGCACCATTGCATGGTGACATTTAGGTAAGTATCAGCATGAATCGAATAAATAATTGTATTGTCGCTTTAACTAAGTATCATCATGAATCGAATCAGTCATTTTATCATTGTATTGTCACTTTTTAATGAGTTTAGTTGCCAGTTTTTAAAAGCGCAATTCTAGCCACGATAGCAATGGCTCGAAATCATCAGGGATTATTACCAAGATGCCTTTATCAAAGTTTACGCATTACTCGCAAACTTCTAACTATGTGGTAGTAAATAATTCCATTATTTAACTTCGACTAGGTCCTAGGCTATTTTGTAGTTCTGTTTAAAGTTCCAAAGATACCATAACCCCATCATTGGCTTAAAACTGGCTTCAAAATATATAAAAGACTTGTGCGATGTGTTTTAAAAGTCTATGAAAAATGATAATAATATTATATTTTTATACCTGTCAGCCGTTGTCAAGGCCGTAGTATTGTATTCTCTTTGTCAAGGCCTTTGAAAAAGCTTTCCCTGCGTCATTTGTACTTTTTTCGAGAATTATTATTATTTAACCTAATAACATCGTCTAAAATGGCTATGATTGTTGCCGTGAAGGTAATATTACCATCAATTTATTATATAAAAGCGTATATCCATTATTTACTAACTTTTCTAAAAATAAGTTACATTTTCCAATCTGAACAGTAATACAAGGTTACTTGTAATTCGAATTATTATTTAAGTAAATCTGACCCCCTTTTGGATCGCAAAGTCTTGTAAATACGAGTAACTAGAGAAAATATTGGAATTTGTATAAAAAAGCGATGGAGTAAATAAAATGTATTTTAACTCCTCTATCACACTCTACAAGGAATACTTGAAATATCGTATCAATTAGTTTAAGAATGTAAGTCTCCTCGAGATATTAGTTACTCATTGCAAGTTTCAACCGCTTGTTTCAGAAATCTTGTATTCGATTAACCAGAGACATGAGCAGGTGGCTAGCTGTAAAGAGTAAGTCTCACTAGGATTTTTATCTTAAATATAATTTAATCTTAAATATTATTATAATAATAAATATAGCCAGACATCAACTGTACGGTCCCAAACTAATCAAAGATTGTATTATGGGTACCATACAAAGGACTGGGGGCGATCCCAGTAACACCCAAACCTGGGCAAATTACGAAAAGGCCATTTCCGAAATATGCCCCGGCGGGAATCGAACCCGCAACCACCAAGCGTTCGTCAATATACGTTCTACTTTCCGCAATATACACCCTCATTCATTTACACTCACTTTTCCTTTGTATCTTTTTTCTCGTAATTTATTGTTTTATAGTTTCATAATATTCAGTTATTAAATTACTATAAACCATCCAGCACTTAATAATAGGGTTACCAGATAGAATATATTTTTCAGACTTTTTTATAAAGCATATAAACTTCATTACCGGACATTTCCGGAAAACTTCGGACGTATGGCCACTAAGTAAATAGCGAGCGACATACTTACAATAGTTTTTTTTTTGTTATGCCTATTGCAAGTAACCCTGATGGGGTTTACTGCCAACAGATTCCCGGCGTCGCGTCTCTTACTCGGTACACCCGCACGTTTATGACTGCCTGGTGATCGGAGCTGGGGGCGCAGGCCTTCGCGCTGCCATCGGCATGGGCCAGGACCAGTTCTCCAGGGTCATAGTCTCCAGTATATACCCAAAACGCTCCCGTAGGAACACTGTTCAGGGAGACATAGACGCTGTTATTGGTATTTACTCTTATTTTAAAATAAAATTAGAGGTACACATACAAAATATATAGGATAAAAGATCACTGTTTACTAGAAAACAGCTACGGGACTACAACCAAAAAATGCCTATACAGGTTGAAACAGAAAGGGTATACTATTTTTTTCTAAACTTAACTTTGTAATTCAAAAACGATCGGCTTTGGAGGAAACTCGAAAAACAAGCTGTTGACAGATTTCATAAGTCTACAAAACATTTAGTACTTCAATTGTCCCACAAAGCCGATAGTTTTAGATTTACAAAGTTAAGTTGCAAGAAAAATAGTAGGTATACCCTTTATGTTTCACCTAGTAGAGTGGTTTTCATTCAAATTTTATTCTAAAACAGGTTTCGTCTATTTTCATCCTTAGCAAGGATGAAAATATGACTCTATTTTTTTTCTCTTACTTTTCTTCTAGAATAATACGTCATGTTTGCGTTCCCTAAAAAATCCGCTGTCTGGTTTTCTTGAATGATATTTGGCCATAAGCTTTCTCATACATGAGGTGACGCAGCCTAAACTAATACTATATTTAATTCCGTGTGTAAAATAAATAGATAGGTACATTAAGGTAAGGCCCAAACTAATAAAGTCTGAGTTCGATCTTGGTAATGTCATTCTTCTATCATACCAGTACAAAATGACACGTCAAGACCGCTCTCATACTCAGATCGATTCACTAATACGGAACTAAGTGTAAAAATCTAAGATTAAATAGGACTACTAAACTTGGTAAGTGTTGTTCCCATTAATACTAAAAGAGTACTAAGTAATAGGAACAATATTTGTTGTTTTTTTTGTGAGCAGGTCATGCAGCAAACCGCGGAAGGAAAATTCCTGTCAATACTTTCGGAATTCTGCCACACAAGCCCCGCCAACATCATCCACTAATTGCTGACGAACAACGAAAATGAATAGCTTCGGATATTTGCAACCCTGGCTTATATAGCCTAGCTTTTCGCCTTTCGTAATGTGCATTTTATGGGAAGGTAGTAGATTGATTTAAATTATTTTATCATTGTTTTTATTTTTATAATATAATGTTGGCTAGCAACTGCTACTGGACTCTTTAGAACTATATAATACACTTATTTGCTATTAATAATTGTTTTTTTATAAGTACTTGTGCACAATTATAATAATAATGTACAATTTGGCATCCTCGAGGTACTGTTCAGAAGTAAGTACCGGGATGGGCCATGGAGGGCGAGCCGGGAGATCCTTGGTTGGTTTTATCAGTCCTTTAAACTAGGATCTTATCACCCACATACTACCTATACTTTAAATCTACCACAGACATGTAATTGTATATCGATATGCAGAACGGAATCAACCCACAGGTACTGCTGTAGACCAAAACCAATCTTGTGTTAGTGGCTCTAGGTTCGTGTTAGTTTCCAGAAGTGTGTGTCGGTTGGTCCCATTTTGCAGAACTACGTTCAATTATAACTCTTTGAAGTCGAAAGAGTACTTTTGTTTATGCTCAAATCCATGCTTACACACACAATAGTTACAACTTATAAACAGTTATAAGTTATACTCAAAAGTATGTGGCTCAAATCTACCTTCTATATTACTTATAAATGTTATAATCTTCTTGGTTACTCTGTGTGCATAAAAATTGTGTAAGGTTTTATTTCATTTCTCTTTGTTCCAAATGACGACTAAACTTTTTACATATTGTAAAACTCGCTATTTTTAAACAAAAAACACAATGCGCTGTCTAAAAAATGAAATTAATTGTCATTTGAGAAGTATTTTGTGTTGTAGAGTTTTATTGAAATATTGTTTAACAAATCAAGATAATATTGAATTTTAGGTAATTTGATATGGCCATGATTGTCGCTGCAAAAGTAAGCATATAAATATTATAATGATTTATATACCTACACGTAATTGGCCGTAGTTTTGCAAACTGGGGCTAACCTAAACAGACTTTAACGTACTGAAACTAACCTACCACTCTCACAATAGGGTTGGATTTCGTATGTACCTACCAGTACATGGGGGTTGATTCTATTCTACAAAATTATATCCTTAATCTAGGTATTTTCTTAAAATCTTAGATATGTATAAAACTCAATATATTGCAAATTGGATATCACAACTACCTAACCAATTTCAGAAATGCTGGGCAACTTTGCTGACTAGAGAAGTTAACAAATGGCTGGTATTTCAGAGTGAGTCTCAGAATGAAAGAATCATAGTCATCCGCTAACCGGATAGCAACTTTTATCTAGAAAATCCAACCAAAACAAGAAGAGCGCGTCATTCCTCTCATCAAACTCAAATTCTGGATTATTTATATTAAAATTAAAATATTATAATTTATAATCCACATGAATGTGAACTATAACAATTCGGCTTGAGCCGGTTTCGAGCCGCCATTTGAGGAAATAAAATAACATTTATTTATGTAAAGTATAGAGTATTATATTCTTGATATTATGTCTAGCTCCCCGGGAATGTGGACATTAATATTTAGTCAAAAGTAAGTAAAAATAATTATAGAAGGTACCCACCTATTAAACTGGCTACAATACTACTTAAATACACTTTGCTTATACCTTAATCACTGCTTAATTAAACATGTCATTAATGATGTTAAATTATTTAAAAAGTAAGATCATAAGCGGTGTTATAAAATTTACTGGTGGAAGTACTTATTTTAAGTAGTTAATTAAGCATTGTTTTACACGTCGAGCAGCATTAGTCATAATTATATTTCAACAGATTCCTATCGCTGCGCATCGTACACGATCCATCAACATGTCTACGACTGCTTGGTGATCGGTGCCGGGGGCGCAGGTCTTCGCTCTGCCATCGGCATGGCACAAAACCAGTTCTCCGTGGCTTTAGTCACCAAAATGTACCCAACTCGTTCGCACACGATCGCCGCTCAGGGAGGCATGAATGCTGCCATAGGTAGGTATTTAAAATCAACCTTCCATCAATCCATTCCTTGGATATATGCCCCCAAATACTATCAAGCATCAGTTGCTCTTGATGAGTGTGGACTAGTTGGCCTTGAAGATGGACATTCTATATTAAGTTTTGCGGCTCGTGGTTTCTGTTCTATAAGTGTTTTAAGTTCTCAATTCCTTCGAGTTGTTTCAGTAACTCCAGAGCCGCAAGCACGAAGCAGTCCCACTCACATGAAAGATTTCATATATCAAAACTACATAAATACAAATTACGTTAGGAGTTCCTACTGATGCTGGGCATATTGGTCACCAAACGAAAGTATTTCACTATGATCTCCAGTGTTGGAATCAATAAAAATAATACTTTTTTATTTGCAACAGGCAGTATGCACGAGGACACCTGGAAATTTCATTTCTACGACACGGTGAAAGGGTCTGATTGGTTGGGAGACCAGGTAAATATGGCCACACTTCGTCTGCAGTCTATTTATTTACTCTCTCTCCGACCTCGAGATGGTAAATGATAGTTGTGACTTCACCAAAGCCTATCTTGTATAATGAGAGATATCCAGGATTTTTTTACACCAGGCCAGCGACAGTTCTGATACTCTGCCTCTCACCACAGTCGTAATTTTTATTTATAATGACACTCGCAGCAGTCAAGTTACAGATAACGTAATTTCAGTCCAATCCAGCGACATTTGGTGAACTGAAAATGTTTTGCCCTCACTGGACACGTTTCCTTGCATTTCACACACCGTTAAAGTCGTACAGGTTAAGTAAGAGCTTTTCAATCTAAATACATCCAAATCGTAATGTTTTACAGGATTCGATTCACTATTTGACTCGAGAAGCCCCAACCGCAGTTATGGAATTGGAGAACATGGGCATGCCATTCTCAAGGACCCAAGAGGGGAAGATATACCAGAGGGCCTTTGGTGGAGGCACCAGGAACTTTGGAAAGGAGCCCGCTAAGCGGACCTGTTGTGTTGCTGACCGGTAACAAAATAGCCTTTGTCGGTAGTGAAGAGTATTATTTTAACGAGGTAGTACCGGAGTAGCACCACTCTCTCACAGAAGATAAAGTAGCTATTATAGCTGCGTTTCATACGGTGGGAGAGAGCCGGAAGACCTACTCCCTTCCCTTCCCTCCGGCTACTTCCCTTCAGATTGGAAATGTGTGAGTACTGAAGTTGTTACAGCAAGCATCTATGTATATGCTACGGTAGCTGCTTAACGTCAGGCAGGTTGTATGATTGTTTGCTGACTTTGTTCACTGAACAAAATTGCCCATTTTTTCAATGATAGTATCCCAGCATCGACGTTTGATTATTTCCGAAGCTTTCTTCTATGTGGGTGTAACTTAGGTGTTACATGATTATCAACTATACTTGGTATACTCGTATATATTCAATAGAGTTGGCAGGGATGGAGGAAGGATAAAAACTATCGATAAGAGCCTGAAAATGTGTGTCCTAATTAGCTCTACATTAATGAAATCATAATGATTGGTATATCGTGTCATGATGACCACAAACATCCTTTTTAGAACCGGGCACGCGTTGTTACACACTCTCTACGGATACAGTACGAAGTTCAAAAACATCAAGTTGTTCGCTGAATACTTCGTTCTAGATATCCTGAAGCAAGATGGTGCTATTGTTGGATGTCTGGCTATTGATATGGAAGATAGCAGCATTCATAGGTAATCATTCAATATCCAATATGATTTTTGATTGAGTATGGTCGCAAGTGTGGGTAAGCCACTAGCGAGGTAGATACCTGGATGAGGAAAGCATAAGACCACACACAATGGAATGGGGGATCTTCATTAGAGCACTGGGTGATGAAGGGTAGAAAAGATTGTCTATGCAAATTGTGGACTTACTGATGGTGGTGTACAAAAAATGAACAACATTTTTAGGTAGGTATAGGATGAAAGTATTTTAGAGTATTTAAATGCACTTTGCGCCATTCTTTTGATATTCAGATTCCAAGCAAAGAACACGGTGATAGCAACCGGTGGTTATCCAAGAATGTACTTCTCGTGCACTGCAGCTCACACATGTACGGGTGATGGTTGTGCCATGGCCGGCCGAGCTGGCATTCCAATGCAAGACATGGAGTTCATCCAGTTCCATCCTACTGGTAAACTATTTAAGAAGTGGCCGCAGCTCGTATTAACGGTCATTTTCAGTCATTATTTATGTGAGAGTTATCTTCTTAGGAATGTACGGTTCTGGCTGCCTGATGACGGAAGGATGTCGTGGAGAAGGTGGTTTCTTGGTAAACAGCGAAGGTACAAGGTTCATGGAGAAATACGCTCCAAATGCCAAGGACCTGGCCAGCCGTGATGTCGTCTCCAGATCTATGGCAACTGAGATACGTCAAGGTATCCTGAATCGATCTGTTGACAATATTTATGTAATGAGATAATTACCTTAATACGTGTTCGGATTCTTCATAGGTCGTGGAGTCGGGCCCAAGAAGGACCACATCTTCTTGCAGCTTCACCATTTGCCAGCTGAAGTTATTGATGCCAGACTGCCAGGGATCTCGGAAACTGCTGCCCACTTCACTGGGGTCGATGTACATACCCAACCAGTGCCGGTTATACCGACCGTACACTATACTATGGGGGGTATACCCATTAACTATAAGGGGGAGGTAAGTTGAGGTGTACCTCAGTATTCTAAATGAGATGACAAAATGCACAGAAAGATTACCACGTGATGCATGTTAGTATCGTAGTCGACCCGAGAATCCGGATCCATATGGCCATATGGTCATTATCAGGAAGAGTAGACAAAAGTAGCAGTAGATGATAGTGCCGTCCTGATGGGGAGTGGGACAGAGGAAGACAAATCGACGGGGAGCTTGGGCTCCAGCTACTTTAAGCCTGCCATACATGTTGTCCGAGCGTTGTCGAGTGAAGGCCAATACCAACATGTAGACGGTATATTTGCCTTGTTTTGCTATCGCTCAGTGTCACTTGCCTAGTTGGTAGAGTATAGACAAGCGCTAACGTCTATAGACCTTATTTTGCCGTAGCTTGTCACAACTTGCAGTCGCTCGCGATCACTTGCCTGACTTCGGAGCGGTCTCGGTTTTTCTGTAAAAATCAAAGGCGCTCGCGCGCGCTCGGCCAATACTCTTCACATTTGCCATTTGCATTGGCTTCCTTCAAACTTGCCGAACGTCTAGACAGCAGCGCTTGCCTTGTGTCAATTTGTCTAGGCTCGCGTTGGTCTAAGCTGGGCCAACATGTATTGCAGGCTTTTTACGCCATTCATCTGTGAGAGAATGGTCTACCGCGGTCGAGCCAACTCATGACCTGTAGTCACTTGGCTACAGCTTGGATCTACCACCTTAGACTATCAATAGGTCTATTTCAGGTGCTCGTATACAAAGGATGCGGTGATGAGGTGGTTCCAGGACTCCATGCTGCTGGAGAAGCTGTCAGTAACTGCCACGGCGCTAATAGGCTCGGGGCCAACTCCATATTGGACGTTGTAGTGTTTGGCGCGGCTATCGGCCACAACATACCCAAGATTGCCAAGCCAGGAGATAAACAGCCAGATCTGAAAGACGTGAGTCAAGATCAGTTAATTACTATTACATAGGTACTATGCGGCTACAAGCAATGCGTCACGCCAACCAGTCGAATTTCGAACGCAGGAATTCTGCAAACACAATACCACCACTCGGTACAGTCCTTCGGAATATGTTAGGAGTCGAAGATTCTAGTTAAATAATACACTTTCTGTTGGTTGATGAATTTAACGACCAAGTTTATACTCTCATATGAAAACTACAGGAACACAATGCTTGTGAAAACAAAATCGTCCTAGCGACATCTATTGCATCAATTATAAACTATTGGTTCTCAGTTAAAATATTTGAAACAGAAATCATTCTAAACATAATAACACCTACCATTATAGCAGTATAAGCTACGGTAACTGCGTAACATCGGCGGGTCGTTTGGTGGCCAACTTTTTTATATATAAACTAGCTGTGCCCACCGACTTGGTCCGCGTAGTATTTAACGTAACAAAAAAATCTGGATTATTGGGATAAAAAGTATCCTATAGGTTATAAACTATCTGTGTTCCAAATTTCATCCAAATCCGTTCAGTAGTTTTTGCGTGAAGGAGTAACAAACATACATCCACACTCACAAACTTTCACATTTATAATATTAATAGGATTTAATCAATATATTAGTAGAATTAAAATAAAAAAAACTTAACGGTTGGCTTGTTTTTTGACAGTGGAGTGCTAACAGATTGATTTGGGTTTAATTAATAAATTAGACCAACGGCTGCGGTGAGAAGACATAGCTGTCCAAAATAACATTATTTTTTTTTGTGAATTTTAATTTCTTTTGTTTTCATCCAGAATATTTGCGACGCCTCTTTGGATAACTTCGAAAAGGTAAAGACTGCAAACGGCTGCGCTCCTACAGCGGAGTTGAGGGAAGCTATGAGGCAGACAATGCAGAACAAATGTGGAGTTTTCAGGGAAGAGAAGCTATTGAATGAAGGTTTGCACGTTTGTCTCTTTTGTCCCTTGGGCACAACTAAGTATTTTTGATAGCTAGAGGCGTGATTTATTGTACTCTTTAGTAATGCTCTAACTGAAAACTTCAATCTTATCTTATAACCGTTCGATATTCACCCGTGAGAATTACTCATCGGTATTTGCGACTTTCGTTTCATAATTGGTTTTAATTTGGCTAAAGCAGATTAGGTACCAATTATGTTGTCAAATCACAACTGAAATATATTTCATACGTTACGTTCGTGAAGAGAATGGTAATACAGTATAGTTTAGTTTAAATTCTGTTAGTACCAACTTAATTAGTCCTAAAATATTGTTTGGCAGCAAACGCCGAAATCGTCAAGTGGTACAAGACATTTGCCGACATTCGCGTGTCGGACAAGCGTAAGAATTGGAACAGCGATCTGATCGAGACCCTGGAACTGCAGAACATGTTGGAGCTGGCTGTCCAGGTAGTCGCCTGCGCGAGGAACCGGACGGAGAGTCGAGGCGCGCACTTCAGGGACGACCATCCGAAGAGATGCGATGAACTTGATTACAGCAAATCTGCAGAGGGCCAGGTGATTCATCTTTATGTTCAGTAACTGCGTTTACTATAAATGTTTCTACCTATTCGTATTCCTTACGCATCTACAAACTATAGGCAAAACACTTGCATTGTGCGAGCAAGCATGTTAATGAGATATGCAAGCAATGCGATCTGGATCTCTTCAATTGTAGTGTTAACTCCGTTAAGCAGTGCCTAAGCCATTTTTTTTCATTTTCTTCCTGTAGGACTTAACCTAAAAGTAACCTAACAACTTATATTATTTTTTTCCAACTCTTCCTGCAGAGCTTAGTTTGTTATACTAATACGAATATTTACTTTGATTTTATTTTTTGTTTACACCTTCGCTACTTCTTCAACTGCTATGCGTGAAGACCTATAATTGGCTTTTTGACTTTTTACATAAATCTATAATTGTTATTTCTAGTTGTTGGTATTCCTATCAATAAATAAATAAAATAAATAAATAACGGCATTAGGGATGTATTACGCAGTGAAACGATTAAAAGCTACAATTTAAATTCAACTTGCAGTATTTTTCACATAGGAAGTCCCGCGGAAAAATACGGAACTAAATTGTACACAGTGTAAATTGTATTGCCGACACGCGATCACAGCGCAGCGCCGCATCTACGGGACTTCGTATGTGAAATAGACTGTAGTTTGTTTCATCATACGACTGTAATTGGTATAACTACCGCTCTCTTCTGGAGCTCTTCTGATTAATTTAACGCTACAGCAGACCGCTGTTGGGTTATCTGTTACTTTATTATCACCTGCTATCTCCATTTGCAGTATGATAAAGCTTTGACTTTTCTTTTGAATTAAAAAAAGAAAGAGTGTAAAACTGAAGTTTGATTGAATACGATGAAGGTCTTTTATAAATGTACTGTTGCTGTCCCCTAGAGGTTTACGCAATATAATAACGTTTCCATGGCGTCCTAGTCCTATGTTGGTTTTTTTAGTGATATGTTGGTATTTTTTGTTTCTCGGGTGGCCGATAGGAGCGCTGTACAATTTGCCATAAGCGTCTAGCGGGCGTAAAACTTTGGGAGCTGTAGAGATGGAAAATTGTGTAAATGTCATGTTTGTTTCAGACGAAACAACCAATAGAAAAGCACTGGAGGAAACACAGCATGTCTACGACCGAGTACGGCTCGGGCAATGTGAAAATATCCTACAGACCTGTTATAGATAAAACTCTGAATGACAACGAGGTCAAGTGGATACCTCCAGTTCCTAGGGTGTACTAAATTTATGACTGTGATGATTAAATTATTGTCTCTTTTTACCACGTATTTTTGTAGCATTTATAGGTTCGAACAGTTTACGTTTTAGTTAAGGCTAAAGCGCCCACCTAGCCCGCGAAGTTCAATTTTTTTGTGGTTTTTTAGAATTTTTTCAAAATCTCTCAATAATAAAAGGCACATTTTGTAATTCGCGACAGAGACCGTGTGCAGTGCATTTATTAATATATCCAACTTACTCTAAAACATTTCAAGAAAGACAGCTATCCAGATAATCTGGCAGTTTTTGTATATTTAGTGATCAACTAGTATCATATCCACCGTGATAATATATAGAGTAAAATAAATGTATTAATAAACGCACTGCATACTGTGTTTGTCGCATATCACAAAATGTTCTCTTAAATGTTTTCAGATTTTTGATAAACTATAAAAATACTCGAAAATTTTGAATTTCGCGGGCTAGACAGGCGCCTTCACCTTAACACAACGCTGTACTAGCGCGGCGGCTTATTATACCTAATAATAAGGTGTCAATGTCTTTGGTTTTACATTTTCGGAACTTTCACGGAACTTGTTATGTGGATTGTTTTGAGAATTTCTTATAGAAGGACTAAGACCTCTTTCACGCTGGATTGGATATATCCTTATCCCTTCATCCATATACGAATAATTTTTCTAAGTACACATACAGACGATGCCATTCTTACGTAGTATCTATAAAGTATTGAATTATATTTGGGGTGATATGTTATCATGTGGTTTTAAAACTAGAACAAAGAAATACGAAAATGTTGAGACTTAAGTAATACGTGTTATGGTGGCACATCACATGGCGTATTTGCACAAATATTTGTGTTATCATGACAAATCAAATAACCCGCATGTAAGTGGATTTGTTTTGTTTTGGCCTAATTACGCAATTATTTGTGCTAATACGCCATATGAATTGCCACTTGATAAAGAGTACGAAGGACTTTCTTGTGCATTCTGGTAGCAATTTTTTTTAGGTGTCTACAGAGGATAAATGGTCTAAGGGTGTCTAGGTTATGAACCTTTTTCAGTACCTATGTCTGTGCTCGTGTGCGCGTAGCATGAACCTCTGTGCTAGATTTTTTTTTTTTTTTTTTTTTTTTCTTTTTTTTTTTTTGTGATTTTGGTAGAAATTTCTTCATGAGCTCTGGCTTGAAATTATTCCCAAAACCTTTCTCTCTGTCATATAATCTGGCAAGCTGTCACCGTTTTGTATTTTTGGTTTTTATTTTTATGTTTTTAATATCGAGAAGCATGAAATTAAATAATTAAAATAGCGTCTAATGTTTGCAATGTAAATCTGGATTGTAAAATACCTATCAATTTTTTCCCGAGTGGGATTAAATTACTATTAATTAAAAAAATATGTCTAATAAAGATTATTACGAACGATGGCTGGTCATGAAAGAACAACTGGGGACTGCTCTAGCGGAAGATGAACGCTTACAATCGCTAGCAGTAGCGTACGTAGGGATCAAGCCGCAGGCTACAGCGGTAGAGATCGTCGCCAGGATTTATTGCAAGTACTGTTTACTGTACAACCAACTATGCGACTGCTACGATCAAATGGAACAAGTTCAGAGAAGATCTTATATTAAAAAAATAATAGACGCAATAACATGCCGTATAATCGAGTTAAAGTTGGCCTTGGAAGAAGTAGAAGTATTAGAATTCACTTACCCAGACAATGCTCTACAGCAAATGCTCATCAAGCCTGAGGATATTGAAATAATCTGCCCATTCTTCTATCCTTTTGAAATACGACAAGCAGAGATGCAATACATAATGGATGAAATATTTGCCGGAAATCGTTTGGGAGATCCCACTCCAACACCTTCTGAAATACTGCGTAAGGAGGAAGAAAAAGAAGAAGAGGAAAGATTAATAAAAGAACAGAAAGAGGCTGATCTTAAAAGGAAACTGGCTTTGGGTGAAGACATTATAGAATCTGAAGCTTCAATAGTCCTTTCACCAGAAGAAATAGAAGAGTTGCGGTTACAAGAAGAATATAATCGGCATATTAATAATATCCAAAGAATGGAAAGATCAAGGTTTGCAGTGAGAGAGAAGATCCATAAATTTAATAAAGACACTAATTTATATCTAGAACTGGCAGGTCTGAAGGCGCCGCAGGCTAGAGAAGAACTAAGAATAAAAGCTACCAAATTGATACAGTTAGTATGCAGGCGGTTTCAAGAATTGAAGAGGATACAAAATAGAGATAGAAAACTGAAAGAAAAGCTTGGTTTGGTCATACCTTCTTGGAATCCACCCTCAGCTAAAATTCAGCTTGAAAAGGTTAGAGAAACAAGGCGAAAATTTAGACGTAAATACTACGAAAACTTCTTGGAGGCTAATTTAGCTGAAAACGCTCGGGTTTTAAGATTAAGAGAGGGCAAAATCATGGAAGATATATCAGATGAAATTCGACAATGGCTTCAAGAATGGTACCAGGAAGTTCGTTTATTTGACGAATTCCCGTTTCCCGAAGAAGGCGGTTCCATATTGATTGTACGAGGCGAAACATTTAGTATAGAAGAGTATGTCGAGTGGCGTATTGCTGAGGATAAGAGACTTAAAGCCGAAGCGAGTAATCCTAAAGGCAAAGAACAAATAAAAGCCGAAAAATTAGCTGCTCGTGAGGAGAAAAAGCGTCTAGCACTGGAAGCAAAGGAACGAGAAAAGAAAAGGCTTTCGGATTATAAAAAACAACGCATGAACCCCGACAATGACCCTGGCGTCTACGTACCAATCGGAAAAACCAATGAAGCTTTATTGACAGCTTGGACGGATTATGAGAATCATTGGAAGGATATTGATGAAATAGATGCACCGTTAAATGCAGTTAAGGGATATATATTGAAACTGATAACAGAAGATGCGTACCAAAATGCCCACCTAAAACTTCGTCCGATAGTTGACGATATGATGCGACTAGAATTAAACATACTACGAAATGCTTTAAAAGCCGACTATCTCGTTGCAGGTATAAATAAAGTACCCCAAAGTAAAAAACGAAAGAAGCCCAGGAAACCGAAACCTCCGAAACCAGATAAAATAAGCCCAGCAGTAATGTTCCAACAGTTAGCTGATCAAGGTATAGTAAGAAAATATCCTCGTACGACGTTGAATGATTATTGGGGCGATAGGAATTACGCTGCAGCGGACACAAGGGCAGTTCCGTGGACGCCGACCTTTCCTCCTCATTGTGTTGGTGATGTAAGGGAACAAATCAGGATTCGCTGTATTTTGACTCTAGGATCTTCGTGTCCGAATGCGGTTAGGACTCAACTGCTCGTAGGTCCTAAGGGTGCTGGTAAGAAAACATTGGTATATGCCGTTGCAACAGAAACAAATGCTCTGCTTATCGACCTCTCGCCCATGAACGTTTACAACAAGTTCCCTGGAAAGAATTTGAAAAGGATGTTCCATTTTATAAACAGAATAAGTAAACTGATGCAGCCCACAGTAATATTAGTAGATAACGCCGACAAAATGTTCTACAAGAAAGTGCCAAAGGAGGAAAAGATGTTTGACCCGACGAGATTGTCGAAGGACTTTTTCAAAGAAGTGGTAAAGACTATCACTGTGCACGATAAAGTTATTGTAATTGGTACGGCATCTGAACCTTGGATTGCTAAAGGTCCTTTAATGTTTAAAGTCTTTCCTTCGCTGATAATGATTCCCAGGTCTGACTATGGCAGCATATCGTTGATTTTGACACGGATGTTAATGAAGTTTCATTGTGTTAAGCGGGATTTTAACGTTCATAGTATCGCTCAAGCATTGAGAGGGTATGATTTGAACTCAGTGCGGCAAGCTGTTCTGAAATTAGTGAATAGTGACCGAGTAGCGCAATTGAAACACAAGCCGCTGGATCCAACAGAGGTATTGTCGGCTGTGTTGGAGTCCGAGACTGCCTCGTTCTTCGATCCGTTCGACTACCAAATGTTCCAGGACTGGTATTTGTCGTACTCACCATGGGGACAGAAGTATATAGATTACATGCTCATGCTAGAGTCTCAGTTGACTATCAAATTAAAAAAGGAGAAGAAAAAGTAGAAATAAATTTGAAGCTTGTCTTTTGCCTGCATTGAAATGCGGTAAATTTTTGTGGGTAACATGCTACTTTCTTTGGCAATAAAACTTACGAGTGTTATTGTTTTTTTGTTTTGGGAATTTAGCAAACAATACAGGTTATAACCACATATACCAGTCTACAAGCATCATGATACCTACGAACATGCGCAGATTACTTTATATTATACCAACAGATTCCACAACAACCTCACGGGTTGATCCAAGAATTTTCATTGAGATTGCGATTTGTAGTTCGGCGTGCACAGACCAAATAGGACATAAAAAGAAAAAGCGCTGATCCCGCTATTAGTTTCATATTTCCATGAATATAGGAACATAGCAGGATCGTGAGTAGGATCCAAAGAGAAGATAGCAACTGTAGGAATCAACCGACCTAACCTTAAGTAACAATAAAAACATCATTAAAAATATCAAACGATACAATTTATTGGGGCCGAACACTACACTTGCGCTTGCGCAGTTACGGCTACCGTCAGCTGTGCCGTCGGCGTGATAGCGGGCGGTGCGCGGGGCGAGGAGGGCGGCGGCGGCGGCGGTGGGCGGGCGGCGCGATCCAAAGTGCGGTTCAGTCGGTCGATGTGACGCAATTGGCGGAGGACTAGACGCACGTGGGAGTCGCGCAATGCGCGTACACCGCCGAGCCACTCTTCTGCGGGTGCCGCATCAGATCCCGTCTCCGTTTGCTCTACCAAAATACACTTTATTAACATGCAGATAGCTGTTGTTATAAGGAGTAACTTTGGTTACTTTGATTTTAGCAAAACAAAATTTTAAAAAGTGGGTCCTGTCGCGCGGGCCCAGAACGCGGGAGCGGGCTTTTTTGTTAAGTTAAATTCCACGCGGACGAAGTCGCGGGCTCAGCTAGTTTTATAATATTAGTAAATAATTATTACACAAATGGTTGTGAATGGGTTCGAAATGGAAAGCAAAAACTTACCATTTACTGCGTCATCATCTTGGGTGCTTTTTCTATAATAGAAAATGATATAATTAATAATGATATAACCTTTAAAAGATTTAGAAATTATTGTGTAATTACTAATTAGTAAGTAAAATGGTACTGACGCTTGTATAGCAATGCTGCGCTGGACTTGATCTCCGCGGGAAGATGTCGACATTGAAGAATGCCTGCAATTTTATACAAGAGTTTACATTTTGTCCGCAATTAAGTTCAAGGCGTTACTACGCCAATCAATCAATTGATCGATAGGTGTGGTAAAACCCCAAGACCACCAATTCACAGCAAGCTATGCACGATAACAAAATTCATGAAATATCTTTATGCGCCTTTCGCTTGTCATATTACTTAAATAACATGCTCAACGAGACCCATTGTTTAGCTAAATATAAAAAAAGCATATTCAAAATGATGTATTTGCGTTTACCACTTGCCTACAGGGCACACTTTTTTTCGCTATAGGCAAGTGTTTGACCACAAAATAGAACCAACCCACGCACACTTCTGCAAACTAAAACCAACCTAGAACTACTAACACAAGGTTGGTTTTAGTCTACAGCAGTGCATGTGGCTTGATTCCTTTCTGCGAAACGATATCCAATTGTAGTGCGACACAATGAAATCTCGATTCAATGTACAAGAGTCTTAGGCCAGTATTAATAAATCGATCTCAAGTCCGAGAGCGATCTTAAGTACGTACTCAAGATCTAGTACAAAATGACCCGTCAAAATCGTTTTTGACAAGTCATTTTGTACTAGTATGACGTTAAGGTGAAGGCGCCTGTCTAGCCCGCGAAATTCAACATTTTCGAGTATTTTTATAGTTTATCCAAAATCTGAAAACATTTAAGACAACATTTTGTGATTTGCGACAAACACAGTATGCAGTGCGTTCATTAGTACATTTATTTTACTCTAAATATTATCACGGTTGATATGATACTAAGTAGTTAATCACTAAATATACAAAAATTGCCAGATTATCTGGATAGCTGTCGCTCTTGAAATGTTTTAGTGTAAGTTGGATATATTAATAAATGCACTGCACACGGTCTTTGTCGCGAATTACAAAATGTGCCTTTTAATATTGTCAGATTTTGAAAAAAATCTAAAAAATCTCGAAAAATTTGAACTTCGCGGGCTAGATGCGCGGGCTAGGCGCTTTAACCTTAAAATGAAAATTCCAAAACTGCTTTTAGACTTGAGATTGATTGATTAATGCGGGCCCTGGTTACCTACCGTATTTTGACGTATGATCGGGACGATATCGTCGGTTCGTCGTTCTCCAGGTGCGGAGTATGAACCGATGGAAAGGGGCAGATGGACGGTTCAGGGTTGAAAGTCTGCAATGGCAAGGAGGCAACGAGTTCTCGTAGCAGCCCGTGTACGGTATTGTGGCAATCGTCTGGTCTCTTCTGTCAGAGATAATGGGTTATATTATAATTATAATTCTTATTATAACAACTGCCCATACGCCGAGTATGCTAACTCAATAGCGTGTTACAGAATTAAAATAGATTGGCTTTTGTAACCTTGGACTGTTTGGTTTACTAATTAATGTCAAAGACATTGATCTAATAGTACATTGTTACATGAGTGGTGAAAGTTACTTATTTTGTCCCGAGACGGGGTTTAGCGCCCGAGCGTAGCGAGGGCGCTAATAGTTCGAGGGACAAAATAAATCTTTCACCCGAGGTAAACACTGTGCTTTTCATTACGAATACAAGGAAAATAAAAATAAAAACAGGAATTGGCTGAAGAAATAATACAAGGAAGTATAAACAATACTCTACAAATTGAAAAAAAAAAATCGGATTGCCGCCTATTTTGTTTTTTTTTTCTTTGGCCGGCCAACTTCATTATTTAGCCATTATTTTTCATTTTCATCTTTAAATATTTTGCCCAAATCTATGTTATTTTAAAGAAATTGTTGAATCTAAATTATAATTAAGTCATTTAAAAAAAAAATTCTTGAATTCTTGAATAACTTAACTTTATGTTATTTCAATTTTACATCGTGCTGTAATTGAGTGACTGTAGAAAAAGTTTGAACATGGTTCCATAGAAATGTGAAAATGGAACTAGTTTTTTTTTTATAATTTGGCAGCTGTCAGTTGAAAGCGAAACTCCCGGGCCTGAAAAGTATTACTTTCAACCCGCTTCTCAGGCAACTTCAGACCTACTTTCAGAGTATGAGTAATGAAAAATCAATTAAAAGTCCACTGGCCTGAATTAGTTTTTTGATTTTCCAACGTTTAGGTACTAGGTACCTACTTATCTATTGAGATTTCCTCCATTATACTAATGTTGTACGGTTTGGTCCATATAGTTGGGGTGTTTGTCTGGCGATATTTATTCGAGCACTTTGGTGATAGAAAATTTAGGGCTGTGTAGAATTGTAATTCTGGATGGCTTCCCTGTCTCCTCAATGCACGGAGATGGAGACAATAATCACCACGATTTAAACCAATTTTATTACTTTACTGAGCGGCTTACAAACATGTTCTAACGTGTCTTCCCTCTGTACTGAACATACTCGTACAGTCTATGATATCGTTAAAAAGGTTCACCTTAGCGTAGGAAACCCTTGCAATGCGCATCACCCCGGAACTCATAGATGGAGCTATGGGCGGTTGGGACGGGGTCACGATCGGGATCAAGCGCAGCGGCGCCGCCGGCGGACACGGGGAGAAATACGCTGTACCGCTTGTGGAGCCAGTTCCGCACCAAATGCTGTTTGCAATGACAAATTGTAAAAACCGACAGGTGGAGGGTTCGATTCCGGCCGATGAATTTTCCAAAAATGGTATTTTCGTAAAAAAATCCATGATTTGGCTAACACTTGGTTCACTACCAATCCATTTTACGGCTATCATAGGAATTTATATGTTATTTAATAAATGATTATTAGTATAAGCGATATTTAAAACAAATATGTACCTACACACTCAATGTGTCAATGATGTATTTAAATAAACCACTTTTAATAAGGAAATATTAGTAGAGGTAGTGGTTCACATATTGTTTTCTTATATTTACGGGAATACTACACATTGAAATAAAACTATTTTTACGGATTATATCGCGTTTATTTACTTTTTTATGTTCCCGACGTTTCGGTTGCTTTACAGCAACGTCGGGAACATAAAAAAGTAAATAAACGCGACATATTCCATAAAAATAGTTTTATTTCAAGAGATAGTGGTGGTCATAATTAGATAGAATTTTTTTTTAAAGTAGATACCTATTAGAAGTCTGCAAGTATTCTTCACTGGGAGTAGCGCTATCCAGGCCGTATTCGGGTGACGCATATGGTCCTGGGTGCCGCGAGTTACGTTCCCGGGATCTTTCTCTAGCTCGACGTCGGGGTGACCAGGCAGATGGACTGCGAGCGCGCACCCTCCGCTCTTTTTTCTCTTCCACAGTCCTGGAACATAGTGTAGATTACCATACTTAATCTTAAAATAATGCACGAAAAACGCGTCTTGCCAAAATTCCCTGATGAAATTCTTCAAAGAGTGTTATTCTATAATGACAAATACTGTACTTACTCGTAGATAGGTGGGGTTACAAAATTGTACATTTGATTCGTTGAAAGAAATAAGAAGTTTAATGAGACAAGCTCTAAGAAAATAAAACAAACAGAAAAACATAAAGACTGTGCTCGTCGGAAATTCTTATAGATAAATATGAGTTTATCGTTACAGAATAGAACTGCAGGTCCTAGTATATCACTGGCTTGGTTTTTGTCTTATATGATCTTACCTTACAGGCGAAGATCGAGACCGGAGGCGGCGACGGGAATTGTGATCTGCAAAATGATAAATGGTTTACCATAGAGTATTATGAAGTACTGAACCGAGTCAAAGTAACGTGCTGCAATTAATTTAAAAAAATATCGCTGTTTCAGTCTAAGAATGACAAGCTAAGGCCTAAGAACAGTTGATCAGATTTTAGTTATCAGTGAGAGACAGGACCGACCGAACACCGCAGCATGCAGCAGGAATGAGACCAGTCTAACGCACGAGACGATAGGATGTTTTAATCAACTAGCCCAAAAAGAACCCCCCTTGCCCCCTTACTCCCTTGCCAAAGCATATTCAAGCTTCGCACCGCGGAATAAGATTGTACTCTGTTTCTCACCATGTCGCGTCTGAGGGGGATAGCGTCCGGTAGAGCTCCAGATGTCGGCCAAGGAGCCAGATTCGGCATCCGCGTCAAACTCCGCTTTGGGAACGATGGGCTCCAACTCAACAGCATCATTTTGATCGCCACTAGTGGCTACCATAAGATTACGACCTCTGTAAACAGACAGGTGTTCAAAATATGAACGGTTATCGCAATCGTTTATTTGTACTAAGTATGGTAAATTTTACAGCAACCCTTGCGCTATTTGAGGAACTAATAATTATTTTTTCTGGTCTCTAGCTAGGACCTTTGTAGTGGATGTATAAACTCATGATATTAAAGATGTATTATATACTAGATTCAGCCCGCGACTTCGTCCGTGTCGACTTAAGTAAAGTAGGAATTCTTTGTGTTAATCCAGGTTATAAACTATCTGTGTTCCAAATTTCATCCAAATCAGTTTAGTAGTTTTTTGCGTGAAAGAGTAACAAAATTCCACACTCACAAACTTTCGCACATATAATATTAGTAGGAAGTAGGATAGCCACTGTGTCTGTATTGCACATACTGACAGCAAAAAATGTAATAAAAAGCTTACAATAACTCAAAACACTTCATTTTGTGATATTACTGTACGTGTAATAATAAAACAAAACGGACTTTATAGTGAATTATCATTTACTCAAAATTTTAACAAAATAAAAACATTAATTAATAGGTTTAGAAAACGGCAAAATAACAAATCTATATATTCCAGGTTGACATTGTCATATTATTAATAGGTTGGTCTTGGTCTTTGATTATTTATAAAAAAAAAATTCGAATCATGTGAAATTAATGATGAGGTTATGATATAAATAGTTTTTATTCCTAGAGGAACTGCAGCAAATTTGGAATACTGCAGGTAAGTTGGAATACCTTGGATACTTAATTATTAGAAGTGCCACCTGTGTTTTCTTCTTGTAAACTTATCGTCACACGCCATACGGAGATAATGAGCTCTAAAAACCGACCACCATCTTGACATTCCGGCTGCCAGCCTCGTAGAAGCGAAACGTCAAATTTCAAACTTTTTTCGGTAAGAAAGCAATCATCGATAATCATTTACATGATACATAAAATCTTTATTGTAATTATTTAAACTAATAAGCGAGCTTTCTAGTTAATGGTTTTACTTTTATTTTGCAAATATTTCTGAAATTAAAAATGTGATATGAAATTTTAGCTTTGGGTGTCATGTTGTTAATTTGGAATACCGAAAGTGAATATAATTTGGGATATTCCAAATTTTATGCACATTTTTGTAAGAAGATACCAATTCTAGTTTTTTTTTTTAGAAATGTCTGCATCCCATAAATACAGCAAAAGAAAGAAGTGGGAGAAGGAAGATATGTCCGCTGCGATTATCGCTGTTCGAGAAGTATTTGAAGGCAGCTAAACACTTTAATGTTCCCAGGTCTACCCTCTTTCGATTTGTTAATGATAATGACTCCTCGACTGAATCTGTAATGAATAAAGTTATTGGTCGAAGGCCAGTTTTGGGTACAGATATTGAAAACATGCTGGTTGAGTACATATTAACAATGGAGAATACATTTTATGGGCTGACCAGAATGGATTTGCGTCGGTTGGCATATCAATTAGCTATAAAAATTATATTCAAGCTATTTTGTTATCAAAATTATTATATAAATTATTATACCAAGAGCACTGAAAACTATAAAACTGTTACAAAATAATAAATTTATTAGATAGTAAGGAAAAGTGTAAGGGAAGTCAAAGAAAAAAAGGTAATTATAATTTGGAATACTATATTCCAAATTATCTGCACCATAAGTCAAATGAAGCTTTTGGAGTTTTTTAGGTTGCTTAATTTTTTTATAATGTTCTTAGTTTCCGTTTTGCTTTATTTTTTCTGTTATTAAAGTTTAATAATTTTCTAACCATTTGATGTATTTTTTATTGGGCTAAGCCATTTTATTCTCTACTTATTCCCAAAAAACAAACCAGTATTCCAAATTTGCTGCAGTTCCTCTATTAATGAGAATAGTATAGAATAGAATCACACACATTTATTATAATTATAACTCTGTGAATAGAATAACTCTGTATTGTACCTAAACCCCTACACCAGGGCAATTAATTAGGTCATTATATCATCATCATCTGCCTTACCTTTTCCCATTATCTGGGGTCGGCGCAGTATGTCTTTTCCTTCCATACATCGCGCTTTCCTGTCATACTCACATCCACTCCAACCTCGTTCATATCATTCTTAATACAATCCATCCACACACCTTTAAATACTAAGAAATACACTAATAAAGATAAAAAATACATTTATGGCTGTTATTTAATTGGAATTTATGTACAATGTATCTAATTTTGTCTACATATTCTTATTAATGTTTTTGAAATAGAAAAATGTAAGATGTGTCGGAATTAATTACGGAATTTTTGATGGTAAAATGTTGTCTGAAAACACCAGTTTATTTAAAATACCTTCTCATCGATAACCCATATGACGAGGTAACTAAAAAAAAAACTTATCCCCTCTTTCGATGTTCGGGGAGGTACCACAAAACAAGTAATTTCGGTACATTTAATATTTATGAAAGTGAATTGATGACTAGATGCGATGGCGAGATTCATTCGAGAAGGTCACCTCACCGGGCGTCTCTAAGCTCGGCGATGCGACGCTTTACATCACGCTGTAAAGCATGCATGCGAACACGGTTAGCTTCGGTGGGGTAAGAATCGTAAGCTCTGATGGAGGCATTTTTAGCCCGGACCAGTTCTTTGATATCGTCTGACAGAACGAAGCGGTGAGAGTCACCTACCTCAACCTGCTTAGACGAGTGGCTGATGGCCGACTGGAGATGGTTGGAGAAGGCATCTACAGCCTGAGACGTGTCCTGAGGGGACGTGAGGAGTTCAGGGATGCTGGCGAGGTGTGGAGAAGAGACATCCGCTAAGGAAGTACTTAGCTTTTGCCAATCCATCACAGAATGCGTGGTCGGTTGAGAGATAATTATAGGTACCTATCCGGAGAGGCCTTTAAAAAATGCTAACAGGGTCTATTTCCGACTGAGCCACTTAAACATTAGAAATTGAGGTGAAATTATCCACTTTGAGAAAAGTTATTTTATTAGGTTTTAGGTTCTTATCAAAATATGGCGTCGCAGCTGCCACTCTGTATACCTATATATATAACGTAACGTTACTGACGCTTTAATAATGAGAATCCGGCATTTTTTGCATAATAATATTTATTTATATTCATATATTAGTTAAATACAAAGTTTTTATTTTAACATACAATTATCGAATCGCTCACAAATATTTGTGAACTTGGTCAGTATATAGTTATCGGATTAAACGTAAGATGGCGCTTAACCCAAAAATGTGCTATTTATTGATGTACCTATCTGCAGTTGTATATCGTTGTACCTTTTTCGTCCCTTTCTATGGTAAATTAAACCATTATACGTTAAATAAATAAATAAAAATAAAAAAGCTTTTTATTTCACACCTAATGATGAACTAATTTTTTTTACATATTCATTTTTGCAAATAATTATAATTAATCAGTATATTTACTTAAATCTGGAAATGAAAATAATCATACATATTAAATTAGACATTTTAAAAATATTTAAATTATTTTATTTATAAACTAATATTATTGTATTATTGTTATTATTATTGAATTGCTTGAATTGATTTGTGATTGAATTAATTTGCGTGAACCCTTCTATTTGAGGGTAAAGGCCTCCTCCAAAGATACCCAGTAGTCTCTATCTGTGGCGTTTTCTTTCCACAGTTTACCAGCCGTCCCTTCAATGTCGTCAGCCCATCTGCTTCTAGGTCTTCCTCTTTTTCTATTTCCCCGAGGCCCTGGCCATGACGTCAGCCGAGAAGTCCATCTATCATCGTTCATTCTTGCTACGTGGCCCGCCCATCGCCATTTCAATCCCATAGCATAGTTTAGTGCGTCTATTACTCCTGTTGTTTCTCTTATAGTAGAGTTGCGAATTTTTTGAATTTTTCGAATTTTCATCATGCTCCTTTCCATGCTCCTTTGGCATGAGTTTATTCTGTTTTTAACATTGCGTGTGAATTTCCACGTTTGGCAAGCGTATGTAAGTGACGGTAGGAGACAGGTATTCATTTTTTTTTTTTTTTTTTTTTTATATGGCTCTGCCCTTTTGGACAATTCTGCCAATGTCAAGTGAGGCCAATACACGGTATGCATGCACTGGAGAGTTTGGCCAGTGTGAAGCGAAATAAAAATCAAAATAACGAATTCATGCTGAAAAATCACCACACACAACAAACACATACCATTAACACAGCATTAACAGGACAATCCTACATATCATTTGCAATTAAAAGTTATGATAATACAAACTAAAACAAATAAAAAATAAAAAAGTAGCACATTAATTATAGTTTAATGTTATTTATAAGAATAAATTTAGATAAAGTTTCAATAAACGGAGAATAAACATAAGTTAAAAGGCAGTTAGAATTCGTGGGACGGGGAATAAAAGAAGGAATTAAATCATAAAGAGAAAATATTAGTTTGGGACAGTTGAAAAACAAGTGATCAACAGAGCCGTCTTCCAACCCACATTCACACAAAGAGTGGTCCCTGACCCTAATTTTGGCAAGAAAAACGGGAGAACAGACATGCCCTAAACGAAGTCGAATGATGGTTGAGGTAACCCACTTCTTGGCATTTCGGGATTTAAAGAACCAAGGTTTCACAGGGATGTCCGATTGAATTTTTCCATAGTGTTTACCTTTTATAACTTTGGAACGTTGCCATACAGAATTCCATTTATTAAATAGACGAGGTTTAGCAAGAGATCGAAGATCTGCTGTATAATAGTTAAGATGAGAAAGGCATCCTATTGTAATAGCTTGTTTTGCACAGAGATCTGCCATTTCATTACCTTTGATGCCATTATGACTGGGAATCCATGCCAGTACCACCTCTATTCCCCTACAGTGACATTTATATAGAGATTCCTTCGTTTTGAGGTTTAAAGAGGAAACATTTTTAGATCGGAGGGGGAATTTAGATATGTCCTGAAGACAGCTTAAGGAGTCAGAAAAGATGATTGATTTGTCGAGATTGTGGGATTCAACATAAGATACTGCTTCATAAAGAGCAATTGCCTCAGCCGAAAAAATTGACGAAGAAGGCGGGGTTTTAAAACTCAAAATTATCTTAAATTTTGGGATCCAAACAGCCGCCCCAACACAGTCCGAAGGCGAGGCCTTAGAACCGTCTGTATAGATAGCAAGCCAGTCATTCCATTTGTCATTAAGGATACTGTTAAAAAGTTGATTCGCGCATGGATGGTCCTTACCTATTCCAAAGTTAAAAATTATTCGAGGGGTGAAAAAGAAAGCGTAAAACTTGATCAGAAAGACAGGGTTTATTGCAAATTGGATAACAGGATAAGGTAGATCAGTGAAGCTTTTATAACTAATAATGAGGCATGGAGGCTCCTTATGGGCCCAGTATTTAGAAGTGAGAATGAGTTGGGAGAGTGAATTAAGTTTAAAAGACAGTGGATGGTGTGAGAGCTGCATTGCATTATATAGAAAGCGGTCAGAGAGATATTGCCTGCGCAAATGTAGAGGAGGGTCTACGCATTCTACTTGCAGGGCGTTTGTCGGTGATGATTTCATTGCGCCAGAAACAATGCGAAGACACTTTGATTGAATTTTCACCAATTTGTCTAGGGCTAGTTTACTACACGGTTGAAGTAAAAAAGTCCCATAATCGAAGTGACTTCTAATAATTGCATTATAGAGCAATTTCTGGCAGTAAGGGTGAGAGCCCCACCAGACACCAGAAAGTGCCCTTAATACATTAACATACTTTTCACACTTATCAGCTATGTAATAAAGATGTGGAACTCCTGTTAATTTTGAGTCAAGGATGACTCCGAGGAATTTTATTTGATCTTTAATTGGCAGACGGTGGTCGACAAAACGAATATCTAAATTTGGGATTAACCTTTTTCTGGAAAAAACTATTACATTACTCTTTTCAGCAGATAAATAAAGGTCATGAACCGATAACCAACTATGAAGGTACGATAAGGCGGTGTTAAGTTGAATAGAAGCATCCGCAAAGGAGGGCGAAGAGGCATACAATGCGATGTCATCGGCATATTGTAATATATCACAAAATGAATCGACCGATTTATCCAGATCATGAGTATAAAGGCTGTATAATATTGGGCTCAACACAGATCCTTGAGGGAGTCCCTTCCAGATCGAACGGGGGGGTAGGAGAGAGCCTAGGTGACGAACAGAAATAACCCGAGCCATAAGAAGATTACAAATGACGATAGTTATCCTCGCAGGAATACACAGATGAAGCAATTTTTGCCTGAGACGTGAAAGATTAACCGAATCATAAGCAGAGCTGATATCTAAGAATACACCCACAACATTTTCATTTCTGGAGAAAGCAAGTCTTATATCCGTGGATAGTAGCGCTAAACTGTCTAAGGTTCCCATCCCACGTCTAAATCCAAACTGAGACTTAGATAGAATGCCTTGGTTTTCTACCATATATTCTAAACGGTTCTTTAATAAGTATTCAAATATCTTTGCCATAACTGAAGACAGAGCAATAGGTCTGTAAGAAGAGGATTCTTTAGGATCCTTTCCAGGTTTAAGAATTGGAATTATTATTTGATTTTTCCAGGAAATAGGGAAGGTCCCAGAGCAAAAGATCTGATTTAAAATATCTAAGAAGAAACGCTTTGTCGAGTCAGATGACTTGCAGATAAATGAATATGGGATTCCATCAATACCAGGAGCAGAATCCTGAAGATTATTTAAAACGCAAGATAGTTCATCGAAAGAAAATAACACATCCATTTCATGAGGGGAAGAGGGAACAGGGATAGGGGATGGAAAACAGTCATGAGAGGGGGCATACGGAGGAGCTAACTTATCCATAAAAGATTCTAACCATGCAGAAGTGTCATTGGAAGAGATATTGTAATTCCCGGATGTACCACTACGGAAGCGTTTGATGTTCTTCCAAACAGTAGAAGAATTAGTACGAGGGGAAAGGTTTTCACAAAAATCTTTCCAACCCTGTTTTTTTTTACTTGATAGAAGTTTGTTACACTTCGCTGAAATTTGTTTAAACAAGAGAAAGTTAACCATACTCATATTACTACAATAATTGGCCTCAGCCTCCTTACGTTGTTTTACAATAGATGTACATTCAGAGTCCCACCAGGGAGGAGAAGGTAATTTATTACATGAGGTGTTTTTAATTGGAATAGCAACGTTTGCTGCCGAAGAAAGAGCAATAATCAACTCTGAGTATGAATTTATAAAATTTTGATTGTCAACTGGCGCAAGAGAAGAAATTTTTTCATCAACTAGTAGTGAGTATCTATTCCAATCAGCTAAATCCAATCTGTATTTTAATAGAGGAGGGGGAGTAGGGATGGGAATTGATGAATGAGGAAATGAAATTAAAATGGGGAGATGGTCACTACCATATGACACTGACAAAATACTCCAAGATAAGAGAGAAGCCAAATTTGGTGAAGCTAGTGATAAATCAACATGGCTAGAATTTTGGATTGGGGAGACCCTGCGGGTTGGAGATCCATCATTTAACAGGCAAAGGTCTTCGGAATCAAATAAGTCAACTAAAGCTACAGAATTAGGTGATGAGAGATGGGAGCCCCACATAGGGTGGTGGCAATTGAAGTCACCTAAAATAATGACAGGTCTAGGAAGGGCGGAGAAAATTGAAGATAGTTCAGAGATAATAGAAGCATTAGGATGAGGGATATAAACTGAAAGAATAGTCATATTGTTAACATTAGCAGCTACAACGTTAAAACTGGAGCTGTGAGTTGGAAGGGAGAGTTGAGAAAAAGACAAATTCCTTTTAACAAGAAGGGCACAGCCACCATAACCATCATCTCTGTCATCCCGGAGACAGGAGAACCCAGAAACCCTAAACTGGGCTCCAGGTGACAGCCATGTTTCAGAGATGGCGCAGATGGATGGATTGTATTTATTAACAAGCGTAGGAATAACATGTTTTTTATGGTTAATACTTTTAGCATTCCATTGAAGGAGACGTTGGATGGCCATTTTTATCAATAATGGAAATCATATCCTGAAGCTTTTGCAAAACGCTGTACGGTATGGCATCATTAAATTTGTATACAATGTTTATAAGCAGATCTGATAGAAGCACAATAAGACTATCATTGGGAGAAGTATCTTGGGAAAGAGGTATAGCACTGCCATTAGGCATTGAAGAGGAAGGGGTAGATGTAATAAGATTATGGGCTTCATGATTGTAGGAAACACCCGGAGAGGGTCTTGGACGACGATCAAAAAATACAGTTTTTCTGTATGAACTTGTTGAAGAGTTTGGGCCGACAGTAGGACGTGAAGGAGAGGAAGTTATTGGAGAGTTGGAGAAAGTTGATGGTTGAGACCAGGGTTGTGATTTGGTAACATCAGAGAAAGGTCTACGGGAAATCATGGGATACCTTTGGGCAGCCTCAGTGTACGAAATATTGTCTTCTGACATGACCATCTTAATTGATTTTTGTCTTGAATGTTCAGGACAAACCCTGTTGGATGCAAAGTGAGAACCTGAGCAAAAGAGACAGGTAGCCTCCAGCTCAGGCACCTCACAGTTGTCTCCTGAATGCTGTTGAGCACAACGAAAGCAGCGAGGTTTGGAGCGACATTGCACCTTGGCATGGCCAAAGCGGCAGCAAGCCAAGCATTGGATTGTAGGGAGCTGGTAAACACTAACGGGCAGGGAGGTGTTAAAACAAAACACTCTTGATGGTAAAACTTGACCCTGAATTGTGATAACAACTGTTTGAGTTGGAATCCATACTGGTGCGTTATCTTGGAAAGACTTTCTATTGAGACGCCTTATTTTTATAATAGGGCCACAATTTTGGGGACACTCCAATGCATAAAAGAGCTCTTCCATCGACCATTCAACCGGAACATCCTTTATTATCCCCATACGGGTAACATGAAATTTTGGGATTACTGCAGCAAATTTATGTAATCCAAGAAGAGGGTTTTCGAGAAAAATGTTTGCGTCATCAGCAGATTTAAATTCTATGGCAATACGGTTGCGGCCAACCGATTTAATGCCATCAGATTTAATACCGGGAACAGAATTTTGATAGAGAAGTTGACCGAGCTTAATAGGACGAATAGAAAAGCCTGCCGAAAGATCCGGCTCCACTCTCGTTACATGAACCAAGAAGGGGCCATTGTCAGTTAAATTGTACTTTAATTTTGAATTATCGTCGAATGCAGGGTTGGAATAAACCTGCTGCACTGAAGCGGACGGAGCTGTGGAAGATTTTTTCAAATCGGACGGATTTTCTTTATCGGTATCATGGGGCCTTTTTTTTGAGGATGACTTAGATTGAAGATTTTCCGAGGATCCAGGGAGGCTTAGATCAGCCGGTTTATCAGGAGGGACAGGAGGGACAGGCGGAACAATACCCATATTATGGTATTACATATAAACCAAAACAAACACTCACCAACCACCCAACACCACACAGATACAACCACAACACACCCAGGTGGATAATTCAACAAAAATAGATGAAAATAAAATTAATTTTTTTCTGACACGTGTATCAACCGACACCTCAAAATCAGGTATTCATTACCTTTCGCTTAATTTTGATTGGCATTTGACTTTTGAAAATTTCTTTTAGGCTCCAATTTTTTTTCCATGACCCTTTTATCCTTCTTTCAATTTCCTGGTCGTTACTTTTATTTCCGAAAGAGAGTTGTTTGCCTAGATAGATGTATGAGGTGACGAATTTTATCGAAGTATTATCAACTTTTATTTCAATGAATTTGTCATCACTTTTGTTTTGTTAAAGTTGATTTCTAGGCCTGATCGCCTGCTTGATTGTTGTAGTGTATCTATCATGTGTTCTAGCTCTACGCTGTTCTCAGATAACAAGACGAGATTGTCAGCGAATCTTAAATGATTTATATATTTTCCATATATTTAAGCCCATCGTATTCCAATTTAGTTTATTTATTATAGACTCTAAAACTGAGATGAAAATTGTTGGTGAGAGGGGGTCCCCTTGCCTGACGCCCCTTTTAATTGGAATGGGGTTTCCAGTTGTCTCTAGCTTCACTCTGCTGGTGCTGTTTCCATAGATATATTTTAACACTTTGATGTATTTAGCCTCTACTTTCTGAGAGTTTAGGGCTTCCCATATTGATGGATGGAGTATAGTGTCGAAGGCTTTTTGGTAATCTATAAACCCTATGTAGAGCGGTCGCTGGAATTCCTGGTATTTCTCAATAAGTAGCTCTACAGAATGAATGTGATCGACTGTAGAGTAACCTTTCCGAAAGCCTGCTTGTTCTATTGGCTGGTATGAATCGAGTGTAGCGCTAATTCTATTTTTTATAATTGTCGAGAAAAGTTTATATATCGACGGCAGAAGGCTGATGGGTCTGTAGCTGATTATATCATTAGGAGAGCCATTTTTATATAACAATATAATATCTGACTCTGACCACTGCTGAGTCGTAGTAGAGGTGTCTAGTATTTTGTTGAAGAGAATCGTCAGTGGAGTGGCTAGGATTGTGTAAGCCTCTTTTATTGCTACATTAGTTATTCTATCTGGTCCCGGACGTTTTTCTGATTTCAGGCGCTTAATTTCTCTTATAATTTCAGATTGTTCTATTGGGTTTATTTCTGTGGTGTTAGTTTCATTTTGCAGATGTAGAGCGCTTTCGTTGTTTATTTCTGGGGCGTCATACAAAGTTTTTTAGAACTTAGTGGCTATGTGGAGTATGTTTTTTCTATTGTGTGTGACTCTGTCCGATTCACTAAGGCCCTCTATCCATGTTTTGTGAGATCTTAGTGTGTTGTATGCTCTTTTTAAGCTCCCTGATGTGCTGAGGTGCCTTTCTATGGTTTGTCTTCGATGGTCTTTGTAGTCTTGTCTTATATACTTGCTTATAAGTTTGTAGAGGGAACTTAATTCGTTTTTCATTGCTCTTGATTTTGGCTTCGTCTTTTGTAGGTCTTTTCTTTCGTGTAATTAATTTTTTGTGCGTTCAGATATAGCGCTGCAGTTTTATTGCTGGATGGTAGAGCCGTTTTCAAACTGTTTTCAATACTCTTGATAATTGTTCAGTGTTTCTAAATACCTAGAAATTTCTGCATTGTTTTTAAATGTACTTTTATACGTTAGTGTTCCATTAATTATATTATAATAAAATATAAATTGAAAAATTTGTAAGGAAAAATATTTAAATCTTAAATAAAACAAATATTCAATTTAAAATAATATAAATTGCAAATATAAATAAAATATAAATAGCAAAATTTCTAAGGGGAAAAAATATTTAAGTCTCATATAAAACAAAAATTCAAATGATTGTGTGAAGGTTTGAACCCACGACTGTTACTATTTAGGGCAGACCTATTACCAACTGAGTTACCTAAAAATTAGAGACTTTGATGAAATTATCCAGTATAAGGCAACTAAAATATCGTATGTAATTGTAGATATGGGTTACTTTATTCGGAACCTTTATCAACAAAGTCCATAGCACGTTGGATGCATTGGTTCTCGTCCGATCACCGAAATTAAGCAACGTCGGGCGCGGTCAGTACTAGATGAGTGACCGCTTGATGACACGCGAAACTATTCTTAATTTATATGTATTCTTAAGTTTTAGATTTTAGATACATTTAAATTATTATCAATGTTCTATCTAACCTTCAAGCCATATTTTAGTACAAAGCTTAGGGCGCCCGCAGCTCTGACGTCATCGTGTAACGCGTAACGCTTACGTCACAGTTTTCACGGTTTTAGTGCCCGGGTAGCGAGCGCCCCGAACGTCCGTAAAGAAGCTTCGCTTCAATATATACCCTCACCTGTTACTTATCTATACAAATCAAAGAATTTGTAATAATTATTACAAATTCTTTGATACAAATAAATAAAATTGGAGTGGCTGTTTGTAATATCAAAATCACACCTTTTCACTAAATGCATATAAAAGTACATACGACATATATAGCAAAAACGTGATTTTTTTTTGTCTGTCTGTCTGTCTTTCTGTCTGTATGTTTGTTCCGGGTAATCTCCGTAACGGCTGGACCTATTTTGACGGGACTTTCACTGGCAGATAGCTGATGTTATCGCGGGCTCAGAACGCGGGAACGGGTTTTTTTGTTAAATTAAATTCAACGCGGACGAAGTCGCGGGCTCAGCTAGTTAGAAATAAGAAATCAATGATAGATTCACACACTTAATCAATCATTCAATTATCAATGATAAATTCGCAGACGTTGCTCGGAGCGTTTATATTAAATTGTTTTCTTCAATTGCTCTCCGACGCACCTTCAGCGGTGTGCGCTGGGCTTTAAACTGGGTGGGCCATTTTTAAAGAAAGAAGAAGAGACTTTTTTATAAATACAGATGCGCATTGTATTTTTAAATGAGGTCTAGGTACCTAGTTCCTGTAAACTTCACAATGGATTTTAATGTGTTTTTTATTAAGTAGGTGCTCATAATTTAGAAGATTTTCTTCCGGGGAGTATAATTATAATACACTAGTTGCTGCCCGCGACTTCGTCCGCGTAGACTTAAGTAAAGTATTTTATGTGATAATGCAGGTTATAAACTATCTGTGTTCAAAATTTCATCCCAATCCGTTCAGTTCTTTTTGCGAGGAAGAGTAACAAACATACATCCAAACTCACAAACTTTCGCATTTATAATATTAGTATATAAAGTATGATTTTATGCACAATGATTGCCATGCTAAGTCGGGCGGGTCAATGGTTGTCTCATCATTTTATCATGCTGGCTCTACTGGTGCCATCTATGTATAGATGCAAGAACCGTTTCTTGGCGGGGTAGTCGCGACAGGAAATGTCGGAAAAGGGACAAATTTGAAATTTGCATTGCTTGTGTATTTACCTCTATGTGTCAATAAAAATCTAAGAGATAATAAGTCTAAATTGAAAATTTAAAAACCCCCGAATTGACGAACTTTTCATCAAATGTACCTATACTTCACATAGTTCTTCCAAATTATTAAGTTAGCGCGTTTTGCGTAGCTCCCGTAGCTCAGTATTTATAGCTCATCTCGCAAATTCATCTGTTACAACTAGTTTCGATACCAGATTAAGAAAGCGCCATTTACATCATTAGTGTTGGCTTCCTCATTTATAATCTTAGATAACCAATGCAATGTATAAAAACAATCAAACAAAATAATCAACATAAAATCTGTGTAAAAGTATGTGAAAATCTTGTTATGACATTACAATCAATGACATTAGAATAGCCAACAAATCTAAATATTGATGTCACGGAGGTTTAATTCATAGTAAAAGATTATCAATTATGATTCAATTTGATGTAATAACTCTGGTTCAGGTGGACGGGAGCAGCCCAGGGGATGAATTTTCAATAACGCTAAACTTATATATATTTTCTGTATTTTTTTCAATGGCGGAGCAGCGCCCTCTAGAACTAATTGCGTAATATTCCATGACCATTAACAAAACAAACAAAATTTAACGCATGCGCGTATCCATCATTTGAAACGTGGCTTATGGAACGTCTTTAGTTGATACACAAATCTATACAAATAAATAAAATTGGAATATCTGTTGGTAATAACAAAATAACACCTTTTCACTAAATGCATATGAAAGTACATACGACACCTATAACAAAAACGCGATTTATATTTTTTTGTCTGTCTGTCTATCTGTCTGTCTGTCTGTGTGTTTGTTCCGGGTAATCTCCGAAACGGCTGGACCGATTTTGACGGGACTTTCACTGGTAGATAGCTGTTGTTATAAGCAGTAACTTATGCTACTTTTATTTTAGAAAAACTAAATTTTAGTAAATGGGTCCTGTCGCGCGGGCTCATAACGCGGGAGCGGGCTTTTTTGCTAAGTTAAATTCCACGCGATAGAAGTCGCGGGCTCAGCTAGTCCCATATAAAAATGGATATCCAGTTTTCCAGATTCTGGGAAACTTTTCATATTTATAATATCGGTAAAAATGGTTCAGACTATTACGATCATTTAAATATATAATGAAGCCAAATCGTTTCAGCCGTTCTCAAGTGATGCAAAGATATTCCAATGATGAGCCCAAATTTTGAATGGATTCTAGACATGGAAGATGGCTTTGGCCGTGAATATGGCTATTTTAACCTACAAAAGAGCTGATAATCTTCAATCGGCTAAACCGATTTTCGTGAAACATGACTAAGAACACTCTTGATCAGAAAACTTAATCTAACAAATGAAACAAAATTAAAATCGGTTCATCAGCTTGAGCGCTAAGTTGCCACAGACAGACACACAGATACACAGATACACATGTTAAACTAATAACACCCCTCTTTTTTAGTCGGGGGTTAAAAATAGGCTGCAGATAACAGCTGGTAGGGTAGTACAGTTTTAAACAGTTTGCACAAAATCTATGGGCAAATAAAACATACTTTCGCATAGACTTTTTAATTTAGTAGCTACGTAAGTTACTTCTTACTACCCCAGGAATTAGAAACTAAACAGCCAATATTTATCATCATAAAAATATCAAACATTAACTTTTAAAACATTTTGTTTAACGACAAATCGATCGAGGATAACCCTACAACCAACTTAACCTGGCATCTTTACCTTTTAACACCATTCAAAAAATGTAAGAGGAATGAAGGTCAAGTATAACTGGTCCCTGTATATTAAGGGCTAGTTTAAAATGATCTTGGTGCTTGAATTTTGATAGGGGCGAGACGGTTCATTTTACAATGGTCTCGCCGCACCTAACCCAGGTGGCATGTGTTAGCAAATCAATGTGTTGATGTACCAGCCGTCAATTAATTATATTGGCTAGTCATCACTCTTTTGTTTTTGTCAGATAGCGACAGGGAGGGTGAACATTTGATGGGGCTTTTAGCCAAATAAGTGGAACAATTTACCCAGCGGTGGGACATTATAAGTATAAAAAATTTAACGAGATTAGGTTTCGTGTTTGTCACAAAATATAATACAGATATGTGCTTTATTACAGGTGACATAGCTCGCTCATGTCTGGGATATACATTTATTGCGTTAGAAGCAATCTAACAAACACATTATTGGAACGAAGTTCCTTATCACGCGTTGCGAAAGGGGGCTAGACGGAAAAAATTAAAACCAAAAGTTGTAACGACACTTTTTGCTATAGTTGTAAGCCGTGCGGCGTGCGCGTGTTTCTTTGTCTGTCTCACTCTCTTTCTTATAGAAAGCAAGCCAGTTATTTTCGTTTCGTCTTTCTATTTCGCATTGAACAGTGTGGTGTCGCGACGATTATTTTTGTTGAGTGTAGGTATACAGGGTTTTTGTACATAATAAAAAATAATAATGATAATGAATCCTGACAGTGTTTCTGCACAAGTTCCGGATATTGCAACTTCGTTCCATTCGGGTGTCCCTTGACACCTCTCGAGTTTTTATTTACTTTCTTGTTTCTGCCCGCGACTTCGTCCGCGTAGACTTAAGTAAAGTATTTTATGTGTTAATCCAGGTTATAAACTATGTGTGTGCCAAATTTCATCTAAATATGTTCAGTAGTTTTTGCTTGAAAGAGTAACAAACATACATCCACACTCACAAACTTTCGCATTTATAATATTACTAGCTGTGCCCACGGACTTCGTCCGCGTAGTATTTAACATAACAAAAATTTCGGGATTATCGGGATAAAAAGTATCCTATATGTTAATCCTGGTTATAAAACTATATGTGTTCCAAATTTCATCCAAATCCGTTCAGTAGTTTTTGCGTGAAGGAGTAACAAACATACATACATACATTCATACATACATCCACACTCACAAACTTTCACATTTATAATATTAGTAGGAAGTAGGATAGTAGGATATTTGCTGAACTGATTGGCTCTGTGGTGATGGATTGGACATGCTCACTGTTACTTATTACTCGCAGTGGTTCTGGGCAGCGGGTCACGTTCTTCCCTCTATTATGGCTGACGAGAAAGTTGCCAATCTTCAAGTCACGCTCGGGTACGGGCACAGCTGTAGGGCTGGTGGAGAAATACATACTTTCCTACATTGTTCTTTAACTATCTGTTCATTTATTTATTGCGGAAGGCATCGCGCAAGCAATTTTTTCATATTCTCTGTCTTTTAGTTATTTATTATATTTATTTTATTGTCAAGTGCGTCCCACTAAGCTACGAGTAGCTTACTGCAAAATAAATGCAAAATAAAATGATTTCAGAGCGATCGCGCGCACTAGGTACCAGCTTTCTGCAGAACATAGGTGTACTTAGTAATTATGTGATAGCGCGTCCGACACTGTGATAATGCGGCTTTATTCTTGGCAAATAAAATACATTTGCATTATTCGATTGATATATCCGGTACTACTTAACTTTTAAACATTTTTATTTTCCATTATAAATAATACTGTCTTTCCAGCCGCATAAAAATAATAAACATAATTTTGTCCTATAATGTAGGTACCTTTATTCGACGGATAGGTCGAAATATTTATTTAAAAATAAACTTAAAATATAATGAGCAGCGATCATTAATAGGTACACAATGCTTTAGAGGCGTTAAATGGAGGGTGGTCCGATCCGCCCCGGGCAACCCCCGCGATTAGCGGCCGCGCTTTCATTGAGCATTACTAATTACCTACAAATGTTGGTATTCACCGTACAACTTTATGGTATTCATGTACATTAAAACTTCTTATATCTCTAGAAAACATACATTAAAGCAATTCTTTTGCTATGGGTACCGTACAATGTACTGGGGGCGATCCCAGTGTCATCCATACTGGAGCAAATCACGAAATGGCCATTTCCCAAAATTACCCCGAAGGGTATCGAACCCGCAACCAGTTCATTCAATCGAGCGGATAACTCACGAACTACGCTACACACACGCTACGTCAGTCGCAATGATTAAATATCATGAGCGCGTTCACTTTTTTGTACCTATTTATTAATACATTCCTGCGAAAATAAGACGTTGCCTTGAGACCTTTTCTATCAGAATATCATCCAAATCTTCATGGATAATTTCAAAACCTCACGTAAGCCGAGCGTCTGCGACTCAGCAACCCCTTGTCTCCCGGCGCCCGGCGCGCAGGCGGTCGCAAGCCCCGCCCGGGGGCGTGTCGGCCCGGCCACCCCCGCGGCCTGGCGCCTCCGACCGGACGAGGCACCTCGCTTTTATCCCGGTTTCCTGTCCGTGGACGCTCGCTTGCTCCCGTCGATTTGTTTATTTTTTATATCCAAGACAAATAGGCCAGACGTTTCGCTTCCGAGTGTCGTCGCGTGTCGTGTCCGTGCCGTGTCCGTGTCCGTGTCGCGTCCGGCCCGGCCGGTGCCGTCGGTGCAATGGACTGTGTCCGGAGCTGGTGTCGGATGGACGGCGTCGAGTAAAGGTGAGTGTCTTGAGGCTTGATTGTGACTGGCTGGTGAAGGTGAGAGGATCTGCGTAACCGCTACGGAGATTCTTCAAGGAAGATCTGCAATTTCATTGGTGTTGATTAAGAGGGACATCAACGGTGACAAACAATATGATAGTAATTAAAATAATCTTTCGTCTTTACAATATTATCAGTTGATGATCGTGATAGTATTATTATAATATGCCAATCTAAACTGAACACAGGATATCCTTCATTTCATAATTATCTCCTTATTGATCACAATATAGAACATTTTAATTCAAAATTAGAAGGAATTCTAAGTCACGGTCTTTACATTTTCTTTTCATTTAAGAGTTCCGCATTTTTTGTGAAAATATATAGAAAAGAGTTTCATTTGGTACTATTGGGTAACAGTTTCTCGATTCGAACAAATAGACTTGATGCGCTCTTAAAAGACAACACATCCCAACTGACCGACGGCGATTACTACATCGGATCAGTAATATATTACGGTACCATAGCACAAACACAACCCACAGTCCAAAACAAAGAACGAGCCCAATCGATAATTAAATGCAACGAAATTAAAACTTTATATCATTCAATATTCATGGTTCATATTTCTGTAGCAATCAGTTGCAATGCAACGTAAACCTACATGATTCGATTAAAATATCGTTGCAGATTCACAATAATAATTCCACTGTAGCAGAGTGCACGGTGGGCGCTAGAGCCGCGCAGTGATTGCCTTTCATGCCCACTTTAGATGCACCAAGTGTTCGGCAATCTTGTACTTGCGACCTTTGTGATGCACTTAGACCGACGGATTGCAATCATCTAATATTGTAGACTATTCCAGTGGTAGTAGTCCTATTTTAATAGGATTACTATCAACGTGAGATAGGTTTTATAGCCGTAAAATGTCCCATTTTTGGTCTCCCCTTTCTGAGTCCTCCCCGAGTGATAATTATATTATAATATAGTTAGCCTCCACGACTAAGCTAAAATAAGTAGTTCAGGAATGAGCTCACATCAATAGTTTAACGGAGAGGACTTAGACCGGGATCGAACCAGGCTATTCGCGCAATTATGGATAAATTTTTCTATGCAACGACCGCATGGCACAGTGGTTTGGGGGTAGGCTGCTCGGCTCACTGCACCGGTTTTGTGGGTTGGATTTCCGTCGGGATAAATTTTGGAAATGGCCTTTTCGTAATTACCTAGGTCTGGGTGACACTGGGATTGCCTTGGCTGGGGTTCCTTGACGAACTGGGATTGCCTTGCCTGGGGTTCCTTGACGAACTGATGTTTCGCTGATGGTATCAGCAACCAGTAAATATCGATAAATCAGTGTACAATATCGTTGGACCAGAATCCCAACTTAAAAAGGGTATCTATAAACAATTTCAGCCAATGGAAGAAACATGAAGAAGTTACATACTAATTGAACATAAGTTATGATCAATTTGACCGATTTGAACATGAAAGCATGGTTTTTAATGCAACAAATAAGCCAACATGTTATTAGCATGCCAGGAAGGCTGTTTCCGCCAGTAATGTGGCCGGTTTGGCACGTATAGCATGTGGCAATGCTAACGCACGCGAACCGACGGCGTAAACAGTTTTATCAGTAGAAAATGCTGAAAAATTGCATAAAGACGGCAGTCCACAGAGGTGGACGCTACGCACGACGCTTTATAGACGATTGGTTTCAAACTGTCTAATCAAAAGTAGGTACCTAATCAAATTATAGACAGTAAAACAATATTCTAACAATAATGACAAAATGTTAAAATGTGAGCACCATATAAGCACTGATGTATTAATATAGCATAGCTGCCTAGTAGAAATAAGTTTATGACATGGCAATATTCTCGGCCTATTACTTTATTATTTGTAATGCCTTATGCATTAACCTACATTGTCCTCACACCTCTGATTATACCTACTGTAAACGCAAATATAATTTTAATAAAATGTATCCATGGAGTTTCTTGCATGTTCTTCTCCATAAGATTTTGTTTTGGAACATGCACCTAGCTCTTGACTTTTTAAAAGTGCCAGTTAGTCTGGCCTATTTGAAAAAAAAAAAATTGAGTTTGAGTTTAGTGAATTGCGATTCTGTGTGACAATGACTGTAATGGGTCGGGCTCTTCTACTAACTAACAACCTTACGTAACGGAAGAGCAAAAGAGTATTATTTTTTTCAATATTCTATTTTGAGGTAATCTTTCTAAATCGAATAAATAACACTATTGTAGTTTAGTGGCCCATGCTGTGTAGTTTCTTACAGAGTATGTGTGAGCGGCAGTGGGCTGCCAGCATATTTTACGCATTTCATTTTTTACTAGAAATGAAGACGGTAATATTAGGATTTTAACTTTTTGCACATTATTTATGAGTATGACGTGAAAAACAAGTAGTGTTGTGTAGAAGGTGACCAGCTTCTAAAGTTAAATATACCTAATATAAATGCTTCAAGTTTTTTGTGCTAATCAAAATGGCCTCTAAGTTGTGGAAAAAATCTTAGATCTATGATCACCTCTACAGGAGAGAGGAAACATACCTACGTTATTATTATTGACTATCAGAAAAATTAATTACTGTAAATTTTTGTAATTCGTGGACTACTTATATTATATAATACTAGCTGACCCGACAGACGTTGTCCTGTCTTTTAGAGGTATGAAAAATATAGGTTGACCGATTCTCAAACCTGATATGCACACAAAATTTCATGAAAATCGGTCGAGCCGTTTCGGAGGAGTATTGTGACACGAGAATTTTATATACATATAAGATGTATATTCCTAAACTCCTAAGTAAATTTCTGAGTTTAGGCACCATCTACTCAATATCAATGATGCTAATTAAATTGTTATAATACATATTTATTGAGATAAAACATACTGAACTTATTCATAGTTCGGTACGCATGAAAACCAGCCATGGAATCTAACCTGAAATAAATCCCACATTTCACCGCTGAAAACAAGAAAATTTAAAAGTACAGTCGGACGCAGATAACGTTATTCCGTTTGTAGTTATAAGCGCAAATATATTCAGAACATCAACATGTATTACCATGTTTGCATAAATCTAACGCGATGCCCGTAGACACTCGTGGGGCCGACTGTACGTGTACGTACCGCGGCCTGTATAATATTCGCATAAATCAGATGGGAATTAATTATTGCTCCCGACTGTACTATGTATGGTTCTTTAACTACGGGACTGTTGAAACAAAAAACTTTCAGCAGCAGGATCTTTTGGGTTCCGTATTTAAATAGTAGGATGCCCCACTCTTTTGTTATAATACTATTTTAGTCTCAGTGTACAATAGCGATATTTTTTTAAAGACAGTAGGTGAAACACAACTAAATACTATTTTTTTTTTATCACAAACTATCTTTTTAGTGGGACAGTTCAAGTAGGTACTAAAGGTTTCGTAGACTTAAGAAATCCGTGAGCAGCTGTATCCCTATAACACCTTTTGTTTTTCAAGATTCCTCCAAAGCTGATAGTTTTAGAATTACAAAGTCAAGTTCGAGAAAAAGTATACCCATTCTGTTTCAACCTGTATTTTGCAAAGTAGCAACTAGTATCTATTTATTTACGGGATTAACTACAGGCAGCAATGTTCGATGTTTTTGATTTGTTGAATAATGGTTATCTACAGACGGCTTTGATTTGAACCTATAAGAATGGTCTATCGATTTCTCGGTCGATTAGTTTCGTGATAAGTAGCCTACTCTCATTGGGGGTATCTACAGGGGGAGAAAGCTTTATTTTCTCCTCATTACCCGCGCAGGGTTGATTTCTTCAAGAATTCTAAGATTCCAAGTGGGATAAGCAGGGTGTTTCAAAACGTAAACCTAATAGTTTTTGCATTATATTTATGAAAATTGGAAAAGGTCCACACAGATCGACGAAATTCAGTTTGCCGATGCACGTTTCGTTAAAAACTGAAGAACGAATTTTTTAATAAAACTTTAGTGTTTTTTTTAAATAAAGTTATCCATTTTATGTACATTTTATGAAAATCTTAATTATAAATTGATAGACCTATGCAAAATATTACCTCCAACCGCTCCTCTACTCGTTATCACTGTTTACAGAACTATGTTCAAATTCTGTAATTAACTATGACACTCGTATTTCTAAAGCCAGTTTCAATACATAGGCATCACGTTACGCATTTAAAATCATTGTAGATTTAAAGTAGGTACATAACAGATGAGTACCAGTATATATCTGGTCCAGTTCCATGCGCCGTATGAAGGCCAAACACCTGCCGGGAGACGGCAGGCCAACGGATGACACTTTACAGCATATAATAAGGTAATATATAGTCTTCCGGCTGGTAAGTGGCGCGCGCGCCGGTGCGCAGCCCACATGAGCGCGAATGATTGTATGTGTCTTTTTAAAACTGGCGACTATTGACCATATAAATACATAATGTTACGCTTTTAGTAACAGATTACCTGGGCATGGACTCCCTTATCTTCTTCATAAGTGTCTCTCCTGAGCAATTTGCAGCCAGTTTTCCCGCAGAGGTGTCTAAATTGTCCCTCTAGATATCAATTACATACAACTGACTGATACAGTTGACTTCATTGCACACCCAAACATTTCCAAAAACTTTGGGAACTAATGTGGATTACACAAATATTTAGGTTTCTTAGGCCCGTATTAATAAATCGATCTCAAGTCTAAGAGCGATCTTGGAAATGTCACGCTAACAACGTTATCTCAGTACAAAATGACATGTTAAGAGCGTACTCAAGATTGCTCTCAAATTTGAGATATATTTATTAAAGGGTCTATATTTTGTAGGTTCCTGACAATTATAATCATTGGCCGCGTAGAATTGTAACCAGGACTGCCAACTTTTAAACACGTCCTCCAAAACAGAGATAACATTATGTATTGTTCGGAAATCAATTCATGTTCTACAATTTACCCGTACCTACCTCAGAAGGATCCTGGAAATAGAACAACAAAAGTGTCTTCAAAAATATTCGCTAAATTTTCTTGCAACATGCTGCGAGCTAAACTCATAAGAATTTGCCATTTCTTTAACCTTCATCGTACCAGAAGTAAATACAATTGTATAATAAATCCTTCCTCTTATCATACCTTTAACAAAGACTGCCAATTCCCGTGGTTGTTGTTATCAATTAACGTAACAGAACAGCACAAACGGCCAACTCGCTCGCGTCCGTGGTCAAAACGAGTCGTATATAAATTGATTGTAGGACATATTTCCCTCAGGCCGGATGTATTCAATTTGAACATGGCACGGCGCAAGCGCTGACTGCAGTACACAACGGTCCGCGGCTACACGATCACCGCTGACGTGAATCGATCAGAGGAATCGATTCGATTATCGGTATAATCGATATGCGTTAAATTACGTGCTAAATTTATTAAGTGTTGAGTGGTGTTTTTTTAATAGTGGTATCACTGATATGTGATACCACGAGTCAGATATCACGACGGATACAGAAGGAAAAGACGTAAAGCAAACAAAAAGGAAACGTGTATCTGATATGAGGTGAGGGTAGGAAGGGAATCATTATTCGTCACGCCATGTTGGTAATATTTTGATGAAAATTTATTTAAAGTTTGTGAATGAATTTATTATTTCGAATGAAAATACTCGGTACTCGAAAACGAAAAAAAAAATCTCGAAAGTCCTGGCTCCATAGCCTCTCTAACTGGGATCTAACATAACCTAATGACACATTCGGATTCTGGCGCCTCGCCGGCCGCTGCGGCGGCACGCTCGCTTCGCTCGCTCGGCTCGCGCGTTGTGGTCACTGTTCTAACCTAACCTAAACCTAAACCTAAGTCATAGCGCCCCTAAGACTACACTCCAACCGATATTTATTATCCGCAGAACTATTAATGTGTCACACTCATAAAAACAAAATATATAGACTATCCAAGTATTATATAATAATATAGTGTAGGAGTAAGGGGGCGATACCCCAATGGGCGCTGAAGCCTTCCATTACTGCAGGCTACTCCGACTACCTACATGACTACAGTGACTAAATAATGTCGTAGGCAGGCACCACATTTGTGTGGCCTGACATTGACACTTGAAGTTCTGTCATGTTCTATCTGTATCCGTACTCTATACTCACCGAAAAAGTGGCAAGTAAAGTCACTCAGTCGAAGCAAGCGACATCTAGTGAGCTGAAAATTATATGCCCTCATGTGTAGGCATCAGATATTCAAACGGATTCACATGTTTAATGACTTTGGAAATGTCATTCTTGTGTCATACCGCTACAAAATAACATGTCAAAATCATACTCAAGACCGCTATCAAACTTGAGATCGATTTATGGATACGGGCCCAAGCTTTTCAATTGCTTTATGTAACCCGCATCTTACTTTTTTCTGTAACCTATATCAAAGTTATTTTTTTCATCCCCAGGGTCGATTTCCAAAGATTAAAGTGTGCGTCGGCACTCCGAGCTGGTATCAAAGCTGCGATGTACGAAAGCAGTTGCTCCTATGCAGGGGCCTTGGAACTCAAGCGAAGCGCCTTGAAGGAAGAACCCTGGCCAACCACAGAATGGCCGCCATACCGGCTTCACCAGTCTACCTTCGAACAACTAAAACAGAGCGTGGAGAAGGCAAAAGCGGCTTTGCAAGATCGATCCGGACTGCTGGGCACTGCGACTGCGTTCGGTGACTTTTATGGCAGCCAGCTGGGGCAGGATGCCACCGGACCGAGTTTGGGGTTCGGCAGGGCGGGCAGGAACGACGACGGGATGGGCTCAATGGATAAGAATAAAAGTATTGGTAAGTTTTTGATTGTTTTGCTTTCGACTACTACCGAGTTCTTAAATTGACTCATAACTACCAATTCTTTATTGATATGCCGAATATGGATTGTAAAAGTAGAAAATTTAGTTTATTGTTTAACTACTTAGAAATCTTGCGCTAGTCAATTCTAGGTTAGGCAGTACAGCCAAAGGTATAAAGCTGTTTTAAAAAACCGAACTGTTTTGTGAAACAGAAAATTTTACTATCCATCAGAGATGTGTTTTTTTTTTCAAAAATATGAAATTACTTATTTCCTAGCTTATTTGGTATTAAAGTTTGTTAAAAATACTAAATTCATCAGTTAACTACTTAGTAATGTTTACGTTCGAAACTAAAATGTCAGTATATTTGCCAATTTTGAAATGCTTTTGACAAATATTTTACTGTATGAGATCCTGAGACAATTTGTTGTCTTGGGCTACTACGAGGAAATGTAATATGAGTACAAAATGTGATCTCAATGAGACTTAAGTTTGAGAAGGATTTATTACTACTTCATTCTAACCATGACTGTATAACTTAATTATTATATACAATAACGTTATATTATAATAATTAAATATGTCCGTCCTATGACTAGTTAAAAAAAAACAGTGTAACACAAATACCTATCTGAATAATATTTTATCTTTGCCCGACTGTAACTATTAAAAAAATCGAAAGCGCTCCCTCACTTGTCATTTGGCGATAACGTTGGCGAACTATCGTTATCGTAAATTTTAACACCAAACATTTTACATTCATGCTTTACCGAAATAAAATCAGGCACCCACACTCACGCCTTATCCTTCACCGATAAGGCTCACTACAACCGTGTCACCTCCAGCGAAGAGTATCGATTGTCCGTCTCCGTCGCGCCAAAATCACCTCTATCATAAACACGTAAAGGTAAAATTCACTTGCTAGTTAACTAAACCCTTTTAGATTATTCTGATGCTGTAGGTACAAAGGCTACGTAGGGAGGCATCTTCAGATAACAATCTAGTGAGAGGGGCGTACGGGATTTCGCTCCACCGTTGCTATGGCGACGCTCCCGCCCACAACCCGCCCCAAAGATCATCGCGCGCGAGATAAATAGTGGAGACATTTTTTTTATTAAACAAGCTTTCATTATGCAGAAAGTTGCAGGGAAGTTTTTTCCGGGCGTTAACGAGGTATCTATGCTGGGCAGTATTTTAAGGCGCATTTTGAATGCAAGAGCCGGGATTTTTTTCGGACAGTTTAATTATATTGCCACAGCTTTATTTTGACTGCGAAAATAGTTTAAATTGTTGTCAAGGCGGTATAAATATTGTGTGTAGTTTATAGGCCACAAGAAGCTTTAATATGCACCATACATGGCAAAAAGCAAAAAAAAAACAGGATGATATAAAAAGAGACCTATTAAGAAAAAGGTCAGCATATTCCGTTTTGTACCTAGAACCGTAACAAAAGCGTCTCCACAAAGGTCCGCCTCTCGAAAAAGACAATTAACTTTTTTCCATTAAAAACGCGAGCGCAATTCATAAAAAATGTAAATTTTCAAAGCGACGCCAGGCATTGTCTTGCATTGCAGCGGCAAGAGATTGCGGCCTTTCCGTTCCCGTTGGAGCTGCCTTTTTTAAGGTGACCTTTTTCTGCCTTTTCTAGCTCTTTGACCCGGGTATGTTATTATGAAAATATCATTGGTACATGGTGATAGGCTTGAATGGAAGAAGAGAACGTGCTGCGCCGACCCCACCTAGTGTGGGATAAGGGCAAGGTGATGATGACGATGATCTTTGGTACATGGTTTTTTTTTTATAAAAACGAAGGTAACTTGTTCAAGCTCTTCCTAAATAGTGGCCTAGTCAAAACGAGCAAAGATGAGCAGTCAATTTGTTGCAGTGTATGCTTGCCTCGATTCCACTTGTCAATAACCCAATTATAAGTACTGGTCCAAGTTCCCACTCGCGCAGTCTCGGCCAATATATAGGTACATTTCATATATCAACCTCTATAAATAAGCTCAACCAACTTGTTAATAGAAGAAACCAAATTATTTATAATAATTCCACAATCAAAAAGTATTTACGCCGTTAAACAGCTGAACAACATCCATTACTCGTAGTCTTTGATAAACAGGCGACGCGAGCCAAGAATGCTAAACAATGGGCGAAGAGATTTGCATATTATTCGAATAAGAGCAAAAATCCACGCGCCATCACCGTCCCCGTTTAATCTCAGTCATTAAGCTGTCTATTAAAATTTATAAGGCGCCCTAAAGGGTGTTATACATAGCACTACTGCCCGACGGATGACGTCGTTACGAAATGTGCACTATTCACGTAGATATTTCAAACTACAATACTTGTTTCACTAAACCTTGGCGCTGACATGCTTTCAGAGTTTCTTCAAAATATTTATTAAGTTAAACGAATCAATATTAATTTAATTATCTAACTGAACTCACACCAAAAATAAGAAGGAAAATGAAGTAAAACCTAGTGAAGCGCATCATTCTGGGCATCGTTCGCCACTAGAGTTCCCGTACCTGTAACTTTAAAGCCATGATCAGCTCCGGACAAACGGCATCCTAAGTGTACACCATCCCTAAAGGGTTGTTAAACCGAAAATAATTGTGGAACGCCCCAAACACAGCTCCGAATGTTCCGCCGCGGCTATCGTTCACAAAAATCTCAACGGTGCAAATGTCATCAATTACGAGTCCACACTTTAGATAGTATCGCGATAAAATATATTTCAATAAATCATTGTACAACGGGCGCGATACGAGTATATTGATTTTTTTAATGTTTATTGCCAAAGGGCTGGGGCTGGTCCACAATTTATATTCATTATGGCAGGGGCTCGGCCGGGAAGCGGCTCGGTATTCCAGGTGCTGCAACTTGACCGGGAAACGGGATGTAGTTGTCTTGCTTGCTCTTCGAACTTGTAGTTTGGTACTTACAACGAAAGTGATTTGTAGACGACGGTGTTTGAGAACCTGGTCGGTGGTCAGAACCGATTATTTTTTTTAAATTACTACTTAACTTTTGGTCAGATTGTTTACTGTAATAATACGCATTACTGTAGAAGACATAATTGTAATAGTAATTAGAAAAAAAATACTAGCGTTTGTTTTACCTATAATTTTTTGGTCATCATTTGGTCATGAATTTTATAAACTAAACAAAGCAAATGAAAACTCAAAATCTATGTACTGAAGCAGGAAACTGAATGGTCACTCTTTTCAAAATTAAGGCAAATGTATGAACAATATGTCTTATAAATTTGAAACTGAGGTCGATATGCAGAATATAGTGTAGGTTTTTTAAAATATTATTTAGCATATCTGATGCAATACAACTTATTACTTACTACACGATTTTCTTTAGCGATCCCTAACCAAAAATACCTACAGAAAAAGGTTTACACTTAAGGCAAAAGCGCCCATCTAGCCCGCGAAATTCAAAATTATCGAGTATTTTTATAGTTTATCCAAAATCTGAAAACATTTAAGACAATATTTTGTGATTTGCGACAAACACAGTATGCAGTGCGTTTATTAATACATTTATTTTACTCTAAATATTATCACGGTGGATATGATACTAGTAAATCACAAAATATACAAAAATTGAGAGTTTTTCTGGTTATCTGACGCTCTTGGATTGTTTTAGAGTAAAATAAATGTATCAATAAACGCACTGGATACTGTTTTTGTCGCAAATCACAAAATGTTGTCTTAAATAATTTCAGATTTTGGATAAACTATAAAAATACTTGAAAATTTTGAATTTCGCGGGCTAGACAGGCGCCTTCACCTTAAACATTTATTCTTAACCCTTCAAAGTAATTTTATTCAATAACAAACTGGCCAAGTACGTATCGTACCACGCACAATGTAGGGTTCCGTAGACATTTCAATAACGAAATTATATTTTTGGTTAACTAGTTGTGGCGATAATCATAAAAATGTAAGAAGTGTCGGAACTCATAATAAAAATTTTGCTTAAATCTTTAAAAGTTAAAAATATCGAAAACAGTATTTCTGATAATTTAATATTGTATCGAAATACCATTTAATTTGAAAATATTTTTTCAACGATAACCCACATGATTGGGTAATTAATAAACATAAATATCTCCCCTCTTTCCATGATATGAGGTACCTCTAGAAAGTAATCATGCTACATTTTATATTATTGATAGTGAGCTCTATTCTTAGGGTACCAAATTTCGTTAACTTTCGAACACTGTAGAAGTTATGGTACCTACTGTGATAGACTGGGACGGACGGACTGGATGATCTTATAAGAGTTCCTTGTAGGGACTAAGGAACCCTAAAATGGTGGCAAACGTGGTCGTTACGTCATCAGTAGGGGCTTCCAACTGTCTGTAAATTATGTTAAATCCTACTAATATTATAAATTTGAAAGTTTGTGAGTGTGGATGTATGAATGTATGTTTGTTACTCCTTCACGCAAAAACTACTGAACGGATTTGGATGAAATTTGGAACACAGATAGTTTATAACCGGGATTAACATATAGGATACTTTTTATCCCGATAATCCCGAAATTTTTGTTACGTTAAATACTACGCGGACGAAGTCGGGGGGCACAGCTAGTATTGTATATAGTTCTCTTCAAAATTAATTTTAACACAACCTAAAAATATTGCTATATTACTCACTCTAGTATAATGGAAAGGTTGGTATCATTAATTTTGGTCAGGTTTAGTTTGTATACGGTCACCTGCAATGCACATCTTGGGGAACATTTCCAGCATAAGGCGAACTCTCTTTATCAAGGGTGTCAATAATAAGGAGAGCTCAACATAAACTGGAAATGTTCTGTGAAATGTGCGGGCGACCGCTCCAATAGAATTCCCACTATTAAATTGCTTTTTAAAATTAATGATAACTGTGTTTTTTTTGTGGGTACATTGAATTGAGAAATACTAAAGAAAAGTGAACAAATAGATAATAATGATGGTTACTACTTAGCAGCTGTTAATTAGTAGTGTTTAATGTTGTCGTTAGTTGCCCTCTATTGATGTAGAGTGACCGTAGAGACTACATAAATTAAAACACATACATAAATGATTCAGCAGCAACCCACCAAGCCATTGCGGTAAGCCATAACTGCATTTCCAAAAACTTTTCAGATTTCATTAAGGATGATTAGTCTTGAAATAAAAGTAATGAGTCATATTATTCATAAAAGCGGTACCTAAATATAATAGACATCAACGTCGTAATACCTTGACAGCCTTCTTCCAAATAATATTTCTTCACACAGCAGTGATTCACACGAAGAAGCTGACACCGTTCTGTCTATATATTTTTACAGATAGTCGTATTTGACATCTGAATATTGCAACATGTAAAATTATCGGTGGTGGGTTAACTGTGTGAATAATCTCATATAGTATAATATGGTTAAAATAGCTTGATTATAAATTACAAAAATAATTCATCACAACTCAAGGACAATTACAAAGGTCCTCAAATTGTTTAACAACTTTAAAACCCCCGAGTAAACCCAAACATAAACATGAGTAATCCAATAAGCCAATCGAATTCTCCCAGGACCATCCTAGTGATGGGGTGCCATTGCGCCACCAAACAAACTATTATCGCACTATCAATGGCCACTCGCGCGCATATTATAAATCAGTGTTGATAATAGCTGCCATTACGGGTGACATCATTTTTAGTTTGTGAAGATGACAATAGATGGCGGGCGGCGGAGCGCGCGCCCGCGCATGCTGTAAACACGTTGGAGCTTTGAGATGAGCGGGTACTGATCTGGGGCGGTTTTGAGTAGCACGTTTGAGAGACATATCCTATGTATATAATATTAATCTGAATTAATATTGATTTCAATTTGAAAGAGCCTCCACACTAAGCTAAGCTAAGAAAGATCGCTTTTGCGTTGACCATGGTAAGAAAGAGTTCTTACCATGGTCAACGCAAAAGCGATTTTTCCATATAGTACCAATTTTACCTTTTACTGGTGCCAAATAAGGCACTTACTTTGTCAACAAAGTATAGAAAATGGTTGCCGTTTTCGACTTGTGAAATAAGTTGTTTTTCCAACAAGCATGCTCGTATTTAGTAAGTAGGTACATGTTAATATTTTGGGTTGGTAAATATTATAAAAGTTACGTTGACACCAGTGTCAATTTGAGCGTCCAACATAGGTACAGAATTTCAATAAAATCGATCGCACATATACACCACAAATATACCAAAAAAATTACAGTATTGTCATTGAAGTAATATTAAAACCTCCATAAAAATATTTGCAAATTCAAATACCTGTAAAGACGGAAGAGAAAGAATATCGCTAATTCTGTCGCCTGCTATCGCTCGTCCTATGGCCCCATATGTTTGTTTGCCATTTCATGGGAACCGCGACATAGACAATGCCAAGTTAATTGAGCGACAGACACCAGCAATGATGTGCTGCACCCCATTTTCTTTTTTATATATAGCATCCCCATGACCGCGCGAAGTTGCCCCAGCGTATATTCAACAAATAAATTGTTCAAAACATATTGTACAGGGTGATTTGATACGTTTGACTTTAAGCGTGGGAGATTCGGGTGAACAATTAGAAATGTTATCTCTTTTTTCAACCACTCGAAGGGATTTAGATGTCAAGGGTGTGCGGTAATTGGTTATGGTACATTTTCGGGTCAGTCATGGTATCGATGAAAGATTGTTAAAAATGGTATTTGACTTGCATTTTTATAAAATAATTATTCCTATTACCAATAGTATAATAATAAAAAATATAATAATAATTAGCCCTTTTAATGCCCCGCTTGGGCTTGGGCCTGGGCCTCTCCTCAGTGCTCGGGCGATTCAGGCTACACCACGCTAAAAGTCAAAAGACATGAGAATAACATTAAAATTGGAAAGACAGACGTGTAAAATTTCAACAACTTGACTGACGCATGACGTCATAACTGAGTAATTTTAGCAAACTTTTATAAAAATACCTATGCATGCATTCAGTGTTTCTGAAAAAAAATTCACAGTATAAAGAATGCAACTATAATTACTTACTTTTTTCTAGGTTAGTACTTAATCCTGATTAAAATAGGTTTGTTTGCCTTGTGGTAGGTTCTGACAAGCTGTCCGGGGGCCTAGGAAAGGGCTACTCCGCGCCCACCCTGTCAGACTCACTGCGCGCCACTAAGTGTTCAGGTTAGTAGAGTTTGTATATCAAAAGTATTTATTATCAGTTAAGCTGACATTTTGAATACCTACAATAAATTGCGAAGGTGTTACGAAGCACATCAACATCACAAAACTAGGTAGAATTGGAGTCAGCTCTAACGACATTGGGAAATAAACTTCAACCTAAATTAAAAAAGAATAAGTACTTATTACTGTCTCGCTCATACATAACAAATGTGTGAAAGACGGAAATTAGGTAATTTAGTTTAGTCAAGTTTAGTTTGTATACCAACAGAATTAGAACGAAAATCATGCTCTGATGACTGTGGAGATACTAAAGTAATAGCTTCTACGTCTCTGACCTTTCTTTTAAGTCTGGTTGTGTAGAGAGGAGTATCAAAATTAAGAAAGCAAACAGAATTCACTCACCCATCAAAACATTAACCTGACCTTTAAAGCTTAACCTCACTTATATAACGTTGCTCTCTCAACCATGAATCCCTATTCATCGATAAATCTGCTATTTATTCTCCTCTCTATAATTTATTCGAACGAGGAGCATTTTCTATGTAAATAAGTTACCGTTCCCCAGCGCTCGGATTCAGCGATGACGTCATGACTGCCTGATTAATGACGTCACGGGCCACCGCTGCATAATGCCGTTATTACACGTAGCACATCCATTATCCTCCAATTTATGTCTAAGATTATAATGTATTGTGCAAGATCATATATTATAGGCATCAATAGATGACTATCCCAGTTTTACGATCGTCTTGTATCGTCATTTGACAAGAATATTTCGGATATCTTTATATGTAAAAAAGGGTGTTCATTATTACCCTGTCTTAGGCAAGTAAAATAAAAAGTGTTCAACATAAAATGTATTTCAATGCTTACACGTTATCACAAATCAATAATCACCAAGTCTATGTGGTGCCATCGTCGCCTTGCCACCGGACACAATAAAATCAGATAATAATAGAGCGAATCTGAAGAAAAATAACAAGTATTTGTCGAAATAGTAGGTACCATAGATATGAAAGAATTAACAAAGGCCATTTATCGCAACAGCCACGCTTAAAAATATTAATGACCACCTAGTGATGGTTCCCCATTAACTCTTTCAGATTTTCAAAATCTTTTGAACTTTGAATTTAATAGTAATATTCCAACTTTCCATTCTTACCGAGTTAACCGGTCCAGTTACTTCAAAAGTCCATCATTTTCTTCTACCGGAGTACCAACGTCGTATAACGCGAAACACCCCATTCAAAAATTCTGTACAATTTAACAGTGACAGTCTGAAACCGAGTCAGTCGAAGCGTGAGTTCAAAGGATCGCAGAGGGCGCTGGAGTGCAGCAATTAAAACTTGGCTTGTCAAAGAGACGCTTATTATGCTTCGTAAAGCGGTTAAATGATTATTGATGTGGTGGTTGGACGTATGATAGGCATTTTTCTATTGAAGTGGTTCCTTAAAATTGCATGTGTCATTTCAGTAATTAATTGTTTAAGATCACCCTATCGGGCAATGATAAAATATATCAAGCACTATTACAAAGGTTACAGATCGGAAAATTTTAATTTCATACAATACATGTCTTGTCTTAACATGGACTCAGGACTTAACATTTTTTTAAACATTTATTAGGAGCACTTATGTTGAACCACGATTAATTAAGAGTTTAACTACGGAACATATTTCATACTAGCTGAGCCCGCGACTTAGTCCGCGTGGAAATTCACTTTAAAAAAAGTCCGCTCCTGCGTTCTGAGGCCGCACGACGGGAACCATTTTTTATACAAGTAGCCTAAGTTACTGTATATAACATCAGCTATCTACCAGTGAAAGTCCTGTCATAATCGTTCCAGTCGTTTCGGAGATTACCCGGAACAAACATACAGACAGACAGACAAAATTTTTTCAAATCGCCTTTTTGCTATAGGTGTGTTTAGTGAAAAGGTGTCATTTTGATATTACGAACAAACACTCCAATTTTATTTATTTGTATAGATGAAAAGCAATGATTATTGACACGATCTCGTCCGCGTGGGTTTCTTGTAAAAACTAGCATATATATATTATCATTTTTGACTTACCACTGCACGAAATCTGTTCATTATGCTATGATATTATTAGTTGTAGTCATAAACAAACACAGATTTACAATTCTGTCTCAAATAATGTTTCGATCGCAGCCAATCATTGTTCTGTGGATGTTCTCTACTACCGCTGTTCCCCCTAATTGCTAAATGGTAATGGTGGTATAATTCCGAGTCCTTCACGGCTTCATTGTACCCGTAACTAAAACCCGCCACGTGTCACTGCATGCTCACTGTTAATTAAGAGCTCTCGTGGTCTTCGCGAGCGATGTAGCGATACTTTTATTTTATTTATTTATGACAAACTCATAAGCATAAGCAGTGATAGCCGGTTGGTTAAACACGCGTCTTGCACCAGGTCCTGGGTTCGCACTTCTGGGATTTTCGGAATCTATGTGCGAATCATAATTTCTATATAATTATCGCTCGCTTATGGTATAGGAAAACATCGTGAGGAAACCTGCATGTCTTAGAAAAATCTAACCAATTCTCGAAAGACATGTGAAATTCGCCACCCACTCTGGGCCAGCGTGGTGGATTATGGCCTGAATCCCCCTCGTGTTAAGGGGAGGCCCGTGCTCAGGAGTGGGACGGCAAAAGAGCAAAATTATTTATCTATATATATAACTCAAAGGTGACTGACTGACTGACTGACATAGTGATCTATCAACGCACAGCCCAAACCACTGGACGGATCGGGCTTAAAATTGGCATGCAGGTAGAAGTTATGACGTAAGCATCCGCTAAGGAAGGATTTTGATTAATTCTACTCCCAAAGGGATAAAATAGGGGATGCAAGTTTGTATGAAACTTTGTTAATTTTAAACCGAGCGGGCTGAGACTTTGCATGCATAAAGCTACTATGACGTAGACATCCCCTAAGAAAGGATCAAAATTCCACGCAGACGAAGTCGCGGGCTCAGCTAGTTTTTATATATAGGGATGACAAACTCGGCAAACAAGCCTACGACCGGACTGATGTTAAGCCTAAGGAATTGCTCGCCCGTTGCTTACTTAAAGGGGGAGTGGGATAGAGGCAGACAGAGAGAAGGGAAAGTGGAGTTGGGCTATCGACTCTCTCAGTCGTACGAACCGCAGCTATTATAGCCACAGATATAGATTTACATAGATAACGCAAATGCATGTACTTCGCGTGTACGAAACCCCGACCAAACGTCAAGGTTGGTCGCCGCTAACTTGCAGTCCGCGCGACAACAGATATAAAAAATATGAGTATGAGCGAAATAATCACTCTAGAGAATCGTAGCGGGCGGGGGGGCATCAGCGGCATCGGTGTTTTTGAATCGGTTTGGATTTCCCGTCACTAAATTTCGGCTGTAACGACACAGTAGGTGTTAGAAATTCGGCACGCTTGGTTTCAATATAAATCGTGGTGCTTGTGTTATGTATGTAAATCTATATCTGTGATTATAGCCCATTACGGTATTACCCTGGTTGACCCACCCCGAATATGCTATAGTCAACTGGCTACAGGTTGGGTCTACCACCGTCTTGTTTATTCATGGATGTCGTCGATTGATCCTTACACATTGAAAAAAAAAATTGGAAAAAAATATTTTTGTAAAATCTCCCTTTAATCCACGGAGTTGTTTAACCTATTATTCAATGCGACATGTCATGCATGCCAAGCGCCAGCAGTTTCACCTATAAAACGGATTTCCTCATTATGATTCTAAATGACGATTCCTCAACGCGATAATCTTGGATGCGAGAGTATACAGTGTACCAAATTTAAGTAATATGACGGACTGGTAAATCTACATTTTATATAATATCTGTATGTACCTAACAAATATTTTTTATTTCGCGAGTTTATTTTTATAACGGAGGAATGTTTTAATGGGAGTATGCTCACAACACTGATAGGCGTATTTCACCTATAAGCCGAAATCGACAGACATATGATAGAAATAAACTTACTGAAACCAATCAAGTAAGTACAAAAATCAAAGGGTCCAATGGGCCCCACCGTGCGTGTCGAATTATTGCGTGCGGCCAACCCTGCGAACCACGAACGAATGGAATTCGCAATGACAGCCGTGCTACTTTGATTTCTGTTTACATGTGGTACAAAGGATTATGTTGCTATGTTTTAGGTATGAACAAACACACCGTCGTTTGTTTTGGTTGACGGTGTTGTGTGTGCTATCAAAGGCTGGTGGAGGTACCATTAAGAGTTATTTCTATTCTATCATTTAAAAATACTTTTTGTCAAAATGAGACAATGCAAAACTATATTCATTTTTTGTGATTTTAATTATATAGTTGGGTTTCCTACCTGAAGTACCTAAAGCATGTACATACGTCTGTTGAACAACTTCTTAAGATGATTTAAAGTTAGAAGAAGTTTATTTTTATTTTTGTTGATGATGATTTTCAAACCATTACCAAGCTATCGATCCGCCATCAAAGTATCTACCTTTATTTTTATTTGCACGGTTAATTCGGAATCAGCATCGCCCTCGCACCAGTCTATTAGACAGTCGATCATTCTGCCATTAGGTTCCGGTTCGACCCCGGGCCGTAACCGTAGGGGTGGGACTGCGCTGCTGTAACTAATTCGGTACGGATTAGCTGCACGGGTATGGCTAATGATCGCTTCGTGAGAAATATTGGAATATCAGTGTGAGTATATACTCACTTATAGGAATGGCTTCTGAATATTTCAAGAACATGTTCGGTACCTAGTCCTGTAAATAAGAAGCGTTGATTAGTGTTGCCCAAATGCAAGACCAACACAGGACTCACCCAGCCTTGTCATGCATTGCAAGACCAACACCGATTTTGGGCAACACTAGCGTTGAAATTAAACGCTTTATCGTATTCAATTTATTTTATTTGGCTACTGCGAAATGTCTGAACTTATTTTGTAATTTTAATAACTAATTATCTATATTATTAATTTATTTATTCTCTGTATTGTAACTACTTACTTACATAATAAATATTTAATTCAATAAATATTATCCCTCATCTACATCAAAACGAAAAAAATATTTACACAAGAATTAATACTACAAACTGTACGTTTACTTATCCCTTAATCGTTCCCTCCGAGATTTTATTGGCCGGGACGTTGCTAACAAAATAAATGGCTTAAATTTCTACACCAGTAATGAATACAGGCGGGGGTAGTTGGATAAATCATTGTTACGTTGCATTTTGGACGCTGGGCGGGTTTGGGCCAAGTCACAAACTAAGTTTGGGATTATTAAATGAGTCCCCAATTGAAAAATCGAAAAAATATGTGTGTCTCTGTCATATACCCCACTCTCTGATATATATTCGTTGCCACCCCAAGTTGCAAACTAGATCAAACTAGTTTATTGAGCTACATAAAATGAAGAAGCCATAGCTTCAACAATATGTTTAGCAATCAACGTATTGCACGACGATATATTTTACTCAGCGTCTATTGTAATTAGAGCGACCATGTTACAATATTAAAGCTACAACAAAATAAATTGTAGGCATAAATACTTACCTATACTTCGGTGCTTTGATGTAGGAACCTATATTGTTATGTTCTTATTGGATGGAGTTTTCTAATTATATAATGGTGTGCACTCGATAGAAGCACTTAATGATAAAACAGGTAGCGTTTTACATATGATAATTATAATTATAATTTTAGCCCTTTTTGACGTCCCACTCCTGGGCACGGGCCTCCCCTCAAGACAAGGGGGATTCAGGCCATAATCCACCACGCTGGCCCAGTGCCGGCTGGCGGATTTCACATGTCTTTCGAAAATTGGTTAAATCTTCTAAGACATGCAGGTTTCCTCACGATGTTTTCCTTCACCGTAAGCAGTGATAATCATTTATAGAAACTATGATTCGCACATAGATTTCGAAAAATCCAGAGGTTCGAGCCGGGGTTTGAACCCGAGATCTGGTAGCCCGCAAGATGCGTCCTTAACCAATCGGCTATCACTGCACATATGGTCTAACTATAAATGGTTGTCAATGTTAAACTACACGGCGTTCGCTACGCTAACATATATTTACTCTACCCATTGAAACTCGCCCGCTACCGCTCATCACTCGCGCCGCCACCGGCGGCGGCTCCCGGCACGCGTCACGCACCGGACGTAGATGACGAGCGGCGGCGCGTGCGCACGCAATTCAAATGTTCAATGGAACGTACGGAGGCGCACTTAAAACATTTTATTGTAACCAGCGCGGGGATGGACGCGTATTGTTGCCTCACCCTTGCAGTTTTCGAGATATGAGTAGATAGAATTTTTACGAATAAAATTGTTAGTTTAAGTGTTTGCAAATTTGGTAATTTCGTGTTGTGTGTGACATACTTACTTTGTTCATTCAAAACTCGACATAGATTACTTATTAGCCTTAACTACAACACTAATACAGTACCTTAGTGTTTTTTTAAGTTCAATCTGTATTCAAATCATTCTACCATCCAGAATAATTTGACTACAGATTATTCTGGATGGTAGAATGGATGGCCATTCTACCATGATTTCAATGTTTACTAGAAACCGCATGTGTATAAATTTGTATGGCAAATAATTGATTCCTAGCAAGACAGATAGAAGCGTCCGATTGAGAAAAAAAAGAGAGAGAGAAGAGAGAAAAAATATTTATGTAGACGATAGGGACTAGCCAGTAAAACATGAGTAAAAAACACAATCAGTTAGAGCTACCGAATGAATAGTCTGATATAGTAGCCGTAGATACTTACGCACCTAACACAGATAGCCAGCGTAGCTATACGCTCTACATTTACGCATTTGAGTATACTTATAAATTTAATATTACTATGTAGAGATGTGATCGTTTCAGTTCCTATGTCTCTATAAGAAGCTAACACAATAAATCTCTGTGTTAACCCCAAACAACATCACAGGGGGCCCCCAATAACCCTGGAAAGTAACTCGATACGTTTACACAGCACGTGTTAATGGCAGCACTATCGCAGTGGGGTGCACACTGTAATAATAGTCGATGGGTGCATGTCAAAGGGTGCTCTTCGAACTTCGCTGCCACCCCTCTATGCGCGTGGTTCGACATCGTTAAGATAGAGGGCAGTATTGTTCGGAATGCGAGTGACTTAGTAAAGTAATTGTTTCGCCAAAGATGGCGTTAGTGTATCACGAAATAGAAAACGCATTTTCAGAAAGATTTCTGTTTCCGATTTATTACCGATATTGTACGTATAAAAATAAGCAACTAGAAATTAAAAAAAACTCTATGAGTCTAGTATTATATTCTCTTAGGACGAGCCCGCTGCGTTTCTTTGCGGATCTTCTCAGTCAAGTGATCACGTAGTATTGTATTCACTACCAAACGCGAATTTAAGCTGAATATGTAGTTTATATTATGCAATCTGCTTGCTTACTGACAACAACTATTTTTACTCAAACATTTTATTATTTCGCAGCTCAATTTACTCTTTATAATACCATGTCAGAGCTATTAGGTTATTAATAATAAGTTTTTTTTTGTATTTCCTTATAACGTCCAAAATCATCAAAGCGCCGCTCATTAAGCTCTACCGCGATCTCAAGGAATTCGAAATTACTCGAACTCAATTGGTCACGGTTCCCCGGCAGCGATCTCTCCTAACTGGGCACATGGGTAGGTGCTCTAACAATACCCAGGCTTACACTGAGCCGGTAGAGCTGGCTTCACCTCGCCGGATCTTGCTGTCTCCGCTCCCCGCCGCCATTTCCGGTGCGGCGGCGCGGGCGCGCGGGGCGGGGGCCGGTTCCGCCGGCTCCCACACTACAATGAACCTTTTATATCTTCCTACCGCTAATCTAGAAGCTGATAATGTGATTAGGGGCTCTGAGCACTGTTCATATGTTAATCGGTTAGTTTGTAGATGTTGGGCGTGAGTTGGTTGCTGTTATAAAAACAATAAATATCGCCAGACGGACACACCAACTAAATAAAGCTTGTTCTATGGGTACCCTACAATAGACTGAGGGGATACCAGTGACACCCAGACCTAGGCCAATTACGGACGAGCAATTTCCAAAATGTGCTCTGGCGGGAATCGAACCCGCAACCACCGCTACAGTGAGCCGAACGGCATAAGCACAAACAACTGCACTAAGTATTCAGTTATATACCTACTCGTGTCTTGTAATACATGCGAAATAATCTCTGACTACCCTTATAAATAAACTTTTACCAGGTGATAGAGTCAATATATACCTAACTAGCGGCCCGCCCCGGCTTCGCACGGGTACATTGCGGTTACATTATTCGAGTTTTAGTAAGGATCCCTAATTTTTTGAAAATATATTATAGCCTATGTCACCCGGGGATAGTGTAGCTTCCCAACAGTGAAAGAATTTTTCAAAACGGTTCAGTAGTTTCGGAGCCTATTCATTACAATCAAACAAACAAAGTTTTCCTCTTTATAATATTAGTATGATTGACTCTAGCTCATATACGCGCTGACTCGACTATAGAAGGTCCCTCTCCCAGGAGATCGGCGAAAAGCAGCGATTATAGCTGCTTTTTGTACGATGAGTGAGAGAAGCGGAAGCCCAACCCTCTCTCTCCTCCTTACTCTATCCCACTCTTTTTTAGTCGGGTCGTAGAGTTGTTTGCCGTATTTTTTAATTCACATCTAAATATTTTACTGTCTAGCTTATCCGTTACCACTATGAGAAGGATAACAATATAGTTAGTTTAGACGATTTAGTTTAGTTTGGTTTTAGTTCATTGCCGACAAGATCAGCTCAATATCATTAATACCTTCACGAATTATTTGGTTAAATAATTTAGAGACTAGAAACTTTGTTAGATGTTTTTTTTTGTTCGTAATTTGAACCTTATGGAGATATTTATGTTTTATCAACCGTTTACCTATAAAATACCTATCACATTTATGATAATGTAATTAAATAATAATAATGACACAAAACTACCAGGATACGCTGAGAAACAAAAATACACTCTCATAATAATAATTATTATAATTATAGACTCTAGGTAATGTAAATAGGTACTAAAATGATAAGTATGAAAATTATTAAGTAAGTAGCTACAATTTATTTAGAATATTGAAATCATGTGTCCTTTACCACTGAGTACTACTACTATATAGGATGTGACTACAAACTACCCGAGACTTTAACACAATCCAACCAACAAACACCATGAGTTCGAGTCGAAATTTCCTTTGATGAAAGTTGACGGCCGTCGGCGCGCAGTTCCAATCTATCCTAGCGAGCGCGGCTCCAACGCAGCTAATTAAACTGTTCTCGTACCAAAAGTTTTTCAATTCAATCCCACCCATGGGGCACAAGCACCAACAACACCTATTGTCAGAAGAGTCCGTGATATTAAGTGGGATTTATGTCCTCACACGTAGGTACTTTATTTGTTTGTTTAATTTGTGGTGTGGCATCACCACTACTCACAATATTTTTATTTTTAAGATTCCACACCTTGAAAGTAAAAAACGGACCCCTTTTAGGATCACTTTGTTGTCCGTCTGTCTGTCTATCCGTCAAGAGCCTTTTTCTCTGAAACGGATAGATTTATCAAAAGCAATGGTCATTTATGTCGCATATTTTATACTTTAGCAAATACACTTATTTATTTCTGTGAATGCGATAAAGGGGTCTGCAGGAATTAACACCACTGATCATGTTAAATATAAACATTAAAAATCCGTTTAACTGATTGGAATGTTAATCATACACCTTTTAAGGATTATGGTCACAATGTATTTATGTAATTCGGTAAAAGGCAGACAATTGATCCTATAAGTTGGATTTTTATTCCGTGCAATTCGGACAGCTAGCATTTTTTGACATTTCAGATGTAATAAACCTTTTTTTGTCAACTCGTATTTTTAAGTAAGTATTAAATTTAAATGGAATTTGGAAATGGAATTGTAAATAAATGTAAATGGAATTGTATATATAAAAAATTATGTCAGTGACCGAAATCTGGCTCGGATGACATTAAGTAAAACAAGCATGGGTGAAAATCATCTTTAAATTAAGAACTTTATTCATCACTTAGGCACCTTGTATCACTTTCTACGTCATCATCATCATTCATATTAATTATGAAATAATCGTAAATATAGTCCATTAAGCCATCAAGAGTGCACATTTTGTTATCTTCTTTGATAACACGGTTGTTGTGTGATAGCAGTGTTCCCAATTGTTGGGAAATACCTTATCAAAGCCTTCTAATATTAATTTTAATGGCGTTTTTTTAATGCGTGTTCTATTTCAGCGCCACTGATTTGGATTAAAAATAAAACAAAATGTTTGTTACGTCTGATAAAGCGGAATTATACCAGCTGTTAAAAAAATAATTCCATGTCTTATAGTGAAATTTTTAAAATTAGATAATAAAAAATAAAACAATATTGTTAATATGTCAAATACATTTATAACATTTTTTTTAAAACATTTACAGTATCTAAATAAACAACGCCTTTTTTTTATTCCACTTTATGTGATCCTTTCTGGGTGGGAAGGTTGTATAACTTGCCACACTTATGAAATGTCAGAATCCCACTATACTAATCTGGCATACTGTTTTGAGGGACCTTGTTCAAATAAATAGAGATTTTCAAACAATAGGACTTGAGCTAAACCCATCCAAATGTGAAATTTTTGTTTCCGATACTCTTCCTCCGGACCGTCTTAATTTTATAATGGATAGTTTTAATAAAATTACCCCCAATATTAAGACTCTCCATAAAGATACGCTCTGCCTCTTGGGTTGGTTTTTTGGACAACAAAATTAAAGATTTTTCGGAAAACTCGGACAGATTGGGCATTCTAAATTCCCATACAGCCTACACAATCATCAAATATTGTATTTTTGTCCCAAAGCTCACCTACTCGCTCCGTGCCAGCCCAATCTGGAAATTTTTGGCCCAGCTCGAACAAATGGATGCCACCCTTAAGGACACTCTGGAGAAAATTCTAAATTTATCTTTTAATCATTTTTCCTGGACGCAGGCAACTTTGCCAATAAAGAATGGTGTCATCGGCGTGAGAAAAATTTCAAGTGTAGCCCTTCCAGCATTTCTCGCCTCTGTGCACAGTGTAAGTGACCTGTGCTCTAGGATTCTAAAAGTCAACACGGTCCTAGTCTCTGGTGCCACAGAGGCCATAGAAACCTGGAAACGAATTTGTCCCAATGACGATATTCCAAAGGAACTAAACCTGCAAATACTTTGGGACGGGCCATTGGTACAAATTACCCAAAAATTTCTGTTCGCAAATTTAATCAGTGACCGTGACCACGCACGGCTATTAGCGTTATGCGAAAAGGAGTCCGGACATTGGCTTCATGCAATTCCATCATCCAATCTCGGCACCTTCCTCGACAACGAGAGTTTTAGAGTCGCTGTCGGCATTCGCCTAGGGGCTCCTGTATGCACTGGACACAAATGTCCGTGTGGAGTGGAGGTCGACCAGTCTGGTCTCCATGGGCTCTCATGCCAAAGAAGCGGAGGCAAGTTTTCTCGCCATGGCTCCCTGAACGACATAATCAAAAGGGCTCTTGCCACTATCAACGTCCCATCGATCTTAGAACCCTCCGGGGTTTTTAGGGATGATGGCAAGAGACCCGATGGCATGACGCTGGTTCCCTGGGAGCGGGGTCGTCCACTTGTGTGGGATGCCACGTGTGTGGACACTCTGGCCCCGTCCCATCTCAGGGAATCTGCGTCTGCAGTGGGAGCTGCGGCTGAGAAGGCGGACCTCGGCAAGCGGCGCAAATATGCACTGTTAAATAGCAATTATGTGTTCGTGCCGTTTGCCGTGGAGACGCTTGGCCCATGGAGTCATAGTGCTAAAGTGCTATTCAACAAAATCATCCCCAGAATGGTTACCGCCACAGGTGACAAAAGGGCTGGCTCTTTCCTCGCTCAAAAAATTAGCTTGTCAATACAGCGAGGAAATGCAGCCAGTATTCTTGCCACCATCCCACGCGGACGGGATTTTTTTGATTAGGGGTAGGTTTTTATTTTATTTTATCTTATCTTATTTCTAATTTTATTTAATATAATTTGTATATATGTATAAATATAAATAATAAATATAGTTACTTAAAAAATCTGGCATTACATTGGCACCATCATCAAAATACATTTTAGTCGGGGATCAGGAATGACATCAGTGATGTTATAAATAAGAACTTGGAAATTTAGTAATTTTCAAACAGATTTTAAGGCTAATAATAATATTTTAAAGACCTAATCTGCTGTAGAATTTTATTAATAGATAGGGTAACTAAACTTAAATCTTTCTATCATCAAAAGACTGTAATAGGAAATGAAAAATTGTACAAATCTCTTCAGCTCCTCACGTTCTTTCAAAACATAAATATAAGCTTTGCACTTCATTCGAATCAGAAAGTGCAATTTGGTTTGTCATTTCCGTATTATCGATAAACGCAGGAGCGCGGGCGTTATAAGATTTTCCTTTAAAACAATTTTCTGTGAAACAGTGTATTTTCTCCATGTTTTATCGTGCATTTAATAGCTGCATTTTGAACCCAGAATTGAGGTATAAAAATACTAATTACCATTATTTTCTCTTTCCTTTGAAGTAAACATTCAATAAATAAATTACGAGTTATTTCGACCTCCGCTCAGACATCTGTGATCAAATTATATCGGTAGCACTAGCTAAGGTTGTTCACAGACGTGATGAAATCTACGAGATCGGTCAGATTTGTACCAAATATTACACAATATGATCTCGATATAAAGCTCCAAACTACTACTAACCATTGTTAAAGATAGTCATCGAACTCAAGCTAAACTCAAATTTGGGAGCAGGTACTCAATTTTGTCGAGCCACATAAACAATGCTATTTAATGAAGTCGCGAACAGCTAAATTTAGGCTTAAACGTTTGAGTAGTGTTTTAGTATTTAGAAGAAAGTCTAGCAGATGGCATCTGAACGCTCACACTAAATTATCAATGAGATTGATCGAGATTCACAACAATGAATTCTAGTCGCACGTTTTGTTTCGGAAGCTTCATGATTGATCATTCATCAAGCTAATACATCACACGATCGAAGAGATCGATTTAACTTTGATCGCCACTGTGTAATAACACCCTAATTCAGAGGTTGAACCAACCCCCCCCCCCCCCACAGCGTCCTCCCCCCGCCATGGCCTCCCCCGCAACTCTAAGCTCATTTCCTGTATGCCGGCTGGCAGTATTAATTTTAAATTAAGCACGGATGGAGCAACGCGGATGATGGCGTCAATTGCTACATAGAGTATAGTATGTTTGTAGGTTCAAGTAACAGGTGGGATGGGTTTTAAGGGTCTTTCTGTTGACAATTTAAGTACCTACAACATTTTTAACGAAACCTTGTTTTGACTTTGTTGAAGGGTGATCTTGCTTGCGATAACTTAACTTAACAAAAATTTCGGAATTATTCATCCCCTATTTTGTCCCCTTGGGGGTAGAATTAATCAAAACCATTTCTTAGCGGATGCCTACGTCATAACATCTACCTGCATGCCAAATTTCAGCCCGATCCGTCCAGTGGTTTGGGCTGTGCGTTGATAGATCACTATGTCAGTCAGTCAGTCAGTCACCTTTGAGTTATATATATTTAGATATACTAACTAGGTACTTGTTCGATGTTTAATGTAAAAGGGCATCCAAGATTGTTCAGTGAATTTGTTTACGTATTTTATAGAGGATGTATCAAAACCTTCATATCATTGCCGTGCGCATGAAAAAACTGTAGTTGGAAATGTTTTGGACCATGAAAAGTTCATTGGATGAGACCATAACCTTAACAGACTCCAGTGCCCTCAGAATTATCAATTAAATGTCACCATGTCAAGTAGTCAACACGGTGATGCTATACCGAGCAATTAAGATTGTACGCATGCGTACGAGTCCACTTGCCACTTTACTTTGATTCATTTCCCTTCTGTAGTAGCCCATGCTAACACCACTCCTTGTCTCTTCTGGAGTCTGTTTAAATACTATTTGGAATGATCGTAGGGAATATCTATAAAGAATGAATATGTCTAAGCACATCTATATTTAACACTTTCACAATAGATGCGCATATAATGTGCGCTATCTTTAATGAAAATCAGGAATAGTACATGTTTACAATAGGTAATGTCGTTTCATTGATAAACTCTAACAATTTAGTAACTGAGTTACAAATTAAAAAATATTTCTAATTTGGAGCTCTAACAACACTTTGTCTTAGTGGGTCCAAATGAAAATATATACACGCAAGAAAACCAATTTACATTATAGATATCTGTATGTAACCTCCAAGTACATAATATTTTTATCGAATCTCCACAAACCGATAACCCCTATCGCGTTCCAAGTCCATCAATTTTCTAATCAAAACGAATCCTAAAAATATCAAGAAAAAGTAGGCTTTAATCCACATTTTCAGTTTAACGCCGCTAGGGCGGGCTGGCAACGTCGCCACCGGAAGCTGGCGGGGTGGCAACGCCGCGCCGGCATCGATCATGACTGTGCACGCACACAGACACTACAGATACGTACACAGTACAAACACATACGTCGATACTAACGCCTTAAGGTGTTTACTCTTGTTTTTTTGCCTTCCGAAGTAATTAAAGATGTCTTGCAGGTATAAGATATAAGTACTGTGCTTATATATTTAGTTTAAGTTGAAATTGGTTATGGGAAATCCTTATGGTTGGAACACATTTTTTTTAATTCGATGCCTTTTTCTATGTAAATGTAGGTAAAATAATAAAGCGTTTTTAGATAAAAAAATATTATTATGTACCTTATACACCTAGTCAAAACATACTTTAGTATGTATAATTTTATTAATACTAGAGGCTAGCGGGTGGCTTGAAAACTACGAAGCCAGAGTCGGCCAAGTCATACGAGAAGAAGAAATCTAGCTTGGTACGCTTCACCCGCGTAGGAGTTTAAAATAATATACTAGTCACTCAGGGATATCGCATATCAGTGAAATAATTTTCATAATCAGATCAATAGTTTTACGGATTATCTACTAGAAAAGTCAAATTCATGTGCAAGTATACATAATATAGGTACTGCGTAGAAAAAATACTCGCGTATGAATTTGACAGTTGGTCAAGTCAACTGAAAGCAGATTGTACTTACTTTTAACTTGTGGAGGTGCGGTAAAATTTGAGTGTGCCTGTAACTCATGTTGACCAAGCCCTACGTTATAGAAAGGGGCATCTATTATATCTATGTAAATTTCTAACATGAGCGCTAAGATGAGCGCTACCATGGCTTAATACATTTGCTAGGAGATAACAGTTACTGGCGTGTAGGCAATAAGTATATTTAATGGCAAATGTTTAATGTTACTTATGTGCGTAGCTACAGTGGTAATACTAGCCAGCGCAACACTAATGATAGAGTTTTGATCGTAGAATAAAATATTTATTTCTAATATTTATACAAAAATTTAATTGGACACCGCTATGGACTTCAAATAGGTATGCGCTTCTCATATTAAGAAGATCTTAAGGAAACTAATATATGCCGATATGCCTCTGCCGAAACCTTTAAGAAGTGACGGTTTTTTGTAGGTGATACTTATATCATAATATACTGTCTAAGATGACGGTAATCACTTATTATCAGGTGGATCGTCTGCCAGTATTCCTACCTAGGTAATGAAAATATATACTTTATACCTACCTATATCATAAGTACTTATAAAATTATTGTTGTCATGTCCTTATATAAATTTAATCGACCATAAGTTCACACGACGACCACCCGCAGCGCTAGCGTCGCGAAGGGGAGAAGGGTGATCTGTGACGGAGATAATGTGTTCCGTATAATGCACCGTATGTTAATAGCCACTTGGAATAAACCCCACTCGATTAGCTTACAAATATCGAATATATAATTTAGTGTCATATAATATAGACTGAAAATCAATTGGAGTGGTTTATAAGTTACTTATGTTATTAGCAAGATTAAGTAAGATAATTATTATGCCTGTAGAACATACCGCCTAACTATGTATGTATACGCAAAGTAATGCCCATGGGTATTTTAATAGGGCATGATATTTTGCATGATGCCTCAGTAAATGCTAAAGATGATGTACCGAGCACAAAAACTGATCCGATGGGTTTCTGTCTAACAGCTGACCTTAAATGGAATTTCTTGAATAAATAGAATTAAATTAAATTGCTCGCTACCAAATAGCTATACCAACCAACAAACAATATTAATATACCTACTGGAATGTGTTTTTCTTTCAGGAATTGACAAAATGTACTCTGCGTGAATCAACGCCGTAGCAACCACTGTGTAGCCTTTCGTAGGCTATGTTACATTCGTAGCTCAGGCGTAGCGCTACGACACTAATGTGTTATACCCTCAACAAATCAGGACTAAAGTGAATTTGACAAAACTAAATAGGTATTTGGCTGTCATGCTCAAATATTTCGGCCATAAGGATGGAAATACGTATAGTTACTTTATCAAACTCAAACTCAAACTCAAAATTGTTTTTATTCATGTAAGCCTACAAAGCATTTATGAATAGTTAGAATCTACCACCGGTTCGGAATGCTGCTTCCACTGAGAAGATCCGGCAAGAAATTCAATGGTTATTCTTTTCAATGAATTACAGATGGTGTACATTCTCAGGAACATTAACATCATGTGAGCAGGCAAAGCCGTTGACACGAAATAAGTAAATAGTAATGAAATGTCACTCAGATTACAAAGCTTGTTTAGTAAGGTGTGCCCACACCATTATCACTAAATAACTAATAGTAAATAATAATCAAATCTCCCTCAGATTTAGGTATGTAGATAAAATGAGAAAGCTAGTTAAGTGTGGTGGTCATACCTACTCATACTTACATCAAATTAAATGTTTACGAACCAAAATAACAATTAATAAAACAGGTGCATAATAATATAATTGCTTTGGTGTGATGCCTTCCATGCTAAGTAAATTAATAGTATTGTTGTTAAGAGGCAAGTGAGTGGCCCAATCCCCGCAAGCAGCACCCGCGCACGAGCATGACTTGAAAAGCGGCATCACTCTCCTCAACCATAATAGAGGGAAGAGGGTGACCCGCTCCACAAAGCCACCGCAAGCAAGGACATTAAAGTGAGCATGACCAACACCTCACCTCAGAGACAACAGTTCAGCAAGGCTAATAAGCATGAGGCAAGACCAGCGGGTCTCACAATTAGACATAAATATTACTTTGTTAAAATTTGTGGCTACATGATGCCCATATTTTTAAAGGTGACATTTGTGTCAAATATGTCAATAGTGCAAGATTAAGAGAAGGAAGAGGTAAAATATAGGAATGAACCAAAATAAAAGATTCTAGTTATTCCGTTCCGGTGGAGCTGGACAAGCACCTAGCCAAGCATATTTATCTTTCAAATAATCGTCTAGTGTGTAGTAATCCTTCCTGCATAGCGTACGTTTTACACACGTTTTGAATTTGGATTCACTAAGACTGATAATGCTTAGCGGTACTTGAATTTAACACAGTATCCCATGAAAGATGTGTGAATTTTTGCTAGCCGAAAGTGTGGTTGATCCAACAATATTAGCATCAGCGTCTGCTCATACTAACAGTACGAGACGGTTTTCTGAACGAAGAATATGCCATGGAGTAGAGATAGATGCTAGCTTAAAATAAGAACATGTATGCTTTCTTTTCTAGAAGATATAGCTCAAAGTTGTATATTCGTGAGCGGTTTAGTGACGTGAGACTAGTAGGGAACTAGGCGGGAATCTGGTCACATGAAACCGATTTAATTAATCGGACAACGGGCCACGGGAAATTAACTTCGCGGCTTATCAATTCAATTTGATTATTGCAATCATATTATTTACATTACACGCACAGGTGTTATGGTATAACAGCCTAAGATCCTATTGGACAATAGCAACATAGTGTTTGGAGCGAGCGAACAGAACTATACCATAAATCCAATACCCACTTATCCTATCCTACTAATATTATAAATGCGAAAGTTTATGAGTGTGGATGTATGTTTGTTGCTCTTTCACGCAATAACTACTTAACGGATTCGGATGAAATTTTGCACACATTTAATTTATAACCTGGATTAACACATATAATACTTTACTTAAGTCTACGCGGACAAAGTTGCTGATAGTAAACAGTACATTATATTATAATTATCAAATTCATCAAGGAATCAATATTAACATCTATCAATCAAAGGTTATTCAGGAAAATGGTGTCTTTAATTTGTTTTCTTATTGTTTGAGTACTTTATAGCAAATTATTTGTTGGTATTTGATTTAATCAGTGTTTCTAAGGGTACATTGAGTTAAATTATTAAACAATAATCTTGCGCGTTATAAAAAACAAATATAAAGGAAAAAAAAATCCAATTACTCCCATGAAATTTATTGATTACATGAACAATCCGATTCAAACAATGCGTGAAAACATCGACAAAGCACCTGTGCTACCTTTGTTTTGAATACGAAACAATACGCCTAAGCCCGCCCAATTATATGGACAATTATCAAGATAGGAAAGAGTGGGCAATTTATGAAATACAAAAAAGCGGACACAAAGCGGGTATTGTTCTTTTTCAAATCGGCGAACAGGCGAATCAACAAACAAATAAAAAAATACAATATGCGGCCATGACAAACAAGCGCAACGAGGGCCAACTTCGATAGGCTTTTAATAAAAGCTTGTTCTATGCTCTCAGAAAAAAAAACGCAAGTCGTTCAATTTTCACCAAACCGTGTGACGGCGTCGGCGGGGCGTCCCAGGCCACAAACTCCACAAAGGCTGATTATCGGAGTCCAGGCGCGTCATTATCCCACCCATCATGTTTATTTTTCTCAGATAAAGATTAGCCGGAGTGTTTTCCTATTGGCGGGGTGGTGTGTTGAGGTGAGAGGGGGCGTGTTGGGGCGTGGTTTAGGGGTCGGAACCGCCCCCAACCGGCGGCAGAGTCGTGTAGACGAGCGTCCAACGGCGCGCCGAACGCACCGTCATGTGGGGTCCCTAGCGCGTGAAAAATGATTGACATAAAGAGCTCCGCCGACTACTTGAGTCGGTCAGGCACGTTCACCAACTTCTCTATGTTATTTGCCGGTGAATATCACATTTTTATTATTATTCATGTTACGTGCGCGGTGTTGTGAAGTGTTGGCACGTGGTGTGTGTAGTGAACGAGTCAATTTAAGTCATATTATTATGCTAATTAAGGTCGTAAGTACAGTGGTGATTGAGGAAAAATTACGAGTTCCCTCGTGATTGCCTTGTGGGTTTCTTTTATATGCATGAAAATACTATCATGGCATCGTAATATAACATGTAGTTGATGATGTGCCTACAATTTTCAATAGAATACTTTCATAACTTCTAGTAAAATGATCCGTAATTGGCCAAATCAGGTTAGATGTCACACTGGCTCCAATACGAAAGGATACTAGAAACAAATTTAGAAAACCTAAAAATAAATAGAAGTAATTGGCTATCTATTATCAGTACACTTTTAGTAACAGTTATTCAGTATTGCCACCTGCTTAATTTTTCAGTATGTAGTCCAATCGCATGCGATTCATTGAGTAACACAAGTGTGTTTCCAAACTAAGGAAAGCTTAGCTTTATTAGTTTTAGCATTTATATCGTATAATACTCGCACTAGAGAACATTCCCGAAACATTTCCCGACGGGAATGGAACCCGCAACCACGAGGTGTAATGCTGCACGATCTATGCTCCAACCACTGGATCAAGTGTTCTCGTCAATATGCTTCTATTTATTACCTCAGTGATATAAATAGTTGACGAGTCTTCAAAGATAAACGATTTCCAAACTATTTGTTTAGTTCACACTATTTCGCGGGAGATAGCATGTTATGGTTTATTTGCAGTTATGTCAGACAGGCGCTTCACTAACGGAATTCAGTACTACGATTAACGATCAGTCGATCAACTTATTTGGTTTAAAATTATTGAAGGTTAAATAGCTGATGTGGTGGATCACAAACAATTTTACCCTTGAGTCAATCAATAACCATAATTCCTTAGGTTTGTACACTTTACAACGAAAATGCGGAAGCCACGACGAAGATTTTATGCATATTTTTTATGCATTCGGAAATAGATAGATACAAATAGATTTTTTATTAGGTAATTTGTTTATGAAGTAAATTATAGAAACCACTAAATAGATAGCGTCGGTAATAACTAGTAGAATGACCTCATATTCTTAGGCCTGTATCAATAAATCGATCTCAAGTTTGAGAGCAATCTTGGAAATGTCATTCTTATGTTAATTCCAGTTAAGAATTACACGTCAAAATCGTACTCAAATCCTCTCAGACTTGATATCGATTTAATAATATGGACCACCTTTATAAAAATAATAATAATAATAATAAGACTGTCTATATTGCAAATACTTTTGACGACACCCAGTCAGTAATTAGCTACTATTCACAAGGTGTCTGTTCAGTGGGCATTTTGCCACATATCAAGGGATGAAGGCACTCGAGGGCGCTTCACAGAGGTGGCTGAAGGGGTTGAAAGCTTTCGAGGGCCGTTCACGATGTGTGAATAGCAAGTCATTACGATATCATACTTTCAGGAAGGTACCGCACATTTTGTGTGGTGTGAAATCTTGGCAAATATTTTCCAAGCATTTATGGTAACTGCTTAACGTAAGGATATACAAATAAAAGATTAACTTATTCGAATTAATCAACCATATTTTAACATGTCCTTTATAATTTTGTGTTTTAAAATGGATAGTTAATTTAAGGAATTAATGTAATTACTTATTTATTTTAGCATTAAAATCTTAAATACTGGTAATTATGAATGGCGTGGCATTCCAATCAGTGCCTGAAGTATTAAGTTTAGAACCGAATTAATACTCACAAATAAAAGACATCAACGAGGACACTAGAGGCGTGTGCTAGATATACCAAAGTGCTTAATGTTAAATAAAACCTTTAGTTTTGATTAGTAACACTCAAAATTATTAAAACTATCTTAGGTTATCAAAAAATTTCTAAAGGTCAACTAAAGTATTGATAAATAGGAACTTATTGCCAATAACACAAATCATAAATTTAAAAGTTGTTGGGTTTGTTTGAACCTAGTTTATATATTGGAAATTTCTAACTTTATCATGGTTACATAGCCCATACTGAACTCGTTTATAAATAAAAAAAATATATTTTGAATAAATTTATATAGATTTTCTAACTGTCTGCATTCCCATTTGTTGGGAGTAAAATCCAACAGTAAATTGATAATAATAGTTTTAATTCTGATACTTAGAAGTGGCTATTTTAGTAGCCAGCTGTACCCGCGGGTCGACGAAAAATGGGGGTGTCGGAAGATCAAACCTCTCTTCCCCTCTCTTAGTCCCTTCAGGTATTGAAAATTTATTGTTATAGACTATGGTAACAGCTTAACATCAGCCGGGTAATACGCATGTTAGCCAACTTAGTTACATAAAAAGTAGCCTATTTGTTATCCCAGAGCAGAACTTAATACTCTACAATATTTAATTAAATGTTTGAATCACTCTTTTGCGTGGTGCTCGGGCATACGGACAAACAAATAATTTTGCATTTATAATTTTAGTAGGACAACAAATAGGTATTATAAGTCCGTCAATATATTGCATTCAAAGTATTGTTTGCAACTCCGTCGGTGCGTGCGGGCAAAGGAAACGAGGCGGCAGCCGTCGCACTGGCTTCCGCCGCGCCACCGACTTTGCAGATTATCGAACTTTTTATAATGCATTGGTAATGACTGTGTACCAGCTTATGAACGTTTCTGTACGAATAATATTTCATTACTAGCTGAGCCCGCGACTTCGTCCGCGTGGAATTTAACTTATCAAAAAAGCCCGCTCCCGCGTTCTGAGCACGCGCGACTGGATTTTTTTTTTCTAAAATATTAGTAACCTAAGTTACTGCTTCTCACATCAGCTGTGATCTACCAGTGAAAGTCCCGGCAAAATCGGTGCAGCCGTTTCGGAGATACTCTTTGATTTCAAGGGTTTTTTTTACGCGGAACCCTAATTGTTTTTCTAAAATTAAAGTAGCCTAAGTTACTCCTTGTAACATCAGCTATCTGCCAGTGAAAGACCCGTCAAAATCGGTTTAGCCGTTTCGGAGATTACCCGGAGCAAACATACAGACAGACCGGCAGACAGACAAAAATATTTTAAATCTCGTTTTTGATATAGGTGTCGTTTGTATTTTTATATGCATTTAGTGAAAAGGTGTTATTTTGATATTACAAACGGACACTCCAATTTTATTTATTTGTATAGATATCCATATCGTTCAATCACATGATGAATAGAACTCCGTACGGTCTATACTTATCCATATAATCTGCCTTTGTTTCACTCAAATTAATAAATTATTTTTTCTCATACTCTCGTAACATAACTACACCCCAGCTTAGACTTAGCGACCTGTAATTCAGGTTTTTTTTATAAAAACTTTAATAATATCTACTGAAAGAAGAAATTATTATTTTATCATTTATTTATTTTATATCACTTTATATTTTTAAATCTAAATCAAAAATATCTTATCTAAATAAATTTAAAATTATAAAAATTGAATTTATTTATTTTATTATTACTCGTATGTATTTAGAATCATAATTGTTTGATAGATAACGGCCGTATTTGATAATTAGACACAGTAAAATGTATATATACAGTATTGGTGCCGAACTTACAGTGTTTAACCCAACTTATTTATTTACTTGAACTCAGGCCACGGCCAATTGGATTTGATCTTTAAAGTGTAGTAGAAATAAGGTACAATTATCATTGGTATTTGTAAATATTAAGCCATATAACCTTTTGTTTCAGATGCATCATACAAAAGCACATGGTCAACGCACGCTGCGTCACAAGGATCCCAAGGTGACACACTTATTATTCACCGTTTATACAGGCTGTTTGAAAAGTCCTTATTAATATATAGAAGACATGTACTTAACTATTATATTTTCTGAGTTTCGGACCTTTGAATATTTGTCACAATCTCCACGTTGTGGCTTCAGAACACATCCAATACCTAATCCAGACCTATAAAAGTTTTGCATTGATCAAGAGATTACATTTTAATTTAAATTAATAAAATTTATTTATTTATTAATTCAATAAAAGTGTTCGAATTTGGGTAATATTTTCATCCTATTAGTGTAATGCTCCATACTTATCCAAACTCCAAAGTATTATTTCTGACAATTGAATCACGCTGTATATATATTTTATTTAAATGAGAGTAAATCGTCTTGTAATTATGTTATGCTATGGTAAGTAGTAGTGGCGAGACGTGGGTGCACCACAGCCTCTGTTTATTCTTACGACCGTACACCGCTCAGCTCGCTGCACTGGTAGTCGCGGGTTCGATCCCGTCGGACAAATTTCAGAAATAGCATTTACATAGTATGCCAGAAGTTGGTTTGGATGTTTCTGGCAACGTCCCCAGTACGTTATGCGGTGCCCGTAGAACAAGAGACGCTTCGTTTGGTACCATACGGTTGATGTGTATCTAAGACTGGCGAAATATATTTATTTATTACTGTTTTAAAAACGATTTAAATTTCATTAAACATTTAGACTCGTTGACACACAAATTCTCACCAATCTTATGGTTACCTTCTCATTTCTTCTAATAAGTATGGGTGCAAAATTAAATGTACAGCAATATGACGTCATTGTATCATTTCATGCGCTAAAATCAAAACAATGGGCCTCTAAAATGGTGCACGCGAGCGCAGCGGCGCGGAGCGGCACGTGGCCGCCGCGCGGCGCAACAATACCGACTTAATTCTTTGATTGACATTTACAATATTTCGATAAGTGATGCAATATTTTGATGATTATCATTTTAGCGCGCCCGGGCGCTATTATCTGAATGCACGCTTGACTAGGTCTGCAGCAGTTTTGATTACATAAAAAAGTAAGTAAAAATATTTTACGTGGTGCAAGCGGAATGTCTGAGTGATTTTAAGGTTCCGAAATAAATTTACAGGCCTTACAATAAATATATTTTTGCAAGAAATCTTGGAAGATGCGAATAAGAAGACTTAACTAAAACGTTATATTCATATTTATTTTGAAAATATAATTAATTGTCACCTAAATTTCTAACCATTTACAAATTAATTAAAATACTGTCAGTAGAAAGTTTTGCGTATTGCCCCATCTACAAAATTCCATAAACCCATCGTTCCTTATTCCAAAAAGGTTTAATAAACATACAGAAACAACCCGGTTTCTGGTTTATAATAATGTAAGATTAATAGCCCCAACACCATAAAGTAAAACACGATAATGTTAATATTGATTTGCCCCCGTGGGCGGCGCGATCCCGTGACGGCCGCGCTCCGGCAGACGCTACAGACGATTATGCCGCACCCAAGGGACTGATTATACATACCTCACACTCGACTTATTGGCGTGTGCGATACTGATGTCGAGCGATGATTACATTATAGGTGAGAATAGATTAGGGAGGCTATTTGATAGCGGTGTGGTGGTACTGTACTGTTAGTACCTACTGCATTGATTGACTGTAATGTAGTGTGGTTGATAGTGAGTTGATTGAGTGTTGACTGTGGTGCATCTGTTTGATTGTTTGTAGTTAAATGAGTATGACGAAATGAAAATTGGCATAAATTGCAGTTTAGATGTCTAATAATTAAAATACAGTGATACTTTGAAAACAACATTGAGTCATTAAAATAAAAACAAATTGTATTTTTTTTTCTTATTTCTATATCTATCGTTTCTAAAACCCGCACGTAATAATATCTAGGGCGCTAGAATAGTCCCCCTCGGTCGCACCCCATAAACTGAACTTAAAATACGTAACCAACGCCAAAGTTAAACGTTATTCATTAGCGCCGGTCTGTCAGACACTACCCTTTGTTTTCACTATGTATATCAAAAAATAATCTGCAGTTTATTATGAGAATTGTATGAGGTGCATGAGTCGTGATTTGTGAGGTACAGCTGGTTTGTTGGTCTAACTAATGGTTGCGAGCTACTACAAGCATATTACATGCTCATGGTGATCTGGGTTCGATTCTTAAGCCATGCAAAGTGTTTTAAGAATATTAGATTTCCGTTATAAACATGTCCGCATAGGACCAAAAATGTTATGCCTTTATTACTTAGGGACAAATGTCGTCGGCGAAATGTGGGTTCACAAATACGGCCTTGTACCTTCTATCTAAATTTAAAATTAAATGAGATTCCAAAGAATTAGTCATATCAGTTCAGTAGAGTTCCGCAGAATAATTTTCAAATCCATTAGATTTACGCGAGTTTTAAGATAAACCAATATTTTAAGTCGGCGAGTTTGCTCGGGAATGGGAGGAACCGAGCGCCGGCGAAAATTAGCTGAAAGTGGCTTCCATTGCCGTCGGCTGTGCGTTTGCACTTAGAGCTTCTACTGTAGGAGCGAGAGAGACGGGGATGCAGGAAAAACTGCTTCAGGCATCGGGAGGGAAGCGGTAAGCACCCTATTGTTTTGTGCTCTCCACGCGGCGGCGGCTTATGTACGGGTGGAACCATTGTAATTTAAAATGAAAATTCTGTGCGTTTATATACCGGGGGCAAACAAGTCCCTTGTGTAGCTACTTCCTGAATCTCGATATGACTGAGATACTCGTATTTAAGATTCCGAATAAGAAAAATTCTGAAATTGTATTTGCAAATCGTAATTGTCTGATTTGAGTAGCAGTAGCCTAGGCTACATTTTAATGGTTAGTTTCAATAGGATAGGAGCAACTATTAAGACAACATTTTTTTTTAAGTAGGTTTTTAAAATTTGTCTGAAACATAGTTCTGCTTTTCATAAGATCATCCAGTTTGTTTCTTATTGACCCCAACGTTAGTTAACTTTTAAATCGGCGTTCCCTCTGTATCTCCAGTCAAGAACGAAATGTGTCTAACTTCTATATCGGGCCAAATCCGTCGGATCGAATACGTCTCTTTTATTACATAACTAGCTGTGTCCGCAACTTCGTCCGCGTGGAATTGAACTTAACGAAATTGTAATTTAACATTTGGGAGTCGATGTTTCGTGTGTTATATACCTACTATCGCAAAAGCCCGCTCGCGCGTTCTAAGCCGGCGCGACAGGCAACATTTGTTATATTTTTTTTTTGTTTATCTAAAATAAGGTTAATTCCTATAATATTAGCTATCTCTCAGTGAAAATCCCGTCAAAATCGGTCCAGCCATTTCGGAGATTACCCGGAACAAACACACAGACGACAGACAAAAAAAATTAAATCGCGTTTTTGTTATAAGTACCGTATGTACTTTTATATGCATTTAGTGAAAATGTGTTATTTTGATATTACAAACAGTCACTCAAATTTTATTTATTTGTATAGATTTTAGGGTGGCTAGAAAATGGGCTACTACCTACTAATTCTCGAATTCATTAAACGTTTTCTAATTACATTAGTGTTTGCTGCAATTACAAAACATTTAGTAAATAATAGAAAACAACGAAAATTTGCTGACATGATTTTCTTTTTCTGTCTGAACCGTATATCTATGACCATTTAACATCTCATACTAAATCTGAAACCAAACTTGATTTAATTTTAAAAAATGTTTGTATATTCCTTAACACCCTCAGTGAGACTTTGTTGATCCCCCCGGGGGAGCGGCTCGTCGCCCTGCACAAATAGTTTTGACACGACCATCCTTTGATCTTCTGTATTAACCCGACCTAGTTGCGGTTGATAAAGGTTCAAATGCAAATTGTTTTCAAAGTTTTGTGTTCGATTGAAAACATTTAAAACTTTGAGAACACAAAAAAGTTGAAATCATTTTGTAGTTGTTTTTTGGAAAAAAAAACAAACTAAGTTAATGTTCTTTTTTGAGGAACACCAATTACAGTTCGTTAATTTTGCGAAGGCGCGTACTGTGACTCTAACGACATTCGCATTTAGGTCAATTTGCAATAGTTCACGAGTCTTCGTGAAATTAACTAACCATAGCTTAGCCGAAACAACACAATATACATGAACAAAGAAGTTGCTTAACGAGCAAAAATAAATCATATTCAGCGACCCATCAAATATTAAACTAAAATATCTCAACTATCGTTCCATAACCGATAGTGCTTTTACACGACGCTATAAAGATCATGTTACGAATGATCGATAATGGAGTATGTTCGCCAAACATGCTCGGATGGAGCCCCTCGGACGCACGCTCGAGAGGAATCGCGAACTCGTGCCATTTTTATAGCAAAGAAAATATTGCGCTTTGTTGAAAATAGAAGCGGAATTCTAAATATCTTAAAACTTATTTTTTAAGCCATTATTTAAATAAAAAATAAAATCTTAATAATACCTGGGTGCCCTAAAAAGCTGGATATAACTAGGAACCTTATAATTGATCTCATTTGATGTCCACAATTTCACGGAGAAATCGGAAATTTCTAATTAACGGAAAACACACACATAAAAATACGGAACCCTTGCAAATACATACAGGCGATCATACATCATAGCTTTGAACCTCCTTTTTTGAAGTCAGTCAGAAAGTGTTCATTTTCAACAACATTTTTCTGCTGTTCACATTGTGTATGCTTAGATACTAGAGCTAGTATGTGACTTCGCACTTCTACGATTTTTGTATTTAATATGCCAATCTTAATTTTAACGGTCAAGGGGAACATAAGTAAAACCGGCATGCCTTAAAGAACCTAACAAGAACTCTATTCAAAGTCTGCAGGAAGCTAAGAACTAAGTACCTAGATTTGCCTCAACTTCGCAAGCGTAGATTTTATTTTCTGGATGTCAACAACAACGGCACCTACCGGGTCCAACTATATCTAAGAACCAACCTGGTGACCCCAAAACTTAAAAAAAATAATCAAAATTGTCCAACCTGTTTAGAAGTAGAAGTATCACGAAGACGCACACACCGGACTCTTATCCTACTAATATTATAAATGCGAAAGTTTGTGAGTGTGGATGCGCTTTCAGGTAAAAACTACTGATCGGATCGGATGGATTAAATTTGGAACACAGATAGTTTATAACCGGGATTAACACATAGGATACTTTATATCCCTATTATCCCCAAATTTTTGGTAAGTTAAATACTACGCGGACTAAATCGCGGGCACAGCTAGTACATGTATAAAGGTATACTAATCGTTAACACTGATTATTGTTCTCAGACGAAGATATTATCTGAAGATTCTTAATCTTCAACAACAATATCCAGTGCCAACTATTCGCTGTCACTACCACGTTCTTGTTCCCCCAAAGCGGTCCAAATACCGTAAAACATGGAATCAAAAATACACCCGAAATCAAAGGAGTTTCCACAATATTGCTCTAGCACTAACAACGCGTGAAATCCTATTGAGAGCATCAAAGAGGACCTAATCCTCTTCTATATACAATATAGACAAAAATACCTCTTGACACAACAGCGTAGAGCTCATATTACCGTGACACGGCTTCGCATAACGCCTCAGGGTTTTTCGCCCCTAAAGAAACAAATGGCCAATATTGTCATCGAAAATTTGGATGCTTTGTCCCGCTGACGGAGGGCCTAATTATAAAACAATTTGGAAAAAATATGATAAACTAGCTGTGCCCCCCGACTTCGTCCGCGTAGTATTTAACGTAACAAAAATTTCGGGATTATCGGGATAAAAAGTATCCTATATATTAATCCCGGTTATAAACTATCTGTTCCAAATTTCATCCAAATCCGTTCAGTAGTTTTTGCGTGAAGGAGTAACAAACATACATACATACATCCACACTCACAAACTTTCACATTTATAATATTAGTAGGATGGTTAATAAGATTGGAAGAATGGACTCCGTGGACTTTTTTTAGAACTAGCTGAGCCCGCGACTTCGCCCGCGTGGAATTTAACTTAACAATAAAGCCCGGTCCCGCGTTCGGAGCCCGCGCGACAGGACCCATATTTTTATTTTGTTTTTCTAAAATAAAAGTAGCCTCAGTTACTGCTCATAACATCAGCTATCTAACAGTGAAAGTCCCGTCAAAATCGGTTCAGCCGTTTCGGAGATACTCTTTGATTTCAAGTGTTTTTATTTTTTTACGCGGAACCCTAATTGTTTTTCTAAAATCAAAGTAGCCTAAGTTACCCGCTATAAGATCAGCTATCTGCCAGTGAAAGTCCCGTCGAAATTAGTCCAGCCGTTTCGGAGATTACCCGGAACAAACACACAGACAGACAGACAGACAGACAGACAGACAGACAAATTTTTTTTAATTCGCATTTTTGCTATAGGTATCGTATGTACTTTCATATGCATTTAGTGAAAAGGTGTTATTTTGATATTACAAACAGACACTCCAATTTTATTTATTTGTATAGATTCTGAAATCATTTTTTATTTATTTTTGGGGTTAGATAAACTCAGAATCATCCTAAGAGTAAATTTCGTCAAAATCTTGATCTGATCTTTGTTGACAAACAAACCCAATTTTTTCATGATTAATTGTTTGTTACAGGCTATGGCACCAATTCCCTATCGGCTATGTCAAAGTCGACACTGGATGCGCACACGCATCTACGTCAACCAGGTCAGTTTTCAACACACATTGCTGTAATATACTCTGCATTATCAATGGTAAGGTATAGCTTATTAACGTCTTATACCTAATACTCTTAACATAATAGCCAAATGTGCTTTATGCCAAAAGCTCCTAGTAAGAACTTTGAGATAGGAACGTCGCTAGAAGAATACAATGTATCCACACCCTAGTCATCACTTTTCATCCGCTCTTGTAGTTCAGTAAAAACTGTTAATTTAGTTATTCAATCATTTAGAATAACAGTATATTAATTTTGTTAATTTTATGAGCATATAATGCCGGTTGGCAGAACAAATATCCAAAAAATCTACGTCTTTTCAATACAGTGGTATTAAATATGAGAGGAATGCTTTCGAAAAAAAAACTTGAATTTCGTACCGGCTCGGAATAAATATGCATTTCGCCTGGGCGACCGGAAGACAGATAGCTTGGCAGGTGAGGTTGTATAAATCTTACTTGGAGCAGTGAATTTGAGTTTCGATAACAATTCAGACACTAAATTGCGTCGCTTTCTTGCTCGCACTTCTTCAAAAAAACCTTTTATTTCTTTTGTTTACTTTTTAAAAAAAAAGTTGAGGTCAACTTTTTTTAAGTTGTTTTAAAGAAAAAGGATGCTACCTGGTTTTGCTAATAATGGACAAAAAACTGCCTTGCTTGTGGAATCGTAAGTCTTGAAGCAATTTTCTATTGACATCAACATACCTACATTAGGAATATTGATTTGAATGATTATAATAATATCTCTTCAGCGCAAGGCACGGTAGGCCAATCTAACGAAGTATAAATCCACTTCGGACAAGGGTCGGGTTGAGGAACGACTGTTTGCAGCTCACGGTCAGTTAGCCAGGGCACATAGAGTGTTATTTGTGTTCCGTTCGCATTGTGAACGAATTTTGTACTGAAAGGCTGTCAGCTTCGCCCGTTTATTTTGAAGTGATATTGTCAACCCTATTCATAATATACACTATCATAACTATGAACACAATAATTTATTGAAATAAAGATAACATTTTAAAACTATAATTTATAACAACCCTACCTTTTCCTGAAACAAATTATTTTGTACTTGAAATGGTAGCTTTGTATAAATTATTAGGAATCAGGAAGCTTTCATCAAGGCTAACGAAGAGGCTACTTATCAACCCTTAACAATCATCCCCATATACGTGACGGCGTTACTGATGCTACCACTGATTTAATGTACCTACCTACATATTGATTACAAGAATAATGTGGTAATTAATATAACCAAGCACCTCTCTTTATACTGTTTCATATTAGGAAAAAATGATGTTAGAAACAAAAACATAGGTGCATAAAGTCGAACATAGAACCTCCCTATTTTTTGAAGTCGGTTAACAAAATCATTATAATGGTTTTCGGATTTAATTAAGACAGAAGAATTGTTGCACTAACTCTGGTTAAAAAGCCACTACTTTATTTTGTATTAGATATAAAAAAAGCCATTCAATAACATTAATGGACCAACTTTGCGACTTTATATCCGTTCAACATACTTCCAACATAACCAAACGTTGTTTCTGCGTCCCAAGTGTGTCAAAATGACTGACAGCCACAAAATGGAGTCGTGGGCGTGTTACTTCTCGATTTCATTAGAAAACATCGTGCAGGCGTCCGTGTTGACGCTCGCGGTGGCGCGTGGCGCGACATGCGTTCATGATCGTGTACCGCGCGGTGCCCCCGCCTTGCGCGCTCGGGGTGTGCCTTACGTAAACCTTGATTTATAAATTGAGCCTTAACTTACGAAGTGCTTTAATTTTAATAGCTTTTAATGCTCTGATTAACTTTTTTTAACTGATGTAACTTCCTAATATTTCTTATTTATCTCCAACCGAAGTTATATGCCCATTTTATAGGTATTGGTTACATTTGATTCGATATTTTGCACTCGATGATCAAGAATGAGTGTGACGACGATGGTTACAACGTAAATTTTACGTTTAAAGTTTCTATTTGATTTCACGGAAACTTGTTACAATAAATTTGTTAAGTGTTCCTGATAACTTCCATACCAACTTTCTTACTCCTTACAACCCTTCCTTGATTAGTGTTCACCTTCGTTCTTTAAATAACTCCTATGCAAAATGCCATGCTTCTGCACCCACAGGGTTAGGTTTTCTGTTACCTGTCAGTCAGAATAGTTCAGCAAGTTTGTACTGTAAACTTAGTATAAGAAAGACGTTAAATAGAAATGAACCGAGGCCCAGCTACAAAACATTACAGGCACCGTTGTTTGCGCTCGAGGGAGCCGCGTGTCGGGGCATGCGGCTGCACAGTGGCTCATGTTACATGCAACGGATTATTTGACCTTTTTGGGAAATATTTTTATTCCTACGTGAATTTTCGACGATACGTTGAATCAATATAACACACGGTAAACTATGATTATAATGGCGTAAGATATTTTTTTCCTCGTCTTGAACTATACCCACAGCTCTGTAAAGCCCCTTGTTTTTAGGAACTGGGAGGGTTATCAAGTTGAAATTACTAATCAACATTATATGCTAAAGACCTTTGGAGATATCAAAAAATTAAGCTTCACAATGCCATCATACATTACGGCCATTTATGTCACATCTTTGAAACTCGACGTAAACTCGGTCGTCAAGCTCAAATAATTAATGCGTTGGCCAAACGGCATATACATGTTATTCATCAAAATAAAAGTTATCGAACTTATTTCGAACACCCGAATTTTAACATACACGTAACAAACCACCAAAGAATGCGTTGTTCAGGCGCCTTACTACGTTTGCTACACTCCCAAAGTACTAACCGACATGCGACGCTGAAAATGTTGTACGTTCATTCAATTGTAGGCTAGTGTATGTTATAGTGCTGTGATATAATGTGGGTCACGTGGACTTTTAATATGAATGATAGAAGAACATTAGAACTAAACGTTTTCTAGATTGTTTCTGCGTTGGAATTCTGACAAGATTAGAATCTACTTGCAATTAGGTAGGTGTAAATGGATTCGCAGTTTTATTCCATTCTACCAAGGTCTGAATTGGGTCTCCCTATGTACCGCGTAAATGAGTCAGTATCTCTAATTCTGTCCATACACAAACGAAAGTAAGATAAATGTCTGGGCTTCCTTCTCGTTTTTTCATTAGTGAGCAAGACATCAACATTTTAGTTGTGTGTAATATACCTAATTTAGTCATAATTTGTGGACAACAAAATTTAGATAAATGTTGATACATGCAAAATGATTTATATCTCGCTCATACGTCACGGCTATGAGGAGGATGGCAATACAGTTAGTTTGGTAAAGTTTAGTTTTTGCACCATCAGAATTGACATGAGTGCCAACTGTATCTAAATATACGAGTATATAACTCAAAGGTGACTGACTGACTGACATAGTGATCTATCAACGCACAGCCCAAACCACTGGACGGATCGGGTTGAAATTTGGCATGCAGGTAGATGATATGACGTAGGCATCCGCTAAGTAAGGATTTTGATTAATTCTACCCCAAGGGGATAAAATAGGGGATGAAAGTTTGTCAATTAAATTCCACGCGAACGAAGTCGCGGGCACAGCTGGTTAATAAATATGTTCGATGTTCGAGAATTCATGTTGTTTATTGACGGTAGAAAGATGAGGTTGGAATGAATCTAGCCCAACAAAAAACACCCCTAGATTTAATCTAGTACAAAAAAAACATGTTTACCCACCGTTTGATCGGTCGCACCCTGGCCCGCCAAGCAAACAGGGGTAAGTGAAAAGACTAAAGAAATCAGAATTGTGTTTTTGGTAGGCGTGCGTGCGGTCGACCGTCATTGTCTTTTGTGTACCGACGCCACGGGCCTCTAGTCATGCGTTAGTTATCACTTTTCGTATGTTTTAACGCCATGGAGTATTGATTTTCCCGCAGAAACTTTAAAATTCGCTTCCAATATCTCACCGCAGGCCCATTAAGGTCTAATTAATAGTCGGAATCGACCATCGGTTCCGAATGTTGCTTCCTCTGAGATGATCCGGCAACACAATGGTTACTCTTTTTAAATAGTACAGGAGGCTTGCGAGTAGTACAAGTTTTTACAAAATGAAATACAAAACGAATGATTAAATCTTTCCATTGGACTTTACCGGTTCATGTAGGAACATATTTGACGCTATCGGTATTTAAATACGCACAAAATTCAAACTAGCATTGAACATTAGTGGTAAGGTGTAAAGTTAACATTAACTCTGTATTGGTGGTTTTTATACGGGGTACAAAGTTAAAAACGGCACTTGATGAAGTAAATCGTCATAGATGCAAATTCTGTGTCAGAATAGCCCCATTTTCTATCATCCCGTTGATTCCAAATCTTACTGTTATTATTTTATATTATCATATTTAAACATATGCTATATTGTCTAAGTAGGTACATAACATTCAAAAACCACTGAGGCTTAAAATTATGTTATAACATCTACATCAAGAAGAGTAGTTAAGGGTAGGTATATAATAGAATGTGAAGGTGTAACAAGTAATAGTTTTGTTTTTTTTTTAATGGAATTAGGTAAACGCATTTACTTAACACACCATGGTGTTTATGAAATTTATCACTTTATTTTAATATAGTTATCATTTCATTATTTTTACACTTGGATTTTTTCTGAGTACCATCGCAGTCGTGGTTCGCCAACGAGTTCCTTATCTTAATTTAAAGTATTAGATGTTACAATCGACGCAAAACAATTACAAACCAATAATCATTTCGTCTTAACAAATAGAAATGTCAAAATAAATCTGCGGGGCGAACATTATTGAATCTCAGTTTTGGGGTGGTCTGGCGTTGCAATCAAACGGCTAATGCTGCAGGGGCGAATCGCACTAACGACCCGCCGGGGGACTGGTAATGCACTGGAATCGATTAATTATCCTTTTATTATTATTTTATAGTCTTACAAGATACGCCTCTATCTCTTAAGACCATAATATTTGTTTTCATTGACATGTTGCGCATGTAATTAAATAAAGTTGTACATGTGTCACTGCTCGTATCAAAAGTACATCATTAGGCCTCTTGATTCTTTTTATTGTTGCCCTTATATTTTCTCTGGTTCTACCTACCTACCTACCAGACTATAATGAGACAACATTTTAATTATGAGATCTATTTAAGTATTTTTATTTCCACGTAAAGTGACACTAAGGACACTCAGAGGTACCTACCCCACACTGGCATTAAGAGACGGGTTGCAAAAACTCTTTCAGAAGGTTCATTTTCGCTCTTAGAAAATCATTTCTCTTCAATCGTTATTCCTTACAAAAAGTAGCAAGGAGTATCACAGAAAAGAAATGCGTTAAAATGACCACCTTTATTGATCGACGGGTGTCTATGCTGGCGTCATAATTGGAATACAAATTCGCTCTTTGACGCCGCGGCCGCACGTCGGGGCAGTGATTTGGCCCTTTGTGCCGCACGCATTAACTCCTTCAAGCCTCCTACACCCTCCACGTACCCACTCCACAACCCAAAACCAGCCCTAACTCAACACACTACAGTGCAAAATCCCAGAACACCGACCGTAACTCCCGATTTTCGATTTTCAGCTAACGCAATAAGAACTATTTCTCTTTTGTCGAATTGATTCGCATCAGTGGCTCTCAATGTTCTATGTCAATGGATAATAAGTCTTATTACTGTTGTGTAGGGTTTGATTTGAGTCTCGCGTGTGTTTGTCCTGCGAAAGATTAGTGGTAATGGCGCGTAATTACAGTAGAAAAGGCTAACATCGTGAGGTTCATTTGGTGAACACCAATCAGTTGTAATGTGAAGGGGTTTCGGTTTGAGTGCCGCTCTGGGCACCTACAGGGATTCACTTAACGGCAAACATTTGAGGGTATTTGCTCTATCATTTCGGCAAACTTTTGTTGCTCGTAATTTACAAGCTTCGCTAGGAGTAAATTGCATTTTACAAATATAGAGTTTTCAAGTCATATGTTCAATCGGGCAGCAATGTGCAAATACAATCGCAAAACGCCTATACTAGAAATAAATTGAATAAGTTATTGCGGAGCATCAGTGATTCCGTTAAAACAAACCCGTATGAATATTTGGCGTTGGCCGCATCACATAAGTGAAAATTTGTTATCGTCATCGCATTGCAATCTCCATACCGTTGCACTTAGTTCATATAGATAATTTTACTTTTTCAGGAGGAAACGTGTGCATTTTACGATACCTGTTCTACGACTAGACAGAATTATCTCAGATTTTACTAAAATTTGCGAATCATTCGTAACAAGCAAACATTCTGCATCCCTGTCAAGAAAATACCCCACAGTAGCACAATAAATTTCATATGGCCCACGGTGTTTGCCATAGGAATGTATTGTTGACTGAGCGTCGCGGGGAGGCGGCAGACCGGCTCGCCAAACAGCAGGGGTCATATTGTCCATTGCCGATATAAATAAAAGCGGGAGCATCGTAGGACGAAATAAAGATAATGGAGATACTGAAATACAGTAGCGTCATTATGCTTGATGTCAATGTACACAAGATGCTAGTGAGTGACGTAAGCAGGCCAGAAAACAAGCTAGGATAACAGATATCCTATCTTGTTTTCTGTCTCATATCAGTAAACTATACGATATAAGAATTAGAACGACATGAGCTAACTAAAAAAATACAGGAATTAATTCTAGCCATTTGTTTCAAATTATTATATTTGTTGTAAGCAATGAATACCTACATTATAGTAAATGGTTTCACCCATAGATAAATTTTAAAATGGGTTGAAATTTTTCGTTACCTATTTCGTTCTTTGAAAGTATTGGTCATTATCTAAATTAGGGTTGGCATTTGAAGCTCAAGTAAAAAGAGCGTAGAACGAATTGATAGGATGTCGTCCTAGTTTTTATACTCAAATAACAATCACAAAAATTATGATTTTATTGTAACAAAAGAGCACCTATATTTTTAACGAATATAACATCAAATGATCCGTCAAAACACAAAACAATCGTATCAACGTGGATATAAGTGGAAACAGAAGCAACGGGGGTACGGCCCACCAATTTTGGTAGCAAATCGAAAACGTAATCACTTTCGACAAATCTATTTGGCTTGTTCCCGAAATATAACTTCGTTTGGGACGTTGCAGGTGAATCGACATCGGTTTGTTTTCCACAAATCGACGTCGCAATCCGCACCAAACACAATTAGAGAAAATATTATTTTACGATCAGTTGAAACATGTTCCCTAATTCTCTTATGCATGCTTGATCTCATACGAAGTTGGTGCGGAGAGCTCGATATCTGTCCGATGTTTTCTAGACAAGTTACTTGGTAATCTCTTATCGTTATTTGACTCACTTTCGTACATACAGAGGCAGTTCAAAACATCTATATAGATAATAACAGACTCTCGCATGTCTTTATAAATATAATCATTTCGCTTGCTCGTCCAAATGATGGTTAAATCGGCGTCAATCACTTTAGTCAAATCGGTTGTAATGTTAAGGGAGGGTTTCAGAAATAAATTAATACTAATATTATATTAATCTGAAACAAATTGCTGAAGTATTTTGACGTTTCTTGGGTTGTTTTGGATTCAAATTTAAGTATTATCCGTTTGGGTTATTCTTTACATATATCTAGGGAAATTATAAGTTGTCAACAAAGAAGGTGTTTACTTATAGTATTCATTAAATGTATTATGTTTTGTAAATACTTATTTCACAAACTCTCTGTAAATTGGAATTTTAGGTACGTATTGCGTTGATGTCTAATACAGGCTATGATCGTCATAAAATAATTAAGGTAAATCGCATACGAAATTTATCTATTCAAAAATAATTTAAATCCGTCGCGATTCGCATCGTTTCGCGCCGCATCGCCGCGCTCCGCACCGTCCCGAACCGATCCCCGACATTCATTTATCATAATCATCTCTATCGGGTCGCGCCTCGCCCCTCCGAACGAACTATTTACCCACCCTCGATTTAACTATTATTCTGAACATTTTTTAACGCACGCTCTCCCTACCAAGTCCTTTATTCATCATCTTTCATCGCCGTTAATAGTGCTTTGACAGACTTTAATAGTCTCCTCGTCTTTTGTGCTGTAGTCATGCTAAATTACAGTGTTCTCGTCTCTTACCGCTTAAATCTGATACACAGATTTTTTTATCGATCTTGTTTTCCTGAACTACTCCTGGTTGTACAGAAACTATACTTTTTAAATTATGGAACACTTTCCGAATATGATTTAATGTTAATGTCGATGGTGTTGATATAGGCTGGCGGCAAATAGATCTGGTAACAGCTCGGTGGGAGAGAAGATGTTGGGGACGAAATAGACCAGCTAGATTTTCCGTTGCCAGCGGAGAGGTGTCCGATACATGCTAGACTACCATTGGCATGAAAGAGAAGTGCCTTACGACTTTACTACTTAGTGACTATTCTTGTTTGACTTCTTTGTTGTTGTCACTTCTTTCTTGTTTTCTTGTTTCAACAAACTGCCGAGTGGTAGTAAGTTGAAATGAGAAGGAGATAATAATATACCCAATAACAATTAAACTGCGGACTTAGCATGCCTGAATATGACAAGACTATGCCAGTGTGACAAATACTATTTTTTCTCATTATCAATCATTAAATAAAAAGAACGTCTCGCTTTGATATAATTAGTGGGATAAAGTCTTGTCGGGGTGTTATGCTAAGGCCTCTGGTCGTTAATAAATAACGAAATAATTACTAAATAGGGTGCAGATTCATTCCAATTGTCGTTCACAAGTAGAGTAGCATTAGTGTTGCCACTTTATTATACTATTAACAAAAGGCAAAGACTGGGGCGCCATTGTTTCAATTTGAATGTGCCATTGGAATTATTACTATAATTTCCATAGACGCCGTTCGAATGTATAAAATTATGAGGGCGATTTTTTATGGTCCAAACTTTAGTGTGTCGTGGAACGTTATACAAATTTTAATTAGGTAGGTACTTTTGGTATGAATTTGTTCAGGATTTTGAACCGTATTGTTTTGAACAAGAATAGAATATTGCTAACAATCTGCCTAGTTTCAGTTAGATATGATTGCGATATGAAACTAATGAACTGATACTGATACCAGAAAACTCTCTTAAGACATGAGAGGCAACTATTATTATAAATTCCTTAGAAGCATGTATTATTATTTCTGAATCGCTCTTTATTGTATTGGGAACAAATTGCCATCTCTAAGATGTGGGTGCACATACAGTTACTGTGTGTCTCTGACAGTAAAAAATCCAACTAAAGAATACTATTATTTTACTAAAGAATAAGTAACAATCCCTAGACGTCCACTGTTTTCGATTAAAACCAATTGTCGGAAACAAAAATCGGTTTTGTCTCATTGAATTGTAGCCTAATGTATCATCCGATACAGATACTGGTAACATCACAAGTTTTTCAACCATTCTTATAATAGAAACTAGCTGTACTCGCGACTTCGTCCACGTGGAATTTAATTGACAAAGTTTCATACAAACTTTCATCCCCTATTTTATCCCCTTGGGGGTAGAATTAATCAAAATCTTTTCTTAGCGGATGCCTACGTCATAACATCTACCTGCATGCCAAATTTCAGCCCGATCCGTCCAGTGGTTTGGTATGTGCGTTGATAGATCACTATGTCAGTCAGTCAGTCAGTCAGTCAGTTAGTCAGTCAGTCAGTCAGTCAGTCACCTTTGAGATATATATAATAGAAATATATCGTCTAACAGTTATTTGAGCCATGTAGAACCCTGGACACCCCGACGACTCGACTATCTATGCAAATACGGATACTTGCACACTCGTTTCTCATTACGCCTACTTGTAATGCAATCTATGCACTGTATCTCGGGTTTTTTGGTCGACAATGTTGTCGGGGCAGTTGCTATGGCAACTGTTATCTTTTACGATGCCGAGTGATCTACGAGGCGTTAGAAGAGGCGTGATCACGACAAGTGTCACACCGTTCTATATCGTATCGTCCAAACGATGTGATTACTCTGAATCGCGTCTTTGTCAACCGCTTGGTGACGGTGAGCGTAGTTCGCTCCGCACAATGCACCAGATGGTGGCGGGTTCAATTCCAGCCGAGGCCAATTTTGAAAATGGACTTTTCATCACTTGCTCTGGTCTGTGATTCTGTCTAGAGTAGTAGGTAGTCGCAAGTTCGAAAAATTCTAACAACTACTTAATCACTTACACTGCCACTTACTTACATAGCTACTTGCCTTGTAATTACTTACGGGCCAATTTGTAAAAGTTGGTCAACAAGTAAAATCAAGCCTGATGACGCGCGGTAAAATATCAATAGGTAGTAAGTAGATAATCCTAATAAGGATAGATCAAAACTTACCCCAAAATTAAAAAGAAGGAAGGTTCGATCATTGTCTGTGTTAACTAAATTACTCATTGAGTGTTTTGAAATGTTATTTTATGGTTTCAGATCCATATCAAATGTTCGGGCCAACGAGCAGTCGGTTAGCAAATTCAGGTACGTATACATTATATAAGTTTATAATTCGCAATTAAACTAGTTTATTATTACTCTATAGGCTCTACAGTACACAAAATTGTGGAAAGACTTTTATTACAAAAGTAGACGATAGTAGCACCGAATGGCTCCCGGGGCACAGACGTTTTGGCGAAGTTGACCCAAAATGCGGTGGTGTGATGAACCTACCGCACATCTCTACGATTGGTATAAGAAATCTCAAGCCAGTGAGTGAAAAAAATTAAGACAACCTTTTCCCAACAATAGAACACGAACGGATATTTTTATTGTTGAAATTAGGATAGCAATAGACTTTCCTTCCGACTGACCAGTTAAATTGAAAATCGGACATCTATTGCCTGATCAGACTCTATAAGTCTAAAGAGACTGTTCAGGCAATATGAAGTGACCGCCGGTTTTATTGACCGCCTTTTAAAAACGCATTAAAACGACCATGATTATGTTGACCATGTTCATTTGATAGTTAACGACGTGAAAACGTAAGCGCCTTGGTGCTGTTTCCGACCCGGACGTCCGACCCGGCTATCGCGTCGGATGTGTATTGAATATTCAAATGGCACGAGTGCCTAAAAATCGGACGTCTATTCATAACAAAAATCGCAACATAATTGTTCAACTCAGAGTTCGCACGTTACAATAATGAGTAATGCCGTGTACAAAATTAACATTAGCACTTATTTAATAGGTAAAAGTGGCTAGGGGTGGCAGGTGACCGCTGAGAAAATGGGGTGACCGATTCTCGCAAGTAAATCACACGCGAGATCTAAATCACGGCCCCGGGGGGTTGAGGGTCAAACGTCAAACGGGTGTCGGTCGTGGCTTACATCGCCGCGGTTGCGATCCATTTGTCATCTGGGCAGGTATATTAGGATTATGTAGTCCACAGGACAGTCGGATTCCGAACGTGTCGAGAGTGAGTCGCATGCGATTTATAATGGCGTTTGGAATGACGTCACAGAAAATATGACGTGACGGAATCACGACAATTCAGTAAATCGTGTTCATTCGGCGCGTTTAAAACGTCGCCATTTTACTTTTTGATGTTATTTAGTAACTATTCGCGTACTAGACAATGGTATTAATTTAATTCAATCAAATCATTGCGTTGCTATTTTGATAAAGTAGGTACATCAACATTTTTTTCTGTTGATAAGAACCATTGGGTTTCTCACTCTCTTTCCCTATCTGTCCTCTCCTAGCTTTTTTCAGTTAATGCAATATTCCGAATCAGTGGCATATTCTAACTATTCATAAGTGCTCTGTTGGCCTACAGAAGACAGAGCATACCCAAGTGCTTTCTGTCTATAGTGTGAAGGTTTATTTCCATAGAATTGATCCCATGATATCAATGAATCGCAAGTTAGATTCAAACCATACAGTATTGGGAAAAATTTAACCTAGTATACCTAATTCAAAATCGGGCTGGTTTTCATAATTTATGGCTATTTAATTCTATTTATTATTATTTTATTTTTGGTATTAGTATTTTTAATTGGTGTTATTGGATCTTGTTATCTGAAATAAAACTAAATTTGTTGTTTCGGTTGGTTCGGCGTACGGCAGTGTTAGTTCTGACGTACTTGTGTCACCATTCGATCGCTTATTCCACGCTACTTCTGAACCCACCATTAACATTATCTATCTGATTGGCCCCGTGCGAGGCGAAGTTAACAGTCCAACGTCGAGTGGGGGCGCCACTCGCGACACCCAGATTTTATGTTAATCGCTCGTAGTTATTTCGATATTAGCGGCAATTTATTTGTTAGGGGAACCTTAGTTGGTTATCAATGTTAATGAGAGTCAAACAGCGTGGGAGAACATTCGTAATTAGGTTTGCGTTGTTTTTGATTTGGGTGGGTATATTAGTGTATGGTTCTTGTGAGGTAGTTTCATACTCTTGTGTCGTGGTTTTAGACCGCCCAAAATGGCTAAGCGACTTTAAAATTCAAATTCAATATGTTTATTTTGTTTGGCCTACGGGGGCACTTACAAATCGTCAATTTTTATTTTTATTTTCTTATATCTACAACCGGATTGGAACGCGACCACGACTGAGAAGATCCGGCAAGAAACTCAGCGGGCTTGTCTTTTTACATTTTGGTATATTTATTTTTTAATTGCCAGTTGCTTATATCGTTAATAATTACAAAGTAGATACTAATATAAATATAATAGCTCCAGTGTGTTGCCTTTAAAGATTACCAAGAATTTCATAAGTAATTTGGACTTGTAGGGCAAGTCAAGGTTGCCTTAATCGATGGCCGATGCCTTTGCTATTGTTCGCACAATTATTTGTCTAATAGTAGCACATCTACTGCCTTATGAAACATCCGGAACTTCACATCGTCATTTCAATCTACCGAAGAGCTAGAACTATTGTTGTTTACCTATATGCTGGTAACCGATCAATTGCAATTATTTGGGTAATAATTTAAGTAAACTCATTGGAGTTGGCGGCGCCCGTGACCGCGATATCAGATCGAAAACAATTATTGGCACGTGCCAACCCTAAGTCTAATTGTAACATTCACACGGGCCACGCCTGTGTTACCTGTCACACGCGAAGCGACAACCCTGGTGGGAACTTTAATTAGTCGGTAAATCAAAAGTGTATTTATGACAATTTTGTTAAATCAATTGAAGAGAATTATAATGTTTCTATATACATATTGATATATCAGGGGTTAGATACCCATAATGTTCTGCAATTGCCATCCCTGTAACAATATATCACTTTGAATATAAAAACAATTTCCCCAATTCCTAAGGCCGGGAGCACAATATTTTGGCGATCGAGGCATTAATTGCGAATCGTAAAACCGATGAGCCATGCATCCAACAATAGAGCAAGCGAGCCGAGATGCGCAGTTACAAACGTTGTGACATAAGAGTCGATCCGCGAATAAATCACGCGGATGTACGCTCATGTACGCCCGCCCTTAGAGTAGTACGGTTAGAAGGAAAAAAAAACAAATTAGGTTTGACTATTAATTACTGTAACTAAAATAAATTCTAATTTGCCGCAGCGGTAGTTTACAGCAACTAATTAATGACTTGTGTAATCTCTGTTTTTATACAAGAATATGCATGGGAGTATTCTAACGGCTGTAATAAATAACTAGTTTATCTTCATAAGGAGAGACAAATAATCCTGTTCACTAAAATCCAGATAGTTGAGTGTTATAACCACCAAATACATTTTATTGTTGAAATAAATCTTTGATCATTTTGCCGTCGGTGTAAGGGTCGTTCCACACGAGTGCGCGCTGCGGGCCGCTCGTGCGCGTGCTACACGCCGCCCAATATCGCGCCGCCGCCCTCGGGGCCCGACCCCGAACATTAGCTCGATACAACGGCCCAGCCGCGCGGAACGAGTATAGTTTATTCTGTTACGGTGTATTGTGTCTTGGTGGTTGAAAAGGACAAAAACATATTCATTCCATTACATTTTACGACAATTAATGTAAAAATTCGTTACTGTATTTTATATTATGTAGGTACAAAAAATATACTTACGCTAAGAATTTGTACTTTGTACTTACATATTTTATATCTTTAACTGAAAGCGGAATTGCTTTATGTTTGCTACGATGTGAGGTATCGTGGAAATTCCTGTAAGATTCTATAAATTCCGTTATTCCAGAGTTATATTACAGTGTGCGCGGGCATTAATATTTTTGTAAAAATTTTCAGGTTCAGGACAAATTCAGTTATGGCAGTTCCTCCTTGAGCTTCTGAGCGACTCCAGCAACGCTGGCTGCATCACCTGGGAAGGCACCAACGGAGAATTCAAGCTGACTGACCCTGACGAGGTTGCTCGCCGGTGGGGCGAGAGGAAGTCCAAGCCAAACATGAACTATGACAAGCTCAGCCGTGCTCTGAGGTAAACAACGTCGAGCCACTGCGAGCGATTGCGATTTGTCGGGTACCCGTTTAAACATGTGCCTTACGCTATGCGAGTGCCATACCATTCCTGAATTTGCGATAATGACATCGTGAAACGCATCCATAATGTTGCTTTTTACGATGCAATTACTATAGCCGTCTTTTAAATGTAACGATAATGATTTTTCGATTTGTACAGATATTACTACGACAAAAACATAATGACAAAAGTTCACGGCAAGAGGTACGCCTACAAATTCGATTTCCAAGGGCTAGCTGCGGCCACGCAGCCGGCGGCGAGCGACCCGGCGTACAAGTACCAAAGCGATCTGTTCATGAGCTCGTATCACCATTCCGCTAAATTGTCGTCATTCATGGCCCCACACGCAGCCATGCCAACATCAACAGGTAATCATTTTAAATGTATTTTTTTATTATTATTTTTAGCGAATTGCGCTGTTGCGAAATGAATATCTATTTTTCTTGATGTTATAATGTCTTGTCTATAAGTATGTTTGTTGAACTATTTTCAGGTTGTTTAAAAGCACTAATATATTATACCATCTACATACATTTTAGGGCTGCCTCATTATTAGTTCCCAATATACGAAAATATTATATTGAAGTGAGCTCACCATACGCGATAAATAAGTAATCACTATTAAGTACTTAAAAAATGAAAAAGTACCTACCTAAATGACAATAATAAGCGACAAAAAAACTTAAAAAAGACATGTATGTAACCCTTCAAATGCAGCGTACACTGTTGGACCGGCAATCTGCATTTCACTGCTAATGTGTTAGCACACTCGCGTTCACAAATATTTGCACACCGCTCAAAACGGGTTGTCATTGACACGAGCCGCCACACTTGACTTAATGGAACACGCTATTTAAGTCTGCAACGGTATTTAATTTTTTTAAAGTTCAACTTATTTGTATTGAAATAAAAATGTAGTTATAGTTTGAAGTAAAATTGCTTAAATTTGAGGCCTTATTATAAAGAACTTGCGTTATTTTACACTGCGCGCACTCTCTCATTGAAAATATTTAGCGTTTTCACTCTGATCGATGTGATAATATGTAGATAGGACATCGAGTGATCTGTGTGTAACGTGCTTGCTATTGTTAACATGAGTATTATGTACTTCTGCCTTTATATTAACTCAGGTGAGGATACGTTTGTTACAGCGTCGATATTTCCTTCAGCGTCGTGGGGCAACTGGGGAGGTGGGGGTGGCAACCTTTACTCCCCCCACACGATGGCTCCACCCCACGTGACGTCACATCTTGGCTCCTACCCGCATTACGCATGACCAGTCATCTAAGAAACGAATGACGATTAATTACAATAATTTGACTTTATAATTTAGGAATTATTCGGTTTTTTTTTAATCTGTGTTATAATTTACGTTATCTCAAAAAGAAAGTGCTCTAAATTAATCGAAATTTGTGTGCGCAACTTAGATTGAATAATCAAGGCCAGAGACGTCTGTTAAACACACCCGGTTTTTGGAAGACATAAGTGCAATATAAACCTCTTATAGGGCGCTTACCGTTCATCTGGTTACCTATTTGTCACTTATTTTAATTGATTTGGAAAATGGAAAATAAGATCACAGTTTTCTTTTTTATTAATCGATAGTTATATATTCATTCAATTTATATATAAAATTAAAAGAAAACAGCAAAAACAATTTAAACTTTTAAATATGTTTATACCTGATGATTTTTATAATTAAAGAATATTATTTTTTCATGTTGTCAGGTAGACCGCGACACTAGTCTTTTATCAAAGGATGATGTAAATAATAGATACTCATTAAATTAAGTAGAATTATTTATTTAGGATAACGAATTATAAAAAAATATCGTAAGAAAATTATTGTAAAAATAACGAATACTTTTGCTGGCAACTGATCAGTGTTGAGCAATAACGTTTTATTATTAAATAAACATTGTTTGTAAGTTAAAAATATATCGCTATGATTGGTTTAGGTTTTTTAATTCATTATATTTCAAAAATTAATTATAGATGGTTTTAATTTCGAACAGTTATTGCAAAATCGGTTATGAAAAGTATTCGCTACTCAAAAAAATGAATTAATTAAGCACATTCGCCACGTATAAATTGTCGATTGGTGATATTATACTCAGTATTAATAAAGTGTAAAATAAATTTTAATGAATAGGCAATCCTTTGAAAATAGTAATTACAAAACAATTAAGTACCTACCTATGAAATTAAGCTCGTTTTGATGATGTCTAAGCTCAAAACTTTTGTGCCATTTCTTGTACTAGGAGGTTTATTCCAATTATTTATATTTAATTTTTAAAATATTGGCTTATTTATTATTTGTAGAAAAAAGTTTAATCATAATATTTTTCATATTCAGACCATCCAAGGCAATAAGCTTTATGAGTAGGTACACTTTTATACAGCAATAGTATTTTTATTTTTTTGTTCTGTACTCTTCTTATACGTTAATAAACCAAAGTATAAAGAGAACATTAAATTACAGTATTAAAATTAAAACTTTAAATACCTTATCCAATTCTGAGTGTTGTGTTTTAAAATAAATCTCAAGTCAGTTTTATACGTAGTAGTGAATTGTAAATTAGAACATTAAGTTTCAAAGATTTTTGTTTGATGTCATCGTCTATCAAAGTTGACTAGGTACTGATATTTTAAATGCACACAATGATTATTAAAGGCCTGGGCTTACTAGGCGGCACGACATGATACAGCACGGTTCAGGTACTGCGCTTACAAAAGCCTCTGCTTTGCCGTGCCGTACCGCCTAGTGAGCGCTGGCCTTAAGCCAGCCGCGTCACATTTGATTGGTCGGCTTTGGTAGATGAACGCAGTAAAATGTACCTAACATACCAACTGTGACAATGTAATAGAAGTGTATATACAATTAGATTATTTTAAAAAGTGCAATCGTAATAGCGATAGGTCTAGATTATTAGATTTAAATTATTATTTTTTATTTATTTCTTGACTTTATTTTATATGTAGTCTTTTCCCAAAAGTATGTTCAATATTTCGTTAACAAGACTGTAAGCGTGACATTTAATTTTATACATTTGTAGTAGGTAAAATAAAATGTCACCTCGGCCTCGCTAAAATGACTGTTTACAAGAATGAAATACCTACCTATTGAGATAATTTAGTTTAATCATTTATAATTTCCGATAGCCACATTTGCGGTGATTCATTAGTAGGGTGTCGTCGTGCTAGTTTTAAGTTACTACAACATTCATTAATATTAAGGGATATCCTTCTCCTAATAGTGACGATGCCAACTGGTAAACATACAGCAATTGTCCCGTATATTATTTTCAATAGGTAACATGCATCCATTAATAGGCGGTATAATTGGAAAGCATTGAGCTAGATCACGAAATTTACATCTCAATAAGAATCCAGTAAGTAGGTAATTTTCTCTGTTCCATATAGGTATGAAGAAAAGTAAAAAATACTTTCGGTGTCAAAGAAAAAATAATCCTAGCGGAAGACGCAGCGTGCTTGGCCCGCACAAGTTGAACCAGCGGCCTGGTGAGGGTCGCGGGAAACCGCTGGATGCGAGCACAATTCCGGTCGTTGTCGAAAACATTGGGGGAGGCCAATATCCAGCAGTCTACCGGGTGAAATTCTATAACTGCTATATTTTCGGGCCATGATTCGATTTTTTCGGCGAATTTATATATATACTACTTTAATCGTATCGATGTTATGGCACAGATATTATAATGTCAAAAATGTAATATTGACGTTGCACCAGTATTTTTGAACATAAACTAAGCCTAATTAATGTTTTGAATAGGCTTAGTTATATTGATTCTTATGCCGCCGCTAGCATGCGATACCCTTTTGAGTGAGATAATACCTGTAGGTGTCGCGGATAATTACGGGATTCGGAAGATGAAACATTGAACATAAAGTTATGTTTATTTGTATTATTTTTAAATTATTATATAGTTCGAAACAAAAGTGATATATTCCATTTTTATTGTGATTTGCAAGATCCAGTCAAAAGAGTAATTTATTTATATTTTTTAAACTTATTTATTTAAAATTAGTAAAGTTTTTAATTTAATTAATTTATTACTTTAATGCATGTGTCAATATTAATGAAACTCATTTAGTCGTAGAATACCATTGTATAGATGTTATTGTATTTGAAAATGAATAAAACGGATGAAACGTCCTCTAATTAGTTTCATTCTCTGCTCTTGACCATTTACAGATTTGCTAGATATCACACTGTTCATTAGTACTTGGATATCAGGGGATTCGTGTACCATGATTACTATATACATGTAGGAAGGCACATTTCAAAACATGTCTGTGTGCATATCAACTAAGCATCTTAGAATCTTTGCGTAGTGAAAAATTTGAACTTTAGATATAGGTTGTTTGCTTTCGCTAACTATAACCATAAAACAAAAAACTTCACAGTGCTGGTTTTATAAAATAAATTATTATGATCTGCGAATAAAAGACAAATTCAATCAAATTACGTTTAATAAGGCAATTTGTGCACGTTTGAAGTACCGGTTAACTATTTATTTTCTACTGAAAAATACATAGGTAATGAAGATCTAGGAAGGTGGTATAAAATAAAAATCATAAGTGTATTGCCCTTTTTTTTATTAAATCATATCTCTAGCACGCACATAGTCTCCCGCTTTGTAACAGAGGGAAGAGGATAATATCTTCTAACTACTCCTATTCTTTCTTTCCCGAGACTCGTCAAAGGTCAGACCTCGACGTCATCATTGATCATCATCTAATCCAATATCTTGGCTACAGGAGTAAAAGTGATGGGAGTGTATGGCGAGACTAGTCCCAATAAAAAAACATATCTGTCATAACAAGAGTAAAATAATTGCATGCATATTAAAAGGTTACAAACTATAACAACATGTAAACGATGAGATCCTTATAAAGTATGGCTATGTTTCAAGATGCCTAGGTACGCATATAAAAATTGAAGATGAATTCACACGATGAAGACGACACGTTTTGGTTAAGCATTTTGGACATTAATAAGCGTATTTGGAACCCGTACCTATAAGTGCCGTAAAATGTATGGAAAAACTGTTATCGCGTTAACCGTGTGAATGACCGCTAACCCTGACTTACTAAGTGGATGGGTAATCTATACCTACTTGACTTATCGAACAATAAAAACGCTAGTAACATTCATTTATACAGATTATACTAGATATGTAGGTACACTATTTATTGTCTGGGTAAATTTGCCATATACGTATCATACACCAAAATACGGTGTTATTAAAAAAATAAGTGAAAAACTTATTGAACGCATCTCCTTAAATTTTGCATGAGAAACTATAGGTATTAACTTTTACGGGCAGTTTCGTCACAAACAAATGAAGTTAAAACAAAAGCTAAAATTGTGAAGAAAGGAAGCCATGGTTACTTTTACTTTCAAACGTTACTTTGGCTGTTACTTGCAACGAAGAAACTGGCTGGTAAATTTTAATCAATATATATTTTTTTTTCGGGTGACTGTTTTATATACTAAAATAGTCTCTCTACCTATACATGCTTAGAAAAAAAAATTCACACCACAAACTCGTTTCATTTATCACGGTCATTTCTGTATACTAACATTAAATTTATCCATAAAACCTGGCTTTCAAAAGTTTTGAGATTTTATATTTTGTAAAACACACCAAGATTTCAAGTAGCTACCCAACAAATTTACTTCGCTAATCAACAGCAGTGCCCCTTGAGTTTTGATTTCACTCGACTTGGCGGAGACGCTGCCGTGCCCTAGAATATAAATATACCTACTTATTTGTAACTATCATGTAAAATATATATAGTTAAATGCTTGATAGTATCTATATAATGAATATAGCAATCGAATCATTTTATCTTGAGTTACAAGATAGGTAGTACCTAGTACCTACAGTTTTTTTATGTGAATCAAAGGTGGTACCTATGTAGTGGGCCAATTCTGAACAATTCTAAGTTTATTATTTATGTACATTTCCATAACTAAGAGCAGTATTAATAAATCGATCCATTGTCTGAGGGTGATCTTGAGCACGCTTTTGACAAGTCATTTTGTACTCGAATGATATAAGAATGTCATTTCCAAGATCGCCTAAGTAATTTCAAATAAAAGTTTTAGGACCGTATTAATAAATTGATTTCAAGTATGAGAGCGATGAGCGAATTAGATTGCTCTCAGCCTTGAGATTGACCTATTAATACATTCATACAGGCATTAAAGGTTCTATGTCAAAATCATTTGTCAACTATATTAACCTCTTTTTGCCTCACAAATGGCATATACCATGGTTAGTGTAGTTTATAAGCTCCGTAACGGTGCGACCGCACTAAGGTGTCACCACACCAACTGATCGACAAGCCACACCAACTGAACGACGAGCGCAAAACGCGGTGGCAGCGTCATTGATTCACATAGCGCGAATTGCCGCGCCGCGCCGCGCCGTGCGGCATAACGCTGTCTCATAGTGCGGTCGCACCTTCTAAGCTAAACAATATATTAATATTTCATTAAATATAACTAATAATAATCAACTAGGCAACAAAATAACTTAATAAAAGTATGATGAGTACACAATGTGTACAAAAATAACAATTCAATATGAAAAATAAAAATCGAAGTTGTCGAATGGTTCCTTGATAACTTCTTTGTTTGCGTGGAACTGCAACAATTAATTATTTTTCATTACTCGTACTCGTAAAGTAGATCTGACGTTGCCTGAGGAGCAGGTTGAAAGTAATACTTTTCCGCCTTAGGGAATCGCTTTCAACTGACAGCTGTCAAATTATTTAAAAAAACTAGTTCCATTTTCACATTTCTATGGAACCATGTTCCAACTTTTTCTGCAGTCACCCAATTACAGCGCGATGTTAAATTGGAATAACATAAAGATAAGTATTAATTAGTTAGAATATATATTTATAAATGACTTAATTATAATTTAGTTTCAACAATTTCTTTAAAATAACATAGATTTGGGCAAAATATTTAAAGATTAAAATGAAAAATAATAGCTGAATAATGAAGTTGGCGGGCCAATGAAAAAAAAGAAAATAGGCGGCAATCCGATCTTTTTTTGTCCGAGTTGTAGAGTATTGTTCATACTTCCTTGTATTATTTATTTTTGCCAATTCCTGCTTTTATTTTTACTTTCCTTGTATTCGTAATGAAAAGCGCAGTGTTTACCTCTGGTGAAATACTTATTTTTTCCCTCGATCTATTGGCGCCATCGCGTACCACGTCTCCGGGCAAAATAAGTTACATTCACCCCTTATGTAACAATGTACTATTAACCATCTTTTATTTCTTATATAAAAGTAAATTTGATTGTAACTCAATAAGAGCCATTGAAAATATTGAATTAATATAGTTTGTAAATAATAGAACCAATAAAAGAATATAAAAACAAGATAACGACGGGGCGACGATATCCTTAATAGAATAACTTCCTCCTTTTTGGAAGTTGGTTACAAATAGGACTGAGTATATTAGCCTCTACATTTGTATTAAGCGCTTTCCGCCCGCTCTACGCAAAATATTTGTATCGCAAATTGTAATTCGTAACCCCAAAATATCAGTCACCCGAAGAATGCTAAATCTACGCTATGAATTTTACTCAATCATGAAAAAACCTTAATGAGGTGATCAAACTTTCAAGCTTTTTATCCTAATATATAATATACCTATCAAACTTTATAATTAGAATTAAATTGTAGAAGAAACCTGATATTTTGGAATCCCACCACGTTTTTTTTCATGAAAATAACTGTACACATACATGTGTGTGTGTACTGTGCAATCACATTCATGGCAAGTCTTAATGGTGTTATAACTATAAGTAAGTACCTAATAAACATTGAGTTATACTCCTCACGGTCATGGCTAATTCATATCCATTCCTTACTGAACGCAAACTTATCTACCATTTTCTATCCACCATCTCTGATTTATCAACAGAAGACTTATAATATTTTTAGTATCGACACTCCCAATCATAAAAACATAACTTATACAACCACCCAGAGACCTTAAAAATTGTCGCAATTATTTGAACATATTATATTGATTTTACTAAAATGACAATGAATGTGCCTGGACCTTAGAATATAATACACATATGGTCTGGGGTACTTAATAACTAACAATACGATATATTTTAGTAGACGGTGGCTATGGCCCTCTTGTGATCACGATGCGACATTTCGTCAACATTAGGAACTAAATACAACATTTAGAACTAGCGCCATCTACCAGATTGGGCCTCTATTAAATTTAATAAAAGGGTTCGCGCAAAAGCCCCGACGGACTGCATCTGAGCGGAGAAACTTGAGGTTAATTTTGATTGGCGGCCGTCAGGTGGCAGGGTGAGTTCGAAAACATTTTTCTATAAGAAAAGATAAAATCAATGACTATTTACCATTCAGACTTTCTGACTGGCTAGCTTTAGGTTTATAAACTTCATAATTGCCCAGGTGTAACGCCTTTCGTACGAATAAGATAAATATAAAGACATTTTCAAGAGGAAAGTAGGCGGACCAGCTTGGATATTTAAAATGATTCGAATGGATAAAATGCCAATTTAAAGCTATTTTAATTTTATTTCACTGTTATTAATCATCAGATGTCAGGTAAAATAATTTATGTAGCCTTAAATTGGCAAAAATATAGACGATGAAACTTTTGAATGCACCTGCAGATATAAGCAGCGCCCTTTACACGAGCATGACTTCAGGAGGGTAACTGAAATTACATTATAAATGATCATGACCAACCCATCACTGCAGAGACACAGTTCGTATTGAAAGCTATAAACATACCGGCTCTTCGCGTTTTGGTGACGAAATAATATTTTAAAGAATAAGTTTTATAAAAAAAGAAGTGTTCTTCGTGAAGCAAAATATAATGGAATTTTGCGTTATTTCGTTAAATAAGCAACTTTAATACCTAATTACATACCTCCATGTAGTGATTATCCTTACCGAACCAGGAACCAGTCCAAGCACAGAACTTGCATTTTTCTATGTTAAATATGTCACATGACCCGTGGCGGTCTTCAGATTTCTAAAATAAAAAAATAAACAAGTATTTAGAACCTTTTTGAAGTCCGTTGATAAATAGGTATAATTGAGACCGTCGGTAGTAAGAGAAAATATGCGACAAATCCTCAAGCGTGCCCCGGAGTGCGTTGGTTGGCGACCGTTTGGCGTTGTGGTTTGAGCGTAGCACCCTCAGCTCAAGTGCACGAGGTGGTTGCGGGTTCGATTCCCATCGCGGCAAATTTCGCAATGGATATTCGTAATTTTCCTTGATTGGGGTGTCAGATCACCCCCAGTCATTGTGCGGTGCGGTGCTATTAGTAGGTACAAGCTTCGCTTATAGTTGGGGATAATACAGTTAGTGTATTGATCTGGCGATATCAATTTATTTTATTTATTTAACCACGCTATGACAAACGCGCGATGATGACTAGGCTAACCGACTTAGCCAAAGTTCTTGCTCGCATATAATTGAAGTGGTCTGTCCAAATATGCCTTTGAATGGAATACCGATGGGGGAAAAGAGTGTTCGACTCGAGGTTCGACAGATCAGAGGATCAGATCCCAAGCGAGATAGGCAGATGATCTGGTAAAGTCGAACGCGCTCCTGACATTACATATTCCATTAGATAACATTTCACGGTGTATTCTAAACTCTCATTTTAAAATGACATTATATGTATATCTAACGACCGCTTGGCGCAGTGGTTCGACCGTAGGCCGCACGGCTCACTGCACATGGTGGTTGCAGGTTCGATTCCCGCTGGGGTAAATTTCGGAAATGGCCTTTTCGTAATTTGCCCTGGTCTGGGAGTCTTGGGGATCGCCATAGTACAAGCGTTGCTTAGTCTGGGATTGTAAGTACAGTTGGTATTTATTTATTTTTTACTAGCTGAGCCCGCGACTTCGTCCGCGTGGAATTTAACTTAACAAAAATCCCGCTCCCGCGTTCTAAGCGCCCGCGCGACAGAACCCATTTTTCGAATTTCGAAACATCAGCTATCTGCCAGTGAAAAACCCGTCAAAATCGGTCCAGCCGTTTCGGAGATTACCCGGAACAAACATACAGACAGACAGACAGACAGACAAAAAAAATTAAATCGCGTTTTTGTTATAGGTGTCGTATGTATTTTCATAGGTGTTATTTTGATATTACAAACAGACACTCCAATTTTATTTGTTTGTATAGATTATTATTTTGAATGCATTTTTCCTCGGCTTTTACACCGTCTTACTGATGTCCAAAGACCTAAACCAGGTGTACACCAGTTTGTGTAGTATTTTTGAGTGTCCTTGGTTGAGATTCAGGTTGAGCGCTTAATTCTTCTGTGGTAGGGGTCTGCATGCTTTGTTGGGAAGTGTGTGAAGTGGTGTGTGTGAGTGGTGTGGCACTAGTTCGTTGTGTATTGGTATGAATGTGGTCTTGTTCTGTCTAAAGGAATTTTCTTACTATTCGGCACGTATTCAAAATTACTGTTTTTTGCAGAACGGAATATAAATGTTGGGTGGTAGGTTTAGGGTTGTAAGTGGCTGGTGGAGCTGTTCAGGGATTACTCCCGTTGTAAAGAGGACTATTGGAACTATTGACTTTTTGGAGATACCAGAGTCGGACATATTATTATTATATAATCTCATAAGATAATTACATATCATGACAGTAAGTACTTATATTTTATGTTTTCTTAGTTCACTAAGAAATTAGTTATTTTAGTCGGTAGTTCTTTTTCTATTTGCTCATTAGCTTCACTTATTGGGTAAACAAATATATTTTTGAGTAAGTACTTAGTAAGGTAAGCTAAGGTAAAATAATGTTGGTATCGCACCTCAAAACTGAAACCATCTTCAGCGAAGTCCGGCTCCTCCAGTGCGACGTTGGCGCCCAGGCCGACGCCGTCCAGCGTGTCGTAATACAAATTAGATTGTGGTCCTGAAAATAATAGTGGGACTACCTGGTTTCATAACGCCAAACTCTTTTCAACAAGGATTATCACTTGCGTAGCGGTGCCAGAAAAGTGCCGGCACGTTTTTCGAAAGACGGGTGAAATTACGGGTGAATATCGCACTGGCATTAAGGGAGAATGTACTCGGTATAACGGTAAAAGGCTCGATGAAATACCGGTTCGTTTCAGTACACCTCTCTGCCTACTCCTTCGCAGCTACAGCATCATTTTGGTGTAGGCAGATGAAATTTTTTGTGAAATAATACAAAACTACGAAATATAATAATAATGATGCTTTCCAACTAATTAAGCATTTAAAGGCTGTTTATTTATAGCAGAGTAATCGCGTTGGCGGGTAATAGGTATTTGAAATAAAATCTACTCGCTTATTAATATTTCCTAGAATGTAAATTGTTTACAATTTTCCATCCGAGAATATAGGTAAATTCCCGATCAATAACTATTTTAAATATTTTCTATAGAATAGAGAGGAACTCAGAATTTATTTATAACTAATAATCCATTGAAATAGTTGATTACCTATGTATAAGAATATTAATTTTATATTATTAAATTCTACAAACTAAAAGTTATGGGCTCTTTTCAATATTGGAATCGCTTGAAACATTTCGTAATAAACATATCACTTACCTGGATTTAGTACATTACTTAGTCGACCGTTCAAATAAAATAAGATCTTGGTACACTTGACACGTGCAGCGATTGGGGGCTTGTACCAGACGTGTAACACCCTGAAAAACGACGAAGCAAAACCTTTAACATAAAAAATAGTATTTCTGTCCAAAATTCTATAAATCTCCGTCAAAAATTCATCCAAGAGACGTCAATAGCCTAGTAGTTAGAGGGGCTGCCCTCGTAGCTGAGATATTCCGGGTTCATTCCCCATTGTAGCATTAAACTATTGACGTGAGCCCACTCCGAACACAAGCAATTAGCTTAACTGGAAGGGCTAACGAGAACACTAGTAATATGATAAACTCACAACGCAAGTCTTTAAAAAAACACAGGTATCATAATGTCTATAAGCGGGTATTAATCGATTTTTAACACAGAAGCGAGCGGACTAGGTTGCCCTGCCAGTCTGCCTGGCTCAAGGGGACGGGCTTTCTAATGTATGGACAAATTCTATATTTGATGCTGTCAAAGTGCCCACACCTAGGACCTTGCGAACATATGAAAAAACATTAATTATACGTACTTGATCTGACTCTCGGTTATGATTCTGAATGTTGAAAAAGAGCTTCGTATATCGAATTTGAGACATTTAGACAACAAGCCATCCTTTTCAGCGTCCCCGTATATCATGTGAATTTGAGACACATAATGCGGTACATGTATATCTAATTTGGAACTTGATTCTTCGGACCTATTTAATGAAAATATAATTACAAAGGTTTAGTTTGCTCATGGATGTAATGATAAATTTTATAAGTCCGAAATACCGCTATTTTTATGTATACTCGGGAAGAGTTTAAACACAGAATTTGTAATAACGCTTTAAGCGTCTCAATCTCAGACACAGGCCTCCCGTCAATAGGAAGTGGTATTCAGGCTAAAATCTTGGCGGATTTCACATATCTTTCGAAAATTATTTAGACTATCAATGACGTGCAGGTTTAGTCACGATGTATTATTCCTCAGTAAGCAAGTGATAATAATTTTGAAACTATGATTAGCCTATAGATTTCAAAAATATATTTACATAAAATAAATAATCCGACTTCAAAAGACATGAGTGCACTAAAAGCTAAAAATAACTAGGGGTCTTTTTTTTACCTAAGGTCCACTAGTAGACCCCACAGTCCAAAGCTGACTATAGTGGACACCTTAGCTAACCACCACCACCTTAAACAATAGTTTACTGATAGTTCTAAAGATAAAAAGTTAAGAGCGCAGCAATTTTAAACCCACAACTTGAGATTATTACTACATTTAAGCGTGATACTCTGCAGCGGCGCCACCATGATAGAAAGTGACAAATCATAGTGGGAAAAAATGTACGATTAACGTATATAATGTACGTATATCGTATTTTAATGTACCTTTCCCAGGTACCGAGATAATTGACATTTTTAGTGGCGCCGCTGGGGAGTATGCTCTCCAGCGGCGCCACCTGGTTCTCATACTTATGAATGATATTGGCTGCTAAATTTTATTGGTAATAAATGTACCTATGCAGTCTACTATGTACATGTCAAAAAACATCAATATTATAAAGTAGTTTAATTTATTTTGATCATTTATATTACCCTAAAAACGCCCGAACAGCTTAGGTTCACATACCTAGCACCGACAAAGCTAATGGTATTAGCAACTATATTCTATTGGAAATAAATGTTTGGACGCTAAATAAGAAGTACATGTTAAAAGATATAATTATTAGACGGTAGTTTATTTTTTTTCATTTATTTAAAGTTGTCCTAAAAATGGCCGTTTACAGTTGATATTCACATGCCTGGTACTTACAAAGTATTATGGTTTAGAAACTATATTCTATTGAATATATATAAACGAATCCTGTATATTATTTATAAGTTACAAATTATCATTATAAGACGATTGTTTAATTTATTTCAATTAATTAATTTTACCTTAAAACTCCCGTATACGGGTGAGGTTCACATACATAGCACCGACAAAGCTAATCGTATTATTAACTATATTCTATTGGAAATCAATGTTTGAACGCTATATGAGAAGTACATGTTAAAACATATAATTTTAAGACAGCAGTTTATTTTATTAAATTTAAAGCTACTTTGAAAACGCCCGTTTATAGCTGAGGTGCGCCGCGCCGCCGTTCGTCCTGTGACTCTGGCGAAGATTTTAAAAAAATATTATGAAATTTATTATTTAAAATTAAAAGACAGCTTTTACATTATGACGATGTGAACAACGCACTCGCTAAAGTTGTAGATTGGTTCAATGTAAATAATCTTCTACTTAATGAGAATAAAACGAAATGCATAAAGTTCTGTACGCCAAATGTGAGACAAGTAGGAACCAATATACGACTAAATGGAGCAGAATTGGACCTTGTGGAGGAAACTGTCTTTCTAGGGATCTCTATAGATGCAAAATTACAATGGGGTCCTCATATCAAAAAAATGTCGGGAAAACTCAGCAGTGCGGCATATGCTGTTAAAAAAATCAGGCACTTAACCGACGTTGAAACAGCTAGAATTGTTTATTTTAGTTATTTCCATAGCGTTATGTCATATGGCATACTGCTCTGGGGATGCTCTGCTGACTTAAACTCCATTTTTGTTCTGCAGAAAAGAGCTATACGAGCTATTTACAATCTAGCTCCAAGAATCTCCCTCAGAGAAAAATTTAAAGAAATAAATATTCTAACTGTTGTGTCACAATTTATCTATGAAAATCTCATGTACGTTAAAAAAATGCAAATAATTTTGAGAAAAGGAGCGACGCTCATTCTATTAATACAAGGAATAAGCACAAGCTATCCGTACATGTAACTCGTCTCCACAGAATAAGTCATTATTTTATGGGACAATGTATACGTTTTTACAATAAGCTTCCCAATGAAATCCGAGATTTACCTATCAATAAGTTTAAAACCCTAATTAAAACTAAACTCAGTGCAAAGGGTTATTACAAAATCTCGGATTATTTGGATGATAAATCAGCTTGGGAGTAAGCAGCTCAAATCTCGACAGTCAATAATAATGTCAAAGCGTAGCGTGTATTGCCCTACTAGTCCGAATTATTTGTGTAATTCTTGATAACATCAAAAGGCAACACACTGGAGCTATTATAATATTTATGTTAATATCTACTACCCTTTGTTTATATAAGCAACTGGCGATTTTAAAAAAAAATGACATGTAAAAAGACAAGCCAGCTGAGTTTCTTGCCGGATCTTCTCAGTCGAGGTCGCGTTCCGATCCGGTTGTAGATATAAGAAAAAAAAAATGTAAAATTGACAATTTGTAAGTGCCCCCGTAGGCCTAAAAAAAATAAACGATTTGAATTGAATTAAATTAATAATTTGTAACTTATAAATAACATACAGGATTCGTATATATATATTCAATAGAATATAGTTGCTAAACCATAATACTTTGTTCGTACCAGGCATGTGAACCTCAGCTGTATACGACCATTTTTAGGGGAACATTAAATTAATGAAAAAAAGTAAACTGCTGTCTTATAATTATATATTTTAACATGTACTTCTCATATAGCGTTCAAACATTGATTTCCAATAGAATATAGTTACTAATACTATTAGCTTTGTCGGTGCTAGGTATGTGAACCTCACCCGTATACGGGAGTTTTAAGGTAAAATTAATTAATTGAAATAAATTAATCAATCGTCTTATAATGATAATTTGTAACTTATAAATAATATACAGGATTCGTATATATATATTCAATAGAATATAGTTGCTAAACCATAATACTTTGTAAGTACCAGGCATGTGAATATCAACTGTAAACGGCCATTTTTAAGACAACTTTAAATAAATGAAAAAAAATAAACTACCGTCTCATAATTATATCTTTTAACATGTACTTCTTATTTAGCGTCCAATCATTTATTTCCAATAGAATATAGTTGCTAATACCATTAGCTTTGTCGGTGCTAGGTATGTGAACCTAAGCTGTTCGGGCGTTTTTAGGGTAATATAAATGATCAAAATAAATTAAACTACTGTATAATATTGATGTTTTTTGACATGTACATAGTAGACTGCATAGGTACATTTATTTCCAATAAAATTTAGCAGCCAATATCATTCATAAGTATGAGAACCAGGTGGCGCCGCTGGAGAGCATACTCCCCAGCGGCGCCACTAAAAATGTCAATTATCTCGGTACCTGGGAAAGGTACATTAAAATACGATATACGTACATTATATACGTTAATCGTACATTTTTTCCCACTATGATTTGTCACTTTTTATCATGGTGGCGCCGCTGCAGAGTATCACGCACATTTAAGATTTAATTGGTAATTTTCCTTAATTGCATCAATTAAATTTTGACTGAATTAGGTAGAAATAGTCGTATCTGTCACGTTAATCATTTTCTATGATTACAAATGCGTCTGGCTAAAACACGTATTAAATTATTATATTTTAAATGAGCAAACCGCCCAGTTGTATACTTACTTACACTTAACTTATTAGTTACGTGTCTTATTAGATATGAAGAACAACTGCCACACCAGCTTGCCGTCAAAATATTAAAAACACGTACTTATTCACCTTATTATTTGAAGGAATCTAAAAAATACTTTATATCAATGCTAACTTGTAAATAATTGCCTCTAAATACCCACGGAGTCCGTGGGATTTTTCCTTTATATTTTTTTACGTTTGAAGAGATATCTCTCTTTTAGAAAAATATTAAATATTCTGGAATAAGTACGTAGATGATTATTTTTGATTAGCTATCTACATCAAACACGTCTGTGAATCAAATTAATTTAGCAAAAGTATTGAATCCAATATCATTTTACAACCTATTCCTGTACAAATAAATTGGCCCCTAAAATAAATTTTACATACAATCGACTAACCCCCTTTTTTTAATGATCCGCGGGAGATCCCAGTAACACTCGGACCAGGACAAATTCCATAAAGGCTATTTCTAGAATTTTCCCCGACGGGAATCGAACCCGCAACCACTCGGTGCAGTGACCCGAGCGGCTTAAAGTCGCACTATTTGCACTAAGCGGTAGTAGTCGATTTTTAAAAAGGATTATATTGTATCGAAACTTCCAATATTCAACCTACGTTCAGCGGAGATGATTAAACAATCCATAAAAGTTATTATTTAATCTGTTGTTTACTAGTTACGTAAACACATAAATAATTTACTTAATAAACACATCAATTGCATAATTAAATTGAAATAGAGAAGTCTATAAAAAATGTATTTTATTAATGTGCTCAGGATCCTGATCATTACCTCAATACACATCCTTACAAAATACCTCGAATTGAAGGTTCTTATTAACTATTAACAACAATAAAATACACTCCTCCCTAACAAAATAATTTCATCGAAATGTAACAAATATACACATAAATACATAATATAATAATATGCTATTTACCCGGCTGCGCGACACAAAGGACGGTAATGACCATTTCGGAGCTATAACGATTTAAAATTGGTTCTCAACCATTATGTTCAATACTAGTTCTCTAAATGCTTTAATAATCACTAGTTTGGACCACCATAAAAGCCTCAATAAAATGAAAACATTGCGAAATGTTCTGTCTTATATTACGTAGGTAACTAAAAAGTGAAAGTAAAATAAAAATAATAAATTTAGAAATCAAAAACCTGACTGCGTATAAAGTAAAACTAAAAAAACACTATATTTTTTAATCTAGACCGGCTCAAATCTTTCCAAGTGTGGGTCCCGTCTATTAAAGAGATACATATTGAACGTGTTTTTCTCTTTTCAGATTATATGTATATTTAATTATCATGGCAAATAGATAGGTACGAGAAAATAGTACAAAAATATGGAGTTACTTACATTTTTTGGCCGTGAATAATATTCCACAAGATATAGGTACCTCAAAGTATTTTATAAAAATATTTTATAAACGCCACAACACACTTAAACAATTTTCGAATAAATGTAACACAGGACCACTATACTCCGACGCGCGGTCTACGGCGAATGAAGACTTCTTCAAATCAAATGACTACCCACTTTTTCTTGATAATATAAACATTACATAATTTTTCTTTAACCCTCTTAAGTTTTTAAAATAGCACAGAGTACGTACACTAAGGGTGTCTGCAGCCCCTGTTTACCCGATGCGACACATCAATGGAGTAGATTAGTAATTTTGCATAATAATTTAGTTTTTTTTATATTTTCTTATGTGTACGAGTAGGTATATTAATTATTACAATAGCCTACAACATCAAAAGAAGATACAATCAGAAACTAGAAACAAAGAAAAAAGACACTATATTGGTCATAGGTATTAATATACGAGTAGGTGCATACGAGTATGTATAGGTCACTGCATTTGTGATCGCTTCTGGGTTACCAGGAAGGATTATAATTACCAAAACCCTGAATTGAAAGTTATGAATGTTTAAACTAGCCGATCTGTTGTTGTATCGGCAGACAAAATACTCAAATATTACTTATACTAACATGTATGTGAAACGGTAGACAGAATTAAAAAGCCTGAAATGAAAATACACAGCGTAATTATAATAAAAATTACATTGTATTATTATATTATATTACTATTAGATATGAAATAATATAAATTGTATGGATTGAAGTTGAATAAAAATATAATAAATTAAATTATAATTTATTGATTAAATATATATTGTACTTAAATTCAAATTCAAATTCAAATATTTTTATTTCAAATAGGCCAGATTAACTGGCACTTTTAAAAAGTCAAGAACTAGGTGCATGTTCCAAGACAAAGTCCTATGGAGAAGAACATGCAAGAAACTCCATGGATACATTTTTTCTTTTGTCTTTTTTAAAATTATGTTTGTTTATTTACAGTAGGTATTAAGAGATGTGAGGACAATGTAGGTTAACTTAGTATTATTTATTTAATATTAATTTAATTACATTTATTTATTTATTTAGACATAGAAATAAAATAAAATAGGAACCCATGATTGATGATAGAGTAATGGTACTAGCCCTAAACAGTTGAGAGGTCCGTGACTACACCACCCTTAATACAGATATCATTCGATTGTGGTTTGATCGTTCAGTTCTAGTTTACAGATCATGCTCGATACTAATTATTAATAATTATTAAAAGATAAAAAAATTACCAATAATGGAATCCGTGTCCACCTTATCTACAATCCGTACCTTGTATATCTTATTAATTCTATTGATCGTCTTACAAAAAAATTGCCATTTAATATTGCGCAATAAAAAATTTGCAGTCGCTTGAAGAGGTGCCTTATGTATTTCAATAGAAATTTTCTGAGCCCTACCCACGCATCACGTGTTACAGATCAACCGTAGTGTAGTTCATCTAAAGTAGATACTAAGAATTTTCATCGAATCATAAGAAATTATTTTATTAGGTACCGCTCATACGTCCTTGGGGAATTTTGACGGAAAGTTTCGATTTGGGAAATGTCAGCCTCCATGCTTATTTTTACACATTTAGTAGAAGACTAGCTGTGTCCACGACTTCGTCCGCGTGAAATTTAACTTAACATAAAGTTTATTTAATAAAAAATGTTTGTTCAGTTCGCAAAGTTTACGAATATTATGAAGTGAATAAAGAAACACCTATGCTAAGTTAAATCTTATTTTTTTTATATACCCATCGCAAAAGCCCGCTCCCGCGTTCTGAGCCCACGCGACACGTTTGTGTTTTTCATGGTTTTTCTAAAATTAAAGTAGCCTGTTACTCCTTTTAACATCAGCTATCTGCCAGTGAAAGTCGCGTCAAAAACGGTCCAGCCGTTCCGGAGATTACCCGGAACAAACATACAGACAGACAAACAAACATTTTTTAAATCGCATTTTTGTTATAGGTGCCGTACGTACGTAGTTACATAAGCTAGATATAGTGGACCACTATATTAGACATACGAACACTTGGCGCAGTGGTTCGAGCGTAGGCCGCTCGGCTCACTGCATCGGGTGGGTGCGGGTTCAATTCCCGTCAATTTCCCTCGTCTGCGTCACTGGGATCGCCCCCAGTCCATTGCACGGTACCTATAGTACAAGCGTTGCTTAGTTTGGGGCCATATAGTTGGTGTGTTCGTCTGGCGATATTTATTTATTATTTTTTGTTTATATCTATAAGCTACCGTATATATTACTACCTAATGATGTAAGAGCGAGTCTGTTACCATATATATGAATCTCGCAAATAGAGGTTTTGAGTGCAACAGAAATTCCGAATACATACCTACTCCGCGTACCCGGACATCATAACAGCTTCAACAACAAAATCGGAGCTTCGGTTTCGGCAGCAAATAGGCTTAAAGCAGAGAAACAGAAACTCCGTCTGTGAATTGACGCGCCATACATTTTACACTTGAAAGATATTTGAGCGATAGTCGTGACGCTAAGTCTTTATTCAATTGCACAGAGTGTGTGTGTGATATGAAATAAGGTCGAAAATAGCATAATATCACATACTTAGATTCATAGCATAATACAACCTTTGACTACTGAGTACCGTCCAAGGATAGCGACCACTAAGCACGACCATTCTATAGACCACGCTCGGTCTCAACGGATTATGTCGCTTCGTACCTCATTTTGTATAGATTCTTTGAAAACCATTTAAATATATTTTTCAATATTGAAAACTCACCCAATAAAAGATGCCAATAAAAGTGCAGCGATGGACGCGCACACATGGAAGGCACAGCAACAGTACAGCAGAAATACTAATTAAAGCATAATCTATATTTTTTAAAGACTTTACAGCTCATATACAAATATCAAAATTTACACTTCATTCTTGTTATTATTAAATTAAATTGTATTATATTTACATCAAAAAATCTACTCCACCTTGACCAATATTTTTTTTGTTCTTATATGATATAATATTTTTATATATAGGTATATAATCCGCGCGTCACCCTGCGCGATTCATAAGTTCTATGGAAATATGAACTTTTATTTGGCGGAATTCAATGCCAGCGCTTCGCTAAAAAATACTTAATTTATTTAACTAGGTATTCCAATAACACCCAGGTAAGGGTAAATTACGCAAAGTCCATTATCAAAATATGTCCGGACGGGAATCAAACCCGCAACGACCTGGTGCAGTGATCAGGTGCATTTCTTACCTGATCCTGATAGCGGTAGGGGATTAGACTATATTCAAATCACTCGTCGGTAAGAATATTTTAACTCATAGCGGTGCCATTGTGATAAAGATCTCTTAAAAAAGTAATTGTTAGTATTAGGTATATAGGTATATAAAATATTTATACAGGTAACTAACTTAAACTAACTTCATAGCTTTGTTTTTATTTAAAAGACGGCCACGCAAAGGACAACTACTTTGACAAGTGTAAGTTAAAGTTATTTTTCTCATGTATTACAACGTTTTCCAAGAAAGCGATTGCACGATTTTAGTCGCAACAAGCCGCGCGATCAAACATACAAAGCATATAAATTAAAAGGCCTCATAATTTGCACCTGATCAGGAAGGTTTCTCGCGCGCATTTAAAAAATAAATTGCTCAACCTCGCGTCAAATGATCGCGGTGTCGCGTTTTATTTTAACGACACGACGACTGGGTGCAAAAACTTTATATTTTATCTCAGCCTGAGCTCACTGATTACTTTATGAGCTATAGGTACTTATTTTATACGTAGATTTATTTGATATCAATGACACAAAAATATTTTTTGAATCAACTATCATACATAAGAACTACTGCCGACAAACTGCTATACAGTTTGGCAGATGATAATATAATATGTAAAATGATCTGTTTTTTTATTATTTAAAAAAAAATAAACACTAAAACGTTGAAACCCAGGATTTCCAAACAAAATGACTAGTAATACAACAAAGGTTTATATATTACGAGTAATAAATACCTATACAACAAACGACAGTAAAGCTAATAATGAATGACATCAAGTTTGATGGCAGAACCTTCACCTTGACATCCATTTCTCTCGATGGAAGATTGATCTTTACATCTTCAGCTAATTTTATCTCGGCTGAGTTGATCTTGAATAGCACTTTGGAACTAAAAAATTTCTCTCGAGAAAACAAAGTTTATATGAAATCATGTGATTATATCGTTACCTGCCTCTAAGCGAATGTATAACTATATAATAAATCCGCATTCACAAAACCAATCACTTTAGCTGAATTTACAAACATTTCGACACTCAGTAGTAAAAGCCAGCAAATGCACTACAAAATTAATTTCAATTTCATTACCTGTGTAAGTTGTTTCGTAAAATAATTACGCCCCATCAGCATCAAAGCTTTAATCTGAAATGCACAACTGTATAGTGCGAAATATATAGTAGATGTATGCGTTTGTTTACACGGTGAAATTCGAACCGGCTACTGCAACATTAGTTTTGACAAATTCGCGCAGAGCACTAATTTGATTGGTTGACGAAATTAATGTAATGTCGGTTTAATAATGTAAATTCGAAAAAAAAGTATTAGTGACTCATAAAAACCATATACCATAACCATAATAATACTTGGAGTAAATCCTATCTGAACTCAGGATACTTAGGCCCGTATTAATAAACAGATCTCAAGTCTGAGAGCCGTCTTGAGTACGCTTTTGACATGTCATTATGTACTGGAATTACATAAGAATGACTTGATATTGATCTAGTCCGTATTAATAGGCCTTAAATGGGCACGTACCAACTCCCTTCCAATAAAAGAACTAATTAAAGGCTCAACGATTGTCACACCTGTAGAACATGCTATATAGGCACGCTTACACCATGAATAAATTTGATTTCCGGCCGAACTATTCGAACATGCAGTCGTTTAGGTGGATATTGCTGGCCTTTCAGTGCGCCGAGAGTTTGCTGAAGTCGGCTTTTATTTTTTGGAAAATAATTTATTTTCGCAATTTTACACGTAAGGTAAACCTTATCTATATCATATTTATAAAAGTCTCCTTTCAACCCCGTTGATTTCTGAGGACCATCAAACTAAATAATTGTCTAAACCCCCGCATAAATGTCCAAGATATACGATAACATAGACAAAAAGATGTGTGGCTCCTTTGAGGTCGCTCATTGAAAAAAATAACTTCAATAAAATAAAGTAGGGTCCCCGCACATGAAACTTGCGTTAGTTATATTATAAACGTGTATTTTAGTTTATAAGGCCTATAGGTGTATAGGCCCACGACGCCTTAATATAAATAAATAAAATAAATCTAGGTACCTACAGGTACATGGTACCAACCACAATATTCTATCGTGATTGAACCAATCTGCAGGTAATTGACTTACTGATCATACGAGTATTTGCGCTGACTCAATCGGAGCAGTGCCGGGTGGTACGAGTACTTACACCGGGTCTTACAGAAGATCAGCCTAAAGTTGCTATTATAACTGCATTTCGAACGATTTGCGAAAGAGCGGTCGCCCAACACCAGGAGGTTTTGGACCCTTTGTTATTGCATGCATCTAGATAAAGCTTACGGTAACTGCTTAATAAACAACAACAAGCTTGTTTAAAGCAATAAATCAGGCACCGATAGTGGGCGGATTAAAATGCTTTAAAGAAACCTTTGATCGCAATGTTCACCGCAGTTCATCAAAAAAATGTATGACAAGTGAATATTAATATGTGCCGTCTGTTATCAAACTTATTCCGGGCGGGCGGGGGCTTGCATCCTAGGTGCGCGCGCCACCCCTGCGATGCACCATGTAAAGTCGTATATCGATAAAATAAATATCGTCGTCTTTAAATGCCAGATTTCCGATATCAGTATCCTGTTATCAGGCATCGGTATAAAAAAATAAACAGTGGCTTTCACAGGTTGCCCCATTTTTTTACGATTTGATTTAAGTAGGTATCATATTTTGTTTTTTGGTATTAGTAAAAAATTTGTTAAGTACCCTAACAAAAATATGTTGACATGATTAGTAAAATAAATCGCCTCACTTTTTTCCACTTTATTTGTAACGTTTGGATATAATTTATGTAAAAGATAATTGGTTCCTTTTCATTTAAGTAGGTATTTACGTACCTACACAACAACTGCAATATAATTTTACACGAAAATAGTTTTTATTTAATATATTCGATAAGTAACAAAACTTATTAAGAATTTTTTTATCGTCAACGCTGTCGGAATAGCGGGAATGGACATCACTATATGCTTTGCGCTTTAAACTTTGTACTGTGGAATAGAGCTCCACTAGTTCATTCTTCTTCAGTTACTAACGGATGCAACACGTGAACTATAAAACATGTTAGAAATGGTAGGTTTGGTAGGATTGATAGTCAAACTGTTTAATGTATTTAATGTGTTAATTGCATGTCAGTGTTTAAAAGTTTTACAAAAGTTTTACAGGTAAGTTCTCATCACGAAGACTAACTTAATTTTCAATAACGATAAATATGCGCAGTGCAATTGTTTTATCTTTTTATGCAAGTCTTTAATATTTTTACATAGGCTGTAACTAGGTGCACTTCAATCTTATATCTACAAGTTTTACTAAAAGTGCTATGAACTTTTAATTACTTACGTAACTTTTAAATGTTATTTGACAACGGTTTTGATTGGATATATATAATAGTATAAAGGTAAACGTAGAAGTAATTAATGCATTGCGAGTCTTTAATTCACTACACTACTTAGACTTTAAGTGTGTTATAAATAATTAAAGTAATTTCAGAAATAACATAATATTCAAATTTATATATTTAATAAAAAGTGCATTACGGTTTTTAGGTAAATGTTAAATTAAAAATAAGTGTAGATAACTTCTTCGCTAGTTAAACGTGGTCAGATGTAACTGCCTGAGGGTGGAACGTAAACAAGGCTACATACGAAATTTATTCCAGAGTTGGAATGATGTAAATATAAATACTCATTTCCTAGAATTTGCCTACGACCCACTCGTGGATGTTTGATATAACATTGTATTTAAATATAAAGGGTATATGTACCTACTTGATATAATTAAACTAAATTCAATATAATTAGTTTTCTGTGTCTTCAATAAATGTGGTTAATAATGCATGATCAGTTTTGTAATTTATTAAATAACGATAACGTTATTGGTTTTTTCATGAACCTATTAAATTCAGACGTGAGACTTGTGAGGCGCAGCGACGATATAATTACGATATACGATATTCTTGATGTTTTCGTTATCGCTCTTCAAACTCTTTAAGTTATAATTTCAAGTCTTATTGGGTGTCCTTATGAGATTTCCTGAAAAGGCTTTTACTTGCAAATTAAACTGAAATATTGAACTATGTCTATGTAAATGTTAGGTATATGTTAGTTGCATGTCCCCTTACCCCAATTGCTTACCCGATTTTCGAGAATAATGTGCATTAAAATACAGGATAAATTATATTATGTTTAATAAAGAAAATATAATTGTTTAAAGCTAGGGTCGACCTATTAACGTATATTCATCACATAAAAAACGTGGTAAACACAACTTTATCTCCATTTTTGTAATAACATCAACTGAAAATCACTTTCATACCACAAAAAGGCCGAGTACAAACCCGATGATGATGTCTGGGGGGGGGGGGGGTTACCCCTTGTGATGGGGGGTTACCCCTAGACCTCCTAGACCTCTGTCTGGGTCTGTATTATACCGCGGTAGGCAAACATTATCCTTGTTGTAGCTTATTAATGTTGTTGATGTTGTTGTAGAGAGAGATTGCTACCCGATAACAGACATGTTATTCGTTTCAATTGTATCATCATTTATCATCGACTACTTAATACTCTCGCATCTCTCTCTCTTTCCCATCTCGCTTGCCAGTCAAATTCGATCGACCTCTTTTTCACCACTCTTGTTATCATTATTCGATCGTTGTGTAAACAATTATACATTAACATTGATCACGTTAATTTGACACTAACAAACTTTTTATTATTAAGTGCCTTTACCATTACATTACCGGCGAATGTCCTCGCATATTCATCAAGCTAATTCCTCTCGCTTTCTATTCAGTTCAATCGATCACTCTCCATTCATTCAACATTTCAATGTAAGTACTTATTTGAAATTTAATTGGATCGCTCTAATCAGGTAATAGTTTTTACATATTATGTTTTCAGAATGTCCACAATCATCAGCCTTGTTCATCGTCATCCATTTCATCTTGTTCTTCAAATTGTTCACTCATATCGATCAATCATTGTTCTTCATTCAGTCAACTTACATAGGTAACTGAATTCTTCTCTCAATGGTCTATTATTTGAACAGGTGTGGTTGCCTATGGAAACCTACGGCTGGGACACCGCTGCTGGACCGTAGCTGTCGAATTAAAAACTGGGTAATTATTTTTATTATATTTCACTAGTAGAAACTGTATTCAAGGTTTTTTCAAAAAAGTTAGAATCATGTTGAACTCGTGTCTTGCTAACTTTTGTGGACGAAACCCGCAAGTTTAACGTTGACCATTCACTTGAACGTGCTATAAAGCTGGTGCGGTTACTTTGACCAATAGACTCACTGTTTTTGCTGTCAACTTGAGCTAAACCGTGTGAAGCTGAGTAAATGAAGCAATCCCTCTATAGGTCGAAGTGAGCGGGCCTGTTTCATAGCACAGCGAAGTGGGCGGTCACCCTTAAGCCATTCTGTCTGACATGTAAAAGTACAAGTCATATTTGATGATTACTTGGTTCAGTGTGAAGGTGAGTTAAGTTTAGGCCACTCTGCTCACTGTACCGGATGCACTGAGTGGCTCTGGACCGGATGTTATTGGGAATGCTCCCAGCCCGTTGTAGAATAGAATTATTCCATGCAGTGCTTAATCTGGGATTAAAAAGTAGGTAGATTTGTCTGGTGCAATACGATGTGATATTATATCAATATGTTTTATTCATTCGGTATTTCACCTTATACTAGATTTTAACAATATGACAAGATAATTCTTGGAATATATTATTAATATCTAAAAGTAGAAATTTTCTAGAACACATACTGCATAATTTTTGGGTCCTTGACACTCTCGTATTTTATTTATCGATCAGGTTTTTTGGTATATCATTTTGGACGTTTACAAGCGAAGGGTCATCCCCCACGAACTACTTATGTCATTTTTTTTTAAATAAATTTGTGGACAGTACTTAATGTAAATTGCGTTCAAAGGTTGTCACGTACAATGTTTTAATAAGACTTCAACGTTAGTTGCGTTTTTTTTTCATTTTTTGTAACTAAGTGGGCAATCAAGCGTACGACACGCCTGATGTTAAGCAGTTACCGCAGCTTATAGGTGCTAATGGCATTGCTCGCATATTGCTGACCAGAAGGGGAGTGCGATAGTGAGAGAGGAAGGGGGGGGGGTCTGCCAGCTTAAATGCGACTATAATAGTTAGGTACTTTACGCCGATTTTCTGTGAGAAGGTGGCTACTGCATGTAGTTATGCAATGCCGCCCACGCTAATTGTATAAGCTACGGTATTGCATCGGGTTCCAGAATTTGATACATTATTCCATGCCCTAATTGCGCGATGTCACTTGTCCGCCATACGTAGTATATTGATGTGAGGACTCAATCCAATTGATCGCAATGGACGGAGTCGGCGCGGTTGTCAATTTGATAATTATAAATATCGACAACTTTAGCCGCTATTTGCATGGGTGAGAGATTTTTATGATTTGTTGTTAGACTTTGTTATTTGTACAACATATAAAGGAGTATAATATTGTACTTTTATGGAGAGGGGGTAGTACTAAGGTATTCCAATTTATTCCTCCATAAATACCAAAATTATGATTTTGACAAGCTGACTTTTTTACTAGGTACTTGTGCTATTTTAGTTTCATTAAAATATAAAATAAGTTAAACAAAAATGAAAAACAGATTACTGTATATAACAAACTAGAATTTAATCGTTGGAATATTTTTTGCACTATTTATATGTGCTTTTATTTACAAAAGTTCGCAAGGAAGCGCACAGCGTATAGGAACTTCTCAACTAAACAATCAAACAAGTTCGCTATGTACCTACGCTTCGTACTAAAATTGTTTGGGCTCGTTGGAATCGTCTCTAGATGGAGTTCAGGGTTAGATAATAATGGATCTCGAAAACGGCTTTAAGAACTTTAAAGTTTGAGGTGGGTACGTAATAAACTTGAAATTCTGAAGCAAAAGAAAATAGGTGCTTGTACAATATTAATGTCAAGTTTTGATTTTAAATATATTTTCACCTTCACAATATTATTAAATTTGATTCTTAGTGAATCCAATAATGGATTAGTTTGTGTCTTGTGGTTTTGTAGGGGCAATAGTTTCAAGTAATAAATCATTACAAGTACTTAAGTGATTATCATCTATGATATCCACGATCAATTTTAAAAAATCCTGAAAATGTATTATTCTCTGTGCCCCTGACATCCAGAATTTTGGACATGTCATTCTAGGTGTGGGTAGAATTAATATCAGTGGGCAGAATTAATGACAAATTTGAGAATTATCTTTATTCTGATATATCCTGGTTTGTTGAGTTTGGGACCGAAATTCTTTTTTGCCCCTCCGACTGTGCTAATGATCTTGTGCTAAGAGTAGGTTCACGTCAATAGTTTAAAGGTTAGGACGGGGATCGGACTCGAAACCTCTCAGCCACGAAGGCGCCCCCAATAATCACTAGGCTATTGACGCTTAAAATATTTATTTATTTTACAGTTTTATAAAAAATGTCGAGGTATCTCGTTAAATAGGTAGTTAAAAAGGACTGTAATTTAATGTAGACTTTGTTATTTGTTTAAAACTCATTCCAGGGATGACAACAGATTACCTATTAATTGCAAAAGCGCTGCATTTGACGCTTACCCTCTCGCTTCAAGGAAAGGGAAATTGCCAAGACCATTATATCAATTTTGTTCTAAGGCTTGATTATTGAAATAGTGATTTGAGAGCGGTTTCTTTTTCATACAACAAAGTTGGAAAACGAGCGTTCAACTCGCCTGATGTTAAGCAGTTACTGTGACCTCTAGATGCTTGCAGTACAAAATGCATTGTGCGTACGTTGCCGAGCTGTACGGCAGTGATAGGGAGCTGTAGTCATATGGCTATAGCTGTAGTCATATGGCTATAGCTGTAGGCATGTGGCTATAGCTGTAGTGATATGGCTATAGCTGTAGTCATGTGGCTATAGCTGTAGTCATATGGCTAGAGCTGTAGTCATATGGCTATAGCTGTAGTCATATGGCTATAACTGTAGTCATGTGGCTATAGCTGTAGTCATATGGCTATAACTGTAGTCATGTGGCTATAGCTGTAGTCATATGGCTATAGCTGTAGTCATATGGCTATAGCTGTAGTCATGTGGCTATAGCTTGGCTCTACCACCAAAAAGGTGGTGGTACCAGATTCGATTCCCAACGGAGCATGTTTTGGAAATTAACTTTTCGTGATTTGTCGTCTTACTTTTGTCTCCTTTGCTATTATTGTTTAGTAAATTTGGTTTAGGACCGAACAGTTGGTATGTTTTTGTGGCGATATTTATTATATCTTATTATTAATTTTTCTTGTGGATGTACAAGCATCAATGAGCTTTCAATCGATTAAATTTTATATTGATTAAGTTTAAGTATTAAGCCAGAAATTTCTTACTTGCTTTATGAATAAACTTATTTACGCCTTGTTCTAGGTATGTTACAAACAAATTGCATAATCAAATAATAATTTATTTCAGTGAATAGTGAAACATTTGAGTTAAATGAATAGTTTAAATGTATCACAACATGTTTCGTAATCAAAACGCGTCGAGACAAATACTTTTATATTCAAATGTTTGCCAAGACATGAATTCTTATTTAGGCGAATGTCGAAAAATTATATAAATAAAATAAATAAATATCGCCAGACGAACTCACCAACTGTACGTCCCAAACTAAGCAACGCTTGTACTATGGGTACCGTCCAATGGCCTAGGGGTAGATCCCAGTGACAACCAGACCAGGGAAAATTACGAAAAGGCCATTTCCGAAATTTACCCTGACGGGAATGGAACCCGCAACCACCCGATGCAGTGAGCCGAGCGGCCTACGCTCGAACCACTGCGCCAAGCGGTCGTCAGTCGTCAGTTGAATTAAAACGAAATTCGTTGTGACTATGGTAAATACCTACCTAAATATTAATTTTTATATTTTCTTTGTTTCAGACGCCAATAATAAATCAAAGTGGTTATAAAAAACAATGAGTGGTTATGAACAGAAAACAGTTTAAATTTAATTTCCACTTACATAAAATTTAGTTATTAATTGAGTTTTAAAAAAATATTCACATGAAGAGAATAATTTATTTCTGTTTCCCTTTGTTCATACTTGTATTTCTTATTTTTGGTTTATTATATTGGGTTAGAAATATTTCAGATGATACACACGCAGAACCGGCGCCACATGTGACTTCGCAATGGGGGGATCCGAGAAGGGTGAGTAGTTATGCCTTTCATCAACTTTCTTGTAGTTTCAACGCCTTGTTTGCTCAACTCAAGACTGAGGACTGTTTAATTTTGACGCGCCATATAAAAACTGATAACACCACGGGACATTAAATTTGGGTCGTTTTATAAGGATCCCATATACGGTGCAATCCGTCGCTTCGATCGATCTGATGAAAATTGTTACAATCGGTTGCTTCAACTTTGCCGCGTTTACGAAGCGATTGATAGTTGCGATCATAATGTACTAGCCGACAACACGCGCGTGCGCCGCGTGTACATAGTCAGACTAAGACAATAATTAAATAATTGATGGCAAAGAGCCATGCACCGTCGATTTATCGTTACGATATTCAAGATTGCATAGGTATGATGGGACCTCCGATGTCGTATTCGACTTTGTAGATCGTTACCGATATTGACACACAATATCGATTCGTTGTTTTGCTCAGTTTGAATTGACGGATCGAAGCAATGGATCGCACCGTACTTTAACTTATAGTAAGTTCCTAAATTTATGCGATTTTTTTACACAACTAGGTAAGGACAGGATATTCCCTTCGTGCTTATGCGCTTGTGATCAGTGGAGTATTTGATGCGACCACTAACGCATGGCTAAATAATAACAATAATGTAATAACCGGGTGCGAGTTATTAATAACTATTACTAAGTACTTAATATAATTAGTACTTATTATATAATATTCAACGGCAATGTAATGGACAGGTAAACTTAAGGTTGAAAATATTCGCAATCCGAACACAATGACATTATTCTTATATTTTGTTTTCCGAAAATTTTAACAGGTAAATTCACGAGTAAGTACGTACCTATGCAAAAGTTTTATTACGCTGCTATTTATAGACAAATGTGTATGTCTAATCAATACAAACTGATTCAATTACTTACAGGACTGTCAAAATAACTTTTCTCAATTGAATACTTTTATTATTCCTCTTTTGACCAAGCCAGATAAGCCTGTACTGTGTACGTACTTATTGTTTATATTTTTACAATATACTTATTATTCCGGTGGAGGCACTATAATCCTATTATGTCATTCCCGAATGAAGTAATGACAGCTATATTAAATTGATATCATTACTACTGATAGTGAAATACTTAAAACTTCCTTGAAGTGACTATACTGCTATACTCCGTTGTATCCCTTCCCCCCCTCCCCCCAATGCCCAGCGACCAAGAGTTCAAAGAGGATCTCATCTCTTGTGTGAGGGATGAGATCGCTAAATAACCATCCCGCCTCCCGCACACATCCCCGACACAAGCGACCTCATCTCTTGCATGAGAGATGAAATTGCCAAAATCGTTATCCCTGCGCCCGCTCCCTTCGCAGATCCTGGCGAAATCATCTCTTGTGTAAGGGATGAGATCGCGAAAATCAACATCGCTCCACCTGCACCGGCACCCATCCCGGTTCCCAGCTTCGCAGAGATCGCAATGAGCAAACCCCCTGTTCTAGCCAAGCCACCCGCCAAACCGGCAATCGTCATTCAATCGAATAATCCCGAAGCGACCTCTCGCACAATCCTCAGCCAATGGAGAAAGGAGATATCCTTTAAATCTCTCAAATACGCTCCTTCGAAAGTACACCCACTCGCCAACAATAGGGTTCGTGTCGAGTTCGACACCAAGGAACAATGCGATGAAATCATCAGCAAAGTCGCCAAAATCCCAGGTCTCAAGGCTGAAGAGGGTCGTCCTCGACTCTAAGGAGTCATACTCAAGGGGATCAATAAGGATGTGCCCAAGGGTGAAGTAGCCGAACTATTAAGCTGCCAAAATTTCTTCTCTCCAGAAGACATTCGCTTCTGCTTCGTGCTTTCCAATAGAAATAAGAACTTATATAAAGCGGTACTCGAAGTGAAACCCGCCGTACGCAAATCAATTATCGAACTCGGCCGCGTAAACATCGACCACAACAAAGTGCACGCCGAGGACTTCTCGCGCTTTGTGCAATGCCTCAAATGCCTGCAATACGGGCACACCAAAGCCAAATGCACATCGGAAGTGCACCCGTGCTCACACTGTGCCTCCACTGAACACTCGTTCACAACATGCCCCGTCAAAGATGACAACAATAAACGCAAGTGCTACAACTGCGCTGGTCATAACGTCAAATCTACTACAGGTAACAAAATAAACACAAACCACACCGCTGTCAACGCAAAACTATGCCCAAAATTGAAACTCGCCAAACCCTACATAGACTCTCAAGTTGAGCCCTATAAAGTATTACAATGTAATGTTCAAAGAAGTTACCTGTCACAATTAGAATTCCAAAAACATTTCATATCACAAAACTATGATATAGCACTGGTCTCTGAACCATATGTCGGTAAACACCTCACCATTCAGCCTATACCTGGTATAGATATTTTTCAGTTCGTCTCCACTAGAAGAGTTAAAGCAGCCATCTTTATTAAATCTGACAAAACCACTGCGCTCAGTATGACACAACTTTCAACTGCCAACCTAGCCGTAGTTCAAATGGAACTAGGGCAGAGGAAGCTCTTTATCGCGTCAGTATACATAGAACCCGACGAAGATAAATACCATACATTCAATGCAATTGACCATTTCCTACATACCACAACTGGATCCATGAGGCTGACCGGAGGGGACTTCAACGCAAAACACCCAGAATGGGGCGAAAGCTCCACCCACCGAGGTGAGGACATAGTCGATCTAGCTATAGCCCATCAATTGCATGTCATAAATAATGGCAATACACCTACCTTTGAAGCAATCCGCCACGGAAATCACTGCTCGTCTATAGTAGATGTTACCCTCGCCTCAGACAACCTTGCCCTGTCGATTAGAAACTGGGAAGTATGCGCAAAGGCGTGCCCGACCTCCCATCATAATGCCATTACATTAGAAATTTCACAAAAAAGATCACGTAAAACGAAACTCCTCGCTGCAAGAAAATACAATACCAAATTAGAAAATTTTGAGAACTTTAGGGAACAATTAAAACAAAATTTTGAAACAATTGCAATTGACACTATTAACTTTGATAATTTAGATGAACCAGAAATTGATCACATAGTGGAAGAAATAACAAGAATAATCACTAAAACTTGCGATAAAACACTTAAGCCACATAAACCGAAAAACAATAACAATCCTTGGTGGAATGATACACTAGAAGAAATGAAGAAAACGACCATCAGAGCTCACCATCGTACACATGACCTGAAAAAACAAAATAAACCAATAGAAGAAGCAATCAAAGAACATCAAAAACTCAAATCCGAATATGCTAATGCGCTATCTAAAGCATCAACAGAACACTTCAGGGAGTTCTGTAACATGCAAGGTAAAGAGGACGTTTGGTCACTAACAAACCGCATAATAAAAGTTGCTTCACCGCGAGGTCCAGCACAAACTTTGAAAGTAGGAAATCAATTCACGAACAATACTCACAACACCGCCGCAGCCCTCTTAGATCACTTTTATCCCGATGACACAAATACTAACGAAACCGCAAGACAATTAGACATGAGAAGACAATTTAACGACAATGTTGAAACACACGACGATCCACCGTTTAACACAGCAGAAATACAAAATCACCTAGCTAACATGAACCCAAATAAAGCCCCCGGCCTAGAGCACCTTACCTCGGATATATGCCTAGAAGCTTTCAACGTCATCCCTACTCAATTGAGTAGCTAGTGAATTCACTAGCTTACTGAATCGGTGTCTTAAAATAGGATATTTCCCGAGAAGTTGGAAACAAGCCGTAGTCATTATCATACCCAAACCGAACAAAACGGACACAAGCGACATGGCATCATACCGACCTATTGGCCTCATCCAAGTATTTGGAAAATTACTCGAAAAACTTATAGCTAAAAGACTAGCATATCACCTAGAAGTAACTGGGCATAACAACGCAAAGCAATACGGATTCAAAGAACAAAAGTCCACCACTGATGCCCTCCAAGCAACAATAGACTTCATCGAAGAATCGAAAGCCCAAAAGAAGCAGATCATAGGCGTGTCGTTAGACATCAAATCAGCGTTCGATAATGCATGGTGGCCACTACTCTTACATAGACTGAGAAAAACCAAATGTCCTAAAAATATATATAACCTTATTAAAAGCTACATCCAAGACCGAACTGCCTCACTTCAATATGGAACTAGCACTGCTGAAAAACGACTCACCAAGGGCTGCGTACAGGGCTCGGTATGCGGTCCGCTGTTCTGGAATATAATCCTAGACGAATTGCTCGAAATGGAACTGCCAGCAGACGCACATCTGCAAGCGTATGCTGACGATGTGCTTTTGCTGACTCGCGGGAAAACGGCGGAACAAGTAGAGAACACCACCAACGCGCTCCTAAAGTCCTTTTCAGAATGGGGGGCGGAAGCCAAACTTGCGTTTGGTCCCAGCAAAACGACAGCCATTGCATTCACACCCAAAAGTAAATCCATCAAAATAAGAATAGACAACGTACAGATTCCTTTCTCGACAGAAATTAAATTACTTGGCGTAATCATAGACGAGAGACTTCATTTCATAAAACATTGCGACCATCTGATAGCAAAAGCCACCAAATTGTACAAAAAACTTGCACTCTACATCAAACCGACATGGGGCGCACACCCCCAAAACGCCGCAACTATATACAAGCACGTGATACAACCAATGTTCACCTATGCAGCAGGTATATGGGGTGCGGCCGTCAAGTATCAATGCGTAAAGAAAAAGCTCAAATCATTGCAAAGAAAATTCGCAATAAGAAGTATACGCGCCTTCCGCACTGTCTCAGCAGCATCCGCCATAATACTCGCACAATTCACTCCTCTGCATCTCATTATTGAAGAATCAAAAGAAATTCATGACATAAAAAACACCGGTATCTACAAAAACCTACCCGAAGATATCACATTAAGAAAGAAAACTCAGATTAAAAACAAACTTCACCCAGCACACCGATAATCCATCACATACCTAAAAGCAAAAAATATAGACGAAATTGATGCCAGCACCAGCAACACACCGATCAAAATATATACAGATGGCAATAAGCTGGAAAATGGGGACACTGGTTCTGGAACTGTTATATACCTACCCAATGGGAAAACAATAACTAAAAAAGTAAAATTACAAAGCACTAACACGGTTTTCATAATCAGGACTAGAGTGGCATCAATAGTTACAGACAGCCTCTCGGCATTAAAAGCCTTACAGGACAGAGACAACCCAGACCCTACGATTAACAGTATACATAAAACTCTCCATAAATTGAAACTACTTGAACCGCCAATCTCAATCAACTTCGTATGGGTAAGATCACACATAGGTATACCCGGTAACGAATATGCAGACCTAGTGGCGAAAGAAGCTGCACTAAGAAAAACTGCCTCAACATCAAACTACTTCCCCATTTCCTACGCAAAACACGACATCAAAACAAGCACTAGAGAGAAAATGTAAAATCATTTCACAGACGACTTTATAACCACACAATTAACGATATGGTTCTTAAACTCAGGAGAAGTCGCCGAATTTCTCCTACAGGTTCCGTTAACTTTCGAACTTACACAACTGTTAACAAATCATGGATACCATAAAGAAAACCTACACCGATTCAAAATCACCGACACTAACACCTGTCCCTGCGACGGTAGCGTAATACAATCCATAGATCACCTACTTAAACATTGTCCAATCTTTATCAGCACAAGACTAAATCACGAAACGTTTTGCCAATTAAATAACACAGAACCATACAACTTAACAAAACTAGCCCGAAATGAGTCAACCCTAAAATCTTTTCTTAAATTCTCCACGGAAATAATACAAAGACTAAAACGCATTAATAACACGTAATATACAAATCTTCCTGTATCAAATAGCAGGAGTAAAACCTTTAAAAAAAAACTGCTATACTGAATATATATTTTTTATATGCTCAGTACCACCTTATATTGTGGTCGGTTCTAATTGTAATACATTATTTCAATGCTTATTTATCTCCTCTCAACGAAATATTCTCCATAGCAAAGATCATCTTGCCTATTTCACAATCAAATCAGTTATTTAGTACCGGCATTGACCTGATACGCTACAAGTGACGCTATTTAAATGTTAAATAATATATCTTCTATTTATAAAACCAAGTAAGTTTGGGAACGCCATTTATCGCCGTCTTAATGACAAACTTTCGATAATTGTGTACACATAAAACCGCGAGAGGTATATTAACGCAAATAGGAGAGTAAAAAATGTCCAGTGTAAAAATAAAACCCAGCCGTCTCGGACACGTCGGTGGGACGCGCACTGAGAATCCCGGAATAATTGACGCACACTGAAAATATTTTAAGAAAACGTCTATGAGAGCGCGCTCGTCGGCCGAGCGAACGCACCCAAAAATATAATAATAATAAGCGCAAATAACATAAACAATGAGAGAGGTGGCATTGTTTGACGCGCGAGTGACCTGTGTTTGATGGTTGCACCTGGTGTCCCTGTGTTTGTTGTTCAGTTTATACATTTGGTGGTATTAATGTTCGCCGGTGGAGGAGCGGGCTTTCAGAAGCAATCTAAGCCGCCCTGGGAGAGTGCTAACTCTAACCCCGGTGCCGATATTCCTCAGAGTTGGTGAGTACGAATGTCTCTATCCGTCGGTATGATCACTGTATCTCCCTTTCCATTGAAAACTTTCAGAAAATTTGCGCCTTCTAAATTCAAAAGTCGGTAAATGATTAATTATCCTTTGAACGCGACAAAAGATTGTATAAACGCTAAGGAGTTTAACAAATCATTTTATTTGGTATCGGTTACGATTATAAGTTACCTATCAATATTTTAATCTCGCGTGCTCAAAAGTTTTCATTGAGTAATTTTCCGTAAGTATTTTTTACTGATGTGTTTTCACACTCTGTCTGCTGGGTTGTCTACACAACGCTCGTCTATTGATTTCAAAATACCCTGCATGTGGCACATCTGGGAATATTGCCTTTTCAAGGACAAGGTCTTTTGACCGTCACAGTTCATAAGTTTTATTTCTCCCTTTTGATTAACTCTATTGCCGTTTGTAAGGTGGTACGCGGAATGCGGTACTTATAGCGATGTTCCTTTGAACATTTCTCAGTAAGTTTCACTTTGAAGCTGCAATTCCTAGGTCAACTATTGAAAGGTGCTTTGCTGATATTAATTAAATATAAATGAAATGAAAACATTTATAAAGGAAACAGATCAAGGTAAAATATGGCACAAGTCACAGTAAAGTCTGCTGCAATCAGATCTGTGCGAAAATGATGAAAAATGTTCAGCTTAGCATATGCTGGAAGGAAGCAAGTCCCCTTCAGCACTGTTTTCAGCCAAGGGAACCACATTGCTCATAGCAACCCAAAATTAACATAAGATGGAGCATAGAACCGGGGTATATTGCCATATAGCCGATGATTTAACTATTTAAAGTTTAATCTCAGAGAAATGCAGCTGGAATGCAGTGTGTATTTTAAACGCACCGTTTTATATTATATTTTGTTACTATTTTAAAAGGTCACTGTATACCAAATTAAATATTCTTTGGGCTATCAAAAAAATAAAGTTGTACACTCATTCTGTGATGTTTCAATATTTTTATCTCGCAAGTAATATGATTAATTGTTCATTTTATAAAATTTACATATTTTAGAGGGCAGTTAAAATCGGAGTGTCAGTCAGAATAATTAATATTCCAGTCATAAAAAATCTACGAAATTACCTGCTGTCTGACTTTTTGTGGTCGTAATATATGAGCAAGTGAGCCATAATCAATGTAGTGTCAAATTTAGTATTGTTGCAATTTGAAGATGAGTGATACGGATACAATGTCGCCAATTATCCTGTCCTCAAATTAGTTCGTGACATTGGAGCATCAGGGCTCATATTGAGTAATGTATCTAATCGCTGACTCGTGTCGAATATCTCAGAAAGACAATTATGTGTGATAACAGCCCTTGTACAATCGTTATCACATCCAAATTGTACAGTTACGTAGTAATATCATTTATTATCAGTTTACACAGCAAGTTTCTTGAGTATACCTAGTTTACGATTTCTTACAAACTATTTGACGCCCGCGTACATCTGTGTTCTAATATCGGGCATTTGTAAATCCGCACTGGGCCTGTCAAATAGGGTTACCAAAGATCCTACTAATAAAATAAATAATTAAACAATGAGACACTTAGCTTCCAACCACTTTGACAAATGTTATAATTGTATCAAGTACTTACGGTATTAATCCGATAAGTATTTAAATATCCAGGGAATGTTCGAAAAAAATAGTTCTCATGAGAACAACTTTAACTAGGTTAGGTGCATAGCTCAATAGGACTTTTATACTGTGTCTCAGTTTTTTGTGTATAATGCAAAAAGTTAAATGTTTTCAAACTATCAGCTTTAGGGCAAGCGTTCTATTTAATTCTAAATGAATAAAATGTTCATTTTGTATAAAAAGTACTTTGTTTTCGATTCACATGTTCTATTTCAAATTGCTAATCTATACAAAAATGGAGTGTCTGTTTGTAATATCAAAATAACACCTTTCCACTAAACGCATATGAAAGTACAAACGGAACTTATAACAAAAACGCGATTTTCTTTTTTTTGTCTGTGTGTCTGTTCCGGGTAATCTCCGAAACGGCTGGACCGATTTTGACGGGATTATCACTGGCAGATAGCTGATGTTATAAGCAGTAACTCAGGCTACCTTATTTTAGAAAAACAAAAAAAAGATCACATATGCTGCCTGCCGCGCTGGCCAATACGCGCGAGCGGGTTCTTGCGATAGTAGGTACGTAAAACATCGACTCGCAGATGTTAAATTACATTTTTGTTAAGTTAAATTCCACGCGGACGCAGTCGCGGGCACAGCTAGTCCATAATATGAGTACTTACGATACGATTATGAATTTACTTCAAGATGATTTATTAATTATGAGCTTTTATTTAACGTATTTAAAATAAAATTAATGTTTCTGACACAGAATGAACCACGCATTCAAATGATTGCCATCCGAATATTGGCGAGCCCGGCGACATGAACTCGATCATTAAATACATTTCGTATTGCTTCTCGTTGGCTGTGGTATACTACAACAGTTGGGGCAACTTATCACCAGGCAACCCTGAGGCCGCACGGAACGTAACGTAAACGTTTAGTTTGTATAATATTTTTTTTGCGTACAGACGGACTGACATATACAGCTAATCATTAACGTCTCTTTATTTATGTATCTGTTGTTCTGCATCAGTTGTGGGTGATTTTTTTTTCTCCATAACAAGTAGAGGAAGTTATACGCAGTATTTATAAGTGATTAATGAAAATAATCGCGCTATTTTTTTACACAAATCAAACTAACTATATTTCTACTCATGAGCAGGTCAGAACTACTTATAGATATGCCTGTACCTAGTTGTATTTGCGAAATAACTTTTGTCCGCAGCTTCGCTAGCGAAGATTTTATTACCTAGTTTACCTAGATGTCGACAACAACGCCCCCTACCGGATCCAATTATAGTTTGGAACCATTCAGGTAAACCCATGATAAAGAAAAACAAAATCTGTCAAGCCGTTTAGAAGAAGAATTAGGTACCTACTCGTACGAACACCCTCATAGGTACTGGAATATTATGTATAAATATGAGTTCATTTAAAAGCCTCTAACTTCCAATTTTTGCACATTTCAATGCAATAGCGAGGTGTTTGACAGCTCTGAACTACATTAAAGTGTAGTTTGCTTTGACTTGAGTTAGTTAGTTTTTCCTCGATTTCCTTGAGATTCCATCATCAGGTACTAACTTTATGATCATGGGACCATATCGGGAGTATACACTTTCGATCTAAAAAAGATTTTTTTAAATAGGTTCAAAATTGGCGAAAATATTCATGAACATACACAAAAACAAAAATACATACTTACGAAAACACAACCTCCTCCTGTTTTGGAAGTCAATTAAAAATAAACGCCGCCGCGCGGCGGTCTTCTCCTGTGGTCTGCTCCCAACGCAGCGGACGCAACCAACATACAATATTTTGACTTTTTTCATTGCACATTTTAGTTCCAGTTAAAAAGTTCATTTCAGAACTACTTAGAAATTTGCTCTGAATGTCCACCCGTGCGAAGCCGGGACAGGCCAGTTAATATTAGTTTGAGACTGTAATTACCTACTCTGTAAACTGTGAAGGTCGTAATGAAAACCCTTAGCGAACTAAGTTCTCGGTGCAATATAAAGCAGGCAATATTGAAGAAAACGGACTGTTGCAAATATAGAGGTTTCTGAATGCCTGATATCAGTTAATATGCATAATACAGCGCAGCAAAACGAAGTACCTATATTTCGGAAGGCTGAAGTTCAAAGGGAACGAATGCATTCAGAGGTGAATTTAAAGGCGTTAATTAATCAAATTTATGAATCAAAGACTTGACCATAGAAAGAAACATTCAAGCGGCGCTTAAACAAATAGTAATCTTTTAAAGTAAGAGATTTCCGCGTATTCCTTATGTTAATTTAAAAAAAAAAAAAATTACTGCTTAACAATATAAATCGGCTACGGCTTGTCAGTGCCATCAGATCCATTATATTATTTATATACTTTAAAAATAAATAAGATTTACTAATCTAACGTATTCAATCAAACAATTTAGAATTAATCAGTTACATGAGACTAAAATAAAAATAAAGATTTTAATTAAAACTCAAAGTTTTATAAAGCACCATGAATAGACTGTATTGACAAGACCTGTGCCCGTTTGTTTCCGATGTCTACCACAAGGCCACAACATAGGTCGCTGTACATTACTGTTTTTATCCATATCCTGATTATAATTGAATGATGTTGCATGGTAATAATATTAAAACGTGTAGGCATGAGACGGGAACAATTTAATGTCACCGGAAAACACGGGAAAATTGCATCAGGTGCTCGCCAGCGCTGACCTTCAGTTAATGGATGACTTAATCGGATCCCTGATCAAAGAGGCGATGGGAGGAATCAAACATCAAACCGCGTTCTAGTACATAGGTATATACGCTTTAATAATGGCTCTCCTTGACTATATATTACGTATTTTTATATTAAAGCGTGTGCTATCTTTGCACATAGTACCTACCTAGGTATAGCTTGGAGACAACTGTGGAAAAAATGTGGGGAAGTTTCTATACTAAAAAGGATTTTTTAAACTGTATATAAGTTATGTATTTCTTTGACAAATAATTTGTACACATGATTTGTACTACTTACGTTTCATTTTATACAGAAAATAATGATAAAAGATGTTAAGTTAATAATAGTGATAATGCCTCGGTTTTGTTCTTGAAATTGAAATTTTGCATCAATCAATCAATGCTATCCGGGCACGATTTCATTTCCCTCCCCTTTTAATGTATTCACTCACACCTGTGTTGTTTATATTTTATGGCGTCAACAATATGAGACAGTAATTTGCGATTATATATGCTAATAGACGCGGTAATATTACCTAGGGATAACTACAACGCGTCATTGAATTTCAAACTATTCATGAAAAGATTCTCGATTGGCTCTTCTTAAGCGCTCAATAACTTAATAGATAGGGCCGTCCATCGTCCAGGTCCCATTATGATTACGGGTGCTCTGAAGCGTTCACAAGGTTGTCGGCAACGAACAAAAAATGGTTGAGAAGCTAAGAAAAGTTTATTATGATAAGTGTGTATACGCTAAACCAATTTAATAACAGATACGTAGAAAAAAACAATTAACATTATTACAAGGGACTATTGTTTTACAAAATGCATAATGGTTACAAAATAAGGTAACAATATGATACTAATATATCAAAATAAGTATATTATACGAACTGAATATATATACCTGAGTCAGTTAGTGTACACGAGATTCAATAAAATTAACCTTTCAAACAAAAGCTAATTAAAAAAATATTGTAACGAGGTAACAAAAAACGTCCTGCCCTGAAAAGCTATAAAAATTGGCCCTGAACTCTGCTACTGAGTTAATTCACAAAGGTGCGTTGCATTTTTCGCAAATTTCTCTTTGTTGCGCTGAAATTTACAAACGCTTGTCGAACCTCACCTTTTGGGATAGACAGGTGAAGGTAGGCCTTTGTTACTTTTATTTTTTTCTACTTGCATACTATAACCCTAACGAAAATGTAATATCAACAGTACCTAAGTACGGCGTTTCACAGAATTTAGTTCGAAATAAACCAGTTCCGCCTAACTTGGATGCAGTTGTTCGCACCACCAGACAAGCAAACAGAGGGTAGGCCTTAATTAAATATCGATTGGGTCATTGAATGTCGAAATTCAGACCATGCTTTGAATTTAACTACCTTTATATGTTTATTTTTAATTAATGAGACTTTGAGTAACTTCCTTAAAAAAAGGCTTCTTAAAAGACAAGAAACTGGAACTATTATATTAATATCTACTTTGTAATTATTAACTATATAAGCAAAAGGCGATAAAAAAATATATAACAAAGTGTAAAAGACAAGCCCGCTGTGTTTCTTGCCGGATATTCATAGTCGAGGTCAAGTTGTAGGGTAAAAAAATGACAATACACAATTTGTAAGTGCCCCTGTAGGCCTAAACAAAATAAACGATTAGAATTTGAATTTTGAAAGGAATGCAGGTCACAGTGTTGTAATATTAATTTCATGTTTCCTCATTCGTATAAACAAATGTTGAGAACTCGACTTGGTAGTTAGGTTTCATTATGATATTTACCAGTGCACAAGTTCGCCAGCAAACAAATCTCGAGCGTTTTATAAATGAAAGTCCTGCATCATGATCCAGTGACCGTGACCTACTAACCGTGGACTACTGAAACACTTCAACTAGTTTGTCAACTATGATTAAAAAGCATTCAACCAGTGTTGTAAACTAGTGCTTCGAAAGTACGGAATGGTATATTATTAGTCTCACAATACCAATTTTAATATCGTCCTATATACTTAATAAAAATACATATTGAAAACAAGTATCGAACAGTACATTATTGAAAAAAAAAAACATTATAAAAAATGTTGGTGACTAAATGAAACCATACGTGTGTTTTTTTTTTTTTTTAAACCTGATGAATGCATATCTTGTAAATCAATATTTGTAAAGTTTAACAAGATACGTTCATCATTAGAAATCTACTAGGTTTTTGACGCTTCAAGAATCTTCGATTCACTCACCCCTTTGTGAAAGACCACGTATGAAATATCTGAGATGCATCTCCAATGTTTTCACGACCGTTTTACAATACAATACCTGTTCCAAACACAAATAAGCATTTTCCTTTAAAATTAATAAACCATCGGTGCCCATTGCGGAAGGGTCCTTTTCGTGATTTGTTCCTGTGAATTATTCCCAATACATTGTACAGTGTCCATAATACACGCTCAGACTTAAGACCGATTTTAATAAATCGGTCTTATACGGGCCTTGGTTTGGGACCATACCGTCGGTGAATGAATCTGGCGATATTTATTTATTTACTAGCTGTGCCCGCGACTTCGTCCGCGTGTAATTTAACTTAACAAAAAATAGGGGATTATGCGTCCCCTATTTTATCCCCTTGGGGGTAGAATTGATCAAAATCCTATCTTAGCGGATGCCTAAGTCATAACATCTACCTGCATGACAAATTTCAGCCCGATCCGTCCAGTGGTTTGGGCTGTGCGTTGATAGATCACTATGTCAGTCAGTCACCTTTGAGTTATATATATATAGATATTTAATTAGTTCAGAATTTTAAATGGACACTGACCGTGCAGTTTTACATAACTGTGGTATAAAGCCATGTGGTATTACACGTAAAAAAATCTATATCTATGTGATGACGAGCTTAGCCGGCTTATGTAGGTACACACCGGCCACGGCATCCTTTGTCTAAAAGGCAATACTATGGAGTTATATAAAATCCATTAATTCTTCTTCGAAAGGAAAGAGTGAAATACGCCGATTATACGAAGAAATACGAACCAACCAGCTAGTTCGGCCGATCTATTTCGTAGCCACCCACTCGGTTTATGTTCATTTAAATCACGCAGAGACCACTGACCCAATTTGTTTTATACTGCGTTAGTGAAAATGTTCGCGTTTATTTCGTAATTTTAATATAGACATTTCTCTTCCGATACTTGACAGGACAAGCGTTTATCACGTGTTTAACTTTTTTGGAATAAAACTATAAGAGTGACCGTCCACTTGGGTGTACTATGTACCCACCCGTTTCAACCCGATTGGATCAGACAGAATAAATACTTATTATGAAATATTTTGTATAAAAGTACAAAGTATCACAAACGTATTTTTTATGTTTTTTTATAATCCTACTAATATTATAAATGTGAAAGTTTGTGAGTGTGAATGTATGTATGTATGTATGTTTGTTACTCCTTCACGCAAAAACTACTGAACGGATTTGAATGAAATTTGGAACACAGGTAGTTTATAACCGGGATTAACATATAGTATACTTTTATCCCGATAATCCCGAAATTTTTATTACGTTAAATACTACGCGGACGAAGTCCGTGGGCACAGCTAGTTAGTTATAAAAAAGTACACCACCGTCAATATTTGTACCTCACATACCTACTCCAATTTTCTTCGTGTTTACCATTTGAAACACCTTGAACTTTTAAATGTTCAGTTGTTTAGAAGTAAATTTATTATGTTGAGGAAAATAAAATCGTTTTGGTCCATTTATTTCGAGAAGGTATCGAAATGAGAAGATTATGAATTAACTGAATCCCCATTTAGTAACCACGTGTACCGGTTTTCATGGATTTCATAAAAAAACGGGTATATTCGGATCTCCGTAAAATGAAACCTGCAAATCTCTGTTTTGTAAGACAAGATAGTAATACATAGTTTCAAGTAGTTAAACCATTTTTATTTATTTAGCAGTCTAAAAGCCAGTTGTGCTCTCTGAATTTTGCTGTAGTGACAATATCGTCTCTATTCAGTTTAACAATTTTTAGGCCTTAAAATCTTACTCGAAAGGACGGTTACAACTTACACTCGACCACACTGAGCGGAACTGCATAGCAGCGGAGCGAAATGACGCGACAAAATTATATTTATAATAAAATTATAGAAATTTTAAAATCCTGTGGTGCTGGTGCCGCGCCTGGTCGCTGTGCGGTCGCACCCATTAAGATGCGACCGCACTACGCAGCACTAGTTTTATCGTTCCTTCACCCACCTACCTACTCAGTTATAAACATTTATTCTACGAAACAGGTACTGATTTCCCTTTAATAAGATAATCTGTTTTTTATGCAAGCACCTTTTGTAATTAACAATCATAATTTTACTATCCTAGAAAACTTTTTCACGAGCTAAACAATTTACAACACAATTTTTGTATCATTTGAAGTGACATCTAGTGCAAATTTTGCGAATCACACAAATTGCACAGAACGCCATCTGTTGAGGGGTTGCGTTTAGGGGTTGGTTAAAATTTAACAGATAGAGAGCGCTGGCTACGCAGCTGTGGTTCAACATTACGTCTAGTATATGGGTTCAATATTGAGTTGAGCTTAATTATGCCGCCCTCTTGCCTGTTTTATCCCCTAGGGCTGAACCTTGTTTCAATAATTGCCCGCTAGAGCGCGCTCACTCTTTTATGTGGTTCTGATCTATTTCAAAGCCTAGTTCCAAAGCAAACCATTTCAATGGTTACATGCAAAATAACTAGAGGGTGCCGTTGTTACCTCCACCTAGCAGTGATTGTGGTAAATTTATAACGCCCTCTAGCGGGTGGCTACTGTAATGTTTTCCTACCAAAGCAACATCATGATAACGATTATTATAAGTAGCAATGGCAAACCCAGCCACATCGTAGTATGGTTGAGCTTAAAATCATCTTCTGTTATTTTATATAGGAATCTAACAATAACCTCTTGTGCAATTTCAAGTGCTACCTGTGGAACAAAATTAACAGGTACACGGACACCAGTAAAACAGTTTCTATTTTTTTTATAACAAGTTTATGACCCGCCTGATGTTAAGCAGTTACCGTGTTTTCAATTATTCAATAGTTTTTCTATCTTATGATCCTTCATATAAAGTAGGTATATTCCAATCTGCGTTTCCCTGTTAAATTAGAACAATAGCTGAGTAACCACCTCCATGACAAGGTATCATCATTCAAATAAGGGGTGTAAGAGGTGGTTGATAATAATATCGATGGTGGAAAGGAAAAACAAATGAAATGCCACATTGGTCGAAAATGACTTTTATATACTACAGTTCGATAGGGTTTTGGATTCTTTATCGATTTGTGTAGGTTAGAATCCAATTGGAAGCACTTTTTGGCGTTAATTTAAAGTAAGTACATAATAGGGTAAAAATCTACTCCTTTAAACGATCGTTATAAGATATACTTTTTGAACATTGTCAATTAATTTGGAAATATTGTAAGTGCCTCTGAAGTTATTGACCAAACTTATTTTTCATCATACAATTTACACTTACTAATTATTATTTTAGTTTGGTTTTCAATACATTTTCCCTAATAAGTGATGTCTAGACGTGTCGTAACACGTTTTGTTCCTCGAAAGTAAAGTACATGCTGTGGCATTTCAGTTGGCGTTTTAGTTGCACAGCAACGGAGTGACATGACGCGACAAAATATTATTTATAATAAAATTATTGAAATTTCATAAAATCGCGTGGTGCTGGTGTTGGTGGCACGCCGGGCCGCTGTGCGGTCGCACCCATTAAGATGCGACCGCACTACGCAGCACTAGTTCGACCGTTCCTTTACCCACCTACCTACTTGGTTATAAAAATGTATTCTACAAAACAGGTACTGACTACCTGTAATTAGATAATCTGCTTTTTTATCCATTCACCTTTTCTAATTAACAATAATCATTTTTTCTATCATAGAAAACTTTTTCACGAGCTAAACTATTTACAACACAATTTTTGTATCATTTGAAGTGACATCTAGTGCAAATTTTGCGAATCACACAAATTGCACAGAACGCCATCTGTTGGGGGGTTGCGTTTAGGGGTTGGTTAAAATTTAACAGATAGAGAGCGCTGGCTACGCAGCTGTGGTTCAACATTACGTCTAGTATATGGGTTCAACATTGAGTTGAGCTTAATTATGCCGCCCTCTTGCCTGTTTTATCCCCTAGGGCTGAACCTTGTTTCAATAATTGCCCGCTAGAGCGCGCTCACTCTTTTATGTGGTTCTGATTTATTTCAAAGCCTAGTTCCAAGGCAAACCATTTCAATGGTTACATGCAAAATAACTAGAGGGTGCCGTTCTTACCTCCACCTAGCAGTGATTGTGGTAAATTTATAACGCCCTCTAGCGGGTGGCTACTGTAATGTTTTCCTACCAAAGCAAAATCAAGATAAAGTTTATATAATATGTAACAATGGCAAACCCAGCCACATCGTAATATGGTTGAGTTCAAACTCATCCTCTGTTATTTTATTTAGGGATCTATCAACATCCTCTTGAAAGGTGTTACTTGTACAATTTCAAAGTGCTACCTGTGGAACAAAATTAACGGGTCACACGGACACGGGTTAAAATAGTTATTATTTTTATTTTGTAACAAGCATTATCGCCTGATGTTTATCAGTTATCGCGTTTTCAATTATTCAAACGTTTTTCTGCCTTATGATCCTTCATATGAAGTTTATTCCAAACTGCGTTTCCCTGTCAAATTATAAAATAGCCGACTAACCACGTCCATGTCTAGGTATTATAATTTAAAACTGGCTTTCAGTGCATGTCAGTTCTGAATCAGAATCGTGACCGAAGGACGTGGGGCTGGGTAAACGGGTGGAGGGGGGGGGGGGGGGGGGCAGCCTGCGACACCGTGGATCACGCTTTATTTTGACACTAGCTGAGCCCGCGACTTCGTCCGCGTGAAATTTAACTTAACAAAAAAGCCCGCTCCCGCGTTCTGAGCCCGCACGACAGTACCCATTTTTTATTTTGTTTTCTAAAATAAAAGTAGCATAAATGACTGCTTATAACAACAGCTATCTACCAGTGAAAGTCCCGTAAAAATCGGTCCGGCCGTTTCCGAGATACTCTTTGATTTCATGTTTTTTAATGTTTTTACGCGGAACCCTAATTGTTTTTCTAAAATTAAAGTAGCCTAAGTTACTCCTTAAAACATCAGCTATCTGCCTGTGAAAGTCCCGTCAAAATCGGTCCAGCCGCTTCGGAGATTACCCGGAACAAACACACAGACAGACAGACAGACAAAAAAAAATTAAATCGCGGTTTTGTTATAGATGTCGTATGTACTTTCATATGCATTTAGTTTTTTTTTATTATTTTGATTTTACAAACAGACACTCCAATTTTATTTCTTTGTATAGATTAAAAGGTACAACATTTCTATTGTTGATATAAAGGTATTTTTGCGATAGTATTGTATCAACAGAAATAGTTAGTAAGTGGTGAATAATAATATGCTACGCCAGGTGTTATCTGCCCGCAATGGTTCAAGACTCTTGAGCCATTGCGGGCAGATAATACCTAGTCTTGAGTCAAGACTACGTCACGATCAGTGTTATGATTGATTGACATCTTCCATACGAATAAAGAGCATTATAAACCGCATAACCATCGATGACGAAGTCTTGGGTCAACCACCTGACTTCTGCCACGAGAAGCTAACACATGATGTTTTGAACTTTGAATATGTAGATAAGACAAAGTACTTACAAAGATAAATATTATTGACTCTACATTTTACCAACCCTCAACCGACGACGCAAGTGTATCGTGAAGCTATGTGAGGTTAAAACGCTCTTTCCTCTCGTACGCTGTAACTCGAGTACATTATATGCGCCGGGATGATTTGCACTATGAAATAATTCGATTAAACGGAACGTTTTGTCTGTTGTTAATGCTGAAACAGAAAAAAGCATGTTCTGTAGCCCAATTATATTGAAGTATATAACTCATTGAAGCTAATGAAGGTATTATGTAAGCTACAAAAAAGCAAGTAGAGTAATAGCAAAGCATTGACTGCTGCTATTAATATAGTGCAATCATTAATTAATCACACTGCACACCCATGCAATAAAATAATATAACTATGGATTAAGCGTACAAATCAAGGCAGATTAGACAAAGGTAAGTAATTACAATTCAAATTACTTCGCGGCCCACCGGCCGACCTTGACATTGACCCCGTTGCCCAAGGTCAACCAGGCCGGGGTCAGCGGGTAGGGTGCGGTCATGTCACATCGACACAGTTATGTAATCTTTGGGTAGTGACAAAGCTATGTTCATTACTTACTTGTCTTTTTTACGTAGTAAAGTAACTTATATAGCTGCGTTTCGTACAAAGTGTGAAAGCCCAGCACCCCCGTCCATTCTCCTTCCTCAGTTACTTCAAGTCGGCAACGTGCGAATGCCTTTAGTACTACAAGCATCTATAGGCTACGAAGCGGATCGTAAGCTTGTGTGCCAATTATATTATTCGTACAATAATTATTCGAAAGCAGTTCTCGTGACAAAGCTATGGTTGAAAAATTATTAATGTTTTTTCATCAAAATAAGTCACTGCTTATACAAATATATTGTTATATGTGACCACAGACGGCTGTTTCACAGTATAAAATATTTGAGAAACCTTCGCCAGTTTATTACGTAGCTTTTAGTATTATTCTTGCATAACTGACAAAGAACATGTCTGACAAAGAGCTCGTTGTTGAACAGCGTAGACGTGCCGTTAGTCTGGCGTGAGTCTACAATCTCGTCAAAACCGTAAAGCCCTTTTTTGGGGCCACAGACGTATAAAGCCATGCCGGTAGGGCTGTTACACAAAATTTGCGAAGTTGAATGGGGGTAAAATCATGGGTTTCTGTCCCACTTTTTATTTCCTATAGTTTTACCGTATAGCATGCCGCTTTTTGTAAAAACCTCTTAACACCGTGGTAGTGTTAGCATTTATTGCATTTATTCACTGGGTTGAGGATAATTTATATTGTGAGCAAATTTTCCCCAGCACGCACGGAAAAGAAAAACGACAATACTATGAGACCCTAAAAAATATTTAAGAACAAATGACAACCTTATTCGCCTGTAGATACAATAAGTTGTTGCAGTTGACAACCATTCATCTTTATTTCATGGAGACTCTCAAATAGGGCTATGTTTCGAGCATTTTGGAGTAAAATTGCAACATCACGACGTGTCAGCATTTTGCTCAGGCCGGCTCGATAAACTTATTGGCTGGTCGGCTTTTATTGGGATAATTTAGTGGCCCTTCGTGATTTATTGACGTGTAGCTGTTGCTTCTGGTTCCTCGAGTTACAAGATTCCTTTATACCTTCTATGACTAGTATTTGACCGTTAAAAATCTGTAGTAGATTTGAATCGCCCCTAGTCTACCATCTAGACTACCTAGAGCCGCTTCTTCTAGAGCTCATTCTAGGGGGTCGCTCAGGAACTCCATTGCATCTTCTATATAGCTAATTATTCATCTTAGAGTCGAAGAGTCGACCACTTACATCAATAGATCTAAAAGTAGGTACCTACTATTAGACAACTATCCCTGACTAAATATGTGCATTGAAGATTTTGCAAAATGGGTGAAATATAGTACTATAATTTTCATAATTATTATTATTATTTATAATATTATTTAAATTATTTTTAAGTTTGTAACAATATCGCATTTGGTCTAGCCTGTAAATATATTTGTATGTCTTGAGAAAATAAATAAATAAATAATTCGTGACCGTCTGTTTGTTCGTCCATTGTTCGAGTTTCACGGAAAACAGAAAAAGTTTCAACGAGGTTTTATTGGACAGTTCTATAGTTAGGCCTAAAACAAAGACTAAATATCATCACGCTATAACCGTTGGGGGTCAAGCTGTGCTGTTTTTAGGCGATTGAAAAAAAATGCTGACAAAAGCTAGTATTTAATAACACTGCAGGTAAAGCTGCAGGCAGACTATGTTACCTGAACATCGATTACTTTACTTTAATGGCAGGAAAATACCCGCATATTAGGTACTGATTGCATGGCAATGTGACCTACCCAGTATCCTTGGCATACTTAGGTCCACCAGGTCTATGGGTCGAGTAGGCTTAGGGCCATGCTGTGACGTAAACCGAGTACCTAATGTTTGTCATAATTATTATTATTAGCCGTTATTGCTGATACTAAACAATGATTTACATAGCAAATTGTTTAACTTAAATCTAATACATCGGGTTTTCCGGTTCAGTGGTCAGCGTGTCCAGTGACACATAGGCCTATTCCAGCTGCTTCCATTCTTCTCTATTAATAGCTTTCCTAGACCAGATTTACCCTCCAATAATCTTGATATCATCTATCCATCTTTTAGCTTGTCTGCCTCTTTTTCTTTTGCCATCTCGTGGCTGCCATTCTGTTATAATTTTAGTCCATTTCAAATTCAAATTCAAATTCAAACCGTTTATTTTGTTTAGGCCTACGGGGGCACTTACAAATTGTTCATAATCGTAATGTGTAATTATTGGTGATAAGAAACTGGCGATAAAAAAAACAAAAATGACAAATGTAAAAGACAAGGCCGCTGAGATTCTTGCCGGATCTTCTCAGTCGAGGTCGCGTTCCGATCCGGTTGACGGTAAAATTGACAATTTGTAAGTGCCCCCGTAGGCCTAAACAAAATAAACGACTTGAATTTGAATTTGATTTTAAATACCTACCGAGTACCGAGTTAATTTATAATCTTTAGTTATTTTAACTCATATTTCAGAATCTAGTCAAATTCATTATTATTTTGTTTGTAGGGTCACGGAGCTAAATAAATAGGTACCTATATCATTCGATAAACTTTCTAAATAAAATTCCGTTGTGCGTTCGTTCGTTTCTCTTCTCCTCGTAAACGGCTTACCGATTTTGATGTGTTTTTTGTACTTGTTGTACTCGTAGGTTGTAGTTATCTAGATAGTTATTTCTTAGGTAGGTACCTACCAATTAGTTACTTATTTGTATCCGGTAGGTGACGCTATTGTCGGCATTAATTACCAAACTTAAGACAAATCTGCTCAGACGTTGCCTAAAATGAACGTGTCATTTGTAGCGTCAATTAAACGGTTAGCGCTTCGTTCTTTTTCCGCATCAAAACCCATCAATAGGCACATACTAAATTTGAATAACTTAAAATTAAATTGACCCAGATGCAGCCCCATTCATTATTCAGCACAGTTCAGCGATAGTTATATTTAACACGAGCCAATCGCTATTAATCATTTAAATCAGTTTAATGATGGCCTATAAGTTCGTCATACGGTCGCCCGACAGCCTACGATATAGATACGATATAGCAAGTATTCAACCAAATTATTTGTTATTACAATACATATTTATTTAACGCAAACTATGGGTACGCAATGACTAAGCCGGCTAAATTCGCAACGGAAATACCGGCGTTGAACATCCCAAATTTACTATTCATGAAGCCAGACTACCTACAGTCTTTTTTATTTCTACAGGGCCAAGATCGCTTTTTTAGTTCCTAGAGAATGATTTTGTGATTGGAACACGACATGCCGTTTGCTTGATCACTAGATTTAATGTGTTTCTTTTCTCTTATAGAAATAGGAAATTTTTCCCACCATCCAACGTCTTTATAGTATGAAGAAAGCGTGGACTTACAGCTTTCGTTCGACTCCAGGGTGGAATGAAATAAGTTATACTTTCATCCGCCAGCTTTCTATCACACGTGTTACGTAATCATCGGTCAGAACTTCAGAACTGAGAACTTTTGTTGAATTGAATTAATTCATAGTTGTATCCCCATATTAAGTATTGAGTATAGCAGGAAGAGTGTTAATACACTAAACGATTGAACGTAGATCTACCGTCGACCGAACCATTGATCGATGGGCATGGAAATCTTATTTTATCGGTAAACATTATTTTATAGGCCAGCATTATTATAATTTCGTGTGTAAATGCGACTAGTTTGATATCTTTGTAATTATTGAAAATAAGCAACTGGCGATAAAAAAAAAAAAAACATGACATGTAAAAAGACAAGCCCGCTGAGTTTCTTGCCGGATCTTCTCAGTCGAGGTCGCGTTCCGATCCGGTTGTAGATATAAGGAAAAAAATATGTAAATTGACAATTTGTAAGTGCCCCCGTAGGCCTAAACAAAATAAATGATTTGAATTTGAATATCCCCCATTAAACAGCACCGCGCGTGGAGTGTTGTAGATAGCAATAAACCTATCGTAGAGCCCGTAAACTGAGCACTCAATCGCAGCAAGAGGCCGTCAACCTTTGCAAACATGCGCCTGTAAATTTTACTCTATTTTATATCATTAGAGCACAAATTAGAATGTTAAGTTTAATAGGCATGGCCCGTTTCTGTTTAATGTCGTCCGCTTATAATGACGTATGTTCTAAGAAATAATTGGGCTTTGCGCGGTAATTTTGTAATACTCACGCATTTTTAACGAGATTGGAATGGTCTGTGAAAATAGTATTTTAGTTGGTTATTTCCGTGATTGTACGTAATTTAATGCTGAATCTACATTGGGCCAATACGAAGCAGGGCCAGCCCATTTAGGAGTTAGTGACTAGGATCACTGACTTTTGTTCGACGAATTTTCCCAAGTTGGGTATAACTGCATACAAATTTACTGTTTTGTTTCAATATTCGTTCTGAACGTTTCTCATTTACGACTACTATCGGTCGGGTCACACCTTCACCAATTTGTGAGATGATTAGAACGTTTTTGATACTCGTATATTTTATCTCTGTTGTTATAAGTATCTAAATCTTTTTTCACATGGTATCCTCTTATAATCTACACCACCAACTGAGTGATGACAAAAATATAGGTGCTGCAGGAATCTATTTTAAACCAAAGGAATTTGGTCCAAAACACGTCGAAAATATCAAAGAAAACTCCAACTGACATAGTAAAGTTGTATTCCATGAATTTAAACAACAATAAATCAGTTGACGATGGAAATATGAATAAAGAGAACATCTGTTTATTGCCAAAACAGCCGAATGCGGCACAAAAATTCCAGAATATGTTCGGGCAACAGCTGCCATATGTGGGCCACGGTCATCGAATGGTACCGTGGGTGATATGGCCGTGAAGTGAGCGAGGTATGCCCCTGACTGGAACAGAAATTTTTCTCTTAGTACTCCATAACTTAGAAGGGACAGAAGACGTATACTGCTGGATATTCGCCTATCCCAATGACTTCGACGATAATCCGTTGTTTCTCGTGTCCACCTCGAGTTCCGGACCACGTTTTAGGGTTCCGGACCTTAAAAGAAAATACGGAACCCTCGTAGTATCACTTTGTTTTTTATCTAATTGGTAACCTGGATGGATCTTAGTTATAGTTGTATGGATTTTAGGTATAGATAGTTGTATGGTTCTTAGCTATAGTTGTATATGGTAGTTAGCGCTATTGTCGACTTCCGGAATTTGAACTCTACGCTAGCAAAGCTGCTGTCAAAATCGAATATTTGGATAAAATTTTAGTGCCTGCAGTAGACATCCCAAAATAGAACAGGCACATTGAAAAGTGATCCATTAATTAAAATTATTATTAATTCTATTATATTTGGAAGTCAAGAGTAATACATTTTATATTATTTTCTTTATAGACGTGTTACTTAGATATGCTGCCCTACTTTCAAACTATAATTAGGGCTTGGTCAACTCCGCCAAAGAAAATTTACTCTCCGTCATTGCTAAATCTATGCTCTCTGTTGATCAAATTTATAATCTACCATACCTACCGTATCCATTTAAACAGCCAGCCAGAAAAGCAAACATATGCGTTTGAAAAGCTAATTAGCTTTCAAACGCGAATTAGAAAGCTAAAACGCGAGCGTTCGAGCGTTTGTAAGCTAATTTGTGTTCAAAAGCTCGCGTTTTCTCTTCTATTTCCTTTTAAGTAGCTAACGTGGTAAGAGCCCCGGTGTTCCGCAAACATTTTTTTAAAGTCAATAAAACAAAGTTATTTTCTTTAATAGTTATTCCTACTCCTTATTGACTTTGCCGCCGTCTCAGGAGCCATACAACAACATTTTAAATACCAAAGTGCGGCGCTTTCGCTCGCTAGCACAGCACGCGCGACACTTCGAATTAGCATATAATTGACTGGGTCAGGAGGTCTATTAAAAGCTCACCGATTTCACTGGAATATTGGATGGTGTTACGTGCAAAACGGAGAGTTTTTGCATCATAAAACCACTTCAATGATTACAGATTTTATTGGTAATGTGGCGGTATTGCTGTCACTTCAGCCTGTAGTATAAATTTAAAAAGTCAACCGTTCACTTGACAACTAGGCAACATTTTAGTTGTTTGTCAATTCAACGAGGAAATGTAGCCAGCATTCTAGATATCATCCCACGTAGACTGGGTTTATTTTAACATGGTGTATATTTAATATTTGGTATGAATTTCGCACGAAACCCTAAAGTAAGTTCTACGCTGTTATGTTTATCTGCTTGGCATTTACCTTAAGTCGTATGGCGTCGACGCACTGATTTCTTAAGGAAGGAACATCGTAGTAACTTAATTTAGATGTTTGTACGAGCCTATTGCATGTTTTCTAAACGAATTAGATCATTTGTCAGTACACAATAGGTCCACTTCTGCCTTGAACATACATCGTAATTTAGGTGAAACTTATCCGAAATTTTGCGCAAACCACTTCATCATTGTTTATTTTTGCACAACAATAGTGGCACTAGCGCCACGGCCTCTGATGTAGCGTGGCAGGCACTTGAACAGTTCAAACGAAAAATTTAGAGTGGCCATGTCAAATCCTACTTGAAATTATGTGTAAATAAAAAAATCTATTTCTAACTCTTTAATAGCCTTATGGTGTGCAGTCAGTCTACGCAGTCAGTCATCATCAGCCTATGTCAGTCCACTGCTGGACATAGGCCTCTCCTAATGCGTGCCATTAGGGGAGTTAGTACTTATGTTTAGGTAAAGTGTAGTCATCATTCATCACAGTTAATTCTCCCGCTGTGCAGCGGAGGGAAGTGGATAATCCTCTTTCAACTCCTCCTACTTCCTCCTAATTTGGATTAAACTCACGCGAGTACCAAGACGATCTAGCTTTTTCCGGTATTCGTCGAGGGTCAAACCTCAACGTCATCTTTGGAAACAATTGTCAGAGGTTTCATCTGAATCTTATAGAAAAATACATCGCCATTCTACTTTTGAAGTGAAGCAGGTAGGTAAGTTCTTCCATATCGTGTAGGTTCGGATCGCGTGATACCAGCAGCGCCAAGGTCACTTGTCAGCGACGCCGACGAAATCCACCTGTAATAATATTTTGTGATGTATTGGGGGAGGTTTTTTTATCTAAACCGTAGCTTTGGGAATGGTAGTAAAGAAAGAACTAGTGGTATAGAATATACCTACCCATGTCGTCTACATCCCATATTTACCTGCTTCTAAACAACTAAACAGTATAAACATGTTGCTATTCTATATCACGGTCATAAAGTATTCAAATATATTTAAAGTTACTGAACTGGCTTTTGCCCGCTACTGAAGATTTTATTTTTTGGATGTCCACAATAGCGCCACCTATTGGGTCCAACTATAGGTGAACTCATAAATACAAAATTAAATCATCAAAATCGGTCAAGCCGTTTAGGAGGTGAAAATTTCGAACAAACGTACACCGGAACTATGTTTACACAGAAGATACTTTTTCGGACTCAAGAGAATTTGCGGAATTATCACATTATATTTTTGTCGCACGACCTAATTAATTATCACTAAAATAGATAGTTTAGTTTATTTAAGTTATTCAATGTATTAAAAGTGGCTGGTGACTAAAGAATCCGCAGCCTTTAAATCATAACCTGTTGTTGTAGCAGTGATAGCCGATTGGTTAAGCACGCGTCTTGCGGGCTACCAGGTCTCGGGTTCAAACCCCGGCTCGAACCTCTGGATTTTTCGAAATCTATGTGCGAATCATATTTTCTATATGATTATCACTTGCTTACGGTGAAGGAAAACATCGTGAGGAAACCTGCATGTCTTAGAAGATTTAACCAATTTTCGAAAGACATGTGAAATCCGCCAACCCGCACTGGGCCAGCGTGGTGGATTATGGCCTGAATCCTCCTCGTGTTGAGGGGAGGCCCGTGCCCAGGAGTGGGACGTCAAAAGGGCTAAAATTATTAATTAATTATCAGTTGCAAAATCATTGACTACCGCAAAATACTCGTCATTTTTATACCTAGGTATAATAATAATGCCAATAAAAGTGCAACAGCGTACATACATCCGTTGAACTAAAAACTGATACGCTGAATAAGACAAAAGCTTCTATAGCTATTCCATTCACCCTAATTCTTAGGGATAAAATATAATTAATATATTATGGTGAAGAAAAAGGAGTATACCATTTTTTTGTAGTAAATCTATAATTATCGGCTTTGGGGGTATGATGAAGAACAAACGTTGTTGTAGAGATAAAGCTGACCAAAGATTTCATAAGTCTACAACACCTTTAATTTTTAAAAAGTATCTCAGTAACATTTTAAAAATATTGTATTCCATTATGTTTATTATTATATATCAGCAGGTGTTAAAATGTTTATAGCGACACTAATTAATATAGTAACCAAAAAAGTTCTTCCTCTACGACGAAACCCTTCCAACATCGTCTTGCCACCGTCATAAGACAATGTGTACATTATTCGCAGACGTACTGACCTAGCCAAGAGGGATTACACCCACATTATTCCACGTCATCGTCCCTACATAAGCTACACCTCAATTGTGTCTCACTTAATGTGGCCACGAAGTTAAAGGTAAAAAGCTTCCGACACTTAACTATGCGGTTATTGGAGTAGGTACAGTCGGAATCAAAGGTACCTTGCTATTTGAAATGCCCAAAAGAATCACATTGTGACAAATGTGATAATAATATGCCACCAAAGGGACACACAAATGTCGCATAGTAATCGTTAACTACCAAACTACCTTTGATATTGACTCCTGTCTTGTATACTGAATAGTTCTAGAACGACGATCAGCAACAAATTATTTAATATAGTATATAATAATGTACGCAAATTTTACAAGTGCTATTGTGATAACGAAAAATAGCGTGATTATTAGCCACAAATCTTTATAATGTTCAACTGCAAACGGAAAGTTATTTTGCTTTCTACTTTCTAAACCAGTAATATTTTATATTCGTTATGAGGTTTATTTTATTTTAAAGAGATAATGTAATTGACCCTTTGATAAAAGAACATTGGCCAGACAGATTATTAAACGCTGCGCCGCACTCGTTCTAACTTAATGAATTTCAACATTCTGAAATCACATCATTCACTTCCATGACACTGCAATGTGCAAAAGAATGCACTGTAAGAGTCCGTGTACGTTTTATTGTTGATTTTTTGGGTTCCATACTCAAACTCGGAAGCTTTATCTTATTCGTGTACCGCTACAAAACTGTGTATTTAAAGCAGAATTATTCCAGGGTACCCCACGTAGTTGGGAAGAAATATAGTGGTAAAAATTAGTTTTCCTTATTTATATCACCACGGACGGACATTGTATGACATTGACATTGTATGTGGTGCACGCACTTATTCATTTTATTTTTACAAACGTTCGCTATTCTTATGTGACGCCAATTTTAGGAAGTCAGGAAATCATTTTAATTACGTAATATTAGTCCGCCACCGCTTGTTACAAGGCCGCACACGGTGGAGGGTGGCAAGTGCTCTGTCAAGGTCAGCCGATACGGGCGATATCATCTCAGGGATACCCAACCACAATTTTGGAGCTTTCCTTTCTTTCAACGTCGAGTCGTCGTCTACTATTGGGTTTATTTTCGCTGTTAGACCTGACATACTATTTTTGTCTCGCGTAAGTAAACCTTGTTATTACTATAAAGTGTGACAAGCTGTATGTATCTACCACAGACATAGATTTACATAGATATCGCAAATGTATGTACTTAGCGTGTATGAAACCTCGACATAGCGTCAAGGTTGGTCACCGCTAACTTACAGTCCGCGCGACAACCGATATAAAAAAATATGAGCATGGACGAGATAATCACTCGAGAGAATCGTAGAGGGCGGAGGGGCATCGGCTGCATCGGTGTCTTTGAATCGGTTTGGATTTCCCATCACTTGTGACGTCACAGTAGGTGTTAAAAAATCGACACACTTGGTTTCAATACAAATCGTGTTACTTGCGTTATCTATGTAAATCTATATCTGTGGTACATACACTATGAGTGAAGATTATTTGGTAATACAATTTGCGTATTCTTTTCTAATATTTTATAGTGTCAATGGTGTCTTCTCACATTGCGTTGTCGTTTCTTAGAATAGTGTAGGTAAACCAACTTTTTTAATTGAAAAGAGTAACCATTGAGTTTATTGCCGGTTCATCGGAGTGGAAGCAACATATAGAACCGATGGTTCTATTTAATGAAAATCAGTAATATTTGAGTCGAGCCACTTTTTGAACATGGCCAAAATTTTCTAATGGATGGTTTGGATCATATCAAATTATTTGCCCCGTAAAAATTAAGTCGCCGCCGTCTCGTCTGACGATATCTTAAACTCTGTCTAGTCTATCTATTTGTTTTGTTTATTACTCATGATAATTTATTCAAAGAGTACACTATCACGCATGAATTTTCAAAGGGGTAGTATTACCTATAGGTTCTTCTCAAATTAGCAATGCACTAGCATTCGTATATGTTTTTGATAACAACCTGTTATATTGTTATCACCAAAGCAGGAGCGAGTTACGAAGTAGCTTAACTACCTACTTATATTATTATAACTCTATGGGTGCTAGTCTATTACCTTCATACCGGGCATGTCTCTTTCAAGTTGAGGAGGAGATTTGGAGTTTCTGCACCATTTTTAAACTGAGGTTTTCACATGACATCCGGGAATCCGGGCACATATATTGCTATGCATACTTGACTCGAAATTGAAAAACACGCCATAAGAAGAAATTTCTCCTTTGACCTTGCGAGTTCCTCGAAACTGTAAGGCGCGGGTTCGATACGGCAGCAGTTCGCATGAACGCCCTCTGGCCAATAAACGGGGCAAGGCCGCACTATGCGGTGTATGCCAGCAATGAATAATGAAACTTTAAATCGCGCCGCGGTCGATTTGTACGCGGAAATTCAATTTTTACTCTTATAGATATAAGGTATGGTTTAGTTTGGGTTGAGTCAACTTTGTTTCTGGTGAAAAGGACTTCTGTGGTCGCCATTCGTGCATTATCGAAAATACTTTATATTATTTACCTAGTGACTTATTTCAATTTGCATACAATATTTATGAAGTTAAGGTAACTTTTATGTCGTATTTTAGTCCGTCTCAGCTCTCGGCCCCATGAGCGCAAAATTACAAATACTGAATACTCCACCCAACCGTATGTTAGGGTTGAATTTCGTAAATTCCATTCTAAGTAAACACTTTGATGCCAAGAGAAATGCTTTTAAGATTTTATAATAGATTTCTGGATAAACAAGTGACTCATTTAGGTACTCATTAGTTACTTATTCACTTAAAGTGAGTAAATGGCGGAAGTGAGTAAATGGTACCCACGCGGTTTTACTTAGTAACAAAACAAACCAGAGATTTTCTTTAATGATAGCTGTGATGGTAGCGAGAGCTCTTGGAAACGCTATGTTCCTACGGCCGAAAAAACCGACCTACCTACACTAAGGGTGACTGGCCACTTGGCTGTGGTATCAAATGGGCCTGCCTGTTTCGACCAACAGGATCGCTCATTTTCAGTCAATTTAAGCTTAGTTGAATGAAACTGAGGAAATGAAGCAATCTTATTACTCGAAGAAGGCGTGTCCACTTCATAGCTCAGCCAAGTGGACGTTCACCCTTACCCTGAGCACCCACGCGATAATACTGTCTCTTTAAACAAAGTTTGTTACCAAGGAAATACGTATGAGAAATCCGTCCTTATAATATAAAATTTCTACAAATAAATTATCCTTTATGGTAAATGCATTAAACACACACATTACAAATTCACATTTTGTGACACAATGCCAGTTTTTTAACCCCGCATATTTTACTGCAACAATATAATTGCCTTTGAGCAGCAAATATCAAGTGACGAATCAATGTGCCTCGTTAAAAACTAGATCCTAGTTCCCTATTAAAATCCTATCTCATGGAGTTGGAAATTCATCCTCGTGGAACGATTTGTATCTGCAGGAATATGCGGATCAATGGTTTGCGAATCGCAAGCTCGTTATATGATGTTTAATCCTACACTTATCGCTTGACTGGTCGTCCAACTGCTATTCTGATTGCACTGAGTCGAGAGACCAAATCTGTCGCTGTGTCGGCTATTTCCTAGGTCATATTTGTTATCTGGGGTATCTCGATCAATTCTCACTATCTCCCTGTTTTGAAAGGCGATATTAGAAATATGCAACTTGATTTGAAATTACATTATAAATGACACAAAAAATGATGTGTTACGCATATTTTTGTTCTACTGAAAGCTCTCTCCACTGGGTAGTTAGTGGGTTCGATACCCCTTAGCAAATTTCGTAAATAGCGTTCTTCATTTATACTAGTCTGCGCGATACAGGACCCCAGTCCACTTAAGACTTTTGTTATTTGTTTTGTTTATAATTTTAACTAAACTATAATACCTACATATAATATTCGAAGACGTTGGATAAAATTTACAAGCGTTACCTCGAAATATCTCAACTTTACGATCGCACAGAGACTTACTTTACAGAATGCTGACTGTGGGATGAATTTTGGGGTGGCTAAGTAGAAACACATGCTCGGGATAAGAGGAGTTACTTTTGTCAAGGTCTATGCAGACCTTTATTCTATACTTCTCTTTATTATTTCACCCATAGGTATCTAACTATATATATTATTATTTAGGCATTTATTTGTTTTTGCCTACTACTGTCCACCTGATGGTATAAGTGGTAACCGTCGCTAAGACATCTGTAACTAAAGGGAAGCAGGCAGGGGATATGCCACTTAAACATGACACATTTTAATAAGGAATCTCTAACGCTTTTTCGCGTATAACACGTAAATACGCATGTTTAATAGGAAATAGTTATCTAATTTTTATGGCACCTAACTATATATATTGTTCCAGAGTTCATTATCCATTATGCTTAGGTACCTAAAACATAGTGCTTACATAATTTGAATCGGCACATTATCGGAAATATGCGTCAGTTATGACCGAATACTCAATTTAAAAAAGCGTTATCTTGCATTTATCAATTAAACTGCTCTGCTCACGGCGGGCGGTTTTGCATAAGGGCGGAAGAAAATACAGGTGTCAAAAGATGTGAAGTCCACTAACTCGCATTATGCCACCACGCTGGTTATATCTTTAACGCATATACTGATTATTTATTTTGTGACAGTTACATAAACAATCATTTACTAACGAAGGTGCCGTGCAAATTAATGCATTTTAAAAATAAAACCTTATAATAGGTCGAATATACGAGGTGGTAGTTTGAACCATTGCGATTTGAATTAGGTCAGTATTTTTTGGCTGACATGACGGGAGATTGATCACGTGATTTGCCCTATTATACAAATTTGCCTATACCGTATAACATTTGTAGTCACCAATGTGATCACTGAGGACCAAATGGTTAAGTGTTGCCAGTACTTCGAGAGCTTCTGGTTCGATTCTCACCACAGGCTGATAAAATATTTGTAGGAAGATACTTATGACTTAATAAAAAAAAAACTGCGAAAGTCCTAAAAATACCATGTTGAATTGGTAGTTTTAGGACATACACAGATTTTTCTTTTAAGCGTCGAAGATAACTCAGGTTATCTTAATTTGTTCAGGACTCGAGATCTTTTAAAAAATTTCGCTTCGCTTATGTACACTAAAGGACACTATCACGACCTATCCAGCTTAGCATCAGAAACGTGTGAAACTCAGTGAATAACGGCATGTGCTGATTTAAGTTCAAACGATACTGCTCTCAAATCCTTGCTTTATGACGCCCTCACCAATACTCAAAAGGTTTGGAATAAAAACAGACTATGGTATCAGATCGTTGCTGATTCTCTGAATTAAAGGCTTAGATTAAAGACTCCATGATAGAGTGAAATAATATATTATTTAGATTTTTATTTCAAATGAGGACCTAACACATCCAGTACAGTATTCGTATTTCGAATTAACTATGTCTATTATCATAGCTGCAATCTACAGTTGCTGAACACAAAGCCACAACTCTGATTACTGTACCTCACTGTGTGGTCACGAATTTAATTGGGTACAGCTCCGCACAAAATGCTTTGGGAGCAAGTAAACGGTGACTCTCGAAATACAAACGATAATGATACCCTATGACAGCACAGACATCTTCTACGGACATAGATCAATCAGAATTGCAATTCTAGGTTTACCTATTCCTGATTGCAAATTCGATTGACCTACGTCACCACGGCACGCTGGCTCAGCAAATTAACAACTAGCTTACGGTATACAAATGAAATTGTACCCAATCACACATTGAGAAGGTATATAGTATATAATTCCTACAAGCAGTGAACATCTACGTCAACAATAATTGTATTTTTGCGGGCAAAATCCAGGAGCGTGCAAGGATTGCATGCTCTAGTCAACTGATTCTAATTATAGCATCGGACACCTGAGCTCGGCAGGATTTCGACGAAAATCTCAACACGAAATTGAGAAACAATGATGCCAAAATACTTGGTTGTTACGTATACGTGCGTGTAGCTGCAATGTTTTTGGGGCGTGGTGTGAAGTTATACATAATGTATAAAAATACCTAAATGTTATTTTAATCTATAAATATATATCTCAAAGGTGACTGACTGACTGACATAGTGATCTATCAACGCACAGCCCAAACCACTGGACGGATCGGGCTGAAATTTGGCATGCAGGTAGATGTCATGACGTAGGCATCCGCTAAGAAAGGATTTTGATTAATTCTACCCCCAAGGGGATAAAATAGGGGATGAAAGTTTGTATGAAACTTTGTCAATTAAATTCCACGCGGACGAAGTCGCGGGCACAGCTAGTTGTATATAAGACAGTTGTGATTGCGCAGTCGCAGTTGCTCACTTTGTCAATTTTTTTTTCTTATATCTACAACTGGATCGGAATATGACCACGACTGAGAAGATCCGCCAAGAAAATCAGCGGGCTTGTCTTTGTACATTTGGGCTATTTACGTTGCTATAGAGTCTATAGAGTAAAGACAAACACTAGATGATTATCTTAGTTTCTGAATTGTAGGACTCTATTGGACACAAATTCAGTGCAGCAACCTTAGAAAATATTCAATGTTGGAAACGGCATTATGCTACAAATAGCTGCGAATATTATTTTTTAAATTATATGTTAGTCAAATCTTCTATCTAACTTTAATAGTAAACATATTCCTTGAAAAATTATGACTCGCGTTCGTACTTTTTCTTAATTGATTCCAAGCTAGTATTTTTGAAGTAAACGTTTTATTTAATCTTGTACGCAGATTCATTATTTTGTTACAAAACAAGTTTATTCGAATACCCATTTTTTTTTAATGATACCTGCGCGGTGAAGACAGAGCTGTTTGTAATAGGTGTTTTAATTAATTTATTGTTAGTTTTTTTCCGAAATGTCCGTAAATGTCTATAACTTCTCATCTCTGCTGATATTACTAGGAGCCAAAGTTATTACAATTTCTTTGCTAGGTACAGTTTTAAGAAAAAAAGAAACAAATTGAAAACCTAATCTAAGTAGTCAATTTACTTAAATCCAGTACCCAGTCTGTTGGCATGTACAGTCCATTAATAAAAAAGGAAAATAAAATAAGTGAAGTTATATTTTTTATCTTTGATTTATTACGGCTTAAAGGTTACTTATAGAGAGTATATAACGTGGTTTACTAAATAATTTGAATTTATTTAGTAAATCACGTTATACACTTTATAAGTGTGTTAAGTAGATATATAAGTGATTAAAAATAATCATTGTATTAGAGTTATCAGTAAGTTCTAAGTATGTAATCAGTAAGTATTCAAGTAAGTTGGTTGTTTCTTTTCTTTTCGATACATAGTTTTAATTATTGTAAGATCGATGCACCCTTGTGTTCACTGTGGAATGAATTATCTTGTATTTCCTTAGTTTGCCTATATTATCAATCACGTGGCTAAAACGAGAAAATTATGCCTTTATAGGGCCTCTCATTGTTCAAGTTGAATATGAATCAATATTGTATTTTTATTATGCTACACTTTAAATTGGATTGCAAGTTATTTTTATATCCGACTGTACTTTCGAGCGGGGATTTAAACGCAATTCTGTGGGGAACAAATTAGATGTTACTGCTCCGGGTTAGTTCGATTTAACCTGCTCCGCAGGCATTATTGGTCCTCAAATCTACGCTCGACAAGGAACTGATTGATGATGAGTGGCATATTCCTACGTTAGCGATACGTAAAGAAACGTTTGAGGGATCCTTTGAAGTTTGGCATTAGAGACTATTCGTTTTATTATGTGACTATCGCCAGAATGGTTCTTCTAAATTTAAATAACACTTGTATAATGGACAACAAACAATAGATTGGAGCGATCCTAGTAACTCTAGTAACCCAGGTATTATACAATTTCTAAAAAGAGTCAGCTTAAAATACATGGGCAAGAATTCAAATTATTAATAAATATTTAACGTAACTAAAAGGGCATTAACCATGAAACAGTTACATTATTTATTGTAGTTACATTACAACTGAAAGCTAAGTTATTTTTAGCAGAAAACGAATGAAAAAAATGTGTCTCATAAGTCTCGTAGCCTCGTAGCGGCGCGTAGCACAAATGCATGAACACCAACAAGTCCTTGACGCCGCGGATGTATTTAATCATGTTGGTTTTTTGATTGAATAACTCTAAATTGAAAATTTTTAAAACCCCCGATGCGAGGACTTTTATGTCAAACTAGCTGAGCCCGCGACTTCGTCCGCGTGGAATTTAACTTAACAAAAAAGCCCGCCGTGTTCTGAGCCCGTGTTTATTTGTATAGAGTATAGATTTATACCTTTCCTATTTCTTCCAAATAATCCAACGAAATGTCCGTAGGGAAAGAAAATTAAGTAAGCGCGATTTGCGTAGCTCCCGTAGCTCAGTATTTATGAATTTTAGAGATGAGCTATGGCTGAAAATCGTTTTTTTTTCTGTTTTGCTTACGTAATGGCGGAGTAGCACCCTCTAGAGGAATTATTATTGCGTAATATTACATGACCATAAACAAACCAAAAAGGAATTCATCATCATCATCAGCCTATATCAGTCCACTGCTAGATATAAGCCTCCCCTAATGAGCGCCATGGCAAAAAAGAATTATGCATGCGCAAATCTACAATTTGAAATATGACTTATTGAACTTCTTTAGTGCACATAAAAATCCCATACAACATATATGTCGGCCTCCGTTTTGGTTTTCCAAAGTGGAAAGTCACATTTTTGTATTGTTTTGTTATTAAATGTGTTTGCGATTGCTTTTAATTACTTGACATTGTCGAAATACCTATAAACTTAGGTGGGCCATATTTTTAAAGAAAGAAGAAGAACATTTGTGTACGATTTTTCCCGAACCCGGGAAACTTTTAATTTTTTTATATCCTAAATACCCAGTTCAGACTATTGTGATCATTTTAAAACAATAAAAAGCCAAATCGGTCACCCAATCTCAAGTGATACAATTAGCAACAGCATTTCATTTTTTTATATAGATATTCCAATGAGCCAAAATTTCGAATTGATTAGACCCGTGGAAGTTGGCTTTGGGCGTGAATATGGCTTTTTAACCTACAGAAGAGCTGATTATTTCAAACGGCTGAACTGATTTTCATGAAACATAGCTAAGAACATACTCGATCAGAATACCTATCTGACAAAGAAAACGTTATTAAAATCGGTTCATACGCTTTGGCCCTACGATGCCACAGACATATACACAGATACACATGTTACACTTATAACACAAAACAGAACTATATTAATACTTAAACAGTGTTTCTTTGTGTTTTAAGTATAGGATCATTATTTAAATCAATATTACATGCTATGCAGTGGGGTAGGCAGCGGGGTAGGCAATGAGATATCAAATATTTTATTAGCTTATTTGCTTACCTGATATTATATAGAAACATAGTATAAAATATTGACAAAGTTGTGAAAGAAAGAAGTAGAAGTCTTCCCGTATATACTGCTTACACACTAAATACTAATTGACGTTGCGTTATGCAAGAGTAGTGCGCGCTGGGTGGACTACTTTCTTGTAAATCGTAAATCATACGAAATCGTAAATATCGTACGAACGAACAAATTTGCTTTTGAAAATTTTTATTATATTGAATAATACCGATATTGTTTGTTCATTCCCATTAACTAAGTATTTTATGACAACCGGATCAGTAGCTTTAAAGTTACGAGCTCGAATACAAACAGACGGAATTACAACGTTAAAATACACGACAGATGTATCCCATTGTAAAATAGAATCAACATACAGAACACTAGAGTGCAAAATTGCTTGGAACTTAAAGCCGATGTGCGGTAAATCTAGTAATTGGTTGATTACCAATTACAAGGGTTCGCGGTAATTGTTACACACACATATGCAAACTATTACAGAGTGAGCAGTAACCTGCATCGTACTATGATTACGAAATAGTAGTTTTATCTACAAGTGTTTCTCAAACTATTGTGTTTTCCACCAATATACTCGTATATGTTATAGGTATATCGGATAGTGATATTTGTTATGTATAAATATTCTGGTGTCACAATGTTAGTTACCATACTCTTTCGAAACGGCTCGATCGATTTTCATGAAATTTTGTGTGCATATCGGGTAGGTCTGAGAATCGGCTATTATCTATTTTTCACAGGGTCACAGCTAGTTATTATATATACTTAATATTAATTCATAAAAATAAGTTACTCTTTGACATAGGTACATTATAAAACCATGTTTTAAGTAGTAAAAAAAAAATACAAAGCGTTATTAAAGTTTGATAAAACTGAGTTTTGACTTCATACTTCAGTAGGAGGCAGCACTGTTTCTAATTTTAAAAATCTCTTATTTTTGCGAGTTATGACTTTAATTTCATCGGTAGTAATTTAGATAAGGTATAACTAAAACTGTAAAAATGGCTAATCCAAAAACTAGAAAATAAGTCAATCAGTCAAGAAAGTCAGTGAACGCAAAACACCAACGTTAAAGCAACAAAATCATTTGTTTCCAATTTTCTTTAATTGGCTGATGTAATTAATGCATGTAACTCTACAATGATTTAAGTAACTTCAACAGTCAACACCCACTTGAATAATATTATATTATGAACCGATGAATACATATATCCAAAAGAGTACAATTTTAATACCTTGCTGCTTTGTTTTTCTATCGACAAAACTTTGTCCGAACTTAAATCGAGGAAAACATTATTTTATTTTAAAATGTTTCCACTAGGAAGATGATACACAAGCGCACTCGTTAAATTTAATACCTACTTATAAATGTCAATATCATGCATTGCGTCCAATATACACATGTCTGGATGTTAAGAAAAATCGTAAACTTAATCGAAGTGAATGTTCTCCGAACGACCTTGAGACCCCGCGTCTGACCCAATAAAAACATGATTGCCCCTCACCATCATCCGCCCACCGGAGTGGCGTAATTTATTATCACTGCAATACATAATAAGTTGAAAAGTAACAATTTGACCAAAAATGATTTAGTGGGACAATAGAGCGGGTCCAGGTACGGCGTGGCGAGGGGGGGGGCGGGGTGTGTGAGGCGGGTGCGGGGTGCGCCGGGGCTGGGGGAACCGGCTGGCTCCGTGCGATGGAAGAAAAGCCTCCACGGCACTCGCGCGAACGGAGCCGTCGCGCATCCACGACTGCGCGCCCGGTACGCAAATGTTACGTAACCTCACCCAACCCGACATCTGTTGAGTGAAGCCACCGCGCGGCACGCTTGCACCGCTGACCATACCGCGCGCACCGCCACGATGACACTCGCGACCACAACCCGCAGCGGAGCCGTCGCTATGGCTACCGCAGAACACCCGAGCGGCAATACGTAAACCATGTAGACCGAACGCCACTGCCAAAATATCCTGCCAATTAATATAAGTTTAGTTTCTTAATCGTAGTGTACTCGTATTCGATTCGCTTGTCGCTTGTGTAAAGGACATGTGAACATGATTCCGATGTATTTCATACGCGGTGAGAACGCAATTGCTGAGTTCACCAATCATCGCTTTACGATAGCTTTCACTGCCAGCTGAGCCTGCCAATAGAGTTAAGTTAGTTTTAAGAACGGCTCTGACACGTTCCGATGGTAAATAGATCCACACGAGGTGACGTCGCGCGTAGTTAACCGGGCGGTCGATTCATAATCAAGATTCGCGACAACATCAGTTCGTGGGTGCTGTGGTGGCGTCAACGCCATCTTCGGATGGGCGCACCGCAGACACCAAAACCTATAGAGGAAGATGACTGCGTGCCTCGAGTGGCCGTAGTGGAAGAGATCCGCGAGGGTCACCAAGATCGCAAGCTGGAGCGACGACGTGGTGCTGCGGGCCCGAGGCGACGCTGCCTCGAAAATGAGCTGGAAGGCGAGCGCAGGAGGCCTCGCCGCAGGCCCAGGAAGAGGTGAGTCCTGCCTATATCTGGCACAATCCTGACGGGGCGGAAATGAACTGAGTTCTAAGCATATCCGAAATAGTGGTAGGAGAGTAATCGTATAAGTTTAGATCCTAATTTGTCATTACACATCGATGTTGTAAATCCATTCCAAACTTGACTTGCGAAGACCTACTAACAACGCTTACTTAACGGCACTTTGCGGCTGATTATCGGAGCAGCAATAACCGCACACGTTCCTGTCCTCTGTCTATACAAACTTTTCAATTTTGGGGCTACACAATGAGTGTGCAAATATGAGCAAAAACAACTATCTCAGGCGCGGGGTCTCACGCGATAAAACAAAAGGGAAGTTCATTAAGTCTGCCACTTCATTGTCACTTTAAGTCGTCGAGAAAAGCGGCGGGTATTAATATATATATATATATATATATATATATATATATATATATATATATATATATATATATATATATAATATATTATGTTAAATATATACGTTCGTGTTAAAGAGTAGAATTACGGCGCCGCGTGCGGAGTTCAAATTAGTGACCAATTCAGTTCTGCGGCTGTTCTGACATTGAACATTTCTAACGTAAAAACATTCGTGTGTTCACCTTGAAATAGTGAGCTGTTTGCGAAATCGCTAGGTCTACCGCAGCGGCCTCCAGCTGCTATCGATCCTAGCGGAGGTCTCATTATACCCACACCTTAGCGGTTCCCGAGTTTTTTATTACAACTAAATTATCATACTGAACAATCTCGAAGAGTCCTTTTGAAACTCAACACGCCAACTTTACTTGGCGAGTTTTAGCCTTGTAAGTATTGGGTACTCGGTGGTACTGAATCACGTGTAGGGTTAACTTAAGGCTTCTTGGGATTGTTCGTCGAAAAGCCGAGTCTCGACCAATTTGTTGACGGTTTCTTGTTGATAAGCGGCGTTTCCTTCTTGAAATGTCTTCCGATGTTTCATTTTTACTTTATTTTCGCAATTTATTCCGGTGAATAAGGAAAGACTTTTGTGCCGGCCAGATTTCTGGCAGCTGTTTTGTGTACAACTGTTTTTATTATTTGAATTATTATTCTTTTGTTTTTTTTTTAATGATGAGTTTTGAATTTAAATCTCCTTAAACTTTTCTTCTTAAAACATATTTTGTAACTACCTGTTACAAATAATATTACCCACTTTGCTGTAGGTCAGGAACACGTAAAATCAAGTAACGTCATTGTTCTGCAGTCCCTTATTAATTATGAAAATAATATGTACTTGGGTTAGTTACTTTATAAAGATGGATAGTATTTTGGATTTAAATAGGGTGATTATATTTTAATTGTTCACTGGTAATATAAACTTAAAACTAAGGTAAAAAAATAACGTATTCCAAGCTAATTCCTTAGATATTTTTTAAAAACATCTACCACAATCGTTTAAAGAGTGCGACTAAGCACCTTCTTTATGTTGCATTGGAATTTACTAATTTATTTTTTAATATTATATAATTATGCCTACAACTAATGACCGCAGGTGGCCTTCTCAAGCAAGGAACTTTCTTTATGTACTTTACTCCCCGGATAAAAAAGTTTGTAAAGGCGTCGTAATTTTCCGATCTTCGTTCAATAAAGGCGCTAGCGTCGCCCCTTACACAGATTAAAAATTCTACGACGAAACTGCTCTGAAGGCTTACCGCTACCGGCATGCAAGCTGCAACGACGTGACGTCAAATAGGCTCTCTGCAAACAAGTGCATTCTATTTTGTAGGCTTTTCCACGTCACGAAAGCTTTACGGGTCTCTGGAAAGGTCAAGTTACTTATCATAATATCTGAGAATGGTGTCATTGACCTCGCGGTTTATGCCGTTTATGGGGGAAAACGGCTTTTAATTAGATGTTTTAAAGATAAGTTTGTTAAGATAGGGGAGAGATGAGTTGAATTACGATATATATGTAATAAATGAATAATGAATCCTGAAAGTATCATCAGTAGCTAAAGACAGAGGCGTACTTTAAAAAATATAATTATATGCGGTTTTAATTCTTTTTTATTATTATCTTGACATATAACTCACTATCGTTGCCGAGTGAATCCTTCAAATATTTGTCATAATTTCTTGTTGCGCCGTTAGGTCACATCAAAAGTAAAAACATGCTTCGTAATAGGAGTCAATATATGTATATAATTATCATGTTTCGGACTCCTGTAACACCCTGTACAAGGGGGATTCGGCAAAAATACAGAATCTTTTTATAAATAGCCTCCACCCCGAATAAAATACTGTCGAAGGCCCGAGCAGATTACAATAATACGTGTAGGATTTATTTGGACCGTTTTCTGTTCTAATAAAAGTTAATTCATCTCAGATGGGGTTAGTTGGGGGTATATTAAACCCGGCGGTACCAGCAAACAAGAGGAACACGGGAGCGCGGCAGCAGGAGGCCCGAGTATTTTTGTGATCGGCAAATATTATTGACCTGCATATATAGCCACTTCAAGCAGTGATAGGCGATTGGTTAAGCACGTGTTTTGCTAAGTGTCCCTTGGGTTTTCGAAATCTATTTTCGAATCATTATTATTTATATTATGATTATCTGTTGCTTACGGTGAAGAAAAACGTAGTGAGGGGAGGCCAGTGCCCAGGAGTGGGAGGTTAAAACGTGCTAATTTATTATTATTTAAAAAGCCACTGTACTTCATCACCATAGAACCGATTTATTTAACAAGCGGTAGGCAGGGCTGCAATGCAGCAACCACAATATGGTGACTCATAGGCTTTTAAAATTTTAATCTAGAATTCCATTCGAAGACATTCCATCAAGAATTCATTCAGTATTGGTTTTCTCGGGAATTCTGAAGTTAGGTAGTGAGAATAGATTTGAGAATAATTGATTGAAGCGTTATATTCGCTGAAATTGTTAAACACTTCGAGAGAGGGTTTTGTTGGCTTCTTCCATTTTATCGAACTTGATTTTTTATTTTGGAGATTGTCATGGCCAAGTTGACAGCTCCCTCTGCCATTCCCATCCCATTACTTCCTATTTCCTTAGATCTGATGGACGGTACCTAAACTGTCACAAACTTGTCTGTCAGGACATAGGTACTGCTTGGCTTTCCCCCGCGTCTCATTCCGTCAGCTAATGATATTTCCCGCTGCGTTCCACAAACTAAAACGCCTTAATAGATTTCGAGGGCGTTTGTGCTTGAAATAATGGCACTTACCCGGCTCCCAAGTAATTGCTTAACCGAAACAAAATATTACCAGTGCCCTGTCCCGATGATTTGTTGAGTTTGTTTTCCGCTCGCAAACACGGCCGTTTTAATCTGTGAAGATAGAATTGTCATTGGTTGTTTGAAACGTGTACTAAGCCTATTTCCTACTGTATAATAGTATTTCGTCTAAGTTTTGTACGCGGATGAGGTAATATAATTACTTTGTATTTATATACTCGTATATATTTAATTTATAAATATTATAACCATTGTCACACAATGCTTCTAATTGGCTTCTGTCAAATAAATTCGAGTTAGATTATGTTTTTTTTTTAAGCATGTCAAACCATCAGGGATATATTAGGTAACTGAAAGTTGTGGAACCATTAAAATTTCCGTCATTAAACAAAAGTCTTGTAAGTTTTCCTCGGGAGCAGTTAGATTATGCTGTCACCCAGGCTATGCATGCTAAAGTACTATAGTTTTCGGTCACGATTGCTCTTTTACACTTGTCAGCTAGTTTCATGTCCCACCCACTGTTGAACCACGATTAAAAGACGTATATTAAATGTTTACCAGAAATGTACCTTGTACTACCAAAACGTTCCAAATACCTAAAACGTATAGATACCTCAACGAATTGCGTTGACAGATTAACTTTTATTGTTAGGTACCTATTTTGGTACTTGTTATAACTTCACATAAACTGAGAATTTATAACTAGTGAGTTTAAGGTATACAGGATGTTTCAAAAGTTCGATATAATACTTAAGGGTTTGAACGAGTATCGAGCATAGGTATAGGTATTCTATAGAATAAAAAACAATATTTTTTTTTTATGTAAAATCGAGTACATTTTTAAAATATTTTACAAATACCCGGACTCACCCAAGACATGGATAAAATTACAATTTCGTTGTCCCCCATTTAAAAATAAAATTAATATCTCAAGTAGTATGCAATTATTTACAAACCGTTTCTTGGATATCGTATTGTGGCAAATACGTATACAAAGGCGGCCCGTTACTAAGAACACATTATAGTTACGTCAGTCTACACTAGGCATATATAATATCATCTTCTATATAATGTACCGGAATTTAATTATTATTTTGCACTGTTGAGCAGTGATAGCCGATTGGTGAAGCACGCGTCTTGCGGGCTACCAGGTCTCGGGTTCAAACCCCGGCTCGAACCTCTGGATTTTTCGAAATCTATGTGCGAATCATAATTTCTATATGATTATCACTTGCTTACGGTGAAGGAAAACATCGTGAGGAAAAATGCTATCTTAGAAGATTTAACCAATTTTCGAAAGACATGTGAAATCCGCCAACCCGCAGTGGGCCAGCGTGGTGGATTATGGCCTGAATCCCCTCGTGTTGAGGGTAGGCCCGTGCCCAGGAGTGGGACGTCCAAAGGGCTAAAATTAATTATTAATTAATTACTGTTGAAAGATCCTGTACATAATCAACCTAACTGAAAAGTTATCTCAAGGGCGCCAAGAAAGTGAATAAGTACAAAGGCGCATTCATAAATAAATGTTATAACCCCTGAACACATTACTTACGACTAATATATCCAAAATTCATGTCGACCTCGACGGGAAGCTTAGAACAAGGCATACAATAAGTACTCCAACAATTGGTTTACTCAATTTTCACTCGCAGAGCTGTAGGTATATCTCAAGCTGTACATTTAGGCAGTGCTTAAGCATTCGGTTGTAAATAATATATAAGGATCTCGACAAAAATCTTAGGAATTCTACCAGAGATTGGAACAGATAATACTTAACGAAAAAAGCTGTGATAGCCGATTGGTTTAACGCGTCTTGCGGGCACCAGGTCATGGGTTCAAACCCCGGCTCGCGCCTCTGGATTTTTCGAAATCTATGTGCGAATCATAATTTTTATCACTTGCTTACGGTTTAGAAAAACATCGTGAGGAAACCTGCAAGTCTTAGAAGATCCAATCAATTTTCGAAAACCATGTGAATTCCGCCTATCCGCAATGGGCCAGCGTGGTGGATTATGGCCTGAATCTCTCTCGTGTATAGGGAGTGCCCAGGCGTGGGACATCAAAAGGGCTAAATTTATTAATCTTCTAAATATATATAACTCAAAGGTGATTGACTGACATAGTGATCTATCAACGTACAGCCCAAACCACTGGACGGATCGGGCTGAAATTTGGCATGCAGGTAGATGTTATGACGTAGGCATCCGCTAAGAAAGGATTTTGATTAAATCTACCCCCAAGGGGATAAAATAGGGGATGAAAGTTAGTAAAGTTAAACTCCACGCAGACAAAGTCACGGGCTCAGCTAGTTTATTTATAGTACTTAACGAAATAATTAGACAATTTTTTTGGGCCATAGTCATAGTCAAGTAGGTGAACTTCTCACGTCTGTTCTGAGAGACGTGTGTGCGTGTGTATTTATAATTTCCCCTACCCCGCACCCTATCCCAATTCCCACTCCCTTCAGTTTGGCCATGTGCGAGCAATGTAATTGGTATTGCAAACACCGATAGGTACGGTAACCGCTTAACATCAGGCGGGTCGAACGCTGTTTGCTAACTTTGTTATATATATAAATAGGTAAAAAAAACAATAGTTGTAGTAATGAGTTAATTCACGTGTTGGAAGCAAGCAGATTGAAATCTCGAATCAGCGCGCACCTGTAGCATTTTCATATTTCAGATCCTACTAATGTTATAAATGCGAAAGTTTGTGAGTGTGTTACTCCTTCGCGCAAAAACTACTGAACTGTTTTGGATGAAATTTTGAGAGTTTATAACCGGGATTAACACATAGGATACTTTTTATCTCGATAATCCCGAAATTTTTGTTAAGTGTAATACTAAGCGGACGATGTGAGTGGGCACAGCTAGTATGAATATAATTTCCAACAAAAAACATTATTACATTGAGAAACTGAATATGTCTTGTTTAATGGTAATAGGTTTGCCTGTCCGAAACGTTGGCGAAATATGGATACACTGCAATGCACCTTTGACTACCTCTTCACACACACAGCACGGAGGGTAAAAAAAGTTATTGAATGCCGTCGCATATAATACATAATAGGTAGTCCTCCTGACCGAATGTCGGTCACGGGTTATTGGCAAAATGTACAATTTGATTTACAAAACAAATTACGAATCGAATTGCTGCGACGAGAATCGTACCCGCATTCACAAAGTCGGTATCAAATTGTAATTTTGTTTAGGCCTCCTGGGCACTTATTTTTTTTATATATTTCCTTAAGTCTCCAACCGGATCAGAACGCGACCTCGACTGGGAAAATCCGGGATTAACTCAGCTAAATTGCCTTTTAATTTTTATTATTTTTCTTAAATCGCTAGTTACTTATATTGAATAGGTACAAAAAATAGGTAATATTGTAAATAATAACAGCCACAATAGAATCATGTTTTGCCTTCCGAGATTACACTAGACCTTTCAAAAGCGGACGTTATCAAAGAACAATCAATTAATGCTCAAAACCCGGTAAACACGCAAGCGTTATGAACACAGGAATTACGTAATGCTAATCGTGTTATCCGGATTCAGGGGGGAGGAAGCACGGCCTCGCGGAGGTCAGGCCGTGACCTTGTAAACAAAAAACAGCCAAAAGACTTCGTTACCTGTTATTACACCGTTCGTGTGAGTTCAAATTGTTTATTAACTTAATAGTGGTGGGTGATTATTTAGGTTTATATGAAAAAGTTATCTAAGAATCAACTAACTTTTTTCTTAGATGGCGACTGTGAGTTATTTAGGTGACTGGATAGTCAAGTGCGACATGGAAAACTTTGTGCATGCATAAAACTTAACGGGGCTCTTTGTTCCTAGCGGGAGTCCCTCGACCGCACAATTTTCTTTTTTTTTCTTAACACTCATCAAAGCCATGGTAGCTATTTCAAACTCTAGTGTGACCTGTCGCAACTATGATGCTTACCCTTATTATAAGGCTCATAGAGCTGATTTCCCTGAAGCCATAGTACGCCCCGCACGTCTGACGATAAGAGCGGCGTTCCACTTGAAAAGGTTACACCCGAGTTTACGGGAAAAGATTTTACGCCTTTCTTTGAATATTGACTTCAGTTCCGTTAACGATAAACCTTAGTACCGCATTATCACTCATTTTTAAGGAATATAATTCGATACAACAAGATACGAGCTTCAATTATGATTCATGACCTATGTATTCGAATTTTGAATTCTATTTGAATATGTGCCAATAATACTGGCATAGAGCTCTCACAAGCTTTTTAGCACAAATAAATCTTTGAGTTTGATATACGAAGTACTTGGCAGTCGTGTGGTTCGGTTGTGGAAACAAGCGCTCTAAAACCGCTCTTAAAAGCCAGAGTGAAAATGGTCACATAACTTCCTTACTAACAGTTATAACATAAATTCGTTACCAACAAAAAATGACCAATTAAATTACTTATAACACAAACTATTACGCGTTATAAGAGCTAGATGAAGGCATCTGCCGTTTCCTTATTCTACAGGAGAGCTGAAATCTGTGAAAATGTATCACTTCAAACTTAACAAGTCTATAGATACCCTTAACGAAAGAGAAATATAATATCAAGAAACCTAAGAGTTGTGTATATTTTAGTATAAATAATATATAATAATATTTAAATTTTGCGGACATACTTTAGTGTGGCCTTAATGTTATATACGTCATACTACACATCCAAACACACCCCTTAACACACACACCCCTACTCAATCACACACTAACACACAACCCCACACACATTCACTCAGACAAAGATTCGCAGGCATATTATTATTTTATTTTTAGCCTATTATTGTTTCTTTAAATATTGTAACTTTTGTTTATTACCAAATTATTATTTTGTACCTATTCATTAATTTCTTACTTTTCTGTCGACCGCTAAAACTGCTGGTAAACCTTTACTTCGGACAGCGCGATACAGGCTAGGCCTAGTGTGAGATCCACAGACAATGGTTTAATTGTAACACTACCACTTAGTACAACTTTGTTCGTATTACTTTTTATCTTTGTAACACCTTGTGTGTGTTTTTTTTTGTTTAAATTTAACAGTATAATTGTAGTTGTATTTCAGCATTGCTTTGGCCATATATATTTAACATAAAACGGAATATTAAAAGCAGCCAGAATAACGCATTGATAAGTTTTTACATTCATATAGGTCGTATACAATTTATCGAATAAAGCAATATTTCTACGATTAAGTAATAATGGTTTTGTTAATACGTTCCTATGGCCCGAACTAAAACAAACTAATTAAAACCAATTAAATGGTACCTACCCATGCATTTAGCTGGTTCTATTAAAATTAATTCTTACGCTATTTGGTTTCTATAGAAGTAGTGATATATTGACTAAATAATTACGTCGTTTTGACATTTCATACATGAGCGAATTCAAAACGGCATAATGAAAAAAATATTTTTGGTAGTTCAGTTGGGGTAGTACACTTATACGTACCAAAGTTTCCCCATCAGTGGGCCTCCAGATCAAAATGCGTTTGGGGCTCCACAAACTTTTTTATTAATTGTAGGGATAAGTGGAAATGAATCGTGCATTTATCCTGGGCCCTAACCACGGTAGCTACTCAAATCACACACGCACGAGCTTCACGATTTCTAGTGGCATTGATATGGTATGGTGTCAGCAAAACTTCAAACGCTCCGCTTTTGAAGTAGATTTTTTTTTTTAAGAAGTTTAGGATTCGAAATGGATCCACTGAATACCTGAAGAAGGATCAATATTTTCCCAATTGGATTTGATAATCTGATGATCTTTATTTATTCAGCTATTGGCCGCTATCTACTATATAAAAATAAGTCGGGTTTTCCTTCCTGACGCTATAACTCCAGAACGCACGAACCGATTTCCACGGTTTTGCATTCGTTGGAAAGGTCTCGGGCTCCGTGAGGTTTATAGCAAAGAAAATTCAGGAAAAATTTCAACAGAACGCGGACGGAGTCGCGGGGCACAGCTAGTAATGTATATATAATATATGTGTATTTTACTAATATTTATTGTATTGCATAATTCATAACTCATTATTTTATAAGTTATGTGTCAGGATCACTAACTGTTAAATAATTTTCAAACTTCACTATTCGCTAAAATAAAAACTGACAAATTTTCGAAAGCAATAGCTATGTATGACGTCATAACTTAGTTGTTTAGGCAAACTTTCATTCGATTCAATCACAAAAAACAACTACAAAAGTCAGTAAATAATTGGCAAGTATTTATGAGTTCATAAATAATTACCGAATTTGATATTATTTAAACTGTCTAACTTCAGATTGGTGGTTTGACACGCGTATCATCATGTCATTACAGTTTCAGCAATAGATGAGGGGTCTTGATCTTGAGAATATTAGACGGGTGTAGTTGTATTGCCAGACGGGCGTGGTCGAGATGGGAGGAGTCAAGCTGCCACAGACATGATTGTTTTAAACTAGCTAAAACCACGAAGCTCTAAAGCCAGAAACATTGGTAATTATTAAATCATTTTGAGTTCAAAGAGACCACACCGACTATCAAACTATTTTCGAAGTACCGGAGATAATGCGGTAACATACTTATAATGGTGACACTTCAGATGGCGTATTTGTACAAAAGATTTCATTATCATGACAAAACAAAATAACCCATAACACATAATGATAGTCGGTTCGTTTTGTTTAGGCCGAATTACGCAAATATTCGTGCATATTCGCCATGTCAGGTGCCACTATATCAATATAGTCGAAGTAAATGCCATATTAAAAAAAAAATAACAATTAAGATTTACTTAAAGTTGCACAACAAAATAACTCACTAGCGCTGTCATTAACTCAGCTCTCTACATACTATATATCTACTTTGCACGGGATTGATCCCTAATACCTGTAGTTTCCAGCATCAAGTATTCCAAGATCGATTATTCTCAAATTACTAACTTTGGCCGGCTGGAATTGGAAGGGAATCCGGTGGCTACCCGAGTCGGTTTATATCGATACTCGCATCGAGATTCTGCCGGCATCCGCTCTGATTTACTGCGTCCACGAACTATCTCATTAAATATGGAAACGGGAATGATCTAATAAGGTGTTTTATGGTGAAGAAATCTAGACTGAATAGAAATGAAAATAAGGGTTACAAAGATGGGTCCACAGTTCCACACATGACAAAATTAATTAGTTTAAATGACCTTTCTTTTTTCTCTGAGTTTTGGTTATACATTTATAAAATAAAATTAGAATACCAGTACCTGTCTACTTATTCACATAGAATCGATTCTAAAATTTAAATGAAATTATTTTTTGTAAGAACCTTTCACAAAATTAATTTTCCATGTAAATTTTGTGTTTTTCGGGGTATTTTTAGGGTTTTGTACCTTCAAAGCAAACAACGGAACCCTTATGGGATCACTTTGTTGTCTGTCTGTCTGTCAGTCTATCACGACCCGTTTTCTCTATATCAAACGCCATGATTCCATGTAGGTGTAACAAAAATTGGCTTCGAAGACAGCGCAACCAAAAGATACGGCCATTTATGTCGCATATTTAGAAACTTTTAGCAAATTCACTTATCAAAATAAAAGAAATCAACACACATCCCTAACCGATGCTGTTAGAATCATGAAATTATGACAATAGGAACCTTTTATACGGTAAATATCCACTAAGGAAGGATTTTGAGAAATTCCTCCTCTAAGTGTATAAAATATGGGGTGAGAAATAAAAACTCAACTTAGAGCCATTAAAATTAGTATTAAGGTTACTTTAAAAATAAATTATTCAGCGTTTTATAAAATTCCGCCCCAAAGTGTGGTAAACAAAATAATGGTAAACAGTTTGTATTGGGGTCCCGAATTTGTTTAAGCTGATAACGTGGCTTTAGATATATCTTGCTGTAAAAACTTGAAACACTGTACAGAAAATCCAGAAAAAATGAGTATTCTAGCACATGACACAACATTGCAATTAAATTATAACGTGTGAAATAGGTTCACTAATTCACGTAAAAAGTAAAACTGAGATTCAAAAATTAATCGCAAATACAACTTTGTTTCATGTGTTTCACTACTTCGGTTATAGATATGATAAATCTTCGCTATTAAAATGGGTCTGGAAGCCTTCATTGTGCATGTCCTCACATGCACTTGTCGGGTTTTTTCCATAGAATATCTATCAAAAGCGTAATTTATTTCGAGAAATAAGTTTTATCAAAGCGTTGTGAAACATATCCTTATCTCAAGTTATCTCAGATATTTCGCTATCGAATTTCAGTCTGATCCCAAATATTTTAATCACGGATTCTGTCAATTTTATTCAAAAATTTATCAATTCTTATTGTTATACATTAGAATTCGAGTTGTTGCGTATGTTGGCTTCGTGACAATGGCCCTTCAGAATCGGCAAGGATGGTATTAACCTGTGAAAGAAAGGTAACATTTCAATTTTTATTTAGAAATACCGATACACATCTATAGACACTGTGTAAGGCAGATATGTTTTCAATTATTTTTTGATCTGGTTTACAATATCAGAAAATCCACTTGAAATATTTTTTATAATTAAAAGGTGAGTATAGAGATCTATGGAGAATTCTCTCTTTTGATAATCCTAGTGCCTGGCGGCCAGATTGCGGCGGTCACCGTCCAGTTGGAGCCCCATTTCCAAGCAAATATTTGTTTTGACTACTCTACTTACGCGAGTAACCCTTCAACTACTAGGCTAAAATTAACACAAATGATTCGAAATAAATCTTGTCTCGATACTAAATATTATATATTTTTTAAATTAAAATTGATAATCTTTCTCTATACCTTCTCTTAAAGTGGGTTTAGATCAAATGATCTAACATTCATTGTAGCCCCACTCTACCGAATTCTCTTTGTGTAACCAGAGACGTAACATGTTTTTATTGTTATATTATTATTCGCGGACTTACAAAGGAAATGTAAAGAGAAGAAAGGTTCGCTACTTTTGTACCTTTTTGTTATTTTGGTCTAATAGCACCTTATAAGGATAGTTTACTAGCTAGAGCCAATGCACAGTAGATCAAAACACTGCCCAGATTATTCCATTGGAAATTCAACGGTGGATTGGAATGTTTCTGGTTATTTTAAAAGGGGCATTAGGTTAACCTTTAGCTACCTGCAGACGTTCATGTTAGTAGGTAATTAAAAGCAGTTTAATTTTGACTGCGTTTGACTCGGTGTAGCATTTTCAATTCATTAAAAAGTCAGGTCGTATGAAGTAAGGCGACTAGCACAATTGCGACGATATATTTTAAGTCTTAGCCAAGTTTCCAAATGAGTGCAATAATAGATACAAATTATTTATTATTTTGGACTAGTCCCGCCACAGACTCCCACCACTGTAACTCCTGTAAGCCAGGATCGACAATGGTGACCAATAATGATGTCAAGGTTTGACCCTCGACGAGTCCCAGGGAAAAGTGAAATTGTCTTGGAACCCGCACGAATTTAATCGAAAGAAACAATAGGAGGAGTTGGAAGAAAATATTTCCACTTGTGGAAACAGTGGAAATAAACAAAAATATTCTTAACAATTGGAAACCTTATCGTCACGTTGCCAATACACGTGCCCATCTGAGATAAATGTTATCGATACAATCTTACTGAGGCAACTGACGTTTAATGACAGCCGGCGCCGATGTCTCGCGACAAGAACAACGGAAATTCAATAGTACATTGTTACACAAGGGGTGAATGTAACTTATTTTGGCCCGAGACGTGGTTATATAGATCGAGGGACAAAATAAGTATTTCACCCGAGGTAAACACTGTGCTTTTCATTACGAATACGAGGAAAGTAAAAATAAAAACATCAATTGGCTAAATAAATAATACAAGGAAGTATGTACAATACTCTACAACTCAAAAAAAAAAGATCGGATTGCCGCCTATTATGTTTTTTTTTTCGTTGGCTGGCCAACTTCATTATTTAGCCATTATTCATTTTCATCTTTAAATATTTTGCCCAAATCTATGTTATTTTAAAGAAATTGTTGATACTAAATTATCGTTAAGTCATTTAAAAATAAATATATTCTTTAATTAATACTTAACTTTATGTTATTTCTATTTAACATCGCGCTGTAATTGAGTGACTGTAGAAAAAGATGGAACATGGTTCCATAGAAATGTGAAAATGGAACTAGTTTTTTTTTATAATTTGACAGCTGTCAGTTGAAACCGATTCTCCCTAGGGCGGAAAAGTATTACTTTCAACCGAGCGGGTTCAGGCAACTTCAGACCTACTTTCCGAGTATGAGTAATGAAAAAGTTTTTCCTGATTTACAGACCTTTGTTCATTTATTTTATTTGTTATTTAGCTCATGGCTAAGCTAAAGTCAAGACACACAATAAGCCTATTCACTATTTATCCACTGACATACTTATATGTTGTGAGTATTATCTAATAGTCACACATGAAAAGCGAGTCTTAAAATGTTATTATGTTTAGGTATATTCACACGGGCAAATGGTTTTGAACAAATTTATTTTTAAACACACCGATTATTTTCTGGGTAAATAAATACCTTTCTGTTGGCCTACTAATGAGTTAATACGTTCACAAAGAATGATGGCTAATGTCTACGTAAAGTATTCTGCAGCTATTGACGCCCATTATAAAAGTATGCTGTAGGTACCGTCCAATTTAAAAAATCAATCCAATATTATGACCAAAGAATTTGTAATAATAAGACATTATTATTACAAATTCTTTGATTATGACCAACAATAAGCGATCACTATACAAAATGCATGCCATGCTATGTCATTTTCAAATACATGGACAAAAAAAACCACTTTTGATTAAACATTAGTTTCCGTTAAAAGTTAACTTAATAAATCAGGCTATGTGTTGGGTTTGAATCATCCTTTTACGTTCAAGGCAAGCAACTTGACTCTATTCCGAATCCCAGCGGGATCAAACTTTTACTTCCTCAGGTACAGAATTACCCTCGTACGAGTAAATGCCTGTTTCGTGTTAACAATCCGATAGCAAAAGTTCAGTTCCGACCTTTTGACCGAACAACGATAATGTTAGTATTCTTCGTCCGTCGCTTTTCGATAAAAAGGGGGTGCGCGCGTTTTTTGAATACTTTAGTACCAGATCTAATTTCACACGATAAAAGTAGGTGTCACTGGTATTTTATTATTTTAATCTCTCTATCCGGTCAGTAACAAGATAATGCGCTCTCCCCAAACATGTGGGAATAAAATTCCAAGCAGTATATATCCAAATACTTACGCAAGGTTCCGTGTGTGCGTAACGATAATCATATAATCTTCGATACCGAATTTCTTCCTTATGGAAAGGGCGAACACCTTTATGTCTCCTTTTATTTACCTCAATTTAATCGAATGAGAGAAATGTATTGAATTATGTCTTATATCTTATGATTTTTATTAATTTTTGAGAGAAGCCTGTCTGTAGATGCTTTGTATATTTTGAATAGATGATGGACTTACTTTGATATCGCACTAATTGAAGACTTACTAAGACTGCTTCCGTCACAGATCTTGCCAATTGCAGTGTCCACCTGGTACCTAGGCTCTAAGCACGCTAGCTACTCAAATCGTAATAGAAAAGCAAACGCTCGCGATTACATTTCAAACGCTCCGCTTTTGACGTTTTTCTGACACAAGCTCCACGATTTCTACTGACATTGATATGGTATGGTGTCAGCAAAACGTCAAAAGCGGAGCGTTTGAAACGTAATCGCAAGCACCTACTTTTCTATTACGATTTGAGTAGCTAACGTGGTTAAGGCTCTGGTTTGCCAGGTAGGTGCGCCTCAAGTGGGAAGACTGGAAAATCTCCAGAACAGTCTGCGTTTTTATATAATGTAGATCCGAATACCGTAATGGCTATGACAAAATGTACCACATTGCTATCTGTGTGTGACGAATAGGTTATACTTGCGTAAACATACACACAAACAAAGGAATGGAGTTTCCAATGGCACATATTACGCACAGAAATCAGAAAAAAGTACATAAGTGCAAATAAATTGCGCTATCCGGCTTCAAGAGGCTAGAAATGTTCAATTGACGAAAGGGATTTTATTTGTACTAACCGAGATAAAGGTTGCGCTCTTTTAAGCCGTGTGTACATATACACTACGCGTTGGGTCGCGTCGAATCGACGTACGAGTATATTATTATGAGCGACAAATCGGATAATTGATTGATTTATACACGTAACGTAATCATACTAATATTATAAAGAGGAAAACTTTGTTTGTTTGATTGTAAAGAATAGGCTCCGAAACTACTGAACCGATTTGAAAAATTATTTCACTGTTGGGAAGCTACACTATCCCCGGGTGAAATAGGCTATAATATATTTTCAAAAAAATTAGGGACCCTTATTAAAACTCGAATAATGTAACCGCAATGTACTCGTGCAAAGCCGGGGCGGGCCGCTAGTGTTTTAATAAAATTAGTGGTAAAAGTAAATTTATAATTTAAGGTAATAATTCAATCATTCCTATTGCAAATAGATTCACAGAAATCAACCAGAATATTTGATAAAGGAAGAAAATCCATTCAACAAGGATAAAAAAAATTAAATATTTTTTTTACATAGTTACCACCTTCAAAGTTTCAACTAACTCATAAAAATATTTTAAATTAAAAAGCTAATCTAAAATCAAATCTCATCTCTGGATTATTTTCACATCTAGGAGGTTACTGTAAACGGCGACTGTGAAAAAGATTGTCTTTATACTAATCTAGCATGCAGATTTTACATGCATTTCGAAAATAAAATTTCTGAGATATGTATATCTAGCCGAGAATCTTAGATACTTTGCAATCTTTCGCCCGAGGAATTCTATTTTCCGACGTCTACGGCGTAGCGTCGTAGCTTTTTCGTAGCGGATGCTACGTTGCGTAACCCTCCTACCGCAGACAGTGCCCCCCTTTATTCCAATACCTAACTTCTAAAAGCTTGAATTGTTAATGGATGTTTTTGGTTTCAATTAATGTTTTAATTTTCTTTACTTAATTGATATTTTTATATATTATAACTGATTTCTAGAAGAAATGTTGCTCAAAGGCTTTAATATATAACCCTTCCCTCAAGTAATTAAATGAACAATTTTCGTTACTATGTATTACCAATCAAGTATTTACGTTTTGTGATTATCTGCACTGCGAAAATAAAAACGACTGCAATTGATTTGAATAGTTTTTAGTATTTTTTCAAATAGTTTCATAATGACAACATAGATTGATGTAATGCCTTGTATTTTGCTAGTTTTTTCAGTATAGTAAGAAATTTAGTACCTACAAACATGAACAAGAATACAATCTCGGGAGAATTTAAAAACTGGTTCACATGGAAAACTTGGGTCGAGAACAAGGTACAACACTGCTTTTGTGACTTAGCAGATTTTGATTTGGTATTGAAATTAAAAAAATATATTTAAGTTATGTGTGAACAAGGTTTACTACTATGAGTTGGAACTGCAGATTAGCGCTCGAGAACTCGAAATAATTGTTTGGAAAGTGCAGAACAAAGCGGGGATGCCTCTTTAAAATACCGCACTATCATTAATCTTGGCGGCATAACTAACTACGTACTACGCAACGAATCATTTTTTATATATTTCTGATATCAGTCACAATGGGTTAGCTGTAATTTTGAGATGATGAACAGCAAAATCATGTGATTTCATACTTTTGTGATGAATGTGCTTTTTTGTAGATAGTTAAGATGTTAGATAACCAAAATGTTATTACTACAGAAAGCCACATATGCCCAGTGAACATTAATTACAAAACGATCTACTATAAAAAATACGCATTTATGAGCAGTCATTAATTAAAGATAAATGAGATAAATAAATGCATATCAGTTCAGTGGCGAGGCCCTAGTTGTACACACTCAGTTCCTGCGAGTGGGGTGTGCTGGAAGCTGACCCATATAAAATTCGATAAAGGCTAGGAGGAAGATAAGTTTATACCTTTAACTCAACATGAACAACATCTGTTGTACGGTAACTTTGAGAAGTTCCCAGTTATGTAACAGAAACTACAATCATATCCATTCGTTTAGCACGGAGTTTTATTGGTATTGCTTTATTTTATCCGTTAATAAATAATAATCCGTTATAAAATCCGTTATAGCAACGGATTTTATAACGCAAATTCATTCAAACTCTGAAGTCATTACCGCTATTTCTATAATTTTTTGACGTATAATGGCTGTATTTAAATTTAGGTACAATCACAATCAAATATATGAAAACAATCGGTACCAGGTCATACTATGTGAATTACTGCTAACAGTGCTATAATTTTAGAAATAACCAAAAAAAAAACAAGTACAGACTTATAATTATAGTTTCTGGTCGGGAAAAATTTCCTTTCAAATCAAACTTGTTCATATTCTGTTTGTCAAGCCGTGCTAACAAGATCGCTATTTGGATTAAAAGTGATCTAACAAGGCCCTTGTTGGGCGTAGTTTAACAACGTTTAACTTAGGTCAGGCTCGCATATGCACACAACTATACCTAGTACTCGCCGCCAACTTTGTAGCGAACTGAGGTGTTACACCAGAACATTGTGGAAACCACATAATGTGGCCTCTGGAGCAATGTACTTCACATGCTGGGAATCGCTCATCTTCACTTTGTGAATAAACGAGGATTCGTGGTTTAAGTTATAAGCGACTGGCGATTTTAAACTTATTTTGGCAAAGGAAAAAATACTATATTATTTTGTAAACAATGTGACTAACCAATGTATAGTGTAATATGTGATACAAGTAATAATATGAAAATCGTGGACAATAATTTGAACTATGACTCTACATAATGCTTCACATTATTAAGACCGGTAATTGTAAAATAAATAGTAAATGAACCTAGAAAAATTGCGGCACTATAAACATACTTATATCTATTTGGTCACCATTGTCGATCCTGGCTTACACGAGTGGTGGGACTAAACCCCATGAATCTACTTTTGAAAGCTTCGTTGATCCATTTTTAATTCATGCTATGATGTCGTACTACGTGAAACTATGTTGAACTTCACTTTTCATTTCGCAATGTAATTCTCGAGAAAAAGGCTGTCGTAGCCTGACTTTCTACCCGCACCTTTTCTTTTCTTGGGTATCAAAAATAAATTATTCAGATTCGCTCACCGTTGTTTACTTAGGACAGCAATTCATGCATCTGACACCGAGAATCCGTGTTTCACGTACCTACTCTATCACTTAACTAAGCCGGCATGCTGATTACGGTACAGCGATTTAATATGCTGAAATTAAGTACACATCAAACTCAAACTCAAACTCAAAATTGTTTTTATTAATGTAAGCCAACAAAGCATTTATGAATAGTCAGAATCTACCACCGGTTCGGAATGCTGCTTCCACTGAGAAGATCCGGCAAGAAACTCAATGGTTACTCTTTTCAATGCCAAATTACAGATGGTGTACATTCTCAGGAACAGCATAAAATAATAATATGAGCAGGTGCATCGGTGCTAACACTAAACATAACCAAACTAAACCTCCTTGAAGTATAGCCTATTTTAAGTTATGTTAAAGTTAATGCTAGTGGCGTGATGACCTACCTCAAGAAATAATAATCGGTCATTTATATCAGTCTTTTGCAGATAAAATAAATGAGACTCTATCTATATTTTATTTTTTAATCCTCTTTCAAAAGATTTCTTTTAACATTTTTCTTCTAGATAAAGTTGTTTCTGAAGGTAATCAGATTGCTTTCTCGGTTGCATTTATTTTATGCGAAAGCCGCGCAGGGCCTAGCAATTTATTTTTTATAGACTGTTGAATATGAAAACTCAATTTACACGATATTGACGGTACGATACTGGTCAGGGATTAGGACCGGTTGACAACCTTTTCAACAAGTGACAAAATCTCACTCGCCCATTGTTTTTATTAAAATAATAACTTAGTACTGTCATTTGTTTCTAGAGGTGGCGTCAGTAGGTATACTTACAATAAATTGAACTCCTACTGATGGGCACTGGGCCTCTCAACGAGAGGGCACAGTGCAAACTGGTGGATGTACATCCATGAGGCTTCTTAATGTTTTCCACTACCATGCATGAATAACTAAATCGGTCATAAATGCTCTACCTTCTGGTTTCCGAAGCGAGTCAACAAGCATCAATTTCATTCCCACCAAGATCCCACGCTTAGCCGTTTCTGGTTCACTCAGAGCAAAAAGAAAATGCCACAAAGTGAACGTGGCAGAACAACACTAGCGGAGAATTTAACGTCTTTGTCTGATATACGTACAGGGAGGCGAACGTGAAAAGAATAACTGCTTATCTAACGATTACTTGCAATTATTATCTCTATTATAAGGAGAATAAAGTTTAATTTACTATGAGTGGGTTCTACGGTTTATTGGGATTCACGGATCAGAAGTTCGTCAAACTATGTTCGTAAATATAATATCATTTGTTGACCAAACAAAATTACTTACATAAATTAAATGTGGTTTGTTAAGCAATGTAGATTTTTGCAACAAGTGGATTTATTAACAAAATTTAATACTTAATTATACAGTACTCTAGTTTTCAAATACAAACTTTAGTACAATTTTGTCCGTTAACATAGTCATAATTTAGAATTTTGTGAACATTTAATCACATCCTACTAATATTATAAATGTGAAAGTTTGTGAGTGTGGATGTATGTATGTTTGTTACTCCTTCATGCAAACTCTACTGAACGGATTTGGATGAAATTTGGAAAACAGATAGTTTATAACCGGGATAACATATAGGATACTTTTTATCCCGAGAATCCCGAAATTTTTGTTACGTTAAATACTACGCGGATGAAGTCGGGGGGCACAGCTAGTTAAAAATAAATTTTCAACTGGACAAACATGTTCTAATGTAAATATATCTGAGCGGACTGTCGGGGCGCCAGACTGTCTGATCTCTTGGGGTTATCGCGGCGAAGTAATTTAAAGCAATAAATTACCGAATAGAGGGAGGGGGTACATAAATAACGCTGCAGAGAAGCTGGCCGATCGCAACACCACGCTTACATCGATAAGAGCCATTTCATCTGTAATTGTGAAAACATCTTAGGGTTGTGGTTGATTGACTCTTGACATATTTTTAGTCGATTTAAAATATTTTCATTATAATTATAAGGTAAAGGCACCTAATTCCGAGGGGTTCTTAAAATGGCACCTAATTCCGATGTATTTAGAATAACGGGGTTTTCTAATAATTTACAAGTTATTTTTGTCTGCAAGATACATTGTTCAATTAATAATTTATCTGGTCAGGTTATTATGAGCAAAGGAGTGCTTTAATGTGCGTACGTTTTAAAATAATCGGTATATTTGACGCTAGCAGCTGACTCGAGCGCGCGCTTCATACATTTCGGACCTTTTGCACGCGAATAATACGATTTGTCAAATAGGGTTTTAGATGATAGTTTTATACTGTGTGAGTTTTTGTTTCGGTTGAAATATTGGAAGGACTATATGTTTTATTGAAAACGCTTAAAATTTGTCTATTTAATTTACAAATTGAGGAGAAAATAAGTATTTAAAATACCGCGGCATTAGGAGCCAAATATTTTAGTTGGATCCTAATTCCCGATGTATACCACGGAATTGCGTTTTCATAGACGTTATCTTTTTAAAAATTTTGAAAGCAGTGTTATGATTACGAACTTAATATTTTAGTTCTGATTACTTAAATAACTCATTAATAAAAAAATCTAATTCCGAGGTACACTATGGCGTCGCATTTACTAATTATAGCAGGTCAAAGATTGTTTGTTTAGGTACTTTATTAATTCGTTGTATGGAAAAGCTAAGTACGGAAAATTAAGTTATTAATGTGTTATGATATAATCCCGAGTGTGTTTCTTATATTTTTTCAAAGATATCGCAATTAAAAATTAATTTATTTATATGAGATTAAAAAACTTTTACTTTTTATTACTCGGAATTAGGAAACTTGATTTAGTATACTAAAACGCAATTCCGTTTTATATAAGGCGGAATTAGGGTATATGAGCACCTAATTCCGTGGTATTGGCACACGTTACATACAGAGTGTTCATTCATCCATTAGCGATAATAAATAACAATATTTTATTTTCCATTTAATGTTTAAAATATTTATATTTAATATCTAACTGAATTACATATTGTGGTGCCATTTTATTAATCATATGAAACAGAGACTGATTTGAAATCCAAAAATTATAAATAGACTTGATTTTTTTGAACATCATGTATCATTCTCCCCACCTGATTTCCTTTGAATTTTGAACACTCGGAATTACGAACCAAATGCATCGGAATTACGATTTTTACCTCGGAATTAGGTGCCTAGGACTTTTTTTTATTTTTAAATAATTTAACATTTTTATTAAATTTTTATTATCAAACTGTGAGTATATTTCAATAATAAGATACATAATACTTCTGATCAAAATAGCTAATCCTACAGAAAGGTATAATAAATACTTAATGTTTAATGTTCTTTCTAGTTATGGTGAAAATACCGCGGCATTAGGTGCCTTTACCTTAGTTCATTACAATTCTGTATAAATAAAATAATGAACAAATTTTTAAACCGACGAAACTGTTAAGCGATCCAAAACCATCAGGTAACTAATAAAATATAATTTTAATACACCCCAACACGTCCGTTGCACAAACATCAGGACCGTATGTCACACGCTCTTGCTTATGTGAAAAATCAAAACGTCACGAGTTCAGGAAACCGAGTTGAATGCGGCGGTTTGCGGCAAACCTTTTATGTTCAATAACCCCGATAAATGGAGCGCGGGAGAGCTTTTTTACGATTTGTTTTTACGGTCAACTGTTAATTAAGATGTCCAGCATCTTAATTGCCGATTGGGAAGCGGGCGTGCGTAATTTAGCTGATAAATGCGATTGGACATTTTATTTGTCGATTGGTTTTTAATGTACCTGTTACATTTGTACATTTTTTTTATATACTCATCATGTTGAAACGTGTTGAGGCATGTCACAATCTAACATTAACGTAAGCGTGTAGCGTGTTGTTAGTATCGTAAAAATATAATTTAATAAATGACTGTGACAGCATAAGCGTGCTTATGACCCACCATCCGCCTAAAAACGTTTAGTACTGGACCCGTGGGTCATAGATTAGTACGATTATCATCGAAAGTTAATCGCCCAGCATAAGAGTGTGGCAAGGAACATGAGATAATCCAACCGCTAAACTACACTACTGAACTGATAAAGGTCAATGATCAGTGACGGGACGTTCATCACCCGTCAAAACACACACATCGATATGGCGATATGTCGGATACGATAATCGGATCGGCATAGGCATACACTAATTGTATGCGTGGAGTGTAAGAAAATTAACAACATGAAAACACGAGCGATAATTAGGTGTATTAAGAGCACATTCCCGTGCTCGGAGAAACCATGTTCCAACGTTTAGATTGGATGTTACCGCCTCGCCTTGGCACGCTCTCAACTACGATAGGTACTACGTCCCATGTCCGCGGTACATTTTTATTAGCTCTCCAGAATAAGTTAAAGTGGTCATTAAAATGTTCTGTGATTTTCTATAACACTTGTTAATTAGGTATTTTTGATAGATGGATTATCTTAACAGCTTTCATAAAAGTTTGATGTAAAGTGACCTACGAGTATATAAATAAATCTCTTTTGTTATTCAAATAACCGATACACAATTATCTCCTTAGGTAATAACAATATACACACCTTTGTCCGACAATTTTCGGAACGATGTTCTTTTAAATATTATTCTTGACTAGATTTACTTCTTACAACTGATACTGTTTTAATTGAATAAGTTTTCTGTGTGGCAACCATTTGCATGGCCCGTATAAGAGTTTGTAAGCGATCGAACGAACCAATGTTTTGTGTTCATTAATTGAATTAACTCAAGTTCTTAGAGGCAATTAAAATGCCCTCGAAGTCTTACGAAGTGACAGATTCAATCTCAAACTCAAGTCTTTTATTTTGTTTAGTCCGTCAGGAGGACTTTCTTTAAGTTTACAACTGCATCGGAACACGAACTCGACAAAGAGAATATCCGGCATTAAACACAGCGGGATTGTTCTACTATTATTTTTAAAATCACTCGTTGTTAATATGGACAGGTCTGTGTAAAAAAGAATTTGGTGAATAACATAGCTTCAATGTGTTGCTAACGGATTGTAACCATATTATAAAGAAAATGATGAGTTCTAATTATTTTTTTCAAATGAAACCATAAAAGGGAATACGAGCACAGGATACTGATAACACAATGCCATAAGATATCAAGGTCTATTTCGGGTAAGGCAACACGGTAAAAATATCTAAGTTGGCAGCCCGCCAGGGTCATAAATGTTCTACCTTTGCCAGTAAACCTGGCAAGGCCGCCGTTGTAAACAGATTAAGAATACCTACTTTCACATTCATCGTTACTGTGTTGAACCCTAATAAACTATTGACAGAATCCTCTTTAATAAAAACTTAAGTGCGGGACGAAATAATAAACACGCGTCATAAGAGTTACAATTTCAACATTTTGTACGAAATAATAATTAGGGTTTGTTAATTATTATTATTATTCGACATTCGAAATATCGTTATTATAGTTTCCATTGAATAGATTAAAATATATTACCAGCTAATTATACTAATTGGCGGTATTCTACCTTCGTGAGTTTATATTGAATAATTTATTTCATTTGTTGAGGTTTATTTTTTTATTTATGTACAAACTGCTACCTACTGTTATAATTATAAAATAAACATACTATAATCAAATATAGGTACGCTACTTTCAGACTATAATGAATTCAAAACTGGTTTTATTTTCTACTAGCTGAGCCCGCGACTTCGCCCGCGTGGAATTTAACTTAACAATAAAGCCCGGTCCCGCGTTCTAAGCCCGCGCGACAGGACCCATTTTTTTAAATTTTGTTTTTCTAAAATAAAAGTAGCCTCAGTTACTGCTTATAACATCAGCTATCTAACAGTGAAAGTCCCGTCAAAATCAGTCCAGCCGTTTCGGAGATACTCTTTGATTTCAAGTGTTTTTATTTTTTTACGCGGAACCCTAATTGTTTTTCTAAAATCAAAGTAGCCTAAGTTACCCGCTATAAGATCAGCTATCTGCCAGTGAAAGTCCCGTCGAAATCGGTCCAGCCGTTTCGGAGATTACCCGGAACAAACACACAGACAGACAGACAGACAGACAGACAGACAGACAGACAAAAATTTTTTAATTCGCGTTTTTGCTATACGTATCGTATGTACTTTCATATGCATTTAGTGAAAAGGTGTTATTTTGATATTACAAACAGACACTCCAATTTTATTTATTTGTAGTATAGAAGATTTCATTTATTTCCTTGCTTATAGGACTCAGCTTTTGTGTCTAGTAAAGTTTCAGACATGCAATTGACAACTGTTAATGCAATTTGCAATTACACGGGCGTGCATCAGCGTAATCACGTTAGCGGTTATGCACTTGGACACTAAACTGTGCCAAGGACGGGTTACTGTAATATTGGCTTACACTGTATACCTACAGATTATGATGAAATGTGCATACCTATAATTTAGTGACAGTTAAAATAAGTAGATGTACCATTTAAAACTTAATGTTGAATTATTTTAAAACCTGTCACACATCTTCTGTTCGTCTGAACCTGTCCACCATCAGATCAGTCGTATGAAGCGTGATAAATCGATGCCGCTTGCTTGATACCATTTGTCATCTGAGTATTATGTAGCTAAGTTTTTTGTATATTTTAAATCCGCATACAAAACTATTTGCGCCATCTCTCGGAAAACAAGTGAAGCTCGGGAAGCACACCGTTGCACATTGCAACTGCCTCTCTTGTTGTATTGAGGGCACCACCATAACCCTGCCCACACCAAACAAGCCCTAACGTCATTTTAATAAGGCGCACTTTACAATATTTTGATTATGCACTCGAGTGTAGAGTAGGCTCTTTAATGGTCGTTACACGTGAGTTTCATGGTAGAGCGAAACATTTGCAACAGTTTGCAGTAAATTGCAGTGTTGTTATTTGGTTGTTGTTGTTGGTTGCAATTATATTACTAGTAGGTAAATAAGTCCCGCAGTGGAATGTAAAGATGAAGGAAATTTCGCGTGATAATATTGACATTTTATATTTTTGGTTTATAAATTGTCACTAACTTGTTTTTCCATTACAGGTAAGTGTCTCTCAGCATCCTAAAGTGTCTGCGAATCGGTAAGTTTAGACTTCCTACTTTCTAAATCAATATGACACGATTAACGTTGACGTTTATATAATATTATTAATTCAATATTTTACGATTTCATTTTTACAATTTCAATATTTTCATTATATTTTTTATTTCAATAATTTGTACGCCATAAAGGCTAAACATGAAGCACGTGTATTAAATTTTCCATATTGCATACCTGTATGTAAACTCATGTTTTTACAAATAAATGTTATTATATTCTATTCTATTCTGTTAATGTCAAGTTATTAAGATTTCCATTTCAAAAGCCATCGTATGCTACCTCACTTGTATATCATCATCATCGTCATCATCATTTCAGTAGAAAGACGTCCAATGCTGGACATAGGCCTCTCGCGTGTCCGCATCCCCTACACTTCCTACACTTATATGTATACTAGCTGTGCCCGCGACTTCGTCCGCGTGGAAAAGTGTCTTTGGGTAGCATTTTTAATTATTTAGGCGCCCTCCCTCCCCCCTTTTTCCGAATTCAACATCAGAATTGCTCCAATATTTTTTCGCATGTCGCAAACTTATAACACATTCACATAAACCTTACATATTTTCATACAAACTTTCATCCCCTATTCCCTATTGTTATTTTACACCCTTGAGGGTAAAACTTTTACAATCTTTGAATGTCATATTTATTTATATCGAATCAACAGCCTAACTAACCCCCCTTTCAACCCCTTAAAACTCTTTTTTCGCATTAAAAAGTAGCCTATATCCTTTCTCAGGCTCTAGACTAACTGTGTATCAAATTTCATTGAAATCGGTTCAGTAGTTTTGGCGTGAAAGAGCGACAGACAGACAGAGTTACTATCGCATTTATAATATTAGTAAGGATTAGTCAGGAAGTAAGGATTGCAGTGTTTCACTGCAAAGAGCTATATTTCCATACAAACTTTCATCCCCTATTCCCTATTGTTATTTTACACCCTTGCGGGTAAAACTTTTACAAACTTTGAATGTCATATTTATTTATATCGAATCAACAGCCTAACAAATAAGTTTCAAGCTTCTAGCTCTGAAATTGACGAAACTTCCATACAACTTTTCGTCCCCCCTTTCAACCCCTTAAAACACTTTTTTCGCATTAAAAAGTAGCCTATGTCCTTTCTCAGGCTCTAGACTATCTGTGTATTAAATTTCATTGAAATCGGTTCAGTAGTTTTGGCGTGAAAGAGCGACAGACAGACAGACAGACAGAGTTACTTTCGCATTTATAATAATCGTAAGGATATATGCTAGAATATTAATTTATAATATAAAAACATCAAGCCTCATAATAATATAGTAATTAGGAACTTAGTTAAAACAATAACTGTTTTACAAATTATCCGAACAATAATAATAATAATGAAATAATAATAATTTAGCCTTTCTGACGTCCCAATTTTGGGCCAGGGCCTCCTCTCACTACGAGGGTGATTCAGCCTGTTATCCACCACGCTAGCCCACTATGAGTTGGCGGATTTAATTTGTCTTTCGAAAATTGGTTACATTTTCTAAGACATGCAGGTTTCCGTACGATGTTTTCCATCACTGTTAGCGTGTGATAATCATCTGTATATTATGATTCGCAAGTAGATTTGGAAACAACCAGAGGTGCGAGCCGGGGTTCGAACTCAGGACCTTGTGCCCGCAAGACGCGTGCTTAACTAATCGGCTATCACTGCTATATTCGAACAATAATAGGCATTTATCTATTCAGTATTTATTTCTACTGCTATGTGAATGTTTTAAAAACCAACACTTTTATTTCCGCATTTCATTATTTTAAATATGTAAATATGTCTACATGAATAAGTATACATTTTATGTAGAATTCCAGTACTTATATCCACTCGCCTTTATATTATCGATCAATTTTAGTTGTTGCTGTATAGCTGAGTCATACGATAATATGCAAGGTACTGTCCCTGCTATTCACCCACTCCCTATTTTATTATACTTTCTTCCACACATTTTAAGTACATAATTAGGTATTAAGCACAAAATTGGATTGGTCCATAAATAAAAAAACATAGTATGCCACAATATCAATACAAAAGTATTATATTTCATGACTTTTAAACTTTAATGAAGACAACTTTGAGCAAGGCCTTTGCCTAGTAAGGCGATTGCGAATCGACATAAATTACGTTAAAACAAAACCCTATAAAGATTCATTCTTTCATAAATAAATGCCATCTTCTTATCTCTAACGGCAATAAGTGTGTCCCTACCTAATGACAAATACAAAATTAATTGAGGTACTTGTTATAAAATATACATACTAATGACAATAGTATATTGTATGCCTTAATATATCACTGTAACTATAAATACACCTCATATAAACATTTCCCGCACGACAACTGAGCAGTCAATTATACGGGCTGTTACTTTGTGCTCTCACCATATTATACCTCTTTACATTGTTACCTACTCGCGTTATATAGTGGTGATATACCTCGCTCGCAAACATAAAAACTAAAATGACCAGACATTCTAATGCAATCATAAAAAAAACTGGAACAAAAGTGCTTTGTAATGCCATTGTAAATTGATTATAACTTTCAATAAATTTAGAGGGGCTTTATTGTGTATTTTATGTTTCCTATAACGACATCAGCGTCATACCGACTGAACAATTGCATACTTGTAATTAATATTGAAAACTAATGCTTTAAAACCACCTCACCGCCAAACGGCCGGAAGTTGGTAGACCAATAATATTACACGCTGGGTGACGGCAGACACAAACGGCGGATGACCGTGGCGTACCTATAGAAGTTATTGGAGGATGATTATCCAGCTCGGAACCATCTTAAAATCACATAAAGAAGTCAAAATATCAAATACTTCTTCGAACGTTCCGCATAAGATGCGCAATGCGGACCGACACGCTGACCTTGAGACGGAGAAAATAAAAGGACCTTTTCTTTACGCAGACACTGTCTGTGTTTCCCCATTCAGCGGTGCTCGTAACATTCGCTTCCAGATTAAGAACCTTACTGCCATAACAATCCGTGTGTATCACTTCACTAATAGTAGAAAATGGTACCTATAAGTAAATTAGGTAATTGATTGTATAAATTGACGACCGCTTGGCGCAGTGGTTCGAGTAGGCCACTCGGCTCACTGGACATGGTGGTTGCGGGTTCTATTCCCGCTGCGGCAAAGATCCATTGGACGCTACACATAGTACAAGCGTTGCTTAGTTTGGGACCATACAGTTGGTGTGTCAGTCTGGCGATATTTATATGTTAATACGTCAAGGAAAAACTTTCAAACCCTTAATACGAAAATTGCGCGGACGGAGGAGTACGAAATTTAGCTCACAATTTTTGGAGGGCGGGACTTCCATAGTGCATTCTGCGTGCTAGTATCAAATTGTATTTGACAATAAAACCTTAATGGCGTTTAAAATTAAAATTTACATCAATTATGGTCGAATTTCGACTATTACAACGGGAACACTAGTATTAAATTAATGAAGGAAATAAAAGGCAGCATAATTGTATGTGATGAGGTTTTTGGTACAGCTGCAGGTTTCAGCGCTGACATGGACATACTGCAAGTGGTTGCGAGCTTGATTTCCGACGATGCAAATTTCGTAATCCAAAATTTAATAATAGCCACTAGATCGGTGCCACTTTGCAGCTGGATACGATAGGCCCAGCACACACCGCTGGAGGCGCAGCGGAGAGCAATTGAAGACAACAATCTATATATTATATAACTCAAAGGTGACTGACATGGTGATCTATCAACGCACAGCCCAAACCACTGGACGGATCGGGCTAAAATTTGGCATGCAGGTAGATGTTATGACGTAGGCATCGTAGGATTTTGATTAATTCTACCCCCAAGGGGATAAAATAGGGGATGAATAATCCCGACATTTTTGTTAAGTTAAATTACACGCAGACGAAGTCGCTGGCACAGCTACTTTAATATAACAGCGGAGAGCAATTGAAGACAAAAATTTAATATAACGGTATGTATGAGCAGTCGCGCGTATGCTCTTGAGCCTCTTGAGGGTGCTCCGAGCACCGCGTGCGAATTTATTCAAGCGACCATATGTCAAGGTAGTTAAGGTTTATATTAAATTTTTGTCTTCAATTGCTCTCCGCTGTGCATCCAGCGCTGTGCCGTCGGCAAGTTTGCACAAAATTAAGAAAAAATATGTTAGAAGTTAATAATAACAAAAAAGAGATAATCGCCATATTATATGTGTGACCTCGCTATAAGTAAAGTGACAGATAATGTTACCCCAGTTTAATCAAGCGGCATCTGGTGAGCGAACGTTTGTTTACCTCAAACCTCTCACAAAGTAGCTATAGCAACTTTGTGCAAACTTGTCGACTCCAACTTTTATAACAACGCTATTTAACTTCAGAACGGCATACGGACGTCTGGCAGGTGTGGGGTAAGATTGGCAGGATTAACGTGGCCATGCACCGCGGAAGGCTGCCAGTCGATTGGCCAGGTTCCCAGTTGGCACTTGTAGGTGCGCCTACAGCTTTATATTTTAACTGGCAAATGACACAATTTTATACGTATTACTTATTGATTTACGGTTTATTCATTCAAAGTTCTGAAGTCTGAACGGGTATTGGTGCGAATTCTGTAAGTTACATTGCCACAAATGTAAGCTAACAAAAAAACACCGTCTCGCTCCAGCATTACGACACCGGGAAAGACGACGAGTGTATTTAATTGTCAATCAACAGAATGTGTCCCAATGCCGGAATAGTACCATGCTCTCACAGAAGATCAACGTAAAGTACCTAAGTAGGTTATTATAGCTGTAGTTCCATTCACCTCCCTGTATCCCAATCCCCTTCGGGTCGACAAAGTGGCAACTTGTGAGCAACACCTTTGGTTTTGCAAGCATTCCTTGAAAGTGGTCTCCTATAAATACGAGTTTTTCGATAATATTTCTGCTCCCCTCATATGTTTGACAATACGTTAAGCACACTGCCGTTTACGCGGCGATACGAGTCTTGCAATGGATACGATGCACGTATAGAACCAAAACCTGTGGCTGATTTATAACCAGGAGAATTGCCACCGAATTGTTTATAAATAAATATCGCCAAACTAAGCAACGCTTATGCTTTGGGTACCGTACTGTGGCAATCGGTTTCAATTAACAACTCATATTGCTTGGTAATATACAATTTATTATCATATTTATTTTTAATACATTTATTTACATAATTATTTTTATATTCAAATACACTTCCTATCTTAGTGGTCCCCCCGGTTGTCACTGCCAGCGCACCGCAGAGCTTTTAATTTCAAAATTAATCTTTTTTTAAATTTAAATATTCTTGTCGGCCAGGAACGCTTATCGCCAGTGGCTAGTGCGCCGACATGGACCTCCTTACATTCCTCCCGACATGGGGAACAAAAAAAAAATAAAGCAAAAAAATTTTTTTTTCCTAACCATACAATTTTTGCACACCCTACCTATGGTTGGACGATGCATATACAATCAAGCATGGCTCAAATTAAATCCTGCTAGGATTTAGTTATTGGAATAGTTATATATACTTCGAATAACTTGATAAGTGTAAAACCAACCGAAAATCACGTACCTAATTCAAGCCATACGGAAAACCATTAACTACACATGACTAGTAAACACCACCCTTCATCATTATTAACATTATCCATCAACATCTTATTTAAATTAATATAAATAACTTTTCAAACTATAGAAAGGTGTGACCGTCATCCTTAAAATGAAATATGACTACAAGACTCAGAGAAGATAATTTCAACATTATTAATAGGAGAAATATTCAACACCATCATAATTAAAGCTCTCAAGTATTCAAGAGGCTCAAATATAAGGTCAAAAATATAATCCCAAAAATAGGCCAAAGTCCACTTTACGACTTGATGCCCACAGATACAATATTCCCGCATAATCCATAGAATTAGAGATTCATCGACTAATTTTGGAAAATATAAGACGATTCTCAGCATCCCAACAAATTATTTAGGTAAGATTTCTACCAAGAAATTCCGAATGCTTATGAGAATAGGCGCTCTATTCCACATCAGAAATTGCTTATCGTGAGAGAAATTTATTAACCTACTATTAAATACACTAAACCCACCTACTATAAAACAATCCTATACTCGTTTTTACACAACCACTATGTTTATAATAATCTACTACACCTACAATAACCCATAATACTTCCCCACATACTCTAACTGTACTTTATCCGCTATCCACTACCAACTTCTAACCATAATAATAACATACCATTTACAATCCAGATACTATCCGTCCATATTCCATCCCTTAAATCCGTGAAACCTAAATCAGGAATCCATGATCAATAGCTTATTGCTTTATCATGTTACACCAAGAAATAGAACTAGCCGAATAGATCTATCCACCTAATTCTATTCAAACATTACAACTCATTAATCACTAAACTCTAACCTTTACCATTACCGAAACTACACTCCCCCTATAATCATATAATCATTACTAACATGTTAATATACTTATCTCACGTTTTTTCAACAAAACACTTATCATATTAAATTAAATAACATAACTTATTTTCATTTTCGCCCATCGCCTACGTGTTGAACGATTTCTTTTCGCCCATCGCCTATGTGTTGAACGATTTCTTTTCGCCCATCACCTATGTGTTGAACGATTTCTCATATTTCTTACGTCGCTCTGCGACATATTCAATTTTTCTCTCGTTCATTATGAAAAATAACGACATATATTAATAAATTATAATAACAACATACACAACTTAAAATTAATCTATCATATCCACCTTCCCATCTAAACAATAAAATAAAATATAATCAATAAAATCAACAATTATTTGACATGACGTCTGCATCTTTCTCGAATTTTCGATTGAAAAAATGGAGTTCTGGGCTTATAGATGTTTTTATGACGTATGCGTTTCCAGTAAACAATTGTTTGACATGACGTCTGCATATTTCTCGAATTTTCGATTGAAAAATTGGATTTCTAGGCTTATAGATGTTTGTGTGACGCATGTGTTTCCAGTAGGCCTGACTCAACCTCGTCCATGTCCTCGTTCCATTTTAATCACTTTTATCCAATTAATATTTATTTGGGATACTAATACTCCCTGTTTGTGCGTCGTCTTCTTTATTGCGAGAGGTACCTTTCATACCCGGAGCATCCGCCATTGTGGCAACCGGTTTCAATTAACAACTCATATTGCTTGGTAATATAAAATTTATTATCATATTTATTTTTAATACATTTATTTACATAATTATTTTTATATTCAAATACACTTCCTATCTTAGTGGTCCCCCCGGTTGTCACTGCCAGCGCACCGCAGAGCTTTTAATTTCAAAATTAATCTTTTTTTAAAATTTAAATATTCTTGTCGGCCAGCACGCTTATCGCCAGTGGCTAGTGCGCCGACATGGACCTCCTTACAGTACAATGGACTGGGGCTGGGGCGATCCCAGTGACACCAAGCCAGGGCAAATTACGAAAAGGCCATTTTCGAAATTTACCCCGGCGGGAATCGAACCCGCAACCACCATGTGCAGTGAGCCGAGCGGCCTACGCTCGAACCACTGCGCCAAGCGGTCGTCAATATACAGGGTGTTTCATCTATACAAATAAATAAAATTGCAGTGTCTGTTTGTAATGTTACATAACAACTTTTCACTAAATGCATATGAAAGTACATACGGTACCTATAACAAAAACGCGATTTAATATTTATTTGTCTTTCTGTCGGTCTGTCTGTGTTTTTGTTCCGGGTAATCTCCAAAACGGCTGGACCGATTTTGACGGGATTTTCACTGGCAGATAACTGATGTTATATGCAGTAACATAGGCAACCCAAATAAAATAATAAAATCACAAATGCTGCCTGTCGGGCGGGCTCAAAACGCGCGAGCAGGCTTTAGCGATAGTAGGTATATAAAACATGAAACTTCGACTCGCAAGTGTTTAATGAAAATTATGTTAAATTAAATTCCACGCGGACGATTTCGCGGGCACAGCTAGTAAGAAATAAATATTAATTTAGGTATGTATCCTAGCTACCTACCGTAGAGAGCGATGACCAGTGAAAATTAACTATGTAACCATCATTTATTTTCTGAGTTACGGGTCTTTGAATATTTGTCACAACTCCCATGTAGCGGCCTTTATTAGAACACATCCTAGGAGCCGTATTAATGAATCGATCGCAAGTCTGATAGCGAACTTGGAAATGACAATCTTATGTTATATCAGTACAAAATGACATATCAAAAGCGTACTAAAACCCTGGAGATAGATTTAATAATACTGGCCCAAGGAGAGGTAGGAAAAAAAAGTATTCCAATTTCAACCAACTTTTTATATTTACCATTTATTTTTCTACTAGACTAGCGACCCGCCCGAGTATTTATAATCGGTGTTTCTCTAATATATTATGCATAAAACTTGCTCTTGAATCACTCTATCTATTAAAAAAAAAACTGCATCAAAATCCGTCGAGTAGTTTTAAAGATCTAAGCATACATAGGGACATACAGACAGCGGGAAGCGACTTTGTTTTCTACTATGTAGTGATGAGTATCGACCAATTAAATTGTAAGTAAAGTAATTAATTAAAAATTGTTTATTTTGTTGTGCTCTGAATATTTAAAATTATGCCTTTATAAGTGCATGATACCTGAAAATTTTAATTGGATGCTGTTTTCGAAATGAGAACCGTATAGAACAGACACATTGTTCGAATAATATACTATCGCTGATGGAAACCGGTAATTCCAACTGTACGTAACACATCACTTGTCACTTGCAATGACCTGTCCAGCGAAATGCGCTTCACGGAATATCAAAATGCCAGTTTTAATTAATAATTAATTTGACGAAACAATGATTCATGTTTGTGGTCCGTTTGATTAAAAACATAGTATACTTACGCTTTATGTTTTGCTAACGTGTTTGCCTGGCGCATAATTAACGTAGTATTAATCTTATATATAAAACTAGCTGTGCCTGCGACTTCGTCCGCGTGTAATTTAACTTAACAAAAAATTCGGGATTATTCATACCCTATTTTATCCCCTTGGGGGTAAAATTAATCAAAATCCTTTCTTAGCGAATGCCCACGTCATAACATCTACCTGCATGCAAAATTTCAGCCCGATCCGTGCACTGGTTTGGGCTGTGCCAACGCACAGCAGGTATATAACATTGTGACACGAGAATCTAAATATATATAACTCAAAGGTGACTGACTGACTGACTACACTCAGTCACCTTTGAGTTATATATATTTAGATTCTCGTGTCACAATGTTATATAATTACCATAATCCTCCGAAATAGCTCGACCGATTTTCATCAAATTTTGTGTGAATATCGGGTAGGTCTGAGAATCGGTCAACATCATTTTTTTTTTTTTATATTTGGTAAAACAACGTTTGCCGGGACAGTTAGTATATATATGTATATCTCCGCTATATATAAATGTCCAGTAAATGATGTAAGACAGAAGTAGCTGCATATAGTATACATACCTGACTATAGAACACCGATTTATTCAATGCGAAGGAACCTCCTTCACAATTAATGAGGTAGTAAGTACCCACCCTATGATAAGAGGATTGTTCGATTGCAATATAAATCAATGTTTCGTTCTCAAGATATTTACGTTATTATTATAAAAATATTTTCCCGTTAAAATTATTGTGCAAATGTTTTGCATGCAGCTGCATCGTAGCACAAGTAATCCTGTTCCTTTTTCATGAACAATGTAGAAAATGTTCGCCGGTAATGCATTCAATACAAAAGTGGCGAAATAAATTCCATTATTAAGATTTATAGTCTATACATAATAATAATAATAAAGAAAAGTGTTTCAAGCGATGCTTTATTGTTATAACATCACTCAAATGTCAAGACAACGAGATGTTTAGTAAATGAAGACATTTATGAATAATAAGTCTTTACATTTCTTGAGTGAGTGCTCTTAAAAGAGTTTTATATGATAGATTACATGAACATAACACTATTCACACCTATCAAACTTTTAACTCGTGGCATGATTTAAAATGCTTATAAAATGGCGAAGTACTCGTATTACTAAATAATTAATAAGATTTCCTTATTAAACTTATTCCTTGACTAGGGACACCGTTAAGTAGATAGCTGCTTCATTTTAAAATGAGAGCTTCATTTACTGGACGTTATTTAATTTTCATGGGATGCATCTCTAATAAGGAGTATGAGGTATCAAAGTTATAAGTCTGCACCGGTCAGCTTGCGGAGAGGTGCTCCAAAGCTTTGAAATTTTGCAGAACCACTCATCTGAGCTGAGTCACAAACTTTGCCTCCGTCCTTGGTAAAAGGCTCCTGTGGCACAACTGAACCAACGTTGCAGTGCTCAGATTGCGAAATTAATTAACTATTCCGTCGTCATAATATATATTATTAGCTATGATGAGTAGCTCTTTGCTTGAGTTTAGTCAATGCTTTAGTTTAATGAAAATGCAGGTACGAACTACGAGTAAGCAATAGAGATATGAACTCTATATTAATATTGTCATGTTAATAACTTAATTGGATAATGAAATGTATCGCAGCTAGCTCCCACTTTATTAGCCGTTGCAAACGAAAGTGAATTGCAGGCAGAGCCAATCATCGTCCAGCATCGGATGGAATTCCAATAAACGACAATTAAAATATCGATTCCCTTCAGATTTTTTGCGATTCTTTGCAATACATCAACTTGTGAAACAGCAAACGAATTTCAAATAGCGCTTCTGATTGGTATCGAGTTCTCGACTCCTGCAAATGTTCGATAGCTCTGCTTTACAAATTGCTTTTATTTACTTTCGAAATGCTGTAAATATTGGCCTTTTTTCTATGTCTGTGCTTGTGCGATGTATACACATTTCTGTGGAGAGTTTCTGTTCATAAAATGTATGAACGAAATATAAATCCATTGGTCAAGTTCGCTTCGTTACTTTGAGTCGAGTACTCATCCAATTTGAGAATTTATCCAGTAAAACTGCTTAGATTACAATGTGTGTGATTTTATGTATATTCAGTATAGCATTTAAGTCTACCCCTATATCTATATACATTTTAATCAATTTAAAAAGGCTTTGAAAAACAATGTTTTTTTAAAAAAAGAGCCTTGTGGTATAATTTTTACTTGATTATAATTTACTTTTAATTTGTATACCCCCAAATGTATATAAATTTTAATGTAGTGAAAACAGTTAAGTTGGTTGAATGGTTGATGCTAAATATACTTTTGTAAGTTGGTATGCTTGTATCCCAAGCCTTGAGCCAATCTTACCCATCGGATTGCCTGTCCGACACATGCACAGAATATACGCATTTTATTCCCTATATCTATTTTTGAACCACTAAACCATAAATAACCAGAAGATACACTTACACGTATGTGTAGCTACACAAATTTTACTTTAAACCGACGATCGCTCGGCGGAGTGGTTTGAGCGTAGGCCGCTCGGCACACTGCACCGGGTGGTTGCGGGTTCTATTCCCGCCGGGGAAAATTTCAGAACTGGCCTTTTCGAAGTTGTCTCAGATCTAGGAGTCACTGGGATCACCCCTAGTACATTATACGGTACCCATAGTTCAAGTGTTATTTAGTTTGGGACCATACAGTTGGTGTGTTAGTCTGCCGATATTTAACCAAATTTAACAAAGGGTTTTAGCGTTCTTTTTTGTATATACCAAGTTTATTGAAAATAAGTAAGAAATGACAAATATATACACTATGTACAGATATAAAAAAGCTTAGGTCTTAGGTTAGTAAGTTTTAGTTAGCTATTAATTAATTATGGAATATATTTTTTAATGTTTATAATAGGTAATAATATGACTTCCGTTTTCCCCGAAGGAGTAGGCAAAGCGTTCTGGATTGCAAACAAGTTTAAATGGTGATTGCTCGTTCTAGAACTTACCTATTTTGTAACTCAGCTAAGATTCAATTTCCGCCTGTCAAACACAGATTCTAGATAGTTTTTACTGGCTGGCTTCAGCCAATCCGGTCGCAACGGTGCTTTCGCCAAGAAATTGCAAGTTACTGGAGGAGGTGAGTACGATGCTATTGGGAAAACATTTTTAATACTTTAACACCTGTCGTGCCGTGTCGGATCTTAAATATTTTCTTAGACATCTATCTCAATTCTGAGAGCCATCTTGGAAATGTCACTCTATAGCTCTGTCGCTCTCAGACTTGAGATGAATTAAGGGCACAGTGGTTCCAGGCTTGATTCCAAACGGGGCCAATTTCTGAAATGGCCTTTTATTATTTTCCCAGGTCTGGGGGCACTCTATAGTATTCTTAGTACAAGCATTGCTTAGTTTGGGACCACACAGTTGGTGTATCAGTCTGGCGATATTATTATTTATGAAAGCTCTATATATTCTCAGAAAGTTTCTGCCAGATATTCTCTGGATAAGGTACATGACTGTAATGGCAAATTTCTGGATTACCGACCGGCGATTTTCTCACAGACATTTTCTGTTGATGTCTAACCCTTTGACAATGATGATGATAAGAATGCAAGAGACCGTTTTGTACTGCTAACATGTAATGCGAGTTGTAAAGTATAGGCACAAACACGCGTCCCCGTAGGAAGACGGCCGACCCCCATGGGAGAACGCCCGACCCATACCTATCGTTTTCGTACAGGTATTAATTTGGCTTAAATTTTCTGTTTTATCACCGGCGATCACGCGACAAAGCGTCTGTGTGTTTTCATCCTGAGCTTCGGGTGATCGGAAGCCCGTAAGATATCACAATAGACCCGGCACCATGAAGATGTACATAAAATCACGTTATTAATGTTTTAATGATATGATACCTCTTTAAACTATGCTCTATTTAACCACTTGTCACACGAGTGTTAATTATGCTCTCGAATCCCGGGTGTATCGAACAATAGATTATCCGTGTAACTTAAATACTGTAGTTTGATATTATTTCTTAAAGAAACCTTTGATCTCAAATAAATGGCAAATATAATATATTCCTATTTAATATACATAAAAATTAAACCTCGTGAAAGTTTTTCTAAATGGTGATGTAGGTACGTGTCAAAAAAATTCACAGGCGATTTTTTGTCATTCAAATTCGATTAGTTTGGATTATTCAAAGGTGGTTAGATTTATTTTCATAGAATATTCTATGGGGTGCGAGGTGCGCATGCGTGGTAATATGTGGGGCTACCAAGCACTCCCACCCTATATATACAAAGTTCACTGTGCTCCCAACTTCAGTAAATAGCCGGTGCAGTCAGGGGCCGCTCGCGACTAACGCAGCCACTTGCGCGCGCTTTTCGTGAAAAAAATATAAACATAAAAACATCATAAAACTATTTACTCACACATTTTTAATTCAAAATGGCTTTATTAATTCTGCTTATATTTTTGTTTTGTGAAATTTGGTTCAATTTGTGTACCTACTTTCTCATAATTATTATGATAATTTGTTTGTTTTGTATGGCTATCACTAATTCAATTTTAAACCTATTGGGATTTCGAAAGTATTGATCTAATTGGTCTTAATTTTATCTACTTAACTATAAGTTATCGTCGTTTTGGATGGGTAAGTTGTTCACTTGTTGCGTCCGTCCACAAAATATCTACCGTCTACAAAATACTTGAAATACTTTCTGCGATTGATAAACATATTTGAATTTTGCACTGCAAGTACATCAAATTAGATCATTAGGTATTAGATCATTCAATTGTAATAGCTGATTTTTTTTCTTAAGTCCCTTAGTTTCATTAAAGCTATGCTGCAAACTGGCGATTGTTATTAAATAGTACATTGTTGCACAAGGGGTGAATGTAACTTATTTTGGCCCGAGACGTGGTTTGGCGCCTGAGCGTCGGGAGGGCGCCAATAGATCGAGGGACATAATAAGTCTTTCACCCGAGGTAAACACTGTGCTTTTCATTACGAATACAAGGAAAGTAAAAATAAAAACAGGAATTGGCTAAATAAATAATACAAGGAAGTATGAACTATACTCTACAACTTGAAAAAAAAAAGATCGGATTGCCGACTATTTTGTTTTTTTTTCGTTGGCCGGCCAACTTCATTATTTAGCCATTATTTTTAATTTTTTCGAAATTCATCTCTAAATTATTATAAAAACCGGCTAAATGCGTGTCGGTCCACGCATACTATGGGGTTCCGTAGACATAACGCCGCTTTACAATAATAAATATATGTGATGGTTCATTTTAAATATTTGTTTTTAATGTAGTTCACTAGTTAAAGGATGAATTGTGCAACTCAGGTAAAAAGTAGTAGCCTTTTTACTTTGAAGCTGAATATTTCGTAAATTGGATATAATTTTGAAAAACTGACAAAGCAACCACAATAATTTTGTAACCTATTCATTTTCGTGATGCGCGCACAAACCTTTTTTTGGGGCATGTCCAATCCTAGTACTCTATCCCGACTGTTTCTTTCTAGAATATCTTTAATATACAGACACGGCATTTTTAGGGTTCCGTAGTCAAACTAACCCTTTATAGTGTTGTCATGTCCGTCCGTAGTGGTTTGAGCGTAGGCTGCTCGGCTCACTGCACGTGGTGGTTGCGGGTTCGAATCCCGCCAGGGCAAATTTCGGAAATGGCCTACTACCTACTTACTACATATGTATATAGTACCTAGCTTCTACCTATTAGACTTGGCTGGCTGGCACCGACTTCAAATAGATGAGTGGGTAGCGCTTATAATAATAATTATTAATTTATTTTTCGCTTTTGAGTGCTTATTTGTGGTTTTGAAGTAGGTATAATTTTTTGTTATAAAAAAAAATTATTTTACCCTATTTATTGCAAAACAAGTTTAAAGACAAGCTTTTATGATCTAGCAGCCACGTCATGGCGAAGTTTAAAACGGGCTATCACAATTAAATGATGTCTGTCCTATTCACTGTTGAGGAATTCCCTCACCGCAAATCAACCCTGGGTGCATCAGCCATGTCATGATGGAATTTAGAACAGGCTACTATGGTTAAATCTACTTACTAAATTTTGTGTCTGTACTATTCACCGTTAAGGAGTTCCCTCGCCGGAAGTCAACCCTGGGTGCAGCAACCATGTCATTATAGAGTTTAGAACAAGCTATATTATAGTTAAATCCATTTTCATAATTTCGTGCCTTTGCTATTCGCAATTGAGGAATTCCACTATACACCTCCTGACTTCATCATCAGATCAGCTCAATAGTACCAGATTATTGCATTGTTAGTTTTTTACATTATTAAATTGTTACTAAATTGCTTTGTTGCAAAATTTTAGCTCAATCGCAAACCGAGAAGTGGGTCAAAATTTACTTCTAGAACCTCCTCCTTTTTGGAAGTCGGTTAAAAAGAGGCGGAATGCCTACGGAAACCTATAGTATGCGTGGTCCGACACGCACTTAGCCCGATTATATAATTAAAGGACTACCATAATATAATAATACAATGTTCTTATCAAAGCGAATGAACTTGTGGGCAAAAGCTCGTGTAAATGCTAGAATATATGTCTACTTGTACTTTAAAAAAATATTAACCACTAATAACGGTGTTACTTTTTACTTATTAACATTGTCTCTAACCCCATTTGACTTTGAAAGTCAGTAAAAGGTCAGTATTTTTAACATGGCAATCATTCGACCCCTGATATTCTTTAATTAATACTTAACTTTATGTTATTTCAATTTTACATCGCGCTGTAAAAAAAGTTGGAACATGGTTCCATAGAAATGTGAAAATGGAACTAGTTTTTTTTTAATAATTTGACAGCTGTCAGTTGAAAGCGATTCTCCCTAGGGCGGAAAATTATTACTTTCAACCCGCTCCTCATGCAACTTCAGACCTACTTTCCGAGTATGAGTAGTGAAAAGTATGATTGCATACTTATGAAAAACTCTTTTCTGATAATTCATATTGACTTTTTCACACATTGACGGGCTTTTGAACTATGATGACTATTGAATTGTCTATACAAATATCTATTACCACTAATATAACATAACATAATACCTATTAATTAATGTCATACTGTGAACATTATTCGCATTGCGATATATTCATAATTAGTGTACGCAACCCCTTTGCTTCCTGTGACTACAAGGCAGACATCCTTGATATAATTACGCACTGATTGCTAAAATTAAGATACGAAATATGGTATATTAATAATCGACAGTTCATCATCACAAAATCATCAGCGAATTTAATAAAAACATTATCTATGAAACCGCAGTGTCTCATTCAATTTAAGTAGGTATAATTATTATTTTATTTATGACCAAGTATAGACGTATTGCGAAAATGCATCGCTTCCAACTTACAAAGAGATCTCAATCGAGAAATTGCTGTAGGAAACTTTAGAAAAGAAGCAAATATACCTTCAATTAGCAGAGATGCGGTTTGTGCAGTAAATGCAAAGTTGTAAACTTAAAATAATTAACTGCTTTACGTCTTCCATTTCAGAGTCCGTAAGAAGTTTGTTGGCGGCTATCGCCAACTTTAAACAAATCCAGGACTTTATGAAATTTAATTAATAGTTAAACACGTTTAATATCTACCTACTTAGGAGTAGGGATGGATATGTCTCGCTGAAGAAATAACATATCTATACCAATATACCAATAAATAAAATTGGAGTGTGTGTTTGTAATATCAAAATAACACCTTTTCACTACATGGATATGAAAGTACATACGACACCTATAACAAAAACGCATTTTTTTTTTGTCTGTCTGTGTGTTTGTTCCGGGTAATCTCCGATACGGCTGGACCGATTTTGACGGGACTTTCACTGGCAGATAGCTGATGTTTTAAGGAGTAACTCAGGGTACTTTTATTTTAGAAAGACAATTAGGGTACCGTGTAAAAAAATAAAAACACATGAAATCAAAGAGTATCTCCGAAACGGGTGTACCGATTTTGACGGGACTTTCACTTGTCAATAGCTGTTGTTATAAGCAGTAACTTTGGCTACCTTTATTTTAGAAAAATAAAATTTCAAAAAATGGGACCTGTCGCGCGGGCTCAAACGCGGGAGCGGGCTTTTTTGTTAAGTTAAATTCCACGCGGACGAAGTCGCGGGCTCAGCTAGTTTGTAATATCATAATAATAATACCTTTGCACTAAATGCATTTTTTGGAAGTACATACGGCACCTATAACATAAACGCGATAATTTTTTTTTTGTCTGTCAGTATGTGTGTTCCGGGTTATCTCCGATACGGCTGGACCGATTTTTACGGGATTTTCACTAGCAGATAGCTAGCATATTATAAGCAGTAACGTAGGCTACTTTTATTTTAGAAAAACAAACAAATGGGTCCAGTCTTGCGGGCTCAGAACGCGGGAGCGGGCTTTTGCGATAGGTGTATAAAGAAAAAATAGATTAAACTTAGCATAGGTGTTTCTTTATCAACTTCATTATTTTAGTAAAATCTGCGCGCTGAACAAACAAATTCTTGTTTAATAAAATTTTTTATAAGTTAAATTTCACGCGGACGAAATCGTGGGCTCAGCTTGTTAATAGTTAAACACGTTTAATATCTACCTACTTAGGAGTCGGGACGGATATGCCTGGCCGAAGAAATAACATATTTTAAATATAAATATTAATAATATATTTAACTTTAGCGCCCGTTGGTGAATTCTGAAATTGGTTAGATTGTCTAAGACATGCAGATTTCCTCACGATATTTTCCTTCACCGTAAGCGAAGCTAATCATATAGAAATTATGATTCGTACATAGATTTCGAAAAACCCATAGGTGCGGGCTAGGTTTTGAACCCAGGACCAGCAAGACGCGTGCTTAACCAATCGGCTAGTAAATAAAATTTTAGTGTCTGTTTGTAATATAAAAATAACACCTTTTCACTAAAGGCATATGAAAATAAATAGGGTACTTATAACAAAACGCGATTTTTGTTTTGTCTGACTATCTGTCTGTGTGTTTGTTCCGGGTAATCTCCGAAACGACTGGATCGATTTTGACGAGATTTTCACTGGCAGTTAGCTGATGTTATAATCAGTAACTTAGGCTACCTTATTTTAGAAAAACAAATAAAAAATATCACAAATGCTGCCTGTCACGCGGGCTCAAAACGCGCGAACGGGCTTTTGTGATAGTAGTTATATAAAACACGAAACATCGACTCGCAATTGTTAAATAATTTATGTTAAGTAATATTCCACGCGGACGAAGTTGCGGGCTCAGCTAGTAATAAATATTGCTATTATATAAAAACTAAAACGTTTAACTAATCAATCATGGACCGAGAGTCCCGACTCCTGATGGTTTAAAAGTTAAATTCATTTTGCAATAACAACATCAAGCCTGCTAATAGGTGCTGTTAGGCGGCACTAGACATGCCGACGACACACCGCATCACTATAATGTGTTTCATAACTTTGTTACTACGGCTATTGTCAAGGATCCCAACCGCAGCGCTGCTGGTTTGATTTCATTAGGAAATTTCAACATATATTTTACCTAGTTGGCTCTACAAGGTAGGTTATTATAGGGGAGGTTCGAAGGTAGATGATTCACTTAACGGTATATAGGAAACGCAACACACTGGAGTTATTTTACTTACTATCAAATAGATTCCCATGTAGGTATTAAATATAAGCATTAAATATGGAGATTTTAAAAAATAATTCCTATATCATAAATAAAATTTTACCAAAAGTCTTAGGTACCTTTGAACCTTAGGTAAAAGAAACCTAATAGTTTATTTTTCTATAAAGCTAACTTTAAAAAGCTGATCTTCTTATCTTTACATTGTTTTGTCTAACTTTATTGACAAAAAATAAAGAATATCGTTGTCCATGACATCAAGTCTTATCAGTCTACACCGAGTCGGAACTATTGTATGAAACCTTATAAAACTATAAAAATAAAATCTATAAAAAATATCCTAAAGAAACGCACATCCAAAATTATTTTTTACTTATTTACACGGAAATTGAGCACAAAACAAAACGAAATTTTATGAGCACCGAGCATCTCCAAAATGCATATAATTTATAGGAACCTACATTGTACAGGACAAGCACACGGAATGGGGTCAAACGATGTTACACAAGTGCTTTAAGGACCGTATGAGTGTCATCCCGCGAACATGCAAAGATCCGCTTAGTGACGTAAACAAAACAAATGTTAACAACTTCTATTAGATAAATACTAGTTGCAATATCGGGCCGAAGCAATTAAAAATAAATGATTATTTACAAAAGTAGGTATAGGTACTCAATTACCTAAGTATCGTGTTTGCGCCGTTTGCCGAGGAGACGCTTGGCTCATGGAGCCCCAGCGCTAAAAGCTTTACAGCAAATTTATTCCAAGCTGCTTGCCTCCGCCAGCATTCTTGCCTAACTCCCATGCAGGCTTATTTAATTAATTAAAATATTTAAAAATCGATATTTTTTACGAATACTGGTATAACAATTTTACTTTCTGACGCAAACGTAATGTCAACCGCTGGGAACACCTCACCTTAAGGCCTAGGTTGTGAATCAGATTACTTCGTTCCTGAGAACGAATGGGACCCTTTATGCACGAGTCCCGTAAGGCCAAATTAAAAGTTAAACCGGGATTCAGGTGGTGAATAGAGAGAGGAAACACATAGTAATTGCATACGTCTTGCATCTCATGTAGGAGCTTACCGTCTACGGCTTTGTTACGATATAGATGTGATTGGGTGCCCTAAATATCCCATACCCGTATCGTATAAAATACCGGTATTTTACACACCTGATAGTGGTTATATTATAGCACTCCCCTCGAAAATTATTTCATCCGCGCTCCCTGAGACTTTTTGCCAGGAACAATTGCATATTTGCTCACTAGCTATTTCAATACCTAGCTTTCTAATTTAAACACTAAAGTCTGAGTAAGACTTATTCAATCTTTTATTATTGAATTACTTTGGTATTATTTTACAGTACTTTCTAGTAATGGTTAGTCAGATGGTAGTCTGCTCACATTGCATAGCTCTTGCTGAGAATTTTCACCAACTTTTAATTCTCTTAAAGAAAGAAACCATCGACTTTCTTGCCGGATCTTGATAGTAGAAGAAGTAATCCGTACCGGTGGCGGAGTCTGACTATTCATGAGTGTTTTTTGGCTTACATTAAATACAAATATTTTTAATTGAATTTTGCCAATTTTTTTGAGAGAAGCGCTGACTTATTCGGACAGACAACAGTGCGGTTATTATTTTTTTATAGAAATTCTATGTACCTAAGTACACTATAGTATTATATTATGAACGTATAGATTGAGCAATATAATTATCATAATAATACTCTCCTGAAACGTACTTAGCAAGTATTTACTCCCGAAAAACACAAACATAATTTTCCAACTTATGTCTGGTCTGACTTTCCCTCAGCTGTTCAATACGAGTTCCTCATGTCTTAACAAGTATGGCTAATAAAATGATAATAAGACTCCGAGAGCGACGACGCTGCCAGCCGGCAACGGGCCAGGATATTAGCCTATGCCCTGGCTTCCTTCTTGCAGGGCTGTATGGACTGTAGGTCTTCCTACCTATAAATAGCAGTCTAAAGAATGTAATAGGTACCTATTTTTATGAACCCCAATTTTCAACGAACTTTCCCTAAATATTTCATATCAAAATTAATTATTTCAGCTAACTATTCGACTTCAATATACAAAATGATCGCTTGGTAATTGTAAATCAGTAGGATATTTTTATTGTTTACTGAAACTCGAGTCCTCAATTCAAAACAAGAACTCGAATACTAACAACAAAATCAGTAGACAATCAAATTATAAGTAGGACTTATCAGATTGCAATGTAACGCAAATCATAATGGAGATCAGATACAAATGAAGACTAGGTAACCAAGAACACTAAGCACGTTGATATCGCAACGACATCTGACATTTTATATACAAATCGGCTCAAATAGAGAGCATGGGTTCGAAGAGTTCGAAAATCTCTGCGGCTTAGTGGGGCGCAGTCCGGCATAATAGAACTGGACCGAGGATTCGGAATAATAACTACCTAGACCCACTCATAGTATGTTAGTAGGTTCTAAAAGTAGAATTATTTAAAAAATGCACTCCAATTTCAGATTTACACGATATTCGTGCTATTTTAGCGACAACAGTAAACACTCCATGTAAGTGGTGTTCAATCCTTTGGCGATTTCGTAAAGAGGTTACCTACTAAAAGTGAGAGGTTTCCACACGACTAGCAGTCCCGTTGATGCCCCCTGCTATGCTGAATACTTGTAGGTACTAGAAGTGGACTCAGTTCAATAGATTAAACGCAATGGCGAGATCGAACCCCGGACATGCTTGTTACGAAAGCTGTCTGAACATTTGCCCAAACTTCAACATCGGATCCCTAAACAATATATAATGACTAGCTAACCCGTCAGACGTCTCAATTTTCTTGATGTTTTCTGTTATAGAAACCTTCTCCCGGCAATAATAAACACAACAAAAAAAGAACTAGCCGAATCGTTCCATCCGTTCACGTGTGATGTGATGACCAAGGAAATAGAGATATTTTTATATAAATAGATACATAAGGACCTCTTAGATAATATTCAAATCTATAACAATGTCCTTTTTAATATATTTTTGAGAACAGCAAATGACTAGTCCGCTCTTGAATTCACATGTACTTAATACCATTTATTTATACTTACTTTGAATGCACCGTGCTCCGTTTACTGCGTCTAATATGTCCATTCCATATAAAAGCTTATAATAATGGCCCACCCTCCGTTATTCAATCGTTAGCAGCCCATAGTTAGAAATTTAAATTCAATTATTCCTCGTTTTAACTGTGATAACCTGCATGGAACTATTTTTGTATCGTGAATAATGACAGGGCTCGCCAGTTATCAAGGCGCCTGGCAGACAGTTCGAGTCCATTACATATTCCGGCCCAAGGCTCTTGCCGTTTTCTGTATCGATGCCGAGTATAAAGAAAATGACATTACGCCTATATATTTCTATGAATCCGTAAAAAAACTCAAAATTATTTTTATTCATGTCAAGCAACAAAGCATTTATGAATAGTCAGAATCTACCACCGGTTCGGAATGCTGCTTCCACTGAGAAGATCCGGAAAGAAATACAATGGTTACTCTTTTCAATGAATAAAAGAGGGTGTACATTCTCAGGAACATTAACATCATGTGAGCAGGCAAAGCCGTTGACACTAAATAAGTAAATAGTAATGAAATGTCACTCAGATTAGAAAGCTTGTTTAGTAAGGTGTGCATACCTACTCACAACTAATAATCCAAGGGTAATAGGAAATTGGGAATGAAAATATAATGAATTAATTAATGTGTACTGACATTGCACTGACAAATGATTAATCCTGACATCCACAGATCTGAGCTCGCATTGAAATTTAATTTTATAATATTTAGGTACTTGTAATTCATAATTATTTTAATGTACGCCCAATTAATAGATAGGTTACAGTGACACTATTGTGTATTTCATACATTGAAATAATAAGTATTACTACCTATATTTCATAACACCTTTCTTTTATCTATAACAAACAGTACCTAAATGCATTTTTAATATTTAAACATGATTTTCTCATGTTTTCTATGTTGATATTAAGACATCCGGCTCCAAATTTAATATATTAAATGTCCCTAGTAATTTCTAGCTTTTTATTGCACCCTGGTTTTTTTAAGGATTTAAAATGGTTTTAGTAAATAGTTTGATAAAATTTAATTTAATTTAGGTAGTTGCAGTAAAAACTCGTTGCTTTATATTTATTTCGAAAGAACAACAAATATAAAATTTCAAATACAGAGTACAATAACAAGTGTTTTCATTGGTACATACAATTTAATTAAGTGCACAATTCTAATTAATATCTTCATTGTTTGATAAAAAATTTATAAACCTAGAAGTCTTTGTTCATCAAAAGTTGAATAATCAAAAGGAATTTCTTAATAAAAACAATTGCAAGTGAGAATATCTCATTGCTTTTCTAATTATTTAATTCAATATACACACAGAGAGGTACACCATTTCTTAATTTGTAAAATGACCCTTGTTGTGAAGACTCAATTTACCGATAGCTTTGTCTAGCCGGAGGTTAATGAATCGTCGGCATTGCAAAACAATTGTCTACCTAATCAACTTTCTACAATACTTACAATTTAATAAGCAGTATTAATATTTTTTGTTGTGGCTACGATGCCTTTCGTTGTTTAGTGGCAAAATCGTCAATAGCCTAGTGGTTAGAGGGGCCGTCCTCGTAGCTGAGAGGTTCCGGGTTCGATCCCCATCCTGGCCATTAAATTATTGACGTGACCCCACTCCTAGCACAAGCATTAGCTTAGTTGGAGGGGGTAAAGGGATTACTAGTAATGTGATAAACACTTGCTAGTAATCTTAAAAAAAAAAAAGAATATATATATATATATATATACTTGTTATGTTTTCATCACACATTCAGAATACCCCGTAGCTATAGTAAATTTCATTAATCATAAGCAAATCCCCACGACTACATAGAATTTCAAAAAATATGCACGAATAAGTCCAATTATGAACGAAGCCCAGAGAGAACCTAGTGTTGTATTCCCTTTGCCTAAGTAGGGTATTACAAGAAGACTGACTTTGAAATATTAGTAAAACGCAATCCCAAGAATATCACTTCGTTGTTCAGAGCTTTGCACAAACAAAGCACCCAACGGCAGTGTATCTATTTTATGTTCACCCCAAGCATCGTTTCGTTGAACGACTGAAGTTTTTACAGCAAAAACCAATATCGATTTTTCTTTACATAATAATAGTGATTGGCAGTCATGAATGTCTGAATTTATATTTTGTAAATTGAATAAGGCGAGGTATGGAACATATATAGGTTATCTAGGCTAGGAAAAGGTATATGATCAAACAATTTGTATATTAAAAATTCTTTGTTAACAACAAAATCAATCAAAATCCTAAATATGGTTTAAACATGGCTCTAAAACAAGTTTGACTTTAATAGGCGCAGGCTCTGTAACGCTGTTAATTAACAAAATTCACAGACGCTTCGCCTGACCGGGCCTAACACGGTGGGTCCACATCGAGATACGCATACAATGGCACCGCGTTAATTCAAAGGCACGCTGCTGTGACCAGCGCTAAAGCGTCATATAATTAAATCATCGATTGTTCCAACAATCATGACGTGAAACCACTCCCTGATTGGCTTGCCCGACGTGTTAACCTGTATCCTAGATCAATGTAACAATATGCAGATGCAAAACAAAGCCTAGTAGGCACCTTGTGTAGTCAGGTAAGTATTTATTAAGTAACTATTGCATTATAATGATTAAATTGAGTGTATATGTGGACGTACCATTTTAAACTGCGTATTTAATAGACTGTGTATATTAATTAGAAACAATTTTTTTTGCGATAAGAACAGTTACCTGACATTTTACGCGCCACCATTTAACGCGATGTTCATCGGTTTAACGAGTCATTGTGATAAAGGCTAACATTGACCGTCACATCTGTAAGAAAAATCGCGTAAAAGATTAACCAAAATGTCCGCAAACAACTGCTAAGGATACGGTGACCCCGTTGGACAACCTTGCAGTAAAACCATCATACCGCCAAAAGTCATAGCCGTGTATTTATTCTTAAAATTAAGTACTTTTGTGTAACTCATAGTTAACGCTAATTAGATGGTGCTATCTATCACCTCGATTTTGGGATTAAGCATTTTTGTTCGAATCGTTACATCGGTGGATTTCGTGGGTGTGATTAAACATGCATCGTAACAGTGAACGGACCGGTTCGAAACGACCAGCTAAAGCGACCCGATGATAGTAACGTACCTTACAGTTTTTTTTTTTGCAATTAATTTTTTCCTGTGGATCTCACTGCCTTCTCACATGAAACATTTCGCTTACATTTTGTTATACATTGTCTAAACATTTCATACAATCTTAAGCTTCTTAAAAATAATTTACATCAATAACAGCATCATCCTAGATAACAGCTAATAGAATAGCAGATTTTGTTGCGTTTATTTGTAGCAGGTGTTATTTCAATAACTCAATATTACTCCATTATTTCTGTGAGTTTAAATAATTACCTTCATTTCGTAGTTTCTCTTATTCCGATTTAACATGATTCATTTACATTGAAAAATACGCATTCAATGAAACATGAATACGAAAATTCTGTTTATAATTTTTTTTGTGAAATGTACACTTTTACAAAATGTGTAAAAAACTGAGATAAAGTACGGCTATTTTTATTCTAGAAAATTTTGATCAATTGCGGTTTTGTCCTATTTGTGGAAATGTAATATCATCATTGGAAGACATGTAAAACTTAGTATTTTTTTTTTTCTCGGGTAATTTTTTTCATAAATTCGTCGATTTATAATGTTAAACATTGTAGAGACTCAGAGTTTAGACTTTAAAGTCGCCCTGTAGGTACGTAAATCTTACTAGAATAAGATCTAATGCGACCTGCCGTAACATTATTTTGCGACATGTACGATAGCTCCCGCATATTTTCAACGCAGGTACTAGTGCAACAGAAAGCTTTGGATACGGAAACGGACTCGAAAGTAACAATATTGCTTTCAAACTTTTGAGTTGGAGACGTTTCCTCTTTCACGCTAGCTTCAAGCAATATTCTGTTTGATATATAGAATATTGAAAGCATCACATTGGAACACGTTCTCGGGATAAACAAAATCTAAAGGACTTATTTATTTTTCTCTTACTTATTTGCCGGGATTGCTACAACCAACACTAGATTCATAAACAACTGATGAGCAAGTTTTAACAATATTTATTCATGTATGTTCGGAGCAGAAAGAAACCTAGTAAAACTTAGTGCAGTGCTGAAACGAAAAATGCCTCCTCTCCAGTGCCACAATATACCTAAAATCGCTTTATTCACACAAAGGGTTACTAAGAGCTTTCCACTGCCGTGAAACTAGCCTGATGTTGCGCTGAACGCGGTTATTACGGCAGCGTTCGAGCGCAGAACAATTATACTAATTATACTTGCTGCCTACATACGTTTAAGATAATCCTATGTGCAAATAATGCATCGCATTTCTGAAATTTTGTTATGGTCGAAGGTGAAATAATAGATGTTGAAGTTTATTTTCTGAAACTACTCGTATACTCCGTTTATTATAACATTCGAAAAAGAGGCTTGTTAAAACAGTGGTGTTTTTTTTTAAATATACAAAGTACTCAAGATCAGCGAAACATACTAAACGTAACCTTTGTAACAACAGTGATTATAATAATGACAATGTATACACAGTTGTAACATACAATTAAATTACGAAAATTCGGCAACCACAACAAACAAAGTAGGTATAACACATTCACAAGGAATGAACTAAGAGAATATAAAAATAAAACCTATGAATGACGGTTACACATTTTGACGGATGACATAAACTGGCCAACTTAGCACCTATTACTGTCTTGCAAATTGCTGTCCGAGATAATAATGGGATTGGATTTGGTAGAATTTTAAAAAATGTTAATTAATTGAGTGCCCCTGCTTCTTTTTTATTAGGTTTTAAATATCGATCCTGGAATTTTGAAATACACGTAATTTTATAAGATTTATATTTAAAAAATATCAATATACTTAATAGTGTATTAGCTGATAAAAAATAGATTTTAATCAATTCGCCATCAATTGTATTCTTCATACGTCTGTTGCATATTATAATAATTCTATGCTGGCTAATGGGACCACTAGTACTAAAAATATGACAGACATAAAAATACTTTTTCGATATTTCTCGCGTGAATATTTGAAACAGAACAATATAAATATTTTATTGAAAAGGCTTCAATGATCCCATTCCACGAAACGCGACTAAATCTATTTGTTTCCGGGTATGGAATTCTACAATCCTTCGCGGAACCTCTCGAAAATGCAACACTATTTTATGAAGTATCAGAGCTGGGCCCTAACCACGCTAGCTACTCAAATCGTAATAGAAAAGCAAACGCTCGCGATTACGTTTCAAACGCTCCGCTTTTGACGTTTTGCTGTCACGAGCTTCACGATTTCTACTGACATTGGTATGGTATGGTGTCAGCAAAACGTCAAAAGCGGAGCGTTTGAAACGTAAACGCGAGCGTTTGCTTTTCTATTACGATTTGAGTAGCTAGCGTGGTTAGGGCCCCGAACGCGTTGATAACCGTGGGTTCGTGTTCAGATTTGCCTCGAATTAATAACGTACCGTTAACATTAAAATAGTTGGGCATCTGGAATGGCAAATATAATTTAATTTTTAATTAAACACGCAGTACGTGAGAGTAATATAATGGTCTTACCTGCCGTACCTTCCAGTGCCTCTCGCATCCAAGGGCTGGGCGTCGGTCTTCGTGTTCGCCAGTATTTCCGAACCTTGTCTGGCCTATTCGTGCACATCCCAGGGCATAGTCTGATACTTTAGCAGGTTGTGGGGTTTCACACGGGATTAATATAATATATATAACGTTTTCACCACAGAAATAGTTGTAAGAAAAAACCCGTGTCCATGAGCAAGGCTTGAACGTATCGTGTACCGACACAGATTAAATTGGAATGGGCGCTGGATACATTGTTATCGACTGTGATTGGTTTCCACCGGTGACGCGGGGGTTGCACAATAGGAATACGTAAAAACAACTGCCAGTTCGAAAGGCTTAACCAGGTCCAATGAGAGGCCATAGGTAATACATATATGAAAAAATAGAAACTCCTCAAATTGTATTGTCACCATAATAACTTATAATATACCAACCTCCGGTAAGGAACATACGCCATAATCCTATGCAGAAGGTGTCTAAAGTCACACAATGTTTAATATTGTAATCATAATATTACACTGTGAATACAACAAGCTACTTTTGATATGGACTGTACTTTGTAACCAAATATTCGATTTCCATGATAGAGCTTTAAGCCTAGTGGTCGGCACCGTGGCGACTGTGATACGACAGCGATTTATATACAAATCTTCGCTCATGTGATGCGGTCCCCATAATGTTGATAGGGGTATTTGATTTAGCGAAACATAATTGCTGTCCCATCGCAATCGCTTTGCCGATGGGGGGTCTAACAATTGTTACACAACAGCTGTTCTGGTCCGTTATCGGCTTCTGTGCCAAAAGTCGTAGGTTCAAATCCCGGTAACGGATGTGCACCAAAGGACTTCATGAAAAAAATCAAAAGCGTTCGAGCTGGTAACCACTTTGATGGTTGACCGCTAGTGGTAGTTACAACTGGGCGTTTATTTTCATACTTAGAGAAGCGACGACTTAAATAAACAAAAAAAAATTGCTGCACTATTCTTGCTTGTGGATAGCGTATTTGGTTTTGAAATAGGCCAATAGACAAAAGGCCGTCTCTTCGATTTAAAAGCTTACATTGTTTACACCTAAATGGGACCATTTTTGTTGACTGGAAGGAAATAGTGGGAGAGACCAGAAAATCTGTGAGACAGCCATGTCCGATCATTATCTGTGCAAGCCTGAAATACCACCACGGGAATATAGCATTTGATATTAATCTCAACTTGATTACTCAGACAAATGGACAACGAAGTGATCGTATATGGGTTCCATTTTTCCTTGTTCAACACGGAACCGTAACCCACAAAGCAGTAATTTTAGAATAAACCTTTAAACAGTCCACAGGTGAAGCACACGATGTCACGTTTTAAAAAAAACTTCGTTCACATAACTCTCCCATCGCAGACAGGGGAGTGTGGGTGCCCGGGCGTTGCATTGCCTGCACCCGATGCTCATTTAATTTTCATAACCATTATGAGTCTTATAAAAGATAATCCGGCTTTATTGTTTTACTGAGCTTTTTTGCGGTTCGTTTGATCCATAAACAAAGCGCTAGAGTTCAAACAAGAGTGGTATTTTCCACTCGTCTCTTTTTGTTTTTAAATCCGCGAACAAAGATAGAACTACGAAATAATCCTCTATCTCTCGTTACACAAAGATAATTTGAATGAGTGGGGCAGCATACGCTCATTTAGACTAATCCCACCTTTAAATTATGTTTCTTATGTTATAATATAAAATAATATTTTATTTAACGTTAGCAAATTATAATATAGTCATCATAAAGACGTCTTAATTTGCATAGGTAAAAGCAACCCTAAGCAGAAACTACCACAGCATACAATTAAAAAACTCAGTTAATAAAACCGAAATAGATAAATAAAATTGTAAAAAGTAATTAAATAAGTAGTACAGTTGGCATTTTAGTAGGTAGGATCGCAATAAGTCATTGGTCAAAAACTAAGACATTTCTCTCATTCTAGGCCGTTACAAAACAACCTCTTCGGATTGTAGAAAAAATATTTTACTATCTCTCGTCCACAAAATGACTTCGTACAAGGCACGGTGTGCGAGCCACCGATCGCGACGGTTATAAATTTTTATTGTATTATCTTCGAGGTAGGTCGAAGCCAATGGTTGTATTTTTGCGTGAGCTTAGTTGGGTGCCCGAATGTAATGTAGTACTTTTGTTCGAGTGAGAAGTATTGACTTTTTGTCTTGCATTGCTTTGGAATTTGATCCAGCATGAAATAAAACCTTCACTCCCTAGAACTCTGAATCTTGTGGCAGACATACAAGGAAGTTTTAATACATATAGGTATAACCAATAACAGACTATATGACAGATAGGTATAACAGGTTTAAATTGGATTTAGTAGTAACCGATTGTGTGCTGGTAACATTTGGTCACTGCTTTAACGGTCCCTTTGTTGTGTTGGAGAACTCGACGGACAGCGTTGATTACAGAGGTCCACCAGACATCATTAGTTCACTAGACCACACGGTACTACCGGCATATTAATTCAACAATACCTAGTCTGACAAACGAGAATTTAGGCAACATTGTAAAATGTTTAGACTATATAAGAGCCGGGCAGGTTAAAACTTGGTTACAAAATCAACCAGACAAAATGTTTACACACGTTCAGAATTTATGAAAAATAAACGAGCGATTCTTTGCCTTGTCGATAAGGATTTAGTTTAAAATTAGCTGTGCCCGCGACGTCGTCCGCGTCGAATTTAACTTAAAAAAAATTTATTTTAACATTTGCGAGTCGCTGTTTCGTGTTTATAAACACTCATATATATATATATAAATTAAATCCCGCTTTTTTATAAGTGCCATAATTATGACCATTCATATGTATTTTGTGAAAAGGTACCACCATACACCACCACATTACCATTTGCCGCCAATTTTGTTTTTTTTTCCGTTGGCCTGGTTCAATAGAAATTTCAAAATAGAACTAATTTATTTTTAATAATTTGACAGCTGTCAGGTGAAAGCGATTCTCCCTAGGGCTGAAAAGTATTACTTTCAACGCACTCCTCGGGCAACTTCAGACCTACTTTCCGAGTATGAGTAATGAAAAATAATTTATGTTCTAAAAGTACATAATTTTTTTCCTCCATCGGGAAAAGATACTACATTACTTACTATACTTACTATTTGTAACCGCTGCACATCCGATAGAGTACACCGTCGCATAACAATTATTTTCGTATAGCCATAGCTTAAAGCAGACATCAGTTAAAGCCATATCGAGCGAATTTTATTCAAATATGACGCTCAAGAGTAGGCATTAAAAGCGCGCCGGGTTGCATTTTTCCGAGTGTTCATTACGCCTCGATACTCAAGACAGCCCTGGCACGAGTGTCAACTCGGACAGGACCGAGCGTCCGCCTGTCTGACCCACTCGGCGCCTTCCAGTCTCACTGACTGGTAAACAGATCCACGAAGCGTGCAACCATAGACATCTGGGGAATATCTGCCAATGAATGACAGACCTCACATGGATTGCGAGATATTTTTAATTGGAAGCTTATTTTCCCGTCCAAATCGACGCTTATACGAGGCATGCCTTTTAAGTTCTGTCGTTTCCATAATTCCCGGCAATTTTGAATTTGGAACTGTTCTATATTCGAATGTGTTTAAATTTCGAATCTCAAAACAGTTGAATGTATTAGGATTAATGTTATTGTTTAGTCACAGCGTCGATTAGAATCTGTCAGGTTACGTACGAAAATGAATCTTTCTAAGGAAAATGTTCGTGCAATAATTTTCTACAACTTTAGAAGAGGCCTGACACGGCTTCAGTGTTTTGAAGAGCTAATATCTGTGTTCAGGGATGAAGCCCCATGTCTGCGGACTGTCGAACGCTGGTATTTAGAATTCCAGCGTGGACATACTAGTGTTAGTGACAAATCTCGCGAAGGTCGCCCAAAATCTGCATTCACTGAAGATAACATCATTGGAGTGAGACAACTAATTCTCGAAGATCGTCATGTGACGTATCGAGAGATAGAGGCTCTATTAGGCATCTCAGGGACAACCATTCAGAAGATCTTGCATGAAGCGCTTGGTGTAAGAAAGCTAGTTTGCCGTTGGATACCGCATCTGCTTTCCGACGATCACAAGGCGGCCCGCGTCAGATGGTGTAAGAAAACTCTGCAAAGGTTCAACCGAGGAGAGTCAAATAACGTCTACGACATCATCAGTGGTGACGAATCTTGGATCTATGCCTACGATCCTGATTCCAAACAACAATCTACAATCTGGGTCTTTCAAGACGAGCCAAAGCCGACTAAAGTTGTTCGTTCTCGAAGCACTTCAAAGAAGATGGTGGCCACGTTCGTTAGAAAAACCGGCCATGTTGCGACTATTGCACTTGATGATCGTAGAACGGTTAACGCAGAGTGGTATACCACAGTTTGTTTACCACAAGTCATCGCCGAACTTCGAAAATCTAACTCAAAGCGACGCATCATCCTGCACCACGACAATGCAAGTTCACACAGCGCTCGTCAAACGATTGAGTATTTGAAGCAGGAAAAAGTAGAAATTCTTGACCATCCTCCATACAGTCCTGACCTAAGCCCTAACGATTTTTTTACATTTCCTAAAATTAAGAAAAGTCTTCGTGGTCAAAGGTTCCAGTCCAGTGAAGAAGCAGTCGACGCTTTCAAGTCAGCCATTTTGAACACCCCCACTTTAGAGTGGAATAAATGTTATAATAACTGGTTTGAGCGAATGGAAAAGTGTATTAAGCTACGTGGTGAATACTTTGAAAAACAATAAAAAGTACTATAAGGTTCTAGTTGTGTTTTTTTCTTCAAACGACAAAACTTAAAAGGCATCCCTCGTAAATACTTGTACGAGTATATTTTAGCGGTAAAATTACAATAAACTAGCCGGGTGTCCGGTGGGACTTTCATATAAACTTGCATCCCCTATTGCTTATAGAGGGAGAGCCAGCGATAGCCAGACGTTCCATATTTTATAAAGGCTGTCAATTTCTCAGAGCATGCCCCCAACACAGGTAAGAACGATCATCGAGTATGGAGTTGGGATTGTGGTTACTTCGGCAGTTAACAGGTAGTAAAGGTGTATAAAATAGTACCTCAAATTCGTTATAGTATAAAGCTTAATTTTTATATATTTCCTTCGGAATAATATTAGAAATCACGCCATCCATTGACGGACACTTAGTGCGGTTTCAACCCCCTGCCAGACACCCCTAAACTTTAATAATTTATGAGTATACTTTCGTCATAGTATAAAAGCTGGGTTTTACATATGTTACTTGGGAACCCATAAAAAAATATTACTTCAACAGCCGGACAGTTTTAATGGTTTTAACATCTTGCCAGACACATTTAAATAGTTATTTAATCATCCAAGTATGAACGCAATAAAACTATTTTTCATTGGGTTTCTTGAACAATTTCGATACACTAAACTGCTTATCTTACTTACTGATAAGTCAATTTGCAAAATATCACCATAATATCTGACATAAATGGCCGTATCTTTTGATTGCGTTGAATAGAAGCCTATTTTTTACATCTCCAAGGGATCATAGCATTTGATAATTGATATTAATTTTTACTTGATAACTTTATCCGTTTCCGAGAAAAAGGGTATTGATAAACAGACAGACGGACAACAAAGTGATCTTATAAGGGTACTGTAACTACATCCTTTGGGAGTGCAGTCGCTGGCACAACGAACGGACTACTATGCTAAATAGCCTGTAAGTGACATCTGGAGCAGTTTATTACACAGACCTTGTAGAAACCAGGGACAATTTCCGTGCGTTCAAGCGCTTTAGCCATACCTATTATTGGAATCAAGTATAATCAGCTCAGGAGGTTAGGTCCAATTAGTCATATTACGATCCGTGGTGCCTTACAACTGGGCCCTTATTACGTTAGCTACTTCAATTGCAATAAAAAAGCAAATGCAAGCGATTGAACGCTAATTAGCTTTCAAACGCTTGGGCAAATGTTTGGTATTCCACTAGCGACTGAATTGCGATCGAAGGCTTGGTAATTTGGATTATTGCATTTGGCTATTAGGCGCATGCTCATAAAATTATAATACATTTTACTAAATATAAATAAATGGAATATAATAATAATAAATAATATGTTATAATAATACAATATAATAAAATAGTATATTATATTATAATATATTAAAAAAAAAATTTATAATATATATTTATTTTATTATTATTAACAGACAGACTTTAAATGTTTCTGGCAAGATGTAAAAGCCATAAAACTATCCGGCTGACGAAGTAATATTTTTTTAGAGGTCCCCAAGTAACATATGTAAAACCCAGCTTTTATACTATGACGAAAGTATACTTATAATTTATTAAAGTTAGGGGTGTCTGACAGGGGTTTGAAACCGCACTAAGTGTCCGGCAATGGATGCCGTGATTTCTAATGTTATTCCGAAGGAAATACAGGCTATTTAGCATAGTAGTCCGTTCGTTGTGCCAGCGACTGCACTCCCAAAAGATGTAGTTGCAGTACAGGATATAGTTTTAGGGTTCCACACCTCAAAAGGAAAACACGGAACCCTTATAAGATCACATTGTTGCCCGTCTGTCTGTTTATCAAGACCCTTTTTCTCGGAAACGGATAAAGTTATCAAGTAAAAATTAATATCAATTATCAAATGCTATGATCCCTTGGAGATGTAAAAAAATAGGCTTCTATTCAACGCAATCAAAAGATACGGCCATTTATGTCAGATATTATGGTGATATTTTGCAAATTGACTTATCAGTAAGTAAGATATGGAGTTTAGTGTATCGAAGTTGTTCAAGAAACCCAATGAAAAATACTTTATTGCGTTCATACTTGGATGATTAAATAACTATTTAAATGTGTCTGGCAAGATGTTAAAACCATTAAAACTGTCCGGCTGTTGAAGTAATATTTTTTTATGGGTTCCCAAGTAACATATGTAAAACCCAGCTTTTATACTATGACGAAAGTATACTCATAAATTATTAAAGTTTAGGGGTGTCTGGCAGGGGGTTGAAACCGCACTAAGTGTCCGTCAATGGATGGCGTGATTTCTAATATTATTCCGAAGGAAATATATAAAAATTAAGCTTTATACTATAACGAATTTGAGGTACTATTTTATACACCTTTACTACCTGTTAACTGCCGAAGTAACCACAATCCCAACTCCATACTCGATGATCGTTCTTACCTGTGTTGGGGGCATGCTCTGAGAAATTGACAGCCTTTATAAAATATGGAACGTCTGGCTATCGCTGGCTCTTGGTATATTACCCGGTTATGGAAAATATTGAAAAAAAGAATATGCACGTTATATTATGTATATTATAATGTAATTATACGGATTTTTTATGAAAAATAGTATGATATAAAACCCACTGGCTTAGGATTTGCATTGTCTGTCAATAAATACCTATTACAATTTTAGGTGTTATCATTTTATATCTGTTTACTGTCATTACAAGGCACCGACGCCTCAATCAAACTTCTCTTAATAATCGCTGGAATATTCACTAATCGAACATTCAATCGTTACCGGCTGACATAGTTTAAATTAAACGAAACTTTTAATTATACAAATGGACTCTATGTAGCGTCTGCTCATATCGCGCTTAATTAATTATACACCCTTCAGCGTTATATACCTACCTGTAACTTGAGTTAAGTATTAATTTTATAGTGATATCAGGTAACTGGCCAGGGTTCGCAAAATATATAATGAATATATTGAACATTGATTAAGAGTTATTAATAATTTATTATAAATTATCCTAAATATAATTATCATATCTCTAAATACAAATATATTTATTATAGTATAACACTGCCCTATAACATGTTTCATTTAAAATAATTCCTGCTTCGAGTTGTTCTTGTCCCATCAACTGCAGCAACTGACCCTAGCAAGTGCCTCACAAAACGTTAAAACTATCACAAACGGGCTGTACGTATTAGATCCATCTAAGCTTTCCAAAAGTCATGTGTGTGAAATAAGTTTTAGTAAGTATTTTGAAATGGAAACAAAACAAAAATCACGCTATTATTGAAACTTGTGAATTCATCAATCACTTTGAGGCCGACTGCATAAACTAAATCACATAGGTGCGGGTTTTTATACCAGTTACTCTACTGCGTGCGTAGTTTCGGAGAGATTTGTATGCGACAGACCGATTGTGACGGATCACTAGAGTGCACCTCGGATTTTCAATCCGGGCGTCGAATATTAAAATAACGGAAATCCAATCGCCATGCCCATCTATCACGTATGCACTCTTTCAACAACAATAGTAGTTTTTTTGGTAGGAAGAGAAAAAGTTGTGATATAATTTTTTTTTTAATACTAGGAATGTTGGTTTTGTCACATTACGAGTGTTCCCGTTAGCCTCTCCAGCTAAGTTAATTGCTTGTGTTAGGAGTGGGCTCACGTCAATAGTTTAATGTCCAGGGTGGGAACGAACCCGGAACCTCTCAGCTACGAGGGCGGCCCCTCTAACCAATAGTCTATTGAATTTTGTTTTCATTTTTAAAACTTGTGATTCTTTGAAATATAATGAGTAATTTAGTTGGAATATTAACTTAATATTGCTAAGAAATATTTAAGAACTAGCTGTGCCCGTGACTTCGTCCGCGTGGAATTTAATTGACAAAGTTTCATAAAATCTTTCTTCCCCTATTTTGTCCCCTTGGGGGTATAATTAATCATAACCCTTTCTTAGCGGATGCCTACGTCATAAAATCTACCTGCATGCCAAATTTCAGCCCGATCCGTCCAGTGGTTTGGGCTGTGCGTTGATAGATCACTATGTCAGTCAGTCAGTCACCTTTGAGTTATATATATTTAGATGAGGGCAATGGAACAAAAGTGGTGAAACATGAATACGAGTTCCCCTCGAAATCTGGTAATTTGTCGACTAGGTATCCGTGCTATACTAATAGTATGTCCTATGGACTACCGCTCGTATACGGGCCGGTTCGATTGAGAGTACCACCCATCACAGAAGAGCAGCGTAATAGCTACTGTACTTCCGGTTCGTACGATGACTTCTTACTTGTTACTGAGTATGAGTTGGAGTGGGCTTCCGGCTCCCTCTCTTGAGAACCGGAAGCTCGACCCTCGCTCCCCCCACCATCCCACTCCCATTCAGGTCAGCAATGAGCAAGCAATGCCATTAGTTTTGCAAACATCTAATGCTACGGTAACGGCTGAATATTGAGCCGGTCGAACGCTTGATTTGAGAATTTTCTATGTATAAACAATTAAGTTATTTTTTATTTTATTTACGGGCCATAACCATATCTGTTTTTTCTTAAAGTTGTTGGTGCCTCAAAACTTGAGCTCTTATGAACTAACTTTAGCCTCACTTCGTGGACTGCAAATGTCATATCGCCCAACGATCAGTGCCAATGTTTAAAATAAACTGACTTTAATTAACATCTATGTCTTGCCATAAAATAAATAAAGTGTACATAAAACTAAAACAATGGACGAGTCAATATATCGAAAACAAAATTTGTAAATATGATATACATGTTAGTTTTTTTCTTCTATTAAAAAGTGTTATTAAGTGTAAATAATTGTGTATTTAGTGAAAATGTAAGATGCCATCGGCGACCGCTGATTAAGATACCATCAAAATGCAGACGATAATAGTTGCTGGCGTCGAGTAAGTATTCTTTTGTTTACCTAATTAGTATCATGAAACTGTCCTATGTAGACATATTAATTTAACTAAGTACCTATATACAATCTTAATGCAACCACATTTCTACCACAAAACTTCAATGGAACTCGTAAATATTTCATAGTTTTTTTTTCATTTATGCTTTGTTTAAAATAAATCCCTGTTTACATTTCGTGAAAGCTGACAGCCTTCATGGAAATACGCATGTGTACTCGGCACCACTCAATTAAACAACTTGTCTAGAGCGCCCTATGAACACCGATTACTATTCCAAAGGACAGTTAAACTGTATTATCGTTGTTTATAATATTTCAACCACCGCTCAATATTTACTGACATTGCTCCCCAACAATTTTGCGGCGCAAATCGAGCAGATAAGACACAAAGCCATACAACAATTTGTAGTACGCTTATTGGAAAGCTCCAAGCGGTTTCTGCTCCAATAAATAATTGCCTTTTATAGGCAAGACCGGCTTCTTACACGTCTTTGCTCTAAAACTCTCGGGATTTCCTTATTAAATTATAAAAAGTCACACACGTACGTAGAAAGCATGAGATCCGAAGTGTAACCGCCTATCTCCTTCTATTCGCAATTGCATCCCTGAAGATCTCGTACGTACCATACGCCATGAAACAGATCTACTTTATCTATATGTCGCAGCCAACCAGCTTAATTCGCCGTTCAATTAACAGCCTAGCCACTTTACTAAACAGCGCCGTTCAACTAACGGCCTAAATTATATTCAGCCGTATCGTCTGTTACAACATTTCATAAGATGGCTGACTAATGCTTAGGCAACTGGTTGACATGTAAGCTACAAAACTTTTTCAAAATACTACCCAAGCAGAGCGACCCGGATGGGTTTAGGTTAAGGTTATTTTTTTATGACCCCACAGTAATCCCTTCCCGGCAAGCACGTTCGGTGGATCTAAACAATTTCGTAAAATACCTAAGTACCTAATAAAATTATTCCATCAAAGTTGTTTGTTGCCGACGCCATATTGACAGTTTGGTGTGTTTCGGCGCTAGATGGCAGAAAGTGGAACTAAATTGAAATTAACAGGCTAGTCAAGTAATTAAACGTCATCCATCCAAGTCATTTGCCTAGCTGTTTGATCAAATGGCTGAATATCATTCAGGCCACTAGTTGAACGGCGAATTAAGCTAGTTGGCTGCGACATATATATACCTATGAAGTATTTAGGTAAATATTATTAAGTATTTTTCATAATTTGTTATTAGCCTGTTTTTGTTTCCCACTCCTGAGCAAAGGCCTCTCCCTTAACACTCCACAAAATACGGTCTTCTGCTGGTTTGGGCCACGTATCTCCCGTAAAAGTGACCAAATCGTCCCGCCATCTTTCCTGGGTCTACCCCGGCTAATAATAATTATGTATTTACTATTCATAATTTAAAATATTGAATTTATATAATATTTATTTAGGCACAAAATTATTATATGGGAATAAAATAAGCTTATAAATATTGTTTTAAAATGAACTTATCTAAGTTTCAGTCAGTAGTTAGACTGAAATTTAGATAAGTTCATTTTTTTTTTCAAAATTGTAAGTTCTTCCATGGGCAGTTTATGAAATGACGCTTGATTCTTGGTGTCCTCACATCCGTTGTGAACGAGCGGCACTCTGCGCCGGTAATGTGTCCCGTACCTGCTAATTGTTATGTTGTGCGGCTTTTAACTAATTCAACATTCGTTTAATGGCTGGTGGCCTAAACTTTGTACTCCAGGTACAGAAAGTTAGGAACGCTTGCGGTTTCCTCAATCTATGTGTAGCTATAGATTGCATCAATATACTATATTACATATTTATGTTTATAATTTGCGTGTCCAATAGATGATAAAAAGATCATGTTACTGTTGTGTTGACTTTTATTAGTGTAATTATTTGCCATTAATCTAAATAATATCAGTTTTACCAAATAATAAACTTTTTCATTACTCATACTCTGAAAGTAGGTCTGAAGTTGCCTGAGTAGCGGGTTGAAAGTAATACTTTTCAGCTCTCGGGAGAATAGCTTTCAACTGACAGCTGTCAAATTATTAAAAAGAAATTAGTTATATTTTGACATTTCTATTGAACCAAGCCGTCGAAAAAAACAAAATAGGCGGCAAAGGGCAATCCGACCTTCATTCGTTTTTCGAGTTGTAGAGTATTGTTCATGCGTGATACTCTGCAGCGGCGCCACCATGATAAAAAGTGACAAATCATAGTGGGAAAAAATGTACGATTAACGTATATAATGTACGTATATCGTATTTTAATGTACCTTTCCCAGGTACCGAGATAATTGACATTTTTAGTGGCGCCGCTGGGGAGTATGCTCTCCAGCGGCGCCACCTGGTTCTCATACTTATGAATGATATTGGCTGCTAAATTTTATTGGAAATAAATGTACCTATGCAGTCTACTATGTACATGTCAAAAAACATCAATATTATACAGTAGTTTAATTTATTTTGATCATTTATATTACCCTAAAAACGCCCGAACAGCTTAGGTTCACATACCTAGCACCGACAAAGCTAATGATATTAGCAACTATATTCTATTGGAAATAAATGTTTGGACGCTAAATAAGAAGTACATGTTAAAAGATATAATTATTAGACGGTAGTTTATTTTTTTTCATTTATTTAAAGTTACCCTTAAAATGGCCGTTTACAGTTGATATTCACATGCCTGGTACTTACAAAGTATTATGGTTTAGCAACTATATTCTATTGAATATATATATACGAATCCTGTATATTATTTATAAGTTACAAATTATCATTATAAGACGATTGATTAATTTATTTCAATTAATTAATTTTACCTTAAAACTCCCGTATACGGGTGAGGTTCACATACCTAGCACCGACAAAGCTAATCGTATTAGTAACTATATTCTATTGGAAATCAATGTTTGAACGCTATATGAGAAGTACATGTTAAAATATATAATTATAACACAGCAGTTTATTTTTTTTCATTAATTTAATGTTCCCCTAAAAATGGTCGTATACAGCTGAGGTTCACATGCCTGGTACGAACAAAGTATTATGGTTTAGCAACTATATTCTATTGAATATATATAAACGAATCCTGTATGTTATTTATAAGTTACAAATTATCATTATAAGACGATTTTTAATTTATTTCAATTAATTAATTTTACCTTAAAACTCCCGTATACGGGTGAGGTTCACATACCTAGCACCGACAAAGCTAATCGTATTAGTAACTATATTCTATTGGAAATCAATGTGTGAACGCTATATGAGAAGTACATGTTAAAACATATAATTATAAGACAGCAGTTTATTTTATTTTATTAAATTTAAAGCTACTTTGAAAACGCCCGTTTATAGCTGAGGTGCGCCGCGCCGCCGTTCGTCCTGTGACTCTGGCGAAGATTTTAAAAAAATATTATGAAATTTATTATTTAAAATTAAAAGACAGCTTTAACATTATGACGATGTGAACAACGCACTCGCTAAAGTTGTAGATTGGTTCAATGTAAATAATCTTCTACTTAATGAGAATAAAACGAAATGTATAAAGTTCTCAACGCCAAATGTGAGACAAGTAGGAACCAATATACGACTAAATGGAGCAGAATTGGACCTTTTGGAGGAAACTGTCTTTCTAGGGATCTCTATAGATGCAAAATTGCAATGCGGTCCTCATATCAAAAAATTGTCGGGTAAACTCAGCAGTGAGGCATATGCTGTTAAAAAAATCAGGCACTTAACCGACGTTGAAACAGCTAGAATTGTTTATTTTAGTTATTTCCATAGCGTTATGTCATATGGCATACTGCTCTGGGGATGCTCTGCTGACTTAAACTCCATTTTTGTTCTACAGAAAAGAGCTATACGAGCTATTTACAATCTAGCTCCAAGAATCTCCCTCAGAGAAAAATTTAAAGAAATAAATATTCTAACTGTTGTGTCACAATTTATCTATGAAAATCTCATGTACGTTAAAACATGCAAATAATTTTGAGAAAAGGAGCGACGCTCATTCTATTAATACAAGGAATAAGCACAAGCTATCCGTACATGTAACTCGTCTCCACAGAATAAGTCATTCTTTTATGGGACAATGTATACGTTTTTACAATAAGCTTCCCATTGAAATCCGAGATTTACCTATCAATAAGTTTAAAACCCTAATTAAAACTAAACTTAGTGCAAAGGGTTATTACAAAATCTCGGATTATTTGGATGATAAATCAGCTTGGGAGTAAGCAGCTCAAATCTCGACAGTCAATAATAATGTCAAAGCGTAGCGTGTATTGCCCTACTAGTCCGAATTATTTGTGTAATTCTTGTTAACATCAAAAGGCAACAAACTGGAGCTATTATAATATTTATGTTAATATCTACTACCCTTTGTAATTATTGAATAAGCAACTGGCGATTAAAAAAAAAATATGACGTAAAAAGACAAGCCCGCTGAGTTTCTTGCCGGATCTTCTCAGTCGAGGTCGCGTTCCGATCCGGTTGTTGAAATTGACAATTTGTAAGTGCCCCCGTAGGCTTAAACAAAATAAACGATTTGAATTGAATAATGATAATTTGTAACTGATAAATAACATACAGGATTCGTATATAGTATATATTCAATAGAATATAGTTGCTAAACCATAATACTTTGTTCGTACCAGGCATGTGAACCTCAGCTGTATGCGACCATTTTTAGGGGAACATTAAATTAATTAAAAAAAATAAACTGCTGTCTTATAATTATATATTTTAACATGTACTTCTCATATAGCGTTCAAACATTGATTTCCAATAGAATATAGTTACTAATACGATTAGCTTTGTCGGTGCTAGGTATGTGAACCTCACCCGTATACGGGAGTTTTAAGGTAAAATTAATTAATTGAAATAAATTAATCAATCGTCTTATAATGATAATTTGTAACTTATAAATAATATACAGGATTCGTATATATATATTCAATAGAATATAGTTGCTAAACCATAATACTTTGTAAGTACCAGGCATGTGAATATCAACTGTAAACGGCCATTTTTAAGACAACTTTAAATAAATGAAAAAAAATAAACTACGGTCTAATAATTATATCTTTTAACATGTACTTCTTATTTAGCGTCCAAACATTTATTTCCAATATAATATAGTTGCTAATACCATTAGCTTTGTCGGTGCTAGATATGTGAACCTAAGCTGTTCGGGCGTTTTAGGGTAATATAAATGATCAAAATAAATTAAACTACTGTATAATATTGATGTTTTTTGACATGTGCATAGGTACATTTCTTTCCAATAAAATTTAGCAGCCAATATCATTCATAAGTATGAGAACCAGGTGGCGCCGCTGGAGAGCATACTCCCCAGCGGCGCCACTAAAAATGTCAATTATCTCGGTACCTGGGAAAGGTACATTAAAATACGATATACGTACATTATATACGTTAATCGTACATTTTTTCCCACTATGATTTGTCACTTTTTATCATGGTGGCGCCGCTGCAGAGTATCACGCTTGTTCATACTTCCTTGTATTATTAATTTAGCTAATTCCTGTTTTTATTTTTACTTTCCTTGTATTCGTAATGATAAGCCGTCCTGGATAACCCCGTCTCTGGACAAAATAAGTCACCTTCACATGCAAAATAGAATCTAGGCGAAAATGAATACATAATTTTATTTTAGGTATTAATACATTGTTACATGAGTGGTGAAAGTTACTTATTTTGTGCCGAGACGGGGTTTGGCGCCCGAGCGTAGCGAGGGCGCTAATAGTTCGAGGGACAAAATAAGTCTTTCACCCGAGGTAAACACTGTGCTTTTCATTACGAATACAAGGAAAATAAAAATAAAGACAGGAATTGGCTAAATAAATAATACAAGGAAGTATAAACAATACTCTACAACTCAAAAAAAAAAATCGGATTGCCGCCTATTTTGTTTTTTTTTTCGTTGGCCGGCCAACTTCGTTATTTATCCATTATTTTTTATTTTCATCTTTAAATATTTTGCCCAAATCGATTTTATTTTAAAGAAATTGTTGAAACTAAATTATAATTAAGTCATTTAAAAATATATATTCTTGAATTAATACTTAACTTTATGTTATTTCAATTTTAAATCGTGCTGTAATTGAGTGACTGTAGAAAAAGTTTGAACATGGTTCCATAGAAATGTGAAAATTAAACTAGTTTTTTTTTTATAATTTGACAGCTATCAGTTGAAAGCGAAACTCCCGGGCCTGAAAAGTATTACTTTCAACCCGCTTCTCAGGCAACTTCAGACCTACTTTCAGAGTATGAGTAATGAAAATTATGTTTAAGGTTACACCTTAATTAATTTATAATTATTATTTAAAACACAGAATGAACACTTTATATAATGCCCGTTCATATTTTGGCTAGCCCGGCGGTGAACGACTTGAATTGATACCCTTTCGTATTGATTCGCGTTGGTCGTTGTAGAGTAACACAAGTCCACATGCTGAAGCTTTGTAAATGGATGCTATAAATCTTACGGACAAGTTTTCTTACCCGCAAGACTTCTCTGATAACCTTGTAGACGTTCGTGTCCTATGTAGAGATTTGTCAGTATCTATTAGTTCCCACTAAGAACTTGGGGCGTTCATAAGTAAATTAAATTGTAGCGGACGCGTCAGACGAAACGAATGGTGCTCCAATAAACTACGAATTGCGGGTTGCAAGTCGGTAATTGGCTCTGTGTTGGCCTAACGGTGGAGTTTCCTTCACAGTTTCAGGTTATTTTAAATTTACGGCTCCACATTCAGTTAGGTATTAAATTTAAGATTCCTTGGAAATACAAAAAATTAAATCAGAAAAATAAACAGCACTTTCTGAGTACAATAAAAGTAAATTTAAAAAATCTGTAAACAAGTGCCTGCGACTGAAAATAAAAAACAAATCCAGTTATCTAAAACTCTGTTAAGCAATATCGAATACAGTAAGCAAGTGATATTTTTTTTTTTTTCTCAAAAAAAAAAAACAAGTACATAATTACATTTGTTTTACTCGCCAAACTCAAAAGTTTGATGGCGAGAAGCGCTCGCTTATCAAAATAACCTTGCTTATTAACTAGAACATAATACATTACTTACTACTAAATCTTTCTTACTGCTACATTTGTCTCGTGAATTTATTTCTCGACAACGAAATAATAATAATATAATCATATTAATCATCAAATTAATAATCATCAATCAATCATAATAATAATATATCCAGCCTGTAACACAGCTTATACATAGCTACCACAGGCTGCAGTACTCCATTTTAATTGTACGATGCTCTTTTTATGAAATAAACAATATTCTATTCTATTCTATTCTATATTGAATATTATAATACGCACACCGTTTTTAAAAACCCAGATGAGCGACCCGGGTTTGAATTCAAGACCTTGTACCCACAAGACGCGTGCTTCACCAATCGGCTATCATCACATAATCATACATACGTACAAAAGAAATAAACAAATAGGGCTTAAGTTTATTTCGTCTCTTTTTTAAAGAAAAGTTGAAAAGTTGGTTCCTGTCAATTTGCCACAAACGAAGTGTGGAACAGGCAACGATTGCATAACTGCCGTCCATCATTACACAGGCGGGCACGGTGACGTCACATAACATTGCGCCTTATGGACGGTCCCCTGTGCCAAGAAGCTTGGTTGCGCGGCCGCTGTTACCGCCATATTGTCTTCCGGCGTTGTACCTCCGCCTAATTCATTTTGTCTGGGAGCTTTTTACTGTGTGAAGGAGCCTTAGTCTGTGGAAAAATAACAGGACAATGCTTAAATAGAGACAGATAACAACGATAAATGAGATGGTACAATTATACAGGGGTATTATCCTACTAATATTATAAATGCGCAAGGTTGTGAGTGTTTGTTACTCTTTCAGGCAAAAACTACTGAACGGATTTGCATGAAATTTGGAACCCAGATAGTTTATCACTGGGATTAACACAGAGGATACTTTTTAACCCGATAATCCCGAATTTTTTGGTAAGTTAAATACTGAAATAAAACTATTTTTCGGATTTTATCGCGTTTATTAACTTTATGTTCCCTTTATGTTTATTAACATATAGCTGACGTGAAACACCGGCGCTCCACGAAGTCTGCAATCTGTGAAAATGTACAGGACCGCACCCGCCATTATATCAGATTTGATAAGACACAGATCCTCGCATAAAAACACCGATTCCGACCAAGGATGATACGTGAGGCCATTGAAATTAAAAAACATCCTAATTTCAATAGGGAAGATGGCTGGGTGCTACCACCAACTTGGGATCCAGTAATTAATATAATTAAATCCAAAACCAAGTGTACACCTCGAGACACTGTGAGCACTTTCTGCGTGGATCGGACCGCAACCAACAACTAAATATGAGGGTACCCAGTTACTAACTATGACATCAGGACGTCTAACACCTCAGACCTCCCGTGACCATGGCTGCTGTAAAGCAACCGAAATGTCGGGAACATAAAGTTAATAAACGCGATAAAATCCGAAAAAATATTTTATTTCAATGTGTAGTATTCGCGTAAATATAAGAAAACAATAAGTTCAATACTACGCGACGTCTGTGGGCACAGCTAGTTTATACCTACATTTATATTTAACGGTGGTAGAGATAAGCCTTGATTACAGCTCACATCCGCTGGCTGAACCGGGACCGCCGCACACGAAAAATCGGCATAAGATAGGTATTATAGCTGCGATCCACACGATGAGTAACTGAGTCGAATAACAAAACACTGCTCTTCCCTTTCCTCTGTCCCACTCCTCGTTAAGTCGGCAACGTGCGAATAATGCCTTTGATATTGCAAGCATGTAAGGCTGTTGAACATCAGGCGCTCCATACCACAGATATAGATTTACATAGATAACGCAAATGCATGTACTTCGCGTGTACGAAACCCCGACCAAGCGTCACGGTTGGTCGCCGCTAACTTACAGTCCGCGCGCCTACAGATATAAAAATATGAGTATGAGCGAGATAATCGTAGCGGGTGGACGGGCATCGGCGGCGTCGGTGTCTTTGAAGCGGTTTGGATTTCCCGTCACTAATGACGTCACAGTAGGTGTTCAAAATTCGGCACGCTTGGTTTAAATTCAAATCGTGATACTTGCGTTATCTATGTAAATCTATATCTATGGTCCATAAGCTTGTTAACCATTTTTTCCTATAAAAAAACGTGCGTCTCGGGACGTTATCAGTTCAATAAAAAAATACAGATGTTACAGCACCGGAAATGTTGCAATTCATAAAACAGTCGGAAAATTTAAAAAAATAAAATAAACTTGGTATTAGTAAACCTTGGTATTTACAGAGAGGGCAGTTCGTCTATTTTCATTTACAGCGTTCCATCATTCAATCTTAGCTCGGTAATAGAGTTATCACTCGATCGTAACTGACATAAACAGATTAACCCCGTAACTCTCCGACATTTGAGTCGCCAACTTCATTAGCTGCTGGTTCAGTTAGTCTAATTTGTACGTTTACTAAGCTGTTGCTTTTACAAGAGGACCTATTCTCCCTGACTACGGCGAAGCGAAAAGGAAGGATATAATAATATTACTTATAGGTACATTTAATTTATTTTCTTATCAATTTGCAAGGAAGTGATTCTCTCTTCTCAATAAATGGACTTTAAGTCAGTTTCTTTGCGTAAGTTCATTATGATAATATTTTACATACTATAATGTTTGTTAGATACTCAATACGCATGATTAGTTAATAGTTTTTTAAATATTTTTCTTTAATATATCATTTATTCGAAAATATCGTCAAGAATTTTTAAATATGAGTTTTATTTAGTTTCAACGCCATCTGCTGGAATTTTCACTGACTAATGTATTTCAATCACCCACTACCGCACTCTATGGAAATCTGGAAATCTTGTAGTTTTCCATTTTCCTAACCGACAACCAGCGCCCTCTATACCGAATGAGTTTTCCACGCCATCTATGTAAACTATATTCCGACTAAAGTGCCCTTCGAAACTAGTTCTGTTCTTACGCGCAGTTCCGGCTAAAGCTGCGCTCTGACGGGAAGCGGAGGAAACTCACAAACATTTTATAGTTCCACTACTCACCGCTAGATGACACTAAAGGTATGCAGTATTAATATCGACTGAGGCCAACCGGCATTTATGTACATTGCCAAACTACAGCTTTACCCTACATTCTACATTTACTAAGAATGACTTATATTTGTATAAAGCTGAGGTGTAGATAGTTGGTGCAATGAGTTAGGGAATATTGCGGTTAAAATGCAACAAGTCTGCAAATTAAAAGATTGCAAGTTCAAGACGGGGTCCTGTGAAGCCGAAAAATGGAAATATTTTGACCAAGAGTGGGACACATATTTCTTTTTTCACGGTCCAACGTTTTGGTTTCTCTTTCTTTTTCCATCCCTTGGACGTATGATAGGCTGAAAGAAATGTATACGGCGATTTATTTTGTGAATCAAAACTAGAACCCGTCTCTCTTTGTTACGTAATTCTAACTAAAAGTTATCGTGACTGAATTTAGTTGAGCTCCTCATTGTTACGTCGGTGTGCGTTCGCTGTGGCTTATTAAATGATCGCGAACTTTATAGACATGTATTTCCGTACCTACTTGTATAAATACACACAATCAATAGGCGGACTCACGCCGTGGGCCCACCGATATGACGTGACAGTGATCTGACGCATGGTCTTCATGATGTAACACAAAAATTATTGTATTTATTAATTACCTATTTTGTGTGGTGGATCACGAGAACTATTAATACGGATTAGTTATTTTATAAAAGTTCAATCAAAGCAATATTCTTACAAAGGTATAATGATTGAACGAAAATTAATTTTAGCGTTGAACCCTAATTACGTAAGTCAGGCTCACCTTAAAACTAAACGAAAAAATCTCAAGGCATAGGTACAATCTTTCGTAATGACGATTATAAAGACAGAAAAGACGAATCTAGGTGTAGAAAAAGTTAGCTTTACTAATTGAGTTTAACCTTAAGAATGAATGTAAGGTATTCCTTGACATGGCAAAACAACTTAGTTTTAGTAAGAAAATCTTACCGAAATAAGAATAATCACACAACACTGATAGTAGGTACCACCTCGGCACTGTATTTCCAATCGGAGTCAGGATTAGTAGAGTCAGGATGTACAGACATTTTTATGTGAATTTTGACCTTAAGTAACAGCATTTTTTCTTTTTTCAGGTAAGTTTTCCTCTTGATAATTCTTCACAGCTACTCGCTTCAAAGGTAAGTTTTATTTATAATTATATTTGAAGGACTACATATTCAGCACTAAGATAATCTTGGCCCCAAGTCTGGTTTAATAATAATTCGTTAAATAAAACAGATTGATCTTTCACGTAAAAGAGTTTTGGTTAGTTTTAAAATATTAATAAACCCTAAAGTAATTTGATTAGTAATCGTCTGGTCAACATGTTGACTGCTAAAATTTAATGGACCAAATGTATGAAATTAGCAGACTTGGACCTCTATAATTATTATTATAAAGAACATTTTATACCATTAGTAACTTTTATATATAATACAAATATCGACTCAGTTCCGTGAAAGGTATTGGTAGGTAACTTTGTAGGTATTAAGAAAAACATTTGTAGTGACTATGGAATCCGTAGATTCGATTCGCTGCTCGCACCTTCAGATTTTTGTTCGTAAATTTATTTTATACCATAGTATCTATTGTAAAGGCATTTGAATTCGAGCCAGCGCTGTATCTTCCTCGCACCAAGGGGGCCGCGCACGCCTACCAATACTACACCATTCTTACCAAAATAGTGAATCTGTAGGGACCAGTGTATACCCGTCATACTCTCCTAACACTGCTACTATTACAGGGTTGCTGGTAACTCGACTTATTCCTTTCGGAATGTGATAGTAGAGCTTAAATGCAATAACTTTTAATCCACAACGTTGATATAAGAAATTTTGTATATTTCCAGTTTTTTTTTTATCCCATATATCATAAATTTAGCCATAATCATAAACTTTTTTTGACGTTTTTTGGTTGATACCGGTTTATTATGATGCAACAATATGTTACTATTGAAATAAGACTCTTTGAATAAGTTATTTATTTTCAACAAGTCATTAACTTAAGTTACTTGGGTCTTTATAAAGAAACACAAATATGGAAATATATCCAAAACGGCTAAATCTGGCGGAACATACCAGAGGTCGGATTTTTTGCATTTTAGTTCCTCTATGATATTCACACCCAGCAAGGAACACGGCGAATTACAAGTTAATCTGTAAATATTGTTTTCATTACTCTTACTCGGAAAGTAGGTCTTAAGTTGCCTGAGGAGCGGGTTAAAAGTAATACTTTTCAGCCCTAGGGAGAATTGCTTTCAGCTGACAGCTGTCAAATTATTAAAAACAAATTAGTTCTATTTTGAAATTTATATTGAACCAGGCCAACGGAAAAAAACAAAATAGACGGCAAAAGGTAATCCGACCTTCATTAGTTTTTTCGAGTCGTAGAGTATTGTTCATACTTCCTTGTATTATTTATTAAACTAATTCCTGTTGTTATTTTTACTCTCCTTGTATTCGTAATGAAAAGCACAGTGTTTACCTCGGGTGAATGACTTATTTTGTTACTTTCACCCCTCGGGTAACAATGTACTATTACAAACCTGGAAAAACCCTCTGCTGTCAATGTCAACGTCTCTCGAAATTACAGTTACGATAGTCAGTCGTTACGTCACATTGGACGCGTGATGGGTAACGTCGCGGTATAAATCAGGCTTATCGCGCCATTGCAGTGCTGTATATATGTAGTAACTAGTAAATTATTACTTGGTTCCCTATGTCAGCCCTGGCGGACTGGAGTCGACATGTGTGACGGCTGAGACGTGTTTTGTAGCAACTATTCGAGACCTTACAATAGCTTTATATTATGTTCTAAAGATTTTCAATGTTTTTCTGAAAAGTTTCTAATATATTTTCAGTTTTCATATTGAATGCTAAAAACTAACTTATGGCACCTCTCTTATCAATTACGAGGTCCTGGCTTAGATTCTATGTTCCAGCAAGTATTGTTTAGATTTCTAGACTGTAGTCAGAATAATTAGTTTTAATACACCAAGTAAGTTTTTAAAGAAAATAGTAAACGAGTGTTGCTAAACCAACACACATTATTTCCGTGCTTCGATTTTCAAATATGTTACCGCCAGTCTATAATACTGAATCGTCCCGTGTTACCGAACTCAAACAAATAATGATTCTCTGAGAGTCATTAGTGCTTGCCACTGCCTATTATCGGCGGAAAATAGTTCAACAAATCTAATCGTCACTTCCTTGCTTCTTCCGGCCACTCGGGGCACGCCACCTCGGGATTGTGTACATCTACTCGCAAGTAAGTACAATGTTTTTAGTCTTAATGACACGTTCTACTTCAATCTTTATAATGTTGTTTAAACTTGACGTGAATTTGGATTCTCCAACATCTGTCTGTTAATTGTATTGTATTATTGTCGGGTAGCTTACAGCTAAACAGTGATAATTTTCCAATTATGAGGACACGGTGGCCATCTGAGTGTTTATACCTAAGTTTTTAATATATGAGAGTTCTTATTATTCTTAATATCCAATAATAATGATGGTAATCCTTCCTCAACTGACGTACTCGTACCTAAACAAAAAAAACATATTTTTTTTCGGTATATTTCTACAAATCCATGTCACTTATGACAAAAGTAGTTTTTTTAATAGTTATATCATAGGTAGAAGTTGAATTCTGATAAACTTTAGTGAGTGAATAACATTGTTTTTTATTTAATAAGACAAAGCGTTCGTGTAGCGGCGCGGTGCCGCGTAATTACATAAAATTTTGAACTAATTAACGCAGAACGGACCACGATCGATACCGGCCAACGCACGTGTTCTAACAAATCGATTACTTACATGACATTCTAGAGTGGAAACACACGGGGATAGATTGGGGAAGTGCACGCTACTTGCAAAATGTACCTGATTTTAAAAGAAAACCGTGTAAACCACGGCTTTCCACAAGCGATACGAAATTGTACCTAATATGTAATGCTTGAGTTCACGTCCGATCGCCAAAACTCGGCCATTTTATAAATTCATGGTACATTGTGTATCGGATACTGTAGTGTTTATTAAAAATAAATGAATGCGAAACGTTAGAAACAACTAATTAGAAAATAATAATGAATTTAGTATCGTATCGCTTTTCATTGGCGTTGCATATTAATGCATAATCACATAATATTGTGTATAGGTGTCTATATAAGTGAGAGTCATGTTCCATTTTTTCAATTTAGGACTTGAAATTGTAAACATCTAAATAACCTGCAATTATCTTAATTTATTTTGATTCGTACCGTGGTCGGCCTACGGCGGCGACGATTCGACGCAATGTACATACATACATCAAGACATCTTATTTTCATCCGTAAGTTTCCACACAACAAAAAGTACTGAAGTAAACTAACACTACTCCCACGTATGTGTATTTGTAGAGCTATCACAATAATGTGTGCTTACCCTTACAAATGGTTTCGGGCTGTACGTCAATTTTATAAAATTATCCTTAAGGCTAAAGCGCCCATCTAGCCCGCGAAGTTCAATATTTTTTTTGATTTTTTAGAAATTGTTGAAAATCTGACCATAATAAAAGGCACATTTTGTAATTCGCGACAAAGACCGTGTACAGTGCATTTATTAATATATCCAACTTACTCTACAACATTTCAAGAACGACAGCTATCCAGATAATCTGGCAATGTTTGTATATTTAGTGATTAACTAGTATCATATCCACCGTGATAATATTTAGAGTAAAATAAATGTATTAATAAACGCACTGCATACTGTGTTTGTCGCAAATCACAAAATGTTGTCTTAAATGTTTTCAGATTTTGGATAAACTATAAAAATACTGCGAAATTTTTGAATTTCGCATGCTAGACAGGCGCCTTCACCTTAATAAATGATTGTAGAATCAAAGGATATTTAGATGCCGTACATTGGCGCTTGGTCATAAGAATTGGTATAACTATACATTTATATCCTAAAATATTATAAATGCGAAAGATGTGTTTGTTACTCTTTAACGCAAAAACTACTGAACGGATTTGGATGAAATTTGGAACACAGATAGTTTATAACCGGGATTAACACATAGGATACTTTTTATCCCGATAATCCCGATTTTTTTTAAGTTAAATACTACGCGGACGAAGTCCGTGGGCACAGCTAGTTTAGTCATATATTTCTCTTTTTAGTTAGATCATCATAAAATTGTATTCTCATAAGCAATGTAAGAACGTGTATTTATTTTTTATTTTCTCATTAAAATAATCCTCTGTGGATTATTTTTTAAACATGAAATTACACTATAATTTATCCGATAATTATCCTATTAATTATCCAACGTGTAAAAATAATAATCCGATAGCGATTGCCCTCGTAATCGGCTTTATAACTGTTTACTTGAAGATTTTTCGTAAAATATTCTTGTTATGTTTATTTTCGAAGTGACTTTGTATCTTGCGTAGAACATATTTTTCATTACTCATACTCTGAAAGTAGGTTGAAGTTGCCTGAGGAGCGGGTTGAAAGTAATACTTTTCCGGCCCGGGAGAATCGCTTTCAACTGACAGCTGTCAAAATATTAAAAAAAACTAGTTCCATTTACACAAGATTTACACATTTCTATGGAACCATGTTCAAACTTTTTCTACAGTCACTCAATTACAGCACGATGTAAAATTGAAATAACATAAAGTTAAGTATTAATTAAAGAATATATATTTTTAAATGGCTTAATTATAATTTAATTTCAACAATTTCTATAAAATAACATAGATTTGGGCAAAATATTTAAAGATGAAAATGAAAAATAATGGCTAAATAATGAAGTTGGCCGGCCAACGATAAAAAAACAAAATAGGCGGCAATCCGATCTTTTTTTTCGAGACGTAGAGTATTGTTCATACTTTCTTGTATTATTTCGCCAATTCCTGTTTTATTTTTACCTTCCTTGTATTCGTAATGAAAAGCGCAGTGTTTACCTCGGGTGAAAGACTTATTTTGTCCCTCGAACTATTAGCGCCCTCGCTACGCTCGGGCGCCAAACCCCGTCTCGGGACTAAATAAGTCACTTTCAACACTCGTGTAACAATGTACTATTACGGGCTTGACTTGAACCTAACAGCTTAAAATAGGATTTTCATATTTTTTGTAACGTGTAAGCTAGAGACGTCATCATATTTTAGTTTTTTTATTTACTCAAAATTGAACGTTAAAAAAATCATGTCGTATCGTTTGCCATACTTACAAACGTATACCATGGATCTAGAGTACTACTGAACAGTAACTCGCTCTGATATCCAACACGGATAAGTAGGCTACTGAAGTTCACTAACAACTTTTAACCGAGTAGTCGAGCGGGTGTTACGTAAGTTTCAGCATAGCGATACAAGTAAAGCCAGCTTTTTAGTATTCTGTTTAGCTAGTTGCTGTTAAAGCTGGGCAGCATGTGACCGGCCTTACATTTTTTTAAAATTACCCCCATTTCAGTTATGAAATGTCATTATATTGAGTTTGGTAAGATAGTCGTAAAGTTCAACGATCCCTCGATCCTATCCATTAGTTCTGCAATTTGAAGGTCTCATCTGATCAAATTTGATGGAATCTAGTAATAACGCCAGACTGACACACCAACTGTATGGTCCCAAACTAAGCAAACCTTGTACTATGGTTACCGTATAATAGACTGGGGGCGACCCCAGTGACACCCAGACCAAGGCAAATTAAGAAAAGGCAATTTCCTAAATTTGCGCCTGCAGGAGGCGAACCCGTGACCCGCGCGGCCTACGCTCGAACCTCAGCGCCAAGCGGCCATCAAAATTATTATGTAAAGATTTGTTAATTAATATAAAAAAATGTAGTATGACCACAAACTATTACAGAATTTATTTAATATGAGTACTTACCTATGTATTTAATTGCTAAAATTTAGATTTTTTTCTATCATTAATAGTATTTAACCTCTTAAATATATTTTTTTTATTACTATTTGTATAGTTTCCACGTATGGAACAATTCTGGTCTCGTATCTACTGGTATCATTGGTCCAGTCCATGTTGAATGTTGGGCAGTCAGTCGGGCCATTTATTTTTATACAGCTTCGGGAAATAGTAGAGATCAGTATTCCGCGAGACATCTGCCGGCTTATACACAACCACCGTCATGAAATCTGATTTCAATATTTCAATCAAAGGATTTCCGAAGATCCGACTTCAACCGCCATCTTGTTTTGTTCTATTTATATTGCCAGAGATGAATTGGTTGGGTTTCGGTTTCTGAATTGCTTCCACTATTTGTCTTGGAACTGATGAAGTTACCCAAAAAGGGATGGCGAATAGGGTAATTTGATTTATTTTAAAGTAGATTGTGGCTTCTTGGTAAGCGTGCTACATGATATTACTGCATGGACGCAATGGGTGTATGTAGTAGTCTCATGGACCTAGTTTTACACGAGAGCTCGGAACACGGAGTCATGTGATGCGATCGAGTCGCGTCATCAAAAATGGCATATTCAACTTCTCGCTCGGACGACATGGACCCATGCCGGTTCTTTTTCGATGAGCGATATCTTTGACATAAGTACATAATTTGAGTCATCACCCACCCACTCGCTTCCAAACAACTCTGAGTCAACGTAAAAGTCCTAAAAAAATAACCAGCGACCCTTAACATGAACCAGTGACACAAGTGCCCCAGCCCTTAGGGGCTCAGCTGCCCTCCATAAACGAAAAGGAATTTAAAATTCAGCGAAATTCATTTCGAGAGACTGCGTCAAATTTCTCCCAATAAGTACGTGAGGACCCAGCGAGTGGCTGCGATATGGTCTACACACCTAGCGGGCCGACCCAGCTTTACAATCGTGGGCCCAATTTTCTATAACTATTGGATTCTATTATTGATTTTTATTATACTGTTTACTGGTAAAGGGAGCATATTACAGGTATGTTCTACCTGACAGTATAAAAAAGAATAGCAGGCATTGAATGAAAAATTATCTAATGTAAAAATCATGAACAAGTTCTTGTAAAAAAAACATACACACTAATTGATAACCTCCTCCTTTCTGAAGTCGGGTGAAAATATGTTGAATGGTTGAAAAGTGACGTTTGACGTATCCTGTATAATTAAACCAACGCGCTCAGAAATCTTATTTAGGAACATCAGAGTTTGCCCCGAATAGCTACAAGCTTGTTTTCATCACGAAGTACTTATTATAAGGGATATTGAAATTCTTAATTTTTTTAAGAGTTTGTCGTGTTTCGTTTCGTCATCGCTCATCTTTGACTATTCGTTAATCTATGTCGCTCATACATAGTTTTTTTACCTGTCAATGCTCTAGGCTTTAGTTTATATTTCGTTTATATACAATATTGATATTATCAACAAATACATTTTTTTCATTTTTTTTCAAATATGTATATAAATGTAAATATAAATCGTGTATTAATAAATTCATCTGCAGTTTGTAGGTCAAACAATCCAAGACTATTGCGTGTGGCATAGATATAAAAAATAATTTAGAAGTGATTTTAAAAATTGATATACACGCTGGTAACCACTGCAAAAGGTTTATACAAGCGGCCACGATACTACGGCCTGAATTCCCTCGCATTGACAAGAGACCCGTTTGCCTTTTATAAAATATTTCCAAGTATATACAATATTCACAAGAACCGAACATAAATCCTCCTTGTTTATTTTCTATCTGACCAAGGAAAATAATAAGAATATCGAACGGCGTCAATCCGTATAGACCAGTAAGCCATCAATTAAGATCCCGCCACTGAAAACTGAGAGGAATGTCGCGTCTGTACGACAACGAGCGAACTCTATCAAAACAAGATTATTATAAATGTACGTATTACGCGGTTCTATATAAAATATGGATGCGCGTACATCGCGCGTGAGTCGCACCGCCGTCTATATTGGATATCAGATTATTTTTATTATTGTCTTTGGGATTATTTTCGCTGTCAATGTCAATAAAACGGACTGGGAAGTGTGTGTTAGGTCGTGTTCACAGTAATGGCAAGTATTTTTAAGCTTGTTTTAAATACACACCTGTGTATATTACCTAAAACTCTACTACCGGTAGAAAATTGCCTGAAGATTTCATATTATGAACTTTCAAATCTTTATCCTAGAACCAAAAAAATCAATCATAAGATGCAGATACTGTATGTTTTTCACACAAACAAGTAAGTTTTTTTTATAAATTACACCACTATTTTGACCATTTCGTAATTTTCCCCAGTCTAGGTGTCACCGGGATCGCCCCCAGTCCATTGTACGGTACCCATAGTACAAGCGTTGCTTAGTTTGGGACCAAGGAGCCAACATTTTTAATATTGCACACATAATATTATTTTACTGCAAAGGATTATCAATACAAAACTATATTATATTAAATAATATTGATAATCCCCACCCAACACCAACAACAACAGCACCTTACATCCAACAAGCCTTCCATTTCTGCTATTACAACTGTAACCTAATTAATACATGGACTAGACATGTCCGCTCCAAACGATTTCTGATATTTCATATTTGATACGTCCAACAATAGAGTTGGGCCTAGACTGGAAATGCAAAAGGCTAGTTAGCTGTCCGGCCAGCCATCGATTAGTGATATTTCCGAAATTCTCATCGTAAAATATATTTGAACCGATGCTTCCAATTCCATCCCGGCAGAGGTCAACGGTAAAAGCGTTTCGGAATACATCGAACTATTATTTATGCACAATTGATTGAACCATTCTGAAACCGGCTTTCGTTACAAACCAATTCTGCATAGAGATCATAACAAAATTGGATAGATATTTTATATGATTTAAGGCCGAGTTCCCCACACATTGACGGACCATTACAGGAGCATCGCTGCAAACACAACGGTTGTGAAAAAAAATTGCTGACAAGATATACACCATATTAATTGGAATACAAATGAATTTCCAATGTGCTTGACAATTTTATTTGTAGCTTTATTTCAGCCCAAAACACAATTTAAAAAGCTGAACGCCGCAGAGTTTCGTGCCCAACTCATAGTCAATCAATATAATTGGGTTTGTCCCAATCGGTAATTTTTGGGCCAAAGGAAGCGCCCGATGCTTCGAGCATACAAAATAGCTTTGATGAATGCCGGCAGCGCAGTTCGTAATTCAGTTTCAGTGCATTTTCGGAAGCTTTCGGCAATCCATTATTTGTTTAAATAAATTATGATGCAGTGACATTATGAGTGTTTGCTGTTCAAATGGATCTCTGTTGGTTGGCAAATTATTTTTGACAAAACTTTACTTCACAAACAACTATTCATAAATGTATCATTTAAACATGCAGTCTTATGTTTCTAATAATAGTTATTTCAGTATTATGCGATTACTGCGTATAACTGAGCAAAAGATAACTGTGTACAAAGTATTGAAAGTATTTACATTAATGTCCTTTTTAACCCAAGAGTTTGAAAAGTAGAAAAGTAAGGAAGAACTTCAAGAGACGCACTGAAACATTGAGATAATAATCTGTTTCCTTTAAGAAGTTATTATAACATAACAATGTAAATAACGGTAATACTTAATAACGGGCTCAAGAATGACCCTTGTGGAACACCTTTTAAAATAAGTACTCAGTGCAAGAAATAAAACATGTAACTCTGCATTGGAAACAAATGCAATACACAGATGATGATAATCAATTAAAGAAATCCGAGGTACTGTGTACGACACCTTACAATATGAAATACAACAATTTTATGAGTGCGACTGTTATAAAACAGTGTCGACACGGTGAGCTGGCCCACGCAGCAGACGCCACGTCAGATGTAACTGCTCACATCTATTAAATTAAACGCTTTCTGTGCCCCTCTAGCCTACGTGTCTCGCGTCTACTATAATATAGGTGTCTAACTAAATCAACGGATACAAATCAGTGAGTAAGCACTATACAGAGTTCAAAGTTTATTAGAAGCTTGCTAATATAGAATATTATTATTACTCCGCGCTATACAGCTATCATCTTCTAATCCACACTAACCAGCTATAACTGTTGGTAATTGATCGTGAAGATTTACGAGCGGTCATTACTTTGATCGTATTTGTGTCAATTTACGACAGACATTATACATTGTATTTGCCACTTACAACCATTCTTCACTCCCACTAGCCAGGTAAGTATCACTCAAATCGCCAGACACAAGTTCTTGTATAGAAAGAACATTACAGCCACTTAAGATCACTATAAAGCGGTATAAAGTGTCTGTCCCTCACTCATCATTTCCTATCTAGCGCAGCATAGGAACAGGCTTAGTCAGCAAAACTTTTTCTGTTCCTGCTCCTTTATATAAACAGAATTAATTCGTTTGTGAAATAGACGTGTAAGGTAGGTAAGTACTTGAACATTCATTTTAATATTCCGTCGGAAATTTTAAATTCAGAACTAGTGCTGTGCATACTTGAAAATCTGCACATAACGGCTTTTCGTTCTGTAGCCAGTCCGACTTAATATCCTCCTGAATGCTTGCATAGCACCGCATTTTCAGCCCATTTTCAATCGGTTCTGGTTCTGCACTAGTTGCCGCGTCCCCGCATACCATTCGCCGACACTAATTTACTTTTAGAAGCGAGACGTCAAATTAATTGCATTGCAGCAAATTACCAGCCAAGTCGTTTTACATTGAAATGCTCAAAAAGTCCAGGTACGAGTATCAACGAAGTTAGGAGATCTTATGTGAGAACGATATCTGCAATGAGATCCGAAGGCGGCTGGTCAGTCAGAATCTGGACGGGCTGAAGAAACCGTGGACATAGGTGACGTGACGCAGACGCCTGAGAGCGGCCTAGGCTCTTTGTGCGGGTTGGATCCGCGCTTGAGGGTGGGCTGAACGCAAGAATGCGGCGTGCGTGCGGGCGACTGTGCGGCAGGGGCGCGGGGTGCGCGGTCGGGGGATGCGTCGCGGTGGTGGTGCGGGGCAGGCGCGGGCCGGGCGCGTGCCGCAGTAGCGTGGAGGTGCCGCCGCGGCCGGTCGCCACCACTCGCCAGCCCTCGGCGTCCAGCCGCCGCCCGATGCGAGCGCCGAGCCGAGACGGCCCCGACGCGCCGCGCGCCCCGAAACACTAGTTCCGGCTCCAGTGGTTCCCGCGTACCGAACGCCGAGGGAAACGACATGTGGACGATAGTCGTACATTCATAAAAGTGTCGCCCTCGTTACCGCAAACGGCGAGTACAAATTTCTGTCAGGTTTAATGCAAGTAATTCTTTGAGGAGCCAAGTTTGGACGGACAAAGCGTGGTGCCAGAAGCCGGCCGTCGTTGACGCGTCCGGCCTACCCGTCATTACCGAAACCCTTCTTCCTCGTAGGTATTGTTATCATTTCGCATGAGAGACATTGGTGCCATTGTTTCGCATTCGCGAATTCGAACAGCCCAAGTTATTATGCCGAATATCCAGCGTCGAAGTTATATAAATAGTAATGATTGCGAAATGTCATGTTCTACGAAAATTAGATGAGCATTGCGAATCGGCGAATAGTAAAGTCACGAGGGATACCTACGTTTAGGTGACAGGTCAATTCATTTTTAAGTATCTCACACATTTGCGGTCGCACTCCACATTGCGGTAAACAGGCCTGGCTTGGCGGCCGGATCGCCGCATCGCAATTCTGTTACCTTTAATATAACTGATAATAAACGATTTGTTATAATAAATATAGTTTTGCGGTAGTATTTGAAATGTCGCCAAGATTTCGGTAGAAAGCACCATCTACAAATATTAATGTCACAAATGTGCCATTAAAGCGAAGATAGCCGCCGCAGTGGTTATAATTTAACCTATATTTTGAAATGTCCTTTTTGTTAAAAATAAACATTGTGTCGGATTCCGCCTTCTAGGTAATTTATTGCTATCGCTGAATTTGGTGACTTTACCTCTATTTCGGTTACGTTTAAATTATTTTCTAGATTAATAATAACGACTTCGTAACTAACTCCGGGTGTCAAAGGATGCGTCTGCAAGCTGCCGTTACTATGTCTGAGCATTTCTTTGGCAAACGTCTCAATTTTTCTGCGTGTCGAGTGTGGTAGAGCCCTCGTTGCCGCCATACATCCCTGTTCTCGCATATTTCCGTACAGCATTAATAAAGGCGTCATTAAAAAGTGTAGCATATTTTACTAAACGAATAAACCTTGAAATTCTTTCTCTTGTTTCGGCTTACGAACTTTATATGTGACTTGGAACGTACTACTTTCTGTTATTTAGCCTTGCGTAAGCGGGTGGTTCCTACCGCTGCCGTTTTATGATTATTAAGATTAAGATTTTAATCATCAGGAGTGCCTTTATACTATTTAAAATGTCGTGCAGAATCGCAATCCTCTAGTGGATAATAACAGCTATAGCTGTAATATACTATAACTAAAATACTGGTTCTATGAACTAAAAGAAACAAGCAAGGATGTGCAATGCCATCAGTCAATTCACGGCCGAGGATTAGTTTAAACTTTTTGTATTGACGTTCCGCAATAAATATACCTACGCTCTTGGTATAAAGTTGGTATTAAAAAACAAACCTAAATCTAGATTATAGTTATGTAGCACTAGTTCATATTATTTTACGTACCAAGATAAATATTTAGTATACAAAAGGCGATGCTTTTAGCATAAAATAAAACACACTGGTTCACATTTTGGGTTCTCGCAAAGCTTGAACGAAATAACTACGATAAACTAAAATTTGACGAAAAAGTTAACGTTTGCAAACAAAACAAAACAACCTCTCGACTCGAAATTTCACAATTTACTTAACGTCTCGATAATAGTTAATGAATTCTGCGATGCAGATAAAATCGTTGAACCTCGCTACCGTAACATTAAGTAAAGTTATTAAACTTTTTGGAGAACAATTAATAATTTATTGTACGTACAATTTATAAAAAAGAGATAGGTACCTTTAATACGGAAATCTTGAGCGCAATGCATCCCATTCACTCCAATACAATGGTATATACATGTATCTTGTTCCCGCAGCTGTCAAAAGGTTTCCCTAGAACATCAACAAATATGACTAGAAGACCAAAGTTCAAACAATTTCCATATGACTTTTGAATTTCAGTTAGTTAGTATGATCCTTGAGGACACTTCGTTCTTTTTGGCCACTCTCTCTCTGCAAATAGATCCATGAAAACATTTTTAAAATTTGGATCTTGCTACCATCGTAGTATTAGTATCTAATGCCGTTTTGCTCAACCGTAGTCAGAGTAAAATATAAACTTACTCACTCTCAAAAGCAAAACAATTAAAACAAGGAACATCAAAGCGTATCGTGAGAGATCACTGTGTGAATAATTTCCATTATTTTATCAGATAATGCGGATATTCTAAGTAGAACCGTAAAGAGGATAGAATCGGCTTTTATAGCGAAACTTTTCAACGGCCCTTTAAGTAACCTATTATCCTTGAAACAATTTAGATATGTCGTTAATTTAAAATGTTTAGAATCGTTACGAACACTTCTTAGATATAAATTTTCTTTATTTGGTAATAAAATATCCACTTGTATTATTCAGAAGTGGAACGTTATCTGCACCAGTCATTAATATATAGAGTGAGAAAAATTCTGACTGACAGCAAGCCGGGGCTGAAATATACTATAGCAGGATCATTGGCCTCCTATATGGAAAATAGTTTGCAATAGTTGATGAGAACAACACAAGACAGGAGTTTGTGGTGATATAGTAGAGAAGCCTCTACTCAGGAGTGGGTCTTGAATAAGCAAGAAAACATAACAGGGACCAGTCAACATCTTGAATGCTACACCATCAGCTTATTGACCCGATTGAGATAAGGGTAATTATTAGGCTTTTACTAATATTTAATTCTTCCACCATGCGTAATCACCGCGACAAATCAAACTACTTTTATGTATTGCCACTTGGATAGTATTTTATAAATTATTATACACTCAGAACTAGCCTTGCAAATATTTTTTCACTTGTCTTACACAACACTTAAAATTGAAATAGAACAATTTAAGAAGAAATAAATATCTACCAATTTGAAACTAAGACATTAGAACAAAATAAATGATCCCTATATATAACTGGAACGATAATTATAGGTCCGGCGTCGTATGCCGACATGAATATTGCAATACATTTCGAACGAATGTCAGACATTCATTTTGGACTTCCTGTCTCAAATGCGGTGTCTCAGCGGCGGCACTCATCGGCTAAATGCTATTTAATTACGGAGATCAAGTTGATATATGAACGGTATGTTGTATCAACAAGCCGTCACAAAGGCGTCAGCTAAATATATGAGCAAGATTTCTTTTGACAAATGTCTTGTACAGATTATGCTATTTGTCAAGTGTGTTCAAATCGATATAAAATTTTCGCGGTCGTAAATTGGGATGTGGCAAATGTTTTTGAGATCAAATAGTAATCGTTGATAGTGACAAAGGAATAGATCTTAAATGTATGGCATACCAGCTGATTCTATTTCATGGGTGGACTACTGTTATAAAAGTGTATTAGCTAGAGCTGACGAAGATAAATGTAAAAGTAGGAGTAGAAATTAATAAAAATATTTCAATAAAGTATATATATTAAAAAAATCAGACGTGTTATATTTGCAAGATCAAAGGCAAATTGAACACAATAGACTAGCAAATTATGTTAGATGTGTGGAATGTGTTGTGCAAACTGATATTATTAATAGTTAATAATTTTCAAATACATCATGTTGAACTACACAATCACACAATATTGATCAGACTTTATCTAATACCGCTTTACTGCTATTTCACCTCACTAAAAGTCGATCAAGACTATTATAAAAACGGTGGGCCACTTATATCCACTGCGATCAAGAAAATGCAAAGAATTGCGGACACTGATTGCATTTTCCATTCAGTCGTACTCGACGCTTCTTTTTCCGTAAAACAATCGCTTTTTATCGACTCACCCCACTGTTTTCAACTTTTTAATGGCCGGACGGGTATCGGATCTTGTTGGAAACATTTTTTTATACCTCTACTTTATTTTTTCACCTTTGCCGCTGGATTAAGAAAATATAAAGGTTGAGAAATAATATGCCTCAAATTGACTGATATTTCATCATTGACAAGAATAAAATAACATTTGATATAGGGGAAATCATCATTTGATTGTCGAATAAGTGGGGACTTTGATTGGATTCTATTGATAAATGAAACTGATATTTTCGTAAGGCAGCGTCGATTTAACGGGAGAATGCATTCGAAAGCTGCGGATGACGCGGCGATCTCCAGCCAGCCGGCAGCGCGGAAACAGGAGCGGGCCGGGCGCCGCATCGGTAGCAACAATAAATTTCTCAATCTCATTCACGCTTCCCCCCGCTCCTATTTTACCAACTTTCCTAACGCTGGATTTTGAACATAAAATACATCGCCCGAAATGATTTTGTATACATTTTTGCTGTATTACTTAATGGTTGTCCAATGTTACGTGTGAGTGCACGGTATATAAATAAAATTAATATAACAATAACTCTAAATTGAAAATTTAAAAACCCCCGATGCGACGACTTTTTCATCAAATGTATACAATAATCAACAGAAAATCTGTGTAAAAGTATGAGACATTATTTTGTTATGACATTATAATAATTGACATTAGAATACACAACGAATCTAAATATTGATGCCACGGAGGTTTAATTCCTAGTAAAATATTATCAATTATGATTCAATTTCATGTAAAAACTCTGGTTGAGGTGGAGCAGCCCAGGGGAAGAATTTTCAATAACGCTTAAATTATTTTAAATTAGATTTTTTTTTTTATATTTTTTCTCAATGGCGGAGCAGCGCCCTCTAGAATTATTATAACGTAATATTCCATGACAAAACAAACAAAATTTAACGCATGCGCGTATCCATCATTTGAAACGTGACTTATGGAACGTCTTTAGTTCATACACAAATCTCATATAAAAATTTATAAAATATACATTTTTTCCTGAATCAGGGAAACTTTTCATATTTATAATATTGTAAAAAGCCAGTTCAGACTATTACTTACGATCATTTAAAAATATAATAAATCTAAATCCAATAATCTCAAATTTCGATTGGATTCGAGCCGTGGAAGTTGGTTTTGGCCGTGAATGTGGCTTTTTAACCGACAAAAGAGCTGATGATTTTCAAACGGCTGAACCGATTTTCATGAAACTTAGCTAAGAACACTCTCGATCAGAATACCTATCTAACAAAAGAAACACAATTGAAATCGGTTCATCAGCTTGGGCGCTACGTTGCCACAGACAGACACACAGATACACAGATACACAGATACACAGATACACAGACACACAGATACACAGATACACAGACACACAGATACACATGTTAAACTTATAACACCCCTCTTTTTTCGTCGGGGGTTAAAAACAGTGTAATAAATTAAAGCAAACCTTCAAAGCTTTCAATATTGCCTAATCAATTATTAGTAATAGAAAAACGAAATGATATGTTACTTCAAATCTACTCGGAATACAAATTATAATCCAATTGTCGAATATTATATCCGATAATTGGATAGAATTCCGTATTCTACAACAATTAACGACGACCTTAACGACGTTCCAGCGCCCACATTCTCATTAAACATGTATCATCGACTGTTATTTATTAAATAGCCTTTGCAAAGGCCTACGTGCGTGTAACGGCTACGAAATTCGTAGCACATGCTACGTAGTAGTTTGTAGCAAATGTCTTTCTTACTTTAATTCCCGTTGCTTTTTACCATTTTATGCAGAATTGCGAGTGAATATATATAATAAGCGCACCACACAGACCTAGTAAAAGGACGCCAGCAGCTTTTGACAAAAGTAAAGCGACATTTACACATCTCATTAAAAGTTTGTTTACTCACCACTTCGTGTATGAGTCCCGGTACGCCGTATCATTCTGACCGCACAGTCAATCCATGTTATACAAAATCCTCGTAATATAATTACCAGTTTATTTTCCTTTGAAAAAGCCCCAGTAAATTTTAGTGCCCAGGGGATAAGGTTCGGCCGCGTTCCTCGTGCACCCTTTGAGATAACGTCGCCGCTACTTTAGCTCAAACATCTTTTAGTTTATTACATTAGTTATCTCGCAGCTATACCTTTCTCGAGTGTTTCGAATTATTTTCTCCACGACGCTGATTGTGTTACTACTTTTGCACCGCTATTTTTAGCAATTTTAACGTTCCGAAAGATTATTCCGTTTTTATATGAGTACTACAGGGTACTTCAAAAGTCTGAAATTATACTTATTCGGATGAGTATTGTTTACAGTGTAAAATTGTAAAATGCACTGTATATTCTTAGTTGCCTACCATAGAAATAAGTAGGAAGTAGGTATACTTTAGGATACATAGGAACCTACTCAAATCCGTTATAATCTATTACTCGTATATCTACGATAACAAAGAAACGTTTATCCAACCAAAACTTGAAGACAAATGATTCAATCCGAGTATATCTGGTTGATACGCCGCGTAGTCCCGAAATTTTGGTCCGGTTAAGTCTTGATTGCTGCCGGATAAGATCCGGGCTTTAAACAGATGTGTCGGATTAAAATCGAACGTCTTCGTTTACGAGTCCGGGTTGACGTAAAGTCGGATCTTGATAATAGAGTTGAGCTATTTAATACTATGGTGAGGGCTTATACTAAAGATGGTGTGGCTTGTGGTCATAATAGGTATTGAAATAATCTAATTCAGACATTGTTTAATTATAATATTTATTCCATGCAAATCATATTTCAACGCAACGTACCAAGATACTTTTGGGATATCATTCCTTAAGTAAATCAAGCGGTGATTTATACTACTTCGTTGGTATATGAGCTTATCTACATAACCAACTGTGCATATGCAATGCACGCTGCGGTGGGTTAAATAATTGTATGGCTTCTGCGTGGCTTATAGAGGCGATTAATTTCTTGGCTGCGGTTTTAGTTAATTGTTTACCGTGCAGTCAAACGCCCCTACATGCATCTAGTTTTATGCACTCCATGCTCTTCAGAAATTGGCTTTTCGTGTTGAATGAACCGAAGGCAATTAGAATTCCGAACTGAAACCCTTTCAGAGGAAATACTCAGATCACCCACTTCTAGCATATACGCATTGAACTTAGTTGTATGGGCTAAGAGTAAGACTGTGTATTTCACAGATATCAGGCCCATAGTTGAGCATTTTGATAATCAATGATAATTATTAATTTAAGATAATTCGCCGTAGCGGTGCCTATTTATCTTGCTATCATCGGAGACAGTTGTTATAGGAACCATTTGTTAGGAAATATATACTACCTAAAACAATTTCTTTAACACTAGTCAAGTTAAGATAGTAAAACCAAAAAAACATCGTGAACATCAATGGAGCAATTAAAAAATATATACTACTCGTAATATAATTAATTATATAAAATAATTATTATACAAGCGCGAGGGATAGGATTGCATTTGCAATACATGTCCAAACTGCTGCGGCGGCCCACATTGTGGCTGAACACACACAACACAAATAATTTATGCAAAGACTCAACGAAGGTACGGACGCGAAACGTTCCTTGGCTTATCAATATTTTTTCTAACTTGAGGGATTTTGACACATAAAATACCTGTATTTTTTGTGTAGAATATAATTCATAATTATTGTACCAAATCAACAGCGAGGCTTAGGTATTATCACACAGCCTGATTTTGAATAATTACTTCTCTGTTATGCGTGAAACGGCATTTTGGTTGAGCACTTGATTCATGGTTTATTTAAATTACTTCACTGAATTACGAATAACATTCGTTAAATTCATTCATTTATATTAAATATAAATGAATGCAATAAAACTATTTTATCGCGTTTATTTAATTTATGTTCCCGACGGTTCGGCTGCATAAAAAACGTAAAAAACGTCGGGAACATAAATTAAATAAACGCGATAAAATCCGAAAAATAGTTTTATTTCCATAAATGAACGAATTTAATTTTATTAAATTTTAATATCTCGTATCACCCGCACTAGAGCCCCCATCAGGTCATATCCCATGTTGCCTACGACATGCTTTGAAGTGACGCTATCTTTACGAGACGATCTCACATTTATAATCAATTTTGCCGCATCAGTTGATCGACAAACGCCAGACGCGTGTCTGACGCGTTGGAATTGTTCGACTCTGCTGTAGATAGGATTCTAGTTTCTCGTTTTTAGTCGGGTTTCTGCCCAAATTAAAAACTTGCTAGCTCTCTGAATTAAAAAAAAACAGGATTGTGCATCCTACTTGGAATAGCAATTAGGATATTAATAGTTAAGGATGGTGAAATAATGAAAATAATATAAAATGGAAAAGCCATAAAAGGCAAGATAGACTTCAGTATGGATGAACTACCGATTTGGATGTTTCTTAACTTTATTTACCAATTATTTATATACGCAACAAACTGCAATAATTATAATAATAAATAAATATCGCTGGACTGACACACCACAACTTTGTGGTAATGTAATTAATCTTTTTTTATACATTTTTATAATAACTGCAAAGTGATAAAACGCATCTATCGTTGTGAGATTTGAAAATAGTAAGAATATATTGCAGTTTAAACATAGAGGAGTGGGGATCGTACGATCACACTGCGTTTTAGAACGTAATAACGAACGGATTTAAAATATAAGTCGCTTATTAACCCCCGACGAAAAAAGTGTGTCTATGTATCTGTGTGTCTGTCTGTGGCAACGTAGCGCCCAAGCTGATGAACCGATTTCAATTTTGTTTCTTTTGTTAGATAGGTATTCTGAGCGAGAGTGTTCTTAGCTATGTTTCATGAAAATCGGTTCAGCCGTTTGAAGATCATCAGCTCTTTTGTAGGTTAAAAAAGCCACATTCACGGCCAAAACCAATTTCCACGGCTCGAATCCATTCGAAATTTGAGATTATTGGATTTAGATTTATTATATTTTTAAATGATCGTAATAGTCTGAACTGGCTTTTTACAATATTATAAATTTTAAAAGTTTCCCTGATTCTGGAAAAAATTGATATTTTATCAATTTTTATATGAGATTTGTGTATGAACTAAAGACGTTCCATAAGTCACGTTTCAAATGATGGATACGCGCATGCGTTAAATTTTATTTGTTTTGTTAATGGTCCTGGAATATTTCGCTATAATAATTATAGAGGGTGCTGCTCTGCCATTGAGAAAAAATATAAAAAAACAAATCCAATTAAAAAAAAAAATTGCGTTATTGAAAATTCTTCGCCTGGGCTGTTCCCGACCACCTCAACCAGAGTTATTACATGAAATTGAATCAGAATTGATAATATTTTACAAGAATTAAACCTCCGTGGCATCAATATTTAGATTCGTTGTCTATTCTAATGTCAATTATTATAATGTCATAACAAAATAATTTCTCATACTTTTACACAGATTTTCTGATTATTGTACACATTTGATGAAAAGGTCGTCGCATCGGGGGTTTTTAAATTTTCAATTTAGAGTTATTTTTTCCATTGTGCACGCTTTGCGATACACTTGGTGGCATCATTTTGATCTCAATTTATATAAATTGATTAAAATCAAGTTCCTAAAACTTACATGACTCATGATTCTTTTCTATAAAAAATGTTTCTTCATAAATCCAACAAACCGCTATTGATGAAACTCAAACCTCAAAACTCAAACCTCAAAACTCAAAATTGTTTTTATTCACGTAAGCCAACAAAGCAATTATGAATCAGTCAGAATCTACCACCGGTTCGGAATGCTGCTTCCACTGAGAAGATCCGGCAAGAAACTCAATGGTTACTCTTTTCAATGAATTAAAGATGGTGTACATTCTCAGGAACAGCATAATCGCTCAACGGTATGCCTTTACAAATATGCTGTGTTTTCTTTATAAATTATGTCTTGTTTGCACACAAGACGTCCTAATATTATGCACTTAACGGTAAGCTGTTGAAATAATGTTTGTGAGCTTACAGCGGTCGGTAATTCACTAACGCTGCTAGTGCATGTACAATATGTGTCCAAATCGGTATCGATTTGCAGAACGGAATCAACCCACATGCACTGCCGTAGACCAAAACCAACCTTGTGTTAGTGGTTCTAGGTTGGATTCAGTTTTCAAAAGTATGTGTGGGTTGGTTTTATTTTGCAAAACTACGTCCAATTGAGGCAATTATACAATTTAACTTAAATTATATTACTATAATATTGCGTTAATAATTTCCTTAAAAAATCCGAATAGAAAAATGATGATGTCGCTTGCATAATCATTTATACAATTTGTCTTAAGAGAAGACGAATCATGAAATCTTACGTCAGCATAACCGAAGCTCAACGACGATACGATTACGATGTGAAACATGCACAATATTTTAAAGCCGACATCTCTGTCACCGTATGTTTTCAAATCACATAAATAGCAAACTCAACACTCTTTCCCGCTTATAGATCTTTGTCTAGAAACTTTCAACTGCTTGAACGACTCGCCAAACCTTAAAAGGCGCTTAATACGTATCAAGCTAAAGCCTAACTTCAACTGGACAGAATAGAGTCGGGATTCTAATAGCAACAGAAATAATTAAATAGGACTCCAGCTGCCAATATTAATCTGTTCTTGATATCACTTTGTTCAGAGTTGGTTATTGTGTAGAACGAGATTTGGTGAAAAGGAGTCTGCCAAAGAAATCACTAAAGGTTTCAACTTGCATATACAGCCCCGCTACTTGCTTGCACATATTTATAGCAATATCCACAGCTATATACTATTGTAGATATAACTACCTGTGCAGGCACGTTTACCAGGCATATATTTTAAAAAAATAACAACAATAAATCTAGTACCACAATAAAAGCTTAACAAGGTAAAAAACTGCTCTTTGCTCGCTTCAGATGTCGCTACTGTCGATCGTCCCATAAAATTGCCAATTAGCATTCATTCTCCATAACACACCACTGCACACACTCCAAGTTATAACAAGGCCTGTTATTACTACATTACTAGGTGTTATTTACCTTTAAATTTATATTTATATCCTGCCTATATCCGCCGGTAGAGCCATGCTTTAGCCAATATCAGCTCATAAACGCCAGCGCCACGACTAGAGTAGCACCACCGTCTCACAGAAGATCGGCTTAAAGTAGCTCTATTAGCTGTGTTTCATACTATGAGTGCGAGAACCGGAAGACCCTACCCCTTCCCCTCTCTATCCCAATTTCCTTCACTTCAGTCAAGCAACGTGGGAGCAATGCAGGTTGGCGGATTTCACATGTCTTTCGTAAATGCGCACATAGATTTCGAAAACCCCAGCGGTGCGAGCCGGGGTTTGAACCCGGGGCCTACAATCAGCTACCACACCTTTATAATACACTAGCGGCCCGCCCCGGCTTTGCACGGGTACATTGCGGTTACATTATTCGAGTTTTAGTAAGGATCCCTAGTTTTTTTTATAATATATTACAGCCTATGTCTCCCGGGGATAGTGTAGCTTCGCAACAGTGAAGGAATTTTTCAAATCGGTTCAGTAGTTTCGGAGCATTACAATCAAAAAAACAAAGGTATCCTCTTTATAATATTAGTATGATGTAAAAGAGTACATGATTAATTTTAATATATGTGTGCTGAACGATATATTCATGTTTTAAATAAATCAAAGCTTAGATTGCTCGTAATCAGCTTAATTGACACTTCCAGGGGTAATCCAAACAGAGCCGACACCGGATAAGCCGATCTCTGAACTCTGAATCAATAACAGTCGGCATTAGTGATACGACACGGATTTAGTCAAGTGGATTGCGACTTTACTACTTAATTAGTAGAGTCGTTAATTGGCTGATTGTGTTTTTTACATAAGGGATGGCAAACAAGTGTACTAACCGTAGCCTGTGGCTCTACTAGAGGCATTACTTGCACGTTGCAGACTCTGTAAATACCTTTTTCTTGAAGAGACCTAGGCTATCGTAGCGTAAAGTAGATAGCGCAAGCGTAGAGTCTTGGGATAACTTCGACTGGGTGCTATTTCCACAAATTCATCATTACCGGAACGGGGGATTGTTACCTTTGATATAAAAAAATAAACATGGTAAAAAAGAGGGTACTAGGTATAATTAATGTTATTTTTTCCTCTTTTCTTGTGCCTTTTCACAACTTATTTTTATGATGAAATTTGGCCATGAGTGAGCCAGTGTTTAACCTGCACCAGTTGTAACCAAGACAACATTGTAACATTTTAGGTCTAAAACCATTAATACAAATATAAATTATTTGTGTAATTCTTGGTAATATCAAAAGGCACACTGGAGCTACTATAATATTTATATTAATATGTACTACCCTTTGTAATTATTGTTTATAAGCAACTGGCGATAAAAAAAGACGTAAAAAGACAAGCCCGCTGAGTTTCTTGCCGGATCTTCTCAGTCGAGGTCACGTTCCGATCCGGTTGTAGATATAAGAAAAAATATGTAAAATTGACAATTTGTAAGTGCCCCCGTAGACCTAAACAAAATAAATGTATTTGGATTTGAATTTGAATAAAAAGGTAATGTCCTGCTTAGCATACAAAATCCCTTGCAATCATAGGTACGTGAGTCTACAAGTTACAAACGCTTACAGAACACCCACCAATCATAAACCAGTGGGCAGTAAAATCCCATCACAGAACATATTGGTTGACAGCCTCGAATTATCCTAAGTGGCTATAACTTGTAAGCTTCTGGTTTATGGGTTGACTGTCATGGCGTTAGGTTAGCGACGCACTGAATTAAACTGACATGTACAGATGTAGATTATATAATATTTATCGCACACGCTAGCGTGTTTTGTGTGACCTTGACACATTATAATGATGCACCAGGTCTTATATACAGACAGGCCTTGTATTTCAGGGTGCATCAGAAGTCATGTTATTGCTCAGTGAATACAGACTGCTTGTAATTTTCTTTAGTGTTTGCAATTTATCACCTGTTTCATAATATAGCTAAGTGGACGGTCACCCTAAGAAAACATTCAAAATTCGACTTCAAATCCTCCACCGACAGGGAACTGCATTCAACAAGCATCACGAATAGCGGCCACTCATCTAATAAATACCAGATGACTTTAAATATGTATGGAGTAGAATGATTATTTAGAGTTGCAAAAAATTATGGCCAACGAAATAAAATAACTGTACTACATTTTGTTCTTAGACCGATACCAGCATATCCTACTAATATTATAAATGCGAAAGTTTGTGAGTGTCTATGTTTGTCACTATTTCAGGCAAAAACTACTAAAATGGATTTGGAAGAAATTTGGAACACAGATAGTTTATAACCGGTATTAACACATAGGATACTTTTTATCCCGATTATCCCGAAATTTGTGTTAAGTTAAATACTACTCGGACGAAGTCGCGCGCACAGCTAGTAGTGTATTAATATTTTGGACTTCTGTTATGCTTGCAGGGGAGTATTTTAAGCCATTCGAATCAGGTATCAGAACCAGATTCGAAAACTTTAAACTTCTGTAGTTTTGCTATTTGAATATTTATATAAGTAAATATAATTACAAATTACAATTTTAGTAATCGATGTCTTACTATTACAATGAATTTACCCCCCCCCCCCTCCCCCAGATCTAATAACCGCAGTTAACCAGCAATATAACCTAGCCGAGGGCTAAATGTGGTTATTACCTTGAAATCTGCTTGATTGATACTATCTATCAACTTTTTTGCTACCTACATGATCTGCGTAGGAGATAATGATCCTACTCTCGTACATAAATACACTACAGACGATATCAGATCTATTTTCCCACACCAGATTATCCACCTCTAATGAGAACCGCCATTGCCTACCGAAATAAAAGTAAAATTAAATCAAATGTGAAAATTAATTAATAGTAAAATACGGTTATCATAGCTAATAAGAAGCAAGCAAAGAGCGTAGCTCGCGAGGTGTCGGGCGACGTTCAAATTGCCACTTAAAAATACAAATTAGCGTGTGTGCGTCAATGCGGCCGTTTCCAATTTTCTTTCCAGACTGTATCTACCTTTGATTATGTAAAAATCTGATACGAGAAGCGGTTGATGTCGCATTAGCAATACAAAATTAGTTATATCTACTTGTTTTCACGATATGAAATGCGTTACATTAAGCTTCTTATCTGTCCCAAATACACATTAAGTAGTTAGAATATGAATTGGACTGTTTTGTTGTTTGCTTTTCACTGTATTCAACCCCCATTACTATGCTGTCTATCTCTACCGCAATCTCCATGACTCCACTTCTCATAATCCAAGTCTAATAACCAACTTTTCTTTCAATATTTACGTCGGGTCCTTCTGGAAAAAGGCCCTTCGATATTTCGCCCGGGTCTGTGTATAACTGGGATTGCCCCCAGATAATAACAGTACCCACAGGAGTGTTTTTGTTAAGTTTTATTTAGTTTTTTTCTGGTTTTTGGAATATCCTCCCTTTTGATCTTCTATTCTTCGCGGTCTTTGCCAGTTTAGCAGTCGGTCCTATATGAGGAAGTTAGAAAACATAAATTGTCGCAATTAACTTGTTTTCGTTGTCGATATAAACCCCGCTCCACATGGTCGAATCTGAAGAGGGACAAATCTTTGAGAAATGAGATGCACTGTCATCTAAGTGTATTTTATTTGAATGTACATCACAGTCTCACTAAATTGTGTGACAGATCAGGCTGCAAACGGGGGTAAAGTCTCGTTAATGAGCGCTTATTACCTAAATACACACTCACTACCTATTAATTAGGAACAGTTTAGATGATATTTACGAGCTTTTCGATCGTTCCCTCGTGTATTTGGAAGGGGCCTGCACTCAATATTGGAGAATAAAGAAAGCAACGATTGCAACTATACCTATACCCGTATTTTTTTTTCATCATCTGCTACTGAATGGACACACTGAATGAAATGTTATGAGGGCAGAAATAATGAAGCTCGCTGACGATAATATAATAACTTTATGAATGGTAGACTCATTTGTAGGGTTCCGTCCGTGTCACAATACGAAAGCCTTATTATAGTCATACGGTGCGTAATAGCCATATAAAACAAAAAAAAAAGTTATGGAACATTGAGACTACTTACTACTAAATTTATACAAGGTTTTTGAAAAGTCCGAATTCATATTTTGTACATATATATTATGGTAAATGCCTAATTATCACAACTACCATGTTGCGGCCTTAGAACACATCAAATGGTTTAGAATACAGTGTTAACTGCATTAACAAAAATGCAAAAATAATGCAGATGTATATATATATACAAACTGTGCCCGCGACATCGTCCGCGTGTAATTTAACTTAACAAAAATTTCGGTATTATTCATCCCGTAGTTTATCCCCTTGGGGGTAGAATTAATTAAAATCCTTTCTTAGTGGATGCCTATATCATAACATCTACCTGCATGCCAAATTTAGGCCCGATCAGTCCAGTGGTTTGGGCTGTGCTTTGATAGATCACTATGTCAGTCAGTCAGTCAGTCAGTCACCTTTGAGTTATATATATTTCGATATATATTTTAATTTGTGGGAAGAATAAGAATTGGAAACTTATATACATATTTCGTTTGTACACCAACAATGAAGAGCATAATTGAATTCAAAGTATAGTGCATCTTAAAAGAAACCACACCTTTGAAACAATTGGTTCCGTAACGTCATAAAAAATGTACCTACTCCGAAAAAAAATATAGAACTAACTAGGAAATAACGACACAATCCTAATATTTTCTGACACGACGCTAAACCCGGATAATGCTATGTAGCTTCTTCGGTATTATATAATAACGTTTAACCATTGTAGAAGTCGTATTGGCGACCCGCAGAGCCCGCAAACTCGGCAGAATAGAAATAATAATTCAACAAGCTCTATTAAAAAGCGTATATTTAATGTACTTCCTCCGATGGCGCCGTATTTTTCTCGGCGGAACCCTAAGCAGCGCTGGCACGGAGCCAACACTAGCGGGACCTTAGGGCATCGGTCCAGCGCCTTGAGATAATGTTTGATATAGAGCTAGTGACGTTCGAAATTTTAAAAATATCATAATCGACAATGATTTGAAGCATGTAAGTACGTACACCGGCCGGCGGCTCCCCACCTGACTTTAATCATTTTATCTCGGAGATATCGCGTCATAAAATCGTCATAAAGCCGGATTAGATGCGGTATTCTAAAATACTTTTATCATCTCGTGAATTTAAAGAATGTATAAAAATTGATTCCCCGCGGCAATCCGCGCGGCGCCGTTTGTGTTACAGCTACGTCTTTGTTATTACTTTTGCATGTTATTTATAAAAATATTATTGGACATTATGTTTACTAAACAGCTCTTTCAGGAATGAAATGAGATCTGCTCTGTGTTTATACTGCCATAAATGTAAGAACATTTCGACATAACATAAGAACATAATACCTTTCCTTTTCAGAAATTATTAATCTATAAGTATAGGGTTCTTTATACATAATTGAATACATGCTTTATATTTTTAGGCTATTTTGCTTAAAAGAGTAACTACGGGCTTGATTAAATGAAATAAATATAATAGGTACAAGGTACCTGCTATAATAACTTAGCTTGGGGTGTCCGACCATCCCAACTTGCATATTGAAACGTAGTTATTCAAAGCTCGATATCTGGAGAGCCTCGCGGAACCCACTTCCAACGATACTGGCTCTCAAGTTTTTAAATATTGTTTTTAAAAGTTGCTTTTAATACGAGACATTATACGTTGACTCTACTTTTGAGACTAAGTCCTTATGATTTTGGCATGTATGATTTCTGTTTTATTTTGCCGGAGAGTTTGCTATTAATGCGAATCAATTGTTATTAGTAATAAGTGCACTCTTGTACCAAGGAGGCCACGAATGCCACATTTTGTAATCGCAAATTAAAAATTAAACGAGAACTTACAGTAAAATATAATGTTTCCAATGCAATTTGGTAAGTATTTGTCCGTGTATTTGGATTTTTTTGGTTATGCTTATCAGAAATGTACTATTTCATTTCTGATAAGCATACCAACATGCCAATTAAAAATTCACAAAAATATAGCAATTGTACTTAATATATTATAAGCCTACCAGTTATATACATAAGTACCTATTAGAATAGAATAACTCTTTATTGCACACTAAAGTTCGGAATATATCAAATAACATAAAAAAACAATGGTGTACATTGGGCGGTCTTATCGCAGATTGCGATCTTAGGGTATTTATCACAAATATTTACCTATCACACTTGGGACTTTTTAACAGAAATATATTTCAGTTTTCACCCGATTGATTCTGAATGAGCCATTTGATGGGCACTCGTACCGAAATGGAATGGAATCATTATACTTTTCATAGCGACCGCTGAATGGCTATCACGATGCCCGCTCGAAGGTGTAACCAACTGTATAACTGTATTAAACTCTAGTATTTATTTAGGTGCCACATATACAGACCTATACTAATGTGATTCTAAACGCCTTTTATGGGAGAAACATCGCATTTAAATGTTGTTTACCACAGACATAGATTTCTATGTCTGTGTTGTTTACTATAAATAATGTTGTTTTTTGTAAATATGTCATCCCATTGCTGAGCAAAGGTCTCACCTACAATTCTCAACACCTATCTGTCATTGGCTATCTCGAGCCAATTGGAGTGCATCTGAGTTGCCACGCCAATGCTTCGTCAGCCTCGGCAATGACGCACGTCTTCAAGCATCCGTTCTATGGCAAATTTACCTTTAATTTCAATATTTATTTAACATTCAGGCCGTTCATCAAACATTTATAAAGTAGGCATAAATTCACAGGAATAACCTGCGACACGTGACTCCATAGACATTGAGCGCAATCGCACGACTCTCGACTTCGCACTATATGCGTATCGTAACCTTGTGTGTGTTAAGAAAAGTGTTAAGAAAAAATCGTGATACAAAGTAGATCATCATCATCAACTTAAGAGCGATGCTCTTGTCGGTGGAGTTTTTTCCATTCACTGCGATTTAGATAAAAAGACAAAGTAGATAAATAAATAATAAATAAATAGCGCCAGACCAACACCAACACCAACTATATAGTCCCAAACAAAGCAAAGCTTGTACTACGTGTACCGTAGAATGGGGGCGATCCCAGTGACAACCAGACCTGGGCAAGTTACGAAACGCCATTTCCGAAAATTTCCCCGGACCCGCAACCACCATGTGCAGCGAGCCGTGTGGCCTACGCTCGAACCACTGCGCCAAGCGGTCGTCAACTGACTGATACTGACAGCCAAATTGGACGACGTGTCGCAGGACTTCGTTTGATGTATTCTTGTCAAGTGGCATCTATACATCTAATATTTGGTCTTATCTCACGGTAAGCAGTTAACAGGTTGGTGACTTACAAAAGGGCTCCATTAAAAGTCGAATGCCTATCCATGTCCTCGCTTTCTCAGTGTAAATATTTAACGCCGTCCGAGCTCTGCAGTTTTATGGTCACATAGTGTTTGTTGTGTAATTTCGAGGGTTTTATAGGCCGAGCGAAATATTTTATTATATAATCACCAAGGTCAGCTGATTAAGTACTTCCTGGGAGGCAATTCTGTTCTTAGAATACCATCAGACTTGATAAGGGATTACGTAAAGGCATGCGAGGATAAGTTAACCATGTTTACTTACACGGAATGTATATATCCTCAAAATTTAATAAAGAACCATATTAATAAAATATATTTATAATATATATTATTCGAATCATTTTTTTTTCTCAAACCTTAATTAATTTTACTTTTTTCTCGAACACATCCGTAACCCTGTGATCTAACCGCGTAGATTTATGTGCTAAGTAAAACGCACATCTCGGATGGGGGCCCGGGTGCTAAGGGCTTCCGCCGCTCAACTTATTCCTGTGTCGAAATTGCTGGCACATTGCCGACCATGCAGGCGGCTGTTTCTGACAGATTGTCTGTTCGTGGGATCGCTGGATTGGGCATACTAAAACGTACTCTGCACCCTGAGATGGGGGAAGGTGGATTTGTGGGCCTTTGTAACTCCAGACCGCGTATTTTTGTTGTGAGTAATCTGAGGTGAAAAGAATGAGTCTAGAACGTGAGTTGTCAGATTAATTCCTTGAACTTATGTAACTATAATTTTCTGGTAGTAATATGATCACTTGAAGAAACGTGTGAAGTTTGTAAACCAGACCTAGGCTAGCGCGGTGGACTATAGCCAGAATACCTCTCCAATTAAGGGTGAGTGTGCCCGGTACAGAAGGATTCTTACAGGTCCGCCGTTTACATTGTGACCAAAAGACCCTTCGCAAAATGTGGATACATTGTGGTGTACCTCTGGCTATACCATCCAGGAATTCAGGAGCGTTGGTGTGTCATTTATTATTAAAATTAAATTGTCAGTGAATCCGTCGCAAGCTATTTCGGCTTGGGAAACTGGATCCACTACACGACAGCGACCACCAATCACACGAACAACCCCATTCCGTTCGCAAGTCACGAGCATCGAAATGGTTATGACAGACATCAACAACAGTATCCACCAAAACTACATAACAATCGCGCTCGTCCCATATTGCCCATTTTTCCATACCAGTAATGGATATTATAGGCCCTTTCTCGGCTTAATCGAGGCATGTATGTCTGTGACGTAATTTTTGGCCTCTGTCCAATCCTTTCTGTGATTTTTAATGCTTATTAACATAAGATATACAAAAATATTGATCCCCGTGGACGAAGATGAAGATTTCGTTCGGTAATAAGATGGGTTTGTGTCTAGACCTAGACACTTAACTGTATAGGTACAATAAAATGAATGAATATAGTTATATAATAATATTGGCATGATCAAGTGACTTATTCCAATTACTTATATTATTAATATTATTTTTCCTACCGTTTTGCTTCCAGTCAGATTATAAAGCATTGTTGAGGAAAGTATCAAGTTCTTTAAATCTGTATGTTTGTTTATTTGAAATCCACCAGCTGAGCTAAGGCAGATATTACAGATTCTTGACAACCTACAGTCACCCAAACTCACACCTCTAGAATGAAGTTGATGGCTGTGAGGATGAGATGAAGGCCAATATCGTGCAGTAACCTGAATGTCTGAAACCATAGTTTCGAATGGCAAAGACATAACTTTATAAGACCCAGTTTATATTTAAAGTTTTATAGTAACACCTGCATGGTTCGTCTACGTAACCGATGTTTCTATGTTACGGGAAGCCCTCATGAGTCGAGTGGTCCAAGGTTCCATTGCTAGAATGATTTAAATATGTATAACAGTATTTTTAAAATCTGCCCTGTCTGGGTCATGTCATCGGTGTTAATCGATATTACCCATGCTTAGTTAATTAATTAGTCACCACACAATACCTAGAAGCGTTACTAAATACCAATAGTACTTATACAACAAGCCTAAGTGGACCTCTTAGGCTACTTGTGTTTATTTAATTATTTTCCATAACATCGCATTTTAACTATCTCCTTTGTAGGGCAATGCATCAACAAAATATTGATCGACGAAGCCCAGCCGGCTATCACAGTTCGCTACTTCATACCTTGTACAGGCAAAGCGAACTTCTCACTGAGCTAAGTTGACAATTTAGCCGTATGTCTTACTCAGTCAGTAATATGTGGCCCAACCGAGGCACTAGCTCGTGGTGCCTCGCCTGAGTGTTGTCCTTTGCCTCGTTCACACAGTATATGCCCGGGACAGCCTTGTGAGTGCGCGCCTGGTGATATCTCTATGTAGAGTTTGCTAGCCGTCTATAACTATGCTACTTACACATTTTTTACCTATCCGCCGTGGAGGCTCATTACGTAAAGGCATGAAAGCATGAAAATGGATAGTGTCGCTATAATTCACTGCTTTCGTGGACATTAATATTTTAAATTCTTAATGGAAATCGGTAAGTACTTATATTTTTGCTTTGAGCTCTTCATTATAGAATCTTAGAGTAAAGATACTTCGTTTATTTTTCAATTAATAATTAATTGTAATTACTTATTTAGAAACGTTGATGTCCACTTTTCAGAGTGATTTCGAAACACTGTTCGAATTGTTATGGCTATAGTCCACCGCGCTAGCCTAGGGCGGGTTTACAAACTTGCTATTACTTAGGTAAAATTAAGGGCGAATAAAAAACCATTGTAAATACACGCAAGTGTTAGTTATAAAATCGATGAAACAGACATCGTTGCTGTTATTTTTATTGATTTTATAAATTATTCCGATTCCCATATTCCAAGTGTATTACCAATGCACGGACGATGTGGCCAAGTATGTTTTAAGTAGTTATACTCAGCTTATTCTTAGGAAGCCCTTTATTCAAATATGCTAACATTTTCCATAATTATAGACCACCTATTGAAAAACCAAGCTTGATTTACATACAAAGAAAACTCAATATACTGTCTTGTCTAGGTTTTTAATGAAATGTTATTACTTTCAGGGTGCCTGTTTTTTTATTATTGTCAACCAATTTTATGCCTACTGAATTAATTATGAAATAATATTATTTTGAGTACAAAGATTATTATTATTATTTTTTAAAGACATTAATTTCATTGCAACTAATTTTAATTAAATTAAATTTTGTTTAAACTTTGTTAAAACATAGCGGGTAATTGTATATTAGGAAGAAAATATAAGTAGGGTAGTTTTACTATAAGGTCCTTAATTTAATACTTATGCGTGTAATTTTTAAGTTATATTTAAGTCAAAACTGGCTTCACTGCTTTGCCCTAAACAAGAGTTTTGTTTGTCCAACACTTATTTTGTCTACATTGTGTCTCTCCCAACTTGTCTATAATTACATGAGAATCCAGGAAGCGATTTGCGATCTCATTCCACAATTTAATTGTAGCAAGTTACTATTAATTTAGAAAGTATAGCTTGATAGTAATTTAAATACAATCGGAGTGTTGACACCATATACCTCAATTTATTTCATAACTAGCTGACCCGGCAAACTTTGTTTTGCCTTAGAGGCAATAAATGAGCAGATTTATAGTAGTATTTTAATTATTCTTTATTGGCCATGTACATTGGTGCACGGGTTGCACTCTTCATTAAAACACCTTGTGATAGACGACGGTTGGTTTAAGTTTCGAAGCTTGATTACTACGGAGCTAACCTTTAGTTGTAAATTGTGTGGTGGTAAGCCAGGCACATCCAAGGATTTTAAAAATTCAATTGGATAGTTGGTGGCTTCATCTTAATTTGTTACACAGTCAAGATTTGTAGGATTGCAGTGTACCATCAATGATCTCATTCTGAATAATGTAGTTTAAGTCATCTACATCTTTATTTTCAGCCGCCAAAATTGCTCGCTCTCTCAACCATTCATTATATTTGTGGTTAGTAATGATGTTTGGGGATACTTTGTTAATGAGTTCATTTGTCGTTGAGACAAACTTACAGAAATTTGTAAGAAATGAAATTAATCCGCTCGATTCGTCGATAGGTACTCGACCATTACCGATACTCAGCAATTGCTCAGAGAAATCTTCTGCAGATGTATTGTTCAGCAATGCAATTCTGAAGTTTCTTCACATAGCGCCATCCATAGATTCGATGATTTGGGGCAAGCGTTTATTTCTTCGGCAGCAGATGATCTTGTAATTACTGGCAGTGTTTGACGAAAATCTCCGGACAGTAAAATCATTGCGCCTCCAAAACATCTCGAGTCATTGCGTAGATCTTTCAATGTTCGGTTAAGTGCTTCCAATGCACGTTTATGCGCCATCGTGCATTCGTCCCATATGATGATTTTCGATGTTGATAAAACTTTGGCCATTGCTATTTTGCAATATTACATCTTGGTTCTTCAATAGTTTAAAGATTTAACGGTAATTTGAATGGGCTCAGTACGGCATCCTTCTAACAATGTGGCTGCTATCCCAGAAGAAGCAGCTGCAACCGCAATTTTAGATCTCGCACGAATAGTGGCTAAAACTACTGACATGTGGAATGTCTTACCAGCTCCACCTGTGGCATCCAGGAAATATAAACCACCATTTCAATCATCAATTGCCTTCATTAATGTATCATAAACTTCCTTTTGTTGGGGATGCAACAGGGGTACATTCGTTTGAACTACTAAATTTAATTCTTGATGTTCATATTCACGTTACCGTTCCCATTATGAATTAAATGAGTCATTCATTTCACGATTTGGCGCTGGCATTCCTAACCTAACTAATAAACTACCGCACATGAGTTAACACATGTCTTCGATCAAAAGCAAAGCCTGATTATGTATTTCCTCATTCATCTCAAGATCGTGATTTCTTTAACTTACACGAATTTAATGTATAATGTCTTCTGACATATTATCCTTGTATTTGTGCCACAAGTTAGATGGGTTGATGGAACGCATGTCGAAATGATGATAGTGAATAATGAGCGTATCTGACTTGGAGATGCACAGATAATTGCTTCGATGATTGTTGTATCCCAATGTATAGTTTTCTAAAAAAATAAATAAATAAAGGTATCCTATGTCCTTCTCCTCGTTCTAAGCTACCTCCCCACCAATTTTCAGCCAAATAGGTTCAGCCGTTCTTGAGTTATAAATAGTGAAACTAACACGACTTTATTTTATTACTAGTCTTGCCATAAATACTGAAACAAAGAAAAATATTTTTTTCTATTCCAAATAACATTTATTCCTTTTAAAGTATGTTAGTTTAATACATAAATATAAAACAATTAAAAATATAAAAAGCTTATTCGAAGTGGTCTCCATTGGCTGCAATACAGTCCTTTAAACGTTGAGGCCAGTTATCAATAGAAGCACGCACTCTTTTCATGGGAAATTTTTTCACTGTCAATGGTACGGGTTGTTTTGGGACTCCAAATTATCATGGCGTTTAGAACAAGCCGTAATCTCTAAAACTGACCATAAATCATAATCCAGTAGATTAAGATTGGGACTAGACGACGGCTAACGTCGGCGCCAAATATTCAGCTCTGATGAAGTCCGAAACGTTCATTTCCAACCAAGGCTGCGTAGACCGAGCTTTATGACCCGGCGCCGAGTCTTGCTGGAAGGACCATTCTTGGTTATTGAACATGGTGTTGTTAAGGGGCTTCACTACCTTCTCAAGAATGGTATCTTGATTCACTTGTGCCGATGTTTTGATACCTTTTTTCCCAAAAGTATGGCTCAGTCACTCCATCATAGCTAATACCCCACCGAACCATCACTGGAGTCGGATAGTACCCACGTTGCACTCTGGCGCCTAATTGGGAAGCTTCCTTAGAGCTTTGAGCATAAATACGGTCATATTTTTTGTTAAAATGTTGCTCAATTGTGAAAAAAATCTCATCCATAAACAAAAATAATCTGTGACCTCCCTCTGCGTACCGCTTCAGTAGTTGTTTCGATTTAACCACCCTATTTTTTAAATTATCAGTTAAGAAATTACCAGTACGTCTCTTATAGGCTGCAAGTCCTAATTCATCTTTTAAAATACGCGACATGGTTCTAGGTGCTATCTTCATCTCCCGAGATAAAATCTTTTGCTTTCGGACAGGATTTCTTCGAATTCTTTCCCGTACTGCTGTGACCACCTTTTTCGTACGAACCCTACGTGAACGGCCAGATCTTTTTCTGTCACAAACAGAGGAGGTCTCATTGTACCTATTAATAGCCCGGTACACAAACATTTTACTAATACCAAGCGTATGGAGAGTTTTATAAATTGCATTTGGCTCCATACCTACTTTGTGTAATGCAATCACAGCGATACTGTTCTCTTTATCCCCCCACTCCATTTTAATATCGCAAAATATTGTACAATGTATTGGCGCCAAAATGAGAAAACTCAAAGAACAATCTAAAATAAAAATTACAGACTCCAAATTAAAATGTAATATTTTGTTTATTTTTAATTGTAACAGTATTTATACGTAATAGAATATAGATATAAGGCTCGATAAGTAATAATAAATTATGCCAAGAAACAGAAATTGATGAAATGATTATCATGTACGATAAACAAGATACACAGGCTATATCGACCGGGGTAGTACCGTCCTCTCACAAAACATCACCGCAAAGTAGCTTTTATAGCTGTGTTTCGTATGAATGATAAAGCCGGAAGTCCAACCCTTCCCCTTCAGAATTGCAAGCATATAGGTATTGGCTACGCTAACTGCTTAACATCCGACGGTTCGCACACTAATTGGCCAACCTAAATAATTAAAACATATTTATGTAGTGTATCCATAAGCTGTTTATTAAATTTCTTTATAGTATACGGCTGAGTTGTGGAAACCTTCTAAGTAACAGATTACTGGAAGATCGATGGGTCTTGCCTTAGTTTCGCGAAACAAACACACGGCCGTAGCACAGCCAGTTAACGAGACTAGGTGAAGGTCAGCCGCCCTGGACCGCTGCGTTAATTGAACACCAACATGGAACATGTGAGGCGTGTGGTAGCGCCAGATCCGTATCTGTAGGTATATGACCAAGTACGGCCCGCCTTGATTTTTAAATTTAATTCCGTCTACATAGGATGTGTAACGGTCCAATTATTAGTCTAATCACGTTCAGTAGGGTCTCATAACTACCATTTTATCAGTTGTGACAGTCGCGTATGTGGTATTCAGCCTGTACATTTTTTTCTCCCGCTTTACAACAGAGGGTAGTGGATTATTTTCTTCCAACTCCTCCTATTCGATTAAAGGCATGAGGGTTCCAATACAATTTAGCTTTTCCTTGTGATTCGCCGAGGGTCAAACCTGGATGTCAAAATTGTCACCATAAGCGATCCTGGATTGCAGTAGTAATAGTGATATATATTCATATAAACCTGGTGCAAATGATTGCGTCAATTATTGCTTTGAGTTCTAAACAGAACATAAAGCATCACTAAATCAGAGAGTGTTCGTACGCTCGCAGCACACTGTGGTAACATTTACTCCTGTGCTTAAACTGCCCCGAGGGTTTGAAAGTTTGAACTCTACTGCGGCAATGTTGTTTGAAATGTTGCTTTACTTTTTTAAAGCACTCAACATTTTACAGATTAAAACTTTATTGTTAAATGTACAGCTTGATAAGCAAAACATTATTTAATATTTTTTGCTAATTTAAATTTATAAACATAACAATAAATATCGCCAGCAACGCTTGTATTATGAGTACTGTTACGGGTAGAGATACTAGAGACTTTTTAACACAATAACAATGGTCTGAGGGTGATCCCAGTGACACCCAGACCTAAAGAAATTACGAAAAGGCCATTGCCGAAATTTGCCCCGATGGGAAACGATACCACAACCACCCGGTGCAGTGAGCCGAGCAGCCCACGCTCAACGACTGCGCCAAGCGGCCGTCTGTATTATAATAGTTACCTATGCTATTTATGGACCAACAGCACGTAACTATTGAGGCGGATCCAATAGGATACCAATTGAAACAATCAAGCCACCGCGGTTGGAACTTATATATCCAGATAATGGTTTTGCTACTATCTTCACAAACAAATCTATAACAATCATATTTCCGCAATAACAATGATGAGTGTTGAGTGAGTTTTAGCCACCTTCCTAGATACCTTTTTTTGTCCATTACCTCATTCTACTGTAGAACCCTACTACTACTATCTAAGAACCATATATAACTACTTATTCTGAGTACCTACATTAAAGTTATTGATAAATTTTTTTGGCTTTGCTCGCGTGGAAGTCATACATTCTGCCGTCCTCGCGGGAGGCATGTGCTTCCGGTGTAAAAAACACACTCAAGGTTATAAATATATAAATTTGAAAATATATTATTATCTTATTTTAATTCTCATTTGCAATTAATAAATTGCACCTAATGAATCTCCATTTTTCATTGCATAAAAACATCCAGAAATGTAGATAATATTATATTGTTCCAACACACATATCTTGCGCACAACTCTTCGTCATGTGACCCATCGATTTTTCCTTTCCGACCTTTCACCCGGGTCATGGAACGACCATAGGTCATGATTGGCTTGAAAAACACGGAGTTGCGAGTATTCCTGCTACAGTACACCGGCTCTAAAATATTCATAGGATGCCGTGGATGCGCTAGCTGTATATTCCGTTGTGGTAATAGCTAAAGTGAGGGCTAAAACTAGAAACGCGTCAATTAAACTAAGTGTTTTTGTTAGACCTTAAAGTATCTATAACTGCAAGTTTTGTTTGTCTAAATAAAATTTAAAACTAGTAATAATGGATATGATACCTTACTTCAGAAGCAAGAACTTCGATACAAAACGTTCTACGACCTTTAACTTAAACAAGTGCGACAATGTAGCCTTTAATTGTACCGCCGCCGCACCGTTTCAACTAACCGCTTAGAGCATATTCCCACGCCGTTCGTTACCCTGCTCAATTTAATTTATCATTTTATCAATTAATTTTATTTTTTCTAAAATTAAGCAACACGTAAATGTTCTATGGGGTAAAATTATTTAGGACTTTGTAGCCAATTTTTTTTTCGAGTCTATCTAATGTCATTCCTCCATAAATAAAGCTTCTTGAAACTTTTGCGATTTGTCATACTTGTTGCTGGCCTTCAAAACACAGTGGAGTGGCACTTTTGAGCCAGCTTCAACACCACTCAGAACTCTTCGCGGAATATCCGGCACTCTCTTAGAACAAGATTTATTTCCCTATAGCGGACAAACTGTCCCGAAATCTTTACAAAAATCTAATTATTTTTATTCATGTAGGCCAACAAAATATTTATGCATGAGAAGATGCTACTACCGGTTCGGAATGCAACTTGCACCGGTGACTCCTCAAGAAACTCAATGGATACTCTTCTAAAAATAAAAATAATACACTAGCCATTCAGTATTACCAAGCTAAAGTCTCACTCAGATTTAGGTATTAAAATTAAAAAGCTAACTTAGTGAGGTTTGAATATCTGCTAATGTAAAAAAACCTCTAAGAACATAGGTATGAAAAAATATTAGATTTGTTGTGATGCCTTCCTTGTTTAAATAATGAACAGAATCAATAATAAAATAAATATCGCCAACTGTATCGTCCCAAACTAAGCAACCCTTGTACTATGGGTACCATACAATAGACTGGGGGCGACCTGCACAAATTACGAAAAGGCCATTTCCGAAATTTACCACGGCGGGAATCGAACCCGCAACCACCATGTGCAGTGAGCCGAGGGGCCTACGCTGGTACCACTTCGCCAAGCGGTCGACAATATTAAAGAACAATGCTGTCAAGTGGAAAGTGGGCGGAGCAGTCCCCGCAAGCAGCGCCCGTACTCCAGGAGCGGCAATACTCTCCTCAACCATAACAGAGGAAAGAAGGTGACCAGCTCCATAGATTTCTTAAAATATATACATTTTATAATTTAGTATCAAAGTTATATCCAGTTGCTAGCATACATTGTGGCACACCTAAGTACTGCGGAGAACGTCTCCCGGCTGGAATCTGGATAGATATATGTTTAATAGTTACTAACTTTAGTAACTGTCTGCTGTAAATTATCGTTTAGCATTTAATTCGTAATATTGTTAATCATAAAATATCGTTATCATACCGTAAATAAAATATATAGTTACAGAAACAAGAACACAAACATTTCTCATAATTCAGTAGATGCTATTATAACGGCATTAGAAGTCTTAACACAGCAGATGTAACCTACATCACATATCCCTATTATTTAAGTCATCATCATTTGGATTACCTTTTCCCATTATCTGAGGTCGACGCAGTATGTCTTTTCCTTCCATTCATCGCGCTTTCCTACCATACTCACATCGACTCCAACCTCGTTCATATCACTCTTGATACAATCCATCCATCTTTTCGTGGGCCTTCCTCTCGCACTGTATCCATCCATATTCATATTCATCACTCTTTTAGTCACATGCTTCTCATCCCTTCTCATCACGTGTCCAAACCATTCCAGCCTCCTACCTCTTATTTTATCTGTTTTGGCGCTGCCCTGACACTGTCCACATTCTTCACCTTATCCACTCGCGTCACTCCACACATCCATCTCAACATTCGCATCGCGGCAGAGTTTCTCTTCCCGCACCTTAGCCGCCCAGCATTCCGAGCCGTACATGATTACCGGGCTTATAATCGATTTAAGTATCGTATCGTAAATATCCCTATTATTTAAGTATCGTATCGTAAATATTACCGGCGAACAAAAACAATCATAGGCACAAACATTATTTCAAAGTTCACCACCTGCTATTATTATGGCATTAGAAGTTTAAATGCAGCAGTCGTAGGCGTTTAGCACATAACCAAACATCAATTATTCATTATCGCTGGCGGTGGGCCCCGGCCGACCCGCAAACTGCTCTCTGCATTATACACGCGCGCTACCTTTCCCTCAGCCATATTTGTTTTTTTATGGTTAGTTTAACGGCTTGGGTGCAAGCCCTTTGGACCCTGCCATATTTGAACGCGACCCAGGCTTGCCACCGTGAATGAACTGCAGTCACCGCATTGATAATATTGCTTTTCAATTAACATTTGTTTCTATTGAATTATATAATCAGAATGATTCTAATTCTAAAATATAATGTTATTGATATTTTATGATAACTAGCGCTTGCTCTGGACTCTGCCCGCGAAACCCGTGAGATTTTATTGCCCCCCACTTGACATCACAATGATTTTAAAACACTAAATCATCATAAAAGTTGATTTATTTTCAAGCTGTTTGAGCAAAGTTTCTGAAGGTAGATCGCTTTTATAACTAAACCCGCACAGTGAGGGAAGGCAAACAGCAAGCGTTAATTATCTAGGGACCCATTGCCGAAATGGACTCAATATTTGGGCAGAATTAAGCTGGAGATTCGAACCTACTAGCAAGATCCGGTCCCAATTCCCAGAGCGGGACAGATCTAGCGTTCCACTTTTCAAATTCGATAACAGGAATGAGTTTGGAAAAAAGAGTTTAGTTGGGAAAATAGCCAAGACTTCCTCACTTCTAATCAGTCTCGTGTTTCATTGTATCGTAACTTATGTTTAATGTCGCCGCTCCAATACAGTCGGTTCCATATTTGTTCGATCATCAATGTCGTCAACGGGGTGATATAATGATGTGGGAAAGCTTTAAATATGAAAGCCAACAAGTTGAATTAACCTCGATATGTAATAGACCATCAGTCGTCTTCCTGCCATCACATGCGTCGCGTCGAACCTAGCGAAAAACGCGCATTTTTTAAACACTTTATTTTGCAATCTCTCACAACGGAGACTTAAATAGTCTTCGCAAAATCACCCCTTATATCCGCAGATTATTCTGGTGAACTGTTTTACTGGGGTAATACAAAAAGCTCAATAGTTAGCCTGCTTCTTTAGCTTTAATTAGATTCTTGCATAAGCTAGTTCCATTCTGACTAGCACTACCTACCTATAGGTGTATTATAAGCTTTTGGCACACTGCCTTACCAACCACAGAAACTCGATTTTTATTAAAACACGAAGTAAGTTTGGCAAAATATCGCGTCTGAACACTCATTGGCATTCAGTGGCTCTTTTTGTTTAGTTTTTGGGTGATAACTATTTGATTTTATGTTTGTGAACAAAATAAACGGGGAATGGTATATAATTATATTGACTGGATTCCGATTTGCATATTAAATAATTAAAAATTATGATTAAATGTAGAAAATGTATAGAAACTCAAATGATACGCCCAGAAAGGACATTAAATCAAATTAATTATTCATTTTTAAACCCAAAACGTATATAGGATCGTACGTTTGCAAACAACCACGTTCTGACTGGCCGAGCAACCACGCAAGGCCGCCTCGCTCGGGCACAGGCCGCACGAGGCCCTCTCGGCTTTGTCCCGGACCAATGTCAAGTCAATGTCACCCCTCTACAAAGTGGCGCAGCCTTGGTGACAAAAACACCCTGGATGCCTCCATTGACAAATGATATCGCTCCGGCGAGGCTCCGACGGACCCTCGCAAAGCAGACAGCAGTAATACATAGCTGAATTAGTTTTCTGACTTAGTTACTAATAGAAATAATCATAACAAGTACCATCCTTATTCGTCTACTATTCACAGTAAGTTCCGTGACCTTCCACAAAATGACTTGGAGGAACAATGGGAAAATATATCTTACTTACAAAGTTTTATGTCATTTACCTAATGAGGGAAAAAGATAGAGAATATTAATAATAGCCACCTCGATTGCGTCTGAATTGAATTCATCAGCTGATGACTTATCTATATCAATTTATTTAGGATAATAGCCGTTCGCAAACTCAATAAGATTTTAACGCCATCAATCAATCGCCCCATTTCACAGCCAATCAGATTGAACGACCTCTGGCATCCTGTTACAACTACCCACGTAGTTATGTATATATTGTGTCGTTTTTATTTTATGAACAAAATACTTATAGTGTACGTTATTATGTTAAAAAATTATAAACAACGATCACAAAGATGATTCCGCAAAGTATTGACTTACTGTATTACAGAATATTCTTGATGTGTAGGCTCAGATTAACGCAGATGGAGTAAACGCAACAAACGATGTGAAGCCACATAGCATTAAATGTGTGCGTGACAACTAGGAGCGGCACTGTAGGGACACGTACATCTGTATGCGTGTAAAGTTGCCAGATATTGGGGAACGAACTCCCATAATTTTTCCGATTGTTCTCAGTAGTACTAATGTTACAAATTGGAAATGGTCTTTCGCAATATAGGTACTTAAGTAGTAGGTATTTGAACAGAATAATGCTAATAAAATAAAATAAACTTAATTGGTATTTATGTTTTCTGCAAATCGATATTTGAAGATCTCTGCATTATCACTCAAGAACATTATAACATTAAAGATTTTTGGATGTCTTTATAAGCATAATTAGGTACATTAAATTGAAAAATGTTATTAATTTTAAATATTTATTACAAATTAAAAGATTTAGCGGCCATTGCAAAATCGCAAAATATACCTCTGATTGGTTTATTGTTGATTAAATAACTACAGTTTTAAATAAAGATATAATATTATATATATACATAAATTATTTCCATATATAAATGTTAAATTAATCATCTTTCTACACCCCATGCACATTTCCCTAATTCAAGGAAACTTATTTCGATGTAAATTGGCAACACCAACCAATTACTGTCAAAATTTTGTGTTCCGATTGAGCGATATCAAATTGTGGGTAAATAAATTACAAAACTATAAAATAAACAATAGTTATATGCCATCTGCTTTTTTTTGTTTTTGTGAACAACTTATACACTTTTTAATTACGCAAGACGGCATTTTCAAAATAAAACAACTAACCACCTTTGACGTCTAAGCGCTGTGACGCGAAGTTCAGTACTGACGCGAGATTGTATTCGCTTTGTAATTTGTATTTGCTTTGGTGGACACACTTTTGTGTTCTAGGCGCGTCATCTGCCTATTCGTTAATCTGAGTGTGTAGGTATCTTATGCATATTACGTGCAATGGTTTTCACAATAGCCGACCTAACTTTGCTGCAACATAGTCATCTTGCAACCAATTGCTTTTGACCTCTCTTTCACTAAATATCCCACTCCTGAGCTGACGCCTCCCCTTTATTTCCTTCATACATCTCTGGTCTGTACAATTTTTTTCGCCCACGGCGGTCACCCGCTGCCGCCAATAAAACAGAAAGGGCGGTAAATATGAATATGTTGCCGCAGAACGGTTGCGCCCGAAGTCGATCGCTTGTAAAATATTTACGATGCACTTTACTGTGTACCTACCTATCTTCGTAAACATTCGCTCTTTGGTTTTCCACTTGGTTCGGGAGATTGCACAAATAACTTTCTCATATTGACACTTTAATATCATATTACATAAGTAATTTTGGAATATAAAACGTGCAGTAAACTTTCGTGTGAGTGATGAGTGATCCTAAATAAATGGTTGTTGGTATCCTAGAGAGCTAGTCTGTTTCTATTGCCCAGCTGCTAGTAGAACTTATTGCAATCAAAAACCAATGGACTTCTTAATGTTTCATTATTGAATTTGTTACTATGCATTTAATTAATTATTACGCTCAAAAGCGGACCGGCCGCAATCCCACTAACTGAATAACTGCGTATCCCGAACAATTGCACATTTTAATACGATCCCACGCGACCAGCAAGCAACTGGAAAACAATTATAGCGCTAACGAAGGCACAAAAGAAAGAATGTAATTGAATTTTGTCGCGCGCTGCGTACGCGTTGGAACCCGGCTTGCGGTAACATTGCTGCAATCAAATCTCTCATGAAAGAATTCATTATCCCGTGATTTATCTTCTCTTCTTGATATTGATAATTATTTTAAGATGGTTCTTAGCTATATATATAATATATATGTCGCAGACAGCTGTCCTGCAGGGCTCAGTAGGCACGCGTTTTCATCGGTTTCTGATATAATGGGTAGTCTCAAGCAAAATAACACTTTTAGCGCAACTCAAACTTTATCATTTTAAAGTACATCGATTTAAATCAATTCGAAGCAGTCGAACAGACACGTCCGCTCGGCGCGAGCTCTCAACTTAGATTGCCCGCCCGTTCCAACGGCCGCATCCAAAGATGGCGCATTGTGACGTCATCCTTGCGTTCGACAGCTGTCAGGCGGTGTTGCCATCGTCAGATCGTAGGTTCTCCGACACGGCCATCTCTGATGTCTCACACGTCCTCGTGTGCAGCTTCCGCAAAGGTCGCACATCGACCCAGTACTTTGTTCGGCTATTCTGACCTCACATCTGTGCAAATCAATGACTCGACAATTTCTCACTCTCTTACAAACAAAAAAATTATCATCATCGTTAGCTGTAACAAACAATATTAGCGGCGCCGCTACGACGGCTCATCTTGCTTTCGCTACAACGAGAGCAAGGGTACTCATGAAAGCATATCGTCGCACCAACGACTCATCTTATTTACGCCCCAACGCAAATAAGGGTAACCATGTTTGCACATGCCGCCGCTCCTACGGCTCATATCAACCACACGGAGATTGAAACAAGAGATTTCTGATGACGCTACAACGCACACACACACACCACACCGTGCCCAAGCGCCACCACGCTCTTACGCGCCACAACGCTCATACGCGCCACAACGCTCATACGCGCCACAACGCTCATACTGCGCCGCAACGCTTACATTGCGCCACAACGCTCATATTGCGCCACAACGCTCACATTGCGCCACAACGCCCACACGCGCTCAACGCCCATACGCGCCGCAACGCTTCCACTAGGCTAGACATCATCAGCATTGCCCTCGTCAGATTCCAGATCCAGCTACACGTCCAACGAAACTTCGTGATTCGGAATCCCTCCCATTCCATCGCGCGGGCACCTGTATGTCCTCTCAGAATGCAAAGCTCTCAGGCAATACCGATCCCTATCCAGAACCTCTACAATCCCCAACGGATCCCTGAACCCCGGATCGATCCTCGATCGGTTCCTCTCCTCGTTTTCTATGAGAACACAAGCGCCCACAAGGAGTCGTGAATTATTTGAATCAAATCGCCTCCCGTCACAGGCCGCACCCGCTTTGACACCATAGACCGTGCCAAACAAAACTTCAAGCTCCAGACAATTCATGGTCACTAAAGACTTCTGTCTGCACCGTCCTACAAGCCGACACCACTCCTATCCCTGTGAGAGTCACCATGCTATTCGATCGCCTTCCTCAGCAATCCTGCCATGCAGGTGGTTTTACAAACGCACCCTGCCATGTACCGGCGAAAGTACCCCGCAAGTCCCAGCAGCCCACGAACCTCCCACGCACTGGCGCGTCCGGGGACTCAACCAGAGCATTCACCTCCCCTGAGCTCGGCGATACCTGACCACATCCATCAGTCGCACCAAATACCTTGTTTACAAAAGAGAAAAATCCACCGGAGCTGTTATCGCTACTCAGGGTGACAGAAAAGCGAGGCGGAGAAGCAGACTCAGACTTGGGTTTCTTAGGTTGGGTTTCTCAGTCCTATTTCTTAGACCAAACTTGCCGCATGGCACTTAATCCTACGCTTGTTGGACTTAGGTGCTACTCATATCAAACCGCAGATAGAACAAATCGTTTCAACGATGCATTCTGCGCCCGTCGACGCCAAGGACGTTGACAGCGCTTCGCTGACCTCCCTCTTCAATGTTGGTCCCAGCGGCGCGTTCTGTGTTGGCAGCACGTGATCTGCCCGAGTCGCCGTGGAGACCAGTGACGCACAAAGCGCCTGCGGTGTGTTTCGCACTGGAATAACAGGTTGTACCGACCGCGTCGGTCATGGCGACCGCTCGCGTCAGCGCAGTTAGCGAACATGCCTGGCGCCGACTTGGCAATACCAGCGGAGGTGTCCGCGGTGTTTCTCGTCAAAAGCATTGCCGTAAGCCTGATGAGGGCCACGCTTTAGCGATGATGATTTCGAGCTGTACCAGCCGTACTAGCAACCTGGTAAAACTAGTCGCAGATTGCTCCTTTAACGCTGAAAGTCCAACCAAGATCGCCTCCATTGAGCTTCACAACGTATCTGGAGAAAGATCTTGTTGTCTATGAGCCCGCTGATCTTGGCTTCCGTAGCGGTTGCGACGGCCTGTCCGGTCCGAAACTCTTCTAATCAAGTCACACACAACACAATAACATAGCAGACAACAGTTGGTATTGTCCACCCTCATATCGGAATAAAAATATCACGCGCACCTGCATTTACTCTCTTACACGCACTGTAATACGTACCACGTGTAATTTCTCTTTATAGAATCCGTGGCACTAGATAAACATGGTTCGACTCACCAGATTCTGCTTCACGCTTACTTGTGACCATCATTGTCATCCAGATTCGCCATGTGTCGCTGATGACCACACCTTCGATCCCGAAACGCGCGACACTCGCTCGTAGCGTATGAAGTGACATAGCTCGTATGCCGCAGCACACGCGCAGCAACTCCAACGCCCGGCGCTTGCCACGGCACCATATACTGCGCTGCAGCTTGCGTAGTTTTATCATAAATGCCGCTGCCGACTGAGAACACTTTATAACGAAGAACATTAAACTGACGTAGTGTACGTCGTTATTGATTAGCTAGGTAATCTTGTCTGGCTTGGTTACTTCGAAGACATTCACGAGTCAATTGCTACATCGGTACTGTGACAATCACGTCGATTTCGGACACGTAAGCCATCTCGCAAAGTACGACGTCTATCGTTCGGATTGCGATCCGATCTGTCGTCACTGTAGTCGCGAGACGTTCGAGAAGTATGTTGAAGTTAATTACGCGAATTACTCCTAAAAAGATACCTCCATGGACTAGGCGTCCTTATAAGTTTCATTATCACAGTTTCAATCAACAATTTAACACACACTAAATAACAACAATGAAGTAAGCAGCAATCGTAAGCAAAACAACATTCAAATTCGAATGTTAACGGTCTACTTGTTGATAACAAATTTACAGACTTAGCTCAATTTTAACGATACTGTGGGTATACGTTACTGTGGGCTTTTGAATCCTTTATCCCATCTTCTGATGTCGCAGACAGCTGTCCTGCAGGGCTCAGTAGGCACGCGTTTTCATCGGTTTCTGATATAATGGGTAGTCTCAAGCAAAATAACACTTTTAGCGCAACTCAAACTTTATCATTTTAAAGTACATCGATTTAAATCAATTCGAAGCAGTCGAACAGACACGTCCGCTCGGCGCGAGCTCTCAACTTAGATTGCCCGCCCGTTCCAACGGCCGCATCCAAAGATGGCGCATTGTGACGTCATCCTTGCGTTCGACAGCTGTCAGGCGGTGTTGCCATCGTCAGATCGTAGGTTCTCCGACATATATATATAGGTAGACCCGGTAGGTGCCGCTGCTGTCGACATTTAGAAAACACGCTAACTGAGATGTGGGCATAAGCTTGTTACTAAAATAAAATACTAGAGGAGACTTATACTTTCCCTACCTATTTCAAATTTATTTCAGTTTGTTTTAAACTTACCTCTCGCTTGGTTTTCGTAGAATTTGAGGATAAAATTACCGTGTTATTTCACTGTTTATCCTAACTTTGTACCAAAACTAACAACTTTTCAAATAATAGTGAGGTTAAAAGTTTTAATGTTGTGCATAATTCCAGACGTATTTAATTAAAAAATTAAACTTAACCTCGGCTGTGTTGTATGTTTATAAAACAAAACTAGCAGTGTGTCTTGCTAGTGCACAAAAGGTTGCTCGAATCGTCCCAACTAGCATTGCGCTGCAACTTTTCAATGCCCACCGCGAGCATGGGCGGGTTTTAATTAATTCTCGTTTTTCACACCCGGCGCAGGGTTAGTTACTGATACACTGTGAAATAGTGGCCGGAAGGCGTTTAATGTTTTTTTCATGTTCTCAGAGAGCACTCAATCTAGTATTTTATTTTTGTGAAATCTATACAAATAAATAAAATTGGAGTGTCTGTTTGTAATATCAAAATAACACCTTTTCACTAAGTGCATATCAAAGTACATACGACTACTATAGCAAAAACGCGATTTAAAAGAATTTTGTCTGCCTGTCTGTCTGTCTGTGTGTTTGTTTCGGGTAATCTCCGAAACGGGTGGACCGATTTTGACGGGACTTTCACTGGTAGATAGCTGATGTTATAAGCAGTTACTTTTATTTAAGAAAAACAAATTTTATAAAATTGGTTCCTTCGCGCGGGCTCAGAACGCGGGAGCGGATTTATTTGTTAAGTTAAATTCCACGCGGACGAAGTCGCGGGCTCAGCTAGTTAATAATAAATACATAAATATCGCCAGACCGACACACGGACTGTATGGTCCCAAACTAAGCAACGCTTTAACTATGGGTACCGTACAATGGACGAGACAAGTGAGGGAGCCGGAATTCCAACCTCCCCTTCCCCTCCCCTTCCCCTCCCTTCCTCTCCCATTGTCACACTCCCCTTCAGGACGGCAACGAGCGATCAATGCCTTTGGTACTGCAGGCCGGTTGCACGCTTGGAACTGCGACTTGCACAAAAAAAATCTAAAATTCCTGGTATCGCAAACTCAATCGCTTATCGCCACCGCTCTCCACGAAAAATATCGCCTAAAGATCGCTGCGAACGATACATATCGTCTGAGGTGCACATCTAATGCCGGCAGTTTAGCCTGCAGTTAACCTTATAATTGTCACGCATACCTGTGGTTTGTAAATTATATGAAGGCTTTGCTGCTTCTAGGAATTTGTATTATCAATTCTATGGTCGAGGCGATAAAGTACATAATACATTTAAGGTTTTTAGAGGGTTGATTTATGTGTTATTTGAAGTCATTGAAACTATATATTATTCTAATCTTCACATTTTACGTGTGAGTTTTAATCGTGTTTGTTGTAACTTGGAGAATAAGGACATGGCTGAAGCATACCAATTATTTTAGGGCAATGAAGGTGAAAAGTTTACAATAAACAAATTATTGGTCGTAAAAGGGATGATAATATTTTTAATGCATAATTATTATGTAACGTAGGTATGGCTTACGATACACTACAAAATAACATAAAATTAAATAAATTTCAAATTTCGAGAACTATAAGCTAGTGAAGTAAGACGTCATAACTGAGTAGTTTAACGAAACTTTAACAGCGAATATCAGTTCTTTATTATTAATAATATTTTTGCAAATTTTATTATAAATATTCAAAAAAAAAAGAATTGGTGCTTATGAGTTAATATAAAAATATTCTAAATTCATATTAGTTAACATCATTAGTCTATCATTCACGTTTTTATTAGGAAAAAAACAATTTTGTCGAAATTTGCCAACACTTTTAAAGGTGTGCCAAATAAACGTATTTTTCAAACTGCAATAAAATAACAAATATACTTTTTCATTCAAATATTATGGCTTTATTGGAAAGAGTAATTATTATTCAATAGAATTGCTCTCGAATAGATAAAGAAAACCAAATTTGATAGGATCGCAATTAAAGGTTAGGTCAGTACCATAAACACTGTTTTTCTTTATTTATTTTGGACACATTTTCGTCGTTTTGCGCTATAAACAATCCCATTATCGGCCAAAGGCCTCCGGCATCATTCGTCCAACATCCGCAATTATCTGTTCAAAACCAGCTTGTTTTCATTTAAATGGCCGCTTTAAATCCACGGTTATAACAATATTTACGCGGTCAGGTGTCGCCCGCAGGCTGTGTGTTACACGCTCCGTGTGTCTGACTGAATTCGCTATATTTCGAACGAACCTCGCGGCTGGCCGTCAGATTGATTCCGTTACCGTTGCGTTAAATGATGGGTTAATTTAAACGTGACACCGTCGATTTATGTTTTAATATTAATTTATTTAATATTAAAAGAAAAAATAGAGTGCCGACAATAGTTTTTTCAAAATCACGCGATGAGTGCCCCTGGTAGCGATCTTGGAAATGTCATCATTTCATACTAAATGTCATGTCACAAGTACCTATACTTGAGATCACCCTCAGACTTGAGAACGATTTTAATACTATGTTCCCACTATGCTTGTACTTATCTCATTCTAAAATTGAGTATTAGTACCAACGATTTAAGAACACTCTTTGGCCAAAAAAATTTGCTCCAGCTGCCTTGTAAACAATAAATATCACGCTTTTTGTCCAGCAATACGTGCGACATAATAGATAATATCGAGTGTCACCAGGATCATAGACGAATATCAAGAGCAAACACAGAGAATAATTGAAAAACTGACATATCTTTCGATCATCTTCGACGCAGCTTGTCGAGCAGTTTTCGAGCCATAAGTGACCACTAAGATAGTTTGATTGAAATCGATAAAATAGTGTATACATTACTATTTAGAGTAGCGAAGGTCTTGATACAGTTATTAGTAATACATTACGTGTTTTATTGACATACAGTTAAATATGTTTTAAATTGTATAGTGATTTTAGTCGTCACTTCAGGTTCAACAAGCGTCGTCAAATATAATCTAGTTATCTCTTAGCTTGACAAGATTGCTCTCGATATTCGTTGGATATATTTACTAAAGAGGGTACCAATAAAGATTGAGCACTGAGAATAATCCGAACTGAGTGCAATGCTATGTTACGACAAATCATGCATTCGCGATTTACTTAATTATTTTTTGTGTATTTAGACACACACTAGTTACGTTAAAGAAGCAGCCCTCATGTCATCCATGGGGGCAATGAACTTTCGTAATTATATTTGATTTTTATCCTAAACCTAAATTCTTATGCAAAAGCACCGACACTCAAATTTTTACCTTCTAAACCAAGGGTCTTATGTCGATAAAACCCATCTACAATACATCCCACACTATTTATCAGTATAAAAATAAGGCTTTTCTCAGCACTATATCGCCGAAGGTGGATCGATCCACCGATCCAAACGATCGTTTGACTATATCTGTGGAGTTTCTGTCGCCTCGTCAATATTCACGGCTCGATTGCTGTCGTCATTCGTCTCGCTGTGTGTACAAGCCTCCGTACAAACTCCACGAGCAAGGGTCGGTATGTATACTACTCACTACACTTGCTACCGTGAGGGTATACCGTGAGGAGCGAATACTTAGCTTTGATAGATTATTGTATGAACTTGTGTAAAACTAAATAACCTAATTAACTAACGGAGTTTGCTACGCTCGCGCTAGCAAACATGGGAAGATCTGAAATTGCTATTGCTCAAAATATCTACCTACAGATACAATTTCCTCTATAGCGAAACCCTGAAGCAGCAAACGATTCTCAAACAATTACTTGCATTTTTCACTCAACGACTTCGTTACGTCCAGAAACTCGCTGTTTGCGTTACGAAACCACTCATCACGATATTAACAAACTTACAAACACACAGATGCGGCAAATCGTTAGCAAACTGACACGCACCGCCCGCGGTGGCCACGATAACAATAAAGCAAAATCAAATGTAGCATAGCTATCTGATTTAAAATAATCCAACTTATGACGGAATACAATAATTGAAATTGTGATCAAAAATTTATTAAACAAAAATTATATGTACTATAATTAAAAATGCGTCCAAATTTTCGAGGTTAGTTAAGATTAGGTGTAGTAGGGGGTATGGGGACGAGGGGGGATGTTGCGCTCGGGTCGGATGAGTATGTGAGCGGGCTCTGAGCGCGGTGAGATGGCGGCAGTGGCTGGCCTGTACGGGCTGGGGGACGAGCAGCGGGCGAGGCACCGCCGCGGGCAGGCCAACGCGGAGCGCTCCGAGTCCAGGGATGACAATACTGAGGCGTAAGTGTTACATTTATTAATTATCTTAGTTAGTTAAGATAACCACGTGGACCAGAGATATCTCTAGATTCTGTGGTTGTGGTTTCAATTGCTGTGCGACGGAGTGTTCGTGGTCCGGATACCTTTGCATCGCTTGGTTGAGACCGTCAGTAAGTAGTTTGTCTGGTGACAGTTATTTTATTTATATCATTACGAAGTTTTACAGGATGTGCGTTGTGCGTTGAAGGTATTTTTATCGTCATTGCTTATTACCTATTAAAAATAATTTATGAATCATAAATCCTAAGTACTTACATTTGTAATTTCTAACTACTCTCCTTTCAACTCCGGGAGTCTTTGTAACTCCTAACAAAACACGGCCTACATAATAAAATCAATCAATTGGTAATAACCAATGCGTACAATCAAACAATCCCCCATTGTTTCAGAGTTGTAGCGACTAATAAACGGAATGTACATTATAATTAAGCTTTTCTGTTCGCTATTGTAATAGGTACGAGTTTGTGTTGCTTTGCAGCAAAATGTTTTGAGGGCAACATTTGTTGACCAGTATTCTCATATTGCTAGTTGAGGTGTTACTGTCGTCTCCGTCCATTCAAAGGCAAAGTCAAAGGTATTTTTTTACATATATGTCTTAAGTCTACAACCAGATCGAAGCGCGACCTTGACTGACAAGATCTGGCAAGAAACTCAGCGGGCTTGTCAGAACATTTAAAAAAAAGTCCACTTTAATTATCTTCGTATACATTATGTAGTAATACAAGATTGGTTTGTTTGTTTGTCTGGCTATTTCACAGAGAAGTTTACTTGATTGGCTAATAAACTGTGTTATTATGTTCAATTAATAACACAATTTCTAATTAAACCTAAAATACACGCGGGTATGAACAAGTTTCCCGTAAAGCACTGAACAAATTGAGATTAATTGTATCGCGAAGTTATAATTAATTCTTGCTGTTGGAGGATCCGCAAGCGTCGACTTTACGGAAAACTTACGGTTTTTTAAAGGAAACAAATTGTATAATATTTACCAAAATACGGACTTCGTTTTACAAATTACCTAGTGCAGATGAAAGAAAAAGTTTGGTAATATTTACACAACATCTAAATTACTAATTCAAACCAATTTACTCAAAATGTAATATATATGGATATATTGTATACCCAGTTGGGATTCTTTAAAAATAAATAAATAAATACTAATTCAATAGATAAAAGTTAGTGTACATTCTCAGGAACCAACGCAATGTAAGCAACAACAACAAAGTAAGCAAGCAACAATATTTCACTAGAAAATAACACCTTCGCTAGTAATTCAATGTATCCAGAGCCTCAGCCTTCAAATACAAATGAATTAGTGGCCTTTTTAAAACTATTTTCTAATTAAATCCCCGCTCTGCCGACAATCCTATCCGACCTCAGCTCGCACATTTGCATGCACTGCCTCGACATTCACTGTAAGTTGTGTAACCGAACTCAAGGTGAAGGAAATAGGGGTAACCTGGGCCTACAAATATAAAATAACTAGAGGAATGTCTGTTAGGTTGTGTGAGTTTTGTAATGAAAAGTATCTGTAAATGGTACACAAAATATATATTTTTATTGGGACAAGTCCCACCACACACTGCCACCACTGTTACTCGTGTAAGCCAGGATCGACTATGGTGTCCAATAATGACGCCGAAGTTTGACCCTCGAGGAGTCGGAAGGAATTGGAGATATACAAAATACATGAACATTTAAATCTCTTTTTCAATAAAGATTTTCACTTGCTGGCAGGAGAGGTCATCAGTGTGAGGAATTCTGAACGTGTTAAGAAAGATGTGTGAGTTTCTTCCCGCACTGCGTCAGCGTGATGGACGACACCTCCCGTAGGCTCAACCGTTACTCAACCAATACCATCGGTGACTTCTGCAGGCACCGTAGTGCACCTGGCTGCGCCTTTAGAGATTACATTCGCAATGGTGATATGCTCGTTATGTATTATATAAATGACAAAACACTCTCAAGTCAGCGTCGCCCAACATGCTTATATCTCAGTTCCGCAATGAGTGGGCACATTACAAGCGACCCACATTAAAATAATGACACCCCAATGCATAAGAATTCCCAAAAATGACCCGAAATAAACGCGAAATGGCCGTCACAAATTCAAATACCTTTCGTAAAATAATTAATCCGGCCCAAACATTATATTATAAAGAGGATGAATTAAACTCAAGGTTGCCCGGGGAATCCGTAATCGTAATTGCGAAGGTCGCGGGATACGCTGATCTCACTTCCAAATTGATTCTCAATAAAAACCACGTGTCTCACTTGCTCGCGTGACATTTACATGAGTGCGAGGGGAACGGTGCAAACATTTAGAGGTTACAGCGCCTATTAATATACTTATCCTGTTTCGAAAAGTTTTCGGCTTGATGCGTTGGAGCTATTGTGAGATAGGAAAGTACTTTTAACCAATCAGTTATCTAATAATGACATTATTATGTTTTTATAGACACATTTCACAGTAATAACACCAGTAGCAATTTCTAATTTCGATATACTTTTAATTACATTCTGGAACCCACTGGAGAAGCTGAAGAAGCACTTTAATAAACTTAAAAGCGCCTTACGTTGAGCTCTCTTCATACTTAAGTTGTTCAGTATTAAAGCGCAATTTTCTCGGAGACTTATCGGTAAGAGACAATATTGCACGCTTCTATACAATCAAAAGATATCATAAAAGTAAGTTTATCCCGACAGGTTTTTCTAAATCTATTTCATATTTTAAATGTTAAAAAGTCACCCCAAAGTCAAGTATATATTAATCTGAGATACACTAAATATTTTTTGGAAAACCAAACGCTATCATACGCTACCACCAAATGTTACTCTTGTACTTGTATGGGGGATTTAAGTGATAATCCATATAACAGTCCTATCTTTAGTCTAATCAAAGTTTATATATCATCGATAAAATCCAACAATTCCGGTTCGTGTAATCGGCTACGCAATTCCGTAGCGCTACAATGTCTACGAGTGCTACGGACGCAGGCTGGGCTCGTAGACAGCGCGGCGTCGTAGTGCGAGTGTTTAATATTTTGTTACATATCTTGCTTGCTGGGATAACGGGGTGGAGTGAATATTATAGGTAAATTATTTTATATGAAAATAATGGTTTATTATGTTGTTAGATTTGTGCATTCCAATATTTTATAATACATTATGTAATTGATAAAAAAAACTGGTCAAGTGCGAGTAGAACTCGCGCCCTGAGGGTTCCGTACAATATTTTATTATGATTTTAGATAGTTTTTCCATTCCTGGATTCCAATATCGATACCGGCAAGATATTTTAATAATATTATATAGTTCCCAAAAATGCTTAAACAAATTCGGGAACCGAATACAAACTGCAACCAAACTGAATACAAACCAGGGTTGTTACAAAGAAATAATTTTGTTTTAATCACCTTGTTGAAAACATGTTTAAATCATTTTGGAAAAAAATCATTGATTTTTTCCTCCTGATTTAAATCAATCTTTTAAACAACGTTTTAAACATGATTTAATCAGTACTTGATAGTTAAATAAAACATGTACATGACGCTGTTTTATTAGTAAGTACATGTAGAAAATAAACATTTTATTATTTTAAATATTTAATATTATCAAGGGCCTGCATCAGAATCGTCAGATAAAATTTATCAACCAAATAAATAAACGTTTTGACATGATGTTCTAAGGAAAAACTGTCATGACGCCATATTTTATGGATAAAAGTTGAGACGATTTTAAACGTATTGAATCACGTGAGTTGTCTGATATTGTGGTGGCCGTATGGTATTTTTTTCAATACTTATGCAGTTTGATCATGTGACTTCATTCTTGCCACTAGCTTATGACCTCCTTGTTACATCATAGTAAATCATAGTAAATCATAGTAAAAAAAAAACATGAATTAAACATCGAATCATTGATTAAAACGAATAAAACAATAAAATCATTTATTATTTCAATTTCCCTGATTTTTTTGCAACCCTGATACAAACCCCTATTTTACACACTTAGGGGTAGAATTTTACAAAACGCTGAAATTAATATTTTTTATTTGTAATAAGTAGCCTCAAAATTTTCCAAAATCCTTTCTTAGTGGATACTTGCGGTATATAAGGTACTTACTGTCAAAATTTCATGATTCTGACACCAGCTGTTTCGGCTGTGCGTTGATTCCTTTGTTTTGACTAGTGAATTTGCAAAATGTACCAAAATATGCGACATTAATGCCCGTATCTTTTGATTGCGTTGTCTTAGAAGCCTAATTTTTTTAAACCTGCAAGGGACCATAGCATGTCATATTTGATATTAATTTCAACTTGATATCTTTATCCGTTTCTGAGAAAAAAATTCTTGACAGACCGACAGACAGACAGACGGACAACAAAGTGATCCTATAAGGGTTCCGTTTTTCCTTTTAAGGTCCGGAACCCTAAAATACACTTATTAGCAACACATTAATTTTCAATTCTTAAGTTTTTTTAAATTGTAATCTAGGGCGAAGAATAGAAGAGTCTAAGTCACTAGCGGTAACAACGTCAAAAATTATGCTACGATGTTTGAAATGTGTAAGGGCCTACACCTTTCGGAAAACGCACACAAAATGATATCACCAAACTTGCTATCTAGCTAGGTAATACAATTAATAAACAAACCTCTTTCGTTGACAATATGATTTGAATTAATTTGACAGTCAATATCGCCAGTAACTCTTGTTGTTTTACTTATAACCCAAGTTTTGTTGCAAAACCTGCAGGATATAGGACACGGCGAGTTGCCGACAATTTAATTTTCCGATGTAGGCAATCTGTGAGGACGCGACCTATTTACTTCGCAACTCGCGAATAATTATTCAATTAATTTGAAGCAACGTATTACAATAGACGGCTTTTACAGTGTTTTTTCGCATAATAATAATAGATTTTTCTTCCGATCCGAAGCGTATTTGTCCACCAAGGGATCGTTTAGTTAGTAGCTATAGGAACTTAGCTGAGCTATCCATTCATAACTAGAGTTATTACAGATGAAGCACGATCATGCAGAAATATTAGTACTTACCATTATTATTATTATTTCAAAACGATAGAGATTCGGGTTACAGTCTATTGGCTAATAACATAACAATAAATGTAAGCAGAATGTTGAAGGAAGAAAACACGACCCTTTAATATGCGTACCGAGCCATGGTTCGGTTCCACGATAGTAAAAATAAATAGCAGATATATGCAACTTCAAAATTCCATGAACGGGACAAGGATTATAATTCATGGACGAAGATTTTAATTTTGTCTGATTTCATTTCCTAAAATTAGATATTGCAATGATGAAGTTAAATGTACATTATTCTGATTACCAAATAAAATCTAGCATAGGGTTGATTCCGTTGTAGATATCGATTTAGATTTAGATACTAACAAGTTATAATTACACCACGAATATAGTCTTTTACAAAAGGACCAGTGCAATTTCACTGGCAGGCCACACGCAAACGCCCGATCGACATCTGCGAAAATAACTCAAATTTATTCCATTAACACTGTCTACGCCTATTATTAAACATAAATAATATAAATATACCATTTATTTCGCACTGAATAACTTACATTAGTAAAATTTAACTTAAGTATATTATATGAATAAATTAACAATATTACACAACATGTTTTTTCCTCCACTAAATATTACATTTTGGGTTCTAAACAAAACTTGGAGCTTTTGACTAAAGAATACAAAATTATATATTTGAATCAACATTTTGTTTCTCACAAGTATGATAACTAAAGATTGGTATAGAATAAAATAATAATAATAAATGTTGCCTGACGAACACACTAACTGTTTAGTCGCAAACCGCTTGTAATATGGGTACCGTATAATGGACTGGCGGCGATCCCAGTGACACCCTGACCTGGGCAAACTACGAAAGGTCATTTCCGAAATTTGCCCCGACGGAAATCGAACCCGCAACCACCATGTGCAGTGAGAACGAGCAGCCTACGCTCAAACCACTGCGCCAAGCGGTCGTCAAAATAATAATCATTTAATTCGACACGGCCGGCCGGACAGAATGAGTAACGTTAAATATATAATGGATTGTGCCTTAATTGATAGTCCGATAATCGCCTCGAGTGCCGAGACCAAGTTGTACATGCCTTCACAGGCCAATTAAGTGCTTCCCTCTAGCTACATGTAGATTAACTTCATTACGTGTATCCTAAGTTAAAGCTATTTTAGAAACATTATAAGGACATAATACTAAACCCATTTAATATAATAATAATAATCTTTATTTCAAGCTAAAAACCGGAAGTACAATATACGGTCACAGTCACAGTCAAAATTACAATAGTACAGTTAAAATATGATTATTTATTATTATTATTAGGAGCCTGTAGTGTCCCACTGCTGGGCAAAGGCCTCCCCTCCCTTCTTCCATTTGTCTCGGTCTGTTGCGGTCTGAGACCAATGTGCTTCGTATGATTCGAGCTCATCCCGCCATCGTCTTTTGGGTCTGCCGCGTGGTCTGGTGTTGTGTGGGACCCACACTGTGGTCACTTTCGCCCATAGATCGTCGGGCATGCGGCAGAGGTGTCCAGCCCAGTTCCACTTTAATTTGGCAGCTGAGTGGCCTACGTCCGCAATTTTCGTTTTGGAGCGTAGGATCGAGTTTCTTACTCGATCTATGAGCTTTACTCCTAAAATACTGCGCTCCATTGCTCGCTGGCATACCCCAAGGGCGGACTTTTGACGATTAGTTAATGACCAAGTCTGCGCTCCGTAGGTGAGGATGGGGAGAATGCACATGTCCATGAGTTTTCGTTTTAGTGAAAGGGGTAAAGACCCTTTCATTAGGTCTTTCATCGACCAATAACTCCTCCAGGCGTTTTCTGTGCGTCTGGTAATTTCCTTATCTTGTCTGGCCTGGAAGGAGACTATTTGGCCAAGGTATATGTATTCATGGACATATTCAATCCCCACACCCCCAATTTGTATTGTACGTTCTCTGCTATTGGTCATTAGCTTGGTCTTCGTCATATTCATTCGAAGTCCGACCTCGAGGCTTGCTTTGCTCAGTTGTTCGAGCATTAGACTTAACTCAGCTGCCGAAGAGGAGAAGAGGACAATGAAGAGGACAAAATATGATATTATGATATAACATAACATAAAATGCAAAATGCAAAGTAGCGTTATTTAATGTACCACTCAGTGCACGGGCCTACCGTCAATGAGAGGAGGGTTCGGGCCATAATCCGCCACGCTGGCCCAGAACAGGTTGGCCGATTACACATATTGCCTTTGGAAAATGTATTAGTTTTTGTAAAACACACAGGTTACCTTACGATGTTTTGGTTCACGTGATGATGGAACAAGTGATGATTCGTGTACATTGACGATAGCTTGGAGCCGTGGTTCGAGAGTAGGCCGCTCGGCTTACTACATCGGGTGGTTGCGGATTCGACTCATGCCGTGGCAAATGGACTTTTCGTAATTCGCCTTGATCTGGGTGTCACTGGGATCGCCCCCAGTCCATTGTACGGTACCTATAGTATAAGCGTTGCTTAGTTTGGGACCATACATTTGTTGTGTTCGTTTGGCGATATTTATTTAGTTATTTTGGTAAACCCAGAGATGCGAGCCGGGGTTTTAACTCAGGACCTTGAGCCCGCAAAACACGAACTATACAAATCGGCTATCATTTAATTAATGTATTAAATAATTAATTAATTTTATATGCATGGGATAGGGATACAAGATTGCCTTTGACCATTTTTTAAGGAGAAGGTAAATAATCGAAGTTTTGTTATTCTGAGGAATTCTTTCTTGATTACTAATGCTTGGTTACTATTCCTCCTTATAGTGCCAGGTATGCTTGTAAAAGTTAGGCTCGCCCAATAACTAGCTGGTTACCTAAATAGGTACAATCGTCAAAATGTGGGTGACCTGGGTTCTATAGACAGTGCGCATCTGCCAACCCCTTCGGGGAATTGAGATCTGATTGTGTATTTTTAGAAAATGCTGAACCAAAATACCTAGTTTTTAAGTTATAAAAAGTGTTTTGAATTATTCAATATTAAAGCTCGCGCGACCTTGAAAGCTCGGTTGCGGCTAACACTGCCATCTGGCGGTGAGGTGTCAAACTAAAACATTTTCACCCACCTGGTATTAGCTAATTTTGTTATATATTTTTTTAATCATTATTATTTACTCATTTTCATTACATGGTTGTATTTTGTAAATCATTAACATAATCATCTTTAGCGTAAATGTTAATAATTCCTTGTAGAGTAGTTCACTACGTAGTAATTCTATTCGCCGCAAGAGGTCACTACTGAAACTGTCTGTACGCGTTTTCTCTAGATGGCGCAAGTGGTATCGTAAGCTTCAATTTCAGTGGAAATTCTACATGTCTTACAAAAGAAACAAAAATTAAATATACCTAAATATTTGGAAAAAAATATATCTGTAATAAATGTGAAACGTACAATTTTCCATGGACAAAACAACAAATCAATAAAATAATAATATATGATTTAAATTATTTGAGGTTCGAGGTTCGAGCCGGGGTTTGTACCCGAGACCTGGTAGCCCGCAAGACGCGTGCTTAACCAATCGGCCATCACTGCTCTGGTTCAAACCCCGGCTCGAACCTCTGGATTTTTCGAAATCTATGTGCGAATCATAATTTCTATATGATTATCACTTGCTTACGGTGAAGGAAAACATCGTGATGAAACCTGCATGTCTTAGAAGATTTAACTTATTTTCGAAAGATATGTGAAATCCACTAACCTGCACTAGGCCAGCGTGGTGGATTATGGCCTGAATCCCCCTCGTGTTGAGGGGAGGCCCGTGCCCAGGAGTGGGACGTCAAAAGGGCTAAAATTATTATTATTATTATAAATTATTTGAATCCGAATAACTAAATATGTGCTGAAATAATATTCTACAAACTCAAAGGACCGTTTCAAAATCCTGTAGTTTTTGTTCGTAAGCGGGTTCTTTTCAGATTTTAGTGCAGATGTTCTTTCCCTTGCCGGGGCGGGCCGGCGTTGGGCGCTTCTCGGAACAATGGGCGTCTGCCTTCGCAATGAAAATGTTTTGTGTTCGCTCTCCTATAACGAACACTTGGCTCTTTGATGTCGCTACACGTGATCTCGTGGTGTGGACGATAATGAGACTTTGGAATAAGTATTTAATCCATTTTGTAGGTACCTACCTACTTTCCTAACTACAATCATTACTTAATGTGGTATCAGTACTTTGACTACATAATGTAAAATAATTAATCTAAATTTATATCAAAGCAAACCGTTTCATCAAACGGCCTTTGTGCCAGCGGCTGCTGGCTTACAGCACTTATTATTTTATATGTTAAAAGTCATAGGTATAATTATTCTGCCTTTTTGTTAGGCCTCACTAAGTTTAAGTAGAATTATGTCAGGTTGCAGACAATCATTCTTGCACTCTAAACACTCAGTCGTGGTTAGCAAGTCAGGGCTCATAACACACCTGACATTTCGCTGCTTATCTTTTACACTGCCTCCTGTCATGGTGGCCTTAATTTGGACTGTTCATCTCGTTGGTGGTCTTCCACGTGCTCTGGCGACCTGCAACACCCGGAAAAACACATTTATTATTATTTATAGTGTGAAATCATCTTATTGGTACAACGTTGCTGGCGAGACGGCTTTGGTATAATCCACTACCTACATATCTACTACCCACGTAAAGTTCTTCGAAAATCCTACAAAGGGAGCCATTTCAAAGGGAGTAGGATTATGTTACGAAAAGACATCTTTTAAAAACTTTGCCTAAAAGCGGAAAATTTGGAACTATCAAAGGGGTATTTTTGGTAGCTAGGTACATATCTCCATATTTCTCCGATGGTTTCGGCTCCCAGTAAAAGGGGGCGATCAGAGCTTTTCTACCATTTAACGACTAGTGGACCAGGGTTTATAAGTATTACTTGACCCGACTATGATAAATTAATAGATAACTTACATTTAAGCGGCCTTGCCTGCGTAAGGGTGCCCGTCCACTTAAGCCGGCTGGGCTGGCTGGGCTAGCTAGCCCCGTTTGCTCCGACCAGTAGGATAGCTTCGTTTTAAAGAGCTGAACCCGCCCCGATCAAGTGGACGAGCAGCTTTAGTTCGAGTAGCTATGAAAAGTGGCTTTTTTATTCAAAAGCATAGAAAACCTCTGTGCTTTTTGCATGATGTTCAGTCAAACTTACAAACAGACACAGCCACAAACATAGTTTATTTACAGAGTTTACTTATTAATAACTAAGAATTTATATTTTCCAGTAACAATTCAGTACAAATAGATCCTCACAAAAATGATTCCGAGTCCTCTTTATTTCCGCCCACTAGACGCAAGGGGTCGTGCGACTCCCCAATCAATGCCTCGTTTGTGCGCGGAAATTGCGCGGAACGGTTTTTGTCGCCGTCGACGGAGACTTTAATCACTGTCGCTGCAAAGCTCACCTGTTCCACTGTTCCACAGCCGTTTTTGTTCTGATTAACACAGAGAACGGACTAATTGGACAGACCAGGGGGCCAATCGCGCCATTTTCAACGTCATTACCGTTCGAACTGAAGCTTTTTGGTTTCAATGGAAAGTCTCGTCGATATTTCGACTGTAGGTATTCAAATTTAATCTTTTTAATTAATATAATAGTAATGCATATTTATTTTCAGTGATTATAAAATAGCGTACCTTTTATAAATTAATTAAATTAAATTTAGAGATGGCTACTGCCGACTACTATAGGCATAGACTGCATAATCATCATCATCATCATCACGTCGTCCACTGCTGGACATAGGCCTCCCCCATAGAACGCCACAATGGACGGTTGCTCGCCATCTGCATCAGCGCATGTTAATTTATTTCTCACTTGCTCTACGTACGAGGAACACAATAAAATTGCAGTACAATTATTAGACTGTACAAATTCCAAGATTAAATTGAAATCGTTTAATATAATACTGTATTGATTTGAAATCTATAAAAAGTAATTAAATTCCACGGTATGTATTTCATACGGTATGTATATGAGACTACTTCCGTTTACAATAAAAGCTTTGAAGTCGAATGAAGATAAATATAGTATAGATATCTATCTAGATTATTATAACCTCAATTCTCGAGGAAATTTCTTCGCAACTCTCATGTTCACATCACGCCACTACCCTAGCCGACCTACCCCGAATAAACTACCCCAATTCTCTTGGATACCCCCGTTCAAGTCTACCCTATTCCTCTAGTAGATTATCAAACGGTATAACAGCGTGTACAAAGTAATTGGGGTGAGGTTAAGGTTGTCACGTGTACTGTCGTCCAAGCATACGCTATAGCTGCTTAGAACTGTTCTTGCTACACCAGCGTCTACCATGTCACCCATATCATAGCTATTTATTGTTCTTATAATATGGGTGCTCTGTAATTTTCCAGCAAAAAACTAAATTAATTACACATCTATGTTTATCTCATTGAACTAGCAGTAACAGCCTTCGAAATAATTATTGATCTCGACTTGCCAACAATTATCAATCTCAAGTAAGATACCATTCAAATACTGTGAGGGCAATTAATGCCAAGCCATTATGGTAAGGAGTCACGTGTCAGGGGCTTGTCACGTGTCAGGAGCTTATCACGTGGCACAGGCTCGCACGTGGCAATCCGTCGAAACCGATCCAGACCGAAAATAACGATGGCGGGATAATTTGGTCACCTTTACGGGATTCACTTACCGTAAGCCACAAAACATCGGAATATGTAGAGTATAAGGAAATAGGAAGAATAAGAAGTTGGATACGAATTTCCGTTGCAAAGTAGTATTTGAATTGCTCTCAGCGTTTCTCAGTAACGATGCTCCAATTCACGCTAGAAGCCGCCACACTGTCTAGTTCGCAATGGGATAGCAGCCCTAGTCAGCTCGAATTCGAGGCGGCGTGGCGCCGTATAGGGGCCAGGGTTTGGGGTGGGGCGCGGACCTGGGGTGGGCCATCCCCCGCCGCCCTGTCCCAGGAATGATACAGCAGTCAGCAGTGCGACGCTGACTGAGGGGCGAGCAGCCGCATCGACGCCGGAGGCTTCGCGGTTTCTAGGTCATTGGGGATGCATGTTTTGAGGTTGTAGTATACAAATAAACGGTAAGATTTGAATATTAGGCTCGATTAAATAAGTATTTTTTATGTTACTAACATTGAACTCAGTTCGTGATAATGAAGGAGACATTGTCAATTGGTATAAGTATTCAATGTTGAAATAGAAATGTAATTTTTTTGAAACCTCTTTCATATGACAATCTGCATTATTTAAGCTGAAAATCTTACAGAATTAATAAGATTAACGTATGTTTCGTACATTGGCGCTTAAAAGGTCACATATATTTTAAGTTTTCATTTTTATATAACAAATTCAATTCTACGACCTGATTGCCTCGTCGCCTCGCCTTGAAGAGAAGCTCGGGGCCTTCAGATGCACAACGTAACAAAATTATATAAATCTCAGGGATTTCGCGACCGGGTTGTTTCTTGGGGATGAGACTCGGTAAGAGCTCCGTCTCTCCTTCTATATTCACGAGAGAAAATGAGATAATCATGTTTTCCTTATCGCTACCAAATTTCTATTCCATTAGCAACTTCAGTTAACATATAGTCGTTACTTAATTATTTATTTCTGAAATCAAGAATTACCCTTTATATACGTGACGTAGGTACGTTTTGAACTTGTAGTTAGACTTAAATACATACTTTGAAAATAACATACCTGCCTACAATATAAATACCCCTACACAAATTTCTGATATTTGGTGGCAAGCCTTCCGTAAGCTACGCACCGCCCTTTCGCCGTTGGGTGACCGTCCTACAACCGGGACAGTATTTTCCGCCGGAACAGGGCACGCGGGACGTCACAGCGTTACTGCAATACAGCAGAGAACTGCGCCGCCGGCAACCAGCGACAATGAATTATTGATGTTGATAACAAAATTTGTCGAAACCTTTATTCCATGTTGCCAAATTTTCGTAGTTTAGAACGTTATTGAAATGCTTACTATGTTGTTTGCCAACTTTCTACAGTAGGGTTTTATAGGTATATATATTTCACAGGTATATATTAAAACCTTTAATGGCTTTTTATTTAAGTCAAATTAAGTTTATTTATAGTACAATATTACAATATTGATTCCATTGCACACGTTCATAGTCCACTACGCGCCATGCCAAATATCGTGCATTATTAAAATAAGATCTTATTATGACATATATAATGGGGTAGAGACACTGGCCATGGGGCCTGGGGGACTGTCGCATTTTTAGCGATTTGGGGAAGCAGCTGGTCGATGCATCTGGTGACCAGAGAGCTGGCATATTTATCACACAGAGAATTACCATTGCCATTCAACGTGGCAAATGCTGCCAGCCTTCTGAGCACTTAGCCAATCGACGGTCTGGTGCAAGTTTATTTTTTGTTTATTTTAAAATACTCAACTAAATTTATAATATTAAGTAATGATAATAATTCAGATAGTATACAAAGGCGCTATTCAATATAATTTCATACAAATATTTACGCTGCGCCAGCGACTAGAATACACAAAAGTTATGGTGGAGCTATAAACAACGCTTATTTTAATAATAAATAATACTTAGAATATACATTTAATAATGTTACAAATAATAATGTTGTACGTTACCAGACATCGTGCGTCTCTATACGGCACTGTTTTTTTTTACCCTTGGTGACGTTAAATGATTATTAGTTGGCTATTGTGAAACATTTAGTTAAGGTCGATTCTGGGTTCGCTTTATTTAGTACCTATTTTTGTGTGAAGTTACAGTCCCTAACATACATATACGAATAACTTCACTTATATGGCGTTCTTTTATCGGAGGGGCATCCAGTGTTTTTTGCAACCTGGATGACTAACTTTTCAGTGGCTGACACTCAACCGCATGAATATGTTTTACGTATAAGTACCTACTTATTATTTCGATGCTCGACAGTCTCTCTCTTGCTTTTGTACTCCTCTCTGATTAGCATTTGTAGTGACACAAGCGACATCTGATGAGCTGGAATTTTATCACCTCTTCAACGTAGAGTTTTACCTGAGGTACTATATTTAATTATATGAAGAAGTACATAGGCAGACAAATTACCTATACAAAATCAGGATTGCTTTGGTCAACTGTTACTAACAAAACTGGGTATCGCGTTTCGATTGTCTGATTGGTGGGATTGGCAAATAGGAACCTTCCTACTTACCTTAACAAAGACTTGGACAGCTGTGATCTATGGATTGTAATTCAAATTCAAAGCGTTTATTTTGTTTAGGCCTACGGGGGCACTTACAAATTGTCAATTTTACATATTTTTTTTCTTATATCTACAACCGGGTCATAGATAGATAATTTCCTTTCGGCCCCATTAATTATGAATATGGTGCCTACTTACCCTTTCACACGTAAATTTTTCAAGAACTGGGCACTCTTAGTTCCTAATAAAACGTTGCTGTTGATACTGGAATATTTCCTTTATATATAGAAGAGTAAATGCTGATACTCGAGGCAGATGCCCTTTCAAATTCAAATCATTTATTTTGTTTAGGCCTACGGGGGCACTTACAAATTGTCAATTTACATATTTTTTTCCTTATATCTACAACCGGATCGGAACGCGACCTCGACTGAGCAGATCCGGCAAGAAACTCAGCGGGCTTGTCTTTTTACATGTCATGTTTTTTTTTTTTTTATCGCCAGTTGCTTATTTTCAATAATTACAAAGGGTAGTACTTAGATATTAATATAAATATTAAAATAGCTCCAGTGTGTTGCCTTTTGATGTTATCAAGAATTATACAAATAATTCGGACTAGTAGGGCAAGACACGCTACGCTTTGACATTATTATTGACTGTCGAGATTTGACCTGCTTAGTCCCAAGCTGTTTTATCATCCAAATAATCCGAGATTTTGTAATAACCCTTTGCAGTGAGTTTAGTTTTAATTAGGGTTTTAAACTTATTGATAGGTAAATCTCGGATTTCATTGGGAAGCTTATTGTAAAAACGTATACATTGTCCCATAAAAGAATGACTTATTCTGTGGAGACGAGTTACATGTACGGATAGCTTGTGCTTATTCCGTGTATTAATAGAATGAGCGTCGCTCCTTTTCTCAAAATTATTAGCATTTTTTTTTTACGTACATGAGATTTTCATAGATAAATTGTGACACAACAGTTAGAATATTTATTTCTTTAAATTTTTCTCTGAGGGAGATTCTTGGAGCTAGATTGTAAATAGCTCGTATAGCTCTTTTCTGCAGAACAAAAATGGAGTTTAAGTCAGCAGAGCATCCCCAGAGCAGTATGCCATATGAACAATTCTAGCTGTAGCTTCTAGCTTTACGGATAGGCGTAGCGCTGCACCACGTTTATCGATTACAGTAATAACGTCAGTTATTCAATTTAAACGCGCCGCTTTATTGTAATTGGTTTAAGACACCGTCTGAACTCACGAAGCAACCCCTAACTTATTACATTAAAACAGTTTCACATGACGAGCAAATGTGTATTAATGATGGTGAATACAAATTAGTCTTACCGACATCATGCATTTTGATTCGAGTTCCACGAGCTCACTGCAGTTTTAGTAAAATTTTACTCGCTTCGTTGTCGGCTGTAAAAACAGCGTTGGTACTAGCTAGACATGTACTTAATCGTTGGTACTTTTCTACAATTTTGTATGAGAGCAGTGTTTTCGATACAAATTTTATGAAATTGTTATAAGAAAAATGAAAAAAGTAATCTTGGACAAAGTACAGGTTCAAAGTCCGGCTTGCTGTTTTAGACTTTGAGAAGTTACGAGAATCATTTTGAAGTGCCGACAAATCTACCCTAAAATTATGAATGTACCTATCCTTTATTCCGTTTGTAAAATGAAAGACAAATCGCCTAGATTGTCTAGCTCAGTTATCGGGGTCTTTGTAAATGTCAGGTCGGGGAAATTGCGAAATTACAGTGGATGGACAGACAATTTTCTACAAAGGGTACAAGTGTAATTTGAAGGTAATATTCGACGTCCAATTTTCCGTATAGTCCATAAGTTACATTTACTAACAATTTACTCAAATTATTTAAGTAATTTGATGATAATGTAGGAACAAGACGAGTCGACAATCTATTTAATACGGACTGTTGTAACTGTTTTTGTCTTTAGTTAAATCTTGACGTGATTTGAGTGGTGTGAATCCATGCAAGGCGAAAAATCACGATATATAAAATAAAACCAAGTCTTTTCACGAAAATGTTGCATGCAAGAGTGTAAGGATGACCGTCCACTTGGCAGTGCTATAAAACGATTTGACCAATAGCTAGGCCGAGTGGAGCTGAGGCCATGAAGTAATCTTATTGGCAGCAGCGGGTGGGTTCGCTTCACATCACATGCAAGTGGACAGTCAGCCTAAGTACCATGAATTATCTAATTGAAACCTCATATTGCGGCAAGATACTGTTGAGACAAATGTAGGTAATGACCTCTTTGTTGTTTCATATTTCACGGACCTTTTGAATGTACATAGAGTAAGCGCTAAAGCTTTTCCGTTCATACCTGCTCCATTCTGTAACCATTGAAATGATTAATTAATCAACAATTAAATATGTAACCAGTCCGCCTGAGACCTAGATAAAACAATAAAGCTATTGTCGTTGACAAAAAGCCCATTGTTTCTAGTTCTAGTGGCGGTAGAGCCGACTTTTAGCTAATTAACTACAGCTCATAATTCTACTGTGACAGAATATTTCCATCTCACCGTATAGTTAAATTTACTTTACAAGACATTTCAATAAATGTTCTGTACGAGTACTTCCCCTTGCAATATTTCTGCAGGAAGTACACTCCGTAAATCCAATTCCGGACTAGAGAACAACGGCAAATATTTGAAGATTGATTTCCTCTCTGGCTTCTATTTTCCTTGTCGTTATTGGCAATATGGTGGAGGCAATAAGAGCTGCAAGGTCCCGCATAATGGGATTCCATCTCCGCAAGCCGCGTATTGTGCATCATAGTCTAGAAATATGATCTAAATTCTGAGCACGAAAGGGTTCAGATTGCGCTGGCATTTGTTGCTTGGTTCTTTTGAATCTTAACACTGAAATGCATTATTTTTTTCTGAATGGAATATCAAGTTGCTCTGGTGGCTGCGCTAGATATAATTGTACCTATTTTCCGGGTTCTGTGTGTAATATTTACGTGTTCTGGCCTAAAAACTGCAAAAAACTGAAAAATTGGCTCACAGACAACGCACAGTCGCTGGGTCGCTGACTTTCCATAAATAGGGGATGAAAGTTTGCGTGGAAGTTCGATCGGGTACTGAGCTACCTATATTCAAATAATTATTATACATATTTAATGACTATATTCATATACTTACATGTGAGTAGTGAAGTGCAATAAACATTGTAATGAATATTTGAAAGTAGGTAGGTACTTCTATGAAAATTTAATTTAAATTTCCTCGCCACGATAGTTGTCGTGTCATCATCAGCACTGCGACCAATTAGCCAGCCAATTTCACGAGAGATCACTCGGCTAGCGAAATTTCTGGGTAGTTGCCACTTGCCACCCTATCTGGCGCGGTGGTTAAATTAATTAATTTCCCAAATTGCACCGGGCGCAGGGACAGGCAGCCCGGCCTCATATCTGCACTAGATTTGGATTATGTAACGCTTGTTACCTACGAGTATTTACCTAGGTGCAGGTGTAATAGTATCTAGGAAATGAGTTTGAACCCTTGTGTTTCTCGGGAGATCGTAATAAATAATATTGCTCGTATTTGCAATAGTAATTAGTAGTTGTGTACCTACCACAGATGCCTACCTAATAAAATAATGAATTTCGTCTACCTATATCAATCACCTCGACCCGAAAAAATCTCGTGTCTTGTAGATTCGATGTGTCAATGCAATAACGTAAATCCATAAGAGTTATTTTACTTACTTTATTAGTACCGACCTACTTAAATGAGGTTTTTATTTTTACGAAGGAACGAATAGTAAAAATGTGCAGATGCCCCTCCCTAATTATGGCTCCGTGCATCTCTCGAGCACTTCTAGTATCGATTTTTTTGCGCACATCTCTTATCTCTACAATTTTTTTTATTTAGTCTTATGGTTCTATACTCAACTTACATTATAGTTTCATGTTCGTCCGCCTATCCGTATATCACAGCCATTTTATTCAGAGACCATTAGTATATTATAAATAATACGGCACACTTAAGTCATATACATACTTAATTCGTATCGCTGCAAAGATCTTAATCTTCCAAAAATCTTAAGGTAGAAAAGAATCTAAGTCAGGGATCAATTGCAAATGCAAGTTTGTTTACTATATTTAATGACTTTAGTTATACGTAGATACGATAAGTTTTCCTTATTGAAATGGCTATGGAACAGAACTTATTGTGCGTGCTCTATATAAGCACTTTGCCGGTTTTTCTTCTTATTAAATATAGCTTTGTTGAAATAGAAGTATAATAATAATAAAACCGATCTGATTTTTCACCCATTCTCCCGTTTTAACATTATCTGTTCTATGCGTTATAATTCGAAGGTAAGAATAGGCACATTTGATATAATATTATATATCATTGGACCAATGGTCCGCAGCCATTCATGAAGAATACCCCCCATTTCGATAAAATATCAACTATGTACATTACTTCTCATTTTAAAAAGTTTCACTCATCAAACCAGGGTCGTCGTTGCAAATGAGAAAAGGAATTCATTTCCAGGAAGTGCTAATAAGAGCAAGGAAAGCGAATATTTTTCCTCGGAACTCGATGCTAATAGGGGGTTGGGTGCAGCGGGCGCGCGGCGCGCGGCGCGCATCTCGGCGGGCGCGTGGCAGGCGCGGGCCGCGCCGCGCGCCGCGCGCGCTGCAGTGGTTGGCTGGTGTCGATACGAGAGCGGGGGCGGCAGGGAGGGGCGCGGGGTGCACGGGGCCGCGCGGAAACGCCGGGAGAACGCACGCGCGCCCGCTCCAGTCCACCGCTGCCGTGCTACGGCGACGCACTCGCTCGATTGCGCCCGTAGACCGCCACGCGGCCCCGTGAGACATGACTCGCCGCACTCGGTGAGCGGCCTCCGCAAGTGTCCCGTTACGTAAGGAGCCCTCGCGCCTCCGTGGGCGGCCCCGCAATCGTACATATCCGAACTTTATCACTATCGTCGCATTCGAATAATATAATCGAAATTAGTTAATGAAAGTCCGTAGTCGACGGTAGTCGTGTCGTGGTCGCGCACTCGGGGCGTATTTCGGCGGTAAAGTTGCGCAGCTCGCGGGTAGTGCGCGGACGGACGCAAGGCGTGCCGCAGTGTTGGCGGACGGACGCGATGCGGCCGCGGACGGTCGCGCCGCACTGAGCGGCATGCAGAGCGGCGCGGCGCGGGCGTAGCGCGGCACGGGGCAGCCGCGCGGCATGGCCCGCGAGTGAGGTGGCGGCCGCGGCGCGCGCCTGGAGCCGGCCCCGCCGCCGCGTCCCCACTGCACCGCACGCGCTCCGACCCGATGACACATTGACGTCGAGCAGCCACCATTGCTCGCATAGAGTTAGTTGAGAAATGGGGGCTGACGCCTGTCCTCAGGCCGAGGCAGGAATGCCCCCGGGCCCAAGAGCAAGGCGGAGACCAAAGGTACGTGTCCGTATCTCTAGAATAATCACAGCATCCATCTAGCGTCGACGGGGGCAGCGACATCGTGCAGCGGTCGTAAAGCAGTCTGCGGTCAGGATGTGTCCCGTTGACGTCACAATGGACGTGTGCGACCGAGGTTGCGTCGGCATGCGGCAGCGGCACAGAGCGGCCGCGGCGCGACCATTACACGCGTGCCGACATGGCGTACTTCGACATGTGTTGGTGAGTCCTCAGGACTAATACGCACCAGCCTTCTCACTAACCGAACTGATAACACCGGTAAGTGTCGACTTGAGTATTCCCGTATGTTCGCGGCGCCTGCCCCGCCAACGTTTCCACAGCGTTGTTGGATTATTTACAGCTCCTCGTCCTAAGTCTTCGAGCCGCTGCTGCCGCTGCGGAGTAGATGTTGGGAACGCTTCGTTGTAATTACTTTGGTCTCCTTTCGTCTATTCTCTCGTTCCCCACTCTGGCCTTATTGAATTTCTGGCGGTTTGGATGACCATTATTCGATCGCTGCAGAGCCGCAGTGCGCATCTAATGGAGGACAACAGATAGTTGGCCCATGCGATCTGGGAGCTGTAAAAATATCGATGATTAACATCGTAAACGTAACGCGATCGACGCTGTGCGTTGGGACGGGAACACTCCGCCGCGATTACGTACGAATTACAGCTCTCAATCTGGATCAATAAAGTTATTATAATAACACCGATGAGTCACTCGCACTACTCTATGTATCAATCAACATAGCTCAAGTCATCGGTATCCATGGAAGTATGACGATTGTCGGGACGATTCTGTCAGGTGATATCGCTCTAGCGTCCAGTGCGTCATTTATCTGCACCGTAGGGCTCAATAGGCGCCTTTAAGATAACATTCAATTCAACCGAAACAATCTTGTAGTCCAAATTCACGGATTAACACAGACGTTGAAATATAGGTCATAAAATAGGTTTAGTAGATCATAAATATTACGATCAAATTGATATATGCATGTGGATTACATAGTGAACTGGAGGAATGCTTTACCGATTAATCTTTGGTTGTCGATACTCATTTTACGATCATTCGAATCGACCACTTCGCTACGAAAATACTGTCTAAATTTAACGACAAAGAAATGTTTCAGATCATTTGAAGTAGGATTATGCGATTGAAATCCATTTTCTATTCCGTAAATGCCTATAAATCAAACGGTTGGCATTTGAAGCCGGAGGGTTGCATCTCGTTGGCTGTGTTAGCGTGTGCCGGATCACCGGGCTCTAGAGCTTTGCCTCTTAACCACGCCTCTCGTCTACAATAGAGCTGGTTCGATTCTAAAACTAATATCGCCACTATATAACTTAAGAGCCATACGCTTCCGTTGCCTTTGTAATTCTAACAACACTAGCAAATATATTTCATAAATACATAATTGATCATGTAACAACCTTGGAACGATGTTTAGTTTGATGTCGGGACACGCAGAATTGGAATGATTTGCCAATGTTCGATGGCAATATTAAAAACGTTAGCGGGGCTATATTGCTTCCTGTTATTTGCTGCAAATGATTATGAGGCATAAAAAATTTGATTCTCTAAGAGACGCTGCCAAGTAATGCTTGGTTATCGTAAATGTATCGACGCAACAAAATCATGATATTTTATTGATGCAGTGCACCAATAGTATATTTAATATATTGTACATTCGTATATTGTATTTTTAATTGAATTAACAAACACATCGTGCAATACATGTCATAATTTGCATTTTTCTTCGTCTTAAATAGAGTGATATTGAAATGCAACCATGAGTAATGTAAAGATTTAGACTATAATGACTTAGGTCTAGGGATTTCAATCCGGAAAATCGTATCCGGTAATCCGGCGGATCCGGCATCATTTGACATCTACCGTATCCGGTACCAATTTTCCGGATCCGTTAAAAGATACACTCCTCCAATTTCTTAGAAAAACACTCGCCTGCTCTGCCCCTCTTCTCCTCAGACCAGAATATACAGACTATAACTGAACTAGTTACATTACAAAATAAATTTTAATTACTGATTTTTACATAATTGTTGCTTATGTTGAAATAAAATGGGTTTCATAATCATAATAGGAACCCTGATAATTCACGTTCGTCTATCGGTCCGTCCGACGTCATAGTCATTTAATTGACCATTAGGGCTAGAAGGCTTCAAATTGGCACAGAAATAGATTTTTGGTAGGTAATACTACAAAATTGAAAGAAAAATCATGAAAGGGTCCCTCCCACACTTTGGAAGGGGGAGAGAAAAAAAAATGTTTAACTCACCCACTCGAGAGGTGCCCTACTACACCTATTCAATGAGTTATCGTTGAATAGTAATTGTAAATCATTTTGAGGTCTCTTTGACAGTTTTACAAAATTAATTCCCGTTGTAGAATCCTATAGTACGCGTGGTCCGATACGCACTTTGCCACTTTTTATAACCTTTATGAAACACTGAAACATGCTTTAAACAGATAATTTTAAAAGGGAAGTAAAATAGCCTTGATTTAACCACTCCGACCGGATCCAACCGGATTGAAATTGGTGCAGGATTGCAACCTTAGAACCTTACATACCTCGCCATCCTCCAACATAGTACAGTAAGAAAATACGGCTCGGTGCAAGAATTACACTAGCTCCCATCTATTGCCTAACATCAGTTTGTCTCTGTACAGCCTTTATTTACGTTATTGAGCGCTCGTTGACGGTTGCTCTTGAACCCCTTGGTAAGCTCAGGATTACGCATTGCTATGAGGTTCTATCTCGAAGTTTTAGTTAAGTTTCAAGAGAGTTTGTATCACAACACGAAACACCGCAGGCCACACTTTAACATTCGGTTGAATTCGGTAAGTAAGATATGCCATTTCAAACACTTGAAACATAAAAGGGAATAGGGAAATTAATTAAGGGTTATTTGCCGACGATCCGGGTGAACATTATATAATTACATTCGACTTTATCTTGCTAGTATGTGCTTGCATCACTTCTTTACGGACTCCTTCATAACAGACATTTTAGACCTTTCTATCTTATAAGTATTTCCACTATATGGAACAATTAAGTGAACCTTTTTACGGGCTATAGGAACTGGTTTATTTCTTCATTCCTTGGCATTACTACATAAACTTTTCACTCCAATCAGTTTGCCTTCAAATAGGAAACATCTTCAATTTGTTCCCTTTAAAATAAGTTTTTCTACGAAAGACGGCGCCACCGCTGGTTGATTGGATTTATTACTTACGACTAGAGAGTAAATATTCGATAAAAATGATTTGATTTGGTGCTGCAGTTTGTTTGAAGAAAAATTGCTGCAATATTGTGTTTAAATTTGTTTTCTTAAGAATTATTTATTTTTTTAAGTTACAACCTTAAATTTTCTTTCTTCTTAACTGTCTACATCTCCATCATGATATAATTATTTCATTATAATAATAGGTCACAAAATGTGTAATTATTTACTTCATTTTATTTATTTATAATTTAACAAACATATAAATTTGCTGCATAAGCCACTTAATACTAAGCCTCGTTTGCCTTCATCCTCGAGCCCTAAGTCCCATGACCCGCGGCCCGACACGGCTGCCTGCCTAAGCCCGCTCAGCTGTATATATTTCGTAAATAAAAACGAAGATTTTTTTATAAGATGGTGGAAAATAAGCACGTTTCCATTGAGCTATTGAACTCTATACGTTCAAATTTATACTTACCTCGATATTTAGATTGTGTTTACTTTGTTCAGTTTAGGAATGCCTCATCATAAACTATTTTCACAGAATAGCTTTAACCTAGTTTATGACCTTGCACAAATTTCAGTCTATTGATATGCAGGCTTTGCGTTTGGACTTACTTTGGACTTTGGACAGATAATCCAGAAAATGAAAAAAAACAGTCATTGTCAAATCAAATGCAGCAAGAGCAATAGTTAATATTCTTTGACATTTTTAACTCAAATTTAGGAGCATGCAGGCTAATTAGAGCGAGATTCAATATCCTCCGCACCTTCCAAACGACGGAAACACTTCCATAACACATTACGCCCACCATAAAACAAACAAGCACTACAGTAAAACGTCTGCATTAACGCGGGCACAATTAACGCGTATGTTTATATTTAGACGGTAATCTGCGACACAGCTGGTCCGATATCCATGAGCCTTGAGTTTACGCGTAGGCCACTAGCTGCGGTACAATGGCGTGCGGAGTAGACAAATGTATCTAGTCGATACGAACGACTAAATCTAATCATTAAACCATCTAGATTGACTTTATTACTATCCAGAAATCAAGTATCTCATAATTTTAATCAAAACTTATGAAGGTTATTAGGTGCATAATAACATTTTATCGCATAGCAAGATGAATATGCAAGTAATTGTATATACTTACTTGCATACACTTATTAAGATGAAAGGGAATAATGAAAGAAAAGAAAGAAAGAAAAATTTTTATTGTGGCACGCAGGATAAAAAAATAAAAAAAAAAGTTAAACATTCTGCTCGCCACAAATGTTACCAAACTTACTTCGTACGCTCGAAAATTACCGGTAAGAACAGAATATATGTGACAGAATGGCATTAGTTATGTAACAATTAACTGAGTTAATCCATTTCCCTTAATAATTATATTAAAAATCCCCTTCATAAAAAAAAATCTTCTGCAGGTACGGAAGGATGCCAAAACTATGTACGGATACTTTTAACTCTGGTAAGCCTGCAAGCGTGGCTATACATATAGTAAAGTTTGTTTGCGGTTGAATAAATAACATCTGACATAGCGAAGAGATAAATGGGTTGTGCGGAAGACGGTACAATATTTTTCATTGCTGTAGCCTATTCGCCTCGCTAGATGGCGCCGAACTCAATGATACTAATAGGTTTACAATTGTAGAACGCGCAAGAAATGTTTTCATATGATTTTTTACAATCCAGCAGTGAAGATTGTTTCAAAGATGTCTTGCTTGATTGACGCTTATAATAAAAACAGCGGGAGAACTATGTGGCAATTTCGATTATTTTCATAGATAGTAAAATGTATTAGAGTCAAGTAGTGGCAATTTTCTGCTGCGAGATCTGGGTTGACACTACTCAAGCGCTGTGGCTATCAGAATCTCGGCCCATACCAGTGGTTCTCGTCTCGGCGGACTGTCACGGTTGTCACGCGAGCAAGGCTGCGCCTACGCGCGGCGTGTTTCTATTTATTGTGATTTACCAAACCGACGGTACGAGTATGTTCAACACTCAGCTATTATTAGCCGACATTATTTTAGACGGTGCCTGGAAACTGAATTTGTTAATGCTCGGCATACTGTTTAAATACGCCTTGTTTAGTGGAATATCCGGGTGCTGATTGGTTATTTCATATACCTAATAAATGACAGTCTAACACCAGCTAGTGTTAGACCATCACGCCGTGTGTGCTTAGCCACACACCCACGGCCTGTTTCAACACCTGCGGGAGGGACGAAGCCGTATGAAGATATAATGTACATATTACCAATGCTTTTCAAGTGTTTACGAATGCCAGGTAATTTGCAAGATGTACGACAAATGTTACATTATTTTGTACATCAGTATTTCCGTAGCAATAGCCGCGTACTGACTGGCTGAGTAGCTTGGCGAAGCCGCCGCCTCGCCTTGCTCAGTTCGTACGCGGTACGCATCGCGCTGGCTCTCCCGAGTGCTGTCAGTTGTCAATTGTCTCCGTGTCGACACGACTATATTACCTAAACTTCTCGTAATTCTGATTGCTTTGTCCAATAATATGCGTCATGTGGCCGAGGCAGCCTCGCAAGGCTACGCGGTCAGTCAGTACACGGCTTGGTGATGTGCGTATTTCATCCGCAAATGTCTGCTAAGAATCACTTATCTAATAAATCAACGTTTTATTTGTATAAACACGCTACACACAAACAGACAGACGTTTTGTTTAATACTATAAACATATTTTTTTCGTATTGAGAATGTATTTACCTAATATTGTAGATTGTGGGTGGTGTGAGGTGTCGTAAGTCCGGCTGAAAGGCCCTCCGCAAAGTAAATACTTAAAAGTATGTATCTGCAAATTTAACATGATATAATAATAGTTTACTTGAATTTGTATTTATTTGATTATTATTTTCATTCCATGTACCGATAGTGCGCTAGTTTTATTGGCTATTGGCCATTCTAGCTGTTCAATAATAAAATAACTCTTCACTAGCAAATATGACTCGTGTCAGTGATACAAATATCGAATCGGCACATTGGTACATACGGACGCCCTTAAGGTAATTTTAGAATGACGGACAAATCAATATTGCAGGTCACACTGTCTTAGGCATAATACCTGAAGTACAAAAATATCAATGGAGAATTCAGTCTGACGCGGCCCTTCGGCTAGTTCATATCTAGGGTGCGGTGGTAGAGACGGTGACAGCCCCAATCGTAGTAGAGTTGCAAGTCGCGAGTGACTTGAAAATAGAATTTAGATGCAATTATTATTTTAGAATATTATAGCAAACAATAATAATTTTCAAAAAATAGAATAATACTTATTTCAGAGTTACCCACATTTCAATAACCGCTACGCAAAGTGTTCACTTTAAAAAAAAAATTAATACGAATCTGGACTTGGCAAAAACCGACAAAAAGGGTTTACGGCCAAAATTACCCGTTAAATCACATGTCTTATTCGCGCCGACAATCAAGCTAAGTGTACATTTGATCTAAAGTATTGAATAATGGAAATTACCTCTACATCCTATTCTACAATGTTGTGCTATAGGTTGAGAATCATTTGGGTACTCCATACGAAAACGGAAACCGAGCATAGCTGCTTTATAAATATTTATTATTTTCCATTAAATCTCGAGTTTTGATCAGGATATTTCAGGTTTAATTATGAAACCGGTATTTGATTTCCAATTGTATGATATTATCGATGCATCTTATATCATTCCCCGTCGTTTGGTCCGGCATCCCAACGCTCAATATAAGTATACAGTGAACACATAGCTTTAAAAGCTGCCGTTCTGTTTCTAGGCCGCTCGTAGTTGGTAATCTGTTTACTAGAAATCGGCGCCTACGCACACAACCCGGTAACTACGGTATTAGTTGGCGATTCACTACATTCTTTGGATTATGATTACCGTATAAATTAATACCCACCTTAACAAGGATTCTTCAAACGAATCCTATGATTCGATCCTATTTTCGTACCTATAGTTTAAAAGCCCTTCGGTCTATACCGAAGGGCTTTTAAACTAAAGGTACGTAACTTAATTTATCAGAGGTTAATTACGCGAGAACCGCTTAAATAAATGTAAACTATCTGCGCAATTATTATTGACTATGTGAGAACCCTAAATTAAATTGCAACCAAAATAAAGGAATTTTGTATTCTTGCTATCAAGCCGGCAAGAAACACGTGACGAAAAAGGCTATTATACAAATGGCTATACTTGCAAGTAATTATGGAAAATGACACAGGTGCCGTGTGAAAAGTTATATTATATACGATTTATTACGATTACGAGACTTAAAAATAATTACAATGAAATCTCAAATCGTTCGGTACTGCCCGCTCTTCGTGATAAATCATTGACAAGTGACTTCATAGGATTAAGTGTTCTAGTGAAACGTCACTGTGAATAAAATCGTTCACTGTGAAACATCACAGTTGAAATAACAGTGAAAGAAAAACATGATTTCACGGAATGAAACTTACTTAATTGAAAGTAGCAATCATTTCCATGCCTACTTGCAAGTCCTTTATAACAAAGGTACCTAGACTCTACCACGACTTATGCAACATGGCTCAGGGGATGTAAGTATTGTATTGGCTTCCTCATCAGCACCCGTAATACAATGTAGAAAATATGAATGTTGTCATAAAACCTATAGTGACTCTTTACTGGTATACTGTCAGGCTACATTTATGTAACACAATAACACGCCGATCAATAACGCAAATATAATGTCTAACAATAATACTTACATTACAATTAAAACAATGTTAATAATAATCTATATATTATACGTGAAAGAAAAACTTCCAAACGCTTAATACAATAATAAATAAATTTGGCACACTTATTGTTTATATAGAGAAGGATTGCAGAATGCTAATATTTTTAAATGAATTATGGTCGAATTCGACCATTACAACGGTATTGCAAGTAATAATAATTCGGCAGTCAAGTCACATGCAGAGGAAGAATGCAACAGCCTCAGACAACGTTGTGTCAATTAGTCTGCAGTTACAGCTAGTTTGCTGAAAGTCACGCTCCGTCCGATCAGATGGTCACAGACGGAAAGATGATGTCGTTATATATATACATGTCCCATTTTCAACACGACTCTTCGCATCTCCCTAAAATAAAGAAGCTATTTTCAATAAAAGTTCAATGTTTTATAAACAGTGTTGCGTCTCGCTCGAGGCTGTCGAGGCGAACTCGCGTCATCGAGAGAGGCGTGATTATGACAATTATAGAGTATCTACCAAGCTTGACTATACCAAGTTAGTTATATAAAATAAAATAAAATAAAATAAAATAAAATAAAAATTAAAAATAAAAATTAAAAAGCCTCTTTATTTCATGCAAACCATAAAAAGAAAGTTAGTTATATACATGTTTTATAATCTGACTGTGCCGAGGTTAGTTATTTATTTATTAATAACTTCTTATACAGTATACAAAATGTTAATTACGTTATCCCACAAAACCGTGTAATCGGTTTATCTCTGAACATTGAATATTTATGAAAAATAAGTCGGACTTTCGACCTGCGCTAAAATTTACCCGTATTAGGTATAATTGCACTGGGAGTTGCTAAAATTCTGTAATATCTTGAATTTTCCAATTTAACCCACGATATGCCCGTACCCTTATTTACGCTTGGGTGTTCCCTAGCTTGGAGTTCTAAATACTTATAAGCCCGTCAACTCAAGTGGTCGTCACCGAGTCGTCGGCTCAAGGGTATCTGAAGGAGGCTGGAGAGCGATCTCGGATGGGCGTGTTTAGAAAAACATCGCTAATCTCCACTCATGGTCGAGTGCTGATGCCAGCACTACGAAGCGTTCTGCGCCCCTCTACTGTAGGGCTGGACATAAACTACTTTCTACTGAGCATAAATAATAGCGTGAAATTTAGCTACGTCTTCAATACTTTTGGGTCGTTAATGATTTTTCATTTTTCTTAAGCTTTCTATTCACCTTCTAAAAACGACAACGAATTTTCAATATATAGTTCCCCCTATATGGTGGCTGAATACGTTCAAAATATATGGGAAATTAGACATACAAAACGCGCTCTTAGGTATTCCTATGGCATGACTAAGTGTTGCGTTCACACAAGTTTTTTTTGTTGATATTTGGCATTAGTTTACTGAATCAAAAGACGTGTGGTAGCCCGCCATATACCAATAATATTTATTTCTCCTTTTATATTAAACTATTTGTATTTACTAAAAATACCACTACTACTTTTGCTGTGTACAAATAAAGAAACAAACATCTATTTATAAGCAATAGCAGGTACGCGATAGTAGATAGTAGAAATAGGTCACAAATAAATTGTTTATTTACTAATATTTCCGAGAAAATGTGCCTGACATAGTAAATAATAAATATTACTACGACGGAATACTTACGTGACGGATTATTTATAAATACACCTCAACTTGGTCCATTCCACGAAATCCACGTCTTTTTACTAGAAACGGTCTCGGAAAATACCACGCGATGTTTAGTTTACTCCCCCTCAATATTGTCTCGTTGTGTTATATAATAGAGTAGATTTTTGTACCCACATTAGTTATGTTGCGGTGGTCAGTACTCCGTTTGTCTTGGCAGGACGATTTAACCACTGGACGAGTGATCTAGCCTTTCTCAGGTATACCCGCTAAAGATGCACGCACCGAGATACATTAGCCTTGGGCGTTGTTATGCTTCATGCTAGAATTGTGCAACCATAGTTCTCCCCCTGCAATAGTTGGTAGAACGATTTTCATACTTTATTAACTATACCAGACGTACAACGTTTTTGTGTACCAACTGTATGTTCCCGAACTAAGCAACGCTTGTACATACTATGGCTACCTTACTATGGACTGGGGGCGGTCCCACACTAGGGAAAATTACGACAACGCCAACACAGAGCAAGTAACAGATTTTGAAAGTAGGTACCTAAAGGAGAATCAGTATATGTATTGTGTGTATGAGTGTATGAGTAGTTTAATGAGGGTTTCAATTAATATGCATGGTGATACTGTCAGTTTACTAGCAAACTCAAACTATTACTTAACTTTGTACTGTTAACCTCGTATAGCGAAGGGCTTGTGGTGGCCTCTCGTAACTGGTCATCAAACTGGGAAACTCTGGTCCACAAGGGCACGATCTATAAAAAACGCCTCCAACATTCGATCACTATATTCTATCAACACACACTCTACCTCAATATTAATAAGTCCGTACGTAAAATTCATAATGTAGGCAGTTCTAGACATCCCACAGCCCTACTGCTAGGTCAATGGGGTTGGCAGAGCAGCGGCAAGAAATGGTGATGTGGAACACTGAAGTGGCGGTGAGCGCCGTGCGTTAGGGCACGTTCCTGTGACGTCACATATCTGTGATTATCCAGCTTATAGTGAGCTGCTCCCGTTAACATATGCATTATATATAACATCCTACGATTCTAAATTCATTATTTCAATTACCATAGGAAAATTATTGGTTATAGATTGGTTTTGGGGTTTTTTTAATTAACTCAACTGGTTTCTAGTTAGGAGACTGAGAGGTCAAAACTGTTTGAAGTAATAAAACCCAATGGTTTTTAATTCGATTATGTGCTATATGATTAACAGTCTTTATTTAGGTCCTGGACAAAGGCCTCCCATATCATTAAATCTAGGGTCACTCTCAGTAAGGGTCTCAATGCTAAAACTTTATTTTGTTGTTTGTAAAGGGTTCACTGGCGAAGATTTTGCGTGATACTGGTGTATTATGTTATTATATCAATTTCTCCGGTGTACAATAAAGAGTTATTATATTCAATTATATTCTAAGACAGACGGAGACAATACGACCAACATTTAAAAAAATTATTCAATGAAATAATCTTAATTTAAATCATAATACACACAATTGCAACAAATCAAACTGGCTTGATAAACATACGTATACATGTGTTTCTAGTTTATTGTTTACCTACATGTTTTATTCCTAGTTATTAAGCTGTGTAGTACCTAAAAAAACCGGTCAAGTGCGAGTAGAACTCGTGCCCTGGGGGTTCCGTACAATATTTTATTATGATTTTAGATAGATTTTCCATTCCTGGATTCCAATATCGATACCGGCAAGATATTTTAATAATAAATAGTTCCCAAAAATGCTTAAATTAAATTCGGGAACCGAATACAAACTGCAACCAAACTGAATACAAACCCTTATTTTACACACTTAGGGGTGGAATTTTACAAAACGCTGAAATTAATATTTTTTATTTGTAATAATTAGCCTCAATACTTATTTTCATGTCTCTAGGTTCATTTTATTTTTTTTACGCCATAAAAACTTTCACCCGCTATTTTATGTACTTAGGGGTGGAATTTTCCAAAATCCTTTCTTAGTGGATACTTGCGGTATATAAGGTACTTAATGTCAAAATTTCATGATTCTTACACCAGCGGTTGGGGCTGTGCGTTGATTCCTTTGTATTGATAAGTGAATTTGCGAAAAGTATCAAAATATGTGACATAAATCACCGTATCTTTTGATTGCGTTGACTTAGAAGCCTAATTTTTTTACACCCACAAGGGACCATAGCATTTGATATTTGTTATTAATTTCAACTTGATAACTCTACCCGTTTCGGAGAAAAAAGGTCTTGACAGACAGACAGACAGACAGACGGACAACAAAGTGATCCTATAAGGGTTCCGGTTTTTCCTTGTAAGGTCCGGAACCCTAAAAACAGACGAACATAGACCCTCCTCCTTCTTTTGTAGTTGGTTAAAAAAAGCAAAAGCTGTCACCTCTAAATGCATCTGGCGGCGGTAATAAATATGCCCTCGTCGATGCAGATCGCCATGCAGATGTGTGTATTTGATGAATAACAAGCAATTTTTTTCCCGCAGGTCATTGCCGAAGCTAACGAGTCAAGAAGAAGAGGCAGGAAAATCGCATCAGGGAACAGTAGTAACATTCGAACCACTCTCGCACAACCACGAGTACTGCGAGAGGGTCGTCATCAATGTGAGTACCTTTATCTTGAAAAATATTGTAGTATTCAATAGCATGCACCAATTAGTTTGTAAAAACTTCTATTACTTGGGGTAATTGATAATTACTATTTTGTATTTTTAACCCCACACGAAAAAAGAGGGGTGTTATAAGTTTAACATGTGTATCTGTGTATATGTGTGTCTGTGTATATGTGTATCTGTGTATATGTGTGTCTGTCTGTAGCAACGTAGCACCCAAGCTGATGAACCGGTTTAAATTTTGTTTCTTTTGTTAGATAGGTATTCTGATCGAGAGTGTTCTTAGCTATGTTTCATGAAAATCGGTTAAGCCGTTTGAAGATCATCAGCTCTTTTGTCGGTTAAAAAAACCACATTCACGGCAAAGCAACTTACTGCGGTTTCCACAATTGCTTGTAATATATACGCCTGAAGATACGTGTGCACAAACCTCGAGGTCGAGGTAAAATATTATGTAGGTATCTTGCTCGAGCGTGACATTATACAGAGGACACTTTATATCTGGAGTGGCCTTTGAATTCTTACATGAATGCAGCCTAGAAGTTCTATATAATGTTATTATTATTCGCAAGCTTGCTTCGTAGTTAGAATATTAATGCGGATTTTAATAACGGTACCTTCAATGATTAAACTGGGTAGGGTTAACTAGGGCATGTTTCTGGCTAGATTAGGAAGTTTTCAAATATTTGGTTTCCTGTATTATATTTTATCTGATGAGTCAAGTGACACCTTTTCCCTATCCTGATAAAAGGTAGATATTGCAATATAATGTGGCACATTTTCAGTTTCGCTTCTCACGAGCGACTACTTTACCAAGGTGTAATAGAAATATTTGGTCAGATTAAATTACGAGCCTTTTCATACTAATATTATAAAGAGGAAAACTTTGTTTGTTTGATTGTAATGAATAGGCTCCGAAACTACTGAACCGATTTGATAAATTCTTTCACTGTTGGGAAGCTACACTATCTCCGGGTGACATAGGCTATAATATATTTTCAAAAAAATTAGGGTTCTTTACTAAAACTCGAATAATGTAACCGCAATGTACTCGTGCGAAGCCGGGGCGGGCCGCTAGTGTTATTTTATTTTATTTATTAAAAAAGGTCTACCAACAATTGTTACAATAATTCAAGCAATAAAAATAACTTAAAAGTAGTATTTAGCTAATTGCACAATTACTTATAGGTAAACACCACTAATCCAAAAGGAGTAACTTAACAGATAACAAAAACACAAAAAATAGTCTAAAAAAAGAGTCTAAAGTTAATTCGATATTGCATCCAACAAATGTTTGCGGAAACGGTACAAAGACATGGAGAAAATATCAATGTGGCCACTGTATGAATTAAACAATTTGCTTATTCTGGCTACCGGAGAATTAGAGCCAAGCACAGTCCTTCGAAATGGGGGACAAAGTAGGTGTAGAGGGGAACGAGGGTATTTCCTAGGTATTCTAAAATTTAAACAGCTAAGAATCTGGGGGCAGTCTAATTTATTTCGTAAGATTTTAAAAAGGTAAACTAGGTCAATTAATTTTCGACGTTTTTCCAATGAGTGCATTTTGAAATATTTGAGTGTATCAAAATAAGATAACTTTCTGCGTGCTAATTTAGAATTATATGACAAATGCCTAAGAAACTGCTTCTGCAGTCGCTCCAATCGTAACGTGTGAGTGGCATAGTGCGGTCTCCAGACTACACTACAATACTCCAGAGTACTGCGTACTAAAGCATTATAAAGTAATAATTTTGTTTGGTATTTGCGAAAAATCTTACCATTTCTAATAAGGAACCCTAGCATTTTAGAGGCCTTTTTAACAACATGCTCATATTGAGGTACAAACGTCAGTTTATTGTCAAGAATTACTCCTAAATCTCTAATATTGTCCACTTCGGTCAAAATAGTTCCACTAATGTTGTACGTAGACAGAATAGGGTTGTGCTTTCTACAAAATTTAATATGAAAGCATTTTTTAACATTAAGCTCCATTGAGTTGGCTTTACACCAGTGTATTAATCTATTCAAGTCATCTTGCAGCAATTTGACGTCTGAGTTATTTATGATTATACGAGAAAATTTTAAGTCATCTGCATAAAGATAGGGTTTAGAGAACCGAAAACTACTGGTGATGTCATTAACAAAGATGTTAAATAAAATAGGCCCTAGGTGGGACCCTTGAGGCACACCCGATGAAATGTTAGTAATATCTGAGTTATACCCATCGAGGACCACATAAAAAGAGCGATTAGTCAAATAAGATTTGAGCCACTCCCATACTCTTCCAGAAAACCCATAAATAGCTAACTTCTTGAGTAGCATGTGATGTGGAACTTTGTCGAAGGCCTTACTAAAATCTGTGTAGATGACATCAACTTGGTGATGTTCATCAACAGCGCCTGTAAGGTCTTCGACAAAAGCAACGAGGTTAGTTGAGGTTGACCTATTTTTTACAAATCCATGTTGGTGGTTTGTTAAAAACTGTTTAAAGTAGTTTTGTATGTGAGGACAAATTATGGATTCAAAAAGTTTAGCTAAACACGACAGTAACGAAATGGGTCTATAGTTTAAAACTAAGTTATCAGCCCCAGACTTATAGACAGGTACAACCTTCGCTAGCTTCCAAATATCAGGAAAGATTCCTGTAGAAAGCGATTTACTTATAATTGTATGTAAGGGAGAAGCTAGGTGATTGGCACATCTTTTAAGAAATATAGGCGGCAGTCCATTATATATATCAAAGTTGGCACACAAGCATACGACCCGCCTGGTGTTAAGCAATTACCGTAGCCTATAGACACTTGAACTACCAAAGGTATTGCTCGCACCGTACTGGCCTGAATAGGAGTAGGATAGAAAGACTGGAAGGGACGGGAGATTAGGCCATGTCATCTTACGAAACGCAGCTATAATAGCTGCTTTACTCCGCTATTTCTGTGAGATTGGGGTACTACCCCGGTCGAGCCAGCTCGGATATGAGCTGTAGCTAATTAATTGCCTACAGCTTGACTCCACCACCAAATAAGGACTTCATCATAAAAATAAATAGTCTAGCCAGAAAGTATACAACATGTCCACCGACTAATGGCACCATGGCAAGCAGTACATACCTACTGTACGTCTGTACATACGAGCTTCAAACCCTAACCTTGCCCCGAACACACGGCAGCACGTGTCGAAGCAAGTGCTCCCACCGTTGTTTAAAAGCTCTCTGAAGTAAATAAATAATTAAGAGCGGTGAATCGTCGCCTCCGGCCGCTCGCCGCTCGCCACTCAGATGGACCATCAAAGCGAACGTGTTTACTGGCGCTGACGATCATCGGCACGGGTTTTAAAGGCAACAACGAGTTACAAGCAGGAAATAATAGAGGAGGCATAATATCAGTCAACTTCACTGGTACACTCACTTCAAATGGTCGCCAACGCCCGTTACATACTTACCCATTAAGTCGTTGACCTAATCTCAATTGGTTCCCCTCCCTGAAACACCAGATGATGACTGTCCATTTTGGGCACCGTCAAAGAATTCGCTCATATTGTTTATTTATCTTTCAAAACATTTCCCACGCCCAAAAGCAACATCCCAAACATTTCGCCATGAAAATAAACATCACTCGGGCGAGGCCACCATTGATTTTTTTCCATTACGCAAACGGTTGGCGTGTCAATCGGCAGTAGTCGCCCCTGACCGGTGCCCACGGCGGCGCCACCTGTTGCTGTTGTTAGTAAATATCTGCTTTGCCCTTCTACTGCTTGAAGAGAAGTGGATAATATTCTTACCTTCCTGAAAGTCCATTAATCCCGGTGGACGCTCGCATTGAGCGGGCTCGGCAAGCTTTGTATTATTAAGCCAGTCCGGCGGCGTAAGGGGCTAAAATTGGTTTTAACGCACTAACCGTTAACTATTAGGTATTCTTATAAAGTCTCTTATCTGTTACCGTTCTTAAATACAACCTGTGGTTGTAGTTGAGTAAACGGTTTACTGTTTCAGAAGGGATCGTAAATAATACCTGTCAGTGTTGTTTAATAATTATGAAATCGAAGATGTTGCTGCGGTTATCAAGATAAATGTGTAGTCTTATAGGCGTCGGATTCCAATTCAATTTCATGAATCGATTTACTGTCACCGAGTGTCTAATGTTTGTAACGTTAAAATAGGTACAATTTACCTGTTGACCCGAGATAATACAGATCTACATTATACCCTACTGATTCACAACTTAAGCAATGGATGAAGTTCAACGGTCTTGTACCAAATCGCGAGTGAAGGCCGTTCTATTTTATTTGTTTTCTGTGGTAACAATAACATCAAACTATCGATGTTCATAAAAATCCATCACATCACTCCTCGCGTTTAGCAGCTTCGCGTAACAGCAAGCTTGGAAGCATTCACATTACACGGTTTTGACAAACGGCCGACGCGTAAGAGCGCGGGTGTGGGCGACCGTAATCCTCAACGCTTATAGAATATTTTCAGTGCGTGACTTATCGGTTTCCAGTTTACAAATTCACGGTTGCAGATTTGCAAATCTGTGCCATTATAAATCCGTTGACGGTTCCATTTCGGCACAGTATGGAAGGCGTAAATGTTAGAGGTGTAAACAGCTCGTATATAGGTAGACATTTATTATGTTTGTTTCTTTATACGAGCCATGGTTTGAGTACGCAATTAATACTTTTGATGGAGGCAGATCCAAGCTGTAGGTGTATTGACCTCACCTCATAAACGTATATATTATAGCCGTGTTTAATACGATATAACGACATTGACGAATATAACAAAAAAATAAAGAAATATGAACTTCAGTTTGCTGCGAATGTGAGGCGGACGCGACATTTCCGGAACACACGCATAAATATTCGAATGAAAGTGTACGAAACTATTAGAACAGCTTTATAATTTCAAAATATTCGAGTAATGTTTTCAACAAATTCTGAATGACTTTGTGGCGTGTCTTTCTTACAAATCGATCTTAAATGCCGCAATTACACGCAGTTTATTACAATTTGATTATCAACGGGATATTCAAATGTTAAAATTATATATTTTTTCTAAAACCGATTGCTATTACGGTGTGTCGCTGACTATAAGCATGTAAGTGTCGTGTATACACCGTGATTATCGCCACCAATCACGCTGTACACCACCACCGGTCCCGCGTCACATCGCACCATAATAAAACCCGGTGTATAATAAAGAAATCCGACCTTAAAACATGGTATCGTTCGCGGTCGCGTTTACAACGGAAAATTAATTAAAATCTCTTCATAAAATATGCATACAGTACGCGCAACCGCTCCGCCCTTGGTGTACAACAATAAAATGTATTTTTGGACACTCCCATTGCCAGCAGCGGAGTTCCATCCGCGACGAAAGAAATTCTTTAGTACCTTAAGGCTTGTGGGGCAATGATGATCGACCTAGTCTATTACACACAGCGATGACAACATTTTTCTAAAACAATATGGTATTATTTGACCATTTTACTCACGCATAATTATAGCACAAGACAACATGTTTTCTGAGATGTACGCAAGCAAGCACCTGCACAAAAAGAGATGATCTTTTTTAACGCTTTAAGTAATTAATCCTTGAGCCGTGTTTTTGGTTTATATTTGTCCGTGAGTGTGCATATAAGATGACGTATGACCTACTTATATGTCATTTCCGGTTATTTGTTATATCGTTATCTGATCCATATAGGTAGGTACACATTTCGCGGAATAAGTCATTACGTATCTATAACTAATTCAAAATGTTAAACACTCACGGGCGATCGATGCAGTTTTTGTTATTTAACTATCATTTGATGCTGAATTCTCTCAATTCTCTGAAGTCTATTACCATTGGCATGTTTCTGCTGTTCTACGTGATTTACCTACTTAAGAGACGTGCTTTTAAATATTAGCTATAGGATCTCATAGGCTCCTGTTAATAAATCGATCTCGAGACTGATACCAATCTTGGAAATGTAATTCGTAGGTCATACCAGTACTCGTACAAAATGACTTATCAAAAACCTACTTAAGATCACTCTCAGACTTGAGATAGATTTTTTGTATTGCAATTCGTTACTTGACATTGGCGTAATACCTATTTAACTGGGTGGGCCATATTATTAAAGAAAGAAGAAGAAGAGATATATTTTAATACGGGCCATAGAATTTTAAAATGTAATCAAATATATTTTTATGAGCTATATAACTTATATAAAATCACAAGCAAAGCGAAATTAATATAGGAAATATGGACTTAATAATTTAATAATAGGTACCTATAGGTCCGTTGCTGACGGAAATACGAACAACAATATAAATCTCTGGAAATGTTTCGTCAGTGAGGACCCTCCGGAATAAAATATAAATTATAAAAAAAACTTGCGTAATAGTTGGGCCGACGATAATCGCCCGTGTAAGTGTAGGTAAAAATCAGCTATCGGCCAAACAAGGATAGAAGCCTAACGGCAATGGCATAATCCCTGTTTATTAATAAGAAGAACAGCTCCCAGGCAATCTTGCCTGAAATGGACTGGTCACTCCAATACAAATCACCGCGACACCGCAAAGAGTTAGAGAGAATGTCTGATCCAGAGATACCTACCTATTTGAGACTAGCGAATTTTTTTTATAAGTCTGTTTTGAACTTTTGTGTCTTGCCCATATTAATTTTAATATGGCAAATCTGGCCGTGGTATAAAATTCCTGGATGCCTCCCATTGCTAGAATGCAACATTCCAATGTGATTGCTAACAGAATTGCTGGTCAATAAATAATAACTAGTCCGTATAATTTTACAGTTCCGTCACAAAGTTTATACGAGTCCACAAATAGCGGGTGGGTGTGTGTGTGTGTAACGTTAATTATTAGCGAAGTATTGATTTGATGAATAATTTTCGCATGCCACCGGCGGCACCATAGGTTGTAGAAGTACCAAATATTCAAGTCTATGGTTGTAAGTCTATCGTTGCTTATATACCTAATGTATAATACCAGTTTATACTACTACGTGTCGCTTTAAAATTTAGAGGTGTCATGCTTGTACTTAGGCATCCCACCTACTTTTGGGCAAGGGTATTTTCTCAATCCTTGAGTAATACAAATTTCAATTAAATTTAAACATAAAATAACATCTTATTATTTCTGTCCTTTTGCAAAAGTTATAGGTAAGCGCCTAATGGTAATTCTTAGTCATGTTGGAAGTCCAAAAAATTATGTTCTCAAATTTAAGTTGGTAGCGTACCCCTTCAGATCTAAAATATAGTTTCCCAAACTAGTATCCAGAAAATAAATTATACCCTAAAGGGTCATTTTTATATGACCATACATTACGTACTCTACAGCCATATAGTTTAAACAATAATTGGTTAAGTAGGCAGCGAGTATTGTCCCTGATGCAAAGATTTTAGTGGCGACGATGCGGCGCTAAATGATTTTCTCAGCTGCAAAACTTCAAACACCACTACACAGAAGTATGTCTGGAAATAGCGACATGCGCGTACGCACGTGGGGGCGTGTGTGTGCGACGCATATTAGCGTCGGCACTGAACATCGATTTGGTAAATAATTTTCAGGATGAACCGTGATTACGTGTACCACGAGAGCGTATACACAGAGGTGACGTTATTAACATTCACATCCTTAGAATTTCTGCAGAATTCACCACCAAAATGGCCTCCTTGCTCTTAACATTCCGAGACAAAGAGTCAATTATATTCAACTCATACTATTTCACACACTTGCTCATTTAAATAAACTCATTTAAACCACTTAAGTAGGAGTGACACTCACAACCGACCGCGACTTAAAAGTTACGCCTCTAAAATCCTCAATTCGCTTTTCACGCCTCCAATTTCCCCACCGCGCCTTTCACGAGCGTTCTGAAGGACGGGCTGAAAGCGAAACCGGCGGCCATATAAAATATCGTGTTTGATAAAATATACTAAGATTTCCTACCACCTGTTGCCCTCCCATTGACTTCCGTCAGCGGTCAAAAGCCTCGGAAGAAATTATGTTTTCCGTTCTTGGAGTGCATAGGAGCTTATTCCATAGAATATCAATAGGAATTCAAAGTTAAAAGATGGTTGTATGAATTGCAAATATTATTTAATATAAATACTAATAAAACAAAAAAACAAGGAGCGATAAAATTAGGTAAGAAAATACAATGAACTATGAGTTCTTCTGACAGTATATGTATTTGATGAGGTCATCAGTATCATCTATATAGTTTGTGGGTTCCAGCCGATGGCGAATATTCTCAACCATCGAAATAATAAGTAACTACTTATATTACGTGTTCTCAATATTTTAATGTCAGTTCCCCAAGTCCGCCGTCCGATTACTGTGAGGAAACCCAATTTTGAACCAAATTATATTCCTAGTATTCATTTTTGTTTGTTAGACCAATTAAGTGCTTAAGTACTTATGTCTAAATGATGGGAAGGAACATATGACCCAGACTAGCCTAATGAGAAACAGTTGTACATTCACGTAAATATAACACAAATTGAGAATATATCACTTAACGGTATTTAAGCATCGACATAATAAGTAGGTACAATGTCATTAAGTAATATAACAGAAGAAATATAGTTACAACATTTAGTGAAAGTTATATGGATACCTACTTAACAGCAATAGGAAAAACAAAATACAACAATTATAACCTAGCCTAAAATACGCTTATGACCTAGACCGAAATGTTATATTTATATATAAGCTATCACAGACTATTACATTTCCGATATTTCCAGACCCATTAGCTTCTGTACATTTATGCTATTTACAGAAACAAATCTCGGTCTAGGCGTTGAAGAATCTGTGCAAACCGATGACCTTCGATTGTGGAGATCTCGACTCTGGCGCTAAACCACATCTACTTTACTTTTAATGGATTTTCTCTAAATCTATACAAATAAATAAAACTGGAGTGTCTGTTTGTAATATCAAAATAACACCTTTTTAACCCCCGACGAAAAACGAGGGGCGTTATAAGTTTAACATGTGTATCTGTGTGTCTGTCTGTGGCAACGTAGCGCCCAAACTGATGAACCGATCTCAATTTTGTTTCTTTTGTTAGATAGGTATTCTGATCGAGAGTGTTTTTAGCTATGTTTCTTGAAAATCGGTTCAGCCGTTTGAAGATCATCAGCTCTTTTGTAGGTTAAAAAAGCCACATTCACGGCCAAAACCAATTCCTACGGCTCGAATCCATTGGAAATTTGAAAAGTTTCCCTGATTCTGGAAAAAATGTATATTTTATCAATTTTTATATGCGATTTGTGTATGAACTAAAGAAGTTTCAAATGATGGATACGCGCATGCGTTAAATTTTGTTTGTTTTATTAATGGTCATGGAATATTACGCTATAATAATTCTAGAGGGCGCTGCTCCGCAATTGAGACATAATATAAAAAAAAAATCTAACTTAAAATAATTTTAGCATTATTGAATATTCTTCCCCTGGGCTGCTCCCGTCCACCTCAACCAGAGTTATTACATCAAATTGAATCATAATTGATAATATTTTACTAGGAATTAAACCTCCGTGACATCAATATTTTGATTCGTTGTCTATTCTAATATCAATTATTATAATGTCATAACAAAATAATGTCTCATACTTTTACACAGATTTTCTGTTGATTATTGTAATCTTAGATTATAAATAAGGAAGCCAAAACAAATGAATTAATGGCGCTTTCATAATCTGGCATCGAAACTAGTTGTACCAGATGAATTTGCGAGATGAGCTATGGATACTGAGCTACGGGAGCTACGCAAATCGCGCTAACATCATTATTTGGAAGAACTAGGTAAATTATACATTTGATGAACAGATATCGCATCGGGGGTTTTTAAATTTTCAATTTAGAGTTATCACTAAATGCATATTAAAGTACATACGACACCAATAACAAAAACGCGATAAAAAAAAAATTGTCTGTCTTTCTGTCTGCCTGTCTGTCTGTCTGTCTGTCTGTCTGTCTGTCTGTGTGTTTGTTCCGGGTAATCTCCAAAACGGCTGGACCGATTTTGACGGGACTTTCACTGGCAGATAGCTGTTGTTATAAGCAGTAACTGATGCTACTTTTATTTTAGAAAAACAAAATTTAATAAATGGGTCCTGTTGCGCGGGCTCAGAATGCGGGAGCGGGCTTTTTTGTTAAGTTAAATTCCACGCGGACTAAGTCGCGGGCTCAGCTAGTTACCTAAATAAAACATCATTATTACAAACACACACACACACAAAATATATATAAAAAAAATTTACGCTAATGAACGTATTGAAAAATATAGGTTTACATGTATTTGCAAGTTAAATTAACATAAGTACTTACTAGCTGACCCGACAGACGTTGTCATGTCTTAACTTTGAATATTGAATTCGAATTGTTCCGCAAAACTTTCTTATTTATATTTATTTCATGAGAAACTTCTCCTGACAATAATAAACACAACAAAAAATTATTAACGAAAATTCTTCCATCCGTTCACGGTTGATGCGATAACCAAGGAAATAGAGATTCATTTTTTATTGTTTTATATTAATATTTATATTAATATATTGTTTTAGATTATGTTATTACTACTAATAAATCATTGCCTAATCCACAAATAATAGGTATAGATGCTACTGAAAATAAAAAAGAGTACCTATTTACTAAGTATTTATACCAAATCAAAAACAATGAAAAACACTAACAAGAACTTGAAACGAAAATTAACACAACTTGAGTTGAGAAACTATATATTTATATTCAGTTTTATTTTTGTATAGTTTCACTATAACGAATACACACGTAGACTGCTAAACACATAGCTGTGCCTGTGACTTCCTCTGCGAAGAATTTAACATAACAAAAAATGTTCGTTTATTTAGCAGAGTTTATCATAATAATTCTGTTAATATTTTTTTTTACGTGGATCATTATTAATTTTTCTAAAATAAATGTCGAGTTACTCCTCGATAACATCAGCTAACTGCCACTGAAAGTCCCGTCAAAATCGGTCCAGCCGTTACGGAGTTTACCCGAAACAAACATACAGACAGACAGCCAGTCAGACAAAAAAACAATCCCGTAAGTACTGTATGTACTTTCATATGCATTTAGTGAAAAGGTGTTATTTTGATATTACAACCAGACACTTCAATTTTATTAATTTGCATAGATATAAATACAGGTATTGAACATTTAGGTTAATTAATGATAACGAATATAATCGGTTTACAACCCTTCTTGGGTTGTAAACCGATTAAAATCGTTATAGCACCTAAATTGACAATTCTCTTGTAAGAGAAATAGAATTTTGATTCCTGTCATGTCTTTAGTGACACTCCATTAATAAATCTATCTCAAGCCTGAGAGGCATCTTAATTACTCTTTGGACAAAACATTTTGTACTGGTATAACATAAGATTGACATTTCCAAGATCGGTCAGACTTGAGATGGATTTATTAATACGGACCTAAGGCACATTGATTCAATCTCGGAGCCACAAAGGACAAACACACATTCATACATGTATACGACATGATACATCCTTATTATTTAAGTATAGAGTTTTGCATCCCAGACGTAGAGATAGTAAGTTTCGTCTCATCTCGAAACGGCAACGCTGCACGTGTTGCGATGAAGAAATAAAAGTTCAAGGGTATAACTATTTTGAGTGAGCCAACGATCTTCGAAGTCGAGTATACTAGTTTGAACCGGCTCCGGAAATATAGTTCAATAGCAACTGCTAGTCTTAAAATAAGTTTGACTTCTATTTAATCCTTTTTGGACTTATGTAATCACAGACTGTACTATACCATGCTTTCTTCTATCTAAATCCTACTAATATTATACATGCTAAAGTTTGTTACTCTTTCACGCAAAAACTACTGAACGGATTTGAATGAAATTTGGAGCACAGATAGTTTATAACCTGGATTAACACATATAATACTTTACTTAAGTCTACGCGGGGCAGAAACTAGTATATAATTACTTCTTCTTGTCTACAGATCAGCGGTCTCCGCTACGAGACTCAGTTACGTACACTAAACCAATTCCCGGAAACCCTACTGGGGGACCCAGCACGACGCATCCGCTACTTCGATCCTCTGAGGTTAGTACTAGTGCCATCTATTTATGGATATATTAATCAGCTGTCTCTTTGTGGGCGTTGTCGTAGTAATAAGTGGGAGTACCGTTGTTCTTGGAAAACCACTCGTAGACTTGTTAGTAGACAGCCCCGTACGGAGAGTTGTGTTTTTGTTTTCGAGTTCATTTATGTATGTAATATATATATCTTCATTTTCTGAAGTCTTGGACGGCTTGACCGATGCTGACCACGTAGAATATAAAATCATAGCGGCATATGTAGTAGTGGTCTTTGTATTTGAATGTTAACAACAAATATTTAATTTTTAATAATGTTATGATTTGTTATATATGGTGATTATAATTTTTTAAATAATAATATATATTTTTGGGCTGATTGACTGTATTTTTAACCCCCGACGAAAAACGAGGGGTGTTATAAGTTTAACATGTGTATCTGTGTGTCTGTGTGTCTGTCTGTGGCAACGTAGCGCCCAAGCTGATGAACCGATTTCAATTTTGTTTCTTTTGTTAGATAGGTATTCTGATCGAGAGTGTTCTTAGCTATATTTCATGAAAATCGGTTCAGCCGTTTGAAGATCATCAGCTCTTTTGTAGGTGAAAAAAGCCACAGTCACGGCCAAAACCAATTTCCACGGCTCGAATCCATTCGAAATTTGAGATTATTGGATTAGGTGAAATCCGCCAACCCGCACTGGGCCAGCGTGGTGGATTATGGCCTGAATCCCCCTCGTGTTGAGGGGAGGCCCGTGCCCAGGAGTGGGACATCACAAAGGGCTAAAATTATTATTTTACTTTTACACAGATTTTCTGTTGATTTTTGTATACATTTGATGAAAAGGTCGTCGCATCGGGGGTTTTTAAATTTTTAATTTAGAGTTATAATTGGAATTGTTTTTTGTTATTCACTGAAAATAATATTTTTAACGAACACATAATATTATGAATGTATTTAATTGAACTTGACCTACATTTAACTTTCTTCAATAAACGTACGGATCTTCATTCGCCAAATAATCATAAATATGTTTACCCATGAATGGAAAATACACTTAATGTGGCAATAAAATTGATTGTTAGGTTTTCTCCTTTTCAGTTAATGAAGGAGTCGGGTTTTATTTATTTATTTCAAAAATATGTTTAATTACTCATGATACCGTTCGGGAGATAATTTAATCCTACACATAACGCTACTGGAGGGGATACTCTGATAGAGGCTTAAAGTATAGGACCCGGAATTTTGGTTATAAGTAATTGCGAAACTGTGTACAAACATTTCATATAGATCAATTAATTCAAACATGACATTTTGTTGCAGGAACGAGTACTTCTTCGACCGAAACCGCCCCTCCTTCGACGCCATTCTGTACTACTACCAAAGCGGGGGTCGACTGAGGCGTCCAGTCAACGTACCCCTGGACGTGTTCTCAGAGGAGATTAAGTTTTACGAACTCGGAGAGCAGGCCACCAACAAGTTCCGGTAAGTGGCAGCACCAGCCACACGCACCGCCTCACCTCCGTGACGTGCTTGATAACCTTTCGACTCTGTTGCAGCGAGGATGAGGGCTTCATAAAGGAGGAGGAGAAACCACTGCCCTCCAACGAGCGCCAGCGCAAAATCTGGCTGCTTTTCGAATACCCCGAGAGCTCTCAAGCCGCCCGCGTCGTGGCCATCATCTCAGTGTTCGTCATCCTTCTATCCATCGTCATCTTCTGCCTGGAAACTCTCCCGGAGTTCAAACACTACAAAGTCTTCAACACTACTACCAACGGAACTAAAATAGAGGAAGACGAAGTTCCTGACATCACAGACCCGTTCTTCCTGATTGAGACACTCTGCATAATCTGGTTCACGTTTGAGTTGATAGTGCGGTTTTTAGCGTGTCCAAACAAGTTCAACTTCTTTAGAGATGTTATGAACATAATAGATATAATCGCGATCATCCCTTATTTCATCACTCTTGCCACAGTCGTGGCTGAAGAAGAGGACACGCTAAACTTACCGCGCGCACCAGTTTCCCCACAGGACAAGTCAAGCAATCAAGCCATGAGTTTGGCGATCCTTCGTGTGATCCGTCTAGTACGGGTATTCCGAATTTTCAAACTGTCGCGGCACTCCAAAGGTCTGCAGATCCTGGGGCGGACCCTGAAGGCATCAATGCGCGAGCTCGGCCTATTAATATTTTTCTTATTCATCGGTAAGTCTATTTCATATTCCTTTTGATCTCGCCAAATTCTATGGTCCAGGAGAATAACATTATATCATTATCTTGATCTACGTATCGTGTGACCTTGAAAGATTTATACACATAAGTAAGAACGCTTCCCATAAGATTTTCGGTTCAAACTGATTTCCGAAGATATAAGGCTAGTAGTAGTAAGGTACTAGACTTACTTTTTAACACGACCAGAAAAAGCTCCTGCAGAATTGAACTAGAACGACATTTCAAATTAGAAGTGTAAGGGCCCGTGTATAAGTTATCGTAGAGGACGAGGTGCGCAGGGCCGCAGCACGCCCCGCCGGGGCGCCGGGGCCGGCCCGTCCGTGGCGCGTTCACAACGTGTCTTGTGTTCGCAGGCGTGGTCGTGTTCTCCAGCGCCGTTTTCTTTGCGGACAAAGATTGCCACGATACAAATTTTGACTCCATACCCGACGCTTTTTGGTGGGCAGTAATAACGATGACCACCGTTGGCTATGGGGACATGAGGTAACCTGGGCCGAGCGCCCTCGCCCCGTCCCCCGCCGCTCGCTGCGCTCCCCGCCACTATATGTCGCACTGTATTCTCCGTTGGTGTGTGCTTGTTCTTCAAGGTGTGGTGCTGTTTTCATCCGCGGTGTACTTCGCCGAAGCCGGAAGTGAGAACAGCTTCTTCAAATCCATACCTGATGCGTTTTGGTGGGCGGTCGTGACAATGACGACCGTAGGATACGGAGACATGACGTATGATACAGCGACTTCACCCTCAATTTCATCTTTGCCTTCTCGTCATTTCATTTTATCCCACTACCTTATATTGGCCTACCTACTTAACACTGTGGTTTTCTTTTGCCACGACGATCATCTAACTACATACGCTTCAGTTTGATTTTCATCGTCGGTTCTCTAAGAACTAAACCGGTCATCACTTTTTATTCACATTTTTTGCATCGAAATTATTGCACGTTCGAAAAATACCCTATTATTGTCTTGTTTATTATTTTCTATGGTCTTGTATCATCATTACCTTCTTGAACCTTTACCATTTTACATGGAAGCGTAGTTGTAAAATTTTCCATTGAGACGAAATAAATAGGAATGCCGTGTACCACGAGACCTGTCGTCGGTGTGACTATCGCCCCTCCCAAAGCGTATTCTATAGAGAGAGAACGGCTTTATATGTGAGCACTTCAATTCTGGCTCGGCTCGGCCGGCTCGTCCGCGCCACTCGGCTTCCACCGAGTCGAAGTGATGACACGGTTGTGTGTGTGCCACTTCATGTCCAATATGGAATGTAACGCTTATTAGACGACCTATGTAATCCTGTCCGATGTTACATGTACTTATCGATGTTGTGGCTGTTAAAATGTTAGCTCATCGAAAATGGTGATCCGCGAACAAACACGCGCACCTCAAAATATTATTTCCTGTTGATAGCAGGCGCCAGGCGTTAGTTACAGTAATATCGCTTATGCACCCAGTGTTCGGGCTGTAACTGCAACCACCCTCCTGCTCCTCTCTCTTTTGAGTTATTGGAATGACCTGTTATCCTGTCCTCGATGGTAAATTTTACACACAATTGCTACCTACTAGTTTGTAAAATTCGCGTGTAGATGAGATCATTGCTTGTTTGTTATTGGCTTTTGATCATTAGCTTCACACCATTTTCGATAGAGAAATTATATGTACGTTATTAGGTTTAGACGAAAATCCACCGCATGATCTGCATACCGTTACTGTTCGTTGAACACTCTTCGTAGATAATCCAAGTTTTAGAATCTGTTTAGGTTTTGTCTTTATGTTGTACCTATCATTTTTTATCTATAAATTGACTCCACGTCCTGTGAGGTGCCGCTGTTAATTGCAAAGGGAACACGTCGAGATCGTGTTTGATTCTCCACACCCACAATTGCCAGGAATCAGATGCGTTTCCCGCGAGTTTCCTGCGAGCGTTGGCCTTTCACACGGAGGTGACTGCTGGCGGTAAACAACAATTTGCAATGCGCTGAACACACGAGCGTTGCGGCGAGTCCGCGACGCGCTGGCGAGTATGAACGGTGATGGACGAAATTGTATTGCTTGCGACCTAAATTTTGCTTAGCGAATGGTCTTACCTATATAAATGTTGTTGAACCAATTTTCCACATTTTCTGTCTTTTTTATTTAGCCCTGTTCCTTTATTATAGTAAAACAACGAAACAGTAAGTAATTATTCCCATGAAAAATTGAACCACGAGGGTACGCATTCAGTATTAACGCATGAACATTATCGTCACGTTTATGTTTGTTAACAAAAAATCGTTCTAGTTGGATCACCCATTTCATTTGGTTTTATTAGATCGCCGCGCTCGGGTGGGATGTGGTGGTTAACGATATATTTTTGGTGCGTAGGCCCGTCGGCGTGTGGGGCAAGATCGTGGGCTCGCTGTGCGCCATCGCCGGCGTGCTCACCATCGCGCTGCCCGTGCCCGTCATCGTGTCCAACTTCAACTACTTCTACCATCGGGAGACCGATCAGGAGGAGATGCAGTCGCAGAACTTCAACCACGTCACCAGCTGTCCCTACCTGCCCGGGACTATGGGCGAGCCGTATTTAAGTAAGTCGGTCTTCTAGTACTTCTCTTTTCATTACACTTTCCAGCATTCGTTGTGCACTGTCCGTTTTACAAGCAGCTACATAAGCGAATGTTGGCAAATGTAATATCTACTAATATTGACGATTAGGATTATGTCTCCGATGTAATAGTACGTCCTCAAAGTCAGTTTTATTTATTTATTCTCAGCATGCGTAGCTTTACAATTTGAATGTTGACAGCATGCTCTTGAGTTTTTTTTGTTATTCGTTTCTTTTATGTTGATTTTCGGTAATTTCAGGTGGGAAGGACGATGAGAGGGACGAGTTCTGCAGTGATCAATGACTGTATGACAGTGTTGTTCTGTTTTATTTTAACGTGGACTAAACCAATCGAAAGAGACGATACTTGTGATATTAATGTATAAGAGACGAGCGAGTGCACCGTGTTTTTTTGTGTAAATATTATAGTTTATAAGCGATGTAAAAATAATTTAATAAAACTTTGTTATTTATTTTCTCTCTAGTTATAATTGAGTTGTTATGTTTTTGTTCGATCATCCCGCATCCACCGCACCTGTGCTGGGCGCGGTGCGGCGCGTACGCAAAACTGCGCTGATCGTTTATTCAATGTCACATAAATCAGTTGCGGAGGAGTTCGGGCCGATGCTCCAATGATGGCTATAGTATAATCAATGATTACTGATACGACGACGCGCGATCCCAGTGCCGGTGAAGTTTCTTTATCGTTTAAATTGACTGGTAATCAATTTGTTGTTGTTAAGGTGCGTACTGACTGAACGAGCAGCCTCGCAAGGCGGCCTCGCCTCATCCATATCCATTATGTTGTGCGTCTTGGCATTGCTGTAAGCACAACAAGCATTTTATAATAAATAAATGACCAAATGACGTGGCGCGTCCGAGGCCAAAGCCCGTGGTGCCTCAACTGAGCCCTAAATATTTTCCTCGCTGTTAATTAAAATTAAAAATGAGGATGAAGTAAGCGCGAGCGCCTCGCGAAACTGCGCGATAGATCAGGACGTAGCTATCCACGTTCTAACTTGCTGGTTATTTGGCATCCTTTCTTACTTTTATTTTTCCTTTTGTGATTTTTGTGATTATGTTTTCAATATTTACACAGTGCACGTTTACCCTTATGTTTCGACTCAAGTGTTATTATAGACGAAATGTTTGATGCGATACGTAGGTACATTTCAGATGTAAATTAATCCCCTATTTTGCTCCATCTCAGTAGATTTACATTTAATAAATAGCATCGGTGTATCAACAGCGTGCTTTACATGGGCTGCCTACACAGTGACCTCATTAAGTCCGTGTAGCCCAAGGAACAAGCCTCCATAGTTATCATCATAATATTTACCTCCACATTCATGAGCCCTCCATTGAACAGGTCGGCTTGACCGACATGTCAGCGTATGAATGGCTCTCGTGATTGTAGATAAACATGGTACCGGAATAGGTAACTGTGTGGCTTATTATGTTTTTTTTTTCTTTTCGGTAATTTGTGAAGTGTATTTATATGTTTCAGTGTAAGTAAAATTGTTTGCCATTGTGTATTGTCATATATTTTGTGACTTCATACTATAAATTAATAATCAGATTTGTACCTAGTAGATAGATGCTTAAATGCATAGAAAATTGTAGTTATGTGGTATTATTTCTAGCAGGCATCGAGTTAATATCACAATTAGCCTAACTAGACGGCCTAACTAGACATCAGTTAATGACCATTATTTTCAATTTGTTTACATAAACGAATTAACTTATACCTAATAATTTGTATTATAGAATTACTTGAGTAAATAATATTCGAAATTTAATAACTGACGGTAGTTATAGATTCTTCGTACAGATAGGACCTAGGAACTTTTTCAGTCGTACCAACATAAAACTTGTCCACAAGTCCGCAAGTATCTGTGTTACGGAGGTCAGTTACGGGGACTCCATTGGAATTGGTCCGCATCGGTGGATGAATTCCAAATTCGTGGTGTATTTCGGAATGTTTAGAAATCCATTTGTCGGAGCTAGGTCCCTCAATCCACATGGTTATCCCCATTCACAATACGTTTTTGGAGTTTTGGAGTGGATCAGTTCCATTGGGGTCGACGCGAATGACCTCCTTTAAAAGAAAAACTCTACCTATCTAAAAATTGTTCTCTGGCAGATAATTTCTGGTGTTCTACTTCAGCCATCTAACATCTTAGCAACGCTATTCCAAAGTTACAGTTGCCAACCAAACTGCAACCGACAACTTTTAAACTTTTTGCCAACCGCACGTTCTTAAAAAAACTGATCGCCGAATGGTGAATCCCGCGCTTTTATGTATATTGTAAACGCGTGTATCACAATTAAGTTGTAAATCTGCGGCGGGGCTAGCTGGTCGAGCGGGCACGCTGCCAGCGGCTCGGGCCCGAGTTTCAGCGGATTTCATTCTCTGATGGCCCCTTGCCCGTGGCAAATGATTTTCAATCGAGCTTAAACATTGCCTGGTTACTATTCGCTGGCTCTCTAAGCCGTTGCTGGTTACCAGTGTGTGTAAATGTGCCATTTGATAAAAAAATTACAAGTTATTGATATCAAAAATTAAGTAAGTATACTTAAAATTGATGTGAGTTGAAGGGATCTAATTCCGAACACAAAGAATTCCTTTTTCCCAATTTTGGTAGCTATTCGGTCTGTCAGAAAAACATTTGAACAGACCATGGACAGACGTGAAATATGAAACACAGCCCTCGCGTCTTCTAACACGTGAGTCCTTCAACACGATGTAATGAACATGGCCGTTGTATCGCTATGCCGAACGGTTAGGGTTTAAGACCAAACTCATTTTTTACAAACATTTAGAACAATCTGTTGTGTTGTCCAAATAAATAAAAAAATTGATTGAAAATAATGGAAGATAAAATTGTTGTTGACATAGATTCGTAATAATTCTAGTCTGTGAACGAATTGTATTTAATTTGACGGGAGTGAAATAGGTATTTGTTTAGCCTGAATGGTACTGACAAGGACGATGTTGGATGTCAATATTTAATTTAGTTGGTTTGGTGTTTGGTACCTAAAATCACTTATCGCTTTCTCCCTTATTTATGGGCCCTTACTGAAGCAAAACCGTAATATAAATTATATGTAGGGAAGTGAGTACCTAAGTAGTTACTTATTGATACTTCCATTCATTCAATTTGAGTTGGTACCTAAACCTACAGGTAGCTAATGAAACAAGCTGTTTCCCAAGAAGGCTTTATTATAATCTCAGCAGCGTAGTATCGTATTACTTAGATATCTAAACATAATTTATAAACGCAAGTGGACTTATATATCCTCTCCTGTCAGTAAGTGTACAGTAGGTACAGAGATCATTGTTCCGATTATTCCGATAAATTTAGAAATATTTTCAAAAAAATTTATATTTACAATATTAACAGAAAATACGTCTCAACGTATTGGAAGAAATAAAGTTAATGAGAATGGGAAAGAGTTGAGTCAGTGTAGGTAGTCCGTTAGAACTCCTATTGTAAGATACTCGTGAATCATAAACGTACTGTTTGTTATATTTGGTCGTTCATTGTTATCTTTTATTTAGATTTTTGTGGTAGGTACCTTTGCTTTACTTATACAGCTTTATTACCTACCTCTTATTTTGCTCTTATTTTTGTTAATTATTTACTTAAATCGCTCGTATCTTCTACAACTCAAGTAATCTGATCCTAGCTATCCTTTCGCTACAAAATAACATAAGACTATAACATCTTTAAAACCGATATCTAACAAAGTAGCTTTATAACAATTTGTTAAGAACTTGTAAGAAAAATTGGTAAGCTGTACAGCTGGTTAGTGTACAATACGAGCGGGATAGTTTCAGGGCCGATCCAGAAGAAGTCATCAGTGAGCGACGAGTCGTCATCAGAGATGATGGAGCTGGAGGAGCACGCCCTGGTCACGGACGCCCGCCTGGAGCGGAACCTGCGTCGTCTGCAGGAGGACGAGCGCCTGCTGCTGGAGCGCCGGGCGGCCATGGAGGCCGGCGCCTTCGACGACATAGCCGCCCTCGAGCACCAGGACGCACTCCGTCTTAACCATGTAAGTGATCATCACCGTTCCAAAGGTGTCTTTAAATTTAGAGTCTGAACTTAGGATCCTATTGGTGGAGGAAATTTGGAGCGATCTTTACACTTTGGTAGTTAAACATACTTTACATTTAAATAAATCGTATTTAAGGCAGCTTAATAGCTTGACACCATGGTTTATAACTCATTTTGGCCAGTATTAATAAATCTCTTTTAATCCTGAGAGCGATCTTAAGTACGCTTTTCACATGCCATTTTGTGCTTGTATGACATAATCTCTCTCAGACTTGAGATCGATTTATTATTAAGGATCTTTGTGCACTAGGTACCTACATTGAAACGCACAATTACAACGCATTTCAGGTGCCATAGCCGTTTCTATTTCAATCTCTTGGCTCACTTACTTTCTAAACTTTCATGCCTTAGCCATACTAAAACATAAAGGAAATATTTAGCTGCAACAACTAGAGCTGCAGAAGCAACAGGCGGTCCATGCGCAGCGGCTCGCGCTACGCCACGTTCACGGGCATGCGCACGCGCACTCGCACGAGCAGTCGCTTGTGCCGCGCCGCGAGCACACCATGCGCCGCCGTGCCACGTGCACTGTGCGCGTGAACAATCTCCATGCAGCGGAGGCCATAGAGACTGACGTCTGACCAATGGGTGAGTCTCCTGACACGCCGCTACAGCCGGCCGCCATCGTCCTGACATCCACTGCCCATCCGCCATCCACACCTTCAGCACGCTTCACGGATCCCACAAGAGACCGATTTTGTTGGCTAGTTAAATCGGAATTACTTTTTGTCGAAATTAATGTATTATAACCATTGCCGAAGTGGCGACATGATATTTCTCACCCACAAAATCGGCCTCTGGTTAATCTGCGGGCCCCGTTATATAGAGGTCTGTTCATCTGTAAGCCTAGATCATGTTTAGAAGAGAACGTCAGTATCATTAACTACTTACCTACTATTACTTAGATAAGTCCTAATGGAAAACAGTGCCAGTGGTGTTGATCTTGAAGTAACATTTACTTCTACAACGTATTCAGTTACTGATACTGCCGTTTTTTAGTTACGAGTAGCATCCGATGCGGCTTAACAGTAGCCTGAAAGCTCCAATGTAGCCAATGAAATGGTTTCAATGACCACAAACTGATCACTGTATTGACTGCCTGGATTTGGCGCCGTTTACGTAAATGACTCAATCAATGGTAAGTTACATTAATAATTATGTAAATAGTCGTAAGAACAGTAATTCGCTGTATATACTGCTCGATCTTGGGATTTTCGCCTCAGTTAAAGTATTGTTCCACTTAAATTTTGGAGAATAGCAAAGAGAAGTGCCACTACATAGTTTTTGTAGTTACATGCTGGTTGCTTTAGCATGAGTTATACGTTCACTACGAGCCGTTAACCGTTAGTGACCACGTAAAATATTACTAGATAGTTATGACAAATTGTATGTTCAGTTTATTTATACGTTAGCGACTATAGCGAACGTAAAATTCATGGTAGAGCGAATGAGTCCGAAAGCCGAGGCTGTGGCGGAGGTCGCTTGTATTGTATATTCCTTACCTGAACAGACCTGTATATCACTTGTGTAGTCCATCCTTTTACTCTTTCGCTACTACCGTTGCGGGGTTATCAACGGGGTTACCATGAACGCAATATTATGTTATCAGCATTTACCTCGTTATCACATATATTAGAGCACAATAATATAGCATTCCGAAAACTACATAGGCTTACGATCTCGAGATTTTAATCATATACCCATATTTTTAACTACTTATAAAAATCATTAACATTTTTTATATTCTGCTATCATTTCATTCGCTACCCGCTTGGGACGAAGCATGGAGTATTTTACCACTTAATATCATTTAATAACACTTTTTTCTTAATACTTTTTTGTGAATTATGTATAAAACACCTAATATTTAGTACCTAGTAAATAGTTGCAAAGCGGAAAGAATCTATACAAATAAATAAAATTGGAGTGTCAGTTTGTAATATCAAACTTACACCTTTTTACTAAATGCATATGAAAGTACATACGACATCTATAGCAAAACGGCTGGACCGATTTTGACGGGACTTTCACTGGTAGATAGCTGATGTTATAAGCAGTAACTTAGGCTATTTTATTTTAGAAAAACAAAAAAGGGTCCTGTCGCGCTGGCTCAGAACGCGGGAGCGGGCTTTTTGTTAAGTTAAATTCCACGCGGACGAAGTCGCGGGCTCAGCTAGTTTTTCATATAAGTACGTAGACTACGTAGGTAACCTTCAAAATGATTTGCTAACACCCAATTGTTTTTGTAATGTAACGCACAATTTGTGTAATTAAATATAGGTAGACTAAAAACCAATGACAGCTATAAATATGATGATGGATAATATAATAACGATATTTAACTATTATGTTAAATCATCCTAGAACAATAAGTACATCATATTTACTTACTGTGTCACGAATTTCGGTTTCACACTCGAACAATCAATTCTTTACTACTACACATCCTTGCGCATATAAGGGCGACGCGACGGTGTCTTAGTGCTTTATACCTAAACTAGCTGAGCCCGCGACTTCGTCCGCGTGGAATTTTTATCCTTTCTTAGGGGATGTCTACGTCATAGTAGCTTTATGCATGCAAAGTCTCAGCCCGATCGGTTTAAAATTGACAAAGTTTCATACAAACTTTCATCCCCTATTTTATCCCCTTGGGGGTGGAAATAATCAAAATCCTTTCTAAGGGGATGTCTACGCCATAGTAGCTTTATGCATGCCAAATTTCAGCCCGATCCGTCCAGTGGTTTGGGCTGTGCGTTGATAGATCACTATCTCAGTCAGTCAGTCACCTTTGAGTTATATATATTTAGATTCAGTTTTTGACATCTATGTATCTGCTTAAGCCCGGTAGGTAGGTAGGTGTTTGCTTAAATCATTGTAGGTTCTCGCAACGACTTTGCTGATCAAATTAGGTATTACCTAAGTCTAATAAAAAAATAATGTTAGAGACGTGAAAACAACTACCTACTTAGGTAATAACCGACGGGGATGATGGCTAATATTGAATTCAGTAAGTATAGGTATACTTACTTTTTATTTAAAACTACTTAGGTACTCAAGTGTGCTTTCGAATGAATTTTTGACATAGGTATTATTGTGAATTAATTTGACGAAAATTACTGAATAAATAGGTGAAAAAATATTCGCTTTAACCGCTATTAAGTTATTACGTCACTGTGAGTTTAAAAGTTATTTTTCATTACTCATGCTCTGAAAGTAGGTCTGAAGTTGCCTGAGAAGCGGGTTGAAAGTAATAATTTTCAGACCCGGGAATTTCGCTTTCAACTGACAGCTGTCAAATTATAAAAAAAAACTAGTTCCATTTTCACATTTCTATGGAACCATGTTCAAACTTTTTCTACAGTCACTCAATTACAGCACGATGTAAAATTGAAATAACATAAAGTTAAGTATTAATTCAAGAATATTTTTTTTTTAAATGACTTAATTATAATTTAGTTTCAACAATTTCTTTAAAATAACATAGATTTGGGCAAAATATTTAAAGATGAAAATGAAAAATAATGGCTAAATAATGAAGTTGGCCGGCCAACGAAAAAAAAAAACAAAATAGGCGGCAATCCGATTTTTTTTTTTCGCGTTGTAGATATTGTTTATACTTCCTTGTATTGTTTCTTTAGCCAATTCCTGTTTTTATTTTTATTTTCCTTGTATTCGTAATGAAAAGCACAGTGTTTACCTCGGGTGAAAGACTTATTTTGTCCCTCGAACTATTAGCGCCCTCGCTACGCTCGGGCGCCAAACCCCGTCTTGGGTCAAAATAAGTAACTTTCACCACTCATGTAACAATGTACTATTGAAAATTATATCGCTGCTAATAATTGTAACACAAACTTACATGACGTGATATACCTACCTACAATAAAAAATTGTCATCATGTTCATTATGCTACACCATCCAGTCAACGTATTCGTAACATTGAACGCGTCTACGTCCGTGGCCATACATTACATACCTACATAGGTGGCATGCATTGGCGAAGTAGTAAAAAATCGTTAAGTAGGTAAGTGTTTCATGAACGATGGTGAAACATTGAGTGAATGGCACCATTCAGTGCAGGCAGCATAGGTGCACAGCAGTTGCTGTAGTTGAATGGATGCGGGAGCCCGGGATCGATAGCCGCTGCGGCAGCGCGCCGCGCCCGTGACGTCACGGCCGCCACCCACGGCCCCCGCCCGCCCCACGCCACGTGCTCACTGCACGGGGCGGGCGGCCGCAACGAAGCGAAGCCGCCGCTCCGCGCCGCATCGATCCCGCACGAGATCCGTCTCGCCCTCATCTCGCGTTGCCTAATTGCCTTCGCCGCCTGCTGCACGATCTTTTTTACCCCAAGCCTTGACAACAAATAAGAAAACAATATGTAAACAAATAGCAACTTGAAACAAGTACCTACTTAATTTCAAACAGTTATTTTCCGGTGAAGTTTCAATGTCATCTCGATTTCAGTGCTGTGCTAACCAAAAGTAACTATAACTCTATTCTAGCTATTTGAATGATCAAATTGAACGTCTCAGGACAAACATACTGATCGCGACCCTAAACATAGGTACTTGATAGCGTGGTAGCGTGTATTGCCCTACTAGTCCGAATTATTTGTGTAATTCTTGTTAACATCAAAAGGAACACACTGGAGCTATTATAATATATATGTTAATATCTACTACCCTTTGTAATTATTGAATATAAGCAACTGGCGATAAAAAAAAAAATATGACATGTAAAAAACAAGCCCGCTGAGTTTCTTGCCGGATCTTCTCAGTCGAGGTCGCGTTCCGATCCGGTTGTAGATATACGAAAAAAAAAAATTGTAAAATTGACAATTTGTAAGTGCCCCCGTAGGCCTAAACAAAATAAACGATTTGAATTGAATTTGAATTGAAAATATGTCAGGCTAAAAGTATCAGAATTGTACGTCCACAATTGTAACAAGCGTGTGACTTATATTTTAGGAAGAAGACTCAATGAAATAGAAATATGATTCGGTGTAATGGTCTTGTGTGTGAACCCAATAAACCCAAACCTTTCGGCCTGGCTGCACTATACTGTAATTAAGGGTCGGTTACTGTGCCTACATGGTGAGATTTTAATTCTTAATGCGTAAAGTAGAATTTGACGTATATTTCAGACAAGGCGAGCCGCTACTGCGCGCACGCAGTGTGGCGCGGCCGCCTCCCGGCGCGCTCGCCGCCGCCCTGCCACGTCTGACGTGCGCTCAGCCTCTCGCCCTTAGCCCCCCCACCGACTGACTGATCGCGCCACCCACGACACTACCCCCCCAAACCAAAACTTGACTACTTTAATACTAGATGCTTCATTTTAAAATCCCAAAGCGATCCCTGTTAGTTAGAATAACGTATAGGTATTAGTGACGATGTGTTTTCAAATACTATAAAAAAGTAATAAAATAAAACAAAAACAAAATTCTTTAATATGCTTGTACTCCTATTGTAAATATTATAAATCAGAAAATGTACTATCGCTTCATACACTTTCTATACTTCCAACTGCATGAAATGTGTAGTGTAATTAGTGGCAAACAATCAATAGACCTACCAATTACTTGTTGCGTTTGTGGAGGACGTTCTTCAGTAAAAATAGTTGTAGTCGGGCGAGAGGCGCGCCTGCGCGCTCCCTGGCTCCCAAGGACATACAAAAACAGATACGATAGTTGGACTACTGCGTGCAGAAGCACGCGCCGCCCCGTTGGCGCTTCGTCGCAACCAGACTTGTCATTGAGCATAACTTTAGGCCCATCAACCGCCTCTGCACTGTGTCAGCATCGTCTCACCCTGCGTAGGCGGCGACGCCGCAGTAATCCACACCGAGAATAGTCAACGTGAGGAGTGGATGCAATGGTCGCATAGCGCCAGGCGACGGATGTGCACCAGCTCGCTTGAGCCCGGCCACCCCGTGCCAGGTCACCGACGTAGAATTCGCGCGGAGCTTCAAATAGATCAGTATAATTTTCAAAAAGTTCGTTAACATACGACGCCCAAAGCGCAGTGTCGGCTGACCAGGCACTAAATGTTGTGAATAAATTCGTTAATACGAATGTGAACCTAGAGATAAGTTATTTATGTTGTAAAAATAATTGTCTCGTATCGGTATAACTTGTTCAGCATATAACCTGTTAACCGGCTCCGAGCGCCGTTTGGCGACGCGTCCAACAGTCTCGGCTATATAATAATTGTATACCTACACACTACTTAATATCGATCGTGCTCTCTATTATTAATTGATCATTTATATATGTTGTTGGCTGTTAAGCCGAATATTCATATGCGAGACGTAACCGTAACCGATACACACTGTAACGTGCACGCGATGAACGATGATCTAATTGATTCGCGACAAAAACCAACAATCTTCATGATGCTGCAAGCCTAGCTTGATCCGCTGGCAAACCACGTAATAGTCTTGGTAACATTAACGTGCATCGTTTACAGTTACAGCTCGCAAGTGAGTATCCGGCTTTATGAGGTTGTGAAGATCACACGTAGCAACATAGTTTGCGTCCCGGTCGCGTCACACGCAGTGCGGCGAGACGCTGACGATTGTTGCTGCAGTGATCTCGATAAGGCTACTGTCGTATGCATGAAAAGTAATTTTCGAACGAAAATGTTGCATACTGATGATTAGCTTATAATGAAACATATCCTACGATGTGAATTTATTACTATACGTTTTATAAGCGGTGGCAGGCGACAGGCGCGACGAGGGCGGCGAGTATATTGGTTGCGAGACAACCATGATCCCCTTGTGGTTTATTTTCGTACTTTTGGAGCGGTACCAATGCGCATCTCGAGAGATGGTTGAAATTCCAGTTGTTGGTGATGAGTAGCGTTGCCCTTTCATACAAATAACATTTTATCATTGAAAGCAATATAAGACCAAGGCATTTAAGTAAGTGATAAAATTATTATTTTTTGCTTTGATTTTGTTTTACTTATGATTAACTTTAAAAACGATACTTAGAAAATAATACCTATATGTAATGAGGGCCTTTTCCCAGTAGTGGGCTACATGATAACCTGTTATATAAAGATAATTGTTAGAATCATTTACAACTTTTAGAATCAGCTGATAAATAAATAATAAATAAACTCCAATGGAAACGCGTGTTACAAATTATTTTGCACGATTTTAGTCTGTCTGTCTGTCTGCCCCCGATATATCGTTATACTTGAGTTGTAATAGTAGTATTACGCATCCGAAATAATTTTTATCATATCATTGTAACACATTTCATAGTTTTTAAACACCTAGATGAAAAGACATTAATATTTACGCCCTATATTATAGTATATTATAGTATAGAGTAGTCTAGTAAATATTGTTAATAGATTAAGTGTTGCCCCTATACGGGGCACTTGTAATGTATGTAGGTAACCCAGCGGTGGTCCTTAATTATTTTTATTTTCTTTTATACCTAGATACCCAATAACCCACGCAGTTGAAGTTTGAGTAAAATGGTTTGAATGTCTATTTATTAAATATAAGGGAAGCTGACAAGTCCTGATCGGTCTCCAAATCCAATCATTCCTTCGAACTCCATTAACTGAAATGTATAAATATGTTTAGAAATGATACAATATAAAAAGATAATGTATATAAAACCAAAAAAAAACAAGATAGGTACTAGGCGCATCTACAGTGACCGCGCAGTCACCCGTGGTGGGCGCAGTCCGCGTTCAGTGTTAACCCGAGCAATCAGTTCACGTGAAACTGACATGAACCCGCCCGGGCGAGTCTGGCCGGTCATTGTGGACGAGCCTAATTCATAAATGTACATAACCGCGAAATCATGATAGTGACTGTCGCCAGGACATCCGGAGTAGGCCACGAATGATGAGTATTTATGTATACATGGATGCAAATATAGATCCATGAATGATTGTTTGGATAGATAATGACGAAATGAAAAATGTTTCAGGAATAGCGTAGTAGTCAGTTTTGTGTGGAATGAATGCAATGATAAAAGTGTCGACAGTCACCGTCAGGACATCCACCACACGAGCCGCACGGCGATAATATGGTCGCGTGAAGTAATTCACTGAACCAAGGACATACCTACATAATTAATTTATGTTTCGGTGTCTTAGTCTTTTGTCAATTAGATATTCGAAATTTTTGGCGAAATTATTTACGGTAGTCTTGATTGTGCTGTGTAAGATACTTTGTCTAGCGTGCTATAGTTTAATTGTAAATGTTCGCGATATACTTACTATGTACCTAGCGCTGTTGCTGTGACGTGTTGTGTTCTTGCCAACGCGAGTGATTTACGCTGCAACTTGTCACAGCAACATCGATTACTGTTTCGACTAGCACATGTACCTTATGCTATGCCTTATGCTAATGTAACATAATGAAGTTAATGATATAAAAACAAAATAAGCATATAATTATCTTTATTATGTTACTTAACAATCGCCGTGGTCCATATTCTGTTAATAGACGAACTAAAACAGTATACCATATGTTAGCTACAGTGGATGATGAAGTGAAATTCACACAGTGTACGGCACGAATTTTCCATTAGGCGAAGTCACTCAAGTACACAGTTTAAAAAAGTGCGTTGTTTTTTGTAATGTACGCGAACAATTGCGAACACGTGGGCGCGTATTCTACAAGCAGAGGAGGCGCGTCATCGCACACGCACACGCCCTCGCGCGCCCAATTCGCGTGCACGCACTTGTACAAGCTCGCGAGATGGAAATGTTCGTGTACACATGTGCTGCACTGTACGTTTTGAGAAGTTATGCACACTCAGATGTGCCGGTGGAGAGCGTGGAGTTCCGCGGAAATCACAAACAATTCTGCTGCACACGATTTCGGTGCAATTTCACCTTTACTCTCAATGTCTAAACGCCGAGGCTGTTGCGACGCCATAATCAGAAATCAAATGTATGTACCGCAAATACAATGTATTAGCACATTATGTTATATATGTATAATCAATATACCTATGCACGTGTTTTGTAACTTGTTACATTTGTTGTACAACGCAGCAAACTGAGTCAACTAAAATAGAGTGAAAATTAAAGTTAAACCTATCTTTTATCTCTTAACCATCTATAGATAAATTAAATTAAGGAAACATAATTTTCAACAAACAAACATTTTCGTACACGTAAAGGTCATATTAACGCGTAAGTGGCATGGTAAATGACCACCACCTTTCATTTCCGAAACTTAAAGATGGCATAAAATTCTTTAAACACTTGAAAATGTCAGCGCTAGGTGGTTGAAGAATGGTAGCAGACCTTAAATTGAAGTGAAATATATTTTTAATTCATTTAACTTTTTTCAAAATAACTTAATTGGTTTTCATTTTTTTTGTATCTGATTTAACGGTCACTGAAATAATACTCAACTGTCAACCCGCTGCAGTTACTGAGCCGGTAGTGATGGCAACCCACCGCTGATAAGCACCTGGTGTTGGCGGATCCAGCGGTGCAGATGACATCGCGGTCGGGCACGGCAATAGGGGTCAATAGAAAGTTATCATCATCCAAATCCAGCTACCAGATTCACATTCATTTTTAATCTCAAGGAACGCTGCGTTGTCCCTCATTCGAAACAAGGGACAAAGCACTACAAAATATATAAATTTGCACTCTAAATAGTCGTAAACAGTTTGGTAAACATAATTCTACCAAACTGGCACATAACTAAATGTTACTATTAGTAATGTATTGTTTAGATAACACGTCTCTGATTGGCCTTTTCGCACGGAAGCCTTTTTAACGCGCGGTAACATAGAGTTCAGGTTAAATTACGAACGTGTGCGATATGAAGCATAAAAATTACTAAACTTCTTGACTTCGACATAGCACTGACGCAGATATACACGATGCAGGTGGGCGTTCGCTTTATTGAGCCGTTTTTAAACGATCGTTGTAAAAGGTGTCGTGCGGATAGGACGAAGGCGTTGTCCTAATAGAATGGTATCGCATCGTGCGAACATCTGGTCGAGGCCCGCAACAAACAGTCTAGTATATTGTGAATTACTCAAGTTGGCCAAAATTGTAGTCACGCCTGTTACGTTGGCGTATTATAATTTTCGCTCAGTATTATTAGTACATTCAGTACGTAGTGTGTATGCAAGCAGAGGCGGCAACTCGGGCCGGTGTTCAGCTCGGAAACTTTGATTTTTAACCAATCACTCCTCGTAAAACATTCTGGCATTATGATTATGTTAATGAAACGAAAAAAAAAATATTAAATTAATTATCATAAATAGTTATACCCACATAGATTTCGCTGGAGAAATCACGATTTTCTATTTACTTTAGTAATAACAATCTGGTAGTTAGGATGGAGAAGGAAATAAAAATTATTAAGAAAGTCTGAAAATGTCCGTAACGACAGACTGTATTTAATATGGTCTATAGGAAACAACTGTAATCGGTAATTTTATCTGTAAATTAAATTCAATTTATTTTAAGGGTTAGTTAGGTGATATATGTGCAAGTCCGCATGCGGCACATCCGTGGAGCGACCGGCCTCCCGGGGGAAGGTGTTCTGCGGGCGTGTCGCGCGCGGCTGGGTCGATATTCGATGGCTGAGGGCGCGGCGCGGCGTTTGGCATGAATTCCGAAACGAGCGATGGGACCCGGAGCCGCTGTACGTCTGTCTTGTGTGTTTGTGTTGCGGCCACCGCTCTTGCCTGCATGCCGCCCGCGCGCCGGCCGCACCGCGCTTGTCGCTCCTGTGCACTCGCCGCGGCGCCGCGCTGATAGCTGCCGCACCGGCTGATCGCGTCTGTTCCGCGGGTATCGCCGCGTACCGCGAGAGCGATCGATTATTATCTAAGTAGTTATATTTTTCCTTATTCACTGGCCCCCTCTCCGTCCAGGTCCAAGCGTGTTCATATACTTATTGGATAAAGTCACAAAACTCGAGTCTAATATCGTATTAAAATTTGTATTTACGTAATAATGATTGGGTAACTACCTAATTATAAAAAAATATATTAAGAATTATTTTCCTAAATCCCCCCAACCAGAGCTTGCTTATATTTTACCAATTAATTACTTTTATTCACGAATGCTAGAAAAATAATATCTTTACTATAAACATAAATCTGATTCCGCTGGTTACGAGCTTAAAATACTTATAATTTGGATTTAATTAACAATTTTGTAATAGCTTCATTCGATCAATTAATGTAAGTTTAATGAAGCGAATTCTCTAAGTACATATAATTACATTATCCTCTTAAATTTACATAAAATTAAGGTTTCATAATATTAAGAGCTTTTTGACTAGAGTATACTTACAAAAAAAAGAGATCTTATGAAGTAATCAGATTTTTTCGCGACAATTTATTATATTTAACATCCATCCAGTATTATTAGATAAATAGGTGTAATGGTGGAACGCTGCCATTTACTAGCTCCTATAGCGTGTTAATATAACATAGGTTCACTAATTGGCCAACAGACTATTATTAATTAAGTACTAAAAAACAGAGTAAAATTTATATTTTTACGTCACGGTCCCATCGCTCGTGAAACAAAGATGTGGTCGGAAGTCAACGTGAGTACCTACCTACAATTAATATATAATACGCACTAACTCTACCTTAAAAACCAGCCTTTACAAATAGGACTTCACATTGCTCCAAATTTTACAAAAATAATAATTGTAATAATACATACATTTTGTATGTTTAATCAATTAGGTAATCAGTTGACCTTTGCAAGGGTTGAAAGCTAGTCATCGCACCTGTAATACAACAGAGTCCGAGACAGGCAGTAACGAAACGCGCGACTTAAGTATCTCGGGTTCCGTTCTTCACTTCATTATTAGTCAATTAAATTAATATTTCCGAAAACATTAGGTATATAAGTACCTACGCGGTCATGTACGCGGAATGATTCAAGGACATATAAAAAATGGGTACTAAGTAAAAAAAGTAATGTTAAAAAAATATTTGAATAAGTATAGGTGCAATGTTAAGTGCTCTTAACTGGAGATATCGCGGGCTGCTGGCCGGTCCATTGGAGTCGTTGATTCCAGTTCATTTATCTTTGTTCAGAAGTTTGTTTCGGAGTTCATCGAGTCGCGCGCCCTCGTCACACCCGTGTGATGACCGATTCCACGCATAGTGAAGATAAGAGATGTTTATTTGTATCACAATTAATTTATATTTAATTAGATTTAGAGAACAATATGAATGTTGGCGTCGGTGTCGTGTTCGAGATCAGTGGGTTGAGGTTGTATGGTAACTTAGTCGAATGATACAAATATCAAGAGACTGCGCCTGAAATGAGAAATGATATGAGTTCTGCGACATGGACCACTAAGAGATGAAAATAAAAATGATTGGATACCATCATACAGAGACGGAACTGAAGCATATGGAAGTAGAAAAATCTGGGTTCCCGTGCTCACTTATCGTACCATTTCTCCTTTCATTTGTTACGTAGTTCAGATAAAATACCTTTCCACGAAATGACATGAATGTGAAACTGTACCTGCCCACTATTAAATATTACCAATCGAAATTTTAGTTTAATTTTAAGTAATGATGATTGCAAAGCGAATGTTTTTATAATAATGTGTTTTCAGCCATGGCTATTAATCCAAACTCAAAAGCACCAGATGTATTCAAGGGCGTTATGAAGACAGGGTGACTTGCTTAATTAACGATTGACCTTTGCAACGCGCAAAGATGTAAAATTTTCACAAGATAACAACACCAATGTTCATAGTCCGCGAATAGAGGCAAGCAAGTAATTTAATCCTGATTTACGTGGCTGCGTATGGAGTCGCATCATGTTATTTAGTGACCGATAAGGTAAGAACACCGCGCCGACGTCACGCGGTTAGATGACGGCCATCCGTTTAGATGGCGGAGACACTGCAAGTTGAACACTACATTAAATTTGTTTTGGTCAAATTCGCCACTCAGTGTAAATATTTCTACGCACGATGGCTAGTGACCTATTTGTTTAAGTTGAGGTTTTAATGTTAAATGGAGGGTCTACCTTCTTATGTATATATCGTAATTCAACGCTTATGTGGAGCCAAAACTGCGCTAATCAGAAAAACGCTACAGTAGCGCCCACAGTATTCAAGATATTGCTTCCTTATTTAGGTGAATCGTGGAGTTCTTTTACAAATTTTAAGATCGTATTTATTGTTTGACCACAATGAATACAATATAACACTCGGTTTGTCTGTATGTCACCACCGGGATGAGATCCGTGTCGTGTTTCTGAATAGCGCACTTCCCATAGGTTATTGATATAATTTTGGTGAAAGGTTTGGACTGTAGACTTTATCCGTGTTTCATGTGACCCCACATTTTCAAAGACATGGTACCCATGAGCGATGTCATGTATCTTACCCTTTCAATTTTCTAATCGTGTCAGGTTAAAAAACCTAGTGTCTTTAATCATCAACTGGGATTCGCACATAGAAGTTACATACATGTGATGTCATTAACATCACAGTGTTGCAATGGAAGTGAAACATTCAACGACACCTGTTATCACGCTGATAGATAGAAGAAACGCGGTTAATTTGTGCCCCCTATTTACATTTTCACTTGTTTGAGACGCATGCAGGCATATAAAAAAACTGTAGTAAGTAAAATCTCCTATACAAATTGCTTTAAGAACTTCTCATACTTGAAAAGTTCTTTGAATGCTAAACGTTTGGGTGTTGTGATTATCAGTGCTCGAGGAGCCACTTTTGCCTCATATGTGCTTAGGCACTTTGTAAGCTACCTTACCAACCCCCTCAATAAATCAGATATCTTAAATTATAAAAAAAAAATGTTTTCACAGTGTCTTTTAATTGGAGGCAAAATTACCTACGACAAACATTGTTGGTGCCTTCTGGCGACATTAATAGTCTTAACTTTGGGATTATAATTAGTTTCAAAACATACTTTTGGATTTAACACAACATGCTACCATATTTGACATAACTTATGGGTGTCTTCGATAGTGTACAATGTTTTCCAAACTTTGAATATATCCAGCAGCGGTTGTATTTACGCTACCCGTTTCCAAACGCTCTCGTAGATATTCACTTGTCAATATAACATAGACAAAAACCTCTTGTACCTTCACCTAATAAATGTTTCAATATTCATGACTGTTTGATTGTCAGCCCCCATTGTGACCACGCCACTTAATGTTGTGATACAGGCGAGAATAACCAACCAACCTATTACTAAAGAAGTAACGGCTGATACTAAATTATTTTAGTTTAAAACAAGGGATACGCATTATTTGTTTCCAAATCTCGCGTCTAAAATATGCCGCAAGGTCGCAATGATGTAGCTGCGGCCCCACTGTCCGGTCCCGCCGTCGATACGTTTTGATTCGGCGCGTCGCTACTGGCCGCTGTTTCATAGAAACTAAATAGTTTTCCCTCGATTCGACTTAAGAGCGTTTAGGGCGGCGTGTGAGCAACAAACCATGTTTAGCATTTTTGATTGATTTGATAATTCATAGTATAAATTAAGTAATCTTTGTTATACGTTAAACTGATACTTTCTAAGCGTTTTCTATAGATTATCTTTCATTAACCATTGAACATGTAGGTATACCTATCCTAAGAAATACTTATCTAAAAACTAAACAGGGTTTGTTGTCAATCATTATATATCGAGTTAGGACTTAAGCAAGGCTTTCTTTCTCATCTAGAAGCGCTTTTGCATAGTTGGTTCAAAATTAACCTTGATACCTAATTACATTTTTCTGTGTTAAACCCGAATAACCAATTTAATACCTACCCTAAGCTTTGCCTGGATTAAAGTCTACTCGTCCAAACGTTTCTATGAGAGACACTTAAAATATACGATTTCGTTAAATTCCATGGTATCTGTGGTTATTTCCAGTTTATATACGAATATATACTTGAGTTGCGCACTGCTGAACGATCCCTTTTTATTAGTATCCTCCCGGATTAGGTAGTTGAGAATCGAAAATTGTATAAATGATTCAATAAATTGGAAAATGTGTTTTATTTAAACCATTTCACATTGCACGGCGAATTAATATACATACATCAAGAAGTATCTGAAGTCCGAAACTATATTTCAGATACATAAGGTAGCTGATATGCAATTGCTTAGGGCTAAATCTCAGTAGCGACGTGTTCGTCGTGTGCACGCGCTCAGTTTGCAGGGATGGGGTCCAACAATGCATATGGGGAAACTCTTCACTATTTTATGGGGCGGATACACACGGTGGTGCAGTGGCAGTGGTCTACTGGCGCAGTGGCACGCCTAAGATACGTTTTAGGTATAATCGCACCAAGATAAGTACGCCTATTGTGGCCATACCCTTAGAACTGGTAGTTGTACTGGTTGGTAGTTAGGATCTAAGTAACGGTTTTACAGGCAAGTTGTTACTTATTATTCAAGTTATCCACACCACTTTGCGTCGTCCAAACAAACGATTGTAAGTAAAAAATCCTCATTTATTCTTTAAGAATCACAATACTTTAAAGAAAACTTTTAAAATGTCAAACATCAATTCTAAAATGTAGAATAAGCAATAATTATTACAAAAATACGTAAGATACCGCTTTTGAAGCAAACTAAGTATTTTTTATACAATCAAAACTGAATCCTTCCATTAGAAATAATCGCCATGGGAGAATCAAATATAGTGCTACAATTATTATAAGCTGGAGGTTACAAAATTTGACTATAGGTACTTTTTGTTTAAGTACCTATACTTTGTAATAGCGCTAACACGTAATGGGATTCCCTTAAGTATGATTCACAATGAACAGAGCCCAGCGTAGCACATTTTTAATGTGGTAAACGATATTGAAGTGTTTTACGGTAGTTAAGGTTCCTATTTACACGGTACTTATTAATTTCTGTATTATTTCGCTCATTATAAGATATATAAGTGCCATGGGAATATGAACTATACCGGCATTCAATCCCGGTGGAATAAATCAGCGCCGCGCGGAACCGCTGCGATGCGATCGATGTGAATCGTACATTAGAATAATAACGCCTAGGAACCTATTAGGGCCTATGTACACCTATCCACGATTTTTAAACGCGCCGTCGACACGCTTTTGTAGCGATACAGACGACATCAAACTGCTCTGTAGGAAAAAAGCACGCCGTCTACGCGCGTAGACACGGCGCATTTAAAAAACGTGGTGTGCATAGGCCCTAACAAGCACGAAATTTGAGGGAACTCAGGCAAAGTTAGTAACCATGGTTACGACCGTACGTATTCAGATCACGCACACAAATAAAACGTAGTTGCCCCAGTTGAGGTCTAGAGGCGATTTATGTGCGTTAGTTAGTATTCTAAGGCGATACCTCTTTTAGATCTAAGCAAAGAGCATGACTTCAAGACTTTTTTCGTTGTGCCTTCCTAGTTCCTACCCACTAACATGCCTAGTTCGAACATTGGAAGCGACTTGCTACGATAGGACCAAGTTAGTTTATTCGTAGATAATCTAATTGTTTATTCATGTAACACAAGACCGCATAATGGGTATCAATATGTGTAAGAAACCAAGCTGGCAAGGTTATGTTCATCTCATATTCGATTACTGGCAAGTTATAGTAAGGAATGAGGTTCTTGATCCCATCGTATGGGCGCTCCCTCGCATCGCACTCTCTCTTACGACTTAATTACCCGTGTTTAATAAACGAAATCGAGATAAGTACACTAAATATGGTTTTCATTACTCATACTCGGAAAGTAAGTTTGAAGTTGCCTGAGGAGTGGGTTGAAAGTAATACTTTTCCGCCCTAGGGAGAATCGCTTTCAAATGACAGCTGTGAAATTATTTTAAAAATACTAGTTATTTTTTCACATTTCTATTGAACCATGTTCCAACTTTTTCTACAGTCACTCAATTACAGCGCGATGTAAAATTGAAATAACATAAAGTTAAGTATTAATTAGAGAATATATTTTTTAAATGACTTTATTGTAATTTACATTCAACTATTTCTTTAAAATAATATAGATTTGGGGAAAATATTTAAAGATGAAATGAAGAATAATGAAGCTGGCCAGGCAACGGAAAAAAAACAAAGTAGGCGGCAATCCAATATTCACTTTTTTCGAGTTGTAGAGTTCATGCTTCCTTGTTCCCGCATTTTTCTTTAGCCTAATTGCTGTTTTTATTTGTATTTCCTTGTATTCGTAATGAAAAGCACAGTGTTTACCTCGGGTGAAATACTTATTTTGTCCCTCGAACTATTGGTTACCTTCACCCCTAGAATAACAATGTACTATTATTCCTATACCTGTTAATGAAAAACGTGGTGCAGTTTGTTTGTATACCAAAGTATTACTTGTATTACGTTTATTCGGTTCGGCAAGCAAATCTATTATGATACAAAATACTTAAAAATATATATAATATTATTATTATTTTATTTACAATATTATAGCTGACGAGGCAAAATGAGCACAACGGCTGCCTGATAACATAAAAGACATAAAAAACGAGATAAACCTAACCAAAACACTTATTATTGATGGGCTACGAAAGTATTATTATTATGCTTATGTTTCTGTATATTACACAAACTTTCGGTTGAAATAAGCACAAAAAAATCACTAGTTTAATTGTTAAAATTGCAGTCAATTAAAGACGAGTAAGATCAATTTCAACGGTAATAAAGTTTACAATGTTACATAAAAAGGAATCAAACACGATTTCGCTAAGACACTGCCACAAAAATATTTATTTTGTACTGTCACAGACACCCAATCATATCTATTAAATTATGATAGGAAAATGATATCACTGTATAATGAACATTAATATCCCAACAATAAAATATATATTTATGATGATATTTTGTTGTAGCCATGCTAGTCATACTGATTATAAACATAGTTAGTTATCTACTTTAATGCCTCAGAATTTAAGTTAACATTGGAACGTACATAAGGAATATTGCTGTATGTGTAATCGAATGGTAAGTACATATGAGTGTTTATAACACATACGATGTGGCCACAGTATACAAATCGATCATAAAGTATTGCCTTCAAAATACATCCAGGGACTGTTCGTACACATCCACATTTACACGACCTTACTAGCCGTACCTTTGTTCACTTAGCGCCCTTATATTGATGATTTTACGTGCGTTTTCAGCAATATCGGAGATAATTGACTGCATATTAAGGAGCATGTAATTAGAACGCTCGTGTAGATGCAATATTATGGGTCTATTTAACTAAAACATTTCGATTACCGCCGCTGATGCCCCCGCACTGTCTCGTGAGGCGTTATATGCCTTGTACTATTTGTCTACCGTGGCGCGGTCAGGGGGTGGATTGTTATAAGGCGGACCTGACGGGGCGCAGCTCGAAGACGGCGGAGAGGGCGAGATGGTCGGAGCCGTACACGTGGTTGGGCAGCCGCCCCAGCGCCTCGCACTCCGTCATCGTGGGCAAGCGGAGACGCTCCACGAGCCGCAGTGTACTGCAGCAACTGGGAACATAAAAATACAAAGTTACTAGCTGTGCCCACCGACTTCGTCCGCGTAGTATTATTGGGATAAAAAGTATCCTATGTGTTAATCCCGGTTATAAACTATCTGTATTCCAAATTTCATCCAAATCCGTTCAGTAGTTTTTGCCTGAAAGAGTAACAAAACAAACATCCACACTCACTAACTTTCGCATTTATAATATTAGTAGGATGTGATTTTTTTCCATTGTGACTCTCGTCCATCAGTTAGTAAATTGAACAACCGACATAGCTTAGTAAAATAAATATTTTGTTATTTCTTGATGTCACAGTTTTATGCTAGCAAGCCAGAAGCGATCTTCGAGCGCAAGTCTGAGCTTAATTTGGTTATCAGCGAGATTATACCGGGATAGAAGGTATAACATTTCTCAATGCGCTGTGCGTTCGCGCGCACTGTGCTTCTTGTAAATAAGGGTCGATGTTTGTATACTCACCTAAAATAGATGTAGTCCACAGTGACCCAATAGTCCTGATACGTGGACGCCTCCCAGTGGCCGTCGGCCTTGTGTTTATTGTACGCGGAGCACAGCCGCAGCGAATGCCCGACGACATCGCTGTTGAACATCTCGCTGAACTGCTCGGCCGCCGGCGAGTTCTCCTTCATGCAACCCTCGCCAGAGGTCGCGCAGTACTCAGAGTTGTATATCTGAGGGAGGATTATCTGTAGAGTCGATATTTCTTTGAATACTCGCTGTAAGCTTGCTGTAGAATATTCAACCTTCAATTGGTGGCAAAATAAAGTTCGTGACTGTGTAAATGGTTTATTTATTTATCAATATAAAAGCCAATCACTCACTTTCAATTTGTCATACTCCGTCGTCCGCCCCTCCTGCCTGTTCAGATATACTGATAAGTGCTGGCAGTTGTCCGTGACGCCTATCCGCTTCCAATCGGAACTGTCCCGGAATGGACTCGCGCTGACAATATGAAATAATAACAATTATTGTTTAATTAATGAAGGTGTACTACCTACGATTAACAACTATATACCTACGATTAATTTTTAAAGGCATTAATTTTTTTACAGAGCAAACTTTGAGTAGTCTAAATAAAACATAAAACAGCTTGTGGCAGTCTGTCAATGCACTGAATCTCACCTGACGTGTCCTCTATCCAATAATTTGATGACAGCACTGTCTGGAGTCGAATTGAAGTCACCGGTCAATATTATAGGGAAATGTCCCGATCTGAAAATAATAAATAATTATTATTAATATTTGACTAATATTTGTTATTTCAATTAACCATAGTTTCTCAAATGTTCTCAAGGTCACTCAATCAGTCATTGTCTTAGCCTTTATATACCTATGGAAGAAGATACCTAAATCCGAATGAGATTTGATTATTATTCAATTATTTTGTGGCAATGGTGTTGCCTGCTCATATTCTGTTGCTGCTCCTGAGAATGTACACCATCTTTTGTTCAATGAAAAGAGTAACCATTGAGTTTCTTCTCAGTGATCTTCTCAGTGGAAGCAGCATTACGAACCGGTGGTAGATTTTGACTATTCATGAATGCTTTGTGGGCTTACATGAATAAAAACAATTTTGAGTTTGAGTTTAATTAAGATAGGTAACAATACTCACTCTCTCCCGTTGCTGTAGTACGCGAACCGGTCGATCTCAGCGAGTAGCACCTGCATCTGAGCGAGGCGGACGTCGGTCCGCTTGGGGTTGTACAGCAGGTGCGTGGTGGCGACCACGACGCGCGCGCCGGGCGCGCCGCGCGGCGCCAGCTTCACCATCACACCGATGTTGTCGCGGTTCAGGATCGGCAGCTCTGGCTGGTAGAACTCCACCTGGGTTGTCGATGGGTTTTTTTTTTTAATGACCTAATGCTGTTGGCTAGAGTGGCCATAACAACTTCACCCGGACAGAGGGCGAGCGCAAGTGCGCTCCAGCCAGAGGGGCAGGGGGCAGCTAGCTCGCGGCGCCACAAGGGACACGACCTCGGCTTGGGCCGCTGCCAGGAGAGGTGGCGAGGGTACATCTACCACCGGATCGGAACGCGACCTCGACTGAGAAGATCCGGCAAGAAACTAAGATAACGCCTTCAACCATAGATCTCTACTAGGTGATACAAAAAGGGTATACTATTTTTTTGCAACTTAACTTTGTAAATCTCAAACTATCGGCTTCGTGGGACAGTTGAAGTACTAAAGGTTTTGTAGACTTGTGAAATCGGTCAACAGCTGTATTCCTATAACAACTTATGTTTTTCAAGTTCCCTCCATAGCTGATGGTTTTAGAATTGCAAAGTTATGTTTCGAAAAAAAAAAGTATACCCATTATGTGTCACCTTGTATACTACGTGACTGGAACACGGAATTGAATTTATACTTTAACATTGTTGTCCCCCGACTTTACAGCCCCAGTGAACCAGTATTAGAAAGGGACTTCCGCCCATCATCCCTTCACTCACATCGCATTTTGTGCAACAGTATGCTTTGCTTTTGGTTGTATAAGGCCATGCCTCCAACTACATTAAATATATAGCTGTCGCGTGTTAATGGATGAAGCAGACTAGACATATTTTAAAAACATGTAATATGTAAGCAAATAATACCGAAAATAGCCTTAAAGTTCGCAGAGAGACCAAACAATTATTTGTCGTAATGCCAGACAATAGAGTTAATACACGAATATTGAAATGGATTCGCAACAGCAGATAAGTCACGACCAGGTATACAAATGCGCAGGCCACTTGCTGGAGTCTACGCAAACGTAGCATAGCACGTTCCTTTGACGCGGTGAGCGATATACATGATGTTAACACAAAGTAATGCCGCGTGGCCTTTCCTTGTAGTAATGGGATGTCAGCTTTAATAATGAATCTCTAATAATACCTTCTAAAATATATAAATTTGTGTTTCCTTGCGAACAAAGTCGCGAACCAAAACTATTTATAGCAATGTTTGGAAGTACCAACACGATAATTATGTTGATTTTGAGCGACGATAAAAGCCACGTGTAACGTCTGAATAGGAACAATAATATTATGCCACTCTTAGTTCCAACCTTGGCCTATAGGAGCACACTATTTGCAATTGTGATCTTGTATTTATGTTTTATTTTTTTCAAGTGACTGAGGGTTTGTGCACACAACGTTTTTTAAACGCGCCGACGACGCGTGTTTGTAGCGATACAGATACAGACGCAGCCTGTGGACCTTTGTAGGTTAAAAGCGCGCCGTCGACGCGTTTTAAAAGCGTGGTGTGCACAGGCCCTTAAGGAGGATACTAATAATATTGTTAGACAATTGTTTATAATAATAATTATTAGAACGAGAAAACATTATTATACCACCATTATTTTTATTAGTAGGTACTATTAACCCTTACAAACGCTAAATGCCAATGCTGGGGGTGAGCTCACGTTATGCACAGTCTATTTAAGTCACATTATTTAGTTGCACAGCCAAGATATAGGTACTTACGCCGACATGATCTTCAATCTCGAAAAGCGACTGTTTGAAGTAAATAGCGCAGCCATCTTGCCTGTGACCCGTCTTCTGCTTGAAGATACCGCAGTAACCGATTTGCTCGAATTTCGAGTAGAAGCTGCTGAGATGCGATGCTTGGACCTCTTGGAGACATAGGATCTGCGAAGGACACATGTTTTAGCTATTGGGAATAGTGGAGGTTATTCCATAACTTATTTTATGATGTTTATAACCAGATCTCCCTGCGATAGTTACTGAAAAGTTTAAATTATATTTTCAAAACATGGCAGCGGCAGATATACATTACATGGTGTCAAAATATTTGCTCTAGTGTCATTATCCGGGGACAAAACGGAGGAATACGTTCGTATGTACTGACTCACAATCTTCTGGTATATCGAAGAATAAATAATGAATTACATCTGGCTCCAAGCTGGTTATCTCGTCATACAGCCGCGCCGCTCTCACTTTCCACTTGAGATTCCGCGGCGCGCAGTCCGTGTACAGGTAGGGGTGGCACTCCAGCAGGTACTGCGCCAGCACGTTGTACGACAACACCTTGAACTTCAACGGAGAGCCTGGAAACCGCCAGTGGTTAGCGACCTGCCTTGCATACGTGTTAGAGCCAGCTGTAGCCAATTGGTAGGTCCACCAGGGTGGTGCCAGCCTCTTACACAAGATCGGCGTAAAGGAGTAATGGTGGGAGAACAGGAAGCCCAACCCTTCCCTCCCTACTTCTAGCTCTGTCCTACTCTCTTTCAGGGGCCTTGTAATTTGCTTTCCTGAAGGGAAGTGGGTAACTGCTTAGCATCTGACGTGTCATATGCTTGTTTGCCGACTGTATTATATAAAAATAATAATAATAGGCAGGGAAAATTGTTTATGCATATTTAATATTTGAATGTATACTTAAAATGCATAGGGCTGCAGTGCAATTTATAGTAGGGTAAGGGTAATCCCTGCGGAAATTTAAAACGTCACTCAGAGATCCACAATGCTTAGCTTTCAGTCAGTGAAATAATTTTCCATATCGGATGAGTAGTTCTCATACTTACAATTACAAACAACAAACAATTATATTAGTACAGATGATTAACACGTCCTTGCAATATTATGTCAAACCTCGTAACATTCAGTAAGTGCTAAAATTAGTGTTTATTTAAAATCAACATTCGCAAATGCACCACATGAAAATAAATAAATAAATTAAAATGTGTGACTACATAAAGAAATTAGTTAGTTAATTGATTAAATAATGAATGTGTCGTATTTACGAGGCGGATCTATCAATTTGGATACATTTAAAAACATTTCAAATCAGTAAATTTAACATTAAACATTTATTTCTACATACCATCTCGAGAATCGCCCCTCTTCCCCACAGGCTCCCAGACCCTAAAGTCGGGTGGTATGGGCGGCGTATGCCTCCTCTGCGCCTCGTCTGGCGGCGCCGATTCCCCCGTCTGTCTCCGCCACTCCTCGAACGGATCGTCATCATCTGTCGAACTGATATGTACAAACCCATTAATTTAAATATTAATTAGGACACAACAAAACTATGTGAGACAAGAGAAGCGATATTTTATCTAATGTAAACAATAACAATAGACTTAAAATTAAATATTTAAGAAGTAATAATCATAGACAGTCTGAAGACCTTAACCAAACTAGAAGGGTATAAAAAATGAAGTCTATGCAAACTGAGGATACAAATTTTAAATATACCTACAGTACATGTTTTTTTTTTTAAATACTCACACTTCGCAGACGAGAACCTAACAATCGAAACCAAACCACTATACAATCGAGACGAAAACATAATATTCGTAACTAAACATCAAAATTATTAACCCTTTGACTAAGGTCAAAGGGCCCAAAAAAAAGAAAAAAAAATACTCACACTTCAAATGTTCCCCCATAGCTAACATGATTGGTAGTTGGTTGCAAAGGATCACTCATTTGCCTGTCTCTCTTACACTCATTTGAATTCAGAGGCGGAATCTTTATTTTTAATCTTTTCTTGCCGTGACCGTGTTTCCTCAGCTGCGAACTTGTGTGGATCTGTGCAGTTAGCTGTATGTCCGCACAATCCCCACCACATTTCTTCCTACTGATTATGTGTGGGAACCCCTTCACACAAGTTTTGTCAACTTTCGCACATGTAAACCATAAATATCTGCAAAAACTGTTTGTCAATTTCAGCATAGCTTTCTACAAACAATGGTTAAATATACATTATCATATTTTTATAATATTGTGGTAAATAGCCTAGCTATGTTAGTTGGTTCAAAATGTTTAGGTACATGCATTACTGTATCCTTTATGTTATTGTTACACCACAATTTTTGTTGACATGGAATTTGCTCTAATGTTGCTACCTGAAACAAAATTAATGTTTAGACATTATTATAGCTATGTGAGTTGTTACTATTAAAATAAACAAAAATATTTATGTAGCTATTCTAGGTAAGTATGTAGTTAAAAATTATACATAATGAAATCCACATATCTTTAATATTAAAACAATGAGGTACCTATTTAATCTACAAATCACAAAAAACTCACTGACTGACTCACTGATTACAAAACATCCAAAACTATGAGATTTATGAGACCTAGAAGTTAAAAAAGGACTGAAACTTTTGCCTTTTAGCCTGTAGTTACTGAATAAGATTTTGCTCACCCGCAGATGTCGGACACAAGGTAGATATATGTTATAATTTCATTGTTTTAGGTCTAAATACAAAAATTGAGCACAAAAAGCTTAGTCTGTTTTTATTTTGTTTTGTATTAAAAAATGCATATTATTACTAGCATTATAATGGTTATTATATGGTAACATTGTCTTTTTAAAATGCTAAAGTCAGTATTTATAGAGTAATCATAACTATCTAAAAATATTGGTAGGTATTTCCAAATAGTAAATAGGTTTCGACTTCTTATAGGTATACCTACATGGTAGTTTCACGCCAAAACTACAGAACCAATTTAAATGAAATTTGGTACACAGAGTCTAGAGCCTGAGACAGGACATAGGCTACTTTTAAATGCGAAAAAAGGGGTTGCAAGGGGTTGAAATGGGAATGAAAAGTTGTATGGAAGTATCAACATTTTTAGAGATAGAAGCTTAATACTTATGTTTAAGGCTGTTGATTCAATATAAATAAATATGACATTCTAAGTTTGTACATTTTTTACCCTCAAGGGTGTAAAATAACAATAGGGAATAGGGGATGAAAGTTTGTATGGAAATATAGCCCTTTGCAGTGAAACACTGCAAATAGCTCATTAAAGTATTTATATGTTTGGTCTTATTCATAAAATAATTAACTTAAATAATTGCTACCCAAAGACACTATTCCACACGGAAGAAGTTGAGGGCACAGCTCGTGGGATATAAATATACAATTTGAGTATAGTGTGTATACCTATTAAAAATGTTTGCTGGCAGATTTCTTGTAGATAACAAAGTAAATGCAATTAGAACTTCCACACAATATCAGCTAAATTATGCTGATGTATTCAACCCAGCCACGCATTGATAACAAAATAGATGGCTGTGTGATTTAGCCTCATAATTAGGTACCTAACAATAAAGTATCCCAAAATATTGCATTATATATAAATTACTAAAAATGAAATAATAACAGGCATAACACATATGTATTATATAACTATAGTTTCCATGAATAGCTACAATAATACAACACAAAAACAGTAGCGTTGGAAAATCGACAAAACATCGCCATAATGACAACACAGTTTAACCTAGGAAATACTAATTTAAAAATAACAAAAACAACTTACATGCATGTAAATAAAACCATCGTTTGTAATGTTTAAAGGCAAAGAGCAAACACCATGACGGACATCTAAATTCTACTTTAAAAATACATTTTTACTGACCCATCGACCTTCCGTATCGCACCTATCGTATCTCATCAGCTGTCATGCGTGTTGCTGTGCTGTCAGCGCGCTGTCAAGCAAAGAGAACTGTCAAGTATGTCAATCAAAGACAGAGAAAGAGAAACCAGCAAGATATTCTGGGTAGGTACGCAGAATACACCTTTTCTGCCTAAAGGGCCCCATATAAGATGCGATTAGTCGCTTCAATCGGTCTCAGTAAAATCGTAACGATCGTTCGCTTAAATTTTTCTGCTAATACACGAAGCAATTATAATACGCTAGCCAACAACACGCACGTACGGCGCGTGTACGTTGACTCCGATCCGGTGGTAGATTTACCCTCGCCACCTCTCCTGGCAGCGGCCCATGCCGAGGTCGTGTCCCTTGTGGCTCCCTTGACCTAGCTGCCCCCCTGCCCCTCTGGCTGGAGCACGTGCGCTCGTCATCTGTCCGGGTGAAGTTGTTATGGCCACTCTGGCCAACAACATTTAGTCAATTAAAAAAAAACGTGTACGTATCAGCTTGCTACATAACTCTAAACTGTGAGTCAGACGAAGACAAAAATCGTCGATCGCAATGAGGGAAACATTGTCAATTTATCGTAACAATATTCAAGATTGCATGAGTTTGTAACCTGCTGGACCACTAATTCCATCTTCAAATAAGTAAATCCGTAAAAATAATATAAAAAAAAACAATAATGCGAAATAAATAAAATTAGCGACGGATTTCAAAAGATAATCGCACTGTATATGGGGCCCTGTAGAGTAAATCGTATGCTATTTATCTCCCAGAATATCTTGTTTAAACTTGTAAATTTATCTCATGCTTTCGTATGTGTTTGTCTTTTTCTGTGGATTTTTTTACCGACACCCATTTTGTAGAGGGAAACACAAATAATAATAACCAAAATAAAGATTTGTAACGTAAGCGTATAATTTCCAAATTCAATGTAATAAGTCTGTGAAATGTGAATGTAATGTATAAAATTGGAGAGCCCACTTGGGTTTCTTGGATCCACCAATTTCCGAACGGAATCCAGTTGGCAGTTTGTGTTTTACGATTTTGCACAGATAGAAAAAAATACAAGTGCGGTGTTTATTTTTCTAAATAATTAACTTTAAATCGGGTCAAAAGATATTGTGAAATTGAAATTCTAGTGGTTCTACAAAATGCTTTGATGAATAATAAGTGACAAGGTTTAAAATTTAGCACCAGGTAAGTTCTGATTGGTATGAGTAACATCCGGCAAAATTACCTTGTTTACCTGATTATCCCGGAATTACAACGTATTATTAATATCAGTAAATGTTTGTAACGGTGATTTATATGATAGTAAGTCCAAAAATGTTATATAGGGACACACAAACACTGGATAGGGTCTAGTATAAAATTTAATTTGCTGCATAGAAAATAGGATCTTATTTTGTTCATATTTTTCTCTGAGGTGCTAATGGATCTTTGGGTGCCAGAATAAAAAATATGCAATGGAACTAGTCTTCAGAAATTACATAGTTTGTTTAGGTCAGAAGCAATAGTGCCCTTACGAGCAAACATGCCCATCTGATTTAGAAGACACTAGCTTGTTAGGTTCCATAGAAACCGTTTAGTCTGCTTTTTTAGTTTGTTATCAATGAGTAATTGATTATGACATGCCTTATTAAACCTTTTTTATTTCAGTTTCGTCATCCATAATGCAGTTTACAAACAGACCATAGAAACTCTGTAAATATGTTTAAAATTGAATCATATGTAACACCCATTCTGCTAAGCTATGTGGACAAGTATGTGAAAGACTTCAAGCCTGCTGATGCCCAAGTGAGTAACTATAAATAACTATACTAGATAGAATTTTATAAGTAATGGAGCAAGCCATTATACCATTCAATGCTTATGCACCACTTGGAATTTCTCTTGTTAATTGATAATATACAAATTTTATCACCACTAGCATAATTGTAGTGATTATAAAACCAAATGAAAAAAGACTTTGTGTCCTCTGTATTCCTATTAATATCTGTATTCTCCATTATATTTATTTTTCAACTTACAAAATGATGTGAGACAGAATTAATTTTTTTTTACCAAATAAAGTGAAATATTTTCAGCTATATTGTGTAGTATAGTAATGCTTAAGCCTTGAATTACTGGGTCATTGCTAATAACTGCACTGGTGCATTACTCATTTTGTACTTTATTTACATTGAATACAGTTATAAATATACATTATATATCTGTAAAATAGTTACAGCAATAATTAATTATTGTGTATCTTGACTATTTTAATTATTTTTTTTGAGTTTTAGATACCCACCACATATATTTCCTAGAATTATATTGTGATATAATGAATCAATTGATTTGAAATATAAACATGGACTAGATGCAGATTTATGGACAACCTTCTTTGTGTTTTTTTTATTATTTCACTGGCATTGGACAGTTACAGTCCAAAAAAATACTAAGCTGTTTTAAATGCATAGAAGTATTTTGTTATAAAATTCTTAAGTAATTGTCTCAAATGTAAACAACCTATGTATAATTGATCCAGGATAGGTGTGTGCCTGTTATCCATTTTTAGTAATTAGCCTTGGTCTGAATTTACAGACTAAGGCTAATTATGAATTATTTCCTTCATTTCAAAAATAGAGACAGCTACATCATTCAATACAAGTATTGTGTTGGCGTAAACAAGGGGTAATGTGTCAAGACACCATACATTCTTTATGACATTCTGTCAATTGATATATGTGTATAGTACATAAATACTAGGTAAAACAGAAAGAGTATACTATTTTTTTTGCAACTTTTCTTTTTAAATCTAAAACTATCGGCTTTTCGGGACAGTTCAAAACTTCAACTCAAAATTGTTTTTATTCATGTAAGCCAACAAAGCATTTATGGATAGTAAGTTGAAGAACTAAAGGTTTTGTAGACCCCTATAACTCCTTTTGTTTTTCAAGTTTGCTCCAAAGCTGATAGTTTTAGAATTACAAAGTTAAAATTTGAAAAAAATGTCTAAGTACCCTTTTCGTTTCACCCTGTATATGAGGTTAACATGCATGAGCACCCGCAGTCCTAAACTGCTCGTATCGTGTCGACGCGACGTGATCAATTTGTTGTATCAAGGTGTCGCTATGGGGCGGCGGCGTGGTGCTCCACAACCTGGTGCTCAAGGCGGACGTGCTGCAGCGCGAGGTGGCGCTGCCTTTCACGCTCGTCTCCGGCCGCATCCACGAGCTCCTCATTCAGGTGCCCTGGACCAAGATCATATCAGAGCCGATCATCGTCACCATTGATACTATAGGTAATATTAAATTTTTTGCCCGCTGTGTTCTTGATTGATAGGATATTTCCCACACTTAGTATATCGCTCTTGACTTTACATGCCAATTACATTTAAGTCAATACCTGCTCCAGTAAACTTCTGCGATGATAGCGACATTGTGTGGGAACGGATAATATGTTTTTTGCATGGGACCCACCTACGGTTGGTATGGAATAAGGCAGACCTGCGATATAGCACAAAAGTAAAACAACAATAATACATAGGTGAATAGATATAAATTTAATATTTTCTTTACAGAATGTGTTTTGAGCCTCAACCCGCCAGTTACGCCCGACGACAGCCCACCTCCCGATACAAGGTAAATAATATAAAAATTTGGAACGCATTTTGTTCATAATTTTTTCTATACTACCACGGCGTATAAACAACATCATATTCAATCCTAAAAGAAATGTAAGTACCTTGTCGATGACGTGTGTCCGATTGGCCAAAGGCACCATTTTTAACTCTAATGTAGTGGGAATGAACCCAGTGGTACTTAAATCAATTCCTTTACCGTGCCGTCCTTCTCGTGGGCGCTGAGTCTAACGGATGTGAGGGTGTTTCATTTCAACATTGCCCTAGTCGCAAGACGCAAGTGGTAGAAGCCCCGCCCGGCTACATGCAGGCGCTGGTCCGGCGCATCGTGAGTAACATCGCGCTGCGCGTGCACCACCTCATAGTGAAGTACGTGCAGGACGATATCGTCCTGTCACTCAACGTCAAACACCTCGCCGTGAACAGCACTGGAGCCAATTGGGAGCCGGCATTCGCAGGTAGGCTCAAGTTGTAATCAAAACGTTATCAATATAATTATAACTTGTGATTATGTTACCCTGCGTTAGTCTAGTTACTAGACTCTAAGAGGTGACTATCTGCAGCACTACCAATTACCGATACCGCCCAGGATCCGACCTATGAAGTTCCAATCGACCGTTTATGTTATGACGCAGTGCCCGACGGGTTGGTATTGAACAGACATACAGACATCAAAGCTTGATATAGATTGTGAGTCAAAAGCCGGAAACAGTTTTACAGGATGGTACTTGTTGTTAATTTTTTAAATCAACTTAGATGCTATTTTGTTTTGAATGATTTGTGAGGGAAGTTTATGTTGTGATTAAAACTATCCTAAAAATATTTGCAGATATAGACCAGACCCAGCCGGTTTTAAGAAGATTGGTCAGACTGGACGACCTCACGTTATGCCTGGACAAAGCCGACTCGGACGGTAAAATTCGCTTCTACCAAGAACCTTTGCTCTATAGATGTCAACTGGATCTCAGGTAAGTGCCAAACAAAACATTATCTCTATTATAAACATATATAACAAGTATGTATTTGGTGTGTACTTAATATATTATCATATCAACCAGTTATTTAATTGCGATTCATTCCTCATATTCACGAGATGGTATACGCGTACGCATCGCTACAGAAGAGTGTTGTCGTCAGGGTACTAACGCGGCTGGTGTCGGCCAACACTCGCCGCGCCAGCAGCCTGAGCGTCCAGCTCCGCTCATCTAAGCTCGCGTGGAGCGTCACCAACGACCAACTGATGCTGCTGTTGAGGTTACTCAGAGAGAGATCGTCCGTTGCCGTCAAACAAGCGGCCCCGGCGCCCAAGCAACCGGTCGTGTCGCCGCCGTTACGTTAGTATTAAATAGATATCGACACACCAATCTCATGGTCCATAGTCGCTCGTACCAATATTATTCAGAAGCCTCATTTCGTTATTTCTCATGTCATTGAGGATGAGACAACGAGATGGGATACTCAGTATGGGGCAAGTCTGTTTAGCAAATTTACCAACCCAGAAATAGAACTCCTATATAAAAATACTTAAGTAGAATTTGGATTTATGTTACGAACTCCTAAATAACATACCATAGCCCAGAATTGTACGCAGCCAACACTAAAATGTGCATGAACATCAGTTGCTAATAATACAGATCAAACATCTGCGAACTCCGCGGAGCCGGCTCGCTCGGACAGCTGGTCGGAGTGGGCGTGGTCGTGGCTGCCCTCTTGGGTGGACCGCGAGGGCGACGCGGAGGAAGCGCCCACGCCCGCCTCGCCTACGCCGCTCTTCTTCACCGCCTACTTGGATGATGTCTCGCTGGTATTCAAGGTGAGAAATACGTTAAGTCACGAATCTACGAACTGGAAAATGCAGAAGGTGTACACGCGTCTGAGGAAGCTAGCTTGGAAGGGCTAGGAGTAAGGGTGTTTGTTGATAGATAGAGATAAAATCTTTATCCATCAACAAACTCATCCCTTTTGTAAAAAATATTCTTAGCTCTACTGTTTTTTGTACGCATAGCATAGCAAGCAAACACCAAAAGACAACTAATTGAGGTCAAGAGTGGGTACTCGGTACTGTGGGTACAGTACCTCTTTTCGCCCTGATCTTTATAATTTTCTAATGCATGTACAAATTTGTAAAAATATCTAAGGAAAGAAAGAAAAAATGATTTATTCGACACACATTCAGCGCAAACTGTGCCGAAAGGTAATGGCTCAGCATGTGGTCGAGAAGAACGAGACTCCCCAGCGTTGATTTTCAGCCACCTAAATAATATATCTACTATATAAAAATAAGTCGGGTTTTCCTTCCTGACGCTATAACTCCAGAACGCACGAACCGATTTCCACGGTTTTGCATTCGTTGGAAAGGTCTCGGGCTCCGTGAGGTTTATAGCAAAGAAAATTCAGGAAAAAATTCAACAGAACGCGGACGGAGTCGCGGGGCACAGCTAGTACGATATATATATATATATATATATATATTAACTGTATATATAATACATAATAAATAAAGGATGTACACAATATTTTTTTCTGCAAGGTAATGGAAATAGAATCGGTGAACCGCAAGCGCGCGCGCCCAATACTAGAGCTTGTCGCGATGCACGCGGCCGCGAAGACGTCCATGTGGTCGCCGACGATGCTGCGCGTGCGCGTCGGCGCCAGGCAGCTGGCGGCGCGCTCGCACGGCAAGTGCGTCTGCGGACACGTTGATTGTAACGCGGTAAGTGCACGTCAAACACATTGACACAAGACCCCTGCTCGCACCTTGCGGCTTTTCGAATTTAAATTGCATATTTGCACTCTTTTGAAAGACGTGTTAAGTTCGCCAAACCACATTGAACTAACGTGGTAGACTATGACCCGAATCTCCCGTCGTCAATCAAATAATTTAATCTCTAATTAATTTTGAGTTTATACATTTTTTCAATACAATTATGATGATATCGCCTTTTATATTGCAACAGGCTGTGGACGAGCCGACGGTGTATTTTAAAGCAGCTGAATCAGAATCGATGGCAGAAGAGTGGAAGTGGCCCGAGGAGGACTTCAGTGACAGGATCGACCAGGCCGAGGCGGTCGACGAGCAGTACCGGGCCACGCCCGAGAACACGGACGTATGGAATATAATATGTCTAGTTGACCATCTTCTGAAACATGTTTCATGACCACAAACCAATAAGCCATAGACGCCGCATAGCCGGGCACACCTGCTCGATTAACATATACTTGGCCACTGCATATGTTCGACGACCGCTTGGCGCAGTGGTTCGAGCGTTCGCCGTTCGGCTCACTGCACCGGGTGGTTGCGGGTTCGTTTCCCGTCAGGGTAAATTTCGGAAATGGCCTTTTCGTAATTTGCCCTGGTCTGGGTGTCACTGGGATCGCCCCCAGTCCATTGTACGGTACCCATAGTACAAGCGTTGCGTAGTTTGGGACCATACAGCTGGTGTGTTCGTCTGGCGATATTTATTATTATTGACCATTCTATTGGAGAGCTAGGCCGTTATGCTGTTAAGTCGGCATACAATTGAAAAGCTAAAAGGCAAATAGGTAAATTAACTTATAAAATTTAACCATAATATTACACAAAATTTGAAACATGTGATAAATTTTTAGTGTTTAATTTTTTGCCAGCAGTGATGCAGAAATTACATAGCATATTAAACTTTAGCGGGATTGTAAAAGAAATAGTTTCCGCTTGTAGCTGCTCGCTACAACAGCGGTCACGAGCGGTCTCCAAGTGTATCCTACTCCATGCAGTGAAACAAATAAAGTCCACTGTTTCTAGGTAATAGAAGGTGAGATGATATCCGAGCCGTTCCCGGACGAGTATCCCATAGAGACGCAGCTAGAGTTCCAGGAGGTGAATGACGCGATGTTCGCCAAGATGGCGCCGCTGCTCTACCTGGAGTACACGCACGACCGGTCGCCGCCCCAAGCGCACACCAACCCCTACGAGAACCCGCCCACCGACTTCCAGGACAGGTGGGGTTACCGAAAATAAACGATTCCGCTGTAAATTGATACATATTGATTACTAATACAGCAGACTTAGTACAATTACGCGGCCAGATTTTATCTTACGCTTTTTGTGGCACCGAATTGCTCTCTCTATTCTCTCCTCCTTAGTTCATAGCAGAGAATAAGAAAATATACAAAAATAGAGTTTTCTCACAGTCACAATTGCACAATGTGTTGTCGTCTACAGTGATTGGGTGGAGGAGTGCATGCTGAAAGTTAAGCTGGAGCCGGTTGAGTTGCGCGTGTGCATTGGGCTGATACACCGATGCTCTGTGCTTAAGACCATCCTCAAGGACCTGCCGCCAGTGGCCGTACCAGGTAAGCACAAAACTCAACTTATATTCTATAGACCTAAGGTCGGTTTTATAGTAGTGCGGAACATGCGTACCGTGTGCAAAACAGTAAAACATACAAAACTACATTGTCCTTGTTACAATTAAATAAACTATTACGGCAATCAAGTATCTAGGTGATAATCTTGTACGAGTGAATAGTTAACCCTGGTGTCCGAGATTTCAAGCCGGAAGGTCAAACATGGTTTAACGACTGTGATAGCCGGGACTGACAGCTTAACTTGGCTACCGAAGCACGAACGGAATCGCTTAATTGTAAATCCCACTAGCAGCCACCCTTCAGGTGTTAACCGCCACGAGCGCTTCTGTTTTCGGAACGTAATATCTTCAAATAGATTTTTCATGATAAAAGTAAATTGGTCCTCGTCCACTACTGGTATTTGAACCCATGACATTCGGAACAAATTGGAATGGCACGATTGGCTAGCTATGCCTACATCGGGAAGACAGGCGTCATAGTAATGTTGTCTCAATGTGTTCCCAGAGCTTCCCATGCGCGTGCTGACAGTGGAAGAGTGTGATGCGCTCAACGAGAACTTGCCCCAGAGGCGTATAAAGTTCGAGGCGCGAGGCGTGCGCGTGCGCATCGTTCCGTGGGACCACTCGCAGCATGAAAGGCCCTTGCCACCGCCGCTCTACCTTGACATTGAACTCCCGAAATCCTGCATCGTTGTGTCTGGACCGTTATATCCTCATAGGTAAGGTTCAAAATACTGTCCATTCGCGCACGATTCTAGCCGTTGTCACACACAATACTTGTCTATGTAACGCCCAGTTTCTTCATATGTAACTAAAATAAAAGGAACTAAAATAATAATTCTAAACAAAATATACCACTATTACTTTGACTGTTACTAGACAGACACTATTGAAAGTTTGACATTTCTTGAAGCGCTGTGTGTTCGCACTCACTGTGAGATATGACAGCTAGTAATATTTCAGAATACAAGCCTTATACTATTGTAATTTTTCTATAGAATAAGGATCTATCAAAACCTAAAATTAACTTGAAGAAGTAACTTTATCTGACGATCGTGAAACGGGCTCTTATTAGACAGACTAGCCACAAGTTAGGTATTTGTTGTTAAAACAATAATAATATTGTGAGTAGTGAAATGTGTTTCTGCGTAGCAAGATTAACATTATTGACGGAAACCAATATTTTATATGTGTATAAACAGTAATGTGGTATAAATTACGCGATTCACTCGGTCATTCTGTCACCGCTAGGGTGTGCTCCGCCGCTTGTCAAATACCGGAAGACAACGGGCCCCTGTGGCAGGGCGCCCGACTCCACGTCACCGTGGCGCTCTCCGGCGTCCAGGCGAAGATAAGCTCGCCCGCGTACGCGCAGCAGAAGCCGTGCGCGCGCGCCGAACTCAGATTCGTCATGCATATACTGTTGAACAAGGGCTACTTTTCGACCAACATACAGCGAGTCGAGTACAGTTATTCGCTTAAAATAAGTAAGTTGATAAATGTTGACGTGAACTTTTATAATAGCGTTGTGTAAGTATACGTCTGTAGCTAGTACTGTTTTTGAACCGAGAAACGTCTCTATTCATGCCAATTTTATGAGTTATATTGAAAACAATTTCATTGTTAGAAGTCGTAAGACATACTGATTCATAATGAAAATATCCGTGCGATTCAATAGGTGCTAACTAATTTTTTGGCTTTGTCTCGGGATACTTGCTTTACTGGTAAAACTGATAAGTGATATAGTTGATATAACAAGTTGCTTGTGGTAATAGTTAGGGGTATATTTTTTTTTGAGTATTGTGAATATAACCATTGAGTTTCTTCCTTGTTTCTTAAGTGCTTAGTTGGCGTACAGGAATAACTATTTTTGTTTTAATTTGATGTTATTGGAGGTGTCGTACCCTCCATTGTAGGGGAGGGATTATAAATATAATGTTTTACACAGAGGAGCTAAATATCTGCGGGTCGGCGCCGAGGCTGACAGCCGCTTGGCACGTGCCGATGTCGCTCATCAACGAAGAAGTCTCGCACGCACTCAAGTACACCTCACTCGTCAAAGATGCACTCAACGATGAAGGTAAACATGCTTTAAAGATATACCACCATCTGCCATAGTTGTATATAAAGAGGTATGAGCGGTATGTGGTAATTTTGGACAAATCCGCTTACCTAGGCGTAGATACCTCTCTGCCGATATATTTAGACGTAAGTGGCGGTGCTCGTATAACAGAAGCGGTGGCTGTGGACGCGACCCTCGAGAACCTGTGTCTCCGCGGCTACATCACCAGGAGCATCAATACACATATCATGTCGCTGCAGTCAGCCAAAGCGACCGCTTTCCACGAGGCCAGTAAGTTGTACACACTTTCTAACAGTTTAATCATTTTCGGACATAAGCAATGGTTATACATGTAATTGATTGACTCAGGCGTTACTACAGGTTATACATGTATGTTGATATTCACAGGAAGCACTCAACTGAAACAAGCTTGGCTCTTCTCGGGACCGGATTCGCCTGTACCTTTGTACGTATAGATGTGATATTTAATTATTAGCATTGCAATTTAAATGTCATATGAAGTCTTTCACAGAAGATCGGCGTAAAGTATCTATAGAAGCTGTGTTACTTGCGATAAGTGAGCGAGTCTGAAGTCCACATGATTTCAAATTTAATCTACGTAGATCACGAATAGTTTACATTACTTCCTTATGGAAGCTACGTACGTTTCGGAAGCTATTATAAATAAATAGTACATTGTTACACGAGTGGACAAAATAAGTCTTTCACCCGAGGTAAACACTGTGCTTTTCATTACGAATACAAGGAAAGTAAAAATAAAAACAGGAACTGGCTAAAGAAATAATACAAGGAAGTATGAACAATACTCTACGACTCGAAAAAAAAATTAAGATCGGATTGCCGTCTATTCTGTTTTTTTTTCGTTGGCCGGCCAGCTTCATTATTTAGCCCAAATCAATTCGACAGCTGTCAGTTGAAAGCGATTCTCCCGGGCCGGAAAAGTATTACTTTCAACCCGCTCTTCAGGCAACTTCAGACCTACTTTCAGAGTATGAGCAATGAAAAATAAATTTTCATTACTCATACTCTGAAAGTAGGTCTGAAGTTGCCTGAGAAGCGGGTTGAAAGTAATACTTTTCAGGCCCAGGAGTTTCGCTTTCAACTGACAGCTGTCAAATTATAAAAAACAAACTAGTTCCATTTTCACATTTCTATGGAACCATGTTCAAACTTTTTCTACAGTCACTCAATTACAGCACGATGTAAAATTTAAATAACATAAAGTTAAGTATGAATTCAAGAATATATTTTTTTAAATGACTTAATTATAATTTAGTTTTAACAATTTCTTTAAAATAACATAGATTTGGGCAAAATATTTAAAGATGAAAATGAAAAATAATGGCTAAATAATGAAGTTGGCCGGCCAATGAAAAAAAAAACAAAATAGGCGGCAATCCGATTTTTTTTTTCGAGTTGTAGAGTATTGTTTATACTTCCTTGTATTATTTCTTTAGCCAATTCCTGTTTTTATTTTTATTTTCCTTGTATTCGTAATGAAAAGCACAGTGTTTACCTCGGGTGAAAGATTTATTTTGTCCCTCGAACTATTAGCGCCCTCGCTACGCTCGGGCGCCAAACCCCGTCTCGGGACAAAATAAGTAACTTTCACCACTCATGTAACAATGTACTATTAAATTCCCAGGCCGTATATATGGATAGCGCTGCAATGGTGCTCGGATGTCGACGCTAACTCCTTTGATTATCTCGGCGTGTGGATGGAGCCCACGGCCGTATCCGTGGACCCGCTGTTCATCGCGTGGTTAGCCTACAAACCGACTATGAGACCTAGTGGTAAGTATTAAGGTTCTATGTCCACTGGCATCCAGCGCTCTAAATACGTGACGTCCACTATAAAATTGTGTTTATTCTCAGAGTCGTCTACTACTATGTTCAGTACTAATTCAGCGAGAAGTGTGTCTTCAAGTCAGTGCATCTTGCGGCGTCGGCCAACACCGCCGGTAACTATAACACCTTACATTATGTGTGTCTCTTAAAATACCTAATAAATATTACCTTTTATTCCTGTGTGGTGCTGGCTAGTCTCCTTTCTTTTTCTGATATCCATTAAAAGCGAATTAAAGCTCACAATGGGCTATTTAATCGGAAATGCGTGTTTGCAAATATTTATTTTTGCGATTTAACCACATCCGATAAGTTAACTGTTGGTACACAAAATGCGCTTGAGTAAACTATGTGTGGCTACACATCCCTCCCATTTCCGTAACCTATGAGCAAAACATAATTGGAAATATTTCTGAACACCTCTTCCTCTTTATGTTTATCAAGTATATTGCGTTTTTAATTTATCTTTACCAACATTGTATTTATGATAAGCTGTATAGCTGTATGGCGAAAGTCAAATATATACTATATATTTGCAATGATCTGTAGATATAAATCTATCTACAGAATCTGATGTGTGCAAAAGCGAAAGTATTAGCACAGCGCGTGCTAACAGCAGCTTTCACATGATATAGGACTCATCACTGTTTGTTGGAGGGTAATACATAGCATTTGCCCTATCATATTTATTTCAAAACTGTTTAACTATTTTTGTATTTGTTGACGTTAAAATAATAGTTTTGTGCTGTTGGTCTACCGTTCTAATGTAATAGAGGAGGAATCATTGCCATAACGGGAGGCTTACTGGGTAGCTTCCCCATAATGCAACATATCTTATCTTGCTGTTTTGACAATTCTTATCATAATGATCCAGTTCTATTAAGAATTGAAAGGTGACAGACCGCCCCAAGTTATTTGTAAAATATATATAAAACATTGACAGTGTGTATAGTATTTAAAAAGCATCAATAGTTCTCACAAACGTGTATTTGTTACCGTGAGTTCGCACTGGACGAAACATGTTGGCGAAACATATTGTTGTCTGTATTTTATGAAAACAAAAAATAGAGACAAGAATATGTTTCGCCAACATGTTTCGCCCAGTGCGAACTCACGGTAACAATAAACGGTTGTTGTTGTGTGCAGTCGTCGAGCGGGCGGGGCGCGAGTCGGTCCGGCTCGGGCGCGGAGCTGGTGCACGTGCGCCCGCGCAGCGGCTCCAGCAGCGAGCCCAGCGAGAAAAAAGGCGCCAAGCCACGACCCGCGCAGGTCAGCACTGCCGCAGCCTTCTAGCAGAATTTGACTTTTACCAGTTTCATAATAATGATTAACTAGTTCCTTAACGAGTCTTGCTGTAGGAGTTAAATGGGCGAATTCGTCACGCTTGAAAAGCGTTGTACGTAACTTTGTAACGTCAATTGTGAAAAAGTAATCTAACATTTTACGAATTTCCGTTTTTCAAAAGACCTTTATCTAAATATAGAAACGAAAAAAAAACTGATATATATTTTAGTTCGTTTTAGTTAGTATGATTGCTGTTAAAGTAGAGATTTCAAAAAAATGCTTAAGCGCTCTTTCTTGGAACTGTTGCAATTACCAGGGCAGAACTAGATAGCGTAAGTGAGTTATTCAGATGACTGGATAATGCGACAACGAAAATCACAACCCTTATCAGAGGACTTCGTTCCTGACGGAGGGGTCCGCCGTCCACACAATAACTTTTTTCATTAATTTAACTCGGCACACGTTCGCTAATCGCTACAGGGATATAGCCATCATGCCTTTATCATTTTTATATAATTTGTATCATTCCTAAAGAAGAACGAAACCTTCTTACACAATCCCGACCCTAAGTTATGATATGCAATGTAAGCCTAGTGAAAGCATTATAATTCAGAGTAAATCGCCGGATGTGTGGTGGGTCGGCGAGTGGGTGGTGCCGCTGCACGGGCGCCTGCGCAGCATCCTACTGAACGTGGAGCTGGGGCTGGTGCTGGTGTACGTGAGCATGAGCAGCGTGCCCGCGGTGGACTGCGCCACCATCCGCGACGCCATGGAGAGGCACGCGGCCTTCGCGCAGCGGGTGCTCACCATCAGGTTATAGAATATATCTACTTACACAGTACACAGGGTTTTATTGACTTTAATGTTTCAAATGATATGGAAGGTTCAGTAGCTGAAACATGGTAAGGATATACTGTCAAATAAAAGAAATCCTTACTAATATTATAAATGCGAAAGTAACTCTGTTTCTCTGTCTGGCGCGCTTTCACGCCAAAACTACTGAACCAATTTAAATGAAATTTAGTACACAGATAGTCTAGAGCCTGAGAGGATATAGGCTACTTTTTAATGCGAAAAAAGGGTTGAAAAGGGGGATGAAAAGTTGTATGGAAGTATCGTATTTTTTTGAGCTACAAGCTTGAAACTTACTTAACTTTTTTATGCTGTTGATTTGATATAAATATATAAATATAACATTCAAAGTTTGTAAAAGTTTTACCTTCAAGGGTGTAAAATAACAATAGAGAAAAGGGGATGAAAGTTTGTGTGGAAATATGGCACTTTGCAAGTGAAACACTGCGAATAGCTCATTCAAGTATTTATACACATGTGTCTTATATGTAAAATAATTTGCCTAAATAATTAAAAATGCTACCCAATTACACTATTCCACGCGAACGAAGTCGCGGGCAAAGCTAGTATATAATATATTAAACAATTAAACATTGGTTCATTTGTCCCACAGTCTGGGACGGTTGTCGCTGAATTCGAACACGTCGTCGAAACGTATATGGCAGGAGATAAAGCCAGACGGACCCACGTTGATGTCGCAGAAACTCGAACAAATTAGTAAGTTTACTATGGGATTTACTCGAATTAAATTAAAATTATGTATTATATTATAATTTACTAGCTGACCCGACGGACGTTGTCCTGTCTTAACTTTGTACATATTCGAATTGTTCCCCTCAACTTTCTTATTTTTTTCTTTCATAAGAACCTTCTCCTGACAATAATAAACACAACAAAAAAAGAATTAGCGAAATAGTTCTATCTGTTCACGCGTGATGTGATGCCTAAGAAATAGAGATTCATTTTTATATAAATAAATTATTATATATCACTTTTGAAACACCTTATTTATAAATACTTTTGTATAATAAACAACATGTTATTAAAATTTGGAAAATTTGTTGTTTAATATGCTATGTTGTTACATTATCATTATACATAGATATTTATAGGTATAGATAGTAATGTAATTTGTTGGCTTCAAAGTATGGTTAAACAAAATATTCAAATATTGATGTCTTACTCGTGTATTACGCTCACGAGAAGGACGGCAATACCTTTAATCAAGATCGGTTTGTGTACGAACAGAATCAGCCCTGAAGTGTACTAATAATTTGTGCCGCAGAGGTGGCCACCGACTCGTTTCCCTGGAAGATGCGGCTCGCAGATGTGTCCTGCTACACCCTGGAAGTGCAAGCCAACATAGACAAGACGTACAGGGAGAAGAGCGCCGGACCGCTGCGCTCCACGCTCAAGAGCCAGCAAGTGCCTATGCCCAGGACGTTGCTGGAGCTGGTGACGACAACTATCACGCTATCAGTGGTCACTAAAACCCTTCCAGTTAAAGCGGCCATGGGCCCAAAGAAGGATCAGAAGAAACAGCCTGAAATCTCCGCAGACGAACAGGTGCTTGTCACTATAGCGGCGTACACTCAAACTACTAAACCGAGCGGGCCGGTGTAGTAGTTTGAGTGTACGCCGCTCGGCTAACTGTTACAGGTGTTGCTATTGCTAGTTGCTATGTCAGTATGACGACCTTTAAATTTATTTGTTTTTAGACTCACTCCTGATAGTCGGATTGCATTATCAATCCAGACCAAGCTACTCAAATCGTAATCCAAAAGTTCCTCTCAAGATATATCCAATATTGCTATTTGAATACAGGTCAGGTTCTCCCTGAAATGTAGGTATAGCATGCGTGCCAGTACAATATTTTTGTTACGGATTACGTCGCCTACTTAAGGATATGTCAGAATAAGACAAATTTTATTTATCTGACTTTTTATCAAGATAAAAACTAAGACTGTGCAAGCACAGCCTACTGTTCTTGGACCTCGTTCTTCTACACTGTTCTTCTAACTGTTTGATCATGGATTAGGATGATATTCGCACATTAATCTTATGCAATTTATTAAATTCAAGTTTTTTGTAAATCAAACCCAGATTAAAAAGCCTAATTTTCGACCGCTAAATAGCCAGAGTTGAACCGATAATGTGTTGATGGTTATTTGGCATTAGTGCTAATTCTTTTGCTATACAAATATTGTTAAACCAAATGTATTGCCGCTTGTCGGCAATATCATATGCGTAACGTATGAGCGAGTTGGCTATATTTTAAGTCTCGTCGTAATTTGTAGCAAACAAAATTGGGTGCATTCATTGTTAGATATTTTATTACTTTTTAGCAGCGCGTCATGACGTCAGAGCATGAGATGCAAAAGCAAAAGCTAGTATAGAATAGAATAACTCTTTATTGCACACTAAAGTTCAGAATTTATCTAATAACATAAAAAAACAATATACATTGGGCGGTCTTATCGCAGATTGCGATTTCTTCCAAACAACCTTTGGATGGAGAGAATTATGTCATGTTGTCAAGGTATAATAAGTATAATACTTAATGGGAAATTTAAATGTGGTTATTGTTTGCAGCGAATGAAGTACTTCAACTCGGGCATGGCGTTCAAGCCGAGCACGCTTAAAGAGTTCGTTCGAGGACCGGCGAGGTATGTACCAAAAATGTATCTTCGCTATGTGGTGATATTATAGTAGGTATATTAATTAACTGCATGAGCTATCAAGAACTTCATGTCTCGAGCGATGGGATGCCTTCGTATCACAACTTCACAAGGTGTTGGGGTGTTTAATGAAGTAAAGAAAATCTGAGTTCATAAATATAGTAAAATATAAAATACCAAGCCACGGAAAAACATTTTATTACTATATTCCAGCGTTTATGAATACTACTAGCGCTATCTATAGGCAGATTACTGTAATCGGGGTTAAAGTTTTAAATGTTTTTACTTGTTACAGGAGAAAAAAAGCTGCTGAGGTGAGTATGCAAATCTTGTTATCTTAATAGAGTAAAGGTGTTAACACGTCATTATTTTGCTGGTGTACGAGATTTTGTTGGTGGTGTATTATGGCCCGAGCCGCCTTCTCATTAAAGGGGTGTTATATTTTGGTAAGAGGCTGTGACAAAAAGTTTATTAGGTGGCTAACGTGGTAGTCACCTATATTGGTAGAAGGTTAAGTAGTATGTTAAGACGGTGCTGCCCAGGTAGTGTGTGGTATTGAAAAACACTATTTGTAAGTTTAAACGTTGTATTCAATTATACCTAACACACCATTGAGAATTACACCTATACTTAAAGAAAGTTAACAAATTATAAAAATATCAGCTGTATAAAAGCCCGGGGTAGCCGGTACAGACAAATATAAATCACAACGGTAAATGTAGTTATTAAAATTATAAGTCACAAAAGTAAGATCTCAGGGAGTGAGTTTTGGTAGTGTTATATCTATCCAATGTAGGTAGACGCTATTGAACAAAGTAAAATTTATATTTTGAGCATGGGCGTTGAGCCTAGTTAGTTACGGGTATTACAATTTACAAAATAACTAACTATGTTGAGGACTAAGGGTATAGAGTAATGGTAACTGAGGGTATTGATATCTGACGGTATTGATAGCTGACGGTACTGATAGCTGTCGGTATTGTTAGCTGTGTTGGTTCTGTCCTTCCGAGACGGAGAACTCCCCTGCAGTTATGGACACGCGGCGCTCCGGGTGATCTCCGGGACTAGCCGTGGCGAACGAAGTCAGCGAAGTAGCTACGCGGCGCTCCGGGTGATCTCCGGTCGTCGCTGCGAAGGGTAGCTTGACGGGGTGTTCTGCAGCCAGGCGTCTGTCTCACGGGGTAGCCGATGAGTGGTGTGGCTGGAATGTCCATTATGCGGGGTTATGTAGGGTTCCTATACGTGCTGCGGTCTGCCCAATGCTCCCTGATGATGCCCACTGCAGGGGGTGGCGAAGTATTCCGAAAAATAGCATTATAGCGGGCAGGCCGTAGCAGTAACATGAGCGGGGACACATGGGTAGTGCAAAAGAGCGAACACAGACGGTTAACACTATATAAGAAAAACTGATCATCCCTTAGCCGTTATAATTTATCGCCTGAGGGTAGCGTACAGCGTCATGAATTACCGTTACACAATTTGTCGATGAATTCGACATCCTGGCAGCGAATGGCGTGGTTACAATGCTATGGCGGTGGTGATGGTGCATAAGCCAGGACGCCACGCTTAGTTGCGTTGGCAGTGCTAAAGCGAAGAAAGGAACGCACAGAAATAGGTTATGCACACATCAGCTGATTCGCTGAAGGATGGGAAACAATCGCACAATAAAAAGCTTAATTCTAAATGCTATTGCAAACTCACCAGGTATAAATGAAGAAGTATAGACGTGTTAATTTAAAGTTAAATCAATAACAACTGCTCTGGCCGCGGCGCGTTGTGGAATGCCCGCGGCCCCGCGACGTTAACCCGGTGTCTCCCCATCTCGTTGAAAAAGACCCCCGGGGTGGGGACGAGCCCTTATATACTCCCGGCTGTCGTCAAAGTGAAAATTAACGGCTAATAGAATTTAATTATACGAGTCATGATTCGTCGTCTTTCTTATGGCTCTGATGACATCTCGTAACGCTTTGACAGATTTACGTTTCGTTGCTAGTATTAAAATTTAATTGCAGTTATTGTATTTAAATATATTTACTATTTACTAAATCTTTTCTTGAATTTATGGTCATTAATAAATACTTAATTTTGATAATAATAATAATATGAATTTGAATTGTTTTGACATACAAAATTATCTGTGTACTCGAGCTATCGAACAGCCGACAAGTTCGCGGCCTACCACAATAGATGGCGCCACTAATCGCATTCGCATATTAAATGTTAGCATTATATATTTTTTTGTGAGATATAATAATATTGAAACGTTGTAAATTCCACAACGTTACAAGGCTCGCAATGTATCAGAATACCATTGACGAAATGTGAATGTACTGACCCACAGTACAGTGTACCTCTGCCTATCTCTTCGGGGAGAATTGGCGTGATGAACTAGGCCCCCAAAATAAATATGTAAAATAACATAAATCGGTATTTAAAAGAACGTAACATAGTTACACACACTTTCCAGCGTCATTATTAAAGCAGCGCGATGTTACCACATTATTATATTGTCATCTGAATTACAGATTTGCCATAATTCGTGATGATACAACAATTAGAAATGGGTTGAATTCGGTTCCTTATATTTCGTTACAAACAATATGTTATGCGTGTCAAAATACAAACATATCCTATACATGTGGTCCAATAAGGTACTCAAAATAGGGTTTTATAAAAATATCTCCGGAATATAAAGGATCACGCTTCTATCCCGTATACAAACACGACTCGAAAGTGTTTTGTTCATTCCTAACTACTTCAAATGAAACATGAAGTAGGTATTGATTTGAAACATAATGCTTTATACCGTACTTGGATATGTCCGTGGATGAGTGAAGAGCTGTCACGCGCAATTATTCCTATCACCACACTATAATGTTGAATAGTTATACGTATCTCAACTCTAGATCTACAGTAACAAAGCACACGTCCTAATGCAAGTTATTTGAATGCAATTGTATTTCAATACGCAATAACCTGTACACAATATTTTAGAAGTCATTTTTCATTACTCATACTCTGAAAGTAGGTCTGAAGTTGCCTGAGAAGCGGGTTGAAAGTAATACTTTTCAGGCCCGGGAGTTTCGCTTTCAACTGACAGCTGTCAAATTATTTTAAAAAAACTAGTTCCATTTTCACATTTCTATGGAACCATGTTCAAACTTTTTCTACAGTCACTCAATTACAGCACGATGTAAAATTGAAATAACATAAAGTTAAGTATTAATTCAAGAATATTTTTTTTAAATGACTTAATTATAATTTAGTTTCAACAATTTCTTTAAAATAACATAGATTTGGACAAAATATTTAAAGATGAAAATGAAAAATAATGGCTAAATAATGAAGTTGGCCGGCCAACGAAAAAAAAAACAAAATAGGCGGCAATCCGATAATTTTTTTCGAGTTGTAGAGTATTGTTTATACGTCCTTGTATTATTTCTTTAGCCAATTCCTGTTTTTATTTTTATTTTCCTTGTATTCGTAATGAAAAGCACAGTGTTTACCTCGGGTGAAAGACTTATTTTGTCCCTCGAACTATTAGCGCCCTCGCTACGCTCGGGCGCCAAACCCCGTCTCGGGACAAAATAAGTAACTTTCACCACTCATGTAACAATGTACTATTGTATCACTAGTATAACTAGTAATCATTATTATGGCATACTAGTACACTCACCGATATATATTTACATAGATAACGCAAATGCATGTACTTTGCGTGTCCGAAACCCCGACCAAGCGTCAAGGTTGGTCGCCGCTAACTTACAGTCCGCTCGACTACAGATACAAAAGATATGAGTATGAGCGAGATAATCACTCGAGAGAATCGTAGCTGGCGGAGGGGCATCGGCGGCATCGGTGTCTTTGAATTGGTTTGAATTTCTCGTCACTTGTGACGTCACCGTGGGTGTCAAAAATTCGGCACGCTTGGTTCCAATACAAATCGTGATACTTGCGTTATCTATGTAAATCTATATCTGGGAGTACACTAGTTTGACATAATAATGACATATTCAAGATCGGTCTTACGTTTGAGAGCGATTGATTAAAACAATCGTATCCAGGTATGGTCGTATATGTATTAGAGGATAGATTGCAGGCTTGGAATCCCGACATAATTTGTCATTTAGTTTTATTCAAGAGTGCCAGTACATATAAATTCATTATGCAATGTATACATTTTTCACCGAAGTATGCAATTAATAAATTGAAGTGTCTACATGTTGTTTCAGAAGTCCGAAACAATACTTACACATCACATTACATATATAAAAATCCGCACATTTCTATTCATAAAAAATGTCGCCAATTTAAAGTGTTTATTAAGTATCTGTATTTGAAGTGGTAAATGTAATTCGCACTGTTTTATTGTGTATTTTGATGGGCATGAAGTCCGCAACACCAAAGTTGTGACAAATGTAGAGGAACGTATAACTCTGAAACTAAGATATAGTTACCTATACTCTGATTTGACTGAGCACCTATATGCAGATATCCTAAATGTGCTGAAAATATTATTTCGGACTCTTATACAGCCTGTTTATTTGGGTGTAGCCAGAGGTTAAGCCGGAACCGCCGCCAGCGGCGAGCACCGACCAACCGGCGTCCGGCGGGCCGGTGGTGTCCCTCGGGTTCCACGTGCACGCAGACACCCCACCCATCATCGTCAGGATGGACCACGACCAGGTAATTCATGATTCCCTTTTCCTACCTATTCTCAGCAAAATGTGATTTCGTAAAGGTTCTTTGAAAATAATATGCAAGATTCCTCCCAGAATCATTTGTTAATTTTAATGAGAGTATAATGTTTACCGAACGGCTAATTAATCCCATTTATGTTCGGGTTTAATAATCAATTCTCAATGGTTCAATCTAAAAGAGTTCGCTCTGCCTAAATTCGTTTCGCATTAACTTTACTGAAGTCCCGCAAGAGAGTTGAGTACATTTAGTTATATTATAGCTCTGAACACATCGCAAAGGGTTCTTTTGAAGCTCATCTTTCTCATAATCGCAAGATTGAAACAGAAAATCCGCAAAAAAAAGGTTTTATTTTCAAACAGCTTACATGACTGCAAAATATAGTGTAACTATATTATATAACTTCGCATTAGCTCAATAAAAAAACATCATAAAATTAATCAAAATCAATACCTAAAATATGATGATAACGTCGATATTGTCTGCATAGTAACGGACTTTATGAGAATAAAATAGATCTGTCAAAGTTATTTTTGTACAAACATAATCGTCGGCATCATTATATTCTACATACACAACACACATGTAGGTAATCATTATCTTTAATTTTGCTTCGCTTTGATTCGTAAGCTAAATTTTAGAAACATAAAGATTATACGAAACATGATATAGAGTAAGAGCAGCAAACCGACGGTTGCGAATAGGAGCACCACCGCGACATCCAGCATGAAGTATTTAGGCCAGGAGACGTTGGCGGCGGGCGCCCGCAGGTGGCGCCCGCCGCGGTGGCGCAGCACGTGCTCCGTCCACCACACGGCGCGCGCCAGCGGCGTCTGGGGCTGGTCGTTCAATATGCCGCGGAGATGCTTCATATTCTCCCTGTAACTGTTCGCAAACATGTTACCATCCAGTCTTTTAATGGGACTAGGTTCGCCACACACTCCCACTAACTCCTGTAAGCCAGGATCGACAATGGTGACCAATAATGACCTCGAGGGTTGACCCTCTATGAGTCCCGCGGAAAAGTTAAATTGTCTTGGAACCCGCACGAATTGGCTGATTGAAGACCAGTTGTAAGGCACCACAGATCGTAACATGACTAATTGGACCTAAACTCGTGAGCTGATTATACTTGATTCCAATAATAGGCAAAAAATGGCAAATGCGCTTGAAAGTACGGAAATTGTCCCTGGTTTCCACAAGGTCTGTGTAATAAACTGCTCCAGATGTCACTTGCAGGCTATTTAGCATAGTAGTCCGTTAGTTGTGCCAGAGACTGCACTCCCACAGCATGTGGACCCAGTCTACCAATGATCGATCGATTGGTGTGGTATGACCCTAATACACATTGAATCATTGCCGTATTAGCTCCTCACCTGTTATTCCCGATGACTTTAGTGGCTGCGGCTACTATGTCTTTCGCGGTCATTGTGAGCGCGTCGAGTTGCTCGGCGATACCCAGCTCCACACACTTGTTTACATTGTACCACTGGTCGCCCAGCATCGGCACGCCTACTATCGGCACGCCGGCGTCTATAGCCTCGTCAGTCGACTGCAGCCCGCCTTGCATCAGGAACAGCTTTATCTTCGGGTGCACTGAAACAGTGATGCTGATATACACACCGGTATACACATTTATTCAAAACCTTACTTTCTGTCATGGAAATACGAGGTACAACACTTGCACTGCGATCGCTGAGATCGCCTATTCAGCGTTTGGTCTTCTGTTTTATCCGATCTATAAATGCACCTGTATGTAGTCCAAGATAGTTATTCGTAACAATGAAAAAAGCTTAAAAAAACTGTAACCCGACTACGGAAAAAAATACCGTAATTAAAGGAAATAAAATTAAGTTTATAGCAACTTTAAAAAATAGATTTTCTGTCGCTTGGTATATTTTATTTATATTTATGAACTCACAATTATCTCCTCTCAAAAATGAAAAAGAAAAAAATCAGGTTCCCCACTTTTTATCATATAAAATGTAGCCAATGTCACCTGGACTATAATAACAAATCGATTGACACCTAATTTATCAAAATCGGATGAGTAGTTTAGACGCTACGGTAGATCTGTAAATGATACAAACATACATACATGATTGCTAAAAACATAACCAATCCTTTTGGCTTTGCCGTAGTCGGGTAAAAAGGAAAAAATCGCACACGAGCCAACAACCTGATATTTTTTGCGCACATTTGGCATTCCAAATTAATTCATACATACTCAACAAATCTCTCTGTGGGAACCATTTCTGAATCTTCAAATTCTTAGGAACCTTCTGAAGATTGTCTCCGTCACATTTCCACAAAATGTCGTAGGGCAAAGCTTCGAAGGCGTCCAGCAGCGAGTTGACCAAGTCGACATCCATGTTGTTGGTCCGCACGTTCGTTCCGAAGCTCACGTATATCACGCCTCTCTTCGAATCGTCTAGGTACGCTTTAAGATCCTGTAATTGACGTAATAAATAACACATGTTTGCATATTCAACAACAAATAATATTAAATGTTAGGTTACCTTTGGTAGCTGTTTCACCGGTTGTAGATGTAAAGCACCCAAGTGGATGACGCTGGGCGGCACCGGTCGATTGTTGCCGAAGACCGGGTGCGAGTTGAGGAACAGCATTTGCACGTTGCTTTTCATTTCCTGGACGAGCGGCGCGTCCTCGCCGAAGCGCTCCCGCAGCAGCTCGTTCTCTATCGCCTCGTTCCTCTGCACCATCCAATATATTCTCCATTCCAGATAAATTCCGGCGATGTGCTCCCAAAATGTAAGATCTCTGAATTTACTTCTGTAGAAATTGGGATAGTAGATTGGATGCCACGCTAAACCGCCCATCATCTCGAAATGCTCGGCGCACCCGAAAAATGACGAAAAGAGTATAACCGGCGCCTTAAAGAAATGAGACATTATTAAATGATAATTCCCCATCGCTTCTACGAACAACAGATCGAACTTTTGCGTTTTGTCATCGATCAATGCCTTCACTTCCGGTAGGTCGAATTGATGAGAAACTAATGAGAGCACCCCCCTTGTCGCTTCCTCGGAAAGTATGGCATCTACATCCAGGACGACTCCTCGCTTCAGGGTCTTCTGACCGACGCCTTCCTGCAACAACTTCGCCATCACCTGATAGGCGTGTCCGCTATCTATTTCTGTGATGTTGTCTGGCGGGCGTTCCTTGGGCAAGGCGGGGTTCGGCGTGATGACCACCAGCTCATGTCCACGCTTAGCCAACTCTAGTGTCAGCGCTCTGAACACCACTTGGTGGCTTATTGACGGTATGGGAAATATTCCCAGTATTCGCGCGGAATCCGTATAATGCGTCGCCGATTGAAAAATGCAAATAATTAAAATCGCCTTAAGCGACATACCGATCGGCTGCAGAAAACCGAATGACGTAGAATTTCTGTTTGTCAACCATTTATTGTAAGATAAGTGAATTAATTGTATCTATTGTTATAGGTAATGATAATCTTCACTATTTATCATTATTAGAGCGAATGCAATGGAACCAACTCTGTCTAGTGTCGCTAGCAGATTGCCATCACCGACTAGCTTTATCAACAACATTGTAAACTTGATATCAACAAAAATAGGTACACATTTAATAGTATTCGTGGAGGACTTAATGTGCCCCGCCTCTAGTTATTCATTAACTTAATAGATATAATGTAAACAAGATAACGCTAGTTCTAATTTGCACAAATATCCACGTTCATCTTGGTAAGAAATTTGAAAAATGGTTGTTTAAGAAATTTGACAAACATTTATGGATAGTAAGAATTTTATCCTAAGGCAATGAATATGCTTCTACTGCTTGCATATATAAAGGTTAATCCAAAACTAAGAAGTCATATCGTAGTGGAAAAGCGGTGTAAAGCATGACATCCAAGACAATATTTGACCGCCACATAGATAACGACACGAAAAGATTAACATCACACTATACGCGTACAATTTGCGGGCAACACACACATGATTTTAAAACACTGTAATATTGTACTAAACGCGCATAATACGCGCGCGGTTCAAGTGCCGGAGTGTGATGCTTTCTAGTTGCTCGCCGTATCTCTATAAATACCGTTTTCCGCATTGATCAGGTTTAACATTCAATCCTGCCTCCAAGAGCCCTTTTAGACCGGCGATGTTGGACGCAGTATTATCCAACGTGCGGGAGAACATCTGTGCATTACGTACATTAAGGTCAGGTAGAAACAAACATACCTACCTACCTACCTAGTCCATGTAGAATATTTACCGAAACATTGGTGACATAATTTTATTGCACTTTGAACATATAAAATCCCTTGTGAAGCGTTTTGCGTGCGAGTGTAGCTTACAATGTAGGTAATTAGTTATCGGCGCACGCAACAATGATTGCTTAAATCAATGAGCACAAAGGGCAACGAACTATTTTAAACACACTTAATTCGAGATAACAATTTTGTCGTGTTTCTAGTTTCGTGGCATAATTTGCAAAGTAAAATATTTTTGCACGATCATTCAATTCTTTGTTATAGTCTCCTTTTTAAATATACTTACTAGCTATTGCCCGCGGCTCCGCCTGCGTAGGACTTCGATAACATAAAAGTATAGTTCTAAAAGCATTTGTGTTGCTTCGAGGGGCACGGTGCTATGGCGTCTTTAAGTGTAATTATTCGGATTGTGTAGCATGTAATATTAACTGGGATTGGATAGCTCAACTAACTTCGATGATGATGTGGGAACGTAGCGTGCCTTGCCTTACCCTCTTTTACTTTCTGGTTATCTCTAAAGAATTGAAGTGTTAAACTATCAAAATTAAAGTTTTGATTATATCAAAATTAAAGTTTTTTGACAATACATATGAAAGTATAAACGGTTGATTAACATAAAAAAACCTTTTTTATATATCTGCGACGGCTTGACTGATGTTGAAGGGACTTTCACTGGCAAATAGCTGATGTTATAAGGAGTATCATCTACTTTTATTCTATCGAAGAACTAAATTACACATTACTATTTTGTATTATGTGGTTCTATTGGGTATTGAAAAATCGTTTAGAACCACCACGTCAATCCCGCCGAGTTTATTGCCTCATAGCAAAGCGCGGTCTGGCCCCAAATAAAAAATAACAATTTTTAAGTGCCCCTGTAGGCCTAAACAAAATTGACGAATTGAATTTGATTCGATACCTGTTTAAATATGTTGGACATTTCATCAGCCAATCTCGTTCAATAACAAGATTCTTACAAATCTCGACGATTCGAGTTATGCCAATTGATTTGTTTATATTAGTGATATCTGAGTGCATACGTCATCACGTGCCCTATATCCGCGAGATAACGAACACATTAATAGTGTTATGTCAAGAATACATTTGAATACAATGACACTCATTGTGTCAGTTACATAATATTTAACTGCGTATGTACCTGCTTAACAAACATTATATCAACTTAAACGTGGCTTAAGGGTTTCAATTACTATGTATTTAATATGAAATCATTATTATTATTATTTTTTTGATCTGGACTATATGTTGTTGGCCAGAGTGGTCATAACAACTTCACCCGGACAGAGGGTGAGCGCAAGTGCGCTCCAGCCAGAGGGGCAGGGGGCAGCTAGCTCGCGGGCGCCACAAGGGACACGAACTCGGCTTGGGCCGCTGCCAGGAGAGGTGGCGAGGGTAAATCTACCACCGAATCGGAACTGAAATCATTATACCGTGATGATTATATTGATACTTAATGATAACGCTTTGTCAGTTCGTAAGACAACCAGCCGCCATAAATATCATACACATAGGGCTTATAGTAGCTTATAGTAAGCTAACAATACTGAAAATACAATATTAACATTCAAATAATTTCATTATTTCGCGTGCATTGACTCTACAGTAGCAATGAACATAAGATGTAATGGCCTTAGGCCCAGTCACGTAAACAATGTCACGGTAAGATTACCGTCACATTGTTGATTTGTTGATTTGGCCAGATGGCCAAATACCTGTCTCTTATTTGAACACTAGCTGAGCCCGCGACTTCGTACGCGTGGAATTTAACTTAACAAAAATGACCGCTCCCGCGTTCAGAGCACGCGCGACAGGACCCATTTTTTTAATTTTCGTTTTTCTAAAATTAAAGTAGCCTAAGTTACTCCTTAAAACATCAGCTATCTGCCGGTGAAAGTCCCGTCAAAATCCGTCCAGCCGTTCCGGAGATTCCCAGAACAAACACACAGAGAGACAGACAGACAGACACACAGACAATAAAAAATTAAGTCGCGTTTTTGTTATAGGTGTCGCATGTACTTTGAAAAGGTGTTATTTTGATATTACAAACAGACACTCCAATTTTATTTATTTGTATATATTACAAATTAAATCCCGTTACGCAGATGGCTGCTGCCCCATGCATTTGTATTGCGAGTGACAAGTAAAATTTCTTGTCATGTTACGGCACCTAAGCAGGCCGGGCCTGATGCTTCCACTCACTGCAGGTAAACGTGGTGGCCGCAACAGCGCATTGCTTCAACCACATACTTACTCTGCTCAAGCGGACGCCGCTCGTCATACCGAAACACGGGAACATAGCCACCAGCTCGCAGAGATCGCTTATAAGGTGCCAAAATATTTATGTAATTATGTAAATAAGTTGGTGAATAGTTATAGACTGTAAAAGTTAAGGATATGTTCAGTGAGTTTATAATTATATAATATTTCATCTGAAGAGGAAATAAATAAATTTGCTGTCAGAAAACCTATAATGCCCCACTGCTAAACAAAGAAGCAGCTTAGAATAAAATATAATTTTAAAAACACAAAAACCACTCAGTTTTTCCGCGATGTCTGTTCTTAGAGTGTGCGAGATTTGTTTTGCTTCACCAATACGTCAAGATTAGTTAGCAAGAGATATCGCATAGATTCGCAATATGTCCTAAGTCTACTATTTTCAGATCTGTATCAGAAATGGAAGAAATCCAAAGCCAGTCAGAAGAAAATACAACAAGCGACAACCGATCTGATCTAATACCCATATTCGAACCGCGGCCGGCGCAAACCTGTAAGTGGTCATTATTTTAAAAAGAAACCCATTATTAGTAAATTATAATCTTTCTTGGGGGTCAGTCGCCTGAAGGGAGGCCAGTTCCGACAAGCTGGTCTAAGGTGGTGGTCATTCTGATGTACCATTGTGGTAAACAAAGTAAAGGTAGTAATGGTTTCTATTAAATGCAAATCGGACAAGTTAATCGCAGTGCTAACATGCATTGCATTATTGAATTCGTACCTGCACTAAATAACTATTATTATACTAGTGCTTTACTTTCAATGGTGATATTTTACCGTTCTAGAAATGGTGGTGGCATGGGGCTTTGTCGTGCTCCATGAAACGTATCAGTGATCACTGTTATTTATATTAATTTAGGTAATAAGCTGAAGACATTCTTCTGGCTCCAATGGGTGGTGAGTCGCGCGACTCTCGTGGTGGCCACGCACCAGGTGAAGCTTGCGTTCAGCATAGACGATATTATCACCACCATAGACCTGCAGACGCACTATAACCAACTGAAGATCAAGCTGACGTCGGCGTCTGTCAAACATTACGAACGGTGAGTACCATTGGGGTTCTGTACCCAGAGGACCTTGTTATAGATCCTTTATTGCGAATTCTTTTAAGGGCTTGTGCACACCATGTGTTTTATACGCGCCGTCGACGCGCGTTTTAGAAACATGCGTCGCCAGCACGCCTATATCCTACGTTTTTATCCTATTTTATCAGACTCGTGTGCGTATCGCTATAAACGCACTTGGACGGCGTGTTTAAAAAACATGGTCTGCGCAGTCCCTAAGTATTTTTATTTAAATGTTTATTTTGAAATCTACTTTTGGTTTACCCGGAGTAAATTGCATGTGTCCCACCGTGACCCAACAAGTGAGCTAAGGAATGGAACGGTGTTAGAAATCTGAAACATTCTGTCAAAAAATGAAATGAAAATAAACCAAGTACTTGAGCTGTTGAAAGCACCGATCATACATTAACACGAGGCTATTAAACCAAGTACTTACTTACCTATGAAAAAAAAATATCGTTTTGTCAGAAGGGTAAAGTCTAGGCAATGTATTGTAAGTTATTAAACAGGGTACCTTTCTCGTATTTTGACAAAAGATATGTTCTTACATAATATAATAATAGTTAATGGATTGTTTCGTCTGTTGCCTCGAATTGGAAGTTCGCACGCTCCGGATCAGACGAAAGGCCTTGTTACAGGCTACAATCAAATAGATATTGACTGTTATGAGTTTATCGGTATTTGCCACTTGATCTCCTTACAATTGCTCAGTGTAAGAAGGTTGCCTTAGCTCTCAATCAGTTGTTATCTATATAAGAATTGATGATATGAAGTCGAATACCTAGTACAGAAATTGTTTTTAACTAAATGGAACTTTGACAGTTTTTATCTACTCCTTGAAAACGATGTAATAATTAGAGATAAGAAATTTTAATGGGAATCAACTTAGTAACAATCGCACTCGTACTTTGCAATCATTAATAAAGCTATTGAATTATCATAGAATTGGGTTGTTGGGTTTGTTGTTATTCTGTTATTGCATTATTATTTAATGTATGTGTTACGTTTTTGTTTATAACAGTGCAGATTTGTAAATATGTCACTAAATTATAGGTGTTTTAATTTTGCCAATCAGAAAAATCAAAAACATTACACATCTGCAAAACATACACGTCAAGAATAAGTATTAAGTAATAATAATGAGTTTCTGCCACTTCTTGTCCAGACTTAAGTCAAGAGCAAACCCTTTATTTCAGTTTTATATTATTATTTTTAATTAAGTCAGGGTTTAATTAAGGGTGGAACGAGACTTCACTCTTGCCAAAATATTTGCTTTCAGCAAACCTAATTTGGAATATATCGTTTAAAAATATTATGTACAGCATTATTAGGTACTGGTCAGTTTAAACCTCACTTGGGTCGCGGAGGGCAAACCACAAGCATTCCGAATAACTACCGGCAATCAGCCAAAACAGGATAGACTGGACCGTCCCCAATACAAATTGAAAAGATGCTACGATGAATTAAAACTATATTTCCACCATTATATAAAGTCCTTAGATCACTTCAACTTTCACTTGGCAAATTGCGTTTGTATGCTTTTGCGTATTTTAGATTAGGTGTGCTTGGCAATTAGCTAGAATGTAGTCCCTCGACATTTGTCCCTTCATATTTGACGTACTGCATATGATCCCTTTAAGGCATTGCAATAATCTGCCAAACTCCCATCGCGCCGGCCACAACCGCAAGAATGCTGTCAAGCGAATTTATGTTCTGTTTCAACGTTGTTACAAGTAGTTCTGCGATATAGCAAAAATCTTGATCATTCTAACCACACAGTTCACCAAGCGACGAATGGACGGCGGGAGTACTGGGCGGCCGGGTGTTGGAAGTGAGGGAGCCAGATAACGCGAAAGACGAGAGCCAATTCCTGGCCGTTACCATCACACAAGCGCGGTGAGCTATATCAACATGAACTTGGACATCTCGGCTTCAGACTCGGTCATTCAACACGTCTGCCACATAGACGAAACAGAGCGAAAATCGCAGATTAAATAATTGCAAAGTACTCGCGTCACGTATTGTCCAGACGTGGACGGTTTCGCTGATGGATGCATAGACAAGTAACGGCTTAATTGAGACAGTTTTTGGGATAGCTGCAGGGCTCGGGAAGCGCGATTGGCTCATTTCACGTGTCGGTATTAACATTTGAACTCCACCGCTCCTTCGCACGCAACAACTGTCTCGCTTTCAACGAAACCGTTTTGTTATCATTATTTTTTGTTTCTCAAGGATATCAAATTTGCCAGCAACGTGGAAAGAGGAACTGCATCCTAAATTACTGGAACAGAGATCTGTAAGTTGATTCTTTATGATGTTGAGACATTTTAATTCCTTCATGTTTTTGCATAGCTATCTTATCCATGGTATTTCATAGTGAAAGATTATACATAATCTTTTAGGAAGTCACTAAAATATATTTAGCTGCATATACTGTAGCTTAAATGTAAATAAGTGCCTAATGAAGACTCTCTATACGTACCTATCATATTATGTGAGTTCGTAATTTTGAAGATTTGTCAGAACTTTAATATTGCGGCCTAAGAATACATCCAATAGCCGAAAAATTGTGTAACTTGATATGTCAATTTTTAAAAATTTGGGAAATTATTTAATGCTCCATATATTTTGAAAAAAATCGAACTCTATGCCTGATACTTGTCGAAATCCCAAGTATAATTTCGAACTTTTACAACACTCCGCATGTGTCTGTAAGGGCGTGGACAGCATGTGGGAGATTTACGCGACGTTGGCGCCGCTGGAGGCGGTGTTGCAAGCCAACGTGCTCGAGAACATAGTGACGCTTATGCACGAGTTGAAGCCGCGCTCCTACTGCCCGCTGCCGACTGAGGTCACGCGCAGGTACTGCTGCTCATAACAATGATTATTAGCTCTTTTAATAGCCCAATTCTGGGCACGAACCTCCCCTCAATGCAAAACATAATACCAATCTACCGATAGTATGGTATATTTCACATATATCAAAAATTTCATATTATTTCTAAGACATGCAGATTTACTCACGGTGTTTTTCTTCACCGTAAGCAAGTGATGATCATATTGAAATTATGATTCGCACGGAGATTTCGTAAAACCCAGCAGTGGGATTCGAATTTTGAACACTGCACCATAAACACTACGACGCGTGCTTAGCCAATCGGCTATCACTTCTGAATAGCTTGTGAAGTTGTGACACATAATTGAATCGCAATATACGAGCTTATTACTATTACCTAGTTTTGATACAGATTGCGAGCTCCTACTCAATGAAAGCGCGATAGATGACGAATGAAATGGCCACAAAATTAACAGGAAATACAAATAAAGCTTATATCCAAATAAAAAAAAATATTTGTTTGGGAATCGAAACGTCCTGATCGTAGGGTTGCGTGTCGCGACCATCGATTGATGGATTGACCTTGACCGATGGTCAATCCATCGGTAACACCTTTAGTGGGTTTAGAATATCATCGTCATCGGTTGTTCCCAGCGCCCCAACGTGGCAGTGGCCCTTCTGCTACGTGACGGCGGGCGGGCTGCGGCTGCTGGTAGCGTGCAAGGAACAGAACAGGGACGAGGACGACACGCTCGTGTTTGCTGTACGTATACACATTACACACACAATATAATACTCAAACAATTTCTAGCCAACACCTTTAATATTTTTTTTTGTGTCAAGGTGTGTATAACTAACGCCTGTCGGTAATAATATATCTCTCAAATTTTGATAAAAAGATATCTCGAGAGTGTACTCAAGTAAGCTCTGCGAGTAGAAATTGATTTATTAAGACCAGTCTCAGGATGCTAAGGGAGTCGTCGCACCAGACGTTCGACCGTCAATGGAAGTTTGATCGACCGTCAATCGATGACTGATTGAATGTTATTCTATGTATAGCCGCCACTACAAGCACTAGACTAAAAGCGTCTAATAATATTAAATATGTATTTATAATTGTATGTGCTATGTTAGAATAATCTTTCCATTGCAAATGTTTCTATGTTTCTTTCAGATCGGCAAAGTAACAGTTAACCCGCATCCTGAAAATCCAATATGCAGGTAATCCATTTAACTCGCAGATATTCATTACATACAGGATGTATTAGAAGTTCGAAATAATGTTTTAGGCAATAGCATAGCTGATATTGAGCTGCACAGTGGACACAGATTCTACATAATCATGTTTGTAACGATTAAAATATTTTTCGACTTTTCTGTTCCAGTCTTAGAACACATGTAAAGCCAATAATACACTGTAAACTATATTTACGAGTAGCGGCTACAAAATATTCAACAAACAGTATTATCCAAAAAATTGCTCATTGTAGTCGAGGTCGTAGGTACTATTTTATAACATTGATGGCAGAATTTTAAAAAGTGCATTTACCTTTTTATGATATTATTATATTTATACTAATATTAAGTACTGTGCCCGCGACTTCGTCCGCGTAGTATTTAACTTAACAAAAATTTCGGGATTATCGGCATAAAAAGTATCCTATGTGTTAATCCCGGTTATAAACTATCTGTGTTCAAAATTTCAGTTCAGTAGTTTTTGCCTGAAAGAGTAACTAACATCCACAAACACAACCTTCGCATTTATAATATTAGTAGGATTATTCCGAACTTTTGAAACACCATATATACATAACTGTTACTTTTATTTCATGAATGCCAACGCTTTTTTGGTCAAAAGTATTTTTATCGCCATACGCAAAAGTATGTCTCACGCGAACGGTTGCAAAACTTGCGAAAGATTCGTGAAGTGCGCCAACCCGCACTGGGCCAGCATGATGGACTATGTCCCGGACCCCCTCGCATCAAGGGCGCCGAGTGCCCGATATAGATACAAGAGCGTTGACGCATTCGCCAACTTTCTCACTCATACCTTGGGACCTAATCCGATCGGCGAATGTGGGCACAACAGTGCATTTCTTCCAATTGCTTGGTTAGTGTACAGGCGTGTGCGATGGTGATACTACAGTGTATGATATCATTATCTCGTTTGCACTCGCCTAGGACGTTGTCCTACTTGGCGGGCGATGGCACGATCGCGCAATACAATATAATCGTATTATATAAATGCTATTTGTAGCTTACAATGCTCGCGCGAGAATCAATTGGGACACAATCGTAATAGTTTTGATTATTGATATTATAATGTCAACAAAGCGTTTATGAATAAACAACAAGGTGTTTTTGAATACTTGGGCTTGTTGTTTTTAACCCCCGACGAAAAACGAGGGGTGTTATAAGTTTAACATGTGTATCTGTGTATCTGTGTGTCTGTGTATCTGTGTATCTGTGTATCTGTGTATCTGTGTATCTGTGTATCTGTGGATCTGTGTGTCTGTCTGTGGCAACGTAGCGCCCAAGCTGATGAACCGATTTCAATTTTGTTTCTTTTGTTAGATAGGTATTCTGATCGAGAGTGTTCTTAGCTATGTTTCATGAAAATCGGTTCAGCCGTTTGAAGATCATCAGCTCTTTTGTAGGTTAAAAAAGCCACATTCACGGCCAAAACCAATTCCCTCGGCTCGAATCCAGTCGAAATTTGAGATGATTGGATTTGGATTTATTCTATTTTTATATGATCGTAGTAGTCTGAACTGGCTTTTTACAATATTATAAATTTGAAAAGTTTCCCTGATTCTGAAAAAAATGAAAATTTTATCAATTTTATTGAGATTTGTGTATGAACTAAAGACGTTCCATAAGTCACGTTTCAAATGATGGATACGCGCATGCGTTAAATTTTGTTTGGTTTGTTAATGGTCATGGAATATTACGCTATAATAATTCTAGAGGGCGTTGCTCCGCCATTGACAAAGAACTAATCTAATATATAAAAAAAACTAATCTAATTTAAAATAATTTTAGCGTTATTGAAAATTCTTCCCCTAGGCTGCTCCCGTCTACCTCAACCAGAGTTATTACATCAAATTGAATCATAATTGATAATATTTTACTAGGAATAAAACCTCCGTGACATCAATATTTAGATTCGTTGTCTATTCTAATGTCAATTATTATAATGTCATAACAAAATAATGTCTCATACTTTTACACAGATTTTCTGTTGATTATTGTACATCTTAGATTATAAATGAGGAAGCCAAAACAAATGATTTAATGGTGCTTTCATAATCTGGCATCGAAACTAGTTGTACCAGATGAATTTGCGAGATGAGCTATGGATACTGAGCTACGGGAGCTACGCAAATCGCGCTAACATCATTATTTGGAAGAACTAGGTTAATTATACATTTGATGAACACGTCATCGCATCGGGGGTTTTTAAATTTTCAATTTAGAGTTATACTGCTATTATTTAGATGGAGTTACTGTAAATAAATGGATAATTACTTCTATAAATATGGGGGTTAATTCCTTGACTTTTTTCCCTGCCCGTACAGTAACACAATGATATTTTAATATAACTCAAAATATTTTTAAACTACAAAAGAGCTGATCATTTCCAAACGGGTGAACCGATTTTTATAAAACATAGCTAAGAAGCGTCTCGACCAGAATACCTTTCTAACAAAATTAAAATCGGTTCATCCGCTTGGGCAGCTACGACGTCACATTCAGACACACAGATACACAGATACATATGTGACCCCTCTTCTTTCGTCGAGTTTTAAAAATAATTAAACTAACATCTAAATAACCAGGATGTTTGCATTGCTGCTAATTCTATTCTATTCTAACCGTGTAAATAGTCCCCATTTCTCAAACTACCGTTAAACCCGTTTTTGTTGAGAAAAAATCAAAGAACCTCGTCCTTTTTGGAAGTCGGTTAAAAATATAAAGTGCGCGATCCAGTTACGTAGTTTAGAGATAACTGATAGAAATAGTATAAGCCCATTGATTGTATAACTACAGGCATGCAGTGAACGCGGGCGCGGACACGGGGTGGGTGCACGCGGCCAGCGGGCTCGAGGGGCGCCAGTACGAGGCGCTGGTCAAGAACGTGTCGCTCCGCTCCGCGCAGTTCCGACAGCTCGTCTACAAGGAGGTAAGTTGACAAAATAGTCGCCCACCAAGGTCGAAGTCACATGAAACATGGCTTTGCTACTTTCCAATTGGGTAAAATAAAATGTAACCCTAACATTATTGTTGACAAACACTGAAAGTTATAGTGAACTAGCGATCCGCCCCGGCTTCGCACGGCTCTAAAATTATCAGTGTTTCTCTACTACATATAAAACTTCCTCTTGAATCACTCTATCTATTAAAAAACCGCATCAAAATCCGTTGCACAGTTTTAAAGATCTAAGCATACATAGGGACAGACAGCGGGAAGCGACTTTGTCTTATACTATGTACTGACAATACTTACCTATTCTCTCTAGAAAGGTGGAACAAAGTCACAGGAACCGGTAGTGTTCACATTAGTTGCATCTCTGAGAGTAGACTGCATTTGCTCCTTTGTAAATATCGATAAACAGCCTAGACTGGACCGCGTACACAATTTAAATTCAACTGTACGGACTTTGAAATATAGCTGGAATTAGAATAATGACATAAAATCACATTACGCGGCTTAAAGCGGCGCGAAGCGTGGTCATGGTAAAGTGTGTAAAGTTGATATCCAATTTCTTATAGAGTTTGGCCTTAAATGTGCCTATTGAATATGTGACTATGACATGAATAAAATAAATAAATAGTAAATTGACATAGTGGTATTGTATAGTCATATCGGTTTCCAGACGAGCGAGGAGATGCCGAAGGGAACAGGCAGTGAGAATCCGGCGCTGAAGTGGAGCCAACCCAACCTGTCGCCGCTCATCACGTCTATATTACACGCGTGAGTAGCAATAGCAGTTGGTACTGATAACGCGGATGGTTTTAGTTGACATTTCACTTGTTTGTCGTTCGATGTAAAGTCGCTTTCTCAAAGTACTTACAATGTCTTTAATCGGAAATCGCGTCGTGACACTTCATTTTAATCGATCCCTTTGGGTACAACATGACAGAGCGCCTTCCTATTGATTGAAATGAATGTCAAATTGTAGTTTCTATTGAACGCGACATTGTGAGCTGTTCGCTCTATACTATTATAGATGAGATTTTATAAATTACTTAAACTTCGATGAGTAAACCTTTGTGTAACAACCAATAGTACAACCACTCAAACAAACCAATCAAACAAAATAAAAAGGATCAAATAAATTTTCCACGTATGTTGTTATTGGTGTCTTATAATTTTATGAATTAATACTAAAATAACACGATACAACACGTGTTGTTCTATGCAGGTACAATAATACGATAAAATAAGTATATTCTCTGCAACTTTTTACGTTTGCCATTTTGATAATGATTATTACTGAACCTCTCATATCCATTTGGCCTATACAGGTTGAAACAGAAAAGGTATACTTTTTTTACAAAACTTACCTTGTAATTCTAAAACTACCAGCTTTGTAGGAAACTTGAAAAACAAAAGGTGTTATAGGGACGCTGTTGGCAGATTTCATAAGTCTACAAAACATTAATTACTTCAACTGTCCACAAAGCCTTTAGTCTGATTTACAAAGTTAAGTTGCATAAAAAATAGTAGACTCTTTCTGTTTCACCTAGTAGAGCGTCTGTATCCCGGACGCTGGTTGTTGTTATGAAGGAGTTGTCGCCCACAGCGTGGACATCGGGTGCGTGCTGGCGCCGGCGCTGTACTCGGGCGGCGCGCTCGCCAGCGGGCCCGCGGTGGAGGTGAACCTTGTCAGCGACTGCTACGTGGAGGTGAGCGTGCGGCAGGTGGCGCTGCTGCGCCAGCTCGCCGCCGAGCTCAACTCCGCGCTCACCGAGAGGTGATCAACACGTTCCGCCACTGACACTAACTAATATGTCATTCGGGGCCATCCATAAATTACGTCACACGAATTTCATAATTTTTGACCCCTCCCCCGTCCTTGTCACAGCTGGTCACATTTGTGAGACCCCCCACCCAATCTAGTGTGATGTCACATATTTTGCAATTTAACATTTAGAAATTTATGAAAAAGAGCAGTTCCGAAATTATTTTTATTTCCATTCGAATTATTTTTCATAAAATGAACTTCTACCCCCCCTATACTTCGTCGACCCCCTCCCTTCCCCTTAACGTGCGACGTAATTTATGGATGGCCCCTAATGTCATTCAAAGACATCACTGCCGTTTTCTATATGAATTGGTTCCTATAAAAAACAACATATTTTATCTTATGAGATATTTTGTCTTTTGTCGACCGCTTGACGGAGTGGTTCCCGCCGGGGCAAATTTCGGTAATGGCCTTTTCGTAATTTGCCCTAGTCTGGGTGTCGCTGAGATCGCCCCCAGTCCATTGTATGGTACCCATATTAGAAGCGTTGCTTAGTTTGGGACCGTACAGTTGGTGTGATCGTCCGCAGATTTTTATATTAATAGTTATTCTACAGTGAGGAAGTCTGCCTAGCGATCGACGAGGAGAAGCACGGCGTTTGCCCTTACGCGCCGTTTATATTGAGCCAAGAAGCGGAAAGCCTCCCTACTAACCTGTGCAGCGAAACGATGTTCGATGGTTGTAAGTGTAATGATATGAGTTTTGGCCCATAACCGTACGAAAATTCTTTAGTGGATCGGTATTGTAACATTATAATCACTTTTTCATTTAGAAACTAGACTTTTGAGATTTAAGAAAATTCCAGACCGTTAAGATTTATTTTACTAAAATGTATTGATGTTAATGAAAAAAGTAGTAATAGTAGATAAGTAATATTTAACATTATTACGACTTTAAAGATTTTTGTCGTCTTGAATGTCTACTAATTCAGCGCTGGTGACCATTTAGAATAATCTGTGATACATTACATTTATGTAGAAGTATTGGATGTTTGTACGACTACTGAGCTTTGTTGAACTATATAAAATAATCTATTAATTTGTTTTTTGTAGCAACGAATGAATTTAACCAAAGCCTCGCCGCGGACTCGGGCGTGGACACTTCGTTCTGCTTCAAATCTAAAGCCCCCGAGGAAGGCATCAAGAAGTCCATGTCTGTCGCTTTTGCCGAGGAAATGTAAGTGTCACATGTTAGTCACCCTTCTTCCTCCCGGTCACAATTATTCGGATTCGGAGACAGGCTCTTAGAGGGGTTTTATTGATTGCAAATATATATTCGTCGCCCCATCTTGGAAAGGGTATTTTTGCTCTTCGATATCTGAGTGCAAAAGCCATTTTTATCCGCTAGAGGATAAAGATAATTGAATTTAGAACATCGTGTGCACTATTTTTGTGAATTCAAATCATCATTAAACCTATTTACTTCTACCTCCATGGTGCCGAATTTATTATACTTTCCTTTTTTAATTTGTTAAAAACTCAGACTCGGATCCTTCTTGGTGTACTTTTTTTTAAAATTTGCTTTGCACGCGCCAATTATTTTTTTTTGCATTTAGTAATTTCCTCGCTGAGGTGGGATGAAAAGTTACGTGTTGCACTCGAGTGCCAAGATTTTTCACCTCATGCTCTTTTGATTCCCTCGCTCAGGATTCTAATTTTTGAAGCACTCGCTGCGCTCGTTATTAAATATTAGATTCCTTCGCTTGCCCGGTCTCCAAAATTGAGCACCTGGTTAAAAAGCAACTTTCCAATATTAAAGTTATTTGCTCTTGAATAACAAATCATTATTATCAGTATCTAAAAATATATTGTGATGTGTCAGGGGCGGTGCATACCAATACGTGGAGGTGTTCGTGACGATGGGCACCATAGAGATGTCGCTGTACGTGGCCGACGACAACAGCCCGGCCGTGACCGCGCTGCGGCCGCCGCCCGGCATCCTGCGCGCGGTGAGTATTGGCGGCCACTACAAACTAAACCAATTTGGACATTTCTTAAGTAATTTGTGCCATTTTAGAGCCGTACACTACTATAAAAACTGCGACTGACATACTAAACGCGAGTTTTCTATAAGTTATTAAAGATAATAAAGCGCACACATATAAGGGAGTCGAGAGTGGTGGCTAAGACGAGGCATGACGCCATGAGAGGGCGTCGTGCCTTTTACAAGGAGGCAAACTGGGTCGATTTTACTGAGCCAAAGTTTTTCACATCAAAATACTAAAGGTACTATCTTTTTCCCCAAAGTCATCTACGAAAGACGTGAAAGAGAAGCGGGCGAAGGAGGAAGTGAAACGAGCGCCCGAGGAAAGGAGCAGCCAGCGAACCAGGAGCGTCACGGAAGCCACCAGGGCGCAGGATGTCGCCCAGACCCACATTGAGTACATAGTGAGTGCACCGCACTTTCTGCAACATACTGTCGCCGTGCGTTTAGCGCGACTTGTTTTCAACCCGACGAAAGCAAAGCCAAAACAAGGTTTATGTTTCTAACAGTGTTTCTATGTATGTACCACTAGCTGTGCCCACGGACTTCGTCCGCGTAGTATTTAACGTAACAAAAATTTCGGGATTATCGGGATAAAAAGTATCCTATATGTTAATCCCGGTTATAAACTATCTGTGTTCCAAATTTCATCCAAATCCGTTCAGTAGTTTTTGCGTGAAGGAGTAACAAACATACATACATACATACATACATACATACATACATCCACACTTACAAACTTTCACATTTATAATATTAGTAGGATTTTTATGTTCCTCCGTAGCGCCTAAAATACCCATCCAATTTTGATGAATGAGATTTCAATAGATTTTGTGTTATGCTCCGGGTGACATAGGCTACATTTTATACGAACAAAATCAATATGACAGATGACGGGATGTTACATCCAAAAATGTGAGGACCACGACATTTTTTTTGGCGGTCGTATCGAGTGTGATTTCGAATTAAATAAGGGAAAATTATGTGTTCATAAATATAAATAAATAGTACCAAGCGACAGAAAAACAATTGTATACTACATTTCAGCGTTAATTAATATTAGCGCTATCTATCGGAAATTATGAACATTCTAATTCGTGACAGCAGTTCCGTAGTAGAGTTATAATTTTTATACGTTTTTAATTGTTTCATATATTATTAAGTTTCTTTCTACACCTATTTTTGGAGTCAAATATAATCATCGCGCAAGATTTGTACTGAATAGTTTAATACCATCCGTAGTGCCGTATTGGGTTCCGACCAGCATTGTTCTTGTGATAACCGGCCTTACAGACCCTTGTTTATTGTTCGACATTCCTCGGCCCTTTTAGTACAATATATCTTGGTGGTTCATGTAGCTACGTACATGTGAACAGGTGCCGTCGCAAGCGGAGAAGAGCAAGGACGACCTGCCGCTGATACACGTCACACTCCAGCAGCCGAACCTGTACTACTGGAAGAAGAAATCACAGAAGGGTCTGCAGGTATATTGATTGTTCCATGTATTGTTATAACTACTTAATATCGATAGCTTATAAAAATACTATCAAGGCTATTGGCGCAAAGGGCTGACTCATTTATGTTAAAAATATGGCCTCACCCAGCCTAAATAATAATAAGTAGGGAGTATGCCAGTGTCCAGTGCGGTGCGACATATCAATACTAAATTTAACTAACAGTACAATATGTAAAAATGTTTTGTTACTCATCTGGCAGCTTAAGAAAGTTTTTAGATGGTAAAAAAGCCTTCTTCTGTATGGATATTGGAAGTAAGAATTTGGATTACTGTCATTAGGTAATACGGAGCGAGTCTATCTTCAATTATGAAGCATATTATAAGCATATTGTTTTCTGTCATCACTATATACAGATATTATAACTTGCCTCATACAAAAAGGAGAGACAGAATTACAGCTTACTATGGTAAGCTGTTACAGTAGCAGGTTACAGTATATGTACTGTAACCTGTAAAAAATCTATAATACTTGTATCTCCACCGTAGGTGTCGCTGTTCAACGCGTGGGTGGGCTTAGGAATGAGCCCAGGAACGGGTCAATGGCACTCTGTGCTGTTGTCCACTGCGCGAGGAGTGCCCGACCCCATCTCGGACATACCACCTGCGCTTGCGACTATGAAACTCATGGCCCCTGTTAGTGGTAAGTTAACAGTTACATAGGATGACGTATATTCTTTTCTGTACCGCGTAGTAATATAATTTATGTACGATTATTATCCGTTCAATAATTTTCGAGATTACTTGTAAATGCCATAAATAATAACGTTTATAGCTCCTGATTAGAAAAAAAAATGGAAACAGTAAAGAGCTACTAGGCTGTGCCGTTACAGCAAGCACGCATATCACGTTTAAAATAATGGTTAACCTTCAAAGGGTATTTGGTAATTTCGATAAATCGAATAAATAATAATAATAGTTTATTTTCACCTCCTTATCTAATTACAGTTTTTCACTGGCACCCAAACTAGGACAGCCTGTATTTCAGATGCCAATGTATCCTTTGAATTATATATGTGATTCGTGTACCACAAAAGGGTGGCAGCCGATGTCGTCGACTAGCGCGTCAAGCTCGCGCGGCTCCATCCGCCTCGACATTGAGAGGCCCGTGCTGCTGGAGGTCTCCACCGACAGGATACGGAGGCTGACCGGCATAATGGCACTGGTACGTATAAAATTTGACGGAGACACGATTTTGTCATCTTTTCGGGGAGAACGTGGCGGCAAATGGCTCGGTACAGGCTATATGGATGAGATAAGAGGAAACCTTTGCCCAGCAGTGGGATAGAAAACACCTGAGCCGCCTTAGGCCATGCAGGGACGCTTGGTCTAATACAGTTTGGGGCCCTTTTAGAAATTAAAATTAAAGTGAAAGTAAAACAGTACGCACTATTATTTATTGGCTTTCACGTTTACATTAAATTGCAGAAATTTGTACATTTTTAAATAAAATTACCCTAAAAATTTAGCTTCTCTTTATCGATGTAAATCACGAAAGGACAAAATTTTGGGGCTCGTATCAAACCTTGGACTCGTGCTCCGTGTATCCCTATAATAAAGATGGTCCGTCTGGTTGACGCGCTATAAAAAGTATAACTTTTATTCTATAGCTTATTTCGTTTCTTACTCCAGTTTTTTGAAACGAGTAACCATTGAGTTTCTTGCCGGATCTTCTCAGTCGAAGCAGCATTCCGAACCGGTGGTAGATTCTGACTATTCATAAATGTTGAAATAAAACTATTTTTCGGATTTTATCGCGTTTATTAACTTTATGTTCCCGACGTTTCGGTTGCTTTACAGCAGCCATGGTCACGGGGGGACTGAGGTGTTAGACGTCCTGATGTCATAGTTAGTAACTGGGTACCCTCATATTTAGTTGTTCTTTGCGGTCCGATCCACGCAGAAAGTGCTCACAGTGTCTCGAGGTCTTGCAATGGTACACTTGGTTTTGGATTTAATTATAGATATTAATTACTGGATCCCAAGTTGGTGGTAGCACCCAGCCATCTTCCCTATTGAAATTAGGATGTTGACCCCGCCCCGTGACCATGGCTGCTGTAAAGCAATCGAAACGTCGGGAACATAAAGTTAATAAACGCGATAAAATCCGAAAAATAGTTTTATTTCAATGTGTAGTATTCGCGTAAATATAAGAAAACAATATATTCATAAATGCTTTGTTGGCTTACGTGAATAAAAACAATTTTGAGTTTGAGAGTTTTGAGTTTCTTTAATACTGTAATGTAATATAATTGATTTTCATAGTTGGAATGGAAAAAGGAAGAAACGAAGGTGGATGACACCGAACCAGTATCACGGGAATCGCCCATGTTGTACAAATTACGACGAGCTCTATGTGAGTGATTTTAGACCAAACTAATGAGAGAAACCAATTTCAACCCCACTCTTTTTCGGATCGGCAAAGAATACCATTTGAATTACAAGTGTACTCGTATATACTAAGGGGCTATGGTAACTGCCTAACATCGGGCGGGTCATACGCTAGTTTGCCGACTTTGTTATATAAAACAACAATAAAAAAATAAAAATATCGCCAGACGAACACACCAACTGTATGGTCCCAAACTAAGCAACGCTTGTACCTACTATGGGTACCGTACAATGGACTGGGGGCGAGCCCACCCAGACCAGAGCAAATTACGAAAAGGCCATTTCCGAAATTTGCCCCGGCGGAAATCGTGCCCGCAACCACCATGTGCAGTGAGTCGAGCGGCGAACGCATTAACCACTGCGCCAAGCGGTCGTCAATGATAATGATAATGGTAATCATCATGGTATTATACGATACTCCACTGTCAGTGGCGTATTTACCAGCAGGCTGAGTAGGCTAGGGCGGCAGATTTTAGGGGCAGCAAATTTGGGGCCGAATTTTATTTTTGCTACCTCATAGAAATCAAAAAGATTTCTGCATGACGGTTTTCTGATGTTTTACAGATATAACTTTGCAACAAATTTTGCCGATGACTTTCCCCTCTCACTTGTCATTGTACTTTTGGTGTAGCAAACTTTGATTATCTCAAAAATAAACCCAAAAAATGTTTCACGTGCAATTTAAACGAAATTTTTGTATTGTAAAAATAATCTAGGACACAACAATTGTAGTAACAAGGGCGGCAAAAACTTTACAGCCTATGCCTTGGAAATTTGTAAATCCGCCGCTGTCCACTGTTCAGCTTATGGGTGTAATTAAAGGCGACTATTTGTTCCCTGGCCCAGTGTCGAACGGCATGGAGCACATAACGGTGCAGACGAGCCAGATCGGCGTGTGCGGGTCGGAGGGCACGGTGGCGTGGGACGGGGCGTCGCTGCAGGTGGCGGCCGGCTCGCGGCCCGAGCGGCTCAACGCGCGGGGCCTGCTCGCCGCGCTGCTCGTGTCCGCCGGCCCGCCCAACGACCGCCGCCGCCCCGTGCTGCAGCCGCTCGTCCTGGGGTCAGCACACACTGTTATATCCTTGCAGACGCGTGATGTTTATGCCATACGCCTTATCGCGGCGTCAAATTACAAGTGTCGTAAAATACGCTCTCATTTTAAATTCAATTGGCACCATCGCCTTACTGACAAAAAAAAACACGCACATAAGAATTTTCTATATAAATCTATCTCCTTCTCTTCTCTATACCATTGCGTGCCGTACAGGGTCCACAATTGTACTGATAATAATAACATCACTTGAAACACGGCTGTCAATACTTATTTTACCTAATATTTGTGCAACGATAGCTCATTGAATTAACTACGATTACTATTAAGAAACTATTTTTTAAAATTTTACTAGCTATGTGAACTATCACATGAATTATATACCCGTTAGTCTCTCCAGCTAAGCTAATTGCTTGTGTTAAGAGTGGGCTCACGTCAATAGTTTAATGGCCAAACATGGGCGTCGAACCCGGAATCTCTTAGCTACGAGGGCACCCCCTCTTGCCCCTAGGCTATTGACGAACACTCAATCAGAAGTACCTTGTAATGAAACGCAAGGCAGCCGGTAACAAACAGACGTTTATTGTCTTTGACACTTCTGACAGTTCTTACGTCGTTCCATTCACTGTCATACTATTGTTGTGCATAGCACACATTCATAACAAAGTATATACATCACGAACTCAGAAGTACATTGTACGTGCGTTCCGATCCGGTGGTAGATTTACCCTCGCCACCTCTCCTGGCAGCGGCCCAAGCCGAGGTCGTGTCCCTTGTGGCGCCCTTGAGCTAGCTGCCCCCCTGCCCCTCTGGCTGGAGCGCACTTGCGCTCGCCCTCTGTCCGGGTGAAGTTGTTATGGCCACTCTGGCCAGCAACAAATAGTCAATTCAAAAAAAAAAAACAAAAAAAGTACATTGTACGCAGTGTGGAGTTGGAAGCGAGCTGGGAGGCGTGGCGGCGCGCGGAGAGCGGCGTGTCAGCGCGCGAGCCCACCGTGCGCGTGAGCGTCGAGCTGGATCGCGTCACGCTCGACCTGCGCCCCGACGACCTCGCCGCACTGCACAGGATGCAAACAGTCGCCGAGGAACTATTTGGCAAGGAGGTAAACAGGGGGCAACAATCTTCAGCTCGCCAGGTTCATTGAACTTAGATAACAATTATAACGTGACCCATTTAAAAATATACCCCCTCCCGCCTTGATGACCACCCATAGTATATACCAAGACCCCCTTTCCCCTCTAGTTTTCACGTAGTAATTCATAATTACGGTTTTCAATCATTGCAAATTGCAAATGCTACGCGTCATAGTTGAATATGTCTAGAAAAAGCGTGAGACTTCCCTAGAGGATACTGACTACTTAACAAAAAAACCCAGACGCTGTGACCAAGCGTGGTATTTTGAAGACCCCCGCCCCAACCCCTGACCGGGTCACTTAGTATGGTCCAACCCGATGCAGTGAGCTTGGCAGCCTACGCTCAACATACCAAGTCAACTTATTAACTTCTTATATGTCGTAAATTTCAAGATAAACTGCGCTTTATTGAGATCACTAACAGTAGTTCTTCTTCGCGCCATGTCCAAGTTTTTATGTGATAAAAGTTACAGACTGATTCCTCTGTTTGTCGTCCAGCGGCCGCCGCCGGGGCCGTCGTACAGCTCGGACACGCTGTACCGCATGCGCACCGGCAGCATGGCGCCGTTCCTGAACGTCGAGCATCGGTTCTCGGTAGGCTCCTTGGAGAGCACAGAGACCAGCGGTGACCACTACTACAAGGATGATCTCAGGTAAGAGCTGAAAGCCCCGAACTTGAGTTGAGCTGAATAACAAACCTATTATATGTAGCGTGTCTTGCGCTACTAGTACGAATTATGTAAATCTTCGTCACTTCAAAAGGCAACACTCTGAACCTATTATATTTACTTTAATATAGCTGTACATATATACAACTATTTGTAATCATTAATTATGGAAGCAACTGGCGATTAAAATAGAATAATATTTTTAAAAAAATTCTTAGGTCGCCGAGTTCCTTGCCGGAAATTCCCAGTCTAGGACGCATATGTAAAAATTTAACAATTTGTAAGTGCCCTAGTCGGCCTAAACAAAATAAACGCTTTGATTATGACGTTAGCTTTTTTATCATTTATGGGTTCCAAGACAATTTAGCTTTGTCTGTAACTCTACAACGTTGTGTGACTCTATAATTCGTTATATAACAAACTAGCTGTGCCCGCGACTTCGTCCGCGTGGAATTTAATTGACAAAGTTTCATACAAACTTTCATCCCCTATTTTATCCCCTTGGGCGTAGAATTAATCAAAATCCTTTCTAAGCGGATGCCTACGTCATAACATCTACCTGCATGCCAAATTTCAGCCCGATCCATCCAGTGATTTGGGCTGTGCGTTGATAGATCACTATGTCAGTCAGTCAGTCAGTCAGTCAGCTTTGAGTTATATATATTTAGATTAATAACTCGGCTCTATCTAATTATAATAGAGCTAAGCTGTAGCCAATTCACGACAGCTGCGTTTCGTACGAGATCCGGAGAGCCAGACGAACTCCCTCTCTTGCCCTCCCTCTATTCCACTCCCATTCAGGACAGCAACGGAGGAGTAATTGCTATTGCAAGTATCTATGGATTACTCTATCTGCTTAACATCTTATGCTGGTTCTACACTGGCTATCGCTATCACAGGAGCGGTGCGTTCAAGATCCTGAGCGGCGGGCAGCTGCCGATGGCGTACCAGGTGATGCTGCACAACAACGCCGTGTCGTGGCGCTACCCGCACCCGCGCGCCATCACGCGCGTCGTCGCCTTCCCGCTGCCCGGACAGGTCACTGCACGCATTGTATACTCATACTGACCCCCATAGTATACTCATTACTGCTAAACTAACTTTAGCACGCATCTACGCTAATGTAGTATTTCAATCCCTTCCAAATTTTACACTTTCTTTTGCAACTCGACCCCCAATGGGTAGCGCGATGATGTACTCTTTGTTTTAAGTATAGTACGTTCATTGTGCTGTGACTCTTGGCATATTAGTCGATTTGCAATAATTGATGCGTCTACCTGTAATAATCTGACTATAAAATAGTTTCAGTTAAAACGCGTGACAAATTGTTTATTTTGTCTCTTTGTAGTATGATTCTTCTGTATTGTTTGATAGCGTCAGAGCGCTCAAAAAATGTATTGATGCAGGACAGCGAGACAGCGTGCGTGCTGGAGTTTTACGCCTCCATGCTGGAGCGGTGGGAGCCGCACACCTACTTCAAGATACCGGTCAGCGGGCCGCGGGAGCTACTCATGCATGTCTCACCGCCAGGTACCAACACCCATAGCACTCATTTTCTACTATCCGTCATCGATAAATTTATATTCTTTTGGACCATTTAATTGGGTCATCCTAACAGTGTGTTTTTCACAACAGATGCCACGTTTGCGGTGATGTGGCGGTTCCGCGTGTGCTTCGACGGGGAGCCGCCGCCGCCGCCCTACGAGTTCAACATTGACAAGTTCACGCCGCGCCAGGACCCCTTGGTGAGCGATATCGGAAACACTGAAAACTTAATTCTCTGTAATCCAATATTGGACCATTTCGGGGCATTTTTAAGCCGGTGACAGACCTGTGAAATAGATACCTCGAGCAGTACATTGAGCATACGGTGTCAACAATTTGGTAGAACTGCGCTCCTAAAAAAGCCAAAAACATTTATTTGATCACATAAATCGAACCAACTTCACAAATAAATGCTCGCCGAAGCTGATGACTATACACCAACATTTCGATGTTCTTCTAGGGAGTTCAAAAACAGATTCGAAGTACCGATAAAAAAAAGGAGGAGGTTCTTTGTTCGTCTGTAAGGACGTATTTTTTTTTAATGCTCGTTAAAATGTTGGACGAAATAATCGTAATGTAAGATTTGCATAAATTATTTGTCAATTTAACTCTGGTTGATAGTTGTTGGACCCCTGCCCCGAGCCCTCCGAGGTGAGGTGCGAGGGCGAGTGCGGTGTGAGCGCGGAGCAGCTGTCGGGCGTGTTGCGCGTGGACTCGTACTTCGCGCCGCGCCTGCTGCCGCGCACGCGCCTGCTCGTCCGCCTCGCCGAGCTCGAGGTGTTCGCGCACAACTCACTGCCATCACTTTCCAGGTAACTCGATGTACGCACACACACACAGACACACACACATACACAAATGCACACACACATACACATATATGCGCACGCACACGCATACATATTCATATGAAGAGCATCAGAATCTCTGAAGGAGAGGTCCTCAGCTCACCAGATGTTGCTTGATCCGACTGTAAAACTTTTATCCGTGACTTCACTTCAGCCAGTGTCTAATACAAATTATTGTTACACACCTAACACACCCCCAAACTTGTATGATGTTCACCCACTCAAACGTGGTCTCGCCCTGATAGCAAACAAGCCACAGGGAGATGTAGGGGAGGGGATGGAAGGGATGAGAGATCTTAGTGATAATGGTGTTGCCTGCTCATATTATTATTTTGTGCTGTTCCTGAGAATGTACACCATTTTTAATTCATTGAAAAGAGTAACCATTGAGTTTCTTGCCGGATCTTCTCAGTGGAAGCAGCATTCCGAACCGGTGGTAGATTCTGACTATTCATAAATGCTTTGTTGGCTTACGTGAATAAAAACAATTTTGAGTTGAGTTTGAGTATTGGCACCGCGCGTAAAATATAGTGTTTCCAGTTACGGGAAATATTTAATTTCCCACTAAGTGTTTATTATAAATTTGTTGAGTGATTATCAAAATTCTTTCTCCGCAGTCAGGCGTCGGCGCTAGAGGGCTATTACGTGTCAAGGCCGTTGATGCGCAGCCACCGGGTGCTGAGCGTGATGGCGCGCAACGTCGCTGCGCACGCGCATCTCGGCTCACCCGCCGGCGTCATGTGCCTGCTTGATACTACTTTATCGTGAGTATTTAGGGGCAAATTGACCCATACCATCCGGCACTCTTAATTAATTTAGACTACACTGATGTCACTACTTTGGACTCTGAGCCACGTACTCGTTATCTTTTTGATAAAGGTGACTTCTTATCTATTAATAATGAGATTAATAGTATTGATTGGAATAGTGAATTTTCAAGTCGGTCGATGGATGAATCAGTATCATTTTTTAATCAGTCTATTTTTGCTCTTCATAATAAATATATACCTACTAAGCGGTCTGGTAATAGTTCTTATCCGATCTGGTACACTGAACCACTTAAAAAGGCCATAAAAGAAAAACACAAGTATTTAAAAAAGTATAAAATCTACGGTAATAGATCAGATGAATTAACATTTAAGCTACTTCGTGAGAGAGTAAAAAATATGGAATCGTTATGTTACAATAATTACCTAAATCTGACTGAGCGTTCTATTAAAGATAATCCTAGAAATTTTTGGGCTTTTGTTAAAAATCGCTCAAAGTCTAATGCAATGCCAAGCTCACTTAAATACAATGATGAAGTCTTAAGCGATGGCAAATCTATATGTAATGCCTTTTCCCTTTATTTCCATTCTATGTTTCTTAACCACTCCGTAAGCAATAACTCACCGAATAAAACTCCCTTAACTTCAACCTCGCCAAGTGTACCCCTATCTACATCATCCCACCCGTGCTCTGATATCTGTTACATCTCAGTTAATATTGATGATATTAAGACCCTTCTTCAGAAACTTGACACATCTAAATCAGCTGGGCCTGACAAATTATCGCCTAAGTTTCTTATACGTTGTGCATCAAGTGTAGCTCTGCCTATTACACTCCTATTTAGGAAATCCTTAGCCACTGGAACTGTTCCTCAAATCTGGAAATCGGCATTTATCACGCCAGTGTTCAAAAAAGGGTCTAAGACTGAGGTCACCAATTACAGACCAATATCTAAACTGTGTGTTATAGCTAAGCTATTTGAGAGAGTAGTCTACAACCAGTTGTACTCCGCTGTGGCTAATTCCTTTAGTCCCTTTCAGCACGGTTTCTTGAGAGGTCGGTCAACCGCTACGAATCTAGCCCTTCTTAATGATTATTTAACTATCGCCATGCATAACGGTAAACAGGTTGATGTCGTTTACACAGACTACAGCAAGGCATTTGACAGAATTGATCATATTATACTATTGCACAAGTTAGAGCATCATATGGGTGTGCGTGGCGACTTGCTTAGGTGGATCTCATCCTATATTGACAATAGAACACAAGCCGTAGTGATCAATAACTACATATCTAGTTGGGTTCCTATACCAAGTGGAGTTCCTCATGGTTCTCTTCTTGGACCATTGCTCTTTGTAGTCTATGTAAATGATATCGATAGTTGTTTTCAAACTTCAAACCTGCTATGTTTCGCTGATGACATGAAAATCTATTCCGTCATATCATCGGCTAATGATGTAATTGCCCTTCAACATGATCTGTGCCGTTTAGAGGATTACTGTAGCTCCAACAAACTCGATCTTAATCCATCAAAATGTTCTGTCATATCGTTCACTCGTAAACTTAACTCCTTGTCTAGTAGTTATACCCTACAGGGGCAAATACTTCCGAAAAGTAATGTCATCCGTGACCTGGGCGTATATCATGATTCTAAACTGTTGTTTGATGTTCATATTAATAATATTATAAATAAAGCCTCCAAAGCTCTTGGTTTTGTCATGCGCATGTCCAAATTTTTCAACGAGGTTAAGACCATGAAGATATTATACTGCACTTTTGTCAGAAGCCATCTCGAATACGCATCACAGATCTGGAACCCTTGCTACAACAAATATATAGATCGAATTGAAAGTATACAAAAACGGTTTATCAAATACCTGTGCTATCGACAAAAATTGGCATATCACTCACTCAATTACTATGATCTCTGCAAGAAGTTCCATCTGCTACCCCTGAAAAATCGACGCGACATCGCTGACTTCCTATTCTTCCTAAAAATACTTCGTAACAAAATTGATTCCCCTGAGCTACTTAGTAAATTCGCTTTTAATGTACCCCTGAAATCTCCTAGATTCAATCCACCTATTCGTATTCCTTACGCATCTACAAACTATAGGCAAAACACTTACATTGTACGAGCAAGCAAGTATGTTAATGAGATATGCAAGCAATGCGATCTGGATCTCTTCACTTGTAGTGTTAACTCGGTTAAGCAGTGCCTAAGCCAACAATTTTTTTTTACCTTCCTGTAGGACTTAAGTGGTAACCTAACAACTAATGTAATTATTATTTTATTCCGACTCTTCCTGCAGAGCTTAGTTTGTTATATTTACTTAGATTAATAATTATTTTAATTTTTTTTGTTTACACCTTTGCTACTTTTTCAACTGCTATTCGTGAAGACCTATAATTGGCTTTTTGACTTTTTACTTGAATCTATAATTGTTATTTCTAGCTGTTGGTCTTCCTATGAATAAATAAATAAATAAATAAATAAATAAATAAATTAATGACGAAAACAGACATCGATAACCGTATAAATCCGTAGTTGCCAGGTGTTTGATAAGTATTATTTTATATCAAAAGTTGGTAAACAACGATCCGCCTGTTTTTGAAGCAGTAGTCGTAGTCTATAGGTGCTTGAAATACCATAGACGTTGCTCTCACTTTGTCGAATATTTTTCAATGTAATATATAAAATTATTACTAAGATTTTCACTATTATAGTTTATTAAACGCAGAAGTTGATAGTGTATGGCTTATGGCGGTCACGTCATATGCCAGCAACTCTGTACTGTTTGTGCTCCTTTCTGCTCGGACTTTAAACATGTTTTATACAATTTTGCCAGTTTTAAAGTTATTTTAAATAACAATTCCCACTTAGTATTAGTAGGATATAATGATTATCACTATATGTGTAGTATAAAAAAAAGTCGCTTCCCGCTGTCTGTATGTTCCTATGTATGCAAGCATATGGTTTATATGTATAATACATGCATGATATAGTAGAGAAACACTGATCATTTTAGAGGTTTCTAATATGATATCGTAAATAAACTCATTTTTTGCGCTTACATTGCAAACGCTGGCTGAACCCTACGAGATAGATCAAAATAATGGGCACCTCAAAAAAGGTCTACAAGTCGCTAGTACATTAAAAAATAATAATATTCAATCGCCCTATTAAAAGCGCCAATGAACTCATTAATTTGTCGTCCAGCGCCGACATCATGGACTCTGCGACCGGCACCATGGAGAAGTTAGTGGAGGAGTTCCGCGCGCAGGGCGGGCTCACGCTGTCGCCGTACTGCGAGCCCCGCGCGCGGCTCATGGCCGGCCACGTGCGCGTCGCGCTCGACGTGCCCCGGCTGCGGACCGCGCACGCGCTCGCCGCTGATTGGAGGACTCCGCTGCTGCGGGTATATTCACCGAGATAAACATCAATATTCTTGTGTGTTTGCATAAAAGTACAAGTTGTTTGAAATAACTGGTAATGATTTATAAATAACAGTTTTATTATATTTTGAGGAGCAGCTATAGTAGTAACGCTAAATAATTTGGGATAGATGAGCAGCGTCACAAACTTACAGCATGGTCTTTTCCCTTCCGTTATGTTGTCCTCCATCAGGACGACGTCTCGTTGTAGTGGCCTGAGATTGACATTGGCAATAATAAGTATTCGTTATGACTATTACTAAAGCCCACTCCAATCAGACACGTCTTATGAGCTGTTTTTCCCCGTATTATAAAGTACTAGCTGTGCCCGCGACTTCGTCCGCGTGTAATTTATCTTAACAAAAATTTCGGGATTATTCATCCCTATTGTATCCCCTTGGGGGTAGAATTAATCAAAATCCTTTCTTAGCGGATGCCTACGTCATAACATCTACCTGCATGCCAAATTTCAGCCCGATCCGTCCAGTGGTTTGGGCTGTGCGTTGATAGATCACTATGTCAGTCAGTCAGTCACCTTTGAGTCATATATATATATAGATAATCTTCGCTAAACAAGGAAGATTTTGCAGGAGCATAAAGAAACTGTTTTATTGTTTATCTGTATCAAGAAGAATGTAAGAATTTATTCTACAACATTTCCCCTTCTGATCTAAGAGATTGTGAAAGTAAAGCGGCGATATCTCCCCCGCAGTATGTCGCGGGGCCATCAGCGGGCGGAGCGGCGGAGTGGGCGCAGCGCGAGCCGGCGGCGGACGCGGCGCTGGCGCTGGAGGGGCGCGTGTCGCTGTGGCTGCACAACAACTGCGCAGGCGCGCTGCGGCTCGGCCAGCAGGGCACCGAGGAGGTGGTGCCGCTCGGGCCCGGCGCCAGGCTCGCGTACAGGTCGGTAGGGGCAGATGACGTCACCACCACCCCCACTCAATGGGGATGTGGGAAGGCTGCGGAGGCAACGACATTGTAATCGGTCGGGACTGGAGGTAACGCATCGTGATTAGTCAATCGTAATTCTGGTATGTGTTATTAACCGCTAGAGTGTCGCGAGCACCTTCGTAGGTGTGTAAGATTTGAATGCTCGCAAGTGTCGCGGTTCTCTACGGGGGGGTATTAGACGCGAGCGGCAATTGATTGTTTATTTGCTACGTTTTGTAACATGTCAACTACAATAAGCTTCCATGGATCGATTATGTCAAAGTCTGTTTTAGTATCAAGTTTTGTAAAAACGAAAAGCCTATCAAGTGTGTAAACGTGCAACTCTAACATTTACCCGCCGGCCCGCCAATGTATACTTCAATGATGAACAGTATACATACCTATTCTTTATTTCAAACTAGTTGCTGCCCGCGACTTCGTCCGTTATTCTATGTGTTAATCCCCGTTATAAACTATCTGTGTTCCAAATTTCATCCAAATCCGTTCAGTAGTTTTTCCATGAAAGAGTAACAAACATACATCCACACTCACAAACTTTCGCATTTATAATATTAGTAAGATATCTTACCTCCTGTCCAAACATAAAAATTCGATCAGCTGGTTATGCGTGATCGGTAAAGTCTACAAACAAATGAACTCTTGCAATTGTAATAAGTAAAGATACAATACGACCATTAGGTATCCAACATTCCGTAGTTAATATAAACCCGTCGTGTTCACCAGGTGGCGCAGCCCCACGGCACCTAAAAAGCTGCGGCTCGCAATCGCCGGACCCTCGACCACGTGGCACTGGTCGACAAGTGAGTCAAAATGTTACTACTTGTATCCTTAATGAACTAGGTACTATCAGTAACTCGTCTGTCTTATTACCAACTAAATAAGTTTTGGTCATGTTAGAACCATTTGCTACTTGGGATACTAATTTTGAATTTAAAAAGTAAAGTAAAAAGTTATAAAACATGTGAAATGCTTAATACGTTAAATCATATACTTTATAAAAGCAATGTTACATTATCATAATCTGGTTTTAATTTAATAAGCGAGCGGTAGTGGAATAAATAATATAACCCGCTTAAATAAGATTTCGTCAATAGAGAATCTGTTATTTCATAATTAAGGGGTGCTAATTAAGTTACGGTGAAGGAAAACATCGTGATTAAACCTGCATATCTTAGAAGATCTAACCAATTTTCGAAAGTCATGTGAAATCCGCCAACCCGCACAGGGCCAGCGTGGTGGATTATGGCCTGAATCCCCCTCGTGTTGAGGGGAGGCCCGTGCCCAGGTGTGGGACGTCAATAGGGCTAAATTTTTAAATTATTATTATTATAATGAAGTTATAATTTTACTTTTAGTGTTTTTGACAGAACGGTTCTTAATACGCTGTAGTTTAGCGATTGAATTATACATTCATCTCGAATCCGACTTTGCCGCAGACAGGTGACCCAAATGATGAGTTACGATGCCAGTTATTGAGTAACCCGTCTTTACCAGGCGTGCCGTTCAAGCCTGGCTGTACGAAGGTTCACCTAGAGGAGCCCGACGTCCCCGCGGGCTGCAAGCCCGATTCCCCCGGCACCGGCGTCTACCTCCACGTGAAAGTGCAGGAGGAAGGCGCCCGCCGCCACATGGTGCTCTCAGGGAGGCTAGTCCTGGCCAATATGCTGAGAATCAATCTGCTCTACAAGGTTGGCTTGCATCATACTGGTGCTAATTCAGTTGGCTTAAACCAAATCTAGCGCCACCCTTCTTATAGCCACAATGTTGTTAGATTCGTTGGAGTAAGTACACAGAGTCTGGACTGGTCTGGGTCAGAGACTTGAAACCATAAGTCTGAAATAATACTTGGCGGTAATGAATATGTACAATTGTTTCATGAACATTGGTGGCTGCTACGTATTATAGTATGTTTTGGGCGATTGGATATGTTTTAAGGCCGCAACTGAACAACAAATGTTGTGTTGTGACTATTCAAAGTCCTGTAACACATGACCGCTTATATTCCTACTTAAATTATGATTTCTGACAGCCAAATTAAGGTCACCATATGGGGTCTAAAGCCTTTTTTGTTGAGCACTTTAGGGGCTGCGGGATCCGTGCCCCTCATGTGGGTCCCGCTCCCTGTGGGAATAGATTCTTGCCATAATTATAAATAAATATTATGTGGCGTTACGGCATACCAGGTGCGCGCTCAAGCGCAGGGCTCAAGCAAGTGGTACACGGTGAGCTCCGGCGAGCTCGCCTCTGAGACCGTCGGCAAGAGCGTTACCTGCGGCGCCGACTGGGAAATGGTGCTCAAGTACGTACACATTTACCCCCTTTATACATTTTTTTTGTAGCTTAACAAAACACTTTTCCAAATAAAATTGCTTTGTAATGCAACTGTAAACGGATAATTACTTCTATCAATATGGTGGCCTCATATTATCATAAAATGCAGGAAGCCAGGCAATTTTGCTGGAACGATTTTGCGTTTTATGTGGTCTGTATAAGGTCGTTCGGAGCATGTCAGAATTGTTCCTATGGTGAGCGGCCGGCAAGTCCATTTATCCGCAAGGTTGTTCAAATCGATTCATTTTCACTGGGCCATGTCGGAATTCTAACTCATACGATAAGAAGAAGTGAGATTTATATCAATTAATCTTTGTGGACATAACAATAAGGTTTAAATTTGCTCGACAATACGCAATAGTGCCTCGTGGGTATTCCATTAAAGTCGACGCTGGCATACAAAAGGTTAATTTATACCTAATATCATAATTAGTTATATTTTCGCAGGATAAAATTCATGCTACACGAAACTGGCTGGTCAGGTGACATTCCGCTCAAAGAATGCCCTAAAGATAATGTTCCCTGGTTGGTGAAAGGTATGTATTTGATAGGGTAGCAGTAATACATAAATAACCAAGTCTCTATAATTATATTATTTAAATGATGAGACATAGATAGAGGTCATGTGGTGGGCTAGAACACCACCAAGGACCGTCTAATTTGAACTACATGTATTTGGCGATAACAGCTCTTTTATTTTATAAAAAGTGAATTATCATTCATCTTGACCACAGATATTGATTTACATAGATAACGCAAGTATCACGATTTGTATTGAAACCAAGCGTGCCATATTTTTAACACCTACTGTGACGTCACAGATAGCGGGAAATCCAAACCGATTCAAAGACACCGATGCCGCCGATGCCCCTCCGTCCGCTACGATTCTCTCGAGTGATTATCTCGCTCATACTCATATTTTTATATCTGTAGTCGCGAGGACTGTAAGTTATCGACGACCAACCTTGACGCTTGGTCGGGGTTTTCGGACACGCTAAGTACATACATTTGTGTTATCTATGTAAATCTATATCTGTGATCTTGACCATTTATATATAAAGGGTGTTTTAAAAGCTATATATAATACTTCGGTTGGGTTTGCATCAGAGTATTTTTTATTGAATTTAGAACTGTTTTTATGCAAAATATGTTCAAACTTCATCTAGAATTGGCGGCCACACTCGTAATTGTAGAAAACTTGTAATGGTATTATATAAAACATTAGATTTGTTTTGAGGCCGCAACACGAAAGTTGTGGCAGATATTCAAAGGCGTGTAACGCAGAAAATATTACAGTAACGTACAAGTCTGTCTTCACGAGGCATCTACCAGCCACCGAAAATGCTCTTAGCACAAGCATTTGGCTTATTGCAACGCTTAACGGGACTCATTTTGCTATTAAAATAAATAATTTAATATTTTGTCTTTTTGACTTCTCACTCCCTATCGACTTCTCACTCCCTATCATAAGTCTCTCACCAAATTGAGAGGGAGTCAGGCCATAATCTGCCATGGTATTTATCTACTTGTCCGAGAGAGTCAGCTCTTCATAGACGTTTCAGTAAAAAAAAACCAAACAGGTTTTAGTATAACTGTGGGTGTGTTCCGCCGGCAGTGCCGAGCGACGGCGAGATGGCGTACACGTCGGTGTGGTGCCGCGTGACGCGCGCGCGCAGCGACGGCCGCATCCTGGCCGCGGTGTGGCCGCTGTACGTGCTGCGCTCCCACCTGCCGCTCGACACCGACGTCAGTGACCCCTACACTTACTTCATCTAGGAGACGTCATTATTATGTCATACCAGAAGAACATTACGTCTCATAAGCTCAAGCTTACTCAAGGTCGCTCTCAAACTTGAGTTCGGTTTATTGATCAGGTCTTAAATACACACGGGGCCAACTCATTCAAATAGAATTAAAAATGATTGGTAATATTTATAATCGTAAATTCTAAGGGCTGCTAACTGATAGCTGACATGTCGACCACCAAGAATTGGTTTTGAATTAGCAGAAATAAGAAAAACTTGACTTGACAAACTTAACTGATACATAAGGCGTAGATGAGCACTAAGATTAGTTTTTTGGAAATCAAACTTCTACGGATGTAATAAACAATATCAAAAGGACCCAAATCATGCCAGTGTCCGTGTCTAAAACAGGCAAAAACCTCGAGACTCGAATCGCGGGATGGATGAACCTCCAGGGTTCATGTTCAGGGCCTACTTGCACTTATCCAATTTTTGATAAGTTTCCGCAATAGCAGCGTTACGCGCGCCTGCAAAGAAGTTTACGCATTGTATCTAAACAGCCATGCGGTAATACCTCGTCTCCTCGCCCAGGTACTAATAGTGACGGAGCCAAACGGGTCCTCAATAGAAGTGAACCCGCCGGAGCAGGTGCAGGCGCAGGCGCAGCCGGCCTCGCAGCCCCCGCCGCCGCTGGTGCAGTCCACGGCGGGCCGCGGCACGTGCACGCACCTCATCGCGCCCGGCACCACCGCCGCCAGGCACAAGCTGTCCTTCCAATACAGGTACTTATACACATAAGAGTCTATTTCCTTGGGCTAAGTAATTTTAGTAAGGTTACAAAATTTACTGAATAAATTCCGAAATTACATTATGCTTACATTATTATAATAATCGACGAAACTAGTTAGCCAAAAATGTCATTTCGTTCTTGCAATGGCTACGGAACCCTACATTGTGCGTGCCACGACACGCACTTGTCCAGTTTTTTTGTAGGTATTTATAAATTCTTTTGAAAATAATTGTCTGTTAAATTCCTAATGTTTTCTTTTTTTATTTGTAACAGCTTTATTGCAATGTAAGTTATGATGCTGAAATATTACACTTATACACTTTCTAAGTACAAACTCAGAGGGAATACACCAGCCGTAAGAGCTATACCAGGCCGCATCACAAATGCACGAAATTTGTGATGTATCTCGAATACAAGATTAAAATTCAGTTGATATTGCTGCGAATATCCGCGTTCCCACGCGAATGCAATCATCAATTGGTTGTTGACAAGCTTTACCCAAAAGCATTGATTGTATTATCAATTATTATCATCATATCAATCAGAATGTATCATTGATTTAGAGCGCAAGTGCGCGTTATATATTGAATAATATATGTTCACAGTGTGTAAAAGGTAAGTGGCCGCTGTCTTGCGCGCCGGGGTTCAATGTAATAAGAGTGTGACATATCACGAACAGGAACATAGATTGCCCGGTGACCCGCGCGGCCGTGCCCCTGCACTACGGCGTGACCGACACGTCCGTGTTCGACAAGCGCGCGCCCGCCAACTGCATCTCGGAAGTTGTGGACACGCTACTCGACTGGTTAGTGTTGTCAACTATATCATAAACTAGCGACCCGCCCCGGCTTCGCACGGCTCTAAAACTATCAGTGTTTCTCTACTATATTATGCATGTATTATACATATACACCTTCCTCTTGAATAAACCTATCTTTAAAAAAAAAACCGCATCAAAATCCGTTGCGTAGTTTAAAGATTTAAGCATGCATTGGGACATATAGACAGCGGGGAGCGACTTTGTTTTATACTATGTAGTGATAATCATAAACACACACGTAAAGCTATAGGATGACCGCTATAGATCGATGACCGCTTGGCGCAGTGGTTCGAGCGTACGCCGCTCGGCTCACTGTACATGGTGGTTGCGAGTTTGATTATCGCCGGGGATAAATTTCGGAAATGGTAAATTGTCCTGGTCTGGGTGTCACTGGGATCCATTCTACGGTACCCATAGTACAAGCGTTGCTTAGTTTGGGACCATACAGTTGGAGTGTCAGTCTGGCGATATTTATTATTATTATTTCTTAGGGATAGTTTTTCATTTAAAAACATCACAATGTTTGAAAATTTAAAATAACACTGAAACGCAGATATATTTGAAGATACTTGAGTAGATGGAACGGCCGCGGCGAGCCTCAATAGCAAGTTTATATTTTATTGGTCGGTGCCGTTTAAAGCGAATCCATCCTTATTCTACGTCACTCTGGCGATGGGTTTATGAAAAGAACCAACACTATTAATGCTGTTCCTATGTTGCTTACTTGTACTGATCTACAGTCGCGTTTGTAGTTTCGTTTTAAAATCGTCTCAACTTAAGAAGTCGTCATTGTATTGCAGGTTGGAGCGATCAGGACGCCGCTCGAATGCCTCCTGGCCCTACTCAGTCGTGACGAAGCACTGGCCTAGCGCTTGGCATCCGGCGTTGCTGCAACCCCGCTGTGATATCAACGTGAGTTGCTCACTCGCTTGTAGGAGTACCTTTGGGTACAGTGTTTAGAACATATAGTGTGATATAAAAACAATAGACTCGGTTTTGTAAACTCTGAAAACTCAGTGCTGCACGTACGCGGTATCTTTCAATATTATTATACGTACGTATTTTGACTGCAACAAAGATTCTGTAAACCAATTGTACGCGAAGAGCACGTTGCGCCGCTAGTAGTTACTTCACAATCAATTCGTAATGGGAAGCGTCGTGAACGGACCATACAACAGTCGACGTTTAGGTCGCGCACGATTGGTTTGGAGAAACTATGTTGTGGATTATACTTTACTATTGCAGAACGCATAGTACTTGAGTAATTGTATTTTTCTTTTTTTATTGTATTGAGCTTTTGGCGTGGTGTAGGTACAGTACCAGGCGGTCCGCGCGGGCGGCGGCTGCTCGCTGGAGGTGCAGCTCAGCCCGCTCGTGCTGCTGTGCAACGCGGCCACCATGCCGCTCACGCTGCGCGCGCACGACGCCGCGCCGCTCTGCAAGCTCGAACCGGGCTCCGCACTATCACCGCCCTCCACTATACTCAAGGTATACTGACATATACACACGCAACTTTGACACAATCTTGTTTACGTCATTAACGTCACGCAGGTGAGTACGGTATCTTAGGCTACGAAGTTATAGGTGTATGAAATTCGGATGACGTCACGCGCGTCGCATAAAGCCGGCGGATGCGAGTAGCGGAACACCGCGTCGCTTGGAAGTAATCAATAGAGGACTACGCGCCGCTGAGAATGACTTCCGGCTGATAAATAGAAACGTTATTTATATTACAAAAAGTTATATAAAATTTTACTTGAATGATTCGACATATCTCGGGTTTTGAGCGTGATCAACTTTTTACCAACACCGTATACAGTTATCGTATGATGAAATAAGGCTGAGAGCTGGATGAATGTGTTATGTCTTGTCCAGAAACCGTTCTTCATATCGGTGGAGCTGGGCCGCGAGACGTTCGTGAGCAGCGAGCTGCAGGTGAGCGGCGGCGAGCCCGGCCGCTACGGCGCGCCGCCGCCCGGCCACGTGGCGCTCGACCACGCCGCCGACTTTGCGATACAGTGCAACCAGAAGGTACTACGAATGATTCCGATTATGTTCGTATACAAACTAAACTTGACTAGGCTTAGGCTACGTTCCACTTAGCGTTCACAACGATCAAAATGCTCCTTTAGCTGTTCCACATAACGACCGCGGTCGTTGTGGTCGCGAAAACGTCACTCATGATGTCATGACTTACGCTCACGCGAAACTCACGACGACCCATCTAAAAAGGTGGGTCGTAGTGATCGTTGAGAAAATTAGCGGGATTTTCAAAACTCAAAGCATCAAAGATGGTGGCGATGAAACTTACGTTATTTCATGCAGAAATATATATTTTAGTAGAACTGAATGTTAAGGACATTTTAATTACATTTGAACGTAAATTAATTAAATACACCACAAATATATAATATTAAATTATAAATATTTTAAATATAAAATATTAATCGACTTAACAATAATTATTTAATTTTATTTTCAAGCTTATAGATTGTAACCTAACCTCTTAAATCTTTTGCTTTTTTATTATCTCGCTGTTTGTATTATTTACCTCCACGCTCAAAACGCTCTATAATACATTCCACTTGAGGTTACGACAGTATCGCTCACAAGCAAGTAGAACGGGAAAAACTGCGGTCGTGAGCGTGATCGTTGTGAACGCTAACTGGAACGCACCCATAATGTCTCGGAGCTGAAGAAGGATGTCAGCTAGAAATAAATATTTCGATACCTCCCACGTAAGTTGTTGTATCCCCAAAACCGTAATTTTACAGGAGAGCATTTTAAAGATTCAAATTGCACTAAAAACTGCATTTATTTTTGTATCTTTCTGAAATTTGGTACATAAGTTTAATTTATAGTATTCTTGACTATGTTGAAAGATAATTTAAGAAAATATGAATATTTTATGAGATATTGTTCATACAACATTTTACTGCGGAGTACAGGCTGCGCCAGTTGTTGTATGTCATACTTACAACATTTTACTGCGGAGTATAGGCTGCGCCAGTTGTTGTATCTCATACTTGCAACAATATATTGCGAAGTTTAAACTTCTTCAGCTGTTGTATGTGACAATAACAATATAAATTTGATAAAAATTTGAGTGTGTATTATTGCACGTGAACAAATTATAGGTAAGGAAAATAATTCTAGGATAAATGTCTTTATTTTTGTAATAGGACATATTTAAAAATAATGTTTTTTTACAAATTGAATTTATAATAAAAACAGTAATGTATTCCATTACTCTGTAATAAAAATAATGTAAATAAAAACACTGATAAGGTTATTTAGAATCAAAATAAAAATAATAAAAAATAAACCGCATAATTAAAATAAACATAATTAAGTTAAAAACTCATTAAGTCATCATAATTTTGCCTTTGTTAAGCGAAGATGGTTGGAATAGAGAGGGTATAGCTCTGCCATACTATTTCTTTGACGTCTTCGGGTATTGGTATTAATAGCAATAGCATAACTGTTTGCCAAATCGTAACGATATAATTATGTTTATTTTAAAAATCGGCAGACTGACACACCAACTGTATCGGCCCAAACTAAGCATTTTTTGTACTATAGGTACAGCACAATGGACCGGGAGCCATCCCAGTGACACCCAAACCGGGGCAAATTACGAAAAGGTGATTTTTTCCCCGACGGGAGTCGAACCCGCAACGACCATGTGTAGTGAGACAAACGGCCTGCGTTCGAAGCACTGCTGTTGTCACTTTTAAAAGAATTTTCGGCAGATACTCGCTCTTCTATTATGTTGGTCCATTTAACTACGTCTCAACTTATATTTTTCGACCAATTACGCCCTTAATGGGACTAGTCCCGCCACACACTCCCTCCACTGTAACTCCTGTAAGCCAGGATCGACAATGGTGACCAATAATGACGTCGAGATCGGACTCTCTACGAGTCCCGGGGAAAAGTTAAAATGTCTTGGAACCCGTACGAATGGAATCGAAAGAAATAATAGGATGAGTTGGAAGAAAACATGTCCACTCCCTCCGGTGCAAAGCGGGAGAAAAAATAGCTGGTATAGGCTGATTGCCATAGATACAAGTCTGTTAAAGCTGATTGAAGACCAGTTGTAAGGCACCACGGATCGTAACATGACTAATTGGACCTAAACTCGTGAGCTGATTATACTTGATTCCAATAATAGGTATGGCAAGAGCGCTTGAACGCACGGAAATTGTCCCTGGATTCCACAAGGTCTGTGTAATAAACTGCTCCAGATGTCACTTGTAGGCTATTCAGCATAGTAGTCCGTTCATTGTGCCAGAGACTGCACTCCCACAGGATGTGATGTGCAGATTGTGCATGATTGTTTTGCTGCGTCGAACATTGACAGAAAGGAGAAGGAACCAATTTGTAGTAGAATAATTTGCTCCTAAAGTTGCCATGTCCAGTCAGAAATTGAGCCACACAGTGGTCCACCTCCAACTACGCTCTATACAGACGTTTACGAACGCATAGATAAAATTGGTGGAGGTGGCGGCCCTTACTTGTTGTATCCCATCTGGATTGCCATTCGGTCAGAAGATCTTCGTAAACGACAGATATCGGACTAAATAATCTATCTATTTTAGAGCGGTCTCGCGGTTTAAGGGACTTGGTGCTCATACTCTCTCGAGTAGAAGATTACGCCCAATTACGCCCGTTCAAAGTAATTTCTAGTTATAAAAATCACTATGCTTAATATCTATGACATTATAATATGGTATTCCATCCTGTTTAGCTCATCTAACCAAGCTAAACCATTCCAAAGGTGTTTAATAAGTTTATTTTTAGATGAACGTTATATGAAAGCGTGAAAGCTGTCATCCTCTGCTTGTGTATGACCTTTTTCGATAAAGGTATGTTTTATAGTTATATTATGTTATGTATAGTTATGTGTATTTAGTTTATTAGCACTATACACATAAACGCAAACACAATGCGATTGCGGTTCTGACCGGCATAATTATAAGAAGTTATAAGAAGTAGTATTTACGTTGTGTAAAGATAGTAGCATCACTCCAAATGAAATAAATTACAAAGTTCCTGTTTAATTCTAGCTTTTTAGTGCACCCAAGTTATTTTATGTCGGTTTACTTTTTTTATTTAATATATCATATATTAAGCAACCATTTTAAGACCCAATTTTAGAAATTTCTTACGACATACAACATTGAATTGAAGTAAAAAAAAGTAATAGCAACGTAAAATATAGTATGTCACCATACAACAAACTTTTGAATAACAGCTCCCGAAGTAAAATGTAGTATTTATTACATACAACAATATTTTTATTTAAATGTAAACGTAAAATGGTACATGTATTACATACAACATTTTTCAAGAACGCTCAAACGGCGTATACTGTTGTATGTAATCTATACAACATTTCAGGTCGGTTGAAAGTCCGGCGTAGTCTGTTTTATGTGACCAATACAACACGCGAGCGCGCGGTTCCCGCTCTCTCGCACCCCGCGTATACCATTGCAAAGGTATATACAACGTTGTAGCCTGTTCTCGTTCAAAAGTTACAACAAAATACGTCTGGAAAAACCTTGAAAAATTCGTGTTTTCATTATTTTTTCACTTTGAATGTATTCAACAATGCAAATTAGGATAGTTTTCAGTAAAAACGCTAAACGGCATTTTTGTGGCATACAACAACTTACGTGGGAGGTATCGATTTTAGGTGTGTCAAAATTAGTTTACCTCCTATTTGATGACAATAGAACTGACAGCAATCTATATATATAAAAGAAAGTCGTGTTAGTTACACTATTTATAACTCGAGAACGGCTGAACCGATTTGGCTGAAAATTGGTGGGGAGGTAGCTTAGAACCAGGAGAAGGTTATAGGATACTTTTTATCCCGTTCCAGTGGAACTTGACATTAAACGTGAAAACGTGATATTTAATAAACGCCAATGACAGCAAAAAAAAAGAATAAAAAATAAGTCTAGCCGTTGATTATTTTAAAATGGTATTAAAAAAGGGAACTGACAGCTAAAATATCGTCCATAGGTAAATATGGTTGAATATTTGATCATTAGAAATTTTGAAGTTGACAATTGATCTGTCAGTTTAGAATTTCTATTAGCAAATTGTGCGGATATTATCATTAGCAATACGATGCCGCGTCCAAGACAATCTGATCTTTCGCGACGAAGCCGTAATGCAACCAGGATTCGAAACATTGCGAATGAAAGAACTGAAGAAGAACAAGAAATTGGAAGTGAAGAGCGCCACGGTAGTATGGCTCGAATTCGTGCTTCTCAATCACAAGAGCAAAGAGAGGCAGCCCGTGAAACGGCTCGGTTGGCAATGAGGAATCGTCGAGCAAACCTCAGAGATCAAGAACTAGATAATTATAGACGCACGAGAAGAAATTTATCAAGTACTGATTGTGGCATGTTCACGGGTCGGAAGACAATCAGCGTTATTTGTTCTTGCGCCTGATAATAAAACGAAAACAAACGTCGATCACAAGGTGGTTCAATGAAGATTGCAAACGAAGCACCAAAATACATGGCAAAGATATTGTTATCTAAAATACACAAGCCCGAGGACCCGCTGCGTCCTATTGTAAGCCAGATTGACACACCAACATACAGTCTGGCCCAGCACGTAGCGAAGGTGCTCTCACTAATAAGAGGACACACAAGAGCACATACAAAGGATTCATAACATTTTGTAAGTGAGATTAAACATATACATCATGCTAACAATGAAACTATGGTCAATTTTGATGTTCAGTCTTTGTTTACCTGCATACCAGTAGCAGACTGCATCACAAAAGTATCAAAGAAGCTAGAGGAGAACAACATGCCAGAGGAATATACTGAACTCTTAAGACATAGCCTCACATCCGGGTATCTGTTGTGGAATGAACAGTTCTACAAGCAAGTAGATGATGTAGCGATGTGCTCCCCTGTTTCTTCAGTTTCTTCCGGAAAATAAAAAATGAAATAAACGCTATAAAATCTGTATAATAGTTTTATTTGAATACATGGCCAAGAAATAATCTTTCTATTTGTATTTTAAAATAAATATTTAATTAATAATTTTTTAAATCAGCACATTTATAGTCTCAATGGCGAAACAAAGTTTGCCGGGACAGCTAGTGTTTAATAAATAATTCAGCGCGTCAGTCGTCCTGTTCAAGCTTTGTGGGGCGTTCAACTACAAGTGTTAACAGTATAAAAATCATATATATTTTTAAAATATTTCCACTGTTTTTAGATACAGCTCCCTAGCAAAAATGTGTATCCGAGGTTAATAAAGTTCGGAGTAATCTAAGAAATTTTATTTTTGAAAAACGTTGTTACGTTGAAATATTACATTGTATCACAAGGTAGCTGCGCTCAGGATTCAAAGTAGGTACGTCGCCCGCGGAGAGAAATAGCATAAATCGTGCGTACTTCAATACTTCCTTTTTTTAATTTCAACAGGCGCTACTCACTTCCTGTCTTACCCACCAGGGCTGGTTACTGTCCTCTGTAATGGTCTAGTCGAGAAATAAACCTTTATTCCCTCTTATTAAGGATCAAATCATAGTTTTAGAATATATGGGAATCGCAAATGTTTTGAGTCGCTGGAACATGTTGGCCGAGTGAATGAATGATATTGTTTCAGGTGGCGTTACTAACTCTGTACTACGAGATCAAGCACGAGATCAATGTGCTCGGGATCAGCTCCACGTACGTGCTCATCAACAGGCTCGATTCAGAGTTGCTGGTAAGGATATAATCTACATGACCTAGGAAACTGAACCGTCGATATTGACCGCTCAGGGCTCCAAATTTTGCTAATCCATGCCATAGTATTAATATTACCTTCGTGCCAAAAATCAGTAGTCGTTTAACTTCAGTAAACTAACAAATTGGTTTTGTATGTTTTTTTATTTATGTCAACGGTTTTACTGCTTAACCTATCAAAAGTAAAAAATTGTATGACGTGGTATAATGATTTGTAGACCCACTTTGGGGCCCAGTTTAGTGGTTGAAGAGTAAGGTGCTCAGCCACTATTACTGACTAAAAATTTCCAAATTAATTTTCGAGTTTACACTGATAGTAATTTGGTAATAATGCAGATGATTATATGAGTGTAGCAGACTTTGTGTCCATACATTCGGTATGTTTGTCTGGCGGTATCATTTTATGGTACACTTAACCAGTTTTTTAAAACATGTTAATTCTACCACGTGTTTGCCTGCGCCCTGTAGCCTATAGTGTATCTATGTATAGTATGTTGTGACGTCACATTGTGTGGCAGGTGTCTGCGATAGCGGTGCCCCCGGACATGGCTAATGACGTCGTACTACAATCGAAAACCTACAAATCCGTGGATCCTACTGAAGAGGGAAGGTAAGATATTGCCTTTATCATCTCTGTTTGTTTCTTGGACTTTGCTGTTTCAGCATATTATGTTATTTTCACAGAACTATTTTTTTCTGAGGGTTCATATTAAATATCAATAAAAGTATTAAAAAAAAAAATCTTCTGTCGCCCCGTAATTGCCTACCCTTGTCTCTTGCATCACTGTCTGCGTTTAACCATGTCTACACTGACACAATATTCTCGCCTGTGTGGATCCATGTGTGTGACTTTCCCCAATTTCACTTTACATTGATTTCTTTTTCGCTCAGAAGAATTTTAGTTTTTATACGAATTCATAAACCATATAATATTTTGTCCTAGCCTTCATGGAACACCTCTCACACGGTTTATGCTGAACAACCGCTGGCGCGGCGGCAGACCTGCCGAGTTGCGCAATTACCTGTGTATAGCTTTTCCCGCGGGGAACTACCCTGCGCGTACGCCGGTGCCCATCGAACTGGGAACCGGGCCCGCGCGGAGAGCCATTGGACTTATAGGGGCTAACGATAAATCTGTAAGTGTTAAATACTTTAATGTTTTTTATTAGTATGTTTTAGTTTGTTCATTGAGTTTTAAGCCTCCTCATGATTCCCCGTTAGGTCGTTTTCAAATCGGCGCAAAAGTATTGGTAATTTTATAGGCAAATCTAATAACTACATCGCTAGTTACTTAATGTATCTTCACGTCGCTGAATGCCAACTGCGGCCAACGCAGCAGTGAGTAAGCACAGGGAAAAACGATGTTCTTTTCAATGTAGATAAAGATCATAATGCCATGTAAATTTCGCTTCGTTGTCGGCCTCTACCACTGATGATTAAGTTTGTGTGTATTAGTAGGGTCTACATGGTGATGTGTCCAGGTGGCGGTGGTGGTGACTCAAGTGCGCCACGAGAGCCGGTGGCTGGTGGTGGTCGCGTACGACCCCTGCCCGCAGTTTGTCGTCCACAATCGGACGCACGCGCCGCTCTTCCTCGCGCAGCCCGCGCAGCCCACCGACGAGCCATCCACCTCGGTCGTCACTGTGAGTACCTAGGGGCAAAGATGTCTCCCACTTTCCTCTATCTATGGATCGTGATAGTAATGATGCTTGTGATACTTCTAGTTTAATATGTCGTCACCAAGACATTAGAGGTTTAAGTCATTCAGTCCTGGCAAAATAATTTATCTCAGTTAGAGCTAATGAGACTATTAATAAAATTAAAGATTTTCAAGATATAAAAAGTATTCATAGTAAAGTCACACTTACATGAAGTTTTCGGTGGTCTTCAAACTAGTCGTGACCCTTTATCATGAGGCCAAGGTAATACGAGTGTAGGGTTGCTAATTAGATTTAGTGGTAAGTGGGATAACTGCTCGTGATATTGTATTTTGGTTGTGGTGACAATTATTTTGCCTGTGTGAGAGGGGGTGAGTGTTGAGTATGTGTGTGTGTATGTAATAAGTACATCCGTAATGACGACGTAATACAACCGAAACGGTTATAATCTTACAATTAAGTAACATTACAACAAAAATAAATAAAAAAATCTACATCGAGGAAAGGCGGTGTTTAGAAGTATGACATTGGAGAACGCTAATGGCGGCATCACCCGGCAGGCGAGTCCCGAGTGCCACGGCGTGCGCTGGTGGTGCCTGGCGGCGCCCAGCTCGTGCAGCCACTACTCCAGCCCCGCCTACTGCGCGCGCTACCCGCCGCCCGCCCACGCCACCCTCGAACACAGCGTGCCGTTCCTTACATTCGCCAAGTACACCGGTTAGTCATTGTGGCCGACTCTCTGCACTGTCAAATTGTTTTCCAAGCATGATCATTACATAGCAATATCGAAAATGTTTTTCTTTTCTATGACGGTAATTAATATTTTGCTATGTCTAAAATATTACATTATTAATAGGTGTGATAGCCGATTGACGGCACATGGTACAAATTCCGGCTCAAACCACTGGGATTTTTGAAATCTAGGTGCGCATGATAATAACATTATGATTATTACTTGCTTACGATGCGATGAAGTAAACATTTTGTGTAAATCTGCATGGCTCAGAAAATCTAACTAAATTCGATAGACATGTGATGTCCGCCAACCTTCATTGAGGTTGCGTGTTGGATTATAACCTTTACTGCCCTTGGGTTATGAGAATGCCCGTGCCCAGTAATGGGATATTAAAAAAGCTAACTACTTATTAAAAACAAAAGGTTTGTTTACATATCTTATGACGTATAATACAGATGATAAAGAGCCATTCTGGTGTCCGCCGGTGGCGGTGACGGACGGCGAGCAATTGCTGCAGCTGTTCTCCGGCGTCACCATAAAGCTGCGCGTGCGCACCTACCCGCACTCCACGCTCCTCGAACTACAGGACGTCGACCATGTAACACATTTTATGGATTTAATCACAGATATAGATTTACATAGATAACGCAAGTATCACGATTTGTATTGAAACCAAGCCATTCTCATGCGAAAATAGTGCAGCTCCCCTAGGAACTGACTCAGTTTACAGCAGAACTGTGTATTGCGCATCACTCTAACGCCATATTCGCAGGTATAACGCTTGCGCACGCTTTGCAAGTACGCGCGGTTGTGTATGTATTCGCGCGATTCTTATTTTTGTATATAACAAGAATACCTTTTAATTTCGAAATCTCTGAACCGAGACCAACGTACTTGTAATTCGGATCGCGTGCATCGAGGTGCTTGCTAAGTAATTTGTGTTAAAAAATTATATCTTCTTCTATAGAACGACATATCGGCAAGTGTCATCAGGCGACGGCTGCTCGGCGCGTTCGCGTCGCAAGAGGCGATCACATCTCACAACGAGGTAAGTTGTATCATTGTTTTGTAGGTATAGGGTGCTATTGAGTTCTAAAGAATTTGGAATAAAAATACAACCGAATTGAGAACGTCCTCCTTTTTGAAAACAGTTGAAAATCGACTTAAACATGCTTTCGTATTCGGTTAAATGATCAGAATCTGTCAACATGAGGGAACTATAATAAAATAGGAGGGTTTTTGTTTGCATTTAATTTTAAAATAACTATCGTAGATATATTTTTATGTTTTTCTGAGTGCACATGCATACTTTTTATCGGGGACAGAAGTGCACCCATGAAGGGTATCGCTGGAACAGCTTGTTCAATATAGATCATGAACTTACAGAAAGACCTACGTACTGGATTGGAACGAATCCCTGCCGAATCAAAACGTGAGTATATTTATTTTACTAAAACCGACGATCAAAGAGATAGACGTTCAAAATCTTTTTCCAATGTTACACATTATTATTACTTATTCTATCATGATATTCATATTGAACTTAAAATCTATAAGACCCAATGTTTCGTCACCTTTGTGTTTACATTTTCATTTTATTTACATTTTCATGTGCCATCCATAAACTAATAAATTAAAGATATAATCTAACCCGTTTCATCACGACATGTGGACTTGAAAGGTATCGTACTTAAACGGTAAAGGATTAGTTTAAAACTCTAGTTCGCGGGGAACAGGTAATATTAAATAGGGAGCATTTTATTGTACAACAGTAGTAGATACAGCGGTCAAACAAGTACCTACGGCGAGCGGCTCGAACACACTCCCGATGTACGACGCGGCGCAGCACACGGACGACATCGGCACCTCGGACGATCTATTCTTTGACGAAGTCGAGGAGAGGTTCAAGAAGAAACCTGAAGGATCCAATATGGTGTTCTTTTGTGACTCGCTTAAATGTAAACTATTCTCTACACAAAACTTTACGTTTAAAGTTAACTTTAGAATGTGTCAAAATCATTGACTTTTTTTTTATAAAAGATAATTCAGTGCTCGTGAAATTTGTTGAGTAATGTAAAAATAAAATAAATTACGTTTATTTCGACTATAAAGAATAGTCTCACCACAAATGCCAATCATTTTTTAATAACAGATGAAGAAACCAACTCGAGAAAAGAAGACACGCGCAGTGAAATGGGCTATTCCGAAGCATCGTACATGCTACACGAAGTCGTTGAACCAGGTGAGCCTATAGATTGTGACTTAACAACTTAGTTTCAGTTTATTTAACTGATATCAGGCTCCTTAAAATTTTTATAATTGTGTTAATATCAGTTCTCTTCCTTTTACTAGACAGCACAACCAAGTTAGTATGGCCTGCTTAAGTGGCGATAAAAATAAATAAATATAACAAAATGTAAAAAGAAAAGCCCGCTGAGTTTCTTGCCGTATATTCTCAGTCGAGGTTGCCTTCCGATCCAGTTGTAGATTTAAGGAAAAAAAAATTATAATTTGTAAGTGCCCCGTAGGCCTTACCGAAATTAAAAACGATTTAAATAGTCTGGAAAGGATTAATTCAGCGTGCGCAATGGTCGTCTCAAAATGGTTTATCGACCAATCAGATGCCGCATTCAATACTCAGCTGATATAATATGTAGGTTATATGCGGCTCGGTGCTAGTTCCATTGTGTCGTGTACAGACCTAGAGGAGAGCGGCGAGCCGTGGCACGAGAGCGAGCGCGCGCGCTGCGTGGTGGCGGGCGTGGAGGTGGAGATGGCGGCCTCGTCGGACGCGGTGCCGCTGCTCGCGCTGCATCTCGACCGGACCGCGCTGCTCGTGCTCGCCGACACCAAGGTACACTCCACTTATACACTTGATACCCTGTCCCGCCATATTGAAAGCCTTCGGGCGGCCTGAAACCTCCGATACCTGCCAAAGTTGGCCGCCACCTCGTACGAATGGGTGCAATGGCAAATCAGATATTGCCCATGTTTGCCACTCACTTTCATAAATAATTTTCAATAATATCGCCAGACTGACACCAACTGTACGGTCCCAAACTAAGCACAGCTTTTACTATGGGTATCGTACAGTGGACTAGGGGTGATACAAGTGACAACCAGATCTGGAAAAATTGCTAAAATACCATTTCCGAAATTTGCCCCGACGGGAATCGAACCCGCAACCACCTGTTGACACGAGCGGTCTACGCTCTAACCACTGTGCCAAGCGGTCGTCAAGCAAAGACAAATCAGATATTGGCCATGTTTGCCACTCACCAACATCCAACAAAAACAGTGCCGTCTTGAGACGCTCGAAAGAAGGAAAGCTTAATAGTTTAAAGCGTAGGAACTAAGCGTTAAATGTCACTTTCTATACCTATATACGTATATGCCGTGTAACGCTACTGACGCTTAGCGCCGATAGAGTGGCCGTGAATGTGCGCCCCGAACATCCGTTCGCTTCAAAAATTCACCATATTTTACCAAACTTTCATAAAGCATATTATATATGTTGGCAGAAAACCAAAGCGATCCTATCAGTGTCGGACATCCAAATCGACAACGTGCAGTACGAGGGCGGGCAGTACGACTTCGGCGTGGTGGCGAGCACGCGCGCCGTGCCGCTGGCGGGCGGCAGCTGGCCGCCGCTGTGGACGCTGTTCGCGGCGCGCGACGCCTTCGCCACGCGCCACGCGGACGCCAGGCTGCTCGTCAAGGCGCAGCACGACACGTGGACCGTGCCCGACGCGAGCCACACGGGTCAGTCGACCTCATGTCACTGCCATTGCGCTTCCGAAATCAATTATATAGTACTGCTAGCTGTGCCCCGCGACTCCATCCGCGTGGAATGTGGACAACCCTTATCCCTTAGGGGTATGAAAAAAGATATTAGCCAATTCGCAGACCTACTGAATATGCATATAAAATTTCATAAAAATCGGTCAAGCCGTTTTAGAGGAGTATGGTTTAGATTGTGTCACGAGAATTTTATATATGTATAAGATGTTTTTTTTTTAATAGGCACTCCTACCACTTTGTCTCTGGAAGTACAGTAATAAAGCATTAGAGTCTTACAGGAGTAACAGTAGAAGGTGGGCGTGGCGGGCCGTTAATAATAATCCACGTTTGAAGAGATGATATATGTTTTTGATTTTGTTTTTGATTATTGACGGGGAGAAGTAGAACGTTACGATGTTTTCACTGAATATTTATGTACCTAGGTATTTGTTTATATTATAATAAAATTCCTTCCGCTGCGCCTTAATTTTCATATATATATACACGGTATCATCGTCTCTTCACATGATTAATTACTTATGACACCTCTCTCATATCGCGCCTAGCTTAGAATCCGAGTAAATTTCATTTAAAATATAAAGTCACAAAATGAATATAAATCGACACGGTACATTGTCATGAAGAGCTGACCGAGCTCGAGATACGCGTGGGCCCGCTCGCGCTGTACGTGGAGGACGCGTACGTGACGGCGCTGGTGCAGCTGGGCCGGCTGGCGCTGCCGGCGGCGGCGGCGGGCGACGCGAGCGCGGCCGCCGCGGTGGCGGAGGAGCGCGCGCTGCGGGAGCCGCTGCGCCTGCGCCTGCTGCACGTGCACCCGCTCGACTTGACGCTCACACTGCACACCGCCGTTAGTATAACAACCACAGATATAGACTTACATAGACAACGCAAGTATCTCGATTTGTATTGAAACCATGCGTGCCGAATTTTTAACACCTACTGTGACGTCATTAGTGACGGGAAATCCAAACCGCTTCAAAGACACTACGCCCGCTACGATTCTCTCGAGTGATGATCTCGCTCATGCTCATATTTTTTATATCTGTAGTCGTGCGGACTGTAAGTTAGCGGCGACCAACCTTGACGCTTGGTCGGGGTTTCGTGCACGCGAAGTACATGCATTTGCGTTATCTATGTAAACCTATATATGTGATAACAACCATGTTTAGTTTTGTTTAATGTGACTTGGATAAGTATTAGCAAATAAAATGGTATTGTGCACGTCGCCTGTGTGAAACGAAGCTACCACTTAGCTTGATTACATTATAAATTACATTAGCAACTGGCGATATAAAAAAATGACATGTAAAAAGACAAGCCCGCTGAGTTTCTTGCCGGATCTTCTCAGTCGAGTCCGCGTTCCGATCCGGTTGTAGACATAAGAAAAAAAAAAATGTAAATTGAAATGAATTGAATTGAATTGAATTGAATGCGAATTGCGACATAAGAAATAGCAAACTCTAGGAAGCAAACTTTGAATTTTATAAGACAAATCCCTTTTTATCTCTAGGTTCGAATGTACATAGCTCTAGACCAGAGCCCGCTGATGCTGAGCGCGTTCAAGTTGAACGACATGATGACGTCAGCGGAGAGACTCACGCACGCACTCACCGTGCACTACCTCTCAGCCGCCATCCTCGGAGCTGGCAAGTTGTTTACAAACCCCACTCTAATCCCTGCTCCTTCTCAGGCAAAGACCTACCACACAATATGGAACAGTTCAAAGGTAAGGTCGCGTTAACCCGTTACGAACACGCTCGTACGTCGATCCGATTCAAGTGTACTAAGATCATCATCATCATCATCATCATCAGCGTATATCACTATGCCGGCCTATGTCCACTGCTGGACATAGGCCTCCCCTAATGAGCGCCATAGCGCCCTGTCTTTAGCTTGCCGCATCCAGCATCTGCCTGCAGTCTTTCGCAGATCGTCATCCCACCCTGGTCGGAAGGCGTCCTAAGATAAGTGTACTAAGATATCTGCTGTAAATTACTTTGAGGTTTGATCATGTCCAGATGTACAATCAAAGGAGTCGAATACTGCTTTTGACATGAAACCTATTTATGTCAGGTTGGGTAGTCGGTGGATTAGAACTGCTGGGCGCGCCGGGCGCCCTCGCGGCCCGCGTGGGCGGGGCCACGGGCGGGGTGCGGGGCGTGGCCTCCGCCGCGGCCGCCGCCCTCCTCCGCTCCCTCAGCGCTTGGGCCAGCTCGTTGGCCCGCAATCTGGACCTGTTGGCTGGTGATGAAGAGCACGCCAGGAGAGCCGCCGCCGCCAGAAGACGGCCGCCACCCAGCTTGGTCGCCGGCCTCATGGCTGGGATTACCAATTTTGCTATCAATATCCTTGGTAAGTATTTTAAAGTCTTCGAGAACATCAATTCAGAAAAGCGATAGTTAAATTGTTTACGAACCTGGCAACCATAGTAGTTGGTCCTGTCCAGAGTGTAACGGCTAAAATGCCAATTGACATTGTCATGGCAGCAGCCGGCAGTGAAACTAAAATGACATAGCATTCAAAACTTTTTTTGTGGTATAAAAAACATAATTTCACTTAAGTCTAGGTAACACCTTCTTGCCCTATGTTCAGTACTGTCAAGTTCCATATTTGTGCGCGCCTACATTAAAATGTTTTGCCCAGGCGCGGTGGGCGGTCTAGCCCACCACCCACTAGTGGGCGTAGCGGTGGGCGAGACTGAGAGCGGGGCGGCGGCGCTGCGGCGCGGGCTGCTAGGTGCGCTAGCCAAGCCGCTCAGCGCCACAGCCGACCTCGTGGCCTACGCGGGCCATGGGCTGCTGCGGCAGGCGGGGTGGGACCCCGTGCCACAGGTAAGGCCAGAACATATATAACCAAATAGTTCAAATTTAGTTCATTACGAATATCATGCTCATGAATAATAATAATGCAATGTATGATTCATATCAAACGGAGCGTTGCGTGACGCACGCTTGTCTATGCACGCAACCATCGCATGCATATACATATTTGTCTTTACAGTACAGTACATCATATTTTCATGACACGTATAGAATTCGGATTAGACGCGTCATCGTGTGTTTCCCAAGATCTTTAAGTTCAATGGAAATATGAACTTTGATCCGTGTAAAGACCATTCAATTTTCTTAAACTGCGTTGTATATGTTAACAAAATAGACAATATTTTCTGTAGTAAAATATTTATTAATGGCAATGTCTATCTATCTCTCTCTCTCTCTCTCTCTCTCTCGGAGCAGCAACGCGCAATTACATTAAACAAGTGCTCGTTATTTTTTTATATTCTTAATTTGATATAATAATATAGTGTTGTGTAAAAAATAGCAATAAAGGAATACAGTCCTCGAATAAAGCGCGATCAAGGGACAGCTTAACCAACGCCTAACAGTATATGCGCTTTGCTGATGGGAGTCACACAGCTGAAGTGTATGTGTGTTGTTTGTTGGGTGTGCGCAGCCGCGTCGTCCGTCGGTGTCGGCGTCGGCGTCGGCGGAGTCTCGCGCGGCGGCGGGCTGGCGGCGCGACTGCGTGCGCTGGTCCTTCCGGCTCGCCGACCTCACGGCGCTGGCCGGCTTCGAAGCCACGCTCGACGGCGCTCCACTACAACTGCTCGTCTCGCACAAGGTATACATAAGGATATGATCACACGAGCTGTATTAGTACTGCTAGAGCTTTTTTTTAAATCGTGATAGGCAAGAATTTGATCTCGATCTCACCTGATGGTAAGTGACGATGCGATCTACGATGGAGCATACTTGCGGTGAAGGTACCTGTTCACTCTCGACTTGAAAACACCCAGATTGTAGTCAGGGGGGAACAAAGACGCTGGCAACGTATTCCACTCCTGCCTGACGATTGCAACAATGCAGTTTGGATGCGGGTTTATGTATATCAACTGCATCAAAACTGCCAACCGACTGCAAGCGGACTGTATGCCGTCTGCAAGCGCTCTGCGCGGTCGGTTGGCAGTTACATAGACTGCAATAAAACTGCATTCAAAATGCATTTTTTTCAGCCAGCTTGCATTCCTGATACAGCTCGTCTCAATGGACCCTAGGAAACATATTTCAAACGCGCGTCTGATGCGGTATCAGTGATACCCGTCTATGTTTTGGCATTGACCGTTAACATGTCTATTTCGGTTGATAGAATAACATTTATAACAAAGTAACGCTATATTAAATGTTAAAGCTCTTTTAGCATATTATAACGCCGTTGTCTGTATTTTTTGTATGCAGTATTCAGCGGTTAAAAGTGTATTATCAAGACTAATAACCCGTCTAATAATTGAGTCCGGTTAGGGCCGTATGTCGTATCTCAATAGCGATTTACGAGCGTATTCCCATCAGAGTTATCAATCAATGGGCTCTCCATCTCAGCGTGTGCCAAGCGTATGCGCGGCGAGAAATTTCCGTGTCGCCCTGCTGGGAACCCGCTCGCAAATTACTAGTGGGATAGCGCCCTTAAATGAATTCGTGGCATTATGTGTGCCTTATATTTTCAGTTCCTAGTAGTAGCGGACCTTGAGACGGAGCGTATTGTAGAAATGATCGACCTCCGCTTCTGCACCGTCTCTCCTTTCACTGGAAACATCATTGAGGTAAGTGCCATCTATATCTTCAGCCCGCAGATGTCCAGTCCTGGACTACGGCCCTACACCGCGCACACCACAGGTTCTTTCAACCACCCGGTGCAGTCATCAGTCTATCTTATGGGGAGGGGTCATAACAAAGTATTGTAGCGCGTGATCCCGTTTTAATGCCGACTTCTTTAAACTATGTCGGTGAGCTAGCTCTTCATTGCGTATGGATGGAGTGAGAATTTTGTTGAGATACCATATTGTTCAATATGTAATTGGTATTGCAATATTACATTGTCAGTTTTTTATCATAGCTATGTGTGACGCAGCGGAGGCAGTCCAAGATGACTGAAACGAGGACAGATGATGATGACGAATATCAGGTAATTGTACTGGTCCATTATAATTGGTATTCTAGATATTGTAGATGCGTGTTTTAAAGTGTTATATCCGTAAAATAATTTACAAATGTGTATTAATAAGAAATACTTGTAGTTGTCAGTTACAGAGCTATTGAAAAACCTTTTTTTATAGCGAAAGTGCTTTGTAAACCGATCAAAACTGTCCGTAAAATCGAGGGTCAAATTGAAGTTGTTAAATAATAATAATAAGTATCGCCAGACGAACACACCCAACTGTAGGGTCCCGAACTAAGCGACGCTTGTACTATTTGTACCGTACAATGGGCTGGGGGCGATCCCAGTGACACCCAGACCTGGGCAAATTACGAAAAGGCCATTTCCGAAATTTGCCCCGGCGGGAATCGAACCCGCAACCACCATGTGCAGTGAGCCGAGCGGCCTGCGGTCGAACCACTGCGCCAAGCGGTTGTCTTGAAAATTCGATTCAGTACGGAATGCGTTTTTTTTATTGGGACTAGTCCCGCCACGCACTCACCACTGTAACTCCTGTAAGCCATGATCGACAAGGCCTGGATCGTACGGTATGCGTTTGTGTAGATAAGTGCAGTGGCGATGGCCCGCGTGGCGCGGTACACGGGCGCGGACGGCGGGCCGGCGGGCGAGTCGCGCGTGCTGGCGCTGCAGCCGCGCGGCCCGCTCCCCCGCGCGCACTCGCTGCACGCCGCGCTCGCGGCCGCCATCCGGCACAACTCCGAATCGCACTTCGCCGTGCTCTAACCACACGCGCACGCGCACAACCACCACTGCCGAACCACCGCATATAGTCGACGAGAACCGACAGCCGTCATGAAACACGCACACAGTGACTCGTAACGAGAACAGAGGAGGTAAATGGACAAACAGACCGAGGCCCTCGTCCTATTGTTGTGGCGTGATGACATCACACTGAAACTGTACATTCAAGGTACGCGTGCTATTAGTGATATACAACCATGACGTATGCTCACTCCACCAAATGATTGCCATAAAGATGAAGAGTGAAGAGCAGCGCACGCGCTCTGGTGCGCTGTCCGACACCGGACAACGCCGTGACGAGTCATAACAGTACGGTATGCGCAAGCGTTCGCGTGCAGAGAGGTCATTCTATTCTGACGCATGTTACTGGAGCATTCACGCTTCCTCTACATGATGTTCTTCGACTGACGTCCATTGTTGGTTAAACTTTTTCAAGAAAACATTGTAGTAGTCATAAATGTTTAGTCTTACTAAACATAAACGGTACCTAAAACAGCAATCGAGCAATTATTGCGTTTCCCTCATTAATGGCTTTGCCACGGACTTCACAGGCATACCTAAAGCCTATTCTGCGAAATATTTGCATTAGGGAATGATTATTTTTTTATTTAAATATTAATAAATATTGTAATAATGTGTTCCCTATGAACTACTATCAGATATGGCGTTCCTTATTTGTCTTTCACTTTCTTTCTTTCTTCTTTTTTCTTTGTGTATGTTGCATTTTAATTTCCTTCAATAACTCTCCAATGCTATGAATTTTCAGTCTCATTTTTGAAAATTGTATGTTTGTATGAATAGATAATGTGTACATTTTATAATCGTCATATTGTAAATATTTTATATACCTAAAGTAATTAATATTGTGTTCCTTATTATAAACGTTGTGAAAATACGAACCTTGTCGACACTGTAGGCCGCAGCTCCGCTTCCCATCAAAGGTGTGGTGGGATGTGTGTGACTGTTTGAACTAGCTAGCCTTTGGAACAGGCATATATTATTATTATCCAAGCAACGTTTATATAACTAAAGATGTGATGAAGTCAGTATATTTTAGAAACTATTTATTTAATATTTAATTAATTGTAAAATTCCAAAGTGTACTGTTGTGTGTTATAATCGTCGTAAATTTCCCTTAGTCATCTGTTATCGCTCGTAGGAAGGAGGGGGGCAAGACTTGCGGTTTTCTAGTCAGCGTTGAATCTAGCGCTGTTAAACTTGCAAGAAGCAAGACTTCCTGTTCAGAGGCCAAAAGTATCGTTAAATAAAATATTAGTGATTTAACTATAGTCCACACAATCGTGATATCACAAAAAACTACTTACATAATAGGGACTTAAAAAAATTATTAATTGAATAAGTGTGCATAGCAGAATTGATTTATTGAGATACGGCTCCCTCACTCCTGAAACCCTAGTTCTACAATACTCTCCAACGAAGACTGAGGTTTCAACCTCGACGAGGCCCGAGAAAAAAAAAATCGTCTTGAAACCCACAACGAATTTAATCGAACGAAATAAATTTGTACAATTAACCCTTTGGGGGCTACAGAGAGAACTCAGTGCCACAGAAACATCCGCAATTCCCATTGCGGATGACTCTTGTTAATGTTTGAATCATTTTCGTGGTTTGCATAAGGCTAGGGCTAATTAGCACCATGTTAATTCATATCGACTCGAGCATCTCACTTCATTAGACTAGATTACCACTGCAGTCATCATGATGGTGCACTGCTTCTATCATTCCAGATCTTCAAACCCATGTGTTGTGGATGAATTAAGTAGTAGTTTTGAAGCATGAATGTACTGTACATTTCTTGTAAATCTCTATGGAAGAGCCTGAGCTGATTAAAATGATTGTATACTTCGCAGGGTACATTTTTATACATAATGGAAGTATTACTTATTTATTTATGTCGGCTGCATTACAAAGTGTTGGAGATATTATGTATAGGTAGCAAATCACAGTATAGGACCTCCGTGCACTGTTTATAGTTAATATTAAAATTTGATCTTGTTGAGTAGGCGAAACCAAGCCTAAGCCGGGTTGCCCAGACCTGTCTTAGATATATAAAAAACTATCCGTGTGCCTGATGGGACTTTAATACAAACTTCATCCCCTATTAAACCCTCTTAGAGGATGAATTGCCCCAAATACTTTCTTAGTGCTCACGGAAGTTATTAAGGAACTTCTACTGTGCAAAATGTCAAGATTCTGGACCCGGCGGAGGCTGTGCGTTGTCTGTAAGGGTCCCTCAATACGGTGCGATCCGTCGATTCGATAGATCTTAAGAAAATCGTAACGACCGATCGTTGCGATCGAGCGATAAAGACGAAACAATAATAAGACGTAGCATCATAGAACATATATAATTGCATGCCTCGTAGGTAGTCAGACTGAGACAAAAATCCAATCATCGGTCGCAAAGAGCCATACGCTACGCTGTATGATTACATGGTGTACGATTGCATGAGGTTGTTGCGATCTCAGATGTCGTAGTAAATCGTTAACAATATTGACACAAACTATCGATTCATCGTTTCCGTCAGTTAGAAACGACGGTTCGCACGTATATTCGCTCTTCGGTCAGTTGTAAGTAAACAGCGGCCTCCCTCAAACTGTTGCGCCCTCGGCCTCTTGATGAATAATATTTTCGACTTCACTTGACACTTCACCACATTTGATATGCCTGTTTACGATTTTTTACCGATGTATGAATGTAATATTAGTAATGTAAATAATTTAACTACGATTAATGTAATATAATAATGTGATTTAATCTAATTTTCCTTGTGATAAACTATTGAGATTCTGTGAAATAACTGTAGGCAGTCGTCTCGCCAAATGATAGGGTTTGAGAGTTATTTACTTATAGGTAGTTTTGTGGAATTAAGCGGCGAATTCATAACGACAAATGATGGGCGATAAATTTCTTCAAAAACAGGGTAATGCGAAATTTAAATGTTTGTTCTGGCAAATCTCCAAAACGGCTTCACCGATTTTGACGGGACTTCAACTGGCAGATAGCTGATGTTATAAGGAGTAACTTTTATGTTATCAAAGTACCATGCGAACGGAGCCGTGGGCATAACTTATTTTTAATTAAATTTATGAATAGCAGAGGTAAACCGGCGCGAGGCGCTGTAGCCGCTGTACCTGGTGTTTCGTATGTTATTTTCATGTAATGTGTCACGGTGGCTTATTTCATTGAATATATTATAAAAGCATGTTAATCTGGAAAACAATCCAGCAGAATGATGGAATCGCCTGCGTTCACGCGTTTCCAATGTTAAATTGGCTTACTGTGTTTAAATGAAAATTCTCCATGACATAAAGCGCTCCGTGTCAATAATATAATATAAACTGTGATTTTATCGCAAAATACATTATAAATCTGTTTGTAACTGTGTTTCCTTCATAATATATGATGAGTTTTAAACATTATTGTTTTAATGTTTTAATAGTCTCATTGATGGCTTTGTCAACAGATTGGAACAGCTATGTATTAATTTATGGAAAAAGGTCAACATTGGTCCAAGAATTTCCTGTGCGGTCTGAAACCGCATTGATTTTACCCGTGTTTATGCAAAGATGTACGTATTTGGTATCTAGGTAGTGGGGCGAGTGCCTTCTCATTCGTAGCAAATGAACGTACTTAGGTACCTATAGTTCACAAATTCAAAGAATATCGCATCAGCGCTCAAAAATAAACAACAAAATAATTGCACCTCAAATTATCTCGTCGGATATGAAAAAAAATGAATATACCTACCTATTTTACAATATTTGGTTTTCCCCAGAGAGGTAAGGTTTTCCCTATTTTGATCCAAAGACATTGTATATTCAAATTCTATAAACAGTTACCTATACCTACATAACTTCCTACTTCAATAAACCTGTCTAACTAAGTACATAAACAGCACGTTAACGCTCCTTTGATAACATGACATCGAATTTTCGAAAGTTATTTTGTTAAGCCTATAAGGACACTTATTTTTTTTAATTTTTACATAATTATTCTTAAATCTACATTCGGATCCGAACGCGACCTCGACTGAGAAGATTCGCAAGAAACTCAGCGGGCTTGTCTCTTTTCATTTTTGTTTAGTTCGCCATAATTTGTTTAAAGCTCTTTGTTGGTGCTCTAGGTACCTATCACAAGTAATGATGAGAGTCATGCCATCATACCTAGACCTACACATACGTACAAGGCGCAATATATGGGTCGTCAACAGGATGGCCATTGATTGACGAATTGATGCGCAGGACCCGAGGGACAAATTGCAACGCAGACGTTGTTTTATAGATGCCTACTGTGCAACGGCACTTGAGAGGGTGGAAGTTGGTGAGACGGTGAAGGTACCTAGGAAAGCTACTTTGAAGATCACAATACCTTACAGACCTAGGAAAAGTATGAAATAACCACCGCTTGCAAACATTCCTTTAGTGCACTTTTAAAAGCTTTACAGAAGTCATCTATTACCCATTAAGTACCTATATCTTTATTTTACTGATTGATAGACTAGTATGGATAGTATGAATTGTGTGGAAAGGACTGCTTGATACGTTCCCCTTGCTATTACATCCATATCCGTATTTGTGTAACTTTTAAATCGAGAAGTTTCAGACAAAGTTGGTGGTAGTATATCGTGGTAAAGTCCCGTTTGTCATGATATAAAATAAAAAAATAGTTGCATGCCAATCAACCGACATTTTATTGGACTCGCATCAACACCAATAACCAATCGGCAATGTTTCATCACCACCAATAAACTTAATTTAAAAGAAAACCTCTGTCAATTAAACTTCAGTGCGGCTAGCGGGGCTTCAATATAAGCGGAGGCGGGGAATTTCAACACGTTAGTATTAGAAAGAAAGAAAAAACTTTATTTTGGCTAGCAGCAAACAGGAAAAACATTACTTAAAAAAAAATAATTCTAGGTGAGTACTATTTCGAAAAATCCGGTAAGCTGTGGATAATGTAGATGATTCGATTTCCTTCATTATTATCCTATCATCTCTGTCAGATGGCTCATTCCTAGACTACCACCATCGAATGAAGATCACAACAACCGATGACGCGGTCTTTAATACCGGAACGAAAGGAATTATAACACACATCCCGGTCCCATAGCTCATGCTAGGTATGTCCTGCCTGTAAGTAACTGCAAAGTCGTTTTGAGATTCGGAAGCTCCTGTCATATTGGAGGCAGTAGCCGGGAGAGAGGATGTTTACCCAATCCTGCCCACAAGGAGGACTGAACACATTTCGGAGATTCACCCCCATCAACGGCAAAAGTGTGACAAATTAAAAATCCTATAATATCTGACGAACCACTCACTTGAAGCACCGTTTTATCCGCTTCCTACCCTGCACTAAACAGAGTTGCGCAAGTTGGCGTTATGTTTCTGTCGCGGCTCGTGCCGGTGTCTTTACCCCGCTAATCGCTGTGAGCGAGGCGCGCGCTTCCTCGTTGACCCGCCAACCCCGCGCCGGTCCGCGGCCGGCCGCAACCGGCGCGCGCCGGCTCGCGCTATTCTCGGCGCCCGCGCCGCCCCCACCGCCGCCGCCGACGCTGCCGCGCGCTGCAGGTGTTGCCCGGAGACGCGGCTCCGAATCAACTCATGATTTACTGCGCACAATCAACGCCATGTGCTTTTTTGATTGTTTCAACTGATTTAAGATGCGTGTAGGTATTTAGATGGACAAATTGCGTAGATACCCTAAAAAATTGACGAAGTATTACTTAATAGGTTGCAGTTCTCGGAAAAAAGTCACGTAAGTAAGTACTTATTCAGGTTAGGGTTTTATCATTGTAAGTCCTTGTTACTGTTTATTTTAAAAAATATATTCAATTGAGAAGATAACCACTTACCTAGTACGCGAGGCCACCAATGAGGGAAATGATGATTAGGTGCATTGCTCGATCACTTATCATTCAGGGCTATGAAAATAACATACTTAAACAAAACTATTGGTTCCTTCTAAGCGAAATACATTCAAGGTGCTGACTGTTTATCTAACCCTTATGTACCGTTTAAGTTTTAATTAAGCCACCGCATCAACGAAATACAAGCATCTAGGTACCTATATCCGTTAGTGTGAACAAGATACATAAAGAAGGTATCTTGGTATGGTATCTGTCTTGCTCACCATGTCTGTGATTGGTCAACCGGCAACAATTTTTTGATGCCACACGAAAGCCTCATTCAGGCTGTGGTAAATTATTTGCAGAAATAGGTACCTACCTATAAGCAGAATGTAGCGTGTGCAACAAGGAGATTTGATTCTGTGCTGTCAAGACATAAAAAAATGGCTTGCTGTGTACCTATGTACCTACTGTGCCTGCCTCTAACAGGTGAACGCAATATAGGTTTCTTACATTTCTATGGCATCCAAGCCGTCCCAAGTAGTATGAAATACCTACCCACTACATGACAATATATATAATCTCTCATGGAATCAGTTGAAGTGTAAAATAACAAAACAATTATCCAAACATTATGCATCTGTGACACGTTACTAGTAGGTCACATAGAAACAAACAATTTTCCATGAATTTTCCTTTAAATTGTTTGTCCTCTCAGCTTATTCAACTGTCTGATGTACCTTCACGCGGAAGGAACCACTGGAACCACTATCGGTATTTTGAGGTCAAAACACCGATGTTCGGTGCACAGATGCTCGGGACAGAGAGGAAGTAATAGTATGGCAGCTGAAAGCGAGATCACGCATAAGCATTTGCGTTAATGTGTCATGCTCAGGATGTTTGAAATCCAAACGGAACCATATTTTTACATGGAAATCGTAAGTCTATTTGTCGCAAGTAAGTATCTAGTCTATTAACAATTAGAGTAGGTCCCCTAAGTTTTAGTATTAAATAAATTAGACGATAAACTTAGATAGGCCTACATGAAGTTAATAAATCATTCATGTTTGAGTACCTACAAGAAAAAACTGACCTTAGGCATCACATTTAAGTATGTACTTTATTTATACTATACGAATACTACAGGATGGTAACAAAGCATTTACCTATATTATGTGTAATGTTGCTACATAGATCTATCGCTATATATGTATATATGATGTATGATATACCTACCGCTTTGTCCACGGGCAGCTACAGATCTATTGATCATAAATACTCCAATATTATTTATTTGTTTGCCACCAGGCGTTGGGTGCGAAATGTCCACGGATTTTCCATCATTGACAAAACAAACATACTTACCTGATTTCAATGCTGACTCATTCATTGTTTGCTTGTTTACGAGAAATTGTACCTACTTAATAACGTAGATACCTACTCACATACGACATTAGTAACTAACTTTATCTGGATAGATATGCGACACTTTGACTACAGGCCGCCGACCGGTCTGCTTCAGCAAACCTACCATACGGTACCTATACATACCTAATGACTTAGGAGCAATTAACAGCTTCGATGGAACATAATATTGCGTCGTAACTGAATTCTTGATACTGTGTCCAGCACGCGCGCTCACTGTGCCTGCGTTAGCATCAACCAAAACACCCTGATTAAAAAAAAACAGTGCCGTCTAGCTAGGGACGCCTGAAAGAAGCGAAGCTTTATAGTGTAAAACGTAGGGCGCCGCATCTGCCACTCTGTATACCTATATATATATATTGTGTAACGCTACAGACGCTTAGCACGGATAGAGTGGCCCGCTAAGCTTCGCTTCAATATTAATTTGCCGTCTCAATAACCGCCAGCAAGCAAAAGCTATAAAAAAGATCGTATAAAGGATGCTGTAGCGCCTACTTATTTGACTAGACTGCGGCGGAATACATCGTTATGAGGGTTTGACATTGACTCTACTTATGGAATATGATGTGATGTGTGAAAGTCAGTGGATGACTCCGGGCTTTCTGTAAAGCTTCCGGTTGCTGGATGGATCTTCTTCGTGCCTGCCCGAAGTGATAAGTGTCAGCCATTGAGCACTAATATTGGCCTTTCTATATTGCCTTCAATTTGTCTTGTTACTAGAATGTTGAGATCCAAGTATATTTTATTAAAACTCTGGCATACCTAACTCTCGGAGAGCAGTAAGTAGAAACAAATATTTATCATCGTCGGTGACTTTGAACTTGTACCTTCAGATAAAAAAAGGTTTCGTGGCAGGCGGCCAGCAACCGAGGAATGCATTTTCTCAATGAGTTGTAAACTGCGACCACCTATATGAAAAACATCGATTTGAATATCTGTATTTCTAGATTAGTGAACCCCAGGATTAACCCTGGTAGCAAGTAGCGTGGCGGGATTTTCATGATTATAAGTATTTCCACCACAGTATTGTGACTCCAACCTATTTCAAAATAACTGAGAAAAAAAATAAAGACAACAAATGATTATAGTAGGTAACCCTTTTAGTTTTTTTACTAAACGATTTCTAATTAATACTTCAATATTTATGTAATGCGTCGCATCCATTAATTTTTAATACTAAAACGTCTTACTAAGCACTACGGAAATAATTTGCTGTCGTATTTTTTTTCTCGGTGCAATCAGTTCTTTGATGCAGCCGACGGCCATCCTGGTGACGTAGACTGCAGTAAATTGATAGAAAGATACTACTCATTGAGCGCTGAGTGAGTATGTCATATCGTTAATTTGAAACGAAAATCTTCCATCGGCCACGTCCCAGTAATTTTCCGCTAGTACTTACCTAATAGATTAATTTTAGGTTACTAATTATCCTACTTACGCGCGTTACCTGCTATTAGAGCGTGTAATGCCCAATCCTGCGATTAGCCTCTCATTCAGCACTTACATTAGGTTTGTCTATGCACACGTATAGGTACATACTAATACAATAAAAAACAGTTCAATTAGAGTAGGTAACTATCTATGGTTAAGTACTGTCTTAAATTAAATTTTATATTCCTTTAAAAAATAAATCATTATGTCAGCCCTGTCTTGTAGGTGCATATTTGAACGGTGGGCTACAGTCTAAACCCACGTTTGATTCAATATCACACTAAACACGCAGTAGGTAGTGCCTACCTAAGTACACTAACACGTGCGCCACGTAAGTGCAAAATCGTACGTGGTTACTGCGCGGCGCTACATGAAAATTGACTTTGTTCACACCACCGACCACTCATGCCTCACGGGCAATTACAGGTACCTAGGTAAACATGTTTTTAGGCATTATTGTAAACACTTGATGCTATCGTAGGTAAATACCTATTTACTACTATGATATTTCTCTTTGTTTACTTAATACGGTGCTTCCCAAATTATTTATATTCAACAAGGTATGGAAATAATTTATTCTTTCAAAAGTACCTGAAAGTAAAGTCAAGGAGTAAGTTTTGACTATCTACCACACTATACCGACATGTTAGCTAGAGTTAAACAAAAGTGTGTTGAATTATGGTCCGAACACTTTGATGAGCGATCGCTACAAAAGGGTATTTGGTATAAGACCATACAGCCAACAGTTCTTCGTTTCCCTTGGTTTGACAAGATAGATATGAGTAGAAAGGAGATACTGATAGCTTTAAGACTTCGATCTGGACATATTCCATTGAACAAATTTAAATTCATGATGGGCAAAGTTAACTCCCCTAATTGTAGCGAATGTAATGTAGTAGAGGATGTTTATCACACTGTTATGGAGTGCGTCAGGAATGAAAGCCTTAGATGCAGCGCAATAGCACATGATTTAAATGTAACGCCTAGCAATGTTGGTTGGTGTAATAGTATCTTGGCTTATCCTTCATCGAAGGAGGCTAAAATACTATATAAAATTGTACAATTTGGTGATGGGTAGGACATATAAGTACTTAAGATTTAAGATGTGATGTATTGTAAGTGTTTTTTCCTGAGTACTCTACGGGAGTGACATGTTCAATTCTGAACAAACTCCCTTTTTTCCCTTAATAAAGATATAAAAAAAAAAAACTTATGCGCAGGGTATCATAATGTGGGTATAAATAAAGTATCTACCCTTAAATAGGTTGAACCGGATAATAGGTCGTAAGTCTGCTTTGAGGAACTCTCGCTGATCTGAAACTTACCATAACCTTCGTGTCTCATAGAATTTGTACCTATAATTTTCTCACGGTTAATTTGTAATACCACTTTAAACTATTTGTATAAAATGTAGATACCGTAATCCTATAATATGTTTACAACGGCTAGAAGGCCACTTTATCACCATGAATCGCGTTTAGTGTAAAACCGAAATACTTAAAGTTATTTCAATTACAACAAGACGTAGGTATCTACAGGCAAACTTTCTTTCCTTATCACTGGATATCTTACAATGCTATCCAGTTTTCCTTGTCCTCAATATCCTTAAGTATTGAGAAATACAAGATTATCTGCTGCGCCTTAGTTGCATTCTTAGCATGTAGGGAAATAGTCAAGAGGCCATGTTTATGTATAAGTTCATCCAACTCGGGTCAATTCAAAATTGTCATTTTCCTTTTACGTATATTTTAAAGTCTGTGTCATATTCTAACGGTGTTGATGCCACTCGTGCGGCTCGTTGCAGTCGTTACAACAGTGCCAGTTGATGTAGCTCTGACATGGCGCTTTTCACGTTCACTACTTACTCACATATTGACGTTACTAATTAATGTAATTTCCCAATGCGGTTTCAAAAGAATAGTAAATTACAATGTACAAATTACAAACCTACCTACTAATAAATAGATGTCTATGACGTAGGTAGCTTGTCCTATGTTGTTTCCTGTATTATACCTATAACTATTAAATCAATCCAAGAACTATTAAACTATTTGAAGTAAGGACCTAATGTCTATTAAGTGTTAGATTTATTCTTCTTCTTAGAATCTTGAGTTCTTTTTTCAGAAGATTTAGGTATGTTGGTTTATCACATTACTAGTACCTATTCCCGTTAAACCTCCAGCTGAGCTAATTGCTTGTGTTAGGAGTGGGATCCGGTCAATAGTTTAATAGCCAGCATGGGGATCGAACCCGGAACCTCTCAGCTACGAAGGCGGCCCCTCTAACCACTCGGCTATTGAAGCATTTTAAAGAAAACAGCTGAATGAATAGATTACTGCAATTTTTTAGCGCTCTAGGATTTTATTTGGGAATTTTAGTTTCTAATTAACTTAATTTCATGATTTTTATATAACATGTAAAGGAAGTAACACATCAAATGGTAGTACAAAGATAAAGTACTAAAGTACTAAAAATGTATACATTATTAATGATGTTAAGGTAGGTAAATATTGGTACCCTAATTCGCCCTGTGGTGCAGGGCGCAGGCTGCGCGCAGGCCGCAGACCCGTGGCGGTGCGCGGCGTGACGTCACATGCGCACCCGCAGTTATAACAGTGCGCGGTCTGGGGCGCACGCTCATTCGTCGAACCGCGCGCACGCCGCGCACCTCGCGTCCTCGCCGCCGCACACCGCAGTGACACTGCCGCGAACTTTCAAACGTTTGACTTTACAGTGTGTTGACCCAGTGACAAAATGCCGAAGAACATCCTAGCCGAGATGGGCTCCCAGGTCGGACTGACCCCCGCCCGACAAAACAAAAAGGTGAGTCTGTGAACAATGCAAATGCGTTTATTAGCGAATTTTTCGAACATCGAATTGCTTTACAGCGTGTACATACCATGGATATTTCGGTATTTTCGGGCTGAATGGCTAGCAAAGCTCACGGTCGCACCGAAATAACCGCTGCCGCACGTCATAATGCTAGTACTATGTCAATACCGAGCACCCTCCGATATAGAAAAGTGAGAGAACTGGGAAGTGCGCCGACTCATTCTCACGTGCTGCTGTGCAAAATGCTTTGTCGGTGTTAGTAAATAGACTGTATTAACAATTTAACAATACATAACTAGTGAATAATAATTTGATTACCGTCCTAACCACTGCACTGGGAAGATCGAAAGGGGTTAAGATTGGAGGAAATACAAATTGTTCGATGTTTAGGTTTATAGAAATAAAATATTTCGTAAACAGATATTTTCACATACTCAAAATGTACAATGATTGGATTATAGGCCTACTTGGTAAAGCACGGTTGTTCCAATGAACGCTTACTATATCACTCTCATCTAAAATAAATAAAAAATATATTTTAATTGTTAGATTCCATTGCTACTTACATAGGTTTTAGTATTTAACTTAGATTTTTATATAGTTACATTAATAAACATTTTGAGCAGAAAGTATATAAATATATTTTAGAGAAAATGATGTAGCGAAATCAATGTTACTAATGATTGACAGTATAGGTATTTTAAATGTATATATATACAAAGGATTATTTCAGCAAATGGAAATATATTTACTCACTAGTTTTTGTTTTTGTATTTACTCATTACTACTGGTTTAGGTTTTCAAGGCTGCGCATAATTTAACAGATTGTTGTAAATAAGTGAAAAAAAATACAGTGTACACTAGGAAATTACTGACGAATTCACCCAGTAAGGAGCGTAATAAATTTGAAAATTTGTTAGAAGTGAGGAATACTTATAATAACACATTTCGAATTATCAGAGTTTTGTATGTCTAAATAATTTATTAGGTATTAATCTTGTTAATTAGATCCTCTATCATTACTATAGCGTTATACACCTGGCGGCAGTGGTCGTCAAGTGTACAGGGTTTGTCCGAAGCGTTTGTCAAATGGTTTGAATCTTACTCGAGGTTTTTTTTTTGGTTGATTCCTAATTGAATATTTGTGTAGGTACGTGAACACCGATAACTGGCCACCGGTCTTAACTTTGTCCATCTACCTTAGGTTTTATAGGTGAAGCTTTCCCCTCACGACACGTTCCAAAGAAAGTAAGGTTACGAGATATGAGAATTTGGTTACCATGTTCGGGGCATTTTCTAAATTCGAGGTTAAATACAACAAATCAAATAAAACAATCTCGTTAGCCCTGGACCTATTACAGACCACTCACTTATGCATCGAGAAGCGAATTGGTAATAGCATTAGGACCTCTTTATATTCGTGCTATTTATACTTACACTTATATATTTTCAGCCGAAGAACATTCGTAATACTTACCAATCTATTACTAGGTAATTTATCTATTAGAGTTTGCTTCGTACGAAACGAAAATAATGAAACATAGTCGTTTCTAGAAAGCGTATTAAAGTATTAAATGGATTCGGATTAGTGCCAAGATTTACGTGTAAAGCTACGAATTTTCGGATACGTTTAATATGTAGGTATATACCTATATCATATTGTTTCACTATAGATAGTAGGTACTAAGAACCATATACGGTCAACACTGAACACCAAGCTTCACAATGCCCTTCGCGATGTCAAATACAGAAACAAATGGCGAAACATCGTTACGCACAAAATCATTCCTCCACCGTGAGACCACGCCCTCAGCTATGAGGAACACTACGCGAGGAGGCGAATAAGGAACCGCAGTTAATTCGTCTCGAAATAAGAACAGACAACGTAGTATTTCATATATCAGTCATGACCTTGGATGCCTACATAAGATTAGAAGCAACAACAAACTCAAGATATCACTTGCTGAACGGTGAAAGAAAACATCGTCAGAAAACCTACACGTCTCTCGAAAAATCCGTTTGATGCTCGCAAACCTCGCACGAACCACCTCCAATTCCCCTCGCGTCGAGGGGGAGCGTGTCCGGTATAATAGCCATAGGTTCACCCCCTATTACTTTGGGACCAAAATACCACCGGTAAAAAGGGGGTCTAGTTCACTGCACCTCTGCCTACGTACCTTCGGGGAATAGGTACCGGCTTGATGATTAGAAGCATACTTGAATACTTAATTACAACTTACGAGTACATCAGTAGATTCATTCGATGGGTGCTTCAATCAGGTGACAGATCAATCGGGTAATCACGAGCGCCTGACCTCTTGACTTTCATTAATCCGAGTACTTTTGCTACTGTGACGTATCCTTTAGGAGCTATTCTGTTCAACAAAATACCTGGGTGCTCTTTGCTGCTATTAAGTAATTATAAGCAACTGGCGATAGGTAACACAGTTGAGACCTGTATTGTATCTCCGGTTCTTATTGGTCTAATGAAACTAACGGACCGCATACGAAGGTCGGTCCAGCGGCACATATATACGTAAATATCTAATATGATTTTAAGATAAATCAGAAGTTAAATCTCCTGGCTCATAAACGGCGGAGGTAATAGCGAATGCAGACAAGCCTGTCGGCCGTGACACGCGGCGACAGAGTAAACACTTGAGAATTCTCCGCGTAACAAGGCTACTTTTAATTTATTCGCTATTTATTCGTTATAAATGCTGGCTTAAATGAATATCGGATTAAGATGAGTATTCCTCGCATTAGTAGTTTATTTTATTTAGTTGAGAATCTAGATTATTAGGTACCGTAGCTGGTCCACTGAACCCCACAACGTGTGCTAATTCTGTTAGCATACAAACTTAACTTTTGAGTGTATAGCCGTCCTTGACATGTTCCTAATTTATGAGCAAGATAACATTACTTTTAACAGCGCCAATTTTGTAACTAGTTTTTACCACTACCAGTAGGTAAGTATGATGTTTGTGTTACAAAAGCCCGAAACAAAATTTGCAGGTTCGGATGAGTATGGAGGCATAGAATTAAATGCTAGACTATCGACATTCAAACTTCTTTCCCCCCCGCCTATTTTAAACGATTGCCAGACTACCTGTCTCAAGGACTATTCCATTTTTTTACAAGCATGTTTATGAATATTGTTCGCTATACTCGTAAATATTTTCTAGGGCTACATAATTTTTATACCTAGATATATTTCTCTGGTGCAAGGGAGTTTCCCTTTTATATACTTACAAGTTTATAAGTGCATCGACTGACCCAACGTGTGTCGCAGCGGAGAAATACTCCGACCGCGTCAGTTAAGTTCAGGTTTCCTTGAACTGGTTACGGATTGCAAATTGCAAATTATAATCATTAGGTACCAATAATACAAATGCCAAATTGTACCCATTTGTTTGTGTGTCAGTTTGTCTGACCATCATGCAAAAACTGATAAAACGATGATGATGGAATTTGGTACAAAGGTTGGTTGCACTCCGTAATAAATATGTAAACTTAAGGTGAAATAAAATTCTGTATGTATGTAATGTATGTGTTGACAAATGGATTAAGTAAACAAACTCAACCCCAGCCATATGGCCAACGGTCCCGGGATCTAAATAATATGTGAGTGCCGTAGCCAGAACAGCGTAAGAACCGCGTTAATTAGTTTGGATTGCATCATAGACTAAGTGTTAACGTGAGCTCAGTATCGCTAATCATACCACACCTAGGTTGGTTCATCATTACATCAGACTGCAACATCCCGATAGGGGGCAGGAGGGTCCTTTAAGACTTCATAAAATGAAATAAATTCGATTTACCCCAGTATTCGTTCATGATCAAACCTCGGTGTTAACGCCGGCACTATTTATCAATCTTAACTTACAAGGGTAACGCAGTGCATAGTCCCTTGTTAAAGAAAACGTTGAACGGATGTGAATGCAGCTACGCCATCGCGATTAATGTAGTCAAATACCTGCTAAGTACTCTATTAGCCACTTTGTTCACCCAGATACAATAACACTCAAAAAGATCAAATCTTCAATGTCCCACAGCCATCACACACGCAACTTCGACCACGTTATTATTGTAATTCAAACGAAGCATTATCCTTTCAAGTATTATTTCAATCCAAATATACAATTTACCATGCCAGTAATACCCATTCCGCATTTTAAATTGTATACTTACCTACTTGTATAATAATGAATACACATTTGCTTTTGCGTCAGCAAAACAATTTCTGCGATATTTTGTCTTAACTATGTGTGTAACAATCCTTCATTACGGCTAGGTAGGTATATTAGTTCTTAGAGCACTAATAGACATAAAACCGTCACAAACTAATGGCCGACCGACTATGTCATGCAATTAAGAACAAAGTTATCAATTTTTTGCGGTTACAAAATCTTCTTAGTCTTTTATTACACTAGCTGTGCCCGCGACTTCGTCCGCGTGGAATTTAATTGTCAATTTTCATACAAACTTCCATCCCCTATTTTATCCCCTTGGGGGTAGAATTAATCAAAATCCTTTGTTAGCGGATGCCTACGTCATAACATCTACCTGCATGCCAAATTTCAGCCCGATCCGTCCAGTGGTTTGGGCTGTGCATTGATAGATCACTATGTCAGTCAGTCAGTCCCTCAATCACCTTTGAGTTCTACTAATCAGTTCGTTTAGAAGACCGTGATAACCCTGAGAAAACTGTATTGACTCATTTTTTATACAACAATAAAAGCATCTCGGGGTAGATTATTATTCAGTGTGCGCGCCTCAGCGGCATCCCGTACTGCCTGTAGGTTAGTACATCACGTGTCCTGCCCTTGCCACGCACGTGTAGTCATTACCGCAGGCACCATTAGCCAGTTGGTCTTGTCCGTCCGACGCCGGCAATGCGCCAACATTCTTCACACTCACTAACATTGGAAAACATCCGGGTGATGTTCGGACGTCAGTCTCCTTCGTAGGTCCCTTCAACCTGTCGACAAAGCTGTGCATCCACAAAGGTGATAAACAAAGATCTACGTAGGCATATGATCGCTCCTTTTCATACCATTTTTTATTAGTCGATGCAAGACGATAACTCGTCTCGTTTACACGTGATTAGGGTTACTTAACATTCGGCCTAAATTGTGCGGACCTTCGGTTCGTACAGAATTTTTCCGGCTTTTAAGTTAATCCGTATTTTGGCTTTGGATAAAAAAAAAATAATGAAATTTAAATCAACACCTTTGCGTGAGATTTATCGTGAAGTCTCATCGAAGATCGTATCTATGGTGTCAGTTGTGATTAAAATATCCGCATTTTTTAAATGTCCAGCTTTTTGTCTGATCCTCACGTGATTCCTCAGGTGTTGCTACCGTCATCGGCGTGTATGAGTGAGCTGATGTGAAAGAAAACCATAATTCGTAACTTAACTTTGATAAAGTCGTCGTCGCCATTTTCAAGGTGATTATTAGCACTGTTTCTATCTGAATGCGCTGCTGAATGCGCATCTGAGTGCGATGCGCATTCCGTTGAATTCTTAAGTGTCTCTAGTGATAACGCTTGTCAGCGACGAGCGTCTACTACGACAGTGGTATGCCTTGGCCAAACAACATGCCAGAAGGTAAACGAACCTTGTGGAAAACTATGTAGCGCGATGACAAATCAATTGATTAAACTAGGCCTTTGAAACTGTAGGTATTCAACAATGTATTTATATGTATATGGATGAATTTCCCAACTGATGTAAGTTTCATTTAAGATGATAGCATTTCTAAATGTGCCAATTCAAAACAAGGCATACAGAAACAGCCATGATGATTCATAATTCTAAAGCTTATATAGTATATCCTCTTAGATGTCCACAAGAAAGAAATGAAGTCTCGAATGCAAATTAGCAGTTACAGTAACAACGACACATTACAAGATTTAAAATAACATAAATATTGAACGATGTGTTTAAAAATGTATTTAAAGGTGACTAAAACATATAATAGAAAACGAGAAAACAAATAACACAGCTTTAGCTATATCAGTTCAGTAAAAATTCTCAAGAAATTAGCCAGGGAGAGTATTAAATCACCGGCGTAATTTGGGTCTGACGTGGTTCTGCTTCACGAAGAAAGGGCACGACCAGGCGGTGTGCCAAATTTAAAAAGCTGTTCCCAGACAGTTATATCACGCGCACTTAAAAAGTATAATAAAAATTAAACTTCACTATTAAAGAAAGTAATTTCTCGTCTCAAACGCCACAAAATACATTAGTACTTACCCTCAAACTTATAGAGATTTTACCGGACAAAAGTGATTTGTAATGATAATGTAAATCGATTGCAACTGTATTTTGAGGGCCAGTTGATGACAGATTACAACATTCTCACTGCTAAAGCTCATATAATTAACTCCGGCTGTAGCTTATAGCCTGAAAAGTTGGCTTAGAACGCATGTAATCGATTTCGTGTCCTTTATCTGTCTGTTTTTTTCTGATCCTTATTCCTATTTTTCTATCTAATATCCTCCTGGACTATCCTCTAGGGACATATTTTTGTCTCTCTTAGGTACTTCTCCATAAAACCAGATGTATTTATAATAACTTATTTCTACATAATATCACGGATTCAGTTAATTAGTCCTGCTACATTGTTGTGTTTGTTTATGCGTAGCGAATGTTGCCATTGCGAATATTGCTTGGCGAATTGCAGGAACAATAATAATATTCGTTCACACTATTATCACCTACCTTGGGATTTAGACCGTTATTTCTACAAGCGGCTCTAAAGCAATTTTTAACACTTGTGTTAACTGGAACGGTCGATGGGTACTATTTGTATAAATATTGTACTTTTTTTGCTTAAATTGTAACATTTTACTAGCTAGCGCCTGGGTAGTATTTAGTACTTGCTGCCAGTTTTCCTATATTGTTCGTGTAGCTACTATCTTTAAAAAAATCGGGCATGTAGTAAACATACATAACAAACAAAAAACCAACTTGTCTAAGTCTTGAAAATTGTTCGTGAATAGGCATCGTATTTCTTAATGTCTGACTTTGAACGTATTCCGTTTGAAAGTCGATGGCTGATGTCCGATGGCCGTAGAAAGAATCAATCTGATTGTACACTCGCGTACATGTTTAAACTGATTGTCAGTTATCTTGCTTAATAAAAACATCCACTTTATCAGAAAACATGCCCTAAAATCAGTGTTGCCAGGCCGTACGGTACCGGAAGTTAGAGTTTATTCAGCAGCGCATATTATCATTTTCAATTTAATTTGTCTTTACAAATATTTTTCTTTTTATCCTCCTATCCTGGGGGTTGCTAACTGGAGTTAAAAGGCCAAAATATGGTGCTGTACGATAATTTTATTTCAAAACAACAATAAGAAGTGATGGTGACTTAGCATAATTATATCTTTTGCATCTGGCTACACTGCCTAAAAGGTCAGTTACATTACTAGGTGTTTTCAGTTTGCTCTCAGTTCGTTGAATGTTTTAAATTTAATATTTGATATATCATATCCGCACATATTAAAAATAACAACCTTTGAATATTATTCGACGTAACTGTATAGTTGTCGCAATAACCAAATTAGCACCTCCGCTATCAATTCATAATGGATATCTAAGTTGTGAGAGTTCTCCAGTCGAATACAGTTGAAAGTTTAATTAGGAAATGTTATGTTACATGTGTTAAGACTCCGTTCAATACACATAATTCTCAAGATCAGCTTCGAAAATATTATAATCTGAGCATTACCTTATCATTACTTTTTTTCTTTTTATATTTTCTGCTATTCGACTGGACTCGACCCGCAAAGTTAATAGTATAATTATTATTAATTAAGAGTATTATGTCTCTGAACTATGTAGGTAGTTTTGTGTTTATAGTTTCTGGCGACATCATGAAACATTTCATCACGTAAAGGTGCGAATCAGTTTCTTGACTTTCGCCTTAATTGTCATCGAGGTGAAGGAACGATAAATCTAATGCATTGACTTGTAGTATATTTGAACTGACACCTACTTATATGTACTTCAGTTGCATGATCTAAAGTGATAATGATTGAAACGCAATGTTAGTTTAAACCGCATTTTATCGGCTGGATCTCGGAAATGTCAGACTTGCGAAAGTTGAGTGTCAACTTTTCCTGACTTGAGCACTTTTTTTATTTGTATATAGCACCATAAACGAAAAGAAATTGCTAAAACTGGCATCAAATAATCTATTTACATAATTCAAGGCCCTTATTAAAACTATTTCAAGTAGGTAGGTAGGAGTAGAGCGATCTTGGAATTATTATTCCATAATTTGGATATTTTCGATTTGATACGTCACATTATTATTTTAATGCTAACTGTGAATAAATACAAAAGTGAAGAATAATTGAATGCGCCTAACATATAATTATTCATTTATTTTTGTTAAGCTCACCCAGATCGCTGATCGGGTGATATCCATCAATTTTGTATAAAAGAGCTGAAAACAATGTTAAGTAAAAATAAGTCGTAAGTTCATTTTGTGTAATTAAAATAGTGTTTTGAAATGCACGTGTGTATTATGTAGCGTACCTTACATCATTGCGTAATATTCCATCAACGAAGTAATAGGTAAACATACTTAATGGGCCATTAAGGTAAATATGACACGGATTAATACCTACGAGTCAGCCACAAAGTTAAGCTAAAGTTTCAGAACTATCGGGTACAATCATTGGTATGTCTGCGATCCATAGACTAGATTTATAGAAATTGACACTTTTTTGCCGTTTATTCGAACCTGCTTGAGACATATTGCATATCAACTTGTGCCAATTTCAATTGAAATTCCATTGTAATGTGTCCAGCAAAACAATTAACGTTCGGCTATACCTGTAAGTATTTCCTAAAGTCAACTCTACATTACCTATTTATTTAAAGGTTGGAAGTTATAGGCTTACAGACTATAGGCTAATAAACTTATTAATAAATTCAATTGGTGTTATTCGTGATAAACCTGTAATAGGTACGTCAAATTTAACATAACCGGTCAGCAGAATCGTATAAAATAATGGGTGGAGGGGGGGATGTTAAGTGTTCAAGGATAAATATATTTAGACGACATTACTTAGGTGCCTATAATAAGTAATAAATACTATGTACAATCAAAACCAGTTTTCGAATAGGTACGGTGCCGGTATTGAAGGTAACGCGCGGTTGGTTCCGCGTTCGCTGCGCGCGCGCATTGTGATCACATGCGTATTCGACATAGCTGAAGTACGTTGATTACTTCTTTGTCTCGTCAGACTCGTTCCCTACAATGTTCATTCATTCTGTTTCTGGAATTTATTATACCTATTAAATGAATAATTATATTCATTATATCATTTAATGAATAAATGCCTGTAGTATTATTTCAAACTTCTGAACAACTATAAATAGATTTAGCATTCAATATTTTCCATAGCAACTAAGTAAATGAATGTAAACAGTACATTGTTTTATTTTTATTGAACTATGGCGGTAGTAACAAAAGTAATATGTCTGTAATCTGTATGTCTATTACAAATCATGTTTAACAAAACATCAGTTAATAATGTGTCGTGTCCTCACCTGTCAGGAATACCTAACAGAAACTCAATAATAATAATTGTTTACAACGGAATGATTTTTGTGTTCATTGATTTGATTTAAACACGTTATAGGTATATTCACGTGTTTTGTTTAGAAATTCAGATGAATACCTAAGTCCTCCAATCCGGTTTTTGTACCTACTTTCTGTGCGATTGTCATAATAATATTCTGTAAATAATATGGAAGGAAGTATCAAAGATTAGTAGGCAATACTCAAACTAAACTTAACTTAACTCAACGTGTCTATTACTAGTGGCTGCTTAAAATAAGAAAAAAAAGATATACTCGTATTTTATAGTACATTAATGATTCTCATCATAGTTTTATCGATGCATTGCAAGGAAAATCCCCGTGTTCTGCCATAGATAGTTATTGAAAATTAGGGTGATGAACTTAGCGACAACGGTGTGTAATCAGACAAACAGCTATTGATTTATTATTGGTTACATTATAGGTAGTTAGGACCTTAGTTCATATATATACTGCTGTTTTATTCTAGGAACCTAATAGTATGATGAGCAGGGTAGGTTTAGTTCTGGCACGAGACGTCGCGAATCCGAGATGCAATGCCCTACAACATGCTGCCAGTGCGGCCAATCCGTGCAAATACTTCTCCTAACCGATTACTCAAATTCGTAATGATCTGCAAGGAATCTTGGCCCTGGCTCCAAGGTCGAACGGCGGCGGGAAGCGCGGCGGACACGCGAGCCGCTAGACACTGACGATTCCCGACGCGACGAGACTGTATAGGAAGTCTTTCAAATTAAGTGCTTTAATGAGAATTCATTGAACCATGCGTCGACTTACAATCAAGCACAGTGCTCACCCGCTCCTCTGAAAGGAGGCTTCACCAAATATTGGTATAAACTTTAAACTGAAAATATATAAGTATGTATGTCTTGTTCATGCGTTAGGACTATGAGAAGTACCTACGGCTATGCACTTACTTTCTCAAGGTTCCATATCCAGTCTAGTTCCAATCAATGCATCAATCGCCTTATTGGCGCACGCCCTTTATCGCTCACATCGCACCATCCTAGATATCCAATAAATAAATAAATAAATCACCCTCTTGCAGAATCGTAACTCTCGCTACTCGATTTAGTTCACATCATATAACTTGGATATGTGTAATGGCGCCTTAACAAGTGTTTATGGCTTCTGCATGTGAAGGGTGGGCTTAGGTGTTGGTACTATAATATTGACATCATTTTTTTTGTTTAAATATTTGTATGTCAGTAGAAATGTCAAGTCACTTGTCAAATAATATCTGCCTACCCTCGATTTATCTGATATTGTGCAGTGTTGTCCCTCTCATTACTTAAATTAAATGACTGTCTGTCGTGTGGCATGGATGACCTCGCATGTGGTCCTATACTGAAAATTTATATCCAATTCGAAAAAAAAAACAAAAACGAAGTATTCGTCTTGTAAGAAACTTGTGAACCCATGAAAGCGTTCCAGTGTTGCGTGCGTGCCAGACCACCAGACCATGCTACCACGAGGAGTGCACTAATGTCATCATCCCGGTAACGTACACGCGTCACTTGGCTTGCCCTACAAAGTTACCTGCCCTTTTGTATTCTTCAAATTCAAATCGTTTATTTTGTTTAGGCCTACGGGGGCACTTACAAATTGTCAATTTTACATTTTTTTTCTTATATCCCAATATATCCCGTATGCCCAATTTTATTCAGCTTAGAATACAGTTACCTACCTAATTGCGACTAACTATAACCAGAACCCAGCACGAAGGAGATGGCTAAAAATGTAAGGACAGAAAACCCAGAATCTACAGGAAACAAACTACTATAACAAACTTCACGTCACCAGGGGTAAACCCGATGTAAGAAATAAATGTACTTACTGGTTTTCGAGGTCGAACTACTAAACTAAACTGCAACTTTAATTACTGTTTCTTATATAATAACTACACCATATTTTCCAGTAATATACCTATTATCCATGTTTTAATCAATAATTCAGTATAAATTATACACACACACACACACACATCAACACACGCCACACATCGCACTCGCACAACACGACTAATTTAATTTTTAAACCGACTTCAAAATAAGGTGGACGTCCTCAATTCGGTTTCTATTTTTTATTAACGCTTGGAATTTAACTTAACAAAAAAGCCCGCTCCCGCGTTCTGAGCGCGACAGGACCCATTTCTAAAAATGTTGTTTTTCTAAAATATTTGTAGCCTAAGTTACTGCTTATAACATTAGCTATCTGCCAGTGAAAGTCCCGTCAAAATCGGTCCAGCCGTTTCGGAGATTACCCGGAACAAACACACAGACAGACAGACAGGCAAAAAATTTTCAAATCGCATTTTTGTTAAAGGTTTCGTATGTACTTTCATATGCATTTAGTGGAAAGGTGTTATTTTGATATTACAAACAGACACTCCAATTTTATTTATTTGTATAGACTAGTACCTCAGATCTATTTCTATAGTCTATAGAGTGCCACAAAGGAATATACATAAATACACATACATAGGTTGATAAACACATTACCCTCCTTTGCGTCGCGCAGTCGGGTAATAATAGTGCTATTACGTGGTATTACGAGATGAAAATAATATGGTTATTTCACGAAAATAAATATCAATATTTCTTGCAGATCTTTAATTAATTATCTATCCCCACAAATAGAATTAGCTAGAGTTTCTACTTTATAATTTGGCAACTGTTTTTGGCGTTGGCTTGTTGACATTTTCTAAACTATAATATTATATTTAGGGACAGTTGGTGTTGTGTTTTCTAAAATTAAATCACGTGAATATATCGTGCTTGTTTGGATTGGCTTCAGAAATTGAATGAGGACTCCCATTTATTGTAACTCCGGGAGCGCTATCTGCTGTTAGATACCTATTTGATCCCTTGACATCCATGTTTATAGGAACTATTTAATCATAATATACTTATCTAGTCATAAATCCCTTGGATATGACTTTAGAACCAAAAAGACATCAGTTAATAAGGGCGATGTCGTCGATTGTCGTTGCAGCAAATACTTTCCACTGTTCATGTTTTCAAACAAATAATCATAAGTTTATAAATATCATGTTATTATCATTGATACGGATTTTGATTGAAACACCTGATTTTAGACGGATATCATTGCTCTAATTCTACTCAAATTATTCCTAATTACGTAATTTTCTGTAACTAAGGGAACTCGGTCTTTAGGCAACTCTAACGCTGCGTTAATTAGTTTTACATTAATGGAATCGCAACGCAATCCTTGACTGACCTTAATAATCCGGTCGCTACTCTGTTATCAGAAATGCAATATTACCGGCCGTCGTGTCCTCAAATCTCAATATCAATCAATTGACACATAAAGTTATCTTGATTGTGAGTCCTAGAACAAGATGACGTAATTTCTGTGCTTACAATAGAGACGCCCGAAAGAAGCGAAGCTTTGCAGTAGATATTAGATATATTATAAGTGGCGTGCATAGGGTTTTGAAACAGGGTAGGCAGAGTGTAACATAAAAATACGCGTTACGTGTAACGCGTAACGCGTAACGCTTTTCACGGTTTTAGTGCCCGGGCAGCGAGCGCCCCGAAAGTCCGTAAAGAAGCTTCGCTTCAAAAATATAATTAAAGCATCAATAAAGAATTAACAAAACAATAATAATATAATATTCACATAAAAGTTACCGACTGTAACTACATACCCGGCTACCACATTCATCAGCGTAGGTAGTAGTTCATTAGTGTAATTGCGGAGCTGGCTCGTTTTAATTAACTTTAAATAAATAAATTAATAAGTGAAGATTCTAAATATTTCATAGGTAGGTACAAAGGCGAGGTAACGCTCAATTGTATTGCTGAATGATTGATATCCCTGTGTTTTCACCGTCGTCGAACCATTTTTAATTCTGTGTTGAGTTTTTTTTCTTGCAATTACATTTTGAATGTCGCTGACGGTTATAGTATCCAAGTGCTAGTGGGTATAGTTGCCAAGACGTCTCCATTCCATTTCTCTTCCCAAGCACCGATGTATGGCGTTGGTATTTAGGCTGAGCGTGCGCTGCTTCCTCGATATCTTACATGATTCTGATGTGATTTTAATCCATAATGCCTGCGAGCTAAATTTTATATCAGTATGTTTAATATGTATTTCCGTGCAGAATTATGGAGAAATTGAAATTAATTAACGGCCATTAAGTTTTAATTTATGACACATAAACACGTTTCAACAAACATTATTCGTTAAATTTCTTATCAATAAATACTTATTCAAACGTTAAATATATTTTATCCAAAGACCTTAAAAGATCGATTGATTGTTTTATACATTCTACTAATATATATGAAAACAAAAAATGATCTACGTTGCATTAAAGGTTATAAAATATATATAATATGCTTTAATATAATTAATTTGGATAGTATCTATCAAAATAAAACAGGCAAGTATTATAACCTACAGCGGAAATAGGCACCTTTAGACATAGAGCCGCTCGAATTGCAAAATATGCAATTAATGTAGTGTATGTACTCGTATCATGATGATTCCTAAATAGGTATTCCTCGCCTGTTTGCAACCACCACCAGAGCAGCGACAATGTTTGACTCTGTATTTTATGGAAGTGCTGTTCAATTGACCGAATAAAAAAATTGAACTTTGACGAGACGATAGCAAATGTATACGAGTATTTCATAATTACAAATTATTCTCTAGATTTTCCAGTAGGTAAGAAAGTTTCCAAAAATAATATATTTTCACACGAGCAAAACCGCGGTCATAAGTCTAACCTGTTAGTAAATCAACTTTCGTTTGGCCCAAGGACTGCGGTTGCGATAGCACTGCCGGTCGGCTGCGCCATAGAACAAATAAAATACAGAATTGTCACTCTTCTTTGATATTGCAGAAAAACTACTACAACATATTCACGCACTTTCGTCGCATCTACAACGCACATGCACGTGTTGCCGATTGTAGACATTAACAACAGCGCGTGAAAAATTCCTTGTTATGCTCTATTTTTATGCCTCACGCTGAGTGTGCGCTGCTGATACTTAAGCTCTCGAAAGTGGACAATGTGTAGATATCGTCAGCCAAAATTTGCACCGTCCCGGAGTGTCGGGTTTTAGGCTGTAGGTACGTATTTCATGTCACTTTACAGCGCCCCGTGGGCAGCCGGTAACCGCGCGTGTAGAAAATATGCAGTGCGTGTGCGACGAGACCGGTCGGCGGCGGGGCGGGCGCGCGGGACCGGTCTGCCTGCATGGGAATTTTCCATGCTTTCCTCAGCCGCTGCTGCACCGGGCAGCGCAGCCCCGTTAGCCAATCTCGCGGCCACATATTTGGAAACCCGTCTTTAATTATTTCGATAAATCGTGTTGACATTTTGCAAACCCTAAAATGGTGTCTCCGAAAATGGTTCAGATTTTTTTATATCGTTAAGTACCTACTTACTTACTTATTTAACTATCACAGAATTTTGTTATAGTGTTAATGTTTTTGTTATAGTGTTAAAATTCCATAGGTAGGCATTAGATCCAAAGCTAATAACTTCCGAGGCACAACAAGAAAACAATGTAAATTATTTTTAATTATTAATTTATTGTAAAACAATGCGCCACTGCATTCGAATGTTGAATTTCAGTAGATATTTTGGTCATCCTTAAACATCGCGAATATTAGTTACATCTTTCCGAGAACAAACCGTTAAAAAAATATTGTCGTCGCGACGATAGGTATGTATACGCAATCCCGTTGGCAAGCTTGCGATAGCAAATTTAGAATAGTATAACAATTCGTCCAAACTTGAATGGGCAAAAATGCGGGGGACTCGTGCCAACACTGCCGCAGAGGCGCGGCGCGCGGCGACGACACGGGACCTTTTAAGTATGAATTTTTATTTTATTGTAACGTGTTCTATTCTAAAAAATATAAACTTTCATTTTTAGATATAGTCAAGACTTTTGGGACCGTTAATAATACATTATCCGTTCATTCGAAGACGAGAATTCAAAGAATAAGTACGTTTCCTGAACTTAGTTTATACACAGTAGTCGTTAAAGTTGATTAACTTTCTTGATTGGATGCCGACATGAAGAGTATAATGTATCGGAAAAGTCTTTGTATCTGGCAACCCTAGCGCCACACCGCGCCGGCGCTGCGCAGGCGCCGCGTGTCAAGCGCCTTTTGGCACGTACACGTCGCTTTTCCTAATGATATAACGTCTCAAGTTCAAGGATAGCTGTTGAGAACCTTGTTGAACTACTGTATGTATACTAACTAATTGTTAGTGATCCCAAATGTACAATTAGGACCTCGAGTAGATACCTACTTATCATTTTCGAAAGGTGGCAAAGGTAAATAATTGTCGAACTTTTATAAAATGCGGGCAGGTAAACGTGACAGAATTAATAGCCAGATATGAGATTGTAGAAAATAAATGTATTAGCTACAAATTCTAGAGTCCGAAGTTCACATTATTATGGAGGTTATTTCTTGACTCTTAGTTGCAATATTGCAGTTCATTTCACTCTATACTCTAGTGTCGCACAATTTCCTGTGGATGCATACCTTACCCATCAGAACAATCTAAATTTAGGGAAGGCCGCGCAAGCACGAGGTGGCTATACTTCACGTTTCTAATCACGTATAAAGAGGTATTTATGGGTTTGCAATGAGCAAGATTCCCGGTAATATGCAGTTGGAACAATGCCCGGGCAGCACGTGCGCCCGCAGGGATGCTGGCGCCCGGCACGTGCTGAAGACCTGACAATAATTAAGAGAAAAACAAACCCACCATTCAAAACGTTCTGGGAAGGAAAATATTAAAAAGCGATATGTAGAAATATATTGATACATTCGCCTTTATTTTGAGATTAATTTGCACCCGATTCGTACGCTTAACTAATACCAAAACACTTAGTCATGAGTTTGCACAGTTGTCGGTTTGTTTGTGTATAAAATACCTACATTATTTGGAAACATTTGAATTATGGGCAGTCAAAAACCAATTGGTAATGGGTTAAATGGTAAACATCTGAAAAGGAGCGCAAATAGTGACACAGACTAGGTAGTAGTGGTAGACTAGGTGCTCACATTTTCAGATTTCAATGTATCTGTGCTCTATAAATTGATGAAATGAGTCTTCTACAAGATATCGAATGGATATCTTAGAGGCGATGGATTTTTGGTCCGTTATCAAATCATTAAAACAAACGGAACTTCAAGACGCTCTTCAACATCAGTAAGTAATACCTACCTGCGGGTCGTATCTTATAGTCCACATACACGTTTGGCAACTTTGCCTTGTATTTTGTTTTCTTCTTTTATAGGTACGTATTATAAAATCATCACGCTATTAGGTCTAAAGCCGGAGGGTTTAACTTCGTTCAATTTACGAGCTGGGTCCATTAGACCGCTCGACGCCAAGCGACGGGTTTTGAAATAGCAAACTTGCATTAGTTTAGGGTTGTTATATTTTGAACTTTTAACTTTTATCAAGTGGTATCCACACCATATGATAGAAAAGCCAAAGTAGTGAATAATTTTCAACAATGTAACTTTTATTCTCATTCATCCGATTACGGAAAACAGGTTTTCACTACATATCATTGTACTTATGTATGTACTGTATTTATTCCTCCACTAGGCTTGTGATAAGCCATACCTACATCAATAAACGGTTTTCACGGGGTTTTTGATCTTGTTCAGTTTAATTTATTTTATGTTGTGGCAGCCCTATGTTATAGTGACTACATATTATTTTAGCGGTACCTACCAGAGACTCTGTAACAGACAGTCGCTATTAGCTAGGTAGGTAGTTAGGTACTACTCTCTAATTAATCAAGCGAACCATTTCACTAAAGGTAGATACACACATGCGGTAAATTAGAACAGCCAAATGTACCTCAAGTTCCAATGTATCCCAGGACGGTTTACCCACTGGACACGATCTTGTATTCAATCGATGATTTTCACTCGTATAATGCGGTACAAATCAGAATAGGATCGACTTTGCGCCATATTGTGACGTCATACCTGTCAAATCTAACCAGGTAGGTGAGCAAAACAAGATATTTTTTAAATAAAATTTATTTGCAAAGGTTGAGTGACAAAATCGTCACTGCTGCTTTCCGCTATAAAATAAAATATGAAATATTGTAGGTTTTTAAAATTTATTACGCCAACTGTTATTTCAAATAAAAAAGGGGCATTCTGTTACCTGTATTTATAAAAAAACTAAATATTATCATCGCCTTCGAATGGTTTTAAAAAACGAAGTATGATTTGAAATAATTAAATATTATACTAAGACAATTTACTACAAATTTTACCTTTTTATTTTATTTAAACATAAGACTATTATTATTATATGCAAATATTTATTTTTATTGTTACAAAAGGTTACTCGTCCTTGCGAACCATAGGTAATCAAAGTTTTACACTTCCTTAATAATTTAAGTTTTTTTTGCTTTATGAAAAAGTTGGTATAATTGTTTATTTGTAAGTATGTCTATTAGGTATGCACCATCAAACGACTCGCACACGACACTTGACATTACACTTAATTCGCACCGGATTGTATACCTACACTATCTGTGTAAATCATAATAAAAAATGTCATCATCATCATCATCACCAGCCTATATCAGTCCACTCCTGGACTTAGGCCTCCCCTAATGAGCGCCATAGCGCCCTGTCTTCAGCTTGCCGCATCCAACATCTGCCTGCATTCTTTATAATAAATCATTATCTTTTTTAAAAAGATATGATCATAGTACAATGGTGACCACTAACCTTTCGACATTAGTTCCGTGATCCGGTCAACCCTAGCGTATTAGTAGTGAAATGGGAACTGCAGAAGTATCGCTTGATATGCACGCAGCCTATGTTGCTAGACGGTAGGCGGCGTAATCACAAAGTACCACCAAGAATTCGCGAGAACTGCGCAACCAACGTGCGTACACTCCGGGCTGCGCAGTTATTCCTTGATTCACACCGGGAGGGCCCGCAGCCTTACTGCACGTCATCGTAACCGTATAGTAGTAGATATATGAGTAGATACATGAGTAAATGACGTTTAATTAATTTGTTGTCCTATCGACCATTCAATTGTTATTGCTGATGACGTCCCCAGAAATCCTAGGTAATAAATATTAGGAAGATCCCAATATTTATTTGTGTTTGTTTAGTTAGACTCATGTATCTTGTACCAAATAGGCTACCTAAAATATATTAAGTATTAAGGTTAAAACAATATTTTCAGTACGCCTTTACTCGTGTTGGGTTGCGGAAATAAAATTGATTGGAGTTTTATATTTTGTGAATGATTAATAGTTTTCCAATAAATGCGCAAGTATATTATGTACTGAGGTGCCTACATCAAAGGACATATCGACACATGGTTTTAAGGTTCCCATCTCATTAAAACCCTCCACGTCAGAATCCAAGAGCATCGCGCCGAACACCGCATTGTCGTAAAAGGCGACGCGCCGCGCGTTCGATTCCGAACTGGTTATGGAAATTTCTTTTTCGCAAATCATTTCGGTAACTGCAATTAGCGATTGGGCTGCGTCGATGGTCGATGTAGGGTGGGGTTAATAATATGGCATATCGATATCGATCAATGTCAACGTGTTGCGCCTAAGCCGAGATTAAATTAAAGTTGTGCAGCACTTAGGGGGGGTGTACTAAAATAGCTTTAACAAAATCAGAAAATCCGCCTACTTATGTTCAATATTTTTTTAACTGAGCTTATTAGCAACGCGCCTAAATTACCCAGTACGTTTTATATTCGCGCGTCTGTAACGCCAGCCAGTCATCATAAAGCACTATTGCTACCTTAAAGTATTTAAATCGTAAGGGTATTCACTGAGTATCGGTATATAACACACACTTTGTTTGTACCCAGACTTTCGCACCAGATCAGCTGCCGCCTTTCTCCCCGCTTGCCCAACGCACGGACGCCGTATTACATTGTGTAGTCTGGCGTGATCTAGATCACCATTTTCTATAGATTCGATTTCATTATTATTGTTTTGTGACGTGTTCAAAGACAATCAACTAACAAAACCATAATCTAATTTGCAGCTGAATCTGTAGTTGCTGTAATGAGGGCTTTTAAAAGCTATATTTTCAACACCTATATTCCATTTATTATAACATTAGACATAAGAGGCTCGCAGAAGTAGGGATGCAAAACATTTGATTTCCAAGTCAAAACAACTTTTATTTAGAGTCATATAATAATCGTAATAACAAAGGAAAACAGTTACAATTAAATCACGAAAATTCGACAACAATAACAAACAAGGTATTCACAGGAACTTAAGAGTGCAGGCGATTGACTCAATGACAAACACTGACAGCACATTATTTACGTCAATTTCATAGATAACATAGTCCGACAAAATTAGAAATACCCTGCCGGCATAACCTCTGAAGGGATTAGGTAATATTTTAGATTTGGTAGGATTATAATGAAGCGAAAATCGTTCCCGGTATGTTCACCCCTGCTTCTTTTAGGTTTTTAGCATCGACACTAATTTTAAATTGGAATGAAATAATAATTATTTAAATGAAAGGAAATATATTTAATAAGATAAATAATTAATATTATTACAGTTAGGTGTGACAAGCTGGTATATAAATAAATTATATTAAATAGGACGTCAATCGTAACTGTAACTCGTTAATTGTACTTTTATTACAAAGTGGACATTAAAAATAACCTTTTTTAACTTCTGTCTAATGCTATAACAAATGGAGTATAGCTAGTTATTTTTTTTGTTAAAAAAACATACGATTCACACTTAGCTTATGTTCAGTCAGTCACTAGATAAGGTGTGAACTATCGAATAACGAGACTTTTACAGCACCATCCCTATCGATGACGTCAAATGGGACGACACTGCGCATGCGCGGTGGAACGGTTGCAATGAAATCGGCGCGCACGCAGCTGGGGCATTCTGCGTGATTCGGCTGTGATCGCCGTATGACTTGTTGGTAATGGGTTCAAGTTATGGAGACTACACATTTTATTGTATTTCAATAAACCAATGGTGGGAGGATGGCACCTAATCAATAATTAAATGATCACGAGTCGCAAAATCTCTCTCATAACAAAATAATCGTGAAATATTGCTGTTATTGATAACCAGTGCTGGTTCAAATAACCCTGAAGTTCGTTAAGACTCAAATCTAGGTATAACGGAACTCGGTGAACGTTGTGAGACGTCGGCTATATTGTATATAATTATAAAATTGCAGCCTTGGACCACATGTTACCATTACTTTATGTTTTCACTGACATTGACGATTAACTTTACATAAGTAATAATTATATTAAGGTTTTAATAGTTTTTATTTCTTAAAGAAAAAAATATATTCTAGACCCGTTTTAATAAATATATATAAAGTCTGATACCGAACGATATTCAGTACGATTTAGACGCGTCATTTTGTACTGCGTTAGGCATTTCTAAGATCGCTCTCAAATTTGAAATCGATTTATTAATACCTAGTGACCTTTTAGTTTTACTCAATGTAATTTAAACTTACCGTTATCCTCAAACTGACAACCATCCAGACGTTCATAATATTAGTCGTATATTTAAAATCTTAGTCCACGACTCACATTTTAATTGTTCTATCTCTCGCAACTAATAGAACCCAGTGAGTGACACAGATAAATGGCAGATCTAGACGTCTTAAAAATTGAACATTACGCAAATACCAGGCTAGCGAGTGCGGTGGCGCATGGCGCGATGGCGGCGCGGCGCGGCGGCGGCGTTTGCGCTTGCTCGTTACGCCGCTGCTAATTTTGTTTTATGTGTAATGACAGCAACACGTGTTTGGTATTGCTTTTGACAGATTACCAATTTAACGCGGCCTTCAAGTAAGGCTTGTATGTAACATATATTGTAATTAGCATACGTAATAATATGTCTTCGAATATCCTACACTGGACATGTTATAGGAGCTAGTGTCTGTGTCTGTACTGATTTATGAGGTATACTACATATACTCTGGTATTTTTCGAGGAAGGCGAAACACCTAGTCCCCATTACCAAGCGCCCAAATACTTTTATAGAGGTAGGTACGCCTATGAAATCCAGGTCTAAGTTAATTTGTGTGAGGGTAATTCAATGATATGATTTCATGAAATAATGTTGGTTTACTTAGACATATACGAAATTAATAAGTATTAACTTACTTTAAAGTTTTGTGTCAAATTTTACCGTAGAGATCAAGTGATGGATTAACATGTAGATTATTATGATTGTTTACGGAAAAACTTATAAATACGTACCTACGTACAATCATGTGATGATTCTTGGCTTTCTCACAACTAGTTTCAACAATAAGAAATGTTTTAAAATTCCAATAGTCTATATTACTTACATCAGCGTTACCTACTATTATAACAAATCTAAGATAATGTTATTGTTACATTGGTTACGTTAAAGTTACCCTGATCACTCTGAGCTCAATATTAGTGCCTAATAAAAAAAGGTTTTCTTGGTTTATTTGGAGTGCGTTGAAAAGGAACGGACTCGAACTCGGACTCGACAGCGTCAAACAAACCGGAGTCTACGCTCTGTTCAACAGTGCAGAATAACCCGGCAATTATTGTCCACTCTCGGCACGATCCAGTTACATCTGGTTCGATCGGACACCGCCTTAAGGCCTGTGTATACTGGACCAGGTGTGAGGGCCGTGTTTAATCAATTTCTATGAACGTAGCTTGGAATGCGGACAGACTAAACAGCTACACAATACCTACATTATGGCCCGATAAAAAACTAAATAGTTAAATTTATCATCATCGAACAAAATCTGCGTTTTAGGGTGGTCAACTAATGCCACTCGACTACAACCACAGATATAGATTTAAGTACATAGATAACGCAAGTATCACGATTTGTATTGAAACCAAGCGTGCCAAATTTTTAACACCTACTGTGACGTCACAGAAGGCGGGAAATCCAAACCGAATCAAAGACACCGATGCCGCCGATGCCCCTCCGCCCGCTACGATTCCCTCGAGTGATTATCTCGCTCATACTCATATTTTTATATCTGTAGTCGCGAGGACTGTAAGTTATCGGCGTCAAACCTCGACGCTTTGTCGGGGTTTTCGAACATGCTAAGTACATACATTTGCGTTATCTATGCAAATCTATATCTGTGACTACAACTCATATACTGGCGGGCTTCACCAGGGCGTGTACCACCCTCACACCGAAGATCGGAGTACAGTAAATATAATAGATGCGTTTCGTACGGTGAGTGGGAGAATGGGACTCCCTTCGCTTCCCCTCAGGGGACTCCCTTCAGGCTATCAGGATAACTACTTAACATCAGCCGCCATCAGCGGTCTTACGCTCAATCAATAAAAGTAACTGTAGCCTTCATAATATTATTCCATTACAAAGTGGCAGCCCTGGCCACACCTGGCGAACCAATTACCGGCACATGTGCGCTAACGACCTGTTGCCAAAACCACGACTTAACTACTTAGATATCATTTCTTGATACATAACTATTTATTGTTTTCTTATATTTACGCGAATACATTGAAATAAAACTATTTTTACGGATTTTATCGCGTTTATTTACTTTTTTATGTTCCCAACGTTTCGGTTGCTTTACAGCAACCGTGGTACGGGGGGACGGAAAAAGAACGGGTTACGGAAAAAGTAAATAAACGCGATATAATCCGTAAAAATAGTTTTATTTCAACATAACTATTTCTTTATAAACCTACCTACCTATGTATATAGGTATACGCCAGGCAGGATTGATTTAGTAATTATATAATAAAATACTCACACTGAAACTGCTAACACATAAACTTTGAACTTCTATAAGTATAAAATAGTGATAGTCAGCATATCAGTTTCAAAATGTTTGAAATATTACCTACTGAACGAAATGTAATAAACTTTATCTCACTGACAATGATAGTCAGGAGACACAACTAGTCCGAATAAACCTATATTATTAGACAGCTGCCATGTTATGATTCGAAATTATTATATGCGTTCGATACGGATCGCAAATGCCCTCTAGAAGGGTGATTAACCCAATTTTCTGGATATATTTAAGATGTTTTAGTGTTACCGACGTTATCTTTAAATTTTGTACGGTGCGTCAAAATTAAGAAGCTGTCATATTTAAGACGCGTTAGTTTTCATCATGCGAGAGACACAATCGAATATTCATTATCACATTGCACACTCACATGTTCTTTTTTATACTCTTTGTTCAAAGGATTAATCGGCTTGCGCGAACGCAGGTCAATGGTTTGCCAAAGAGGACAATGTTTACCATTTTAAAGGGCAGAATCAATTTGCTGCCGCGTCTGTTGGTCACGCGCGGGTTTCAATAACAAGTTTATTTTATACCTAGGGTACCTACAGCATTGCCATATCTAAATATATATAACTCAAAGGTGACTGACTGACTGACTGACATAGTGATCTATCAACGCACAGCCCAAATCACTGGACGGATCGGGCTGAAATTAGGCATGCAGGTAGATGGTATGACGTAGGCATCCGCTAAGAAAGGATTTTGATCAATTCTACCCCCAAGGGGATAAAATAGGGGATGAATAATCCCGAAATTTTGTTAAGTTAAATTACACGCGGACGAAGTCGCGGGCACAGCTAGTTTTACATAAGATCTCGGAGTACAGTCAACATCATACTTGCTATCTGAAAATATTGTATGACCGTATGTATATACATATCTCTAAAGTATATACTTTAGAGATCCGATCTTCTGGTGTCATACCTACTATTATGAAGTGTTTTACACTGTGATTCTTTTGGAATTTCAGATACCAAGCGACTTGTGTTCTTGACAGTACCTACACTACATACATAACGCAAGGTTCAAGCAAATCATATTCATTGGGTACTTACATAGTTAATGCTTAGTCTCGATTTTCCACTGTGTTTACTCATTCGGTCACCTGGTATTTTTCCGTTGCCAATATTGATTTTACAAATATCCTTTTTTCATATTTACTTACATTAAATACAGTTACATACTCTGTTTGCACAACTCGAGGCTGCCTGTGTGCCAGCATCATAGCATCCAGTGATAATATTCGCACACTATAATTATATAAGTACTTATGTAAATAAGTAATAATAATTAAGTTACCTCCGTTAATATATGCGCAGCCTCTAGCAGACGCGGAAAATATGTTTATGTGTGAGTATACAAACGACAATATAATTAGGTGCCTACTAGGAATATTTCCACGAATAATTAAAATAATTGTTTTTGATATCCCAGAGTCTGCAAACAATCGTACTAGCAGCCTGATGCTAAGCAGTTACCATAGCCTATAGATGCTCGCAATACCGATTGCATTGCTCGCACGATTCTGACGGAGAGTGGGATTGAGGGAACCAAAGGGACGGGAGGTGGTTCTATCATAGATCTAACGAAGAACGAAGGAAACATCAATAAGTATAGCAATATGGTCAATAAAATAAAAGTATCCTATATGTTAATCCCGGTTATAAACTATCTGTGTTCCAAATTTCATCCAAATCCGTTCAGTAGTTTTTGCGTGAAGGAGTAACAAACATACATACATACATCCACACTCACAAACTTTCACATTTATAATATTAGTAGGATTTCGCAATGCGAATAGGAGCCCGCAGGCGAGCATGGAATCTTACAGAGGGCAGTCGTGTCAATTCGAGTGATCAACGTACTCGTTCAGCAGCTATACTTTATTACACAATATAGGTACCTATGTAGTAGCTGCAGATCAAATTAATCGTCATTATTTATGCAATGACTAGCTGTGCCCCCCGACTTCGTCCGCGTAGTATTTAACGTAACAAAAATTTCGGGATAAAAAGTATCCTATATGTTAATCCCGGTTATAAACTATCTGTGTTCCAAATTTCATCCAAATCCGTTCAGTAGTTTTTGCGTGAAGGAGTAACAAACAAACATACATACATCCACACTCACAAACTTTCACATTTATAATATTAGTAGGATAAGTATTTATCTTAAGAAGTAATTTAGAAAAAAAGCCAACTGGTGAAAATATACGGATTATTATAGTAGTATTAATTATATGGCATGGATAAAAAATACAACAATAGCAATACTTATCTAACTTTTGGCTTGACTTGATGCTCGATGACTTCACTCCTGACCAGTGATTTGATAAATTGATCATAATTCTGTACTCATGCATAATCCAATTTTAGGAGAAAATCTACGAATATCAATTTACTTAATACATTCTGACGTGCGTGCCACACACCCTACAAAAGGCGTGTGAAGTGCGCCAGCTCGCACTTGGCTTGGCTTTCTCATTTCGACTTTGGCTGGGTCTCTTTCAGTGGCACCAAAACACCAGCCGCGACAAGTGGGCGTACTGCAATGAAGCTTAGTGTTCGTAATTATAATTAAGACTATTCACACAGATCATTCACAGACCTGTGCCATTTCGGTGGTGAATAGGTATGAAATGAACGATACCTTCCAGAGCCATAATATTATCCAAAGTTATTCTTGCGAATGCCTACGCGTTAGCTCACGTAGGTACACCCAGTAAGTACAGTTTATTCAACCACTGTTTGCTGACGATCGCTATCTCAGACGCTTACTGTCGCCTTTATGATCCATTAACTATTATAGATACTTATTGAAACTTATGAATTGACTATGGAAACACTTTGTAGTAAAATACACATTAGTACACATTAGGACCTAATTGAATTTATCTGCGCTAGGTTGGAATTATCTCGAAATAATATACCTACACCCAGCTTAGGTAAATTAGCGGAAAATTATTTAATTATTTCGCAACCAGTGTGTACATATAACGTACCTATTGTTTGTTGTTTATTATTTCAATGACGTTTATTAATTTTTGTTTGTTATTCAAAACACTTGCATTTGAGTAAGACCACAAATATAGGGGCAACACAAGTACTAGATCATTCTGCGAGACTTGTGCGTCTCACAAAATATGTGTCAATAGTACTAGAAAAGACGGCGGAGGATTCCGGGGGCACCATCACAATATTTAGGTGTTGGGAAATCAAATCAATTTTAAAGTGGTGTACCACGTTTCTACAAACCGACATTCGAAATGCATTATCAAGTCATAAGTAACAGAATTACACAGAAGTATCGAAAATAGCTTCTATCCCATAATTACTGGCCGTTTCATCTCTGATTCTAAGAACATACAGTTCAGTAGTTTTTATTAGTAAACTGTTCTAATTGTAAAAATAATAGATCACGCAACTTGTTGATTTATCCATCAATCACGTTGATGGGATCTGTAGCAATCGCAATCGGAAAATTCCACTGGAATCTTCGACTGATATAGTATTGCTGAAATAAATCAGCTATGTATTAACCCGTATAGAATAAACCCCATAAGCTAAATGATTCTGATAAGAAGAGTGTTGGATGAACGACCCATGCGAGAAATGCTTTAAGATTTTTAGACCTGGGTCACAAAAGTTTACACACAAAGTACCTACGGTCTACGGTCAGTAACAAAGGTAGTTGAACAATATTAACTTTTCAAATAGGTAGGTACTAGTGATGTAACGAATGTTGGATTTTTGACATTCGCGAATGCGAATATTTGGCTCCAACATTCGCGAATGTGAATGCGAATGCGAATGTTGACTTTAAAATAGCTCTAAATTTAAATTTATTAAAAAAACCCCGATTCGAAAACTTTTTAAACTAAAAAAGAGCTGATAATTTTCAAACGGCTCAACCTATTTTCGTGAAACATAGCTAAAAATACTCTTGATCATATACCTTAAAAAAAAATAGATCATCCGTTTGGGCGCAACGATGCCACAGACAGACAAACAGATACACATGTTAAACTTATGACCCCTCTTTTTTCGTCGGGGGCTAAAAAAGAGCACACAAAATGTTAGACTGGTTTGACATTTTGTGTCGGCCGAACATAGCCGAACCCATACAGGTTGAAAGAACGAAGTTAGTCACATAAAGTTAATTCGAAGAGATTTGTTTTGATTTGAGGGTAGTTTAGTATTATTGCATTAATCAAATTTATTTGATATTCAAATTTTATTGAGTTTGTTAATATTTGAATTAGACTGATTATTGTTCTTGTGAACAATAGATAAATATACTATTTATAATTTTGTTGCCTACTTCAAGACAGTTCCATATTTGTTTTTAATTCAAATATAAGTAAATAAGTGCCTTATGTGCTGTGATGGAGTCAATTAACCATTCTCACGCGTTTCATACGACATTTTACAACTTACTTGCAAGTAAAAAATATTTAAAATATTACAATCTTAATTAAAAAATCGCAATTCACGAATTTGTTTGACCTAGAGAATTATAGAATGAATGAAAAATAAAACAAAATGGCGCGCCGTAAGTTTTTAGGGTTCCGTAGTCAAACTCGGAACCCTTATAGTTTTTCCACGTCCATCTGTCCGTCTGCCCGTCCCTCTGACATCACAGTAATTTTATTCCGAGACTATTAGGGCAAAAATATAGCAAATTGGCCAAAAAAAATACTTTATGTACCGCAAAAAAATGTGTTTATAAATTTTGAAAGCAAAGTGTTTCCATTGTACGTCCCGTACTTAAGAAAGGGGATTGAAAAAACATGTTTACTTAGCTCCTCGCTTTAAAATACCTACTGAACAATACTGTTCAGTAGGTATTTTAAAATAATTTAAAGGGTTCAATATTAATTCCTTTTTACGAAATATTGAGCTTAGTTGTGGCCTTTTTTACGTAAGTAGCAAGATTCATCCTTGAAATTAGAACCACTTTAGAATAGGTAGTTGATAATAGGAAATAAATAGTTCTTTACTATCCAAAATAAATATTATTAGGTTTTTTTTAATCTAAAGTTTCGACTGAGGCTCAAACCCTAGCACCACTGATTGTGCACCCAGTCTAATCACAACTTAATTATTTGAATTTAATCTCTTTATAAGAACTTTTCATCAGTCCAGAAAGAAAATAAAGGTTTATGTCACTTTTGCTTAAGATGTCTATGGATACCGATTTAATAAATTTAGTAACAGAACATCTTACTATTTTATTTATGCGGTAACCAATAGTTTATAAATTTCTGCGAAACTAATAGGTAACGAGAGCCGCCGCATTCGATGTTTCATATCAATAAAGAAACATCACTTTTATTTTTAGAGTTCCATATTATCGAAAAGTGGCGGGATGTCCACGGAACCCTATATGTATGCGTAGTCTGACATGCATTTGGCCAGTTATATTTATCTATGGGTCTGGCAAAGCCGCTAACAATTATTATATTATTTGAAATATATATAAATCGAATGTTTATAATAATATATGTTTTTTACAATGAAATTGAACGTGAAATAAATTCATTTTAATAATTATTATTTTATTTATAATATTTTAATAAACTTTGCTTATTTTTTTATTGTGGACTTATTTTAAGGATAACTCTTTACTAAGATTCAAAAAATGTAAAGTCAAAAGCACTAGTGCGTATTAAGCTGCTTTATGCACCTAAAGCCGTGCAATAAGAGCCACCATATGAACAAGTTTGTTTAAAAAAGTAGATTTCTTACTAGTTCTATTAAAATTCCATATCCATCTATACATAATTTCCTTTTTGTTTATCAAAAACATTCGCCAAACATTCGCATAGATTCTTGCGAATGCGAATGCGGATGTCAAAAAATATGCGAATATTCCCGAATGCGAATGCGAATATTCTTCACATCACTAGTAGGTTCTCTTTTTTACAAACGTTGACGTGGGTTGTCAAAACCAAATATTTATCAGTAACAGTACATAAATATTGTTTTCCATTACACATCCTCGGAAAGTAGGTCTGAAGTTGCCTGAGGAGCGGGTTGAAAGTAATATTTTTCCGCCCTAGGGAGAATCGCTTTCAGCTGTCAAATTATTAAAAAGAAATTAGTTATATTTGACATTTCTATTGAACTAGGCCAACGGGAAAAAACAAAATAGGCGGCAAATGGCAATCTGACCATTCGTTTTTTGGAGTTGTATTGTTCATACTTCCTTGTATTATTTATTTAGCTAATTCCTGTTTTTATTTTTACTTTCCTTGTATTCGTAATAATGTACTATTGTTTACATCGAGCAAAACTATGGATTTGATGCAAAGCAAAAGCGATTTGAATAACTGATCTGATTCAGCTACTTATTTTACTGACCGTATTGGGTTGTCACCAACTGGACCCGCAGCTCCGCGTGGGCTCGATATAACCAAAATGAAGTTACGAAGCGGTCGAACTTGTAAAAGGTTTTTTTATAACCCTATCTCATATTTAATTTCGGCTTACATTGTTCAATGTGGGTATATAACAAAAACAGATCCGGTTTGGAATCCTGGTGTATATACGTACTAGTTCTGTAGCTCAGCTCGTGAAAATTGTGAGGTGCGACATGGGTTCCACTTGTATCGAAATTTTGGCGTATTTTGATTCATACATTTTAATGTAGAATAAATTTGCCATCATAATTTTCCATGAATAATTAAATTTCGGGTTTTATTTTTATAATATTTTTTTATACAAAGTATCCGAATATGGAATAAATTTACATGTTATTTTCTTTTCTTGTCAAATTCATCTTCGTCCTTCTAGCTTGGTTTAATTCAATATACTGTTAGACATTTGCCTCCTTCAAGTATCAAGTAGATACTTACATCTGATTTCCAGTAAATTGGCATCTACAGATCATTTTGCTATGAAATTGATGAATGACTGTCCGTACAACAGGCCATCCTCCTCCGGGATCACCTGAAGTCTTCTACCTACATCCTATAGTTATATAATGTGTTATTAATGGAAATAACCATAAAACGATGCTACAAACAAATAACACAAACACTACATAAGGCATGGGATGTTTACGTACAAATCTATTTGGAAAACCTATTTATAAAACCGTCGGCTACACGTCGTGAATCACAGTTCGGCAAACATTCTATTTCAGTTCACGGGTTGTTTTTAAGCGAAATATTGCCAATTCGGGTGTCGGAGGGCTATGTCCATCGACCTACGACAAACGAAGGATGTTGGGAATCACGGTGGCGGTACGTCTTGACAATTGAGTCATCTGCATAGCGGTCGGCGCAGGAAGGTGGTCGTTACGCGCAGACTGCGAGATTGGCGCTGCTAACTTTAGACTGTACTATATCCTGTGACCTAGACTTCTTAAACTGGAAATAAAGGACTGTACTTGTGGGAAGGAGATCTCGGTAGTTACACTTAAGAGGCTGACGACCTAATTAGGTGCGTTGTATTAATGGCGTAACGAAAATTTATAATTAACGTAATGGTTTTTATTTACTCCAGGATCGACAATGGTGTCAAACAATGACATCCAGTTTCACACTTGACAGGTCCCGCGGAAAATGTCTTTTGAATTGGAACGTGCACGAATTTAATTGAAAGAAAGCAGGGGTTTGGATGTAAATGATCCATTTCCCTCCGTTGCAAAGTAGCAGACAAAAATAACTTTATAGGTTAATTGCCGCACAAGTAAGACCGTTACAGCAAGGTTACAGCTGATTGAAGACCATTTAATTATAAAGCACTATGAATCGTTATTAGACTTATTCGATCTAAACTCGTAAACATGATAATATGTGTAGGATATTTACTTAAAGTTTTTTTATTATTCAATTTAATCTGTAACATCCATTTCTATTCCCAAAACTATCCTTCAATTAACCGTAGTCTACAGCGAACAAACTATAATAACATCAAGTACGGCTCCGACCCTGCACGCAACTAGCAGCTTCCCCTTCTCACCAGCTGTGCCAGTGAATCCCCTCCAGTTACATATCATGTAATGGAGTACCTGCAATCAAACGAATGAATGACGGATGGACGCTATCAATAGCCGAGTGTTTGAATTATCCAATAACAAGACGATGTAATCTTGCGGTTATCACGAGTATTATGACGGCGTTTCAATACTTATGCAGTTAACCTTTTAATTCCACCTGCTACCGCGCTGTTACCTAAACGTTAGTTAGATCAGTAAAACTTTTCATGTTAGACCTCTTAGAGAACCTGTAAAAGTCTCTACGGTTTACCATAGTCCGGAGTTTACCAAGTGTGATCTGCTTTGGGATCCTAAATTCCCAAAATATGAAATTAATAACCCCCCTATTTATTGATAACAGACCTCTCCTCAATACGAGGGGATTCTATGACGGAGAAAAACCTAATATATGTCATAGTTCACGTGCGACGTGACACCACCCATGTTCACGTCCAGTGCGTGTCGGTGGACTGGAGTTAGTATGACTTCTTAACGTATTCAAATATCTTCATACATTCACTGGTAAAGCTGCACGTTTCCGCCAGGGGCGCTGCTGTCAAAGCTATGAAAAGATATGATCACTCAATCGGTAGTTGATTCAGTTAAAACTTGCCGTAACCCCTCACGATTATTTCCTTAATAATACATCACATTGTTTCGATTACGTACGAGTGCATTATCATCCAAATGGCGACAATTTCAACATAATTTATCATCCGAATTATCAGTCTGGCACTCATCCCGCCTCAAAATACACTGAATCAAGGAATTAACAACACATTTGCATATCGCAACGCTATAAATAAGCCCGTGGGTGTACTCAAATTGATGTATCACGACCATTACTCGGCTGAGGTGCCAATTCCTAAAACTGTATGCCGGCCATTGATTTACCAGGGCCTCTCGCGTTTGTTTTGCTAATTATGTTATGTATTTGTAGATTTCACGTACCCAGCCAAATAATATGAACTACACAACACAAGCAAGCTACCAAAACAACTCATAATTTGAATATAATAAGGTCTTATTTTAATTAAGGTATTATCACCAGAATAATATTATTCTAATTAAGTACATAAAATATATTTTTCGTTAGCTGGTACAGCTGGTTAGTAGCGAGTGATTAATCAAAGGTAATTAAGAATTACCTGTTAGAAGCGAAAAAATGGTGCACTACTTTAGGTTTTTAAGAACGTTGTATTTTTGACGAAGATAACGGATGACCGAATGTCAACGGACTTTAAAAATAAAGTGCATATCGTCACGCAATACCCATTAGGGATTCAGCTGCATTACAACATTTTAAACTTATGTAGGTACTGTGATTTTGGAGTTCGAACATCTGCGCTTGCGAAGCTGCGGGGCAAGGCAAGTCCTTTAAATTAAAAACTCGAAACAAATTGCGTACGTGAGTACATAATATTAATAATATTCGGACATTGTATCAGGCTATCACTATATGATATCTGGGTGCAGGTTCAAGATAGATCTAGATTCGGTTGGGCTAGAAATACTGTAACGTCACTTCCTGGGCAGGTGCGTCCGCTGGTCGGCTTCCAACTTTAGAACTTGTTATTGTCAATGCGATCTCCGATTGGTGTACATAATGTTTTGTATTTTGATATTCTAAATGTACTTATGTTTAGGTAATAGGGAAACGCGTCTACCCAACTAGAAAAGACAAACGAGTAATATGTAAGGTTTCCTATAAAGTCTTCTTAGACCGAGATTTATCTCATAATATTGATATCCTGGTAGCTACTGTACCTACCTATCTATTAATTAACTGGACGAGTAAACCAAAAAATCATAAATATTTTTATAATCTTGTCCTTATTCCACTAGTTAATTTAAAGCATAAATAAAACAGGTACCTATTTGCATATTATGCGGGTAATTATTCTTTACCACAACCTTGGTTAGGATGTTAGTAATATTTGTCATCTATGTAATATACTTGAGTAAATAAAAATGCCAATTCTAACTCTTTTATTACGTTAAATCTTCCAATAGGAGGTCTCAGTTTCAATGTTCTTGCTTGAGCGTCACTTTATTGACTCATTTACTCTAGCACGTAATTAACTTATGCCAGTGATTGTACCTATCTCATCAGTTGTATTAAACACTTAGCGTAAATACTTAAATAAAAATCGACTATAACTTCATATGAATGGAAAATTCCGATTTTCTAAGTTGTGAGGCCCACAGTGGTGGAATTTTTTTACCATAATATATTTACCAATTTCGTTAGCAGTAGTATCAGTTGTTTACTCGAGCGACTATAGGATTCGTAGACGAAATGTTTTCACAAGTCGGCTCCAAACAGTATACCTGTATACCTGTATGTATTTTGTGGACCGTTCAACAGGTTAACTAAATATTGTTTTTTTTTTTAATTACAGGAGGCAGAAGAATGGGCTCGAAGACACAGCGGCCCCATGGTGAACCCCTCGTTCGAGCCAGACGACTTCGCACCACAAAGGTGAGGATACCAAAAATCCAACGCATTTTCAAACAGTTTTTCAAGCAAACACAGACTCAACTGGTGTACCTAAACCAGGATTAACAACAGCATCCAACTTACAGAGATTTGAACCTTAATGAGGTCTAAACTGTGAAATCCAGGACTTAAAAGGAAAAGCAGCAAGGACCCAGACTCCATGATTAACCCATGGCTGATCAGCTAGAAGCTGGCATCATGACGTCAAACGTTAATTGGCCATTGTGCCTGTACCTATTTATTGGCACTAACTTGGAGTACAATAACATCAATAGTCCAATGATCTCGTCCGGTAACCAGGAACATACTTAGATCCAGTTTTCCACGTCATACTCGTGCATCACACACACGGGCGAATGGTTCTATTGTACTTGCAGGCTTGTTGGCATGGTTATCACATTTTTGGTGACAAATAATTACAGATAAAACTGAATCTAAGATATGTTAGAACATACCGAACCTACCCTTATCAACCTGGGCAAGGCCTTTGGAGCTCAAATAACCATAATAAGCGAAGGTCAATAAAAGCGGGTAGGTAATTGTAAATCAATAGCAATAACAAGAGTGGTATCCTAGCAATGCAGACGGCAGGCCGTGGGGGGGATACATCGCAACCTCGCTCATTTCCCAACTGCAAAGCTATACTTGAAATGCAATGTTATTGTGGTGTATTGTAACGTGAGTGGTATAAACTTTGCGAATCGATGGCAAAATGGTAACGTACTAACACGGTGGACTGCGTATTTTATTAAGTATTGTATACATTGGAGAATGCTCCAATGCCTGTATTTGTTATACATGGACAGCTATTCTGAAGAAACGCCACAAGTATTGAATCCATACTTCTATTCTAGACGTAATATTGAATTTAAACAACCTTCAAACTTGAGTTGCGTTCATTGATTCGGTGGTAAGACCTCTTAGCGCGATCATGTAACGATTCGAGATTCAAAACATACCTACACTCAAATATTTCATACGCTGACCAAAGCACTGTTCCCCTGAAAACGTACTTACATATAATCAATAACGTGCGATGGCCCATTCTTGGAGACCTTTCAATTTCTAACATTCTTAATTCATCCCCAGCTTATCACCGGTAAAGGATGAGAAGAAGCAACGGGACAAGGGCATCTACCTGGTGAATATGAAGGAGAAAAATCTGGAGGAGGTAGAGGACTACGAGCCCTACGACAACAGGGCCGTGGACCATCCCACCACGTGAGCACTTTTAGTTTGTTGCCGAACGAATTACGACTAGGGTAGTAAGCTATTTTGCATTACTATAAGTCGAAATATCTATTCCTACTACCTCGATTTAATAGGGGTGCAAGCACTGTTGGCATTTATGGCATTTGACATTGCAAACATTAATCAATTTATATAACACTAGCAACACTAAATACAGAGTATAAAAGCAATGGCCGCCATTACGTTCTGTTCAGTCTCTTATCGTACTTTGTGTAAGGCAGATGTCATACCTTCCTAGTAAAGAAAATATTAATATTAAATACTTTGAAAACAATATTAAAATCTCTGCTTTTATTTTGGCCCATATCCAATAGGTTATGGGCCCAGTACTGTTTAAATGTTAAATTAGTAGTGTGCTGTTTAAAATCACGGGAGAAAAATAACCGAATCGCGATGAGTATTATCGTCGAGTACCTGGCAGTTTCATTATTCGGTTTGGAAAAAAGAAGATTCGACGGCACGAGAAATCCTGAGGAATTTGGATGCTGTGTACGAGCGAAAAAGTATAGCGACTCAACTGGCGTTACGCTACTGGATTATTAAGTTAAGTTGAAAAATGAGGGTAGTGATACCGTTGGAAAGATTCTATTCGTCGAAACCAAATCTCAAAATAATGAATAAACATTTAGAAACCATAACTTCAATAATCAAAATAAGTACAAGGCCAAGAAGAAATCTTTCGTGAAATGTCATCATTGTGGGCGCAAAGGTCATTTCATAAATAACTGTTACTACTTCGTACAGCGTACTGTTCAAGCAGTTGAAATAAATGAAGGGGCTACATCTTCCAGTGGGATCTCCGGCTTCGCATTTATGACCGGAAGTTATGATTGTGACTCTAAGGATAACCAGATAACTATGTTGCTCGATTCCGGAGCATCGGACCACATCACAAACAGACAAGATATTTTTTCATACCTACACTAATTTAAATACTCCATTGAATATTTCAGTGACTAAACATGGTCAATTTATTTCAGCAACCAAGAAAGGCTCAGTGCAAGTGATTAGCAACACCGGCGTTCCTGGCGTCCTGGACGACGTATTGTTCTGTCCGGAAGTACCTTACAACCTGCTATCTGTGACCAAGATGCAGCAAGCTGGGATGGACACCACGTTCGATCAGCATGGAACCAAAATAACAAAAGATGGTAAAATCTTGATGCGAGGTAAGTCAGTTAATAATTTAATATCTGTGAACTTTCGAGTTGGAGAAGGTCGATCTGTTTTAAAAATATGTAATAGTGGTACGGATAGTTATGATTTGTGGCATCAGAGGTTAGGCCATATAAGCAAACAAAACTTATTAAAATAAAAAAAAAAAGGAATATGGTTGATGATGCTAGCTTAATTAAAATATCACCTAACGATAAATTATGCGTAGCTTGCATAAATGGGAAGTAGGCTTGACTACCATTTAACAAGTGTAAAGATAGGAGCTATAATATTAAACGACCACTATTTGTTGTGAATACACTGATGTGTATGTGGGCCAATCACTCCTACTTCAATTGACAATAAGAACTATTTTGTGTTGTTCCTCGATCAATTTACCCATTACTGTGTTGCATACTTAATAACATAAGTCGGATGTTGTTAGGTTTTCAAAGATTTTGTTGCGAAAACTGAGGCTAAATTTAATGCAAAGTTGGTTAATTTGTATTGTGATAACGGTGTTTCCAAAGGAATTACATACCATTTTACTGTTCCTAGAACACCACAACAAAATGAAGTTTCAGAGCGTATGGTTAGGACTATTATCGAAAAAGCCCGTGCTATGGTTAACGGTGCTAAATTACCCAAATGTTCCTGGAGTAATGTAATTTTAACTGCGGTATACTTGATAAATATTACACCTACCCGCGCTATTAAAAAAACAAAAAAAAAAAAAACACCATTTGAATTGTGGCATGATAGAAAACCAGATATCAAATATTTAAAGGTTTTTGGTTCAACTGTGTATGTGCATAATAAGACAAATAAAACTAAATTTGATGAAACGTCTTGGAAAGGCATACTGTTAAGATATGTACCTAATGGCTGTAAAGTATGGAACACGGTACGTCAAAAATACGAGACAGTAAAGGATGTTATTGTAGATGAGGTAAACTTTCTGCAGTCCAGGCCTGCGTTACAGATTGAAGGGAATGAGAATGAACATTTCCGTGACAAAACTGATAGTAATTTGAAATCAGTTCAATAAAACCTCAAAGTCTTGATAATCATAAATCTGATATTTCCAAAACTGATGAGACTACATCGGATAGTTTAAAATCAGTGGAAACACAATCAGATGATTCATTACCACAATACTTAAATTCAGATAGTTCGAAATCTGATCAATTCGAATAACATACCTGAGCTAAATCTTAATGATAAAGCAAGTAATATTGAAACTTGTGTAGATCATGGTTCAAGTCAATTGAGGGGGAGTGCTAGGCTGAAAAGTCGTCCCACTATAGGTTATAATGAAATAGATGGTAAATTCTAAATAGAGAAGATTAAACTCGATGGAAAGGTGTGATTAAAGAAGAGTTAGATTCACTTTCATCTAACAATACCTAAACTTAGTAACGGAAATATAGTCGATTGCAAATGGAATCGAAGTATAAAGCGAGACTAGTTGCTTGAGGCTTTAGTCAGGAGTATTTTACAGATTTTAATGAAACTTTTAACCCTGTCGCTTGTATAGCTAGTTTTAGGTGTATGATTAGTTTTGCTAATCAATATAATTTGTTGGTACATCATATGAATGTAATAACCGCATTTTAAACGGTATTCTGAAGGAGGAAATTTCTATGAAAATACCAGAAGGAATAATTAATAAAGACGATTATGTATGTAAATTAAATAAAAGTTTATATGGACTTAAACAAGCTGATAGATGTTGGTTCGAATTATTTGATCAGTGTCTTAAAGAAAATGGGTTTATAAATTCATCAGTAGATAGATGTATTTATATTTTGGATAGAGGTAATATTGATAAATATATATGTGTTGCTATATGTTGATGGCTTGAATCGACAGCTTAGAGGAACACTTAATGAGTAAATTCAAAATGGAGATTGAAAGAAATTAAATTATTTTTAGGGATTAAAATTTCTAGATCTAATGACACTATAACTTCAAAGTGCTTACATAAAAACCATTTTAAATAAATTTGGTATGTACAACTGTTATTCTATTAGTACCCCTCTAGAGAACAAACCAAACTATGAGGCTTTAAACTCTGATAGTGAATAGAATGCTCCTTGTCACAACCTTATTGGGTGTTTCATGTATATTATGTTATCGTCCAGATTTAAGTGTTAAGTGTTAATATTTTGAGCAGAAACACAAACAAAATAATAAAGAGTTGTGGCAATATCTCAAAAGTGTGCTTAGGTATTTAAAAGGCACAATTGAATTAAAACTAACATACAAAGGTGTAATAATTTTGGTGACATTTTATGTGGGTATTTAAATTCACATTGGGGTGGTAATGATGTCAATGATTGAAAAAGTACCTCTGGTTATTTATTTAAATTATTTAATAGCTGTACAACAACATGGAGCACAAAGAGACAAATATCTGAAGCGGCTTCTTCGACTGAGGCTGAATATATGGCGTTATTTGAAGCTGTAAAAGAAGCATTACGGCTGAAGTCTCTGATAGTCTGTATTAAACTGAATACTGACGGTGCGATTCCTATATTTGAAGACAACAATGTTTGCATAAGTATAGCAAATAATCTAGCTAGTCATAAAAGGTCTAAACACATTGTCATCAAGTACCATTTCTCCAGGGAGCAAGTAGAAAACAATGTAATAAAATTGTTATATGTACCCACAGGTAAACAGCTTGCAGATGCGCTGACAAAGCCGTTGCCAGCTGCCACATTCAAGCAATTTAGAGATGAAGTGCTTAACGACTTAAAAAGCTATTTTTTTTTATTATTGAATTGCTAGATAACTTTGTTTTTAAGAGTATGGTCTGATTAGGTTTTACTGGGTTTTTCCTAATCCTTGCAACAAATGTTGGACCATTATTTATTGTAATTTCCCCAGCTATTACTTGGAAGGTATCATATTCTGATGAGGTAAAGCTATATTTGTAAATAGTTAATCAATCTGTTTGCATAATTTAATTAATGTTTGAGGGGGCGTGTTGGCATTTATGGCATTTGACATTGCAAACATTAATCAATTTATATAACACTAGCAACACTAAATACAGAGTATAAAAGCAATGGCCGCCATTACGTTCTGTTCAGTCTCTTATCGTACTTTGTGTAAGGCAGATGTCATACCTTCCTAGTAAAGAAAATATTAATATTAAATACTTTGAAAACAATATTAAAATCTCTGCTTTTATTTTGGCCCATATCCAATAAGCACAGCCTACTGAAGCCTTGAAAAATCTTAAGTGAAAGCATAGCCACTAAAAATAATAATATACACATAGATCACAATTAGATATTTAGAAGTGCGAACTCATATTAAACTTGGGTAAGTATGTCTACTTACATACTTCTCGATAAGTCATAACAGTAAATGGTAGGTACTAAGATAAACCGAAAACCTTAGTGAAAGATAAACCGAAATTTAGTGTTGGTAGTCATTGACATCAGTGATTCATGAGATCGATTAATCATATCGTTTGGTACTTCCGCTCTCACACTTCCTCCTTCCTTGCGTTTCGTCGATCCGCAACAAGGATTTTTCCTTATACTCGTCAAAAATGCAAGTAGGTAACCTATATGTAAAGTATTTATCCGTCAGTCTGATCCCAAAAATAGTTATATATATATATATATAATATATGGCCTCTATTCCTATATATCGATGATAACGAACGTACTTAATGTCAATTTTATAGTTAAGTAATCATGAAATTTCATTTAACATTTTGCAAATTTGGTATTAAGTAATTTCGCTTGTTAGGTATTTTGTTTTATAAAAACTTGCGTTAATTCATCTTCTAAGCGAGTGGAACCGCGTTATTCAAGCTAGTCAACGCAAAATGGCAACGTGTATAGAAAGTATTCTGGACTCGTTCGCCTCAAGGCCCGCAGATACTTCAGCGGAATGTTTATCGCGACCCATAACGTGATTATAAGCAGGTAATAAATATGTTTAACTGCCTTTGCAGTGGGAAACTACGTCCGCATCAACTTAGGGAAATCAATTTGTCGGAGTAAATACCTACAAACTGATTCATTACATTGAGTTAGCAATGTTACCGGTCAAACAATCAGCAATCAGTACCTACCTATACTTTTGAAGCCCTCGAATGTCACAAAAAAGGACATTTAATGTCTTATGGACCTAAGTGTGTGCATTCGACATCCGAAGGGTTAATATATAGTAGATATACACTACCCTGTATAATTGTGTTGATCGAGGGTCAAACTGATCATCTAGAATCTCCTAATTTCGTGAAAAGTAGTTTTTCTTTTCAACCGTTTGAAACATCTATGACCAATTCCTCTGAGACTACGGTCGTGATGCTTGTGCACGTAGATACACACGTGTGCACGTGTGAACGGATCACCTCGCTACTTTGAGCGGTCTGTTTGACGTTTATCTTGTATCAAAGGCTTGGCTGCGGTTGCGTTGGCATGCAAGCCAGGTAGCGTTACGGAAAATCACATTAATAATGTAATGTAGGATTGAATGCGATGGAATAGCGGGTGTTTTATTAAATCCATGATGTTTGTATGATGATGAACTTCATATACTTATTGGTATTGGTTTAAATTGTTTATTTATATAAATGGATAGGTACTTATCTATACACTAGCTGTGCCCCCCGACTTCGTCCGCGTAGTATTTAACGTAACAAAAATTTCGGGATTATCGGGATAAAGGTATCCTATATGTTAATCCCGGTTATATTTATCTGTGTTCCAAATTTCATCCAAATCCGTTCAGTAGTTCAGTAGTTTAGGAGTTTAGTAGTGAAGGAGTAACAAACATACATCCACACTCGCAAACTTTCACATTTATAATATTAGTAGGATAGGTAATATTAAAAAGCGTGAACAATTAAAAAATACCTTCACAAGTAGGTAACCCAAAGTGACATACGCAGCCTATAGGCATTGCAACTTTTCGATCGAAAGTAGGGGTATATGGGCGGGGTGGACTATGTCAGGCTGTCGGTACATACCAAAGGCCTTTTAGAAATTATCGCTTCGGTTGTTACAAAAAAACAATGTATTTATTTTTGTAGGTACGTACCAAAATAGGTATAAAATGGGAGTCCACAACATTAACCGAATCTGTGTGCTAATCACGAGTGCGAGACTGTGGCTACCACGAACTGAGATGTTTACTGACCTAAGTACAGGAAAATCTTAATATGTCGGATAAAAACGACGCGTTCAGAATAATAATTTTAATAAGATTATGTCCATTGCGTTTCCTGTGCGAGCTGTTTGACGGGCTTCGAATCTAAGCGGTAATACTCCGTAAATATATATACTAACGTATTTTTATAGTAATTCCCATTTAATTTTGATATTCATCTTATATCGCTATGTACGTAAATACTTGCGTATGAACGAATTGTTATTGTGACTCGGCGGTCACGAATTCTGTAAATAAGGCTATTTCCTCAGTATCGCTATATGAACGAGGAACACCGTGACCTAGTTACTCGGAACATTTGAGATACGTGCTAATACAATTTTTCAACTTTATAATGCGCATGTGAAATGTAATGGTCAATAAACACCTCACAATATATTGAACTGTGATATTTGAATATATAAATACACCGGTAATAGTGTTTATAAAACTGAGTAGGTACGTTACCTTTAATAACGATAACACTTCAAAAATCTACGTATTTTTAAATTGCGATCTACCATTATTTTCAGTAACTTTGAAACCTTCCTCCACCTGCTAAAAGGCAGCCTTGGCACTGGCATCCTGGCGATGCCGAAGGCCTTCTCCAACGCGGGCTACGTGGTGGGTTCCGTGGGCACGGTGATTATCGGGGTCCTCTGCACGTACTGCATCCACATCCTCCTCGACTCCTGCTACGTGCTGTGCAAGCGGAGAAAAGTGCCATCGCTCACGTACACCGCTGCTGCGGAAGCGGCTCTCTCCGAAGGCCCCGATTGGTGCAAAGCCTGTGCCCCATACGCTGCGTAAGTTTTCTACAGAAAACGACATAATTTTGTAGGTGCTAAATATATTACTATTATATATCTAAGAAGTACATTCAAACTTGTACTTACTTACTGAACAAAATGTACCAACCAATGACTTCTCCTTTCAGGCACATCGTGAACGTGTTCCTCCTAACCTATCAGATCGGAACTTGTTGCGTGTACGTCGTGTTCGTCGCTGAGAACATCCACCACGTGCTGAGGGAGTACTGCAACATTACCGAGTTTCAAGTGATGCTCTGCATCCTTCTGCCGTTGATCCTTATCAACTGGGTGCGCGACCTGAAGTACCTCGCACCGTTCTCGGCCATCGCCAACGTGGTCACGATCGTGAGCTTCGGGATAATACTGTACTACCTGTTCAAGGACATACCCAGTCTAGAGGGCAGGGAGCCTGCGGGCAAGCTCGCCAATTTCCCGCTGTTCTTTGGAACTGTGCTATTTGCGTTGGAAGCTATTGGTGTGGTGAGTAAATTAGAACGAGTTGATCATAATGAAAGTATACCTACCAAAAATAAAAAAGGAAAGTAAGAACTTTAGTACATTCCGAAAAAAGTTTACTATTATTACCCATTTTTTAAATATCTAAGTTACAAGCTCTGATCGCAAGTTATTGTAGGGAAAATATCGTAAAGAATAACATGAAACCCAACCCACACTCAGTTCCTTGGTTAGTCTTTCTCTTCCCAGCATATTTTAATGTAGGTACTCTAACCCATCAGATCTTGCCTCTGGAGAACGAGATGAAGACACCTCGAGCGTTCGTGGGCCGGTTCGGAGTGTTGAACTGCGCCATGATCAGCATCATCGTGCTATACGTGGGCATGGGCCTCTTCGGGTACCTGCAGTACGGAGACGCCTCTCAGGGCAGCATCACCCTCAATTTGCCATCTGGTACAGAAATGTGAGTATATATAATTACAAAATCTTCCATATATGTCAGCACACATCTACTGCTGGATATACTTAGGTGTTTTCCAAAGACTTCCACTCGTTATGACATGGACTGTGCTCTACTTAACTTATTAAAACTTTTATTCTTAGTCTCGCCAACGTGGTTCAGTGCCTGCTTGCGTTCGCCATCTTCATCACGCACGGGCTCGCGTGCTACGTCGCCATCGACATCCTTTGGAACGAATACATCGGCATTCGCATGCTCAAGGTCAAGCACCGCTTCGCCTGGGAGTACCTGCTCAGGACGCTAATTGTGCTCCTCACTTGTAAGTATTCGTACTCAGCGATTCATTAGCTGGAAGACGTCCACTCCATAGACTGGCTTCGTATGACGTCCCACACTTCGCCTTCCTGCTGTCAGTACTTTAAGTAACTAAATGTACTAGCCACTATTAATAAATCGGTAGAAAGATATAACAGATCTAGAGTATCTAGTTACGCTTTTGAATGTTGTACTTATCTACATAATAATATGTCGAAGTCGCTCTCAGACTTGAGATTGTTTTATGAACACCGGCCTTACTACTAAAGGGATGAAGTCGTCAATATTATTGTATTAATTTCTGACATTGTTCCATATCTCCTTGCAGTCGGTATCGCCGCCGCAGTACCAGTTTTGGAGCTGTTCATCTCGCTCATCGGCGCCCTGTGCCTGTCGGCGCTCGGGCTCGCGTTCCCCGCCTTCATTCAGAGCTGCACCTACTGGTACTACGTGTCCCGGTCCGAACGCATTCGCATGATAATTAAGAATGTAATAGTCGTCCTGTTCGGAGCGCTGGGACTCGTAGTGGGTACCTGGACCTCGCTCGAACGCATAATCGAAGCCTTCAGCAAGGACGGAAGCCCGGTCGAGGGCCTCAACGCGACCTCCATACAAAACCATACTCTAACGCCCTGAAGAGCGACCGCGTGCGCGTGGATAAACTTTTGTTACAGTGCCATCATAGAACCGTCCCGGCAATGTACAATGCAACCATTTGATTCTAGATAGGTATAATATTAAGTATTTTTTGATCGTTTTCCATGTGAACTATAGTTAACATATAGTTTATAAGAGATGATTATGAACTGTTGACTTACATTATTCGTAAGACAGCTTTATTTTAGTATTAGTGCATGTTTTTCGTAATGCCATTTACTGTTAATATATTTAACTCGTCTTACGGCTATTATTTGGTGCGTTACTCTAGTAGACAATATCTTACTCCCTCATTTTAAAACCACCATAGCAGAGAACGGGAGCTGTGCTTTCATGTGTTATGTTGCCACTGGCTGGCACTTGTAAGTAGTTGTATTCTTATTGCAAATGTTATTTATTGTTTTTTAGACGTTTATTCTCTTTCTACACTATTTATTAGTTCATCTTTCAAAGATCGTTCACTCACGGTCTCTGGTCCGTGACAACTTACGCTGAATTTGCCCGAATATTATTACAGTGATGCGTTTTGGATAAGTGATGTGACTCGACGTATTACTGTGGTTTATGTTTCACTTCCTTTATATCCATCAATCATTCCAAGATGAATATAAGGATATCCCCGTTAGTTTCAGTACATTTACAGGCATGCTAGTAAAGCTTGCTATATGCCCTAACCATTCGGAATGGTGGCAGTTACTTTCCTTTCTTTCTGTTTTTTTAATATTTCCATACCCCTTACGCCATAGGTACTTCTCTTTACCAATTTCTGAGTAAGCATTTACGTTAAGCACAACTATCCATTAGCCATATTACCACGAATTTAGTAAGGCCCAATGCAGTTGTCGGGTTAGAATAAGTTAGTTAAACGGTTGTTACTAATACTAAGTATTGTTTAGTTAAGTATTTGTCCTAAATCAGTGAGAATGAATGCCAGGTTGGTGATGGCATTTTGTTAGTGTAAACGTCAGTACAAGCAGATTAGGTAGGTATGATTACAATAATATACTTTTTATTTATTGCTATCACGAGTGTATTCACGAGTGTATTTAAAAATGTCAAATCTAAACGTTTAAATATCTCACAATTTATGATTACTGGGTGTTTCATAAGTCCGAATTAATAATTAAGATATAATACACAGTAGCTGATAAAGACAGACTATACGTATTTTCTGAGTAACGAGCCTTTGACTATCTGTCAAAACCTTTGTTTTCCGGCCTTAGAATATATTTAATGACCTTAAAACATACACGACTATTCAAGAAACTGTTAGTAAACAAATGCCAAATGTTAGTATGCAAATGTACTTGAAATATTATAATTCTGTAACCATTTTGCACAAAGGGTTCGAATTTGGATTAAATGTTTATACCATTCCATTCTATGCCCGATACTCCAAACCCCAAGTATTATTTCGGATATTTGGAACACCACGTAGACTTTTACTCAAAAGCTTTTGTTTTTTACTGCTTTTGTGTGTAACACTTAAGAGATATTATTGAGCAGGATTTTTTTAATGGGACTGGGGAAAATTTGTCTGTCGACTTCCGTAACGCATTAAAATTAAATGAAGCGATACCTATTGATGTAATGTTTTTAAAACCACACCGTTGAGGCTTCGATGAATGTAATTATATTTTAACACTGTGCAACAGCTATTACGTGATATTTTAGTTTAATGTACACTTCAAATGTAAGGAAGGCTAAAAGCGTGTACAATGTTATAAATTTAAATTATCTATGTTATCAACAAGTGTACAGCGACGTGTTTGGGAGTTAGAATAGGTTTAACAAATAAGATTATGTATTTATAACTCGCTGACATTTGTTATACATTTAAATTTTTGGTTGTTTTATGACCGAGCATTGTGCGTACAAAATGTAATATAACACTAGATGATAAAGTGTCAAGTACCAAGTAAACGTATTTGAATGGGTGGAGTCAATTACTTACAGTCAACATAAAAAGTATTCCCAAGTTCATGATTACTTTGTTCTATAATTTATGATAAATACTGTTTTGATGAGTAATTAGCATCAGATTTACGAAATAACCTATCAGTATGCAAGTTGTTAAATAAATAGTAAAGTAATTTGTTCAATCACTTCTCATATTGACTGCAAATACGACACACATAGTAAATTGTCTTCACAGGGCCGCAAATATAGACATAAGACATTGATAGCTTTACTCGTTCCCATAGTTACACTGAATTGCACAAACATCGCGAGCGCGGTCCGGTCATGGATTTATGGAATAAACTGTGATGTTAAAGTTAGTATCTTAGGACGTATGTACGTGATGTACCTCCGGCGCGTGCCGCTGCGTGTGCGACACGATAGCTAGTGGGATGTGCCCGGCACCGGGTGCTACCCATCGTAATAAAATTATTATAATATTAATTTGTTCTTTTCATTTCATATCCGTATGCTTCAACACTAATACGATCAAATTTAAATTGTACACAAGCGCAAAGTACATAATTACTACGTATGTAGGAGGCGCGGCGTACGTAAAATAGTTGTCATCATATTTGTCAACGTTATATGAGAACTAGTGGGAAAACTACAATACTAATTAAATGTATTGTCATTATGCTAGTTTCCTTCACCCCGCCTGCGTAGCCGTAACAAATTTATACAAAAAGTTCATATTTTTTAAAAATTTGTTTTATTAATCAAAATCAACATAATTTCTTATTTATTAGATTTAAATTAAAAAACTTAAAGCATCACAATGGAATATTCGCTCGGAGTCCAGAGCTGGAATTTTAAACATCACTGCCGGTGGTGACAGCTAGCCAGAGGGCGCGCAATCATCTATAGATATTATTCAAATATATACCGAAATAATAATGCAAACTAATGTATAAAAGCTAAAAGCCCACCCCGTTCTGATATTCTTAAAACACATACAATTTATATGAAAAACCAAATTGTTTAAAAATTAAAACCACTTCCGCCCAGATGGTGGGCCATACAGCCTGAACCCTGGTTATCTTAAGCAGAAACTTACACAATACACATCAAAACATAATTCATAGCCAGCACTACTGAAACTGACTTCAGAATAAAAACGCACAAAGGGCCGCGCAATCCGTTTCAACTCGTTACGTTCACGATTTTTATGTTCTAAGACGTAAGACGATGGGTATGAATCTGGATGAATACAGAGAGGGGAAGACTCAAGAAAATATGAATAAATCTTATAAGAGTGATATGAATGAGGTTCTAGTGGATGTGAATGCGATAGCAAAACGCGATTAATGGAAAAAGGTATGGTAAACGATTACGATTTTTTGGACTGTTCCAATCGACTTGAATCGAGATCTGAGCGGCCCCTAAACATGAGATTGCCTTAAAAATTATCAATCACTAAAATCGAGTAAAATACTACAAAAATTTTGTACCTTGTATAGTATAAATCGAATTGCTACACTAAAGCACGGTTTCTGATTAACTTTATCTGCAATCTGTAAGCGGTCCCGGAAGCCTAAACAAAATAAACGATTTGAATTTGAATTTGCGGTTTATTAATTCATAACGTTCTCCATAAAAACAAAATAAATAAAACACTCGAACAGATAGCTGCCTCATAAAGTTTTTCAGAAACCGGGCGGAAATAAAGTATCGCTTATGCGCAACTACATAATTAGCACAACAAACTCTTACAATTTATCCTCTTTTGGCTATGATTTACGGTAAAAGCATACTAAAAATAGAATTAAAAAAACATTACATAGTTATAACATCTTAGCACGATTATAGTTTGCAACGATTTTTCGCTACAGCAAAATATCAAATAGCATTGGCGACATTTGTGCTAGTCAAAATCAATTCCATTGTTTTAGACTTTCAGTCACTTGGATTTCCAGTAAGTAATGGACTTTGAGGAACCTGTCGAGTCATATCTAGCTAGCACAGGAATACTCGAGCAACACCATATTTCATAGTTTATTGAATTTTGTACTTACAAAACTAGATAAGCCTTATAATGTTAAAAACGCCATCACTTAGAAACATGCCGTTTTTATCTAGCACCTACCTACTATAAATAAATTAGTAGTTAGCTCGTGAGGTAGTATCATCATCTTCCTAATCAAAGCGTTATTGATTTCAAGAGAATCAATAACAATATTCGTTGCGCCAGCGTTATCTTTCGCATGGACTTTCTTTATATTCCATGTATCACAACTTCTCATTTTTTTGCGTGGAGGTGAATATTAATTATTTAACGAAATTGTCAGTAACATACACCAAAAAACTACATGATCAACTGAAATACAACGTCTTCCGGATTGCAATAGGCTTTGCTCTTCAATTTTACTGGCTATACAAATATAGGCATATGCTCCTTGAAATTAAATAGAATCGGGCGATAATTTGCGTTCATTCATTTAGCAACCTTAGACCATATTATAAGTTGAAGACGGCGCAGATTTATTAAATGCCTCTAATTGATTGATAAACTTTCATAGTGGACAGTCTGCAACATTCACTAATTGAATTTGAGGTTGTTCTGGGTGGATAGAATCATAACTTAGTTGACGGCTTTGCACTTTTGCGGACGAGGTGACGACGGGCTGTCAGTGATTGTAATGTGAACTGTATTTTAGTGAAAATAGGAACTAAATTGCATATCCAGCCGATTAACACACGCGCGGCTAGTGCGGGGTACGAGAAGGTACTATTTTATTAGAATACATTTTTGACAGAATAGATCACACTTATGACCAACTTTTTCTCTGAATGATATATAGTGATTTACATGAGTTTAGGGAGCGAACTTAAATAATTTGAAGTCGAAAAATATCACTACACATTGACTATTTCTAATTAGCCTTATCTCTAAAGTTTCCTTACAATTTAACGAATCAGGCCAGCCATGGTGATTATATTAAGAACTAATGAGATATCTATAACAAGCAATGATCCTATTAACCGCTTGAACCTTCAATATAACGTCATACTTCTCATCATATTTCTGATTATAGTCTTTTTTAACATTTTTAGCAGCAAAAGACGAGACTTAGGTATTGTGGAGCCAGTTCTGGTAACAAAAAAATAAACATGATTTGCTTAAAACACTTTAAAGCAGGGAAAAAATCACTGATAATTACTCATAAGCTTTAAAATAAACTTAAGCAAAACACATCTAATTTATTTTTGAAATATTGTATCTCCCTTCTCTGTTGCTCAGTAATACTATTCAAATTATGTATTTACTTATGTTCTCATCTTTGCGGCAGTCAGAACCATTAATAAAAGCCGCCCATCGCTCGTCATTTCACTTAAATCAAATTAAAAATTCAACTAAGCATCTTGCAACGGCACCTGCGCATATCAAACGAATTGTAGCTAACTCCTGTTATAGCTACTTCTTGCCAGCGTCATACCCCGGCAGTATACTCCTGAGAGCCGCCGTCAGGTGCTCGTTGGCTTCCACCTCGTACTTGGCGAGGCTCTGTCGACAGCACGGACATGTCGGCGCTCCGGTCGATTTGAACGCTAGCTTTATACACGTCTGGAAATATAAAATAAAATTTTTTTATGAATCAACTAGCTGAGCCCGCGACTTCGCCCGCGTGGAATTTAACTTAACAATAAAGCCCGGTCCCGCGTTCTGAGCCCGCGCGACAGGACCCATTTTTTAAATTTTGTTTTTCTAAAATAAAAGTAGCCTCACTTACTGCGTATAACATCAGCTATCTAACAGTGAAAGTCCCGTCAAAATCGGTCCAGCCGTTTCGGAGATACTCTTTGATTTCAAGTGTTTTTATTTTTTTACGCGGAACCCTAATTTTTTTCTCAAATTAAAGTAGCCTAAGTTACCCGCTATAAGATCAGCTATCTGCCAGTGAAAGTCCCGTCGAAATCGGTCCAGCCGTTTCGGAGATTACCCGGAACAAACACACAGACAGACAGACAGACAGACAGACAAAAAAAAATTTATTCGCGTTTTTGCTATAGTTATCGTATGTACTTTCATATGCATTTAGTGAAAAGGTGTTATTTTGATATTACAAACAGACACTCCGATTTTATTTATTTGTATAGATGTATGGATGCCCGCCGCACTCTGCCACCACTGTGATTCTTATAAGCCTGGATTATTGAGATTGAGTGTCCAAATATGACGCCAACGTTTAACCCTCGACGAGTCGAAAGAAAGAATAGGAGATGGAAGAAAATAATCCACTTCCTTCCATTGCTACGCGGGAGTCGAAAATCATTGTATAGGCTGATTGTCACAGATGCAAGACTGTTACAGCTGATGGAATACTAGTTGTAAGGCACCATGGAATCCATGGATCATAATACGACAGATTATACCTAAACTCTTTAGCTTATACTTGATTCCAGTAATTGCATCGATATACTATAAAAATGGCAATGCGAATCCACAGAATCACATCAATAAATCAATTATAATTATGTTATTTGTACTAGTTGTTGCTTGCGACTCCAATGAATGTGATGTTGATGACGATATTTCAATCTCGCCTTTTGTACCAAGATAAAAGCTACAACTGATATGTTTTTCGGAAATTATATCAAAATAGGTATTAAGTTTATAAAAAGTTTATTAAGTTCTTACCATACAAAAGTTGTGCAGGCACGGTGTCGTCACAGGATTGACCGCGACTTCCTGGCATATTATGCACAGGAACATTTGTGTCACATATTCCACAAACTCCTAGAATAAAAGCATACAAAATTAACCAGTGTTTTGCTAGCTAGTCTGAAGATGTACAATATTGAGTTAACTCTGAAGATGACACGAAATATTCTCATGATGAGATGATGCGACTTTTGCAGATGACAAAGGTACATAGAAATAAATTAGCCACATATGATGCCAGTTTTGTATAACACCATGCCGTCTGGGAATATCATAAACGAAGACTAAAATCACCATAAACAGTTTAATAGTAACAGATGAGATGACCTCCACAGGTATGCAGTTCCCTTATACAAGATTTTGGTGAAAGATGCATGTTCCAAATGTCCCATACAAGTGACGTATTTTATAGAAAGTTCAATATTCACATACCTTCCGTCCTCTACTTTCGTACACAATAAGGCACTCGTTCCACAACTTGCTGTTCAGCGTGTCAGCTTTTATCATATCTCTCTCTTCCGTCGTGGGCAGGCTTTCAGCTTCTTCCTTGGTATTGACGGGTTTGCGTGCAGACTTCTTAGAACCGGGACTTTTAGCGAATATACTGGCTGGTTTTGAGTTAGGGCTTAGCGAGGTTTTTTTCTTGGAAGCTGAAATAATTTTATCATGGCCTGTTTGTGGTTTAACATATTAGAGTTTACATGTTAATGTCCATGTTTAGAGCAGATCAAATTTACAGATTGTTTGATAAAATAGTACCTAGATTTTTTGATAGTACTACTACTACAACAAAGTTGGATATGTAAGCCACCCCGCGCTCATAAACGCGCTGACCAGAGCGCAATAGAACTTACTACAAATATAGTCGCTATGAAAGGAATTATGACGGATCAAATTTCGCAACTAAAAATGCAAAGAGTTGGATACTTAAAAGATAAAATTGCTAACATTTTCAGTTCTAAAACCCTGTGGCTAGAGCGACAAGCATAACCATAAATGCTCGATGATGTAGTGTGCTCAAGGTAAGTCAAGCATGTTCAACGTCATTTTTCCTCGCGCAACGTGCAGGGACGCTTAGCCAGATGTGCCATGTATATGTGCGAAGAAATGCAGTAGATACCTTTGTTCGCCTTCTGGCAAGTCTTCCTCTTCTTGACAGGCGGCGAGGCCTCACTCTCTGACTCGGTCGTCTGGTTGCTTTCGCGGAGCGCTCGCTTCTTGTTGCTCTTAGTTGAGCTCTTGTTGCCCTTGTTGCTTCTGCTATTCTTCTCTTTGAGGGCCTTCTTTTCTGCTTCCGCTTCCAAATAACCGTCCGGATACTGAGGATAATTAAATAGTTTTATGACATAAAAAGGTACTGCCTGAAGTATACTCATGTTATACTCGATGTAATTCGCTAAAATATTATTTTGTGGACTTAAATATTTTATTATCTGACTAATAAGTTTATTATACTTGATTTTTGTTAAATTAACACTTAGATGTATGTGCAATAGTTCAAAGACCCTATCTTCTATTACATATAAGCTATTTGAATTTCACATTATACTTACAATCATAGCATACTCCTTAGCTCCTGGTTCCCACGGCGCTGGGCCAGGGTCATCCCTTCGCAGCAGGTACTTCCAAACTCGGTATCCTGAGAGGCCTTTCTCAGGATAGTATTTCACTACTTTGTAGATTCCGTCGTATCTGACACAAACATGTTGTCATCACTTGGTGTGTATTTAACGCGCCAGACATTGGAGCATTTATATGGGAGTATGTGGATTACATAAGTGAACATTATTTGACGGCAAGACTTACCTAATGCCCTCTTTGGGCGCGTACTTAGGGAAATGCTTCAACATCTTGTAGGATCGGACGACGCGCACCGGCTTGCCCTCCCTCCAGTTGTCACCCGCGTCGCCACCCTCCTCAGTGATCTGCTTCACCGCGCAGTTACGCGCCAACGCCCTGTGGTGACCATCAAATTAATATACAAGGTGAATCAGAATGGGTGCACTATTTTTTAGCTTTGTAATGCTACTCTACATCTGTCTGCTTTAGGGGGAAATTGAGGAGCAAAAGGTGTTATGCAATCTTTGAACACCAACTGTTCTTCGACTTTCCCCCAAAGCAGATAGTTTAAGAGTTACAAAGTTAAGTTATATAAAATTGTAACTACCCCTTTTCTAATTCCCTTTCGGCCGCCATGGCAACTATGATTCTCAACCAGTTGCGAAAGAGGATTTTTAATATTTCTTGGCAACTGGTTGCGAGGGAAGCCTGTTTTTTCTCAGCACACAACCAAGTTGCCAACAAAGAATATCTCAAAATATGCAGTTGTGATACAAGAGTATCTTTTTCTTTACGCAACTAGTTTCCAAATCTGTTTAAAAATAATCTGTATGTATTAGATTAATATAAACAAAAAACCTGGACCAGTTCACGTCAGGACATGCACACTAATTCACCTTGGTTAAGGATACCTACGTTACCTATGCTACCTACGTTTTCCAAAATATTTGAAAAAGCTATGTGCAATCAGCTATATACGTTTTTAGAAAAGTTTAATATTCTTGACGACGCATAAAATGTATTTAGAAAATGTAGATCAACGACACTAGCAGTTTATAAATATGTTCAACAAGCGCTACAACCTAAACGACAAACAATATGTAATTGGGCTACTATTAGACATGACAAAAGCATACGACAAAGTCCTGTATGACATATTACTCACCAAACTATATGGTTGCGGCGTACGCGGACCAGCTTATTCGTGGTTCAAATCATATTTACATAATAGGACACAAATAGTACAAATTGAGAATTACGACCACGATAAAAATGAGATCAAAATCATTCGATCAAAAGAAACGCAAATTACATGTTCAATCACTCAAGGAAGTGTGTTGGGATGCCCACTATTTTTAATCTATATTAATGACCTCCCCAAAATATTAGATAGAGATAAGGCTTTTCAAGTGTGGAAATGTAAATAACCCTAGTCTACAAATACAAGAAACCCTCCAAACTGTAGATTCTTGGCTCCAGATCCACAACTTAGAAATTAATAATAGCAAGACTAAAATAATACAATTCAGATCATACAAAAAACCACCTCTCAATTTAAAAACAACCTTCAGAAACACGCAAATAGAAGAAGTTAATACATTCAGCCTACTTGGCATAAATATTGACACACACATTAATTGGAAGTCACACATAGAACATATAAAAACAAAACTCTCCAGATTTATTTATGCACTTTTTCAAATTAAACAAAGCACTAACACACAAACCGCTATGACTGCTTACTACGCATACGCATACTCATGGCTGCGTTTCGGCGTTATGCTATGGGGAAATTGTGTTAATGTAAATGAACTATTCATAATTCAAAAGAAGTGTGTAAGAACTTTAGCCCAGATTGATAATACGGAGAGCTGCAAACCATACTTTATAGAATATCAGATTCTAACACTGCCTTCTATATACATACTTGACATTTGCATAATTGTTTTCAAAAATATCGACGAGTTTGTTAAAGTAGAAGATACGCACAACGTCAACACTCGCCATAAAAAGAGGTTATGCGCTCCATTCTCAAGAATTAAAATGCTAAGCAATAGCCCATATTACATGGCAATAAAAATATATAACAATTTTCCCAATACGTTCAAAACTGAAAAATCTGTAACAGTATTCCAAAAACGGCTAAAACTATACCTAATCCAAAAATGTTTTACTCAGTAAAAGAATATTTAGAATCCAGCTTTAAATAACGATAGTGGCGATCTGTCCTATACAACTGAGTTTGCATATAATATAACTTGAATTATAATTTGTAGTACCTACTTAAAAAGGATAACATTAACATTGACGAATAATTGTATTAAATTCGTTTATTGACATTAAATTTTTGACATAACTAATTATATCTCATTTCTCCTAATATTATTATTTTGCTGTGCCCGACAGGGTCCATATTGATCTTTCACCTTGTTATACCATCTTTGTAATACGGAATGCAATAAAGTATTGACTATTGACTATTGATGTCTACTAAAATTCTAGAAGTCATCAAAACTAAGAATTTATTCAATTCAGTAGTCAGCCATCCTGAACCAAATAATTTATACATTTTTATAATATTTAATATGGTATTATTTTAACAAAATAAGGGACACTCACTTATTCTCCCTGGTGAGAGTTTGGTCACAGGATTGTTCGGCGGTACGCTTGTTGCCAGATAGGTCTCTGCCTCCGCTGCCAGTGTACGTGAACTCTATGCCGTTGTCAACGTCGTCTTCGTAACCACCTGCGCATTATTATTGACATTGATATTCATATATGACCCCTCTAACAAAGATAATAAACGTTATAGATGCATTGAGTTTTTTTTGTTATTATTCATAATATTATTTTTTAGACCCTTTCCAGAACTTCCCATACTTCAGTTACTGGAACCATCATCAACACAACGGTACCTGATAACACGATGCTGTAAGCGCCCTCTACGTCACGCCCGTGTATGCCTGACACAGGCGGTCGATGAACCCCGGTTTCAGATAACTGAAAAAAAAAAAGATACGATATACAGCTGAAACGAATATGTAAGGTTTACAATAACTACTTCTTCCAGTAGGTTTGTGTGTTGTCCACTCGGCTCACTTCACCGGGAGTCGTAGGTTCGAAGTAACATTCGTAAATAGCCTTTTAAAAATTTGCCCTGGTCTGAGTGTCACTGGGATCGCCCCCAGTCCATTGTACGGTACCCATAGTACAAGCATAGTTTAGTTTGGGACCATACAGTCAGTTTGTTACTCTGGAGATATATATTATTTATATACATATATACTACGTAGGTCGATAGCACACTAAATGACCTCGCTATAATAAACGAATCACACGCCAGTCCAGTCGAAATCGTCCCACGCTAATCCCACTTTCACAGGCATCAGAACATCTCTATAGTGGGTCTTGGATATTTTATAGTAAAGACAAGTCTCCCAAATAAAGTTGTGTATACCTGTATCCTGAACCTCCAACACATGCCCACTTCGATGCCAGGGATTGGCCCGAAGTGGTTAGCTGGCATTGCACATGTTTTTGTTTTACCTGAATAACAAATGCATATTTTATATAGTTAATAGTAGCTGTTGCCTGCAACACGGCCCGTGTAGTACTCAATGAAATAAAAGTAGCCTAATAACATCAGCTATATACCAGTGAAAGTCCCGTTAAAATCGGTCCAGCGGTTTCGGAGATGAGCCAGAACATACAGACATACGAAACATTTTAATATTGGTTTTCCTTACAAGTGTGCCATATATACTTTCATAATTATGCTATTACATAATATGCTTACTGAAAAGCTAATATTTTTTTGTAAAGAGGTCTTACAAGTCACGGACAGTATATACAATCACTATTGCTAGGGCAACTGATGTTAATTTCGCTTACTGGGATAACATCATTTGAAAATCAAATCGCATTGTAGCAAATACAATTCGCAAAAGCTATCTATTTTACTTCAAATTATCAACTAGGTGGTCAGGCAATGTACACATTTAGAAACCACCTTACAGTTTCTATGTATATATCTAAAATCGCAAGAACTAATTGTAACAGATATATAATTTTCCTTCATCGTAACTTTAATAAATTATGATGGAGAAATAACAAATACACAAAATATATATTTTCAAATATGCAGTAACTATAGAAAATCTTAACAAAAGCCCTCTCCAGACTCACCAACACAGGCCATCCCTCTCCCCCAATCCCGGTTCGTTTTGGTCGTTTTCTTGGTCTGTTTAGCGGCTCCCGGCGCGATGACGTCATTAGGATCCCGTTTGCACGAGGGACAGTACCAGTCCTCCTCCGGCAACTCCGTGAGGGGGGGCGTGAGGCAGATCATATGGTACCCCTTATTACATTCATCACATAGTACTATCTGTGGAGTGGTGTTTTTTGCGTATGAGAAATAATAAACAAATAGGTATATAATGGTCCAAGTTGATGGGTAAATGAAGAATTTTACAGGAATAGGGGAAACAAATGTATAAGGATTACATTTTATTAAACTATCACTCAATGTGGAAAGGCAACCCACACCTTGCCACCTCCAATTGTTACAATAAGTATTTTTATCCTAAAAATAGATGCATGTAGCTTACTTTCTCCGGAAACTCCTTTCCCAAGCAAAGAAAGCACCCACAATCTTTGCACGGCGCTTCTTCGTCGTCGCGACACGTCAAACAATTCAATGGCGATGACCCTAGAAAGGAATGAAAAAAATTACATTGCTATCTCGTACATAATACGAAAGTAGGTGTGGCCAGCTCATCTATGTCGTCGTAAAATAATAGTATGGCAATTTATTAGTTAGTCTTATGGCTGAAAGGGGTACAATTTAATATACAGATAAATTACGGAGTAGCAACCAGCGAGCGTGAAACTCATAGTACGTAAGTTTAAGTTAGCTTACGTTTTTCCGGCGGCGTAACCATCATTTTCTTATAGTCCTCTGTTCTCTCGGACAATGGGACGACATCTTCAATTGCGAATATTTTATCCAGCACCCGGACTTTGGTGTCATTCTGAGGCACTGCCTCACGGCCGAGGTACAATGTTCCCACTAATTCATAGTTTATGCGCAGTTTCTTTATTTCTGTGATTTTGAAATCGTACCTGTTAGCAAATGTAAGGGAGCGACATTAGTCAGAATCTATTAATCATTGAGAAGAGCCGGCAAGAAATTCAATAGCATAGCAATTCGAGTCATTCCAATAGAAAAAAGTTGGTATACATTCACAGAGACAGCAACGCAATGTGAGCAGGCAACAATAATAACACACAAATAATTCAATATTACCAAATTAAATCAGTCACACTTATTTGGATATCCTAAATTATGAAGACAGCTCTGTAAAGCCAGGCTCTAGGTCTGGGGAGAGCAATAGGTTGGAGACTGCCTTTAATTTCAGTAGATTTTAGACCACTGAAAATAGTATCAGTGGTCTAGACAAAACAAAAAACCTAGCCTCTCCTACTTATTGGCATAGACAAATAATGGTTCTTACCAATATCCCCTCTCCATAGGTTCGTCAGTGTTATGATTAGTCATAACTTTTTGGCCAACCTTTAGATCTTTAATATTTAGCAGTGTTCGAGCCCTAGGCCGGATCTCTGTTAACTTACAGTAGAGATTTGAGTCTTCTTCCCTGTAACACATATTACATTATTATATAATTTTTAGCTCTTTATAACCATGTAGATGGTGGTAATAAAATAAATAAACCAAACCATATTTAGAGAACAGAATTTACTGACTTTCTGTAATCCTACTCAGGCTGATAGGTTATTTTTTGTCCATTAATTTATAACCATAATACCAGTATTGTTACATAACACTCAACTATTATGTAAACTGGACTTTTTTATAAAAACTTTAAGAAATGTGTGACTTACTCAGCATCTAATTGAACCTTATACAATAAATTGTTATCTAATTTATATTTATTATCTTCACTCTTCACTTGTTTTTCAGTCCATTTCTTCCGTACAGCTTTAGGGGATTTAATAAAATACTTTGCTATGCCTTTGTTTCTCGTTTTAGATATACTCTCGCCGTTTGACAGGTCACTTGGAGGTTTGTTTTCGTCACTCTCTTTATCACTGCCACTGGAGACTGACTCTAGTTTATTATCACCTGAGTCATCCATGCCGGTCATGTGTGCGGGATCATGGACTATCCGGGTGATCAACCCTTCAAACCATGCACCTAGTTCACGATCCCTCATGTCTATTAAATCTCCAACTGTGTAGATTGTGCTTTCTGCATCTGTTTTGAGTATAACATTATGTTATGTGTATGTTTCTTAAATAAATTAAATATGAATAATCTCTCTCATAAACCACATGAAATACAAAAACATATACTCCTGATATAGAATTCTCTTTTGCAAAAAAACACATTCTTAAAAAACATTTTTATTTTTGAAAGACTTTGTTATATTCTTTTAAGTGTTTCGGTTTTAATGTTTCCTTCTTGGAAACAAAAGACTAGGAATTACTTCCCTAAATAATTTAGTAATACCAAAATAAAGTGAACCAAGTGAGAAAGGAAGTAACACCTACTCATTGGCCCTACTTAATTTTACAAACCTATGTACTCTATTTTCTTATCAACACCCGCTTCATCAGATTTCTTTTCCTTATCACTTGTTTCTGTTTCCTTCTCCTTGGGGCTCTCTTCGGGCTGTGTGCGGGCCATGAGCTGGATAACGTCATTGAGCTTGATGTTGTAATCATGAAATGTGTACCCATCTTCTAACTACAAAAATACAATCAATTTATTATAATCTTATTTTATTTGGTACTAGCTGTGCCCGAGACTTCATCCATGTGGACTTTCATATTTATTCACCTTTTAAACCTTCTCTGGACTTCCACAAATAATTCAATACCAAAATTAGCCAAATCGAACCAGCTGTTCTCGAGTTTTAGCGAGACTAACGAACTATACTAACAATATACCTACATGCAAGAGTGTTGGATGTATGATCAGTCATTATTGATTTTGATAAACAGATTTCTTTACCAACATTTATGATGCTCTGGTATCACATATAAGTAGGCTACTTTATCATTGAAGGCCACATGGGTGAGATAGAGTAAACTGCTAATTGTTTAAAGGTAGCAATATTCAACTAACATTAGAGATGCGCAGAATGTATCACTGAGCTGAACGGATATATATCTTTTCAGCTCTGTGATATATATCACTCTTGTATATCAGTGTCTCACTAGTGATATAAAGATTTGTTTGAAGACTGAGCGATTTAGCGATGCGTTTTTTACAACGCTATAGCTCAGAAGACCTACTTGTAGGTAAAAACCAATACCATCTATGCTAGGAATATGTTTAATAGGTAATAAAATGCGAAAGCATGTTTGATGGTTTGCCCTTCTTTTACGCAGCAATAGATCACATATATATTACTAACAGTCTTTATCTACACAAAATATATCACAATCTGATACACTACATACCAAAAACAAAATTACTATTACTTGGTTCAGTCATCGGCGTAATTCGTAAGGAAAGTAACTAAAACAAAACGGTTTGGAAATAATAATAATAGTCTCTTTCTTTTTTACGTTGTGTGCAATTTCTATCTTATCTGAGCCAAAGAGCTAGTGAGCTATGTCACCTGTCTACTACATGTCAGTCAGTAACTCAAATTGAAACCATATCCGTAGAGAGATATAATTTGAAATCATCTGAGCTAAAGAGAGATTAGCTCTTTGGTACCTATATCTATATTTCTCGCGAGCTACACAACTCTAACTAACATCCATATTCATGAGTTCGGATAAGACATTAACTGGCGCCATCAATAAGTATACCTACAGAGGACTTTGTGATTATTACGGTATCCAACGTTATACGTAACAAAGAACGCTCATCATTTTGCAAGTACAGGTGTATGGGTATGATTATTTTTAAATAAGCAAAGGCACCTACAGCGATCGTTGGTACCGGTTGGTTGATAGGTTGTTTGGTATTGTGACGTCACAACATTCAAAACCAACAGATTGTAACAGACATCCCTCAAAAAGATACGGACATTTTTTAGCCTTACCACAGCACAATATACTTATCGTACAATAAACCACAAATTTGACAACTTACCAACTTCCCGCCGTAGAACAATCGCTGTAATTTGGGTTGTACATCAAACTTGTCCCTAATTATTCGCCGGAACTGTTCTATTTTCGTCAACTTCGACTCCACGACCACCACGGTGTCCGTCTTACCGAATATCCTGATACGAACATGCATTTTCTTTATGAATAATTTAACCTACTTAACACTTATCTGGAGTTTTCCTCTGACTGATAAATTTCATAAAATTATGTATCAATCGAACTTGACACAACACACACAACAAATAAAAATGGCGCGAAATTTGCCCAACCAATGACAGCATCTACATTATACAGACATGTGACTCATGACATTCATATTTTCTCCTTTGTTTTCTGCTAAAGCGTACGCGAATCGCATTTAGCCAGTGTTAGGTAAATAATAATTTCAAGTTTTATGCTTCGAGGCTGTGGCTTCGAGCACTATTTAGTTCCGTATTGGAGCACCCAAGAACTTTATACATAACACTGGATGTTTTAACACGAAAAATGTTTTGAAGCAAAGAAATATGACCTTGAATAACGTCACGTGTTTGTTGCTTCTCTCTTTAGGGTGACAACATCGGATCTCAAGTTTAGGACTGACAGTTTCGGGCCCATATTAATAAATCGATCTCAAGTCTGAGAGAGCGATCTTAGAAATGTCAATGTTTCTTATGTCACATCAGTACAAAATGAAATATCAAAAGCGCAGTCAAGATCGTTATAAGACTTATGTGTTAACAATGTACTCTGCTTATTAGATGCTACGCATATTTTAAAGCTTACTAGAAACGTCTGATTATACGTACATTAACAACGCCAGACGGAAATGTCATTTAAATTTATTAAAGAACTTCACATGGTGCAATTGAAAGAAGGCTTAAAATTGTCCAAAAAGTTACAGGTGGACATGTCAACTATCATAGTTTAAAAATAAATACATATATGTACGTCTTGCAGCGCAAACACTCAGTTCTTCTGTCGCTGATGCTATTGATTTCTTGTGCAACAGTGGTGATCCCAATTTCAGTGGAAGTGAAGCTACCACAAAACTTATTAGAATTGTAAATAGATTGTTTGATGATAATGAATAGAATAGTCATGTCATCATGACTTTTCTAATCTTAATCACATCACACCTGTTTTTTGTATTGTATTGTTATTAAATGTGTTTGTTATTGCTATTACTGGAACATATTTTTAAAGAAAGAATAAGAATCAATAATTTATAAAGCTTCCAAGTCACCGCAATCAAAAGATACCACCATTTAAGTCACAGCACATTATGTTGATACGCGTTACAAACTCACTCATCATAAACAAGTAAAAAAAAATGATTCAAGCCAGTGAAACCATTTCCAAAATTAATTAAAATTTAAAAATACAAATATGCGGTATGTATCTGCTAATATATTTCAGCTATCTGTGGAAGTCCCGTCAAAATCGGTCCAGCCGTTTCGGAGATTACCCGGAACAAACCGCTTCAACCCGCTTTTTTGTTACCTATGTACTGTACGAGTATGGATTTAGTGAAAAGGTGTTATTTTGATATTACAAACAGGCACTCAAATAATATCTGCGTCGAAATTTGTTTGTATAAATAACCCAACCGGCATTCGAGCTTACGCCGCGCCGCGCGCCGGCTCGGCTCCTGCCTAGGGTCGAAGTGTGCAGGGGGCAAAGTTAGGTATACGCACCCGTCATAAAATATGTACCCATTGTGATTGTGGTACTTATAAACTTAGCACAATCACAATAAATGGTGGGTACTCATATAAGTGTAATAAGATGATATTTTTGACTTTGGAACATATGATTAGTATAATACTTATGTATACTTCCTTACTCAGAAAATCTGAAATACAGTGAGATGATGGTCACCCTTCTTAGGTTAAATGTTCATGTAAAAACTAAATGAATATAGTACGAAAAGTACAACATAAACTGTTATATCATTAATCAATAGCCACACAATACTAATAATAATAATTTATTGATGTTTTATTATGTCTCCCATTTAAAATAATATAAATATGGTTAAATACGGTTATTAGCATAAAATACAATTACCCGTGTAACTTAATGTTTGAGTTTGGTATCCATACACTTCTGCAATTTTGCACAACACAATATGAACGTTTTACCTTACAATAAAACGTATATTAAACATACTTACCTTCTTCCAAACCTAATTAAAACATGAGAGTAGCGAACTTGACTTCCAGTCAATTACGTGCCTTTGTCTCTTTCTTTTCCGTCTATCTGTCTCCCTCTGTTACTTACGTCACGTCCGCTTTCAACATGGCCGAGGCCTGCATAGATTTGCGAGGCATTCTACGATCATTGGTTTGAATGTTTTCATCACCAGGCAGGGTTAAAAATATTAGGTTTGGAAGAAGGTAAGTATGTTTAATATACGTTTTATTGTAAGGTAAAACGTTCATATTAAACCAACTTGACCGTTCTTCCAAACCTAATTAAAACATGAGATTTGTTTGTTTTCGTCTGGTGAAAGAGGACGCCAATGTGAACTAGAAATAGCTGGGTACCATGGGTGACAGCAATGAAACAGCTTTATATGACCCAAAACATAATAGTGTATTTGCTCCTGACATAAATAATTTATTGATTAGTTTAATCAATGGGTTTAAACAAAGTCGTAATCAATGGGCGGTCACGTGTATGTAACGAAGTTTCGACTTCACGATGATAGAACTTCTGAAATGTATTAGCCGATCTCAAGTTTCCCCTGTCCAGTATTTCACTTAAAGAGAAGTTAACCAGCCAACTCTTTGATGCTACCGCTGATCTGCAGCTTCCAGGACTTGCATCAATATTTGCCTCCTTCAACATGCGTTTTACCCAGCCTGAAATCACTGCACTTGATGCGGGTTTCGGTTGGCCTGCTGTTGTTAGAAACAGGCTTTCGTCAGCGTCTGTCAGACGTCTTCTATGTTGGGATAGTTTAATCAGGTGGCGAACCCAGTATACGGGGTCTAAGACCTTGTTAGATGAGTTCTTAATTAACTTCCAGCTAGACTGTCGATAATTAGCTGAATCAGTTTTAGAACCATATGCCGGTTTGAGGACAATGTATTCTTCATTAACCAAACAGTGGTCAGGCGATATTTTCAGCAGCGTCAGATCATGGATCCGTCGGCCAGAGCATAACAGGAGGATAGCTGCTGTTTGGCATGAGGCATTATAAAGGCTTTTAGTGTCCGGGTTCTTGGTTGCCAAATGATCTGCAAGGACATCTATATCCCAAACTGGTGGTTTTGCTACTTTTGGTTTAGCCAGGGTAATGGCTTTGAGTACCTGTTTCACCAGGGAGTGGGAGCTTAGTTTATACCGATTGTTTGGGTCGCAAAATGTCGAAACCACCGATTTGTGAACTAAGATGGTATTTAGGGCAAGTTTTTCTTTTTGATGCAGGTCGGCCAGGAATCGTGCCAGGTCTGATCCTGAGGGCATGCAACCGTCCACTTTGTTGCGTTGAGCCCATTCAATCCATCGTTTCCATGCCGGCCGATAAGTGTTTAGGGTAGACTGCCGCCAACTAGATGTTAGGAGTGATTTCTGTTCTTCCGACCAGTTTTCTAAATGGTTTTCCCACCCCCACATCGCCATATCTCGAGGGTCATTTCTGCTGCGCCTGGGGGAGGATGGCCTGTAGATGTGTCCACTAGTACTTGGTCCAGGTTCCTCACAGTGAACGGAGCTGACAAAGCCCGATTCTTTAGATCTGGTCTCCAATATACTTTCTCCCACCGTGGGGCGACTATGAGATAAGTTCCTTGGGCCCGATTCAGGTGCGATAGCACCCTGGGCATCAGATATGGTGGTGGGAATACCCATGCTAGGCTGTAATTCCAGGTGGTGCTCAACGCGTCGTAAATCGTCGCTACGTCGTCTTGTCGGTCTAGAGTTCCGTACGCTTCCACTACGTGAGCTCGATGTGATGCGAAGAGATCCATCACTGGCGTCCCCCATTTCGCAAATACTACTTCTGTGATATTTGGTAATAAGTGCCATTCCGGCGGTTCTCGGTTCCGAGACAGCCTGTCTGCGTGGCAGTTGTATTGCCCGGGTATGTGGTAGATGGACACGTGTATGTCGAAGTGATCGAGTATCGCAAAAACTTTGCGAGTCAGTTCCATCAGTGCTTTGGACCTGGTCCCTCCTTGGTTGCGAATGTATGAAACTACAGTCCTGTTGTCGCATTGGATATGAAGCGCTGAGGAGAGGAGAGACTGACATCGAAGCTTGAGGACGTTGTGTATGGCGATCATCTCTTTTTGGTTGGAGTGCAAATGTCTCTGATCTGGAGTTCATGATCCTGCAAGACTCTCGTTGTTCAGCTTGGCACCCCAACCGATGCCACTCGCATCGGTCACCAGGTGATGCACTTGGGCGTGGACGTGTATTTTGGAACGCGAGTTTTGGTGTTGACGCCACCATTTCAGCTCCCTTATCGAGACTTGTGATAGTGGTGATTCTTTTAATACGTTCAAATTCAAAGCATCGTTGAGCTGTTGTTGCAAGTGACGATAGTTCAGTCTCCCTCTCGTAATCACAAAGCTGGCAAAATTGAAGATTCCAATGATTCTCTGCAGTTCGATCAGTTTTGCTTTTCTCTGGCGTAGGAGCCTTGAGACGTGAGTTCCTAACTTGACTATAGATCTTTGCGGGAGATACTTCTCGTTTTGTCACGGGTCCCAAACGATGCCCAAGAATTCCATGACCGTGCACGGTTTTATCTTTGACTTTTTTAGGTTTAGTGTCCATCCTAGGGATTCCAGGATGCTCATCGCTAAATTGATATGGTCCACTAGGCGCTGGTAGTCTTGGTTGACCAGACAGAAGTCGTCGAGATATATGAGAATGCGCATGCCCCGCTGGCGGAGCTGCTCGCCTATCCAGTTCGTTACGGTTGTGAACGCCTTTGGTGCGGAACTCAAGCCGAAAGGCTGACAGGTCATTTGCATTAATTTGTCTCTGTACATTAACCGTAGGAACCTTCTGTGAGCGGCGGCTACCGGCAGATGAAAGTAAGCCTGGTGAATGTCCAGTTTTGCCATCCAGTCGCACGGTTGTATGAAGTCGGGGACACGCTGTACATTTATTAATCTGAACCTGTCTGCTTGCACATACTTGTTCAAGCGTTTCAGATTGAAGATTGGCCGGGAAGTTCAGTCGCTTTTTGGCCTTAGAAATATAGAGGATATAAAGCTCGGGGAGTGTTGAACAATTTCGAGTACGCCCTGTTTGAGCATTTCTCCGATAATTTGATCCATTTCCGAAGATATCTGAGTCACTCTGCTGCAATTGTTGGGCAGGTACAAGGGCGGTTTTGCAGCTAACGGTATGTGGTAACCTTTATCACATTTAGGATGTGTTTCGGCGCTCCCAGGCGTTGCCATTGCTGGTGGTAGAAGCGGAGCTGGCCAGCGGCGAACTCCATCGGATAGTCAATAGTGTGATCGTTGCCGACCTCCTCGATCCCGGTGGGATACGGGGGAGGGCCTTCGCGATCGGCTTGGCATATTTGCCTCTCTGCGGCCTCTGGAGTTCCTATCGCCACGAAATGAACCACGGTTCATTGAACCTCTACCCGCGTTGGATTTTGTGCCGACGGGTCTATTAGATCTATTTGGTCTGAACTTCTGAATCTGGGTAGAAGTAGATGGGCCAGGATCGGTCTGCGGTGCAGAGGCTTTGCGATCCTTATAGGAAGGCCAAAATACACTTTTTATGCCACCAAACTTCTCCACTACGGCACTGAACTTCTCGGCGTCAAACAGGTTACCAATTGATGGCGGTATTTTACGAAAAGCACTTTTGTGGTATAGGTCCTTTACAGATGCCAGGGCAGTTTCTCTCCTGCGCTGTATGATTTCAGCTCTGTGGCCGCAAGCTATTTGCAGGGAATCGTTATACGCCTTGACATATTCACCGGTGGTGAAAATATCATTTATTTTGTCATAAACTGTGTTGTATGACAGCGTATTTCCTTGCTCGCTTGCCCAGGTCAAAAATCCTGTAAGTTCATTCTGTAAGGTTTTGCGCTGTTTAAGCAGTCCGTACGTCATCCCGGCAAATGCTTTTTCCATTGCAGTATCAACCCGCGAAACGTCATAACGTTTTATTTCGTCATTGGCCTGAAGAGCATTAAAGCCTGGTGAGCGTACGTACTGCTTCTGTACGTCTGCATACCTGATGCTATTCCATTCATCTTGATCAAATCTTTGGATATCTTTTACTTGCTGCACATATTCGGGACAAGCTACTGGTACGGAAGGCTCTTGGGTCTTTGTGCCCATGGACCAGGTAAACTCGACAGGTTTCTCCGTTGGAGATGTACCTGCTTCCTCGTAAAGCTCGTTGCTTGCATTCATATCAATATAGTCACCATGATCGTTATCACAAGTATAGGTATCACGATAACTGGTTTCTTGAAACTGTCTTTTAAGGTCATTAACTTCCGCTAATAATCTGTCAAACTTACGGTCACGGCGGCGCCTCTTAGCTTTTGATTTACGCGTAGACCGCCTTCGTTTGTCCTCGGTAGTGCTGGATGTTGAGGATGACGAGCCGCTATCGGAATCCGAAGAGCTAGAGTCCCTCCTGTCCTTCCTCTTCCTTGGCACTTCTTCCGCTGTCTGCTCCGAAGCCTTGTTACCGATAGACGCTTCCATAATAATAATCACTGTGAATTAAATTCTTTAAACACAACGAAAAGCAAAATCATTACAATATGTAGGTATAGGATCCACCAGACACAATTAATTACCTATAATTGAAATTGAGGGTAGTTTATATTTTTTAAATAGTACACATTCGAATGGTAACACCATTAAATTGCATTAGTTATTAGTACAATGCATTATACATTTGCAATAGCAACCTCTTTAATAGCACCGCCGGGTCTACAAGAATTTGATAAAAAACTCACCCGTAGCTAGTAGCACTGTAACCTAGTTTATAAAATATCACTGTGTAGTAATTTAAATATCGCTATTAGTAGGCTGCTATAATTATATAGGCACGAGTACTTCGTCCGTGGACTCCCTGAGTACACGTCTGTTCGTACTGAAAACCAAAACGCCAATGATCGTAGAATGCCTCGCAAATCTATGCAGGCCTCGGCCATGTTGAAAGCGGACGTGACGTAAGTAACAGAGGGAGACAGATAGACGGAAAAGAAAGAGACAAAGGCACGTAATTGACTGGAAGTCAAGTTCGCTACTCTCATGTTTTAATTAGGTTTGGAAGAACGGTCAAGTTGGTTTAATACATCGTTTAAATTACAAGAATACACTTTTATTTAAGCATTAAACTAATTTAAAAATGCTAAGTGCTTGAAAATCTTTGACAGTTTGGCCATAGTATCAAATTGAGTGTTCTATCAGTGTTCCTAAATTATTAAAATAACAGCTACCGACAATCAGGAAAGTGAACGGTTGATCTATTTTTTTGTTTTCTATATAAAAATAAATACTGAAGTCAAAAGTGGATTCTCAAATTGACGCATATGTAATATGTAAATAAAATCCATAAAAAAACAGACACGAAAACCATGGACTTGCGAAATCTTGGCTCATCACACGTTAGTTCGGGTATTTTTTTGTGTTTATCATGGCAATTTCAGATGAAGTGTGAGAGGGATAAAATGTATGTATGTATGTAAAAAACCTGTCTTCACTCCATAGTTCTACGTGCACTCTCCATCCTCATCTAGTATCTTAAAGTCTGTGGAGCACCTACAATTTAAACCGCTGACTATGACTGAAAACTTCCGTGCTACAACCGCAGCGAAAATTTACGGTTAAAGACATTTATTTCTCAAAAAATTTCAAAAAATTACTTGTTGAGAAAATACAATATTATAATAGTTAAATACATTCGATTTGCGCAGGCGCATAAATAAAAAGAAAAAAGGTAAAGTGAGGGTAGTACTAAAATAATTGTCTCGTACATAAAACAATCGTTGTTTACTTAGGCCAGTGACATAGTAGTAAGCTCATATGATAATTTCCTAGTCTAGTAGTGAAAGATACCTTAAAATATGGTCTTTTAGAACTTTTTTAAAGGTCATGGTAGATTTTGCCTCTTTAATATCTTTTGGTAGCCTATTTATACGGTCTTTGCTTGCCACTGACTAACAAATGCATCGAAATATTTTACGTACATATAACGTACGTAACCGTAACGTATCAATTATGTTATTATCTACGGTAAGATTTTTTGAAGCGGTATAAAAATAAAAATCTTTGTGCATTTTATCTTTACTGGACATAAAGTATTCTTAAATTTTGCTGACAATGATATCAAATTATTTGTTTTAAAATAAACTTTGCTTGGTTCTCAATATTTTTAATAGCACACTATAAAACACTATCGTGCAGGCTACGGAAACTGCTCAACATGAGGTATTCCCATTTGATGAAGAGTTTCCGTGTCGGAAACAACAGCTTTCATCCTTCTTCTAATTAATTGTAAAAGAAGGATGTGTTGGCGCCTCATTATTTATTAGGATATATACGCGTGCGGAGAGCCTAATGAATACATACTGTCATCCTACACGACCCTACCTACCCCTTCCACGCACGCACCTGGATTAACCCCGCCATGCGAGGTGCACTCGCCATTACATTGCCTCCAAGTTAAGACCCATTTACCAAATTTACAGTAAATAAAATAAATTGGTCGAAAAATCTATTGTGTTTGAGTCGCCTATTTTTCCTTATGTTCCCGTACCGAACATAAAGTGACGACTGTCTATATTAAACCGAATTTTGCCACGGTTAACGACTACGCGCCGCGCGCCGGGTCCAAAGGTCGCACCGTAGCCACGCGTTTGTAGCTTTCGCGAGCTACGATACTTCGGGTGGACATCAAGTTCCTGAATCGTGGACCAGCGGGATCTACATCAAGCCCAGCAGCGGAGCAAATCAAGAAGCTCAAGGAGCAGGAGATTCGGGGAATCACATTTTGCAGCTTTCGCAAGCCAGTCAAGCTGAGGTCCAGCAGCATCTACGCGCCACAGCACCGGTTATGCCAGCCAAAAAGTGAGCCCGTTCCTTTTCTACCCAGTAATTCCTCTATATTTGGAACCGTTTCATTTGGGCGGACAGGTATTGACCTAGTACCTAATTGTAGTCAGTCAAGCTCACAAATTAGCAATGGTAATTGTGTGATTAAAAGCCAAATTAATAGCTTGCTACAAACCTACCTATTTACGTAAGCCTTTACGCAAGCCAAAGCTTAAAATCGCAAGTCATTGCAGCTATTCGTGCTTGTCTACCTGCATTTTATTTAATCATAATTAGCAAAGATAAATTTCAAGCTCAAGTAAAGCGTATTCACGAATATATCACAAGCATTGCGCCTATTTTACGACTTGAAAGCCTTTATTATCAGCATAACATCCTAGTACTAAAAATAACAAATTAAAAACCTAAAAGTTAAAGCTATTAGTAATACCTATTTAAAGCTGTGCTTAACGTGACAATTGTCGTTAACACACTCATTATTTGCGTCAATTATTTAAGTTAATAGGGGCACAGAACATTAAATAACTATCGCTTACTACGATTCAGTTAACGATCACAAGTTAGATAGGAATTCACCACGCACTATAGATACTTTATTACGTAGGTATTACACTCGTTAGATAAGCACATGATAGGTGTAACCCTTACTTCCTCACTATCATACCAAAAGCTAAGGCCATTCCAACATTCTATTCCAGCTTAGCTGGGCAGGCGCCGACTGCAGCCTAGCCCGCGTTGTTGTGCGCACTGGTGCTTCTCATAGATCGAGCGGCGCGGGCGGCGGCGGGCGAGACCCCCTACTCCCGCCCTCCATCAGCCGAGCCAAACCGGTTCCCGGCATAACAGCAGTTGAAGTGAGGAGCGTATCGTATGCAACATTATTGAATAACTCCTAAAACAGCTGATTGTTTTTGTTATTAAACCGTTAATTACGCAACATGGAGTCTTCCTATAAGGTTTTAAATTTGAAGCGGGCCTCAATTAAAGGCCGCGTCACTAAATTTAGCAATCAAATAGACGAATTATTAAAGGAAACACAACTGGCTCCAACCGCGATTAACGTTTTATCACAACGATTAGTTAAAATCGAAGCGTTATTTGTCGAGTTCGACCGCGTGCAGGCTCGAATTGAGGCGGTGGATGAAGACAATTTAAGTGTCGAGTTAGACACAAGGGAAGCCATTGAACAAGGTTTCCACGAATCCATCGCCAGGGCTCAGGATATTATCGCGGCAAACAGTGTCACTAAAGGTCCAACACTGAACCGTGGGAATAGTTATACGACGGCTGACGACGAGGATCACGAGGTCATTGGGTTTCGGTTACCAGTCATAAAAATAAGCAATTTTGACGGAACGTATTATAAATGGCTGGAATTTCGGGATACTTTCAGTTCCTTGATCCATAACAATTCCAAGGTAAAAAATATACACAAATTCCATTATTTCAATTCCTATTTGGATGGTGAAGCCGCTCGTGTAATCAGCAACCTCGAAGTTACCGATGATAATTATCCTGAGGCTTGGAGTATTCTTTGCGGGCGTTACAATAATGTGCGTCAATTAATTAGAAGTTCAAATTTTTTGAGGTTCTTTATAAATTCTTCTAAATTAGACAATTATTAAATAAAAGGCACATTTTGTAATTCGCGACAAAGACCGTGTGCAGTGCATTTATTAATATATCCAACTTACTCTAAAACATTTCAAGAACGACAGCTATCCAGATAATCTGGCAATTTTTGTATATTTAGTGATTAACTAGTAACATATCCACCGTGATAATATTTAGAGTAACATAAATGTATAAACGCACTGCATACTGTGTTTGTCGCAAATCACAAAATGTTGCCTTAAATGTTTTCAGATTTTGGATAAACTACAAAAATACTCGAAAATTTTGAATTTCGCGGGCTAGACAGGCGCCTTCACCTTAAAGTCGCTATTTAGTATTGAGTGTTCCCGCGAGTCCGACAAATTGTTGAGATTTTTAATAGATCAAGTCACAAAAAATTTGCGTGCTTTAAATAAATTTAAGCAGCCAACCCAACATTGGGATATACTTATTATATACATGGTCGCTTCAAAGTTGGATGGAAATACGCGTGTAAAATGGGAGGAATATATACAGGCTAATGTGGAAGATTCGAAGATGCCGAGTCTAGATGAGTTCATGTCTTTTTTGAAAGGCCGCGCAGAAGTCCTCGAGTCTGTTTTCCGTAGCAAGCAAGAAAATACCGTCAAACCATCTCCAAATCTTTATTTTAAAAGTCCGTGATAAATCCCCGAAAAGTAAATAACCTTGGTCTCTGTATGTGTTTAGCGGAAAAGGGAAGATCTTCCAGCCAGCCGGGTGTTATGCTTGACGGGGCGGCCGCTATGCCCCGTTGGTTATTCTCGGGGTCTTGTATATATAGTCACGAAGCTTGCCATTCTTAATATCGTGATTCAGTTTTTCTATGAAGAATCCGTACATTGTGTTTAGGGGCTGCATTTAGCGCCATCCGTCCATTTCTGTCGGCGACGTGAATGTGAGGTCGCCACATGTGTTTTGTTGATAGTTCTAGAGATATTGACAGGAATTCTTGGTTTAGGGACCTCTTTGTTGATAACGGTCTTGCTATTCGGCATAGATATTGGCTTTTTTGTAGTGCCATTTACATGAAAATTATTTTTAACAAATTTACTGGTACTCAGTTTGATATTAGTATCAGACTTGGTAGTTTTGTTGACAGTGGATAAATTGAAACCAGCGTTTTTGGGTGGGTCTTCATTTTTATTATACTTTTTCACGTTCAGCTCCCTGAGCTTCTCAATGCATGCTTTTTCTCTAGCAATCCTCTCTTCGCTGAGTTTATTCAAACGGTCTAATATCGGATCCATTTTATTTAAAAGTCCGTGATAATTCCCCGAAAAGTAAATAACCTTGGTCTCTGTATGTGTTTAGCGGAAAAGGGAAGATCTTCCAGCCAGGCGGGTGTTATGCCTGGCGGGACGGCCGCTATGCCCCGTTGGTTATTCTCGAGGTCTTGTATATCTAGTCACGAAGCTTGCCATTCTTAATATCGTGATTCAGTTTTTCTATGAAGAATCCGTACATTGTGTTGAGGCGCTGCATTTAGCGCCATCCGTCCATTTCTGTCGGCGACGTGAATGTGAGGTCGCCACATGTGTTTTGTTGATAGTTCTAGAGATATTGACAGGAATTCTTGGTTTAGGGACCTCTTTGTTGATAACGGTCTTGCTATTCGGCATAGATATTGGCTTTTTTGTAGTGCCATTTACATGAAAATTATTTTTAACAAATTTACTGGTACTCAGTTCGATATTAGTATCAGACTTGGTAGTTTTGTTGACAGTGGATAAATTGAAACCAGCGTTTTTGGGTGGGTCTTCATTTTTATTATACTTTTTCACGTTCAGCTCCCTGAGCTTCTCAATGCATGCTTTTTCTCTAGCAATCCTCTCTTCGCTGAGTTTATTCAAACGGTCTAATATCGGATCCATTTTATTTTAAAAGTCCGTGATAAATCCCGAAAAGTAAATAACCTTGGTCTCTGTATGTGTTTAGCGGAAAAGGGAAGATCTTCCAGCCAGGCGGGTGTTATGCCTGGCGGGGCGGCCGCTATGCCCCGTTGGTTATTCTCGGGGTCTTGTATATATTGTTAGGTACTCGTACTAGGGGTAGGTACAATTAATGCCGTTAAACGTGTAAAAAGGGTTTAATTCGCTCTCCACAAACTTGACAAATACACAGTAATACACTAGTTCACTATCACTAGTTACTCACAACCAACACTATTCCGAATCACTTAGCAGTCTCACAGTATTCCAATATAATCGCCTAGGTCACTGGTATATCACTCTTCGTTCGCTTACTTGAGATCCGTACACTGTCGCTTCCAAGAAGTAACTAACTCGCTGCCCGTCGTCGACTACTTATATATCGAACAAAGATGCGAGCTGGTGTTTTCCTGAACATTCTCGTAGGTATGTAGGTAATAATAATCGGAATCGAACGATCTCGAGACACATTGTCGGCTTTCCTTTGTATTCGTTCGCCAGTAGGTAGTCGCGCCGTCGCGCCGATAACGCAAGGGCGTTTACCTTATACCTACATACCTACAGTCTCGAACATTCAATTTTTAGAGATCCTTCGTAACTAATCGATGGAGTACATCTAGAATAACAACGCGTTTTTGTATCAAGCTGATAAAATAAGGATCCTTCGAGATATTTGACCAAATAGTTTCAAGGTCGCAACATTACCCCCCTCTTAGTCATGCTCGTCCCGAGCATCATTTGTTCCATGATACCGAGCCAACCTATCCACATGGACTACCTTTGGCTTTCCTCTAAGTCCCTTCTTAATGCGATAGGTCACATCGTTGATCCTCGTAATTACTGTATAGGGTCCTTCCCAGCGAGCTTGAAGCTTCGGCGACTTCCCTTTTCTGCGCAGAGGATTGTGGAGCCACACCAGTGTCCCTTCTTCAAAACCATTGGTGTTTGCATTTCGGTCGTACCGGGTCTTCATCTTTATACTCGACTTCCAGTTGTATTCCCGTACCATTCGATGCACCTCGTCCAGTTGGTTTTGAAGGTCACTCACATAATCTGTAACGGGCTTGGGACTGTCGGGTGACGTGCCTGTTATCGCATCCACTGGGAGCCTCATTTCTCGACCAAAATTTACTTTGGCTGGAGTGTGACCCGTACTGTCATGTACTGTAGACCGATAGGACATCAGAAACAGCGGAATGTATTGGTCCCAGTCTCGCTGATGTTCGTCTACGACCTTGGCCAGGTGGTTTTCCAATGTCTGGTTAAACCTCTCGACCATTCCGTCTGACTGCGGATGCGCTGGAGTCGTACGAGTTTTATTCATTCCGAGTAACTTGCACATCTCTTGAAACAGCGCAGACTCGAAATTCCTTCCTTGATCAGAATGGATCTCCATAGGTACGCCATACCGACAGACTACTTCCTGGACCAATTTCTTTGCTACAGTGACTGCTTCCTGGTTGGGTGTCGCAAATACTTCCGGCCACTTAGTGAAGTAATCTTGCACTACTATGATGTATTTGTTCCCATCCTCAGTCATCGGAAACGGTCCAGCAACATCAATGGCGATGCGCTCCCATGGGGCTCCAACGTTGTACAACTTCAACTTTCCCCTGCTTCTTGTCTGCGGGCCTTTTACTGACGCACACGCAGTGCATCTGCGACACCAATCCTCGACGTCTTCTCGACAGCGCAGCCAATAAAACCGCTGTCGCACCTTAACCAAGGTTTTCTTGACTCCTAGGTGCCCACCAGAAACACCATCGTGAATATGCCGTAGAAGAGAGGCGATCTTACTCCGCGGCACTATCACTTGCATGGTGATTTCCTTACCGTCGTTTGATTCCCATTTCCTATACAGCACTTCATCTACCAGAGCCAAACTGTCCCACTGAGCCCAATAACTCTTCGTTGTCGAACTGTAGACGGACACGTCGCTCCATTGGGGCCTGTTTCCGCTCTGTTTCCATTGCAGTATAGGTTTTAGGTCATTATCTTCCTCCTGCGCTTTCTTCATACTGGCTCCGGTCCATTCGTCGTCGATTCCGTGAGTCCCTATGAGCTTGACCTCTTCCCGGACTTCATTCCTTAGGCAATGTTTGCAGTCTTCGGCACACGGTCTCCGTGACAAAGCGTCAGCATTACCATGCCCTTTTCCACTGCGGTGTTCTATTACGAAGGAAAATTCCTGTAGTTGCTCGATCCATCGTGCTACTTGGCCCTCTGGGTTTTTAAATTGTAGTAACCATTGTAATGCAAAGTGATCTGTCCTTAGTGTAAACTCCCTTCCAATAAGATATTTGTTGAAATGTTGTAAGGTCTTCACCACAGCTAACAATTCACGGCGAGTAACACAGTAATTTCTCTCTGGCTTGGAAAGTGATTTACTGAAGTATGCTATTACAACGTTCCGATCTCCTTGTATTTGTTACAAAACACCACCTATTCCGGTGTTACTGGCGTCAGTATCCACGATGAATCTTCCTTCTCTCGTAGGGTAGCCTAATATTGGGGCCTCACACAATCGTTGTTTCAGCTCAATGAAAGCTTTCTCACATTCCAGGTCCCAAACGAAATCCCGTTTATCTTCCGTTAGCCGATGTAAAGGTTTCGCAATATCTGAAAAATTCTTGATAAATCGTCTGTAGTATGCACATAGTCCAAGGAACGCTCGTACTTCTGTTTTGTTCTTTGGAGAAGGCCATTCTTGAACAGATTTTATCTTCTCGGGGTCGGTCTTTACTCCATCGGTTGAGATGACGTGTCCAAGATAACTGACCTCCTTTTTAAACAGAGCACACTTCTTAGGACTTAGTTTTAGATTAGCCTCACGGATTCGAGTGAAAACTTTTTCCAAGTTCTTCAGATTTTCCTTGAAGCTGCGACCCATAACAATTACATCGTCAAGGTAGACCAGGCACACATCCCCGAGTAAACCCACCATTACTCTCTCCATAAGACGTTCAAACGTGGCAGGAGCATTACATAAACCGAATGGCATAACGTTGAACTGCCACAATCCGTTCCCGATTCCTGTACTAAAAGCAGTCTTCTCCTTGTCCTCTGGGCTGAGCTCGACCTGCCAATAACCACTTTTAAGATCGATGGTTGAGAACCACTTCATACCACTGAGCATGTCCAGCGTGTCGTCAATTCGAGGTAAGGGGTAACTGTCTTTCTTCGTAACATTATTCAGCATTCGGTAATCCACGCAGAACCTTGTACTGCCATCCTTCTTCTTTACCAGCACCACGGGTGAAGACCATGGACTCGTAGAAGGTTCAATTATTCCGTTATCAGCCATGTCATTAATCATATCTGTCACCTCCTTTTCTCTTGCCCATGGTAATCTTCGGGGTCTTTGTTTAATAGGCCTGGCGTCGCCAGTGTCGATCCGATGTTTGACGAGTCCTGTCTTTCCACAATCGTTTCCGGTTGCGAAAATGTCTCTGAATTCTAGCAACAGCTTCTTGGCCTGTTGTAGTTCCGATGGCGATAAATTTTCCTTAGAAGCTTCCAGAAGTTCCCAGATGTGATCCACCGCGATCTGCGTACCTTCCTGTTTATCTGGAGCGCTTAATTTTCTCAGGTACTGTACTTCCTCGCATTTTCCGACCACACTATTCTTCTTCAACTGTACTTCTTCATTACTAAGGTTAAGGACTCTTACCCTAGTAATTCCGTTCGACATCAGTAGCGTCCTTGCTGTAATTAAACTCGGGTGATTGCCAGCATCTTCTACAATGAGACATCTTCCTTGCTCAGTCTTCGCAGGAAATTTAACTCTCACTAAGGTTTCTGATTTCGGAGCCAATGTGGTATCCCTCAAACAATAAAGAGTACACGGGCGCGATCCTCGTAAACAGACTTCTTGATCAGGAAACCTTAGCACTCCTTTGGCTACATCCAAAATACACTGTTGATTCTTCAAGAAATCCAGTCCCAATATGCAATCATCAGTAATATTAGCAATCAACACTGACTGGAGATAGACTCGGTCGCCAATTCTTAACTTAATATCTGTTTCACCGAGGACGGAAACTGGCTGGCCAGTGGCTGTTTGCAGACGGCATGACGGTGATCGCTTTTCCCACATTATGGTGCGTTTCAGTAGTTCCGGCCTTACAATCGTACGCGATGCTCCAGTATCAACAGTTAAATTGCAAGTTTGGTTGTCTAAGGTGGCCTTGATGATCAAACTATTTCCATTGCAAACTTGAGTTATAGTGACTGTTGGGGCTTCAACATGACCAGCCAGCGCCCGCCCCGCGGCCCTGGCGACGTTTAGTTTAACGGGACACTTGGTTCCGCTTGGGTCTCGGACTCGTCCGCAACCTTTCTCTTCTTTGAAGGGCACTCCAAGCGAATATGTCCCTTACCACAACAGCCATAACAAGTTGGGACAAACCGAGGCTTCCTTTCCTCTTTCACAACCTCCTTAACCTCTCTTACCTTATTTAACTTCGTGTCCTGCCGAACAGCTTCCACCTCGAGAGCATGAGCCAGTGCGTTCTTTATGGTTTGGTGGTGTCCCAACCGTACAAAGGTCCTGACTTCCGTTTCTCGAATGCCATTTATAAACAACTCCAACAGGTTCTCTTCGATCATCCCTGGTTTGGATGAATATGCCCGACGAACCAGCCTCTCTACTTCCAAAGCCCATTGTTGGAGACTTTCACCAGGCTTCTGTTTTCTCTCGTGGAGTTGCGCTCGATAAACATGTTCCAGGTGCTTTTCACCGTAGCGTGTATCCAGTGCATCCATGATAGTCTCCAGAGTCCTTCCTTCTAGCGGCAGATTCTCCAAAACCATTAAAGCATCTCCCCGTAAAGCCAACGCCAGGGCCGCAAAGGACTGCTCGCTGCTCCAGGAATTTCCTAATGCAAGTATCTCAAACTGGTACTTGAAGGCCGTCCACGAGGAAGTCCCATCAAAGCGTGGAAGGTCGAGCTTCGTGGACGACGATGAGGCTACTGCAATAGGTCCTTGAGTTTTCAGCCGTATCATTTCCTTATTTATTACCTCCAAACGGCTTTCGACGCTCTCATTCTGGGTTACCATATGGGTTACCTCCTTATTAAGCACATGCAGGCGGTCTTCCAGAGTTCCAGTCTTTTGGTTAACTTCCTCGTTAAGCACCTGCATGCGGTCTTCGAGGGTCTTCACTTTCGCACCCAGAATGGTGATTCCAGCGTCAATTTTACCTAGCACCGTTTCCTGATTGGCCTGGATCACTTGTTGATTGGCCTGCATCATCTCCTTGAACTCCTGCCGGGTAGCCTCTTGGTTGGCCTGGATCATTCCCTTGAACTCCTGATTGGCCTCCCTTAGTTCTCTAATTTCTTGCCGGCTAGCCTCTTGGTTGGCCTTGAGCATTTGCTGCATAGAGGCCATTAACGCTGCCAAGTTCAATTCCGATGAGCTACCTGCCGATGCTGCCCCAGCTCCCGCCGAAACACCGGCATCAACTTGACGCTCTTCTTCTTCAAGGCTACGTTGACGGGCGGCATCCATCTCGACTTGACGTCTGGTTCGTGGAGTACGCCCTTCTTCGTCTCACGGTAGTAACGGCATCCCATTTCTGACACCAAATGTTAGGTACTCGTACTAGGGGTAGGTACAATTAATGCCGTTAAACGTGTAAAAAGAGTTTAATTCGCTCTCCACAAACTTGACAAATACACAGTAATACACTAGTTCACTATCACTAGTTACTCACAACCAACACTATTCCGAATCACTTAGCAGTCTCACAGTATTCCAATATAATCGCCTAGGTCACTGGTATATCACTCTTCGTTCGCTTACTTGAGATCCCTACACTGTCGCTTCCAAGAAGTAACTAACTCGCTGCCCGTCGTCGACTACTTATATATCGAACAAAGATGCGAGCTGGTGTTTTCCTGAACATTCTCGTAGGTATGTAGGTAATAATAATCGGAATCGAACGATCTCGAGACACATTGTCGGCTTTCCTTTGTATTCGTTCGCCAGTAGGTAGTCGCGCCGTCGCGCCGATAACGCAAGGGCGTTCACCTTATACCTACATACCTACAGTCTCGAACATTCAATTTTAAGAGATCCTTCGTAACTAATCGATGGAGTACATCTAGAATAACAACGCGTTTTTGTATCAAGCTGATAAAATAAGGATCCTTCGAGATATTTGACCAAATAGTTTCAAGGTCGCAACAATATAGTCACGAAGCTTGCCATTCTTAATATCGCGATTCAGTTTTTCTATGAAGAATCCGTACATTGTATTGAGGCGCTGCAATTCGCGCCATCTGTCTATTTCTGTCAGCGACGTGAATGTGAGGTTGCCACATGTGTTTTGTTGATAGTTCTAGAGATATTGAGAGGAATTCTTGGTTTAGGGACCTCTTTGTTGATAACGGTCTTGCTATTCGGCATAGATATTAACGGTTAAAGACATTTATTTCTCAAAAATTTCCAAAAAATTACTTGTTGAGAAAATACAATATTATAATAGTTAAATACATTCGATTTGCGCAGGCGCATAAATAAAAAGAAAAAAGGTAAAGTGAGGGTAGTACTAAAATAATTGTCTCGTACATAAAACAATCGTTGTTTACTTAGGCCAGTGACATAGTAGTAGGCTCATATGATAATTTCCTAGTCTAGTAGTGAAAGATGCCTTAAAATATGGTCTTTTAGAAGTTTTTTAAAGGTCATGGTAGATTTTGCCTCTTTAATATCTTTTGGTAGCCTATTATACTGCTGGGCCCCGTCATACATAATGCTCTTCTTTCCGTAGTTAGTCCGAGGGGTTCTCAGGTATATATTATTTGCCTGTCTAGTGCTTCGTTTATGGTGTTCTATATTTTTTGTGAACGTTATTTGTGAGTGTATATCTTTTGTTAGGATTTTTCTTATCAGTATACAGGTATTATATGTATATGTTTGAGTAAGGTTCATTAGTTTAGTTTCACTGTAAATTTTGGTAGTTGGAGTCTGATAATCATATTGGAATAGTAACTTAACGATTTTATTTTGTTTTACTTGCAGCTTTTGTAGATTTGTTTTCGCCGCAGATCCCCAGACCTCCACTTGATAGTCGAGATGTGATTTGACTAACGAGTTGTATATAGTGTATCGCACAGGTTTAGGAAGGCATCGGACTATGCCTCGAAGAGACCCTGCCAGTGAGGTAAGTTTCTTGCATATTTTTTCGATATGCGGCTTCCACGTTAGTTGGTTATCGAGCACAAGGCCTAGATATTTTTCGGAGTTAACTCTTTTTATTATTTTGCCGTCAATACTTAGAGGAGTATAATTACCAATTTTTTATTTTTAGCAGAGAAAATTATATAATTCGTTTTTGAGGCATTGATGGTCAGCAAATTTGATTGAAGCCATTTGTGCAAAATATCTAAGTCACGCTGAGCTTGATTAATTACTACATCTATCGAATAGCCATAATAAAACATGCTAGTGTCGTCGGCATATAAGGTAAGGTCGCCCTGAAGTCCTATCTCATGAATATTATTTATATAAATAAGAAAAAGTAGGGGTCCTAAGATGGATCCTTGTGGAACACCACATGTGATTGCCCGAGGTTGGCTTTGGTGTTCATCAATTTTGACTATTTGGCTCCTGTTCGAAAGATATGATTCAAATATTTTGTATGCTGTATCCGTAATACCCATGTCTTTAAGTTTCAAAAGTAGTATTTTGTGGCTAACTGTATCGAAAGCTTTTTAAATGTCAATAAAAACACCTAAGCAGATCTTCTTTTCGTCTATGTGTAGTTTTATGTTTGTTACTAGATCCAGAGTTGCAGTAACAGTACTAGACTTAGGTCTAAAGCCATATTGTTTATTGTATAGAAAATTGGTGGAGGTGAGATACTGATTTAGTCGGTTATGAAGTATTTTTTCTAGCACTTTTGATAGAACCGGAAGCACGGATATTGGGCGGTAGTTATTTAGGTCCAATTTGTTATCCGATTTAAATATTGGACTAACTTTAGCTCTTTTTAAGGAGTCAAATATCCTTCAGTTAGGCATCTGTTGAAACTATTTGCTAAGTTCTCAGCAATAACATTTTTGACATTTTTAATCATCTTTGTGCTGATACCGTCTATTCCGGAAGCAGTGTTTGTATCTAGATTGTTTATTATTTTAAGTACCTCATCGGTAGTGGTAAGTTTTAGAGTTAATAATTGGTTGACTTTATTTTTAGATTTACTGTGCATTACTGTGTAAGTTAGATTATTGTGAAACTTAAGTGGTATTTTATTTGCAAGTTCGGTACCTATTGAGGAAAAAAAAGAGTTAAAGCATTCACAGATTTCTTTGCTGTCTGTTTTCAACCCTGATGGTGTGCAAATTTTTATAGGCATGCGACTGGTTTTAACTTTGTTACTACATAACCTGTTGATCAAATGCCATATTTTTAAGGGATCCTTCTCACAATTTCTAAAGGCTTTGAGATAATATTGATTTTTAGCCGACTGGATGTTCTTAAAGACAGCATTTCGTTGATGAGTGAATGTATTCCTTAGTTGATTACTTTCAGGTGTTTGTTTCAAAAGTTTCCACATCTTGTTTCTTCCATTTATTAGCGTAATCAGGTTTCGGTTTATCCATTCTTTCTGTGGTGGATTCAGTATTTTTGTTTTAATTTTCTTATTTTTATCAATAGCTTGTAATAACAGCACTTCCAATTTTTCATATTCGTTGTTTAAGTTTAGAGTGGAAGCGTCCTCAATAGTTTTGAGAAGATTTGCATAGTCGACTGTTTGATATTTGACACGTTTTGGGTGCTCGGGTTTTGGCCTGTTTATTTCCAAATAAATTTGTTTATGATCTGACATAGCAGAATCTATAACAGCCATATGAAAAGTATTATCCAGTAAGTTAGTGGCTACATGATCTAGGATAGTTTTTGAAGTTGATGTCTCGCGTGTGCTATATGACGTGCTTATCTTGTTGAGTATTCTGATATTATGCTCTTGTAATGTTTCTTTGTAATCTTTTATCGCTCTATCATTATTTAGTAAATTCAGATTCAAGTCGCCAAATACGATAACTCGCTTTCTTTTCGAGAGATGGAAATTGTAGTTATCAAGAAACTGGTTATTATTTGCAGCTGGCTGCTTATATATTGCCCCTATGTCTAATGAAAGTGAATCCACATGTACCCAAAGGAAATGGTTACCATCTTCGTATTGTTCTTCTAGCTTTTCATGTTTTAGGTTATTGTGTATGTAAATAGATACTCCACCACCTCTAGAGTTTGTACGGTAGTTATAGTAATGAGTATAATTCGGTAATTTTAGGCGTTGTGCTTCCTCTTCATCTTTAATCCACGTTTCTGTTAATACGATAACATGAATAGTAGTATGGAACGATTCAGTTACACACCTCAGTTCGTTAATTTTTCCAAGTTTTACTATGCTGCGAATATTTGCATATAGAAATTTTAGTGTTTTATTATTAATTGTAATATTTTCATAGTTATCACACACTTGATGTGTTACAAAAGTGTTTTTCTTAGTATTTTTTGTAGGTTTATTGTTTGTAGATGTATTTTGTCCTATATTTAGTTTTTTGGCTCATTTTTTATAATTTTAGGAACTCCTTTCAAATATTTTATAGTTAGGTATTTTTCTCCTTTCTCTGTACGCTGTCGTAGCTGCTCGCAAAGGTCGATCATTTTTTGTTTTTGGTTGGGTGTTTGATCATAATAGATTCTAATTTCATCGTTCTTGAGATTCGATTTATTTTTCAGTAGGTTTTTAGCAATTTCTTGAGATGTAAAAAATACTTTTAGAGGGCGCGATTTATTTTTATCATATTTACCCAAGCGAATGATTTTCTCAGGCTTCGGGCAGAGTGGATTTATGGATAATATGATTTTATTAACTTCATATTCATCTATCTCTCTTTTCTTCTCTATATCTTCCGAGTGTTGTTCTGATATACCTGTTAATATTATATTCTTGCTACGTTCTGAGCGTTCTTGGAGTTCGGTAATTATGTTATCAAAATTATCTGCTTTGGGCTCCGGTGATGATGCTGAGGGCAGGTTCCTTTGGAAGATATTGATATTATTTTCAAGACATTTATCTTTTCTTGTGTGTCGTGAACATTACGTGTAAGTTTTGTTATCTGCAATTTTAAGTTATCATTTTCTGCCATCAAAAGATCTGTTGTGATCTTGATGCCAGTGAACTGTTCCCTTATAGAAGAGATATCCTGTTTTATTTCGGTAATACCTTCGCTTTGACATTTTCCAAAGTCTTTTAGAAGCCCTAATATCTCGTTCTTAAACTCACTGAATTGGTACGCAAAGTCGTCTTCTGATACTTTTCTCTTTCGTAGTGACATTTTCCTGGACTCTAGTTCGGCTGTGCCAAGTTTTGACAAGTCAGGTTGGGAACTACTGTTTCCTCCTGATGAAGTCATTTTAATGGTGGATTTATTTGGCGAGCGTAGAATACTCATAATGTATGTATGATTTAAAAAATTACCCGCTCCGCTTATCGCTTCGCTTGGTTAATGTGGTCACGGCTATGCAATGCGTACGCTCACAGCAATTGCGCCGCGCCGTGCGTCTTCGCAGGTGGGGAGGCAACTCGCAGTCTATCCCTTTCACATTGCTACCCGTACGCCGGAGTAAGGCACTTTAAGCTTTTTAATTACACTATAATGTGCAGTAAGGTAAGGTTCAAAATTGTATGACACTTTTATTTTAGTTTTAAATGATTTATGTAGACACGTCCGTGCGCTACGCTAGTCGAACACGTATTGGCTTTTTTGTAGTGCCATTTACATGAAAATTATTTTTAACAAATTTACTGGTACTCAGTTTGATATTAGTATCAGACTTGGTAGTTTTGTTGACAGTGGATAAATTGAAACCAGCGTTTTTGGGTGGGTCTTCATTTTTATTATACTTTTTCACGTTCAGCTCCCTGAGCTTCTCAATGCATGCTTTTTCTCTAGCAATCCTCTCTTCGCTGAGTTTATTCAAACGGTCTAATATCGGATCCATTTTATTTTAAAAGTCCGTGATAAATCCCCGAAAAGTAAATAACCTTGGTCTCTGTATGTGTTTAGCGGAAAAGGGAAGATCTTCCAGCCAGGCAGGTGTTATGCCTGGCGGGGCGGCCGCTATGCCCCGTTGGTTATTCTCAGGGTCTTGTATATATGGTCACGAAGCTTGCCATTCTTAATATCGTGATTCAGTTTTTCTATGAAGAATCCGTACATTGTGTTGAGGCGCTGCATTTAGCGCCATCCGTCCATTTCTGTCGGCGACGTGAATGTGAGGTCGCCACATGTGTTTTGTTGATAGTTCTAGAGATATTGACAGGAATTCTTGGTTTAGGGACCTCTTTGTTGATAACGGTCTTGCTATTCGGCATAGATATTGGCTTTTTTGTAGTGCCATTTACATGAAAATTCTTTTTAACAAATTTACTGGTACTCAGTTTGATATTAGTATCAGACTTGGTAGTTTTGTTGACATTGGATAAATTGAAACCAGCGTTTTTGGGTGGGTCTTCATTTTTATTATACTTTTTCGCGTTCAGCTCCCTGAGCTTCTCAATGCATGCTTTTTCTCTAGCAATCCTCTCTTCGCTGAGTTTATTCAAACGGTCTAATATCGGATCCACTTTATTTTAAAAGTCCGTGATAAATCCCCGAAAAGTAAATAACCTTGGTCTCTGTATGTGTTTAGCGGAAAAGGGAAGATCTTCCAGCCAGGCGGGTGTTATGCCTGGCGGGGCGGCCGCTATTCCCCGTTGGTTATTCTCGGGGTCTTGTATATATAGTCACGAAGCTTGCCATCCTTAATATCGTGATTCAGTTTTTCTATGAAGAATCCGTACATTGTATTGAGGCGCTGCATTTAGCGCCATCTGTCCATTTCTGTCGGCGACGTGAATGTGAGGTCGCCACATGTGTTTTGTTGATAGTTCTAGAGATATTGACAGGAATTCTTGGTTTAGGGACCTCTTTGTTGATAACGGTCTTGCTATTCGGCATAGATATTGGCTTTTTTTGGTGCCATTTACATGAAAATTCTTTTTAACAAATTTACTGGTACTCAGTTTGATATTAGTATCAGACTTGGTAGTTTTGTTGACAGTGGATAAATTGAAACCAGCGTTTTTGGCTGGGTCTTCATTTTAATTATACTTTTTCACGTTCAGCTCCCTGAGCTTCTCAATGCATGCTTTTTCTCTAGCAATCCTCTCTTCGCTGAGTTTATTCAAACGGTCTAATATCGGATCCATTTTATTTTAAAAGTCCGTGATAAATCCCCGAAAAGTAAATAACCTTGGTCTCTGTATGTGTTTAGCGGAAAAGGGAAGATCTTCCAGCCAGGCGGGTGTTATGCCTGGCGGTGCGGCCGCTATGCCCCGTTGGTTATTCTCGGGGTCTTGTATATATAGTCACGAAGCTTGCCATTCTTAATATCGCGATTCAGTTTTTCTATGAAGAATCCGTACATTGTGTTGAGGCGCTGCAATTCGCGCCATCTGTCTATTTCTGTCGGCGACGTGAATGTGAGGTCGCCACATGTGTTTTGTTGATAGTTCTAGAGATATTGACAGGAATTCTTGGTTTAGGGACCTCTTTGTTGATAACGGTCTTGCTATTCGGCATAGATATTGGCTTTTTTGTAGTGCCATTTACATGAAAATTCTTTTTAACAAATTTACTGGTACTCAGTTTGATATTAGTATCAGACTTGGTAATTTTGTTGACATTGGATAAATTGAAACCAGCGTTTTTGGGTGGGTCTTCATTTTTATTATACATTTTCGCGTTCAGCTCCCTGAGCTTCTCAATGCATGCTTTTTCTCTAGCAATCCTCTCTTCGCTGAGTTTATTCAAACGGTCTAATATCGGATCCACTTTATTTTAAAAGTCCGTGATAAATCCCCGAAAAGTAAATAACCTTGGTCTCTGTATGTGTTTAGCGGAAAAGGGAAGATCTTTCAGCCAGGCGGGTGTTATGCCTGGCGGGGCGGCCGCTATGCCCCGTTGGTTATTCTCGGGGTCTTGTATATATAGTCACGAAGCTTGCCATTCTTAATATCGTGATTCAGTTTTTCTATGAAGAATCCGTACATTGTATTGAGGCGCTGCATTTAGCGCCATCTGTCCATTTCTGTCGGCGACGTGAATGTGAGGTCGCCACATGTGTTTTGTTGATAGTTCTAGAGATATTGACAGGAATTCTTGGTTTAGGGACCTCTTTGTTGATAACGGTCTTGCTATTCGGCATAGATATTGGCTTTTTTGTAGTGCCATTTACATGAAAATTATTTTTAACAAATTTACTGGTACTCAGTTTGATATTAGTATCAGACTTGGTAGTTTTGTTGACAGTGGATAAATTGAAACCAGCGTTTTTGGGTGGGTCTTCATTTTTATTATACTTTTTCACGATCAGCTCCCTGAGCTTCTCAATGCATGCTTTTTCTCTAGCAATCCTCTCTTCGCTGAGTTTATTCAAACGGTCTAATATCGGATCCATTTTATTTTAAAAGTCCGTGATAAATCCCCGAAAAGTAAATAACCTTGGTCTCTGTATGTGTTTAGCGGAAAAGGGAAGATCTTCCAGCCAGGCAGGTGTTATGCCTGGCGGGGCGGCCGCTATGCCCCGTTGGTTATTCTCAGGGTCTTGTATATATGGTCACGAAGCTTGCCATTCTTAATATCGTGATTCAGTTTTTCTATGAAGAATCCGTACATTGTATTGAGGCGCTGCATTTAGCGCCATCTGTCCATTTCTGTCGGCGACGTGAATGTGAGGTCGCCACATGTGTTTTGTTGATAGTTCTAGAGATATTGACAGGAATTCTTGGTTTAGGGACCTCTTTGTTGATAACGGTCTTGCTATTCGGCATAGATATTGGCTTTTTTGTAGTGCCATTTACATGAAAATTATTTTTAACAAATTTACTGGTACTCAGTTTGATATTAGTATCAGACTTGGTAGTTTTGTTGACAGTGGATAAATTGAAACCAGCGTTTTTGGGTGGGTCTTCATTTTTATTATACTTTTTCACGTTCAGCTCCCTGAGCTTCTCAATGCATGCTTTTTCTCTAGCAATCCTCTCTTCGCTGAGTTTATTCAAACGGTCTAATATCGGATCCATTTTATTTAAAAGTCCGTGATAATTCCCCGAAAAGTAAATAACCTTGGTCTCTGTATGTGTTTAGCGGAAAAGGGAAGATCTTCCAGCCAGGCGGGTGTTATGCCTGGCGGGGCGGCCGCTATTCCCCGTTGGTTATTCACGGGGTCTTGTATATATAGTCACGAAGCTTGCCATTCTTAATATCGTGATTCAGTTTTTCTATGAAGAATCCGTACATTGTATTGAGGCGCTGCATTTAGCGCCATCTGTCTATTTCTGTCGGCGACGTGAATGTGAGGTCGCCACATGTGTTTTGTTGATAGTTCTAGAGATATTGACAGGAATTCTTGGTTTAGGGACCTCTTTGTTGATAACGTTCTTGCTATTCGGCATAGATATTGGCTTTTTTGTAGTGCCATTTACATGAAAATTCTTTTTAACAAATTTACTGGTACTCAGTTTGATTTTAGTATCAGACTTGGTAGTTTTGTTGACAGTTGATAAATTGAAACCAGCGTTTTTGGGTGGGTCTTCATTTTTATTATACTTTTTCAGGTTCAGCTCCCTGAGCTTCTCAATGCATGCTTTTTCTCTAGCAATCCTCTCTTCCCTGAGTTTATTCAAACGGTCTAATATCGGATCCATTTTATTTTAAAAGTCCGTGATAAATCCCCGAAAAGTAAATAACCTTGGTCTCTGTATGTGTTTAGCGGAAAAGGGAAGATCTTTCAGCCAGGCGGGTGTTATGCCTGGCGGGGCGGCTGCTATGCCCCGTTGGTTATTCTCAGGGTCTTGTATATATAGTCACGAAGCTTGCCATTCTTAATATCGTGATTCAGTTTTTCTATGAAGAATCCGTACATTGTATTGAGGCGCTGCATTTAGCGCCATCTGTCCATTTCTGTCGGCGACGTGAATGTGAGGTCGCCACATGTGTTTTGTTGATAGTTCTAGAGATATTGACAGGAATTCTTGGTTTAGGGACCTCTTTGTTGATAACGGTCTTGCTATTCGGCATAGATATTGGCTTTTTTGTAGTGCCATTTACATGAAAATTATTTTTAACAAATTTACTGGTACTCAGTTTGATATTAGTATCAGACTTGGTAGTTTTGTTGACAGTGGATAAATTGAAACCAGCGTTTTTGGGTGGGTCTTCATTTTTATTATACTTTTTCACGTTCAGCTCCCTGAGCTTCTCAATGCATGCTTTTTCTCTAGCAATCCTCTCTTCGCTGAGTTTATTCAAACGGTCTAATATCGGATCCATTTTATTTAAAAGTCCGTGATAATTCCCCGAAAAGTAAATAACCTTGGTCTCTGTATGTGTTTAGCGGAAAAGGGAAGATCTTCCAGCCAGGTGGGTGTTATGCCTGGCGGGGCGGCCGCTATTCCCCGTTGGTTATTCACGGGGTCTTGTATATATAGTCACGAAGCTTGCCATTCTTAATATCGTGATTCAGTTTTTCTATGAAGAATCCGTACATTGTATTGAGGCGCTGCATTTAGCGCCATCTGTCTATTTCTGTCGGCGACGTGAATGTGAGGTCGCCACATGTGTTTTGTTGATAGTTCTAGAGATATTGACAGGAATTCTTGGTTTAGGGACCTCTTTGTTGATAACGTTCTTGCTATTCGGCATATATATTGGCTTTTTTGTAGTGCCATTTACATGAAAATTCTTTTTAACAAATTTACTGGTACTCAGTTTGATTTTAGTATCAGACTTGGTAGTTTTGTTGACAGTGGATAAATTGAAACCAGCGTTTTTGGGTGGGTCTTCATTTTTATTATACTTTTTCACGTTCAGCTCCCTGAGCTTCTCAATGCATGCTTTTTCTCTAGCAATCCTCTCTTCGCTGAGTTTATTCAAACGGTCTAATATCGGATCCATTTTATTTAAAAGTCCGTGATAATTCCCCGAAAAGTAAATAACCTTGGTCTCTGTATGTGTTTAGCGGAAAAGGGAAGATCTTCCAGCCAGGCGGGTGTTATGCCTGGCGGGGCGGCCGCTATTCCCCGTTGGTTATTCACGGGGTCTTGTATATATAGTCACGAAGCTTGCCATTCTTAATATCGTGATTCAGTTTTTCTATGAAGAATCCGTACATTGTATTGAGGCGCTGCATTTAGCGCCATCTGTCTATTTCTGTCGGCGACGTGAATGTGAGGTCGCCACATGTGTTTTGTTGATAGTTCTAGAGATATTGACAGGAATTCTTGGTTTAGGGACCTCTTTGTTGATAACGTTCTTGCTATTCGGCATAGATATTGGCTTTTTTGTAGTGCCATTTACATGAAAATTCTTTTTAACAAATTTACTGGTACTCAGTTTGATTTTAGTATCAGACTTGGTAGTTTTGTTGACAGTTGATAAATTGAAACCAGCGTTTTTGGGTGGGTCTTCATTTTTATTATACTTTTTCAGGTTCAGCTCCCTGAGCTTCTCAATGCATGCTTTTTCTCTAGCAATCCTCTCTTCCCTGAGTTTATTCAAACGGTCTAATATCGGATCCATTTTATTTTAAAAGTCCGTGATAAATCCCCGAAAAGTAAATAACCTTGGTCTCTGTATGTGTTTAGCGGAAAAGGGAAGATCTTTCAGCCAGGCGGGTGTTATGCCTGGCGGGGCGGCTGCTATGCCCCGTTGGTTATTCTCAGGGTCTTTTATATATAGTCACGAAGCTTGCCATTCTTAATATCGTGATTCAGTTTTTCTATGAAGAATCCGTACATTGTATTGAGGCGCTGCATTTAGCGCCATCTGTCCATTTCTGTCGGCGACGTGAATGTGAGGTCGCCACATGTGTTTTGTTGATAGTTCTAGAGATATTGACAGGAATTCTTGGTTTAGGGACCTCTTTGTTGATAACGGTCTTGCTATTCGGCATAGATATTGGCTTTTTTGTAGTGCCATTTACATGAAAATTATTTTTAACAAATTTACTGGTACTCAGTTTGATATTAGTATCAGACTTGGTAGTTTTGTTGACAGTGGATAAATTGAAACCAGCGTTTTTGGGTGGGTCTTCATTTTTATTATACTTTTTCACGTTCAGCTCCCTGAGCTTCTCAATGCATGCTTTTTCTCTAGCAATCCTCTCTTCGCTGAGTTTATTCAAACGGTCTAATATCGGATCCATTTTATTTAAAAGTCCGTGATAATTCCCCGAAAAGTAAATAACCTTGGTCTCTGTATGTGTTTAGCGGAAAAGGGAAGATCTTCCAGCCAGGTGGGTGTTATGCCTGGCGGGGCGGCCGCTATTCCCCGTTGGTTATTCACGGGGTCTTGTATATATAGTCACGAAGCTTGCCATTCTTAATATCGTGATTCAGTTTTTCTATGAAGAATCCGTACATTGTATTGAGGCGCTGCATTTAGCGCCATCTGTCTATTTCTGTCGGCGACGTGAATGTGAGGTCGCCACATGTGTTTTGTTGATAGTTCTAGAGATATTGACAGGAATTCTTGGTTTAGGGACCTCTTTGTTGATAACGTTCTTGCTATTCGGCATATATATTGGCTTTTTTGTAGTGCCATTTACATGAAAATTCTTTTTAACAAATTTACTGGTACTCAGTTTGATTTTAGTATCAGACTTGGTAGTTTTGTTGACAGTGGATAAATTGAAACCAGCGTTTTTGGGTGGGTCTTCATTTTTATTATACTTTTTCACGTTCAGCTCCCTGAGCTTCTCAATGCATGCTTTTTCTCTAGCAATCCTCTCTTCGCTGAGTTTATTCAAACGGTCTAATATCGGATCCATTTTATTTAAAAGTCCGTGATAATTCCCCGAAAAGTAAATAACCTTGGTCTCTGTATGTGTTTAGCGGAAAAGGGAAGATCTTTCAGCCAGGCGGGTGTTATGCCTGGCGGGGCGGCTGCTATGCCCCGTTGGTTATTCTCAGGGTCTTTTATATATAGTCACGAAGCTTGCCATTCTTAATATCGTGATTCAGTTTTTCTATGAAGAATCCGTACATTGTATTGAGGCGCTGCATTTAGCGCCATCTGTCCATTTCTGTCGGCGACGTGAATGTGAGGTCGCCACATGTGTTTTGTTGATAGTTCTAGAGATATTGACAGGAATTCTTGGTTTAGGGACCTCTTTGTTGATAACGGTCTTGCGATTCGGCATAGATATTGGCTTTTTTGTAGTGCCATTTACATGAAAATTATTTTTAACAAATTTGGTAGTTTTGTTGACAGTGGATAAATTGAAACCAGCGTTTTTGGGTGGGTCTTCATTTTTATTATACTTTTTCACGTTCAGCTCCCTGAGCTTCTCAATGCATGCTTTTTCTCTAGCAATCCTCTCTTCGCTGAGTTTATTCAAACGGTCTAATATCGGATCCATTTTATTTAAAAGTCCGTGATAATTCCCCGAAAAGTAAATAACCTTGGTCTCTGTATGTGTTTAGCGGAAAAGGGAAGATCTTCCAGCCAGGCGGGTGTTATGCCTGGCGGGGCGGCCGCTATTCCCCGTTGGTTATTCACGGGGTCTTGTATATATAGTCACGAAGCTTGCCATTCTTAATATCGTGATTCAGTTTTTCTATGAAGAATCCGTACATTGTATTGAGGCGCTGCATTTAGCGCCATCTGTCTATTTCTGTCGGCGACGTGAATGTGAGGTCGCCACATGTGTTTTGTTGATAGTTCTAGAGATATTGACAGGAATTCTTGGTTTAGGGACCTCTTTGTTGATAACGTTCTTGCTATTCGGCATAGATATTGGCTTTTTTGTAGTGCCATTTACATGAAAATTCTTTTTAACAAATTTACTGGTACTCAGTTTGATTTTAGTATCAGACTTGGTAGTTTTGTTGACAGTTGATAAATTGAAACCAGCGTTTTTGGGTGGGTCTTCATTTTTATTATACTTTTTCAGGTTCAGCTCCCTGAGCTTCTCAATGCATGCTTTTTCTCTAGCAATCCTCTCTTCCCTGAGTTTATTCAAACGGTCTAATATCGGATCCATTTTATTTTAAAAGTCCGTGATAAATCCCCGAAAAGTAAATAACCTTGGTCTCTGTATGTGTTTAGCGGAAAAGGGAAGATCTTTCAGCCAGGCGGGTGTTATGCCTGGCGGGGCGGCTGCTATGCCCCGTTGGTTATTCTCAGGGTCTTTTATATATAGTCACGAAGCTTGCCATTCTTAATATCGTGATTCAGTTTTTCTATGAAGAATCCGTACATTGTATTGAGGCGCTGCATTTAGCGCCATCTGTCCATTTCTGTCGGCGACGTGAATGTGAGGTCGCCACATGTGTTTTGTTGATAGTTCTAGAGATATTGACAGGAATTCTTGGTTTAGGGACCTCTTTGTTGATAACGGTCTTGCTATTCGGCATAGATATTGGCTTTTTTGTAGTGCCATTTACATGAAAATTATTTTTAACAAATTTACTGGTACTCAGTTTGATATTAGTATCAGACTTGGTAGTTTTGTTGACAGTGGATAAATTGAAACCAGCGTTTTTGGGTGGGTCTTCATTTTTATTATACTTTTTCACGTTCAGCTCCCTGAGCTTCTCAATGCATGCTTTTTCTCTAGCAATCCTCTCTTCGCTGAGTTTATTCAAACGGTCTAATATCGGATCCATTTTATTTAAAAGTCCGTGATAATTCCCCGAAAAGTAAATAACCTTGGTCTCTGTATGTGTTTAGCGGAAAAGGGAAGATCTTCCAGCCAGGCGGGTGTTATGCCTGGCGGGGCGGCCGCTATTCCCCGTTGGTTATTCACGGGGTCTTGTATATATAGTCACGAAGCTTGCCATTCTTAATATCGTGATTCAGTTTTTCTATGAAGAATCCGTACATTGTATTGAGGCGCTGCATTTAGCGCCATCTGTCTATTTCTGTCGGCGACGTGAATGTGAGGTCGCCACATGTGTTTTGTTGATAGTTCTAGAGATATTGACAGGAATTCTTGGTTTAGGGACCTCTTTGTTGATAACGTTCTTGCTATTCGGCATATATATTGGCTTTTTTGTAGTGCCATTTACATGAAAATTCTTTTTAACAAATTTACTGGTACTCAGTTTGATTTTAGTATCAGACTTGGTAGTTTTGTTGACAGTTGATAAATTGAAACCAGCGTTTTTGGGTGGGTCTTAATTTTTATTATACTTTTTCAGGTTCAGCTCCCTGAGCTTCTCAATGCATGCTTTTTCTCTAGCAATCCTCTCTTCCCTGAGTTTATTCAAACGGTCTAATATCGGATCCATTTTATTTTAAAAGTCCGTGATAAATCCCCGAAAAGTAAATAACCTTGGTCTCTGTATGTGTTTAGCGGAAAAGGGAAGATCTTTCAGCCAGGCGGGTGTTATGCCTGGCGGGGCGGCTGCTATGCCCCGTTGGTTATTCTCAGGGTCTTTTATATATAGTCACGAAGCTTGCCATTCTTAATATCGTGATTCAGTTTTTCTATGAAGAATCCGTACATTGTATTGAGGCGCTGCATTTAGCGCCATCTGTCCATTTCTGTCGGCGACGTGAATGTGAGGTCGCCACATGTGTTTTGTTGATAGTTCTAGAGATATTGACAGGAATTCTTGGTTTAGGGACCTCTTTGTTGATAACGGTCTTGCTATTCGGCATAGATATTGGCTTTTTTGTAGTGCCATTTACATGAAAATTATTTTTAACAAATTTACTGGTACTCAGTTTGATATTAGTATCAGACTTGGTAGTTTTGTTGACAGTGGATAAATTGAAACCAGCGTTTTTGGGTGGGTCTTCATTTTTATTATACTTTTTCAGGTTCAGCTCCCTGAGCTTCTCAATGCATGCTTTTTCTCTAGCAATCCTCTCTTCGCTGAGTTTATTCAAACGGTCTAATATCGGATCCATTTTATTTAAAAGTCCGTGATAATTCCCCGAAAAGTAAATAACCTTGGTCTCTGTATGTGTTTAGCGGAAAAGGGAAGATCTTCCAGCCAGGTGGGTGTTATGCCTGGCGGGGCGGCCGCTATTCCCCGTTGGTTATTCACGGGGTCTTGTATATATAGTCACGAAGCTTGCCATTCTTAATATCGTGATTCAGTTTTTCTATGAAGAATCCGTACATTGTATTGAGGCGCTGCATTTAGCGCCATCTGTCTATTTCTGTCGGCGACGTGAATGTGAGGTCGCCACATGTGTTTTGTTGATAGTTCTAGAGATATTGACAGGAATTCTTGGTTTAGGGAACTCTTTGTTGATAACGTTCTTGCTATTCGGCATATATATTGGCTTTTTTGTAGTGCCATTTACATGAAAATTCTTTTTAACAAATTTACTGGTACTCAGTTTGATTTTAGTATCAGACTTGGTAGTTTTGTTGACAGTTGATAAATTGAAACCAGCGTTTTTGGGTGGGTCTTCATTTTTATTATACTTTTTCAGGTTCAGCTCCCTGAGCTTCTCAATGCATGCTTTTTCTCTAGCAATCCTCTCTTCCCTGAGTTTATTCAAACGGTCTAATATCGGATCCATTTTATTTTAAAAGTCCGTGATAAATCCCCGAAAAGTAAATAACCTTGGTCTCTGTATGTGTTTAGCGGAAAAGGGAAGATCTTTCAGCCAGGCGGGTGTTATGCCTGGCGGGGCGGCTGCTATGCCCCGTTGGTTATTCTCAGGGTCTTTTATATATAGTCACGAAGCTTGCCATTCTTAATATCGTGATTCAGTTTTTCTATGAAGAATCCGTACATTGTATTGAGGCGCTGCATTTAGCGCCATCTGTCCATTTCTGTCGGCGACGTGAATGTGAGGTCGCCACATGTGTTTTGTTGATAGTTCTAGAGATATTGACAGGAATTCTTGGTTTAGGGACCTCTTTGTTGATAACGGTCTTGCTATTCGGCATAGATATTGGCTTTTTTGTAGTGCCATTTACATGAAAATTATTTTTAACAAATTTACTGGTACTCAGTTTGATATTAGTATCAGACTTGGTAGTTTTGTTGACAGTGGATAAATTGAAACCAGCGTTTTTGGGTGGGTCTTCATTTTTATTATACTTTTTCACGTTCAGCTCCCTGAGCTTCTCAATGCATGCTTTTTCTCTAGCAATCCTCTCTTCGCTGAGTTTATTCAAACGGTCTAATATCGGATCCATTTTATTTAAAAGTCCGTGATAATTCCCCGAAAAGTAAATAACCTTGGTCTCTGTATGTGTTTAGCGGAAAAGGGAAGATCTTCCAGCCAGGTGGGTGTTATGCCTGGCGGGGCGGCCGCTATTCCCCGTTGGTTATTCACGGGGTCTTGTATATATAGTCACGAAGCTTGCCATTCTTAATATCGTGATTCAGTTTTTCTATGAAGAATCCGTACATTGTATTGAGGCGCTGCATTTAGCGCCATCTGTCTATTTCTGTCGGCGACGTGAATGTGAGGTCGCCACATGTGTTTTGTTGATAGTTCTAGAGATATTGACAGGAATTCTTGGTTTAGGGACCTCTTTGTTGATAACGTTCTTGCTATTCGGCATATATATTGGCTTTTTTGTAGTGCCATTTACATGAAAATTCTTTTTAACAAATTTACTGGTACTCAGTTTGATTTTAGTATCAGACTTGGTAGTTTTGTTGACAGTTGATAAATTGAAACCAGCGTTTTTGGGTGGGTCTTCATTTTTATTATACTTTTTCAGGTTCAGCTCCCTGAGCTTCTCAATGCATGCTTTTTCTCTAGCAATCCTCTCTTCCCTGAGTTTATTCAAACGGTCTAATATCGGATCCATTTTATTTTAAAAGTCCGTGATAAATCCCCGAAAAGTAAATAACCTTGGTCTCTGTATGTGTTTAGCGGAAAAGGGAAGATCTTCCAGCCAGGCGGGTGTTATGCCTGGCGGGGCGGCCGCTATTCCCCGTTGGTTATTCACGGGGTCTTGTATATATAGTCACGAAGCTTGCCATTCTTAATATCGTGATTCAGTTTTTCTATGAAGAATCCGTACATTGTATTGAGGCGCTGCATTTAGCGCCATCTGTCTATTTCTGTCGGCGACGTGAATGTGAGGTCGCCACATGTGTTTTGTTGATAGTTCTAGAGATATAGCTTGCCATTCTTAATATCGTGATTCAGTTTTTCTATGAAGAATCCGTACATTGTATTGAGGCGCTGCATTTAGCGCGATCTGTCCATTTCTGTCGGCGACGTGAATGTGAGGTCGCCACATGTGTTTTGTTGATAGTTCTAGAGATATTGACAGGAATTCTTGGTTTAGGGACCTCTTTGTTGATAACGTTCTTGCTATTCGGCATATATATTGGCTTTTTTGTAGTGCCATTTACATGAAAATTCTTTTTAACAAATTTACTGGTACTCAGTTTGATTTTAGTATCAGACTTGGTAGTTTTGTTGACAGTTGATAAATTGAAACCAGCGTTTTTGGGTGGGTCTTCATTTTTATTATACTTTTTCAGGTTCAGCTCCCTGAGCTTCTCAATGCATGCTTTTTCTCTAGCAATCCTCTCTTCCCTGAGTTTATTCAAACGGTCTAATATCGGATCCATTTTATTTTAAAAGTCCGTGATAAATCCCCGAAAAGTAAATAACCTTGGTCTCTGTATGTGTTTAGCGGAAAAGGGAAGATCTTTCAGCCAGGCGGGTGTTATGCCTGGCGGGGCGGCTGCTATGCCCCGTTGGTTATTCTCAGGGTCTTTTATATATAGTCACGAAGCTTGCCATTCTTAATATCGTGATTCAGTTTTTCTATGAAGAATCCGTACATTGTATTGAGGCGCTGCATTTAGCGCCATCTGTCCATTTCTGTCGGCGACGTGAATGTGAGGTCGCCACATGTGTTTTGTTGATAGTTCTAGAGATATTGACAGGAATTCTTGGTTTAGGGACCTCTTTGTTGATAACGGTCTTGCTATTCGGCATAGATATTGGCTTTTTTGTAGTGCCATTTACATGAAAATTATTTTTAACAAATTTACTGGTACTCAGTTTGATATTAGTATCAGACTTGGTAGTTTTGTTGACAGTGGATAAATTGAAACCAGCGTTTTTGGGTGGGTCTTCATTTTTATTATACTTTTTCACGTTCAGCTCCCTGAGCTTCTCAATGCATGCTTTTTCTCTAGCAATCCTCTCTTCGCTGAGTTTATTCAAACGGTCTAATATCGGATCCATTTTATTTAAAAGTCCGTGATAATTCCCCGAAAAGTAAATAACCTTGGTCTCTGTATGTGTTTAGCGGAAAAGGGAAGATCTTCCAGCCAGGTGGGTGTTATGCCTGGCGGGGCGGCCGCTATTCCCCGTTGGTTATTCACGGGGTCTTGTATATATAGTCACGAAGCTTGCCATTCTTAATATCGTGATTCAGTTTTTCTATGAAGAATCCGTACATTGTATTGAGGCGCTGCATTTAGCGCCATCTGTCTATTTCTGTCGGCGACGTGAATGTGAGGTCGCCACATGTGTTTTGTTGATAGTTCTAGAGATATTGACAGGAATTCTTGGTTTAGGGAACTCTTTGTTGATAACGTTCTTGCTATTCGGCATATATATTGGCTTTTTTGTAGTGCCATTTACATGAAAATTCTTTTTAACAAATTTACTGGTACTCAGTTTGATTTTAGTATCAGACTTGGTAGTTTTGTTGACAGTTGATAAATTGAAACCAGCGTTTTTGGGTGGGTCTTCATTTTTATTATACTTTTTCAGGTTCAGCTCCCTGAGCTTCTCAATGCATGCTTTTTCTCTAGCAATCCTCTCTTCCCTGAGTTTATTCAAACGGTCTAATATCGGATCCATTTTATTTTAAAAGTCCGTGATAAATCCCCGAAAAGTAAATAACCTTGGTCTCTGTATGTGTTTAGCGGAAAAGGGAAGATCTTTCAGCCAGGCGGGTGTTATGCCTGGCGGGGCGGCTGCTATGCCCCGTTGGTTATTCTCAGGGTCTTTTATATATAGTCACGAAGCTTGCCATTCTTAATATCGTGATTCAGTTTTTCTATGAAGAATCCGTACATTGTATTGAGGCGCTGCATTTAGCGCCATCTGTCCATTTCTGTCGGCGACGTGAATGTGAGGTCGCCACATGTGTTTTGTTGATAGTTCTAGAGATATTGACAGGAATTCTTGGTTTAGGGACCTCTTTGTTGATAACGGTCTTGCTATTCGGCATAGATATTGGCTTTTTTGTAGTGCCATTTACATGAAAATTATTTTTAACAAATTTACTGGTACTCAGTTTGATATTAGTATCAGACTTGGTAGTTTTGTTGACAGTGGATAAATTGAAACCAGCGTTTTTGGGTGGGTCTTCATTTTTATTATACTTTTTCACGTTCAGCTCCCTGAGCTTCTCAATGCATGCTTTTTCTCTAGCAATCCTCTCTTCGCTGAGTTTATTCAAACGGTCTAATATCGGATCCATTTTATTTAAAAGTCCGTGATAATTCCCCGAAAAGTAAATAACCTTGGTCTCTGTATGTGTTTAGCGGAAAAGGGAAGATCTTCCAGCCAGGTGGGTGTTATGCCTGGCGGGGCGGCCGCTATTCCCCGTTGGTTATTCACGGGGTCTTGTATATATAGTCACGAAGCTTGCCATTCTTAATATCGTGATTCAGTTTTTCTATGAAGAATCCGTACATTGTATTGAGGCGCTGCATTTAGCGCCATCTGTCTATTTCTGTCGGCGACGTGAATGTGAGGTCGCCACATGTGTTTTGTTGATAGTTCTAGAGATATTGACAGGAATTCTTGGTTTAGGGACCTCTTTGTTGATAACGTTCTTGCTATTCGGCATATATATTGGCTTTTTTGTAGTGCCATTTACATGAAAATTCTTTTTAACAAATTTACTGGTACTCAGTTTGATTTTAGTATCAGACTTGGTAGTTTTGTTGACAGTTGATAAATTGAAACCAGCGTTTTTGGGTGGGTCTTCATTTTTATTATACTTTTTCAGGTTCAGCTCCCTGAGCTTCTCAATGCATGCTTTTTCTCTAGCAATCCTCTCTTCCCTGAGTTTATTCAAACGGTCTAATATCGGATCCATTTTATTTTAAAAGTCCGTGATAAATCCCCGAAAAGTAAATAACCTTGGTCTCTGTATGTGTTTAGCGGAAAAGGGAAGATCTTCCAGCCAGGCGGGTGTTATGCCTGGCGGGGCGGCCGCTATTCCCCGTTGGTTATTCACGGGGTCTTGTATATATAGTCACGAAGCTTGCCATTCTTAATATCGTGATTCAGTTTTTCTATGAAGAATCCGTACATTGTATTGAGGCGCTGCATTTAGCGCCATCTGTCTATTTCTGTCGGCGACGTGAATGTGAGGTCGCCACATGTGTTTTGTTGATAGTTCTAGAGATATTGACAGGAATTCTTGGTTTAGGGACCTCTTTGTTGATAACGTTCTTGCTATTCGGCATATATATTGGCTTTTTTGTAGTGCCATTTACATGAAAATTCTTTTTAACAAATTTACTGGTACTCAGTTTGATTTTAGTATCAGACTTGGTAGTTTTGTTGACAGTTGATAAATTGAAACCAGCGTTTTTGGGTGGGTCTTCATTTTTATTATACTTTTTCAGGTTCAGCTCCCTGAGCTTCTCAATGCATGCTTTTTCTCTAGCAATCCTCTCTTCCCTGAGTTTATTCAAACGGTCTAATATCGGATCCATTTTATTTTTAAAGTCCGTGATAAATCCCCGAAAAGTAAATAACCTTGGTCTCTGTATGTGTTTAGCGGAAAAGGGAAGATCTTTCAGGCAGGCGGGTGTTATGCCTGGCGGGGCGGCTGCTATGCCCCGTTGGTTATTCTCAGGGTCTTTTATATACGAGGGACGCCTTTTAAGTTTTGTCGTTTGAAGAAAAAAACACAACTAGAACCTTATAGTAATTTTTATTGTTTTTCAAAGTATTCACCACGTAGCTTAATACACTTTTCCATTCGCTCAAACCAGTTATTATAACATTTATACCACTCTAAAGTGGGGGTGTTCAAAATGGCTGACTTGAAAGCGTCGACTGCTTTTTCACCGGACTGGAACCTTTGACCACGAAGACTTTTCTTAATTTTAGGAAATGTAAATAAATCGTTAGGGCTTAGGTCAGGACTGCATGGAGGATGCTCAAGAATTTCTACTTTTTCCTGCTTCAAATACTCAATCGTTTGACGAGCGCTGTGTGAGATTGTGTTGTCGTGGTGCAGGATGATGCGTCGCTTTGAGTTAGATTTTCGAAGTTGGCGATGACTTGTGGTAAACAAACTGTGGTATACCACTCTCCATTAACCGTTCTACGATCTTCAAGTGCGATAGTCGCAATATGGCCGGTTTTTCCAATGAACGTGGCCACCACCTTCTTTGAAGTGCTTCAAAACGAACAACTTTAGTCGGTTTTGGCTTGTCTTGAAAGACCCAGATTGTAGATTGTTGTTTGGAATCAGGATCGTAGGCATAGATCCAAGATTCGTCACCACTGATGATGTTGTAGACGTGATTTGACTCTCCTTGGTTGAACCTTTGCAGAGTTTTCTTACACCATCTGACGCGGGCCGCCTTGTGATCGTCGGAAAGCAGATGCGGTATCCAACGGCAAACTAGCTTTCTTACACCAAGCGCTTCATGCAAGATTTTCTGAATGGTTGTCCCTGAGATGCCTAATAGAACCTCTATCTCTTGATACGTCACATGACGATCTTCGAGAATTTGTTGTCTCACAGCAATGATGTTATCTTCAGTGAAGGCGGATTTTGGCCGTCCTTCGCGAGATTTGTCACTAAGAATAGTATGTTTACGCTGGAATTATAAATACCAGCGTTCGACAGTCCGCAGACATGGGGCTTCATCACTGAACACAGATGTTAGCTCTTCAAAACACTGAAGCCGTGTCAGGCCTCTTCTAAAGTTGTAGAAAATTATTGCACGAACATTTTCCTTAGGAAGATTCATTTTCGTACGTAACCTGACAGATTCTAATCGACGCTGTGACTAAACAATAGCATTAATCCTAAAACTTTCAATTGTTTTGAGATTCGAAATTTAAACACATTCGAATATAGAACAGTTCCAAATTCAAAATTGCCGGGAAATATGGAAACGACAGAACTTAAAAGGCATGCCTGGTATAGTCACGAAGCTTGCCATTCTTAATATCGTGATTCAGTTTTTCTATGAAGAATCCGTACATTGTATTGAGGCGCTGCATTTAGCGCCATCTGTCCATTTCTGTCGGCGACGTGAATGTGAGGTCGCCACAGGACTCCCCTCCAAGACCGGAGGTCGATAGTCTTTGTAAATTGCTGCGTCTGCTCGAGGTGCGTTTTGCTTGCAAGGTGGAATGCTCGAATAAGCTCGTAGTCTACGGTGAGTCGAGACCAAGGAGTGCGAGTGCCCTTGCAGGGATGCCAGAAAGCTCGTGTGGTCTGCGGTGAGTCGAGACTGATGAGCGTGTGTCGTAGAACGGTGAGTCGGCTGTGGTGTAGTCCTAGGTGACATTTGCTGGCGTGCTGTGTGCGTTGCAGAACTGGCAGCGCGGTGAGTCGGCTGTAGTAGTCCAGGGTGGCACTGGATTGTTAGTGTGAGCGTGACTGCAGGTGCTTTCCATCGAATGTAGGGCGGTGATGTGATGTCCGTGCTTGAGTTGTCTTCTTAAGAGGGTAAATTCGCTGTCGGGGGTCACCAGTTTAGCGGAAAAGGGAAGATCTTCCAGCCAGGCGGGTGTTATGCCTGGCGGGGCGGCCGCTATGCCCCGTTGGTTATTCTCAGGGTCTTGTATATATAGTCACGAAGCTTGCCATTCTTAATATCGTGATTCAGTTTTTCTATGAAGAATCCGTACATTGTATTGAGGCGCTGCATTAGGCGCCATCTGTCTATTTCTGTCGGCGACGTGAATGTGAGGTCGCCACATGTGTTTTGTTGATAGTTCTAGAGATATTGACAGGAATTCTTGGTTTAGGGACCTCTATGTTGAAAACGGTCTCGCTATTCGGCATAGATATTGGCTTTTTTGTAGTGCCATTTACATGAAAATTCTTTTTAACAAATTTACTGATACTCAGTTTGATATTAGTATCAGGCTTGGTAGTTTTGTTGACAGTGGATAAATTGAAACCAGCGTTTTTGGGTGGGTCTTCATTTTTATTATACTTTTTCACGTTCAGCTCCTTGAGCTTCTCAATGCATGCTTTTTCTCTAGCAATCCTCTCTTCGCTGAGTTTATTCAAACGGTCTAATATCGGATCCATTTTATTTTAAAAGTCCGTGATAAATCCCCGAGAAGAAAATAACCTTGGTCTCTGTATGTGTTTAGCGGAAAAGGGAAGATCTTCCAGCCAGGCGGGTGCTATGCCTGGCGGGGCGGCCGCTATGTCCCGTTGGTTATTCTCGGGGTCTTGTATATATAGTCACGAAGCTTGCCATTCTTAATACCGTGATTCAGTTTCGCTATGAAGAATCCGTACATTGTATTGAGGCGCTGCATTTAGCGCCATCTGTCCATTTCTGTCGGCGACGTGAATGTGAGGTCGCCACATGTGTTTTGTTGATAGTTCTAGAGATATTGACAGGAATTCTTGGTTTAGGGACATCTTTGTTTATAACGGTCTTGCTATTCGGCATAGATATTGGCTTTTTTGTAGTGCCATTTACATGAAAATTATTTTTAACAAATTTACTGGTACTCAGTTTGATATTAGTATCAGACTTGGTAGTTTTGTTGACAGTGGATAAATTGAAACCAGCGTTTTTGGGTGGGTCTTCATTTTTATTATACTTTTTCACATTCAGCTCCCTGAGCTTCTCATCTCAATGCGTGCTTTTTCTCTAGCAATCCTCTCTTCCCTGAGTTTATTCAAACGGTCTAATATCGAATCCATTTTATTTTAAAAGTCCGTGATAAATCCCTGAAAAGTAAATAACCACCTATTTCGACTTTACTGGAAATCTCTGTCGTCCTTAAGAATAGGTACGGTAGTGTTTATTAGATAATTTCAATTTAAAACACGAGAGAAGCAACTTTTCTTTCCAACCAAATCATTGCTATTGCCATCCATTGCTCGCAGAGGAATTCCGAAGCAAATATATTGCGACAATGGTGGAATCTTTGTCGCTGCTTCCAAAGAAATTAAACAGTTTTTATCTGTTACGCCAACACTAGCCTCGATTTTGCCGCCGGCGAAGTCGTCGAATTTCGTTTTTCCCCTGCATACGCTCCACCATGGGTTGATGGAGGCCGGGGTTAAATCGGTCAAATTTCACCTCACTAGGATTTTAGGGACTACGCACTTAACGTTCGAGGTATTGTCGTCCTTGTTCGCCCAAATAGAATCAATTCTAAATAGTCGCCCCCTATGTCCGCTAAGTTCTTCACCCGATGACTATTCTCCCTTGACCCCGGGCCACTTTTTAAATGGTAAACCACTCAACGCATTGCCATCGCCATGTTTGGACAATATTAACGTCAATCGTCTCGACAGGTTCCATAGCGCTTAGAGCAAATGAAGCAGCATTTTTGGAATCGTTGGAGCAACGAGTACATCGCGGAGCTACAGACGAGGACAAAGTGGCGTGCCAGGTGCAAGGAGCTGCAGATCGACGACCTAGTCGTGCTAAAGGAGGACAACACTCCACCACTTTACTGGTCCCGGGACCCGACGGCGTAACGCGCGTTTTTGATGTCGACACCGTCAAAGGCGTGGTGCGTCGCGCCATCAATAGAGTATACACGTTGCCCAGACCAGAGTCTCCAGAGGGAACGAGTGCTTGAAAGCCGTCGGCTTTCCAGGGCCGGGAATATGTTGGCGCCTCATTATTTATTAGAATAGATACGCGTGCGGAGAGCCTAATGAATACATACTGTCATCCTACACGACCCTACCTACCCCTTCCACGCACGCAGCTGGATTAACCCCGCCATGCGAAGTGGACTCGCCATTACAAGTTAAGACCCATTTACCAAATTTACAATAAATAATAAATTGGTCGAAAAATCTATTGTGTTTGAGTCGCCTATTTTTCCTTATCGATGCCTTCCGGCCAAAAAGGGATAAGCGACATTTTGGGCGAAATCGACTTATATATATGGTTGGAATCGGCTGATTTTTCTGCGTCGATTGGTCTGGGTTTCATGGCTCTACGACATACTTTTTGTCGCTTACGCAGTTCGTAAATTGAGGCCTTGAGGCAAATTTCTTGGACGTAAACGACGAATATTTTGATGATTTTTTTATGTTGGTGGATGGATAAAAATTGTTTTCCAGAACTGAGATTTATGTCATTTGGGCGTAATATAAATTTCTCCTGCCTGAACGTTAACCTTTTTGGGCTGGAAGTAATCTATGTAGAAAGATGCGTTAATCAAATTTTGCTTGCAATTTTACCATCAAGAATTCGTGTTAAGACGATAGGGCTGTTTTATGAAACAACATAATTTGAATGTATGACATTTAGGCCGGATTTTTAGACATGTATTTGGTAGCTTAGTGCTTTTTTCCCTGTCACTATACCTATTTTCGAAGGAGCTTAACCCAAATTGCCCTAACGAATTCGGCCTCTAATTTTGTCGCTTGGCCTTTTTTCCCTCCCGATGAATATAACGAGTGTGGTGGTTAGATAAGAAAAAAAAACTATAAAGTGACACTTTTGTCGGTTACCCTGTGCAACAAAAACTAAAAAGCGAGTTATCTCTTCCATTCGTTCGGTACAAAAGGGGTTAAGGTCACACAGGGTACATCCGATGCTTGGGCAATCGCGGCACAAACGCCACAAGTGCACGCAGGTTATTTCAGTGAGCCATTTTTTAGCTATAATCTACAAGTTACTACAGAAGGATAAGCTCTTGTTCGCAATATCAATGCTGCGTCTGGAGAGGGTACGATTGGCGAATGATTTTGGTTTTATCGCTTTCTTAGTGGTAACTTCAACTTATGGAACCACGAGGAAGACCAGGCACTAATGAAATAAAAGTAATGGTGGATGCCGATTTCTAGCAATTAACGACATGGTTTGACACTAATATACCAACAATAATATGGACTCTTTTGCACTTAAAAAAACCTGATAAATGGGAATCTTATGAATTAACTGATGAGAATATAGAAGCCACCGTTGAAGCATGCCTTGATTTAATGAGAAGGTTCAGAAATAAACGGATTTTAGACTGAATTGTTCTCTAAGATGACTGCAAGCGAGAAATTTAATGTTTCAAATACTGGAACAGTTTCCTAAGGCAACGCTAACCCTTAAAAAAGTTATGATATCTGTTTGGTGGTCACTTCATGATGTAATTCACTATAGCTTTTTGAGATATAGTGCATTAATAACAGCAGATATCTATTGTGAAGAACTTCGAACAATCATGACGGAAACTTAAATAGCATCTTCGCCATTATTGCTGCATGATAACGCAAGACCCAACTAGCCCAAGGACTCACGACAACCCATTTTAACATTAAAGACCTGCAGTTGGAAACAGCATCCTCCGTACTCGCCAAATATAGCCCCAACCAATTACCGATACTCCATAATGAAGAAATGTTCGCGTTTATGCCAGAAAATGCACATGCGTATACCGCAGGACTGGTGATTAAAGTTTTCCAATCGTGTGACATAAATTACAAAATATAAAACATGCATGGGCACTAGTTGGGACCACTAAAAGAGAGAAATAAACACATTCAACACAGACACATAAGGTAAGAAAGAACTACTTTCGAAGTTGTCGATGAATACATCTACCTGGGGGAAGAAATTCCAATTAGGCAAGTCGAATTTCAAAAGACAGGTCGATCATCGAATCTAACTCGGCTGGGCAGCATTTGGGATGCTTCAAAATGTATTTTCGACCGAATTACCTCCGTGCTTAATCACGAAAGTCTTTAACGATTATGTGCTACCGCTGATGAGTTATGCCACTGAGACTTGTTCGTTAACTATGGGCCTCATACGAAGGCTTGGATTATCACTACGAGATCGCATCAGTAATGAAGATATTCATAGACGAACAAAGGACACCGGTTTGAGTTTGAGTCCTACGGATTAGTAGGCTGAAGTGGCAGTGGGCGGGACACATAGTCCGAAGAACCGATATCTGATAGGGCAGAAAGGTTCTCGTATGGCGACCACGCACTGGAAGGCGAGGCGTGTGAGGGCCACCAATAAGGTTGACTGCCGATCTAGTGAAGGTCGCCGGTTGACGTCTCTGGGCTAAAACGATGATATTCAGCATGGCAAGGGGATGCAGCACCTTAACCAGTGGATCAAAAGGTCCTACTGATTATAGCATGGAAAACAACACACCAAAGCAATTATCTTGTTACCCACCTCTGTTTTATTAATAATTATTTTGCTTTTTAAACATTTAAATTGATGTAAAGTGTGAGTCGGTATGCATACCTCACTAAACTAGCTTTCCCATGTTATTTATATAACTAAATCTGAGTAAAATTTGATTACTATTTCCTTATTAATGACAATGGTGTTGCCTGCTCACATTCTGTTACTATTCCTGAGAATGTACACCATCTTTTATTAATTTAAAGAGTAGCCATTGAGCTTCTTGCCGGATCATCTCAGTGGAAGCAGCATTCCAAACGGGTGGTGAGTCTCACTATACATAAATGCATTGTTGACTTACTTGAATAAAAAAAAAGAGTTTGTGTTTGAGAACATCGCCCACGCCCCAAAATGCGTTATAACTTTTTCTGCCTTTTTGTATTTATTATTTTCTTACGTCGACACTTTTTTGTTATTTTTAGAATAATTTTAATAATATTGCTTAAAATAAGGCTTTTTTATTGAATAAAAATTGAATTAGCAAGAAAAATGTATTCAATAATGTTGGCTAGGTAGCTACAACTAGTTAATTTGGCACCTCTTGTCAATAATGCTATACAGCTACTAGAAAACCTATCATTTAATTTTGGAAGACCTAAATACAGCGTTTGATAGTTTTGCTATATCTTTCATTGATGTTTTGTTAATTTATTACAATTTCCTTGTCCGACTATCATAAACCAATAACCGGTTATATCATTATGGCCCCAATTTGAATTATCAAAACTCACCATTATGCCATTTTTCTTCGATTTAAATAAAACATAAGTTGCAGTTAAATCATTTAGGCTGGAAGTGAATCACTAGTGGTTTTCATTTAAGACGTTTTTCCTGTTGGTAAAATTAGGGTCATTTGGGTGTAAGCGACAGAAAGTGGTGTTAGGAGGCTGATTTGTGTTTAATTAATGATGCCATTTTGTGGAGAAATAATTAAAAGCTATATGTGCAAAATTGCAAGCTTTCGGAACCTATAGAAAAATTTATATGATTTTTTTTCGTTTTTTTTCAACTTTAAACCTCTCTCCTGTAAAGTTTGCAAAGTGTCGGTTATCCCTTTTTGGCCGGAAGGCATCGTTATGTTCCCGTACCGAACAGGATGGAAGCTGTCGTTTCCGACCGATATTGGAATCTTTCCATTGACTGTGATACCCCTCGTGGTCTCCATATTTCATTATGGTTCTGCATACAATTTTCGTTGTTCAATATTAAATAATTGGACACATAACAATAAAAAAATAATTGGAACTACAACAACCTACCAATTATACAAATCCCTAAGACTGTTATCAAAAATACATACATCTAGTTCATATTGCCTCATGTTGGGTAAAGTTGCGTATTTTTTCAATAGTTGAACCGTACAAACTGCAATTATGTTGGCTGTTTGGCTACCAGTAGCCTTTGTGATTTTTATTACACATGCTAATGCTAAGCTAGCATCTCTGGTAAATAAAAATCTACAAAGGAACTTAAACAACATTGTGACACGATTTTATTTTATTGATTAATATTTTTGTTTCAGCATCCAGTATTGGTTGCACGATCTTCTCTGGACTGGATGCCCAGCAGAGTTAACTCATTGTATTCCGATGTTGGAGCATGGAGTGGAAAATTCGTAAGTAATTTTACTAGCTATGCTATGTATGTACCTAGTGTACTTACCAATATAAATATTACTACCTAAAATATAAATATAATTAGCGGGTCAAACTAATTTCAGAGACCAGTCATGGATGAAATAGAATCAGATGAAGCATTGAGATTTTACCAATTTCTGAATTATTTGGATGGTTCTAGTTTTGGAACCGGTATGTAAGTATAGGTAAGTGCATAAATCAAGAATTAAAAAGCGCTCTTAATAATGTAAATATTATATTATTCCAAGGTCCCATCGATGAATTCGTTGAGGCTATGTACAGGCTATCTAACTACATGAAACAACAAAACAGTAGAGAAACACAAGCAAGAGGAATGCGAGAACTTGAAGCTATAAATGGGGAAAAAGGTACGTATATTTACGCCATAAAATTAAAGTTTTAGTACTTACTTGTAATGTAATACATTTCATATATTATAATGTTGTATAAAAATTTATATATTTTTAGGAAACAGTATTAAAACTGTTTTGGAAATTAGTACCCTAATTATGAGGAAAAAACGCAAATTCTTCTGTACTGGTGAAGTTAAAGAACCTATTGTCAACAACAAAATCATTTGTAAGGTAAGTACTACACTGATTAGTTTCGTTTTAATGATAAAATTTTAGCAAAATGCATAAAACACGTTGCAGTAATAAAGTTTTTAAATTTTAGGATAGGATACTTTTGCCTATAGCTGGAACTTCTTGTAGAGATGCAATTATGTACTGGCATCCAGATCTTATGGAGGAGCATTACTGTGTTGGAGCTCTTGAAGCAAAAACTGCCGTTCACATCATGGATATAGAGGGTAAAATATTTGAATCAATGAATCTCCCGGTCTAGTGGTTAGAACGTTAACCGCTCAACTCAGCTTATTCCAACCACTCAGCTGTTTCAACCTGGGGTTCGAATACTAAATTAAAATAATATGTTTTCAAATAATTTGTCAACAGTAGAACGTTTCTGCAATACAAAATAATAATAAATACTATAATATAACTTTAATATAATAAGTAATAGGTATAGTCATTCTATAATGATGCTCAATTTAAAAATAAAACAAACAAAAAAGTTTATCCTTATGTTAAAGATGTATTTTAATTTGGTCTAATAAAATATAATACAGTTCATTGTACCTAAAAACCGTAATTCATATTCCTTTACGGATACCTATATGGGCGATAACCTAAGATTAATGTTATAATTTTACTTTATTTTACACAGGTGAAATGTTTTGCAAAGGAGATGACTATTCTAAACGTGAATATCTTCTAGCATGTGATTTTTATGAAGATCAAGAAGCTCCCGTTGCCGATCTACTTCAATACTATCCAGATCCTGACCCGGAAATAACTCCCAAATTGTTTTAAGAAATAAAATTCAAAAATTAACTTGTTAAGTCATGATAATTAAAAATAAATGATAAATAATCGTGAGAAAAACTTTACTTATTTCATTTATTATAAATATGTTATAATGTAACTGAACTTAAAACGTTATCATTTAGGGGAAATTCAGAAACAGGATCTGCCAACACTGACTTTTGTTTCGATCAGCCACAGAATAAAAATACCGATTCAAGAATGGGTTGTTTTAGTTATCGATTCGATTCAAATTTTCGTCAATGGTTATTCGTCTGACTTTCTCTTATTGGTCTGTGGTCTGACTGAAGCAAGCAAACGCAGGTCGTGCTTATATTCTGTTTGATTGAAGCAAAATTTTAAATAATAATGTAACATAAAATGTTTCTTCCACGACTTATATGAATTCCCACGAAGTAAGAGTAGGGTAAATTAGAAATGTGAGAGGTTAAATAGTCATCTGTTTAGGTTAGTTAAGTCTCAACAGCTGTCTCAGAATTATTTCTTATTTCTGTCTGTCGACCGGTGTGCGGCGACACGCTGGAAACCTTAACAATGAGTGACGACAAAGTAAAAATGCGGAAGCAGCTGGGTCTTCTAGAAGGAGTGGCTATAATTCTGGGCATTATATTCGGTAGTGGGATTTTCATTTCGCCAAAAGAGGTTTTAGAGAAAACTGGGTCAGTGTGGGGTGCTCTTAGCGTGTGGGGTTCGTGCGGCGTCCTGGCGACTCTGGGTGCCATGTCTTATGCCGAGTTAGGTGAGTCTTATAATACTGAACACGAAAAAGGGGCACATATTATACTATGCACTGACAACTAATTAATATGAAGATTTAAAAATAAACTAAGAATTATGGTGGAAAAACTCCTTATTAGTTTCCATATCTTCAATGCTTTACTAGTGTTGAATATATTATTTTCCATATTTATTAATTGCATTACATTTTTTTTAAAGTATGTATGAGGAGAATATCTAGTTAACATAACATATAATAACATAACTGTTATCACCAGTTCTATGGTGCTGTTAGTGATAGGACTAAATGCTTTAAACTTTCCTTTTTAAAATAGTGCCAATTAATAAACATAATAATATAAGCATAAAATATCCATTTTATTATCACAAATGAAGCTGACTAAATAATTACTTCTTGAAAATAAGAAGCTACATATGGTTGACAAGCAGGTTTCATAATTTCAAATCATACTGACTATTTGCTTAGAAATTCTTGAAAGATTTTCACTCAATGAAGCATCTAAGGGCACTTATTGTACTACCAATTTCTTCCATCAATTTTTGAGGGGATGCCCACTGTTGAACATAGCCTTCTTAGCTACTTTTCACATTATGACTACTCTCTTCACAGTCACAATATTCTTAGGGCTCAGTACTGACATCCAGAGTAGTGGCAAAGCAACTACTTTAGAAACAAATTAAAACCTAATTTGCTTCTGTACATTAATGTAGTTGGTACAGTGGCCACATGCATCTCGACTCAGCTTGGTACTTTGAACCTGTCACTAAGTCATACACAGAAGCAAAGTTGAATTTAAATTGTTACTAAATTAAGTCCCTTTGCCATCACTCTGTCTGTCTGTGCTAACCTTAAGTTATCTGTGGTCTTTTATATTTATACAGGTACAACTTTAGCTCAAAGTGGTGGTGATTACCACTACATCCACGAGGCCTACGGTCCACTACCAGCATTCCTCTACCTGTGGGATGCCAACTTAGTTTTTGTGTAAGTGGGTCAAATTTGTATCTGCATAGAAATAAAACTAAATTAATTTTAATAGGTAATATATTTCAAAATCACGCCAGGTCTTTATATTATTTCATCGCCTTATTGTTGTTAGTCTGATTGTTAGATTCAATCACTTATATGAGTTATTGCCGTAGTGGGCAACCCTGGTGTCGCAGTTCTCAAACTGCCACTTTTTGGATGATACATAGTAAAGAAAATCTTTGCACGTAATATTATATCTAACTTAAATAATTTCGCCCTTGTCATGTAAGAAATAAAATTCTACCTATATACCACCTACTATGACTGTGCAGACATTCTTAGATTAAAGATTTATCAAAACAATAAGAGCATTTCCGTGTTTTAGCCCCAGCACAAACGCCATAATGTCGCTGACATTTGCCAGCAATATACTGGAGCCGATATTTCCCAACTGCCCCATTGACCCGTTGTGCAGGAAACTCCTAGCTGCCGTCACCATTTGTAAGTACCTTAAACATGAGTACCTTAAACATGAGCTGATCCTGGCACACAAAAGTTATTTATTGCCATCTTTCTTATGGTGAAGCAATATTTTTGTGGAAAATTTAGTGTAGTCGCCATTTGAAGCCAACACGCAATTAGCGCCGGAGTGTTATTTCTTAACATAGCTCTTGTATCTGTTGGAAACCAGGACTAGTTGCGTAAGCGATAAACATGAATACGAGTAGATGCCAGTCCACTAATCCAAATTTGCATAATTATGTATATGTGTTAACAGCCGCGCGGTTCATGTTATTTTTCCACGATAACAGCGCACGTCTTTCGAGTAGGTCATAGACTCCATATAAATGTAAATTAATTTTTGACACATATGAAGTGTTTTCGATACGGTGTTGTTTATGATTCCTGAAGATTCTCGTGCTACAAATGTTTTTGATATTAATGATATCCCTAGGGTGCTACAAGGCCTGAAATAATTAATTAGGGTCATTATTTGGAGTTGGTGCCAAATAGTGCCAATCTCTATTCTCACACTAAATACCTAAGACTCGGCAAAGTTTAATTGGCACTGACTAACAGCCAGAGCCTTCAGGAGCCACAAAAGTTAAAACAACAATTGTAAAGAAAAGATGCTAATTCAAACGTAACTTCTACTTCATGACATTAATTACCATTGGCCGTTACTTGCTATTAAAACTGTCTGTAAACTGACTCATTTCATTTGACACGACGGTTTCAGGTTTCCTAACGTTTATAAACGCGTACGACGTTAGGTCCACAACGAGGGTGCAGAATGTGTTCATGTTCACCAAGATCTCGGCGCTAGTAATTATCATCATCGGAGGCATCGTATGGATGGGGCAAGGTGAGCTCTTGAAAATAGATAATAATATAGAGAAGTATTAAATACATATTCTGTCCTAAATGCGACAACGAAGGAATATTTATATACATTGATATGTAGTTCAATATCCGAAGTGTAATGTTAAGATATACTAGTGTATATTTATAACTTTTTATAGAAATTTTAATAGAAATCCTATTCTAGGTATTTTTATTTAGGGTTATATTTAAGGCTCCGGTATCTCAAAAGATAAAACGGAACGGCGTTGTAGGATTACTTTGATGTTTGTTGGTCCGTCCGTTGAGTCGTCCAAGTCAACACAACTTCCATTTATGTCGAAAACTCCCTCATCAATACCAAACTGTCAACGCACAACACAAACCCCTATATTTCATTACTTTGGTTATAGATGTAAAACATTTTCGCTAGGTATTGGAATAGCTACGGAACTCTTCATTGTGCGTGGCCCAAACTGCACTTGGCAGGGGTTTTTTGTCCACCTGTTAAACCTACCCTAGACAGAACAACTTAAATAGGTGGTTTTATGGATCTTAACATCCACCAATTTCAGACATTCGCATTAAGAGACGCACTGATATTAATTATCTCAATGCATAGACATATATTATTTCATCCGAGCAGTTTCTCGGCCAGGAACCAGGTTGTCTCGTCGATATATTTGCAATTTCAATAATAATGATCACTTGAACGGTGAAAGCAAATACCGTTAGCAAATCGCGTTTGAGAAACCCTAACCAGTTTTCCAATGATATGTGAAAGTCCTGTGTTGAGGCGGCGTGGCCGCAACGCCCTAATTCCACTCCATGTTGAGGGAAGGCCCAAGGTTCAGTGATTTCAATACTTACTTTCGTCGACAAGGATAGTTAAACAATAAGGTCAATCAACTTTAGATGATCCATACTGATTGGCTAATAAGTAACGCTTATTATACATTTCGACCTAGTTGGTACACATTCAAATGCTGTGGATATGCGTACTCGTAACAAACATCGCCTTAGCAATTGTGCTGCAATGTCTTGTTTAGCGTCAATTAATGTTAACGAGACTAATCATAGCTTATGAACGTGCAAACGTGTATAAGGGGAGATACAGTAACTAAGTACTTCAATATTGATGATAGCAATTTTTTATTTTGACCCTTCAATGGAACTGGAAAACTGCGAATGCCTATTGAAAGGTCCTCTTGTTTTTGATTACAAGCTAGAACATCGCCTATAGACCCCCTGCAACGCTTGGAAGAAGCCTTCGTCAACAATGCATGATTATCATAGTATAAGGGATCTCGTTCTTTGTTTTAAGGTAAAGTGGAGCATTTTGAAGATGGGTGGGCTGGCACCAAGACTTCAGTCAGCGATTGGTCCGTCGCATTCTATTCTGGCATCTTTTCATATTCCGGGTGGTAAGATAACATCTCTTTTATCATATAATCAGTAGGTAAAAATTGGTGGTTCCATAAATATATTTTGCTCCAACGATCTCGCAATTGCTTTACAAAATGTTCTCGAGTTGCATCTATCCCTATTGTTATGAATACCTTCGAATACATAATTAATGGAAACTGCCGTTAGTATCGTCGGTAGTTAGAATATTTGACGAATACTATTGCCACATCAAAATAATCTCCCCTTAGGAACTACCTGAACTTCATGACGGAAGAACTGAAGGATCCGTTCGTGAACCTGCCGCGCGCTATCTACGTGTCCCTGCCGTTGGTGACCGCTATCTACCTGCTCGCTAACGTGTCGTACCTGGCCGTACTCGGGCCTGTCGGCGTGATGGCCACCGAGGCTATTGCCGTCGTGAGTATGATAGACCCTATTAATAAAGTTGCTGTTCCAAATTGACATGTATGTGTATAGGAGCTAATGTTTATTTTCGCTTAATGGATTCCCGTTTGGAAGTGGAAAGTAAATGTTAGGCCGTTTAACGTCCCACTCCTGGGCACTAGCCACGAGGGGGATTATTAACTAATTTATTCTTAAGGAATCCCAACTGGGTATCCAATATGACATTGAAAAGCCCTAATGACAGGGAGCCACAGCATGCGCCAAAAACAATAAAAAGAACATAATAAAACAAAACGAGTTAATTCTGCTAAAACTACACTAAAAATAAAACAAAATTGTGATTATAATTGAACGGGGGTGACACAGGAATTTATTAAAACTACACTGTTCTTGAATTTGGGGATTATATTATTATGTTATTTTGATTTACGTTAATTACAGTAAATATTTGTATCGTTGTACAGGATTTCGCGAGCGCTTGCCTCGGGTGGCTGCGATGGGCGATGCCGACCCTGGTGGCGATCGCGATACTGGGCGGGTTGTCGGTGCACATCATGACGTCATCGCGCATGTGCTTCGCGGGCGCGCGCAACGGGCACATGCCCGAGCTGTTGGCGCATATCAACATGAAGTGCATGTCGCCGATGCCGTCCCTCGTGTTCCTGGTAAGAAAAGAAAGAATTCGGATAATATGACACCAAAATACAGAACGAATTCGATAAAATCAATAACAATAAATACCAAATTTGATAACTCTTAATTTAATATTTGAAAATCAGCCTATGCGACGACTTTTTAAACTACAAAAGAGCCGCCGGCTGAACGGATTTTCATGAAACATAGCTAAGAACACTCTCGATCAGAATACTTTTCTTACAAAAATAATAGTAATTTAAATCTGTTCATCCGCTTGGGCGCTACAATTGCCACAGACAGACATGCAGCTGCAGAGATACTCATGTTAATCATCATCATAACATCCCTCTTTTTTGTCTGGGGTCAAAATTTGGTGACAATAGTAGTACGATGATGTGGACGCATTGCGGGTAAAACGCAGCGACTCCTAGCCCAGCGGTGGGTAATTTTTTTATCGCCCAGTGTTCACTGTGTAAGCCCACTTGATAGTAAGTGGTAACCGTCGCCCAGGAAATCTGCAATTTAAAGGGAGTCGCGATGCCAACCCTTTATATGGATTTACTACAGACTTGCACCACACTATAGACTGAAAGCGAACCTAGTATCAATTACGAAAATATATAATTACTAAATTCGACCTGCGAGTCCTACGACCAACATGTTAAACCACAGGGTTTACAACAAATAATGAGTACGGCGTACACGATAGCCTAGACCACGCGTCCTAATAACACTTATCTCTCCGTGTCCCAGATGCTGATCTCCATCGTGATGCTGTTCGCCGACAACTTGACGTCCCTGATCACATACTGCACGGTGGTGGAGTCGTTCTTCACGACGCTCAGCTGCAGCGCCGTGCTGTGGCTCAGATACAAGAGGCCCGACTTGCCCAGGCCTATCAAGGTAATTTTTAACCCCTGACAAAAAAAGAGGCGTGTTATGTTTAACATGTGTATTTGTGTATCTGTTTGTGGCATCGTAACGCCAAAGCGGATGAACTGATTCCAATTTTGTTTTTGTTAATAGATAGGTATTCTGATCGAGAGTGTTCTTAGCTATGTTTCATGAAAATCGGTTCAGCCGCTTGAAAATTATCAGCTCTTTTGTAGTTTACAAAGTCGTCGCATCTGGGGTTTTCTAAATTTTCAATTTTAGTTATAATTTTAAATTATCACTTGTTATGGATGACGGGGAAGGAAGCGGGGTTGAGGGGGGTCACTGCGCGTCAGCGGCCCTCGTTACTTACGGAACTACCAAGCTGTATTATCATGTAGGTATTACTAAGTGGTACCATGGGTAATGTCGTGTAGTTATTTATGCCTTTCTGCATTACTGAAGCAGTAATGAACAGTGACGTAAGTATTGTGGTGGCAACTGCTTGGTCTAATGGTTCGAGAGTAGGCAAACTCAAACTCAAAATTGTTTTTATTCATGTAAGCCAACAAAGCTTTTATGAATAGTCAGAATCTACCACCGGTTCGGAATGCTGCTTCCATTGAGAAGATCCAGCAAGAAACTCCATGGTTACTCTTTTCAATGAATAAAATATGGTGTACATTCCCAGGAACAGCAACAGAATGTGAGCAGGCAACACCATTGTAACTAAATAAGTAAATAGTAATCAAATCTCACTCAGATTTAGGTATTTAGAATGTAGGCCGCTCGGCGTACTGGACTGGTAGTAGCCGATTTGATTACAGTCGTAGCAAATTTTGGAAGTGGCTTATTCTTAATTCGCCCCTCTGTGGTGTAACCGGAATCGCCCCAAATCTATTTTACGGTTTCCATAGTACAAGCGGAGCTTAGTATGAGACCACGCAGTAGGTGGAACGTGTAAGTTATAAGATATAGGAAACGTGTCGTCACGTCACACGATTCAACTGCAGCATCGAATTGGTACACTTCGCTACTCCCCAGATAAACAGTACCAAAAGTTTAAGTTATGCCATTGTTATACAATTGTGTCCATGTTCCGTGCAGGTGCAACTCTGGATGCCCATCGTCTTCGTGTCCGTGAGCGCGGTGCTGCTGGTGGTGCCCGTGGTGAGCGAGCCGGTGGCCGTCATCGCCGGCGCCCTGATGACCCTGGCGGGAGTACCCGTCTACTATTTCCTCATTAAGAACAAGCCACAATGGGTACATGTCGGGTCAAGTAAGTAGTTACTTTTATATTTTTGTAAATTTTAATTAATTAACTGTATAATTACTTTCTCGTTTGCCGAATCAAGTCAACATGATTCATATGAACAAAAGTCTAAGTCCAATCAACATGATATATCAGTTTCATGTAGATTTGCTCTTGGGTAGTCGTCGATTGTATGTTATTGCCACATTTGTAGCTATATTGCGGTCCCATCTGCGTATACTCTAAGTATAAAAATTAGTAACGAACATACTGTTCATATTTGTTATTACATCCACAGCGAAATTCACACACGTCTGCCAAAAACTGTTCCTGTCAGCAGTTGAAGATAAAGAAGAATGAACCTTAAAGTGTGAATAATAAACTCGAATATTGTGTAAATGTTGAATCTCGGAGCTCTTTGCTAGTTTATCCGCTTTTGTAGTGTTCGTATATAGTATACATACTTATTTCTTACCTAAGCTTACAGTATTTACTTCAATTACATTATCCAGTGAGTACAACTAACTTGTGCTAGTAACTAGTTGAACTTTTATCCACATTAATGAGGGATCGAGGCTTGTTTTGCTATCAGCGAGGCGCCACTATGGAATGGGTGACCACTGACCATAGACACTTGTGTTTTACAACCATTTGTATTTGTAGTGTCACCGGCAGCAGTAAAGCGATAGCTAACGTCACCCGGTCGAATGGGGTGACATTTGGTGAGCTGTTTTTTTTGACCTCATTATTGTCTATGAATGGTTATATTATAATATCGTGCATTGATCTAAAGCGCTCGGTGGAAGTAACTATGATATAAGGTTGTGTACTTAAATAGCGACTTTATTACAGAAACGTGAATGTCAATATTTTAATTAGATTGTTCTAATTGTTACCCCTGTGGTAATATGGAGGCTATAGTTTATAATGTAGGAGGAAAAATCATTGTTCAATGAACATGAAATGTTTATGACAATGCAGTTTTATAATGTATTTATGTCTGCAAACACTTTCTCATTTAAAATGAACTTTTTACTACTAATCTAAAATAATTGTAGTTGAATTCGACTAGACTCCAGCTATTACAGAATAAAGTCGTGCCTTAACCTTGTAATGGCGTTATCCCTTCGTTTAACTAGTAGTCATAACTAGTAGGAATTTTGGAAAACATGTTGTACAGCATGTGTAGTTCGATATTGTCAATTCATTACAATTTTCGTTTACCGTACAAATTAATAACTTGTTCAAAAATGTTACACAACAATAAAGGGATCTTTTATAAATATATTGTGGTAATTTATCACATCCATGCAGGGTTTTTTGCACTGACTATCAATAGACTGTTGTAAGTACTTAATTCATATATTACACCATATTTTTTGTATATTATATAATGTAATACAAGTAATAATAAGCTCTCTTTGTAGTAGAGTACATTTTATACATATAATAATATTTCAATGTAAACAAAATATTTTGAACCAAGAGTATGTGTTTTGTAGGCGATGTAAATGTCAAATAATAATTGACATCCAGTTTAGTGTGTGTTTAATTTATTAATTGAACAATGGCTGATCACCATTGTGCCTGATACAGATTATAAATACAATAATAATATTGTCATATTAATAATACACCTGTCCGTGTATATTGTAGTGGAGGTGACGGTAATCACTGTAGTTCTATAGTATGTATGTAACCCTATATGATAATATAAAAGCCCAAATGAAGGATTTACTAGTAAGCTAATATTTAAATTGCGTTGTTTTAAACTGTAACCCTGTTTGCACTGGACGAAACATTCACACACCTCTGGCTTTGGGCAGCTTAACCGGTGCCGGAACCTTAAAAGGTGGAGCCAAGCTGTACCCGATTCACTACAGCTCGAATACGAACTGGCTTGAACGGGGTAGTGCTCCCCTATCAAGGAATATCGTTAATAAGCTATTACAGCAGCTTTTATTGTGATGAGTGAGAAAACCGGAACCCCTACCCCCTCTGGGAAGGGTACCAGTGTCGTGCAAATAAGCCTTTGGTATTGCAATCATTTACAAGCTACGGTAGTTGCTTATCACCAGTTGAGTCGTAAGTTTACCGTAATTACTTTTTAAAAGAATGAATCCATTTGTATGGTCGAGCAACCGGCCCTCTAATAAACACGCTTTGGAAATAAGGGGGCATTTTCTAAGCAAATTTTGAACTATTATCATTTGCTGAATGTTGGAGTTTCCACGGCGCGGCAATGTTGATTGGTAACTAATAATACCCTTTTCACTAATCTATATTATATATTTTGTGTTTAATAAATAAGTATCACAAATATTTTTTAAGTATTTTTATAAATGATTCCTATCGTGTGCTAGCTTAAAGTAGCTTTTGTATCGATTGTGTTTTTTGTCTTCCGTTCATAAAGTTTTGTAAGTAGTAAATGTATGTAGGTACTTTGGTTTTGTTAGTGACTGTACTTAACCATAATATTGAGCCGTGTTTATTTGTGTTTAGTTTTGACAATGAATAATAATAAGATTGATAATTGAGTGCCATTTCAGTGTTAAGTTCTTGAATTCAAAGTATTTATAATTATAGATTTACAATAAATTTTAATTTTATTAATAATATTGGCGTTGAATCTCTGTTTTCGTTGTACTTAATTCAATGTGATGTATAAGTATTTGGTGCCAAATAACATTTTAAATTGGTTTGTAAGCTTTTGAAAGATTTATTAAACAATGAAATTGTAATTTTGTGTCTGATTTAATTCAACTAGCATTTACCCACGCAGGCCCCGCTCGCATTGTATTCCAGGATAAATAAAAGTACCCGATAAGTCAATCCAGATTGTAAACGTACTGTTAATTCAAATCAATTCAGACGTTATTTCGTGATACTCGGTCAAGCTAACAAACAAGTTCATTCGAATTTAAACTATTAGTACCTCAGTACAAATACAAAGCAATAAATATCGGCATACTGACACACCAACCAACTGCATGGACCTAAATTAAGCCACGCTTGTACTACGGGTACCGTACAATGGACTGGGGGCGATCCCAGTGACACCCAGACCAGGGTAAATTACGAAAAATGCATTTCCGATATTTACTCCAGCGGTAATCGAACCCTCAACCACCATATGCAGTGTATCGAGCAACCTACGGTCGAACCACTGCGCCAAGCGGTCGTCTGAAATATCTAGAACTCCTAGATTAATGTTTTTTAAAATAATAATTTCACTACCCAGTGACCCGTCATGCAGATGAGATTTCACAGCATGCAGGCCAACTTTGGTATATTTGCGACATGCGAACCCAATCAAAGCTAAGTTAGATCCAACTAACTATGAACACGTCGGTAGCAAATCGTAGTTATTAAACGGGCCAATTACTCCTAACAAGCATGCATACTTTTGCCATATTGGCGATAAAATTTCAGTTCTTAATTGCCTATATCTTCCATCTAGTTCGGTGCCAACTATTGGCCGTGTTGCGTCCACCATGTCGCGTTTGGGCATTGTTCTGGTAGCGATATGTTTCCATCAGGTTTGTGCTCAAATATCTTGTAGGATATACTTGATATATAAAGTCTACAGACTGAACAAATGTCAACCCTAATTACGGTAGGTAGGTAACTATATAGGTGCTGTTCACATCCATTAAGGCAATCGCATTTAACATTTCTATTGGTGGACACACCACATGGGACAAACAAAAAGCCAACGCCAGCTCCTCGTCTCAGCTGGCCCAGTCAATGACCGCCATATGCTTTAAGCGGCTTCGTCTATGCGGGCGCCACATTATTATGTTTACCTACACATCAATCTAGAGTTCGCAGTACATGAATGGAATGGGTTCAGGTACAGGACGCAGATGCGCGCTCCCACTACAACAACCTGTCCGCGCACGAGCTGACCACGTCAGCGGACGAGATATTGCCGATGCTGCCGGACGAGGGCATGCAGAGCACCACCATCATCTCGGGCCTCATGCCGGACTCGTTCGGAGAGATGTTCAACTTCTTGGACGGCGATAGCTTTGGCATTGGTTAGTATCGAATATGGGTACCCACATGATATTTATATTATAGGTAGGTACATAGAAGGTAATTATTCCCCGTGATATTTATGGAGAAAAATAGTTAAATTAGTGACGTCAGTAGACATTTATATTAGGTAACTTTTTGTATGTGGCAGCAGCTATTAATTACTTGTTGCTGTGCCAAGATTTTATGGCCCCTTTTGAAAGGAGATTACAATGGTAAATTTAATTTAAAAGCTGTAGGTCATAGCCCATTGCAATGAATGCATTGCATAAAGCGTTTTATAGATACTAATTTGGATTCTATCCCGTGTCTATATAAGAATCAGAGGGCCTCGTCCAATATAAGTTAACTAGTACCACCTATTCTGTTTTGAAATTCAGGTCCTATGCACGAATTCGTGTACGGCTGGCAAGCGATAGTGAACACTATGAGTATGAAGAATAACGTCGAGGTTCGCAAGCGAGCCGGACTGCAGCGCTTCGCACTGGCCGGCATCAACGGCATTACGCTGGTGTCACATATAGGGGTGACAGAGATCATGATCAATGGCACCAGGACGTACTGCTTTGGTGGAGTGTCACGACCACCGGGCAGGAGAAGTGTGATTTGTAAGGTCGGTGGATCGATAAGCTGTCCTCCAAATTTACAAAACGGTACAATCGATTGGTGGCACAAAGTATGTCAGACCATAAATTTGGGTGTTAATAGTATGGCTATAATTTAGATTGCTTGTAAGCGTAACAATGTTGAAAGTTATAAAATATACCATACATCCTACTTAACTTAATAATAAGCTAAAAGTCAGTAATCATGTACCTAGCTGCGCAATAGGTACGATCGTCCCGGTCGCGAACCGGGCCAACCTAGTTAAATAATTCATTGAGCATAATGACCTCGACTATCGCTCCAGTCCCGGCTTCGGTAAATATTTAGTGTTCCCCTTTGAATCGCTCCTCCACTAATAACTTCTAGCTGTAAGAATCAAAGTATCTAAGTTGGTAATATAATAAGTAATGGACATTTTATCCTCATGCGTGTCCTAGCCATTTTCCATGTCGTTTAGAGTCAAAGGAAACCCGGAAGTTTGTTATATAACAATGTGAATGGATTTAAAGAATTCCCAAGTTAGCCTCGTGGCAACTGGAGCGAAACGAGCCTTGTCATCGTGCTCGAATCGTGATTCATAGATCACGTCTCTTTACTAATATTCCAACTATATGGAATCTGAACTTCTATACTACTAGGAATGCATATCAATCCTGCGATTTTCAGGGAGCCATGTACCAGGAAGGTCGCTTCTCATGCCAGGTGCCGTATCTCCGATACCCGACAGTGTTGGGATATAGATACTGTATTGATAAATATGCTGCCGTGAGCTCCATCGATGGAACACATAAACGTTTGTATCTACGCTTCATCTACCTTATCACAAAAGTAGGTACTTACTTACCTAAATGCATTCATGACGAGAGTGAACATCATTGTTTCAGGAACTTACTGCGCAAGAGGGGAATCTCTGCCTAAATTTCACTACGATTACATTTGCGAGCGAAGGGAGATCAGAATAAATAGGATCAATCTGACGGACCCCAATGAAAGGTTTAACATACGGAACCCAGTGGTACGGAGAGCGGAATATTATAGGGCACCTTACGACATACTTAAGGCGTGTCCGGATTGGTTAGTTTAACCACAAATTTTCTTTATACTTTAATATATTAATCTTTTTCGCGTCGCGGTCCTAACTTTAGATTTTTATAAAACTTTGAGACCCGCCCGATCTCTACTGAATACGCAGTTACTTCGCTGCAAGGTAGGATGATACACTTTGTGTCTTATCTGTTGGCAGCGTACGATTCCCCACAATGGAATAAAAGATGGACCTGTTTGTGTGCAGCGAGATAGTTGAAAAGTTTAAAAATGATTAATTATTTGAAATTCATTAGCGGAGTGATCTTTTAGGTATGGATGCAATCTACAGATCTCAACTGAGATGTTGCATCAAGAGTTGCCCACCGGCTTGATGGACGCTAATGAGACGGCCTTCGTTGGCCATGGCGGGAAATACTGGCTCGCTCTGTATTACACTCAGGTGACAGAACTTTTTAGTCCCCTTTCACTAATCTATGAGGTTCGCTAACCGCACTTGTCCAGAATATCAATGGCTAAGCTAAGCTGGCTAAGCAGGCTAAGCTAAGTTCCTCGATATAATTATTTCTCTCGCCCAGCATATGACATAGGCTCGCCCTCCTTGCATTGGGACTAATATTTAATGAAATGAGGGTTCATATTATTGCGCCTTTATTATTTATTTATCTTTGGAGAATACCTATCACCCGAGTTCTGGTATTTATTTTGTTATTGCAGCTATCGACGTACGCAATCTATTTCCAAGCGCATGGGGAGTACCCATGGCAATCTAATAGGCCCATCGTATCTATCGATAAAGGTATAGTCTACTTGAAATATTATACACTTAAAAATATACTTTAGTACTTAATTCATGTTTGATTCGCATCACAAAAGTAGATTTCCCCATTGATTCAACTGGGCAGAGCGACGCCTATACCCGGGACTTCCCTACTCATGCCTTTAATTAACTCGCGTTATAAGCTTCATATTAAACCTTAAAATAATACTTCTGAAATTTCCAGGTGGCATTTGGGAGCAATTGCTAAAAGCAAATATCGGCCCAGATATGAATCTGCATTACAATCTCAATGGTATTTACAACCGGTATCCAGGATCAGCTGTGTTCCCGGATCTCATGAGGAACGATGGACAGGTAACTTAAATAAATGTGTAATGAAGCGCCAAACATGGGCCACTTTTAGATCCCACGTGGTGGTCTAGCCAGTCAAGACTCGACACCGGAGACAGGCTAGACCAGAGCGTATGGACTATGGACACAGCACAAAGTACCTATCAACAAACATCTTGCGTGCTAGGCGAACAGCGTTGGCGAATGGGCTATCCACAAGTTTGCAGCCACTCAATCCGTCTCAGTCACACAGGTAACGAAGCGAGACGATGTTGATACCGCCGCGACGGTCTTCAGCGTAGACTAGCAATGCGAGCTTGACGAGTCCTTGTTTGGCGTTGGCATTTGTTCGGCCAGCGGCGATGCTCTGTAAACGCCATTAGGGTCACCACACATTGACCAAAAATTCTACAGTTAGATGCTATAACGTATGGGCATATTTGTTCCAGGTCCAACCTTCAAACTTCAGATCCGATACTCGAGATGGAAATGCAGAAGACATAATTATAGGGAATGCACATTTGTCAGCCGATGGAGCAGGTATAGTTAACAATAATAATAAACCACCCATTTATTATCTTCACGCAAATTGAAATGATATGAACCTAAGTAACCTAAGTTTGATAGTTGAATGTGCTCAATTAACTCAGACTATCAAAAGCAGGTACTCAAGTTAATATATTTTTTTAACAGGTGGCGAACCAAATATTGGTGGATACAAGCTACTGCATGACAGCCAAGTATCGGGCAACTTCGAGCATGGGAAGAATATTTGATTTATGAAGTAGAATAATAAAATACTTATTGTATTCTGTACCTATTTTCTTATGGTGTTTTATTCTTTGACTACGAACAAACTAATAAAGTTTATGCTACGAACGAAGGCAAGTCTTTGAGCAGTATGTAGCCCTATTTATATAATCGTATCCCGCCAAAACGATATCGCCAATGGCCATTTAAGTATATCACAGTAGCAGTCTTAATTAGAGGTTATTTTATCTCTGAACAGCAGTATTAACTATTCAGAACCTACCTAAAGAATTTCCAATAATATTGATCCATTAAATTTGTAGGTTTACCGGATTTTACGAACAAACTACCGGTAAATCTGAATTTTCCTTTTTCGGCACGGGCAACATAATTTGTCCGTACTTGATTTGTCATCTGTGCCGCCGTCTGACATCTTTCTTTGTGCAATTTCTGTAGGCTCTCGTGAAAATCCCGTTATTAGCTTTCGTAATTCATCTAACAAAGGTATTATTTGTTAGCGAGTGTCGACCGCCGTTAGTGGAGCAACAGTTCATAAAATACAATCGTGCCGCGACACGGTGCTATTAATTTATTTTCATTACAAAATTATCGATTTTAGTCATCTATCGAAGAATTGTTTTCATGCTGTTTATTTATCAGTGAGAACGGGTGTCCGGCGAGCAAGCAACGATTTTCGGGTCACAGTCCAATCTAAGGTGAGTGGAGCGCGTCGCAGCGGGAGCGGGTGGTCGGCTGGCTTCCTCGGCCAGGTTCCATTGTGACGCAAGAGGACAGCATCTCGGCGGCTGGTCCGGCGTGTATCATTCACCCGAGTGTATTTATAGTGCGGTGATGATCGGTGACAGGTGATTGATGTGCGACTGATAACGTTGTCACACATGAGTGGCCAGCTGATAGTGGAGCCCAGGTCATATTGCTGTCTCTAACTCATACTCATTACACAGCATACAGTTACTTGCTGCCAATTATACCTGTCTCTCCCATTTGGCATTCCAGTATGTGTCATGTCTGTGTGTGTTAATAGGTAGGGTGATAACAATCAAATATTCAAAAGTAAGGTAGATAAGATTTTAATCAAAAACTTTACTTACGCATTGTTTGCACTGATGAAATCTATTTTTTTACATAACAAAATAGAGCAGACAACATAAAGTTGTGTATAATGTTTCAACAAGTGTGAATGATTATACAGCATGCTAGGCTTACCTACTACAATTATTGTTTTACCAAGTCAGACAGAGCACCAGCTGTTCCTAATGAAAGAAACGAATTACTTCTAGTAATACATTATTATGTTAGAAGAACAACTTAACCGTGAGTTTGCACTGGACGAAACATGTTGGCGAAACATATTCTTGTCTCTATTTTTTGTTTTCATAAAATAGAGACAACAATATGTTTCGTCCAGTGCGAACTCACGGTAAGTATGTGTCATACCTACTTGAAGTTAATTCCAAAAGCCTTTAAAATCAGTCTACATAACTTTTTGTCTTATATAGATTAGAAAAAAAGTGCTATATCTATACTACGTGATAGGGAGAAATCCTTGATTAAGTGACTCACACACACTCATCAATGCAGAGCAGAACAGTAGATTCCAATACCCAAGCATCAGCCTCTATAAATCTAATGCAAGGACCAGTGGAGATATGTACAGCAGTTGGCTTATAGTCCATGATAAAAGAATTTCAATTTTAGAAATTAATGAAATTGGGAATGTTTTTCAGACTGAGCCGTGTCTTGGGGGAAAAGCACCCCGGGCACTACGGTGGCCCCAGATACACCGGCACCAGCACCCCAGCCTCCGGGTAAGATATCCGTTAATACCAAAATTAATTTTATGGCATAAGGTAGCTTAAAGTTTGTGTCAATGCTCACTGAGATGGCTGTAGCGGGCATTGAAGCCTCATTAGGGACATCAGGTTTGTTTAAAGGGATCAGTCACATGGCGATCATTAGTGTGAATTGAACCTTATTATAATATCTGTATATTCTCTGATATAAGCTGTGTGCGTGGGCGGGTATTGGAGCCTATGCAGACATTTCATATGAAATGTATAAATATATTCCCAGGGATTTTCCTGTTTATAAAGAATTCATATTTCAGTAACTGAGCGCTTATCATTATATTTGGTGATGGGTTTTTAAGCTGGCATTGTTTCCTGCTAATTAGTTCCTATATATATGGGTAGTACTAAGCTTTGCCCGGCAAGCAACTTTGTTTTATGCTATATGCGCTTCAGATCTTTAGGGAAGGGGATTTTTTTATGACATTGACAATACCTGCTGATGATTTGCCCCCTCTATTCCAACAATACGTATAGAATAACCACATTTGAAGCTAAAATAGGCAATAGGGATAATGAAATGCAATATACTTTGTATTTAGAAGTATTTAGTCATACTAACTGGTTGTAATATCTACTGTTTGAAGTGAACTCTGTATTTTGAAGCCATTTAAGGGGCCTTGAAATAAGGACTAAAATGCAGACATCAGCATCCTATGGTCTGATAAATAAGTACAAACCTATCCACTGTCACACAAATTTTGTGTAGGAAAAGCATTGATACATTACTTAACCTTAGTTACTAGAATTTATAAATCATTAAGTGCCTGTCATGCACACTTGAGTCCTTGGTCCTAGCCCTATTTACTTCTAGAATTTATACTAAAAACGTCCACCTAGCGAATTCCTCGGGCTTGCCGTAGCGGGCAGGAAGTGCGGCGAAACTGCAAATCGCCAAATGAAAGCGGAGGGAATTTCACGCTCTTAGTTCATATCAAATGGAGTGTCATTAGCAGGCTTTCGCGGATTTAACGTACCATCAAATATTGACGTTGCCGACTCGTCAGCAGTACGCTTGTTAGTAGTTAATTTTTACTTATTCTGTGACGAATTTTGTAATCATAACTGCGGAGTTAGCGAACAGAAAGTACCTTACTTTTCAATTTAAAACCGCTGGTCACTGAATGGAATAGAGAAGAAAGGTAACAGACAGTAATATAAAAAAGTGCATAAGAATTTCTGGAATGGATCAATCGATTTCTGAGTCATAGATCCATTTGACTTCAGATTCCTTGCAGGATACGCAGATAGTGTCCACAAAGTAGTTCGATTGAGACATTCTAGAATCGCCACGAACAATAAAACAGTATCAAGCTATCAATAGTGACCTTTGGCTTATCCACAAAGGAGCATCGCGGTACAGACACACCTTCGTACATGTCATATCTGCGGGTGACGCAAGCGGCAACATTGCACGATGGTGTTTGATTATGAAATCTCAGTTAATTTGCCGCGCGCTGACTGCCACTTTTTGCCGTTTGCGACGATGGCTCGCAACGAATTTTGGACATTGAGATCAAGGACGAAGGTCGAGTTTTGCTGTTTCATCAAACTAACGGTTCTGCTCGGAAATCTGTATAAACTACCTCAAAATTGTATTGGTTTGAACGTATGTGATCGCTCCTTTTATAGTACTCTGTTCTTTGTTATTTATGCAATGATTGTAGGACGTTGATACGGATTATGGATATAAATTCTAAATCTTACAATGCACGGTCGACATCCAACAATTTTAATGTTTCGTATCCTTTCTGAGAAATTGGTTAATGGGGTCGTGTCGTGGTTCTACTTCAGTTGGTTCGCAATAGAGACGATTTTTGTTGTCCTACTGACTTGTACTGTATTATCAGTCACAGTAATTAGATATCTACTCACTAGAATATTCATGCTAGGGTTGGTAAGTACTTTGTATGCAACGCTTATGCACTTCCTTATAAACAGTAAAAAAGGTACCGGATAAAAGAAACAATGCGAATCACTTTCTGTTTTTTTTAATACAATTTTTCATGCTCTTTGCCTTTATGAAACGTTGTCAACCCTGGCCAGTAGTGGGCCGGATCGTACAATATCATGCAAGCAAGCTTCCAGACACCCCGTGGGCGGCCCTAATTCTGATGAATCGTTTGGCATTAATTACAAAGAAATTATTATTGATATATCAGTTGGTATAATAATCGAGTACCTATCGCATAAATTGGAAAAGGAACTTTAAGAGCGGTTTCGCACTACGTCCGATCCGAACCCGTGAAGATATGGTCCGTCGTAGCCGTAGAACTATTTCTATGGTATTTCGGTCCGAGTTTTTTAGATCCATATTTTCACGGGTTCGGATCGGACGTAGTGCGAAACCGCTCTTAAGTCTGTAATTTACGCTAAATCTATTTTAGACTACTTACCTATTTCGGATTTGTATTACTTAACATTTGGAGAAGATAGCTCCCTTATCGATCTTTCTTATGTTAGATTCAGGTGTCTTCAACTCCTATAATCGGCTGAGGTCTCCTATTTAACTCATCAAATTGAATCTCGATATTATCTGATGCAACACCCATCATAATAATATTTACTGCCTGCTTACTATCCGGCAAATGTTATATTTCGACATGCATGATGTCATTGTTTTGAATATGTAGGCAAATATTTGAACAAGTGAAGTAATGTGTTGGCGACCAATAAAAATCTGGTGGCCTTGGATTTTACGTGCGGGTATCATGCTCTTCTAAATGTTAACGCACGTTAAAGCGGGAAAGGTGCTGCCGCACTATTAAAACCAAGTGGGAGCCTTTTAAGAAACTTGAGTTGGACCAAGTCCCGACTCCAGATATGACTGACAGATAAAATACAAGATGTAATGATAGTTACGCTGTGTTGTAGTAGTCCACGTCTCCCACACCCTGGAGGACAGGTGGCATCTACGCTGATGTCACTATTACATAAGTAGTCGAGCATGGCCGTGACCTAGGCCTTTCGGCTGAGAATGAATGTAGCAAACGCTTAAGAAAACTCATCTCATCTTGCTATCTCTACTACACTGCATTTCCGTTTTGCTGATCAATACATCGTATATTTATGGCTGACGCGTGGACGCTTACATAGACAGGGCGTGCATGCTTAGTCTTCGTTGATCTCGATACATCACTCGTCCACCAAAGAGTGTGACACATGTTAGCGATACGGATACGAGTGGACACTGACTGCAAATATTCTGGTTTACGATTGGTGTATTAATATAGGTTGTAAAGTGCGGCACCTACTTTAGCTCGGTCAGCGATCACGATCATTTGACATTGGCCGCTCTGTCACGTAATAGTCCTTCACTGTCACTGCCTAGGCGTTATTTCATTTCCTAGTTTAGATCTGCTGAACGAAAGTGATATTTATGGCGTTCGATTTTAATATGATTTTCCTTGACCACAAGATATCTGGATAAAGGTTACTGATTATTTAGTAATTAAAGATTGTTATTAATTTCTATTGTAAGGTTCTTGTACTATGTTATTATGTATTTACCTCGTGTCTTAACCTACGTAATCGTTTCTCCCCAATTTCACGCCTATTGGACTTGCACAGAAGTCAAGAAAAACCAATCGTACTAAAGTTTCAAGTTTGTATACTTTATAGTATAACTTAGGAGGTTCTCTGATATATTGAAATATTTTTTTAATCATTCGCTGCTGCTTCATGTTCTTGCGCGTCAGTCACAATAATAATCATAGATGGCCAATTTTCAAAAGAATCCAACTATAATGTAGGTACCTTACTAAAATAACAATTAAGTTATCCTCAACACATAACAATTATTTCAAGGCACGTTGAACAAGTCGTGACCAAACAATGAACCACGGTCAGAAAACACTTAACATCAATCATTCGTTTTAAGCATTTTAAAAGGGTAAACGTACCTGTTATCAGCGTTCATAAAATTACAGTAGTTTTGACAAGAGGAATTACATTGGTTTAAGCACTTAACATCCACCCTTGGACTGCGCACGGAGAATAACTAAGGCGGGAGTGATGGAAATGCCACTGTAATTCGCCGAGAGCGTTGTCAACGCCTTTGTGATCATAAATAATGGCTTATGATTGGTCGATCGTAAATCTTATTTGCTTAAATAAGCGTCTATGTTTCGGAATATTTTGTCCCGGAGTGCGGAGTCCAAAGGGTGGTCCGTGGGTTTAAGTTTCGGATTAACTCCGTGCGGGGATGCCCCTCCCTAATATGGATATACCGAAATGCCGCCGAGTATTCGCACGCAACTTAAATTTGGGAGCTGCTTAACTTTGACGCGCCGTACAAAAAATAAAGATAGAGACGTCAAACAATTAAGTACGCTTAAACATTCGAGTAGTGTTTCAGTATTCGGCCGATACCGACATGGAATATAAGATTGGTATTTGTTGATATTAGTTGCTATGGCGTATTGGCTAATTACACATCCGTTTATATCACAGACTTTTAAATACTAGTGTTTATATCCATAAACTAAACAATGCAAACACAATTTTATTGATATTTAATCATATTCCTTTCTCAAATAGTGTAAATTACCACACTATGCTTCTTGTTACCAAATACTTTAGGGTGTTACCACCGATGAATAGACCGACCGCCGATGGATTTGCGCGGTTACTGCTTAAGGTGCACAGTGAGGCGTGTTTTGTTTTGAAGGATTGGTTAACTCATGTGTACCCAATAATTTTTGTGATGACGTTTTCGGCTACTTTATTATGTTATAATTGCGCGTAAAACTATAAACAGGCAAGAAATTTGTGTAAACACGTTTCACGACGTACTAATTGCTGTAGTCATTAGGGAGAACACTTCATTGGTTTATGGCAAGGTTAGCCTGACGCCACGTGTAGCTGTGGCGAGCGCTGTGACTTTTAAAACTGTTTTAAATGGAACACGCTCGGAATGATTTATTATATTTTTAGATTGTCTTCTAGATCTGTCCTTGATTGTTACAGAATTTCCGTGATTATTGATCATACGCTATTTATTAATTTATGAGTGTGTAAATTAGATCCTTTCTTTACTTTTATCTATATCTTTATCGAGCTCCTGAATTCCAACGAATGCATTAGATTTGTTTGCGGATGAATGGGCGAGGGTTTCTTGGTATGTTTGAGGATTTGTGAGAAAGATGAATGATTTTTATAACTTATAATGATCTTTAGTTAATTAGTGTAATTAGCCTCTTGCCGTTCTATTTAGACTTTAAATAAATAAATCCTTGAACTTGCATAAACACAAGCAAGGTCTGAATAGCTGTAATAATTGACATAATTAATTGCTGAATTGAATGCTCTATTGAAATGGCGACAATTGAATTGAACTGATTTAATATTTTGGTATAAAGCGAGCTGGATTGGGACTGACTTTGGTGTGATATTTATCTTTAAAGCTGTCAATAATGTAATCAGCTATGCTATCAAAAATACAATAATATATCCTACTAATATTATAAATACGAAAGTTTGTGAGTGTGGATGTATGTTTGTTACTCTTTCAGGCAAAAACTACTGAACGGATTTGGATGAAATTTGGAACACAGATAGTTTATAACCGGGATTAACACATAGGATACTTTTTATCTCGATGATCCCGAAATTTTTGTTAAGTTAAATACTACGCGGACGAAGTCGGTGGGCACAGCTAGTCATCCATCAACTTAAAATATTGTATAATCGCCAAAAGCCGCGTGTTTTTGTCTATGAATGGCGCAACGGCCACCAGCTGACTGTGTGCAGTTTCACACTTATTTCAATTGTGATACAGTTGACATTACAACCACTGCAGACCCGCTGCCGCTGCACCGAACCATTATCTTTCTACCACGGTCAGATTTTTTAGTCACGAATTTCCCTATTACACATTAACACTATGTTCAGCGCGCATCCTATGGACACCAGATCTTTTTTCAGTATTTTGATGACTTCACGATTATTCATCGTCTTGATTTTGGCTATTGTTCTAATTGAACAATCATTCGCTGCTGTTTATTGTTTTATTTTCGTGTGCGCTTACATCTCGCATGTCGATGAAGGAATTTATAAACCGTATTGTTTATTTTCTTGATTGGCACGTATAGCCTTTCACGTGCAATGCCCCATACTATATTTTGGTAAATGACACTTTGTTCCTATGGATTTGGAGATTTAACACCCGCTTGTTCCGGATAGCAATTCTCTATTTGTTTACTATCTAAGCAGCACTGGGATTTCATAACTTGCATTTTATATTATCAGGGCGGCTTCCAATCGCTGAACGCGAGCCATTTCGTGATACCACTTTATTGTTAGTTGACATTAGAAGTGTCAGTATACTATACATATTTTATAATGTGACGTACAGTCAATATTAAATTGGCCGTCACAAGACCAGCCACTTCCCTTTTAGAGATGTTAAATGATTGATTACGACAAACTTTGGCTCTCAATAGCGACCCGGAGCCGACCAGATCGCAAGGTTGAAGTGTTGTGCTGTGGGTGGTGGGGACATCTAATTGAATGATGATGGATCTCTCGAGACCTTACATTTAATGCTTACAGCTTAACCTTATATTGAAAGTCGACAGTTTACCAGTATTTACTATTTCCCGCTATGTACTTTTAACATGTAGTTAGTTCTGCGAATTTCTAGCTAGTTTCATGGTTAGCTCTCGTATTAAAATCCGATGCTGATGTTAAAAGGTTTCTTGTTACCTGACGACATTGTTTTCCTGGAGCTCAAACGCAGAATGCTGATACTCTAGACAAGATATAACGTATATAGACATCAATACGTGTGACAACTCTACTCATAGAATAAGACGTGTGTTTTTATCGGCGGCTTATGCCGTAAGCTGTGCTTATGCGTTAGCTGTGTAAAGAGGGTGTGAGTGGCCTCGCGAGGTTGTCTCCCCTCCTCCATACACGTAGCATACTCTTAATCCATGTATCTTTGTCACCAGGGGTGCTGGACATGACAGGCACCGACAATATACGGTTTAGCGGGCATACGCTTGACAAGGCCACCAAGGCGAAGGTCACCTTAGAGAACTTCTACTCGAACCTTATCACACAACACTTGGAGAGGAAACAGAGGTAATTGTGACGTATATGTTTTCCCATGAGCTGACTTTATTATAGAAATAGATTATAGATAATAGAAAGGGTATAATAAATTTACGTTATTGTATAAATTAATAATAACCTTGCTATGGATTTCCAGACTTGAGAAACTCGAAGAGTCGCTCAAAGATGAGAACCTTACAGAAAGCCAGAAGCAGGAAAAAAGACAACAACATGCCCAGAAAGAAACAGAGTTCCTCAGGCTCAAACGATCCAGGCTAGGCGTCGAAGACTTTGAACCACTAAAGGTAAGTACATACTACATAATATACTTAGTCATATCAAAGCAATAAGTTATAATAGTAACTAAAGCTATATTCAACTTGCAGGTGATTGGAAGAGGTGCTTTTGGTGAAGTGCGCTTGGTTCAAAAGAAAGACACAGGACACGTTTACGCAATGAAAATACTCAGGAAAGCGGATATGTTGGAAAAAGAACAGGTTTGTACTATCTACGGCCCTAAAGATGTCTATTACTCCACATAGACCTTCTCCAAGGTCTTCCACATATCACGGTTCTTCGCCACTTGCGTCCACGTCACATTTTGACGACACACGTTAGGTCATCGGTCTACCTTATCGGAAGCCGTCCTGTCTCCTACTGAGTTTTGGATTTCGGATTTTGGATCCAGATCCTGACCTTTCTGTCCCAATGGCCGTCGGTTCTGGTACCTACCTAAGCTACGTACCCCGCTACTGCCACTAACTCCAGACTAGTTCGAACCGGTTTTTCTCATTTTATGGACTAGCAACTGAAATCTCTCCGTGAACCTCAAAAGTCAATTCAGACTTCGTGTTTAAACATGGTGATTTGATCGGTATCACATGGTCTTTATATTACATCATATTTCCAGGTGGCCCACGTACGCGCTGAACGCGACATCCTAGTGGAGGCTGACCATCAGTGGGTGGTCAAGATGTACTACAGCTTCCAAGACCCGATGAACCTGTACCTGATCATGGAGTTCCTGCCCGGTGGAGACATGATGACGTTACTCATGAAGAAGGATACCTTGAGCGAGGAGTGCGCGCAGTTCTACGTCGCGGAGACAGCCCTGGCCATCGATAGCATACACAAACTTGGATTTATACACAGGTACATTAATCGTTGTGAAAACGTCTCAAAACGTGGTGAAACCGTGGTGTGGGAGGACTAAGGGAGTCTACACACCATAGTCGCCGACACACCCGGGCTATTTCGTTAACGGCGGGTTAGTCGGCGGCTTCACATCGTGAACAAGTTGGAAAACATTATCAGTAACACGAAATCAGTAACTTTTTTGGCATCTCATCGCCACACTCCATTCTACATAAAAACTACGGTGTCGGCGGCGTCGGATTTTCTGGATTTTCTGTCAAGAAGTTCCTGATTATAGCTTATAGTGTAATAGTCTGCTCAATAAATCCCAAGAGAACATCGGGGAATATAAGATAGTATTTTGAATCTGTTGCGGCTTGTGGTCGCCATTCAATATACTTTTCGAATGGATGGATGGATAAGCTGTCAATGTGATTCCAGGGACATAAAGCCGGACAACTTGCTGCTGGACGCGCGCGGGCACATCAAGCTGAGTGACTTCGGCCTCTGCACCGGCCTCAAGAAGAGCCATCGCACGGACTTCTACCGGGACCTGTCGCGCGCCACGCCCTCCGACTTCAGTCAGTTCCATGTTCTTACATAACATATGACCCTTAATTCTGTTGTCATAAACACTATAGTTTGAAGAAACTAAGGCGGGTCATAAATCAGTTTCAAGTCTGAGAGTGATCTTGGAAATGTCTATCCAAGCGCACTTAGACTTGAGTTCGATTTAATGCAAAGCAGCAATATGTTCTAGTTCTGTCAAAAGTTTAGACAACAGAATTTGCGTCGTAGATAACATTAATAGTACAAACCACACCCCGTTTGCATTAACGAAACTTTCCCCACGATTTAAAATAAATGTTTTCTTCTTTCGCTGTTGCATACGAGGGGCTAGATTAAACGCGCTTTCAGCTTAAAAGAAATAGGTACCGGAAGTACTGTTGGATCCTCTTAGTTTGCTTATAACAAGATCTTGATAACTATAATTTATTTGTATGTGCATCTCTGCCTCAGTTCCGCTGTACGTTGCATGACTCCCTTGCGTATGTTGCTTATTTTATTATAAATTATCATCATGTAAATTTATGTAACCCTACAGCTAGTGCTTTGCGTGCGTCGCCCACGCCTTTTAAATTGAGCGGCTTAATACCCCTGTTTTATATTTGTGGCCAGGTTTTTCAAGCTATGTACGTGTTGCAGTCTCGACGTCGTCGTCCGCGATGGACTCCAAGCGGCGCGCCGAGTCGTGGAAACGGAACAGGCGGGCGCTCGCCTACTCCACAGTGGGCACGCCGGATTATATAGCCCCAGAAGTCTTCCTGCAGACAGGGTACGGCCCGCAGGCGGACTGGTGGAGCCTTGGTGTTATCATGTAAGTGTTTGGTTCCAATATTGCGATAAAAATAGTTTTGAAAAGTGTCCCCGTTTATAACATCTATTTTTGTGTATTGGAAGAAAAAAGGACTTTTACTAAATAATGTATTTTTTTAATTAATTTCGTTATATGTATCCGATGAAGCTTGGCGCAAACGAAACGAGAATGATCAGTGGGCAGCGAACAGGCTGTATAGAAGTATAGAATTCCACATAAACCTTAAGACATACCGACAGACAGCTCTCATCTTAGACGCAATTATGTTGTTGCTTCGAGGAGGCGTCTCTACATTATATAGTTATATTGCTCCTGCATTGTTAAGATTAGCCATAATTTAAAGCACAGCATGCATCGCGAGTGTGACACAATTATGTTCTTGAATTGTATTATTGTGAAGCGAATTATCTGAAGCGAGTACATACTAAGAGAGATTTGATACAGGTCTCACACGATGTAAATATAAATATTAATAATAAAAAGTCAAATAGTAATGACTAAAGGACCCACATAAGCAGTTCCTAAATATCCGCTGCTTGAAGCAGTCGTTTCCCTGATCCAAGCAGTTTGTATATTACTCTCCAAATTTAAAATGTACGTTGAATGGAGTTATTATGATACATTTTATATTAATTGTTATCGTATAAATAAATCCAGCGACTTTTCATATTTATTTTCATGTTTTGTTTATATTGTGTTAAAAAAACAAATGTATTAAAGTCTTACTTGCGAATATTATGCTTGAGACCTAGCTATCTAGTTATTTAATGAAATCATTTAAATTTAAGATGCACAGCTATGCTTTTGCGAATTTCTTACTTATTATTATAAATGCGAGAGTGTTTATATGTTTGGCTGAGTACACGCAAAATCGACTAAGCGGATGTGATAATATTTGGTACAGACATAGATATCTAATAACATTCTTCTCCCAATGACTTCCCCCACCAGGCTACCAGTCTAGCTTGACTGATAACCAATATTACACGGATCAATACCATCTGCTATCCTACATCCAAATATTGGAAACCTAAGGGTCAGATCATTTGCCCGATAATGTCTAGCTACTTATGGGCAATAATGTAACGATTGCCAAAGATGCTAGATTCACATGCGAGTCGCCACTTTAAGCCCTCCGAAGTACGGAGGAGATTAGATGTTATAATTTGGAACCAAGGAATCATATTCTACCGGGCGTTTTATAAACTAGATTACGACCTCTGAATAACAAAAATGAACACCAAAAAGTAACTTCGCACTTCGCAGCTCAGAGACCGACCCATTCGCCATCTTCGATAGCTAGATGGCGTTGTTAACGTACTCAATACGTGCCACCAGGTACGAGATGCTGATTGGCTACCCGCCGTTCTGTTCGGAGTCGCCGCAGGAGACGTACAGGAAGGTGATGTCGTGGCGGGAGTCCCTCACCTTCCCGCCGGAGATCCCCATCAGCGAGGACGCCAGGGACACCATACTGCGCTTCTGTTCCGAACCTGACCGCAGGTGCGTACCAATATAACTCTTTTATCAAATTTCGTAATGGCAGGCGGAAAAATAAGGCAGCGGTAAGGGAATCCTTGGAATTCCAGTCACAGAGTCGTTTCCGATTTGTCCTCACATATTGGTTCTGTTCTGCTTTGAATGTCCAAAACTACTTTTAGGAGATATTTTATCATCCCTCCCCGGTGACAAGTGATGTATTGTTATCGGTCTTCAGACTGGGTTCCCAGCGCGGTATCGAAGACGTGAGGTCTGTGCCGTTCTTCCGCGGCGTGGACTGGAGCCACGTGCGCGAGCGCCCCGCCGCCATCTCGGTGGAGGTGCGCTCCATCGACGACACCTCAAACTTCGACGACTTCCCGGACGTCAAACTAGAAATACGTGAGTATTATGTTACCATTATCACGCCTTTAGTCGCCAAACAGGTAAGCAGACGTACACTATTATACGCCCACATTTCGCCGATGTTATGCGCTCCCAATATGACAGGCCCTGTCGCCATTATACCAGGCACACATGCCATTATCAATGCCAGAGAGATTTGGGCCATAGTCTACCGTAGTCGCTCAGTATGGATCGGCGAACTTTTATCGTCTTTCAAAGGGTCTTGGAAGCCCAACGCGAATGGCCCCGGCTTATGTTCCAAAAAGTCATGGGTTCAATTCCCGGTAGCGGACATGTACCATGGACTTTTCTCACCAAAAGATAAGTCTTCCCAAAACATAAACGGCTAGATGGTAAACACTTAGATGGGTGACCGCTAGTGCCATTCGCTATTGAGTGCTTACGTTCATACTTCGGAAAGCACGTTATGTTGTCGTGTCCGGCTGTCACATTCGTTTCGCAGACCTTAGAGCGGCCTAAAATCTCCAACACTAAAGTTGGCCAGTAGCCAGAGGTGTACAAGTTTGCTCATAATGTTTGTTTCATTTATACTTATTCAGAAGATTATTCAATCTGTATATATAAAAGGAGCACCTAGATTGACTAACTGACCTACCAACGCACAGCATAAACTGTTAAAGAAAAGATACAATTTTGAGAGCTTGTACCTTCTATATCGTGGATACCTGGAAGGGTTTTGGACGATTCCACCCCTAACCCTAAGGTGGTAAAATAGAGGATATAAGTTTGTCTGTAAATTAAGTGCCAAAGTCCCAGCAGAAGAAGTCGTGGGCATACATTTTCTTTTTATATAAATTTCAAACAGGTTTTTCATAGATATGCAGATGTTATGATTTCCACTTTCTAACCGCCCGAAATGAAACACTTAAGTGTCAGTTTGTGTGCTTCCAGCATCAGCGCCGATACCACAGGACGGTGAGGTGGCGTACAAGGACTGGGTGTTCATCAACTACACGTTCAAGCGGTTCGAGGGGCTCACCCAGCGCGGCACGCCCACCAAGAAGTGAGCGCGGCGCCCACCGCCCACATCGCGACTAGTTAACTAATGCCCGAACGAATCGTTTTACTTAAGCACCATTATCTAACCGTGCGGTCCCACAGCCGACGAGCAGCGTTCACTCACTGTCGAACGGTGCCTTGAGTGCGAGAATACGCGTTTACGTGATATACACGTTTCTTGAAGAAATTTCAACTTAATGCCACCAAAATAACATGTGGTTCTTCAACACGCCTCTAGGGGCGCTGTAAGAGAGTGTAAAAACGCTTACGCGTACAACGCGTATTCACACACATGATGCGCGGATAGAGACAAACAAATGACGGCTCGTAACCAAAATATACGCGAATGACGTATTTATTACAAATGATGGATATTCAAATATAGGAGCCGGGTACAAAGCCGCTTTCGCTCTACGTTTGCCGCAGCAGATTTCGGGTTCTCTCTCCTTCGTACGATATACCTAAGAAAGAGATAGAATACGAACAGTGCAAAACGGATAAATGGTTGTTGCTTTTGGACTGAATATAGTTATCGGTGATCGTGGCGTAGTATTTATTAACAAACTGTTTTCGTTCTTTTCCAATACACGATGTTTATGTAATATATTTCTATATGTTCGTTCTGTGGGCTATTGGAAACGCAATGTGACTGTCCATCCTAATTCTGTATATTCTATTCTTATTTTGAACTAGATTATTGTACACGCAATGTTTTAAAGTTCTCACCACACTATTAGTAGGACTAAGCTTTAACCCCTTTAATCACTAGCACCTAAGTAGGTGTATAGGATTTGATTGCTCCAAGTTTCGCGTTCCCCTACGGATGGCTATAAGACCCGAGCGGCAATTGGTTGTTTATTTGCTACGTTTCGGGTTTCATAGATCAATCATTTCAAAGTCTATTTGGTATCGCTTCTCGTAAAAAAAGATACTGAGCGGCTATAAAAAAAAACAAAATGTCATACCTCCGAAATATTGCGACACTTTGGGCAGAGGTCCCTCGGGGGTCCCTCGGGGGATCATTGGAAGGGTTAAATCAAACTAGACATGCTTATCTGTTAATTGGCAGTAGAAGCTTCATTCAAGAACCACTCAGAATTTACAACCTTATAATTTTTGTCAATTGAGTCCGAACCGGCGTTAAGTCTGATATAATACTAGCCTGTCTGTGTAACTGAGTATGACACGCTATGTATGTGTAACCAACAGTTAAGCAATTGTTGAGGAAAGCGCGGAGCTTACCTATGCACAGCTACAGACGCGTACACTCTAGCAAGAAGAATGTTTCTTGACACGCATACTAAGGCAAAACCTGTACACCGGCAATGCTTAAATAGAGACTGTTATGTGATTGCCTACGTCACCGGCTGCGGTGCGATTCCAATTAAAGTTTTATAACCCCATCGACTAACTATGATTCTGCCAACGACAAGTTTGTAATACAAGATGAATGCTCTGATTATTTGTATTGAAGATGTCAACCAACGACAACACTGATCGTGACCTAGTCTTGGGCATTCGTGGAAAGAGGATACATGACGTAGCATTATTATGTCCACAGATATAGATTTACACAGATAACGCAAATGTATGTACGTAGCGTGTCCGAAAACCCCGACCAAGCGTCAAGGTTGGTCGCCGATAACTTACAGTCCTCGCGACTACAGATATAAAAATATGAGTATGAGCGAGATAATCACTCGAGAGAATAGTAGCGGGCGGAGGGGTATCGGCGGCATCGGTGTCTTTGAATCGGTTTGGATTTCCCGCCATCTCTGACGTCACAGTAGGTGTTAAAAATTTGGCACGCTTGGTTTCAATATAAATCGTGATACTTGCGTTATCTATGTAAATCTATATCTGTGATTATGGCACAGGGTGCGTCCATGAAAGCCATATATAAAATATCAGATACATCGTGTGAAGTATTTGTAGTATAACATAAACGATGTCGTCCAAGCTCGCTAACATCACCAACTAGACTCGAGACTTTGCTTAAACTAACAACCCATTGCTCTCTTTGTATATAATATCAACATTTGACATAATAGTTAACCTCTTTGGATGATTCCAATCACGCTTTAATCCCAATTTGGGTAGGCGTCTTTGCGTTTCTTGATTTATTTTCCCTATTTCGCTATTTATTTAATTTACCGTAGTATGTACTCTGTTTTAATAGCTAATCCTGTCCATTTACGGATGAATTTACTGTAGTCACGTCCTGCGCCTTGTCAATGAGTCTATGAGTTTAATGATGCAATAACTATCAATTAATTTTATAAAAACAGGGATTGTTAATAGCATTTTTGAAACATAGGTTCTAGCGTTTGAACAAATGATGAAAACGATCGATTGACAAATATAAATTGATAGAACTAGACTGGAAAATGTGGAAATGATCGGAAACGATGTATTTGTGCGTTGATAATAATGAAGGTTACTCACCACCCCGACACGCAGGACGTGAAACATTTATACCATTTTTCTGTGTTCAAATCGATCGTTTGATGTATAGCGTGAAAACTAGTTCTTATGTGAATTTTGTTTTGTTGTTGTTACTCTCCCTTGCGTATATTAAATTATATTAATCTTAGGCGGAAATAGCATTTACAAATAACCTAGTACTACGCTTCGGATCAAAAATGCTCGTCTCTCCCACACCCAATATACAATTAATAAAATCGCTATATTTATTTACATTCTACACAAAGCATATTGTATAAAGAATGTATATTTGAAAGCCACACATTTAAAACTCTGTCACAGTTAATTCCGTCCAAAATCCCTTTTCTATATCTTATGGAAATACATTTTAATGTAACCTTATAATTATTTATCTATAGATATCTTAGATGGGTGCCTCCCCCGCAAATAGTTAAAAGTATTTCTAACGTTGTGTTGTCTTTTCATGTATTATTCGTATATCAGTGAAATATATTAGTAGATTATAACCGTGAGTCTGAACTGGCGAAACTTTTGTACCGAGTTGTGAAGCTATCTCTTTTATGTGCTGCCAAAAAAAGGAGACAACATCATAATACCGTGCACATGTTTCGCCAGTGAAACAAACGGTAAACTTATCTTATGGGTATTATACACTTAATAAAATACAATTATATTTATGCCACACGATATTCGTGTGTCAAACCAATGAATTTCTTTATCACAACTTTAATGCTGACGTCATACTACTAATGCACATTAAACTAATTTCAACAAGAAACAATACCATACAGTGAGGGATGATTATTGTAATGTTAAGGGCAGTTCGGCCGCCCAGAGAATGTTTTCCCGAAAGGTCGTGTTTTATACCATTTCTTTATTAGTAGTATTCGTAGTGCATTTATCGCAAAATGTGATTTATATTGATATTTTTATGTCAACTTACAAGAAACTTTATAGTCTTTAGCGCTAAGATTAATTCATGTCTGGCACGCAATCTCTAGTCGGCCGAAATGTATTCTATGACCTTTCTTATGAACGTGATAAATTCCCCACTTTTTCAACGAGCGAGCATTTCCGATTCTTGATTGTAACGATTTGCCGTTTACTTGTCTTTATCCTAGACACTGGCCGCGTGTACCGTGCGAGTGAGAGAAGCGTAGAGCTAGGAAGACTATACCATGAATTACAAAAAGATAGTATTTTTATCTTTTGTCTTGATTACAAGACAATAGTCGGACGAAAGTAATTGACTAATATATTAAGGGATCCTCTCGGTTGATTGCCTTTAATAATTTAACTGCTGTGGCCACCATCCAAGAGCTTAGTACGAATTTTAACAGCCACTGATGTTAATCGAGTTATCAAATGTTTTCATGCATTTAACATCAGCGGAAACGTGCTTTGCTGGTAAATGAATGGCAACATTTGATTTGTATTTGAATTTGTTCATAACTCATACCAACGGCTTTGTTCTAGTAACAAAACTATATTATAAGAAACTTTATGTAGTATATGTCATCTATCTCCAATTCTGGTTTAGTCTATTATATAACAAGTGTAATACTTGTTGTGACCATTATTCAAACACTTTGCTGGCGTGTGATGTTCCCCAAACCTCACCATGGGGCATCATGTATAGACTGATGGCGTGTGAATTATAATTTTATAGTATATCCTTGCATTTCACTAATAATGACTTTTAAAAACTGGCTGGTTCTTCTCGATTTTCTCGTTTCAGTACGTAATTTAAATTAAAAAAAAATATCGTTATATCTTGAAGCATTGCCTTCTATTTATGATACACCTTATTGCACTCGGATTTGTTGCAAGGAAACAATAATATTTTTTACTCGGTATATATCAAATAATGATGTGGATCAACAAGTTGACATCACATATAATATGTAAGTACTCGCAAAACAGCTGCTGATTGCACTCGGTCTGTCGACACGGGTGCGCCCGGGAACACGTAGCGCACGGATCGTACGTGTTGGACCGAGCAAGGCCGCCCGGCCGTCCCGTGGCCCGCGCGCCCGCGCCGGCAGGCCGGCTCCGGCCGGTCGCGGCGCCCTGGGGCTCGCCTCCATACCGTCTCACTCTAGCAGTGCTAAGGAAAATGAATAAACAGAAAATATCCTATACTATTTTTGCACTAACATAAGAATCACATAATTCTCATTACGTAATATAAACTTGTACAAACTGACAAATTCTCTTTTTTATATATAGATTACAAATCAGTACATTTTAGTTGCACGCTATTTCTTACTGTGCGTTCGTTTTACTCAGAATGTCGGGAGTGAAGCGACGTGAGGCTGACTGCACACTTTGCAGTATTTCATTACAACATAGAGGTATCTGATAGCCTGACTTCACTAAGGTTAGGTTTTACATAATTTATTACTTAAAGAGGCCCAAGAATACTGAACGTTCGGCAGCGTGTGTAGTTAGCCTAAAGTAAACATGCCTTGTGCTTAGCATAGTACTAATATGACAAGTTTGGAGTTGTATAATTTTAGTGTTAGCGTTATTTGTGTATTATTTCAATGAAATGTGTTTAAAACTAAAAAAATAATGTTGATTTAGGTAAATTAATACGGGCTATTTGGACGGGCGCGAGTGGCCACCTGTCAATGAATCAAACAATCATTATTCTCGTTTAAGTTGGTATCGCATCGCGGTATGCAATATGCAACGCGTATTTAAGTGATGCACGCCGGTGTCGGACCGCGGCGAGCCAGAATATTGACCGCCATTGAAATTCAATTGCGCGGTATGTCTGATATCGGTCAGGGGAAGCGTGGTGTGGCGGGGGGGTGCTGCTGTGTCGTTGCTGCGGAGAGTTGCTCATAATTGCCAAAATTAAGCTGTCAATTATTTATGAGAATTCCAATAAGTTTGGCCCACGCTACTACGGCGCGTAGTGCATGTTATATTTGGCTATATGCACCTTTCTTCTAATAGAGGCTATGATAAACAGCGGGTCTGAGAGACCTGTGATTAATAAAATAAGGCAAACCGCACCGTTCAAATGGGTAGCCCATTAGTGATGTAGCGTAAACTCCATTAAATTTAGTCCAATTTTTATGTTTTTTGTCATTAATAACAATTAAATTAAAAACATAATTTAAATCGTATTTTACCCGTTTGACATGTAATGCAAACATATCACATTGGCTAGAGGACGGGCTGCGAGCGGATTAACTACGCTGATGTACATCTCAGTTAGGTACGCCATTAACATAATAAACAAATTGTTAATTCATATTATTGTCATAAAACGTGCATTTTATGTATTATATTGCAAAAACAACCTCAGCGCACGTTACGAACCGCCTGTCCTCCTGAATAAAAACATTTTGTAAAGAATAATAATTGAGTAGGTAACTCTTAAATTTTTACTTTATATGTTTTCTGTTAATTGACCGTTCAGTATCTCCTCTATCATGTATTAAGGCTAAAGCGCCCATCTAGCCCGCGAAGTTAAAATTTTTTGAGGTTTTTTAGATTTTTTTCAAAATCTCACAATAATAAAAGGCACATTTTCTAATTCTCATTTTCTAATTCATACTTTAAAACATTTCAAGAACGACAGCTATCCAGATAATCTGGCAATTTTTGTATATTTAGTGATTTACTAGTATCATATCCACCGTGATAATATTTAGAGTAAAATAAATGTATTAATAAACGCACTGCATACTGTGTTTGTCGCAAATCACAAAATGTTGTCTTAAATGTTTACAGATTTTGGATAAACTATAAAAATGCTCGAAAATTTTGAATTTCGCGGGCTAGGCAGGCGCCTTCACCTTAAAAACTTTCGTCTACGTAAATTATGTGTGTGTCAAATTGTTAGTTTCTCGGGTGGCAGGCGGAGCTGTACAATATGCCGTACAAATAGCTTGCGTAGGCGCTAGGGACTAACATACGTAAAAGTTATGGTAGAGGTACAGGGCCCGTACCACGTTAGCTACTTAAAACGCAACAGAAAAGCAAACGCGAGCGTTTTATTTTCTATTGCGTTTTAAGTATCTCACGTGGTACGGGCCCAGGTTTTTAGAGGCTTGCGTCTTCACTGAGCGTTTGTGTCGCAAACAGGCGCAGACTGCGTATTGCAACTGGGGACGTTGGAACAGAAGGTTCTTGTCGCGAATGTTGTTTGCAAATCACCAACATTAATATAATTTAAGTGTTATATTATTAATATGCATGAAGCCAATCTCAGACAAAATGTATTGTTAGAGCTGATAACTTTTTACCCTATTGATCCGGAAGGAAAGTTACATAATTTGTTCCAACAAACTTAGTTTACACAAATTCCTTCCAGGTCAGATAGAACTGTCCAAGAATTGGTCTTGCCCTTAAATGTCATCATACCTATTAAGGTTAGAAAGACTTAACACTAATCGTGTTACAAAGAAGTTAAACACGTTGTTCACTATCACGTTTGTTAAGTATCATTTAACAAGATGATATTTAATAGCAATTTACTAATTTTCATTTCTAAAATCAATTGAATAAGGTCTCTGATGCTCTTGATCCAATTGAGCTCATTCAGCTAATCAAGGCACCCTTATCGGCCAATTTGAAAATAAGTGCACTGCTAACACAAATTGCGGGTTCCACGATGTTTTATATTTGTAACCGTTGGCAAATATGTAGTTGAGCTTACATTAATACTTTAGTACTATATTTTATACAGATTATTGTCAAATTTAAATAGCTTGTATTATGTAGCAAATTAGATGCTATTATTAACTATACATACCTCTGGGCTGAACACTTGTTATGCTTTATAAAGTGAGTGTACGCAGCCGCCTACTGAGGTGGACTTATCGACGTAATGAGGTAGGTAGCAGGGACTCGGGGTAAAATAATACCTAGGTCGCATATTGTGTGAATGGCTGTGTATATGTGAGCGCGCGCTCACGCCACGCCGCTCGTTCGTCCGGTGGTCCCTCGGCCCGCCGACCGTCGGCCGCCGCTGACGTGTGCGCTCATCGCTCCAAGACCAAACGTGACAGTGAAGTCGCATGCTCTCTCCAAAGTGGAACGATTCGCCGTCGGCAGCATTGTTCTCAGTGTTGATTATTTAATTTGTAACAAATGAGTGATGCACCGCACCGCGGCGACAGATTAATGCAAGCGATTAAATTATAATTAGGTATATCATTGCTGTTCGCTTTGTTATTGTTATTCGAAACGATGATGATGAAACAAATAATTATGAATTATTTAATTTCTTAAATTGTAAGTTTTTAAAGTATTTTGTTTAATACTTATATTGTTTCTTCCATGTGATTTAAGAAATTGGCAATACGATAAGCATTAAAGCGATATGAACTTTAATTGGTTTTTGTTACTTTGACCCGATATTGCATTATGTCTTCCAAACACCGATACATACCTGGATCGAACTCCTATTTAAGATACTATTTATCATTATTAATTTTTGTAATGTTAGTGAGCCAACATGAATGTGTAATTCTCGTGGAACAATCGTTTAAAATGAAACGCCATTGCATAATGTATATAATCATACATATATTTCTCAAATACAGTTGTAAATAATGAAATAAGAGATTTCTCCTCGAACATAATTCAAAACAGCCCATATTATTATTATGATAAAATCGAATCTTATTTACAGTAACTTAAGAGTAATGTAGCATTTCAAGTGATGCGTTGGAGTACGGCTGTTCAGGGCCAAGGTCGCACGGCCAGTGGTGTTACATTATTATTCTGTCAGATATTATGGAGCAAAAATGGTAATTGCTGTACTCCAACTTACTACCGAATGCAATAAGAATGTTTTCACACCGCGCTATTTCGGATGCTATGAGATCAGTGCCGTACAAGTGCGCTTTATGGGTTTGAAAACATATACCTACTTATAATTTTAATAATAATTAATTAGAGTCAAAAAATTTACATTGACCCGATTAGATATAAAAAATCCCAACGGCCTTAGTCTGAAAAGTCATTCGTAATTTTAGCGATGGTACCGACCAACGTTAAAAATACGGAATCTCTACCAAGTGTGTCGACACTTGGTAGAGTACAGGAGAGGGTAGGTACATACCTTGATATGCCAGCCAGGGTTCAGCCAAATGGGCTATACCTCACTCCTCACTTTCTACGATAGTAAAAAACTAACCACCGTAGCCCAACAGGTGACACGTCATGGTGACAAATGATATGGAACGCTAAGCAACCTTGCCGTGCATAATGTTGAGTAAATGCAATCGTAGTACTACCATAAACATATCTTATACAGTCTGTCAAATAAAATAGAAGTCTCTAGATCTCGCTGTGAATTTTCCTTTTTTTAAATTAAATTCACTTTAATATACCTATAATGCACGATCGACATGAAGCGTAGCGTTTTTCACGCGCGCTACAATTTCTCGCCCTAACGTATCAAAAACAAATTATAAAATATGCTATCCTAAAGCAGGATTCACAAAGAGATACAAGATAGATCGAAGCGAGAAATCACCACAACAAAATTTGAGCAAAAATATATTCTCTTAAAGCCACCATAACGTAAAATTTTTGCCTCATCTCCAACTCAACATTAACCTTTTTAGGGTTCTTTACATACAAGTCTAATTCCAATAAATGATATCTCAATACCTAGGTACTCTCAATCATTAATATACATATTAAAATTTAAGATCATAATAAACAAACAAGAATATAAAAAAAAACAAAACAATGATTTCATAAATCTACAGCTAATGAATATAAGGATTTTACATTAACATTTATTATTATTACATGTCATCATGTAAAAAATTATACATAATATGCTTAATTCGTAAATGCAATAGCGATCGGGTCGCACTCTCAGTTACGAGATAGAGCAGCGGAAGGTAAACGAAATATGTGTGTAAACTACCCTACCATATATACGACAAATACAAGAACTTAGGAAAATTAAAACATATCTCACTAATTCTATAAAGTCGAATCATTATATAACATCATCGTCATCGTAAGGGATGATTCCGTCACCTCAGGTGCGGTGCTTACACCTAGGCATGTCTATTTCAGGTTACATAACTACACATTACATATCACACGCGTGTTTAGATCAGCACTCCGAAGGGTTACCGTTGTACTTAAGTTATAGAAGGAGCACCTCGGTGTAGCTACCATGAGTGCATACGTTCGCTACATGTCGCTAGTTGCTAGCGTCTAAGTAAAATAATTGTACGAATGGCGCATGTTCGTTCTTAGGCTGACAGTACAATTCGCCATAAGCACCAATATTATACGAATTGCTGGGAATTATTAAGCGTAACACATGCCTAAGTTCACAGTAGAGCTTTTACACATAGGTGAAGGCATTCGCAAAACGTCTATATTATGTATAGTCTCTTTGATCATGGCGATACCACTAATTTAACTAAATAATAAAAAGGTGATTATTTTTGTTCAAATGGTAAAGACAGTTTAAAATAAGCGGTAACCCTTCATGAAAGTGAATATTCATTTCATTTCACTTCAACGCCTATAACTATTTTATTTTACATATCTATACATATTATATCACTATAACTAAACATTACAATATAAAACGTAAAGGAAATAATATTGAATAATTCGAAAGATCAGCTAGAAGAGGATGACTACATGAAATCAAGACTAAACTATAAAGAATTCACATGACTCCGTCACTTCTCTAATTAATAAAAATATAATGAACATTTAGGGTGGCATACCTCCTTCTCAAGAAGTCGGTTAACAGCTCAACTAAAATAAAATCATTAGAAGTTGGCGCGAATTACTATGCCAATACATTATAATAATAAAATCGACCAAAGTAACTAAATGATTAACAACCTACGCAACTTACAAGTAATGTTGGACTTGACTGAGATTGGATAAACCGAAGTGGATGTGAATCTACTCGGTGTATGTCTAGGTTTAAGGCACCTACTAAATACGGAATAAATTCAACAAATAGATAGGGTCAGCATAGACTGGAGACAAGATCAAGTATTTAGTGGCTCCATGCGAGGCGCCCGGCACTGGATTAGTGCCACAATCATAGGGTCATATACGCCAACTATTGCTGTATACTATCAACATGCACGTACGTATTTAGTTTAAACAATTCCTTACCTATTATACTGATATTGAATAATACCTATAACTGTGTCCGCTAAAGACACCATGATATACGGATCTTTTTAATATATTTTGATACGAACATATAACATTCATAGACTAATAAGATTTTATGAAATATAAAATGCACTTTGTAAATACCCATATGTTGGCTTGGCATACAGGGGGTTGTTCTGCTCGACCAGAGTCGGCCCAAGTACGGATGACACCATTCTTTAAAAATATATTAATTAGTGTAATTCATAATATATAATAATCTGCATAAAAGCTCTTATATAATCGTTTAACGTAAAGTAAAGTAAAGTAAAATTAAAACTATAAATTATTAATATTCAAAATTAACTTACTTTCTTAGAGCCGGTTCCCACAGTCTACGTCAATCTCATCGCGGCACACGGATCAATGAAAACCGGCTCATTAAGCACATAAATTCGACCAAACTAACATCAGACTTCAGAAAATTTTATTTTCTAAACACATCAGTCGAAAGAAAAACAATAATTATTTTACATAATAGTGGGCCGGCGTTGATAACGACTGCCATGACTCGACAACCTGGGCAGGCTCTAGCCTGCAAGAGCTGGCGTAGGCCAACCCAGGAAGACTCCTAGCCGACCTCGGTAAGCTTTCGCCAACCTAGGTAAGCTTTAGCCAACCAGGGTTGGCTCTAGCTAACTCAGGGTGGCTTTAGCCAACCTGCATTGTTGAGGTCGCTGCACGCTTAGAATCTGCGGCGTCATCCTCATCGGTCTTGGGTATGTCAAAGATCTCTGAGAAGAGCGCCGGCAGCAGCAACCGGGGCCAGTGTTCGCGGCACCAGTACAGCATGGAGTTGTGGCGGGCGCCCAGGGTCCGGATCTCGTGCCTGGCACCCATGAAGCTTTCCAGGCGGGCGCGGCCCGCTACACTACCTTCGGGGTCTCCGCTGTTGGCCATCACCTGTTGGAAATAATCATTATATCACTAAATACAATCTACTACATGTGAGTGCGGTGCCTGCCCACGGCTCGGGAAATGCTGACTCACGGTGCAGTGGAAAGCATCGCTGACGGCTCGGTGCAGGCTGTTGATGCGGTCCAGGTCGCTGAGGCCGGGGCGCTGGGGGCACAGCAGCAGCGCGCTCGTGTACATCGCCATCTCCTCGTCGGTCACCTGCAGCTTGATTAGCGACCACACGTAGGTGAGCATCGCGGTGGCGAACGGGGGCTGTAATACGAGAAGCGACAGCTTGATTATCTTCTTACAGTATTTTGATTGTGACAATGTTATGATAAGATAAAAATACCATCTAGCTATGAAGCAATACCCTCTACCCACAGTCTACATTATGTGGATGAAACAAAAATGGTGAAATACATTAAATTAAGCATGGAGTAATAACATAAAGCATTTTACCGCAACTTACATCGTATATGACGGCGAGTTGGTTCTGAGATATTGCAGTACCGTCGTCGAAAACGATGAAGTCCGGGGTCGACAGACACGAGATCCTTGAGAGCCACACCTCGAAGAACCCTAGCTGCGAACAGAACACACACTGGCAGGGATCAATCGTCACAGATCGAGCTATCGGCTTGAACAATGAATGTGGAGCAAGCAACGCAGCATTTCGCTTTTGAAATCGTTCGCACAGCTATAATACGATTATTTATTTATGTTATGTATACACAAATTCTCATGCAAACAGACTTCCAGACTGTCAAAGTTTTCCTTGTCGGAACTGAAGTAGGTGAAACTATGAAAACTTTCTACTCGAAGTTTGTAACGAGGGCGGTTCCGACAGATCGTTCAAATCGTCTTATCTCTTGCATTGAATTCTCTACTACCGTAGAGAGACTAGTCTTTCTCTACAGTTATGAACGCATCCGAAGTTATCACTGATGAGACAGTGACGCGCTGTCTTTTTCGACTGGTAAGATTCTTCTAGCTTAATAGCACGACCTTTAAAAAAAACAGTAATTCGCTTAGCCGCAAACATCGCCAGGGTGTACCCCTACCTTGATAAGTATCAGTTGGTCATCCTGCGGCAGGGCGTGGAACCCTGGCAGTCGCTTGGCGAACTCCACCACGTGCTGGACGGCTGGAGTCATGCGGAGGGCTACGTTGCACCACAGCATCGAGCGCTCGTCAGTGGAACGGTCGGAGGTGGAACTCGCCCCTTCCTCACCTCCACTGCCTGTGGGAACATCCTTGCCACTGAGAAGTGATTTTGAAATCATAAACAATTACAATGAACAAACGCCAAAACCGAGATTTTTTAACATTTGGGTGAATTTTAACAAAAGTCGTTTTATCTTTCTTTTCGGCAGATATTTTATTATGATAAACTTTTTTAAAATTTTATCTGCTGTTATTTGTACTTCTTGATATAGTCCATGCTCATTTTTAATGACATCAAAATATCTTAGTAAACTTATGAGATACCTATACGTGTTTAAACTTTTGATGCCACCGAAATTAAATAACTAGTCACCGAAATGATATTTCATTACGGTGACTAGTTATTTCATTTCACCTAACATATTCTTGTACAGTCCCTAATTTTCCCCATTATTGACTATGGTGATATGTGCTACTACGACCTGAATGCAGATCTCCTCAATAAACTCGACCGCCTTCTAAATAACTGCATTCGACCTTTGGAACCTTTGGAACGCGCTCCCTCTGAATATCAGGACGGCAAAAAGTCGGTTGTCTTATAAGGTGAAGGCACGAGAGCACATTCGCAAAAAGTTGGTAGAATTGTCACAGCGGTAATTCGTTGGACTTTTTTTTTTCTTTACAATTTTGTTTTATATGTATGTATGTATCTATGTATTTATCAATATATGTATATAGGTATAAATTTCTCTCTATTTCTCTCGTTTAAGTTGCACCCGCCATGTTGTTTCTGCACCACCCTAAGGTCAACTGGTAGAAAATGCCTAAGGCCGGCTTTGTACATTGTGTTTTTTACATGTGCATAGAGTTTAAATAAATAAATAAATATCCATCAAAAACGTATACAGAAGGCTTTAGATAATTAAATGGAATGCGCTATGACGCCATATTGGGCGTCCTACAAAAGATTCTTATTAGACTGTGGTCGTGCTAAACCTGTTTTTTTAACCCCCGACGAAAAAAGAGGGGTGTTATAAGTTTAACATGTGTATCTGTGTGTCTGTCTGTGGCAACGTAGCGCCCAAGCTGATGAACCGATTTCAATTGTGTTTCTTTTGTTAGATAGGTATTCTGATCGAGAGTGTTCTTAGCTATGTTTCATGAAAATCGGTTCAGCCGTTTGAAGATCATCAGATCTTTTGTAGGTTATAAAACCAAATTCACGGCCAAAACCAACTTCCACGGCTCGAATCCAATCGAAATTTGAGATTATTGGATTAAGATTTAGGTATTATATTTTTAAATGATCGTAATAGTCTGAAGTGGCTTTTTACAATATTATAAATTTGAAAAGTTTCCCTGATTCTGGAAAAAATGTATATTTTATCAATTTTTATATGAGATTTGTGTATGAACTAAAGACGTTCCATAAATCACGTGTCAAATGATGAATACGCGCATGCGTTAAATTTTGTTTGTTTTGTAAATGGTCTTGGAATATTATGTTATAATAATTCTAGAGGGTGCCGCCATTGAGAAAAAATATAAAAAACAAATCTAATTTAAAATAATTTTAGCGTCTTTGAAAATTCTTCCCCTGGGCTAGTATTTTACTAGGAATTAAACCTCCGTGGCATCAATATTTAGATTCGTTGTCTATTCTAATGTCAATTATTATAATGTCATATCAAAATAATGTCTCATACTTTTACACAGATTTTCTGTTGATTATTTATACATTTATACATTTGATGAAAAGGTCGTCGCATCGGGGGTTTTTAATTTTTAAATTTAGAGTTATCAATTATTTGATTTGTGTCACGAGATATCATTTCGTTTATTTCTGATAGTGGTTATTAAGTAAATTGTGAGTTACAAAAAGTCATTTTCATTAAGCTCTTCGGGCCACGAGCGCCAAACCCACACTGAAGCCTAGCCGGAGCCCTGATCTAACGTTTATTGGTTTCATTGCATGGCAGAAAATCTTCTGGAGTGGGGAAACTACTCGCAGCCGAGTCGGCCACTTGTGTTTAGCAAACCAAACGAGTGGACGCGAGATAAGCTCGATGCCGATTTAAGAAATGCGTCCTGCCAGGGCAAGAGATCCAGATGCAATGTATAATCTAATTACCCAACTTTGACATAAACTTAAAATAATAATAATAATTTTAGCCCTTTGATGTCCCACTCCTGGTCACGGGCCTCCTCTCAACACGAGGGGGATTCAGGCCGTAATCCACCACGCTGGCCCAGCGCGGGTTGGCGGATTTCACATGTCTCTCGAAAATTGGTTAGATCTTCTAAGACATGCAGGTTTCCTCACGATGTTTTCCTTCACCGTAAGCAAGACATATAGTTAAATATAACAAAAATAATAACAATACCTTCATTATCAGAATCGTCAACTTTCAGCATGAGGATGCGATGCTGAAGACTCCTCTTCACTTCGACGGTGTACGCATTGTGGGTGGTATGTGCGGCCGTTACCAGGTTCACCAGCTCCTTGGTGACGTCATGGCGAGTGTTCTCCGGCTCCATTGCTATTTTTTCAGGCACTGGCACCACGTTCGTAGCGCAGAGATTTTTAGCCAAGTCTGGCATGTCGGTCCCGACCGGCTCCCTGGGCCGCTTGGGCACGCGTCCGTACCTTACGGCTGGGGGGAGAACCCTCATTACAATAACAATATTGGCAGACGAGATGCGCTAAAGTTGGGGGATTTTTATGAGGATTACGAACCGCAGACAGACGATTGTGTTAAATTACAAAGTGACCTAATAATTTAAAAATTATACACTCCAATAATTATCAGACAACGTACCTATATTTAATATCTTATGCAGCAAATTGAGAGCCAATTAATACTGAATATGCATAACAGTCATAGATTCCCTATTTATTTTCAAATTACATTTATTCGTGGCTCAACATCAATAGTACCTATATAATTTTTATTTACAAAGTTTTATGTAGTTAATTATTCTTATCCTTGACATTTGAACTTTTTTACATTATTATTATGATTTATTCCACATTATATACTGGTGTAGTCAGCCAAAAATAAAATATTTGAGTTACTGGACCATAGCTATATATATAAATACCAAATACGATGTGCTACCATTATAATGCAACTAAATAGTTGCTGACGAGTGGTCGGTTTACTTGCACAGGACCCAATGGGTGTGCGAACGAATTAGGTCGGTGCATCACACACTGTGTTGCAGTAGAATGTACTTGACCCGGCAATAGGAAAATGGTGCTTTTGATAGTATTTCTAGGACTATAATAGTCTTGAAGAGGACATTTACTAGCTAAAAATATAAAGGTTGTTATCAAACATCTAATCGGGTTATTACCGTGAACCTATATTATTAATTCAGACTTTTAAATAACCAACCCTATATATACAATACCTGTCATATTGTATGTATTTATTTTTTAAGAACCTATTCAAAGTAATTGGATTCCGACCTACTTTAGTAAGTATTAAAAGGTTAAGGTGAAGGCGCCTGTCTAGCCCGCGAAATTCAAAATTTTCGAGTATTTTTATATTTTATCCAAAATCTGAAAACATTGAAGACAACATTTTGTGATTTGCGACAAACACAGTATGCAGTGCGCTTATTAATACATTTATTTTACTCTAAATATTATCACGGTGGATATGATACTAGTAAATCACTAAATATACAAAAATTGCCAGATTATCTGGATAGCTGTCGTTCTTGAAATGTTTTAGAGTACGTTGGATATATTAATAAATGCACTGCACACGGTCTTTGTCACGAATTACAAAACGTGCCTTTTATAATTGTCAGATTTTGAAAAAAATCTAAAAAACCTCAAAAAATTTGAATTTCTCGGGCTAGATGGGCGCTTTAACCTTAACTTATAAAATGTTCATTATGAATTCGTTTTTTTTCTCTCAGTAACTAGGTATTTCTTTTTCTTATTACATGATCAATCTAATTATCAACTGTATTATCGAATATCGATACTTTCTCGCCCATCTCTAGATACCTACCTACCTATAGAATAAACTCTGGATGCGCTGAGCCAGCGGTGTTGATGCGTTCAGAAAAAAACAACTGAATTATAACCAGCCAGCCACTTATTATAAGAAAATGTACGTATGTGATGTTATGGTATATCTTATCTCACGTAGTCTCTGAAATGTTCACGAGTCCAAATTTCGGAATCTAACGGTCAGTAGGCAATGTCTACTCACAGTCCTTGCTCATGCCGACGTCCAGGCACTTCTTGAACCTGCAGAACTGGCAGCGGTTCCTGTTCAGGCGGATCACCAGGCACTTTCCGTCTCGCAGGCAACGGTACTCAATCTGCTTCTGGATACTCCGCCTGAAGAAACCCTGAACCGGCACATTAACCACGTCACTACACAGTGAACTCTTAACGGAAATCAAACGGTCGCTGACGGAAGTTCAGACCAAAATAATCACATTGGTGTACTACGGCTGTGCTCCAAGGGGTAGGCACACAGGGTGCACTGCGGTGAACCCAAACTCCACCAATCCAGCGCAAGCGATTTCAGAGCGATCGATAATCTCCTACTGACTGTGGTCCCGACACGTGAGGACCTCGACCTTATAGGTATTTTTAATTTCTTTACGAGTCACGCGGCCTCCCTTCTTCGCCTACGTAAGCCACGTGGACTTACTAAACGTTATTTAAAAAGTAAGCAACAATTAAATGAATAAAAATAATAACAAAAAACATAACAATAATTAAATAGGTACCTACTGTTTATGAACGCCCTACAAACACACATGTGTGGTCAAACAACGCAAGCTTACGCACCCAAGCATTGCAACTTAATTTTTGACTGTTTTGGGACCGTTGTATAAAATACCAACATAATGGATTTGGAGCGATCCCAGTGACACCCAGACAAAATAAAAAAGCCTTTTATTATTTCTCAATTTCTTACAAAACATTTGTAAAAATTATATAAAATTGATTTACGTAAGAATTACATGCATAATTATAAGTATAAATTTCCATTATATCCTAAGTATTTGTATTATTACACCCAGACTACTACCAAAATAAAATTAACGATTTTTAAGCTCGCAACCTCTAGAGTTACACCTAGAGGTTGTGAGCTAGAGTTACCGACCTTAGTAATTACAAAATACCTATGCAAAACATGCTAAAAAGATAGATATTTCTAACTTTGCATTATTTCTTCGTAAGTCACCAGTTAGCAGTTACGATTCACTGTCAATGATCTAGAGTTTTGAAAACATCCGAACCGATTCAGAAAAGTAAATAGTGGGTTCGTACCTTGCAGCCCTCGCAGGAGGTGACGCCGTAGTGGTACCCCGAGGCCTTGTCGCCGCAGACCTTGCAGGGCGTCGCCGCCTTCGGAGTCACGCAGCCGGAGCTCGCGATGTCCGCAGCTTCCTGCTGATCTCCTGAAAAACACAACCGGTCAGCAAATACTCCCCCAAATTGTATTTAACGCAAAAACCGATTTTTAATTTAGCAGAAACCACTCAGCGATCTCCGAAACTATAGAAACTATCGGCTTGTTTGGTGGCTGCTCTCGATAGGCGGACGCAGAAAACAGCTAGTTCATTATATTGCACAATTTATATTAACTATAACTAAGTAAGTAGGTTGTAAGAATTATGCGTGCAATTTTTTTTATTCTTATGCGAATCGTAAATGGTCTAAGTAAATTATCACTCAGATGAGACATTATTTATCATGAAATCATACTAAACTCTATAGTAAGTATTCAAAGTGTGCTGGACATCGTGGGCAATCAAGGACCACAATGGTGGAGGTGTCCACTCTCTATATCCATTCGAATATTGGTTTGCTTTGGCAGAATTTTATAAACGTGCGACACTGAGTGTCGAGTTGAAATAAAATTGGTCGGCCCAGCGCCCGCCGCGCTGCTGCCATGAATGTACGATTTTAAATTAAACCTCCGTATGTTCTTAAATTGTGTTCCTTATTTTATTTAAAAATCTTTCCATGTCATCGTACAAATTTTTCCCCTTCTCTATGGCTCTCTCTCCAGTCAAGTCGCTGCATTCAAAATTATTTATGATAAAAAAACCAGATACAATTCATAGAAAATTAAATATCATAAACCAATTCCTGTAACGCGGCTATTTTGCTTTCAGTCTGCCCTCAGTCTGAGTCTAAGTATACAAAACAATTCTCATATTACCGTATATTTCAATAAACAATCTTAGGAAAAGGTGGAGTTCTCGAAACATAACACATTATGTACTCACATAATAAATCTGTTTATTTACAATGTTTACTTTCCAGTATTGACATTGAGAGTGTTGTTTCAAGTTCGGAAAGTAATAAATAGTTAAAAAACCTTTAAAGATAACATAAGCACCAATAAAGTTAAAAATAATGACAGTAAAAGATGAGGTACCTGAAGAAGAAAGTGTGAATCGTCAGATTTAAGAGTGGTTGGCCTAGGGTGTTATACTCGTACGTCCTAGTTATTCTGAATATGCCAGTCTCTTGGTTAAAGTTAAGAAGAAAGATGGATAAATCCGATTTTGCGATGACTACAGGAAACTGAATCAAAAGATGATCAAAGATGAATACCCTTTACCTTTAAGTTGATGATCATATAGAAAAATAATGTAAGCTCAGAGAGTTTTAGTAGACTTGAAAAAAATTTTTTTTTCCACCTGCCCATTTATGAAATCTCTATAATTTATAACGCATTTGTGACCAGCCTAGGTTAATAGTATGATTTTTTGCGGGCACTGTTTGGGCTTTCTATGTGTCCCATAAGTACTTTACAAGATAAACATCCCTGGCGTAGTTAGCTTTACCGGATGCACTTTATTTGAATAAGATTTTCACTTTAACTAGCACCGGGCATTAAATCGGGTTACCTTTTAATTACGGTAAAAATATTACTGAAACCTCAAATGGGTTTCAGAGTGGGCTGAGCTTTTCATGCATCAAATAATGAATTCCTGAGTTACTTGCAATCTCAAAATAGCAATTGATGCCTGCTTCCAAGGAATACAGACGTGAGTATTGTAATTTTAATGAATGCATGTATGTAACCTCGAATGGCAATATGATGGATTGTATTAAGAGCGGATGTAAAGTACGAGACATACTGCCCTGGCACCAGGGAACGAGAAAAAGCAAGAAGGTTGACGAAAAATAAAAACATAAGACTGTAACAAGTGATAGCATCTGACGTTAACTTTTAATTGACTTGGAAAACAATGTGAACAATTATGCACACCTATTTAGATATAGGTTTGCCGCGATAAATTTACCAAAATAATTTAATTATATAAAATTATTTATTAATCTCTTACCTTTTTATATATTTCTATGAGTGATCACATTACCAGTAGTTCCGTGAACTAAGCTAAATGCTTGTACTAAGTTTTGGCTCACATCGATAGTTTAATAGCTATGATGAGGATCGAACCTAGAACTACTCTGTTCCTAATAACCTACTGAGCTATTGACGCTTGAACTACTTAAAAACTTTCTAAAGCGCATTTTCTAACGTCTAGGTAAAACTCTAAATATTTTAGCACTTAACTTAATTGTCTACTTACTTGTATTATTTCTATTAGCATCTACATATTATGGATATAACCAATTCTAATTTAGTTAATATAAAATTTTCATTTAACTTTTAACTTTAAGAGGACCTTTAACTACGTATAGTTTACACAATTATGTTGCACGCTTTTTTCAAAATACTCAAATGAGAGCGGACCGTGTGTCGCGGCGAGGAGCGCGCAACGCCGCGCCCGCCCGCCGAGACCGCGAAATCAGCGAAACACGGCACTGTCAACACTGCACTTGCTTCCTTGTCGGAAGAGTCCAATTGCACGTGTATTACCCACATACATATAACCGTAATGTTTATAACAAGATAACATACGAATATTATGTTCAATCGTTTTACTGACGTTGTATTTTGGTACCTATCGCATACAAAAGATTATCGTAGCCACCCAAACGTAGCCGTTGCATCAATTTAAATTGTAAGTATTTTTAAAACTTCTGCCGTTTCGTAGGCACTGGATTCCAAAAATTAGCATCACGAAGTTTAACATAACCAGCTACCTACTTTATAAATTTTTATGACTTTATATAACTTAAAGCTATGGATAATAGCACATCAACAACCTCAACAACAAATTCATTTTAATAAAGATAGATTGCATCTATTAATGAAATACGATTTGATATTGTTACATTTCCTGTTTTAATTAATGACTTACTAGGTAGGAAGAAATTTATGGCAAGTCCGTCCGCGAGAGCAAGCGTGCTCGAGTGAGAGTCGCCGGTCTTTAACTGATAAGGCGCCCTATCTACAGCCCTCTGATCGCGTCCACGCGGTGCAGGGAGAGTCAGCGTGACGTCACAGGCGTCTATTCAGACAATAATTGGGTAAATATCCCAACGACATTTTTCATGTGTCCGGACTGAGTATCGATGAGATGAATCGTCAAAGATTTTCTGTTTATTTTTTATAAGCAAACTATGTCGTCCGAGAAACATGGAGCAGTGTACAATTATAGTTGAAGAAGCAATATTTAAACACAACAATTTTTATGTGGCTTAAATCCTACACACTTATTATCAGGGTGTATTTTTCAAGTGGGTGTGGATTACCAAATCCAGTATTATGAGGAATAGCCGATAATTCTCAAGTGAAGCTCGGGCTCTATTTTGATGAAAAGTAAAGCTGCGTTATTGGATTTTTCAATTCTTATTTTATTGTTGGAATAAGAAACCCACGGTATATTAGTATTATTACACCGTTCGACAGTGTCGCTAATAAAGATTAAATTCTGGGAGTTAATGGCGTATGGCAAACGAAAGAAAGGAGCTATTTTTTACAAAATCCTTTATTTTCACTTTCTTTTTGTGTTTTATGGACACACAAAGAAAGTGAAAAAAGTAGGTATTTTGAAATAATTATGAAGTTTTTTTGAGCAGTCCTAACAAGCCGGAAGCAGTCTCTAGAAAAATAATAACACACATTCACACTTAAATTTGTCTTAAAAAGCTTGAAACGCAAAACTTTCAGCGTGTCCTACGTAATATGCCAAATGAATTGTCAACCATGTAAATCCGACCGTATTGATTTGAAACTCCTTATTTTCGAAATGCATAAATTGTGAAATGAGTACATGAGTTGGTTGTCAAACTGAATGTTGGCCGGCTGCATTGGCAAATTATTTTATATATGCCAATGCAGCCGGCCAAAATTATTCATGGTATTCTCTGTGACCGGCTGTCTGTCGTCTGAGAAGTAAAGTTCGGGAAAAAAATACACCGAAAAAAGTACAGTAAATTGCAAAGTAAAAAATAAATTATATTAATAACAGATTATTACAAATTCTTCTGGAAGAAACAATCCCAAAATTAATTTATGCAAGAAAAAATCATCCTATGTCCCATCAAATATGGGTACTTAATTTTAAACTCGGAAATAAATACTCACGAATACGCACTGAACGTAATTTAGATTTTTGCTTTCTAATTGAACTCATTATGAGAAGCACTCTTATTATTATTTGATAGTCTCACTTTGATTCACACTAGGACAGGTTGCGCAGAATGTGTACGTCCTTCGCAATTGCATCTGCGACACTGAGACTAATATCAGTCAATAAGCTTCGATACTTGGATATTATCACATGGGTGACCTTGCGCGGGTTTTTCAGCGAATCTTGATACTTTAGGGTTCCGTACGTCGTAAAGAAAAAGCACACGTTCATCTGTTACACGGGTTTTTCTTAGGGAATTAAAAAGTTAGAAAGGCGTAGCAGTTGCTCCTGGATTAGCTGCGGGACTAGTAAACTGCAAACATTTTCGTCATAGTAGTTTTTCCGTAATATTGCTGCGAAACCATCGTAACGGCGAAGATTTTCCTTTTTCGACCTAATTCCATTGAGTCAAGGTCTACAAAGATTCTCTAAATGTCACTGTAGCATAAGTTCGAAAACGCTTTGTATTGTATCCACTAGTGATTTGAGGGCGTGTTCCCAGCGGCAATTGTTTAACCGGTTCGCAGCGTGTGCCAAGCGAGAAACGTGTAGTGTGATAAAACCATTATTTTATTATTTAATGATTAAAAAAAAAACTTTTTTTTACTTTGTCACGAGGTATGCCGCGCACATAATATTTTGTAAGTGTGTGTGTGTAATTGCAAAGGTTCATCGTTCGGTTGTGGTGTAACCGGAAATGAAAATGCTATTGAAAACAAAACTTGTAAAAAGAACCAAGTCTCGCAACTCAGTTACCGACAACTCTTTTACCGTAAAAAGTTGTGAGATTAATGTAATACCAAGTCGGTTACTTTATTAAGTCCCTCCTTAAGGGCACTTCTGTATCAAGTTATTACGTAATTAGCTAACCTAACAACATCTAATAGTGACCATATCTATATTAAATATCCTTTGTTTTAAATAAAATAGATTGACTCGAAGCGATCGAAGTCTTTTACCTTGCTTATTAAATATACTTTCATGAATATGTAATGCATTTGATCATATATTTTAATATAATATGCAAGAATGGCTAGATCACTAAACTCATCCGTGCGTAAGTTAGATGCTTGTTCGACGGTTTAGTATATATTATCACACCACGACACCTGTTTTTCGGAAAGAGTTATTTATCTATTATGACCCAAAAATCTTACAAGGCTTTGCGTGTTCTATACAATAATACTTATATAGAGTTATATTGGGATGGAATGAGAATGTAGCCCGTTCAATGATGCACAAATCAATAATTAGCTCACTAACAAAAGACATCAACGAGCTATTGCCGAATTTTATTTATTTATTTAGATGGCAGTTACAGGATGAGTTATCTCACAAATATTGAAAGTACAATTCATTGTACTTACCGTCCGTTTTGTGCTCTAAAATACCTGCTTCCGCAAATGCTATTTGCATCATTTTTCTGGCAGGAAAGTGCAGCAGAATTTATAGCTGGAGACATATGAGCATAATTGCATAAACAAAAACTCTTAAATATATCGATGTTGAGTAAAAGAAAATAGTAATAAAACACTTCACGTAAATCAAACTATACTCATTTTTGAACAAAATTAAAATACGTTTAAGGTTTCTCAGTAATTAGTATACAATTCCAGTTATTGTTATATCCTAGCTATAGTTTACTGAAGCGGCCATAAGGGATCAAAGGGCCCAGGGCCCGAGTTCGTTTTAGAGGTGGAATATTAAGATGATTTTAAACGTTATACTTAAGTCACAGATAATACTCCCGGTAATGTAATATTCCCGGTACCTATTCGCCAGCATCCTCGTGACTGGTTAGCATTAAACAGATAATTGTGGCGCTCTTCATTCACCTTTAGGCTGTAAATTAAATCAAATCGACGTTCGATACTATTAAAATATTCATCGTCACTTATATTTAACACTAGCTGTGCCCCACGACTTCGTCCGCGTAGTATTTAACGTACCAAAAATTTCAGGATTATCGGGATAAAAAGTATCCTATATGTTAATCCCGGTTATAAACTATATGTGTTCCAAATTTCATCCAACTCCGTTCAGTAGTTTTTGCGTGAAGGAGTAACAAACATACATCCACACTCTCAAACTTTTACATTTATAATATTAGTAGGATATATTAGTAGGATTTACGGTGTTAAGGCAAACTCGAAAGGGGTAGCACCACCCTCTCACAGAAGACCGGCGTTTGAGCTATTATATCTGAGTTTTGTGCGGTGAATGAGAGAGCCAGAAGCCCCGCCCCAAACTCCTCTCCGCACCCTCTTCCCCACTCCCCTTCAAGTCGGAAGCGTGTGAGCGCTAGGTACCTAACCTCAGGTAGGTCGTAAGCTTGTTTGCCTACTTGGTTCTATAAAAAAATGGCAAAGCACGGCAGATTGCCATCTTTAAGGCTAAAGCGCCCATCTAGCCCGCGAAGTTCAAATTTTTTGAGGTTTATTAGGAATTTTTCAAAATCTGACAATAATAAAAGGCACATTTTGTAATTCGCGACAAAGACCGTGTGCAGTGAATTTATTAATATATCCACTTACTCTAAAACATTTCAAGAACGACAGCTATCCAGATAATCTGGCAATTTTTGTATATTTAGTGATTAACTAGTATTATATCCACCGTGATAATATTTAGAGTAAAATAAATGTATTAATAAACGCACTACATACTGTGTTTGTCGCAAATCAAAAAATGTTGTCTTAAATGTTTTCAGGTTTTGGATAAACTATAAAAATACTCGAAAATTTTGAATTTCGCGGGCTAGATAGGCGCCTTCACCTTGCATTAATGCGGTCATATTGACGTAATTAGAGTTTGCATATGGACTGAGACATTTGAGTGGTGTTTTAGTACTCGGCCGTTCTTTAGAACGATGGCTATAACTCGCTAGCTAACATCTCCGTCAGTCGGTTACTACGTTACTACCATCCAAGAGTCAACAGATAACTATAAAACTTCCTTGGGTAGCGCCCAAGCGGATGAACCGATTTTAATTTTGTTTTTTTTTGTTAGAAAGGTATTTAGATCGAGAGTGTTCTTAGCTATGTTTCATGAAAATCGGTTCAGCCGTTTGAAGATTATCAGGTCTTTTGTAGGTTAAAAAAGCCACTTCCACGGCTCAAAGCCATTCGAAATTTGGGCTCATTGGAATATCTTTGCTGAAACGATTTGGCTTTATTATATTTTTAAACTCGCTGTGCCCGCGACTTCGTCGGCGTGGACTTTCATATTTATTCACCTTTTAAACCTTCTCTGGACTTCCACAAATAATTAAAGACCAAAATTAGCCAAATCGGTCCAGCCGTTCTCGAGTTTTAGCGAGACTAACGAACAGCAATTATTTTTTATATATAGTATAGCGGCCCGCCCCGGCTTCGCACGGGTACATTGCGGTTACATTATTCGAGTTTTAGTAAGGATCCCTATTTTTTTGAAAATATAATATAGCCTATGTCACTCGGGGATAGTGTAGCTTCCCAACAGTGAAATAATTTTTCAAATCGGTTCAGTAGTTTCGGAGCCTATTCATTACAATCAAACAAACAAAGTTTTCCTCTTTATAATATTAGTATGATAGATAGATTTGTGTATGTGAATTTTCGAAATGAGCTATGAATACTGAGCTACGGGAGTTACGCAAATCGCGCTACCTTAATTATTTGGAAGAAATAGGTAAAGTATGCATATGATGAAAGGGTCGACGCTTCGGGGGTTATTAAGTTTCCAATTTAGAGTTATTAATGAAATAAAATGTACCTACCACCTTTCTCAATAGTTTATTAAATATTTATGATGATATGATATGAATTAATGACAGAATATTTTTTGTTCACGTAAACCGTTACAGTACCAAACCTCTGAGCTACGAGGGCGGCCCCTCTAACCACTACGCTATTGACGCCTTAAGTAATAAAATAAATAAATTTATAATTATCTGTATACGACCCTCTGTACTGAAGAATACGTCACATTTAACGTATTGCCGTTATCGTATTGCCGCGTTTCTAATACGCGCCGTCGACGCGCGTTTTAGAAACGCGCGTCAACGGAGCGCATTTATCCTACAGAACAATGTGTTGGCGTTTGTATCGATACACACGCGCGTTAGCATGGCGTCTGTATCGCTACACACGCGCTTCGACGGTGCGTTTAAAAACGTGGTGTGTATAGGCCTTCAAAATTTAAATTTAAATGAATTATAGTCGAATTTTGACCATTATAGCGGAAATACTAGTATCTAAGACTCCTCACTCATCATTTGATTAGGTACTATAATATGCATCCACATTTCGCTGACCGTGTTCATTCCCAATGTAATGTATGATTGTCTTATGAGCAAGTCTGGTGTCCAGGTTTTCAGGCCGCTAGAAAGCCTCCAACTTGGCTCAACGACTGTGAGGGCCGGAACCGATGTATGTATGTATGTTTGTTACTCCTTCACGCAAAAACTACTGAACGGATTTGGATGAAATTTGGAACACAAATAGTTTATAACCGGGATTAACATATAGGATACTTTTTATCCCGTTAATCCCGAAATATTTGTTACGTTAAATACTACGCGGACGAAGTCGGGGGGCACAGCTAGTTTTTCATATATAGAAAAAGGTTTATATTTTTAGAATTTTAAGATATGTATGTACACAATTTCATTATTTCTCTGTATTTTATTTATATATATTATGTTTTAAGCTTACACCAAACTTAGTTGGTGAAACCCCGGAAATGTTTCCGCAGTGAAACCCCAAAGATTCTAGAAACAAGATTATGTCGTGATAACGTGACGCGAAAACGTGGATCTAAAAGTTTTTGCAGGAATTGCGCAAACGTAGCGATTGACAAGTACTTAAAAACAATATAAAACTTTTGCAATCGCTGTAGCTTCCTTTGGACAGGGCTGTTACCCCTTTTTATTTGACTTACTTATATAAGCACTTATTTCAATGATGCACGACATTTTGCATAGATGAACCTGCCCGAATCAAAATATTATTTTCTGTTGGTCGGTACAGCTAACCAACCGGTAGCGAGTGATTTCATCAAAAGTCATCTGATAGAAAGAACCCATCAGATTATTTTTTGTGGTAGATAAATATTTAACATATAGAATTTGCTATGTTAAATAAAAACAGTTAAATTATTTTTAATTTTTAAGTCTGCAACAATATCGCATTGGGTCTAGCCTGTAAAGATATTTGTATGTATTGAGAAAATGAATAAATAAATAAACATTTACGCAGGCGCCGTGCACAATATCGAGCATTATTAAAATAAGAATTTATATAAAGTGTTTTCTTTCAATTTCATTTGTTTTAAACTTTTAAAATTTTCAAAACCTTAAGATCGTAAGATTTATTTTCTTTTATTAAGCCTTTCCTTAAAGGTGAAGATTTCTATAGTAGGTATTAAATTGACAATGGCGCAAGTACGGCGCGGCGATAGGCGATAAAACAACTGGTTACGTAAGGAAGCGTGTTGCTTTCTTCCGCGAACGTCGCGTCCCTCTCTCGGCGGGCGGCGCGAGGGAGACGGCGCACGAGACTTGACGCGGAGACTGCGCGCAGGGCTGCGTGCGCGCATACTTTACACATACTAATTAATTTAAGGAATACCAAAAAATAAAGTATCCATTAATTGGTTTTAAAGATAAAAAATAAGACCATTAATTGTATTCATATAGATAAACCCACCTGCCTGCATAAAAACTAATCATAATATTATTTATATTGTGGAGCTTGGCGTAGGCTTCACTTTGTAACTTCAACTGACGCAATGTTCAATCACCGACGTCGCAGTGGTTATCGACATTGTTACAATTGTTTCAGGACGATGCAAACTTAGCTAGAACGAAAAGCTTTAGGTTACCTTCAAAAGAGAGAAATTTATATAAATCACACAGTATATTGCTTCGTTCAATAGAATTTGTACATAATAACCAATGAACAGACAGACATGTATCGAAAACCAACAATAATAATGCACGTATTTTTAAAATAATGCGGTCCGAATGTGTTCCGGTGTAGAAACGAAGTTCCCTGTTAATGCATGCACAAACTAACAAACAAACCATAATTCTAACATGGTTTTGGACACATCTGAATGATGTCTAAGCAGACCGATAAATAAAAATGTATTTGCTCAAAGGAACGGAAAATGGGCATTGCTACATGTTCCGTAGAATGGACAACCGATAGGGAAAGGATATAAGCACTTCAGTAGGGAACTCGTACCTACTAATGGCAGAAGCGCAGACGGCCTCCGGTGAGACATAGACCGATGATCTGGTAAAGATGGCAGGGAAGACTTGAGAGCGGAAATTCAAGACCGCAGCAATTGAGTGCTATGGAAGAGACCTGCACTCAGCATTAGGTGGTGATTGGGTGTTTTTTTTATAGATTAAGTAAAAACAAAAGTGTATTTTCTCAAAAACTTCTAACATTCGTTGCCAGCCCTAACAATTTTCCAAAGCAATGATTGCAGTTCAACAAACTGCGCGCGAGTCGATCGTTGAACCTGCACTAACCGTTACTCCATCTCTTTTGCGCGTGTGTCGCCAACATCAGCCGTCTCTGTCCCATCGCAATATACCTTCGACGCGATCCATCGAAGGTATTGTTCTGCGGGCAACTATGACTGCGGCTACGGCCGAGCAATGAATGTCGACTACTAGCAACAGCAATGATCAATAATTGCGTCCCTTCTCTTTGCTTTCATGTTTATGCATAGCAAATTAATAAATTGTTTTTATTGATATCACTGGAGGAATCTTTTTCTAGTCACCGATATTAATCTGCAAATCCATCGCGCGTCTATTTATATAAGTAGGATATGTTGTATGTGAAGATGTGCGAACTGTCCTAACAACCATGGTAAAACTTTGTGTCGGTATATGACGAAAACGATAGTTTATTTTTTTCTCAAAGTTTACTAGGCCTAGGTAGATTGATAACTATTTTAGATTAATAATCATCTTTTCTTATTATATAATATGTTGGTTCGATGGCTCCTATAAGCTAGGTAGCTAAATACTACGGAGAGTGAATTCGTATGCTTCTGCATAATTATCTTAAATGATATTATAGATAATAGGACACAATCAATAGAGCCATGGGAACTGGTTACAAGTTAGAAATTAAACGGGTCACGTTATAAGTAATTGCTTGCGTCAGTTGTAGATTATAAAGAAATATGATGTGCTTAGTAAGACAATAACATTAGTATTCTTGCGCTTGTATCTACCTCCAAAACTTTATACGTCAAGTTACTCTTTGAGTACATGACCAAAATGGTCTATGATAAAATCGATGGTGGTACATACAGTAAGTATATGGCCACAGTTTAGCGACCTATAGCTTGCATAGGGTATTTTAAAAGTCTTAAATAATAATTAAAGTACATATTTAAATGCTGCTACGCTTAGTGAGACGAAGAATATGAATACCTTATGCCTTAGACATATGAAATGTGTAATAGAACTTCGATGGGGAAACAATTTATATTTATAACTAAAAAAACAGAATATCCATAATAATGGAACAATGTTGAATTAGCCAGTGGAGCGGGAAATTTAGTACTCCATAATTAGGGCACCGCCATTATAAATTGATCCAAGGATCTTGAATGGTGGTAGCAGATACGGTGCTCTATTTTCCCCGAACTGAGCATTCTTTGTATGTCCCTAGGGACTTTGTTATCTGGGGTCCTGCACGGGAATCGAAGCTGCAACCATTAGCTGCAGTGAGCCAAGCAGCCTACGCCCCGCGTTCCAACCACTAGACAGGCAGACGGCCGTCCGATAACCGATCTGTTTATCAATTTAGAACATTACGACAGCGGGGATATAGCGAACAGGATATCTCAGCAACGATAATAACGAGCCAATATAACAATGTGGTGAAGGTTCACGGGAGCGGAATTAATTAAATCAATTAACACTGCCCCGCCGTTGCAAGTTTAATTCATTGAATAACGACTTCGTGGTATCAAGATCCACAGTAAGAATTATTTATCGACGTTATATATTATGTTTAATGGTCACATAAATATGGTTGTAAATACACAGGTTAATTAAATGTAACTAGAGATTATCTGTAACAAGTTGAAATAATAATCGCCATGATTTTTATTTGACACACTCATATTATAACATACATACCATATATAATATATATTATGTATCGGTGGCATCTGTTAGGATTTAACTGGTGTTAGTGTGTGTTAAGGACGTAGCTGTAATCAAGTTGAAAGCGAGGCACGTTAATTGGCAATGAGTCCCTTGGTTCTGATTGTCTATTCACATATATCCACGTAATGGCGAATATCAATGGGTCTAAAAATCGCTTCTAACTTTGCAGGTATGGGATTTTAATTACTAGAAAGTCATACCTGTTTGTTTCATCGAATTTCATGAAGTATTTGTTGAAATACCCAACATAATTTATCATTGGCAAATTTTAAAATTCGTGTCCAAACATCTTGGCATCAAACATAATTTTCGAGTTCGTGGACTAGCTATCATAAGAGTTTTAACTTAACTTCTCGAGAAATGTAGTGAATGTGCGTGACTGCTTATCCCAGTCCACCATGTATGCCACAGTACACAACTGGCCTCGACGTGTTATACATATCTCGAAAACTATTTGAAGATATTGAAGTATTTTTTTCAGTGAAGAACATACATTTAGCTAGAAATTATAAAGTTATACATATATCCTATTATTTCCCTGCCACCCTGTCATGGAATCGATTTGTCTATTTGTAGTTACATTCCTTGAATTAGTGCTGTATTTGCAGTGTCCGGTGTGCCTTGGGAGGTGGGCGGGGGCCCGGGCGGTGCGCACATTGTTGACGAACCACTCTTCCGGTCGGGGGTATGGATTGGAACCTTATCACTATTATATTTAAGTTATACATTCAGTTAAGAAAGTATCGGGAATGGATGATTTATTTATGGTTCCAAATTCTAATTTTTGTTATTTTTGTTGTTGTTAGATTGGCACAACTGTTTTCTATTTTGGTGCGGAGTTTGAGTTGCATCTGTTATCATCAACGTCTGCGACTGAAGTTAACATTGCAAGGAAATAATGACTGAAAATCCTCATTCAACATTGAGAGAGATAGCCACCGAACTTTCTGTGTCTCACGAGTCGATCCGTACCATTTTAAATAATAATCACTTGGGTATGAAACATGTTACCGCTCGGCTAGTCCCAAAAGACCTGAAATTTCCCCAAAAACTCAATCGCATGAGAGTCGCTGAGGACATGCTAGAACGAGTCAATTCCGACCCAAAATTCATGAAACGCATTGTTACTGGTGACGAGACGTGGGTTTGCGAGTTTGACATGCAAACTAGTCAACAAGCTTCGGATTGGCGCCTTCCAACTGAACCGAAACCGAAAAAACCACGCCAAAGTCGATCAAAAGTCAAAGTCATGTTGACTGTTTTCTTTGACTATCGCGGTGTTGTGCACTCGGAATTCTTGCCGGAAGGCCAAACGGCAAATAAAGAATATTATTTAAGCGTTATGCGGCGTTTAAGACAGCAAATTCGACGAAAAAGGCAAGATTTCTGGAAAGAAAATTCTTGGATTTTGCACCACGATAGTGCGCCTTCGCACAAGGCTATCATTGTGAACGATTTTTTGACAAACTGTACGAACATTGAAGATACAAAATGTTTCTTTAATTGTTTTTAATTATTTGTTAACTTCACTATTGACATTATTTTCAGTAGGTAAATAAAATAAAAGTATGGATAAGTATTTTCTTTGCCATAGACGCCATAAGTATATAAAGTAAATAAAAAGGTGATTAAATAAACCAGTGATACCAGAATAGTTCGCAGAGCAGTCATTACATTGTTTATAAATAACTTTTCTTGCAGGTGTGTCGTGTTTTACCGAGTCGAAGATGGTGACAGCCCAAAACAGAGACCTGTGGGTGGAGTTGATAAGGCTTTTGCCTAGTCTTGGGATAATGAGGAATCTGAACATATATCTAAATACAAATTCGTATCGGTATAGATCATAGGATTTAGTTGTGGTCACGTTTCCGTAGTTTTCTCAATCGCTAAACAAACATTTCACGATTCGCATTGCAAGCAAATAAAAGCCATCCATAAACGGAACTTCACGACCTAACGTGACACTAGTGTCTTAGCACCCACCAATATTCAATAAAAGTTTATAAAAAATTGCACGATCATTTAGGAGGCATGCCATAAATTATTGAGCGAGAATCTAAATATATATAACTCAAAGGTGACTGACTGGCTGACTAACTGAATGACTGACTGACATAGTGATCTATCAACGCACAGCCCAAACCACTGGACGGATCGGGCTGAAATTTGGCATGCAGGTAGATGTTATGACGTAGGCATCCGCTAAGAAAGGATTTTGATTAATTCTACCCCCAAGGGGATAAAATAGGGGATGAAAGTTTGTATGAAACTTTGTCAATTAAATTCCACGCGGACGAAGTCGCGTGCACAGCTAGTAATAATATAAAATTGTTCAAATGTCGCTCAAATTTTTAAAGGATTTATTTCTATGTTACCTAAACCTTCACATATTATTTTAAACTTAGAAACACCCTATAAGTATATATATATTTAAGAGTTAATAAATCGCTACAACATAGCTAGATTATGTACTCTATAAATTTCGTATAGTGTTGTACCCTTGTCTCTTTCAAATATCAGAGAAATGCCCAGGACAAGCAGCCGGGATCCCTGAATGCGAACACCACCTGAATCCAATATCGTGGCTACATTCAGTTCTTTGCAGTTCAAAATGATTAGTAATTATTTTATTTCGGACCTGGTAGGTACTTTACCGGTAGTCCTGGCTCATAAAAACATTTGTTTATAAAAAGTGATCTGTTTATAAAAAAAAAAACCCGAAAAGCACTTTTGGTGCGCTTTTCGGAAATAATTTTATTAGCCTTTGACGAGCGGACAGACCGGTGGTAGTGAAGGTACAGTGACATTGTTTACTAACAGGGAAGCCCGGTATGCGGCAGCGGCTGCTAATTGTCTAATAGGCTATACTGCACGAGATTCTCGTGTCCCTGTGGCAGTCATAATTTGATTCGCCTCGGGACTAGCTACTTGAACTCCGAATACGGACATAAGTACCCGTGAAAGTACCCTTGGGCTAATTATCTGAGTACGTCTGTCTGGTGCAAACCATCTTCAAATATTTTCACCTGAAATATTCAGAGACTATGCCAATAAAATTTTCTGCAATATAAAGTCTATTAAGTAGCAATGTTACATTTTCCGTGAACAATTTAATTTCATTTATTTTTAATGAGCGTTATAATGGTGTTTTGATACTTGGAACTCTTTGGAAAAACATCAACAAACCGCATATAATATTACAGTCTGGCCTTTTGAACTCTGGTCCAAATAGAGGTCGTTAGCTCATAATCTGAATGTTTTTATTTATGTGAACTTTAAAACGCTTTAAGTTACAAAATAAACTCACTGAACGCACAAACGTTTGCAATTCTTTCCCAATATATATACCTAAGGATATAATATACACTATGCTCAAAATATAAAAAGTTTAAATAAAAATGAAATCATTAAAACCATACGAGAACTGCCATATTTTTTATTAATATTTATGATAAACTCTATCACAGCTGAAGACCATCACTTTGTCCTAATTTCACTTGAATTAATTGTTTTGTTGTTTAGGTACAATACCAATTAATATAATGAAAAAGTGGAATTTCTTAAAATAATTGCTCACGACCATAGTAAGTAATCACGTCGTAATATAATGCGGAAATGACAGTAGCTTACATATTAAGTTGCAAATAACATACACATAGAAAAGCTTGCAGCCTTTGATTCGCGAACCAGTGAGGTACCTAGAACTCATTACTTTACTCTTTGTCCGTAAAGGATGTTTCAGTTCAAAGGCTATTCCATCTCTCACGGAACTAACAATGTGAATGAAATTGGACGCAAAGCTACTAATACAACAAACAAAGTATTAAATAGAGGAGCTTTGTAACTACATTTTACTTATAAAAGAGCATAGGAATAGTGCAGACCCCTTAATATTTTCTCTTTCGATCACTTACACGCCTACCTAATACGTAGTAAGTATGTACCGTGATTCAAACAATCGTTAGTTATTAAGATTGCAATTAGAAATTGTAAATCCATGACTATCGAGCGGTGGATCCTAAGGAAAATCTGTTAACCATCGATGATATCGTTAACGATGTGGAAATGCGAGCTAATATTTTATTATTATTTCCAATATGAATGAATGAATTGATATGATATGCTTCAAAATTATAATAAAAAATACCAAGACACCCGTCTACAGATGAATTCCGCGATTCACGCGTAAGGGCCCACCATTGTACTATAGGTAGCGTTTATCAGCTCTGCCTACCCCCAACATGACATAGTCACATAATCTATAAGTATGCAGACATTCATTATAGTTTCCTGGACGGATCCTCAAAGTCAGAAAACCATGTATTTTCCGTTGAAGGAGCACAAGCGGGAACTTTAATTATTGCGTTTCCTTGAATATTAGTTTCCGTGCCTCTCTACGTGGTTACAGTTAGTTTTCGTTGGCTGCAGGGTAGCCATTCTACGAAGCATCCTCGGCAACACAAGCTAGTCGTTTCCTGTCTAGCCTATCAGCTTTATATCTTTATATGTGTAGTCAAATGAGCAGTGTTTTCAACTTATATCTAAATAAATTTTCATCGGTTGAGCTTCAACTGACATTACCGCTAATGCGAACTAAATTGTTTGCCCGCGCGTCGTCTAGTAGCATGAACAAAACATGCAATTTTAATCTATACAAATAAAAATGAATCTCTATTTCCTTGGTGATGACCAAGGAAATAGAGATTCACGCATCAGGCGTGAACAGATAGAACGATATCGCTAATTCTTGTTTTGTTGTGTTTATTATTATCAGGAGAAGGTTCTTATGAAAGAAAAAAATAAGAAAGTTGTATGGAACAATTGGAGTTCAATGTTCAAAATTAAGACAGGACAACGTCTGTCGGGTCAGTTAGTACTAAATAATAAATAACTATATGACATCAAAGCAGCTAATTGAAGCGACAATTAATGCAAAAGAACTGTCCCTCTTAAATGTCAGATTACAGTGAAAGGTGCTCTGATAAGAATATCAGTCATCTCCGCTTTAAACTCCGGGAGCGCTTGGCGACGGAGTAATGCGGAGGTGCAATCTCAGCCCCTACTCTGAGTACGTACTTGTTCGATTAAAACTCACTAGCTGTTTAGATACCTGTAAGTGCGGTTGCTTATCATAACATAAGGGCTTCAATGCCCGTCCAGTTCGTTGGCTGCTTCGTTTGTCTAAGCGGCTTGCTCTTACACAAAATAAATTATTTACCTATAGGTACATATAATAAAAGTACATTCTTTGAAAGTAAACAAAACTAATAAATTGGCTTTTTTAATAATCGCTAATTAATGCCACTCTTTACTCTTTGGTAAATGATATAAGTGAGTAGTACTCAAACCTAGTACTGCAGTTTAATACCTTTGATATTAGCATTCATTTTTCGTACCTTTCCAAATTTCTAGAAACGCTAGAAATAACCTGAAATACAGATAATTAGTTGTTTTAGTTTTCCGTATAATGTTGAGGTGGAGGGTTGAAACGGTTAGTAGGAAAAAATTACCTCATAGTTCAAAATGTCTATATTTATTATGTGCATGGTATAGTAATAATGCAGTACCTAGTGTTCTAGAATATAATAAGATAGCAACCAGTAAGAGTTAGCACTTGATAACCCCCATCGATTTTTAATATAAGTTATATTATTCCAATAAATGTATTCGAGAGAGTTAAGCCTGGTAAGGGTGCTTATGGATGTATTTACCAGTCGCAAGGCTGTTGCACACAGTCTGCAGCGCCACCCCACCCCCGGCCACCCACTGAGCCCACCCTCACCCCATCATCTCTGACTTCGCAAGCTTTGAACGCCTACAACTTTAATTTATTTACTGGGAAAAGCAAATTTCTAGTTGGTATCGTTTGCGATAATTTTTGCGATGTTCAGGTAGCTTTTTAGTTTGGATTGTAAATTTCTTGGTAGATGAGTTGATATGAATTATATTCGTAGCGTTTAAGTTGTCATTATAAGTATTATGACGTTGAGTTGTATCGGGAAGAGTCAAGGACGGAAAGCTTTTGCCCCAATCTATACATCTATACAAATAAATAAAATTGGATTGACTGTTTGTAATAGCAAAATAACACCTTTTCACTAAATGCATATGAAAGTATATTCGGCACTTATAACAAATCTCCGATTTAATTTTTTTTTGTCCGTCTATCTGTCTGTCTGTATGTTTGTTCTGGGTAATCTCCGAAACGGGTGGACCGATTTTGACGGGATTTTCACTGGCACATAGCTGATGTTATAAGGAGAAACTTAGGCTTTGTAATATAATGCTGCCTGTCACGCAGGCTCAAAACGCGCGAGCGGGCTTTTGCGATGGTAAATTTTTGTTAAGTCAGATTTCACGCGGAGGAATTCGCGGGCACAATTAGTAGGTAATATATGCATAGCCGCGTGTTGAACTGGTTGCGTATATGTCACTGACGCAAAAAAGTTAACAATGAAGGAGGTTATGGCCCTTCCCGAGATATTACCAGATACGCAGATACATAGTACACGCGAACACGTAGTGGATTAGATAACTAAATAATTATTAATTAGTGCGTGGACTGCTTTGTTAATCCGTTTATTTTGTGTTCTTACATAAAATATATTATTCATATAAATTTATTCGTATATAAAACAACTAAAATGTATTTCTTTAAATACTTGTAAATTTACGGTATAAGTAAGTAGGTAATGCTGCCATTAAATGCGTCACGTTTCACAGAGGTCCTCATGTCCAGAGAGGCAGGTATTAATCTGAAATGCATGATCGAATTCTATATTGCAAATAATGGACTGTGTAGGAGATATCCGTAAATGTTGTAATGTTGTGGTGGAATACGATAACCAAGTTAGAGGTAAACTAAACGACCTCATGGTTCCTCATTTTGTGCAATCGAACAACACTTTTATTGCTATAGTATTTCGATTCCAACACGAACAGTCGCCGATTCGTGGAATTACACCTAAAAAACATAACACTTTTCCTTGACATAAGATTCTCTAAAATACGACACTGCTTTCGCCGTGAAAAACCACGCACGCGACTCTCGTTCGAAACCACGTACACCGCTGCGCATATAAGAAAAACCGACGCTAAATTTACTTCTGAGCAAGCCGTGTATATAAAATAACTCGGGATCCATAAAATTTGCATTGTAGCGTAATACGAAGGTCATAAATACCTAACGGTGCCACACGAGGCGCTCGCCTAAGCTCATTTTCGCCCACAGCTTGATTCCGCAAGTAAAACTTGATTTAATTGTACCTATAGGAAGAGTTTTACCCATAGCAAACAATTCTAAAAGGTCTTTTGCCATAACAACCCCCTTTACTATAACGTTATACGTTAACGCCGTAATATAACGTTAAATACTTTTTGATTATCTATTATTTGAGGAATGTGCCAATTCAAGTATTCAGAGTCAGTAACTGCTTAATATAAGGAGATAGATTGGTATATATGGACCCAAAAAAATAATACCCCATCACGCCTAAGTATATTCCCCGAGGAGGTTGGCAGAGGGAGAGGATAATATAAAACATTTCCTGGCTTATTAGTTGCTAGGGTTTTCAGAAGTCTATCTTTGTTAATTTAACCCCCGACGATAAAATGGGGGTGTTATAAGTTTGACAAGTGTATCTGTGTGTCTGTCTGTGGCATCGTAGCGCTCAAGCGGATGAACAGATTTAAATTTCGTTTTAGTTAGTTTTGTTCGAAAGGTAATCTGATCGAGAGGATTCTTAGCTATTTTTCATGAAAATCTGCAGCCATTTGAAAATTATCAGCTCTTTTGTATCATTATTATTTTAGTATACGTATACTCAGGTAAGATTGACTGCGTAATCTATATCTTGACATATAAATAAAATTGCAGTGTCTGTTTGAAATGTCAAACAACAGCTTTTTACTAAATGGACATAAAAGTACTATATACCTACGGAACACATACTTATAAATACTACGTATAAGATAAGGAACTTATAACTAAAAACATTGATATGATATTGTTCAGATTTGAAATGAATTCCGATTTTAGTCACTACTCACTAAAATTTTTTTGCGCTCTCAACGCGTACCGGCAGTGTTAATGAACTTAATTTAACTAGTTTAATACAACCACTGTCAACAACACGAGAAGAGAACTTATCTCCCTGTTTTTTGCAACAGAGAGTCTAATTCTGCAACAAAGATCAGAGAGATTTTTAATATAGAAAATAAGATTTGCCCTTTCTCATAATACATAGACAAAAATTTAAGAGCTTAATATTAAGTCGCAATAGAGGAAATTGACTTGAAATTAAAATTACCATTCATTTTAAATGATTGAGTTCATTCGCCCCACTAATACTTTGTACTTATTACGTAAGTTATTCAAACGATCTGTTTATTCACCCATAACTCAAGATTCAGTGAAATAATTTTGATCCGGTTGTTCCCATCGCGAAAGGCTTTTATTAGGTTTATAGTGTATCTATAGGTGTATACTCGTATTTGATTCTGTTAAGGTATCCTTGCATTACAATAGTGGAGCGGTTAACCAACTGATTGGGATGACATATCAGTTTATTGGATCAATATGCAATCAGTATATCTTTTGTGTTTAAACATTATGGTAATATTATGTCACATCTACATTCGATCGGAAAACTGTAGAGTCGGTAAAGAGCTCTTGAAAAGTCAATGTTATTGTTAAATTACTGTACTACTTCAACTGAATTGACGTGACGGGTTAATAACCCCACTACTTAGATTGGAAGCGACAGTAGGTACGCGTGATAGTGAATGTTCATTACAGCCTGAAAAACTAAGTGCTACGTCATCCAGCATGATTAGAACTCTCTCTATGTGAGCTCATGTTGACGCCGGAACATATTATGTACCTATATCAAACTAAATTGCGGATCCTGCCATCGTAGGTACCTACTTAGATTTTAAATAACATTCGCTCTTTGAGTATTAGGTACTTGAGCCAAACCACGAGTAAAACAACAGTCACTGAAAAACATCTTGATATCAGGAGAAAGTATTCGTGGTTCTGCTCGTGTTGCAGCTCATTCGTGACACCGCCACAACTCGACGGGCAGGCGTCTCCTCGTGCACCATTAGCATAATATAGTCACAACACACCTTGCTTGGGCTGCGGCTGCTGGACTTTGCCTTTGAGGAACGTGAGGGCGAAACTGTCAGCTGCATCTACGGTGAGCGGCGGCGATGCTCGCGCGCAGGAGACGTGCGCTCGGCCGCTCCACAGGTCCATATTCCGTGCATGTCCGTGCTTCGGCGGTCGTTGGCTCGCGTCCGCCGGGGCTCGGTACGACACGCGCACTGAGCTTTCCTAAGCTCGAATGCTGCCGGTACAATGGCAGCTACCGGCGGCGCCCGCGCACCGCGGCACCGCACCGCTATGCGGAGCAGTGAGAGTTTTTTCCAATTCGATGCTTTTTTTTACAATAATTACACGCGGAAATAGGATTCGCTGTTGGTTTATGTTCGAACGACGAGGGGCGATCGCTCCTATAGTAGATAGATGCAATCACTTACAGCGCCAATTGAAATGCAGCGGCGCGGCGCGTCGCGGAGAGTTATTTTCTGATGTGAAATTGGCTGCAAAAGTAAATAAGGCTCAATTGAACAGTAAATGAAAGTACCTTCTATTGAATCAATGTGGCTACTTGAATAAATGATAAAATATACCCGGCTTACTAATTTAATAAGAAGCTTTTAATTTATTAATACAATGCATTGCATTATATTTTATCATCTTTGCAATGATTACAAAACGTTTAGTAAAAATGCCAATCATACTAGAGAAATCATTTGTTTTCGACATTTTTTTCTTCAGTGTTTTCCTACAAGGCATACAGACTTGATAGTGAATACATTTGGTTTACTTATACGTGTTAGTCTGTCTACTGTCCAATCGATTACCTACCGATTTTAGTGTTCGTCAAGGTTAGCGTGACTGGAAATCAATTTCTACCTCATAATAACAGGGCTTGGTTGACGCTAGGACGATTTAACCACTGGACGCGGGATCTTGCCTTTCTCACGTATAATCGCTAGCCACGAACTGAGAAATATTAGCCTTGGTCATACTCAAGCATGAAACGCTGTTACTGTCTAATAAGTATTTAAAGCAAAGAATTTGTAATAATAAGACATATTACAAATTATTTGATTATAAGCTAGGATTGAATTGATTGGATAGGTTGAACATAATTTATAAGTACAACTCCCGCCAGGTTGAAGGTAATATTTTCCGAGTCAAATATCCTCTTAATTTGTGTCAATTTGTCAGTGTATCAATCAAGCACGTGGTGAATACAGTCCAAGTTCATGAGAACTTAATCAACTTGAAAACGCAGGCGAATTCGGGAAATTTCGACTAGTCGTAATAAATCTGTGGGTTGTACTTGACCGATTTTTCGATTCTACTACCTACGGTCTCTATCTATATATTAGTGTTTGTTATTCAACTGTTTAAATTTTTGTGCCACATATTTGAATGTCATATCGTTTTCCGTCCGCTGTTTTACGAATATTTCACATAATAATAATGTCTACACCGAATAGTGTCGGAGAGACGAGATTTAGCAAGCCTGGAAAATAAAAGCTTTTTTATATTAGTATCTTTGTTCTAAGAAAATTACCCTGCATCTGTAGAGCGCAGCAGTTGGACCATACTGGCTGTATTCCACGAAGAAGTAGGTTGTGAGGTTCACTGGATACAGTATAGATCGTGCATTCACGTTTCAGCGACGATATTATTTTAAGCACGTATTATCTGTCTGTAATTAAATGTATAACAACTCGCTTAGAACAAATATTGTTTTTATACACGATTCACTCACGACCAAAGACAAGCAAAATCGATTCAATCCTATCAAAGTTCAGGAAATTCACGGGAACCAATCAAAGGAGATTTATGCGGAAACTGCAGCTTCCGTTGCCAGGAGAGAATGCGGAAGAGTTGATTTAGCACATTTGTGCTCGTGATTGTGAAGCAATCGAAGTACGAATGCAAAAATTGCAAAGAGTCGAAAAATACACAATTAAACCAATATATTGTTGCATACTTGGGTATTACTTTTAAACAGGAACATTGAGGCACTGCGGCCGCAGTTGGTAGAATCGGTAAACACGTTCATTTGATACCATTAGTACCCAATACTTAATACACCCTCTAATTTACGTCATCAATTCTCTTATTGCCTTAATTTTTTTCTATAATGTGGCGTGAAGACAGCTTTTACTTCTCATCTGAAGAATACTATACAAATATAAATGACCCCGAAAATAAGTTAGTGTAATGTATGTTTGACCCATAATTAAGTTGTTATTCTGTTACGTTGTGTATCACTTTTTGTCGCGTTCTCATGTTTTCACTGTTAAATTCTGTCTGCGGCTCACGTGAAGAAAGGCAAAGGGAAGTTTTGACATTTCGCCTCAGGTTGACAAAACCCTGGTAACATACATGTCGTATGGTCGTGAAAAGTGAATTCATCATGTTTATTAAATATCTGTAACTGACAGTTAAATGCCCGCTCGTGGGACACTGGCGGCTCGTCTGCTGCGCAGGAGTGATTAGAATTACAAATGTCACCATGAAATTCAAAGTGTTTGGGCTTCAACTCAGCTCTCATAAACACGGTTATATATAGGTATAACATTGCTAGGTGTGAATAGCTTTTTTAACCAACTTCCAAAAAGGGAGGTTCTATGTTCGTCTGTTCTATGTGTGTTTTTTTATGAGTATGTTCATTTAATAAAGTATTTTTATGGCCGAGAGAGCCTGGCCAAAAATCTTCTCTAAAATAGTATTTAGTCCGCTAACTCGCTGAACTAACCTGCGTGTTTTATACTATACTAAGTAATATGATTACTAGGGTAGCACAGTCTAGCCAAAAGTTCCATAAAACGCTTTTAAATCTTCAAGACCACTGTACGTTACGGAAAAGTAAGCGGAAGTCTTAATAAAGGTGTTGTACATCTTTAGGTTCTTCAGTACAACGCCAAGGAGCTTGGTCGTGAATAAACGTATCCATATCCACCCAGGCAATCTCGATACCACATTGTAGAAATTCATATTTATGAACAACAAATATTTCACACACACACAATAACTAGAACTAGGCAGTTAGTAAAATAATTACTTCATATCATTTCGCTCGCATCATCACATCGGAACCAGCATGTTGCGTGTTCGTCACGAGCTGACAAGACCGGCATCACACATAAAGCAGGAGTTAGAGAGGGACAGATGTGTTTGCAGCTTTTTGCTTAGATAATCACGATGCTGACTTTTCCCATCGGAGTGCCTGTCGAAAAATATTGTAAGAGAGGATATGTGAGTGGCTAGATGAGTGTCCACGGCGCGACAACTCCGACGTTAATTAAACATTTCGTGTGCATTTTGATATGTCGGTGCGAGTGTTTAATTTAATTGAAAAATGTAAGCCAGACACACAGCTCGTGGTTGTTGCTGTTATCTAACTCGGATGCAAAAAAATCTTGTCGGACGCATTTCGGTCCGACGTTTTTTGACTGGTGTATAAAGCTTTTTCTTTAAACGAATTAGAGGCGCAAACGTATCACCTACTCGATGCAGTGATTCGTTTTAATCGATTATAAGAACAAGAATAACATTCAGTTAATCTTCGCAACACATCCCTACCCGTCTCAAAGCTGTTAGCGCAGGAAGCGAACCTTTCTTCGGGTCGCTGAACCATCGAAGTTGTTAGAAATTAACTTAGTTAGAACGATATACCACTTTATCACAAAGACTTAAGTTCCATAATTCAACTGCCACCAACCTACGAGTGTAAGCATCTAATCAAACATGTTTCTTCGCGTATATAGTGTAATTTTCCTCTTTGTATTGAGCGAGTAAGGTCGTATTTTGTTTGTGGAATGTTTATGGAAGGTTTTGCAAGCAGTGCCATTAGTAGATAGGCCTGGCTGTCTCATAAGATTTCCTGATAACCGGGATTAGGTTCTGAATTAGTGGAAGGCCCTAGCTGTTTATCATTTGGGGATAATAAATTCTAGTGTCCCAGCATTCTTTGTGAAATATGACTTTGTATATTTATTGTAGTTTAGTTGCCAACAAAGGTGCTTAGTCCGTAGCTATTTTAGGAATTCTATATACAGCTAGCTAGTGCGACGCGTGGGACTGCAGGCTTGCGCTTGTCGTAATAAGGGTGTACTTTGCTGTAGGTAAATTAATTTAACGTTTTGTTGCTCGAGGACCTGTTCTTAATAATTCTTTGTTTGTTCTATATATTCCAGTACGTAGCTAAATGAAACAGTTCTAGTCAGGTCTAGTCAAAGAACCTAATAACCCTTTTTAGAGAGTTATTTTATTTCTAAACCTTAGTATGCACTGACGAAATATGCAAGCAGAAACATATTTGTTGTCTGTATTGTCTTATTGCCGTTAAAAAGAAAACAACATGGTTTATGTTAATGTATTGATCAATGCAAGCCTGGGGTGAAGATTCGATTTTATCTTACTACCTATCCTAGAGTCAGTAAGTATGTTGGCGTAAAACATCGAAGCCCTACGGAATCTCGATCGCTCGTTACACTGACACTTGGTTCCGGCTTTTGTTTAAAAGCATGGATTATGACAGTTAATTGGGGCTCGGGTTCGAGGAGTACAGCAGGTGATGCCGCTTTTCAAGTCATGCCCGTGCGCGGGCGCTGCTTGCGGGGATTGGTCCACTCACTTTCCTCTTTTGTTGTTGAACATTTGCTATATTTTTTTAGCATGGAATGCATCCCACCAATGCAATTATTGTCTTATCCACCTCTGTTTTATTTATTAGTATTATTATTATTTTGGTTGTAAACATTTAAATTGATATAAAGTGTGAGTATGCACACTTCACTAAGCTAGCTTTCTAATTAAATATGTAAATCTGAGTGAGGTTTGATTATTATTTACTTATTTAGTGACAATGTTGCTGCTTGCTGACATTCTGTTGCTGTTCCTGAGAATGTACACCATCTTTCATTCATTGAAAAGAGTAACCATTGAGTTTCTTGCCGGATCTTGCCGGGGCATTCCGAACCGGTGGTAGATTCTGACTATTCATAAATGCTTTGTTGGCTTACATGAATAAAAACAATTTTGAGTTTGAGTTTGATCTATATAGAGATATATAGAAAGGCATATAATATAATAATAACTACTCTTAGACCTTTTATCTAACACCTCTCTGTAACTACTACACGGAAGCTCTACCAAAGCGAATTTTATGCTGTCGACTACATCAAATATTAATAAATGTCAAATTGCACAGCGGTTAGCGGATATAGGGAAGATATTTGTCCTAATTCTGTTAACTCCAAGATACGATAAAAATAAATTTGAGACAAATAAGAAGATTCCGTCTTGCTATTTAATTACCACCAGGAAGGATGGCAATATATTTATGTTAGTCAAGTTGGTATAAAGAAACATTAGATCGCGAGAGATGGGTGAATTTTGCCCAGAGATAAGGAGCAACAAATATTTTGATTTAGCCAACAGTAGGAAACGATGACAATTCTGTCGTTGCCAAATATTCTGTTTTGGTCATACGTTACAACCATGAGAAGGCTGTAAGTTTCTTTGAGTGAAGTTCAGACTGCAGAACATAATCAGCACCAAATTTAAAAGAAACTTAATCTCTATTATACATACTTTCAAAATAATTTATCTACATATGATTGATGTGTATCTATATATTTATATAATTTATTTTCTTAAGATTTGTTCCAAAGGTTGCCTGGTAGAGTACACTGTAACGATACATTTTTTGGTGTCTTGCAACAATGAGGAGTCTGATTTGATTTGTGAGGAGTTTTCTATCAACGTATAAAAAGAATAACCCTATAGATCTCAGAAGAAAAAAGAGAAATGAATGCATTGGAATCGGGGAATTAGGTCATGCGGATTTAAATCACTGAGCGGGCTCCGGACGCGTCAATCTGTATAAAGTAATAGAGTCGCCCTTGCTGTAGGGTACTATACCTACGCTCCGGCATTTATGACGGAAAGCAATGCAGATTCAATTGATCTGCACCCCGGGATCTGGCAGCTGCCGTTATTTGTCTAGTCAAGATAAGACAAGTCTTTTTAGGGTTCCGGAACTTACAAGGAATAAATGAACCCTTATAGGATCACTTTGTTATCCATCTGTCTATCAAGACCGTTTTTCTCAGAAACGGATAGAGATATTAAGTTATAATTAATATCAAATATGCAACGCTATGGTACCTTGTAGGTTTAAAAAATTAGGCTTCTAAGACCACGCAATCAAAAGATACGGCCATTTATATGGTAACTTTTAATACCTTTTGAAAAGTCACTTATCGAAACAAAGGAATCAACGCACAGCCCAAACCGCTGGTGTTAGAATCATGAATTTTTGATGATTTTTGAAAACAGTAGGTTCCTTTTGTACCGTAAATATTCACTAAGGAAGGATTTGGTAAAATTCCACCTCTAAGTGTATAAAATAAGGGGTGAAAGTTTGTATGGGTAAAAAAAATCTCGACTTAGAGACATGAAAATTAGAATTAAGGTTACTCATTACAAATAAAAAAGTTATAATTTCAGTGTTTTATTAAATTCCACTCCCAATTGTGTGAAATAAGAAAAACAGTTTGTATTGGGGTGCTGAATTTGTTTAAGCTGAACCACTATGCAGAATATCTAGAAAAAATTTGGAAGCTAGCACATGACACGATTTTGCAATTAAAATTATAACAGGAGAAATGGGTTCATTAAATCACGAGCTACAGCCGACCAAGTTAAAGTTTCTTAATATAATCAATACTGAGATCCAAAAAATAACCGCATTTACAACTTCGTTTCTTGCGTGTCACTACTTTCGTTATAGATACGATAAATCTACGCTATTGAAATGGGTCTGGAATTCCTTCATTCTGCATGTCCTGACGTGCACTTGTCCGGTTTTTAACCCCCGACGAAAAACGAGGGGTGTTATAAGTTTAACATGTGTATCTGTGTATCTGTGTATCTGTGTATCTGTGTATCTGTGTATCTGTGTGTCTGTCTGTGGCAACGTAGCGCCCAAGCTGATGAACCGATTTCAATTTTGTTTCTTTTGTTAGATAGGTACTCTGATCGAGAGTGTTCTTAGCTATGTTTCATGAAAATCGGTTCAGCCGTTTGAAGATCATCAGCTCTTTTGTAGGTTAAAAAAGCCACATTCACGGCCAAAACCAATTCCCTCGGCTCGAATCCAGTCGAAATTTGAGATGATTGGATTTAGATTTATTATATTTTTAAATGATCGTAATAGTCTGAACTGGCTTTTTACAATATTATAAATTTGAAAAGTTTCCCTGATTCTGAAAAAAATGAATATTTTATCAATTTTATTGAGATTTGTGTAAGAACTAAAGACGTTCCATAAGTCACGTTTCAAATGATGGATACGCGCATGCGTTAAATTTTGTTTGGTTTGTTAATGGTCATGGAATATTACGCTATAATAATTCTAGAGGGCGTTGCTCCGCCATTGACAAAGAATATAAAAAAAACTAATCTCATTTAAAATAATTTTAGCGTTTTTGAAAATTCTTCCCCTAGGCTGCTCCCGTCTACCTCAACCAGAGTTATTACATCAAATTGAATCATAATTGATAATATTTTACTAGGAATAAAACCTCCGTGACATCAATATTTAGATTCGTTGTCTATTCTAATGTCAATTATTATAATGTCATAACAAAATAATGTCTTATACTTTTACACAGATTTTCTGTTGATTATTGTACATCTTAGATTATAAATGAGGAAGCCAAAACAAATGATTTAATGGTGCTTTCATAATCTGGCATCGAAACTAGTTTTACCACATGAATTTGCGAGATGAGCTATGGATACTGAGCTACGGGAGCTACGCAAATCGCGCTAACATCATTATTTGGAAGAAGAACTAGGTAAATTATACATTTGATGAACAGGTCATCGCATCGGGGGTTTTTAAATTTTCAATTTAGAGTTATATTGTATTCAATCCACATCGTAACCTTAGCCACTAGCCACTCGTATGAAAACCCACTCCAAATCGTTCGGTAATCGGCATATCAAGGTATACAAAAATGCGGCATTGGTATGTTGAGATGTGACGAACTAGGAATAGTACATTGTTACACAAGGGGTGAATGTAAGGGGTGTCCCTCGAACTATTGGCACCCTCGCTACGCTCAGGCGAAAAACCACGTCTCGGGCCAAAATAAGTCTTTCACCCGAGGTAAGCACTGTGCTTTTCATTACGAATACAAGGAAAGTAAAAATAAAAACAGGAATTGGCTAAAGAAATAATACAAGGAAGTATAAGCAATACTCTACAACTCGAAAAAACAAATGAAGATCGGATTGTCGCCTATTTTGTTTTTTTTCGTTGACCGGCCAACTTTATTATTTAGCCATAATTTTTATTAATTTTCATCTTTAAATATTTTGCCCAAATCTATATTATTTTAAAGAAATTGTTGAAATTAAATTATAATTCAGTCATTTAAAAATATATATTCTTTAATTAATACTTAACTTTATGTTATTTCAATTTTACATCTCGCTGTAATTGAGTGACTGTAGAAAAAGTTGGAACATGGTTCCATAGAAATGTGAAAATGAAACTAGTTTTTTTTAATAATTTGACAGCTGTCAGTTGAAAGCGATTCTCCCTAGGGCGAAAATATTACTTTCAACCCGCTCGTCAGGCAACTTCAGACCTACTTTCCGCGTATAAGTAATGAAATAGGATTTTGTACTACTGAGGTGGTATATAAACTCTATTGTTACTTATCCACTTATATTATTTCTGAATATTACAAATCACAATGCAGCCTAATACATATAAAACTATCCCGATTGATGTCAGCAGTAATATTATAATTACTCAATAATCAGTAGGTACATAAGTAATTATATCGAAAATTCAAATCAAAATTATACTGTCATGGAAGGCAAAATGAATTTCCATCGACTTATACCATACCTACAGTTCATAAGTTTGCACAAAATATATGCACGCCATTGGTGTAAAAACTGGTGAATGATTTTGTCGCTCATTGCAATTCTCTGAAGCAAGCTACTACTTTTGTATGCAGATTTAATATACATTTATAACAATATTTTGTCTCTTTCCTACAGACGACCATCGACGTGAATAAAGAGAGCAATCAAATCACATTCGATATTTACTTATTCTTGAAGTATATCAATTTCAGGAGTATTAAATATGGAGTGCCGGCCGACTGGAAGATACTTTGTAGACTTGGCAACCCTTTGTCTCCAACACACTAACAATTATTGTTTAAATCTGTGGTTACAGATTTAACTGTGTGTATAACTTCTAAAGCTCCAACATATTATTAGAAAAATCCCATAAAATAATTAAATATTGTGAAATCAATACTGTGCAGATTGCGTTTTAAAAATGCTCTCTTATTTTCCAGAAGGTTCAAAGTGGAAAACAATAATATGGCAACTCGTACCTGATCAATAAAACTGAAAAAATCTAATTATACAAATAATATGTCATTCCTATACCTTTCTCAATCACATCTAAATATAGAGTTAAGGTCGATGGGGCGATCGTGTTCTCCATACATATTTCATTCCGAATGTATACGAGACACACAAAGTTTTTCCTTGCAACAATGGATTTTATCACTTCTAAATAAATAATTGTATTCGCATCGAATGATTTCAGGCATTTAAAAATAGATTAACATAATTAAAATCGATCGTAAAATTTGTTAAAATTTACGCCTGTGTGTGTGAATTTGTCAGCGCCATCTGACTAAATTAGGCCATTATTAACATAAAATTTGTACTTTGAGTAAACTGCGTGCTAATAGTGTACTAGTTGAAATGACAGATGGTGGTGACCAAATTATTATTGCAAATATGTATATCCCTATATTGCGCCATCTATATTAATAATTCCGTCAAGGGGTACGGTAAACTCGATTGAAACGTTACCAGAATAAAAAAATAATGATTTCGAGTCGACAACATATATCCGCAAAATTCGGATTGTCGTGATAAACAATATTATAATTATAATATTCGGCACAGTACCGCCATATTTTCTATGAACGCATGTCAGTCAGTGTCAGTGATGACTGCGCCAGTGTTCTCAGTTGGTGGGCCATATTTTTAAAGAAAGAAGAAGTGCATTTATTGATTGAGCTGTCAGAACAAACAAATTCAGTGTTCAATGTTCATGATGTTTCCGTACGAGTATTCATTTCATTTAGTTTTGCTTTGCATAGTGATTAACTTTCATCATCATCAGCCTATGCTTGTCCACCGCTGGACATAGGCCTCCCCTAATGAGCGCCATAGCGCCCTGTCTTCAGCTTGCCGCATCCAGAATCTGCCCGCAGTCTTTCGCAGATCGTCATCCCACCTGATCGGAGGGTGTCCTACACTACGCTTGCCGAGTCGAGGTCTCCACTCAAGAACACGTTTACCCCAGCGGTTGTCGGTTCTTCGCGAGATATGGCCAGCCCACTGCCACTTCAGCTTGCTAATTCTTTGAGCTATGTCGATAACTTTGGTTCTCTGTCGGATGTATTTGTATTTCTATTAACTTTGTTTGGATGTAAACACATCATGCCGAAAATTGTAATGAGTCACATTTCACCCGAGCGAAGCCGGGTTTTCATCTTTTATTATCATAATAATAACATTCAATAAAAAAATGAAGTAACGAGCTAAGTGTTTTTAATATTTTCCGGACATAATACAAAGTGTCTAATAAATAAATTAATGTATCGCTGACATGATAGGTATCAGATAAATAAATAAATATCGCCAGACTTACTCAGCAACTATATGGTGCCAAACTAAGCAACGCTTGTACTATGGCTACCATACATTAAACTGGCGATCCCAGTGACACCCAGACCTGGGCAAATTACGAAAAGGCCGTTTCAGAAAATTTCCTTTGTCGGGAATCGAACCCGCAACCATCCGATGCAGTGAGCCGAGCGGCCAACGCTCAAACTACAGCGCCAAGCGGTCGTCAATTCGCCACACGAGGTACTACGTTGTTGCAGACGCGACGTTGCCAATTGGTAGAGAGCGGCGACTTGACAACGTCGGATGTCTATTATAAAAGCGTTTGTTGTCGGAAATATTTTTTTCGTTTAGTGTATTATAGGTACGATCACAGATATAGATTTACATAGATAACGCAAGTATCACGATTTGTATTGAAACCAAGCGTGCCAAATTTTTAACACTTACTATGACGTCACAGATGGCGGGAAATCCAAAACGATTCAAAGACACCGATGCCGCAGATGCCCCTCTGCCCGCTACGATTCTCTCGAGTGATTATCTCGCTCATATTCATATTTTTATATCTGTGGTCGCGATGGACTGTACTGTAAGTTATCGGCGACAAACCTTGACACTTGGTCGGGGTTGAGGGTTTTCGGACACGCTAAGTACATTTGCGTTATCTATGTAAATCCAAATCTGTGGGTAGGATAGTGTTGCCGCTGGCTTAGGATTACCGTATAGGTACATAAAAATGAGAATTTACTGTATTTGCCAAATAAATACCGAACCTGGTATATACAAACCATAGATACTACATTATATTTGTACACAGGTACTAGGTAAGTACGTAATAAATATTGGAACGAAGTTCCTTATCGCGCGTTGCGAAAGGGGGCTAGACGGAAAAAATTAAGACCAAAAAATGTGTACCGTAACATTTCCATTTCCATTTCCTTTTCCTTTCCTTTTCCTTTTCCTTTTCCTTTTCCTTTTCCTTTTCCTTTTCCTTTTCCTTTTCCTTTTCCTTTTCCTTTTCCTTTTCCTTTTCCTTTTCCTTTTCCTTTTCCTTTTCCTTTTCCTTTTCCTTTCCCTTTCCCTTTTCCTTTTCCTTTTACTTTTACTTCCTTCCATTGTCCAAGCCATACAGTTGGTATGTTTGTCTGGCGATATTTCTTTATTGAATCTATGTGTGACTCATAATTTCTATATGATTATCACTAGCTTACGGTGTAGGAAAACATCGTGAGGAAACCTGCATGTCTTAGAAGATCTAAACCGTTGTTGAAACCTACGTGGTGGAAATCATCAAAGCACTGGCCTGTTTATAATTAGTTTTTAAATTCCGTGTAATTTATATTGACATTTGTTTTTACATAGAGTCTGTCAAAATACGCTTTACATAAATATCTTATCTGGCCTACGTATATGTTTTATTAATCTGCTGAGCTTCGCAAAATTAAACGGAAGCGTCAACTACGCGACTTGGAGCTTCGCCATGAAGATGTACTTGATCGACAGGGAACTATGGGACTGCGTCATGAAGCCTGCGGAGGAAGTTGACGACTTTCAACGCAAAGATGCCAAAGATCCAAGATTTGCTTGAGTCTAAGCGAACATCTATATCTCATCGTTATGACAGCTGAAACTTCGAAGGAAACATGGAAGCGACTTCGGGAAGCCTACGCTGACAGCGGGCTTGCTCGACGCTTACAACTTATGAAGAAATAGCTTGGTACTAAACTTGTATTGTACACGAACATAGAAGCCTATGTGAATGACATACGGCATGTGCAACAACAACTGATTGCCAATCAAGCTGGCCTGGAAGATGAACTTGTGGGCGTGATTATTGCTGGCAGGACTTAACGACAGCTACAGCCCAATGGTGATGGCAATAGAGCATTCCGGCACCTCGATATCTACAGACTCGGTTGCATCGATCCTGCTGAAGGAAGAACGCCGAGATGCCTCTGCTACTGCTACATCTAGTGCCTTTTCGTAGTCTAGTGTAAATAGTGTGCCTAAGGTGTCGTGTACATAATTGCAAAAAAGTAGGCCACGTAGTGTCTCAATGTAGGAAACACTACTAACGCTACTCTGTATAGGACTCTAGGTCCTATAATTTTTATTGAGACACGATTTTTATGTTGATTTCTTGGTATTATTGTTGTTGTTATAAATAAAAATATGTTTACATGGAAAACCACATCTATTTCTCAGTAATGTATCTCATATGTTATAAAAGTGGAATACACTAACAAGTGTATTACAATTATATTTTCACTATATTTAGTAACATCTAGATATATATAACAACTCAAAGGTAACTGACTGACTGACTGACATACTGATCTATCAACACACAGCCCAAACCACTGGACGGATCGGGCTGAAATTTGGCATGCAGATGTTATGACGTAGGCATACGCTAAGAAAGGATTTTGATTACTTCTACCCCAAGGAGATAAAATAGGGGATGAATAATCTCGAAATTTTTGTTAAGTTAAATTACACGCGGACTGTCGCGGGCACAGCTAGTCAGATAATAAAATTATTCTATAACAGATGTATATTTTTATCGGTTTTTTAGAATGATGAATACACATACAATAATGTATTTTACAATAGCAAAAATATAATATTTTCGCTATTTATTATAAAATAAAAAGGCCGCAATTAATATAAAAGTACGCCCTCTAGTGGCTAGTGGCTAAAATACACCTTTTGTCAATGTGTGCGTGTATGTATTACAATAAAAAGTGACAGAAGTTTTTTAACGGAAAACGCTTAGATTATGAATAATTTTAGGTTGATATTATTGCATATGTCTATGCAGTATAATAAGTCTTAATCGCAAACAATAGTATTATAGCTTAGAAATGCTCAAATTTTGCGTAAAAAATAAATAAGTAGAATCTGTTGACTACAGCGTCATCTTGAGAGAAACTGCAATAAACCCGACCGACGCTTTAACCTTAATCTTGGATTAGAAACTTAAGCTTTTGTTTAATTAAATCTATAAAAATGTAGGTAAGTAGTAAAATGCAGACATCGGTAGGTACTTACTAATTGGTAGGTATACTATTTTTTATTAACGAAACCCTGTTTCAAGTGATACTATATAGATAGATAAGTAAATCTATGGCATAATTTATCAAATATTTCTGCTGCAAATGGCTTGTCGCTGGATATCGAGGTCAGAGCAAACGAGCCCGCTGCTCGGGGGCTCGAGTCGTTGGCGGCGGCGCGCGGCGCCCCCACCCCGATATCATTACAATTTATTCGTGCAATGCACGGGATGCACTTATTACATAAATGGTCCCACTTTCTGACACGAATTCCGACATAGTGACGGACACGTAGGTTAATAATGAATACATACAGAATTCCTATCATTAGAATTTAAATTTAGTAGACGATGTTTTGGCGATCTCAGATAATAAGGTTCTAGGTTGCAAGTTGCAACAGCTGTATCTAAAGAAATTGTTGTAATAAGTATTACAGTTTCTTTGGCTGTGCCGCTAACATGCAAGCCAAAAATAATGAATAGAAATCGTCTAGAAAAACACCACAATCGAAATTTTCCGTTGATGCGTGCTGCAAGCGTGTAAAAATCGCTTTGGTTATAAACCCAAAAAATAAAAATACAGAACGGGTACCGGATGCGAAAAGTCGGGAATTGTAAAACGAACAAAAAATTGTATTAATAAAATGTGTAGGTACATTACCCGCGGAGCCGGCCGGTGAGCTGGGCTCCTCCTTGAATCTGCGAAAGAACACATCAGCATCAAAAAAGGTGAACGTGATTTAGCTAGCACGCTGACACTTGAAAATACTAATATCACTGTTTGTAAGATAACATACCCAGTGCGTCCACTCGCGAACATATTGTACCAAATAAACGTATTTGAAGTCTGCATTTTCCCCAAGAATGATGTCAATATATCTAGAGTCCACGACGGAGGTGCGGAGTATTGGCGGTCTACCGATGCGACTCTGAACCGGCGGATCAAAATGTCCCGAACCTAATGCGGAGCGGATAGCAACACAACACGGATCTTCATAGAAATGTCGTTACATAAACACGGCCACTGGGTTATTGGGGACTGTGTACTATCAAGGACAGTATCGGATATTTTATTCGACTTTTTTCGTGTACAGGCAGCAGTCGAGGACCGGACCGGCCGAGACGATAGAATTTGAATTGTAAAGCAAATTGACAAAAATCGCTCATGCTTATCGCTTATGCGCGGCGCGGTGCTGCGGGCGGCGGCGGCCGGCGGCCACCCCGCTCCTGCTATTATAATATCAAATTCGACGGACATACTTAAGATTATTGAAATATCAATGTGTGACAGTATCCGGTATCTTATATGTGTCACAGCAAGAAACAAAGCTTTTATCATCTAATCTATATATGGAATAATACTAAATATTACCTACACAAGTCATTGAACTATAATCCAGTGAGTAATCGGAAAACATAATATCCACTGACTTTTGTCTGAAAATGTAATAACTATCAATTAGACAATTTCTTCCAAAACATGAATGTAAGTATATGTTAAATTAAATGTAAAAATAATAAATACACGCTGTGCGAAGCCGGGGCGGGTCACTATAGCAACTAATGATACTTAAGAGCAGACAGCAACGGGAGCTTGCTAGACTTACTTGATAATGTTCTGAAACATTTAATCAATACCTACCTATACATGTACATGCATAGGCAAGCATAATATACACTCTGATCTCTGACTCGTTACTTTCGTGTATGTAACCTACGATGTGCATACAAACACTAGAAAAACTGAAATCAATTGGTATTTTATACATAATCGGTACCTACCTAATCTATGCTGTAAAATCAAAAGCCGTCTCCTGTTTCAAAGATTTAGAAGAGGTACTCACTCTTAAATTATATAATGAAATATACATAGGTACAAAACTATCTTAGTTTTTGAGTTAGTTGCAAGTCTTTCCTATAGATACAATATAGGTACGTGGCCATACATCAAACATATTAAAATGCCAGAATAAAACAGTATGATTTTCTTTTACGACCCTGTATACTGTATTATGTCTAACTTTTTAGAGGTAACTAATCATTCGATGTGGAAAGGAAAAATAAATAAAACGCCACTTGGTCAAAAATTTGGAATTTCGGAAGCACTTTTTGGTTCCATTTAAAAGGTATCTTAAAAATACACTCCCTTTAAACGACAGTTTTATGATATCACTTTTTTAACAGTGTCATATAAATTAATTTGAAAATATTGAAAGTGCCTCTTAAGTTGTTGACCTAACTTATTTTTATACGAAGATGGCATATCATGCAATTTATCCTTCCTAATTAATTTTTAATTTGGCCTTTAACTACTTTTTCGCTAATAAGTTTTGTGTAGACGTGTCGTAACCTTTTATCAAAGACGTGGCGTTTCAGTTTTTATTCCCATCCTACTTTTTAGTAAAAATGTCGTATCGTTTACTTATACGGGCATAAACTTAGACCTTTTATCTATGGACAAGACTTACATGATCATTCCCCTCTGCCAAGGTATAAGAACAAGAAGTTCTAACACGTTTATAAAAACTGTTTGTGGAATCGATTTAATGAAAGTCAGTATCGTTTTTGATGTGAAAGGTGCTCCATAAAAAATGCCGACCTGCGCTATAAACCATTGCAAGAAGAGGTCAAACACCTCTAATCTACAAAAAAACGGAGTAAAGTTTCATATGTAAGTGTTTTTGGTGTAAATAATCCCTTATTTCTGACAAAATAATTAAAATATTAAATGTCATAAAAATCGAAAACATTATCGATTAAACAATCGAGTACGAAATAATTGAAAAGTGTAGTATGGTATCTCGAGTTCGCCCTTTTTAATAGTGTTGCGGCAGTGATAAATTTATGACTGTGGACGTGAATCGTTTTTTTTTTTTTTAGTTTTTATTATATTTTACTTTAAATGATATATATTAAAAATATAATTACTTATTGTTATTTTTTAACTTATCATTATTCCACTATTTTTCCAGATTTCCCAAAGACCGTCAATTAAAACCAAATGGGAAAAATCTTGCAATAGAAAGTGGGGTTGGGAACCTACTCGCACAAGTATTATTTGTTCAGTACACTTTGATTCGTCGCAATTCCAATGTTTATCTAATAAACGACGAAAAAATAATAGATAATGTCGTACCAATATTATTTTTTAGCTGATGCCGTAAGTATTTTATTTATACTTCTACTGACATGATTCTAAAAAAATATTTCACTGATATACACACGTGAAGTATATATTAGTGATGCAGTAGAAGTTTCACCTTGTATATTGTCGTAAAATATTATTTATTTTAAATGTTTCATTACCACAGCGAGGGATTTTTTCAAAGTAATGCATAAACGATAAATCATCGTACTGTATAAGATACCATATTATACAAAATAATTCATATTTTGTATTAGATGAAGAAATGCACACGTCTATGCAACATTTTTGTGATGATGAGCAAGTAAAACTATCGATATATATGTATAATTAGAAATATCGATATTGGTTTCTCCCTATTGCACTTAGTGTCTTACACTCGTAAATTCTTGCATGTTGACGTATTTGACCGATTAGTGTGCGTAAAAGTTACTAGTGTTGAATATTTATTTAAGTGTGCATTCATAATGACACAATTTTTTTCTTAGTAATTGTGCTTCTTTTCTTTGTAGTAAAATGAAGCACGTCACGCCTCCTTTAGTTAACACCTCTCTGGGCATAAATAATTTTTCTTAAACTTTTTTCTTCAGTTTTTGACCTTAATTAATATAATAAGTTACATAAATCTTAATATATATAACTCAAAGGTGACTGACTGACATAGTGACACTATCAACGCACAGCCCAAACCACTGGACGGATCGGGCTGAAATTTGGCATGCCGGTAGATGTTATGACGTAGGCATCCGCTAAGAAAGGATTTTGATTAATTCTACCCCGAAGGCCCCGAAGGGGATAAAATAGGGGATGAATTATCCCGAAATGATTTTTAAGTTAAATTACACGCGGACGAAGTCGCGGGCACAACTAGTAATAATATATAATGCAAGTAAAGGTGCGATAGCATTTAGCGGAACTGCACTGCTGCGGCGCGGCGCGGCGCGGCGCGGCGCGGGCAGCGCAGCACCAAGCTTTTATGAAATGGCAGTGCCGCACCGCGCCGCGTAGTGCGTTCTATTTCATACCATTTCCGCTCTATGCAGTTCCACTCAGTGCGGTCCCACCTTAAGCGGTCATTGACACGGTTAATTTCCGTCCATTTTAATATATTCAGATATCAAATACGGCCATTACCTATCTGGCAAAAATGTATAGAATAAACGGTGTCTTCGTGTGGATTATACCACTTCTTCTCACAATATGTATAATGAATGTAGCGTTCATTTTCCAGCTAGATTTTCCTCGAGCCTCACCTTTCATAATTAGGAATATCTTGCGGAAATGCCACCAGATGCGGATATTAGAAATTCCGTCTTTATAATGCAGACTGTGGAATAGGAAAAGTATTAAGTCAAAGTAAGTCCTTCGGAAGGAGTTTCTGCTTCCATTGCATCTACATTTTCATAATTCGCGGCTCGAGAAGTTTCCCTTTTTACCCGACTGCGCGACGCAAAAGAGGATAATGTATTCCTCAGCCTATGTACTTATATGTATGTTTGTTAAATTTGTGGTGCTCTGGAGACCAAAAGTTGGGCCGATTTCATTCCCACAGCCCATGAAAAATCTAGACCGGCTCAATTCTTTCCAAGAATGTGTCCCGACAGTTAAAGTATGTGCTGAATTAGAATATTTTGTTTGTTTTAGACTACTGGACTTGTTATATTCCACAACATTTAGTTAGTCAAACGCAGCTGTTCTTGTAAATTGTGGATCTGCATTGCAGCATCACCATCTTTTAAGCCCTTTGAGGTATAAAGAAAGGATTTGAGCGTTGAAGGTTTTGAATTCCATAGGCACACATTGGTGCTGACTTTTTGGTGGGTAGGTACTAATCCTTACCTGATTATATTCTTAGACATATGTACATAGCCAACATAATTAGGATTTAGGTGCCACGCGACTAATGTAATGGTATAACAGGACTTTTTGGCGGGAAGTAGAAAAGTGATTGAGTGAGTGAGACATTTTTGTTTTAATTGGCAAAACTTGTGTTTCTTTGAATTATAATGTGTTATTTTGGTGGAGTATTAACTATTTATTACGGTCATAAATGTGTGCTGTAGTGAATCATGAAAAATAAATACTTATTATATCGGATAAATTGTCATAATTGCGAAAATGTCTCAAATATAAATATAAGTTTTATTAGATACTATTTAATTTAAATTAGTTGTACTCTATGTCTTATTAAATAATAATATTACAATAAAATATGAGGCGCCTTTTATTTTCTCAAAGTGGGGTATGAAAAGTAGAGTGTATCCCTCGGGCGCAATAGTACATTGTTACATGAGTGGTGAAAGTTACTTATTTTGTCCCGAGACGGGGTTAATAGTTCGAGGGACAAAATAAGTCTTTCACCCGAGGTAAACACTGTGCTTTTCATTACGAATACAAGGAAAATAAAAATAAAAAAAGGATTTGGCTAAAGAAATAATACAAGGAAGTATAAACAATACTCTACAACGCGAAAAAAAAAATTGGTTTCCCGCCTATTTTGTTTTTTTTCGTTGGCCGGCCAACTTCATTATTTAGCCATTATTTTTCATTTTCATCTTTAAATATTTTGCCCAAATCTATGTTATTTTAAAGAAATTGTTGAAACTAAATTATAATTAAGTCATTTAAAAAAATATATTCTTGAATTAATACTTAACTTTATGTTATTTCAATTTTACATCGTGCTGTAATTGAGTGACTGTAGAAAAAGTTTGAACATGGTTCCATAGAAATGTGAAAATGGAACTAGTTTTTTTTTTAATAATTTGTCAGCTGTCAGTTGAAAGCGAAACTCCCGGGCCTGAAAAGTATTACTTTCATCCCGCTTCTCAGGCAACTTCAGACCTACTTTCAGAGTATGAGTAATGAAAAATATATTTTTTGAATCCCTCGCTACGTTCAGGATTCTACTCTAGATTCCTTCACTTCGCTCTGAATTAAAAGAATCGCCCTTGCCGCAAAAATATTATTTTGCTCCCTTATAATACAACCTACCTACTATTATTCTTTGTTTTAGACTACTAGACTTAGTTTTTTAACTTATCTTTTTACGAGGTCGAGTTCTTGATTCCTTAACTTTACTTTTTTAACTAAGAGTGTTACTTCAGAATTCCGTCAAATTTGAAATTTGCGATATTTATTTATGTTCCAATACTTATTTTAAATTATAAGTTATTTAATATTTTTTTAAATATATTGGAACATACATCATGGCGCTACCATGGCGACTTTAAATTAACACACGTATTAGGCTTTGCATTTTCTGATTTTCGAGATATTTAAATTTTATTAAACATTATCATTTATAAAATAATTCAACATTTTCTAAAATACCATTTTGGAGCAGCCTGTACGTAAATAACTGTGGCGCAGAGGTCATCTGCCGAGGTCACGGATAATAACATTTCTTCAATGAAATTAAAACGAAAAAGAAATACTATTAGGAATAATAATAATAATATTAGCTCGCCCCGCTCCGAGTAGTTGAATGAATCGGATTTCAAGGATGCTGCCAATTTGATTACTTTATTTATTATCTATTTTGTTCGAAAAATTTTTTTTTTCTATTTACGGACTTTTCTTCTTTTTTATTACTATTATGATTATTGACCACTAGCCCTACCTGTGTGTTAAATTAAACACGCCATGGTAGCGCCTCGCTGTATAACTACTAATAGGAGGTAGAAAGATGAATTTGTTTAGTAGTCAAGTATACTTATAGGTAATAATAGTAAGTATAATAGTAAGCATAAATAGGTACCTCATATAAACATATGTCCACATAGTAATTTACCTATGTTTAAGAATATAAAAAAAAAATATGTCATAGGTATTACGTAGGTAGGGTTTTATCCGGGCGGCCGAGGAAACCGTACGCCGCTTAGGTTTTCAAGGACGGCAATCGATTCGCCAAATTTTAGGTATCTAGATAGACTATGTGTCGTATGGGAGCACAATTTTAGACGCCAAAGGTATAAAGTTAAAACATTCTGGCATAAAAGTGAAGTTATCATTTCCCCATTTTCCCGTTTCGTTCGTAGCTGAGAAGGCCGCAGCCAACTCAAGGACGCGTAGAAGGCCGCCAGCCTACGCTCCGCCACAGCTGATACAATTATCGATTTCACCTACCTATACCATTACCTACGCCAATTATATTTTTCCGACACGTAGGTATCCGTAAATTCCAAAGTGTTAGTTAGGGTGGCAGGCAAAAATAGGTGTGCTTATGTTAACATTGAAAACTTACGTGTATAAGTCTTCTTCGATGTTAGAAGAACTCGTGGCTTCCATCAACACAGAGCAACTCATCACTTACAAGTTATTTGCTATTAGTCTGTGAAGTGTGTACCGGTTCCGGGAGTGTTTATTTGGCCGGCATCGCGGGGGCGTTCACAGTGATCGAGGGTCCCGATGGCACTGATAACAGGGTATTGTCTGGGGGCTCATTTTGATGTACGCGGAAGAGGTCTGTGTCTCTCATTTGCGAGTAGGAACACACCGCGGCAATCTCTGTAGGCTTTCGGGAAGGGCACTGAATGGATGACTGATGTGTAGTTGTACGCGCGGCCTAAATTTTTAAAAATAATGTAGGTTCTCACTTAAAGGTCGGCTTTAAGTAAGTGTCTATTTAATTTGCGTATTCTTTGCATCTTGTCTATATCACGGCTGACGAGAAATGATACGAAATGGTTATAATGTTCGAGTTCAAGCCGATCACCGCTGGGTTCGACAATTATACTCCGGCGGCCAATTTATAAATTATTTAATAAATTATTTAATACCATGTCGGAAAACATTTGGGTAACTAAAAATAAATAAAACGATAAAAAAAACAAGTAATTTAATAAAAACGATAAGAAAATTAATCAGTTAATTCATTTCAGACAGAGAGCGGTCTTGAGTAAGCACTTGATTATGTTATTTTGTATACCGTATGGCATACATATATATTTTGTATGGCATACATATATCATGGGTATGACATAAGAATTAAGAATATCTCCCAATTCGCTCTGAGACTTTAGATTGATCAATTACAATCCTTAATTGACTGATTTCACGATATACTAAACGGCAAATAATTTGCAACTAAGCCCATAATACTTTTTTTGGGGACCCAAATGTAAGTAATCACTTGGTTTGAGTCCGTTCGCGGCGAGCAGAATATGTAATTATTTTTTTATTTCCATTTATTATTATCTTAAATTATTTTTCTGCTAGCCGCAATAGCTAAAGGCTTTCTTTATTTTCTATTTTCTTTCTTACCACCTCGACTTTTGACAAGTACGTACAAAATAGGAGTAGTTACCGCATTACAAAGACATAGCGGGAGGCGAGGGTGTGGACTGCGCATGCTCTATTTTGACCTTGAGCAGACTTCCTGGTTCACGGGCAGCCGACGCTGATCTGTCACCTGGCTTCTAGGTCAAGCTCTATAGCTACTCTATAGAACACTATAGGTATCTTTGCGCCGCGAAACACGGCCCGGCCGAACGTTTTTCAGGAGAATAGGTACTTATCTTGGAGTTAAAAGTTAGGTAGGTATTTTGTTGTGTTAGATCGTTGCACGAGTTGGGGGGTTGGTTGATATTTGTAACGAATATAAATATACTTATCTATGTAGGTAGGTTTGCCCACAGGCCGTCTAGATTCGGATTACTGCTTTGTGTAAACCATTTAAAGAAGTCATCGCTAGTCGCTACTAGTATTACGTACCTGCCTGTAGTGTCGAATTACAAATTATTTACTTACTTGGTACTTAACATGCCCATATTTACAGAAAATACCGATTTACCGTAACGTATTGAATTATGCAAAATGAGCCAATGTAATTACAAAAAAGCCTATCTAATATGTATGAATATAAATAAATTGAAAATCCCAAACTATGCTTACGATGTACTAAGTAAGTCATTACTATACTTACTCACATTATACCTACTTAATAGACACTTAACGAAAATGCGTTTTCTAAATTTGCCCCTACAGAAATTAAAATCGCAGCCGTTCTGTGCAGTGAATCAAGCGGTTACGTTTGAACCACGAAACAAATCCAATACAAAAATCTACGGCTTATTAACGGGCTGGCTCGAGGGATTAGGGAGTACCACCCTATCACATAAGATCGCCATAAAGTACTTAGTTACCTATTATAGCTGCGTTTCGAACGATGAGTGAGAGAGCCGGAAGCCCTAACCCTCCCTTGCCCTTCAAGTTGGTAGCGTTCAAACAATGACTTTGGTATTGCAAGCATATACCTATCTGCTTTCCATCAGGCAGATCGCTTGTTTGCTTTGTTTTATAAAAAAATAGTAAAGAAAGGTCGTACGTAGATTGGAATGTCTGGAAATGTTCAACAAACCCTTTAAAGAGCAGAAGGCAGGTAATTACCCAGTAGTGTTCTGACGAAATATCGAGTCGTCATTCAACTTTTTCATCAAAACTAGCGCTATCCATCGGTAGTTCTGAATAATATAATTCGGACAATTACGTAGTTGTCTTACAGTTTTCAGGGATTCGCACACTGAAGAGTCTGTGGAACCCTACTGTTGTGCTAATGCTAACGTTGTCCGTCCGTCCGCCCGTATTTGGTTTTGAGGCAGGTATTTCAAATTATTATTATAATAAGTATTATTTTTCTCTTTTTTTATATAATATATGGCCTCTTACAATTGGGTGAAGCCCAATATGATTCTGCCAATGTCGAGTAATGAATAGCAATAACAAACACAATTAATAACAATAAAATACGATAATGTGACCGTCCATTTTGGAAACCAAAATGGAGGACCATTATCATTTTTAATAAATGGATTTTAAATTCCGCCGCCATTGGTGAATGGTCAAACTGTCAATATTGAGTACGCCACCTATCTGTCGCGCGCAGAGTTATCTGCATCTGTCAGTTTAATGTTTTCATTCAATCAATGCACGAGCAAACTTCACTCATAAAGCGCAAATAGACTATCGAACTTGGTGCGGCCGAACCTCATTCGCGGTGCGCTCTCGAACTTTAATATTCATTCGCACTACATGATCGCACCGAGCAATGGACTAACCAGTGACCATCGATACTAAATAATATTATAATGTGGCTCTTGCTCTTGCCAGAATTCCATCTTGTTGGGAAGTTCGGCCGCACCATGTTCGATTGTCTATTGTACCTTTTACATTCTATTTCGCTCACCTAATTAGATCAAGTCATTCATTCAAACATCAAAAATCAATTCACAAAAATCAATCAAAAATGTTCACACGTTTGTCATCAAATAATTAAAATATAGTGTTCGATTCGTTTAATTTACCATATAATATTGATTGATTTGTCTTTTTATCGTTGTTTTGTTTTTATGATGCAACGTTAAGACACGTCAAATGCAAGTGGAACGGCGGCCGAGCCCGCGGAGTATAGGCGACTATGAGGACGGCGGCGGCGGCCAGCTCGGCTTCATGTCCACGAAAATGATGGAGACCCGCTACTACGAGGGCTGCGGTCGGGAGGGCCCGATACGCTGCATATTCCTCGGAGAGTTCCATCCAGTCGCCGGCCCCAAGATATCATGTCAGGTATGCCTATGACTCATTACTGCTGCATTACTTTATTCTTGGAATTTCCTTTTTCTGAAATCGATTACCATCATCGAATTTTTCAATCACAAAGTGTTCTTGAAAATGTAGTAAGCTGATACCTGAATGCTTATAAATTATAATAATATGATTTCAGTTTGATACTGATATCAAACTAGGTAAGATTTGACAAAGTTGAAGTATAAATGTGACTATTTCTTCTTCAAGTTCAAGAATCATTCTACTAGTATTTCCCAGAAAACATATTTAGTCACCAAAGTTATACATAACAATAATATTGTGGTTGTCTTCAGTTTCCCGAGGACTACATTTCGAAAGAAGTGTTCGATTCCATCAGTGCATACATCATTCCAAAACCACAGATACAAAAATGCACCATGACCATGTAAGTTATTCACCTATCTGTTTTTGGGTAGTTTGATACCTATAATTACAAATTTATATACACCACATAACTATAAAACAAAACACACTATTTATTAACTAAAAATATGTATTTGAATGCAGCAAAGGGTGGCTTTATCACTAATTGAATAAGCATGTTTATGGGTTTGTTTCAGCAATGCTCTTGGTCACAAGATAGTCGGCTATCCAATCCGCATAGACAACTCAAGGTATGAGCGCAACGTCTACCTGTTCAACCTGTGCTTTGTGTGCGACAGCTGGTCCAAGACTGTTCAGTACGAGCCGGTGGTTAAAAAACTTGGAGAGCACTTGGTGAGCATGACCATTCTTTTAATTACCAGTTGCAAGGTTCCAGAACAAAATTTTGCATCATTAACTGGAAGATGTTCACTGCAGGAAACAATTCTCTTCCATAGTTTCTTCATGGCCTTCAGTTGAACAATGTAGATTAAGTCCTTTTTCTGTAAATCAATAATTTGGTATCTGTGAAAGACTAGGTGCAATTCAGGTGTTAAAAATCACAGCTAATAATTGATGTTGTTCCTCCAGACTATAATGGAGGAGGAGACACGGTTTGTGTCAGGTGCTTCCAGTAAGCTGCCTACCCTGCTAGCTCATCTGCTGCACGACCTGAACACATACCGCAAGGCTACATTAGTTGGTAAGCAGTAGTTCACAGCACTTCTACCAAGGACTGCCCAATAATTACAGGCTTTGTGAATGATCTGTTTTAGGTTGAGGATTTCCAAGCTCATATTTAGCAATCACTCTTTTTATTACATTTAGTTGCAGTTTGCACTTGTGTTGTGGTTAATTCTTTGGGATGGTGAGCCGTGGTTATGAGAATTGTAATTAGAAGTAGCTGGTCCACCTCAACAGTCCTTATCCTCTCTTGTGAGTGACAAACAAAGCTCTTGCGACTAACTGATGGCTACTAACATCTACGTATCCTACTAATATTATAAATGTGAGAGTTTGTGAGTGTGGATGTATGTTTGTTACTCCTTCACGCAAAAACTACTGAACGGATTTGGATGAAATTTGGAACACAGATAGTTTATAACCGGGATTAACATATAGTATACTTTTTATCCCGATAATCCCGAAATTTTTGTTATGTTAAATACTACGCGGACGAAGTCGGGGGGCACAGCTAGTCATATACTTATCTACCAAAATCCAAATCATGCAGTAATTAGGTAGTCATATAAGAATTATATATATTCGAGTATATGACTTTTTAAAGTGGTAACAAATACCTAGAAGATTGCAAGTTTCCTCTGTAGTAGTCCTAATGATCTCTTAATAAAATGACTGTGGCATATTCACGAACATGACGAAACTATAAGGGTACCTTAGTTTGACTATAGAACCTTAAAAAAACATACACACGAATTGATAACCTCCTTTTTGAAGTCAGTTGAAAACTCAAAGGTAAGTCAGTCATCTTTGCAGTGTTTCTCTCTATCTCATAAATCAATGTTTCATAACTTGCTCAATGTAATATCTGCACTAGTGTCAGACACCTCTATCTTAATTCTTCATCTTAATGTTTCACTCTATATTATTTATTTACTGCTGCGCGATTTCAATGAAGGCAAATAGGCTAAAAGTTAACTGCACACTGACGGAAGTGAAGTGACACTTAACGACAGGCCAGTCTAACGAAGTGGCAATGAAGCAAAGTTTTCCCTCATTGTCTGTGTTATTGTTTTATACGAGTAATTGGACTAAAATTCAATGCAGAAATGTAATATTTTGAAGGTCTTGTATCAACAATAGCGACATTACGTAGTGTTGTATTATCTTTGGCGACATTCTCAGCACGCCAGATAGGTCTGTGAGATCCTACCTGCGTTTGCTAATTATTTTTACTGTGTACTGTATCTATATTATCTTGTGCGAGATAGTGCAACATGTTGTACTTTTATGATTGCATTTCAAGATATTCTTTAGTTCTTCAATTATAATGAAGATCAAGTTTTAAAAAACCACATAAATATTCGAAGGAAATAAAAAGTTTTTATATGCATAACTAATAATTGTGATTGTATTTTTTTTTCAATAAATCCCATTAAGTTTCTTGTCGTACAAATTGTCAAGAAATCGTTCCTATCGAAATTTTGCAATGTGTATGATACTTATATTCCAATAGGTATCTCTCGTTTACACTGATGTTATACTTGTATTGAGAATATAACTCTAATTATTTTTTTATCATCTATACAAGTATTGCATTATTGTAAACAACTCCCATAAACTATTTTGTAATGTCTTGTAATTGGGCGGCGCCCAGTTCATGAGCAAACGCAAAGCGTACAAAGCTGCCTGCGAAAATAATGCCTTTGATTGCCGTCATGCGATTTTATTGCGTTTAGGTAAAAAAGAGAAATGGTCACGTTAAGTAAAAGTGTACGAGAGGAGAGATATAGGATCTATAGCAGGAAAAAATGGCGTCTTCATTTTGTATTGGATTTTATTTATTTTATGTGCAGTCACCGACAAAAAAGATGCTAAACACGTATATTTATATTACCTTACCCCCCAACAGAGGGAGACACCGTGATGCATTTAAAAGTGCTAGAAGTACGCAAGGATCCTCCCCAAGTCCATGACCACGATGTGCCGGTTGTGGTCGCGTCCGTGGGCCTGCCCAGACCGGGCCGGCCGCCGCGGACCGTGCCGCCGGAGGGCAAGGAAGACATACAGAGCCAGGAACACCTCGATGTAGAAGATGAAGCGCCCTTCGAAGTGGACATGGATGCTGATTGGGATCTGACTACACGCCAGGTATGTAGCGCTTTTGTTGAATAATGTGCCTTACAATAAAGATGTAAGATGTCAAATTGTATAATGTAGTTATGCGTACTACAATTAACATGGCAGTCTTAAGTTCCTCATGTGTACATTAAGAGTATTGAGAATGAATTCGTGCTTGCAGCTGTTGCCTCACATTGATGGATACAACCACGTGTCCAAGATAGCTGCCGACACCAACGTGGAGAAGACCCTTGTAAAGTCGTGCATACAAAACCTGGTCTATTACGGCGTGGTGAGTGAAATACTGTTACCAATGTCCCGTTTCGAGCACAATATCGATTTAAAATATTTGTTTTTTGCATACAGTTGACTTGCCGAGTCGCTGATACTATGAGGGATGATGGCAATATGACAGGATCCATGAGCCTAATGTTACTACTACATGTTGGAACTAGGTCCCAATGTAATAATAGGATAAGTAGTCTTGTTTCGTAATACCGAGCACACACACTCATCACGAGGGGATTACACCCATATTCCACTCTTCCGGAAGACATTAATGCTCGGTGTGATCGGACCGTAATTTTGTGGTTGGCAGGTGACGTTGATCCCCATGCTCAAGTTCAGCAACATGTACCGAGCCACGCCCAAACTGAGCCGGCTGTTCAGCGACCACGAGCTCCAGAAGTCGTGCATCAGCTTCGTCACCAAGGGATCCGACGCCAAGGAAAAGGTAACTACTAGCTGTGCCTGCATTGGATGAACTATATTATGTATTGATTGGATATGCCATCATCAGACCAAGTATTATTATAATTGGCACAGATAATTACAGTTATGAATAATCTAACTAAAACTACTAGATTTTTTGTTGTAACTGTTGCTCAATATTGAAACGGAATATCCCCAACGGATGCAGCATGACCAGCTATGATGAAACAAAATGTGTGCATAAATGTTGTATTATTCTCTTATTAGCTAATATACAATACAATTTAGAGAAGTAAAGAATGTATGAAAGTAGTTATGGTTCTTTTTAGATTCGTTTATCTAACTGGAACATCGGTTAAAGTGTTGTGTATCACATAATATGATGTGTTCCCATGGTTGTAGCCCACAATATCGGACGTGCTGATGGTCCTGTGCGCGCTGCAGCAGGGCACCACGCTGCGGGCGGTGTGCGAGCGGTTCGCCAGCACGCCGGGGCCCACCTATGACGTGCGCCGGCTGGTCGTCTTCGCGCAGTTGCACGAACTCATCAAGTGTCTCAAACGGTACTCAAACTAACCGCAATTAGATTATCAACAACAACTTTTAAAATTACAAAAATCAGGCAGTTTACGTATGTCTCGTCATAACAAATGAAAACAGTGCAGCAGGGCACTGGTCAGGGCACTGGTCTCCCTACTCGGTTTTACAAAACATCAATAGAGGTTATCTTTGCTAATTAGTACTATATTTATAAACCTTAACACATTATTTAGAATATTGAATATAGCGGCCCGCCCCGGCTTCGCACGGGTACATTGCGGTTACATTATTCGAGTTTTAGTAAGGATCCCTAATTATTTGAAAATATATTATAGCCTATGTCACCCGGGGATAGTGTAGCTTCCCAACAGTAAAATAATTTTTCAAATCGGTTCAGTAGTTTCGGAGCCTATTCATTACAATCAAACAAAGTTTTCCTCTTTATAATATTAGTATGATAACAAATATATCTGCAGTGGACCACCCAATTGCGTGCAGAGCTCTGTATTTCACGATATATCACTAACGAAGTAATTCTTTGTCTCATGAACCAATTATGTCGTCAGGTACCCAGTGTTCCTCCGCAGCCCGCCCCGGCACAACGGGTTCAACAACCGCGTGGACGCAGTGCTGGGCCTCCGGCGGCTGTTCGACGGCCGCCACTGCGCCGACGAGATCTGCTGCCTCGCCAGGATCGACCTGCCGTCGCTCGACCAGATCATAGAGGACGACCCCAACATCACCATCATATGGCGGTAAGATAGTCGACCCTGATGCCTGGCGATTGAGTGCAATGTTCAATGGCCCTGAATTTTAAGTGCTGCAACTGTGTAGAAAGGATTTTTTTACATGATTGTATGTAGTTTTTGTCTTATTTGCGTGGATAATGATATCTTCCTAACGACATTTTAAATATTTTGTTAGCTCGTTGTGGGGATTTGCTAATGACAGCGATTAAATAACAAGTAACCCTTATCATTTTTTCAAAAAAAGGTAAATATTTGATGGGAGCGGGCATTCGGTCAAAGCCGGAACAATTTTTTTTCTAATGTGATTTTATTACGTTTATTCTTATAACTATGTTATTATCGATTAATGTATTATGTTCGCCAGTTGCAGTACATAGAACACTAGCCGTTTGATGATTATTTCTGGTCTCTCGAAGAATAATATAATAAACTTATACCTCGAATGTCGCAAAAAATATTTTTAATAATTAGCATTTTGTAATCACAATCTTACTGCATACTATTTGTTGAAATGTACAACCATACCTTCACAATATTTCAATAATTTTATAACAATTGTCATACATAGTGATGCCAATTCTCTGGTCGTCAAACTATTACTAATCCATAATTTAAAAGAAAGTAATTAACTCTATAATTAATATGAAACAAAATTTACATTTGAAATAAAGATGACAATAAAATATTGGTTTATACCAAGAGAATTAGCAGCATTATGCACTGCCCGTATTAATAAACTAATCTCAATGATGAGAGGGATCTCGCAAATCTCATTGTTATGTCATACCTACCTATGCAAAATGACATGTCAAATGCAGGCTTAAGATCGCTCTCCGATATCTATCTTAGTAAAAAAATTGCTAACTCAACCGTACAGTTTCTTTTCAAAATATTCAATTGTAGATTATATGTTCTGTAAAGCCTCACCTCACCAAATGTCTTATCAAACTCTGTTGTTGCCAATATCACTTATAAGCCGACTACCATTACCGTTTATAAGCCAAATATTTTTTGAAAAAGTGAAGCAAAGTGTATTGAGATTAAGTTATTAATACGGCCCTAAGTTTAGGGTTGTCGATAAGTAACGATACATATAATAAGTGTGTAACCCATTGCACCTAATATATTTTATGTAGGTATGTATTAAAAAGAAGTATCCCCTAAATGTGGAATATAGACTAGTATATAATTATTTTTATAGAATTCAAAATCTAAATTAAATTAGTCCCAAAAACTTCCGGAGTATGGCCGATTTAATGTAATCTGCTTTCACTAAAATTAACTATCACAAATAAGTATATCAGTTAACATAACTATCTATGGATTAAGTTAGCGTGTTTAATAGGTCTTGTTCTATATTTAACAAGTTTCTATGTAACCCAGTACTGTAATGTATTATAATTCCATTTAGATTATAATAAGGTTGATAATGTTACGGGCAGGTATACAGGAGTTATAAATTGATAAAAAACACAAATTAAAATTTACTTGCACACAATTTTAATTACAAATTACGGATATCATGTGTAATTAACACGATGAAAAGTTTAACTGTACACAGCAATCGTCCCCTAAAATAAAACTGAATCACCAAAGCTTTTATTGAGAAATATTAATCTGCATCATTACTGCCGCGGCCGGCGACTTAGTCATCTTAGTTTACTTTAAAAATTGCCTATTTAAATAAACATCTGTGTGCAATATCTATTAACGTTTTAATGTAGATCTTTGAATGATTACCCGTTCTATATTCGTTACGGAGTTAGCCTGTAACATGGAGTGAATTTGTACAGTATTCAATTAATTAGTTATTTAATTGTGTATTTATTTATTGGCATTCACGTGCTTTCACTTGATGGCCGGAGGTGTGGCGGCTGGGATCCTGTAATATTAACCGACTATTCGATTTGTAGACCATTTAATTGTTTGGCAAACGTTATTCAGTTTAAAAAACAATTGTTAAACCACAGCGAAGCACCCTCTGGCTTATGATGTGTGTTGATATTCACTTTACATTATAGCTTGATTCTGAACCTAAAAATGTAAGAGCTATAGTACTCACGATAAGCACTGAGGCGTCTGGCCATAAATCATTATTATTAGTCTGTCTCACTCGTATATATAGTAACAATTTCCTCTAAACATCCAACCAGCTATTAAATAAAAGTTCGCGTCGAAATTGGTGTATCTAATTCCACGGGAAATAACGATGACTGCCTTCCTTGTGATGCGTTGGGGGTAGATAAAAGGCGTGCATTTTTGTATTCATCTGATTATTTTGTCAAATGATTGAATGTCCATCTCGATGGCAGTCGGTAGCCGCCACACCCCAGCTACCACACGACATGACTATTTATTACATTATTGTACATAATTAAGTAACCAGAATAGTTTTAAGTGGCTATATGTATGCCTGGCACTGCCATTACAGGCATTTAGAGTGTTTTGTTTGTGGCAAAATGTGTTTCACGCATTTTAAGACTTTCGAGTGGGTCATAGACCTCTTTAGTTACGCATTCACTTACGAGTATTTAAACACTGTTTCACTTTTTCTAGAGATAGTAACAACCTTGTGGCACCTATAATTTAATGTATCCAATGGCCTGGTAGTTGTCATTAGTTTTAAAATATTTTTAAACTGATTACTTGTGTTGTTACTACGCATTTGCGTAAGGAGACCACAAGTCATCAACATAGGAGTTTGAACAATTTCAAAGTTAAGTAGTATTAGTAGTGGGTCGGGTAACTTGCAGACCCGATCACCTCGCACACATCGTGAAACCTGTGGACATAACAACCACTCCTTGACGCTGGCCTTTGTCCAGCAGTGGACACAGTAATGTGTGCATTTAAAGTTATCAGGGATCTGCCATCGAACAAGCAATTTGACAATACAAACAAATTTAGATAAGTTAGGGTTCTCCACAATACCGGCTATTGCTGTATTCTTCTCGGTTAAATCTGATTGTTAAATTCAGTCGAGGGGTAGATCCCAACGCTTGGGCATAGTATGTCCCTAATATATCCCTACTACGTGAGAGTCAATAAGTGATAACGTAGGTTTATAATTCGTCGTAGTTTTAAACGCAAAATATATTGCCCGCTTTAATAACCTTCGCCTGTTTATCGGAATTCCTCATTCAAAGAAATTCCTTAACTGCATAATCCTAATTAATAAGTTTATTTAACACGTAGATTTAATTAAACTCTAGGGTCACGAAATCTATAATGGCTGGTCTAGTAACATCAAGGCCATATTTTTTTAAATTATCTTTGATTGCTAGATAGCTATTGTAGGGTTGCATGGAACAAACCAGACCAAATAGACTATATATTTATATCGTTACTGTAAAACCAGTCCAGTAATATAGATCGGTGTTTAGGGTACAGTTTTTAATGAATGGTCTAGCTAGCGTGTCCTTCCACCAATATAATCTTTATAGTTATATGCAAAAAACTTATAGTGTATAGAATTGTGTAGCACATCACGACATATACCTCCTATGGTGAACAGAGTCTTGTGTTTCTATCATAAATGTGTTAAACACGATGGCAAGACTTTTGATTCCGAATAGTTTAAGATATTTATGTCTAAACTAGTCCTGAATTCAGGCTTCTTGGCTCTTGCCTTAACTAGGAGTCCGGAGGATATCGTGTTTTCTAGAAGGGTATTAAGGATGCTGAATGTGATTAGATTCTAATTGAATTCAGAGAGCTCGGAAGATTGAATAAGGAATTGCAATAAGTTTATGTTTGAATGTTGTGTCGTTGCCTGGCACTGTTCGCGCATTCAATCCTTAATCATAAGCATTCACACAATTATCACGAAGTGGTCGTGTCCTTTAGATGTAGTAATATCATAATAAGTTACTCGAATTTTCGAAATTATTTATTATGTAGTGAGATATTGGCGCTGTGAAATATTTTGGTTAGTGTGTTATCCTCTGGGAGTTATATCGATGCAACATCATTTTAATATAATATGTAATCAACATTTTAGTGTATAATAAAGTAGGCGAACAAGCCTTTGATCCTCCTGATGCTAAGCAATTACCATAGCCTATAGATGTTTGCAATACCATAGGCATCTTGCTCGCCCGTGGTCCACCTGAAGGGGGCGCGGGGAACAGCCAGGGGTGGGTCTTCCAGCTCCCTCACTCATAGAACCGAACCCAGCTATAAAGTGTACGCCGATCTTCTGTGAGACGGCGGTGCTACCCCGTTCGAGCCAGCCCGCATGTGAACTATGGACAATTGGCTCAGGTCTACAGGTTGACTCTTTCCCCGTTTAGTTACTTTAAGGCTGGTGTATATGTCGCAGCCAACTAAGGCAGGGTCGCTGAGCACGAAGAATTTCGTACAATGACCTGTTATTCTGTCTCTGTTACTCCCGCGTAAATCTAATACGTCTCGCTCACACAGTTGCCGTGACCGCCGTCCTCGGGGGTTGTAAACGGTTGTAACAGAGACAGGTAATAACAGGTCATTGTACGAAATTCTTCGTGCTCAGCGACCCTGCTTTAGCTTAATTCGCGATTCAATTAACAGCCTAGCCACTTTATTCAACAGCGCCGTTCAACTAGTGGCCTGAATGATATTCAGCCATTTGATCCAACAGCTAGGAAAATGAGGATCGATGATTGCCTAGCCTGTTAATTTCAATTTAGTTCCACTTTCTGCCACCTAGCGCCGAAACTCACCAAACTGTCAATATGTCGTCGGCAATAAACAACTTTGATGATAATAATTTTATTAGGTACTTAGGTATTTTACGTAATTGTTTAGATCCACCGAACCTACTTGCCGGGTGGGATTTCTGTGGGGTCATAAAAAAATTACCCTAACCTAAACCCATCCGGGTCGCTCTGCTTGGGTAGTATTTTGAAAAAGTTTTGTAATACTTAAATGTCAACCAGTTGCCTAAGCATTAGCCAGCCAGTTTATTAAATATTGTAACAGACGATACGGCTGAATATCATTTAGGCCGCTAGTTGAACGGCGCTGTTTTGTAAATTGCCCAGGCTGTTATTTGAACGGTGAATTAAGCTAGTTGGCTGCGACATATACTTTTCGTTTTCTTAAAGCTATCGCAGTGTAGTGATCGTATCGTAGTCTTAAACGCGTTAGCACTTAAGCACGGTATATTGGAGTAGAAACATTTTAATCTCAATAGATATAAAGGTTTCAATATTATGTAGTTCTCAATGTACACACATGTATATGCAGGGTGTGTAAGAAATGCGAAATAATATTTTAGTTGAAGTCCAATTGTATGAGGTAGATTTAAGTCGATTTTTTGTAGAAGGTGTTGTCGTGTTTTCCAGATTTGTTGATTGCTTAGTTCCCGATTTACAACTATTTCGCATGGTAGATTTCATAAAATTTGTTCCAAAATATGATTGAAAGCATGTTGTTTTTATTTTTTATTACCTATTGGTTTCGTTCTTTTCCAGAGCTTATGCTTGCGTAATGAATAAGTATTAATTCGCATTTTTTACAGAAGCCTGTATCAATTAGAAACAGGTTAAATCTACAAATTACAGTATCAGATACATATTAGAACTAAACTAGATCTTACACAACTAAACGTACAATGGTTTAGCTCAAACATTACGATAAAAAAATGGACGGCCATACATTGAGTTTAGTAGAGCTAGTGTACCAACAAAATTACCACATTATGCCCTTTAAAATTTGCAAAAAAGCAATATGGCTGAGGTAGCCATTGATACACCATTTCAGAATTGTTCTACTCTAATCCTTCTAAACAGTATTATATATTACATATATACATATAAGTCGGTGTTGTATTGTAAGTACTTACATATGTGTTACAAGTATTTATTTGAGTAAATAAGCGTGAATGTCGTCGTCTGTCTCGTGTGCAAATCTTAGTTTTAGTAAGTCTATTATAACACATATAAATGTCACGAACATTTTTAAGGTATCTTTAATATGCTTTATCACACATTGTGAATTGTGCTCAAGTTATTGACAAAATACATAGAGTATACATTACAGGATTGGTTGAAACAGCAACTTGCCCAATAATTCAGACTAGATTGAAGCAGAAATGTCCCTAAGAATTAAGACTTGAACCAGCAATTTGTGTAAGAGCTTGAACTCTGTAAAACCGAAAAATCTTTAAACAATTTAGGTTGGTTGAACCAGCCATGGGAAATACACAATAAAATATCGGATGGCCATTGCAACCTCGAAACCCGTGTAAGTTAGACCAAAAACCCCTTTTTATCGAGCTACCTGTAAAGCATTCGTGCGTTTAAACTGAATATTTATTCACTGAACAATATTTAAAGTCTGTGGTAAATTCACGACGACTCGTTGCTCGATCTGTGCATTGAGTTACAATAATTGTAATAATTAGGTATTTAAAACCATGGTTTTTATACAACTAGCGAGCTAAACTCACCAAGACTCAAAATGCTGCTCAATGTTACTTGCATGGCGAAGTTTCCTAAAGTTGGCACTTGCAGTGGTATTTAACGGTATTACTTTTAACTTATATGTTTAATACTTGGCAATGGGTTAGTGTAAGTATTTTGTAAGCGATTTCAAATTAATAATTTGTGGAAATTCTTCAATTCAACTCGTAAAGACACGTTTCTGAAGGACTTTAGACATTATATAGATACAGTTTAAACCATAGAACTGAACCGGTGTTAGTCATTTTAGAAGAACCATGTTACTGTAGACTGTAGACTTAAACGCTTGTATGTATTAAATGAAATTGACAATCTTACTGACAATATCAGGCTAGGCTATATTAGACGATAAGTACCCGAAAAAATATTTAAAATTAATTCATCATATTTAATTTTTTTAATATCAAACACTTGCACAGGGTTATATTATAACGAACGCATAGCTTGTAAAGTTTTATGTTATTATTTATAAACAGCACTTAAAATCATATAATGTACTTAATTGTCTTACAAAAAAGACTAAAATTATTTAGATAACGTGGATCCTATAATTAACTAGTTATTTGAATATCTTCATTATGTTTTCAACTGCTGGTAAAGTTGTATTTTCGATGAATAAAATGATAGAGATCACGCTGTACAAAAAGTTCTACAAAAAAATGGGTTACACATTGAGTAAGAGCGATGGTAAAGGTATATTTAACACCGTAAGATAAAAATGTAAGCGTAATTAAATTATTTCTTACCTGTAAAACAAAACTAATGCAAAGTAGCAAGTAATTTAACGTTGAAAACGGTTTCCATATACAATGTCGTGATACTTTTTAAAATTATTCACATCGCACTTGTTATTACTTCAGGATTAAACAATAACATGAACGAGCTTAATTTTTATTGAATAAAAATGTAGTTTATTCGTTTCATTATTGTCATTGTAAAATTTCGCAATATTTTTTTCTTAATATAATCTGTACCGGAACAAATATTGTTTTATTTTAATCCATTTTCACACAGCTCACGTGGAGATCCCAACAAGTTTTTCTAGAAATAAGCAAAGGTAGCACCAGACTTAAACTTCATTTTGTGATGCAGTCGGCAAGAACTAGCGGTATATAGAAATAACACTATTATATTGATAACTGAAAGTATTATTTTCTAATTAAATATTTGTATCACAGACTAATAATACATTTTTTTTAAATATGGTGGCGGTGTAGCTAAGGTGGTATTTATGTTAAATTTTTGTTTTTGTTGTATCACAAACCACTTCAGCTTCACTACGCTACTAGGTGAAACAGAAAGCGTATACAATTTTTTTGCATCTTTACTTTGTAAATCTAAAACTATCGGCTTTGTGGGACAGTTGAAGTACTAAAGGTTTTGTAAACTTATGAAATCTGTCAACAGCTGTATCCCCATAACACCTTCAGTTTTTCCGGTTTCCTCCAAAGCTGAAGTATTAAAATTACAAAGTTATGTTTTGAAAAAAAAAGTACATATACCCTTTCTGTTTCAACCTATATACATATTAGGTACATCTTTACATAATATACATTTAACGAGTGCAGACATTGCTTACTAATTTTCAAGTATATTATGTCGAGTTATTTTTAAATACATTCCCTTGGCACGTTACAAGTGCATCGGCAACTTGGTCCATAAAAAAACATCTTTAAGATTACATTCGGTACTGACCATTGCAGTGCGATTGATACAGCGCGGGCTCTGGTGGATGGTAACCGGGCGAGCGGGCGATACCGCGCAATGGACGGCGGCATTAGCGTAGTGCTTATTGTTCGCCTGAGTCATAAACAGATTACTTAAATCTAGTCATACTAACAACTAAAATTTACGTACATTAAGGTTTATTTACAAAATAATATTAATTAATAATTACAGCTAATCTAGGTAACTCATTTTCACAGAATTTCATTTTACTATGTAAAAATAGAAGCAATAGGGGAAGAGGAAGACCTGGGAGAAGCTATTTCGACCAAGTGAAGGAAAAGGTGGATGTCGTGTCGTATCAAATAGTCAAGGAACTGGGAGAAAATCGCAATGAATGGAAAAAAACTCCACCGAAAAGAGCAACGCTCTTAAGTTGATGATGATGATGTAAAAATAAATCCATAATAATTAATTTGTATCTATGTTTACATTTCCTTAGGTACATTAAAAATAACCAGCCACCTACCAGAAGGTACATTCACAGGAAGCAGAAATATTATTTCACTTACATAAAAATGTCACCCTGTAACTGTATAGTCATTCCACTAACAAAAAAAAATGAACTTATTAAATATTTGTCATACCACAAAAAGCTGAGTATTTTTCACTTATGCTCTGAAAGCCCTAACAATGGACGCTATGCTCTCATAAGAGCCTGTAACGAAAACGAACAGTCCCATGGCTATTATTAGCAGGTTCTTAATCCACATGTGCACCGGTATCCCCCCTTGCTTCTGCGACGTGGAAACCAGCTCGATGAGGGGAGGGAACATGAGAGCGAGCGCAGTGCTACTGATCGCTCCGACCAGGGAGATGAACAGCCCCAACTCCGGTATGGATTGCGCGAGTACAACTGGAATTAAGCATTTATTTTTATTTCGCGAAACTACAGATATTACAGCGCTTTTTTGGGACTAATCCCGCCACACACTCCCACCACTGTAACTCCTGTAAGCCAGGATCGACGATGGTGACCAATATAGACGTCGAGATTTGACCCTCGACGAATCCCGGGGAAAAGTTAAATTTAAATTGTCTTGGAACCCGAATGAATTTAATCGAAAGAAATAATAGGAGGAGTTGGAAGAAAAAAATCCACTTCACTCCGGTGCAAAGCGGGAGATAAAAATAGCTGGTATGGGCTGGTTGCCATAGAAATAAGACTGTTACAGCTGATTGAAGACCAGGGCCCTAACCACGCTAGCTACTCAAATCGTAATAGAAAACGTTTACGCGATTACGTTTCAAACACTCCGCTTTCGACGTTTTCAAGCTTCACGATTTCTAGTGACATTTATATGGTATGGGTGTCAGCAAAACGTCAAAAGCGGAGCGTTTGAAACGTAATCGCGAGCGTTTGCTTTTCTATTACGATTTGAGTAGCTAGCGTGGTTAGGGCCCAGTAATTGTAAGGCACCACGGATCGTAATTTAACTAATAAGATTACAGCGCTTGTCACAAAGAGTTGTCAAAGGCTGTTAAGGTGATAGCGCTTGTCTAGCCCGCGAAATTCAAGATTATCGAGTTTTTTTATAGTTTATCCAAAATCTGAAGACATTTAAGACAACATTTTGTGATTGGCGACAAAAACAGTATGCAGTGCGTTTATTAATAAGTACATTTATTTTACTCTAAATATTATCACGGTGGATGATGCTAGTAAATCACTAAATATACAAAAATTGACAGTTTTTCTGGTTATCTGTCGTTCTTGAAATGTTTTAGAGTAAGTTGGATATATGAATTAATAAATGCATTGCATACGGTCTAATAATAATACTTTCAGATTTTGAACAATTTCTAAAAAACTTCAAAAAAATTGATATTCGCGGGCTAAATGGGAGCTCTAGCCTTAAGGATGTTGAAATTGGTTATTTTTCTGTATAGATCCAATTTGTTGCCGGACTCATCTAACTTAATACTATTATTGATTTTGTCAACTACAAGAGAAAGATTGTCGCTCCGGTATTTTTGAAAATTGATTTATTGTAAAGGAGACCTTAAATCTAGCAGTTTAGGTTCACAATACTCACAAGTGAGCATAACCAGCACAGCTCTGAAGCCCAGCTCTTTAGCGACGGGGGACTTGGCGGCGTACTTGTTGCGGAGCGCCGGCCACGTGATGCACACTGGCACGTAGAACTGCAACGGGTACGTGAACAGGATCGCCAGGGCTATCAGCCCTTGGACCACGTTGCTCAACCTGAACATGTTTAGAACACCTAGTTCACAAACAGACCTGTCTGCCGCATGCCTGTTGGTGTAAAACCAAATGGTATCCACAAAGCATAAGGCGGAGATGGCAAACAACTGATCGCCTTTACGAAGAAATCTTTATAAAAAATAACAAATGAAATAACTGACTTCAAATTCATTATTTAATCATGGCAGTGCCAATTTGTTTGCAAAGTCTTGAGTATATGAGAGAATTTTCATTTAAAGTCTGGGTACAAACATATCGGGGAAAAATAGAACCTTCCTGTTTTGAAGTTAGTTAATAAAAAGAAGCGACACTTGTACCGGCCAAGATCGAAATTGAAATTGGTTAAATAACTTTTTCAAAATAATCGTCTGCAATATGTGTTAGAGCCATGAGATTGTACAATTTTTGCCACATTGGCCTCACGCTGATCTTCACTGAATACTTACACCAGTCCCGGCTTCAGGTTGAGCGTGAGGCTGCCCATGACATCCTCGCCCCACTTCAGGTATCCCAGGAAGCCAACCGTGATGAATATACTCCCGACGACCACCATGCCCACGTTCAACACGCCTAGTGGCTTCTGGAACAGCTCCGGCCTCTGCATTTCGTTCTTCAGGGGTAGCACCTTAGAACCAAATAAAATTTTATTAGATCCTCACTCTAAGCCAGATCTTGTGCAAGGTAAGCAGACGGATCCTAGTCCAAAAAAAAAAAGTACTACCCCCAAGCCCCGGTATTAATAAACGTGGAATAGCGGGCGAATAGTTAAACTGAGAATTATCTCTTTCTGTCATCAGTAATTTGACATTCGAAAGAAGAAGACAACGTATGGTGTAACTGCACAGCTGCTAACCCACGTTTATTAATAAGGGGATAAGGGACCAGTCAGCCCTTGAGGTGATGAAGCTTCATCTCAGAATTCTCAGATCAACAGTACCTACCTACAGAGCTAACACTGTATGTCGGCTCGCGTATATAAAGCTTCAGATATTTTCTTACAGAGATGATGTCGCTTTAAAAAACAGGTACTTAACAAGAGGTCGTTTGTATACAAAATCTCTTTTAGCCCTTGATTACGTTTTAAGTATATAATTATAAAATCTCACCAATCCAATGCCCTCAAAAGCGTATATAGCAGTACCAAAGTACAAAGGCAGCTGCCGCCATGACGCTATGTAAGCCCTGGTGTCCACTGGCGGTAGACCCTGGGTCGCTTCATACACCACCACGGCTACTCCTACCGCCATCATGATGTTGGCGATCGTGGAGAAAGGGGTCAGGTATTTGAGGTTCCGCACCATACAAGCCACGAGGACAGGAATCACAACGATTATCATGTGGATTGAAAGATCTATGTGTATGTTGTATTGGTCACATATCTGGAAGATATAAAATACAATTAATTTAAGTAGGTACCTCAGTATACACTAGTTACGTTGGAATTTTTTTTTAATCTATGGTAATTACAATGGCAATCCATTTGGGTAGCCAAGCTGGAACTGACCTCATCAAATATAAAAGCATCTTTGATGATGTGAAAGAAGATCATTAAAAGGAATGCTAGTGAACGTGAGCTGTGCCGGTGTTGTCGGCAGGTACAAAAGAAAGGCAAAGTAAAAATGCACAGTGTAGGTACAATAAACGATTCTCACCATTTTTACATTGTTTGCAATGAACACAATATACACGCAGCAGAAGCCTAGCTGCGTGATGCAGAGGAAGGTGTTCACCAGTATCTTCATGGTGGTGGCCAGGCGCCGCAGCCGTACGGGCCCGTGGCCGAACACCAGGTACACGGTGTCCGCGAACCCTGGAGGCTTATCCCGTTTTGTCTGGCGGTACATTTCGTCTGAACAATTGAGCTGGAAAAAACGACAGATAGTACTTTAACCTTCTACAGATCATATAAATTTCTTCAACGCAACTGACACAATAATAAACATCAGATATGTGGATAACAACGCATACTATTTATAAATTTAAGCATTTAAAACTTAACGGTTCTTCTGCTACGACAGGTTGTATAATGTCTCCTCTCTCCCTCTTTGTTAGTTACCTAATTAATGCAGGATTCTGATTTTCTGTTGCAATCGCAGCAATTTTAGTTAAGCTTGCTGCAGAGCTCATGTGACTACTATTATACTAACACAGGAGATCTTTACATCGTGCTGTTAATATTGTAAGAAACTTGTATTGCTATTAAGTAGCATATTTTAATATGTACTTAGTAAATTGCTAAGTATAAAAAATTACGATATTGATGATTGTTTACTAACCAATAAATGCTGTGCGTGCACACATATGACTCCAAGAATGGCTGTCGCGATTGGCGAGAAGACGATCCCTCCGTTCTTGAACGCGTCGCCCATCGCTAGTAAGCCTGTGCCTATGTTCCCTCTGAAGAGATGCAGCATTGTATCTGCATAACTGCAATAAAAAAGATTAAATCAAATAGAAGTTCAGCACTGCTACCTAAATCACCACTCGTCCGGTGAAGCTAAGTACAATGGCTAACGGCGTTTCATAAAGAGCGGGTACAAGAATACACACGTGCTGATTAAAAAATAACCCTAGTTTATTAAAATATTATGTGATACTCAAAAGAAATTGAGGCAAGTTTAAAAAAATTGTAGGTAGGTAAACCATTTAAAATTGTTTTACAAAGAATTTTATAGAACAGTAACTTAATAGGTAACATTGATAACAACTTTATATTTTAAATTGAGGGTTATTTTATTACGTGGTGGGGTGCGTGACGTGATGGTGGGCGGCGTCCCCAGCGGACTCCTTCCCGCTCCCCATCTCCAACTGCGTCTTGGTGTCCGGGAGGATCTGCTCCCGGGACTGGAACACGCCAAAGCCGTTTGAGCCATTGCTGAAAAATAATAAAACTATAATGAGCGTCGATCTATAAGTAACCGGCTTTATGAATGTGACTTTCGCAGCCAACTAGCTTAATTCGCCGTTCAATCAACAGCCTAGCCACTTTACTAAACAGCGCCGTTCATCTAGTGGCATGAATGATATTCAGCCATTTGATCAAACAGCTAAGCAAATGACTTGGATCTGTCGCCGCCAACTAGTTTCGCCGTTCAATTAACAGCCTAGGCACTTAACTAAACGGCGCCGTTCAAATAGTGGCCTGAATGATATTCAGCCATTTGATCAAACAGCTAGGCAAATGATTGGACTACTTGCCTAGCCGTTTAATTACCTGCCTAGCCTGTTCATTTCAATTTACACACTACAATTTACACCTAGCGCCGAAACTCACCAAACGGTATATATTTCTATATTCTATATTATCTCTTTGGTCAATATGGCGTCGGAAAAAAACAACTTTGATGTAATAATTTTATAAGGTACTTAGGTATTTTACGATTTTGTTTAGATCCACTGAATCTATTTGCCGGGTGGGGTTTCTGTGGGGTCATAAAAAAATAACCCTAACCTAAACCCATCCAGGTCGTTCTGCTTGGGTAGTATTTTGAAAAAGTTTTGTAGTACTTAAATGTCAACCAGCTGCCTAAGCATTAGCCAGCCAGTTTATTAAATGTTGTAATAGACGATCCGGCTGAATATCATTTAGGCCGTTAGTTGAACGGCGCTGTTTAGTAAAGTGCCTAGGCTGTTAATTGAACGGCGAATTAAGATAGTTGGCTGCGACATCACTATCAAGTATCAAACCAGACATTAAAATATAAAAATGACGGTGAACATACAATTTTAATACTCATTGTAATATGCAGATGTTCAGCAATCATATTGTAATCTACACAGCATCTGTACCTACACGCATTAGTAACACAATATAATGTGGCTATTCAACGCAGTGGTTACAGAGATGACGGCTTATTAGCAACAAAGGCTGTCACTTCCGCGACACACGTGTTGCAAATAAAGTAAAAAAAAATATAAATATGGGTTTATAGAATTATGGAAGTCTGAACAATCTATACAAATAAATAAAATTGGAGTGTCTCTTTGTAATATCTAAATAACACCTTTTCACTAAATGCATATGAAAGTACATACGACAACTATAACAAAAATGCGATTTAAAAAATGGCCGAAACGGCTGGACCGATTTTGACGAGACTTTCACTGGCAGATAGCTGATGTTATAAGGAGTAACGTAGGCTACTTTTATTTTAGAACAACAATTAGGGTCCGCGTAATAAAAATAAAAACAAATGAAATCAAAGAGTATTTCCGAAACGGCTGGATCGATTTTGACCGGGCTTTCACTGGTAGATAGCTGATTTTATAAGCAGCAATTTAGGCTACTTTTATTTTAGAAAAACCAAATTTAAAAAAATTGGTCATCCCGCGCGGGCTCAGTACGCGTGACCGGGCTATTTTGTTAAGTTAAATTCCACGCGGACGAAGTCGAGGGCTCAGCTAGTAATAAATAAATATCGTCAGACGAATAAATGGTCCCAATAGGTATAAGCAACGCTTGTATTATGGATACCAGACGATCGACTGGGGGACGATCTCAGTAACAATGCTAGCCATAAAAGTCATTCTACATAATACCTACTTTGATCCTAACTCCCTTGGGTACAATCCTAAGACAGTTGTGGTTAACTGTATTCCTTTCTTATTTATTTTTTCGATACATTATTAAATTGTTAATATCAACCCAGGACTTTCCGCGCCATACTAAAGGTTTTGGTAAATAATCTTTGCTAGGTACCTTATACCTGACCGCTGTCTAGATATGCGGTGCGTGTGCTCAATACCTAGATTACCAAATTAGTATTACCAACGCAATCGACCGTGGCTAACCTTAGGCGAGTGCTTATAATAAACTCGATAGTCGATGTTGCCTCGCCACAATAAGAAATGATTTTATTCTCAAACCATTATTTCAATCTGGAAGTAAGTTAGTTTTTATTTGTACATTTGACTGCAGATTACGCAAGAACGTTCGAATAGATTTGAATGAAATTTTAATATACGGGTAGGTTAAGTACAATCTTGGATCCGCTGGTAATAAAAAACAAACAACTGATTTAAGATTTTACTGATAAAATTGGGCAGATATCGTAATAAGTATATCACACAGTGTCGATTGATAATTCATTGTAATAGTGACGTAACGATCTCGCTGGGCCAACATGGCGCCGACTCGTTTATTATTTAGGTACTATTTATTTCGCGTTGAGCGGTGCCCCCGGATACGATAAATAACAATCGCTTGGCAAATTACAGTTAGTTGATGAGAGTTAAAATGGCAGGCAGTGAGTTGCAGTGCAATCTTGTATAACGCAATGTATATGCAGAACATTTATAATTCAGTGCAATCAATACACAATTACTAAATTGTTATAAGTATTCTTTAAATGAGGAAAAACTAGGTAGGAAATAAAATAAACGTCCGATTACTTAGTCGAATAGTCACAGTACTAGGTACGTGACGAAGCAGTCAACCACTAGGTAAATACTATCGAAAAATAAAATATGCATATATCTATATAAAAAAATAAATAAAGGGGTTATGATCTAATGATTAGATTCTAATCAAAAGGGTTATAAAGTATAGTAGTTGCTATGGATCTCGTTAAAATATTGATATAAAATAAAACAATGTTACTTATTAAACGTATATCATACGTATATTGTGAATATAAAACTAAAATACTGTACTTCCCAAGTAACTACTTACAAATAAACTCGTAAATAGGCCTTGGTTTATTTAAATAAATCCACTCCAAAATAATACATAAAGTACCTTAACTATGGAATTGGCAATTCCAAGTTACTTACATTGGAATGGCTTGACCGAAAATAGCATTTATTTTTGCTATATTCGGTGTTCGATTAAATCCTTATGACCGAGTTCACCAACAACATTAACCGGTTGTTTGATAACCAGGGAACAATAGTTCACGATCTACCGTCCTCACGTTACTGTAGCGTGTTGGTGAACTCACCCCTTGCTTTTATAAAATCTTAAATTAAATGAGCTCTTATTTCATCTTCAACTAGGTAGTAAACAATTAACTGCCACAATGACTATGTAACACCTTGTACATGTATTGTACTCTATGTCGCTCTGTAGAACTAACCGCATTACTTCTAGTACATACCTACAGCTAAAACAGCCTTAACTAAACTCCACCGCACTTCACTTTAAAATAGTTTATAGATGGGCCTTAACAACTGATTGATCTGTTTCTGCGCTTTCCTTGGCCTTGAGAAGTAGCCCGCCAGTGCTGATCCGAACCCAGAGGCGGCCGCTGACACGGCGTTCTGGAACGGCCTGTACTGACCAGGGTACTGGTTGAAACCTTGGTAACCCTGCTGAGGATACCCTGGTTGAGCTCCGTAATAATCCTGTCCACCGGGGCCGCCGTATCCACCGTGGCCGCCGTGTCCACCATGGCCGCCGTGGCCGCCGTGGCCGTGCCCTCCGTGCCCGTGGTGGCCACCTCCAATGGGCACAGGATACGGTTGAACAGGTGCATATTGAGGTACAGCGGGAGCGACAGGAATAGATCCACAGCCGAAGAAATAGTTCATCACTGGCGCCGACACATATGTGTAGTCGTGAGAGCCGAACGACTTCCCAAACCCATATCCTCCGTACCCACACGGGCCGGCTTGCTGATGCTTCTTCTTCTTCTTACGATGTTTCCTTTCCAAGTCTTCGTTGTCTTCAATGCCGTCTATCAATTCCCTGGTCTCTTCCTGCTCGGCCATCAGACAGGCTGTGCAGTAAAGAAGGAGTACGATGTGCGGGGCCTTCTGAAATTTGAAAAATGTTTGCTATTCTGGTGGATGAGATTATTTCGGGTACCAAAACTTGGACTCGGAACTCGTCGGACTTCGACTTGGAAGAATACATCAGAGTTAAATATTAAGGGCCTGGTCTCTCCCACTTGCAGAACAGTAACTTCTGAAAGCCACATCGAGTGTTAAGGAAAAGAAATTACCTAAAGCGTTGGAACCTGTATCAATAATATTTGATTTAGCTTACCATGTTTTATCAAAGTGATCACCAGGAGTCGGCTGCCAGAGCTCGTGGCCTGCTCACGACTGATCCGAGCCCCTTCCAAATTGGGGGAATCCGATGATGAAAAGTGAAAGTGTGTTACCGATTCGCGCACAATAATAATATCGCAACTATGACGCAGGTATAAGATACTACTCGCGCGTGGATCTTGGGTAACGGCAGTGTTCTAGCAGTTTGGTAACCAGGATGCCCGGCATTTGTCGCAACACATTAAAATTATACGTTTACTTCAATTAAGCACCTCCATGGTGTCTGCGATTTCTGAGCGGTCAACGCTGTAAAAAGCTAAGCGTCGGTTTTTACCTAGTTTTTTTAGTGTAATTTTTAAACTAAATCTTAATATGCTCTTATCTCTTTATTTAAGTTAAAGAAAGCGATGACCTGTCAAAATATGGTTTTGTAAAGAAATGCGTTATCTAGTTTTATCCTGCGGCGAGCCATAGGCTGAAGAAAGCGCCTGATTATATATTAATGAAATAGCACTTGCAAACTTATTAATTATTATATACAACCAAAAGTGTTTCTTTGAATAGAATAACATTCATGAAAACGTACGCATTAAAACTTAATAAAAATGAACGGATGACAGTTGAATACCTTCTAGGACTGTGCGAGAGTCAAGTGAGTGGGCGATACTCTTAGAAAATGAATTGGGTGATCAGAGTGCCATGAGGATTCTTGCGAAATTTAAATAGGTAGGTATATTTTTTGGGAAAACCACATGCTTTCGTAAATAAATTATTTTTACTTAAGTAGTATTGTTTCATAAGAGTGGTTCACCCACACGTGCGCAGCGCACGCTCGGTGATGCTATACGCCAGACACACCCGAGTTTAAGGGAAATTTTATTAGCAATTTCTTTACTTTAAAAAGCAGGTTTACCTCTTTTGTGCTTTTAAAAAATGGATGCAGACTCAAAGTAACACTGACGTACACTACTGCGATAAATCGTGGAGTCAGATCCTATTAATCGGTATACGCCCACTCCTAGCACAAGCAATTAGGTTTGTTGGTTTATTACGGGACTATTTAATGAGACAATCTTAAAAATAATATAAAGAAAGGGGATTCTTAGTATTCATACCAAACCAGACCAGCGACCCGCCCCGGCTTCGCACGGGTGCAATAAATTATCAATGTTTCTCAACTAAGTATATTTATATTGTATTATGCATGCATTTTACATATAAAAACTTCCTCTTGAATCACCCTACCTATTAAAAAACCAAGACAAAATCCGTTGCGTATTTTTAAAGATCTAAGCATACATAGGGACAGACTGAACACGGGAAGCGACTTTGTTTCATTGATGTGTGATATTTGCTATTATGACATCCAAGTATTTGGTCGTTAGTCTGGCAACACAGGGTCCGTAGTAAACGCGGCCTTGAACTGATCTAGCAGATAAGTGCTACACACAAACTGAAGTGGCGATAGCGACAAATCGGGGTAGATGTGGTAACATTGTGAATAGCTGACAACAATTGCTACATCACGCAATATCTCGACAATAGACAACCCCGCTGCTCTTTAGGGACTCAACAACTAAACAAAAATAGTTGTGGTAGGTATCTACATTAATCTTTAGCATTTATTTACTACTTTGTAAGGGCATGAAACACCTTGCGAAATATCGTGCATTATTGAAATAAGACTTATATAAGCCATAGACGGAGGGACTGTTAGACTAGCTATGTATCTCTGTATGACGGGCCTAACATTTGCAGTAGGTAGGTACATCTGTTGCGCAAGCGCATCCCGCGCATTATATATGGCGCCAATATAATAACCGTCATTGTAATGAATGCGGCAGATCACCGCGTGGGAATATGACCAGTAATGATCATCATAATTGTATTATAGTTGGTACTAGCGACCCGCCCCGGCTTCGCAAGGATGCAATAAATTATCAGTGTTTCTCTACTATATTATGCATTTATTATACATATAAACCTTCCTCTTGAATCACTCTATGTATTAAAAAAAACCGCATCAAAATTCGTTGCGTAGTTTTAAAGATCTAAGCATACATAGGGGCATACAGACAGCGGGAAGCGACTTTGTTTTATACTATGTAATATTACATTATTTGCATAAATATACCTGTCTAGGAAATAAAATTTAAATCTTTAAATATCATCCGCTAGGGGGCACTGTTCAAGTTGACATACAGAAAGGACAAATTTTGTGCAGTTTTAAACAGTCTTTGGACAGATGATTCTTAAAAGAGTGGTACCGTACCCATGCAAGGTAAGACTTAAATTACCAATAATATATTTAGGTCTTGAGTCACGGCAGCACTAGCGGCTTAGAGTGCTGGCCGATAATTTGTGGTTCAATGAACTCCCAGTGGTCAAACCGGAAATCGTGTTCAGTTCAGGTAGATTATTTAGGATCTTTTAGATATACATTTACATTTACTTCTAATAATGTAGCAGTGTTCAAAAGTACCTAAAAGGTTTGACGTGAGCCGTCTTTTCCTTTTTCATGGGGAGGAGATTATTGAATGTCACCCACCCAGACTATGCAGTGTTATTAAAAAATAAGCAATAAAATATAACTTAAAATATCTATACTGGAGCCTGGTCCGGTAAAAATAATAAGTAGGGGACTCACGTACCTATCTTGCTGATTGAAAGACACCGTACTCCCACTGATGTGGCTAATAGGCTGCTTCTGCTCCATCGCGTGCTAATAACCTGCAACAAGACAACTGGATTCAGAATTCATACAACAGCAATTATCATACTATTGCTAAATATATATAGAAATATATATTATTCCCTTATAATCTGGGTTCCCTTTATAAATAGCGTTAACTTAGGTATGCTAAAAATGTTCCCTGAAGCCGGTTTCCGCATTATACTCTATGTCAAGAATAAAACGCTCTCTACACGTGTCCAATGCCACACAACTCTATAATAAAGATAAATACTTTTATCCTTGTTGACTTCTACTTGAACTTCTACATGAACAAAAAACTACACCTAGACGATGATGGAATATTTTAAAGAAATATGAAACAACTATCAATTAAAAGTTAAAAAAGCTCTGAAAGAACTTATAGAGGCGAAAAAATGGATCCCAAACATTAAAAATAAAGGAGGAAAACAGCAAACGACAAGAAAAGCTATAATACAGACAGCAACTGACTTCTATAGAAAACTTTATGCAGCGGAACGAAATACTAGAGACTTAACTATATATCTCGATAATGACGACATGGACGAAGACATGCCAGTTTTCCTAAAATCTGAGATAGAAAAAGCTGTCAACAGTCAAAAGAACAACAAAGCTCCTGGACCAGATCAGATCTCAAATGAAATGATCAAAATCTCAATTAGAGTACCGGAAAAGCTAAGAAAACTAACGGAAATATACAATTCTATTTTAAGCTCAGAATGTATACCACCGCAATGGACCAAGAGCACAATTATACTATTACACAAAAAAGGAGATAGGAACATCATAGAAAACTACAGGCCTATAAGCCTTATGTCGAATATTTATAAAGTGTTCTCCAAATTAATATTGAACAGAATAACAGGAATAATGGACGAACAACAACCTATAGAACAAGCTGGTTTCAGAGCGGGGTTCTCAACTACAGATCACATGCATGTCATCAAACAGCTAATAGAAAAATGTCAAGAATACGGTAAAGCCTTGTACATCGCATTTGTGGACTACAGTAAAGCATTTGATTCTGTAGAACACGATTCGCTTTGGAGGGCTCTATTCCAGCAGGGAGTGCCAAAAAAATACATACGTATAATTAAAAATATATACGCAAATAGCACAGCGCAAATAAAACTGGAATCAACCGGTGAAGAGTTCCCAATAGCCAGAGGGGTAAGGCAAGGAGATCCGCTATCGCCAAAACTTTTCTCAGCAGTCTTGGAAAGCATATTCAGAGATCTTGAGTGGGACAATTTTGGGATTAATATCAACGGTAGACAACTTAGTCACTTAAGATTCGCTGATGACTTAATCCAAATAACTGACAACGCGAATACCCTTCAACATATGCTACAACAGCTAACTGAGGCAAGCAGAGTAGTTGGTCTTACGATAAATAAATCAAAAACAAAATTAATGACAAACAGAGAAGAAATAGCCATAGAAGTAGACAATGAAGATATTGAATATGTTAAAAACTATACATACTTAGGGCAATTAATATCTTTTAGAGACCGGACAGACATAGAAATAGAAAGCAGAGTGGCCTGTGCTTGGAAAAGATACTGGTCCCTTAAAGAGGTATTTAAAAGTAAACACTTTCCTATGACAGCCAAGAAAAAAGTGTTTAATTCTTGCATCTTGCCATGTCTTACGTATGGGAGCCAAACATGGGCATTGACTCAAAAACATATTTTAAAACTAAGATCATTTCAAAGGGGAATTGAAAGGAGTATGATGGGCGTGACGCTAAAAGACCGCAAAAGAGCGGCAGACATTAGATCTACAACAAAGGTGGAAGACGTACTAAAGAAAATAAGACAGTTAAAATGGCGATGGACGGGACATATGACAAGGGAAAGCAGAATGAAATGGACTAAAATTATAACAGAATGGCAGCCACGTGATGGCAAAAGAAAAAGAGGCAGACAACACGCTGGACACGCTGATCACTGAACCGGGAAACCCGATGTATTAGATTTAAGTTAAAGCACTTTGTTATGTTCATGTATCATTGTTTAGCATCAGCAATAAAGGCTAATAATAAAATAATAATAATAATCAATTAAAAGTAATAGGTGTGTTATAATATAAGTAAGTAATGGAGTGTGAAACTAATGAATTCTTATTTCAGTATTACTTAGCAATTAACTCTCCCCGAACAGATGCGACCGAGCCAGCCTTTACTCACTTCACTAGTTTTAGCACGATCACTACTAAAGCGTACGATGAAGAGGGTGTTTCCCAAGTTTCAAATAATTTTGGGGGTTTCGATGAAAAAAAATATAGAAATTCTAAAGAACACAATTTTTCAAATATGGTTTTATTAATATCTCAAGCACTAAGCAACTTTTTCTTGAACATAGTAGGACATAGATTTGCAAAAAGGAATCAACCCACACTAACTCCTGCTGACTAAAATCAACCCCAGTCGAAGTGATTGTAGGTTGGTTTCAGTTTGCAGAAATTAGGGTGGTTTGATCCTTTCTGCATATCTATATCCAATTATTGTCTGCTACTCGTAACAGTTTACACTGTTTTATTTACCACTGGATATGTTCTAAGAACGCAACACGAAAGTAGTGTCAAATATTCAAAGCCGGTAAATACCTATTTTATAGTTACGTCGTTAACCCGTCTTCACTAAGGTATCTACATATCAGCTACCTAAATAATTATAACCCGTACCTAAATTATTATTTCGGAATCTTGAAATACCTAGGTTGTAGCATAGTAGGTCCATACCTACTATTCTACAAGCTAGGTATTGTTGGTAACGTACCCATGTAGGTATATACTAATTCGTTTTTAGACAAATCAAGTCCGATATGTCTGTTTGATAAATAATGTTGTAGATACGCATTCATGTGAACAACCGTCACCGCAAATGCCTTTGCAAATATTAACTATGTGAGCCCCGTCCGTACTACCGGCTTCTCATAGTGTGACCACAACGCTAAGATTTATTGAGACTGAGCTGGGTTATTAGGTAGGCCCCATTATTTCGTCCCGCAATAAGATTTATTGTGACATAAGTCTTTGCTTTCTATAATGTAAACCCTCATGATGTCTATATTATTAATTAATTTTTCAATTAAATAATAATGTAAGTAAATATTTCTGGGAGCTCAGTAGTTATATGAAAATGCAAACCAATCAGTGTTTTCAACTAAGTAAGTACCATAAATGTTTTAAAAAGGTTCTTAGTCACTCAGTGTTGCGACTGCAATCTGAGTATGAACCGAGATAGTCGCTCCACCGAATCTTAGATTATACCCATTGTAGGGGAAATTACTATTTTAGAAAATTGCATGGTAATCAAGTTGGTGAACAGGTGAACTACACTTTTCCACCAAACATGGCAGATTGGCGTATTTGCATAGTGTTCTGTGCAAATGTTTAATATTCTTTATATACCTTTACGCATAAGTTGGCCTTGGCGTCACCACACTTACCTGTATTAGATTTCAATTCTAGTCTAAATTTACACTGCAGTGGTAGAAGCGACTGAAAAGTAATCCTTCAGACACCTACTCTTATGTACCTACATATATACAAAAGAATAGTCCCATTAGAATCAGGCGGCCATTACAAAAACTTTATGTTCGAAATTAACCGTTGCGTGGTTGGATGGCCTTATCCACACCACAGAAATTAATTGAATTGAATAAGTACCTAACCATTGAAATATTTTTATTTAGTAATATTAGTCCTTAAAACTAAAGTTAAAAAATAAACATCATAAATCGGCTATACTAAGTGAAACAGAAAGGGTGTACTATTTTTCTTGCAACTTAACTTTGTATATCTAAAACTATCGGCTTTGTGGGACAGTTGAAGCATTGAAGGTTGAAGGACTTATGCAATCCGTCAACAGCTGTAACCCTATAACACCTTTTGATTTTTACGTTTCCTCAAAAGCTGATGGTTTTAGAATTACAAAGTTAAGTTTTGGAATAAAAAGTATACCCTTCTTGGTTCAAGCTATATGTAATTGTACATCTTCTTTCTTAGGTAAAAGGGAAATTTTTAAATTTTCCTTCAAACCTTTTTTCACAGCATGTTTTATTAATCTAACTATATTATATAATAAGGAATCTCTATTTCCTTGGTCATCGCATGACGCGTGAACGGAATGCGCGATATCAATATTTTTTTTTGCGTGTTAATTTGTCTTTAGAAAGTTCTTATGAATAAAAAAATAAGAAAGTTGAGCGGATCAATTCGAATTTAATATTCAAAGTTAAGACAGGACGGCGCCTGTCGGGTCAGCTAGTTGACAGTAAAATTAAAAGAACTGAGTAAGTACTAATACGTACTTTGGTCATTCCCAAAATTCTATTCAATATTCTTTTCGCGGCGTTAAAACTAACCCCGCTGGTCAAAAAAAGGATCACGGTCAGTGAGCCAGACGGAGTGCCTCCATCCAGGTCCCTTCACAACTACATGACGGTCTACAGAGTAGTCTGCAGCCAATATTAATAGTATATCTCAACTTCTGTCATCACCTATCGCTTTAGTAACAAATGTATAGCGACATACTATTAGTCTTTTGCTTTGTGTAATTGTGGGTAGACGACAATTAAAACTACTCATGATCTCAAATATAACAGTATTTTTTGCTGAACATTTGCTGAACAGGCTGGCTATGAGAGTTCTTTTTTGCTTCCTAACGACAAAATCTTTGTAGGCGGTACTTAAACCAAAGAAACATACTTACGTAGTTTTTTAACAAAAGCGACTTTTTTGCAAAAACATAGTAAGTATAGGTAATAATCATGGAATCAGTATCTACTTACTACGATAGGTACACGAATGGAGCAGAGACGTAAAACTTTTTTCAAAATTAAACATATGTCAGTGACCAATACGAGGAAAGGTTATCCATTGAACTTATTTGACTTTAGGCCAAAGTCAGGTTGGAAATATGCTATATAGTACTCAGGTACTAAAATAAAGTTATTACTGCTTAGATCATACTGTGTTACATAAAATGTCTGATTAAGAGGTTAGAAGAGGAGTCGTATGTGAACTATTAGGTAATCAGTAGTATCAACACATGCGGGCTTCGAGTATCAATCCTAGCCGGTTATCCGAACGTACCACACGGAACGGACTCGATCAGGATTCGAGGTACGGATTTCCAAATAGAAGCACTCGGGCGGTAAACACGATGATGGTGACCGCCCGTGGCATTTACAACTAAGCGCTACCGTTCGTGCTTCGGAAGGCTAACACAGTTGTTAAACCATTAGAGGCCTTTGAGTGGCTTGTAAACGACACGAGAGTTAACTAATAGTGCTTTACCATTATCCTTAACGATATCACTTTCGACAAACAATAAATAGATATCTATAAATATCTCCAGACTGACACACCAACTGTATCATCCCAAAATAAGCAATGCTTGTACTATAGGTCCCGCACAATGGACCGAGGGCGATCCCAGTCACACCCAGACCTGGGAAAATTCTGAAAACGCCATTTCCGAAATTTCCTGCGGTAGGTATCGAACCCGCAACCACCTGGTGCAATGCGCCAAGAGTTGCCAATCTGCCACTGCAAAGCATAGCTTTTTTGCTATCGGACTTATTAAGTTCATTTGTTCCATCAGAACCCTGCTCACCTCGCGTCCCGTACAGTTGCCAGCAAGGTTATGAGTGTTTCATAACTACGTAACATTTTCATTGTCTCAAGGTCTTCACCATTGTATGCAGTGGAGGCACTATTGTGAAGGTTGTATTTGCTCTTACAAGTATTAACCTACACTTTAAATTTACATAACATTTTCACCATTGCTGGCAGTTTGGAATGCAAATTAATTAATACAGACTTTTTGATGTAGGTACCTAGTGCATAAACAGTAGGTCAAATTCAAATTCAAATATTTTTATTTCAAATAGGCCAGATTAACTGGCACTTTTAAAAAGTCAAGAACTAGGTGCATGTTCCAAAACAAAGTCCTATGGAGAAGAACATGCAAGAAACTCCATGGATACATTTTTTCTTTTGTCTGTTTTAAAATTATGTTTGTTTATTTACAGTAGGTATTAAGAGATGTGAGGACAATGTAGGTTAACGCATAAGGCATCACAAATACATACATACATGTAAATACCACTTACATAGGACATCTTCAAGATACTTACTACATCTTCAAGAGTTTTTGGCTACAGATTGGCTCTACCGTCGTAAAATAAAAAAAGTTTCTGGGGGCAAGCATCAAACAAACACCTCATCATTATAATCTTGAACTGTCTGCATCGTTACATCGCCCCTCTAATGCCGAGAGATCATCGAGATGCGTTGGATCATAGAAAGGCCTAACACTCGACATTATGATATCAGTGATAGCCAGTCAATTATTTCCGAAACTCGCTCGAACATAGTACACAGATAAGCAAGCAAGATTGACGAGCAGATTAAGTCATCGAGGCAGAAGCACATAGGAGGCTCGTGGATATATGATGACATATTATCCTCCTGTCTCTTATCTACGCGCTCTTTAAAATGTTGCTTAATGGCTCTCATGGATCAGGTAAAAGAATTCTGTGTGGGTTTTAACTTACTACTATAATATACTTCCATATGCTATGGTCCAGTGTGATTTGTGAGTTTATTTCCAGTGGGGCTCTCGATCAACGAGCTCCTGAGTGTGCCGAGCGTGCCCGCCGTGACCACGGTCGCCCCGAGGTCATTCATACGGTTCACGAGACACCGTTAATTTCCATACATTTTACTGTACCCGGGTGCCGAATACGACCATTATCTGTCAATATATAAGCAACTGGCGATAAAAAAAAATATGACATGTAAAAAGACAAGCCCGCTGAGTTTCTTGCCGGATCTTCTCAGTCGAGGTCGCATTCCGATCCGGTTGTAGATATAAGACAAAAAAATATGTAAAATTGACAATTTGTAAGTGCCCCCGTAGGCCTAATCAAAATAAACGCTTTGAATTTTGAATTTGAATAATGAATAGAAAAACCGATGTCGTCTTTATCGCGTTTGATACGTTAGTTAGTAGATATGTGTATTCATAGGTTAGCAATCGAACTTTCTGTCTGTTAAAAAAATTGCTAGACAAATATGGATAATAAGTAGTTTCGGTATAACGGTCTGGGGACGATTCTAATGACGCACGACGAAAGAAGACCTTTTCTGAGGATTGTTGGTTCAAAAGAGAATCGAGCTTACCACCACATGATGCAGTGAGCCGAGCGGCCCCCGCTTGATGAAATGAAGCAGTCGGTATGTTTTTCAAACAGCGGATATTTTGAAAATAAAATACAGTAGCGTTAACAACTAGTACCTACAGGTAAGTTAGTTAAGGGCCTGTGCACACCACGTTGTTTAAACGCGCAGACGACGCGCGTTTAGAAACCTGCGTCGACGGCGCGCTTTTATCTTACAAAGGTCTACAGGCTGCGTCTGACTCGCGTGCGTATCACGTCTGTATCGCTACAAACGCGCGTCGACGGCGACGCGTTTAAAAAACGTGGTGTGCACATGCCCCAAGTTTTGTTAATTTGACCAAACGCCGATAATAGGCCCCTGGGACTCTGTATGTATATAATATACAGGTATATACTTTATGAATGTGTTCAATAATATATATACCTACTTATACATATATTATATCTAATATTTTTGTTAACGTAATGTAGGGTAAGCAGGGGGAATGGCGCTCATCGGGTAATGGCGCGCACCTCTATAAGTCTATGATAAAGGTGCATAACAACATGCCACCATACGTAAAACGGGGGAGGGGAAGGGCCTCCAACACGTAGCGATGCGCAGGGGCAGTCAGCTCCTGACAAGAGACGGTGAAGTGCGTTTGTTTGTATACGGCTGCGCTGAACTAATTTTCGTCACGATCTTTTTGTCGGTAAGTTCAGAATTTTGATATTTATTAAATTGTTAATATAGCTTTCCTGGGTACTTAATCATTCTATTTTATGATGAACTATTATATTTACAACAATTGCATTTCAATGTTTGTTTAATTTAAAGTTAAATTCAAAACGACCGTTTGGGGTTATCGCGCTCACATGGGCGCCATTACCCTTCAGTGACTTATTTTTTATTCTTATAGACATGGCCAGAAATAGCCAAAGAACAATTGCCAAAGCTGTTTGGAAGGAGGAAGACCTTAAATCCGCTAAAACTGCGATACCGATAAAGTATAAGAAAAAAATTAAAATACGAAAAAATCTTACAAGAGAAAAACATCCCAAAAAAGTTCTTCAGAGAGTGAAGTTGAAGAGCAAGAAAACATTTGTGACGATGACAGTGATGACGAAATGAATGTGGGCGATAAAAGTTATAACAAATGCATTATTTGTGAGGAATTTGAAAAAAAATACAAGTTGTGGTATCACTGTACAACATGTGGGCTGTGGTCTCATGCTACATGTTCTGGATGGGATTGGGCAGAAGGATACATCTGTGATTTATGTACTTAACGATAAAATCTTATCATTTATATTTATCTTTTTGTCTTTGTTTACCTTTAAAAAATTTGTCGGTACACACTGCTATATTTGTTTAGTGTATAAGGCTTATCTCAGGTACAAATCCAAATATTTGGTGTCATTTTATGATTATAGACTGTACTTTAAATGTATCCTCTGATTTCATGCTTATTTGATAATGATAAAGGATCTTACTTGTTATATTACAAAGAAACAGGTTTGGGCATCATTACCCCTTCCCCTGAGCGGCATTACCCAATGACAGGGGTAATGACGCTCAAACCTGTTTTTTTTTTAAATGTTTACTACTGCTAATAATTCTAAGATAAATACGATTCCTATTAAAAAGTCGATTATTTAATAGTTAAAGTTTAAGTTAATGTTTTAAATTCCAAAAGAAAACAACTAATTTAAAACAAATAGTGTGTTTTCCTTAAGTGAACGCCATTCCCCCTGCTTACCCTACCTATAGACATTTTTGCCCTTGAGGTGTGCACGTCAGGTGTACCAACATAATAACCAAGCCCGATAAGTAACAGATCTTGCCTAATATTCAATCAAGAACTACATTTCAAGGATTTTGTAGGTAATAGGTACTCACAAACTAGGTACTTACTACGTCAAATCCCTATTCATTTAAGTTACATCGTTTGTAATCTACTAGTGAATATAATATTTATTAAAATATTTATATTTATTTATTTCTACTAGTTAAATGTAGCGTGTAAATGTAGATGTTAAACGATTCATTAGTTACAGTATTCTCACGTGCATTGTCAGAAATATATTTTCACACCAATACTCAACCAACTGCAGCCTCACCCCTTACACACATATTTTCACATACTGCCCATAAGAATGCACACCCCTACCACAGGAGAAATACTCATAAACGCAAAACATGAAATGAATTCCATCATCGTTATAAATTCACAGCCTGGTCCACTGTAGACTAAACTTGATTTAGGCCTAGTGACACCAGCAAACCAGTGTGAAAACAGAGGACACAATGCATGCCAATATTAGTCCCTTATTTCCAGAAACTTGTAACATACATTCGTGCGGATTCTAAGACAATGTAGGTTTTCCCTTGCTGAGGATCAGACCTCGGCGTCATCATTGGTCATCATCGTCGATCCTGACAAATCACACAGAAATATACAACAAAATATAACAAAAGGTTTTTCCTCGAATTTGTTTGATATATTTATTTGACTAGTAAGACGTTTATAAAGATTATGAAGATAAATAATAAGGATTATTAGACAAATTCCGCGTAAACAACCGAGAGAATTTATAAATAAATAACAAGATATCTAGACAATGTAATCTATCCATTTATTGGACTCAGTTTGTGTACAGAAGCTATAGTAAGTTATTTTTATGCGTCAGCCATTGTTATCCGACTACTATGCTGCAGTTAATGATTTAATTGAGGTATCTTCTCACGGTAGATTATAATTGTTACTTAAGTACTTTATATAACTTAAAGCTATTAAATTTTGTGCTGAACGCGGATCCTACTTTATTTTTCTCCCAAAATATTAAGTACCTATACCTAATTAGATAATACGCCATAAGTATAATACACACAATTCAAACGCTATCGACGCAATATCCAATCCACAGAAGGAAACCGAATCAATAAACTATTCGTCGGGTTACTGATAAGAATTACAAACTCTGCATCGAAAACTACACCTGAAAAGGTCTCTCAACATTTTCTTGTATCATGTTTAAAGTGATAACGGGCGACAGTTGGGTACCTAGAGGTTAAAATGGACTCTAGTTCAAAATATTATATACTAAAACAATGGGATTACTAAACAAAAAAATAAAAACTGTAAGATATTTAAGTACAATAACTAATTTATTTGAACATCCATTATTGGTCACCATTGTCGATCCTGGGTTACCTACACAAGTAACAGTGGTGGGAGCGATTTGATTTTGAAATATAGAAAGCAAGTCGTCCAATCCTTACAAAATGTTGAGAAAAATGTTACACCTCAATCACGTTCTTGTGACCAAATTTCCTCCACGAAGAAGTGTATGTTATAAAGATGACTTACAAACTCGTAAATTTGTTAAGTAGAGTTACTTATTTTCGCAATTGCGTAAAATTTCGAGTTACCTACCCACAATTTAGGAACTTCGCATTCAAAGATGACTTACAAACTCATCGAGGTCTTGGTTCATTTCGAACTCGCTTTGATGTTAAACAAGTTTTTTAAGGATAACGTTGTTGCCGTGTCCAACTACTTATGGATATAAGGAAAATGAGAATATCACGCGCTGTTAAGGTATATTTTATTTTATTACGCATAGAAAATAATAAGTAGGTACCTATATCACGTCAAATGACATGGTCCCTCTAGGAAGTAGCCGAGAATCAGAGATTGATGAGGACATTGTGATTCAGACATCAGATTCTAAGGCCAGTATTAGTTAAGTAGATATGCGTCGCCTGCTTTCGTTCAATAGTAGTTACGCCGCTTGTCCGTGCCCTCCCTTACGTTCTAATTCATGCACAACGAGAGGCACTCTTTTAAAAGCTACCATAACCTTCCACGAACTATATTTGTAGATTACACTAGCTGAGCCCGCGACTTCGTCCGCGTGGAATTTAACTTAACAAAAAAGCCCCGTCCCGCGTTCCGAGCCCCCGCGAGACAGCTCATTTTTATAATTTTGTTTTTCTAAAATGAAAATAGCCTAAGTTACTGCTTATAACATCAGCTATCTACCAGTGAAAGTCCTGTCAAAATCGGTCCACCCGTTACGGAGATAAGTACTCTTTGATTTCATGTGTTTTTATTTTTTTACGCGGAACCCTAATTGTTTTTCTAAAATTAAAGTAGCCGAAGTTACTCCTTATAACATCAGCTATATGCCAGTGAAAGTCCCGTCAAAATCGGTCCAGCCGTTTCGGAGATTACAAGGAACAAACAGACAGACAAAAAAAAATTTAATCGCGTTTTTGCTATACGTGTCGTACGTACTTTCATATGCACATAGTGAGAAGGTGTTATTTTGATATTACAAACAGACACTCCAATTTTATTTATTTGTATAGAAGAAGAAGAAGAGAAGAAGAAAAAAAGAAGATTACATTTAATTCGTAAGATTAGAATTATTTTTAACATACTTTTTTTGTTACTTAGTTTAGTGTAGTGATTTCACGAAAACGCGTGCTGTGACTCTTATAACACTGGCATATGGGTTTATTCGCACGTTTTTGTGAAGTGAACAGACGATACTAAGTAAAGTAGGTACCTACCTACAAAAGCCACTGTTAAATGTTAACGAACTGTATTTATTATAATTATTGCAACAGTTAAGTGACCAACTATCATCGAGATGATTCATCTTGAATATCACGTATGATAGCGCACTATAGACGTACGAAACCACTTGAAAAAGTTTCCGTTGCGTTACGCAGCCTCGGCATAGTTGCCTCGATAAATTCTCATCCTCTCTAAGTGTAAAACTGTCATGATCCCATCATACAGTCAACAACTAAGTAGGTTCTTTTCTTTATGACGATTTTGAGATCTGATTCGTACTAACAATAGAGCAGTGATGAGTGTATTGTTTTCTTATATTTACGCGAATTCTACACATTGAAATATATTTTTACGGATTATATCGCGTTTATTTACTTTTTTATGTTCCAGACATTTCGGTTGCTTTACAGCAACCGTGGTCGCAAAAGAACACCGATTCCGACCAAGGATGATACGTGAAGCCATTGAAATTAAAAAACATCCTAATTTCAATAGGGAAGATGGCTGGGTGCTACCACCAACTTGGGATCCAGTAATTAATATAATTAAATCCAAAACCAAGCATACAATCGCAAGACCTCGAGACACAGTGAGCACTTTCTGCGTGGATCGGACCGCAAATACCAACTAAATTTTATGGGTACCCAGTTTTAACTATGACATCAGGACTTCTAACACCTCAGTCCCCCCGTGACCAAGAAACGTCGGGAACATAAAAAAGTAAATAAACGCGATATAATCCGTAAAAATATATTTCAAAGAGATGAGTGTAAAAAACGACGCCTAATAATATGCAGTTCGACCATCACAAGCTGTTTACAGCTTGCATAGAGGGTCCGAAGTCTGCTCCTCTAGCCGATATGAAGGCCACTGGTCTGCTAACACATTGGTTTTTGATTATATTGTTTAATTAAGTCAACGGCTTTTTGGTTAATCGACTTGACTTCTTAACTACCAGACATGAGACCCAGGTTTCCTTTATGCTAACATTAAATCAACCAGGTTCAGCTACCTGGATCCATTATAGCAACCTACTCTTCGGGCTTTGACTTAAAACATGGTAAACATTCAGGCCATTCACTTAACTTGAAATCAGGCCATAGTATGAAAACTACGTTATTTAAATTACAAACTTACCGAATGTAAAAGGAATTCAATCAAAACTTACGCGACACGGCACGCTCGGATAGCGTAAAATAGCCGTAAGCATTTATAAATGCATAATTAAACTCGCCACAAATCAAGGTTGTGAATGGACCTATGAATGAGATTGGACAGTTTCGAATGGCAGGTGGAATGTTTTGTTTGGTTGCACAGTGTGAAGAGTTCCCTGTGGTTTGTTTATTAATTGATGTCCATGGGAAATTGCTGGATAAGTGGCTACTCAGGTGGTGGCTTGGTTACCATTTTAAGCCTGTTGCTTTATTTATCCGCTTTACCTCCTTTGTAATTTCTTTTACTGTTGTGTTGATATTTAAAAGTTACATATACTTTCGTCTTCCCAGAGGCAGTAGAATTTTCCAGTGTAAAAAAGGTATTAATTAATTAAATGTGTGCTTCACGTAATTAAATATCTACCTACGTACTTAAAGTATAAAAGTTATAAGTTGGTACATAACGGTGAATACAATGTATTTATTACAAATCATACGCGACACATCACCTAAACAACAAATTTAATATAATCGAGGAAGATTTATTTTGTTATTTTTACACTGAGATCATCGTTGCTCTGATTTGCTTTTCAAGGTAAACAGCTTTCAATATATCAAGTTGAGTGCATGATGCTTTTAATACAAAAATTTTGAATTTATAAGTCAATGCTAAGAAATACCTGTAGTAAGATTTAATTAAAAACATAGGCAAGCAACAATTTAGTACTTATTTAGAAATATTTATTTACAGAATAATTCGCACAGAACCCTTCGAAATTAAATAATAATAACTTACAAAAATATTATTTGGTGAAGTCGTCGCTAAGGAAATCCTGCGCTCCGAAATAATTATGCACGGAGTGCGCGTCAGTCGCGCCCGATCACAGTTGACTGCAGCCAAACACCGGCGCACGCGCACCTTAGCCTCTCGATAAACAACTACACGAGCTAGCTGCCAGTGGGTACAGATGTATTGGACACATCGGTCTGGCTGCAGTCAATCACATATCCAACTAGCGATTTGCGAACATGTCCCAAACGGGGCCATCGAACGGTCTCTCAGCGTGTGCGATGTTTCTTCCTTTATCAAAGGTGCGATGAGTTCGTCACGGACACTCGTCGGCACTGCCTTTTTTGTGATGAATTTGGAGGCCCTCGGACATGGCGATGCCAGTCATCGTAGGATTTTAGTCAGTGTCCGACATTAACTCTCTGGAGCGTGTGGATCAGGTGTCCATCGGATCGAACGGTCGGTAGATTTCATTACCTATAGGATCCGATCGTATATACGTGGTCGAATGCATTCATTAGAAATTAATTGAGTCAATATTATGTAATGCAAGTATACCGCCGAGACATTTCCTGTTTTTACAGCGAGTTGTTAACCCCACCTCACGACTCAACTAGAACCATTCTTCAACCAGCTTATATCACCGAGGACATTACTATCCTTTAAAATTATTAAGAATAATTATGGGTAACTGGCTATTTTCATGTCAGCAGAAACTGTTTATACTAACAAGAGCTTGCTTCATCTTCGTAATAGCCTCGGCGTCAATGTAGGTAGATACGTAAATGTCCTTTGATTGAATCATAAAAGGACAATACACAGAGGACAACAATCCATAAGTTATTTCATTTACGTCCGTACTGCACAGCCGGTGCAAATTGTTTAAAACGCGCGAAATCGATTTCGTGTCTGCCTAATATTTTTTTGCAACACACTACGAGATATTTAATGATTATTTGTGAATTTAACCGTGACTGATTGTGCACTTGATTCATGTTATAATTTTTAGGGAATAATTGATCTTGCTGTAGTCTGCTGAGAGTGTGCTGAGAGTGATGCCGCTTTTCAAGTCATGCTCGTGCGCGGGCGCTGCTTGCGGGGATTGGGCCACTCACTTGCCTCTTAACAACATTGTCGTTAAATACTATTCATTTACTTAGCATGGAAGGCATCACACCAAAGCAATTATATTATTATGCACCTGTTTTATTAATTGTTATTTTGGTTCGTAAACATTTAATTTGATGTAAGTATGAGTAGGTATGACCACCACACTAAACTAGCTTTCTCATTTTATCTACATACCTAAATCTCAGGGAAATTTGATTATTATTTACTATTAGTTATTTAGTGATAATGGTGTTACCTGCTCATATTATTATTTTATGCTGTTCCTGAGAATGTACACCATCTGTAATTCATTGAAAAGAGTAACCATTGAGTTTCTTGCCGGATCTTCTCAGTGGAAGCAGCATTCCGAACCGGTGGTAGATTCTGACTATTCATAAATGCTTTGTTGGCTTACATGAATAAAAACAATTTTGAGTTGAGGTGAGTTGAGTTGCTCATTGCTAACCTCTGACTAGTCATCCCTCGTGGTCGGGTGCATGGGTGGAATGAATAGTTCTTGCTAGCGGCCAGTGTACTCCAGTTTGAGATTATTAAACTTTCCTTCCTCGTCATGTATATATGTCGCCGCCAACTAGCTTAATTCGCCGTTCAATTAACGGCCTAGGCACTTTGATAAACGGCGCCGTTCAACTAGTGGCCTGAATGATATTCAGTCATTTGATCAAACAGCTAGGCAAATGATTTGGATCGATGACGTTTAACTAGCTGCCTAGCCGTTTAATTACCTGCCTAGCCTGTTCATTTCAATTTGGTTCTACTTTCTGCCACCTAGCGCCGAAACTCACCAAACTGTCAATATCTCTATATTTTATATTCTCTTTGGTCAATATGGCGTCGGAAAAAACAACTTTGATGGAATAATTTTATTAGGTACTTAGGTTTTTTACGATTTTGTTTAGATCCACCCAATCTATTTGCTGGGTGGGGGGTTTCTGTGGGGTCATAAAAAAAATAACCCTAACCTAAACCCGTCCAGGTCGTTCTGCTTGGGTAGTATTTAGAAAAAGTTTTGTAGTACTTAAATGTCAACCAGTTGCCTAAGCATTAGCCAGCCAGTTTATTAAATGTTGTAATAGACGATACGGCTGAATATCATTTAGGCCGTTAGTTGAACGGCGCTGTTTAGTAAAGTGCCTAGGCTGTTAATTGAACGGCGAATTAAGCTATTTGGCTGCGACATATAGACTAGAATAGAATATTATAAATATGTCATTCCATTCTACTTTCTGTGATCCAGAATGTTGATGTGATGTCGTGTGAGGCAAATCAAACTAGTTGTAAGTATAATACTTTAATATTTACTCTTATAATGAATCAGCACTTTACGTAATACAATAATGATTGGTATTGTAGTACAAAATAAACAATTTAAGTAATTAAATAGATACACTTAGAAATTACTCCATCCAGTCTGGCTCGTCCGACAAATCCTGAAATAAAACAAAGGTGTTAATATATATATAATGCAAACAAATGCCATTTAGGAATACTTCGGCGCGTCAGATTATTATACAGGAGGTTCAACTTGATGTTGTCGTGCTGACCCAACTCTAAAGATTATTTTGAGGGATTTTCACGCGCTATGACAATTTCTTTTTTTCTAGATGTGTTATATGTATTAAGACACACTGAAAATTACCATTAAAATAGTATATTTATCTTAACTATAGTACATTTACAGTCGACAATACATGGTTCACAGCAGCTGCACGCTCTAAACTAAAATCGGTGGATTATATTTTTCCTATTATGTATAAGGTGGAGGTACTCATGTAACTCCTTATGGTAACTACTATTACGATCGACCAATCGCAACCCAATATTATTTTCCCATAGACCAATCACAGTGCATTGCCTCCGCTCCCGCCCCCTTATTTTTTCACTGTTACCTTGATGCAATTGATTCCCAGTGCGGAATGTAAAGGTCTGTTGGCCAGTAAATACCTAATCATACTAATATTATAAAGAGGAAAACTTTGTTTGTTTGATTGTAATGAATAGGCTCCGAAACTACTGAACCGATTTGAAATATTCTTTCACTGCTGGGAAGCTACACTATCCCCGGGTGACATAGGCTATAATATATTTTCAAAAAAATTAGGGATCCTTACTAAAACTCGAATAATGTAACCGCAATGTACCCATGCGAAGCCGGGGCGGGCCGCTAGTTTCATATATAATAAAAACACAGATATATCTGTGATAAAAAAAGCTAATGATTATTTTTGATAAACTTTTGTGGGCTGTTATCGATACCGAAGCTGAACGGCTATTTTTGGTTGCCCGTCTGCTTAAACTTCGGTATATTTTTTAGTGAAACTTGCTATAGAAAATGCTCCCTAGGTTTAATACTTTAAATTGAAAAAATGGAAAGATTTGAAGATTATAATTTATTTTTTCGGAAGATAACATTTAGCCAAAAGATAATGTGAGCTGTGTAAAAACAAAATATTAAACTTTGATTATGATATGGCATCAATTCTCGAAAATATGTATTATAATGAATAACGTTTCTATTCCACCATCGTCCTATAATCTACACCTCAATGTACGTTCACAAAATGGTGATAAAAAAATTCAAATGCGCGCCCTTACTCTCTCACTGATATCTATCAAGGGCATAGGCCCATCATATCCTATGGCCATTTGTATTATTGATAGGGCTCCAATTGACATGTACAAGCGAATCCAGCAATGACCTTCAGAAAAATCGTCTAAACAAGTATAATTTATGTAAACAAACAATTTGGCCACCACTCAGTTTGGGATGTGATTTTATTCAAAATAACCTAGAGTTCATTCGATAATCTTAAGGTATGTCCAGACAAACCCCATCCAGACTGCATGCTGAATGCAAAACTGCAGTTTGGATGCAGTTTTGGTGCAGCTGACATAACTGCAACAAAATTGCAAACTGGACTAGACTGTCGGAGTGCAACTGCCTATAGGCTGCAATTTTGTAGTCAACAACAATTTTGTAGTCAGTGTGGGTCACAGTTCTTCTGAATAGACCCTAATACACAAGCACCTATCCAGGAGAGCATGCGGTATGTCTCTCTTGCTGGAACAACTGTAAGGTACAACATCGGGGTAGGATATACTATAGGTTAGGGTAGGTTAGGTACATGTCAAAGTGGGCGTTACCTATTGTCTCAAAAGCGAATCTTATCCGTCCAGCCGTTTAGCGTGATGGAAGAAACAAACAATTATTGAGACTTTGATCCACGGATATTAACGATAAACTTATTTTACAACACTAGGTATTTATACGATACATATTCCTCGCTAAATTAGGTACCTAGTTACGAGACCAATAATATGAAACGGCCGGGACTATATCCGAACAATGCGCTCGGGAATTATTACAAATCTATATAATTTTTAATCAATTTACAATACCTTTTTCTACAAAGCATTTTTCAGACCAAAATCACTTTGTAATGTCATTGTATAATCGATATATCGATAACTTTCCATAAATTTTGGGGTAAGAATATTTACGTAAATGTGTCAATAATGTTAGCGGGTAGACACCGCTGAGGATGTGAGTCTGAGATACAGAGGATGATATAATGCTAGCGACATAACATCCTCACTGGAAGTTTGTTGTAGATAAGATGCAGTTCACGATTTTTTTGGTTTAAATTGGTGGTAATGGTTTCGTCAGCGTTTTGCCGAGAGATAATGTACCGTAGTGTCGACGTTGTTGTCTAGGATAATGTCATCGATCTCCCGCTCGAGCTCCTCCATGCTGTCCATCGAGTCTTTGCGCTTCTTGGAGAGTGCGGGGGGCGTGGGCTCGGTCGGCGCGGACGTTGGCGCCACCGCGCTCGCAGACTCCGGCGAGGGCTCGAGCGCCGGCGCCGGCACTGCGGCTGCGGAACTCGGTAGAGGCTCCGACGCTGTGGCTTCCGCGGAAATATTCGAAGTTCTGGGAAAAATAAATACAGTATGTAGTACTTTGTATACTGTATGTTTGAATGCAGAAATTACATAAAGAAAAATAAGTATTTTCTACAAATCAGTTACGTAATATTTTACTGAAGGAGAAAGACGTATAGGTACGTATACGTTCTAGCGTGGGCCGCTCGGGTCACTACACACGGTGGTTACGGGCTCAATTCCCGCAAAGGCAAATTTCGGAAATGGCCTTGTAATTTTTCCAGGTCTGGGTGTCACTGGGATCGCCCCCAGTCCGTTGTACGGTACCCATAGTACAAGCATTGCTTAGTTTGGGACCATACAGTTGGAGTGTTAGTCTGGGGATATTTATTTAATTATAAGGGTGGCTACTGACTGGGCGGGCGGCGCGTGGGTGCTGGGCGGCGCGGGCGCGGGCGGCACGAGGCCGCGCCGCTCCGCCTCGGCCTTCTCGTCCTCCAGCAGCCGGTCGATGTTGCACTCCCGCCAGTTGTCCGGCAAGTTCTCCACGTTCGAGCTCAACTCGTACCCGACCGTCCGCTGGAACGCCTCCAGCTCCAAGGATTGCTGGGAGTCAAATCGTAACGTAGGCTACTATTGTGTCGTAAATACGTAGTATACGAGTAATGATTGTTATCAAAACAGTTGAGTTTGGAAAGATAAGTACTAATACATATTTTTATATATTAATGAAATTAGACGACAATTTTACTTGTGCTGAACATTCAACTCGTTTTTATGCAATTTAAAAGTACTGGTCAAACGTATTTCTCAATGAATATTAGAATAAAATGACTGCTCGACGTGTTAAACTCGCAGCATCTCTTCACCCATGTCAAACCGTCTGCCGACACTGTGCCATAAGCGTTTCGACTCATAATTTAAATCTTCAATACTTTATATAATTTTATCCAACACACTGACTTACAGTCAACGCATAGCGTTAACTAGTGGGTTATAATGAAATTAGAGTTCTTTACAATATAATATTTGTGACAACAGCACTCAGCAAGGATTTTTTTAAATTCATGCTAAAAGGGTATAAACAGGGGATGAATGTGTTTAAACCTTATCGGGCACACGGCTAATGAATAAATAAATATGCTTAATCGTGATCAGTGTTGCTACTATGAGCTGTTTACGTGACTACTCTCCACTGAGAACACACTCAGTATCTCGTGACTCTAAAACTATTTATAGACGAAAAACCCTTCAGAGAGCTATGTGAGAAAGGTAGGGAAGGGGTGATGTAATGGCATACCACGAACTCCGGGAACAGGTTTCCGTACTTGTCGGGGTCGGCCAGGGACTGGCCCAGCTTCTTGCTGGTGGCGCTCGACGCCTCGCGCCATAACTTCACCACCTCCGGCATCTTCGATGGAATGTATGATCTGGTGGAAGGTTCAAGACACAGCTTCAACTTTAGTAAATACGATTTTATTCACATACTTGCTGTGCCCGCGACTTCGTCCGCGTGGAATTTGACTTAACAAAAATGTAAGTTAATATTTGCGAGTCGATGTTTCATGTTTTATATACCTATTTATAGCACAAGCCCGCTCGCGCGTTCTGAGCCCGCGCGACAGGCAGCATTTGTTATATATTTTTTGTTTTTCTAAAATAAGGTAGCCTAAGTTACTGCTTATAACATTAGCTATCTGCCACTGAAAATCCCGTCAAAATCGGTCCAGACGTTTCGAAGATACTTTTGAATTTTATATGTTGTTATTTTTTTAGGCGGAACTCTAATTGTTTTTCTAAAATTAAAGTAGCATAAGTTACTCCTTATAACATCAGCTATCTGTCAGTGAAAATCCCGTCAAAATCGGTCCAGCCGTTTCGGAGATTACCCGGAACAAACACACAGACAGACACACAGACAGACACACAGACAGACAGACAGACACACAGGCAGACAGACAGACAAAAATGTTTTAAATCGCGTTTTTGTTATAAGTACCGTATGTACTTTCATATACATTTAGTGAAAAGGTGTTATTTTGATATTACAAACAGACACTTAATAGTACATTGTTACACGAGTGGTGAAAGTGACTTATTTTGTCCCGAGACGGGGTTTGGCGCCCGAGCGTAGTGAGGGCGCTAATAGTTCGAGGGACAAAATAAGTCTTTCACCCGAGGTAAATACTGTGCTTTTCATTACGAATACAAGGAAAGTAAAAAAAAACAGTAATTGGTTAAAGAAATAATACAAGGAAGTATGAACAATACTCTAAAACTCGAAAAAAAAAATAAAGATCGGATTGCCGCCTATTTTGTTTTTTTTTCGTTGGCCGGTCAACTTCTTTATTTAGCCACTAGATGACATATTATCCTCCTGTCTCTTATCTACGCGCTCTTTAAAATGTTGCTTAATGGCTCTCATGGATCAGGTAAAAGAATTCTGTGTGGGTTTTAACTTACTACTATAATATACTTCCATATGCTATGGTCCAGTGTGATTTGTGAGTTTATTTCCAGTGGGGCTCTCGATCAACGAGCTCCTGAGTGTGCCGAGCGTGCCCGCCGTGACCACGGTCGCCCCGAGGTCATTCATACGGTTCACGAGACACCGTTAATTTCCATACATTTTACTGTACCCGGGTGCCGAATACGACCATTATCTGTCAATATATAAGCAACTGGCGATAAAAAAAAATATGACATGTAAAAAGACAAGCCCGCTGAGTTTCTTGCCGGATCTTCTCAGTCGAGGTCGCATTCCGATCCGGTTGTAGATATAAGACAAAAAAATATGTAAAATTGACAATTTGTAAGTGCCCCCGTAGGCCTAATCAAAATAAACGCTTTGAATTTTGAATTTGAATAATGAATAGAAAAACCGATGTCGTCTTTATCGCGTTTGATACGTTAGTTAGTAGATATGTGTATTCATAGGTTAGCAATCGAACTTTCTGTCTGTTAAAAAAATTGCTAGACAAATATGGATAATAAGTAGTTTCGGTATAACGGTCTGGGGACGATTCTAATGACGCACGACGAAAGAAGACCTTTTCTGAGGATTGTTGGTTCAAAAGAGAATCGAGCTTACCACCACATGATGCAGTGAGCCGAGCGGCCCCCGCTTGATGAAATGAAGCAGTCGGTATGTTTTTCAAACAGCGGATATTTTGAAAATAAAATACAGTAGCGTTAACAACTAGTACCTACAGGTAAGTTAGTTAAGGGCCTGTGCACACCACGTTGTTTAAACGCGCAGACGACGCGCGTTTAGAAACCTGCGTCGACGGCGCGCTTTTATCTTACAAAGGTCTACAGGCTGCGTCTGACTCGCGTGCGTATCACGTCTGTATCGCTACAAACGCGCGTCGACGGCGACGCGTTTAAAAAACGTGGTGTGCACATGCCCCAAGTTTTGTTAATTTGACCAAACGCCGATAATAGGCCCCTGGGACTCTGTATGTATATAATATACAGGTATATACTTTATGAATGTGTTCAATAATATATATACCTACTTATACATATATTATATCTAATATTTTTGTTAACGTAATGTACCTATAGACATTTTTGCCCTTGAGGTGTGCACGTCAGGTGTACCAACATAATAACCAAGCCCGATAAGTAACAGATCTTGCCTAATATTCAATCAAGAACTACATTTCAAGGATTTTGTAGGTAATAGGTACTCACAAACTAGGTACTTACTACGTCAAATCCCTATTCATTTAAGTTACATCGTTTGTAATCTACTAGTGAATATAATATTTATTAAAATATTTATATTTATTTATTTCTACTAGTTAAATGTAGCGTGTAAATGTAGATGTTAAACGATTCATTAGTTACAGTATTCTCACGTGCATTGTCAGAAATATATTTTCACACCAATACTCAACCAACTGCAGCCTCACCCCTTACACACATATTTTCACATACTGCCCATAAGAATGCACACCCCTACCACAGGAGAAATACTCATAAACGCAAAACATGAAATGAATTCCATCATCGTTATAAATTCACAGCCTGGTCCACTGTAGACTAAACTTGATTTAGGCCTAGTGACACCAGCAAACCAGTGTGAAAACAGAGGACACAATGCATGCCAATATTAGTCCCTTATTTCCAGAAACTTGTAACATACATTCGTGCGGATTCTAAGACAATGTAGGTTTTCCCTTGCTGAGGATCAGACCTCGGCGTCATCATTGGTCATCATCGTCGATCCTGACAAATCACACAGAAATATACAACAAAATATAACAAAAGGTTTTTCCTCGAATTTGTTTGATATATTTATTTGACTAGTAAGACGTTTATAAAGATTATGAAGATAAATAATAAGGATTATTAGACAAATTCCGCGTAAACAACCGAGAGAATTTATAAATAAATAACAAGATATCTAGACAATGTAATCTATCCATTTATTGGACTCAGTTTGTGTACAGAAGCTATAGTAAGTTATTTTTATGCGTCAGCCATTGTTATCCGACTACTATGCTGCAGTTAATGATTTAATTGAGGTATCTTCTCACGGTAGATTATAATTGTTACTTAAGTACTTTATATAACTTAAAGCTATTAAATTTTGTGCTGAACGCGGATCCTACTTTATTTTTCTCCCAAAATATTAAGTACCTATACCTAATTAGATAATACGCCATAAGTATAATACACACAATTCAAACGCTATCGACGCAATATCCAATCCACAGAAGGAAACCGAATCAATAAACTATTCGTCGGGTTACTGATAAGAATTACAAACTCTGCATCGAAAACTACACCTGAAAAGGTCTCTCAACATTTTCTTGTATCATGTTTAAAGTGATAACGGGCGACAGTTGGGTACCTAGAGGTTAAAATGGACTCTAGTTCAAAATATTATATACTAAAACAATGGGATTACTAAACAAAAAAATAAAAACTGTAAGATATTTAAGTACAATAACTAATTTATTTGAACATCCATTATTGGTCACCATTGTCGATCCTGGGTTACCTACACAAGTAACAGTGGTGGGAGCGATTTGATTTTGAAATATAGAAAGCAAGTCGTCCAATCCTTACAAAATGTTGAGAAAAATGTTACACCTCAATCACGTTCTTGTGACCAAATTTCCTCCACGAAGAAGTGTATGTTATAAAGATGACTTACAAACTCGTAAATTTGTTAAGTAGAGTTACTTATTTTCGCAATTGCGTAAAATTTCGAGTTACCTACCCACAATTTAGGAACTTCGCATTCAAAGATGACTTACAAACTCATCGAGGTCTTGGTTCATTTCGAACTCGCTTTGATGTTAAACAAGTTTTTTAAGGATAACGTTGTTGCCGTGTCCAACTACTTATGGATATAAGGAAAATGAGAATATCACGCGCTGTTAAGGTATATTTTATTTTATTACGCATAGAAAATAATAAGTAGGTACCTATATCACGTCAAATGACATGGTCCCTCTAGGAAGTAGCCGAGAATCAGAGATTGATGAGGACATTGTGATTCAGACATCAGATTCTAAGGCCAGTATTAGTTAAGTAGATATGCGTCGCCTGCTTTCGTTCAATAGTAGATACGCCGCTTGTCCGTGCCCTCCCTTACGTTCTAATTCATGCACAACGAGAGGCACTCTTTTAAAAGCTACCATAACCTTCCACGAACTATATTTGTAGATTACACTAGCTGAGCCCGCGACTTCGTCCGCGTGGAATTTAACTTAACATAACTCTAAATTGAAAATTTAAAAACCCCCGATGCGATGACCTGTTCATCAAAATATGTATAATTTACCTAGTTCTTCCAAATAATGATGATAGCGCGATTTGCGTAGCTCCCGTAGCTCAGTATCCATAGCTCATCTCGCAAATTCATCTGGTACAACTAGTTTCGATGCCAGATTATGAAAGCACCATTAAATCATTTGTTTTGGCTTCCTCATTTATAATCTAAGATGTACAATAATCAACAGAAAATCTGTGTAAATTCCAATTCCAATTAAAGTTTATGGCCCCATCGACTACCGATGATTCTGCCAACGACAAGTTTGTGGGACAAGTTAAAGTACAGATAAACTATTAAACGGTAGGGAAAGATAGCCGGTAGATGAAATCTGTGTAAAAGTATGAGACATTATTTTGTTATGACATTATATATTAATTGACATTAGAATAGACAACGAATCTAAATATTGATGTCACGGAGGTTTTATTCCTAGTAAAATATTATCAATTATGATTATATATTTAAAACGAAGAAATGATAATTTATTAATATTTACAGTATAACAACTACTTATAAACGAACTTACAGTAAATTTAAATAAAAAATAAATAAACAAAATAAAATTATATGTACAAAAGTGCTTCCACATCGTCGTCGATACCAAAAGTGCCCAGGAGGCTGGCCGCATTTCCGCGCTGAATTGCGAGGCTTATTCTTTGCGCGAAAAACAGACCAGCCCGCCGGTCACGTGATGCGGCGAACAGACGCGCTGCTATGTCCTTGTAGAGGAGACGCGCGTTAGGGCCCCATGAGCCTAAAGTTTCGACCCCAAAAGGCTCAAACAAATAGCCTCCAGGAAGGCCACTATATTTGCGCCTCTTGAGGTTTTCAGCCTCTGCAGCAGCAGCGCCAGAACGCATTGACGTGCTTGGAAGATGTGACGGTGCCAGGGTATCAACACAAGTTGCATCCCATACCAGGGGCCGTCACATCCTCCAAGCCACCAGAGACATACCATCGGGCCTCTTGCCATCGTCACGCACCAAACCATTGGGTTCCAATACGGCTGGGACGCTGGCGGAGACAAGGGCCCGACGAATTATGTCATTGATGCTAGCATGACGCGACAAGCGGCCCGCGCTCCTGCCGCAGGATAACCCATGGTGGCCCAAGCTGTCCACCGCCTCACCGCATCGACAGCGATGTGGAGCATTACAAGAAGCCCCTAATCGGAGGGAGGTGGCAAGACGAAACGTGGTGTCGTCTAAAAGTGTGCCGATGTTAGGCGAAGGCAGTGCCTGCAGCCAGAGACCGGACTCCCAATCTCCCACAGCCAACAGGCGCGCATGCTCTGCAGTATTCCTGCACGTATCAAGGAGTTCATTCCGTGCGGAAGTGCAGAGCGGCGCGTCCCACTGGCCCTGAGAGGATAGGGTATTAGGCAAATCTGAGCTCGGGCAAGCTAATTTCCATGCGTCCACTGCATCGGACAAATACGGCATGACGTAATTAACCATGGAAGGTGCTAAGATCTTCCTGGTCAAAACTTCAGTGCTGTAGACCGAGGAGAGGAACGCAGGTAAACTGACACTTGAAATTTTGCGAATACCGAGGCCACCGAACCGGATCGGTAGAGAGGCTTGCAGCCAAGCTCGGTCATCCAAAGGAATATTGAGAATTTTGATTAAGGTTTGGAGTATAATGTTATCCAATTTTTCCAAAAGAGCTGGGTATTGCCAGAGATTTAGGCACAAATAAACAGTATCTAATAATGGTAAATGCCGAATGCATATTAATTTTGACAAGTCTGTCAAAAATTGCACTAAAATTTTGTATCTTTTCTTCAACGAAGGAAGCAAAAGATTCACTTAGGATAGGAGACCCGAGGAGGTGAAAACAGGATCTGTCGATTATTCTTAAATTGGGGGCTTCAGCTTGAAATTTTTGTATGATGCCTATTTGGTCCAACACTTGTTTTGATGGATCTACAAACAGTTCACACTTGGTGGTGTTTAACTGTAGGCCTATATTATCAAAATGCTGTTTTAAAAAAATCAAGTCTTTTAGGACTGTATGTACATCACCTCCCAAAGTACCGTCGTCTAAGTACCATACATTAAATTTGGAATTTAGCTTTTTAATAATAGGATGAATCGCGAGACTGAAAATAACTGGCCCGAGAGGGTCACCTTGCTGACATCCGACGGCCGAATCTATAACATAATTTTGATAGAGTAATTTAGAAGGAGTGCGATAGCATTGCCAAAGAAAATTGTAAATTTCAGGTGTTTCCTTTTTGATTTCGGTTAACAAGGTGTCCCTATTCACAGACTTAAAGGCATTCCTGATGTCTACCTTTAATATAACCTCTCCAACACCTGAGCTCAAGTAAGTAGATAGGGCGTGGATAGCGGCCTCACAACCACCCTTGGAGCCGAAACCCAATTGCGTCGGCTGAAACACGGATGATATTTTATCAGAATAAAAGTGGCAAGTGGCTTACTCAATTATGATTCAATTTGATGTAATAACTCTGGTTGAGGTAGACGGGAGCAGCCTAGGGGAAGAATTTTCAATAACGCTAAAATTATTTTAAATTAGATTAGTTTTTTTATATTCTTTGTCAATGGCGGAGCAACGCCCTCTAGAATTATTATAGCGTAATATTCCATGACCATTAACAAACCAAACAAAATTTAACGCATGCGCGTATCCATCATTTGAAACGTGACTTATGGAACGTCTTTAGTTCATACACAAATCTCAATAAAATTGATAAAATATTCATTTTTTTCAGAATCAGGGAAACTTTTCGAATTTATAATATTGTAAAAAGCCAGTTCAGACTATTACGATCATTTAAAAATATAATAAATCTAAATCCAATCATCTCAAATTTCGACTGGATTCGAGCCGAGGGAATTGGTTTTGGCCGTGAATGTGGCTTTTTTAACCTACAAAAGAGCTGATGATCTTCAAACGGCTGAACCGATTTTCATGAAACATAGCTAAGAACACTCTCGATCAGAATACCTATCTAACAAAAGAAACAAAATTGAAATCGGTTCATCAGCTTGGGCGCTACGTTGCCACAGACAGACACACAGATACACAGAGACACAGATACACAGATACACAGATACACATGTTAAACTTATAACACCCGTCGTTTTTCGTCGGGGGTTAAAAAAAGCCCCGTCCCGCGTTCCGAGCCCCCGCGAGACAGCCCATTTTTATAATTTTGTTTTTCTAAAATGAAAATAGCCTAAGTTACTGCTTATAACATCAGCTATCTACCAGTGAAAGTCCCGTCAAAATCGGTCCACCCGTTACGGAGATAAGTACTCTTTGATTTCATGTGTTTTTATTTTTTTACGCGGAACCCTAATTGTTTTTCTAAAATTAAAGTAGCCGAAGTTACTCCTTATAACATCAGCTATCTGCCAGTGAAAGTCCCGTCAAAATCGGTCCAGCCGTTTCGGAGATTACAAGGAACAAACACACAAACAGACAGACAAAAAAAAATTTAATCGCGTTTTTGCTATACGTGTCGTACGTACTTTCATATGCACATAGTGAGAAGGTGTTATTTTGATATTACAAACAGACACTCCAATTTTATTTCTTTGTATAGATGAAGAAGAAGAGAAGAAGAAAAAAAGAAGATTACATTTAATTCGTAAGATTAGAATTATTTTTAACATACTTTTTTTGTTACTTAGTTTAGTGTAGTGATTTCACGAAAACTCTTATAACACTGGCATATGGGTTTATTCGCACGTTTTTGTGAAGTGAACAGACGATACTAAGTAAAGTAGGTACCTACCTACAAAAGCCACTGTTAAATGTTAACGAACTGTATTTATTATAATGATTGCAACAGTTAAGTGACCAACTATCATCGAGATGATTCATCTTGAATATCACGTATGATAACGCACTATAGACGTACGAAACCACTTGAAAAAGTTTCCGTTGCGTTACGCAGCCTCGGCATAGTTGCCTCGATAAATTCTCATCCTCTCTCTAAGTGTAAAACTGTCATGATCCCATCATACAGTCAACAACTAAGTAAGTAGGTTCTTTTCTTTATGACGATTTTGAGATCTGATTCGTACTAACAATAGAGCAGTGATGAGTGTATTGTTTTTAACCCCCGACGAAAAAAGAGGGGTGTTATAAGTTTAACATGTGTATCTGTGTGTCTGTGTATCTGTGTATCTGTGTATCTGTGTATCTGTGTATCTGTGTATCTGTGTGTCTGTCTGTGGCAACGTAGCGCCCAAGCTGATGAACCGATTTCAATTTTGTTTCTTTTGTTAGATAGGTATTCTGATCGAGAGTGTTCTTAGCTATGTTTCATGAAAATCGGTTCAGCCGTTTGAAGATCATCAGCTCTTTTGTAGGTTAAAAACGCCACATTCACGGCCAAAACCAACTTCCACGGCTCGAATCCGTTCGAAATTTGAGCTTATTGGATTTAGCTTTATTATATTTTTAAATGATCGTAATAGTCTGAAATGGCTTTTTACAATATTATAAATTTGAAAAGTTTCCCGGATTCTGGAAAAAATAGATATTTTATCAATTTTTATATGAGATTTGTGTATGAATTAAAGACGTTCGTTAATGGTCATGGAATATTACGCAATAATAATTCTAGAGGGCGCTGCTCCGCCATTGCGAAAAAATACAGAAAAACAAATTTAATTTAAAATAATTTTAGCGTTATTGAAAATTCTTCTCCAGGGCTGCTCCCGTCCACCTCAACCAGAGTTATTACATGAAATTGAATCATAATTGATAATCGTTTACTAGGAATTAAACCTCCGTGGCATCAATATTTTGATTCGTTGTCCCTTCTAATGTCAATTATTATAATGTCATAACAAGATAATGTTGTATTCTCTTTGTCTCATACTTTTACACAGATTTTCTGTTGATTATTGTATATTGCATTGGTTATCTTAGATTATAAATGAGGAATCCAAAACGAATAGTGTAAATGGCACTTTCATAATCTGGCATCGAAACTATTTGTACCAGATGAATTTGCGAGGTGAGCAATGAATACTGAGCTACGGGAGCTACGCAAATCTCACTAACTTAATTATTTGGAAGAACTAGGTAAAGTATACATTTGATGAAAAGATCGTCGCATCGGGGGTTTTTAAATTATCAATTTAGAGTTATCTTATATTTACGCGATTTCTACACATAGATTAAGGCGTTTCTACTAACATACATATGGATCTTTGGTCTGAAATAAAGAAATTTGATTTGATTTGATTTGAATTACTTTTTTATGTTCCAGACATTTCGGTTGCTTTACAGCAACCGTGGTCGCAAAAGAACACCGATTCCGACCAAGGATGATACGTGAGGCCATTGAAATTAAAAAACATCCTAATTTCAATAGGGAAGATGGCTGGGTGCTACCACCAACTCCAACTCCAACTATAATTAAATCCAAAACCAAGCGTACCACTGCAAGACTTCGAGACACAGTGAGCACTTTCTGCGTGGATCGGACCGCAAATACCAACTAAATTTTGAGGGTACCCAGTTTTTAACTATGACATCAGGACTTCTAACACCTCAGTCCCCCCGTGACCAAGAAACGTCGGGGACATAAAAAAGTAAATAAACGCGATATCATCCGTAAAAATATATTTCAAAGAGATGAGTGTAAAAAACGACGCCTAATAATATGCAGTTCGACCATCACAAGCTGTTTACAGCTTGCATAGAGGGTCCGAAGTCTGCTCCTCTAGCCGATATGAAGGCCACTGGTCTGCTAACACATTGGTTTTTGATTATATATTTTAATTAAGTCAACGGCTTTTTGGTTAATCGACTTGACTTCTTAACTACCAGACATGAGACCCAGGTTTCCTTTATGCTAACATTAAATCAACCAGGTTCAGCTACCTGGATCCATTATAGCAACCTACTCTTCGGGCTTTGACTTAAAACATGGTAAACATTCAGGCCATTCACTTAACTTGAAATCAGTCCATAGTATGAAAACTACGTTATTTAAATTCCAAACTTACCGAATGTAAAAGGAATTCAATCAAAACTTACGCGACACGGCACGCTCGGATAGCGTAAAATAGCCGTAAGCATTTATAAATGCATAATTAAACTCGCCACAAATCAAGGTTGTGAATGGACCTATGAATGAGATTGGACAGTTTCGAATGGCAGGTGGAATGTTTTGATTGGTTGCACAGTGTGAAGAGTTCCCTGTGGTTTGTTTATTAATTGATGTCCATGGGAAATTGCTGGATAAGTGGCTACTCAGGTGGTGGCTTGGTTACCATTTTAAGCCTGTTGCTTTATTTATCCGCTTTACCTCCTTTGTAATTTCTGTTACTGTTGTGTTGATATTTAAAAATTACATACTTTCGTCTTCCCAGAGGCAGTAGAATTTTCCAGTGTAAAAAAGGTATTAATTAATTAAATGTGTGCTTCACGTAATTAAATATCTACCTACGTACTTAAAGTATAAAAGTTATAAGTTGGTACATAACGGTGAATACATTGTATTTATTACAAATCATACGCGACACATCACCTAAACAACAAATTTAATATAATCGAGGAAGATTTATTTTGTTATTTTTACACTGAGATCATCGTTGCTCTGATTTGCTTTTCAAGGTAAACAGCTTTCAATATATCAAGTTGAGTGCATGATGCTTTTAATACAAAAATGTTGAATTTATAAGTCAATGCTAAGAAATACCTGTAGTAAGATTTAATTAAAAACAGAGGCAAGCAACAATTTAGTACTTATTTAGAAATATTTCTTAACAGAATAATTCGCACAGAAGCCTTCGAAATTAAATAATAATAACTTACAAAAATATTATTTCGTGAAGTCGTCGCTAAGGAAATCCTGCGCTCCGAAATAATTATGCACGGAGTGCGCGTCAGTCGCGCCCGATCACAGTTGACTGCAGCCAAACACCGGCGCACGCGCACCTTAGCCTCTCGATAAACAACTACACGAGCTAGCTGCCAGTGGGTACAGATGTATTGGACACATCGGTCTGGCTGCAGTCAATCACATGGACCATATCCAACTAGCGATTTGCGAACGTGTCCCAAACGGGGCCATCGAACGGTCTCTCAGCGTGTGCGATGTTTCTTCCTTTATCAAAGGTGCGATGAGTTCGTCACGGACACTCGTCGCCCCTGCCTTTTTTGTGATGAACTTGGAGGCCCTTGGACATAGCGATGCCAGTCATCGTAGGATTTTAGTCAGTGTCCGACATTAACTCTCTGGAGCGTGTGGATCAGGTGTCCATCGGATCGAACGGTCGGTAGATTTCATTACCTATAGGATCCGATCGTATATACGTGGTCGAATGCATTCATTAGAAATTAATTGAGTCAATATTATGTAATGCAAGTATACCGCCGAGACATTTCCTGTTTTTACAGCGAGTTGTTAACCCCACCTCACGACTCAACTAGAACCATTCTTCAACCAGCTTATATCACCGAGGACATTACTATCCTTTAAAATTATTAAGAACTAGCTGAGCCCGCGACTTCGTCCGCGTGGAATTTAACTTAACAAAAAAGCCCGCTCCCGCGTTCTGAGCCCGCGCGACGGAACCCATTTTTTTAATTTTGTTTTTCTAAAATAAAAGTAGCCTCAGTTACTGCTTATAACATCAGCTATCTGCCTGTGAAAATCCCGTTAATATCGGTCCAGCCGTTTCAGGGATACTCTTGGATTTCAAGTGTTTTTATTTTTTTACGCGGAACCCTAATTGTTTTTCTAAAATTAAAGTAGCCTAAGTTACCCGCTATAAGATCAGCTATCTGCCAGTGAAAGTCCCGTCGAAATCGGTCCAGCCGTTTCGGAGATTACCCGGAACAAACACACAGACAGACAGACAGACAGACAGACAAAATTTTTTTTATTCGCGTTTTTGCTATAGGTATCGTATGTACTTTCATATGCATTTAGTGAAAAGGGGTTATTTTGATATTACAAACAGACACTCCAATTTTATTTATTTGTATAGATAATTATGGGTAACTGGCCATTTTCATGTCAGCAGAAACTGTTTATACTAACAAGAGCTTGCTTCATCTTCGTAATAGCCTCGGCGTCGATGTAGGTAGATACGTAAATGTCCTTTGATTGAATCATAAAAGGACAATACACAGAGGACAACAATCCATAAGTTATTTCATTTTCGTCCGTACTGCACAGCCGGTGCAAATTGTTTAAAACGCGCGAAATCGATTTCGTGTCTGCCTAATATTTTTTTGCAACACACTACGAGATATTTAATGATTATTTGTGAATTTAACCGTGACTGATTGTGCACTTGATTCATGTTATAATTTTTAGGGAATAATTGATCTTGCTGTAGTCTGCTGAGAGTGTGCTGAGAGTGATGCCGCTTTTCAAGTCATGCTCGTGCGCGGGCGCTGCTTGCGGGGATTGGGCCACTCACTTGCCTCTTAACAACATTGTCGTTAAATACTATTCATTTACTTAGCATGGAAGGCATCACACCAAAGCAATTATATTATTATGCACCTGTTTTATTAATTGTTATTTTGGTTCGTAAATATTTAATTTGATGTAAGTATGAGTAAGTATGACCACCACACTAAACTAGCTTTCTCATTTTATCTACATACCTAAATCTCAGGGAGATTTGATTATTATTTACTATTAGTTATTTAGTGATAATGGTGTTACCTGCTCATATTATTATTTTATGCTGTTCCTGAGAATGTACACCATCTGTAATTCATTGAAAAGAGTAACCATTGAGTTTCTTGCCGGATCTTCTCAGTGGAAGCAGCATTCCGAACCGGTGGTAGATTCTGACTATTCATAAATGCTTTGTTGGCTTACATGAATAAAAACAATTTTGAGTTGAGGTGAGTTGAGTTGCTCATTGCTAACCTCTGACTAGTCATCCCTCGTGGTCGGGTGCATGGGTGGAATAAATAGTTCTTGCTAGCGGCCAGTGTACTCCAGTTTGAGATTATTAAACTTTCCTTCCTCGTCATGTATATAGACTAGAATAGAATATTATAAATATGTCATTCCATTCTACTTTCTGTGATCCAGAATGTTGATGTGATGTCGTGCGAGGCAAATCAAACTAGTTGTAAGTATAATACTTTAATATTTACTCTTATAATGAATCAGCACTTTACGTAATACAATAATGATTGGTATTGTAGTACAAAATAAACAATTTAAGTAATTAAATAGATACACTTAGAAATTACTCCATCCAGTCTGGCTCGTCCGACAAATCCTGAAATAAAACAAAGGTGTTAATATATTATATAATGCAAACAAATGCCATTTGCGAATACTTCGGCGCGTCAGATTATTATACAGGAGGTTCAACTTGATGTTGTCGTGCTGACCCAACTCTAACGATTATTTTGAGGGATTTTCACGCGCTATGACAATTTCTTTTTTTCTAGATGTGATATATGTATTAAGACACACTGAAAATTACCATTAAAATAGTATATTTATCTTAACTATAGTACATTTACAGTCGACAATACATGGTTCACAGCAGCTGCACGCTCTAAACTAAAATCGGTGGATTATATTTTTCCTATTATGTATAAGGTGGAGGTACTCATGTAACTCCTTATGGTAACTACTATTACGATCGACCAATCGCAACCCAATATTATTTTCCCATAGACCAATCACAGTGCATTGCCTCCGCTCCCGCCCCCTTATTTTATCACTGTTACTTTGATGCAATTGATTCCCAGTGCGGAATGTAAAGGTCTGTTGGCCAGTAAATACCTAATCATACTAATATTATAAAGAGGAAAACTTTGTTTGTTTGATTGTAATGAATAGGCTCCGAAACTACTGAACCGATTTGAAATATTCTTTCACTGCTGGGAAGCTACACTATCCCCGGGTGACATAGGCTATAATATATTTTCAAAAAAAATAGGGATCCTTACTAAAACTCGAATAATGTAACCGCAATGTACCCATGCGAAGCCGGGGCGTGCCGCTAGTTTCATATATAATAAAAACACAGATATATCTGTGATAAAAAAAGCTAATGATTATTTTTGATAAACTTTTGTGGGCTGTTATCGATACCGAAGCTGAACGGCTATTTTTGGTTGCCCGTCTGCTTAAACTTCGGTATATTTTTTAGTGAAACTTGCTATAGAAAATGCTCCCTAGGTTTAAAATACTTTAAATTGAAAAAATGGAAAGATTTGATGATTATAATTTATTTTTTCGGAAGATAACATTTAGCCAAAAGATAATGTGAGCTGTGTAAAAACAAAATATTAAACTTTGATTATGATATGGCATCAATTCTCGAAAATATGTATTATAATGAATAACGTTTCTATTCCACCATCGTCCTATAATCTACACCTCAATGTACGTTCACAAAATGGTGATAAAAAAATTCAAATGCGCGCCCTTACTCTCTCACTGATATCTATCAAGGGCATAGGCCCATCATATCCTATGGCCATTTGTATTATTGATAGGGCTCCAATTGACATGTACAAGCGAATCCAGCAATGACCTTCAGAAAAATCCTCTAAACAAGTATAATTTATGTAAACAAACAATTTGGCCACCACTCAGTTTGGGATGTGATTTTATTCAAAATAACCTAGAGTTCATTCGATAATCTTAAGGTATGTCCAGACAAACCCGATCCAGACTGCATGCTGAATGCAAAACTGCAGTTTGGATGCAGTTTTGGTGCAGCTGACATAACTGCAAACTGGACTAGACTGTCGGAGTGCAACTGCCTATAGGCTGCAATTTTGTAGTCAGTGTGGGTCACAGTTCTTCTGAATAGACCCTAATACACAAGCACCTATCCAGGAGAGCATGCGGTATGTCTCTCTTGCTGGAACAACTGTAAGGTACAACATCAGGGTAGGATATACTATAGGTTAGGGTAGGTTAGGTACATGTCAAAGTGGGCGTTACCTATTGTCTCAAAAGCGAATCTCATCCGTCCAGCCGTTTAGCGTGATGGAAGAAACAAACAATTATTGAGACTTTGATCTACGGATATTAACGATAAACTTATTTTACAACACTAGGTATTTATACGATACATATTCCTCGCTAAATTAGGTACCTAGCTACTAGACCAATAATATGAAACTTGGCCGGGACTATATCCGAACAATCCGCTCGGGAATTATTACAACCCTCAAATCTATATAATTTTTAATCAATTTACAATACCTGTTTCTACAAAGCATTTTTCAGACCAAAATCACTTTGTAATGTCATTGTAGATCGATAACTTTCCACAAATTTTGGGGTAAGAATATTTACGTAAATGTGTCAATAATGTTAGCGGGTAGACACCGCTGAGGATGTGAGTCTGAGATGCAGAGGATGATATAATGCTAGCGACATTACATCCTCACTGGAAGTTTGTTGTAGATAGGATGCAGTTCACGATTTTTTTGGTTTAAATTGGTGGTAATGGTTTCGTCAGCGTTTTGCCGAGAGATAATGTACCGTAGTGTCGACGTTGTTGTCTAGGATAATGTCATCGATCTCCCGTTCGAGCTCCTCCATGCTGTCCATCGAGTCTTTGCGCTTCTTGGAGAGTGCGGGGGGCGTGGGCTCGGTCGGCGCGGACGTTGGCGCCGCCGCGCTCGCAGACTCCGGCGAGGACTCGAGCGCCGGCGCCGGCACTGCGGCTGCGGAACTCGGTAGAGGCTCCGACGCTGTGGCTTCCGCGGAAATATTCGAAGTTCTGGGAAAAATAAATACAGTATGTAGTACTTTGTATACTGTATGTTTGAATGCAGAAATTACATAAAGAAAAATAAGTATTTTCTAAAAATCTGTTACGTAATATTTGTCTGAAGGAGAAAGACGTATAGGTACGTATACGTTCTAGCGTGGGCCGCTCGGGTCACTACACACGGTGGTTACGGGCTCAATTCCCGCAAAGGCAAATTTCGGAAATGGCCTTGTAATTTTTCCAGGTCTGGGTGTCACTGGGATCGCCCCCAGTCCGTTGTACGGTACCCATAGTACAAGCATTGCTTAGTTTGGGACCATACAGTTGGAGTGTCAGTCTGGGGATATTTATTTAATTATAAGGGTGGCTACTGACTGGGCGGGCGGCGCGTGGGTGCTGGGCGGCGCGGGCGCGGGCGGCACGAGGCCGCGCCGCTCCGCCTCGGCCTTCTCGTCCTCCAGCAGCCGGTCGATGTTGCACTCCCGCCAGTTGTCCGGCAAGTTCTCCACGTTCGAGCTCAACTCGTACCCGACCGTCCGCTGGAACGCCTCCAGCTCCAAGGATTGCTGGGAGTCAAATCGTAACGTAGGCTACTATTGTGTCGGAAATACGTAGTATACGAGTAATGATTGTTATCAAAATAAAATATTATATTTTAAAATGATACTAATAACAGTTTAGTATCCAAAGATAAGTACTAATACTTTTTTTTTTTTTTATTAGACGAAAATTTTACTTGCGCTGCACAGTCAACTCGTTCCTTATGCAATTTGAAAGTACTGGTCAAACATGAATATTAGAATAAAATGACTGCTCGACGTGTTAAACTCGCAGCATCTCTTCACCCATGTCAAACCGTCTGCCGACATTGTGCCATAAGCGTTTCGACTCATAATTTTAATATTTTATACTTTATATAATTTTATCCAACACACTGACTTACAGTCAACGCATAGCGTTAACTAGTGGGTCTAATATAATGAAATTAGAGTTCTTTACAATATAATATTTGTGACAACAGCACTCAGCAAGGATTTTTTTAAATTCATGCTTAAAGGGTATAAACAGGGGATGAATGTTTTAAACCTTATCGGGCACACGGCTAATGAATAAATAAATATGCTTAATCGTGATCAGTGTTGCTACTATGAGCTGTCTACTCTCCACTGAGAACACACTCAGTATCTCGTGACTCTAAAACTATTTATAGACGAAAATCCCTTCAAAGAGCTATGTGTGAAAGGTAGGGCAGGGGCGATGTAATGGTGGCATACCACGAACTCCGGGAACAGGTTTCCGTACTTGTCGGGGTCGGCCAGGGACTGGCCCAGCTTCTTGCTGGTGGCGCTCGACGCCTCGCGCCATAACTTCACCACCTCCGGCATCTTCGATGGAATGTATGATCTGGTGGAAGGTTCAAGACACAGCTTCAACTTTAGTAAATACGATTTTATTCACATACTTGCTGTGCCCGCGACTTCGTCCGCGTGGAATTTGACTTAACAAAAATGTAAGTTAATATTTGCGAGTCGATGTTTCATGTTTTATATACCAACTATAGCAAAAGCCCGCTCGCGCGTTCTGAGCCCGCGCGACAGGCAGCATTTGTTATATATTTTTTGTTTTTCTAAAATAAGGTAGCCTAAGTTACTGCTTATAACATTAGCTATCTGCCACTGAAAATCCCGTCAAAATCGGTCCAGACGTTTCGAAGATACTTTTGAATTTTATATGTTGTTATTTTTTTAGGCGGAACTCTAATTGTTTTTCTAAAATTAAAGTAGCATAAGTTACTCCTTATAACATCAGCTATCTGTCAGTGAAAATCCCGTCAAAATCGGTCCAGCCGTTTCGGAGATTACCCGGAACAAACACACAGACAGACACACAGACAGACAGACAGACACACAGGCAGACAGACAGACAAAAATGTTTTAAATCGCGTTTTTGTTATAAGTACCGTATGTACTTTCATATACATTTAGTGAAAAGGTGTTATTTTGATATTACAAACAGACACTTAATAGTACATTGTTACACGAGTGGTGAAAGTGACTTATTTTGTCCCGAGACGGGGTTTGGCGCTCGAGCGTAGCGAGGGCGCTAATAGTTCGAGGGACAAAATAAGTCTTTCACCCGAGGTAAATACTGTGCTTTTCATTACGAATACAAGGAAAGTAAAAAAAAAACAGTAATTGGTTAAAGAAATAATACAAGGAAGTATGAACAATACTCTAAAACTCGAAAAAAAAAATAAAGATCGGATTGCCGCCTATTTTGTTTTTTTTTCGTTGGCCGGTCAACTTCTTTATTTAGCCACTAGCTGTTCCCGCGACTTCGTCCGCGTGTAATTTAACTTAACAAAAATTTCGGGACTATTCATCCCCTATTTTATCCCCTTGGAGGTTGAATTAATCAAAATCCTTTGTTAGCGGATGCCTACGGTATAACATCTACCTGCATGCCAAATTTTAACCCGATCCGTCCAGTGGCTTGGGCTGTGCGTTGATAGATCACTATGTCAGTCAGTCACCTTTGAGTTATATATATTTAGATTATTTTTCATTTTCATCTTTATTTATTTTGCCCAAATCTATGTTATTTTAAAGAAATTGTTGAATCTAAATTATAATTAAGTCATTTAAAAATATATAAATAATTAATTACTGTGACTGTAGAAAAAGTTTGAACAAGCTTCCATAGAAATGTGAAAATGGAACTAGTTTTTTTTTTATAATTTGACAGCTGTCAGTTGAAACCGATTCTCCCGGGCCGGAAAAGTATTACTTTCAACCCGCTCTTCAGGCAACTTCAGACCTACTTTCAGGGTATGAGTAATGAAAATATTATTAATTTGTATATAGATTTTGTACTATCTACAAAACTTCAGCATACCCACGATTAACGTGACTGTACTATGATTAACTTACAAGCAGATAGCTATGTGACCGCTTTGACTGAACAAAGGCGTAGCAGTAAGCGGGCCCTCTCGCTCTGTAAACCACCCTCACCTGGCAAAGAATGCGGCTTCAGCGAACTTTTCCTTCTTGATGAGTAGGTCGAAGCACGCGTCGAGGTTGTTCAGCATGAAGTGCGTGACGAACGCGATGTTCACGAACCCGTCCTGCTCCGACATGGACGCCACGCTCTCCAGCAGCGGCTTGTCACCTGGCCGAAACAACAATGGATCGTACCATCACGGCTGTACGCTCGGAATGGGTAGACGACAGAGGTGCATTACAGTGTAAACAAATTTCCAGCTGCATAAATCAAGTTTTGCGTCGCTGTAAGCGAGGAGCACTAGGGGGACACCCTATTCAGGTAATCGAAGGGACCAGTCGAAACCTTAGGTGCTAGACGCTAAGACGCTAAGCCCTCTGCTAGACGAGCGGAGGTGCACGGCCATGCGGCATCTTCGAGCCTTATTACGCGTTTATGATGAAAATTTTGGATAGAAATACGCAAGAGATACGATACCGAATTCAGGAAAAAGATGTCCAATCTCACCATTACACGACGCAAATAATAATAGCGAACTGTAGTCCTTGGCATTCTGATAGCATGTTTTTGTGAGCTCAATGTCAGCGGCAGCGGTCGCCGCCGTTCCAAGCCTCGACCACCGCGCGGACGAGGTCCGGGAGGGCACGCCCTCCGCCACCGCCGCCTCCTCGGCCAGCTGCTTGGCCCTGTGCAGCTCCCCTAGGGACAGCGCCAGCTCGAACTGGTGGTCTGGCTCCGTGGACACCGCGAGAGCTTGCTGTTTGAAACCCTGAACAGAAATTACCAGGTTTAATGGTGCATCTATAAAATAAATCGCACGATATTGCACTATGGCCAGTGACAACGAGGCGATTTAGTCAACCATTTCTAACTTAATGTCACTTGAAAACGAAGCTAGATAGACGTCGTCGCTACCAGGGACGGCCTGCGAAGACTTAGCCAACCGTGACAAAATATATATCCCCTTGTTGACAACAAACTTTGTTCAGTTCAAATGGCCCAGCAAAGCAATGGGTGACAAGTAAAGCCAAGGACTGAGCAAAGTACCTGTTTCTCCAGGAAATGTGCGACTCTAGTGCGGTGCTCGTGCGGTATGGTTGGCAGCACGCGGTCGGCGGTCTCGAAGTCGCCGCGCATCACCGCCGTCTGGTACTCCAACACCGACAGCAGCAACGAATATGACACTATATTTAACTCTTTGTCGTTCAGGTACAGTCTGCAACAAACAACAATATATCATTACTCCTATGCAATTTCCGAAAAGTAATGGTTAGGCCGGTTTCGTAATTAAAACATCTAAGGCGTGGAGGACACGTCACAAATACATTGTTCATCACAACGTTACCGTGTGTTACAAGGGACATTTAGTTGCGTTTATCGTGAAATTAATATATCAATCACAACACGTGCATGAGAACTCTCCGGTACCCACCTGTTCTCCTTAGCGACGTATCCTAGAATGTACATGGTGTGGTCGAGGTGCGATATCGTCACGATCTCGCCGCCCACGTAGTAGTTTATTCTGTTCACAGAGTTTGTGTATATGAAGCAGTCGCCGACCCAGAGGCCGGTCTTCACGGTCTCTGACACCTCGCCCACGACCTGACGATGGAAACTAGGATTAATGTTTGGGAACCTTGACGTCAATAATCTTAAAACAGCATTGTGTTGCCCGTTTTTATTGCGTTGCTGTTCCTTGGAATGTAAACCATCTTTTATCTTTTGAAAAGATTAACCATTAAATATCTTGGTGGTCCTTCTCAGTTCTCAGTACAGTAGTAACTTACTAATCATAATTGGTTTAATGTTTTTATCATGTATTTTGAGTCAATGGTTTTTCACAATTAAATCATATTTAATGTGTACTTATTTGACCTAATTGGTCGCGCTATATGTAGTGTCATAGAAAACAGTTTGATACTAACGTGTCTAAGCAACACACGAACAAGTATTGCATGGACTGGGTGAAACACTACCAAAATATTGATAGGATTTCTTTGTTTGGATGTAATTTGCTTCCATTGTCGTTATCTACATTTCAGGGTCATCGACATTTATATGTGAACAAATTCCATTGAAAGTTCAGCGAGTAGACATATAAATAAATATTTACAATCAAGAGTATGCTATTTATTTCATAAACGATGTAGTAAATGACAGATAACGCGCCGGAAAGACGCCGCACAGTTATCGCCCGCGCTTATCTATGTCTAACCCTACAACAGTTTTTAATTATTTCAACGAATCACGATATGTTACATTACCGAGCGTGCCCTACATATAAATGCTATTTCGCGATAGTAGCGGTGGACATTAGGGGTACAATTACAGGAGCTTCCTTCACAGATAAGCAGAGTGCACGAAAACGAACAAAGTTATTTATTCTTATTGTAGTTATTCGCAAGACTGACATGATGTCTATAATGATCAGGTACCTTTTCGTAACGCTTCCCGTTGGTGGTCGTTCACGTAAATTCAATCAGTGCTAGTGGTAGTCGTCTAACATAATCGTAATGTCATCAAAAAGAATGACAGAATCTATTAATCCTATTTGGTGACTAGCTGTGCCCGCGACTTCGTCCGCGTGGAATTTAACTTTCGGGATTATTCATCCCCTATTTTATCCCCTTGGGGGTAGAATTAATCAAAATCCTTTCTTAGCGGATGCCTACGTCATAACATCTACCTGCATGCCAAATTTCAGCCCGATCCGTCCAGTGAATATATATAGATTACCTCAAATGCGTCTTCAATACCGTCCTCAGTGATATTGGTGTTAGTCTCCCTGGCTCTGGTGACGACGGCGGGGTTGTATTTGAGCACATAGTAAGCCTCGTCCGCGGCCAGACACACCAGGTTGCCGCTCTCCGACCAGAACACGTGCCGCGGCTGGATCTCGATGCTGTGCCAGCCATGGGGGAGGAAGGAAGGCGTTAGAACTACCATAAGGTTTTTACACGGACATAATACACAAAAAACATTGATCTTAAAATTCATAGTGTCATAAAATTGTGACCAAGATACGGTAGTATAGTATAACTATTTTATCAGATCACAAAAATATGATCTTATTTGACATAGGATCATAATTACTGTGATGAATATTATGTTGGTTAATATCGACTTTAGAGCTGAGCAATTTCGCTAGGCAGACAGATACAAATTCGCTTTTATAGAACTTTTTTTTTATATTAATGGCCTCTTTCCATTGGGTCAAGCCTAATATGATTCTGCCAAAGTCGAGTAACGAATAGCAATAACAAACACAATTAATAACAATACAATACAAAAATGTGACCGTCCATTTTGGAAAACCAAAAATCAAGCCTTTATAGAACTTAAATGTTACTATAGCTTTTGACTGATGATAGGAGCTTTCTTAAAATTTGTGATTTAAAAATGATTCATTACATTACATACATGATTTTTTAGAGTTACAATAACAATAAAGCTATATAACATACTAATTATACTATGGTTGTGGTAAATAATGCCACTTGTTCTTGGTACTCGCTGATTATTGAACTAGTTTCACAAAACCATAAGCCTCTTAGAGATGAGAAGGCATATAATGTACTAGCGGCCCGCCCCGGCTTCGCACGGGTACATTGCGGTTACATTATTAGAGTTTTAGTAAGGATCCCTAATTTTTTTTAAATATATTATAGCCTATGTCACCCGGGGATAGTGTAGCTTCCCAACAGTGAAAGAATTTTTCAAATCGGTTCAGTCGTTTCGGAGCCTATTCATTACAATCAAACAAACAAAGTTTTCCTCTTTATAATATTAGTATGATAACAGCAAACAAGAATTGTAACAGGTTACTTTGCCTTAATAAAGTAATCGCAGAGCAATATGCACAGCAGAATCATATTAGTAACATTGAATAACTTAGCACCGACACCAACGGACCCAATTACTACTACGTACTTCTTTAATAGTTATTCATTGACATTGTTTATTATGCTCGTGGATGAACATATTTCAAACATACACTTGGTCTCTAAGCAGCATGTTTGCATCTTTGCAGCCAACTACTGAATATCAATCGCTTTCGCCGAGCACATAGTCGACACGAACTCTATCAAATCGCTCAGCAATTAAACTAGTGATGCCTGTTTGGACATTCGTAAAATACTAACGCAAGCAAGCACACTGCATATCAATTAGTATTGAAATAAACAAGGGTGTGTTAAAGTGCGACTTTCCAGCACAATACACCATCACGCCTGATCCCTGAAGGCATAGGCACAGATTGCATTGCAAGACTCCAACGTTTCGCTGATAATATTAAAACCCTATATAATTGAGGCAAGCCTAGTCCCGTTGTTTTAATGAGAAACTGGCCATCAGCTATTACATCAATGTCATAAGCACAATAAAAAATTAAAATGGTAATGGTAAGAGGTAGCAAGTACAATTTCATAAATAGGAAAATCAATAAAAGTAAACAACACCATGACCTATAATATCGTTATCTGAGAGTACATCATCAAAAAGCAGAGCGGGAGAGTGCTTGAAATTAATATTTATATTGTTATAATCATAGGTTCATTTAAAAATACAATAATAGTGATCCGCAACTTACCGTCTGATCAACTCCAAATGTTCCCAGTCGTAGAAGGAAAACGCCATTCCGCTAATAGACTTCACGCCCAACATGAACCCGCCGAATATTCCTGCCACAACAACGCACGATTAACAATACGACCGCTTGGCGCACTGGTTCGAGCGTAGGGGGCTCGGCTTCCTGCACATGGTGGTTGCGGGTTCGATACCGGCCGGGACAAATTTCAGAAATGGCCTTGTCATCATTTGGGTAGGTCTTGGTGTCACTAGGATCGCCCCCAGTCCATTTTACGGTACCCATAGTACAAACGTTGCCTAGTTTGGGACCATACAGTTGGTGTGTCAGTCTAGCGATATTTAGTATTATTATTTGATCATCATCACGCTATGACCATTGGACATGACGGTGGAAAGCGGGAAGAACACAGATAGAACCTGTTGTTGTACACTCACCTTCGGCTCCATACTCCGGCTTGAAACTCTTTCTCTCTTTGAAGTTTTTGAACACCTTTATCGTGCTGGAGTTCTCTAGGGTCGCGTACTCGGAGCTGTCGAAGGCCCACACGAACTCCTGCGCGGTGCCAAACGCCTTGTTCCTGAGGGCCATGGCCGTGTATATGATGTACTCGCCGTCGCCGCAGACAACCACGAAGCGCCCGTTCGGGTTGTGGGCTATCGTTTGCGGGTAGATCTCGCAGGAGCCCATGTCTTTAGCGACCACTGGCACGCGCTCGCCGTCTTTTATTTCTATACCTGGAAGTGGGAGAAATTGTGGTTGACGTTAACAAACTATTACAACGAAATGATCAATTCAAAAGTAAAAAAGTAAATACAAGTCATCTATGTCGAGCTATAGCCGTTTTCCGGCTGACGAATGGATGGCTTACCTTCTGGGAGCGCCTTCAGGTTGACCTGCTGCATCTCAGAGTGCCTCGCCCATATGATCTTGCCACCGTTCACGTCCATAGAGATGGCGGGCTCCTCGCGACCCACTTTGATCATAATGGTGCCTTCGTCGTAACTGATCGCAACAGAAACACGATACTTAACACCCTGGGCTACGCTGCGTACTAGTTTACACAGGCGAGTCCTGAGGAATACTTGTGTCTAACCAGTGCAGTGTTATAGATACAACTACCGTCATGGGGTCGAATATAACTACAGTCTATGTTAATGGTGAAAGCTCCAAAAACTCAACTTAAATCGCATACCAAAAATCCTTGAGACATCATAGTCTTCAAAGAAAGTCTTATTTTGTAAGGCTACGTAGAATGTTCTAGAAATTGACCCATGCGATGAATCGACCGGACTTAATCTTGCGTTAGACTCTTACATGACTGCATCATCAGTACCAAAGTTGACAATTAGCGAGACACCACGAGGTGAGCCGCCTCCGCCGACACCTCCACATGACTCTCGCTCTATCAAGAGCGAGACTTCAAAGGTTAATAGTTTTACTCACCCAATAGCGACATTGTTGGAGCCGTGCATGGAGGATATGGTCCAGACCCTCTCGAAGCCGTAGTTGAGCGAGAACTCGAGCCTGTAGGTGCCGGCGTGCCATATCCTGATCGTGCCGTCCTCGGAGCCGGTCAGCAGGATCGGCAGCTCCGGGTGGAAGGACACCGCTGACACATTCTGAGCATGACCTGGTCACATATACACCCTGTAGGAACTCTCATTACGGCAAAATGAACTCTGCCCTAAAAATGTAATGTAGAGTTTACATTAGACATCTTTCAGAGCGCGATAGAGAAGGTCAACACGAACAGATGATAATGATGACATTTTCAAAGAATTAATATTATAGTGAGGGTTATATGAAAAACCGAAGCCTTTAACAATAAGTATAATATTTAGGGGTGAATACACTGGCAATGTTGACTGGAATATCATTACTCCTCATAATTGAATGTAAGTTATACACAACAGTAAATGAGTCTATGAAAAACCACAGAAAGCGTTTAGAAATGTTCAAAGTACCTTCCAAAGTCTGAACACAAGTTTTGTTCTGATAATCCCATATCTTGACGAGGCGGTCGTCGGCGCCGCTGATCAGGTACGGCTTGTCGCCTCCATGGTAGTAGTCTACGCAGTTCACCCCCTTCTCGTGCCCCTCCAGCGTGAAGTTGGAGATGGAGGAGCCCAGCTGCCACACCTGGCCGAGTTGTTACGTTATGATATGGAACACGTACAAATTAAACCTCAAAACATTATTGTTAAACACAGATAGCCACAACAAGCACTAGGTTCGATCAAGCATCCTCCTCAACTTTAGACAACGATCTTTCGCGACCAATCGACAACTAATAAGAAAAGCGTGGCAGTACCATCTGGACGGTTGACCACCAGTGGCATTCACCACATGTGAGCCTTGCCATTTGTCCTTCGCAGGGCATGTTAAACTGTCGGTCTTGGCTATGACAGTCGTGTATCCATGTCGGCACCTAAGGTGGCGACTAGCTCACACGAACATAAAACAACGTAATTTAATAAAATAAATAAACCCTACAAAATATACGCAATAGATCAAGAAATCTTGAACTTCGTATCGCTTCCTGTTGGCCGGCGTACTACAAGTATGTATTCCTTCGTAATTACTTTGACAGTGGTGTCGAGACTGGCGCTCGCGAATGTGTTGTTGTCCTTGGGGTTGACGACGATCTGCATGACGTAGTGTGTGTGGCCCTCGAACACTTGCTGGCAGGCCCAGTTGCGGTCCCAGTTCCACAGCTTTATCAGCAGGTCGTCTGTCAACAAACAACACCGCGACCGTAATACACGAACACTGGACACAGACAGTTCCACTGATTTACAACATTCACATCAGCATTCGATTTAATTTATGAGCAGAGGTGATGGTGAGCAACTCATCAAATCAGCAGGTTTCCGGTACAGATGTTCGAGCATTAACGATAGAAAAAGGCAACACATTTATAGACATAAATATTTTTCTACCATATTATTGCAAAGGGCAAGGTAGATACGCTCAACACACTAACGCGAATACAGACACTGATATGTGTTGAGCCATACCGTTTCCTCATGGGCATCCTAGTAGGAAGGGTCACAGATCCATCAGAAGCCTCTCACTTGAGTTATATTGTGTAACAGTGATCCTTCCATTCATAGCTTCATGGCATAATCTCATACACCTTCTGAGGCTGCTTAGTAGACATAGTTGTATTTTATCTTTATAATTTTAATGATTTCAGTACATGTCTTATGCTTGGCTCCTTATTAAATTTGTACTAGTAAATTTACCTATCTCTGTACCTTTGAAAATTTATCAATGGAATTGTCGAGCCAGAGGACTACTGCCAAAATAATGGTCTTAAGGGTTAAGGCAGGTCAATAAAGGTTGATGTCATATTAACCAAAAAATGAAGAGTGCCAGCAAGTAACATAAGTACATATAGCAATCTATTGTTCTCACTCATTTTCAACTTCTGCAGGCAGTGTCCACAAATCAACATCAATTATGCCTATTTTGTGTAAATGATTCTAGCTCTTGGAACGTACCACTGCTGGTGAGAATGTAGGGCTGCGCGGGGTGTATGGCGATGCACCGGATGTAGTCCGAGTGCGCCTCAAACGCGTGCACGCGCTCCAGCGTGTTATAGTTGAACACACGGATCTGGTTGTCATCGGAGCCGGTGATCACCCAGTTCTTGCGGGGTACGAACTTCGCCGCGCGCACCGGAAGGTCGCACACCTGCCCAACATTATTATTATAGTACAAGAGATTAACTAATAAATAAAATCCAATAGTTACAAAATATTGCATCCAGTCTTCATTAATAATGTTATTGTTTGTATAACAGAAACCTGTTTGTTCAGCCGTAATAAATAACCTCAAATTGAAAATTAAAAGTGACAGTTTATTAGGTATATGTAAGTCGAATCAAATATTAACAATGAGAACATAGAAACAAAATATACTTTGTTATATTACAAAATATATCCCAAGTTGTCTGTTTACCACTTTATACTAGCTAATCTCATAAACTACCGACCTTATTTTGGTCATTTTGCACCTTGGGATAGATTGTAAGACTGATGAGTATTATCAGTTCATTTAAAAAGTTGATCACAATATCAAAAAAATCCTGTGAGTGTTGTGTCTCAATGCGGACTTTGTACATATTTGTGCACTGACTTAATAAAGGAGTGTGGTATAGTATATGCAGCTATTCACCTATGTGCACTCTAACACAGGACTAGATATGGGAACACATTATTGTAGTTCAATTAATCAAGATATTATGGTTTATTTTAATTAATATCAGTATGGTAATTACAGATAAGATATAAATAGAAAGCTATGATAGAATTTATAATTCTAATAAAATTTCTAGTAAATCTACCAATAAGTACATAGTGGTAGATTTGTGACAAAGATTCTTATTAGATTTGCCTATTTAGTTAACCTTGGCATAATATCTTGTGATTTTTTTATGTATAATTATAATTAGATTATGTAGTTATCATTAATAAATTGTAATTCAAACATAGTCATTGAACAAAATACAACATATTTTATTGGTGATGAAGTTTATAGAAGGCATTGACAATAACAGTGAATGAATTCTATGAATGAAATGGAGGGCCAAACACTACTTTTAATTAAAGCAACATATAATAACTGTAAGTGTTACTACTGGATATCATTATGATGCTTATATTTTATCAATAGGAAGGCTCTTGGGAGGATCATGATCAAATAGCACCCACCTTTGATCAGGGTACTTTCAAGCGTTGGAATGACCGTGCAATGATTACCTCAAATCTCTTGATCTGCGCGTGTGTCTCATAATTCCATATGTTCACGTCGCCGTTGTACAATGAGCACAGCAGCCAGGGCTCGGTTGGGTGCTGGTCCACGCACTTGACGCGGTCCGACCTCGCCGTCAACTTCCTCTTGATATCCATGCGCAACGGCTTTTGGAACATAACAATAGTACACGTCAAGCACGGCGTACAGAACACAATAAACACCTATCTCACGCGAATTACATCAACTGGAAGCCGACATTACGAATGATGACACACTGCCGACATATATACAACTACGTGGCGGAAATTTTGTCGGCACGCACGGATGTAAGTAGGCACTCTGACGACGCTACTATTGTGAATTCAATGCTGTTCTTACCATTTTTAATTGTTAAAACATGAAAAATTATCATACAGGAACAGAGGACTTGTAGAAGTTTGACAGGCTGGGTGGACGTGTCACTATTTTTTTTTTCGTATGCTCATAGAGAATACAATATATGCCAATACGATTTTGAATATGTAGTTGCCATATAAAATTTATCGGCAATTACCGGTTTTTCAAATAGTTTATTTTTATAAAATATTTGCCTAGGATTTCTAAATAATTAACATTATAAATAGTCAGATATAATACCAGAAACATACAAAAAATGTTAATAGTGTGATAAAGACCTAGAGTAATGTTTTGATGATGATGTGTTGTAGCGACTAGAAAGGGAGGGCTAGCTATAAGCTTCCCTGGGTCATAAATGAAGATTCTCTTTCTTCATCCTTGAACGATTCCTATTAAAGATCGAGACAATACACCATCACGCTTATATTTCCCGAAAAAGTAGGCAGAGAAGCACTACAGTGCTCCTCTTCATTTCCAAGGTGGTCGTCGGTATTTTATTCCGATTTAGTAGACGACATTACCATTATAAGCACCTACTGAGCGGGTTCATATTATCTCAATGCGTAAAATCTCCAAACCTTTTACATCCCACATTTAGGAAAAAAACTTGGAAAGAACGAACTGAAGAAACTGTCTATACCTACATACAGCCAATATTGTTACCTGAGAAATGTATCTTTGCTACACAACTACCATTGCTTATCATCATTAACCTGTCTGTACAAATAATCATGTCCAAACCTGTAAACAATTGTTGCAGACAAAGAGAATATGTTGCTAAACTGATGTTTGCCGTTGTTCGCTAGGCAAGCAACATCAACTCTGCAACATGTCGAGGAAACTGTTTATAGACAAGAATACGGTGCGTACTGCGTACACCTGGACTGATGGGGTACCTACACATGTTAAGGAAATATGGGACTTAGGAGAGCGAGGGACTAAGGATGGAGGCAAAATAAAAACTAAACCAGTTTCTCAGAGTTTTATCGCAATTGTTCCACTTATTTATATTGTATAATAATAATTAAAGTAATACATTATGATACAAAATAGAATTATATTCATTGACATACCATAACTTAACAGTTAATCTTATCTAAATAGACTTGACTAACACTAGAAGTCTCATCAGCAGAGAAGCCTTGCACACATTGAAGAAAAAAAATAAGTCAGAATAGATTCACTGAAGCTGACGACTATTAAATCTATAGTGCGTGCCATAGCTGGAAGAACTAATCAGGATATTTTCATTATTAATTTCGGATAATGGACATGATGACTAATATTGACTTCAGGGTGGAGTGCTTAAAATTACATGATAAAAAAAACATTGATATAAAACAAAATCGTTAAAAGTGTAACTGCTTATATCACCATGAGGCAAGCCCCAAACCAGCAAGTCTCAACAAATGTCAGGCTCGTTTTATCATTTTATTATTTATCTTGGAATATTTTGTTTACTCAACCATACAGCTTTCTTTCAACATTAGAAGTTTTACTTTTTTATGTTATGCAAATCCTCCCCTACCGATCAAGTGGCCCATCAAACTCTGTCTGTTGTTAGCAAAATCATCTACTACTAAGATGGAAGCCAAAATTGTTGTTTTTTAAATAGATTTTTTATGCATTTCAGGTTGTCGGCAATTACGACCACGCGACGTACGAAATACGAAGATAACTCGTAAGTCGTAAGATACGTGTTATACACAGTGTTTTATTCAACATACAAAACAAAACTGCGTGATCAGAAACCGATAAATACCCGGTATTAACTTAAAAAATACAAAAAATATATATAATTAATCAGAATAATTGATGAAACTTAACTATTCTTCGCACACGCGGTGGTAATTCATGAAACCATTCATAAACATGAATTTGTATAGTGAATAAAAGTAACTGGAGAATTAAATATGCAAAAGAAATAGTCATCATGATCAATTAGTGCACAGTGGTAAGCATAATGTATGAAGGTTTTGGGATGACTGAATTGCCAGTGCGATAATAACTGCCGTGAAACAAAAGCGATCGGAGTTTGTCCGTATGTAACATTATAGATGTTTTATGTGCTCTTGTATAAAAATAAGGTTTACCCCTAAGCTTTTATTCAACAAGCTAATATTTCAACACGATTATTTAATAAAATCTGTATATAAAACAAAGTTTATACATTATCAATGATGATGGAGATGTTATTTATACTGTACTATATTTCAAAAAAGAATAGTAACGATTTTAGATATTTGTCAGAAATGAGTCTCACTTATTTCGTAATTATTTTCAGGAAGCCTATGGGCATACTTCTAGGTTGCCCAACAACTCCATCACATCACATTCCCGTTTCATAGTTCCAATATGACTGTATATACTGTATAACAGACACCCATAACAACAGAGTACTTGGTGGCCGAACCGCGCAACACGACTTTGGTATTATTTTACAATTCCATTTACATTACATGAACAACGTCATTTCATAACAAATTCAACTACACATAAAGTACAATGTACATGTATTTACCTCCAGCATATAATATGCAACGCATCATCTAAATAACAAATATTTACAATATTAGCTTACGAATTCATAACGTAATAATATTATTTTCATACAACAATTTTACATTAAAGTACATAGGTAATATATTATTATTCTCAGTGTTCAATCACGCATGGCGAGGAGGTTCACTGCACTTGCCACGTGCACACTATTTCCGTCACTATAGTTATTTACATTGGTAATTGTTCTCGTTACGGGGGATCACCACCGTATCTGGCGCGCAGCCACGGCGCCGGGGCTCACTTGAGATAGCTGCGGAAGAGCAGCGTCGAGTGCGAGGTCTCGCGCTCCTGCTCCAGCAGGTACACCATGTCGCGGTGGTTGATGCGCTTCAGCCGCGTGCGCAGCGCCAGCTGACTGCGCCCCGCCTGCTGATTATACAGACACAAATTCAAGTCATCGGCCAACCTTCGGAGAGTGAGGCTTCGTGTACACGAAAACAAAAAGATTTAGTGCGCATCACTAAGTATTATATATTAAGCACTGCGATATTACTAAAACAATCAAACAAAATAAAAATAGGTATTAAATAAATGATTGTTATCACATGTTGTTAAGTTGGTATTTAAGTTTGGTATTTAAGTTTATTATTTATAGAATGAATAAGAAAAGGGCACGATAAAATACAAACGACATGGCTCGACACCATGAGCTTTAAGGTCGATGGGGCGATCGTGTTCTCCATACATATTTCATTCCGAATGTATACGAGACACACAAAGTTTTTCCTTACAACAATGGATTTTATCACTTCTAAATAAATTATTGTATTCGCATCTAATGATTTCAGGCATTTAAAAATAGATTAACATAATTAAAATCGATCGTAAAATTTGTTAAAATTTACGCCTGTGTGTGTGAATTTGTCAGCGCCATCTGACTAAATTAGGCCATTATTAACATAAAATTTGTACTTTGAGTAAACTGCGTGCTAATAGTGTACTAGTTGAAATGACAGATGGTGGTGACCAAATTATTATTGCAAATATGTATATCCCTATATTGCGCCATCTATATTAATAATTCCGTCAAGGGGTACGGTAAACTCGATTGAAACGTTACCAGAATAATAACACTTAAAAAAATAATGATTTCGAGCCGATAATATATATCCGCAAAATTCGGATTGTCGTGATAAACAATATTATAATTATAATATTCGGCACAGTACCGCCATATTTTCTATGAACGCATGTCAGTCAGTGTCAGTGATGACTGCGCCAGTGTTCTCAGTTTGTGGGCCATATTTTTAAAGAAAGAAGAAGTGCATTTATTGATTGAGCTGTCAAAACAAACAAATTCAGTGTTCAATGTTCATGATGTTTCCGTACGAGTATTCATTTCATTTAGTTTTGCTTTGCATAGTGATTAACTTTCATCATCATCAGCCTATGCTTGTCCACTGCTGGACATAGGCCTCCCCTAATGAGCGCCATAGCGCCCTGTCTTCAGCTTGCCGCATCCAGAATCTGCCTGCAGTCTTTCGCAGATCGTCATCCCACCTGATCAGAGGGTGTCCTACACTACGCTTGCCGAGTCGAGGTCTCCACTCAAGAACACGTTTACCCCAGCGGTTGTCGTTTCTTCGCGAGATATGGCCAGCCCACTGCCACTTCAGCTTGCTAATTCTTTGAGCTATGTCGATAACTTTGGTTCTCTGTCGGATGTATTTGTATTTCTATTAACTTTGTTTGGATGTAAACACATCATGCCGAAAATTGTAATGAGTCACATTTCACCCGAGCGAAGCCGGGTTTTCATCTTTTATTATCATAATAATAACATTCAATAAAAAAATGAAGTAACGAGCTAAGTGTTTTTAATATTTTCCGGACATAATACAAAGTGTCTAATAAATAAATTAATGTATCGCTGACATGATAGGTATCAGATAAATAAATAAATATTGCCAGACTTACTCAGCAACTATATGGTGCCAAACTAAGCATCGCACAAGCGTTGCTTAGTAGTACAAACTATGGCTACCATACATTAAACTGGCGATCCCAGTGACACCCAGACCTGGGCAAATTACGAAAAGGCCGTTTCAGAAAATTTCCTTTGTCGGGAATCGAACCCGCAACCATCCGATGCAGTGAGCCGAGCGGCCAACGCTCAAACTACAGCGCCAAGCGGTCGTCAATTCGCCACACGAGGTACTACGTTGTTGCAGACGCGACGTTGCCAATTGGTAGAGAGCGGCGACTTGACAACGTCGGATGTCTATTATAAAAGCGTTTGTTGTCGGAAATATTTTTTTCGTTTAGTGTATTATAGGTACGATCACAGATATAGATTTACATAGATAACGCAAGTATCACGATTTTTATTGAAACCAAGCGTGCCAAATTTTTAACACTTACTATGACGTCACAGATGGCGGGAAATCCAAAACGATTCAAAGACACCGATGCCGCAGATGCCCCTCTGCCCGCTACGATTCTCTCGAGTGATTATCTCGCTCATATTCATATTTTATATCTGTGGTCGCGATGGACTGTACTGTAAGTTATCGGCGACAAACCTTGACACTTGGTCGGGGTTGAGGGTTTTCGGACACGCTAAGTACATTTGCGTTATCTATGTAAATCCAAATCTGTGGGTAGGATAGTGTTGCCGCTGGCTTAGGATTACCGTATAGGTACATAAAAATGAAAATTTACTGTATTTGCCAAATAAATACCGAACCTGGTATATACAAACCATAGATACTACATTATATATGTACACAGGTACTAGGTAAGTACGTAATAAATATTGGAACGAAGTTCCTTATCGCGCGTTGCGAAAGGGGGCTAGACGGAAAAAATTAAGACCAAAAAATGTGTAACGTAACGACACTTTTTTCCCTTTTCCTTTTCCATTTCCATTTCCATTTCCATTTCCATTTCCATTTCCATTTCCATTTCCATTTCCATTTCCATTTCCATTTCCATTTCCATTTCCATTTCCATTTCCATTTCCATTTCCATTTCCATTTCCATTTCCATTTCCATTTCCATTTCCATTTCCATTTCCATTTCCATTTCCATTTCCATTTCCATTTCCATTTCCATTTCCATTTCCATTTCCATTTCCATTTCCATTTCCATTTCCATTTCCATTTCCATTTCCATTTCCATTTCCATTTCCATTTCCATTTCCATTTCCATTTCCATTTCCATTTCCATTTCCATTTCCATTTCCATTTCCATTTCCATTTCCATTTCCATTTCCATTTCCATTTCCATTTCCATTTCCATTTCCATTTCCATTTCCATTTCCATTTCCATTTCCATTTCCATTTCCATTTCCATTTCCATTTCCATTTCCATTTCCATTTCCATTTCCATTTCCATTTCCATTTCCATTTCCATTTCCATTTCCATTTCCATTTCCATTTCCATTTCCATTTCCATTTCCATTTCCATTTCCATTTCCATTTCCATTTCCATTTCCATTTCCATTTCCATTTCCATTCCCATTCCCATTCCCATTCCCATTCCCATTCCCATTCCCATTTCCATTCCCATTCCCATTCCCATTCCCATTCCCATTCCCATTCCCATTCCCATTCCCATTCCCATTCCCATTCCCATTCCCATTCCCATTCCCATTCCCATTCCCTTTTCCTTTTCCTTTTCCTTTTCCTTTTCCTTTTCCTTTTCCATTTCCATTTCCATTTCCATTTCCATTTCCATTTCCATTTCCATTTCCATTTCCATTTCCATTTCCATTTCCATTTCCATTTCCTTTTCCTTTTCCTTTTCCTTTTCCTTTTCCTTTTCCTTTTCCTTTTCCTTTTCCTTTTCCTTTTCCTTTTCCTTTTCCTTTTCCTTTTCCTTTTACTTTTACTTCCTTCCATTGTCCAAGCCTTGCTTAGTTTGGGACCATACAGTTGGTATGTTTGTCTGGCGATATTTCTTTATTTATTAGTATTATTTTGATTGAGCTGAAGCTGTGATGGCCGATTGCTTAACGCACCAGGTATTGGGTTCAAACCCCGGCTCGCACATCTGGATTTTTCGTGTCGAATCTATGTGTGACTCATAATTTCTATATGATTATCACTAGCTTACGGTGAAGGAAAACATCGTGAGGAAACCTGCATGTCTTAGAAGATCTAAACCGTTGTTGAAACCTACGTGGTGGAAATCATCAAAGCACTGGCCTGTTTATAATTAGTTTTTAAATTCCGTGTAATTTATATTGACATTTGTTTTTACATAGAATTCTATTCTGTCTGTCAAAATACGCTTTACATAAATATCTTATCTGGCCTACGTATATGTTTTATTAATCTGCTGAGCTTCGCAAAATTAAACGGAAGCGTCAACTACGCGACTTGGAGCTTCGCCATGAAGATGCACTTGATCGACAGGGAACTATGGGACTGCGTCATGAAGCCTGCGGAGGAAGTTGACGACTTTCAACGCAAGGATGCCAAAGATCCAAGATTTGCTTGAGTCTAAGCGAACATCTATATCTCATCGTTATGACAGCTGAAACTTCGAAGGAAACATGGAAGCGACTTCGGGAAGCCTACGCTGACAGCGGGCTTGCTCGACGCTTACAACTTATGAAGAAATAGCTTGGTACTAAACTTGTATTGTACTCGAACATAGAAGCCTATGTGAATGACATACGGCATGTGCAACAACAACTGATTGCCAATCAAGCTGGCCTGGAAGATGAACTTGTTGGCGTGATTATGCTGGCAGGACTTAACGACAGCTACAGCCCAATGGTGATGGCAATAGAGCATTCCGGCACCTCGATATCTACAGACTCGGTTGCATCGATCCTGCTGAAGGAAGAACGCCGAGATGCCTCTGCTACATCTAGTGCCTTTTCGTAGTCTAGTGTAAATAGTGTGCCTAAGGTGTCGTGTACATATTGCAAAAAAGTAGGCCACGTAGTGTCTCAATGTAGGAAACACTACTAACGCTACTCTGTATAGGACTCTAGGTCCTATAATTTTTATTGAGACACGATTTTTATGTTGATTTCTTGTAGTTATTGTTGTTGTTATAAATAAAAATATGTTTACATGGAAAACCACATCTATTTCTCAGTAATGTATCTCATATGTTAGAAAAGTGGAATACACTAACAAGTGTATTACAATTATATTTTCACTATATTTAGTAACATCTAGATATATATAACAACTCAAAGGTGACTGACTGACTGACTGACATACTGATCTATCAAAACACAGCCCAAACCACTGGACGGATCGGGCTGAAATTTGGCATGCAGATGTTATGACGTAGGCATACGCTAAGAAAGGATTTTGATTAATTCTACCCCAAGGAGATAAAATAGGGGATGAATAATCCCGAAATTTTTGTTAAGTTAAATTACACGCGGACTGTCGCGGGCACAGCTAGTCAGACAATAAAATTATTCTATAACAGATGTATATTTTTATCGGTTTTTTAGAATGATGAATACACATACAATAATGTATTTTACAATAGCAAAAATATAATATTTTCGCTATTTATTATAAAATAAAAAGGCCGTAATTAATATAAAAGTACGCCCTCTAGTGGCTAGTGGCTAAAATACACCTTTTGTCAATGTGTGCGTGTATGTATTACAATAAAAAGTGACAGAAGTTTTTTATCGGAAAACGCTTAGATTATGAATGATTTTAGGTTGATATTATTGCATATGTCTATGCAGTATAATAAGTCTTAATCGCAAACAATAGTATTATAGGTTAGAAATGCTCAAATTTTGCGTAAAAAATTAATAAGTAGAATCTGTTGACTACAGCGTCATCTTGAGAGAAACTGCAATAAACCCGACCGACGCTTTAACCTTAAGATAGGTTTTATTTTTGGTACTTGAATCGATTTGGTATTTATTTTCTGTTAGGGAACTATATAGTATTGTCTGTTAAGAAACCAAAAACATAAGGCCTGATTCGTTGAGACCCCAGTTATGATATATAATAATAATAAATAACTCTAAATATAAAATTTTAAACACCTCTGCGGGCCTAGCACATGGTCACGACAAAAGTTTTTATCACAGATTTTCTCGCCCTAGGCGGCGAGATAGCCGCTTTGTCTTATGTGCTAACATGGCGTGCTGTGACAAAGGTTTGACATTTGAGAAAACGAGTTTGACGTATAGATAAGACTATTTTATCTTAAGTGCTAGCACGTGGTGCCAAAACTTATCACAGTGAGACCAATTTGACAACTCTCCGCGAAATAATTTATCACGCTCGAAGGGAGGTAGTGACAAAGTATAAATTAATTCATTTCGCAAAAATATAATAAAAAAATAATGTCGCAAGCGCTTGTGAATTATTTATTAGCGCAGCGGGCGCAATATAACGCCCGAAAAGTGCAAAGGCGGGGAATAAGGGACGCCAATAACCCCTTTGAACTCCCAAATACGGAGTTCATTAGAATTTATAGGTTAAACAAGGACATGGCGCTGTACTTGTGCAGTGTTCTCGAAGGGGAACTCCGTCCCCACAGCCAAGGTGGCATACCGGTCCACATCAAGGTAAATTATATGCTATGGATATGTTTTCTACCTAGCCATTCTATGTGATACCTACATATATCAACATAGTCGTCACCTCGGTAGCTACTTACATAAATTGTGATTGCAGATTCTGTCATCTATCCGATTACTTGGAGATGGTAGTTATCAGAGGTCAACTGGCCTAGACCATTGTCTGGCCATTGCTCAAACCACAGTCAGCAAGCATCTAAACCAATTTGTTGATGCAGTAATATCAATGCAAGTACCTTATTCAATTCATAATTGGCCTTACCTTACTTTATACTTTTTGTTATTGTATTATTTAGCTGTAAGCTTTCCTAAAAGTGTTAAAATAAAATAAAATAAATAAATTCATTTATTCATTTTAGGTCATTTATAATCCATACTTGTTAGTAAGACTTATGACTATGTTAATACCTATCTAATTCAAATTAAATGTTATTATTATATAATTACACAATTGCTATATTATTATCTACACATAATTGCCTATGTCACCCTCTGTGTGCAATGTGCAGACTACAACACTGATTTATGTAGACTAACACTTACACCAACGACTTAACGTTATTCACCTGTTCATTTACCTAACATAATTACCTAATAAACCAAATATATCCTAATTATTATGTAAATGTTTATTTACAGTTTGCTACCACGCTGGGTAATTTTTCCATCTCTCTCTGGGCCGATGCCTATGGAACAGCTATGCCCAATTGCATCTAAAACCTTTAGAGTCATATTGGTTACAACCGGCACATCTAATATGTTACCAGTTTTTGTTCTGGTTTTATAGACACCGGCATTCTCCCTCCGTGCCTTCCGTTTTAAATCCCGCCATGCCTGTAATGATAATTAATTATTCGACTTTATTTTCAGTTTAATGAGTAACCATAGAATTTTCGAACTTTAGGTACCTACTTGCGTGCTTCCACTGGTCCACGGTCTTATCGGGACCATATTGGCGGAGAAACCCACGAAGTTTCTCCCATTCCTTCGTGATTCTCCGGGCCCCCAGTGGTCCAGTGAACTCCCCATTGGCAAATAATGTATTTACAGACATGTAGTCCACCAAGTATTTTAATTGTGCATTTGTGCTTCTTACACTGAAAAAAATAAAAGAATATGTTCATTGTTTTCTAATGTTTTTTTTCATCATGTGTAAATTTATTTGATTTATATCAATACCACAGTAAATAGTAAGTACTTACACTTTCTTGGACTCCATCGGATAAGACGACGAACGATAAGAAGACGAAGTTCTTTCGTAAAAGACGTAAATCTAAACAAAATATTCTTTTTTCCAGAAATGGAATGTTGACAAACAATAAAAAGTTTATAGGTTAGGTCATAGACAAATAACTATATTCTTGGGGTCATAGACAGACAGCAATACTAATGGCTATGGTCTATAGGCATCTTGTTTCTTTGCATAACTCTGTTTCACTCTGCCAGTCCTTTTGTTACATAGTGTATGCGCCCGTGAATGAACAAAATGAACGAAGGTGTTGTAGATAGTATGTTATCTGTGCTCGTTTTACCACACCGTGAGAAGATTTGTCAAGACGTCAAATTGTATCTCTCTTGGCAGCCATGTTAGCAAATAAGACAAGAATCACGGGGCGATAAAATTTATCGTGTCCCGAGTGACATAAGTCTTTACCGACGTGCTAAGCCCGCTGATGCAACCATTTTTGAACAAAATAAAAGAGCTGATACACACATACTCATGTTAAACTTATAACACCCCTCTTTTTCCGTCGGAGGTTAAATAGAGAGGTTTAATCGATTTTTGTATTGTGTATTCTTATCTACAGGTATCATAAGTAAATGTGATGATACATACGAATCCAGCGCCAGTGATTCCGCTGCTATTAGAGATCGAGTCTCCGGAGCCTCCAGGCCCGTCCAACCTGGGCTTCTTCCGCGGCCCTATGGCCTGCAAAGCCGTCAGGTTGGCTTCCCGTTGCCGAAGCTCCTCTAGCTCGGCCCGCTGCATCTCTTTGGCCTTGGCCTTCAGTTTGGCCTGCTCAGGATCCTCATTCTTGGACCTGGACTTGGCCGCTCGAAGGAGCATCTCCCTTTCCGAGTCTTCGCGACGCTTCTTGTCTACTTTGTCCAGCTCTTCGAGGAACTTGAGCTGTCCTTTGACGTCTTGTGTCACATCGTAGCGGGAGTCAGTCTGTGATAAGAATATTTGACGTTATATTTGACGTTATATTTGGGTGCCTTTAAGGTGTTATCATAACATGAATACTGAGCATGTTTTTGGAAAAATATATTTAAGAAGTAAGTAGCTCAAGTATAAGGTACGGAGAAGCTACACAGCTTGGCTTCTTATAAAAATATAGGCGGATATATTCACTGCGGCGCACGGCAATGCTAAGCGGGTTGTGGAAATTTCAAACAAATGACCTTCGCAACTTAGGCCGCGCAGCAATCAAAACACATTTCTAGGTTTTTGGAGTCATGTAAAATTTTGCTCGAGACATTTTTGATTTTAGCATCTTTTAAACCTAATTATCACAGGTAGATTTTCGAGGATTGTATTGTATAGCTTCATTATAATAATAATTATACTAGGTGAAACAGAAAGGTTATACAATTTTTGTTGCAACGTTACTTTGTAAATCTAAATCTATCGGCTTTATGGGACAGTTTAAGTACTAAAGGTTTTGTAGACTTATGAAATCTGACAACAGCTGTATCCCTCTAACACCTTTTGTTTTTCAAGTTTCCTCCAAAGCTGATAGTTGTAGAATTAAAGTTATATTTTTTTTAAAAAGTATGCCCTTTCTGTTTCAACCTGTATAAAGAGAATAGATAACTGCAGCATTCCATACAAGATAAATCAAACGAATTTTGTGAATCCAGCAAAGCTAATTCGCAGATTCACCAACTAGGCCATAGCAATCAATTCGCAATAGCACGCTAGCCGTTCGCTTAATTTCATCACAGTAAACAAATATTAGTGTTAGATTTTTAACAATCGCATAGTGTGCAGAACGTTTTCATAACTTATATTACAAAGATATTATGTACGCAACATAAGGATTATTATACGCGGACGACCGCTTGGCGCAGTGGTTCGAGAGTAGGCCGCTCGGCTCACTGCACATGGTGGTTGCGGGTTCGATTCCCGCTGAGGTAAATTTCGGAAAAATCCTTTTCGTAATTTGCCCTAGTCTGGGCGTCACTGTGATCTCCCCCAGGCCATTGTACGGTACTCATAGTACAAGCATTGCTTAGTTTGGGACCATACAGTTGGTGTGTTAGTCTGGCAATATTTATTTATTTAATACCAAATAACGCCAGCATCAAACTTAGGTACTTTATTTTATATTTCATGTAGTTGCGCTATAACACGAAATGAAAATAGGATATTCTCGCATTTTGAATGTGATATCTCGACCTTCGTATACTGAACTGCCTTGTTTGGGACCCTAATTAGATATCCAAATTAATAATGTAACTTATTACCAAACAGCAGAGTTCAAAATACTTAAAAATCACTTGAACTCTAAGTCCAGTAGTAGTACTGTCGCAAGCATACGACACAGTATGCGCCGAGCGGCCTACGCTCTGACCAAGCGGTCGAGAGCAGACAATATCTTCAGCGTGAACTCTGCATGTTCCTATGACATTAACACCATTAGATGACGTAGTTTTAAAGTAACAATGTTCAGGTTGGTACCTTAATTAGATCGATCCTATGCTGTGCGATGACAGCGAGTTTCTCGACGAGGTTCTTGAGGCGCTCCTGCACCGCGTGGCTGATGATGCCGGCGACCTCCGGCGACGGCTCGTCCAGCCCGTGCTTCAGCACTATGGCCTTGACCCGGGACTGCATCAGACCCATGGGCACCAGGTACTCCTCCTTACACGACCTGGGGCAGTGCTCGCGTTACGATGTAATCAGGGGGTTTGTGACGTTATTGTTTTTCTTTACAAGAACTAATTGTTTTACTGCCGGCAGGCATCCTTCACTCCTCCATCATCCTCGTAAATAACTGTTGTATGCACAGAAACTCCTAAAATCCATTATCGTGGAATAAAATCATCAATAATATGTATGAAATGAATGAAACTATACAGAGGTACAGTATTTTTTAAGTGTGCTGAATTGCATTAAAAATCTTGTAATTGGCATATTATGGATACCTTATCTGCGTCCCAATCATTTCAGTCGAGCCGAGGATCCTCTGCGTCTCCTCGGCCAAATTGACGCCACCCATCGCCGCTACATCATTGATGTCGTCATCACCCGCCATCTTGTCGTCGACAAACGGCTGCGACGAGAACTGGGCGGCAGTCTTCTTCTCTTTCTCCTTGAGGAGAGACTTCCCGGGTGTGAGGACCGTGGAGAGGGCCGCCGACGGCCCCGCCGACCGAGGGAAGTTGGTTTTATTGTTGGCGCTAATCCCCTTGCCGCTGCTGACCTTGATCTTCGTGTGTAACGGTATGTTCTGAAGCACGGCTATCGTACTTCCGGACTTCTGGGTCCGGAGTTCCGACTTCGGCTGCTGCAGCTGTTGCTAAGGTAACGAGTTGCAATAGTTAGTGTCTTAGTGATTACGAGTCTGTGTAGTGTCTGCGATTGTAGTCAATGTTCAGATTGTGTTCAGAGAAATGTTCTCAATCGTGTGGAAGTTTTGGGTCCTAATTTTAAATTACATTTAACATTTACAATAAAACTCTATGGTTCCGAACTACAGAAGAAGCGCTGAAATAAAAGCAATGAATTAATCAAACTAAAGATAGAGATATTGCTACATAATGAGTAATTGAAATACAGATTTTCGTAAGATATATAACTTTTATTGTGAAATTATAACGTCATTGACATGACTCCTTGCGTTCGGAAACCTTTGCATTTATAAGGCTGGGCGACTTTGTTACAATGATCTTAACTTTTTCAATTAATACAATTATGATTTGTTCGATACATTGTTTGTCTACAAAATTGACGGGAGTGACAAGATAAAAGTGATAAATAAAAAATATTCAGCCTTTTCCGTCGGCTCCAACTGCGGTAACAAATTTGTTCTGCATGACCATTATAAATGTCGTGTATCACAAATAGCAGTCTAGTTCGACAGTTCATAGTTGCAACAGTTCACAAATGTTTGAACAAATTTCCACGCTATTGTTATAGAAAGTTCACATATTTATGGACTGCTGCAACGCTTAACTATATTTGAAGGATGAGTAAGCTCAGAAAACAAACTCGACTTTACTGATATCATGCTATGAACGGTTTTCATGCATTCACATATAGATAACACTGGAAAATTAAATGTAACATCAGTTATTAGGGATATTTATTGGCACAGTACCGGACAGATGATAATGCACATGAAGCTCACGCCTGTAATCCGCGCAAGGGGGCAGATGTCGGACAGTATACCCGCCATTCGATGGAAGTCCCAATGTTACAGAGGACGAAACATGGGTGTCATGATGGCAGGCCGCGGCTACGACTACTATACGGGCTATCGAACATGCTATTGTGATGGTTAAGTGGTAGTCTCAAATAATAAGCATATTAAAACGTTTATTGTAAGATAAGTATATCAGTGGTCTTTGATAGCTTCGATTATAGCTATTTTTTATCCCGTTGTTCAGCTTATATTATTTTGTTCCACTCAAGTGACAATTTAAAGCCCCGCAGATTACAGACGGGATGCACACGGCCCTGAATTTTATTGGAAAACTACAGAAACGACTTATTGGAGTCTGAATAAAACCTAAATCAGCTCAATAGTAAATTCTTCTGCCTCGCAGTCATACGTAAATTTTCGGTTATATTGGTATTTTTTGTTCGAAACCGGTTCATAATATTCTATAAACCGGTTCATTACGAAGCTGATTTATAAAACCGTAATAACCGGATAGTTAAATTACGAAGCAGGTTTCTCAAATTAACCGGTGAATTACCGATAAGCAAAACCATAAAAATTACAAACTGGGTCAACAATTTTACGGGTTACAAAGCCCTGGTTATTACCATTGCCAGGCACTGTACCACACATGCACACTGTAAGTAGTAACCTGGTGGAGAGCCGATAACGCAACCGTTAACCTCATTTCTCGGCTACATTCGCTAAGCATAAAGTGTACTAATATTCAAATGATTTACCGTTGCTGGAAAACATAATTAAAACGTGTGGTGACTAGATTATCATGAAATAACCGCCTCCGTTACCTTCCCTTAATAATAACTATAAAAACTACCAAGTACATCAATAAATTGATAATAATATTGAAAATACTACAAGCATACGGACGACGTATCTAACTATATGATAATAAATAGTTACAGGAAGCGAGGGACACAAATTTAGAGTTGCCATCCTTATTCTTATTGTTTAAATTTGGATTGCATGATCTTGTACACCACTACATTAATACTGGGGGAATTTAATACCTATATTACTTGAGACCTATCCTAGGCTACTCATGTGATCACAATTTTCATTTTTGAGAGTTGCCATTTTTTGTAATTGTATGGTCTGACTCATCATATGTTGTGCTCTTGTTCAGGAGATGGGAGAAATATTATAAAAAGTTTTACTGAAAAACTAATGGTTGTTCCAAGTCAGGCTGTTTCGGAGCGTTTTCATTTCGGAATGAGATATCCTCAATATTTAGGATAATAGTGACATCGGTTGTCATAAAGTGTCACTGATATCAGGGATCGACACATAGAGATGGCAACTCCGCGCAATAAACAAACCTGATTGGAGAAGGACGGTGGCACAGAAACAACGTTAATCGACTTTGTGGCGGGCTCGTTAGGGCTGCCCAGTGTTAGGGGGATCACGGGCGGCAGGAGGGGCGTCAGCGTCGGGCTCGAGCTGTCCTCGTCGGCCAGCTGAGTCCAACACCACCAACCCATTAGTACACACGCGCCCACACAAGATCAAGTACCTCCGAAGCAGTGCGGCCGAGCAAAACCAGTCTCAACTGTACATAGAATAGAATCAGCTACACAGAGCTTGCTCGGATGGCAGGAAGAACCGTCGCAGCAATAACAAACGCGGTCAGCTAACTGTATCTATTTACTTGTAGCCCCGACTCTTTAAATCAGTCGTCAGATAGTGGTATGTAGGCCTCACTGCAGTTTTTCATTTAAGTACAAAAATTGTAGAGCAGAGGCCTCCATATCAGTGTCCACAATCTGTCCACAGACAGTCTCTATTGTCTCAATGTAATGTTTATAATTTTATTGCTAATTAGTTCCTTTATGTCAATATATAGAACCACGTTTACAAATATGTACTTAATCAATCACTGCAAAATAAACTGTATAACAAGTGCGTTTTTTTTTTGCTGTTTAGCAACACTGCTCCGAAGGATTTAGTGCATCATATCTCGCAAATAAATGTGCATGTATGATTCAAGCGAAGCGTAATTCGCATGTTATCACCTTGTGCCGACCTGTATTTCAAAATATGCGATGCACTATTTCTAGACTTGTATTCTAGACTTGATCAACGTTGTAGAATGTAACAGCCCAATAAAATTAAAGTTATGGTAACTGAGGAGAAAAAAAAGGAATGAGAAATAATTTAAGCGTAAATCGAATCCCTACACTGTTAACCTACTAATAGACGTCCCATCGCAACCAAAAATAGTAATAACACGTTAGAATAACGTACAAATAGTGTACGTACTTGTTGAAACACTTTACAACTCACACACACTCGTAACCTATCTTTGTAAAAGATACAGAAGTAACCGGAGCTGCAGCAAAACATGATACCTAAAACTCCTTGCAGGTCATCCACAGATTAACACATTAACAGCCGTTACCTAGATCACTTGAGAATTTTCCGAATATTATTACTTCCGATACATCTTTCCCCAACACAACACAGTTACATTTTCCTTGAATTAATTTGAATTGGTTATATATAGAGCTTGAATGTAGGTAGACACAACCAGCCTGCATAAACGAACGTCATTTGGGTTGGCATTCGCGGCGCCGTCTGTACGCACCATAAAAAGTTTGTAATCTAGTAAATGTAACCAATTATAGCACCGAAAATATATTTTGTGTTTTCTACATGAGTTGAAAATTAGGATTTAAGTGTGTGTATGTATGTATGCGCGGGATAAACCTACCATTTGAACGTTCGAAGCAGTCATGACTGGTTGAAGGGGGGTCGGCGACGTGGAGAAGGCGATGTGAGGCGCGGGCGGGTTGATGCCTTCGATCACCAGCTCCTTCGTCACCAAGGACTGACGGAGCAGCGGTAAACTTTTCTATAATACAAAAGAACAATTAGTAAGGCTCTCTTGTCCTTAAACCAGCAAGTGCAGCCAAGTTCTTCACGTGTACAGTGTCGAGAGTTGAGGAACGAGGTATTCGAACCGTATTTAAATCAGGACGAGTTCCGAGAGCTAATAGAAAGTTTAAAATTAAGAATGGTATAATAAGTTCTTCTTGCTGGATGAGTTGCTAACCTTCAGAAAGCCAATGAGGCACGGCTGCGGGCTGGCGTTTAGCAGCCTCTCGAGCCTGTCGCAGAACTCCTCAGGCTCCACCTGCGCGTCAATCAGCTCCTGGATGAGGTTTCGTACGTTCCTCTCGACCGAAGGGGGCTCCTTACTCGATAGGTCCAAAAGGTTTGCCAGGAAGTTGCGGCATTTCTCCTTCGTGTTATCCGATGGTTTCTGTTATTAAGGTATTATGGTGCAATCATTAGGCTGTTGGAATCCTATTACGGAATATGCAGCGGATGATGTACCCAATATTAAAGGTAGATACTTACAATATGCGTGGTAGAGCTCGGCGGTTGAGGCGGAGGCGTCGCGGACGGCACGCTGACGGGCGAGGGCGCGACAGGCGCCGCCACCGGGGCCGGCGGCACCTGGCTCGGGAGGGGCGCCGGCGCCGCCACGCTGGTGGACACCGTCGCCACGCCGGGGTGCTGCCCGAACAGAACACTCGTTAGCACCGCACTCGCAGCCCGCATGCGCCGGACAAAGCTCACCGATGCGCTAAGCACACATTCTCATGCGGTATGGTAGGCAGGGAAACGCTTACGTTTTAATGTTCGGCGCAAAAATCTCATCATTAAACCAAGCTCAAACTATCAAATACGTACTGCTCTAAATGTTCCTTTTCACGCTACAACAAAACGAAATGTTATCACGACCCAACGCAACTCAAGTCAGACAGTCAAGCACATACCAATGGCGGTGAAAGTATCAAGCAAACCTAAGACCAAAGGTTCGCAATGTCCACAGAGCCCTGAATTTGCGCCCAACACTAGAACTAATGAGTTTGTCGACAATTAGTACGTATTTTATACACAACAAACGAATTTCCAGTTGCATCTTACCTTGTTAATTACCTCAGAACATGCACCTTCACCTTATTCTACATGCATGATATATATTGAAATTGGACACACAAATGCGGGCGCTCGTCCCCTATCAGGAGTGTAGCGAGTGGGTGCATAGCGTAGTCCAATTCCAAGCTGCGCGGGAGGGTGAGTAGCGGAGTGGCTGTGCCTACTTACTGCCGGCACGGACGAGAGCCGGATGGTCTGGGCCTGCGGCGCCGTTAGGGTGTTGGGCGCTGGCGCCGGGCCCACCCTCAGCAGCTGGTATTGACCATTCTCAGTCTTTAACAACAAATGACCCTGCTGCCCCGGTTGAAGACTCTGCAGTGTTTGCAGCGTTATCTAAAAATGAACGCTTTGTTTCAATTTGATTCAACTCACTCTTGACAGTTGTAATTTGTGTAAATACAAAAATAGCTTTCCAATGGATTGATACGAGAGTATGATTCTAAAGCAGGTCATTTGTTAGATATTCACATTAATTAGGATTAAGGTACATGTGTGCAACACTAATGTGTATGACATATATTGTAATAATTGTATGGATGGCTCCCAGTGGGCGCTGGAGTTAAGGATTAGCATGGTGGAAGCCATATTTACCATCTTACTTAACTCAAGTTCAAAGCCCATTTAGCACAGATAGCTGCATCGCACTTATGTTTATACATAAATCATTCCTGTCTGGAATCAAGCACACCCAACATTCCAATGCTCAATATTATCAGAGCCATGGAGTGACAGTAGTTAGAATCAATAAACAATATATCAGGTGAATGCACAGTTTATACAACAATTATAAGACATTTCTCATTTGCTTGAGTTTAGTTTATATCAGTGTTTGGAGCACTGGTATGAGACAATGGCAGTATTTACACAGGAATTTTGGAAAACAAATTAATCCCAAGCTTGGTCAATGTTGAACCACAACAGCACTTAAGTTTTCTCTGCAAGTGTTTGGTATAACCACCAAAAGGTAGCATGTATTTAGTTGACAGGAGTAAATATTTACAGTGATATCGTGGGAAAGTGATAAGTAGTAATGCAGAGATTATGTCGCCAATTCTGTAGTTTACAAATTAAGAACGAAGGCAAAGTAGGCAGACCACAACCATAGTCTCAACACAAATGAAAGTATCTCAGCCATAAAATAAAGTGGATGTCTTTTAAATTGTCGACATTATTGAAATTAATAGCTGTAATAACTTTTTTCCTACACAAACCTATAAAATCATCACCTACTTGAGAAATATACAACACTATAATAAATAGGAACAGTGAACATCAAAAAGTCTGAGAGCGGTCTTGAGTTTGCTTTTGACATGTCATGTACCTACTGGAATGACATTAGAATAATATTTCCAAAATCACTCTCCGACTTGAGGTCAATCTATGAACACAGGCCTCAGTATGTGAAACATCTGATCACTTTTTAAAACATATCATTGGTTTTTGTAACATCAATACATTATAGGCATTTTGATCGTGGCCAAGTATATGAAAATCTGAGATACATTTATTTTGAGTTAGACTTGGGGTATTTTGTATGAGACATGGTATGGTTCCTTTGACACAAATAAATAAAACAATGAGCTATCTTTTGGATGTGATGCAGCCATGAGGGTAAAAATAAAATTGATAGTTTAGTTTGTGTGCCAACAGAATTAGGGCCATTATTAAGTGATTTTGCAGCAATACAAGTAGGTAGGTACATACACTGATATAATTTATACATTTATTTAATAATGCGTACATGCAACATGAAGAATTATTTTAAGATTTACCTGATACCTACCTGAAATAATAGAATGATGAGGAATGAATTAGTGCACCCACAAACTCGAGGTATGGATGAGTGAACCTGAGTCTGTTAGACTGTAGTCTAGTACAACTGGTGGCTTTGATCGTTGAGAGTGAGGTATGCAATGAAGCCCATGTAACATTAATCTTTATGCTATTTAGGCATTATTTACATAAAGCATGTGCCTATATGTGTGTTAGTTGTGCAATTTGAGACTGACAAAACTTACACCAGCAAAAATGTATGTAAAAAGGATTCAATTAACAGTTTGTGATAATGGAAAGTGTGTTCTATTATCTGTATTGTATTATTTATTATGTACGAAGACCCATACATCAGTAAAGTTGTATGTAGTTGTGATATAATGGAATGATGTTTTGTGAGCCTCAAATGGTACCTATACAGAGGTATTGAGTGAGTTTAGAAACATGAAAGTTAGATATGGTGTCTTTACTATGCAGTGAGACAGTGAACTTACTGGAGCAGTGGCCCTCGTACCAACTACTTGTGGTGCCCCAATCACCACCCTCGGGGACACTGTCGCCACCGACTTCTGGGCCGCCACGGTCGGAGCACCAGGCCTCATGTTCAGTATCTGTACATTCGGGAGTATAGTGGGCTGCGCAGACCCCAGGTTCTGGGTTGTGACAACGACATTCTGTCCACCTGGCTTGTTCAACGTCATCACATTCTGTATGGAGTTGGGCATGCTAGAGTTGACTGTCATTGGTACGGTCACCATTCCAGGCTGCATGCCGACCTGTCCGGTGCTCGTCCCCTGCTTGATGACCAGCGGAGGCTGCATGGCGATGGTTTTGTTTCCTTGTGATAAGACGCCGCCGCCCGGGACTGCGTGCAGTATTTGGTGTTGAGACGACGGCGGCCCAATGCAACCGTTAACGAGGGACTGTGCGGATATCGTCACGCCGTTGCTGGGGTGAGACAGTGCCTGCGCCTGGGAGTATATCACTTTCAAAGTCTCATTGGATGCAGGCACGACACCAGTCAATGACAGCGGTGGATATATTGACGGGGTTGATGATTGCACATTACTGAACGACACACTCGAGTTTGGTATCAAATTTGAATGTATGCTGGTCACTAAGCCACCAGAATTGATATGGTCCGTGATGTATTTATGCCCGCCTATTAGAGAGCCCGCATTTGACGCTATATTACAATTAGGAGACGGTATAACATTCACAAAGTTGCTTTGTGAGATCGCCGACGGAACTGATGTGACCAATTGATTTTCTAATGAACCTACAATCGCGTTTACGGCGTTCTCATCAACGTTTGTGGACAAAGCTTGCTCTAAAAACTCGGCTGACGCCATTTTATACAAATCATCGGATATAGATAGCGTTGGGTATAAACCGGTGTAATCGGTAAAGTACGGTTTTTAACTACTCAACATTTATTAAATCTTTATAAATGCAGTATTAATTGTAAATCCAGATGTTTTCTAGGTACTTATATATTTTTGAATTTCCAATGCAATTATATCAAATATTATTATATTTAAATAATATGTACTATGGCCTCCAAAATCTTAATAGTCAAAATCTCAATAGACTACGTATAAAATAATTAACTGAAAAGAGAAAATCAAGCCAATTACAAACTAATTAACCTTTTTACCAGCCCTGCAATACTCATTGTAGGCTTATTGCAGTCCTTAATCAAATCAACCCTGGTGTTGGGTAGTGGTTCCCCTCTTCCCATGGGTCCTTTCTTACTCTCTCATGCCATTCGTTCCAAATGTTTAGGTCCTGTGCTGATCTCTTAGAATAATGATTTGCTAACAGCTATATAACCATTTATTTCAATGTTCGCTTGTGCTCATTGTCCTCATACTGTGATTGATTCAGTGAAAATTAAAAATTGAATAATATTTACCTAATTGACGTTAACTTGTGGCAAATTTTTTTTATTTATTTTTATAAAGATTTCTAACAATGTGTGTTTATAACATTACTAGTATTCCCTATAGCCCCTCCAACTAAGCTAATGCTTGTGCTAGGAGTGGGCTCACGTCAAAGTTTAATGGCCAGGATGAGGATCGAACCCGGAACTTCTCATCTACGATGACGGCCCCTCTATCCACTAGGCTATTGACGCTTCAACATCACTTGGGCTTAATCATCACGCAATAACGTTAGGTTATTTTATTAAAAAGTGGAGTGACGTTTACCGATTTATTAGACAGCGACGTTGACACTAATTTGACTTTGACATTTCACGCGTATGTTGCATCGCGCTTACTCGAACGAAACCCGTCTGTGGTTCAATTCGAAAGAAAAGTACGAAAAACTTGATTTGTGTACCACTCATCTATTTTATGTATTTGTGCACTCGAAATTCTTTTACCTGCCAACTCAACGCAAGAGTGTTTTCGAACTAAAACCGAAGAATAAAATGTTGTCGCACTAGGTTAGTATTTTTTCCGACAAAAATACTATATTGGTTTATTCTTGGCCAGTCTCGGTCGCTGGTAGGTGGTTGGTAGGTAGCGTTTAACGTCTATTGCTGCTATTACAAATCATTCTTCATTGAATTGATTCTAAAAATAATTGAGGATGCAGTATACAATTTAGCATGTAGGAACCTATAAGTCACACATGTAAGTACTTCTGTCCTTAATGCATCATTTACTTATATGGAGTGGATTGTTAGTGTTTCCCCTAATGAGTTTGGGGGCGTCTCACTATTATATCTTCAATTTATAACAGACAAGCTGTAGTCTATTCTCCACTTCCCCATCAAAATATTATACCATAGAACACATTTTTATTGCTTTTAGAATGTGCTATGTGGCCATCTCTTTGAATTAGAAAAGGCCACCCCCATACTAACTTTCATCCCCTATTTTACGCCCTTTAGGGTTGAATTTTCAAAACCCTGTTTTATTGCTTGCCTACATTATAAAATACACTTACTGTCGAAATTTCGTGTTTCTATCTTCAGTGGTTTCTGCTCTGTGTTGATGATAGAATCAGAACTAACTACCAACTTGGGTTAAGTTGGAAATATTAATTGTTTTCTATACAAATGACTGTATTTTGCCAATATAATATATGTTTTCTCTTGTAAGTCCATCTATTTAAAATATTATATTTACACATTATGTACTAAAAAGAGTTCTGGATAAGGTGAAGAATGTGTATATAAGAGGTAGTGTCAGGGTAGCGCCAATATCAGATAAAGTGAGAGGTAGGAGGCTGGAATGGTTTGGACACGTGATGAGAAGGGATGAGAAGCATGTGACTAAACAAGTGATGAATATGAATGTGGATGGATACAGTGCGAGAGGAAGGCCCAATAAAAGATGGATGGATTGTATTAAGAATGATATGAACGAGGTTGGAGTGGATGTGAGTATGACGGGAAAGCGCGATGTATGGAAGGAAAAGACATACTGCGCCGACCCCAGATAATGGGAAAAGGTAAGGCAGATGATGATTATGTACTAAAAATCTGTTAAGTCATAGGTATTCCTTCAGTTTTACCCAATTGATGTTCAAAGTATTTGAATATATCCAATACCTATTATCTATATAAATCCACTCACATACAAATATTAAATAGTAATAGTTATAAGTACTGCATATTTAACATAATTTACACAGAAACCTGAATCATATAAGAACAGCAATTAATGTATTCATTATACTTACCTAACCTAAAAATTATATAGGTAATTATAAACAGATTACACCATAGTCTATGGATGACACAATATTAAGAAATCTCTGTTATACATACCTCTTACGAGTCAAGCTATTTAAAACAGAATTCAATAAAACAAAGTTCATGGCATTTAAGGTATCAAAGCAATTTGTGCTCTAGTGACAATGAGAGCCAGTCGTTCAGTAGGTACTCCGCCCACATTGCCCTTCATGTTGTTTTTTTAATTAATGACGACACTTGCCTTAGCATTTATGGACTGGCGAATAGAATGGTCACTGCCTACCTTGCGCTAAAGGCTTTACTTTGCTCTGAATAACATTATCACTGATTATTACTGACTGAATACACTAGTGAAGTCAGTTGCCATGAATGCATATTGAAGTACATATCCTACTAATATTATAAATGTGAAAGTTTGCGAGTGTGGATGTATGTATGTATGTTTGTTACTCCTTCACGCAAAAACTACTGAACGGATTTGGATGAAATTTGGAACACAGATAGTTTATAACCGGGATTAACATATAGGATACTTTTTATCCCGATAATCCCGAAATTTTTGTTACGTTAAATACTACGCGGACGAAGTCCGTGGGCACAGCTAGTATTTAAATAATTGTTATTGCTAGATATCTCCAGACGGTTATGGACATATGTGCTGTGCCTATGCAGTGTGCCGAGAGCAGATATACCTTCCTTACGTCTGTAAGGCATTCCCGCAACTACGCCTCGCTCGCGCCAGCCTACACGATGTGCTCGCGCTTTTAAGATAGTTGTGCACTACTTCGACACATTGCAGACGTGTAGTTTTGGCGCTGGCGAATTGTTAGTTTTTTTCGCTTGGTCGCGCTGTTTGCAATAGGGCACACGCATTCGCACATTTGATAGACTATAAAAATTGTTTACTTTAAATGATTCCAACAAAGCTTGACATTAGTAGCTCCGTACTAAATATCAATATATATATATATATAGAGCTAAACATATACTTACATGTACAGTTCAGGTACTTGATATTTTGGGCCACCCTACATACTAAAACATTAAGTCGTTAAATACCTACCTATAAGTATGAAGATACTGTGCGTAACTTGTTTCTTAATAGCTACGCCGTAGTATCTTAATGATTATCGTAAAAATTTTCGCCTTCCAGCAGACAACATATCGTTCCAGACTAGCGCTAATGGAACGAACATCGGGTCGGCATTTGCTAAGGCATAAATGTAACTAGTTCAAACACATATTATAGCAAGTCCAGCCCTGCTTCGTACTGACTTAGGCATGTAACACGCGTGTTGCGTATTTAATTCGCACGGATATTGTACATGACATTTATCTATTGGCTGAAATGATACCAGCTAATTATAGCGACAGATAAACACTAATCGTATATCTGGGGATAGGAAGATAGAAGATACGCGTTAAACTGTTCGGACCCAACCCAGAGTACGTCCATAGTACGCACGCACGCGAGCCACGCTGCTGCTGCCAGTCGCTTTTTAGATAATCTCATAGAACTGAGCATGTGTACCGATCCGACAAGTCCGTTGCGTGCCTCGCGTGCGCGCTTGCTCCCTAGTGCGTGTGTTGAATTAAATATTGGTTAAGCGATATAATATATCTTTCTTTTCAGGAAAACTGCAATGGAGCGATTTCCATTGAAGTCTTCCGGGTCGAAAATGGGGACGACTTACCAGTCCGTGTTTAAGAAGGTAAACATGCTTGTAATCTATCATTATTATGATTAATTTATGATTATAGATCAATTTAATTAATAGGTAGAACTTAGATAATGTAAAATTGAGACAAATACCTTGGCAAATTTAGCACGAATCATGATTATGGGAGTTAAAATACATTTTGACACGCATTAGTTATGTACTAGACGTCATCGACTTCATATTAAGCTAGTACCTGTTAAACATTAACACGAGATAATGTTATGAAAAGGTTTTGAAGTAATAAATAAATAATTGTAAGAATATTAATTAGCATTCGAAATAATGTAATATAATAATGGATTACTGTATCTAGTGTGGCTGTATGAAATGCGTTTCCTGAAATTTAATATTACGGATAGATATTCAAGTGTAAATTTTAATACATAATCACATTATTTTATCTTCGTATTTATACGTGATACTCGTGAATCATGTAGGTAATCTGTAATTAACTCATAGCTTCAAGGGCAAAGTCCGTTTACACGTTCCCGTCAATGTATAAAGCTAAGTACTGCCGCCTGATGCCCTAGAAAAAAAATCATAAAAATTATATGTAATTTAAACCTACCTATAATTCTATAAAAGTGTGATTGAGCTGTCTCTGTACCAGGGTAAATTGATAATTGGGGGTTGTGACCCGAGCTGCAAATCGAAGTCTAAAATAAGCGCTCGCGAAGTAGCGGGTGGAAACAAGTTTAAAAATAAAAATGCTGGGTGGTACACATTATGATCCGCCTACAAGGGGGTGTCTGCCGCGGCCCCTGGGCCGGGCGGCTAGGTCTGCGCAGCGCACCCCAGCAGGCTCGACTAGTGCTTTCCGTAAGCACTTCCTCGGCAAATGCACAGTCACTTGTTGCATGTCCCCGACGCGTAGCGTGTTGCAAGTATGCGCGAACACGCTATCATAGACTCGCCGCCGCGCGTAGTCAGCTCTGAATCTGTCTCTGTCAGCTCTGTGTCTAGCGTCTCGGATTTGTCTCTGGTACGTGTTGTCGTCGTGCGCCCCTGCTTGCTTGCTGTTATTGATTTTGCCCCAGTAGGTATATGGACCCCCGTTGGTTGTGCTCTCTCCGGATCGTTGATATTATTCAGAGGACTGGGCCTTTTATGTGTGGTGCACTGATATCAATTTGTGTTGTGGTATTTAGTTAGGTTCAAGTGATTTATTTGTCCTCTCATGTAAGTACGAGCGTACTATTAAGATATTGTGCACAAATATAAAAAAATAAGGAGGTAGCTATTGTTTTTTACTACTTTTTTTTAATGTTATCTCGTGCTAGTCATGAAGTCGCATTCAATTTGCGTTATCATAAGCTATAATGATAAATTCAGCGCTGATCCAAGTCTTTGGTCATATTAGTAACTTTAATAAAGCGTAAAATTATCTCTGTGTTAGTTTTGCAAATGCATCAAAATAATAACAGTATGTTTCACACTTAAGATCGTTACCTTAGCTACTTAGGATCACATAAGTGAACCAGGTTACATATTTTTATTTTTCATAGGCACGCCGATCTGCTGATTATTAAAACCTTGATTTTTTTTCTAGTTTTATTTCACCAGGTATTAACTTAAGTAATTGTTAGGCGAGTAGTATGGAATTATAGGTTTGAGTAGTGATTCGGGACATACTATTATGTATTATTAATTACGCACTGCTATACCCTTATGTGTGAACCTACACATGACACAAATCGATACTGATTCGAGTTAAGGTGAAGGCGCCTGTCTAGCCCGCGAAATTCAAAATTTTCGAGTAATTTTATAGTTTATCTAAAATCTGAAAACATTTAAGACAACATTTTGTGATTTGCGACAAACACTGATTTACCAGCAGGCTGAGTAGGCTGGAGCCTAGGGCGGCAGATTTTTGAGGCGGCAAATTGGGGATCGAATTTCTTTACCGAACGAAAAAACTTCACCTATACCTTGGAAACTTCTAAATCCGCCACTGCAACCAGCGAAACTTTAGAAATACATCACTTAGCTTGTGCACACCACGTTTATTAAACGCGCCGTCGTCGACGCGCGTTATAGAAACGATGTCGATAGCACGCTTTTATCCTACAAAAGTCTACAGGCTGCGTGTGACTCGCGTGTCTATCGCGTCTGTATCGCTACAAACGTACGTCGTCGGCGAGATATTGGCCAGTGGGAGGTGGTGTTTTAATAAACGAAATCCATCATCGTGTGCACTGTAGCAGGTATCGGATGTCGATGCATTCCATCGCGTTGTGTCGCGCTCGGAATAGCGGAATTCAATAGTTTGCTTTGTAGTTGTTAATGGTTACAGATCTGGCTTGCACATTATAAAATCTGGTGTCCCTCAGGGGTCCCATTTGGGTCCAGTTTTATTTAATATATTTGTGAATGACCTACCAAATCTCATGACTAACTCAAAACCGTACTTATATGCTGATGATCTAAAGTTCAGTAGAATTATAGAGACATCAGATGATGCGCTATTGCTTCAAATTGATATTGATAAATTGACCCGGTGGTGTAGTCTTAATAAAATGGAATTAAACTCTGAAAAATGTTTTTATATAAGGTTTGCTAGGAAACGAAATTTAATATGTTATCATTATCATATTGCTGATACCAACATTAAAGAGGTAGAACAGATCAGAGATTTGGGTATTGTATTTGATAAGAAACTGACTTTTATACCACATATAGAAAGTATTACCAAGCGCGCGTCTAAAATGTTGGGATTTGTTCTAAGAAATTCTAAAGGGTTCTTCGACAGTAAAACAAAAATTATACTTTACAATAGTCTTGTACGTAGTATCTTGGAATATGGCTCAGTGGTATGGAGACCTCACTATGCTACTCATTCTCTCCGCCTAGAACGGATACAAAAGCGATTTATGTGGCATTTAGTATATTCTAAGCAAGGCATCTCAAAAAAACAACTAAATTCGTATTATAAACAATTAGCATATTTTAGCATGAGCACATTGGCTAATCGCAGAACATTATTGGACCTCGCTTTTGTATCTAATATTTTTAACACAAAAATTGATTGTTCTCAATTATTGGGAATGTTTAACTTGCGCGTTCCTGGTAGATACCCTCGAAATAGAATAACTCCTTTCAGTCCACCTCTTCGTAAAACGGTTTTCGGCTCTAATTCTCCTGTTTCAAGGCTATGTAAAGTAGTTAACCAATATAGTGACCTGGTAGACATACATTTCGACTCACCCGATAAGCTCCGTTATATAATATGCATTGCATTAGTACGTGGTAACTAGTTTCTGTTTTTGAATTTGTTATTGTTTATCTTTTAGTTTCTCTATTATTTAGTTTTTTTAGTATTGCTCCTTTATATCATATCACTTCATGTTTCTTTCTGAATAATTATTACCGTGATACTATGTAATCAAAGCTAGTGGTACAAGTGGTGTTTACCTTTAATTGTTTATTACATTTAGTTCTAAGTTTATCTGAATGTGTATTATGAATGTAGTAATGTATATAAACGTTGGTAAACCAAATAAATAAATAAATAAATAAATACGCCTGAATGCCCATTGATATTGGTACCAGAGCAGCGGAATCAATTTATCTGGGTTGATGGATAATAGGACGTCGGGACTGTGCTCAAAAGGCAACGCCGATATATTTGACGTACGTTGGATGGACAGTTTTGCTAATCGAGTATTTTGAGTGTAGATTTTTTTTTAAATCTTGCGATCTTATGACTTGCATACATCTTACAAATATAAATAATAAAAATGGAGTGTCTGTTTGTAATATCAAAATAACACCTTTTCACTAAATGCATATGAAAGTACATATGACACCCATAGCAAAAACGCGATTTAATTTTTTTTCTATCTGTTGTCTGTCTGTGTGCTTGTTCCGGGTAATCTCCGAAACGGCTGGACCGATTTTGCCGGGGCTTTCACTGGCAGATTGCTGATGTTTTAAGGAGTAACTTAGGCTACTTTAATTTAAGAAAAAACAATTAGGGTTCCGCGTAAAAAAATAAAAACACATGAAATCAAAGTGTATCTCCGAAACGGCTGCACCGATTTTGACGGGACTTCCACTGGTAGATAGCTGTTGTTATAAGCAGTAACATATGCTACTTTTATTTTGGAAAAACAAAATTTAAAAAAATGGGTCGTGTCGCGCGGCCTCAGAACGCGGGAGCGGGCTTTTTTGTTAACTTAAATTTCACGCGGACGAAGTCGCGGGCTCAGCTAGTCACTTAATATACAAAAATTGCCAGATTATCTGGATAGCTGTCTTCCTTGAAATGTTTTAGAGTAAGTTGGATATATTAATAAATGCACTGCACACGGTCTTTGTCGCGAATTAAAAAATGTGCCATTTATTATTGCCAGATTTTGAAAAAAATCTAAAAAACCTCAAAAAATTTGAACTTCGCGGGCTAGATGGGCGCTTTAGCCTTAAATTCAATATTTTAACATCAGCCAGGAACGTCTATCGCTAGTGGCCAGTGCGCCGACCGGCGTCAAGTCGTAAAGTGGACTTGCACCATAGATTTACTCTTTAAATGGTCTAAGACTTTCACATATTTTTGGGATTATATTTTGACCTTATATATTTGAGTCTCTTGAATTCTTGCGAGCTTTAATTATCACGGTGTTGAATATTTCTCGTTTTAATAAAGTTGAAATTATCTTCTTTGAGTCAGTAGTCATATTTCATTTTAAGGATGACGGTCACACCTTTCTATAGTTTGAAAAGTTATTTATATTAATTTAAACAAGATGTTGATTGATAATATAAAACATGATGAACACCGCCCTGTTTACTAGTCATGTAGTTAATGGTTTTGCGTGTGGCTTGAATTAGGTACCTATGTGATTTTTGGTTAGTTTTACACTTATTTATTTATTTAAACTCTATGCACATGTAAAGAACACAATGTACAAAGGCGGACTTTAATATGCCTTAGGCATTTTCTACCAGTCGACTTATCAAGTTATTCGAAGTACCAATAGCCCTTCCAATAACTAAATCCTCAGGATTTAGTTTGAGCCATGCTTAATTGTATATGCCTCATCCAACCATAGGTAGGGTGTACAAAAATTGTTATTTCGAAAAAAATATTTTTTTAGCTTTTTTTTTTTACTTTGTAATATTATGTTTATAATAATAATATTTAACAATATGTGTTTACACTTCGGTATCCCGGCTGTCACTCCCAGCGCACCGCAATTCTTATTTTACAAAACATAGTTTTTTTCTTCAATTCCATATTTTATCATCAGCCAGGAACGTCTATAGCTAGTGGCCAGTGCGCCGAATGGACCTTACAGTACCTACGAGTAGCGGCTGCTAATATTCAATACCTAAGTACTTACGTAAATATTTCTCATAAGAGTTGAGCGAGGTTGTACCTATATGTTTTTAAGATTCGGGACATACTTTTTCGTAAAAATAATTGCGTATTTGATAAAACATTTACTACTAGGATGATCGTTCTAGATTTACTACTTATTATACATGCGTTCGGACTTCTGAAACATTTTGTAGTTATTATTGTGACTTTTGACTTATGCCACGTTATTAAATCGTTAGGGGTCAGTCAGCAGCAATATCTTCAACTCTGAGGATAGTGTGGATATAAGCCCGGGGATCCAGCAGGCGGGCGGGGCCACCACCCCACACGGGACCTTCGAAATCCTTGAGCCCGGTGGACGGGACTCGGCTAGCAGCAACAACTGTGAGTATATCATTATTTTCTACTAGCTGTGCCCACGGACTTCGTCCGCGTAGTATTTAACGTAACAAAAATTTCGGGATTATCGGGATAAAAAGTATCCTATATGTTAATTCTGGTTATAAACTATCTGTGTTCCAAATTTCATCCAAATCCGTTCAGTAGTTTTTGCGTGAAGGTGTAACAAACATACATACATACATACATCCACACTCACAAACTTTCACATTTATAATATTAATAGGATTCCATGCAGTATCCGTTACGGGCGCCATCAAATTATTATGTTGAGATGATTAAAAGTGCTGGTCAAATAAACCAGTGTGGGGTGAAAAACACCGATACTCGGCAAGTAAAGTCTAGTAGTACTTGCGGGGTAAAATCTGTACGTGTGTACTGTGTACTAGTGCATAGCAGGAATATCTGCACTTATTTTATATATTTTGACAGTGTTTGTGGCCGTATGATTTTAAGCGCGGTGACACATACAATAAAAGGCTCCGACCTCCAACCGACTGGCGCTTAGATGAACCCGCAACAATATCCAACACGCGTGCGTATTTTTTAGGAAGTGCCTTATTGAATAAAGTTTCTGTATACTTTGGCAGTTACAGGTTTTCTGTGGTAGATCTACATATAACAGAAAACTTGTTGGCTGATCGGTACCTGTAGAGAACAACAGTCGACTATGCTGTCATAGTTGTCATTTGCCACTAATGCGGAGATGCAGCAAAGATAGCAGCATCCCTAAAATAAAAATAATTGGGTGAAGATAATACGGATAATAACTTGGCCCCGAGTGACCCCAAAAATTAATCATTGCTACGCTCATTCCCAGTACAAGCCCACTGCAATAAGTATATATAAGATCACAATAAATTGTATTATAATTATAATAATTATAATAATTGAGTATAATTATCATGTCACTATAACCAAACACCCTTGGCGTGGTTGCTTACAAACATCTCACGTCCGTCGCGAATAAAACATTGTGTATTTTTTACTCGAATTCATTCATTAATTTACTACATCTTCCTTTCATTGATGACCGATACAACTTAACTGACTAGGAGTATTGTGGGTGAATAACGTATTATAACGTAGATAATAATGTAATCAACATTTTAAGGTATATCAGACCCCCAACTCAATGCGAAGAGGGGTGAGGGATCCAATTTTTGCATCTGTGGCTGATATTGCCTGCGCTACGCAGAAATCTATTACGACGGTGTTCTATGTTTGGTAGCTAGTATCCCTGAGTTGATTCTTATCTTGGGTTAACTTACGGGATATTAGTTTAGTCGTTTTCAAGTTATGCATCGGGAGTTTTAACCTATCGACCGACCATAGATAATTCTAATTGTTAGATTTACACCTAGGATCCAGATGTACAAACGAAACGTCACGGCCTAAGGTATTAATAAAATTATTACTCTATTTTTAAGCTGACCCGGCGCAGGATATTACTTCTGGTAAGCCAATATAAATAGCACATTGATCGTCGCTTTGTGCAGGTACTATCTATTATGTTTTAGTCCTCGTAGATACCTACTACTATACTCTCAGTCTTCGCTTGATAATAAAAAGGCACATACTTCAAGATCATCTTTGTATTGTTCAGAACAACCATCTATACTCTAGATCACCAAACTACATCCCTAAAACCTTTATATCAATTGGCTTTAAGTCATACTGCGTCAGTTTTTGCGTGATGTTCAAGAAACGTTAAAAATGTACACCAACAAATAGTTCAGACAATAAAATAGCTCCACTTAACTGGGTACATATATACTATGTAACGAGCATTCATCCTCAGGCGTAGGCTATAGGTATGTCATTCCAGAGCATAACTTACCTCGTTACCAAACGATCAGCTCCATTCAGCTGTTGCGTATTGCTTACAAACCAACGAACAATTAAACGTGCAATCCTCTTTGATAAAGGAAGACAATCCTACTACATTTTTGTTACAGACTTGTTACAAAATAGTAACTTGTTTTTAAACTAAAACACAACAAAACTAAACCGAAATTGCGTTACGTGTCGATAAAAGTTATCGGCTGAAAGAAAATAGATTAGATACTGCATACTTACATACGTGCAATCTGTTAGTATAGTTGGTGAAGGCTACGTAAACGGTGATGTGTCATGGACCAGCCAGACAACGAAACTGAGCCCCTGGTCGCTGATGATGTAGGTAAATTGTGATTTATATTACCACCATAATAAGGCCTACTGTCGTTGTAGTTTGAGGTAAGCAGGCGTCCCATACCAAGGTCCAAGCGTATAATGACAGCTATCTCTACGCGAAACTGAAACTACGCTTTAATGGTCAATATGCCTCAGTGGTCGTTGTTACACTATGGTGAAGTGTCAAACCACTTAATTTTCGACTTATATGTATCATCTTCTTGGTAAGATAACAATAGTATAGTGGTTTCAAGGACCGCAGTGTAATGGAGAGGTTCCGAATTTGATCCCAACCTGACCATTCAACCGGGGCTAACGAGCAGAGATGTGATAAACTCGTGAGCTAGAAGACGTAGTGTAGCAGGGTGATGGTGATGTGTGGCTTTCATTGGGGAGGCCTACCACCATGAGTGGAAGCGTCCGGCCCAGGAATGGAAGGACTGATATTATAATTTGCATTAGAGTAGATGCGTTTATCGGAGGTTTAAGTTCATTGGCAGTGATTATTTACCTATGTATTTTCAATTTTATTTTTGTGTGAGCCATTATAAGGTAGCCAGTAGGAGGTACCTATTATGTAGATTTTCGTAATTCAATTTGTATTTAATCTTAGTGAAACGCTTCGGCCTTGGCTGTAAGGTATAATAGCGGTTGTGTTTCAGTATTCACTAGTTAGAAAGTGAAATTGTCCACGTGACTGTTACTTTCTGTCGTGTCGTCGGAGCGTCTCGTTTGCTTGTCTGCTTGGCTGGCTATAGGTACCTACATTATGTTTTTGAAAATTACGCATATAAGCAAGGCTACTGATCCGAATTAGTGTAGGCGCACTGAAATCTAATGGGCTAACTCTCTGTCTACCTAGCACCTGAACCAATAATGTACTTTTAAAGGTATTTTACTCATCCTCATTTACTTGACATAATTATTATGTATAAACCCCTTCGTTTAGGATAGTCGGGTAAACAGTGATACCAGCTTTTGTTGTTGTATCACTTACGAATGTCTCTTGTCGATAGGTCTCTATTTTATCGTGTTTAAAAATGTATGTAGATAATATGTAATAAACAGATAATTTTTATTTTTTATTATAATCCTTATCGTCACCGGTTGCTAGTGTGTGTGTATGTTTAGCTACCTTTTTGGGCTCCGTAGTCAAACTAGGAACCCTTATAGCGAACCCGGTTCGCAGTTTTCTATTAAACATAAACACTAAACTCATAGGTTCAAAAAGGCTCAAAGCCAGGGCCGTTAAACTACTTTAAAAAAAACGCTCGGTTGACAGATGGTTGACACGCTATTGACGTTTCGCTCGGTTCGTTCGTACTTCACTCATCACCTTGTGCCTTAAGCTACCTTTTTGTTTGCGTCACCTGACTGATTCCTATGTTGTTTGTTTCATTTGTTTTTCCCTAATTTCACCTTTAGGTTGCGTTAACATCACAAATGTAGAAATCTGGACAATACAAACGTGTGGTATCGATTCGCGTCTTCATATTTAGTTTCTACCGAGTTAACATCAATGTGCCCAGGCACAATAGTGTTTGTGTGTTGTGTAAGCGGTTTTTTATAATAAAGTGCAATCAATTGTTGCAGGGGACGCGATTCTAATCTCCGGAATGCAAGGTAACTTTTTCTCTTACGTCGCTATTCCTACCGGTTTAACAACGGTTGTAATATTGATCGGCAGCAGACACTATTTCTCATAATCAGGCGAGATTTTGCCCGTACTTAAGTTCTGTATAGTACCGACTGTTTAGTAAGTAGCTGGTGTTGTGTGTGTCTTTCACAGTATTAGTTAAAACATTAACTGAGTTCTTGTTTTTCTTTCTTTAAAAATATGGCCCACCCAAGTTAATAGGTATTTCACCAGTGTCGAGTAACAAATAGCAATAACAAACACAATTAATAACAATACAATACAAAAATGTCGACTTTGGAAAACCCCTTAACTGAGTTGATAATGCTAAAGCGACTACTAGTAATGACAATGACTAACAATACTATGAATGATTCAGGTGATGATGAAATTCCGGGAATTGGTCAATATGAAGACTTCCACACTATCGATTGGCAGCGAGACATCGCCAGGGACCGCATGCGCCACCGATACATTGTGAAGAAGAAACACGAGTCAATATGGGATTTAATAAAGGTACACTGACATACCATGTTCCCAAATTCTGTTAGTCTGTCTGTTCACATCTCATCTGTCAGTGTCATAACTTCTACAGCTATGAACCAAATTGCATGAAATTGATATTTTCATGAGTCCTTAATTACAGTTCTAATAACATATACAGGGAAGTAAATAGATTCAGTAATTTCTGAATAAAAATGCGACAAAGAAAAAGCCTACTGTGTGTTAGTAAGATATGTCCCTCATGTAGGGAGCCCACGACGCGTGGTCGGGCTGGGTGTGCGTGCTGCTGGTAGGCGTGTGCACAGGCGTGGTGGCGGGCGTCATCGACATCGGCGCGTCCTGGATGACCGACCTGAAGTTCGGAATCTGCCCGCAGGCGTTCTGGCTCAATCGCGAACAGTGCTGTTGGTCCGACATTGACACCACATTCGACACTGGGAACTGCTCTCAGGTTGGTTTATTGTGTTGTCATTTACTTAAAAATTCTGTATCACATGAAGGATGTTGCTGTTGATGATTAACAATTTATAAAATGCCAGTTCTCAGTAAAGTTTTAGGCACAGGTGCTATTTTATTCTGCTAATTGAGCTTGGTGGTCCAGTGGCGGACGTGGCCGCAAGTGCTGGGCGGCAGCCGCGAGGGCTGGGGCGCGTACATCATCAGCTACCTGTTCTACATCGTGTGGGCTCTCCTTTTCGCCGCGCTCTCCGCCTCCCTCGTCAGGATGTTTGCACCCTATGCTTGTGGTTCCGGTGAGAGATGGTTTTAAAAGAAAACAATTTTCATCTACTTAAAAAACTAGAAACGTACTTCACTTTATAAAGACTCTATATTACTCGACCTTGTCTTAGTCTTAATTTTCCTTTTTGACAACCTGAATAAACAATTTATTCTTTACATAACAGAACAAAACATACTGTAAGTAATTGCCATTTATAATTTCTTTTTTAAACTTAAATACGAGCATATTCTAGACACACTTCTGTTACAGGTATACCTGAGATCAAGACCATCCTGAGTGGGTTTATTATCAGGGGCTACCTCGGCAAGTGGACCCTCATCATCAAGGTTGTTGGTCTGATTCTGTCCGTGTCCTCTGGCCTGTCACTGGGCAAGGAAGGCCCGATGGTCCACATCGCCAGCTGCCTCGGTGAGATGCTGTCCATACATGTTATGTCACTTCTTTTTTCCACCATTCACACACACACAAAAGTTTTGTTGGGTATCATCCATTATCCACCATTCCTATTTGAATATTAAATTATTATTTCGATAGTACCCACTAGCTCTGTGTTTCTATCTAATTATTAATTTGCGGCTCAAGTGGGTCTGAGGCTGAGACAAGCTCATATTGTTGATTGGTTGGGAATGATAATGGGTATTATAGCGTTTGCAATGACCTGGCAGGCAACATACTATCGTATTTGTTCCCCAAATACGGTCGCAACGAGGCCAAGAAGCGCGAGATCCTGTCCGCCGCGGCCGCCGCCGGCGTGTCGGTCGCCTTCGGCGCGCCCATCGGCGGAGTACTCTTCAGCTTGGAGGAGGTGAGCCTCTGATTGGGATGTGTACCGAGGCGTTCGTATATATATATATATTTATTTATTTAAAAAGTGGCAGATCAATAAAGCACTTGCGCATTTTATATATTGGGTAACCTAACAAGGGCGAATGCGAGGCGGTGACATCTGGTGTTACATATTATATAAATAGTTAAAATTTTACTTTCCTTCATCAGTTGTAAAATCCCTGGACCGTAATATGTAGGGATGAATGGAAAGCGGAAGTAAATATAAATTACGATGATAATAATTATCTCAATTCTCAAAATATTTCTACCTCAACCATGAGGTCGGCAGTGCTGTGAGTGCGTTTAGTTTGAGTATGAATAGAATTAGTATCAGTATACATGCTGTTTCAAAAACCAGAAATAATACTTGAGGGTTTAGACGAGTATCGGGTAATTGTGTAGAAATGTGATTGAAATAAGAGCGCTTAAAACACCTCGCAATAGTTATGGATTTTTTTTCTTAAGTATTGGTGGTTGTTGCTACTCGTACAAGCAGGTTACACAGTTTTCTAAGACCGCACCACGAAAATATATTCAAAGGTCCGTATCTCAGAATATATTACGTATAGTGTCTTCACTAGGCTTTCAATCGTCTCTACATATCAGCTAAATCATAATTTCTGAATGTTGTAACAGCCGGTTCATAAGAGTAGTGTAGTGTACCAGGCGGCCCCGGCAGTGTAGTGGTGTTGTCGCCAGGTGTCGTACTACTTCCCCCTGAAGACGCTCTGGCGTTCGTTCTTCTGCGCGCTGATCGCGGCGTTCGTGCTGCGCTCCATCAACCCGTTCGGCAACGAGCACTCGGTGCTGTTCTTCGTCGAGTACAACAAGCCCTGGATCTTCTTCGAGCTGATACCGTTCGTCGGCCTCGGTATTATTGGTGTGAGTGAATTTATTTGTCGATTGCTCTTGTGTGTAATTTGTAAAATTTATCAAATCCTATTTAATTTTTCCGGTCTAATTGATTAAATCCAGTATAAAATATAATAAAAATCAGCTATTTTAATATATTATTAGTTTCGCAGTTAAATTGTTATCGCAACTTGATTCAACTAACTAATATGTTATATTGAATATCTATTTATATCATAATTTTACAATCTGCTCTCATCACGGTCTACCGGTCGTATTACCAGCAAGGGATCTCGTACGCAGGGTTGCCTGGCGACAATCTTCATCAAGGCCAACATCTACTGGTGCCGTTTCCGTAAGTACTCGAAGCTGGGCCAGTACCCGGTGACGGAGGTGCTGGTGGTAACGCTGGTGACGGCCATCATAGCGTACCCCAACCCCTACACGAGGATGAACACCAGCGAGCTGATCTACCTGCTGTTCAACCAGTGCGGCATCTCCAACTCGGACCCTCTGTGGTAAGTTACCTTGTAAGTTTTTATTTATTAGCGGCTGAAATTTCTTAAGTTTCACATAGTTATTTGAGACGCCATTACCTGCAAAATAGTGTATCTTTTTTAAGCCTTCATAGTTAAGTGACTTTCAAATTAAAGTTGTGCTTGTGGTCTTTATTTCGCATAGAAATCGTAGAGAGAGAGAGCCAAGCGCTCATACTAAAGAATTAAAACAGGCGAATGGTTTAGTAACAAATTGTGATGGGAGGCCATCGTATTATATATCTGACGTGGATCCGTCGTGCATCTGTCAGTGACTACAACCGCAACTTCACCGACGTGAACTCTGCGATCGAGAAGGCGGCGGCGGAGGAGGGCGTCTACAGCGCCATCTGGCTGCTGGTGCTGGCGCTCATCCTCAAGCTGGTCATGACCATCTTCACGTTCGGCATCAAGGTCCCCTGCGGCCTGTTCATACCCAGCCTCGCTATAGGAGCCATCGCTGGCAGGATCGTTGGAATAGGTCAGTTCTATTGGGGCTTGCCAACCAATATCAGAGACACACCGAGTCCGAGGTACACAATAAACCCCCAGTTATATATTACTAGGTCACCAATAGCTTGCCAACTGGTCACCACAGTAGAAAAAACCCGGCTTCTGTGTTCGAGATACTCGTTATGTTGTATAGCTATCTTTTTGTAACGATAAGATGTTGTCGAGTATGGTTTAGTGACATATCATTCGGTAAAGGTGTGGAGCAACTGGCCTACAACTATCCGAAGATCTGGCTGTTCTCCGGGGAGTGCTCGACGGGGGATGACTGCATCACTCCAGGGCTGTACGCCATGGTGGGCGCCGCGGCCGTGCTCGGTGGCGTCACCAGGATGACTGGTGAGCACTTATATCCTACGCACCTGGAATTTTGGGCCTTATTACTATGACTTGATTTGTGAATATGCTAGGTCTTTTTCATATTCAGAGACATGTTATGGCGCTCCGTAAGAATTATCAGCTATTATTTAATCATGTTATAATATACGGAATATAAACAGCTTAGAACTGGGGACATGGATGCGACTGTTTTACTTCGTGGTTGATTCTCGTTTCTTTTCATACACCATCACGCCTGTATTCCCCGAAGGGGTGGGCCGGAGTGTATTGCAGTGCTCCTACATATCAACAATGATTTTAGGTCCCAATTTGAGGGAGGCAAACTCGTTGCCATACCGGGCAACCTCCTCTTCAACGCGAGGAGGGATTCAAATCATCACTGGCGCACCGCTGGGTGCAAACTTCATATGTCTTTCGGATCGATTTTCTATGTATGGGCCTGTTCCGTCCAGTGTCCCTGGTGGTGATAATGTTCGAGCTGACGGGCGGCGTGCGGTACATCGTGCCGCTGATGGCCGCCGCCATGGCGTCCAAGTGGGTGGGCGACGCGCTGGGCCGCCAGGGGATCTACGACGCGCACATCGCGCTCAACGGGTACCCCTTCCTCGACAGCAAGGACGAGTTCCAGCACACGTCCCTCGCCGCTGACGTCATGCAGCCTAAGTGAGTACTACTTGGATCAAACTAGGAACATTTGTTTGAGAGGTTACGTGGTTGTTATTATGGAACATTGCAACGATGAGGCGACGTCATTTTCAGTAGCGGACATACTCTGTTGCTCTTGTTATTTTTCTTACAATTTTACGATAATTTAAACTGTCAAAAACGGCTTCAAGACTAGCTTATAAAATGCTTCTGTGAAAAATTATTTAAAACTGGAAAATTGCTGTGATTCATCATATAGGTAGAATATATTTAAATAGCCACTCACGTGGTTTCGAGTCCGACAAGCAGCTATTTATAAAGATGTTGTCGAAATATTAAAACAAAGACGCGATCTAAGTCGCAAGTTAGTTAACTAGACACTATGCTATGCAAATATGTGCTGTTTTTGAGATATTTATTTCGTGAGCAAATTATTTTCGGCGTGGTGATCTTTCGCAAAATAATATTGAAGCTCTATTCTGTTTCTGAATGTGTTGGTTGATACTCTGTGCCTCCTGTGAAAGGTGATTTAACTCGAGTTGTACCTTTTTTGTGATTTTTACATAGAAATTGTCAGAAAAAAATTACGATTTTTTTGGTACAACTCAAGTCCTTCTATCTGCTATAGTTTCGGAGATAATTTGGTGCCAAGTGATATAACTGACAGAATTTCGGAAAAAATATCGTGAATTTAGATATAAGTCAAGTCGTAACCCCTTTAGGTCATTGCTTCACACATTTTTTTTTGTGCCTCGTGGTATAAGAGCGATTATATTAATTTACACACTTTATTTTTCAGTATATTTACCGTGAATATTGATATATTTAGAATTTTAGCAAACTGATACAATTCAGGTAAAATATGAAAATAGAGGACTGATAAGTAAAAAATTCGAATCTTTGGAGTATTATTTTTATCATTTGTTTGAGCTACATTGTGTTTTGAACATATTCTTATTAGTTATTGGATTTTTTCACTTCTTGTATATCACTTTACACAAAGACAACATAAATGTGCAACATGATTTAACTGTACTTGTATCATTTATCACGTAATTTTATGACATATTAGAAATTAAAAAGGATACAACTGCGAGTTTTTCATGAATTACTTCAAAAGTATAATATTTACCACAAAAATATAAAAACACAATGAAAGTGGATGTTTCGATTTACAAAAGAAGGTACTTAAATGTAACCTAACCCACTTCGTTCATGAACTAGAATTTTTTAAATATTGTTTGGGCTGTCCTGTAAAGTAGTGATTTTTCAATTGTATCACCGGTCACAGGAGGCACAGTACTGCTTGCCGCACGCGATAGAAGTGTCGAAGATCTCGCAGTATAATGCATATTTAATCGGTCTAATCAAAGGCTTTTGCGTTTTTAAATTTTTTATATTTACTTAATTCCTAATCTTAACCAATATTGTTTACTGGCAATTTTGTTATATCTATTTCACTCGTATCATTGATGGGCGATACCTCGTGCCTTTCACCGCACGTATAGCTGACGTGGTGTGTATTGCGCAGGCGCAACGAGACGCTGTCGGTGATCACGCAGGACTCGATGACGGTGGACGACGTGGAGACGCTCCTGAAGGAGACGGAACATAACGGGTACCCGGTGGTGGTCTCCAAGGAGTCCCAGTACTTGGTCGGCTTTGTGCTGCGCAGGGATCTGAATCTGGCAATAGGTGGGTTTCATATATTGACCCTGATAATGATAGTGCTTCTTTTAAATATCAATGTGACATCCTCTTTACCAACCTCTGTACCTCTGTACCAACTGGTTCCGAGATTATTAAACCTTGAAATGTCGTAGTGCTTTTTAGAAGTGCATATCAAATGTACACTATGGTAATGTATTGCTGGTGTGTCACCCACTGACCCACACGACTTGTCGCGGCTGTAGCGAACGCCCGCCGCACCACGGCCGGCGTGACGGGCCAGTCCGTGGTGATCTTCGCGGGCGCGGGCCTGCACCCGCCGCCGCCGCCCAACTCGCTGCACCTCAACCGCATCCTGGACATGGCGCCCATCACCGTCACCGACCAGACGCCCATGGAGACCGTCGTCGACATGTTCCGCAAGCTCGGACTCAGGCAGACACTTGTTACGCATAATGGGTGAGTCACTCTTACCTTTTATGAGTATATACAATAACGGTTCAAAATATTCCGATTAAATGTTTTGTGATGTTAGGTTTTTGTTGTGCCAATATACTATAGTAGGCAGACACGGCCGGGACCCAGCGGGTCGACGGTAGTCACTCCGTGTGTGAATACTGGTGTTCATTTTGTTCAGAATAGACTGGTAATCCTACTAATATTATAAATGTGAAAGTTTGTGAGTGTGGATGTATGTTTGTTTCTCCTTCACGCAAAAACTACTGAACGGATAGACACAGATAGTTTATAACCGGGATTAACATATAGGATACCCATTTTTATCCCGATAATCCCGAAATTTTTGTTACGTTAAATAATACGCGGACGAAGTCCGTGGGCACAGCTAGTCATACATACTATTAAACGGCTGGGAGCAAGAAATTGACCTTGTTTTGTTTGTATACTCGAGCCCCGGGTCATGCGTGTCGTATTTCCAGTCGTCTACTAGGCGTTATCACAAAGAAGGACGTGCTCCGACACGTCAAGTCGATGGACAACGAGGACCCCAACTCCGTGCTGTTCAACTGAGGGTCGGGCGCGGGCGCGGCCGCGGGCGAGGGCGAGGGCGACGCGCAGCCTCCCTTCGGCGACACAGAGTGCTAGGCGCCGCGCGACGCAGACGACCCTTTTATTATTTTTAGAAACCACGTAAACATTATAGTAAATTTTACAATCAGGTATACTAACTATAAACATCGTCGAAACTATTATGTACCGGCGCGTTTTCGTGATGCAAGCGTTGTGGGTGCTTGATCTTTTTGATTCGAAGTGCTATCAGGTAGTGAGCTGATTTGAGATTGTACTCTATGGGCTTTGATTGCTCGCGTCACAGGACTTTCAAGATTAAAACTAAAATATATTCATAATATTATACATAGATAGGCTGCTACATATTCGTAGTCATTGTCTTGTTCTCCGTGTTATACGCACGTTGCAGTAACGTTTCTTAGTGCAAATGAGTCACCCATAGAGATAAATGAGATTGGTATGTGAACGATGCGTTGACACTTGTTGACGCTCGTACGAGTGTCTGGTGCCCACTCTGGGACTGCTGTACTGTCTGTCGGTCACACTTTATTTATGAAACTTGTTTCATTTTTTATTGTATTTTGATAATGCATAATATCTCGCAGTCGGCTAGTAAACGCTCGGTTCGTTTGCGCGCTGCACCGTCCAAAACAGCAATCACGAATTGACAATTTGATAAAACATGCCGATGCAGTAATTTTATTGGGTATTAAACATCTAAATTGTACATTATAAAAACGCGTCTGCGCAAGTATCAACGGATCGAGCGATTTTATCGATTATTTTGGATCTACGTATTATAATCTTCCATTATACTATTTTTATACTACATTTTATGTCATAATTTATGTGGGCACCCAGTCTTAAATTATTCGTTATATATTATACAATAAGGTCCCATAAATCGATAGATCGTTTTTGATTTTATTTGATATATTTGTCTATTGTTAGAAAGATGTATTTGTATGAATTGATTATTGAAGGAAGATTAAGATGTGAACTTTTTATGGATTTATTTATGTGAATTTGTAAGAATTTGTATGTAAATAGTGTATAATGCAGCATAATGTCTGAATATCTCATTTTAAGTAGGTCATGTAGTATCGAATGTATTGTTTTATTTCGTGTTTGAACTTATATTTTTATGATCACTACTTCTTTAAGCTAAACTAACCATGTGTACATTCAAATGATGTTTTATCGGGTTCTATGGCCTCCGACACAAATAATTTGTATTACTGTGATCACTATTAATTTATTGTACCTGTGTTAGTACCTTCCAGTATAAAGGTGTAGATATTTGTTAATTTTAGATCGCTATCGATTTCTCAGTCTCAACTCGGGCGCCTTTAAGCAGATCTTTTTAGACTTGCGCCGGCGCCGACGCCAAGCTCTGGCGCATACCCTCAAACAAATCGAGTAAGTAGCGTGTTGGGGGCTTTTGAATGTTATAAATATTTGATGATCTACACCTATTTTAAGTAATGGTTATATATTATAGCAATGTTATATCGTTTGCGTAGTGGTAAGCTTAATTTCATCCCGAACTGAACATAATTGTAAATACGAGTCCAATTCGACGTATTTAATAATTTATTTCAACAAAGCTCATCTCATCTCTGTATCAATTAAGTTAAAAACTGCTACAGGGATGCAAGTTTATAAGTCTGTTATATTATGCAGCTATCAATTTTGTAAATTACGTATATCGTGCGTAAGTACTGTGATCGTAATGACAAAATCGTATATCGAATTACATTTGCAACATTTAACGATGTGCTGTGATCACCAGCCTCGTTGTCTTACTCCTGTGTAAGTATTTTTATAAAAAGGACGGAATTTAAATTTTAAACAATTAAGAATTGTATAGTTATCGTGTTTGCACACGATGATTATACGCGAGTGGTCGCGGCACGCGCGTGCTCATTTATTTTAAATAGACTACAGTATTATTTTGCTTGTCCCACTCGTTACAGCAGCACGCAGCGTGCAGCTCCAGTGCAGCTCGCGTGCTGCTGTAAACCACTATAACATTATATGGGTATATACTATTATCCAGACACGACAACACATGGCAAACGTTAAATGGATTTTTCGATAATTAACAATGCAATGAATTTTAAACTTTATTGAATGTCGTAAACTATAACTCACTCCCTGACCGGACACCTCCCGATAACTTGGGCAAGCGACTGACGGACTCTGAAATAATTATGACATAAATGTCTGTCGTTAGAACCTAACCGTGGCAGGTATTATGCTGTTAAATCAATAGATGTGTTAAATGTCTCTGCTACACTGTATTTTATAGTTGTCTATATGAGGTTCATTATATCTGAAAACCTTTCGTGAGATTGGGTAACACGAGGTTACACGCAATTGCTTTTTGTAATAGACGGCTCACATAGTGTGTTGCCGTAGCCGGTGCGAGGCGGGCCGACTCGGCCCGGCGGGCGGGGGCGGCGGCCGGCGGCGGGCCGGTTTCATCAGCACCAAGTATCGTTTCCGTTATGTAATTACATCATGTGGTGTATTTTTGATTTGATAACAACTGTCGTGTTTCTCTCATACGATCTTACATTATTGTATTTGAGTTTAGAAAATATTATTATAGTAAATGAAGAATAAAGAATTTAAACGTGTTTTAGTTATTTCCTATGCTCCCATAATTACCCGAACATTTCGAAAATGCATATTTAGCGTAAAGCGTACTTGCGATTTCTAATGTACAATTGCGATTGTTTGTTTTCTGGTGTTAGCTTATTAAGCAACTATAAATATTATTATATAGTGCAAAGCGACATTGTATTTGCGAATATTTTAAATTTTGTACCCATAACTTTGTCAAAGTAATTAATTAATATTTAAGGAATCGCAATGGAAAGACCATATGTCTTGTTGTTCTTTTATTTATTTCGATTAAATACAATTATAATAATTTGATTAGAAATATTCCTACTCTGAACATGTTAGATAAAGACATCATATTTTTATAGGTAAATAAATATAGTGGTATTTTCTCAATACACCTGCATTGGAATAGTTACCCATTTTAATATACATCTTCAACAGTAAATAAGTATAGAACTTAATTATCTAGCATGTCCGGAGCTCACAGCAGTTAAAACATAACTAAGAAAATAAATATTGTAATCGTAGAAAAAAGCAAACATCACAATAACTCAATGATTATGCAATATCGCGCGACACGATGCGCCAACTATAGCGCACTGGTTGTGACGTCACTGCGAACCACCGTTGCTTATAAATAATCATAACTCATAATAGATTTAATACACTTTTTACATACATACATAACTTCGATAAAAAATATATAGGTCGTAATGGTAAAGTGTTACGGTATCTACTAAGCAACGACTTGCGCCGCGCTACGCAGTCGCGGGCGCCGCCGGCGGTCGCAGTGACGTCGAGCTAGCATTACATGTATAGACAATCTCTACGTCGAATATTTGGTTCAGCGCCGCCACGCGGCTCCGCCCCCACTCCAACGCAGCTCGCGTCGGGAAACTGCATATTTTTTTCTAAAGCACATTTACATACACTATTTTGAGATCAGTTATTGAAACCTTAGTATGTTACTTCATTAGTATACTGATTCCGGAAAAATGATTAGTGTATGATATTTATCATCTAAATTCGCTACGCCGCGGCCGGCTCATTTTGAACATTGTAACTAATAAATATAACGTGATATGAAGAACTAATCTATATACGCTAGTATCCAATAATATGTGTATAAGCTCTTAATACGAGAGGGAACAATTGACCTGTATTTGTTTTCAAGTGTAAGCTTAGCCCCACTTTGTTCTTGTTAAATTCGTTATTCTAAGAAAATATCGCAATATATAAAACGTTAACTTCGCCCGTAGGCTCCGGCGGCGAGTCGGAAGGCCGGACCGAGCACCTAGCGAACTGAATCTATCACTATGCAATCTCAGCTCGTTAGGAGTGATTAGATTAGTCACAACAAATTTAATAATTTCCAGAGATGTGAAGTTAAACATTTATTATTACATACAGCACTACAATGAATAAGATACACAAGGGGACAGCGGCGCGGTCTACCTGTTGTGATATAATCTTCGTGCCTGGTAATGGTACTTTGTAGTAATTATCAGCATAGATAGCCGACACTGCTGCCACCGTTATGTTACAGTCGCTGGGCAACCGCCTCGTACGCTTGAATTCCTTAGGTAGGTATATAAGGGTCGCATCAGTGCGAGCCGCCGCGACCGCCGGCGGGTGCGGGGGCGGGGGCGGGGGCGCGGGGCGGCGCGCGTCAGCCGCACTCCTGCCGCTGCAGCGCCACCGACACCCTGTACAGGCTCTCCATCATGAAGGACAGGTTCTGCGACAGCTCGCCCACTGGACGGGTGATTGCCACCATTTCTGTGATACGAATGAGACAATTTAGATCTCTATCTAACTGATGGTAAGATGCTAATGCGACGATCGTAAAGAACTATATTAATAACTGTGAAAAGCTGTTATATACCTTCAAATAGACCCTTGTTTTCGTATCGTAACCAAAAATGAACACAAAATCTGTGTATATTTTACCTGGATGCGCCTGCGCCAGCCCCTTACAGTAAACGTGAAGCAAGCTGGTAACGTCATCTTCTGGCAGCTCTCCTTTCTCCAAGATCCGTTCAGCGTTGCGTTCACGAACGAGCGCTAACGCCGGTCCGAATCTAAAATAATCACGCGTAACTATTATGTTATTCAAATCATACGGATCATATAAACGGATAACCTTGCGAAACCTTAGTTATTATTCATACGTGTATTTTCTTGTGTAGATACAAAAAAGCAGTTTCAAATTACTACGCGATATTAAAGTAGTAGCAGGAGTTTTGTCCAATTATGTACGAGTGTCGTGAGTGCGTAAGTAGTTACATAAAACAACGTCGTGTTAGTGCTGAAAATAATATATTTAACATAATTGCTAGGAATGTTGGGCGGCACTACGCCTTTGCGAGTACGATATCAGTGTCGCAGGGCAGCGCCACGTCGGCGCGGGCGGATATCTCGGAAGGATATCTGGTGGACATAGATGTGATTCGACCATTGTTTAATGAGCGCAGTACTTACTGCTGGCGGTGCATCAGATGCAGTAGGCGCGCGTCGTCGTGCGGCGCGGGCGAGTGCTCGCCCCACGAGTCGCCCGCGCTCGCCACCAGCTGCCCACGCACGGCGCACACCGCGCTGCTCATCTCCACCCCCTGCGCATACGCACTCATAGTGGATCGTTTGTAAACATACATACCACAAAGATTACGATGCTCATTTTAGTCAAGGTAAAAACGCGGACGACGGACTCGACGATAAATATATAGGATCCTCCGTTTGCGCTTGGTCTGCTACAGAGTATAATAATTACAACTTATATGTACTTCTATTCACATAGAGCGAAGCAAACGCAACGGATACATGATAAAAAGCAGGACATTTCGAAAACAGTGGACATTTTTAGCACACAATTAAATAAACACGAAACCAGAACATTTTAACATGTATTCAAAAAAAATCCAACAAGTAAATCATCATCATCTCAGCCGTAAGATGTCTACTGCTGGCCAAACTTCTCCTCATCTGTGAATACCCCCCAGGAATCGAACCCGTTGATTTAGATAAAAAAATATACACTGTATTTATTCCTCCATTAAATGGTGTCGCTAATAAATCTGGGAAATAATGACATCACGTACGGCAAACTGAAGGAAAATGTTGGTTTATTAACTGATTCATATTTTAATGTTATGATAGACATATTTACATTTTTTTTCATGTCGTAGTTCCTACCTAATTAGGTTTTGTTAGCAAATATATAGCATAGCATATTTAGATATGAGCTCCCTTTATTTTGCCATATATGCCATTACATTTCAGTATTGGGTCCTTATTATGATGACACTACCATCTGATCATTTGATCTACCATCGATTCAGCCCGCTGGGATGTGAATAGTAATGAATAGTTAAATGAATGGTTAGTAGGTACCTAAACAATACATAATAGAATTAAATTAAATCAATTGTTACAGTAATATTTCAACGAAATAGAAAGGTGGTGAACAATAACCATACAATAAATAAATCTTATTTTGGACAGTTACAAATATTTCAGCTAATTATAGCGTCCAAACATGACAATGATGAAATGATACTGTCATAAAATTTAATTCTGAATCATATTTTCATAATAATGCAAACACGCCTGAAAAATGATAAATCGATACATTTCACATAAGATGCGACATGTTGCATCGTATTGATTTCATGCACTTTTGACAACGTATAGTTATAATTAATGACGTTGCAATTGGAACGCAGTATTGACGTGTGATGGAGGGGTTGGGGGGCAGGGAGCAGGAAGTGCGCGCGTCGGCCGATAGGGCCCGGCAACAGAGGGGCCCGCGAGGCCGCGGAGGGTCTGTTGCCGGGCCGCCCGGGCCGCCCGCCGGCTCGCCATAGTACCAGCGCCCCGGAGCGCCACCTCGGTGGGCGGCGGCGCGGAGGCGGAGTGAAGCCCCGATGCATTCGCACTTTAAATCGCATGCGGTAAAACATTGATCGCTGATTCCGGGAACGTAATTCTATTTAAAACCGAACAAAGGCAAGTCGTTTCCAGCCTAAAAATTAACTACGCGATAAATACCATCAAAACAAAGTTTATGACAGGGAACAATGGAGGCCAACAACGATAGTCTGTGCACGTACCCTGTTGTCGAGCGCTGCGTGGTACACGGCCACCACCATCTTGTTGTTGGTCTCGAGCAGCAGCAGCAGCTGGAAGATGAGCTTGTACAGGCAGCGGCCCACCTCCTCGCCGGCGCCGCGGGACAGCTCCAGCGTCTGGGAACACGGGCCACGATGTAAAGAGCTCCTTTCAGTGCACCAAATAAATATAGGTCAAACTCGTTAGCGGCGACTCTTGCGATCACATATGGAATTTAAGCCCATAGCGCGCGCTCTTCACACATCAAATGAACACAAAGGTTCAGTTTGTACTATAGCGATTATTTATTCTGAGAGCGGAATATTATATATATATTCGTTATAAACAGCATGGATTCAATATTCTTTGAATATTTTGCTTTGTTTACACGATACACATTACACATTAGGACATGAATGCACCTGGCGATAGCGTTTATAAAGTTTTCGGGAGAGCGGCATCCTCACAAATAAGTCAGAATGATTATCTATGCGAGTATCAATGAAATTTGTGGTGAAACGGTCGCTTTAGGGGAGGGATGAATGTGTGTTATTTCAGTTGAGGCTTTTTTATGCATTCGTCTGTCGTAATCTCTAGCTGGGCGAGCGCATAGTCATAGCAATAAGAAATAATGTCCTACATATTTATTTATTTATTTTGATATTCAACAGCTCATTAAGTACTATCGCACAGTACATATGTACAATTATTCCTTTGCCAATCATTGTAATGTAAAGTCTTGTGAGGTGACTAAACGTTCGAATTTAATTGGTCTTGATATGCTTCCAAGACGTTTATTTCCTCTATTATAATCTTATGTAAGTTCAGTAATATATTATATATATATAATAATTCTCAGTCCTTTGGGTCGCCACGAGTGAGGCATCGAGTCCGTGCGGCGTCGCGCCGTCTTTTTGTGCGGATGCATAATTCAATATTGATATTGCATCTGTACTATGTATCAGGATAGAATTACGCAATTTAAACCGTGTTATTTGGGTCATAAATAGACGTAATTGAATAACGTATTATCTTTTGTAAATGGTATTGGATTACCAGGAGTCTTACCGGTTGGGTCTTGGAGAGCAGATAGTAATCGTAATCAGCTAAATCTGAGTGGACATACAAAATGTGTTGAAGGCTGGAACATAGAGAATGTTGAGGGGTGCAAGATACCTCGAGCGCGTGTTCCCTCCTGTCGAAGTACGTCTCGAGGTGCTCGTTGATCTCGAGCGCGGCGTACCGCACGGCGTCGCGGACGCGCGCGCAGTCGGCGGCCGCGGCGCCCGCCCACAGCAGCGGGGGCTCCTCGCCGCCCAGCCGCTCCAGCACCGCGCCCAGCTCCGCCGCGCCGCCCGCCGCGCACGCGCCCTCCGCGCACAGGGACACCGTCTTCGACATCACCTCCTGGGAACAAACTGGTGCTCGAGGAAACTGTTTGCGTGCAAGCTCGATTATTGAAAGGACTATTGCACCACCAGCCAGATGGGCTTAGATTACAACAACAGACAGTAAGATTGCACAAGACAGGGACGACGGGACGAAGTAGGTCATTAAAAAAAATTGTCTTCATTTATTTTTAAGGAAAATAGTATAATAAGGATAAGAGTATATACACACCAGTCCACCTCTGCCTCCCACCTCGCGGCGTAATGGTGAATTTATACTGAACACATCACGTTATTTCTAAGCGAAAACAATTTCGTTTATATAAACATATTCTCTTGAAAAACTTTTCGCTAAAAATAGTCCTTTGTTCTTTCAAGCACAAAGTAAAATTTTACAACAAAATGGCTTCGCTACGTAGTAAAACTTCAGCACAGCACAGTGAACACATCGAAGTGCGTGGAAAGAGAGTTCATCACCATGGTAACCTGGGAATTTTCCTGAAACAGGGTATAGTAGGTAGGTACCTCATGTTTCGCTTACTGTATACATCCGGCATCCGGCTGGTCATCGATTTGTTTCAGTACAAGGATATAAGAGGGTGGGGGAGAGGCGTTGCTAGGGCAGCAGCATTGACGTCAGTGAAAAATATGAATCTAGGGACTAAAGGTCATAGGGCGGCTGCGTGCTATAGATTGTCGATGCTAAAAATAATGCTTTGGTATTTAATTTCTACGTTTCACACTGTTATGATCACCTGTGACCTAATGCTATAAAAATTACTTTGTGCGAAATTATGAGGTTGTTAATGCAAAAGTTGATAGTTAATATCCATGTTAATTGAGTGGGTCTCACACTTCACATTCGATCCGTTATAATACAATTAATGTTGTTGTGCAACACGGCCGGACCGATTGGGCAATTCATGAACACATGTGAACGCATAAACGATAGGGTTTTGACGCGTAAATTGATAGGGTTTTGATTCCCACGTTCTTTGTATTGTATGGGATGATTGGTCGTCGCTTTATGAAATTTATATAAAAAAACTCAAATCGATTATTTTGTTTTAGTCTACGGGGGCACATAGTAAATACAAAAAAACTGAACGTTTTTCTGTCTGTTTATATGTCTGGCGTTGCACCGACACGATTTCCTTTGTAAAGGAGTGGCGTTTAGTATGTAAAAACACGATCGCGTTCCGCCGGTGGGCACTGGCGTGCAGGGGTGAGAGGTGTGTATGGGGTGTGTGAGAGGTATATGAGGGGTGTGTGAGTGGTGTGTATGGGGTGTGTGAGAGGTGTGTGTGAGAGGGGTGTGTGAGGAGTGTGTACAGGGTGTGTGTATGGGGTGTGTGAGAGGTGTGTATGGGGTGTGTGAGAGGTATATAAGGGGTGTGTGAGTGGTGTGTATGGGGTGTGTGAGAGGTGTGTGTGAGAGGGGTGTGTGAGGGGTGTGTGAGGAGTGTGTACAGGGTGTGTGTATGGGGTGTGTGAGAGGTGTGTATGGGGTGTGTGAGTGGTATGTATGGGGTGTGTGAGTGGTATGTATGGGGTGTGTGAGTGGTGTGTATGGGGTGTGTATGAGGGGTGTGTGAGAGGTGTGTATGGGGTGTGTGAGTGGTGTGTATGGGGTGTGTGAGTGGTGTGTATGGGATGTGTGAGGGGTATATGAGGGGTGTGTGAGTATGGGATGTGTGAGGGGTGTGTATGGGGTGTGTGAGGGGTGTGTATGGGGTGTGTGAGTGGTGTGTATGGGGTGTGTATGAGGGGTGTGTGAGAGGTGTGTATGGGGTTGTGAGTGGAGTGTGTGAGTGGTGTGTGTGAGTGGTGTGTATGGGATGTGTGAGGGGTATATGAGGGGTGTGTACGGGGTGTGTGTATGGGGTGTGTGAGAGGTGTGTGTGAGAGGTGTGTGTATGGGGTGTGTGTATGGGGTGTGTGAGTGGTGTGTATGGGGTGTGTGAGTGGTGTGTATGGGGTGTGTGAGTGGTGTGTATGGGGTGTGTATGAGGGGTGTGTGAGAGGTGTGTATGGGGTGTGTGAGTGGTGTGTATGGGGTGTGTGAGTGGTATGTATGGGATGTGTGAGGGGTATATGAGGGGTGTGTATGGGGTGTGTGAGGAGTGTGTACGGGGTGTGTGTATGGGGTGTGTGTGAGAGGGGTGTGTATGGGGTGTGTGAGTGGTGTGTATGGGGTGTGTGAGTGGTGTGTATGGGGTGTGTATGAGGGGTGTGTGAGAGGTGTGTATGGGGTGTGTGAGTGGTGTGTATGGGGTGTGTGAGTGGTGTGTATGGGATGTGTGAGGGGTATGTATGGGATGTGTGAGTGGTGTGTATGGGATGTGCGAGTGGTGTTTAAGGGATGAGTGAGTGGTGTGTATGGGATGTGCGAGTGGTGTTTAAGGGATGAGTGAGTGGTGTGTGTGGTGTGTGAGTGGTGTGTATGGGGTGTGTATGAGGGGTGTGTGAGAGGTGTGTATGGGGTGTGTGAGTGGTGTGTATGGGGTGTGTGAGTGGTGTGTATGGGATGTGTGAGGGGTATGTATGGGATGTGTGAGTGGTGTGTATGGGATGTGCGAGTGGTGTTTAAGGGATGAGTGAGTGGTGTGTATGGGATGTGTGAGTGGTGTTTAAGGGATGAGTCAGTGGTGTGTATGGGATGTGCGAGTGGTGTTTAAGGGATGAGTGAGTGGTGTGTGTGGTGTGTGAGTGGTGTGTGTGGGGTGTGTGCGTGTGTCACCTTGAGCACGGTGTGCAGCCTGTGCACGAGCGCGAGCGGCGGCATGAGCGCGGCGTGGCGCAGCAGCGCGGCGACGGAGGCGCGCCACGCGTCGCGCATCGCCGGCGCCGCGCCCGGCACCGGGGTCACGTCGCCGCGGTCGCCTGCGCACGTCGCTATGTTACACACACTCCGATATACAGCCACGCACGACATTTGACATTTAACGCACGTTGCTGTTAGCATTGAAGCGTTTTATTTAAAAAAAAATTCAACCTAAATCAATTTATTATTAAGGGTAGTAATAAAATTATAAAAATGCCATAATAATTAATGCTGTTTTCTGTATTTTTCTTTTTGAATAAACAAGCCCTGACATCGTGACTAGCTCACCGTCAGGTTCGCCACTGGATGCGCTAGAGAAGGAGTGCGTGCGCGGGCGCAGCGCGGGGTCATGCGAGCCGCCCGCGTCGCCCTCCCCGCGACTGCCGCTGCCGCCGTCGTCCCACCCAGCCTCCTCGTCCGACGAGTCTTCGTGCCCACTCTGGAATACATAATACCGCTTTACATGGAGTTCTGTCTCAACTAAAGAATTCTCCCACATCCTACTAATATTATAAATGTGAAAGTTTGTGAGTGTGGATGTATGTATGTTAGTTACTCCTTCACGCAAAAACTACTGAATGGATTTGGATGAAATTTGGAACACAGATAGTTTATAACCGGGATTAACATATAGGATACTTTTTATCCCGATAATCCCGAAATTTTTGTTACGTTAAATACTACGCGGACGAAGTCAGGGGGCACAGCTAGTATAACTATAAATCAATTACATTCAGCCTAAAAAACTACACATTTTAACATATTTTGCAGTGAATACTCATTATAATGTTTTTAATATAACATTTTTTTGTAACATAATGAAGCAAATAATGTAGTACGTAGTAGTATGTAATTTTATTTTTTATTTTATTTTTTTCTCTCTTTGTTCCCATAGATGTTTAAGCGTACAATTTAGTGCATGTAGAGCTCTTCTTTAAGTAATGAGGCACTTAAACTTAAGTCTGGAGAGATCTATTGTAATCGTTATAGTGTACTCATTGTTGAAGAGCCAAATAAAATAAATAGATAAGTACATGACGAGTGAAGATAATTAACGGATGTGTATATATATGCTTAACTATACCCTGGCCAACAAGAAGCAATACGTAAATTAGTAGTTTATTATATTAAGTCGTTATTAGCGCTCCGTCTTTAGTTATGTTTAATCGACATAACGATTTTCAACATTGAGTGAATCAGGAAAGGAATGTATGTCATCGAGCCCGGCGGTGACCGTGTTGAGTTCTGACATAACATTAGGTGTCTCGCCTGGTCGTGGTACGTGTGGTACGTGTGGTGCGACTGACCGGCTTGGCGGCGAGGTGCGCGGCGGGCGCGCGCGCGCGCGGCGGCGGCGGGCTGCGGCCGGCCGCGCGCTCGTCGCGCTCCTCGCTGGGCAGCCGCCGCCGCACGCCCCAGTTGAAGTTGTCTGAACTCTCGCCCTGACACACAAACAACCGTCATTGATGTAGCGCTCGCTGTAGCGCTCAACGCTCAACATTCGCCGGCAAAATCAATTTGATACTATAAAAAAACACATATTTATATACACTTCACTATTTTTGTTTTTTTTCTAGCCTTTTTGTGTATCCCACTTCTGAGCAAAGGCCTCTCCCTGGATTCTCCACAAAATACGGTATTGTGCTGTTTCGGCCCACGTATCTCCCGCAAAGGTGACCAAATAGTCCCGCCATCTTTTCCTGGGTCTACCCCGACTGCGGCAACCTTCTTCTGGCACCCAATTTGTGATAGCTATTGCCTACCTTTGCGGGACCATACGTGCCACATGACCAGCCCACTACCACTTCAGCTTTGCGGTCTTCGCCCCCACGTCAGTAATGCGATACACTTCACTTATTGGATTATAATCGATACTGTTATTTAATTGTCTGTCCTCATATTATATATATTTTTTCTAAAATAATCTCAAAATTATGAGTTATTCCATACTCCTTTTAAAATCTATCCCTATTATTAAAGGGGAAACGTAGAGATTAACTTACCTCTATACTCTCACTCTCATACTCGAGGAAATCAAAGTCCTTGAACACACCGAAGTGGTCGGTAGGGGGCGCCCCGCCGGAGGGCTCGTTGCCGGGGGTGCCGGACACCTCCTCCAGGGACGACGCCACGGAAGACTCGCGCTCGAGCAGCTCCGAGCTCTGGCTGAAGATCACCTGCAATATGAACTCCGTCAGTGACCAGATACACTCGTTGCATCACATTCATATTGATCTTATCAAAAATCATAGCCAATTGCTTCGATGTCACCATCAGTGAAGCATTCCAATATTGTTTATACGTATGTAGTAGATGGTTTGCTTCGGTAAATGGTCTCGAATGTCAAAGGCCTGTAAGGCCTCTTAGATCTTACTTTATTAATAAACTAAAGAAAAATTAAATGAACTTGTATCTCAGGTACACATTTTAGATTAAATACGGCTAATATAATTTATTATCTGTGTGATTTTCCAGTTATTTTATTTAGTAGCAGCGTGCAAGCAATCGTGTAAGACATGTCATGTAGTGTAACAAAACCTAGTTCTTTGCGTAGTTCCAATGGTTTAGAACTTATAACCTTACTTTCTAGAAATACTGATTGCTAACATGTGAGTAACGTGACTTAATTTGTATGAGTCGTATTCACCAGCAGTACGAGTGAGTGCTTAGAGTGTAGTTCCGCGAGCCTTCAGGTGCGTCGCCGTTTGTAGGGATCGGTTCAGAATAAACATTAACTCATATTCCAGCTTAGTTTTTTTTAAAAATGGGGGTAAAATAGGAAGCTGCGAATGAAGATAAAAAGTGTTTAAACTGATACAAATCTCGATACGCGCCAAAAGATGATCACTACACACGGCTCGAGAGATGGAATTTTCAAACAAGGCAGCGTTAGCAACATAAGAATGGCATTATGGCTAGTTTTAGAGTCACGCTTACGGGCCCAGCGGTGCTCGGCGCGCGCGCGCTTTGTGCCGTACATAGAGGGTGTTCCTGTCACGCAGCTTGCAATTAACTAGTTACCGTAGAATAATTGCATGCGCCCGCTCCGCGCAGTCCGTAATGATGCCTGTAAAACCAGTCTGATAGAAGCGAAGCGTGCCGAGTATTCAATATGCGACCAGCTCTTTAGTAATTTATTCTAAGACACCACATGATGAAAGCGAACAGTCATGAGATATTTTACAATTATATTCGCAATCACGGACGGTTGCTTGCTATATGTCTCGAGACGGGCGACGTGATAGACACCGTACAACAAGAAGGCAGTTGTGAACATATTTAATCGCTCAATGAATACGCGGCCTAACGTTTGGATGGTTGTAAGGATTCGGCAATACTGCCAATCGCGGTAAGCTATCGGTGTGACGACGTCACGTGAGGCTACGTCACAGCGCGCCGGCCGACATGAGCCGGGCGCCGTAGCAAAGTGTAGCGTGAGCGGAAGCTGTTGCGACTTGCGAAATAACACAGTATGGTATGTAAGTTACCTTAGAACATAAAGTGGTAATTAAATCATCCTAACGCAGCGATGGGTGGAAACCATACATAAATTAGTAGTGTTGGCTAACGGAGCCCGGGTCAGCAGTATTGAATAGCTGGAATTGCCGAGATGACGACTGTCTCGAGCGGTAACCCGGCTATCGCCGACTGCCGAGTAAATACTTTGACAATGTTAGGAAATGGAAACATTATTTTTTTTGAGATCATCTGGTAATTAAATACAATTATGTTAGCAATGAGACCAAAAAGAGTATGTGAGTTGATATGTTCCAGCCATTCAATGGCCAGTGGTCCTTGGAGGCGAGGTTTTATGCCAACGGGTGCCGCGCGTGTTGCATGCGCGGCGCGGACCCGCGCTGCAGGCACTCCCCGAGCGGTACTCACAGAGGGACTCTTGGGCAGGCCAACGCGCTGGCCGCACGTCGTCAGCAGGTTCACCAGGCACTCGCGCACGCGACTCTGCAAATATCAATCATTATACAATACACGAACATATTCAGGACCTATGAAATGCAAGTAGGAAGGACTTAGATTTCTGTATCGTGTATGTTTTTGTTAAAATTCTATCGTATCCCTATATTTCCGAATATGCTGTTTTAGTTCATTTTAAAATCAGTGTCATGGTCACAAATAAATTCTAGTAAAAAAAAAACTGTTTGCCCCTCCAGCTAAGCTAATGCTTGTATTATGAATGGGCGCATGTCAAAAGTTTAATGGCCAGGATGGGGATCGAACCCGGAACCTCCCAGCTACGAGGGCGGCCCCTCTAGCCACTAGGCTATTGACGCCTTAAAGTACATCGATAATAGCTTCAGACATTTCCACACCGCCCTACCTCGAGGTCAGTGGCTGGCCTGTGCACCCACTGGCGGCAGTTGTTACCTGCGACATCCACGGCCGCTTCCAGCCCGAGGCGAGCGCGTCCGCGGGCGACAGCGACAGCGAGCGGCGCGGCGACGTGGCGCTCTGCGGCTGCGTCGCGTCCTTGCCTGTCGCCGTGTCCTGTCCGACCACCGTCGACGCCGAACCGGATTGCGACGTCGACGAACCTGACGCTGTAGACCAATTACATCGATAGGAACATACGCATTTTGGACAAACCGCCAAACATAGGCCTCCCCGATGACTTGAATACATCACGGTCCTCCGCCACTCGCATCCACCGGCTAATGCGACGCGTGATGTAATTGGACCACCTTGTGTCGGACCGTTGTGCCGTCACGAATTGTATACTTTGCGCCAAGATGGTATTTTAGGTACCAACATTCTGGCTTAAGAAGGCATCACACCAAAGCAATTATCTTCTTATCCACATCTGTTTTATTTAATACTAGCTGATCCGACAGATGTTGTCCTGTCTTAACTTTGAATATTGAATTCGAATTGTTTCGCTCAACTTGCTTATTTTTTAGGGTTCCGGACCTTAAAAGGAAAAACGGAACCCTTATAGGATCACTTTGTTGTTCGTCTGTCTGTCTGTCTGTCTGTCTGTCTGTCAAGAATTTTTTTCTCAGAAACGGATAGAGATATCAAGTTGAAATTAATATCAAATATGAAAGGCTATGGTCCCTTGCAGGTTTAAAAAAATTTGGCTTCTAAGATAACGCAATCAAAAGATACGGGCATTAATGTCGCATATTTTGGTACTTTTTGCAAATTCACTAGTCAAAACAAAGGAATCAACGCACAGCCGAAACCGCTGGTGTCAGAATCATGAAATTTTGACAGTAAGTACCTTATATACCGCAAGTATCCACTAAGAAAGGATTTTGGAAAATTCCCCCCCTAAGTACATAAAATAGGGGGTGAAAGTTTTTATGGGGTAAAAAAATTAAATGAACCTAGAGACATGAAAATAAGTATTGAGGCTACTTATTACAAATAAAAAGTATTAATTTCAGCGTTTTGTAAAATTCCACCCCTAAGTGTGTAAAATAGGGGTTTGTATCAGGGTTGCAAAAAAAGCAGGGAAATTGAAATAATAAATGATTTTATTGTTTTATTCGTTCAATGATTTAATGTTTAATTCATGTTTTTTTTCATATGCTTTGATGTATTCATGTTTAAAACACTGATTAAATTGTTTTTTTAGATTTTCGATTGTCAAAAACCTTTAATGTTTAAAAGTGATTTTGTTATTTTTCCAAGCTATATACAGCTTTATATATGTTTTTGATCTGTATTCTTTATTTCCTTATATCAACATGTATGTAACCTCTGCACCTTCCATCCCCACTGGTGGAAGAAAGAATACAATATTTGGAAGCACTACATTGAAGTTCCGGATGTGAGGCTACTAAAATCTAGTAGAGTTAAATCCTTACTAATATTATAAATGCGAAAGTAACTCTGTCTGTTTGTCTATCGGTCTTTCACGCCAAAACTACTGAACTGATTTAAATGAAATTTGGTAAACAGATAGAGCAGAGCCTGAGAAAGAACATAGGCTACTTTTTAATGCGAAAAAGGCTGTAAGGGGGATGAAAAGTTGTATGGAAATATCGTCATTTTTAGAGCTAGAAGCTTTAAATTTATTTTTTAGGGTGTTGATTGTACGCCATTAATAAATATTATGACATTTAAAGTGACACCCATGAGGGTAAAAGTTTTACCCTCAAGGGTGTATAATAACAAAAGTGAATAGGGAATGAAAGTCAGCATAGAAATATAGCTCTTACAAACCTAGCTACTACCTACCTACTTAAACACTGCAAATAGCTCATTAAAGTATTTATACGCATGTGTCTTATTTGTGAAATAATTAAAATTGCTACCCAAAGACACTATTCCACGCGGACGAATTCGCGCGTACAGCTAGTGCAAAATATGTAACAAGGAGGTCATAAGCTAGTGGCAAGAATGAAGTCACATGATCAAATTGCATAAGTATTGAAAATAATACCATACGGCCACCACAATATCAGACAACTCACGTGATTAAATACGTTTAAAATCGTCCCAACTTTTATCCTTAAAATATGGCGTCATGAAAGTTTTTCCGTAGAACATCATGTCAAAACGTTTATTTATTTAGTTGATAAATTTTATCTGACGATTCTGATGCAGGCCCTTGATAATATAAAATATTTAAAATAATAAAATGTTTATTTTCTACATGTACTTACTAATAAAACAGCGTCATGTACATGTTTTATTTGACTATCAAGTACTGATTAAATCATGTTTAAAACGTTGTTTAAAACATTGATTTAAAACAGGAGGAAAAAATCAATGTTTTTTTCCCAAAATGATTTAAACATGTTTTCAACAAGGTGATTAAAACAAAATGATTTTTTTGTAACAATCCTGGTTTGTATTCAGTTTGGTTGCAGTTTGTATTCGGTTCCCGAATTTGTTTAAGCATTTTTGGGAACTATATAATATTATTAAAATATCTTGCCGGTATCGATATGGGAATCCAGGAATGGAAAAACTATCTAAAATCATAATAAAATATTGTACGGAACCCTCAGGGCGCGAGTTCTACTCGCACTTGACCGGTTTTTTATTTTTTCTTTCATAAGAACCATCGCCTGACAATAATAAACACAACAAAAAAAAAATTAGCGAAATCATTTCATCCGTTCACGCGTCATGCGATGACCAAGGAAATAGAGATTCATTTTTATACATACAGAAGATTATTTTGGTTTGTAAACATTTAAATTGATGTGAAGTGTGAGTAGGCATGCACACCTCACTAAACTAGTTTTCTAATTTAAATAACTAAATCTGAGTGAGAATTGCTTACTATTTACTTATTTAGTGACAATGGTGTTGCCTGCTCATATTCTGTTGCTGTTCCTGAGATTGTATACCATCTCTTATTAATTGAAAATAATAACCATTGAGTTTGTTGCCGGATGTTCTCAGTGGAAGCAGCATTCCGTACCGGTGGTAGGTACTGACTATTAATAAATGCTTTGTTGGCTTACATGAATAAAAACAATTTAGAGTTTGAGTTTGAGGGAACATATAAAACTACCACGGGAACCAGTATCGCTACTTTAATGGTAAAGACGTCGAGCTAACATGGATGCAGCGACTTCTATAGCTCGTTATGTGTAATAAATGTCATACTTCATGAGGGCTCTGGGAGGAAACATACTCGCTTCACTTCACATCACATGAACGACTTTGGAGTGATAACTGAGATCTATGGCACGATAGCAGCACTATCGTAGCAACCTCTCGTGGAGCGTTAAATTATGGTCATTAATCGATTCCCCTGTTGCATAACACTGCAGATGCGCAGTCCGGCGGGTGGCGGCGCATCTGCAGGCGCACGAGGTCGCCGGCTCCCCCCTCATCTTCCCACCGCCGGGAGTGGTTCCCGCCCACAGGTGAATTCTCAGAGACGCAATTAATAGCTACTGCTAAAAATATTATAGCAAACCCGTACGCATTGTGATATAAATAATAAAATAATGAGTTAGCCCTTTTGACGTCCCACTCCTGGGCACGGGCCTCCCCTCAACACGAGCGGGATTCAGGCCATAATCCACCACGCTGGCCCAGTACGGGTTGGCGAATTTCAACATGTCTTTCGAAAATTGGTTAGATCATCTAAGACATGCAGATTTCCTCACGATTTTTTCCTCCACCGTAAACAAGTGATAATCATATAGAAATAACTCTAAATTGAAAATTTAAAAACCCCCGATGCGATGACCTGTTCATCAAATGTATAATTTACCTAGTTCTTCCAAATAATGATGTTAGCGCGATTTGCGTAGCTCCCGTAGCTCAGTATCCATAGCTCATCTCGCAAATTCATCTGGTACAACTAGTTTCGATGCCAGATTATGAAAGCGCCATTAAATCATTTGTTTTGGCTTCCTCATTTATATTCTAAGATGTACAATAATCAACAGAAAATCTGTGTAAAAGTATGAGACATTATTTTGTTATGACAGTATAATAATTGACATTAGAATAGACAACGAATCTAAATATTGATGCCACGGAGGTTTAATTCGTAGTAAAATATTATCAATTATGATTCAATTTCATGTAATAACTCTGGTTGAGGTGGACGGGAGCAGCCCAGGGAAAGAATTTTCAATAACGCTAAAATTATTTTAAATTTGATTTGTTTTTTATATATTTTCTCAATGGCGGAGTAGCGCCCTCTAGAATTATTATAACGTAATATTCCATGACCATTAACAAAACAAACAAAATTTACGCATGCGCGTATCCATCATTTGACACGTGACTGATGGAACGTCTTTAGTTCATACACAAATCTACTATATAAAAATAAGTCGGGTTTTCCTTCCTGACGCTATAACTCCAGAACGCACGAACCGATTTCCACGGTTTTGCATTCGTTGGAAAGGTCTCGGGCTCCGTGAGGTTTATAGCAAAGAAAATTCAGGAAAAAATTCAAGAGAACGCGGACGGAGTCGCGGGGCACAGCTAGTCTCTTATAAAAATTGATAAAATATACATTTTTTCCAGAATCAGGGAAACTTTTCATATTTATAATATTGTAAAAAGCCAGTTGAGACTATTACGATCATTTAAAAATATAATAAATCTAAATCCAATAATCTCAAATTTCGATCGGATTCGAGCCGTGGAAGTTGGTTTTGGCCGTGAATGTGGCTTTTTAACCTACAAAACAGCTGATGATCTTCAAACGGCTGAACCGATTTTCATGAAACATAGCTAAGAACACTCTCGATCAGAATACCTATCTAACAAAAGAAACACAATTGAAATCGGTTCATCGGCTTGGGCGCTACGTTGCCACAGACAGACACACAGATACACAGATACACAGATACACAGATACACATGTTAAACTTATAACACCCCTCGTTTTTCGTCGGGGGTTAATTATGATTCGCACATAGATTTAGAAAAATCCAGAGGTGCGAGCCGAGCCGGCGTGAACCCAAGACCTGGTGCTCGCAAGACGCGTTTTTTTAACCAATCGGCTATCACAGCTTTTGGGTTGGTTTGGTGAACGCATTGAGATATTCCCAAAAAAATGGAGGAATACGTATAGAGTAGGGTTGATGTCCTTTATAAATTTCCATTCCAAAGAACTTTCCATTATCATAACGCATTCCCTATGTCCAATGTGGATCCTTTAAGTTAAACTACCTAGGTAGGGAGGTTTCGCCCGCGCAATGTTCCTTTTTGTAAGAAATTTCATCCAATCAGTGGGATTGCAAAATATTCGTAATCAGCACCTGAAAATCTCAAAATTTATATCATCTAATATTAAATTAGTTAGAATGCGAGCGATTATAATCGGCGATTAGAGCGCCATCTAGTCCGACGAGTACGAGTGCAGCAGAGGATTCCCGGGCCGGGCGTCCTTGTGACGCGGCATCGACCAGCGCGGTGACCGACATCCTCGGCGCATCCACGCATTTCCGTCTAACAGGAGAGGGCAGCGCGGGGACACCTCCCGGCCCCCTATTGCATACCCACCCAGCCTCTCACTACAAATTGATTACTAACCGTTTCCATAAAATCGCGAGTTACATTTTTATATCCCAAACTGTTAATGGACAGCCGTAGAACAGCTATGTTAAAATTTGTATGTTATTGTGTTGTTTGCAGCCTTCCACAATGATATCTGATGAAGGATCGCGACAACTAGGTTTGTCTAATGATATCGTCTCTATTGTTGTGATACGTGGGTTGATTTTATTATTAGTGTACAGAAGTGATTACTTAAAATTAGGGCATATGTCTTGTATATTTGTTGAATATAGGTAATGGAACATTCTCGTGGCTCACCTTTGTCGGGCGTGACTGTGGAGGCGTTGGAGAGCGAGCTGGGCCCGGTGGCGGGCTGGCTGCCCCCTTTAGGCAAGTACTTGCGCCCGATCACCGGAGTCTGGGACAGGTCGAAAGTGAAGTCCATCGTGCGCCCGGGCAGCTCCTGAAACGACCAAACTCATCATTTATAGAGAATTTGTTGACTTAAAAGGGTAACGCTCAAGCTGGAAGCCACTGCAGGCGAGAGGCAGGGGAACATGACGTGGCGAGGTCTTATTGAACAACCATGTGAGACCATTTCAAATTATTTTAACGTATTATCAATAGTACAAACTCAAATCAGGTCAGTGGTTTCATTGTGTTATGCGAACAATTTATTTTCAAAGAACTTTTAATCATTGACACCTTTATTTTCCTTACAGCTGTATACAGTTAACTAACTGTGTAATAGAATAGTGTCCCCACCTTCTTCCCGTGCAGCTCCGTGTCGAGGATGGAGGAGGCGTGGCTGTCCCAGTAGGGCGGCACCACCAGCGTGGAGCACCGCGTCACCACTAGCTTCAAGATCTTCATGGCCTCCTTGTAGTTGTTGCTGTCCTGCACCTGGTCACATGATATGATTTTAAATATTCGCGCAAAACCTGCTAGTATTTAACTCACAATCGTCTCACATTTTATTTATATAGAACAATAGCTATTAGAGAAAAACGTTTTTTGAGCAACACGAAATAACGGCTGAGGGGTCCATTACATATCGTGGTATTCTATATGCACTATATTATTGTCTTCTTCTGATGAAGAAAAATAAGAAAAATCAGAGGGTACTCACGTCGATGAACTTGGCCACGGCGCGCAGCAAGTCCGCGTTGACCGGCTGCGCGGCGGGCGCGTTCAGCTCCACGTAGTACAGCATGCAGTGCACGATGGAGAGCACCGCCAGCTGCAGGCTGGGGGAGCCCTGCCCGCCGGGGACACGCCCGCACATTAATATTACAAACTGAAAAGCCAGCTTATGGCAATAGCAAGCGGCGGCCTAGATAAAAAATATAAGTGGACAGAGTTTAACGTTATCTGTGTCCTTAGTAACTCTTGACGTCAAATTTTCTTGCGGAGAGTGGTAGATATATTTATACATAACCGCAAATGTAGGTTGGCAACCAGATTTCCGTTTTGCAAACGCGTCAATCGACATGTGATTGCGTGTGGGACGAGCACGCTCGGTACTTTGTTATAGGCAAAGAAAACCATAGCAATATAGCCAACAGCAATATGATAGCGAGAGTGGCTCTGTGAAAACATGAATACCCATGGGCAATAGCAGAATTACGTCACGTATTTGCAACACAGGCATATTTATTGAAGAGTGGAGCGGTGTTTCAAAATTCCGAAATAATACTTGGGGATTTGGAAGACTATCGGGTACAGAACTAAGTCGTAGTAAAATTTTATCGGAAAATGTACACAATTTTTCGAAAAGTGACGACTTCATCAAGTATAATTGCAACATTTTTACAACACATTATTTTTGTATATTTGTGGCTACTAGTCAAAAAAGCAATTTATACCGTTTCTAGACCATTTGTGTTCTAAGGCCGCAACACGGAAGCCGTGACATTTATTCCAAAAGCCTGCGCTCAGAAAATATAATAGCTACGTATAGCTACGTATATACATATCAGCTACCGTAGCCGACCGAAGTAACAATTTAGGTGCATACACCTAAATTGTTATTTCGGTCTTTTGAGACATCTTGTATTGCACTGCACTCGTCAAATCGCCAGTTCGTAGCAATACCAATATAATATCAAATCACTGGACCTCGATAGCGGCGGGAACGCTCTTACAAACCCGATATTGTATTTGCTAAATGAGACTATATTGAATTTCAATGGAAGCCGAGTTTATTCCATGTGAATTGTTTATAATACCAAGCGGTGCACTGTTATTGAATAAACGGCTCAAGTATTATTCAGATGGGATGGGATAGGGCGAGTGCCAAGGATATCTCGCATAAAAATATTGTAATAATATTATTTTTAACGATTTATCGTGTTTGAAACTTTACATGCGGTATTTTGTGCGGTCGGGAAACGAAAGCATTTCAAACCGGTAGTAGATTGTGACCGTTCATCAGTGCGGATTAACAAATTTCCAAGGTATAGGCTATAAAGTTTTTGCCGCCCTTTCATCTACAATTGTCATGTCCTAGATTATTTTTACAATCCCATAATTTCGTTTCGTTTATGGATTGCTTTTTGGGCTAATCAAAGCTCAATCATGTACGATTAATAAAGGCTGGGTAATGTATGCTACGTTCACAATAATGTACATTCGGTAAACGTGAATAAATAATCTTTATTGCGCTTACACACAGTTAAAAATAATCAACTCGGTCAAGTTATAAAAGTTCGTTACAATAACTTTTTGCGCCATTTTATGTTGGCAAAATGATCGATGATATCGTCGAAAGTAATCATCCAGTTCGCAGCCTCCAACCAGTAGTAGGACTGGCGCGTATGGGTTGAGAGTGGGAAGAGGGAAATACATTCTCTGCAATTTCGCTCTTTTCACTCATACACAGTGTGGGCTGAGCGCAGAGGCCGATTACTGGGGGCGGCGAACTAGCTGTTTTACTCTAGATTTTGAAGTTTGCTACACCGAATGTACAATGACAAGTGAGAGGGGAAGTCATATGCAAAATTTGTAGCAGAGTTATATATTGTAACACATCAGAAAACCGTCATGCAGAAATATTTTGGATTACTATGGGTACAAAAAAAACGGTTCCCACATTTACCGCCCCAAAAATCTGCAACCCTAAGCTCAAACCTACTCAGCCTGCTGCTAAATCCGCTACTGCCTTTCATATTATGTTTTGTCGGTTACATAAATATAAATATTAAATAATATATTTATGTGATTTAAAACGAGTGCTTTTTTTAGGAAGATTTACTAACTGCTTTCAAAGTAAAACACATTTAAGACCATAGTGGGAAAAGTGGAAGCCGACGACGTGTGCCTGAGTACACTCACCTTCTCGAGCACTTCGACGAGGAAGGCGAGCATCTGCTGCGACAGGTGCGAGTAGGTGTCCCAGAGGTACTTGACCACGCACTTGGTCCACTGGAAGCTTTCCTTGCTGAAGGTGCGGCGCGAGTACAGCGTCATCACCGTGCCAAGGTTCTCCAGCTTCTTACTCTTCTCCGCCGTGAACTGAGGAGATCGACGCAGGTTTTATGTATGACTCACATCGATTGGAGTTAATTTACAATGCGGTATAAGAAATTGCAGTATCTCTACAGTATAATAAAGTTGAGTGTAATCCTCGGTGCCCCCTGCTCACCTGCGCAATGTGGCACGCGGCGCGCACGCACAGCTCGTTGGCGTCCTCGTAGTGCAGCAGCATGTAGGGCAGCAGCGCCACCACGCTCATGGGGAAGGCCAGCGCCTGCGTGGGGTCGATGACCGGCAGCTCCAGCAGCGGGATCATGTCCACCAGCACGCCCACCACCGGCTCGTACGTGTTCGGGTGCGTGCAGCCCTGCCCGGACACAACTTGTATTACATTATGCTTGCAGGATCACCGTACGTCCGGATTTATTCTTGTCAGGATAACAAAATTCATGAAGCGAAGTTTTATATTGCGAGCGACTTCTTGCATGTTGTTGCAAAACCACAATCATTATAACTTTGAAAAAAATATACACAAAAAATACAAAGTTTTAAGAAAGAAGATTTTAGAAAGTTTCTCGATCGCATATACTTTAGATACCCCCTGGTGATTATTTTGGACATTTGACATGGCAAGTTGGTATAGTTGTTGTGTTTACCTTGAGCAGCAGCGCGTGCAGCGAGGGCGAGGTGTGGGCCTGCGTGCGGTCGAGCCGCTCGCGCGCGTCGGGCCGGTCCAGCGGCAGGCGCGACATGACGCGCGCCAGCAGCCGCACGCCCAGCAGGAACTCGTGCTCGTAGTCCGACTCCAGCAGGGACGCGCCCACCCAGAACAGGGTCGCCAGGATCGTCAGCTTGTCGTCCTGCACGATAAACATTCCATGCGGGAGATTGCAATGGACACTATTTTACAAAACCAACTTTATTGTTTAAAATTAAGGGTCATAATAGAAATACAGTAACCTGTGTTGCGGTGTCGCCCAACAGTTTGAGCGACTGCGCCGACCTCGAGCGGCACAGGCTCGAGCAGATCCCCTTAGCCGCCTCACTGCACGGCCGCGTGCGTTCTGATACCAACAAATATAAAATGCGTACGTGAGACATTTCAAGATTCGTTACATAAATATCTGAAGAGAACTTGCATGTAACCCGAACAGGATTAGCATTATGAAAAAAGAGACCTGAAACAATTTCGTATTAAGGTCGATGGGGCGATCGTGTTCTCCATACATATTTCATTCCGAATGTATACGAGACACACAAAGTTTTTCCTTACAACAATGGATTTTATCACTTCTAAATAAATTATTGTTTTCGCATCTAATGATTTCAGGCATTTAAAAATACATTAACATAATTAAAATCGATCGTAAAATTTGATAAAATTTACGCCTGTGTGTGTGAATTTGTCAGCGCCATCTGACTAAATTAGGCCATTATTAACATAAAATTTGTACTTTGAGTAAACTGCGTGCTAATAGTGTACTAGTTGAAATGACAGATGGTGGTGACCAAATTATTATTGCAAATATGTATATCCCTATATTGCGCCATCTATATTAATAATTCCGTCAAGGGGTACGGTAAACTCGATTGAAACGTTACCAGAATAATAACACTTAAAAAAATAATGATTTCGAGTCGACAACATATATCCGCAAAATTCGGATTGTCGTGATAAACAATATTATAATTATAATATTCGGCACAGTACCGCCATATTTTCTATGAACGCATGTCAGTCAGTGTCAGTGATGACTGCGCCAGTGTTCTCAGTTGGTGGGCCATATTTTTAAAGAAAGAAGAAGAAGAAGTGCATTTATTGATTGAGCTGTCAGAACAAACAAATTCAGTGTTCAATGTTCATGATGTTTCCGTACGAGTATTCAATTCATTAATTTTGCTTTGCATAGTGATTAACTTTCATTATCATCAGCCTATGCTTGTCCACTGCTGGACATAGGCCTCCCCTAATGAGCGCCATAGCGCCCTGTCTTCAGCTTGCCGCATCCAGAATCTGCCCGCAGTCTTTCGCAGATCGTCATCCCACCTGATCGGAGGGTGTCCTACACTACGCTTGCCGAGTCGAGGTCTCCACTCAAGAACACGTTTACCCCAGCGGTTGTCGGTTCTTCGAGACATATGGCCAGCCCACTGCCACTTCAGCTTGCTAATTCTTTGAGCTATGTCGATAACTTTGGTTCTCTGTCGGATGTATTTGTATTTCTATTAACTTTGTTTGGATGTAAACACATCATGCCGAAAATTGAAATGAGTCACATTTCACCCGAGCGAAGCCGGGTTTTCATATTTTATTATCATAATAATAACATTCAATAAAACAATGAAGTAACGAGCTAAGTGTTTTTAATATTTTCCGGACATAATACAAAGTGTCTAATAAAGAAATTAATGTATCGCTGACATGATAGGTATCAGATAAATAAATAAATATCGCCAGACTTACTCAGCAACTATATGGTGCCAAACTAAGCAACGCTTGTACTATGGCTACCATACATTAAACTGGCGATCCCAGTGACACCCAGACCTGGGCAAATTACAAAAAGGCCGTTTCAGAAAATTTCCTTTGTCGGGAATCGAACCCGCAACCATCCGATGCAGTGAGCCGAGCGGCCAACGCTCAAACTACAGCGCCAAGCGGTCGTCAATTCGCCACACGAGGTACTACGTTGTTGCAGACGCGACGTTGCCAATTGGTAGAGAGCGGCGACTTGACAACGTCAAATGTCTATTATAAAAGCGTTTGCTGTCGGAAATATTTTTTTCGTTTAGTGTATTATAGGTACGATCACAGATATAGATTTATATAGATAACGCAAGTATCACGATTTGTATTGAAACCAAGCGTGCCAAATTTTTAACACTTAGGCCTAGATAAATAGACGTTACTAAGCCGAGGCTTAGCCAAAGTAAGTGCTTAGCCGCGTCAGTTCACATAAATAGACAGTACTTCGCACGTTACTTTCGACGAAAGCCAACCTAATACTTAGCCAATGCTTTCCTTAGCTATAGTATAGATTTTCAATGACTTAGCAAGTACTTAGTACGAATTTGACACATAAAAAACACGATTCGCTGTCGCGCGGTAAAATTAAAAACTAATTATGGACTTTGGATTCGAAGATATAATTGTTTTGTTGAAGAAATCGAAAATTTATCTACGGATATCGATTAACCAATGTTTACTCCAATGACTATTCCACATATTCCAAGGTTTACAAAGTAAAAATATTAGATAGTAGCAAGATGGCCTGGAAGCGCTTACGACAGCCGAATATTTCTAAATTCAAGAGTTCATTTCAAACTAGTGACCAGATAATTAGACGGCATAGGTTGTTGGTGATAGTGATTGGTGATAGAGATTAGATATAGTGACTTGTTGGTGATAGTGGTTAAATAAAAAAATATCTCAATTAGCTTTATTTTATTTTATAAAATATATATTTATAGTGTAATTTCTTCTTCATATTATTATAAACATCCTGGATTTTGCTGTAATTCCCTGTGTACCTATTCTTCAGCTATTCATGGCCAGGCTGCTCCTTATACTATTGCCCGATGCTCCATCGGTCTTTTTATTTTCAATAACAGCAGTGTGCTGCTGTGTGAGGCTTATGAGGACACAGCTCACGAACTCCATGAAGGGTTTCTTTCTTCCTTCCATTTCTCTGATGTACGTTTTGTTTACCCGGGTCGAATTTAAAGTTATCGTCGTCGGTGACCAGATTGATTACAAAGCGGAGTTGCGTTTGTCCAGTAACTAAAGCCAGCTCGTCGAATATGATAAATCAAAATTAACATCCAAAACAGAAGATAGTATTATTATAAATTTACGCACTAATAAGTAACAAATAAGGAAAACGATAGGTTAGAAATCCAGACAACATCAAACGTCGACCAAAGAGAATACAATTGATGTCAACGTCCATTGTCTAACAAAAATCAAACTGGATGCGTTCAATTTAAATAAATCACTTTTATTATAACTAGTCCAATGCACTTTTTAAATATGATGTAACGGCAAATATATATATATCTAATGATATAATCCTACTTAAGTTTTAATTGTGCCGAATAGGACATTAAATTAGCTAAAAAAAAATGGTATGCAATAATTTATGAATTTAGTGAATTGTGAACGCTTCTGAACCATTCAATCGTAGTCTCGTACTCAGGCTTAGCTCGTACTTGGCTAAGCATAGTAGATAGAAACGTTTATTTATGGCACTTTTGGGTACTTGGCTTAGCCAAGTCAAAGTAGTGCTTTGCAAAGTTATACTTTTGACTAGTGCTTAGCAACGTCTATTTATCTGGGCCTTACTGTGCCGTCACAGATGACGGGAAATCCAAACCGATTCAAAGACACCGATGCCGCAGATGCCCCTCTGCCCGCTACGATTCTCTCGAGTGATTATCTCGCTCATATTCATATTTTTATATCTGTAGTCGCGATAGACTGTAAGTTTTCGGCGACAAACCTTGACGCTTGGTCGGGGTTGAGGGTTTTCGGACACGCTAAGTACATACATTTGCGTTATCTATGTAAATCCAAATCTGTGGGTAGGATAATGTTGCCGCTGGCTTAGGATTACCGTATAGGTACATAAAAATGAAAATTTACTGTATTTGCCAAATAAATACCGAACCTGGTATATACAAACCATAGATACTACATTATATATGTACACAGGTACTAGGTAAGTACGTAATAAATATTGGAACGAAGTTCCTTATCGCGCGTTGCGAAAGGGAGCTAGACGGAAAAAATTTAAACCAAAAAATGTGTAACGTAACGACACTTTTTTCCCTTTTCCTTTTCCTTTTCCTTTTCCTTTTCCTTTTCCTTTTCCTTTCCTTTCCTTTTACTTTTACTTTTACTTCCTTCCATTGTCCAAGCCTTGCTTAGTTTGGGACCATACAGTTGGTATGTTTGTCTGGCGATATTTCTTTATTTATTAGTATTATTTTGATTGAGCTGAAGCTGTGATAGCCGATTGCTTAACGCACCAGGTATTGGGTTCAAACCCCGGCTCGCACATCTGGATTTTTCGTAATCAATGTGTGACTCATAATTTCTATATGATTATCACTAGCTTACGGTGAAGGAAAATATCGTGAGGAAACCTGCATGTCTTAGAAGATCTAAACCGTTGTTGAAACCTACGTGGTGGAAATCATCAAAGCACTGGCCTGTTTATAATTAGTTTTTAAATTCCGTGTAATTTATATTGACATTTGTTTTTACATAGAATTCTATTCTGTCTGTCAAAATACGCTGTACATAAATATCTTATCTGGCCTACGTATATATTTTATTAATCTGCTGAGCTTCGCAAAATTAAACGGAAGCGTCAACTACGCGACTTGGAGCTTCTCCATGAAGATGTACTTGATCGACAGCGAACTATGGCACTGCGTCATGAAGCCTGCGGAGGAAGTTGACGACTTTCAACGCAAAGATGCCAAAGATCCAAGATTTGCTTGAGTCTAAGCGAACATCTATATCTCATCGTTATGACAGCTGAAACTTCGAAGGAAACATGGAAGCGACTTCGGGAAGCCTACGCTGACAGCGGGCTTGCTCGACGCTTACAACTTATGAAGAAATAGCTTGGTACTAAACTTGTATTGTACTCGAACATAGAAGCCTATGTGAATTACATACGGCATGTGCAACAACAACTGATTGCCAATCAGGCTGGCCTGGAAGATGAACTTGTTGGTGTGATTATGCTGGCAGGACTTAACGACAGCTACAGCCCAATGGTGATGGCAATAGAGCATTCCGGCACCTCGATATCTACAGACTCGGTTGCATCGAGCCTGCTGAAGGAAGAACGCCGAGATGCCTCTGCTACATCTAGTGCCTTTTCGTAGTCTAGTGTAAATAGTGTGCCTAAGGTGTCGTGTACATATTGCAAAAAAGTAGGCCACGTAGTGTCTCAATGTAGGAAACACTACTAACGCTACTCTGTATAGGACTCTAGGTCCTATTATTTTGATTGAGACACGATTTTTATGTTGATTTCTTGTAATTATTGTTGTTGTTATAAATAAAAATATGTTTACATGGAAAACCACATCTATTTCTCAGTAATGTACCTCATATGTTAGAAAAGTGGAATACACTAACAAGTGTATTACAATTATATTTTCACCATATTTAGTAACATCTAGATATATATAACAACTCAAAGGTGACTGACTGACTGACTGACATACTGATCTATCAACACACAGCCCAAACCACTGGACGGATCGGGCTGAAATTTGGCATGCAGATGTTATGACGTAGGCATACGCTAAGAAAGGATTTTGATTAATTCTACCCCAAGGAGATAAAATAGGGGATGAATAATCCCGAAATTTTTGTTAAGTTAAATTACACGCGGACTGTCGCGGGCACAGCTAGTCAGACAATAAAATTATTCTATAACAGACGTATATTTTTATCGGTTTTTTAGAATGATGAATACACATACAATAATGTATTTTACAATAGCAAAAATATAATATTTTCGCTATTTATTATAAAATAAAAAGGCCGCAATAAATATAAAAGTACGCCCTCTAGTGGCTAGTGGCTAAAATACACTTTTTGTCAATGTGTGCGTGTATGTATTACAATAAAAAGTGACAGAAGATTTTTATCGGAAAACGCTTAGATTATGAATAATTTTAGGTTGATATTATTGCATATGTCAATGCAGTATAATAAGTCTTAATCGCAAACAATAGTATTATATCTTAGAACTGCTCAAATTTTGCGTAAAAAATAAATAAGTAGAATTTGTCGACTACAGCGTCATCTTGAGAGAAACTGCAATAAACCCGACCGACGCTTTAACCTTAAGACGAAACTTTGCTGTACTATATAGCCACAAAACTGCTAAATAAATTAAATAAATAAGTCAAAGCGTTATTATAATTGACTTATTATTTGTACAACTAGATATCACGGGGGCTTTACTAAAGAGGAGGCTCAACAAAGACGTAGCTCTCTGCAAAAAATATCCTACATGCTCAAACCACACGTATCTACTGTTTGCTGTCTAAAGGATATCAATATGTTTCGATGTGAATATTTGTCAATGCAAACTCGCGGTTAGTAATTATGCGTTAATAAATACAGGATTCGATCATGTGTATGCGTGACGCCTTGTCCCGCGACAATATCGACAGAAAAATATGTCAGTGGATTATCGGTATTAACGTCTCCTTCAGTGATGGCTACATAGTTGTGTTTGTTACCGTTCCCGTGTGTTTGTTTGTCGTTGCTTGGCGGCGGCGCGTTGTTCTTGCGCATGCAGTACGACACCGAGTAGCTGGTGCTGCGCGTGTGGTTGGTCACGCACCCCACACACACGCCCGGCGACCGCTTGCCTACACAAAACCATTCACAATTTAACTGATTTCTGGCAACCATCTCACCTTATTTAGTAGTATTTACCGAGTACACAAGAAGTAGGTCGTTGCGTTTAAGTCTTTTATGTATTTCTTCTAAAACAGCATGCAAAAATGCACTATTTAGATAAATCACCACAACGCCATCTTGTAGCGTCCGCCATGGATTTAGCACCACTTTGACGATAGCTTGGCGCAGCGGTTCGAGCGTAGGCTGCCCGGCTCACTGCGCATGGTGGTTGCGGGTTCGATTCCCACCGGGGCAAATTTCGGAAATGGCCTTTTCGTAATTTGCCCTGGTCTGGGTGTCACTGGGATCGCTCCCAGTCCATTGTACGGTACCCATAGTACAAGCTTTGCTTACTTTGGGACTGTACAGTTGGTGTATCCTGACGATATTTATTATTATTTACTTAGCACCGCAGACAATTTATAAGATCGATTCATCCAAGGAATTCAACGGAACCGAAAACAATGACATACACCTGACCATAATATGATTGGGAACTGATCTGAAAGTGCGAATTACACATAATTTAGAGATATTTTAGATGCATTGTAGTGAAATAAATCATGGTAACAATTATTCTCTATTTAAATAAAATACGACAATAACATTATATTTTTTCAGATTTAAATGTCTTTAGAATGCATCGTCGGCGACATTGACGACGTTGTCCTCCGCAGCCGCTGGTCTCGTTCGCGGGCCCGCCCTGTGCGACGCGGTCGACATCCGTACCTGATACGCTGCTGACATGCGTATTTCATAGACAAGCACGCCGGAAACGTGTCAGATAACGCATGCGGATTGTCAGTTGCACTGTCCAGTGCGATGAGCTGTCAAAGGATCACACACCCAGAGAGCAATCGAACCTCACACACATACAATTCATGACGAGAGCGTAAGAAGAAAATAACAATATGGGATGAAGGTATAAGTACCACTTGCTTAATTAAACACTTTTTAACATATTCCATGATAGGGCCTATATGTAAAATCATTTCTTGGCTTAAACCTAAAACGTAAACCCCGCCGAAGAACGATTAATATTGCATGTATTGTTCTGTTTGTTAACAATTTAGCATATCACCAACTCACCCGCAGCGAACGCGTTCCCGTTGACTTGCTGCCCGCCGTCCTTGTTGTTCAAATTGGGCGTGGACTTGAATATGTCTCGCATGTAGTCCAGCGGCCTGAAGTTGGATTCGAGCGAGTCCACGGCGGCCTCGAGCGTGAGCAGCAGCTCGGTGACGTAGCCCTGCATGTCCTCGCCCTGCTCCGCGACGGTCTCCACCAGCCGGGAGAGGATGTCGGACACCATGCGGCCCGTCATCGCGACGCCTATGAAGCGGAACACCTGCCGGTGGAGCGGGGCATCATGGGACGGGAGTCGGGAAGCTACACTGTTACACGTTGTACCAGATCATCTCATCCCACAAGACATATAAGGACACTAAGGGCATTTACCAGTGTTGTTCGGATAAGAAGTTTTCAAGAATATAAATCCATACGGCTAAAATGAAGAAAGGGATCTCACAAAAGTCTACCCGGGAAAGGTGCAGATAGAAAGCGGATTAGTGCGTTAACGCCCTCACGAAATGATTCGAACAACCGGAGTTATAACATCATACTTTTTCTGTTCAGCGTGTGTACAGCCGGAACCTAGAGGGGGACATAATAAACCGTGTTATAAAGTTTGGTGGTGTAAATAGGTAATGTATGTACGCACCTGCAGCGACCTGCCGGCGTAGTGTCTGGAGGGGCAGGACAGGCCGAGCTGCAGCGCGGTCTGCGCCCAGCGCTCCGAGATGAGCGCGTGCGGCAGCGACTCGCGGAACACGCGCAGCACGTGCCGCAGCAGCGTCGCCATCTGCTGGCAGCTGCGCAGCGTCCACACTGGCACACACGCACACACACAACCTCACTACACTAGAACATTGGGGGGTTAACATTCAATTTTGATTAATTTATTTAATAAATCCTGTAAACGTCACCCTTGACTTTTAAACCTTTCGAACACATTCGTATGTGACGCCTTCGTAGGCGTTAGTGTTTTTTCATTGTAAACTTTATCGTCGTTGATGCGAGACTGAGCTCAGTTGAACCACGCGGCCAAGTGTAATCCTTCAAATATTTATTTATTTAACCTGAGGCTGGAGCTATCTAGAAGATTACAAACCACTGAATAACTAGAGAAGTAGACGATAAGCAGAAACCTGAAAACAACAGTATTCCAACTAATAACATCAAATTATTTTATTAATCATGTTTCATCGTTTGAAAATCATCTTTATAATGTGGTATTCAGATCGGGCGACATGACTAAACCGAACCTTAATGTGGCGACCTCTGGTGTACAAGACAATGGTTTATATGGAAGGCGGCGAGCACACAGCATTCAATCGTTCTATTTCCTACCGCTGGGTGGTGTTACAAGTAATACTAAAACTAAATTCAAAAGTAAAAAATCTCTCTCTTAGGTAGGTACTCAATGAAGCCTACATTTAAGAAATGACCTGTAACTAATTGTGACATGAAACAATCGTTGAACAGATATTAATAATATGATTACGGGACAAAAACTTTAACAAAGGTGACTCCAGCTCCGGCAATGGACGCGTTTAATTGACAAATTGAGCGCGCGTTGAGTGCTGACCGGGGCGGTGGATTCAATTTTTGCCAGTTACGCTCGGACCGACCGTCGACCGTGCGTCAGTCAGATGCTCTCACACTCGCTGTCTTTTTTGTACGTGATTGAATCATGGGTAGAGTGCTATCAATTTCGACGTCAATTTAAGTAGGGCTTCTGTCTTTTAAAATACGTGTAATGTTCGTCAACCAGCGTAGTGGACTCTGTTCTGAATCACCCTCGCATGAAGCGGGTGTGTGCCTAGTATAATAGCTATAAATATATTGATATATTTGTATAGACTTGCGGCCTATTACGTTGGGAACAAGTACCTTCTATGAAATGTTAAATAATATAGGTGTAATAGTGTATTATCATTATTGTATAAGATAGTCGTCGCTAATAACTTTACACATCAAATGTGTCCAAATGTATATATATCTATAATACCTATACAAATAAATAAAATTGGAGTGTCTGTTTGTAATATCAAAATAACACCTCTCAAATAAATGCATATGAAAGTACATACGACACCTATAACAAAAGCGCGATTTAAAAATATTTTTGTCTGTCTGTCTGTCTCTCTGTCTGTGTGTTTGTTCCGGGTAATCTCCGAAACAGATGGACCGATGACGGGACGGGACGTTCACTGGCAGATAGCTGATGTTATAAGGAGTAACTTAGGCTAATTTTTTTTTTTAAAAACAATTAGGATACGGCGTAAAAAAATAAAAACACATGAAATCCAAAAGTATCTCCGAAACGGCCGGACTGATTTTGACGGGATTTTCACTGGCACATAGCTGATGTTATAAGCAGTAACTGAGCCTACTTTTATTTTATAAAAAAAAAAAAAAATGGGTCCTGTCGCGCGGGCTCAGAACGCGGGAGCGGGCTTTGTTGTTAAGTTAAATTCCACGCGGACGAAGTCGCGGGCTCAGCTAGTTGCTAATATATGTAGATAAAGGGATATACTCGAATCTTTAATACATATAAATCATACATTACCAGTCCACCACATTATGACATACCACAATCGTTATTAGGCGTGGACATCATTCACTCATTGGACGTGATGAAAATACCTTTAGCGGTGATGTCCTCGTACTGCCACAGCGGCATGTGCGTCGGCCGGTTGGCGAGGAAGTGCACCAGGGACTTGATGATGTCTGCGACGGGCATCTCCGCGGGCTCCGGCTCGGCGGCCGCGGCCGGCGGCGGCTCGCCCTCGCCCCCGCCTGCGCCCCCGCCACCGCCCCCGCCTTCACCTTCGCCCGTCACTATCACGGGCAGCGACGGGTAGTTATCAGCCTCACCTGCAAATCATAGTCTTATCATTTATTGCGAAATATACCTAACCACAAGAGTCTCTAATAAAATTGCTATTTGGTTTCCGGTCGGAAAAACGAATGGATGCATGCTGCATAGCTTCCATCCAAAATAAAATTGCACCGAGATTTTAAAGAAATAAATCGCCAAGTGCTTGTAGAGCCATACACAATGAAGGGTCATTGAAGGGAATTTCTTTAAAATTTCACCCCAGGTTGAAATACTAAAGATTCTACTACCGACATCTATCGACGTCTTTACATACTGAGAAATACACTAATGAACATAAATTTATTGCTGTTATTTAATTTGAATTTATAAACAATGCATCCAATTTCGTTTGCATAATCTTATTCATTTTTTGCAACATAAAAATGTAAGAAGTGTCGGAATTCATACGTAAGTTTTGATTAAATGTTTAAAAGTTAAAAATCTTGCAAACTGAATTTTTGATGATAACATGTTGCATGAAAACACTATTTCATTTAAAAAGACTTTTTCAACGATACACCACATGATGGGGTAACTAAAAAAATATTATCCCCTCTGTCGATGTTCGGGGAGGTACCTTAAAAAAAAGTAATTTTGCTACATTTTATATTTTTGAATGTGAGATCTACTCTTTATTACATCAATTACATCAACTTTCGTCAGAAACTTTAGAAGTTATGACCCTGTGACAGGCCGGAACAGACAGACGGACGGACGGACGGGCTGTATGATCTTATAAGGGTTCCTCGTAGGGGCTACGGAACCCTAAACATGATGTCATAATTGTTTTGCACTTTGGAAATAGGTTCCTATGATTAGCTTCTGTTCGCCGGTGACATGACAATGTCGAAGATTAACAAAGGCTTTGTCAGTTTACAAAATAATGTAAATGAATTCGCGCAGTTTTATTTGTATAGACAGGAATTTCTGGTTCGAGCGCAACCAAATTAATTATTGGAATACCGAATCGCGGAATATTGGATTGGCCCGCCGCGTCATCGCCGCGCCGGTATCATGATCGCGAACGTTTTTATACACTTGTGCATTTTAAATGAGTTTACTAACAATATAATATGAGGTTATCACATTAATTAGTCGCTCTGTTATGACGTTAATTACTCCCCCTGACTACATTGAGGCTAGGAGTAGCTCACGGTCTACGATGATATAATGCCCAGGAACGAATTGTGAATTAACTATAGGGGACCGGACTTTGTTTCTTAAAATCCTACTAAATATTATAAATGTGAAAGTGTGTGAGTGTGGATGTATGTATGTATGTTTGTTACTTCTTCACGCAAAAACTACTGAACGGATTTGGATGAAATTTGGAACACAGATAGTTTATAACCGGGATTAACATATAGGATACTTTTTATCCCGATAATCCCGAAATATTTGTTACGTTAAATACTACGCGGACGAAGTCGGGGGGCACAGCTAGTATAAAATAAAAATAAATTTATTTGAAAGATGATCTCTATTTTTTTTCTAAAAGGGACAGGGTAGGGGTTGGGGGTCGCGCTCTACCACTATTGCACCCGTGATGACTTAGTTATGGCGTCTACTATAACACTACTGACTACTATTGACTCATACGGTTGTGTAGCTCTCTATCTTTTAGGTTTTTTTGATCGCAGCTTTTAACCTCTTTATTTTTGTAAATAATAAAGTTGTTTTGTAATTTTTTTTACAGTAATTTAACTCTATATCCAGTGTGTTTTCTTACTGGGACAGTGTTGCAAATCCGAAACCACAGGAGATACAGAGAAACTGTAGGAACCATTAGGTAGTTTTGTGAAAACAATGTTGATATACTAATTTACCTATATTGTATGTACGTGGTGACCTGAATGGTTTTTAGGTAAAGTTTGACCCGGTAAGCGGTGTCGTCGATATCCAGAAAATAAAATGTACGCTAGCGAAGCTGCAAGCAAAAGCTAGTTAAGCAATAAAATATTAGCCTAGTCCCTATTACGATGATATAAGACTAAATTTGTAATAGATATTAATCTAGAATACATTTAGAAGCAATAAAATGAATGTATTAAAATGTTTAAATATTATGGACGTATTGTTTTATAATACTAATTTTATGGCTTTTTCCAACAAGATGTAACCACGATCAGTAAATTAATTAAATGGAATAATTGGAACGTGCCGGATATTTAATGCAATTAGGGACCAACCCTAAATAATATCGTATATTCGATTATCAGCTAACATAAAAGACAATACACGAACACTTTTTCTCGCTAAACAGCAAACAAACAAGTTACTTAAAATTCGACGTATTCCTTGCAGGGTGTGAGTGTGATTCGGAGATTTCAGAGAGAGCCGGGCTTTACTGCGGACTCATTATTACAAAGAGCTCGCACAAACAGGTGCGAGGTCAGTACGAGGTAGCCGCTTACCTTCGGGCGTCACTTGTGGGTCGGAGCTGAGGGAGCGAGCGTGCGAACGCGGCGAGTGATCGCACTGTGGGTGGCTGTCGAACGCTGCGTCCGGTTCTGACAACAACAGCAAACATAATAAAACAATAATAATGTATTCAGGTACAGACAACTCACGAGACAACGCAAAACATACCGCTTGATAATATTATGCATTTCAAGCTAAGTTACAAGAAGGTTGTAAAGAGAAGAGAGACCAGTGAAGTTGTGCGGTATGAGCGGCAGCGTCGGCGCCGGAATGCCCAGGCCGAGCTGCGCCGAGCGGCTGGCCAGCAGCACCCTGGCCACGGTCAGGTGGTCGTGGTGGGCGGCCACCGCCACCAGGAGATTCAGCAGGAGTTGCCGGCAGTGCTGGTGCACTATCCACCTAAGATAACATCATTTAGTATACTTCTTCGAATGTATTTAATTTAAAATGCTAACATTTAAAAATCATCACGTCGAACTGGATAATTTATTTGAGGGCCGACATGCAGCAAGAAACTTTTCCAACAGTATGTAGAGCCTACCTGTTGTGGTCCATGCCGAGGAACACGATATGCAGCATGAGCGGCACATGGATGGACCAGTCCAGCTCCACGCCGTCCAGCACCACGTCGCACAGCAGCATCACAGCCACGTTGCACCTGGGTCACACATATATATCGAGAAACCATCTTGAGTGACGATGTCCTCGGGTTTCACGGTCGCAGGGCGACGTACCGATGGAAGCCGGAGATGGGTTGGCTGGTGTCGGGCAGGTACTCGGTGAGGAGGGCGAAGAACCCGCCGTACTCGGGCATGGGCAGCGGGCGCGGCTGCGGCACGTCGGCGCGCGGCTCCTGCGGCGTCGAGGGCGCGCTGCCCGCCACGGGGGTCGCTCCCGTCTCGGGGCACAAGCCCGTCTGTATGGAACGCAATATTCATGCACAACTTTCCAAAAACACGTAGCTGTATATAAAGGCTGAAGTAGATGTTGAAAGATTGCACCGAAATGGACATGACTCACCGGTGTTGCATCCCCGTCGGAGGGAGGGCAGACCTCCTCGTCGGCTGGTGGCGTGGAGCACACGGGGGCCGAGGAGCGCTTGTCCTGAGCACGCGCGCTGGGCGTTTCCGGAGGTTTGGCCCCGCTATCCGAAAATACCCGCATCAGTATAATGTTGAGACGAGCACGACATCCGGCACGATTTGTTATCATAAATAGAGATAGCCTATGGGTGTTTGCCTTTTAGATATTGCATTAAGCAAGCGCAGCGCACCCGGGAGTTGATTGCTCGACTTATAGTACGGGGCAATTTCTATTTCTATTTGCTATTTTCCGTAATTTAGCCGAAGTAACGGATGGCCCCTCCTAGCGCCTTTCCCACTTCTCTATGAAATATAATAATATCTTTTGATGGGCTAAAATTTTCCGTAGGTCACTCAGGTATATAAGTTATCTTAAAATACCAATAAATAGGCATCTACGCATATAATAAGATATAAGAAGATTTTACAGTTTTTCAAAATAATGTAGTTGACTAAAAAGAAAGCAGATTCTTTTTTTTGCATTTTCTGAGAACATTTACCATAGTAATGTATATTTTTTATACACACAGAAAATAGAGATTGCAACGAACAAAAAGCCCACCGACTTTTTTTTCAAAAACCGATATTTTGACGTGATATTTTTCGTTTAAAAATAAGGCTGCTTTTTCGATATTAAATCAAAATAAGGTGAAAGAGATGTTTTCACCTAATATCGTGAAAAATAACATATTTTTGTAAAAGATAAAAATAAAAGACCAAAATCTTGGATATTTGAATTTTACATAAATGTTGAGGTTAGGTACCTATGTAAAAAAGTGTAAATACAAAAGTTGTAGATATTTTTATTACCTACAACTTTGCCATTTAGTTTTCTTCCATAGGACTTGTAGTTTTGCCGGAAATCGAGATAAACCGTTTTAACCCCTAAAAACTCACCCCCATCCACTTCTCGACCTCGGATAACCGATAAACCCCTGTAAATTATTTTCCTATTCTTTTTGTTATATTCTCTTCATTTTCCTTCCAGTGGGTTTCATGCTACTATGATGTTTTTTAACTTTTTCCCATTTTCAAAGGCTTCAGCCCTGGTCTATGTAATGAGATACGGTTTACAAAAGGAGTAGGTACCTATTTTCAGATGACTTGTAATATTTATGAATATTTTTTTTTTATGAGCAGTAATTTTAATAAACATAGATAAGTTCAACCCAAGAAAGAGAAAGTAATGGGTGAAGAAGTAGTTACAGAAACTAAAAGGATACTACGTGATCGTGAAATTGGTCCCGCCATGCTGCCACGCTAGTCAATTAAGGATGGCAGGCAGAGCACTGCCGCAGGGCAGCCTGTCTGCAGTCATCATCACAATCGCGGAGCCGTTAAGGGGTCATCGCCCCTGCGGCAGGCGTGCGAGTGGAGGCTCTTATATTCTTGGTGGCTGGTGTGTTTATATGGCGATATTATTTTCGACGCCTCCCATATTATATATACAAATAGATAAAATTGGAGTGCCTGTTTGTAATAGCAAAATAACACCTTTTAACTTAATGCATATGAAAGTATGTCAATACGGTACTTATAATAAAAAAGCGATTTAAAAAATAAATTGTCTGTCTGTCTGTATGTTTGTTGCGCGTAATCTCCGAAACGGCTGGACCGATATTGACGGGATTTTGACGGGTAGATAGTTGATGTTACAAGCAGTAACTTTTCATTACGAATACAAGGAAAGTAAAAATAAAAACAGGAATTAGCTAAAGCAATAATACAAGGCAGTATGAACAATACTCTACATCTCGAAAAAACAAATGAGGAAAGCCGCCTATTTTGATTTTTTCCGTTGGCCGGCCTGGTTCAATGGAAATGTCAAAATATAGCTAGTTTATTTTTAATAATTTGACAGCTGTTAGTGAAAACAAGTCTCCCTAGGGCGGAAAAGTATTACTTTCAACCCGCTCCTCAGGCGACTTCAGACCTACTATCCGAGTATGAGTTACGAGTTGAGTTCAACGCGGATGACGTCGCGGGCACAGCCAGTCATATATCCTACTAATAGTGAGTGTGGATGTATGTATGTATGTATGTTTGTTACTCCTTCACGCAAAAACTACTGAACGAATTTGGATTAAATTTGGAACACAGATAGTTTATAACCGGGATTAATATATAGGATACTTTTTATCCCGATAATCCCGAAATTTTTGTTAGGTTAAATACTACGCGGACGAAGTCGGGGGGCACAGCTAGTATGATATAAATAATACTAGGTGATACAAAAAGGGTATACTATTTGTGTTGTATGTTTGTTGAAGTACTAAAGGTTTTGTAGACTTGTGAAATCGGTCAACAGCTGTATTCCTATAACACCTTTTGTTTTTCAACTTCCCTCCAAAGCTGATGGTTTTAGAATTACAAAGTTAAGTTTTGAAAAAAAAAGTATACCCATTATGTGTCACCTTGTATATCTTATATATAAAATTCTCGTGTCACAAAGTTAGTTACCATACTCCTCCGAAACGGCTTGACCGATTTTTATGAAATTTTATATCCATATTCAATAGGTCTGAGAATCGGCTACTATCTATTTTTCATATCCCTAAAAGACAGGACAACGTCTGTCGGGTCAGCTAGTATTATGGATAATATTATAATGGTCAATGAATAGTAGGATTAGAAAATATAAGCTAGTTAAATCCAAGTCTATATAAGACAGACGGTCTTGTTGTGTAACACATTCTTCATAACATAAGGTACACGTTATGTTATGAAGAAAAAAATGGAATTATTTTCGCACACCTATTCTTATTTATGTCTGGTGCAGTCTTCTGATATTTGATCGATCATATAATTCATAACGGCTACCTAAGGTACATTGTGTATACCTATAGCGGGATCCGTATTGGTGTCTTACAACCTATACATGGTTCGAACACTAACATGGTACGAAACTATCGTATACCATACATATCGTATACAATACATAAAGTACATACGACAACTATAGCAAAAACGCGATTTAATTTTTTTTTGTCTGTCTGTCTGTGTGTTTGTTGCGGGTAATCTCCGAACCGGCTGGACTGATTTTGACGGGACTTTCACTGGCAGATAGCTGATGTTATAAGGAGTAAATTAGGCTACTTTAATTTTAGAAAAACAATTAGGGTTCAGTGAAAAAAAATTAAAACACATGAAATCAAAGAGTGTCTCCGAAACGGTTGGACCGATTTTGACGGGACTTTCACTGGTAGATAGCTGATGTTATAAGCAGTAACTTAGGCTACTTTTCTTTTAGAAAAACTAAATGTAAAAAATGGGTCCTGTCGCGCGGACTCAGAACGCGGGAGCGGGCTTTTTTGTTAAGTTTTAATTACACGCGGACGAAGTCGCGGGCTCAGCTAGTTCATGAATATATTGCGAGGGGTGCACAAAACAAATCCGGAATGAATAAGAAAAAAAGGAACTAAGAATGGTCAAAAATGAATTGTTTCACAAAATATTACTTAACAGCTCCGGTTGTGCGGCAATCTGTTTCTTGAACCTCAGTCAAATGTAGGTGGCCAGTTCCGGAAACATATATGTAGAGCGCTCTATGTACCTAGTGATCACATCTGGGCTACCTTAGCGACAGGTTGGTTATAAGCTCAATGATATAAATACGAATATGTCCTTTTTATGTCTGATATGCTTTCAGAGAATTGGTTCGGCGTAGGCACCGGATGCGACGAGAGATGTATAAATACACTACAGATTCAAATGATTCAATACTTGGACTACGAATCAATTCACCGAGCTGATACAAGATGTATCCGAATTAAGCGAGTCTGCGACATTCATGGGAAGTCTGCCACAGTTTATTAACATTGCTATACCTAGATCAGAAAGTACGTCTCGTATCAACGTAGAGATAGATATTAAAATGTAGTAAGGAAGTGTAGACCAGGTATTAGTTTTCACTGAAACAACTTGGCCTTGAACGATAGCCGCGACTGCCTGCTGCTCATGTCAGTTAGCAGAGCGGCCCACCCTGGTCCTATAAGTGATTGGTTGTAATGGTAAACCAACGCCTAGTACTTAACACACGAACATATTGTTAACCGGTGTTGTTTTGACTGCACCATACAGTCTTATCCGTAACTTCCTTATTACCTCGTAAAGGGAAATAACAAGCGACGAATATTAAAAATACAGCGTAAGCGTAAGCGTAAAATATAACGTGCCTCTTTCAAAGATATCGTTGTTTTTACTATCCCCAAAGGACGAAACAAAATCAAGAAGTACCATGCATTGTGAATTTCTGTTTAGTTCACAGACTTATAAATACCTACTACGTATTTGGTTGTTACACTGTCATTCGCGCGTAAAAACGGCTATCATTAATATTAATATATCGTTACCTAACTATAAACAGCTCAATAAACCGCATAAAAATATACACATTTAAATAAACAAATCGCAAAGTAAATTGCGGTTACTCGGACCGTGAGATATTCGTAAGTATTTAAGAAGAAAATATACGTTCAGTTCAACATACATCTCATACTTAAGGTCGGGCGCCTGTCTAGCCCGCGAAATTCAAAATTTTCGAGTATTTTTACAGTTTATCCAAAATCTGAAAACATTTAAGACAACATTTTGTGATTTGCGACAAACACAGTATGCAGTGCGTTTATTGATACATTTATTTTACTCTAAATATAATCACGGTGGATATGATACTAGTAAATCACTAAATATACAAAAATTACCAGATTATCTGGATAGCTGTCGTTCTTGAAATGTTTTAGAGTAAGTTGTATATATTAATAAATGTACTGCACACGGTCTTTGTCGCGAATTACAAAATGTGCCTTTTATTATTTAGATTTTGAAAAATTTCTAAAAACCCTCAAAATATTTGAACTTCACGGGCTAGATGGGCGCTTTAGCCTTAATTTATTGGATGCGAGCTAAAGCATAAATATATCGCATAGTTTAAATAATACAATAACTTTATAATTTCCTGGAATAATTCCATTTAGCAATAGCTAGTGGTGATCCTACCTTACTACTAGTTTAAGAAGTGGCTACGGCTAAATGCACCCATAAATACCCCAGCTCATCGAGACTGGAAAGCCGGGGGTACATAATCAAATTAAGTTCCCCATGCAAAACAATTTCTACATACCTACGCGTTCTACACAGGCTCGACAGCCCGCGTGTCATCATTGACTGGAGGCGGCTATGTGCGGATTGTGCGGCATTGACCCCCGCTTTGGGGAATCAATAAATTGACAACTTTAAACGAAAGGGCTCATTTCAGTGGCGTTCCTTTAGCCAAGTATTTGAATTGTGATGGACTTATGGTTTGCAGGTATGTTGTGCGTACACTGATTATATTTAAAAGTTAGCTAGCTAGGAAATTTAAGGATTCCCTAAATAAAATTTATCGCTTTTAGAAACTATAAAAATTAATAAGTATGTACTTAGGTACACATATACTTAAACTATAATTTGAGTTCAATATTCAATAGTAAGTAAGTAATCTAATCTAGAGTACATCACTTGGTACCGAGAGCACTTACCTCGTTACGCGCGCAATAAGCGGATTATTGTCGCTTTCACTCATATTATCATGTTGAATGTTACGATTATTAAATAGCTACAATGCAGGAGTATTTATTTATACAAGTTGATTGTTGATTTAAAATATTAACAAAACTGCAGCCCAAATAATAATATAAAATATAGGTACAAAAGTCTAATAATAATAAATAAATATAATCTATTGAATGTGTAGAGCATATTTTATCACTTTTATATCAGTGTTTGTTTATGGCGAAGTGCACTCACCTAGCCTTGGCTGGGTCTTCTCCGCTGTGTCGTTTAGTGTGTATGGTGCCTTTCTCTACGGGAGCTAGGTCGCCTGTCCTGCCGGTGGCGTCCTGTATAATTAAGGTGATATAAAATAAAGCAGTTATGATTTGCAAGTCATCTCCCAACAACCCTCGACTTTCAATACATATAAGGATTGCAAATTAATAAAGCCCTGACCACTGTCACTGACGACGATAGAAAAGTGTCACGCTCTAACATAAACGGCCGACTAGCATTACCTGCGAGCCGGTGCCGGGCCCATCGCTGTGCCCCGAGGTGGCCTTGCGCATGGAGGTGAGTCGGTAGAACGGCGGTGTCTCGGTGCGCTCGATGAGGCAGTTCAGCGTCTCCACTGTCTGCAGCTCCGTCATCATCTCGTCCAACAGTCGCTCGGGCCGGGATCGGGCCAGGTATAGTACCACGCGTTTAGCCTGGACAATAAGGTGACCGGTTCCATGCGAAGTTATAAGCGCCTCGTTTTGGGACATTGCCCGCCTCACACTCCCGCCCTTTTAAACCTGGATCCACAGTGGTATTCAATTTAGACTACAAGAAAAGTTCAATGATGACATAAAATCCGCCCATAAAATGCCGCTTGATTAGACTTTATGTCACTTAACTTCTGACAGTGTCACTAAAAATACAAATGATCACGAATTACACAATACTATTATCTGCTCCATATTAGAAGAAAAATCTAGCAAAATTACGAAACTTTAGGATATCCGAATTTCAAAATGCTTTTGTGGGAAAAATACCTTAGGGTGCAAACATAAAGAAACAGGTTTCCGGTGCAGGCGAGCCTGTGCGGATCGGTACCGATCGGTGCAGGTACAATATTCCCATGTTATCTTATGCGCTCATTCATAAAGAAACAGGTTTAAACTTGTCGGTACCGACTATCTGCATTGATCCGGGTTTAAGCATCTGTCAGTGTAGGGTGCCGTCGTCGTCGTGAAAATTAATGTGGATTGCACTGTTTTAATAGCATTAATATACAAATAAATTACAAAGCAATAAATTACAAAGCCACAAAAATGTGACGGGTAAATATGATATAATTGATATATATAGGTAAATGATAACACGATATATCTTTCCTTTACGGTTCATATTACAAACACCGACTGTCCTTCTTTTACATTTATAGTGAACACTTTCGAGGAGAAAAAACTCACTGTCTGACGAACTCGAAGACATGATGGTCACTATGGACATATTTACCTGTTTCTATATGTGGTTTGACCGGTACCTACCAGTACCGACCCGTACCGAGATATCGGGACCGAAAAACCTGTGTCTTTATGTTTGCACCCTTAGAAGCGAGAAGATCTATTAGTAAAACATCTAAAACGAACCGCCCCACTAGCATGCGTACCTATCGGATAACGTTCCACTTGTTGCTTAATAATAGCAGCCAAGGAGGAATACACTCTGAATGAAAATTGGTTTCTGGGTCAGTGTCGTAGCGCCCAGACAACATTTTTGTATTATTAGCCCTCCATAATAAGTTATTTTGGTAGGAAGAAAACAATACAATAATAATTATATCCGCAGGCTGTATGCAAGGGCGACTCTAGGTATACGCGCCCCTAGCGGCCGCCCCCGCAGCGAGCCCCTAGCTACGATGCTATCTAGGGTTGTCTTTATCCAAATATTGATTTCCATTTGGCCGGTTAAAATACTATTAAGTAAGTACCTATACACAGAAAGTCTTGAGATATATTATAAATATTAAATAGAGCGTTTCAATATCACAATACACTTTGGTGGAATTGATGTTTTTATATATCTATATCAAACGTGTGCGATCCAATTAGTGGTACGACTTTAATATTGATGTTGTCAATGCTAGAATTAAACATCCATAGGAACGTTTGTCACAGTGAACACTATCAGGTCTCCAGGTGCAATTAATAGTTAACGGCATAATGCTCACGTATGGCAGCAGCTCGTTGGGCGCCATGCCCGACACGATGATGAGGTACCGGATGATGACCCGCAGGTTGTTGGGCCAGCACGCGCACAGCGTCGACCACAGCTCCTCCACCTCTTTCGGGTGGTTGTCGGAGAACTGACACACAAAAATTATAATAAATACTTATATAATGATATATTACTTACATCCTACTTATATTAATATTATAAATGCGAAAGTTTGTGAGTGTGGATGTATGTTTGTTACTCCTTCACGCAAAAACTACTGAACGGATTTGGATGATATTTGGAACACAGATTGTTTATAACCTGGATTAACACATAGAATACTAGCTGTGCCTGCGACTTCGTCCGCGTAGTATTTAACTTTGCAAAAATTTCGGGATTATCGGGATAAAAAGTATCCAATATGTTAATCCCGGTTACAAACTATCTGTGTTCCAAATTTCATCCAAATCCGTTCAGTGGTTTTTGCGTGAAAGAGTAACAAACATACATCCACACTCACAAACTTTCGCATTTATAATATTAGTAGGACTTTACTTAAGTCTACGCGGACGAATTCGCGGGCAGCAAATAGTTACATAATAATATAGTCATATTTATAACCGTGCCAACAATTGAAGGAGCGCGTCACAACAAAATAATAATAATACGGTCTTGTGTCCAGGCGTCGTAACCAGGCGTAATATTCAACATAGTCAAAACAAGATGTTATGTATATGTCGCCGCCAAATAGCTTAATTCGCCGTTCAATTAACAGCCTAGGCACTTAACTAAACAGCGCCGTTCAACTAACGGCCTGAATGATATTCAGCCGTATCGTGTATTACAACATTTAATAAACTGGCTGGCTAATGCTTAGGCAACTGGTTGACATTTAAGTACTACAAAACTTTTTCAAAATACTACCCCAGCAGAACGACCTGGATGGGTTTAGGTTAGGGTTATTTTTTTTATGACCCCACAGAAACCCCACCCGGCAAATAGATTCGGTGGATCTAAAAAAAATCGTAAAAAACCTAAGTACCTAATAAAATTATTCCATCAAAGTTGTTTTTTCCGACGCCATATTGACCAAAGAGAATATAGAATATAGAGATATTGACAGTTTGGTGAGTTTCGGCGCTAGGTGGCAGAAAGTAGGACTAAATTGAAATGAACAGGCTAGGCAGGTAATTAAACGGCTAGGCAAGTAGTTAAACGTCATCGATCCAAGTCATTTGCCTAGCTGTTTGATCAAATGGCTGAATATCATTCAGGCCACTAGTTGAACGGCGCCGTTTAGTTAAGTGCCTAGGCTGTTAATTGAACGGCGAATTAAGCTATTTGGCGGCGACATATACGCCACTACAATACTACGGAACCCAGCTTCAAAGAATTATGATAATGTATCTTGCTAGATAAGCGAGTGCACAAATATGATTCCCCTTTACTTTTCTGATATCATTGCGACGCACACAAAACGTCAATATTGTGTGGAAATATCAAAGGCTTATTTATTATTGCAAAATATAACTCGAAATTGAAAATTTAAAAACCCCCGATGCGACGACCTTTTCAAATGTATACTTACATTACCTAGTTCTTCCAAATAATTAAGTAAGCGAGATTTGCGTAGCTACCGTAGCTCAGTATTTATAGCTCATCTCGCAAATTCATCTGGTACAACTAGTTTCGATGCCAGATTATGAAAGTGCCATTTACATCATTCGTTTTGGCTTCCCCGTTTATAATCTAAGATGCCATTCCATTAGATTCCAATGCAATGTACAATAATCAACAGACAATCTGTGTTAAACTTAGACCATTTATTAAAAGTATGAGACATTATCTTGTTATGACATTATCATCACTGACATGAGAATAGATTTCGAATCTAAATATTGATGCCACGGAGGTTTAATTCCTAGTAAAAGATGATCAATTATGATTCAATTTGATGTAATAACTTAAATTAGATTTGTTTTTCTGTATTTTTTCTCAATGGCGGAGCAGCGCCCTCTAGAATTATTATTGCGTAATATTCCATGACCATTAACAAAACAAACAAAATTTAACGCATGCGCGTATCCATCATTTGACACGTGACTTATGGAACGTCTTTAGTTCATACACAAATCTCATATAAAAATTGATAAAATATCTATTTTTCCAGAATCCGGGAAACTTTTCACATTTATAATATTGTAATAAGCCAGTTCAGACTATTACGATCATTTAAAAATATAATAAATCTAAATCCTTAATTTCGAATGGATTCGAGCCGTGGAAATTGGGTTTGGCCGTGAATGTGGCTTTTTAACCTACAAAAGAGCTGATGATCTTCAAACGGCTGAACCGATTTTCATGAAACATAGCTAAGAACACTCTCGATCAGAATACCTATCTAACAAAAGAAACAAAATTGAAATCGGTTCATCAGCTTGGGCGCTACGTTGCCACAGACAGACACACAGATACACAGACACACAGATACACAGACACGCAGATACACATGTTAAACTTATAACACCCCTCTTTTTTCGTCGGGGGTTAATAATAATCCTAACATGTATGTATTTCAAAAATCTGGATAAATAAAGCTTGCAAGGTTCGGAGTGCCGCACAAAGGCGCCCCATGCACAGGACCAGCCGGACGCCGCGCCGCCGCCGCGCCGCATTGATTGCACCTATGTGTTTTAACAAAAACATCGGTGTGGGCAGCGGGGCCCGGGCGATACACGTCATAATATAATATACAGCAGGCGAATCATTAGTGAGCTCACTCTAGTTCTCGTGTAGCTTGATAAAGTAAAGCTTTTAATTGTAATAACTTTAAATTAGAAATACTTATGCTTTGAAAGTTTAGATGTTATACGAGAACGTTCTATAAATGGAGTTAATATTTAGAGAAGCTTAAATCAAAAGCGTAAGTGAATAACATTATAATTACAACCGCGACCGTATAAAGCACGGTGTCTTTTATTTGTGCGGACACACCTTCGCATTTATACATATTCAGGTTCTATAAGATAATAATAATTAAAAAACAAAAAACGGGATGAAGCACGCTTTGAAACGCAAGGTGTGCAGTTTCAAATTCATTTCGGTTTCAAAAAGTGAGCTAAGTTGATCGATTTTCGTCACGCTTTTCATACGAGGTTATTCAACACACTTGCGAGGAAAATATTTTTTTTGATTGTTTAAGGCAATCATAATTAACACCTTTTGCTAAAATTTAAGAAAACTATAACGTCAAAAACACTGTAATATTGTAGTCCTACAAACCTATAGGCTCGCTAAGAGCGTATATATTTTTCCAATGATTATTATTGTTTATTCTTTTGGCCACTGGCCAAATAAAGTTGGTAGTGCGGTAACATTAAGTAAAACGCACTAGTATGTAACTAGCTATATGATGATCCTAAAAATAGTGCAATAAAAACCACATTCCGTGTAAATGTTTCGAACTAAATATATTTCATTTTAATGTATGTGTGCCTTAGGCGATTGTAGTCGGTTGTCGAGTGCAAGGTCGGCAGTGAGCGATGGTGCAAACACAGGCGCGCCGCGCTCAATCCCGCCGCCGGACAACGACGCACCCTTTGAGCCAAACTAATAAGACCTTGTGTCGCTGATCGTGTACTTAAGGATTCCTTCACACCACGTGTGCACTGTGCACACTATTGTACTCGTAGCGCCTACGCGTCAAAACTTTAACTCCAACAGTGCCATTACAAAAAAAGTTATAAACTATTTGGACACGCATCTTGCGGGCTCCAGGTCCTGGGCTCAAACCCGGCTCGCAACTCTGGGATTTTTGAAATTTATCATTGTCGTACCTATCAATTGGATGCGTCGGTTAGCTCTCGGTCTAACTAAGCCTTTACTCAGCCACGGAAGCAAGCTTCTTCTAGCGTAATGTGAAACACACTATTAAATCATCGATGCTGCGAGGTCAGTCGAAACTATGGCGCATGTGTACACTAAATCCATCACACGGCGTCATCAGGCGGCGCGCGGCGTGGACTACCGGGTACAGGGAGCTTTGTTCCATCACGGACATGCAGCGGGAGACAATTACGTTTGTAAAATATAGCCAATTGCAGAGACAGCTGTTAGAGAAAAATTATACCTAACTGGCTAGAGAGGGGCAATGTTTAAATTATAATTATCAACATCGTCGATAAAAAAATCATGAATATTAGGATTATTTGTGTAGGTATATCATTAAACAGGTGATTTTATTAATTTGAAGGTGCACAACCTATAGGTACTATCGTAAGCTTCGTGACTCGGCAGGTGTAACTCACTTAGAAATCGAACTACACATTGCGTTTTTTAAATTTACATATTTTTAAATGAAGTTTTTTACGGATTTCAGTTGTGAGATACTTATATTGATAGGCGTGATTTCCATGATAGCTGTCGCAGGAATTCAGTTGTATTTTACAAACTTAAAAGTATTAAAAATTGTGACAGAGTAAATTACGGAATACGGATTGGCACGAAATACTGTCGGAAGCAATAAAACACGCACTGCATAAAAAGTGTTTGCGAGCGTATCCGACCCAATATAGTCGCAGATATTAATTTGCTTTGCTTTTGACCGTGATGTTGCCGATGCAAACATCGTTGGTTCGTAATTAATGAATCTGATGACGGATTTAATATTACATCGTGATTCATACAGGGGGTTCGTGGTCGGAGAATAAGTACCTAAATATTGACGATAGCAATATAAACAAAAGGACAAGTCACTGAAGTACCCGTGAAACGTATAAAAACAACATCTGTATTTTATGATACCGATCGAAAGTGCTTTTCGGAAAAATCGATTTCTTATTAATAACATAGAACCTAAATTAAAAGGATAAGAATAAATCATTAAAGTTCATAATTTTTAAATTGTTGCCTGTACCGTCACAATAATATGACCTAATATTTGTGGTAAGTATTTTTTGTACGTAACACATAAAAAAAAAGAAAAAACAAACGATACATCAACCGCCTTATTCAATAAGCTTTTATAACGTTAACCATGTCAACAATGCATGTGCGATACATAGGTGGCGGTTAAAAAGCGTGTAATACAAAGTGCCAGCATTCATGCGGTGCGCCGCAACCATTATTCGAAAGTGTATCGCAAATACGGCTCTGCTGGCGCGGCGCGGCGCGGCGCGGCGCGGCGCGGGGCTGCTGTGCAGGTGCCGGACAGGTACTTTTTGCTTTCCCCGTCCGTCACCCCTCCGTACGGCCGGAACGCCGATGTACAGTGTTTGTGTTGGGGCTAACAAAAGCTTTCAGCACGAATTATAGTTCAAAGGGCTTTGAAAAATAACAGAATAAAATGAACGTAAATTTTCAAGTACGGAGAAACTGAAACGCTCCGACGAGAGGACGTAACATAGTACAGTCACAGACTTTTAATACAGAAGAACGTTAAACATTATTTTCACAACTATATAGATTAGAATAAATTATATCCCAACTTCTTTGTTCAACTATAAATTTGGGATTCTATTAGTTTTCTCTTTGTTGTTGAGACACTTATGGATAACATACGTGTTACATGAGACAAACCGCCGTCTTGACAAGCTAGAAAAAAGCACAGCTTGACATCGTCATGTGAACAATGCGAGTTGATTCTTCCCGTATTTTTGCATTGTATTCGCGTTTAAAGTGCCAATAAAACTAAAATAATATGGTGAAGTGTCATGTTTATGTATGTAGGCATAATGAGGACGTAATTATATTGAAATAATGATTCTGCTTCTGTATTATCAGGTCTGTGGATTTATTCAACTAAGGACAAACTGAAAACATGTAAATAATAAAATAAAATGTCATGGTATAAAATTACCAATTTGTGTATTGTTTACACGTTTTTATAAAGTTGAAGTTCATCCGTGTAAGTGGTGTATGTGCAACCTGGATTGGTGGAACTGGAAGTTTCAGATACCTACGACACAGGTTAAAGTAGAGCAACATTAGAATTTTGTTGGCATTCAAACTGAAGTTCAAACGGTCGTTCTATGAGCTGTGTGGCATTTTTCTGGTAAGTAAAATTTAGTTAATAAGTCGTAATTTGTGGCGACAGAATCTGTACCAATCATTAAAAGTAGAATAGGACGATACCACGTATTTTCCTCAATTATATATTTGGTTGCACATATTTACAAGTGCAAGACTGTTAGTATTTATTGGTAAACCGGTGTATATGAGCGTCCTCACCTTGGCTGTTATGTAGAAGAGGTTGTTTAGCACCATCTCGGTCGCTTCTGCGGAGCCGAGACCCTCCCGCCGCCCCCCGCGCCCGGCTTCCGACGCGTAATACTGCCGGACAAACGATACTTGACAACAGGTGGAATTAACACAACAATACAAGATTACGGTTTCTTTAACCAATACGAACAAAACATTGTTTATTTTACAAGCATTGTATATTATAATAAACCATATAAAATATGACTTCCAAACTGTCGGCAATAGCCCAACAGAAATATATTTATGTGGGTACAAGCTAGTTTCCGCAAAACAAAATGTATGAAGTATATGAGTGATTTAACTTGTCCGCGTTTAAGCACACAGTTACACTTTTCATTAAAAATATTTCGAGTTCATAGCAGCGCGGCTCGCTTTAGGATTATGATGAGAACATACAAGAGTTTAACTTGAATATTTCACTGGTGCGGTCGTAACGAAGAATGGATAACTTTAAACAATTGTCTGCACCATATCATTAAATTAGGCAACACCGCAATATGTATATTCACAATAAATTCCCCTGGTCGATCTGGCACCTGTATGTACGAGGGCGGCACGTTGGGGTCCACCAGCTCGATGTTGACAAGCCACGGCAGCAGGTACTGCAGCAGCAGCTGGCGCACCTCGGTGCGCGCCGTTTGGAACCGTGCTGTGATTTCTGATGACAAAACTGGCAGTTGCATTCATGCGATTCCAACTACCGCGTTCAGGAATGGTACGATACGATATACTTGATGAACTTAAAGAGAATATAAGAATACAGATGAACCAATGGACCCTGGCCCGCATATCCGATGGACCCGTACATAACATAACTAAGCACGCTAACACTGGGGCTGCACAGGCCGCCGCGTTCTGGATGTTTTTTAATTTAGCCGGAGCGCCATTATTTTCATTCGATATATTTAGTCGTAGAACATTATAAATATACTTTACATTATTTGTGAATTACACTCAAAACTTATTACTTTGCTCGCACTTTGTCCATAACAAAACGTCGCTTTTCACATCGATGGGATGATAAACCATAGAGTTAAATTCTATCATATGCATATGTGACTTTTAGGGATAATCCGAAGAATCCAGGGGAGAGGGCTTCACAATCGATGGAGAGTGTCTAAAACAACAGCTTCTATCCTGCTTCTTAATTATTCGTGAAGAAGAATGGAAGCTGTTGTTTCCGACATCGGAAAATCCCCGTCCACTGTGAATACCTCCCCCCTATACTTAATTATTAGTTATTCATACCTATCGTTGAAGTAATTCTACTTAATAACCATTGTTTATGATGCAGGTTATTTTGATACTCTAAAGTTTAAGACTACATTACCTAATTATACTTCCGCCATCGAAAGACTTTTAAATATTATGCGTGTTTGCAACTTAGCATACTAATAATTAAATTTTCATTGGCTTCCAACCGCCTAAAAACACAATTTGTCTAGGTGCAAAATACATCAACAAACCCTCTTATATCATACAAGCTTACGGTCTTGGCTCCGCCTGCGCATCCTTCCGTTACCGCGTTGTTTTCGTAGCATATTGTTATACCTATTTATAGTTGTTTTTATCACAGGAAGTGCGCTCAGCCTCGGTTTAAGTAGTGAAGTGGATCGACAGGCGTATTTGTGTGTGTAAACGGTACCCAGTGTAAACACTATAGTATGCTGATATTTGCGGCTGTTATAGAGCCTGTGTGCGTATAGACAGTATTAAATTTCCGCCTAGAGCTCGACGCTAATTAGAGCGCTTTGATGCAGCTATCACCAGTAACCTATATACAATATGTTTATGAAGTCTTATTACCAGCCATTGAAGTTCAGTTTTATTATGCGTCAATCACAGGAATACCCTTGGTTGGATGATAATGGCCCGATCAGTGAAGTAGCGGATACTTTATTAATGAACTAGCGACCCGCCCCGGCTTCGCACTGGTATTTTTTATGAGTGTTACTCTATTATATTATGCTAGTATCCTACTAATATTATAAATGTGAAAGTTTGTGAGTGTGGATGTATGTATGTATGTATGTTTGTTACTCCTTCACGCAAAAACTACTGAACGGATTTGAATGAAATTTGGAAGACATATAGTTTATAACCGGGATTAACATATAGGATACTTTTTATTCCGATAATCCCGAAATTTTTGTTACGTTAAATACTACGCGGACGAAGTCCGTGGGCACGGCTAGTCCTACTAATATTATAAATGTGAAAGTTTGTGAGTGTGGATGTATGTATGTATGTATGTATGTATGTATGTTTGTTACTCCTTCACGCAAAAACTACTGAACGGAATTGAATGAAATTTGGAACACAGATAGTTTATAACCGGGATTAACATATAGGCTACTTTTTATCCCGATAATCCCGATTTTTTTTTACGTTAAATACTACGCGGACGAAGTCCGTGGGCACAGCTAGTTATATATAAACCTTCCTCTTGAAAATCACTCTATCTATTAAAAAAAACCGGATCTAAATCCGTTGCGTAGTTTTAAAGATCTAAGCATACATATGGACATACAGACAGCGGGAAGCGACTTTGTTTTATACTATGTATTGATTAATGAATTAATCAGTCCTTTATTTGAGACCTTGACTTTAATAATCGTGAGACGCATTGCTGGCCATTTTTATTATTTTAATAGATGTATCTATAGAGCCTATTCCAATCGTCAGATAAAGTTTAATATCCCGTGAATTTTGCAGTTTTGACCGATTTACATTGAATATCTATCATAATGTGTAATTTATTTGCAAAGCACTATAAATAATAAATACGGTACTACGATAATCCTACTAATATTATTAATACGAAAGTTTGTGAGTGTGGATGTATGTTTGTTACTCTTTCACGCGAAAACTACAGAACGGATTTGGATGAAATTTGGAACACAGATAGTTTATAACCTGGATTATCACATATAATACTTTATTTAGGTCTACGCGGACGAAGTTGCGGGCAGAAGCACGAATAAAATATTAACGTATTTCAAGAAAAAAATATTTCATCTGAAGATTCTGAAACACACTTTAGATGTTCTAATTAAAATATTCCTGTAACCCTCCTGGGTTACTTTGTCCTCCTGGGTGGATTCTTGTAAGCTAGTTACGAACGTACTACACTGTGCAATTACATACCAGCCATCTTAATATTTATGTACATAAACGTAAATACGTAGTGCAATTGATACCATAAATACCAGCAGTGATTACACGGTGCTCCCGAGATGGCACCCACTCGATCGGAGGAGGGCATAACAAACTCCTTCAAGGTGACGAGGAGCAACAAGTGGGCGGGCGGGGAGGACTGAGTGAGCTTCTTTTTAGAGTTCCGTATCCCTTTGTTGCACGCCACGGTCAAACGAGGCGATGGCCCACATAATGATTTCATAATACTCTGATGTGACATACTTAACCATAATAATAGATACTGCTTTATCCGAAACAAGTTTCACAAAAAATCGCAGAACTGCACCAAGTTATTTCGAGTAATAGGTTGTTACTCACATTTATTTTGTCGAAAAATATGCTAGCGAAACTCTGTCACATTAACAGGCTAAGTCGATCGGATAATAAACAGTGATTGCACACACAGGAGTCGATGCTTGTTCTTCTTCGCATTGTTCTGACATGGCTGATAAAAAATATAACAATATAGGTAGTATTGGGTTAAGTATTATATGACGTTATAATTTGTATCTACGACTTCATAACAATTAATAAAAACATCTATATAATAATACGTGAAGCAAAAACTTTGTACCGCGCGGACGGAGGAGTAAGAAATGTGGCACACTTATAGTGCAAAATGAAAATATTTTTTTTATTATTAAAATAAAAACAATAAATTAATAAATGAAACATGACACACATTACCATGCGTTTGACACACACATTTGTAACATCTACTTGGTAACTAACTGACTGTCTGACAGACAAACGGTGACAGGTTTTTTTTATTACGGAGGGCGGGAGCGGGACTTCCATAGTGCATTCTACGTCTATCAAATAGTCTTTGACAATATAAACTTGGAGCTTGAAATTTAAATTTAAATGCATCATGGTCGAATTCTGACCATGGGCGACCACTGGTACAAATAAAATCGTGATTCGGCCCCTGAGTCTGGAATATTTGTACTGAAAATGTATATCGTTGACTTACTTCACCTTGTGCCCACACAGCTTTAAAGTGCTCATCAGTTTCGCAAACGGCGTAGCCGTAAAACGGACGCGTCTAGTCTGGCACCATAGAGCTTCTTCCAGGTTTAGAAGAAATGTTTTAATATTATAAACTAGCTGAGCCCGCGACTTTGTCCGCGTGGGATTTAACTTAACAAAAACGCCCGCTCCCGCGTTCTGAGCCCGCGCGGCAGGACCCTTTTTTTAATATTTTGTTTTTCTAAAATAAAAGTTGTCTAAGTTAATGCTTATAACATCAGCTATCTACCAGTGAAAGTCCCGTCAAAATCGGTGCAGCCGTTTCGGAGATACTCTTTGATTTCATGTGTTTTTATTTTTTTACGCGGAACCCTAATTGTGTTTCTAAAATTAAAGTAGCCTAAGTTACTCAAACTCAAACTCTAAATTGTTTTTATTCATGTAAGCCAACAAAGCATTTATGAATAGTCAGAATCTACCACCGGTTCGGAATGCTGCTTCCACTGAGAAGATCCGGCAAGAAACTCAATGGTTACTCTTTTCAATGAATTACAGATGGTGTACATTCTCAGAAACAGCATAAAATAATAATATGAGCAGGTAACACCATTATCACTAAATAACTAATAGTAAATAATATAAATTGTTTTTATTCATGTAAGCCAACAAAGCATTTATAAATAGTCAGAATCTACCACCGGTTCGGAATGCTGCTTCCACTGAGAAGATCCGGCAAGAAACTCAATGGTTACTCTTTTCAATGAATTACAGATGGTGTACATTCTCAGAAACAGCTTAAAATAATAATATGAGCAGGTAACACCATTATCACTAAATAACTAATAGTAAATAATAATCAAATCTCACTCAGATTTAGGTATGTAGATAAAATGAGAAAGCTAGTTTAGTGTGGTGGTCATACCTACTCATACTTACATCAAATTAAATGTTTACGAACCAAAATAACAATTAATAAAACAGGTGCATAATAATATAATTGCTTTGGTGTGATGCCTTCCATGCTAAGTAAATGAATAGTATTTAACGACAATGTTGTTAAGAGGCAAGTGAGTGGCCCAATCCCCGCAAGCAGCGCCCGCGCACGAGCATGACTTGAAAAGCGGCATCACTCTCCTCAACCATAATAGAGGGAAGAGGGTGACCCGCTCCACAAAGCCACCGCAAGCAAGGACATTAAAGTGAGCATGTTCCGGCTAATCTCCGAAACGGCTGGACCTATTTTGACGGGACTTTCACTGGCAGATAGCTGATATTATAAGGAGTAACTTAGGCTACTTTAGTTTTAGAAAAATCAGCAATTTGCCAGTGAAAGTCCCGTCAAAATCGGTCCAGCCGTTTCGGAGATTAGCCGGAACCAACATACAGACAGAAAGACAATTTTTTTTAAAATCGCGTTTTTGCTATAGGTGTCGTATGTACTTTCATATGCATTTAGTGAAAAGGTCTTATTTTGATATTACAAACAGTCACTCCAATTTTATAAATTTGTATAGAAAACAAAAAAAAATGGTTCGTGTCGCGCGGGCTCAGAACGCGGGAGCGGGCTTTTTTTTCCACGCGGACGAAATCGCGGGCTCAGCTAGTAATAAATATAGGTGGGTTTATAATATGAGTCCTTCAGAGTCGAGCTGCAGAACACTTTGATATTTGTGCGAGCGGAGCCCGGGACAATAGCTTTTCTTTTTCGTTTGTAAATGTTTTAGTGATTAGACAGTCATTATTATACGCTTAAAAAAACGAGTGCATCGTGTAAACGGCTAGTTGTATTCTTTATATGTGATTATTATCTGTACAAGATAGCTTGATCTCTGCGACAGCTGTCAGTAAAATCACGCCTATGAAGTCCTGAATTCTATATTAGTACAGACAGTACCTGTCAATGTTACACTTTATGGGCATGCCGACCTAATTAGTGATGGGCGATGAATCATCGTGACCACCGACGATATTTTAAATAAAACTTAACTTATATTTTAATTTTATTGTTTATTTTAATATCATAACATTATTTACATACTTGATCTATAATAATAGTTAATAAATAAAATCCAATTTCGGGAGCGGGATGTCCGATTTGATAATATTTGCGAACGAGAGTTTATAATATATTTATAAGATTGTTCTAGCGATTCAGAAACTGAACCAGATATGGATTTGGGGTGTACTACTTTAAGAGAATAAATGTCATTTTATATTAATATATTCGTTTTTACCATCGATGATAGCATGAAACCTCAATAATTTCTATCGACAATTTTTTATAACCTGGCCCTATAAATGTCAGTTTTCCGTCTATCAAAAATATCAAGCTAACTTGTACAGAATATAGTCCCACCGCACACTCCCATCGCTGTTATTATTGTATTAGGTAAGCCGGAAATCAATGTGAGCAATGATGACGCCGATTTTTGTGCCTCGAGCCGGGTGTATATCGAACGATCGAACATCCTGCCTGTTTGTGTAACTTTTGTGATCAATGCGTCACTTTTGAGCAGTCTTGTGTACGTTGAGACTAGCGGGCTTGGCAACAGTGATATGCACGCTCAGTTGGCGGCACGCCGCTGTGGCGGACATCGGACGTGTCTGTCGACGCTGTCGCTTTTTCGCTTTTCGTCAGAAATTAAGTTTAAACAATATGAATCATACGAAATAAGATTTGATTCACGGTGATGGTATTTCACCTTATCTCGATAGTATAAAACATAGTCGCTTTCAGCGTTTTTCTGTTCGGGCGCTTATCTCTTCTAAATTGATAGTGATTCAGTTATCCCTATCATTTAGATAATTTATTCCGGAAGGTTTATGTATATAATAAATTCAAAATTAATTTATAAAACATAAAATAATCGTGCAAAGCCGGGACTGGTCGCTATTAATTTGTATGTAAAAATTAACACATGTAAAAACATCAATTTCTGCTATAATTTCGTGGCATTCAATTTATTTAGTGTTGCAGATAATCCTAAGAATATCATAAGAGTCAATTCTTCAATATTTTTATTAAATGTCTTCTTATTGCACATATTTTATTAAAGCTACAACACCACGGAAATTTAAGCAGAATTTCTCAGAATCCAATCTGTACTTCCAAAGATTACGCCCTACAAACATAATAAATACCAACCAACGAACAAAAATAGCCATCGCGGAAGTACAGAAGAAAGGAATCCTACTAATATTATAAATGTGAAAGTTTGTGAGTGTGGATGTATGTATGTATGTTTGTATATATGTATGTATGTATGTTTGTTACTCCTTCACGCAAAAACTACTAAACGGATTTGGATGAAATTTGGAACACAGATAGTTTATAACCGGGATTAACATATAGGATACTTTTATCCCGATAATCCTGAAATTTTTGTTACGTTAAATACTACGCGGACGAATTCGAGGGGCACAGCTAGTGAAATATATATCCATTCACACAAGACTCATGTGAAGTTAAACATAATGGGTGTTGGCAAAATGTACATTATAAACAATTGTGAAGCTCTGGTTGAAAAGCACCTATAATTATTATGCTAGTTAACCAAATGTGACAAATGCTGTTTTATTTAATACTAGCTGTGCCCACGGACTTCGTCCGCGTAGTATTTAACGTAATAAAAAATTCGGGATTATCGGGATAAAAAGTATCCTATATGTTAATCCCGGTTATAAACTATCTGTGTTCCAAATTTCATCCAAATCCGTTCAGTAGTTTTTGCGTGAAGGAGTAACATACATACATATACTATCATTTATTTCTTACTAGTTGCTGGCCGCGACTTCGTCCGCGTAGACTTAGAAACGTATTCTATGAGTTAATCCAGGTTATAAATTATCTGTGTTCCAAATTTCCATCCAAAGCCGTTTAGTAGGTAGTTTTTGCGTGAAAGAGAACAAACATATATCCACACTCACAAACTTTCGTATTTATAATATTAGTAGGATCACTAATAAATAACAAATGAGGGTATATATTTCTTAAACCGGTCGTGTACTATAAGGGTTCCGTTTTTTTCCTTTGAGGTTCGAGCAAAAACGATGAACTACAATCAACCGAGGGTCTCGAGCTGCTAGACAGTACCTATAATAGTGGGTAGGTATGGTAGTTGCATTTGAACTGACAAGAATATCCAGTGGCGCCGCGCCAAGCACAGGTGGTCATGCAGTGTGGTACAAATGTTGACCTCATCCACCGATGTGGCCCGCAGCTAATTGGAGTCCCCGTCAATTCCGGAAAATACACTTTACCGAGTCAATACGTCTGCTCCTACTAACAAGGAAAATTAACCCACTCAGCACCCACTTTTAATTTATAATTAGAATACTCAATATGTACGCGAGCAAGAGCAGCGGCGTCTAGACGACACGGCGTAGGTGCCAAATACTTAGAAATATGGATTACCACTCTTCGCCGAAAAAGGAAGCGCAAATTATTGAAAAACAAAATGTTATACGAGTATTTAACATATTTCTATCAACAAAAAGGGGAGACAGGGAGATAAGTGTCTCCGTACCGTCCTACAGTTATATATTGGCGGCCTGATGCACTGATGTGCAAGCGTGTTGCTGTAATAATATACGGATAACGCACAACATGCCGATATTTAGTAACAGGATCACTTTAATATTTAAATGTGCTTCTGATCAGGGACAATAATTTCGCGTTTTTGTATATTCATGAATTCTATTTGGCCTATGAGAAGGAAATGTATATATTCTTTTTAGGTACTAAATATTGCTCACCCTTACCAAAGTAAACTATTTTGTTTGTATTGTGAAAATCACATGTATTCATTTATAGGAAACATTGAACGAGTTAGTACGGAACACTGGCAACATGTGGACAGTTCAGGATAAGTCAAGTCAAAGAGTTTATTTTGTTTAGGCCTACGGGCGCCTACTTACAAATTGTCAATTTTACATTAAGATATATAGATAAGTTATCATCCACCAACTTATATGTATAGAAGTTACTGTAAGATAGTAAAATATTGATATTTTAAATCAGTAAGTAGGTATATAATATTACTTGTGGTTGCTTACCTGAGAACATGGGCATGGTCAGCTCTGGGTGCAGCTGGGACAGCTGTCTGGATAGGTACAGCTGGGACCGGCAGTAGGTCGTGCAGAGCAGAGCGTCCAGCGTGCCGCGGCCCTTCTCTGAACCTACAAAAAATAACCTCATTGTGATGACATGCACTGAAAACATGCACATGGTTTTAAAAACAGATGTTTAATATCGTAGAATGAATTTCACATTCATTTATTTGTCTAAATGAGTGAACAAATGCTCGAATATAAGAATGAATACCTTATCTATAAATATATTTATACTCGTATATATAAATTAATGTCTATTTCCTTGGTCATCGCATCACGCGTGAACGGATGGAACAAACGCGCTAATTCTTTTTTTGTTGTGTTTATTATTGTCAGTAGAAGGTTCTAATAAAAGAAATAAAATAAGAAAGTTGAGCGGAACAATTCCAAGACAATATTCAAAGTTAAGACAGGACAACGTCTGTCGGGTCAGCTAGTCATACTATATAATAATATTATAAAGAGGAAAACTTTGTTTGATTGATTGTAATGAATAGGCTCGAAACTACTGAACTGATTTGAAAAATTATTTCACTGTTGGGAAGCTACACTATCCCCGGGTGACATAGGCTATAATATATTTTCAAAAAAATTAGGGATCCTTACTAAAACTCGAATAATGTAACCGCAATGTACCCGTGCGAAGCCGGGGCGGGCCGCTAGTAATAGATAACTGTCACCTGGCTAATACACCAACTATACATATAGTCCCAAACTACCAACTTGAAGTCCTATCCCACTAATATTATAAATGTGAAAGTTTGTGAGTGTGGTTTGTTACTCCATCACGCAAAAACTACTGAACGGATTTGAATGAAATTTGGAACACAGATAGTTTATAACCGGTATTAACATATAGGATACTTTTTATCCCGATTATCCCGAAATTTTTGTTACGTTAAGTACTACGCGGACGAAGTCCGTGGGCACAGCTAGTATGTCATATGTGTCATGTTTTAATCAGAACCTATAGACATTTTAAAATATGAAATATCTAGTATTTTATCTACTCATTTCGTTGTTCAAACGATTTCATTCGCTTATCCGCATCAAAAACACTGGCCAAGTGCGTGTCGGCCACGCACAATGAAGGGTTTCGTAGCAATATCAATAAATACATTATATCTTTGGTTAGTTAGGTTTTCTTGGTTATCAACCTTGGAAACCTAAAAATGACTTTATTATTACATTGTTACCCTAGGGGTGAAGGTAACCTTCAAACTATTGGCGCCCAAGCGTAACCAGGGCGCCATACCTCCAAGACCGCCAAGTCTCGGGACAAAATAAGTCTTTCACCTGAGGTAAACACTGTGCTTTTCATTACGAATACAAGGAAAGTAAAAATAAAAACAGGAATTAGCTAAATATTTAATACAAGGTAGTATGAACAATACTCTATAACTCGAAAAAACAAATGAAGATCGGATTGCCGCCTATTTTGTTTTTTTTCTGTTGGCCGGTCTGGTTCAATAGAAATGTCAAAATAGAAGTAGTTTCTTTTTGAATAATTTGACAGCTGTCAGTGCAACATGCTTCTTGCCACACGGTGTCTAAAACAAGTAGGCCTTGACTGTAAGCTTCAGAAGATTGCGGATATCATCACCAGAGACTTTTACGTTGATGATCTCCTTTCTGGTGGTGATGATTAAGAAGAGGTCAAGTTCATTCGCAAAGCAATCACCAAAGAGCTATCATCAACTTGCATGCCATTGAGGAAGTGGATGTCAAATGAACCTCAATTGGTTTCTGAAGATATTCAATTACCAGAATTAAATATCGCATCTAGTGATCCTACTAGATTGCTAGGTCTTGACTGGTTCTCAAATTCAGATGAACTTGGGTTTTTGATTAGTTCTATGTTGCCTTCAAACGTTACTACTAAGCTTGAGTTACTATCAGTAATAGCACGTATTTTTGATCCGCTAGGCCAAATGCGATGCTCCCTAGAGGGGAAAAGTATTACTTTCAACCCGCTCCTCAGGCAACTACAGACGTTCGGAGGTCTGAGGTTGTTGAAAGTAATACTTTTCAGCCCCAGGGAGACACGCTTTCAACAGACACCTGTCAAATTAGAAAAAAAAAGTTCTATTTTCACATTTTTATTGAACAACATTCCAACTTTTTCTACAGACACCTAATTACAGCGCGTTGTAAAATTAAAATAACATAAAGTTAAACATAACTCTAAATTGAAAATTTAAAAACCCCCGATGCGACGACCTTTTCATGAAATGTATACAATAATCACCAGAAAATCTGTGTAAAAGTATGAGACATTATTTTGGTATGACATTATAATAATTGACATTAGAATAGACAACGAATCTAAATATTGATGCCACGGAGGTTTAATTCTTAGTAAAATATTATCAATTATGATTCAATTTCATGTAATAACTCTGGTTGAGGTGGACGGGAGCAGCCCAGGGGATGAATTTTCAATAACGTTAAAATTATTTTAAATTAGATTTGTTTTTTTTTTATATTTTTTCTCAATGGCGGAGCAGCGCCCTCTAGAATTATAATAACTTAATATTCCATGACCATTAAAAAAACAAACAAAATTTTACGCATGCACGTATCCATCATTTGACACGTGACTTATGGAACGTCTTTAGTTCATACAAAAATCTCATATAAAAATTGATAAAATATACATTTTTTCCAGAATCAGGGAATCTTTTCATATTTATAATATTGTAAAAAGCCAGTTCAGACTATTACGATCATTTAAAAATATAATAATTCTAAATCCAATAATCTCATATTTCGATTGGATTCCAGCCGCGGAAGTTGGTTTTGGCCGTGAATGTGGCGTTTTAACCTAAAAAACAGCTGAACCGATTTTCATGAAACATAGCTAAGAACACTCTCGATCAGAATACCTATCTAACAAAAGAAACACAATTGAAATCGCTTCATCAGCTTGGGCGCTACGTTGCCACAGACAGACACACAGATACACAGATACACATGTTAAACTTATAACACCCCTCTTTTTTCGTCGGGGGTTAAAAATAGGCGGCAATCCGATCTTTTTGGTGTGCTAGTTTTGTCCGGTTATCATAAAAATCTAAGAAGTTCTGGAATTAATTACGTAATATTTTATGACATCTTTGACAGTTGAAAATCTCGCAAAGGACACGGCTGATTATAAAATGTTGCATGAAACACCATTTCATTTGAAAATACCTTTTCAACGCAAACAAAGCCATGAGTAATTAAAAAAAATCACAAATACAATTATTTATAGTCTGTCATCATCATCTACCGTCTATGTACCAAAATTGATATTCCCTACTTTAATATAAGGAAGAGAGCAGGCGCAAGTCTACGCCTCCGTAGCTTAAGACTACGGAATTACGTAGCAAGACGCGTAGTATGATAGCTACGACGCAACTACTTAGCAGGGTTCGGAAAAACAAACCTTAGATAATCTTTTGACATCAGTTTATACAAGATGATGGGCACACACAAAAGGAAATTGGATTGAAACATAGGCTGTTTGTGTCAACACAACAGTGTGTACACATTTTTATTAAATTATCTATAATTTTAAAATAGCTTGTTTCATACTTAATAAGTCCGCGACGGACACGAATCAAAGGCATCAATAAAATAAACAATTAGTATCGCATTATAATTATATTAGATACCTAGCCAGTATCTCAACGTCGCTAACTTGTTGAATAGCGGGTGGCGGGCGGCGGGTGCTGGGCGGAGCTCCGGGCGCGGGCGTGGGCGGCGAGCGGCGAGCGGCGAGCGGCGGGCAGCCCGCCCGGCGGGATGCAGCCGCTGCAGGTGCAAAGCCATGCGCGGGACTTTTATTATAAAAGTTCCCCAGTCGTACTAGTCAGTCTCGTCCCTAGCGCTCTAGCGTCCGCGCGTCGCGATGAGAGGCCACATTTCCGAAAAGTTTCTCAACGCTTCGTTTCCTGAAGCAGACGCGGTTTACGAGAACAACACCACTCTTTTCGACGTGATAACCGAGCGCTTGGCGTCTATTTTAAATTTATATTATACGCCTGTCGTAGTCGCACTTGGTTCCATCGGCAACTTGCTGTCGATATTCGTGTTTTACCACAGCAAACTTCGGCTGCAGTCGACGAGCCAGTACCTCTCTGCGCTAGCACTATCCGACACCGTCTTCCTTTGTCAACTCCTCGCACCATGGATGAACGGGCTACAGCTCACCGGCGTCTTCCACAAAGATGGATTCTGCCAGGTTATCGCGTACACTTCGTATGTGACATGCAGCCTGAGCGCGTGGCTAGTAGTAGCGTTCACCGTGGAGCGGTTCGTGGCCGTGCTGTATCCGCTGCGCAGGAACGTCCTGTGCTCCGTGGCGCGAGCGCGATACTTGATAGTGACTTTAGTGGCTGCAGCACTTCTCCTCAACTTTCCTGTTTTACGATTTGCCGTTCCCTCTGGGAACGACTGCATCATAGACTTTGACTTCTTAGAACACGCGGCGCGGTTCAATCTGGTGGATACGGTGCTATCGTTCACGCTGCCATTGGCGGTGATCACAGTGCTGAACGCGTGGATCATGGTGGGCGTCTGCCGCCTGGCGCGGGCTCGCCGCCACCTGATGAAGGGCGCCCGGCGCCGGCCGCTCGCGCCGTGCCCGCGCTCGCAGCGCCGGGTCACCCGCATGCTGCTCCTCGTGTCCTCGGTGTTCGTCGCGCTCAACCTGCCCGCATATACGATGCGCATCCTGGCCTACGCGTACGATATGGTCAGAACGCTTTGTAATATTTACTATAATATGTTACCGCTTATCGGTTGGCGAGATTTTCTTATATATTGGTGCGATTTCGAAAACTAGCGCATATTATTTTCACCATATGTTAACCAATAGGTTACACAAAAGAAAATAATAATCGTTTTAAATTTACTTTGTACTCAAACTTGTTAGGTAGGTAAATGTCATGTGCGTATTTATAGACTGATAATATTATGTCCTTACGAAAACGTGGCGGAATATTTTTAAATAACTTTTGAAGTAACACAACTTGCGAAAACAAAAAAAATAATATTGTTTTTTATAAGCTGAAATAACCGGTGGTAGATTCTGGATATTCATAAGTGCTTTGTTACTTATGAATATCCAGAATCTACCACCGGTTTGGAATGCTGCTAAAGCATTAATAAGAATTTAAATGTTAATTCTTAAAGTCTGTAAGTATGTGGTGAAACCAATTCAAATCGTGCCTAACATCATTGTAGACGCCCGAACGACTGAGCCGGGAGCGCCCACTGGCGAGTACGAAATGAAACGCCGTAGGAGGGGTTCAAATAACAGTTTAATTATAGAAATCACCTTTAACTTATGTAAATCACGGTAACGCACACTGTGGTATTTCACTAGATTTTCGGACATGGTATTTTATTGCAGAATTAGATAATATTATAGATTTATAACGTTAGAGTAGAACTCCCGTGTGTCAATTTCATTTGGTTTCAGAGTTATGAATTTTTTAAAAAGACGTTCTTTTTTCGGTGGAAATTTTTTAAAAATTACTGCTCTCAAATTTTATGATTATTTAATGATTTGATTTCAGTGTATATAAGAATGTCTAAAGCTGCATTTTATGAAGTAATTTTCATTACATAAAATACTGGTCCACGGCACAAATATTATGAAATCTACGGATTTACCTATAGGCATGTCATCCGAGCAAGCCGCCGAATCAAGAAATAAATTCTTGAGACTTGACCGAGAGCATCATTGTCGAAAAAAGAATCGCATGACAACTATGATTGATTTCTTTAACAGGGCTCTGGAGTCATCCGACCCACTAATTTCAAATATACGTATGAGTAACAGGCAGAACAAAAAAAAAATTACCACTACCACCGCAGGCATTAGCCTTAATAAAACCACTAGATGCCAGCAACATCAACAAAGAACATTTAGAAATGGATACCGACGTCAATATAGAATCAAGAACAGATGCTGAAAATCAGGTGCTGGATGAGTGCTTAGGTTTGGCAGAAGACAATCAGCAATTTCTCAGTGCTGAATTCATTGAGGAATAGGTAATAAAAGCTTATTTTATAGTACTGCATGTTAATAACTTGTTTAAAATTTTCGATTTAAATCATCCGAAATTTCGCCGAAAATGTTCACAAAACTTAAGTCACTGTAACTTCTATACCAAGTGAGATTAGCTTTCGTTTTTTTATACATATTGCTCATGGCATATATATTCTAGAAGTATCAAAATTATTTGCTACTACAGCTTAGTTTAGGAGTAAAAAAATAAGAATGACAATTTTAAAATCATTAATTACTCGCGTTTCACTGCATATAGACTTACCAAAATTACTTAAGAAATGCAGCTTTAGACATTCTTATATATGTCGCCAAATAGCTTAATTCGCCGTTCAATTAACAGCCTAGGCACTTGTCTAAACAGCGCCGTTCAACTAACGGCCTAAATTATATTCAGCCGTATCGTCTATTACAACATTTGATAAACTGGCTGGCTAATGCTTAGGCAACTGGTTGACACACAGTACTACAAAACTTTTTCAAAATACTACCCAAGCAGAGCGACCCAGATGGGTTTAGGTTAGGGTTATTTTTTTTATGACCCCACAGAAATCCCACCCGGCAAGTAGATTCGGTGGATCTAAACAATTTCGTAAACTACCTAATAAAATTATTCCATCAAAGTTGTTTTTTACCGTTGCCATATTGACCAAAGAGAATATAATAGAGATATTGACAGTTTGGTGAGTTTCGGCGCTAGGTGGCAGAAAGTCGAACCAAATTGAAATGAACAGGCTAGGCAAGTAATTAAACGTCATCGATCCAAGGTATTTGCCTAGCTGTTTGATCAAATGGCTGAATATCATTCAGGCCGTTAGTTGAACGGCGCTGTTTAGTTAAGTGCCTAGGCTGTTAATTGAACGGCGAAATAAGCTATTTGGCGGCGACATATACACTGAAATCAAATCATTAAATAATAATAAAATTTGAGAGCAGTAATTTTTTTAAAAATTTCACCGAACAAAAGAGCTCTTTTTTAAATATTCATAACTCTGAAATCTGAAACTAAGTGAAATTGACACACGGGAGTTCTACTCTAACGTTAAAAATCTATAACATTATCTAATTCTGCAATAAAAAGACCATGTCCGAAAATCGAGTCAAATACCACACTGTGTAACGTAACCCATACTGCGGGCTAAAACGCTTTTACCGCCCTCTATCGTCAAAAATACAAACTAAAAACATAATTATCTTCTTAGAACCTAAACATCATTTAGAAAAAAATATTGATTGATAGATTAAGATAACGACAGCACTTTAGAAGCTTAAAATTTTAGTAAGAGAGTATTAAGTACTTAGGTTAATTAGGTAAAGTACCTGTGTGACGACGCGGCATAAGACTGCATGAAAAACTAAATAAATAAAGGGTATTAAAGGATCTTGTCTGACTTGGTATAGAATGACTTCTTCCATCGATTTCCCGAATAACTTTCTCTGACCCAGACGGAGCCATCTTTAGATTTCATCTATTTTGATCAATCATCCGCATGAGCCGGTAATCGAACCGGTTAATTGTGAAAAAAACACATTATTTTTATTTTTACCCGACCACGCGACGCAACGGAGAGTAATATGTTTAACAGTCTATGTATATATGTTTCTGCCTTTGTGGCACACTAGAGACCAAAGGCGTGGGCCGATTGTTATGATTCTTACGTCAATCGATTAGTCTTAATATTGCAATCGTCACTTGAGACATGACAGTAATCAAAGTTCAATATGACGACAGCCAGACGCCATATTACACACATCAACACGGTATAGGGATATTTTAAAAACACATGAATTCCAAAAAATATGTAAATATTTTCTTTAGACATATATATATATCCAAGAAAACTTTATTTAATAATCTATTATTGTTTTTTATAAATATTGACTTTAAAGCAAATTTCAGATTTTTATTCTGCGAAAAAAAACGCAAGTGTGAAAACAGAACATAATGAAAGTTTATTTTTTAAATTAAAAAATATTAATGTAAAGTAAAAAGATCTTAAGGGTGGCTATTAATTAAGAGTTAATAATCACTAAAAGCACCTATGACATTCATAACGCATCTGCACCGGTTGGGCATACTCAGAATGAGGTTGTCAAAATCCTGTTGTGGAATATTGACCCAGGTCCTACTGAGATGCATAAAAAGTGGTTCTTCTGTTACCAAATTTTCAGGAAAATCCCTCAGAGCTCTTTGTTGGAGCATATCCCATGCATGCTCAATGGGATTTAAATCTGGGGATTGCGCTGGTCATTCTAGGGCCGTGACATCATGTTCGTGCAAACAGACTGTTACCACCCTAGCCGTATGTGAACAGGCAATGTCGTGCATGAGCAGGAAATTTTGGCCCATTTGTGTATGATATGGCAAGACTATTGGTTCTAGAACCTCATTACTGTATTTTTCAGCCATCATAGTGCCCTGTATCCAGACGAAGTCCGTTCTTCCACCAAAACGAATTCCTGCCCACTCCATAATTGTACCACCTTGGTACAGATGAACTTCTTGAGGGTGTTGAAGCCGGCTTGTATGACCACGAACTCTCCAGACACGTATTCTCCTCAAATCAAGATGATAACTCTAAATTGATAATTTAAAAACCCCCGATGCGACGACCTTTTCATCAAATTTATACAATAATCAACAGAAAATCTGTGTAAAAGTATGAGACATTATTTTGTTATGACATTATAATAATTGACATTAGAATAGACAACGAATCTAAATATTGATGCCACGGAGGTTTAATTCTTAGTAAAATATTATCAATTATGATTCAATTTCATGTAATAACTCTGGTTGAGGTAGACGGGAGCAGCCCAGGGAAAGAATTTTCAATAACGCTAAAATTATTTTAACACATTGGCTGCGGCAGCATTAGATCTAAACCTCCTGCTAGTGCGGTACGAGACAAATACTGCCCGTATCTATATTTCCTGCTATGCGTTACGACCTCTATTTTGCCGTAACGGCATCTGACTTTCAAAGTCCATACAGACGTGGAAACTCCTCAAACCGATTGTTTTTTTCAACGAATCGATAGGCTACATCCTCGTGTATACCTAGCTGCGGTAGCCCGGGGTTCTGTAAGATATTTTAAAAGATACAGGGATTTTTCAAAAGCAATCATTCACGGCAATATATTTGCCGTATAGCATAAAAGTAAAAAAATGATAGGGATGGGCTTTTAAAATGACAATCGATACATTAAATATATTCTTTATTAAAGACACAACATTAAAATTTTACAGTGTATGAATTAACATAACATATTTAACTTCTTAATTAGTCAACATAAAATATTTTTAAAATTGACAATACTTGTAAGACTGATGCCTGCTTTTTATTTTTAATCTAAAAAGATTGAATATACTTGTATCGTCCTTCTTGATGACGGACTTTTGATCGCCAAACTTGTTTTTTAGAATTAGATGTCACATCCGAGCTACTACTACAATGAACAACTTTATTTCTTGCTTCGGCTCCTTCACTTTTAATTCCCTTACTCAAATTAAGTTTTTTACGTGAACGTCTCATTGTTCGGTAACTGCGTAGTTTTCCTAACAAAAATTATCGAGCGCTTTACATACATCTCACTTGCGGACTGCACTTACGCAAACTGAGATGCCGCGCGGACGCATGCAGTGAGGCGTGGGGTTGGGGGGGTACGGCAAGATGTTAGCCGTACCGCACTGAATCAAAATACTTACCTTACTGTGCGTTACGGCAACTATTTTGCCGTATATTATTAGTGCACTATATTATTACATTAAAAGCAGCAATATTGGAAAGATCACTCTCTCTTTTCATCACGTAAAGGAACATAGTTAAATCACCCCCGCACCGCGCGCAAAACAGGGCCAACAAGCTGCCGCACTGGCGGACTGTCAAATACGGCAAAATACTTGCCGTAACGCAGCGAATGTGTTAAATAAGATTTGTTTTTTTATATTTTTTCTCAATGGCGGAGCAGCGCCCTCTAGACTTATTATAACGTAATATTCCATGACCATTAATAAAATAAACAAAATTTAATGCATGCGCGGATCCATCATTTGACACGTGATTTATGGAACGTCTTTAGTTCATACACAAATCTCATATAAAAATTGATAAAATATACATTTTTGCCAGAATCAGGGAAACTTTTCATATTTATAATATTGTAAAAAGCCAGTTCAGACTATTACGATCATTTAAAAAAATAATAAATCTAAATCCAATAATCTCAAATTTCGATTGGATTCGAGCCGTGGAAGTTGGTTTTGACCGTAAATGTGGCTTTTTAACCTACAAAAGAGCTGATGATTTTCAAACGGCTGAACCAATTTTCATGAAACATAGCTAAGAACACTCTCGATCAGAATACCTATCTAACAAAAGAAACACAATTGAAATCGGTTCATCAGCTTGGGCGCTACGTTGCCACAGACAGACACACAGATCCACAGATACACAGATACACATGTTAAACTTATAACACCCCTCTTTTTTCGTCGGGGGTTAAAAACCAAATCGGGATTCATCGGTGAAAAGCACAAACGACCATTGATGAGGTTCCCAGTTTACATGTTCTCTAGCCCATTGCAGTCTTCATCCACGATTTCCTCTTCTTAGAGCTAGAACTCGCAGTGGTCGACGAGCATGAAGGTTGGCTTCGTGCAGTCTTCTCCTGACAGTTTGGTCACCCACAAGCACCTGGTGTTCAGACTGAAGCCTTTAGACCAATTGCATCGCTGTAACATGTGGTTGCCTTCTCGCAGCAATTTGCAAAAAACGGTCTTGTCTGGGTGTTGTAATGCGGCTTAGTCCTGGATGTCTCTCCGCCACCTCCTCCGTGGTACGATAGCGTGACCACAACCTCGAAATCACATTTTGCCTGGTGCCTAATGCCTCAGCAACGTCACGTTGAAAAGCATCAGCCTGCATCATTCCCACTGCTCTTAACATTTCTTCTCTAGTTAAATGTCGACGTTACATTGCAATAAACTGACAAATTGTACTAATTAACCCAAGTTGAATCAAAAAGATGTTTAAATAGCGGTTTATAACAAAAAAAAATACAATTATTCTTAGTACAAAATTCCCTCCTTCTAGCTCAACTCAATTTTTACCGCCAACACATTTTATTTTTTATTTTATTTAAATGTAGAATCAATGTGGAATAAATGACGATCAATTTGATATTAAAAACATTTTAAAGTGGCCAGTACTTTTTAGTTGGTCAATGTAATTAAAAATATCCCTGTACCGTGTTGATGTGTTTATTTTGAAAAAGAAAAAAATGAAAGTCTACGAACTATGGTGCAGTATCATAATTATAATATGGTGGAGTATAGTAATGATTGAATATGTATTTGAAAATCATCTTTACGATTCCCATATGGTTTTCATTTCGAATTACCAATTAGGAGCTATAACTATTCGAAGTTGGTTTGCAACCACTTTCCATAAATTTTCAAAACTAGGTTTCTAGATGGATTAATACATCAGTAGTTTCGACAACCGCAAGCTACTTAATACTACGATATTCAATCCCTCAAATAAAATAAACAAGATTGCGAAATTTACTGTCAATATGTATAAAAGTAAATTTTAAAAATCCCATTATTGGTAAGGTTTGAGGCGGTCTAGATTTTTAATGGGTCCCGACTAGGACTAAGATATTACTCAACAGAAGTCTAGACTACTGAACCTGTTTTTTTTATTTTCGGTGTTTATTTAAAGTTCCGTTTTTAAGCAGTCTGGTTTTTAATATTTAATTTTATTTATTTTATGATAACAAATAAAATATGGATTATAAATTAGGTATTTTAACCATTAGTTATTTTTTGAATGCGCAATTAGGCCATTTAAGATGACTTCTACCCTGCGTAGGTGATATGATATTAGATGAAGTACCAAAAAAATCTTAGAGTGAGTTGTTTCATGCGTAGGTATTTTGAAATTAGGTCAACAAACTTTAGATCTTGGGATATGTAAACCAAAGGCCTCGCCGTGGCCAGCTAACCATGACTTTGCACTGGCGAAACATCAAACATGGGGTATCAACATTCAATGCTCAAGTATATGGATTGCACACCTGTGCTTAAGTTATCGTCGTTGTCGCTGGTGCGATAAGGTGTATTCTCTGCCCGATTCATAATCTTATTAAAGTATATCGTCTGATAGTTGTCATGCTTGTCCGACAGAGCGCGAGCGAGTACACCGGCCGGTGGGCCGCCCTGCAGCAGCTGGCGCTCATGTTCTTCAACACCAATTTCGGGATCAACTTCATCTTGTACTGCCTCAGCGGGCAGAATTTCAGGCGCGCGTTGCGTCAGACCGTGCCCTGGCTGCGTCTTCCTGCCAGGGGTGCCGCCGCCGCTAGGCGCTTCTCCGGGGCACCGGCGCGCATCAGCAGCCTCTCAAGTAAGTAATTATTTATCAAAATGTGATACTTGTTCGCGTAGAGCCAATTTGCGCATCTACCGTTACTTATTATTTTGTCCACTAAGACACGTTATATATTATAACCACTTTATAATAACGAAATAAGACTTAAAAATTGTACATAATATATTATTGTGATTCATAGGTCCCAAATAATACTTAGTATAAATTTATATAAATAAACTTAGGATAAATGCATGAGTATTGGCCATATAATTATATGGCAAGTAATATAGTATAGTAATATTTAATCGAAATTGGAACATTTAACAGCCAATATAAAAAAATAATCTCAAGCATTGGTGGCTGTTACTCGTAAATGGATATTTGCACTGTTTTCTAGGCCATTGGATTGCGCGAGTCAGTCAATAATGATTTTCTTCTTAATCATATTAGTATATAATATATATAGACGGACATGTAAAACGGGGCTGTATTCCAACTTCCCTGTATTTCCCAACGCAGCCGAGAGCTTGCCTCGCCTAAATTTAACATATGCCTAAAGGTGAATTAGAATTCTAAGAATTTTAATTACGACATATGTCAACAAAGAGCCATGACCAATGATAATACACGGTATGCTAATGAATCTATATATTAATACGTGAAGCAAAAACTTTCAACCGCTTAATACGAAAATTGCGCGGGCGGAGGAGTATGAAATTTGGCACACTTATAGTTTATATAGAGAAGGAGTGCAGAATGCTAATATTTTTATATTATAATATGTACTTAAAAATACATTCAAATCAATAAATAAAAGTTACATACTCTACCATGTATTTACACACACTGACTGTCTGACTAAGAAACGGGGACAGTTTTTGGAGGGCGAGACTTCCATAGTGCATTCTGCCTGCCAGTATCAAATAGACTTTGACAATAAACCCTTAAGACGTATAAAATTCAAATTTCAATGAATTATGGTCGAATTTCGACCATTATAACGGGAATACTAGTATTATTTACTCTACGAACTCATATCGTTTGGAACCGCGATTTATTATATTGCTGTAAACAGTTCCTGGGCCTGACAATTCGGAACAAACTTCAAAGTGTGAGTAAAATATCAAGCGGAAATACAACTTCTTTGCGCCTTATATTTCACTACATTAGTTCTAAATACGACCATTTAAGTTTTCGTAACTGAAATGGCTATGGAATCCAACATGTTGCGAGGCTCGACACGCACTGGGCCGGTTTCATTATGATGTCTCAGTATAATCCAATAAATCCCATTTTATTACCTAGAAAGGTAACAGTATCTCGCTATGACTGCAGAATAGACCGGCAACGCTGATATATATCTTCGTGAGTTCCCATTAAAACGTTGAATTAATTATAGAGAAGGTAGTAATATTTTGAGTCGATTTTAAAAGCGTCATTGTTCCCGTTAACGGACAGTTAGGCATACAAGACTTATCAACAAGTATCGCCGTTCTTTATCTGCCGATTAAAATTTTGACATGGATGAAATAGTCACCTTGCTTTCTCAAACTTGTATCTCAAAACATGCTGGAGGAGTATAAAATACTTTTAATTTTGTTTGTTTGTTTCATATAATTGTTGTGAATTAGAGTGTTAGAATTTAGTAATAAATATCCATTATATCCATTCTAAAATTGTATATTATTGAAGTGTTCATTTATAACTCAACTAAAAACCGAAAGAAAGTAATTTTGTCTCTGTTAACTGACGAGTGCTTACCCGGCAGGAATCCCTGTGGAACGGCACGCTAAGACCCTGGCGCTAGGACATTCCATAGACGGATGGGAAAATAGTAATTAAATAATTTAGTGAATTTTTATCACAAATAAATAGTTCTTGTTACACTATACCTCTCGCTTCTTTGTTTGATACACACTCTTAGGAGTAACAATACAATGGCTGGCATGCTATATCCGCGTTACCGAAAACAAAATACTTTTATCATTGTTGGAAAATTACTAACATACATTATTCGATATTAAAGTATATTTATACACACGTCTACTTTCTCTTTCGAACGCTCATGATTAATCTATACAAATAAATAAAATTGGAGTGTCTGTTTGTAATATCAAAATAACACCTTTTCACTAAATGCATATAAAAGTACATCCGACACCTATAACAAAAACGCGATTTCATTTTTTTTGTCTGTCTGTCTGTCTGTATGTGTGTTTGTTCCGGGTAATCTCCGAAACGGCTGGACCGACTTTGACGGGACTTTCACTGGTAGATAGCTGTTGTTATAAGCAGTAACTTATGCTCAGAACGCGGGAGCGGGCTTTTTTGTTAAGTTAAATTCCACGCGGACGAAGTCGCGGGCTCAGCTAGTATAGTAAATATATTTCTATATGTATGGGTATAGTAGTCTCAGATATAAATATTTTCTCTTAAATATGAATCGAGCCTTCGCCAGCTTATTCCAATTATGACATTACGTGTCAAGTGTTATAATTAATAATAATAATAATATTTATTTATTTTTAAATAAAAATCTGTTAATTAGCACACAATTACACGTATTTTCTATCTAAATTTAGTACTAGCAACGCTATGTATTTTATCAGTGAACAGATTGCAATATTGAAGAGATGGGATAAAAACAATGCGTAAATCCACGCATTGTTATACTCTACCTATAGCTTAGCATACCAACCGCGACGAGACATATCGCGGATTTTGTCACTCTATCGTTCTATTTCGTGATCTATATTTCTGCATTTATTTATTCAGAAAGATAAATATATATTTCTCACATCTCGTTTTGTCACCACGGTCCGTCTGTATATAAGCCCCGAATCAACATAATGTCTGACTAATGAAAGTCACGTATTAATAAATATCCATTACGAAAATTGGGACTCATCCATTAACAAGAGACTAAATGCATACCACCGTTATTGGTTCCAGCACACACAGGATTACCTGCATAATAGCGAGCTTCACCTTTTGACTTTTGTGTAATAAGCGCAGCCATACTAATTAAATTATCTCCTGTAAACTGTAATAGAAGTGTATGACACTTCGCATGTTAACGCAAATATTAGTAGGTTCACTTTCATGAGTTGTTCTGTCAGCCAGGATTTCTCAGTGGTCATACAAAATAACCCTAACCTAAACTACCTATATCATTTTGCCTCGCTAGGACTTCTAACTTAAACCACATATCTACTTAGGAACCACGTATCCATTTTCGTTTGTTTTAACCCCCGACGAAAAACGAGGGGTGTTATAAGTTTAACATGTGTATCTGTGTGTCTGTCTGTGGCAACGTAGCGCCCAAGCTGATGAACCGATTTCAATTGTGTTTCTTTTGTTAGATAGGCATTCTGATCGAGAGTGTTCTTAGCTATGTTTCATGAAAATCGGTTCAGCCGTTTGAAGATCATCAGCTCTTTTGTAGGTTAAAAAGCCACATTCACGGCCAAAACCAACTTCCACGGCTCGAATACAATCGAAATTTGAGATTATTGGATTTAGATTTATTATATTTTTAAATGATCGTAATAGTCTGAACTGGCTTTTTACAATATTATACTAATGAAAAGTTTCCCTGATTCTGGAAAAAATGTATATTTTATCAATTTTTATATGAGATTTTTGTATGAACTAAAGACGTTCCATAAGTCACGTGTCAAATGATGGATACGCGCATGCGTTAAATTTTGTTTGTTTTGTTAATGGTCATGGAATATTACGTTATTATAATTCTAGGGGGCGCTGCTCCGCCATTGAGAAAAAATATAAAAAACAAATCTAATTTAAAATAATTTTAGCGTTATTGAAAATTCTTCCCCTGGGCTGCTCCCGTCCACCTCAACCAGAGTTATTACATTAAATTAAATCATAATTGATAATATTTTATACTAGGAATTAAACCTCCGTGGCATCAATATTTACATTCGTTGTTTATTCTAATGTCAATTATTATAATGTCATAACAAAATAATGTCTCATACTTTTACACAGATTTTCTGTTGATTATTGTATACATTTGATGAAAAGGTCGTCGCATCGGGGGTTTTTAATTTTCAATTTAGAGTTATATCTTATTTAGGTTTATTTATGTAGATATTAATTTTACCTACTTAAATATTGATTAAAACTTTACAGATAAAAATGGCGCAATTATCTAGGCTGACAAAAATAAAATTGAATAAAAATACTATTAATTGAAAATACCTAACCTTTTCAACGATGCCCTATTTGATGGAGCAACTACATATAAAAAAATATCCACTCTCTCCATGTTCGTGGAGACAAAATAAATATTGTTTCTAAGAAATTCGTATGTAGGTCAGACTCCCGCTTCATGGTGAAGTGATTACGGGAACGCTATGCGTGCCGACCTCGCCATACCAGGAACTATGGTGTTCCAGTGGCGTTGAGGGGGTAAAAAAAATAATATTTCGAAAACGATTGTATGTTTGGAAATAATACTATTTTTTTTCATTTTCAATATAAACAGTATTTTGAAATAAGATTACAGTATCCTAACAATAAAAAAAATTCATAAGGTACTTTATTAAATATGCCTAACTCTGGTATAGGTTAACTGTTAGTTTGCCCACAGCATCGTTCGTGAGCAACTACACGGAGGCGCCGAGCAACTGCGGCGTGGTGAGCGTGGCGACGATGAGCGGGCACCGCCGCCCGCCCGCCGAGCCTGTGCTCCAGCGTTGGACCTTCGACAACAGCCGCCAGTGGAGCAAGCCCCGCCACCTCTCCGAAACGCAGGCTATCGAGATGCAGCCCCTGCCCGGCGTCTCCCCGCTGGCAGACCGTGTCATTTGACGCACCCAATAAGAGTCGCCTCGAGCAACGACCCGACAACTAGGACTGCTTCGCTTAACTTGTTCCCGTTTAGGAATTCTTGTCCCGAAGTCCTCAAGTGGAAAGGGTGTCATCGTGTACCATTCACGACAGTGGCGAGCACCCTCGCGCCTTAACGTGTATAAGTTAGTTCGATGTGGTATCGAGCGAATCCAACAAATTTAATTTGTTGGCGTAATTTTATTTCTATTGTAAAACAACTTTAAAAAATGCCTTCAAAGCCTGCCATCGCGCTTATTACCTTATTACCTATTTAATAAATATAATATATATGTTATTGAAACGTTTATTAGGAGATAAGTTTTAGACTATCAATGTATTTAACATGATATAAGTTTTTATCGATATTGTATACTGATTATAATTAAGTAACTAACTTAGTTCAAATTGCGAAAGTCAATATGACCAGCGATTGTCAATGTGCTATATAAATATTTTTTCTAAGGTAAGACTTGTTGTAAGTCGGTATAATTATTCTTGATGCATACAACTTTACCTATACCTAACTTTATAGGAGGACGTATTACGGTTGTCGCAATTTCATTAACAGTGACAAATAAAAATATCAAATTGTGAATAATTGATTTGCAGCTCAATAGGTAGGAAAGAATTAACTCAAACTACAATACATAAGGTATGTTTCAAAGTGTAGACAAAATATCAATGTAACAAAACCCATTGGGCATATTTTCATTCAATATTCTTATGTAAAATAACTTATCTTATTACAATTTTGCTTATCCTGAGTACGGGCTTAGAATAAGTGATATATATAACATTTATATAAATGTTACTGTAAAAGCCCGTTTATTGATTAGCAATTCATGTCGCCAAATCCTAAGATATACCAATATACCGACTTTTACAGTAAAATAAATAAAATCTACGTAAGTTAGTTGCACATGGTATTGTTAAGGATGATAGCACACGACGCGTGGCGGTGTGTGCCAACAGCTGTACAGGATAAGTATCTGTAGGGATGAACCAGTGGAGGAGTGGCTTAATTGTGAAAGACAACTTGTTCAGAAGTGATGGTGTAAATGAAGAAGAAAGACACTTAAGTTGGTTTGGACCAGTAAACGAAGTGAGAACGATGAGAGCTTAAGGACACCTACGATCCGATCGTCTATTCGATTATAGTTAAACTAAAACGGATTAACTAACTTACAAGAAAATAATTAAAATATTTTTAACAATAAATGTATACTTAGGTACTATAAATATATATAGATTCCTAGATGATTATACTATGTAAGATATAAAAGCGTAAATATTCTAAAAAGAGTAGATTCTATAATAATAATAATCTATAATGTAAGCAGAAACGATTAGATACCGAGTTAAGCTTAATACCGTTATAACGATCCCTCAATCAAGTGTTCTTATCAGTAATGAACATATTTTGATATTTAAAATAAAACTTTATGCCGCTAAAGACCACATCGCCGCAAATTAGGGATATGACACGTGACACCATACATGGTTTAGGTACACTAAAAAGTAAATTTAAACAATCAAAAATGGCCAGTTGTCTAGAATTACGTTAAGTAATATCTCTTTAACAGTTGGGACCCGTTATTGGGATGCTTTGAGCTGGTCTATATTTTGAATGGATTCCGACTGTTAAATATATATAATGTAACGTTTTTGTAGAATACTAGACTATTTTTTTTTTACTTTTTATTTACCTACTTTCACTTTTTATGAAGTATGGTATTTTAATTATTTTTATTTTCGTATCTATCTTTTTATGTATGTACATATGTAGTTTAGGAGTTTAATGTCTGGACAAACATAGGCTGATAAATACATTAAACTCCTTTGCGTGGTGCAGTCTGATAAAAAAAATATCTATATATAACCTAGCCTTATCATCCATTAATAATAATTTAGCCCTTTTAACGTCCCAACTCCTGAGCACACCAACCATTAAATAAAATCATTCATGGTTTATTGGGCATTGTCTCGTGTGTCAGTCAGTTTTTTATGACCGACCCAGTAATTATAGCATAGGAATTAAAGCTGTGTTATACAAGAACATAAAATGTCACAGGCAACACAAGTGGACAGTTGTGGTCTTTGTGTGCCGGAGGGCGTATATCTGTACTTACTTAATTAATTGTTAGTGTGAGTGAACAAAACATGTTTGAAACAATGTTAATAATAGTTTACGATCAACATCATAACAAAACTTGTTTGTATGTGTAAAAGTGGGGTTTGTAATTAGATCCATAATACATGTTGTCGTCGTGATCAATATGCCAGCAGGATAGAGCTAATATAACGGCACTAGTCATATTATGTTTCTGTTATTTCAAGTTAAGTAAATAGATTTTTCTGGATAATATTTAGGAAAAGGGACCTTGTTGTTGACAAAAATAATCTTGGTTTTACTTTACAATCGGTAAGGAATCATTTCATGTTCGAATTAACTCTAGGTACCTAAAATCTATACCACGACCAACAAAAAGCGCTACGAAGTGGTAACAATGTTCAAAGTTAGGTCGGTCACCGCAGGGTTCGCTAACATTCGGATGGCCATTGTAAAATACTTATGCGTAATAATTAAAACACAAATGAAGGCGAAACATTTAAAATTAATAATTAAAAAAAAATATTGTCGGATCGCTGCTCGTTGGCAGTTGTATACAGAGTAATTGTTTCAAGTGGGCGTGGATGGCAACTGGTGGATTGAAAACTGTAAAGAATGGCGAAAAATACTCAAAAGAGTTTCGGGCCCAATTTTGATAATAAGTAAAACTGCATCATTCGATAGTTTGTTAAATTAATATTTCTAGCCATGAATAGAACTCGTTGATTTGGATAAACACACACGCACTGTATTATTAATTACATTCGATAGTGTTGCTAACAAGGTTCAAATAATGGAAAGAATTGAATTTGGGAAACTAAAGGAAAGAGCAATTTTTTTACAAATTTACCTAACTTTACTATTATATTCCTTTTCGAATATTCTCATATTTAAGTCATCACATGTATTATGTGTTATAGATGGGACTCGAATAATTTAAAAGGAGCATGTATTCTAAACATCTATACCATATACTTCATATGTTCCTTTTTCGAAAACTTTAGATAAAGTTTTGTAAGTTTCTAGAAATTGCATAATTTCTTAAAGATTTTTAAATTATTAAACTATATTTTATAGTTAGAGATAAAATAAACAGGAAATAAGTGTAGTTTTTCGTAACAACATAACATAATGGATTGGATTTCTCAATAAAGTCCCTTTTCCTATCTTTTAAGTTTAAGCATATTTAATGGAATTGTATACTGTAAATAATATTTATTGTAAAGCACAGCGAAGTCAGAGACGAGAATTAAACTGCTCATTTGAAAAAAAAAACAGACCCAGAAAGAAAAAAAAAACAAATAAAGTAAAACACAAAGACTACTCGTCGCAAACGGTTCCAATTCAGCATATGCTGGTCGACTACAACCAGCGCTGGACTTCTATTGGAACTGTTCAGCGACAGTACGGGCGCCAACCGAACCTAACTTATTGGTAACACTGGACATCACTCCATAATGACAGTACAGAATACAGATGTCTACCTAGTGAAACACGATTAATCTTAGGCTTAGGACACTGAATCATCCTTTACTTTCGTAATTTTCCTTATTTTTAATAAATATACATCGCCAGCAAACACACTAAGTGGAACCCTGTGTAATGGACTGGGGGCGAACCCAGTCACACCCAACTATCTACAAGCTACCAGGGCCCTATCCACGCTAGCTACTCAAAACGTAATAGAAAAGCAAAAGCTCGCGTTTGCTTTTCTATTACGTTTCAAACGCATGGCCAATATTTGGTACCACACTAGCGTCTCATTTGCGAGTGGCTCATGCCATCGAACGCTCTGTGAGTGGGAGCAATTGGATCAATGAAGTGAAACATGACTTTTCGAGATCCTCTAATAAATCTGGTAATAATTAGGTCATTATAATTTTAGCCCTTTTTGACGTCCCACTCCTGGGCACAGGCCTCCCCTCAACACGAGGGGGATTAGGTCATTAATAAAATATAATAAAATAAATAATATAACATAAAATATAATTACATTTTAAAAATATATTATTAAATAAAATAAAAAACTAATAAAAAATATAGATAGGTATATAATAAAATAATATTAGGCAATTGTCATTGTGATATTTTTTTGAAAATTTCACTACTTAATATATTGTCATATTTAGGCCCAATAAGTCTAATTTATTATAATTCATTTAGAATTAAAAAACATATCAAACCTATGGAAACTTGAAAACTAATTTGAAAACGAAATGTCTCCAATGGCATTATACACAGGGTCTAAAATGTATCTACTTAAAACAATATACATATATAGTAAGTCGCAAGCTCGAGGTCAAACGCTAACAATCGCGTGGTACCAAATCAATGTCAGTAGAAATCGTGAAGCTCGCGTCAGCAAAACTTCAAAAGCGGAGCGTTTGAAACGTAATCGCGAGCGTTTGCTTTTCTCTTACGATTTCAGTAGCTAGCGTGGTTAGGGCCCAGAGAAAATTAGCAATGAACCCAGCGTCTCATGTTCAAACTACGCATAGTAGATCTGTCATCCCAGAGACCAGTATCTCTGTGGGATACTGGTCTCTGGGATGACAGACCTTGCAGTTCGATCCCATTTGGAAGTGTTTTTTCATTACTCATACTCGGAAAGTAGGTATGAAGTTGCCTAAGAAGCGGGTTGAAAGTAATACTTTTCAGCCCTAGGGAGAATCGCTTTCTACTGACAGCTGTCAAATTATTCAAAAGAAACTAGTTCTATTTTGACATTTCTATTAAACCAGGCCGGCTAACGGAATACAACAAAATAGGCGGCAATCCGATCTTCATTTGTTTTTCCGAGTTGTTGAGTATCCTACTTCCTACTAATATTATAAATGTGAAAGTTTGTGAGTGTGGATGTATGTATGTATGTATGTATGTATGTATGTTTGTTACTCCTTCACGCAAAAACTACTGAACGGATTTGGATGAAATTTGGAACACAGATAGTTTATAACCGGGATTAACATATAGGATACTTTTTATCCCGATAAGCCCGAAATTTTTGTTACGTTAAATACTACGCGGACGAAGTCCGTGGGCACAGCTAGTTGTTCATATATCCTTGTTCATTCATTTTATCTTTAGCTAATTCCTGTTTTTATTTATGCTTTCCTTGTACTCGTAATGAAACGCAGTGTTTACCTTAGGTGAAAGACTTATTTTATCTCTCGAACTATTATATCGAGCCCTCGCTACGCGCTGGCGCCTAACCCCGTCTCGGGTCTAAATAAGTTACCTTTACCCCTAGGGTAACAATGTTCTATTATCTAGTATGGGGAAATCTACAAAGGTGAATATTTTGCCATAGTATTTTTTCTCCCGATACAACGAAATCTTCCTTGCATGAAACTGAGTAGATCAGCATTTAAAAGATCAATTTTATTCATTTTAACACACATTCACGCTTGACCAAAAATGACTTAGTATGTTTAAAATTGTTTCCACAAAGGAATACCTAATGGTTCCTAAAACATTTTCCCTGTATATTCTATGGTTTCAGATTTCCCCATACTGACCCAATAAAAACACACTGTATAACAGTAGTCCTAGTTATTAATTCATCAACGTTTACTAGTTATTTTGTAAAATAATAATACAGTTACACCCATTGATATCGTTTCCCAAATGCAGGGACCTCAGCTTTGATATACGTAAACAGAGCTGCTGAAAGAGTTGGTGTAAGTAAATATAGTGGCTTACGACCGTAAGTATACTTCTTATAAGTACAATAGTAGGTAGGTCGTTGGTGCGCCAGGCTTTGGACTTGAGATGACAAAACGATCGGTCCCCATAACGAAAGATAAATTCACAATAGTGAGCGTATCTGTCCACTTCATTCATGTTTTGTATGGTGTAAGTAAGTATCGTTAGGTACTATATTGGCCTTAGGATTAGACCAGACCAAATCAGCCTGTTTTGAAAGACTCTATAATTTTCTAATACCTTTTGAGTCAAAGTTACAAATGAAAGTCTCACTGGACAAAATGCTACGAGATGAGCTGGAAGAGGAAAAAGATAAATCAGAGATAAGACTGAATAGAGGCATCAGTGGACAAATAGGGATTGGATACACGGATTAATTTTGCTAGTAATTGGCCTAGTGACCTACCAACTACAGATCATACACACTGAAGTGATACTATGTGATTGTTCCAAGATAAAATTCAAAATACCTACATTGATATGAATAAGATACATAAACAAGTAATTTCATAAGTTCTCGAGACATGCTAGTGGGCATTTCGTAAGTATAAAAGGAACAAACGAGCCACATCTGCAAAGGATATTGACAAAAGTATTTTTTAACCCTTGAACTAGTCAGTGCAGTGCAGTGCGGTGGTTTTTACAATGGGCGAGATTCATTACTAAAATAATATTTCCTACACATGTGCTACGTAGGTGTTTATAGGAAAAACTAGTACTTATACGAATAGCTAACTTGATAGTGAAGTTTAAGTACCTTTTGGAGGCCTATGTATATAATGGTCAAATCCTAACTTGCAGGCTCGGGGTGGCACCTATGAGCATATCTCTATCATGTTACTTTGAAATGATCGCCTGGTTGAATGGGGTTCGGTTCTCGTAGCAAAACATTCCGGAAATGGGTGTAACTGGGTTTCTATTGTCCCCATAGTATGATCGAGCTGTATTTAGTTTGGGCTCATACAGTTTATGTGTTTGTCTGGCTATGCGTTGTGTTTGGCAATGGAAGAATGTGACATGTATGATAATACACTCTTAGCCTATCTATGCAGCAGGCCTTGCACAGACAGGTGCGACAAGATAATACCTATGTAAGAAAATTAAATTTTGGTGCATTCTCTCCTATAAAGTAAGGAGGATAGAGAGTAACTGGGTGTGACACAAAGTAAAAAGCATGTGATAAAGTCTTGTCGCGGTGTTGTGCTAGGCCTGCTGGTCTAATAATATGGACTTTTCATTATGTTTGATTATGCATTCCGTATGGTATTATACATAAAGGAGAACATATACATAATATGTAATGTGCTCAAAATGAGTTACGTCAAATAAATTAAGTATATAAAATCGAATCAGATGGTTTATTTCTCACCACTAACCCCCTACCCGACATATGTAAAAAAGTTGAAATTCAACAATGTTTGTGGTATTGATTAAGAGTGGTGGTGGAATATTGTGGTGGCTCAGGAGCTGGAAGTCGGCCAAGTTTTACTCCATAATAATGTATAAATAATATGAATAATTACTCAACTACATTTTAAATAATAAATACTTTAATAACATACAATACAAATATTATTAACAAAGATAATAAAGAGATTCTCAAAATTCACGCAAACATTTTGATAGAAAACACAGGTTTCTTATTAAAAATAATGTGATTATTTATTGGATTTTAGTTAGTTTATTGATTCATAAAGTATACAGTATAGGGTTATGTATTGAATAGCATATCGCACAAATGGCTGTCAGGGCTTTGCTGGCACATACGCACTCTTGTCAAAATTTCAATTACCGTTTGCAGAAAAGTGGCCGAACTTCGTTTACTGTGATCAATTGCCTCATTCAAGGCGTTGGTACTCGAGGGCTTTTTGGCATAAACCTGAAGACCCACAAACAAAACGTCCAACGGCGTCAAACCGCCTGATCTTGCCGCCAGGCAGATTCTGACCACCGAAACGGGAAATTATATGACCAGGATATCACTCATCCAATAGGTAATTGAATTTATCGGGCTGTATGGCACTTGATATGCCTTGTTCCTTAAAGTGGCGTTTCATTTATATAACCCTGAACTGTCAGCTGGCACGCTGCTTTTTTGGTAATACTTTACAGCATATAGAGCAACAATCGAATGATGCGTGAATTTTGTAACAACATTTTGTATTTAAGTCATAAATGAGCAAGAATGTCATACATACATTATAATTGACAATATATATTTTGAGCTGTTCCATTTCAAGTTGATTTTTACATTTTAAATATCCCTTTTAAGTTTAGTTTAAATTATGGTTTTAAACATAAGCTTGGGAAGCTCATTGTCAAAGCGTATACATTGGCCCATAAAATAATGACTTATTCTGTGGAGACGAGTGACATGTACTTACGTGTGGATTGTGCTTATACCATGTATTTACAGAACGTGCGCTAAACCTGGTTGCCAAAATAATTGCCATTTATCTTAAGAATTATATTTTCATAGATGAATTGAGACAACAACTAGAATAGTTATATATTTATATGAGGTAAACTATAGGGCTACGTTGTAAATGATAGCTCTATTCTGCGGTAGGATAATGCAAATTTAATTCTACAGACCATCTTTAGGATAGTTTAGGCTATGTAAATAACCCAAATTAATATTCTAGCTGTGTCCAAACTCAACTGAAAATTGTTTTTATTAATGTAAGCCAACAAAGCACGTATGAATAGTCAGAATCTACCACCGGTTCGAAATGCTGCTTCCACTGAGAAGATCCGCAAGAAACTCAATTGTAACTCTTTTCAATTAATAAAATATGGTGTACATTCGCAGGACCAGCAACAAAATGTGAGCAGGCAACACCATTGTCACTAAATAAGTAAATAGTACCAGATCATAATACACTAGTAATTCAGTGTTACCAAGCTAATGAAATATTACTCAGATTTAGGTATTTATATTAGAAAGCTAGTTAAGTGCGGTGTGCATACCTACTCCCAGTTTACATCAATTTCAATGATTACAAAAAAAATATTTGCTTGGGTGTGATGCCTTACGTGCTAATTAAATGAATAGAGTTTAAGAACCATGTTGTGAAGAGGAAAGTGGATTTACCAGTCCCGCAAGCAGCGCCCGCGCACGGACTTGACGTGGAGTGGGTAAAATTGTAGGATTATGATTATAAGATTTCACATAATAATGTTCATATAACTTCTGTCTGCGTTTGTACGTTGCTGGAGTTGTCCATTTGATAACTTAACACGATCACGATCTTCTAGTTGTTCACAATGGTCAGATTCTAATTTATATATGATTTATTTATCTACAGGTATTAAACATGTATATATAAAATTCAATTAAAGTGTAATTTGTATGCATTATCCTAATGTAGGTTCTCAGAAAATATTGTACGTGACATCATATTAAGGAGTTATTTTAATGAATCTGTTACAGTACTAATTTCTAATTAGTTAATGTCTCCACAGATTATCATTAATTATCTGGCTTGAGGTTTTACAAAAGAATATCTTTCATACATTTTTCAATGTCATCATTAAGCTGAAATCGATGGCCTGTATACGCTTACACATACAACAAGGAACTGCTCTAATAACTCTGTCTATACAGGAAATTTCAATTAATCGCTAAACAAGCAGGCTTTAAGCTCTTGAGGAGCGGCGTCCATTGGGGGAGGGCACGGCAAATGATTTTGTGAGCGGCAATCAATTTGAATCTTATTTTAAGACCCTGAGCACTCCCATTTCGCAGGAACTTGAACATGCTCAAGCTTCTGCGAAATGTAAGATTCAAAAACAATCCATCTCGACTTCATTCCGATTCGATTTCAATCCCGCCGGCCCTTAAATTGTATACTTTTCTTTATGATTTATTAACCAGATAGCACGTATTGAACTAGTCTACCGAAGGGTTATTCAAATTCAAATCATTTATTTTGTGTAGGCCTACGGGGGCACTTACAAATTGACAATTTTACTTTTTTTTTCTCTTATATCTACAACCGGATCGGAACGCGACCTCGACTGAGCAGATGCGGCAAGAAACTCAGCGGGCTTGTCTTTTTACATTTGTCATTTTTTAAAATCCCCGTTGCTTATAATAAATAATTACAAAGGGTAGTAGATATTAGATAATATAAATATAATAGTTTTTTGCAATAACCCTTCCGACAGATTTGAAAATAGTCTTATACGAATCGTCGGTATCTGTGATAAGTTTTGCCAGTTTTGTAAGCTGCGACATTCAAATATGTAGGATACATATGGTGGAGTTTAAGTAACACCTAATCGACGCTTCAAATGAGACTTGTTTATAATAAGTAATAATGACAAAAAACATAATCGATTCCACCGTGGCAGCGGTCACGCTAGGCGGAAGTAATCTACATGTAAGAAAGCAGTCTAAGTATCTGGGTCATTGGTTCTCGGGTGACCTGTGTGACTATACAGATAATGAGAAGAACGCAGGCCATTGGCTGTACGGTGTTTTAATGAAGTAAAATTAACGTTAGTTAAGGCGTACTGTCAGCCATTATACACCGGCAGCCTGTGGACCACATACCAAGGTTGTTACAAAAAACATTTTGTTTTAAACACCTTGTTTAAAACATGTATTAATTCTTCACTTTTAAAAATTTAAGGCTTTTGACACTGTATACAACAAGTTCTGAAGGAAGGAAACACACAATCGAGATGTCAAGTGTCAATGTCAAAGGCGCAATCTGTGTAGAGTGCGTTCCGATCCACGCAATGTCCGCTAATGAAACTCGAAAAAATCGTTTTAAACATTAATAAATCAGTGTTTTAAACATGAATAAATCATAGTAAAAGCATGTGAGAAAAAACATGAATTAATCATAAAAAAATGATTAAAACGAATTAAACAAAAAAACTACATTACACTGCGGATTCAATACAACAATGGGTACAGGGGGTTGATGGGGCTGTCACGTAACCGAAGCGCAACGGGTAGGTTCTCAGAAACCCACAGAAGAGCTTCCAAGCAATATACCGTAAAAAAACCGCGTCCCTAAAGCGGCATGTACGTGGCAGCGTCAACAACGTCGTGGTCAAGATGACCACCATAGCGAGGGAGAGAAGTCCTCTTCTGAAGCTAACCACCAAGCTAACCACCTAACCAGTACTTCAGAAGAGGACTTTTATTATTAGCATTTTTTTTTGTTTTTTTCGTAATTTTTATACTTTTTTTGTTTTTTTTTTTTTGCATAAGTAGTTTAAAGATTAGTTAGGCACTAACAAATATTATGGATATCCTAACTATATTACTATATTTAATTTCATTGAATAATCATTTCAAATAGTCTACAAATAAATCAGTCGACCTTATCCACATTATATATCGGTCAGTATTATTATACCTAAAATGCTAACGGTAATTTTATTACTAAGTTGTTTTTAAAGGACTGTCACAATTTTTTTTTCTTCAGTCGTTTAATATTTTAAATTAATTGCGGGTTCGATTCCCGCTGGGGTAAATTTCGGAAATGGCCTTTTCGTAATTTGCCCTGTTCTGGGTGTCACTGGGATCGCCTTCAGTCCATTGGACGGCCCATAGTACAAGCGTTGCTTAGTTAGGGACCATAAAGTTGGTGTGTTCGTCTGGCGATATTATTAAGATATAAATTATTGTCAAAGATTATTTGATACTGGCACGCAGAATGCACTATGGAAGTCCCGCCCTCCGAAATAAAAATAAAACTGTCACCGTTTGTCAGTCGGACAGTCAGTCACTTACCAAGTAGATGTATGTTGCAAATGTGTGTCAAACGCATAGTAGTGTGTGTAATGTTTTATTTATTGATTTAATGTTTTTTTTAATATTATAACTCTGCACTCCTCTATCCTACTAATATTATAAATGCGAAAGTTTGTGAGTGTGGAGTATGTTTGTTACTCTTTCACGCAAAAACTACTGAACGGATTTAGATGAAATTTGGAACACAGTAGTGTGTACTGAGGTAACAAACATTAAAAAACATACAACCGAATTGAGAAACCTGCTCTTTTTATTGAAATCGGTTAATAAAAGACATTGAATTATGTTTAAAAATGTATTGACTACATAACACAATGAACCAATAGTGAGTCCTGTCCTGTGCAGCGATCACCGTCGAGCCAAGCCGCAGCTGCTGCAGCTCGCGGGCGGGCAGGCTGGGGAGTACCACCCCCTCACAGAGGACTCGGGTCACACGAGAGCACTGAGATGTACGTCCTCTATATCATAATTATCTCGGTGCGTCTGCAAATTCCTTAATATAATATATCGCTACTCCATTATTAGCAGTAAAAGCCAACAGTATCTCAAGGTTGTGCAGGTTAACACATAAGCAGTGGGTGATGAAACAAATAATTCTTTATACTTACCTAATAAACGTCGCTCACTAGGAACTGAACACGTTTTCAGACTTGTAATTTTATTGTAATTGTAATTTCTTTGGTTATCAGTCTTGCGATAATGTGGGATCCGTTAGTCTATATAGTTGGCCGCTTCATCTCTAGTGAGACGTTCGAAACAGTTTTCACTTGTTTTCCGACACGTAGGAGACCAGTGGGTCTAAATTAGGTGCATTCGCATTGATTGCCTATAGGAATAGGTTTATTACCTTTTACAAGTTTAATGAGTAGTGAATAATTTTATTTGGGAGTAATGTAATAATATATTTTCAGCTCTGTGGCATTTCTCACTGAGTGTCAATTTATTTTTATGGTGCCGTAGTCAAACTAAGGAACCGTTACAGTTTTGCCATGTCCGTCCGGTAGTCTGTGTGACACAGGTTTTCTATTCGGAGACTATATTATGGCTGAGATTTGGCTATATAAATGTCCTAGACGTCACATATTGTAGATCAACTTGTTACCTTCTGTTGTCTGTGGTGCTTGCCTACATACGGTTGCAATGTTTATAACCTCACAACAATAATGCACACTTCCACCGAATACAAGGTAATTCGAGTCATGGTTCACCCATCTGGCCCGGAGTGTGAGCCTAGACTGTAGTTGATTATTTATTTCTTATCTATATAGTTTATTATGGAATAGGTCAAAATATCAAAGTTACGGAAAATTTTTGAAATTTTACCAAACGTTTGACGCTTTATATCATTTCCAAAAAAGCATTATTCCTTGCTGTATAATTGTTGTTTTTATTTTACATATTCCGCAGGAACCCTTTCATTTTAAAATACAGTAAGTACAACATACAGTACCACAGGCTAACATAATAAAATAAGTCTAAAGGCAAGGCAAGAATTGGATGGCTAGTGGAAGCACGACAATTTAATTTTTGTCTAAATATATCTCCATATCCTGTCGAAAAGGAAGGTTTGCTAAATCATGGCCTAGAAATATTACCAATATTATGATAATAATCGCGACGCAAAGAAGAAATGCAACAGCCATATACGAGCATTTAAACACTCTAAATATGGAGGAAGCCTCCGGTGCATCGTTAATGTTAACCACGTGGCAGTCGGGGGGGCCGCCCGGCGGTGGGTGAGACCCGTCCCCGGTGGCGTCTATGTTTTGAATTTGTAATTCAATATCTGGCTCCGGCACTGTATTAGTTCTTGTTCTATGAACAAAACCGGAAATCGTGGGTATTACACGCCGTTGCGGGTTTGGCGGCGGCGGCGAGCCACCGTCGGCGGCGCACTGTGCCCCGCCCTCGGCATCGCCAAATAACAAAAATATAATTATAATAAATAGTAAAAGCCATTGCGGGTTTGTCAGCGGCGGCGATCCACCGCCGCCGCCGCCGCCGCCGCGCAGTGCAGCGCCCTCGGCAGCGCCAAATAACAAAAATATAATTATAATAAATAGTAAAAGCCATTGCGGGTTTGTCAGCGGCGGCGATCCACCGCCGCCGCCGCCGCCGCCGCGCAGTGCAGCGCCCTCGGCAGCGCCAAATAACAAAAATATAATTATAATAAATAGTAAAAGCCATTGCGGGTTTGTCAGCGGCGGCGATCCACCGCCGCCGCCGCCGCCGCCGCGCAGTGCAGCGCCCTCGGCAGCGCCAAATAACAAAAATATAATTATAATAAATAGTAAAAGCCATTGCGGGTTTGTCAGCGGCGGCGATCCACCGCCGCCGCCGCCGCCGCCGCGCAGTGCAGCGCCCTCGGCAGCGCCAAATAACAAAAATATAATTATAATAAATAGTAAAAGCCATTGCGGGTTTGTCAGCGGCGGCGATCCACCGCCGCCGCCGCCGCCGCCGCGCAGTGCAGCGCCCTCGGCAGCGCCAAATAACAAAAATATAATTATAATAAATAGTAAAAGCCATTGCGGGTTTGTCAGCGGCGGCGATCCACCGCCGCCGCCGCCGCCGCCGCGCAGTGCAGCGCCCTCGGCAGCGCCAAATAACAATAATAATATTATAAGAAATAGTAAAAGCGCCGACTCACCGTCGTCGTCGGCAGGCAGGAGCCCGACGGTGCCGAAGAAGCGGCGGTCGAGCAGCTGTAGCAACTGAAGGGCAGTCTCGTGCATGGGCGCCCTGGGCGAGCCGGTGCACATCAATGTTGCATTGATGATGGCCGTGTAATGGTCACATGGGTATTCCCTGTTGATATACACTTCTGATATAATTTACAGGTTATTATTTTTTAAAGTGTTCACTTGTTTGAAGTGTGATGGGTAGTGACCTTGACCTAGGTGGATTTATGTGTTCTTGAAATAATGAAGTACAATGAGACCTATTGAGAAAACAGCGATATATCCATTCTGTCTGCACTGAGCATATTAGGGGGTGCGCCTTGGGGTGGGGCAACGCTGAGGGTGCGGTGCGGGGAGGCGAGTGGAATGAAGGAGTCATGAAATAGGCACCAACTTGTTATTTTAAAGCAAAATATCCAGGCATTTGATTTAGACAGCTTCGTGTGCCTTGAGTATTAAATGGTGGATCAACAATCATTCGCGCTACACATATATCGACATATTGTGTACGTAATTAATAATTTAAATTCATATCCAATATTTAATTATGTAGGTATATTATATCTTTTCCTTTGTAAACGAATGTTTGAATTATCCTTTTAATCACTATAAAATGGTTTTCAGATGAATAGTAACAAATACTTTATTTAATCGGTATTGTTTCCTTGGGTTGAGCCTCTTTTTTTTAATTAATTCTCATAAAATTAGAAAAAAAAGATACATTTCTTTTACCTTTTTTTCCTTTTGGTTTCAAAATCTCTTACATTTCTTTTTGTTTTATGTGTTTCCTCATATCTCCGGAAATTATGAACAAAATTATTTTATATTTAATTTGATATATACTCCAGAGTAATTGTACTCCCATTAAGCAAATTATTCTTGGAAAAACAATCTCATCTTTTAACAATTATAAGCCAGTAACTAATTCTTTCAACTGATGTTTCAAATAACATTTTCCAAATACTAACTTCTTTGATATCGTTACAGAAAAGCACCAAGTATTGGTCGCAATTTAGTATTGATGATCTCAAGTTCAAATCCAGGTACCACGTGCCAGGTGGCGACCCGGTCACAGTGCAGATGTTTATTAATAAAAAAGGGAATTACAAGTTCATTACATAGCAGTAAGATAGAGTTGTTTGTAAGTACAAGGAGTTCATTCCATTCGCCGCACAGCTGACAGTATTTTAAACACAGATCACATTGGGCAGGTTACATATCAATGAAATTGAACCGCAAGCCAGCAATACACTACATAATATAAACACTGACCTGGCACTGAACACGGTGGCGAGCGCCATGAAGCACCCGTCGGCGACCCGCGGGGGCTGCGTGTAGCACTTGTCCACCACCCAGTCAAGGAGGGGGCCGATGTCAGAGTTGTAGTCGAGCAGCAGCACGATGGTCTCACGAGCCAGCTCGTACACCTAGCGCGGAACAATATGTGCCTTCAGTGCAACATCACACACTTTCATTAGACAACATGTCCAGTTTCGTTATCAAATAGAAGCCTACAAATAATTCATTTAATATTCACATCGCTCAACATAACAAAATTAAAAATATTCACTCAGAACAAACCAACAAAATAAACAGAAGGAAACCAGAAAAATGTTGTTTTTTTTATTTTAATGTTAGTCCATTACGGGTTGGCAAATTTCTTTCGAGTTTAAGACGATGTTCAACTATACCATTCAGATACTTTAACCTACTCGGTTATCACTGCTTCTGCTTTCTGTTATCATATACATATCCTAAACCGCGGTACGTATTAGCGGACTCACCTTATCATTATTTGAGGACAACATTTCGCTGAGCCACGGGTACAGCGCGCCGTCCTCGGCCAGCGCGGACGGCGCGAAGCACGGCCCGCAGCAGAGCAGGGCGCTCATTGCCTGTCCACAATGGAACACATTATGTAATGCATTCGGATCGCATGGCCTTTGAAACAAAAGCCCGATACATCTTATAGTTATAATATTTATATTAATCAATACTTTGATAGTAGAAGGGAGCTTGACCCCAATGGTGGCATATTAAGTAACGCTTTTATCCGATCCTGCAATCCTGGCGACCACAGTGAGCGAGTGCTTGTTTATCCAATGGGAAGTGGAATGCGTTAAATGTGCGAGTGTGTCGCGGGGCTCACCCTGAGCGCGGACAGGTTGAGCCTGTCGTCGGTCTCGCAGTGCGGCGGCTGCGGCACGAGCGCGCCCAGGTGCTTCGCCAGCGGCCCGCACCAGCCCGAGAACAGCGTGAACAGCGAGCGGAGCTGCTCCTTCTTCAGCAGCGAGCCGTACTTCTCCACTGGACAATCGACATTGGTGGTTTAGGAGATATTGTTTTATCTCCGAAAAAATTAAAATAATTTGCATGTATTTATTACACATGAATGGTTTGTTTATAGCTATATGTAATAACCTACATATTATTCAGGGGGGCACTTACATGGGAAGCTTTTGATGAGTTCAGTGACGATGTCGCCGAATGTTATTCGCTGTTCCCTTGCGGCGGGCGCGTCCTTCTCGGCCTCCACCTCGAGACACTGCCGCACCCCGTCCAGGTACTCCGTCAGCGCCGGGTGCAGGCTGCCGCCCTCCACGGCGAACGGACTGTGCCAAAACACGGGTCATCATCGCGGAATATACCAGTTCCTATCATACATACTCTTACAATTACAAGCAACGGCGCGACAGTAGAGATCCTAACAATAATTTATATGAAAATCGAAAACAAATCGCAAAGCTAAACCACATTAAGGAATTAATTCGCTAGCTTGGTCACATCGAGACTCAAATCGCAGCATGAACTTAGTCTATTAAAGCAACTGAAATATATTATTAAATAGGTTCATCCCATTACATCGCACGTATGTATTCTACTATCTCATTTCATTTATTATAAATATATTTTGGTATTTAGTTTCTACTGGTTAGTCAGTGACATGTATGACCCCACTGAGGAGGGTTTAGCTGAAAATGAGCGCTGGGGGAGTCTCGTTTTGGCACAGTTCGCGCTGAATGTGTGTCGAATAATAGATTATTTCTTTCTTTTCAACACAGGAGATGGAAACAGAAATTCCACGTATAATTTGGAACACAGGATACTTTTTCAAAAGAACCGACCTGCTAGCGAAGGTCTTCTTCTGCGCAATGAGCAGCAGCATCTTGTTGAGGTGCAGCCGCAGCGCGTCACGCCTTCTCCTTCTGCGCATGTTTTCTTGCTTCTTATCAACGGCTTCTCGCAGGAGTGGAATCAGTTCTTCCATAAGATCCCTGGTAAATACAATATCATTTAAAATGACTTTTGCATCATTCTCTGTGTAATTGGAATAAGAGATTTTCACTTAGTGGTTCAGTCGGACCTTTGATAAGTTACCGATATACAAGATGGTTCATAAGTCTGAAATAATAATGTAGGTGCATATTGAATACGAAATGATGTTGATGCAAGTTAGGGCCTGTGCACAGCAAGTTTCAAAACGCGCCGTCGACGCGCGTTTGTAACGATACAGACGCGTAAGTCCTTATTACGGAGTCCAAAGGGTCTTTGTTGGTCTGTGATAATTTCGGACTCTTTAAAAACCCTGTATTAACTCTTGACTTCCTCATCGCTTCGAAGCGCATGATTTGAGGCGGTTCCGGTTGTCATTTTAACATATTCGATAAACATTAGGAATGGTCTAATCTGACTCTTGGTTGGCGGTCTTTTCGCTGATCAGGACTGCTGACAATCATTAATCAGCCAAAGAAGCAGACTCCAAACTAAGAAAAAAACTAAGGGGTAAAATCACAAGGTTCGGTCGGTAGGGTTGTAGTGTAAATTACTTGAGTGCATCCGGGTTGATGTTCCCGCAGGCGGCCACGGCGGCGTCGCGCACCTCGGGCACCTCGCAGCGCGCCAGCGGCACCACCAGCTTGTGCAGCGAGCCGGCCGCCGCCAGCGCGCCGCGCGCCTCGCCGCCGCTGCGCTCGCTCAGCGAGTCCGGGGACGAGCTGCCGCCGGCACAACACATCGCTTACCATCACCGGTCCCATCACAACAGTATATAAGTACGCACCCCAGTGCCCAACACTACAATACAAGATGCCCTCATAATATTACAACAACTGTTTTGACGCAACACTGTGTTGCTACAGTTGTATATTGTATATAATATAGTAAAATACTTGATAGATTAAAACTTGACACACTGAGTGGCGATAATTAGAAAGTTTATAATACTCATTTTGTATAAAAACAGGGACCAGTCATTTGTTATACGAGTTACAAAATAAAAAGTCAATTTGCATAAATATAAATTAATTAAGGAAAAATATATATGTACCTATAAAAAGTAACGTTATAAATTGAAATCAAAGACTATAGAACTAATAAACCTTAACTTTAACAAAGTCTAGGCAAGCGGCGAAATAATATAATGGAAAACGAAGCGTTACAGTTATAACACAACACAAAATTAATAAAGTTATCTAACAAAGCGCAGCGACACATACACACAAAAACACACACTACCAAAACCATTCCGGTAAGTAAGTTAACAACATTACGATATTCGTTCAATTATGATCACCTGTGAATGCTATGACGAAACATTGCAGATGCTACATTGAAATGGACCCCAATATTGATAGTATAGAAACGGGTAGGTATACTATTTCGTAACAATATACATCAGCGGGATCCCCCCCCCCCCCCCAACTTCGTTTTATAACTAAATAAATCAAACGTATCTATATCAGAAAAACGCATTTTTTAAAATCTCACGGAGATTGGGGGATTGGTAGGGGGGTGAGTCAAATCTCACCAGGGGGCAGTAAAGGTCGAAAAACCGCCAAAAACGCCTCTAGTATTTAATGGACACCCCCTATAGATTCCGGGTGAAAAATAATATCCAATAAACGTAAGTAACCTAAATTGATAATAATAATATTTTTATCAAAACATTTATAAATACCAAAATAGTTTCTAAGTCTCAAACTATCCATTTTATACTAACTACGGTGTCAAGTAATGGCCGTTCGCCAAAGGAATGGTGCATCGAATGGGAGTTCAATGAGCACGGAGCGAACTAGAGGGACTATAGTGTATATTACCCCCACAGTGCTTCCGGGCACGGAGATGAGAAGAGTGCACTATCCGATCGGAACAAACAATGTTTCAAAAGCATTGAAGTCATACTTCAGTCCTAACATCTTTTTTGTTTGTGAGGTATTTGTATTGAATATAATATTTTAGCCGCCGCGTTATTAGGCACAGCTTATGATCGTTCAAAAAATAATTAGAAATAGTATTTATAGAAATGTACATTACATAAAAAGTTCCTATAGAACATTCGTTAAGTTGCAACTAAAACAATCCCATTCATGAGACAATAACAGCAATCATTTACAAACAGAAAACGTAACGCTACAATTACAATAGGAGTAGGTACAATTTATTTCTATAGATTTTGCCAGGCGGTGGCGTCACATGTACCCCATAGGTGACCCTAAGAGGTGGAGTGGCAAATTAGTCCCATCTCTTGGGTGGACTGACATGCCACTGCGCGACGTATGCTTACTTCCTCACAAAATGTATAGAAATAATCTTTACGTATATATGCTCGTGATTATTGTGACTCGTGTACTGAGAGAACATATCGGCACAACAAAGCCCCCGATGTTAATGCCACCGTCAACCTTATCAGGTAGCACAAGGTTCAATATAATAAGGTATGCGCTAGGTAAGCGCTAGTATGCTGTGCATCGGATCTATGCGTGAAATGAGCAATGTCGACGGCAGTGACCTTCATTCATGGGAACACACTGCAAAGGTCGCTGCACAGTTTTACCCACAATGAGATGGCTTGGCGTGTCGATTCCACTTTCAATCCACATCGTTTGAGAGGTTAAATGTGTGTTAAATATAGTTTGAATTACTATTTAAGACAATATAAATAATGGAATGGACACGGTATCGATGTAATGATCAATATTGTAATGCGACGTGCACATATTGAGCGTCAAGGGCCACCTCGTTCGTTTGTGGTGTCTGTGCGCTCGCGCATAGCTCAGGGGCAGCGTGAAGAAGCCCCCGGGCGCGTTGAGGCTCTCGCTCGACGAGCTGAGTGTGGCGAGGCCGACCCATCCCTCCGCCTCAGTACTGGACAGATATCACGCCGGTATTTCCGTGCCCTTGCTCACAAACTCGTAACAGCCGTGTGCGCTAGGTGTGTGTGTGTTCGTGGCTCACTAGATTACATTTTAACCATTACCGACTATCCTGTCTCGTATTGTCGATTGACATCTAGTGAGGACCTGTTCCCATATTATAATACTAACGACTTAGAAGACGGTGCATTTCTAAACGCTAAGAACTAGTATTATTAGGGTTTTATGGTGCGATAAACTGTAACAGTGGGTTACGTGTAATACGAGGTACAATCCGATAATAAATATCAATCAGCACAGCACATTTACTAAAATCGAAATCTCGACAATAACTTCAACCAGAAACCATAAAAAGGGCTAATTTATACAATTGTTACTTTATTTTTTTTAACGCTACATTTCATCAACAACACAAAGCAGATTGTACCTGCTACTCAACGAAGTGTTTAGTGTAACTTGGATTACATAACGCATGCGTCTCATACATACATGTAATTAAGTCTGTAATAAAGGAAGCGCCTCTCATGGTATACGCAAAGATAATGTTCAATCATTAGATGATCAACCACATCTCGAATAACGTCAGTTAGTTTCTTGGCAAACACCATTCGAGAACACGAAGCGAAAGTGGAATTATTATTATTGTAACAGATTGACAAGTGGTTGACAAGAACACGATAAAGTTTGACATCGGAAATTATTTTATTGCTGGTATTCTTGCCATTTAATATTATAAAAATATGAATGTTTAATTTGATCTCAAATTAACTACTTGGTGTAGTTAGTGTTGAATACTGGAACCAGTTGCAAAATTACATCCAATTACAATAATATTGAGCATAGAAAAATTTCAAAAGTAGCGGTAACGTCGAGTGAAACCACCCCCAGACCGACCGCTCTGAAATAAGATGGCCTCAGAAATATCACATCGCACACGCCACAAAACTAATCAACGTTCACTATAAAATAATTAAGAAAACCAGCGAAATCAACTGTCTAGTGTCTATTGTTTTCACACATACAGGATAGAAATTTTACACATACATATTATATCAAAACTTTAAAGCCAATTAAGATTCTCATAACAAATCCATAAATATGAAGCCAATATCGTCTACGTCGCGTCGTCTGGTGCCGCGGGCCGAGCGTAACTCACTGCGATCCAATCATATTCTGTTCTGATCTTCAATTTAACATGTACTAACTTTGGTGATTCCAAAGCAGTCGTATAAATAAGGTTAAAATTGCCGATGACTAATAGAAGAAATCAAAAAATACAAATTATCTGTATGCAGACAGACATGCTACAATCTAACTTATATAATGCAATAGATAAGCCACCAAAGGTGCTGTATTACCAATATTAATCATATTTCGAGCAGTAAATAGTATTTAGGTGATACATAATAAATAATTAGATCGCAGTGGCCTCAGCTACGCTTTTGAAGACTTCAACAACTAAGTCGACAACAGAGTTTCCAAATCGTCCAGCTATGCTATGCCTACGCACCTGAGACTCAAGTCGGGGCTGGCGCATCGTACGACGGGGCTCGGCACTGCCGGCACCACCAGGTATGCCATGGTGGTGTACATCTTGAAGATCTATGAGATATAAACATCGTTAAGGTTTCGTGTTTTGTGCATTACGTCATGAATATCACAGACGATGGGACTATTAGTAGCGTGTATCAGTGTGACTGTTTTACTGCAAAAAGCTGACGAATGTGAAGTCCCTAAGATTGACATTTCTTCACGTTCCATGTTTATTGTTTATTTGTTGGTTTTAACAGCAAACAGGTTTTACCTGCAAGTAGTTGTCTCGCTCCTTCTCTGGTTTCCGGGGCACGGCCGGGGACCGTGACAGCAGGGAGGCGCGGTTGTCATTCACTGGACTGAAATACATACAACGTATGTAACATACATGAAACAGAATGTAAATGACAAACGGTAAACATGTATAAAAGTTCATATCAATAGAACCTAATAATATTCCGATTCAAAAATATGATTTTGAAAATAATTAATAATCACCATGTGAATATGTGTTGGGCAAAAAATACACAGGTCATTGTCCGGTATCTGTCACCTATGTATCAGATAAAGGCCTAGCCGTGGGGGTCGACCCAGGAAATTATGGCGTGATTACCTCAGCTTGTATTTGGAGGGATGGAAGTGACGGATAATATACACATCGAGGGAAATGGGGGATACCGGTGCCCAACAATGTAACACCGTAGATTAAACAAAAAATAACATAATAAAATAGTACTAAAATGTATGTAGCGTAGCATATTATAATGTACTAGTTTCTGCCCGCGACTTCGTCCTCGTAGACTTAAGTAAAGTATTCTATATGTTAATCCAGGTTATAATCTATGTGTGTTCCAAATTTCATCCAAATCCCTTAAGTCGTTTTTGCGTGAAAGAGTAACAAACATACATCCACACTCACAAACTTTCGCATTTATAATATTAGTAGGATTCACAAGAGCCATCCCTATTTGATATCACACTGCCTAATGTCGATTTCGCTGTTGCCTTAATATATAATAATGTTAACAACATCTCTCTGTTGATTCGAGGGTGTAGATGTCTGTCAGAGTGCGATAACGCTACTTAATAATAACATGTATATATATAGATATAATGTAAATTATTTAGTATATAATATTATACAATTAATTGAGGATATGTATGAGTCAGGGAAGAATGTATCATTTATGTGGGTACCGTCACACCGTGGAATATACGGCAACGAGCTAGCTGATCGGGCTGCTCGCAATACACACGATGAAGACCATTCCACTCTCATGAAGATTCCATATACAGATTTCCATTACATGCTAGCCGAAAACTTAAAACAAATATGGCAGCATTACTGGCTCGCAGTCAGTAAGGAGAAAGGAAAATGGTATGCAGATGTCCAGAAAAAGCCGCCCGCCCAACCCTGGTACCATAAGTGTAAGGAGACTGAACATAGAATAGTACATTGTTACATGAGTGGTGAAAGTTACTTATTTTGTCCCGAGACGGGGTTTGGCGCCCGAGCGTAGCGAGGGCACTAATAGTTCGAGGGACAAAATAAATCTTTCACCCGAGGTAAACACTGTGCTTTTCATTACGAATACAAGGAAAATAAAAATAAAAACAGGAAATGGCTAAAGAAATAATACAAGGAAGTATAAACAATACTCTACAACTCGAAAAAAAAAAGTCGGATTGCCGCCTATTTTGTTTTTTTTTTCTCGTTGGCCGGCCAACTTCATTATTTAGCCATTATTTTTCATTTTCATCTTTAAATATTTTGCCCAAATCTGTTATTTTAAAGAAATTGTTGAAACTAAATTATAATTAAGTCATTTAAAAAAAAATATTCTTGAATTAATACTTAACTTTATGTTATTTCAATTTTACATTGTGCTGTAATTGAGTGACTGTAGAAAAAGTTTGAACATGGTTCCATAGAAATGTGAAAATGGAACTAGTTTTTTTTTATAATTTGACAGCTGTCAGTTGAAAGCGAAACTCCCGGGCCTGAAAAATATTACTTTCAACCCGCTTCTCAGGCAACTTCAGACCTACTTTCAGAGTATGAGTAATGAAAAGTTTATAACAACGATTAACAGGTTGAGGTTTGGACACTGCCGTGCCCATTTGCACAGGCTCAACATAAAAGATAGCGCACAATGTACGGAGTGTTATGAAGAAGTGGCGGACTTAAACCATATCGTGTTTAAGTGCCCTAAATACAACATGAATAGACTGATACTGGTGGCTGAATTGGATACTGTTAGAGGAGAGTCGGAGGTTCCGGAAAACCTTATAGAGCTATTAAGGAAACAAGAATATTTTAAACCAATATATAAATGCATTTCGAACACCATCGAACTATTGTAAATTGAATAACTGTGGCCAGTGACTGCAAAGTAAACATAAAACACATATAAGTGCAAAGTGAAATAATGTAATAAACGTAAATCATAAACTGATAGGCTCAACAGGGCTTGTACCCAGGGCCGTTAAACTAACTTAAAAAAAAAAAAAGGTGTAGATGTCATAATGGCCGGTGACCAGCTGCAGTGCTGGGCTACCGGGAGCGGGCGGTACTCACGCCGGCTCGATAATGGTGAAGAGCGCGTGCACGCGAGCGTGCAGGATGGGCCACGCCTGCAGTATCGTGGTGGGGCAGCGCGCCGGCACGCGGCTGCGCTCCAGCAGCCCGAACAGTATCACCTGAAAATAAACACTATGTCATATCCAATCCCTATTCGGTTACTATTGCTAGATATAAACAGGAAGTAGAATCGCTCTCGTACACTTTATATCCGACGGAAGGAAAACTTCCTACATAACAAATTGTATAGTTCCCCTCACCTCCCAGGGGTCAGCGCCGTTGGTCGCGCTGCCGCTCCAGCTGCTTTTCGTCGACATTTCGTCATGTTGAATTCCTAAGAATGAGAAATTAAAATTAATATTGTTATATATAATTATCAAAAATACATTGAATATACCAAAAATAACAAGTTTGCTATCGTTAGGACATCAAATATTCTAGGATGTTTAACTATACTACATAAGGTAAAGCAACATTCCTAATTTCATCTTACATCAATATATTTTTAACCCCCGACGAAAAACGAGGGGTGTTATAAGTTTAACTTGTGTATCTGTGGATCTGTGTGTCTGTCTGTGGCAACGTAGCGCCCAAGCTGATGAACCGATTTCAATTTTGTTTCTTTTGTTAGATAGGTATTCTGATCGAGAGTGTTCTTAGCTATGTTTCATGAAAATCGGTTCAGCCGTTTGAAGATCATCAGCTCTTTTGTAGGTTAAAAAAGCCACATTCACGGCCAAAACCAATTCCCTCGGCTCGAATCCATTCGAAATTTGAGATGATTGGATTTAGATTTATTATATTTTTAAATGATCGTAATAGTCTGAACTGGCTTTTTACAATATTATAAATTTGAAAAGTTTCCCTGATTCTGAAAAAAATGAATATTTTATCAATTTTATTGAGATTTGTGTATGAACTAAAGACGTTCCATAAGTCACGTTTCAAATGATGGATACGCGCATGCGTTAAATTTTGTTTGTTTTGTTAATGGTCATGGAATACGAGGCATGCCTTTTAAGTTCTGTCGTTTCCATAATTCCCGGCAATTTTGAATTTCGAACTGTTCTATATTCGAATGTGTTTAAATTTCGAATCTCAAAACAGTTGAATGTATTAGGATTAATGTTATTGTTTAGTCACAGCGTCGATTAGAATCTGTCAGGTTACGTACGAAAATGAATCTTTCTAAGGAAAATGTTCGTGCAATAATTTTCTACAACTTTAGAAGAGGCCTGACACGGCTTCAGTGTTTTGAAGAGCTAATATCTGTGTTCAGGGTTGAAGCCCCATGTCTGCGGACTGTCGGACGCTGGTATTTAGAATTCCAGCGTGGACATACTAGTGTTAGTGACAAATCTCGCGAAGGTCGCCCAAAATCTGCATTCACTGAAGATAACATCATTGGAGTGAGACAACTAATTCTCGAAGATCGTCATGTGACGTATCGAGAGATAGAGGCTCTATTAGGCATCTCAGGGACAACCATTCAGAAGATCTTGCATGAAGCGCTTGGTGTAAGAAAGCTAGTTTGCCGTTGGATACCGCATCTGCTTTCCGACGATCACAAGGCGGCCCGCGTCAGATGGTGTAAGAGAACTCTGCAAAGGTTCAACCGAGGAGAGTCAAATCACGTCTACGACATCATCAGTGGTGACGAATCTTGGATCTATGCCTACGATCCTGATTCCAAACAACAATCTACAATCTGGGTCTTTCAAGACGAGCCAAAGCCGACTAAAGTTGTTCGTTCTCGAAGCACTTCAAAGAAGATGGTGGCCACGTTCGTTAGAAAAACCGGCCATGTTGCGACTATTGCACTTGATGATCGTAGAACGGTTAACGCAGAGTGGTATACCACAGTTTGTTTACCACAAGTCATCGCCGAACTTCGAAAATCTAACTCAAAGCGACGCATCATCCTGCACCACGACAATGCAAGTTCACACAGCGCTCGTCAAACGATTGAGTATTTGAAGCAGGAAAAAGTAGAAATTCTTGACCATCCTCCATACAGTCCTGACCTAAGCCCTAACGATTTTTTTACATTTCCTAAAATTAAGAAAAGTCTTCGTGGTCAAAGGTTCCAGTCCAGTGAAGAAGCAGTCGACGCTTTCAAGTCAGCCATTTTGAACACCCCCACTTTAGAGTGGAATAAATGTTATAATAACTGGTTTGAGCGAATGGAAAAGTGTATTAAGCTACGTGGTGAATACTTTGAAAAACAATAAAAAGTACTATAAGGTTCTAGTTGTGTTTTTTTCTTCAAACGACAAAACTTAAAAGGCATCCCTCGTATTACGCTATAATAATTCTAGAAGGCGCTGCTCCGCCATTGACAAAGAATATAAAAAAAACTAATCTAATTTAAAATAATTTTAGCGTTATTGAATATTCTTCCCCTAGGCTGCTCCCGTCTACCTCAACCAGAGTTATTACATCAAATTGAATCATAATTGATAATATTTTACTAGGAATAAAACCTCCGTGAGATCAATATTTAGATTCGTTGTCTATTCTAATGTCAATTATTATAATGTCATAACATAACTCTAAATTGAACATTTAAAAACCCCCGATGCGATGACCTGTTCATCAAATGTATAATTTACCTAGTTCTTCCAAATAATGATGTTAGCGCGATTTGCGTAGCTCCCGTAGCTCAGTATCCATAGCTCATCTCGCAAATTCATCTGGTACAACTAGTTTCGATGCCAGATTATGAAAGCACCATTAAATCTTTTGTTTTGGCTTCCTCATTTATAATCTAAGATGTACAATAATCAACAGAAAATCTGTGTAAAAGTATGAGACATTATTTTGTTATACATAAGAATAGACAACGAATCTAAATATTGATGTCACGGAGGTTTTATTCCTAGTAAAATATTATCAATTATGATTCAATTTGATGTAATAACTCTGGTTGAGGTAGACGGGAGCAGCCTAGGGGAAGAATTTTCAATAACGCTAAAATTATTTTAAATTAGATTAGTTTTTTCATATTATTTGTCAATGGCGGAGCAACGCCCTCTAGAATTATTATAGCGTAATATTCCATGACCATTAACAAACTAAACAAAATTTAACGCATGAGCGTATCCATCATTTGAAACGTGACTTATGGAACGTCTTTAGTTCATACACAAATCACAATAAAATTGATAAAATATTCATTTTTTTCAGAATCAGAGAAACTTTTCAAATTTATAATATTGTAAAAAGCCAGTTCAGACTATTACGATCATTTACAAATATAATAAATCTAAATCCAATCATCTCAAATTTCGAATGGATTCGAGCCGAGGGAATTGGTTTTGGCCGTGAATGTGGCTTTTTTAACCTACAAAAGAGCTGATGATCTTCAAACGGCTGAACCGATTTTCATGAAACATAGCTAAGAACACTCTGGATCAGAATACCTATCTAACAAAAGAAACAAAATTGAAATCGGTTCATCAGCTTGGGCGCTACGTTGCCACAGACAGACACACAGATCCACAGATACACAGATACACAGATACACATGTTAAACTTATAACACCCCTCGTTTTTCGTCGGGGGTTAAAAATAATGTCTCATACTTTTACACAGATTTTCTGTTGATTATTGTACATCTTAGATTATAAATGAGGAAGCCAAAACAAATGATTTAATGGTGCTTTCATAATCTGGCATCGAAACTAGTTGTACCAGATGAATTTGCGAGATGAGCTATGGATACTGAGCTACGGGAGCTACGCCAATCGCGCTAACATCATTATTTGGAAGAACTAGGTAAATTATACATTTGATGAACAGGTCATCGCATCGGGGGTTTTTAAATTTTCAATTTAGAGTTATATTACATATTTCTAACTTTTCCAGAGGTTATAAAGCAATATTCACAAGTAAAAAACCTCTTAATCCCCACTATATCCTGATGTTGACCCAAATGCTTATTAGCGTTCATGTAACGGTATTCACGTGATGCGTATAGGTACAAATAAAATTAAAATAATGTCACTTTGTACTTTACCGACTCCCTCCTGAAAAAATATTGTTTCCTTCCACATACAAACAAGCAAAAATAACTTGTGTAAACAACAATGATATCCGGAGGAACACAGTATTTTTGAGCGAGTAACAAGTGCAACGCTCGTGCGAGTAGTTACCGGCGGTCCAGACGGGGTGCGCGCGCTCGGCCATGTACAGCAGGTCGGGCTGGCCGGCGGCGAGGATGGCCTGCTTCTCGGCGGCCGGCAGCAGCGGCACGCAGCGCTCCGCCAGCTGCGGCACGTGCGCGTCCGCCGCGTCCACCAGCGCCGGCTCGTCGCGCGTCAGCTGAAGCTTCTCCAGCACCAATTTGGATTCCCTATTCGTGTACCAAACATATCGCATGATATTCATGTTCGTTGTTATGCGGGTCACATTACAAAACATTTAACTTTTTTTTTTTTTTTTTTATTTTTTTTGAATTGACTATATGTTGTTGGCCAGAGTGGCCATAACAACTTCACCCGGACAGAGGGCGAGCGCAAGTGCGCTCCAGCCATAGGGGCAGGGGGGCAGCTAGCTCAAGGGCGTCACTAGGGACACGACCTCGGCTTGGGCCGCTGCCAGGAGAGGTGGCGAGGGTAAATCTACCACCGGATCGGAACGCGACCTCGACTGAGAAGATCCGGCAAGAAACTCAGCGGGCTTGTCGGGTGCCAAGGTGCGTCTAGGTAAGTAGACGCACCTTCTAGCGGAAGCGGGGGTTCGTCGACCTCGCCGGCGAGGTCGGTGTCTGGCGGGGAGTGTGCGTGTGTCGTTCTCCTCGACATCTGAGTCTAGGAGAGCGGTGAGTGGGTCGGGGGGGTCCAGCACCACATGCCGCGGCCTGCGGCGGCATGTATCTGGCTCGTGTGCGGGTGCATAATCGGCGGCGGCGACGATTAAGGGATTGGTGTGTTCAGAAGCCTTCATGAAATAGCGTTCAGACGCTATTTTGAAGTGCTTCTGGATAGAATCGAGGCGTAAGTCAGAATGAAGGTCTACGTTCCGTACGAACCACGGGGCTCCGACGGCTTGGCGAAGAAAACGGGACTGTAAGGCCTGGAGGCGACTAATGTGAGAGTTGGCCGCGTGGGCGAACACAACGCTCGCAAAAACATTTAACTGTGTGTCGCTAGCACCCATGTAAACTATTTGTATGGCGTAACGTCTAAAGTCTAGCAACTGGATTTGTTACACGCAATCAATCAAATTATCAACGTGAAATAAAGACTCGCCTGAGTATATGCGCAGCCAGACGCCTCGGGTACGCCTTGCACTGGCAGAGCATGACCAGGCCGAGCGCCTCGACACCCCGCACCACCGTCACCAAAGATTCTTGCTTGACAGGCGCTCCGGCGGTCACGTCCCCCACGCGCCAACCGGTGAGCAACTGCAGCATCATGCGTAGTCCGTTCTCCACCAGTTGTGGTGTCGTGTCCTGTGGATGCCAACCTGATTACCCACGGACTAAACGAGTTAGGACTACGGTAGGTATCTAGAAATTATAGTGTTTTACCTGAACTTCCTTAGCCAGAAACTGTGTGAAACCGGCTAGCACATCTTGCCGCCACTCTGGAAAATCCACCATTAGAGTTTGGAGACTCTGGAATGAAAGACCGCGAAGCTCCTCGTCCATGTGGACGGTTAAACGGCACAACAAGTCCACCAGCTCGCTGGGACTCATGCCTTCAGGAATTAACCTGTGCCACAAAAAATATCATTATGAACATAAAGAAAAACATCAAATGTTACAACTACGGCGGGCACGTTCGCAGGAAAACTTATCTACCTGGGTATAGCTGCGACACATGTCCTGAACAGATCAATTCTGGGTTTCCTCTCGCCGGTGTTGATTTCTTGTTCCTTCGTTACATTCTGCGTGTTGGTGAGCATGAGCGGGCGGCCGTAGTGCGCGTCCAGGGCGCGCAGTATCTCGACCAGCACGCGTCGCACGTACGGGAAGTACGCGCTCATGCCGATGGACCGCGCCGTCTCGTCGGTCAACATCTTATTCAGAAAGGTCTTCTTCACGCGAAGCGTATTTCCCGAAGGCAGCGTGCCCGACGTCCTTGGCATGGGCGGTTCGCCCTCCTTCTGCTGCAAGCTATCGGCCACCACCAGAAAAGCTCTGAGGCCGATCGACATCCTCTCCGGGGTCAATATAATCTTTATAGGTCGCCCGACCATTAGAAGGTCGAATACTATTTCGCGCATCGCGAAGTCTAAACGCTCCTGGGCGATAAACTGGATGATTTTGACGAAGATGTTGAGAGGCATGTCACGCGGCACCACGCCCTTAGAGCCCTTCGGGAACAGCGAGTTCACGATGCTCTGCAGACGCGATTGTGTGGCGGAGTTGCTCTCACATTTAATTCTGATCATGTAGACCCAGAGGAGCCGGTAGAGAGATTCTGCAGAAGCAAATATTTTATTAGTAAACAGTTTACAGTTTCATAAGTTATGAAAATCAATGAAGGCATAGTAGTTAATCCGTTACCTAAAGCAACCCTGCACATCTTAGGGTCCCTGTTCTTGAGATGCGACAGGCACATGGCAAGGAAGCAGTGCCAGTTGGCGAGAAAGAATTGCTTCTGCGAGACGCACAGCAGGCAAGTGACCAGCGGGAACAGCGCCAGCCGGTGCTTGGATTTGGTGCTCGCGTCCAGCGTGTGACTATACAGCATATCCACAAAATTCTTTAGGCAAGGCACGTTGACCTCGTTCTTGACGGTCTATGGATAGAAACATGTATTTGAGCCAGAGTACAAAAGATTGTATTGACATCAAGTTGCATAAATATCGAGGCCATTTCTAACAAAATAATGCAATACTTTAGTAAAAACAATGAGTATTGCCATGGCAACAATGAAGTATGGGACTATTCGGTTGAATTTGCCTGTTGATGTTTATGTTACTTGATAGGCATGCACTTGTTTACGTACAGCTGCAACTGGCACCAGTATCTCTACGAAGAGTCCTGCGAGCGCGTGCCGGATGTCCTTGTCCTTGACCTCGAGGAAGTACTGCGCACATTCCTGGAGGAACTGGAAGGAGGCTTCAAACTCTTCTATCGGCACCATCTTAACGCGGAAGAACTTCATACCCATCAGCAACGAGATGATGCTCTGGGTAGTATGCGGGGAGGGCTCGCGGCTTTTCAGTTCCTGGAGTAGACAAGAACCATTAAGCGCTGCAAAGATGTCCGATTAAAGTCAGTGGAAAGTCTCCATGATTTTTAGGAGAAAAGCTAAATAAAGTGATGTAGTCACCGACTTTATAGGTGCCAAGTAATGCTATGTGTCAATTTTGAATGACCGCACAAATGCACAGATTTTGATGAGAGGTTGACACAGTCGAGTTATAGCATACCTTGAGCTCAGTCGTGAATCGCTTTCTAACCGACGCGAAGCGAGACTGCGCCAGGACGGCGACGACCTCAGCATATAGATCTGCTATCAGGTGGACGTTCGCAGCATTCGGGTTCGCTTGCAGACTGCGCACACAATAACTAAACATGTTTATGAGCAACAAGGATTGCAACAAACTACATTACTCAGTTGACAATAATTGAAAGCTATGGAAGATTGCTGTCATGTTTTTAATGGCACGTCACAATTAGCCAGAGAGTTGTGTTCTCGACTCGAGAGTTATTATCATGCTAAATCCGTATTAACAAAACACTGACTAACCCATCTTTATAATTAAACCTCTTGAAAGCTACGTTCTCAATGTAGAGCACGAGGTCCTCGTGCCCGGGGTGGTAGGGCAGCTGCTTGAGCACCTCGATGAGGGCCAGGCAGAACAGGAACTCCACCGCCAGGTCCCGCCGCTCGGCCTGCAGCTCCTCGCTGCTGCGCTCCACCGCCTCGGCGCCGGCGCCGCTACCCGACACTATGTAGATTATGCTGGGGATAATACAGAATTGAACACGTAGGCATAGGAACAGTCATGTTTTCAAATATCAATACAGAAATAAAGCAACGGATAAAACTCTCCATCTCTCTCTGTATGGCTTACTAACACCCAAAATCTTAAGCAAAAACCATCTCCATCTCATTTCACCAACGAAAGCGATCTAACACGTGTCTCACTGCAGCTAAATTTTACAATGTAAATCACATCGCTTGCACATACTCGGGTACGGTAGCAAACTAACCTCTTATTCCGTAAGTCTTGGTGAGGCTTCTTCGTTTGTTCACTGAGCTGCGGCGACTCAGCCATCTGCAACTCGAGCCAGTCGAACAAGGCGCGCAGCAGAGACGGTAAGCAATGTTCCGCTAGAACCCCGAACGCCTGCAGTATCTGATCAAGAGTCGCATCTTCACCGCGCTGCAGTGTCTTAGCCAAAGGTTTTTCCTGTCCCAAAATAATAAAAACTAAAGATAAAGTTAAAAACTTACACTATTTGCAACAAATCCTAAACCGTCTTCTTCATATAAACAAAGTGATGTTCACGTAAGTGCTAAATCACCAGAAATGTTAGAACGTTCTTCTAGTCCACTTTTATTAGGTGTCACCATAAACACTTACAAGTGGTTCGGCCATAACGGCTTCCATCTTCTTCTCCGCCTGTTCTGTGAACTCGGTGAAGAGTAACTTCATCACAAACTCGCCAGGACGAGTTTCAGACTCTAATTGGGGCAGTGTGATAGTGCGGTTGTGGGCAGACCACGGGAGCATCGAGCCTAAAACAATTACACAAGTTGAACGCCGGCCGAGACTTGATTCACGCAGGACTGGCAGCCAGTTACTATCTGACTTCATGTATAGTATAGTGTTCCGATCTGCTTACAAAGATAAATGATATAAAAACTCAAAACTCAAAATTGTTTTTATTCACGTACACCAACAAAGCATTTATGAATAGTCAGAATCTACCACCGGTGCAGTATGCTGCTTCCACTGAGAAGATCCGGAAAGAAACTCAATGGTTACTGTTTTCAATGAATTAAAGATGGTGTACATTCTCAGGAACAGCATAAAATAATAATATGAGCAAGCAACACCATTATCACTAAATAACAAATCCTACTAATATTATAAATGCGAAAGTTTGTGAGTGTGGATGTATGTTTATTACTCTTTCACGCAAAAACTACTGAACTACAGATTCGGATGAAATTTGGAACACACATAGATTATAACCTGGATTAACACATAGAATACTTTACTTAAGTCTACGCGGACGAAGTCGCGGGCAGAAACTAGTAGTAAATAATAATCAAATCTCACTCAGATTTAGGTATGTAAATAAAATGAGAAAGCTAGTATGTGGTGGTGTGATGAAAATGTGGTGGGCATACCTACTCATACTTACATCAAATTAAATGTTTACGAACCAAAATAATCTAAATATAACTCAAAGGTGACTGACTGACTAACTGACTGACATAGTGATCTATCAACGCACAGCCCAAACCACTGGACGGATCGGGCTGAAATTTGGCATGCAGGTAGATGTTATGACGTAGGCATCCGCTAAGAAAGGATTTTGATTAATTCTACCCCCAAGGGGATAACATAGGGGATGAAAGTTTGTTAAGTTAAACTCCACGCGGACAGTTGCGGGTTTAGCTAGTAATTAATAAAACAGAGGTGGATTAGAAGATAATTGCTTTGGTGTGATGCCTTTGGTGTGATGCCTTTGGTGTCATGCTAAATAAATGAAAAGGATTTAACGACAATTTTGTTCAGAGGAAAGTGAGTGGACCAATCCCCGCAAGCAGCGCCCGCGCACGAGCATGACTTGAAAAGCGGCATCACTCTCCTCAACCATAATAGAGGGAAGAGGGTGACCCGCTCTACAAAGCCACCGCAAGCAAGGACATTAAAGTGAATAAGGATGACAATAACATAATGAATGACAGATTTGTCATTCATTTCAGCATGTTTGCTAAGGGCACACTACCGAAGAGCACCAAGAAATTCATGAAAACTTCACTCACTATTAGAGCAAGGCCAGGTTGTAAAACATTATCTATTAGTAGCATAGTACAGATTCAGTTAAAGATCTACGCCACGCATCCCCGCAGACGCTTTGATTAAAGAAACAGAAACGGGCACCCATTTAATCGTATACGCAGCAACAATATTCATATTTATATTCATCAGGCATAGTAAAATGGTCATTTAATGGATAATGTTTACGATTCTCGAATAGAGCATAATAAATTTTGGTAATACACCTACCTCTGGAAAGCACAAAAGCCACCACGTTATGACCTCGCAAATCACCGACGAGAGTTGCGGCTGGTTTGTTTTGTTGTACCAAGGTTAGATCCGTGCCGATAGAGTCCCCCATTTGGTCCCCAGTGACGTCTGCGTCGTGCCGATGCGCCTCAGAGAGCACGCTGCCCTCCGAGTCCGCCTCGCTCGACACCATCGACGATGGAGCCTCTTCTGTTCCCGACGCTGGTGAAAATTAACAAAGCTCTGACATATGCTACTGATATCATCAAATAAGGTTAATTTACTTCAATACAAAATGATGTAATATTGTTAGACATACCAAATGCATCTTCATGATGCATGTCAGATGTATTGGTGGTAATTGAGTCTGACTCATCAGACATCATCTTCTTTCCTTTAGTTGACTTCAATTAATGTGATTCTATTACTGTAAACAAACCATGCATATTAGTACAAACGAAAACAAAAGAAAAAAATACTAAAATGTATGTAAGAAAAATTGTAATTACCTTCCATTATATTGCAGGTGACAGGCCCATGTTGCATTATTATTCCTAAAACAAAATATGTGTATATGTATCCTATAATTCTTCTAGTAACAGTAACTATTTTCCAGGCCCTAATGAGTTGCTAATGTTACAAACAGCTTGGTGCTTGCATGATATAACTTAGAAGGGTGACAGTTATATATTAATAATAAAATATCAAAAGACAATATTGCCTAGATTCACATTAAACACAGCGCAGCAGGAATAAATAAATATTTTGCAGTTTATTTTATATAAGTAAACTTTAACATTGTTTTAATTAAATCTATATGTTTGTAATATGGTTACTGATATTGTTAATAAGTAAACACCAAATACTTTCTTTTCATCAAGGCTACAATGTTATATTAAGGAATAATACATTCGCAGAAGCCAACAAGCAAAGCAAAACATATTGTGTGTCATACAAAGATCAGGATAAATGTCCAGGTATTGTAATTAAATGAGATGATGCAATATGTATTATTTATAAAACAGTAAACATCAACAGACCACCTACAGGTAATATATCCCATAGAATACACAGATTTCAATATGGCATAACATAATATAGAAACCATACTCAATGTTATAAGGAATGCAACAACACAGTTATGTGAAATTTGTATGTATCTGTTGTACTGGTACCTACATCAATTGATAATGTAGAATGGCCTGTTCATACATTTATTGGCACGCAGTGCTGTGATAATATAAGGTCTCGGAGTTCAAGAACTCTATTGTTGTTCTACAATAATACAATCATTGATATGAGTACCATATCAATGAATATAATCATTTTTGTGTTAAATAAATACATTTCTTACATACCTATAAACAAGAGAAATTAAAGATACTTTGGAAGTGGTACAATTTGTCCTGGGTTCTTGTTGTAGCTAATCATTTGGATGCAGGGACTGGTGATTATATATTTTAGATGAGGCACACATTATCAGGAACCTTCTTGTGCTAGGTAGTATAAAAACATTACACAAGCAAAAGTATGTACTTATGTTCATTCCTGTTATGTAGGGGAGTGCCAGAAGCCTCATAATATAGTATCAGAGTTGAACTCACAAAGGACTAGATATTATTATTCTGAAGAAGATAGGTGCCTACCTAGAACAGCACGCGCCTAATAATACACGAACAAATAAACAAAACATGAAAGAAACAGCAAAATCTTTACTGGGAGCTATTTATCAACTGCATTTGGAAAAAAATAATGATTCATTACCTCCATAGCTTTCCGGATGAAAACTAAAAGACGATGTTGCTTACAATATACAAAGTACTCTGTGGCTGCTTAGGAGAAAAAAATCGTCTTCAAACGGTTCCTAACAAACCTGCCTAGGCAAAAAGCCGGTGACTTTTATCCAAACCGTATGAACAAAATGTCTTAGTATACACATACAGTGAAACAAAAACGAACGAAATGACGGATGCAAAAAATAGTACCTTTGTTAAATCTAGGGCAGGATCGCAATGACCTAGGCTAAATATGTGCTTTAGCACAAGTATAATGGATGGACAGTCTTTATTCTTTTTGCAAATACAATAATTGAAAATTTTCACAATCACGCAGTCCGAGAGAATGAAACCACTTTTATGACATTTTGGATTTATAAAACAACTAAACTCAAAAACAGATTTTCATCAACATTAATTCACCGTTTGTACGTCAATACAATTTAATCGATTTATATTATATTGTCCATGGTTTACCAGGGTCGTGCGGGCGTTCCGGTTCACGTTAATATCCGTTCGTTAGAAAAGTTATATTGTGGCACGTCAATACAATTATTTAATCGATTTATATTATATTGTCCATGGTTTACCAGGGTCGTGCGGGCGTTCCGGTTCACGTTAATATCCGTTCGTTAGAAAAGTTATATTGTGGCACGTCAATACAATTTAATCGATTTATATTATATTGTCCATGGTTTACCAGGGTCATGCGGGCGTTCCGGTTCACGTTAATATCCGTTCGTTAGAAAAGTTATATTGTGGGCACAGCAGGTCTAAGGGGCACAGAGGTATAATTTATTATGGGACAAAAATATTAAAGTAGGAACCTAAAAAAATAAATTATTATTATGTATATCTGTATCACGGACTCTACCCGGTCCTTTGGAAGGCTTGCATGGGGTCATGGGTTCAACATGTAAATGCCCTTTGTGAGAATTGTATTGTTATGTAAGGTCATAATGAGGTCAACCGCTGCAAAAGATATAGAACGACTATAGTCTGTGTGGTACAAACAAGAATTTTATATATAACATTTATATTTTTTGTTGTATATCAGCTTCTTGGGTACAAACAAGAACTTTATACAGTACAAACCACCTCAAACAAAATAAAAGTATACAGACTTCTAATATTCTCTGTAGCCCAAACTTACTGTTTACAGAGAGATGTAATAGTCAAAGATCTAATATGTATTGATTGTATTTTATTCTCCAAGAAGCTTGTACAATCCAACTAACAAACTTTATTTGGCTCGTAAGAGCGTCGCGTCGCCGCGTCGCTGGTGTTGATACAAGACTGTCAAAATAAGACATTTATTAACCCCCGACGAAAAACGAGGGGTGTTATAAGTTTAACATGTGTATCTGTGTATCTGTGGATCTGTGTGTCTGTCTGTGGCAACGTAGCGCCCAAGCTGATGAACCGATTTCAATTTTGTTTCTTTTGTTAGATAGGTATTCTGATCGAGAGTGTTCTTAGCTATGTTTCATGAAAATCGGTTCAGCCGTTTGAAGATCATCAGCTCTTTTGTAGGTTAAAAAAGCCACATTCACGGCCAAAACCAATTCCCTCGGCTCGAATCCATTCGAAATTTGAGATGATTAGATTTATTATATTTTTAAATGATCGTAATAGTCTGAACTGGCTTTTTACAATATTATAAATTTGAAAAGTTTCTCTGATTCTGAAAAAAATGAATATTTAATCAATTTTATTGAGATTTGTGTATGAACTAAAGACGTTCCATAAGTCACAATTTTGTTTGTTTTGTTAATGGTCATGGAATATTACGCTATAATAATTCTAGAGGGCGCTGCTCCGCCATTGACTAAGAATATAAAAAAACTAATCTAATTTAAAATAATTTTAGCGTTATTGAAAATTCTTCCCCTAGGCTGCTCCCGTCTACCTCAACCAGAGTTATTACATCAAATTGAATTATAATTGATAATATTTTACTAGGAATAAAACCTCCGTGACATCAATATTTAGATTCGTTGTCTATTCTAATGTCAATTATTATAATGTCCTTAACAAAATAATGTCTCATACTTTTACACAGATTTTCTGTTGATTATTGTACATCTTAGATTATAAATGAGGGAGCCAAAACAAATGATTTAATGGTGCTTTCATATTCTGAGCATCGAAACTAGATGTACCAGATGAATTTGCGAGATGAGCTATGGATATTGAGCTACGGGAGCTACGCAAATCGCGCTTACATCATTATTTGGAAGAACTAGGTAAATTATACATTTGATGAACAGGTCATCGCATCGAGGGTTTTTAAATTTTCAATTTAGAGTTATTTTATTCTAAAATATATTTTAGTTCTTCTCTTGGCCACCGGCCAACAAAAGCTTGTAGCACTGTATTCAAGTATTCTCTTTAGCGCCTATTTTATATATCTTGGCAAAACATCACGGAGCTCCGTTGCTTTGCTAGTATAGTATTGTCACAGACTTAAATACTACGTTAGTAGGTATACTTAGTATAATGTATAATTACAACTCCGTACGTATAATATAGTACAAGTATTGTATATTACCTAAATAAATGACCTTGTTAAACACAACTAAATAAATAAACGTTTATTGCGTATAATAAGAACATGAGACACAATTAATACCTATATGAAATTATTGATTATTCGCTCAATTAAGTAGGTAGGTAGGTTAGGATTCCCCCGAGGGGAAAAGGGGATCCATAAAGGATTTTCAAACGTAACAAAATGTTACCTAGGGTGGCCCCACTTGTTCACGCTTCACATTAACCTGAGCCTATTCAAAAACTATGAAAACTATTCATGTATAATCGCATAATATGCTATTATATAGATAACTAGCGACCCGCCCCGACTTCGCACGGCTGCAATAAATTATCAGTGTTTCTCTACTATATTATGCATGTATTATACATATAAACCTTCCTCTTGAATCACTCTATGTATTAAAAAAAGCCGCATCAAAATTCGTTGCGTAGTTTTAAAGATCTAAGCATAGGGACATACAGACAGCGGGAAGCGACTTTGTTTTATACTATGTAAGGATAATATGAATACTTAGTAAGAAGTTTATCACAACTTTAATAAGATCTTATTGATAATTTAAATGAGAATGGTTGCAAACCAATTTTGAATCGTTATAGCTCCTAAATGGTCATTAACAATGAAAAATTACTTATAAGAGAAAACTAAAATTGATTTTTAATTAGCTATTCAATTATAGTAATACCCTACTTAACATAGTTCGCTGTTTTCATTTTTTACCCGACTGCGCGACGCAGAGTAGGCTAATGTTTTCTTTTTCACAATATGGCGCCTGGCTCTATACATATTAAAATTTTTATTTACTGTCATCACTTTAGTGACACTCGCAAGATTGAGGTGGATGCGTCGTTCGTGTCGAATCGTCAAACAAATTGTTTTATGTAAGTATCATCAAAATCGGCGCACGCGTTTTTGGTCTCCCATTATTGACACAAAGGAACAAACATGCATTCCTCCTTTGCGTCGCGCAGTCGGTTAAAAATATATTACATTTTATTTATTTTTATAGGTTCTTACATAGAACATGTAATGTAGGTACCTATAGATGGTACCAATACCCATTATAACTACCATTCATAGTAAGAATTATTAATTGCAAACCACGTTTTTTAAACGCGCCGTCGTCGACGAGCGTTTTAGAAACATGCGTCCCTCGACGGAAAGTCTACAGGCTGCTTCTGAGTCGCGTGCGCATCGCGTCTGTATCACTAAAAAAGGTGGTTTGCACAGGCCCTTAAAAAAACTGGCCTAGTGCGTATTGTGCCACGCACAATGTAGGGTTCGTTAGCCATTTCAGCAGGGTTGTTACAAAAAAATCTATTTGTTTTATCACCTTGATTAAAACATGTTTTAATCATTTTGGGAAAAAATCATTGATTATTTTCTCCTGATTTAAATCAATGTTTTAAACAACGTTTTAAACAGTACTTGATAGTCAAATAAAACATAAATCAAACATATACACATACATAATAAAACATAAATCATTTATTATTTAAAATATCTTATATTATCAAGGGCCTGCATCAGAATCGTCAGATAACCAAATAAATATAGCGTTTTGACATGATGTTCTAAGTAAAAACTGTCATGCATGACGCCATATTTTGTGGATCAAAGTTAGGACGATTTTAAAACAGGCTCTAATATAACACACTTATTTAATCACCTGAGTTGTCTGATATTGTGGTGGCCGTATCGTATTATTTTCAATGCTTTTGCAAATTTGCATAATGTGACTTAATTCTTGCCACTAGCTCTATGATCTCCTTGTTACATATTTTGCACTAGCTGTGCCCGCCACTTCGTCCGCGTGGAATAGTGTCTTTGGGTAGCAATTTTAATTATTTCACAAATAAGACACATACGTATAAATACTTAAATGAGCTATTTGCAGTGTTTAAGTAGGTAGGTAGTAGAGTAGGAAGGTTTGTAAGAACTATATTTCCATGCAGACTTTCATCCCCTATACATTATTGTTATTTCACACCCTTGAGGGTAAAACTTTTACCCTCAAGCCTATGTTCTTTCTCAGGCTCTAGTCTATCTGTGTGTGTTTGTAATATTTGTAATATCTGAGTGTCTGTTTGTAATATCAAAATAACACCTTTTCATTAAATGCATATGAAAGTACATACGACACATATAACAAAAACGCGATTAAAAATTTTTTTGTTTGTCTGTGTCTGTCTGTATGTTTGTTCCGGGTAATCTCCGAAACGGCTGTACCGATTTTGACGGGACTTTCACTGGCAGATAGCTGATGTTATAAGGAGTAACTTAGGCTACTTTAATTTTAGAAAAACAATTAGGGTTCCGCGTATAAAAACAAAAACACATGAAATCAAAGAGTATATCCGAAATGGCTGGACTGATTTTGACAGGACTTTCACTGGCAGATAGCTGATGTTATAAAAAGTAACTTAGGCTACTTTTATTTTTGAAAAACAATTAGGGTTCCACGTAAAAAAATAAAAACACATGAAATCAAAGATAATCTCCGAAACGGCTGGATCAATTTTGACGGGACTTTCACTGGCAGATAGTTGATGTTGTAAGTAGTAACTTAGGCTACTTTTATTTTAGAAAAAAAAAACAAATGGGCCCTGTCGCGCGGGCTCAGAACGCGGGAGCGGGAACGGTTAAATTAAATTCCACGCGGACGAAGTCGCGGGCTCAGCTAGTAATATTAGTAAGGATTTAACTCCACTAGATTTTAGCAGCCTCACATCCGGAACTTCAATGTAGTGCTTCCAAATAGTATATTGTTTCTTCCACCAGTGGGGACGGAAGGTGCAGAGGTCAAGCATGTTGATATAAGGAAATAAGGAATACAGGTCAATAAAATAAAAAAGGCTGTATAGCTAGGAAAAATAACAAAATCACTTTGATAAATTAAAGGTTTTTGATACTTTGTGTACAACAACAAGTTCTGAAGAAAAGAAACACACAATCGAGATGTCAAGTGTCAATGTCAAAGACGCGATCTGTGTAGAATGCGTTCCGATCCACGCAATGTCCGTTAATAAAAATCGAAAAAATCAATTTAAATCAGTTTTAAACATGAATAAATCATAGTCAAAGCATGTGAAAAAAAACATGAATTAAACATCAAATCATTGATTAAAACGAATAAAACAAAAAAATCATATTTTATTTCATTTTTCCTGATTTTTTGCAACTCTGCATTTCAGTAACGAAATGATATTTTTGGCTAACTAGTTTTTGTCGAATATCGTAAAATTGTAAAGAGTGTCAGAATTCGTTAGGTAAATTTTGATAAAATCTTAAAAGTTAAATCTGATAAGTACTATTTCATTTAATAATACCTTCTCTACGATACCTCACATGATGGGGTAACTAACAAAAATAACCAGCTTCCATGTTGGGGGAGGTACCTCAAAAAAACCGGGCAAGTGCACGTCAAAGCATGCACAAGAAGGCTTCCGAACCCATTTTAATAGCAAAGATTTATTGTACCTATAACCAAAGTAGTGAAACACAAGAAACAAAGTAGTAATTGCGGTTAATTTTTGAATCTCAGTATTGAGTTTATTCAGAAACGACGGGGAATTAACAGAGCTTTAACTTGATCGGCTGTAACTCGTGATTTAGTGCACCCATTTCTCCTGTCATAATTTTAATTTCAATGTCGTGTCATGTGCTAGTGTTTTCATTTTTTCCAGATTTTCTGCACAGTGTTTCAAGCACAGCATTATCTACCTAAAGGCACGTTTTCAGCTCAAATGAATTCGGGACCGCAATACAAACTGTTTTCCCTTATTTCATACACTTAGGGGTGGAAATTTAAAAAATCCTTCCTTAGTGGATATTTACAAAATTTCATTACTCTAACAACAGCGGTTTTGGTTGTTCGTTGATTCCTTTGTTTTGATAAGTGAATTTGCAAAAAGTACCAAACTATGCGACATAAATGGCTGTATCTTTTGATTGCGTTGTCTTAGAAGTCAATCTTTGGACACCTCCAAAGGACCATAGCGTTTGATATATGATATTAATTTAATCTTGATAACTTTATCCGTTTCTGAGAAAAGGGGTCTTAACAGACAGATAGACAGAAGGACGACAAAGTGATCCTATAAGGCTTCCGTTTTTTCCTTTTAAGGTCGGGAACCCTAAAAAGTAATGATCTTATAAGGGTTCCTCGTAAATACTACAGAACCTTTATATTTTTTTATAAACAATTTCTTTGATTACGACTTACACCACAGATTACTTTGTTACTTACCTACTACGAAATGATCCTCACGTTTCAAGCTTCGTCTTTTGACATGGGGTTCCTACCTACATTAATAAACGAAGTAACGGGGTAACTAAGTAAGTAGTAGATAAGCAGGGACTTACAGCCCGTTCAGAGTTATTTTGGCATTCATATACTTAGATACCTACCTATTAATTAGATACCAGATACTTTTATATGTAGGTATTGTACCTATTGCCGGCCAGAGGTAACAGAACCGTGAACGAGCTGTCGCATCCATGTCAGTATACCTAATCTATGGTTGCCTGACCAGTTACTCGTAGTAGCAGTTGGGTCGGAACTGGTGACTACAAACTCATGCAAGTAGGTGCCTACCTACTATTCAATTCAAACGCTCACAGTTCGGTGGGTGACGCCGCGCCGCATGGGTGTGCGACTTCCAGCGATCAGTTATCAATAGTGAAGCCATGTAAGTATCTACGGGCGAACGGTTCAGATCTTTGACGCACAGGAAATGTAAACTGGACCCTAATTGAACGCACCGACCTGACGGGGCGCTCGGGAACTTGTCAAACCAGTATTATTTAACGATTGTTCAAGATTTTGTAGTTTTTTTAGATTCCACGTTTGTACGATTAAAATGTGTTTATAATTATTCGTAGACAATGTCGAAGAAGAGTCTAGAAGCGAAGGCCAGCGGCTCCACCGCTACTGAGACGACGCCGCTCGTAAACAAGGTGAGCATTTAGGTAATTTACCTATTTAACAGCAGAGCTTACACTTAAAAAGTAGGTAGGTAATTATGTCGCTGAACAATTTTAGTGGCTTTATTAGCTAGGAAAATAATATTAATATTACTTACTATTAGAATAGATAAGTACCTACCTAGGTACTTGCTCCAAGTTTGAGGAAGCACCCCGGCTGACACGGGGCAGTGTAACAAGTGCCTAGTCCCATAACCGTAACGTAACGTCCCGTAACGTTATTTAACTATGGGGTCAGAGAAGTAAACGGTTCCAAGTTATGATAGATGTAAGTAGTTTAATTAAATAAGTACCTAGGTAGGTACCTACTTAAATAATAGGTAAATAAAGTTCGTTTTTCATCTTTAATCGTTACCAACTTCTTCAAATTCATGGTGTAACCTACAAAGCCCTATGCCTATTATAAGAGCCCAATCCATTTGGAGGCATTTGATATCGACACATGCCATATCAATGATGGAACGGTTGCTCTTCGCTCAATTGGGTAATGTCAACGTGGAAGCCATCGCCGGACATCATGCAAGAATATTCGCCTCTACCGACTAGCGACTGCCTATTCGCGTCCGGCCCTCGACTTCGTCCCCTAGTGAACAAAAAGACAACCACCTGTATCGCACATTATATAGATATAAGTATTTGGTTTGTTACCTACTTATACCTAACTACACAATGTCACCGATGCCTGGTAGGAAGTTAAAAATTACCTACCTATAAGATGTAGCGGAAACTAATTCAACCAATAGTGTTTTTGACAGTTTCTTTGTAACACCTATGACAAAAACAGGTTTATCCATAGATTAGAACGTTATTACTTACATTATAGGTATATTATACAGGTCGTTCTAATGCAAGAATTTGGATAACATAGCTAATTTTACTCCGCTCTTTAAGTAAGATCAGGTGGGGTAACGTGAACATTAGTACCTACCTACCTAATTTACCGATATAATTGAAGTTATTTTTTAAAATAATAGGTATTATAGGTATTGCTATAAACAAATTAATTTTCTTTATATTTTAATTTACTATGAAACTTTGCGGCATTCGCAAAATCACAATAAATGTTATTGTGTAAGATTTGGCAATATTTTAGTATAGGAACATGTTTTACTTAATTTAACACCATTTCTCGCAATTTTACTGTTTCTTGTGGAAAAAAAATACTTACGTGCTATTTGCCGAGGCCTGAGACCCTGCCTATCCCCAAAGTAAGATTAGATGAGATTCGAATCGACCCCCTTCCCCCCTGAACGCCTCATGTATATAGGCGACTCATGACGACCGCTTGGCGCAGTGGTTCGAGCGAGCGTAAGCCGCTCGAACCACTGCACATGGTGGTTGCTGGTTCGTTTCCTGCCCGTGCAAATTTCGGAAATGGCCATTTCGTTATTTGCCCTGGTTTGGGTGTCACTGGTATCGCCCGCAGACCATTGTACGTTACCCATAGTACAAGCGTTGCTTAGTTTGGGACCATACAGTTGGTGTGTCAGTCTGGTAATATTTATTTATTATTTTTAGTAATTAATGGACGCCCCCGAACTGCTTTGACGTGTTAAAATAATACTATACCACGGTGCCCCAAAAACTTTGGATACCTATCTAATTTTGATTTTCAAAATGTACGGTGATGAATTTACGGTGATCTAAAAAAATGCTTAGGTAGGTACATCCATTTAGAGCGGGCAGATGTGGCATAACCACTAACGTACCTACCTATCTACTTAAGAATTCAAATTAAATAGCTATCACTAAATTATTTTATGTACCTGCTACTCAAATTCGTCTAAAATCGGATAAAACTATTTTAACATAGAAGGTGATTTAAAATCCGATTCTTATTATCTTTTTGCGATCTTATCTACATAATTACCTACTTACATGTTCTTAATTTGAAGTTAAAATAAGAAATCAGTTTCCTGTTTTTAACCAAATTAATATCTTAACCATAATACTTAAGTACCTTAAGGTACCTTTTAGGTAGGTACTTAGGTACCCATGTGATATTTGCCAAGACCCCCTCCCCCCTAAGTGAGATTTGGAAAGATTTAGCGCGATCCCCTCCCCCCTAGATCACCTTACGCAATTAATGAACGCCCCCTTAAGGGGGAGGGAGGGGGTCGACGAAGTGTGACATTGTGTGACAACGGGTGGGGAGGGGCCCAAAATGTGTGACATCAACATTCTTACAAAATAGAATATTTTATAGGTATCTAAGTATTACAACACTAAATTTAAACTACATACCTACTAAAGAATAACATAATAACTCTAAATTGAAAATTTAAAAACCCCCGATGCGACGACCTTTTCATCAAATTTATACAATAATCAACAGAAAATCTGTGTAAAAGTATGAGACATTATTTTGTTATGACATTATAATAATTGACATTAGAATAGACAACGAATCTAAATATTGATGCCACGGAGGTTAAATTCCTAGTAAAATATTATCAATTATGATTAAATTTGATGTAATAACTCTGGTTGAGGTGGACGGGAGCAGCCCAGGGAAAGAATTTTCAATAACGCTAAAATTATTTTAAATTAGATTTGTTTTTTTATATTTTTTCTCAATGGCGGAGCAGCGCCCTCTAGAATTAATATAACGTAATATTCCATGACCATTAACAAAACAAACAAAATTTAACGCATGCGCGTATCCATCATTTGACACGTGACTTATGGAACGTCTTTAGTTCATACACAAATCTCATATAAAAATTGATAAAATATACATTTTTTCCAGAATCAGGGAAACTTTTCATATTTATAATATTGTAAAAAGCCAGTTCAGACTATTACGATCATTTAAAAATATAATAAATCGAAATCCAATAATCTCAAATTTCGATTGGATTCTAGCCGTGGAAGTTGGTTTTGACCGTGAATGTGGCTTTTTAACCTACAAAAGAGCTGATGATCTTCAAACGCCTGAACCAATTTTCATGAAACATAGCTAAGAACACTCTCGATCAGAATACCTATCTACAAAGGAAACACAATTGAAATCGGTTCATCAGCTTGGGCGCTACGTTGCCACAGACAGACACACAGATACACAGATACACATGTTAAACTTATAACACCCCTCTTTTTTCGTCGGGGGTTAAAAATAGTTGCAACTCTTATGCATAACTAAGTATATATTTTTTGTTTTGTTTATTTTCGCCAATGTTTGATTTAATGTTGAAATTGTTAAAAAATAATTAAAATTTGGTATATAAATAATTACGGAACTGCTGTTTTAATTTTATAAATTTCTAAATGTAAAATTGTAAAATATGTGACATCACACTAGGTAGGGGGGTCTAACAAATGTGACCAGCTGTGACAAGGACGGGGGCGCGCGGGGTGAAAAAATCATGAAGTTCGTGGGACGTAATTTATGGATGGCCCCCTATTTGTTTGGCCCTACAAAAACATCGACCTTATAAAAAGAGTGTTAATAAGTATCAATTAAGTAAGTAGATATTAGCACAAGCACCTAACCAAAGGGCATACTTGTCTATTAGGTTGGCGGCATGGCATGGTGGCTGTATCTACCTCCTAGGTATTTCCTGACAGCTCACTAAATAATTAAGCATTACTTAATTATTTAGTTCTGGTTGTCTGCACAAGAAGTACTCAAAGTATCATATCATATTCAAAACATTATTTCGCAGGGACAAAACGAGGAGAATGGGAGCAATGAGAGCAACGGGAGCAATGGGGACGGTGGCGGCCTCTCGATGCCGCAGACCGCTTTCCTCATCGCCGGCGAGATGGCAGGCTCCGGGGTGCTGGCGCTGCCCCGAGCCCTCGTCAAGACTGGTAAACTAGAGAGCATCCATATTTACTTATGATTTAATTTTAGTGTCAAAATTGAAATAAGTAAACCTATAAAGTAAGTACCTCCTTAACAAAGGTATCAAAAGCGATGGCTACTTTTATTCTTATTTTTTATCATGGCGCGGCGAATTTTCTCTCACGTTTATGTCTCGTCTCTAAAAAATATGACGGCTTCGATCACAGGAAGTAGGTAGGTCTACGACATACATAGATTAAATAATTCTTCTAACTGCGCAGTTGGTGTGCGTACGTACGTTACTATATCTGCAACTATAATATTTAAGTGGTTATCAAAGTTAAGAAATAAGGCTCACGTCATACATTTAAAAACTAAAAATCATCTACCCTACTTCGTTAAGCAAAATCCTTTGTACTACCTGCAGTCGTCATTTCATGTTTCTAACCTGTTTCTAAGCTGTGCGCCGATAGATCAGTTACATAGTAATTGTTGTATTTTATATTTTAAATTTATACCTAGGTGCAGAAGATGCCTAATAACTAAGTATAAATTAAAAATAAGAAACCCCCGATACGACGACGCTTTGGTCAAATTTATTAGGACAAAAATTATATTTTTTTACTTTAAGTATAGAAGTTTCCCTGTTTGGGGCGTTTAATTAGGTTATATTTCTTGTTTTTTATACTTTATACTAAGGCACCTATTACCAGTAGACCCGCTACTATGAACAGTATTAATATCTATAATCTATTCATTGAGACCATTCCAATGATCCCATACACGATATCCCTGCTGTAAGTTGGTGAGGACTGAGGAGTAGGCTAAGATCGTAGTGTAGTAGGATATTTGGAAGAATCAGATCAAGGTAATCAACAAAAGCATCGTTTTCCAACATTACATACCTACCGATCGAACGATTGCTCATGTCCCTACTATTAACTAGAAAAGAGCTGATAGATTTTCTTAGATCATAGCTAACAACACCCTCGATAAAGTAAATTCGGTTCATCAGCTTAAGCTCTACGATGCCTTAGACAGACATACAGATATTCATGTTAAACCTAAAACATCACAACACAACACAAACAACCCTTCTTTTATCGTTGGGGGTTAAAAATGCTCTGCGAGATATTTTTAATCATACTATTATTAGAAAATGACTATTGATGTGTAAGTCTACTGCGATTTACGATAAATGTTAGCTGCAAATATCAGACATAGGTACCTAATTCCAGATCTTTTTAAATTGCAAAGTCGATAAGCGAGTAATAACATTTAATTGTAATAATTATTTCCTGATGTTTAGTCATAATAATATTTCATCACTAAGCTATGTTTAAAACTCTCTTGCTCAATTTCCCTTCTGAAGACTTCTGATCGATAGAAAAAGAAAAAAACAGAGAGACGCGAGTCTGCCCTGCTGATATAAAACAAATTAACAATACCTATACACTAACTTTCACAACTCTTCAACGTTACATAAAATACAATCAACGTTACCAGTAACGTAACAGCAACATAAAAATAAAGTAGAAGCAGATTTTTGAGGTAAGTAATAAAAATAAGGATATAATTATAACATCGAGCCGTAATTCAAGTAAAAACATATTCCGCATAATACTACTTAAGATACGAGTACGACTAAAAAAAACCTTGTTATTTACGACTAAAATCGCCAAAACTCACAAAAATCCAGTGACGAAACACACGCCTTTACCTTTGTCAGACTCCAGAGACGACAAGACGGGGACTTTTTTGTTTTTTATGAAAAATGAAAAAAATATTTATTTATCTCTAAGTCTACATGTTTGCAGGTTAATTCGTTAACAAATGATGTCCGTAGACTTGAGAAACAGAAAAGATAATTATGTAATAGTGCTTAACTTGTGACCCTTAAACTAGGCATTGCCTGTATCTTAAGGGCCAGATATATTGACAAAACAATTGCGCGATGTTGAAATAATAGAAAATTATACAAATGATAACAAAAATAAAAATATAACTAAAATAAAATTGAAAAGGAATATTAGAAAGTAAAATATGTAAGAGTGTATATGTGTGTGAGTGCGTGTGTGGGTGTGTGTGGGTGTGTGTGTGTGTGTGTGTGTGTGTGTGTGTGTGTGTGTGTGTGTGTGTGTGTGTGTGTGTGTGTGTATGTGTGTGATAATAGCAGCTACTTGAAAAATTGCTAAAATGAGTATATTTGTGCAACATTGAGTAGGTATATAACTGATTATGTAATAATTTTCATGAGGTCTTCCGTCTCACTATATGGTAAATGGGATAGCCAATTCTTCAATTTTCTCTTCGCAACGTTTAAAGTGTCTCTCTTAATGTCACAAAACTTTAATATGGCTTTCTAAATGTAGGGGCTTAGAAATCGTAAAAAAATACTTATATTGTGGATACTTTGCGTAGCTAGTGGCAAAACAAAATGAACTGTGCTTACCTATTACCCAGAACACATTTTGGTAACGTACAAAAAAGTAACATATAAGCGTAAGTATAGAGACAATACATAATTAGTGATAAATCAATGAAATCTACTATCTACCAGCTTTACTTTTGATACATAGGTATCAATTTACGATTTTCCAAATGAAATATTTTTTTTTGTGGCAAGTATTTAAAAAAAATCGTTTAGATATTTTTGCTTCGCTTCCAATAATAACCCTCCTTAATTTATGGGTTGAACCAAAAAGAGAGCGTGTTTTCGGCTAAATTAAGGGGTCTGGAGAAATTGAACTGACGGTATTCTTCAACTGTATGACTAACATTCACTTTAAAAATACACGGGCCATTGTGTAGCCTTAGGGGCGCTATGACTTAGGTTAGGTTAGGTTTAGGTTTAGGTTTAGGTTAGGTTAGAACAGTGATCAAAACGAACAAAAAATCTCTCGAAAATTCGTCTAAGTCCTGTCTCCATAGCCCCCCTAACTGGGAACTAACATAACATAACACATTCGTTTTGGTCACTGTTCTTACCTAACCTAACCTAAACCTAAGTCATAGCGCCCCTAACTACACTCCAACCAATACACGCTAGACTTTAATCACCGTTTTATAAATATTAAGTTTGGTACTAGTAACACTAGGATGCTTGGTTCAATCGTCCTAGTAGTAGCAAAATGAGAAGGTTGGTACATACGAGTAGGTAAGTTTGCGGTGTTATTATTAGCACTTGTTTTTTAACCTAAGTATATCGTGAAGCCTACGTCATTGCGGCTACATAATTAAGTGAACCGGTTCAGATACTAATCACGACCAAAACTCTGTTTCATAATGCTATTTCATATTATCAATAAATTAATAATAATGAATTCGTAAGTAGATACCTACTTAACTTTGCGTCGTGTCTTCGATAGACGAAGCTACTTACATCATGGTCTTGAAATAGTTGAAACATCTCACCATGATACTAACTTACTTCATCTAAAATCATATCATTAGATCGTTATGCTAATGGTTGCTAGTTAACGACCGATGGCTATTTAGTATTTATACTTACCTACCTATATGCTCGGTCTCTATGTTAGCTCAGAATGAAATAATTTTATTGATTTCCTATTTTTCGAAGCTTAATTTTATGATTTTTTAAGTTTACGTTTAACCTACAGCATTAGGTTAAGCGTAGGTACCGACATTATGCCAAAACAGAGAGCCATACGATCCATACCACGAAGCATTTTTTTCATTGTAGATACCTACCCTAGGGGTAAGGTAGGTGCTCACAGGATTGAGTGGGCTAGGCTGAACGTTCGATTTATTTTCAGAATGTACCTACAGCTAAGATATCATTCACCGCGCGCTTTCTATCTATTTTGACGATATTTGTGTCCCAATTACGGTTATTTTATTATTATAATTATTATACCTACTACCTACCTATGTGGGAAACGTGTGGTGCCTTGAGAATGAGGTCCAACTACATACTTATTTATGCTGAATAAATTTAATAAATTCACGATCGTATTTACATAATTTAGTTTGTCAGAGAGTGAATTAAAAACCCGACTACCTACGTAAAATGTCAGTCGGAGTAACTTTTACATTCGGGCGGGAGGCATTATTGGGATGATTAGAGCCGGTCTAGCATTTTATGATCAGTATTCACAGCGCAGAAACCGTTCCAAAAACAATATTTTACGTAGCATAACATTAGCGCAACAAGCGTCAGCGTAGCAGCGTGTTCCCCTCAAATTACCGATTCCATGTCTGGCAGGTTTCTCGAGTAGATAGCAAATACGACTTGTTGGTAGGTCCTTTTTTCGATGGGTTTATCACGGCACGGTGCGGTGGTCTATGCCGGAGACCATCGCTCGTCAATAACCTTGTAGGTATAACTATTTACACTATTTAGGTACAAAGCGACCTTAATAAATATAGTGGCTACTAAGACTTTATTTATCATAATATTGCAAGGTTCCTATTTTATCTCATTTCTATGTGCTTCACTGTGCACTATTTCGACCAGAGCGAAGCGAGAACTAATAGTAAGTCTTTGAACAGGGCTAATGTCGATGATAATTCATTGGATGGTGAAAACAACGACCTCGTGTTATGTTTTCACTGTGCGACATCTAGTTACATCTAAGAACTAGAATCTCTGTAAAGGCGCCTTTAAAGTTTTTATGGCTTCTGCATGCGTAGGGTGGGCTCATGCGTGCTCCTATGCTGAAAATCCATATCCAACACGGAAATAACATAATTTAGCGGTGTAAGTATTCGTCTTGTGAGAACCTTGTGGACCCATGAAAGTGCTCAGGTGTTGCGTTCGTGCCAGACCTGAAGACCAGCCTGCCATGAGGAGTGTAGTTACGTCATCAATCGTGCCGGTAATGTACACACTTCACTTGGCTTGATCCCTACAAAATTGCCCGCCCTAACGGAATCAAATTGGGAAAAAAACAAATACAACCGAATTAAGAACCTCCTCCGTTCGTAATAGTTAAAAAGTTAGTCTCAATAAGGTAGGTACATATAGCTACCTTAATGCGTCTACCTACCAACAATCAGAGCCCAGCACGAAGGAGACCAAAGAGAATACAATACTACAAGGAGACAGCTAAAAATGTATAGACAGAAAACCAAGCATCGACAGGATTTTTTTTAACTAGTTATGGGTGAACTATAAAAACTCCTTTGAGTCGCGCAGTCGGGTAAAAAAATAATCCTAAATGCAATTACTACGAATTTTGACAGAAATTCTGAAACACTCGAGTTGGTAGTTGGTAATGCCAATACCATAAGGTACTTATATCCAGTTGTTACCTACAAATAATTTGATATAATGGTTCCTACATTGCCACGTGATGCGTGTCTCAAAATAGCAAAGTGGCAGTAGGTAGTATCACTGTGTGGAACAAGTTCAAGGTTCTTGATATAGATACGTGCCTATACCTACCTATACGTAAACTATTTCTAACTCTATTTTGTTACTTGAACTATCGGGACGCAATAGTAAAGAATGAGTTGATGATAGAAACTCTAGGTAAACTAGCTACGTAGATAGGTATTGTACCTAATTTAATTTGGGACTAGGTCATCCGCACACTCCTACGACTGTTACTCCTATAAGCCAAGTTTGACGTTGGTATCCAACGGTGATGCTGCGATTTGACCGTCGACCAGTCCCGGGAAAAAGCTTAGTAGAAAATTATCCACTTTCTACCGATGCGACGCGGGAGGCACAAATCTGTTTAGGCTTATTGCCACAGAATGTGTTGCCGTGAAAACGTTGTCTTATTGATTTTAAATAGATTATGAATTACTAACAAGACGAATCTAATTAGTACGTAGGTACCTGCATTGCATACAAAGTGTACGGTCTATGTGGTACCTATTTTATCAATCCATCATACAACGGTTGAATGTCGATGATTTAACCTTGTGGATCACACCGGCGCGGCGGCGGCGCGGCGGCGCGCGGCGGCGCGGTCGCGTCGGTGGCATCGTGGAGCCTTGTACTCCGTCGCCCACGGGTTGAGCAACTAACGACTGACCGAACTGGTTCCGCTGTTTTTTATAAATTTTCCTTCGCTTCATTATAATTTGATTTTGTCTGAATAGCGACATTTAATGTCTCTTGCTTGCTCAATGTTATCTCACATTGTTATGTGTTGTGAAATACTTAGCGATCGTATGATAAACACTTTGAATCTTTTAATTCTTCTCTGATTAAATAGGTACACGAATAAAAATACTGTTTTAATATTTTGACAGATTGGATACATTTAAGGCTTTGCGCGGGAATCCCCCACTTATGGAACCCTGAAATAACTCAAGACTTGATAGACATTTTAAATCCTAATAATATTTCAGGATGGGTCGGAGTCCCGCTCATCATCCTGATGTGCGTGGTGGCTGCATTCAGCGGCAAGCGGCTGGGCGACTGCTGGTCCATCCTGGAGGCGCGCGATCCCGAGATGCGGACTCGCAAGAGGAACCCCTACGCAATCATCGCTGACCAGACCCTCGGCAAGACTTGGAGGTCAATAATAGCTCAGCTCAACCATGTGTTTCACTTTACGCGGCGTACAGTCACTAGGATACATAAAATATATGGCTCACTCAATATTAAATGTATGGCAAATTTTACAACACCACCATCGAAGAATCGAGGTATTTACAATATGCCTTATAAATATTTCAAGTAATCACTAGCGAATATAATAAAAATAGTCGATTAATTGCGAACGTTTACACATAAATGGTAGAGCTACTGAATATTGATGTTTCTAGTTTCTCAGTAGGTGCACTGTGACCGTGCTGCTGTATTCCACGCGGAATATCTTGGTTGCGGGAAAATAATTTGCTAATCATTTGCATTTGTCAATTAAAAAAGTATGGCCTTCACGAATATTAACTTTTCTAAAAGCAAAGTATGTAGCAAGTCTAGCCAAAGCATAAGTACTTCTTCTAAGAGGTAGATAAATAAGTAGGTATTTATAGTATACTAGCTGACCCGACTTTTAGAGGTATGAAAAATAGATGAGAATGTACACCATCTTTAATTAATTGTAAAGAGTAACCATTGAGTTTCTTGCCGGATCTTCTCAGTGGAAGCAGCATTCCGAACTGTTCATAAATGCTTTGTTGGCTTACTTGAATAAAAACAATTTTGAATTTTGAGATAGTGGCCGATTCTCAGACCTACCCGATATGCACACAAAATTTCATGAAAATCGGTTGAGCCGTTTCGGAGGAGTATGGTAACTAACATTGTGACACGGGGATGTTATGTATATGTCGCCGCCAAATAGCTTAATTCGCCGTTCAATTAACAACCTAGGCACTTAACTAAACGGCGCCGTTCAACTAACGGCCTGAATGATATTCAGCCGTATCGTCTATTACAACATTTAATAAACTGGCTGGCTAATGCTTAGACAACTGGTTGACATTTAAGTACTACAAAACTTTTTTTAAAATACTACCCAAGCAGAATGACCTGGATGGGTTTAGGTTAGGGTTATTTTTTTATGACCCCACAGAAACCCCACCCGGCAAATAGATTCAGTGGATCTAAAAAAAATCGTAAAAAATCAAGTACCTAATAAAATTATTCCATCAAAGTTGTTTTTTTCCGACGCCATATTGACCAAAGAGAATATAGAATATAGAGATATTGACAGTTTGGTGAGTTTCGGCGCTAGGTGGCAGAAAGTAGAACTAAATTGAAATGAACAGGCTAGGCAGGTAATTAAACGGCTAGGCAAGTAGTTAAACGTCATCGATCCAAGTCATTTGCCTAGCTGTTTGATCAAATGGCTGAATATCATTCAGGCCACTAGTTGAACGGCGCCGTTTAGTTAAGTGCCTAGGCTGTTAATTGAACGGCGAATTAAGCTAGTTGGCGGCGACATATATATTAGGTAGGTACTTTCCAAATGTGTGAAAATTAGTGAGTTCTTCATACATGCAATCACCCTGACGATGGTTATCATGTGGTGTGGTGACAGTGTGGTGGTGTCGATGGCGCTGATCGTGACGCTGTTCGGCGCGTCGGTGGTGTACCTGCTGCTGGCCTCGCAGATCATCGAACAAGTGTTCCTGTCGCTGGTGCCCACGCTCACCATCTGCACCTGGTATCTTATCGTCGTCGGTGCCATGACGCCGCTTATGTTCTTCGGCTCTCCCAAGGATTTCACGTGAGTGTCCCTGTGTAGTTACAATATTGAACACTTATATATTACTAGCTGAGCCCGCGACTTCGGCCGCGTGGAATTTTGATCCTTTCTTAGGGGATGTCTACGTCATAGTTGCTTTATCCATGCAAAGTCTCAGCCCGATCAGTTTAAAATTGACAAAGTTTCATACAAACTTCCATCCCCTATTTTATCCCCTTGGGGGTAGAATTAATCAAAATCCTTTCTTAGCGGATGCCTACGTCATAACATCTACCTGCATGCCAAATTTCAGCCCGATCCGTCCAGTGGTTTGGGCTGTGCGTTGATAGATCACTATGTCAGTCAGTCAGTCAGTCAGTCAGTCACCTTTGAGTTATATATATATAGATATGATATGGTTTCTACTTCTAGTATGGTTTATTTAAGACATTTTGACGACCGCTTGGCGCAGTGGTTCGAGCGTAGGCCGCTTGGCCCACTGCACATGGTGGTTGCGGGTTCGATTCCCGCCGTGGCAAATTTCGGAAATGGACTTTTCGTTTTTTGCCTTGGTCTGGGTGTTACTGGGATTACCCCCGGTCCATTATACGGTACCCATAGCACAAGCGCTGCTTAGTTTGGGACCATACAGTTAGTGTGGCAGTCTGGCAATATTTATTATTTAATATCACTAGGAAATGAGTACCCACATCTTAAGAATTAGAACCAACTGTTTTCTTTATTTCATTTAAACGATTCCAAGAGATATTTCTGCGTATGTAGATAAACAAATGTATATTCGTCAGCCGGACATGCAGTCCCTAATATTTTCCCACTGTCCGTCACCGCTTGAATCACCAGGTTTCCTACAACATGGTAAGGATGAAGGCATTCGTTTTGTCTTCGGAGGAGGAAGACTTATTGAAAAACTACAACTATAAACCCCGTTCCAGTCTATACTCGTACAGTCATTCATTAAATAATAAGACGGATGTTTTTATTCCAGCTTCTTGGGTTTCGTTGCATTCGCGTCCACCGTGATCGCCTGCATCCTGTACTTCATCGAGATGATGAGCGAGGTGCGCCCGTTCGTGTTCCGCTACGGCATCCACGGATTCATGGACTTCTTCACCGCGTTTGGCACCATCATGTTCGCGTTCGGCGGCGCCTCTACCTTCCCCACCATTCAGAACGACATGAGCGACAAGAACAAGTTCAATAAGAGCCTGCATTACAGCTTCATTGGTAAAATCTTATATGTCAGGATTCAGGTGAAAGTGCTGAATGATTATTAGTAGCAAACAGGGGTATTTGTCTGTGTATGAAGTTCTTAATCAGAAAGTACCTATTGCTGCGAATTCGACTAGAGAGAGTACGGCGTGTAGAAAGTTTTTATTGTGTCCAATTAAATTCTAATGAAATACCCAAGAGTAATCACCTAAATAAATAGCCAATCAGTCTTTGTTCAGTCAGACTATAACTGAACGGGGAATAAAGGAAGGTACATTGATTAGATACCTTATATCATCATCATGTCGTCGTTTAAATAGTACCTTTATATTATAAATATCTTAATATATCAAGTCTTATCTCCACCTGATTGGAGTGGCCTCTGCGCTTCGACTTTCCCAGTTATCTATATCTAGTAATGACCGCCGTCGCCAGCGATCCTGATCATGTACCTGCTGGTCGCGGTGGGGGGATACGCGGTGTACGGCGAGAGCGTGATGCCCAACGTGGCCATGTCGCTGTCCGCCACGCCGATCACGCTGGCCGCCAACGTGCTGATGGCGGTGCACCTGGTGTGCGCCTTCATCATCATCATCAACCCCGTGTGCCAGGAGATGGAGGAGCTGTACAACATATCGCGTGGTTAGTAAAGTTGCAGCGTTTTGAACTAGAAATACATGGATAAAAATATTGTGTGATTAAGTACTTACTAAATATTCTATGAAAACTGTTTCCTTCTTATCAGTGATTCTCAGAAATTGTCTGCTAACACATATTTTGCACCAATAAAGCATAATGCTTGAATTTAAGTGTCCTTCATGGTAAACTGCAGCTAGGTATTATAACTGGTTCACAGACGCTACTGGCTGGCGCATGCTCGTGCGCCTGTCTATAATGCTTGCCATCTTGTTCATCGGCGAGAGCATCCCGCGGTTCTACACCATCCTGTCGCTAGTGGGCGCCACCAGCGTGGCGCTACTCACCTACATCCTGCCCTCCGTGTGCTACTTGTGCCTGGTCAACCAGCCGCCCAGTGATAAGCAGGAACCCATGTGAGTTACTGCTTTACATGATCTTTGCACATATTTTTTTCGAAAATCGCTGTCCCTGGTTTTAATACATTCCTTAGGTGTTAGCATTTGATTTTACTCCTTCCTTCTATATGTATGATGGCATGGGTTTACTCCTCTCTTGCAGCGACGCTATTCTTGAGGGGTGGCAATATTTAAAAAAGTGTTTATACCCGACAAAGAGTCTGTTAATACATCAGGTGGCAGTGCGTCGTCATTAACATACCCTTTACCGTTGTTTTCTATTATTCCGTAACGATTTTAATGTCTCAATTACATCGCGAAACTCGCATATAAAACTCAGTGCAAAGGGTTATTACAAAATCTCGGATTATTTGGATGATAAATCAGCTTCAACAAGCAGCATTCACTAAGCAGCTCAAATCTCGACAGTCAATAATAATGTCAAAGCGTAGCGTGTATTGCCGTACTAGTCCGACTTATTTGTGTAATTCTTGATAAAATCAAAAGGCAACACACTGGAGCTATTATAATATTTATGTTAATATCTACTACCCTTTGTTATTATGCATATAAGCAACTGTCGATTAAAAAAAAAATACATGTAAAAAGACTAGCCCTCTGAGTTTCTTGCCGGATCTTCTCAGTCGAGGTCGCGTTCCGATCCGGTTGTAGATATAAGTAAAATTGACAATTTTTAAGTGCCCCCGTAGGCCTAAACAAAATAAACGATTTGAATTGAATTGAATATAAAACAAAAACGAGGAAACCTGGTTCTCTTCTTCTGGCACTGTGCTTCTGGCTACCCAGGAGCTTCGGTGACGATATGTAATATTTGCAGCGAGACTCCCGGCTGGATCAAGATGGTGTGCTACGAGGTGATCGGGCTGGGCGTGGCGGGCGGCATCGCGGCCACCATCAGCGCCGTCAGCGCCATCTTCGGCACCTCGCAGGCCGTTCCCTGCTACCTGAAATAAGCAAACATCGTACAAGTCTATCTAAGAGATATTGACAGCAATTACGAGTCTTTTGATAGATAATAAAATAATTGCATTACATACATTACAAAATAAAAACGGAGATATTACGTCTCTAGCTGAATAAAATTTTAATGTATTAGTTAGTAAGTTAATGAATTTGTTAGTAAGTAAGATATCAGTTTAAGGGAAACTTTATTGTGCCGCGCCTTTATTGCGCCCGATGTTATTGTGGATTCATGCTGTTTCTATAATACTTGTGGCATAAACGTTCTAACACAACATTATCTTGTAGGACTCACATACAGCCGAGCATAGGCCCTCAGCAGACACTTACTGACTTATAATTTCTAAAAATAAGGTTTTTGTTACAAAGAGCTTAATTTTGTTTTCTTCATTGATAATTAGCTACTTCTGTTCTGTATTTCGTAAGTAATTAAATACATAGGTAGATAGATTTATTTTAAGTTTTTTTCTGACGATATTAAACTTATTTTATAAGCTTTTCAACTTTAAAGAAAATACTCATAAGCTTGTTCCAATTGTATGTATTACTAACAATATTATTTTTACCTCTTTAATGTTGTTTTAATTTTTAATTGAATGCCTAATGCCAATTGCTGTCGTCCAATAATCGAGACATGAACCATAACTTGTTAACAATTTGAACAATTTGTTCTTCTAGTTTTCTTATTAGTTCTTTAATTTGTTGATAATAGTGCGTCTTTGCAATAAAATGTAGCCATAATATATCAACAAAAGAATACCTACGTGCGATCTGTCCTGGGTTATGAAAGAAAAACAAAACATTACTTCATACAAGCACAGACCGGCAGGCGTGTGTTATTCTGTAGCATAGATTAAAGTGCAGTACCTACTGCGTGGCGCGGGCCTGCAGCGACCCCCAGCGGGCTGTGTCGTCAGCCGGCGATAACCCGGCGGCGGCGGCGGCGGCGGCGGCGGCGGCGGCGCGCGGGCTCGAGGATGCTGCGGCTTGCAGCCGGCGATGCTCGACTTGTCGATGTCTCGCAGGGTTTAGAGAAAACAATAACATGGCATAACTTGCCATGTCGATTAGAATTAACTGATTACAAGCTCCACAAACTATCAATAAAAGAAAATAGATCCCATTCGACCCTTTGGCGAACTTCAACATATATATTTTATACTTGTAAAAAAAAACAAGTTTATAGGTACCTACTTGGTTAAATTAGTCAAATCAATTATTTGACCCTAGTCAAAGGGTTATTTAATGTTCTTTTTATGTCACGGTTTTGTATTTTAAACCGCGTTTCAAGTGTGGTTTTACGTTTCGTTGATTAATTTTCTCTTTATTGGTATTCCTGATCAGATAAGTGTAGGTACTAAATTTATATTACCTAGTTTTAAATTTGATAATGTTTGATAAACAGCATTCCCTCAGATTTTTTGTAATCAGAGAGCATTCCGATCAAAAGTTAATACGAAAGGTTTAGTTATTAGGAAAATACTATTTCTAGGTAGGTTCTTTACTTTTTTTAATAATCTACATAGCTTAAGAATACAACAGAACTAGGTATGTGAAATATATTTATAGTTATTTGATTTGTAGAGTTATATTGGTATTAATCATCTCGTGTTAATAACAACACTAATATTGCAACTTGTTGACAGAAATTGGGACACGCTTCTCGATTTTAATGTCTAACCTAATGTTAATTTATGTTAGCACAATGAGATGTACGTAACCAATATAACATAATATTTTAAGTATACTTATTCGTAATTCACAAACAAAGATGGGTGAATAAAATGCCATCATATCGATGAATTCGTTTGAAACGTGCCCCTCGCACGAGAACGTATTAACAGACACTCGCCAGTCCCTGCTGCGACTGTGCGATGACCGACCCCGGCCGAAGCTAGTATAATCTGTATCCCAAGTGGAGAAGTAGGCACATACGTATGTAATGTTTGTTAATGTTAACAATGGCTGCGGCCGCGAGAGGGCAGCGTGTGTTTGATAACGAGTCGTCCGGGCGGGCCCGGGCGGCGCGCGGCGGGACGCGCAGGCGCACGCTACAGCCCGCACTACGTGATCCAGCGCCGAACTACGTGTACGCAGACTCTGTTTAGTCTCTTCTAGTCAAACTTTGGATCGGTGAGTTCACTTTTATTATACAATTTGTATTATTTAACAACTTGATTCGCAAAATTCGCAAAAAATGTATTTCTTAAATACGACAATCGACAGCATGGTTTCTATATGGGTGTTGTAAAAGGCGACTAAACGAACTTGGTAACACTATTGCGTAGATTCTCATATGGGGTTCTAGTCCACTGTTTGGAATATCGCTGACCGTTCCTCAGGTATTCTCTCAATAATGATCTAAGTAATTAATTATTCTTTACCTAGAAAGATATAAAATTTGCAATTAATCTTAGATACCTACTTAACAACTAAACACAATAAACGCAGCTACCTACCTACAGTGCATAATTAAATTGTCATCTGTATTTACGATTTTTTTAATGCTACGAAAAATATCGCCATTGTCAGAATAGAGAAAATTTATAAAAAGTTTATCAGCAAAAGTGCTTACTTATTATAGTATGATTACAGGGATCGTATATGATGGTCCTGTGCAGCGTGCTCCGCGCGGCGACCAGGGTCGCCAGGCCCCTCGCCCAGTGCCGCGGCCGAGCCTTGTACAGCACTGAAAACAAAAGTAAATCCTTATACATATACTACCTACATTGTCTTCGTTTATAGTCGAACAGAATGCAGTCTATGAAATAATTCGATAGTTAGTTCCAAACTAATTTATCTGCTGTGCTTTTTGCTCTGCGAATTATATGGATAACGTACCGGCTACCTAGCCGGTACCTGCACCTAGTCGATCAGTCCAGAACTAGTCCAGTTAGCCTTTTACTACTGACCAAATAGTTGACAATTTCCCTGCTCTCGTTTCTTTCACTAAACACACTAGATGGCGTCCACCACAATTCTCTCTAATATAGTATCGATCGACACAGGGTGACCTTCGCCCAGCAGTTGAATGCTCTGATAACTAGTAACTATGTTCTAAGTCGGTGCGGGTCGCCGCACAGACACCGACAGGTACGGTAGATTTTTGACTTCCAGTAATTTATTTTACATTCATAATTTGACTTAATGTTGGCTGACTTTATAATTAGTAGATTATTATTTTTCTTTGTTCTGGCGATTTGGATAATTGCTTTACTGACTGACTTATCAGTTTACTGACTTGTGATTTGTCTGTTATGCCCGAATATGACGAATAATATTATTTGATCCAAATGTCTTTGTAAATGTACCTATCGTCTATAGATACGACCCAAATCATTAGGCTAGGGGTAAAGATTTTTTAAACTCATTATACGTTAATTAGTGGAAGTATTTATAGATATAAAACTTAATAGTTCACGACCATTGTGTTATCGGAACCGCGTCCGAGATCCGAACTGAGATCGTTGCGCAATCCTTGCCTTGTCCCATTATCTGCTCCACTTATAAAGAACCCTAAGGCCAAGCTTTCGCAACGGCACAGCTTGAGGAGGACTGGACTCTACCCGGACTGGATTAGGGAAGAGGCGGTACCTCTATGAGGGTATTCCGTATTTAACTCTAACTACAGAATCTTTATGACTTTAACGTTGCAGTATACCACTCTATCAGATTAAGGAATACTTTCTATCTCATTCGGTACTCCTATAGTTTTATTTTATGGAGTTGGGGCCTAGTGTTAGTCTGCTTTCGACTCCTGTCAAACGCAAATTTTTTTATTTATTTATATAAATAGTCTAAATAATGATATTGTGTAGTTCTTATCATTAGGACGGTCATGTTGACATAATCTTTTAATTAGATATATCTAATCTAATATGAAGTATATGAAGTAGTTTAAAAATTAAACAATAAACGGAAATTGGCTTTCAGCGCACTTGGCCTTCATTTGCGAGTGTTACATTGTAGCCATGCGAATGTGTCCTTATGTCTGTTTGACAAAACTGAATTCCTACTTCCCATGGCCAATTTGAGGCCGTTGTTTCCAAGCTACCTTGATTTGGTGGATTAACGGTAACTTAAGGGCTAGGCTATTTAGTCAAAGGTATTTGTTCTACCTGCCCATAACCTCTATGCAAAGAGGTGCTATCCAGCAAATCCGTACCGACGCGACCGTCGCGGCGTTTAGGTAAATGAGGACCAACAGCTTTATGTCCTTTACCATAAACCACGATGTACTTATTTCATATCTTATATAGGTACTTATAATGTAATTTCATATAGAATGTGACCGCCCTAGATATGTCTGGAGGTCAATTACTATTATATGACAATCGATTCGCCAATTTTACTAGCTGTTACGAACCTATTAGAGTTCTATTAATTGTCTCTTAAAAAAGGAGCTATTATATATATTTTCAATTTCCAGCTCGCTATTACACAAAGAAGCATGAGTGGGTGTCTGTGAACGACAACGTCGGCACTGTCGGCATATCCAGCTACGCACAGGTTAGTTGTCGGCTCTCTTTCAGCTTGCTCAAGGTATTAATAAGCCGTGTGTCCCACGGCTGGGAGCGAGCCGGTCCTCGCTGCGAGGAAACAATTGGAGGGATACTTAAACTCAAGGACTATATATGCCATATGATACCCAGTATGAAATGAAATGTTAAAAGAGTACTCAAGATCGATTTCAAACTTGAGATTAATCGTGTAGTCCGAGTTCGTGTAATCAACCTGTGAAGGTAAATTGAAGAATATTCGTTTGCTCAGGCATATTGATTTGCGCAGAAAATTGACACTGATCAGCTAATCAGCGGTTATTTATTAACATTTAATGAGAGTTATGTATTAACTACTAATGGGCTTAACTTATCTTGACTGTTGAGTTTATTGCGTGTTGTCATACTAATATTAAAAACTTTGTTTGTTTGATTGTAATTAATAGGCTCTGAAACTACTGAACCGAATTGAAAAATTATTTCACTGTTGGGAAGCTACACAATCCACGGGTGACATAGGCTATATTTTCAAAAAAATTAGGGATCCTTACTAAAACTCGAATAATGTAACCGCAATGTACCCGTGCGAAGCCGGGGCGGGCCGCTATAGTAAATAAAATGAAAGCTAATAATATATGATATACCTTCGTCCATTTTATAAATTACACTTCACAAGTGTCAGCGTCTTCTTCCCATATTTTCGTAAATGAGCATAATAATATATGTCCAGGAGGCTCTGGGCGAGGTGGTGTACGCGCAGCTGCCGGAGGCGGGCGGCGCGCTGGCGGCCGGCGAGGAGTGCGGCGCGCTCGAGAGCGTGAAGGCGGCCAGCGAACTCTTCAGCCCCGTGTCGGGCACAGTTAGTATATCTACCTTCATTCCACATAGAGATACATAAAAACAACGTCGAATCGTACATTTTGTTTAAACCAACAGGGCAATTCAATAATGTTTACTTAAAAATACAACCTAATTGGGATACGACCTCGACTGAGAAGATCCGACAAGAAACTCAGCAGGCTTGTCTTTCTTTACATTATTGTTAGTCTAAATCGCTAAGCAAAGCGCCAAGCACGAGCATCCGTTATACTAGGTGCACGGAAGTTTGTGGAGCAACCTAGCCACAAAGTGGAATAAGCCTTATTCATGGCCGTAGCCGTTAGTATTAGAATAACTGTGAGTTTATTAACGTGCTCTTTGGAGCAAAAACTTGAGACCCCGTGGAAGGATTATCCCCCCAGTAGGTACACATATTTCTTGTATCCGATACCGAACCCCTTGATTGACAACCGCAGGTGTTAGAGAAGAACGCGGCGGTGGAGTCCACGCCGTCACTCATAAACAAGTCGTGCTACGGCGAGGGCTGGCTGTTCCGCGTGACGCTGGCCAGCGCCGACGAGCTCCGCCAGCTCATGGACCAGGCTGCCTACAACAAGTACCTGGAGGAGGCCCACTGACGAAGGATTCCGGCGTCGAGGAGAAACGAGATTGCTTAAAGCTATAATTTGTACATAGGCCACGTGCGCCAGTAAGGCCACATCTCCCAACATTGCGAGAGAATAATGTGCAATATTTTATGTAAACGGACAATTTATTTTTCATGATGTTTTAGGTTTCCTGTTTTATCTAAGTTAAAAAATATTTATACTCTCTTCCGTATTTCCAGAAACCAGATAGAGTTCATAAACTTATGTGCCTCGCTTTGGGATATTTTTATAGAACTATTTTTAATTTGCACAATTTGTGAATGACTCTTATGTATGCTTGTCGGTTATTATTCGAGTAAATAATGTATTTAAGAAATTTCTCCGAAGTGTTAATATGTTATACTTAAGAATGTAGCAAATGGGTAGCTTTAAAAGCACTCTTCCATTTACAATTATGTAGCGTCTTAAAATTGTTTTATGTTTGTGCGTGCCGTTAACTTTGCGTAAGTGTAAAGTAAACGCAGAATTCTTATAAAGATAACTCTGAATGAAGGCTTGTATTGTTCCTCTCCATATAAAATATAAACAAGCATGCTTTTGAAAAATATAACTATGCTTACTATGGTAGTCATAACATAGTATATGGATATGTAAATGTAATATTCGGGTTTTACAAATGGTCATCTAACGTGATAATAACAATATAAATATTTAAAAATACCTTGCAAGTCTTAATTGTAGATAGGATCATAAAATCGAAATCATGGATTATTCTCTAATAGAAACACACAGCGGCTCTACAAAAAATGATATATTTAAATCAGTTCATAAATACGATGCCCACTCCTTTACCGTTGTCGCTGGAACTATACCTACGTCGGTAGTCACTATTTGAGGGCGGCAGCACCAGAAATAATCTCAATGAGTTCCCTGGTGATGACCGCCTGGCGGGTCCTGTTGAACAGCAGCGTGAGTTTCTTGATCATATCCTCGGCGTTCTTGGTGGCGTTGTCCATGGCGGCCATGCGCGCCGACTGCTCGGAGGCGGCGCTCTCCTTCAGCGCGTAGTACAGCAGCGCCGCGAGGGTCCACTCGGAGTAGCTCTCCAGCAGGTCGTCGTCCACATCATCGAACGCTGTCATATTTGGCGCTGCCTGGTGGGACAAAATACCTCTAATGATCATTCCGATGAAAATGTTGTTACATGATGGTGTATTCTGCTGATCAATGGATTGAGCGGCAAGTTGAGCCATTGAGCGGCAACTTGCAACATCCTAAAAGCGGTCAAATTAAAATTAACGACAGGTTCATAAGTGAAAGCAAAAATGGTTTTTTTAGACTGGCAGCATAGTGTAACCCAACATTGGGAAAAAGTCATATCTGAGAGAATGTAACACAGATTATAAAGTAGGTAAATGTAGAGTGAAAATAAACCAAAAAAAAAACCTATTTCGCTAGCCCGAACCAGTGTGGTGGACTATGACCGAAATCCAATTTAAGTATTTTTGAAGATTTTTCCGCGGCCAGCACTTGGACAATGGACAGGCAAACTAGTTATGGACAATATTGTCTCGTATTAGGGTAAACTTCAGCGGCTTACCTCAAGCCTAAATTTGTTGAAGAAGGGCACGACACTGAGGTCGTACTTCACCGGCGTAGAGTACTTGTTGTAGTAGATTTCTCCAATGTCGTACTTGTACCCCGCCTCCGTGATAGCAGCAGCCATGGTCGAAGCGTCCGTGAAAACCGGCGCCAGGCGCCCGATCTGACGATATACAGGGATAAAAACTGAAATTTAATAACGTTAACAAAATTGAAGCCTCATTAAAAAAAAATGATGTTATAGTTGTCGTTGTTATAGTTATTGTGTACACAGCAATTTTAATAATTTGTATTACTATAGTTTAGGGCCGTTTTATAAAATAAAATAAAATCATGATATATAACGCCTGTTTCGTCTTTTCGTGACAGTGTCAAAACGAATACTTGCAAACACTTTTGCGTAGGCGCATGAACACGTGTTGCGCGCAAGAGGCAGTGTGACATGACGCTCACATCTTTGACGCTGACGAGCATGTTCTGCGCGAAGGCGCGGCGTAGCATGGCGCGGGACTTGTCGCCAATGCACACCAGCCGGTTGGTGGCGGCTTCGGTGGCGCGCTCCGCCAGCAGCCGGCGGATGCGCCGCGACACGCCCGAGTGCACGCCGCCGCACAGACCTGCACCATAGAACTTATGTTCATCGCGGTACCTATTGCTACCATGGCTTCATAGATTCGTTTGAGACACACGGAACAGAATCTTCATCCCAGAGTTTACTACTAGGTTTACTACATACATTTACATGTTGGAAAATAAAGGTGCATCTCACTGCATCGTGGTACAGGGTACATCTCAGTCCGATACGATCGCTCCGGGATTTACAGACTGCACTCATTGTGATTCTGCTCAAATGTTTCTATAGGTAAGTCACATGTGGCCATATAGGCTAATACAATAAGTATAATGATACTGCACTCAATTGTGCTAAGTCATTGCATTCAGCTCTTGAGAGTGATTAGGTTGAGGAAACAATAATGTACTTAACGTAGAATAATTGAGAACAATAATATAGAAGGTTGCAATAAAAAATAATTGTAAACAAGACCATTATATCTATCTACTCATTGTTTAAAAGGTACGAGTAGGACTTGTTTAGTTTCTTATAGGTAGGTTTTATTGCGGTTTAGGCACGTTGCTGAAATCCATCTGCAATATTGCAACATAATCATTAAAGCATTTAATATGTCAGTGAATACCCACGCTATTACTGGACATCTATCGCGGCCCGTTTTCCGGGTTATTGCCTGGGTTATTTACCGGGAGATTGTTCCTGCGCTCAGCAGATACATAATTTGCAATGCGTGGTGACGTCACATCATCTGAATAACCCGCTCGACATTACCAACTCGTCGAGGAACACCTAAGCAAATTAAAATCACAACAAATATACCTATAACCTTTCGTGAGACCGCGCACAGACAATCAGTTTTTAAGACCGCGTGTTAAAATTATGGCTGTGAACAAATTCCTACTGTTTCAAATGCCTATTTGCTGACATTAAACTGAGATACCCATTGATAAAGGAAAAGACGAACACGCGCAATTATGATAAATAAGTAACTCTACTGTTTTTACGTCGGGGATTAAAATACTGCGAATATAGTTATAGTATAGGTGTTGGCACATGGCCGCAGGGTCCGTGATCCTACGCGGTCGCTGATAACCCTGCTATCGCCGAACTGGTCGTGTCGCCGCGTACCCACGACGCAACGCCCGCCCCTCACTCTATCATTCGCACTTGTTTTTTTTCTTCTGCTCCACTTATTCTGGCATTGACATTTAATAGGCATCCATTAGCGGAGCTGCGATTAATTTTATAATAGAGTGATCCAGACTGTACCTTTATTGCACTAACAATCAAAAAAGGCTAGCACCTCTATCTGAAGTCATGGCTATGTAAATCCTCTTCACCTTCGTGTCTCCCTCTTTCTCAGCAGCCTTGTCGCCAGCGGGCTCCGGCGGTGGCGGCGGCGGGGCCTCTTTGCCCTTTTCGTCGGGCTTCGCATCCACTTTCTCTTTAACGAGTTTCGTAGACTCGTAGAACTTGCGAGGACCATAGCCGAAGGGCCGCGCTGCTTTAAGCTCTCGCTCGGCTTTTGTGAACCTTAAGAGATACGGGTAAAGGACGAAGAGAAAAAAGGAATGTGGGGACCGAACAATTCTGTCAGCAATTGTGTTAGATTTCGACTATCGGCACGAAATCTGATGCAAATCAAATGTAATGATATATGTTGTTGAATTTCCCTTGACGATAACTGTATCTTCAAGGGAAATGGAACACGTCGATTGGGCCAATAGCGTGAGGAGGACTAAAGGACTGATGGGTATTACTTGCTAGCAGACACCATCTTCATCGTCTTTGTGATTTTCTGGATGTTTTTGATGGATTTCAATCTCATGGACACCTGCTTCAGCTGCACCATTGTGGAATTTCAACTTTAGTCCCAAACCGACAAAATAGGTAACAATATCACTGTTTATTTTTAAGCACAGTTTCCATAAAAAGTGGTATCACTTCATTGATAAAGAATTTTTTCTCATCTTGTAATGTGTATCTCCAATATTTTAAACATCAAATCACATCAAATCTAGCGTCAAACAGACAACTTTGATTAGCAGTTGTCAAGTTGATACTTTTATGGAAATCTCGAAAGAGGATGCATAATTGTTCCCAAGCTGAACGCCGAAATGCCGGTCATTGTGCTGCTGTGCTAGTACTGTGTGAGGTGTGAGTACTTCGTAGGTACACTGGTCTGTGATTTTCATGAGTGGGTAAAAAAAAGTGATGGATACATTTGTATGGTACTTGTCTCAGAATGTTCTCCATAAACGGTTAACAAACATGATGGTGTCAAGAGGTTTTGATAAAGCGTGGACATACCATTGCTATTATCGAGTTACTAAGATCAATAGTTTTCCAAAGCACACGCTTACGTTTGTATGACGGTTCCGTATTATTATGTATCGTAATTAAATGTTTTTGTAAATGCTACTTATTTATTTCTTGACACAAGTTGAATATGTCGCAGCCAAATAGCTTAATTCGCCGTTCAAGTAACGGCCTAAATGATATTCAGCCGTATCGTCTGTTACAACATCTAATAAACTGGCTGGCTAATGCTTAGGCAACTGGTTGACATTTAAGTACTACAAAACTTTTTCAAAATACTACCCAAGCAGAGCGACCCAGATGGGTTTAGGTTAGGGTTATTTCTTTTATGACCCCACAGAAATCCCACCGGCCAGTAGATTCGGTGCATCTTAACAATTTCGTAAAATACCTAATAAAATTATTCCATCAAAGTTGCTTTTTGCCGACGCCATATTGACCAAAGAGAATATAATAGAGATATTGACAGTATGGTGAGTTTCGGTGCTAGGTGGCAGAAAGTAGAACTAAATTGGAATGAACAGGCTAGGCAAGTAATTTAGTCATCGATCCAAGTCATTTGCCTAGCTGTTTGATCAAATGGCTGAATATCATTCAGGCCACTAGTTGAACGGCGCTGTTTAGTAAAGTGCCTAGGCTGTTAATTGAACGGCGAATTAAGCTAGTTGGCTGCGACAAATACATTTTAAACTGATTGAGCCAATTTTAAAAGAAACAAGACGAAGATGATAACAAATGGAAAACAATATGTGTTAGGGTTCCGTAGTGCCTAGGGGGAACCCTTCTTATCTAATATATTGTCATGGATCATCCATTTCGTCCTCTTGAATTTTTTGTGATTGTGATGTCTTGACATTTTTACAGTAGTGCCGCGACGCTCTTACCGGTTTTTAATGGCGTTGTGACGCTTTTATCATTTTGTATCAGTGTCCCGACGGCATCACAATTTTAAAAAATCTATTTTTTTTTGGTTAGGGTTATATTTTTATTACGGAACAACAACGAAGTAGGTCAGTAGTCGGGACCTACCGATTTATATCGTTGGGTTTGGTTTTTTATGATCACTCACAAGACAATATCATTTAGTAAATAGTTATTGAATTGGCTCCGGAACCCTACGGTAACAGCTAAGTGAACAATGTGTGTGACCTGACATGCACTTGGCCAGTTTTAATTCAACCCTCACCAAATTACCTGGTTCAAAACTCGTTGTTTAGGTATTAGACGTAGGTAAAAAACAATCAAATTGAATGGGCAGATTTAGGTGTATCTTGCAATTCCAGGACATTGATTTTCCTTCTAACCTTACAGTGCTGAGGTAAAAAGCCCAAGCCACTATATATAAAGGCGTAAAATTTCCTTATTGCTACTAGTCCTAAACCAACCACAGTTAAAAGCACACACTAGCAAAATGTCTTAGTTTTGTTTTGAGTCACGCTAGTAACTGTCCACTTCAAGGTAACTCTCCGTGACACATTGTTTTTTAAATTCCAATTCCATTCTTGAGCTAACGGCGACTGTGTTTCCCTAAGTTCTAAATTAAACATACGTAGTTTCAATCTTAACCCAAAGAGTGAGAATACCGACTTCCTGCACGACTCTGTTCATCATTATGTTCAAGACAGAAAAGAGAATTGTAAGTATTTCACGTATTACTTACTTCGCTTGCTTGCATAAAAGGTAAAAATCTGGTTATACTTGTTTAACTGACTTCCATAAAAGGAGGAGGTTATATGTTCGTCTGTTGGTGCGTGTTTCTTTACGTATGTTCATCGATTTCCCCTTCAATTGTGGGCAAATTGGTTGTCCCAAAAAAAATCGTCAAAATCGGTCTAGTAGTTTGAGAAATATGTACGATTTACGGTCACCAGGAATTCAAAACAAGTTTCAAAACAACTAAAAATAATGAAAAATATTAATAATAGAATTGAATCTACTTAAAAAAAACCTGGGTGCTCTAAAAGGTTAATAATTAAAATAACTAGGCACCTTGATTTTCTTTGATTTGGAGTCGGTGCCCCTATCTTAACACCACGTTTGTATTACTTCTTAGGTACCTACCCTTAATAACCTGAATTGGCACCGACTCCAAACGAAATAAATTGAAGGTCCCTAGTTATTGCTAGCTTATTAGTGCACACAGATTTTTATAAAAGTAGGTTAAAGTTTTTTTTACAAAAATATATATTTTATTACTTCCCCTCGTGCGAACAAAACAAATATACTGCTACAAAATATACTGCATTTAAAAATAAGTGAGCTGTTTTTAAGGAAACGTGTGTTTCCTCTTCCGGCATCGCGTTTTCCTTCTGCATGCCTGCAGGTCGCTGGCAGTAGTGCAGTCGCTGCCGCACTCTCAGGTATCGACCTGTGTCAGGTGTTTTTGTTGTAAACATATATTAATTAGTACGTATCTGAGTGGGTACCGAGGCGCAAATACATCGTGGACTACCGAAAAACTGGACAATGTAAGCAATATTGTTTTTCAGTCTGTTTGTTGTTTGTTTGTTTACTTCGTTTATTATTTGTTCTTAATTTCCTACGTGTTTTAAAACTGCGAATTATGTATTGTCCGCTGATTGAACTATGCTTTTGACTTTTTGTGAACTACCTGTTTTATACATCAAAGCAAGTGTGTTTATTTCTACCAATATTGATAGTAGAAATCAACAGTTACATTATTTTATTCGTGGTTTGCCCTAATTAGGTTTATATTTTGAGTATAAATAATTGTAACTTCAATTAAGTATTAGTTCAGATGATATTATTTTGGTATTTACTGTATAGCAGCGACAGACTCGAACTGAAGCACGAGCTAACCACGAACTTGAATTGAAAACTAATTAACTTAGGTATTCTAATTAAAAAGTGAACTACTCTTAATTACTTCCGTAATAAGTCCTTAAAAGGATCACATTCTTGACTGCGTAGCACAAGCACAAGGGAGTCAACAAAAACAGGTCTGACCTTCACTTCGCTAAACGGCTCTTAGAAAAAAGTGGCAGACGCAATATTGCGGTCATATTGCATCGGTCCAGTTTGTATCTCGCGCAGAACGCCGAACGGATAATTGGATACGGCAACTGAACACGTAGGTACCTATTGCTTTGATCGCCGAAATTGAGTTTCACAACTGCTTAGTCGCTACAGCATCATTTTCTCGAAGCGTTTATTTATAAAACCTCATAAATTTAGTCTGGGTATGCGAGAGTGAGGCTTAAAGTTGCAAGAGGTATTTCAGAGACATTAGAATAGGAATTTGTCGATTAAAAATTCGATTTTCGCCCCGATTTACCTCTAGCGGAAAGCTACGCGACTTTAACACACAAGCAATATCTCGCCGAATGCTGGTGATGAACGGATTCTTGGGTTCTATTTAATTAAACTTTTATTTGATGATTCATAAACATTGATTCGTATAAGTCATTTTAGCTTTATGTTAATCCAGTAAGACAGTGAAGTCAATTAGTAATTAAAACATAAAATAAAATTTCGTGTACCTATACCTTTTATTAGCCTTTATGAATCTCATATTTCGTGACTTTGGTATTTACTTATGTTGTTACTGGATCTATTTACATAAAATAAAAGACCTAAACAGTATTATAAAATTTGACTCCATCACTGTTTATCCAAAAAGTGTCACGATGTTCCCCGTCCTCCCTACGTAGAAAACGTCATGTTATTTTAAAATACCATATCCACCACGGTGCGTACAAGTTCACGTCACGCTCGGCTTAAATATAAGCTCCGTGAGTCCGTCGCGTTTGTTTACACAAGTCTCGCTCAGCGGCGCCGGCGCTCGGTTCGTGTGGCTGCTCCAAGATGATGGGCATACAGAGACAGAATGAGGAGCTCGAAGTGTCTTCCTCACCGCCTGACAAGGTTAGCACTGTGCTTTATGCGATTTTAATACTTATTTGTCTGTAATCATGTGCGTTTAATACCTGTCAAGTATTTTATGATAGGTTTTATTGTAGGTTTTTGGTCGATATAAATGTATATATATATATGCGTATATATTTGCGAAATTGTCTATCTGATTGGTTTTATGACTTTATTGCATACAGTACCAGTAGGTTGGTACATAATTATCTCGCGTAACCTGTAATTCTGTTCTTTAAGTTGTTTTATTTTTTGGTTCGATGCTTTGTTTGCATTGTCGTTTATTTTTATTCATTTTAGTCAACCCTGACATATAATCCTTGATACTGTTTCCTGATTAGCATCCTGACAAGCTCAGTAGAGGATGTTACGTTAGAAACCCTCGTCTTCATCGATTTCCTTGGAATCTATTTCTTACTCCTCCTCGCCTGTATTCCCTGAAAGGATAGCTAGAACTAGAACTACCTATGTCGGGGTATGGCCACATAATTGTAATAATAGGGCGAGCTATACTCCTTTTCTGCAGATGAAATAACTTTTTAAAATGATCTCCATCATTTTCCCGACATAAAATATTTATGAGTGTCCTTAGATAATGTTAAATGCTTCACAGATTTTCTGTAGATTATTGTATATATATTTCATTGGTTATCGTAGATTGTAAATGAGGGTGCTAAAACTAATCATGTAAATGGCGCTTATATTATCGAATATCAAAATGAGTACCAGAAGAATTTTCGAGATGAGCTGTGAATACTGAGCTACGGGAGCTACGCAAATCCCTCTAACTTAATTTTCTTTCCATACGGACATTATGACGAATTATTTGGAAGACATAGGTAAAGTATAAATTTGACCAAGGGCTCGTCGCATCGGTTTTATGAATTTACAATGTAGATTTATTACTTATTTAGAGTCCTAATAAAGAATCGACGCATACGACACCAACCTTTCACTATTGTGATTTTGACATTTATTTTTAACCCCCGACGAAAAAAGAGGGGTGTTATAAGTTTAACATGTGTATCTGTGTGTCTGTGTATCTGTGTATCTGTGTATCTGTGTATCTGTGTATCTGTGTATCTGTGTATCTGTGTGTCTGTCTGTGGCAACGTAGCGCCCAAGCTGATGAACCGATTTCAATGTTGTTTCTTTTGTTAGAAAGGTATTCTGATCGAGAGTGTTCTTAGCTATGTTTCATGAAAATCGGTTCAGCCGTTTGAAGATCATCAGCTCTTTAGAGGTTAAAAAAGCCATATTTACGGCCAAAACCAACTTCCACGGCTCGAATCCGCTCGAAATTAGAGATTATTGGATTTCGCTTTATTATATTTTTAAATGATCGTAATAGTCTGAACTGGCTATTTACAATATTATAAATGTGAAAAGTTTCCCGGATTCTGGAAAAAATAGAATATTTATCAATTTTTATATGAGATTTGTGTATGAACTAAAGACGTTCCATAAGTCACGTGTCAAATGATGGATACGCGCATGCGTTATAATTTGATTGTTTTGTTAATGGTCATGGAATATTACGCAATAATAATTCTAGAGGGCGCTGCTTCGCCATTGAGAAAAAATACAATATAATTTCAAATAATTTTAGCGTTATTTAAAATTCTTCCCCTGGGCTGCGTCCGTCCACCTCAACCAGAGTTATATTACATCAAATTGAATCATAATTGCTAATCTTTTACTAGGAATTAAACCTCCGGCATCAATATTTAGATTCGTTGTCTATTCTAATATCAATGATTATGTCATAACAAGCAGGCTGTCGCAACTTCAGAAGAAAAAAACGATCTATGAAATGGGGTAGAACTTTAATGGTGAACGTCAGAACTAAAACGTCAGTGGCCATCTGTCACAACTGATCACTCATCTCGTCAACAACTGTTTGTTTTCAATTTTGGTTCGGTGATTACTGTGTAAATAAGTGTTACTGGGCTGTTTTTATGTTATAGTTTTATGCAAATTAAGTTCAGAAACTTTATAACTTTACTAAGTACCTACCAATGAAATATAGAAAGTGTGATTTATGTGGAAAAATATCAGAAAGAAGAGCCGGTATAAAAAGTTTATTTATGGCGAGATATCCCCTGGATGGTGATCGGTGAGTAGAATATTAACTAATTTACCAGGCCTATGTTTGATTTTGGGATGAAATAGGCAGGTTATTCATAATTTCAAGAATAAAATAAAAATGTTCTGAAAAATAGTGTGGTGAAAAAATTTATCGACATTCGATATTCTTATTTTTTGTTTTAAGATATGCGTCAAGGTGGAAATGAGGACTTAGTAAACATGCCTATCGCAAAACTGAATAATTTGAAATTTGTTTTTGGCAGCCATTTAAAAAATATATATTTTCTGAAAAATTAATCAAATTTAAAGATAGCCGTCGCCCCGTCCTTACAACTGACTACTGAGCCAATATCAGATGACAAATTAATTGAATTTCCTTTCCACCTCTTTAAAGAACAGCGGACACCAAATAAAGGTCGATAAAGTTCATCAACCATTAATTTATATTCTTTACAATTATGCCTTTATTTACCTAAGGAGCAAATCCTTAAGTTAAATAATAATGTATTTCCTAATTTCAAATGTTTTACTCTTTCTTTATAGAAGTTCCGTCAACTTCATCAACTGCTACTGTTTACAATGAGAGTGAGCTTACTCCAATAAAAGTTCATACAAGTGGACCGCGCGTTTGCAACAAATGTATCTATTTATGTTAAATATTGTAATTTTTAAATATTGTTAATATACTTAAGTAGCCAGTTTTGGAAAAAAATATGTATTCAAGGTTTAATATTTCACATATTTTAAAATAAATGATTTGTTTTATCAATGGCTTTTTTATTTAACACAAAACCAAAAAAGGTATATGGCTGATTAGGTAATCCATCGATATCGATCATTTTCACCGTACATCCCTATTTCATTCTTTACACTGTATTATAGTTGTCAGTTTCGTTGTTAGATTGGCCATAAATGGTGGCCCCATTTTGAAAGCAGGGTTTATTTTAATCTATGGAGTCCCGTCTCTTCTTACGTAGTATTGTATTCTCTTTGATAACAAGATAATGTCTCATACTTTTACACAGATTTTATGTTGGATATTGTACATTGCATTGGAATCGAATGGAATGGCATATTAGATTATGAGGAAGCCAAAAATAATTATGTAGGTAAATGGCGCTTTCATAATCTGGCATCGAAACTAGTTGTACCAGATGAATTTGCGAGATGAGCAATGAATACTTAGCTACGGTAGTTACGCAAATCTCGCTAACTTAATTATTTGGAAGAACTAGGTAAAAGTCGTCGCATCGGGGGTTTTAAATTTTCAATTTAGAGTTATATTATTTAAACTATAAACATATGAGTACACAGCACATCAACGTGCGTCATGGATGGTGATGATTACGCAGCGACAGGTTATCACTTCAACGCCTGTTTTGATTGCGAGCAAACGATGCCATCGACCAATCTGAACAAAAACAAACCCCAGATAACACCAGTCTCATTGATTATTTTTTAATTCGCATGAGAAGTTATTGAATTGTAGATACGAAACCAATTTATGAGGTTATCGCGCCATTGATAACAATTAACTTTCGACTTATTGAAGCAATAATTTTCTGCTAGTCTTATGCAATAGTACCTATTATAATGTTTCTGGTTCTATTGGCCATCAATGATGTCACATTTTATCGTCGAGATGAACAATCAACAACAAATCATGCAGCAGCCACGCTCTATCACTAGGCGGTTAGAACCGGATTTATTTGGATTGGCGTATATTTTAGTTTGTAGTGTTATTGCATTGGTCGCCGATCTGCTCTCAAGTTACTCTGATATTCTCTACAATGGCAAATGAAGTGATTGTTTACAAAAGAATGTCAGATACTTACCTACAAATGGAAAAATAGCAGCAATATGAAGCATAGAACTACTGCGCAAATGCCTGTACGGTCGTCAACCCGGAACTCTCGGGGTCGTAAGCTATCGGCGATTGTACACAGTACATGAAACTAGAACATTGCAATCTCCGTCTTATTTAAGGACTTGGCCTGACATTCAAACTGCATAGTACCGTTGTTATTATGGTTTTAGCGCGCTACAGTTAAAGTACTCGTATTTAGTATATAACCTCAATCTTTTTCCAGCCAAAACTAATGGAGGGTGGCAACTACATCCGTGAGGGCCGGGACTCAAGCAAGTCCACATGGCTCCTCTTCTCTCCTCCCACGCCCGACGCGGCCGGCTCTCTGGCCCGGTTCCTGAGCATCTTCTCCTCCCACGGCGTCAATCTCAGCCACATCGAGTCTCGCTCCTCGGCCAGGAGGCCAGGATACGAGTTCATGGTGGAGTGCGAGCATGGCACCGGAGACTTCGGAGCCGCTCTAGAACAACTCAAGGAGAATGTTGGATATCTGAATATTATTTCTAGAAATTACAAGGATAATAGATGTAAGTGTGTAGTATTTTTTATATTATATCCTATACCTATATAGGCTAATTCAGTTAATTATTCTCTCTCCATTCACGAATTAAAGAACATAAAAATGGTTCGGTTCCTAAGCCGAAAGAAAAGCCCACAAATACTTTGGCTGCCCGTATATCATTACTCCCTCATTTGTTTGCAGCGGCTGTCCCCTGGTTTCCCCGCCGCATCCGCGATCTGGACAGGTTCGCAAACCAGATCCTGTCATACGGCGCGGAGCTGGACTCGGACCACCCCGGCTTCACCGACCCGGAGTACCGCGCGCGCCGCAAGTACTTCGCCGACATCGCGTACAACTACAAGCACGGCGAGCCGCTGCCGCACGTCGACTACACCAAGGAAGAGGTAGCCACGTGGGGCGTGGTGTTCACTCAACTCGTGGAGCTATACCCGACCCACGCGTGCAAGGAGCACAATCATGTCTTCCCGCTTCTCATTGAAAACTGTGGCTATAGGGAAAATAATATTCCTCAGTTGGAAGATGTCTCCAATTTCCTCAAAGGTAATTTCTTTTTTTTTAATAATCCATATCTGCTGATAATTTGACTGGATATCGGATAAATCTTAAGTCTATATTTCAGATTGCACCGGCTTTACCCTCCGCCCAGTGGCCGGCCTGCTCTCCTCACGTGATTTCCTAGCCGGACTGGCGTTCCGCGTATTCCACAGCACCCAGTACATCCGGCACCACTCGCGGCCGCTCTACACGCCGGAGCCGGACGTGTGCCACGAGCTCCTCGGCCACGCGCCGCTCTTCGCGGACTCCGCCTTTGCGCAATTCTCCCAAGAAATCGGATTGGCATCTTTGGGAGCGCCTGATGATTATATTGAGAAGTTAGCTACGGTGAGTGTTTTACCATTCTGAATAATTAAAAAGATTATATTGTCACTGATTTATCTAATGTGCAATTCTTTCTGCCAGTGCTTCTGGTTCACGGTAGAGTTCGGTCTGTGCCGGCAAGAGGGCACGCTGAAGGCGTTCGGCGCCGGCCTGCTGTCTTCGTTCGGCGAACTGCAGTACTGCCTGTCGGACAAGCCGGAGCTCCGGGAGTTCGAGCCGGAGGTCACCGGGGAAACCAAATACCCTATCACAGAGTACCAGCCTGTGTACTTCGTCGCAAATAGCTTTGAAGACGCTAAGAATAAGATGATGTAAGGAAAGATACTTTAGTTTTTACCTTATAAATAAGTAGAGTGCCTAATTGGGATTTGAATACCTCGATCTTGGCAAACTTCTTAATAGGTCCTAAACGTCATCTGATGTCTGATAGCCACATAGCTAACACAATAAATATACACATTTCGTAGGAACTATTTTCTTACCTACGATGTATAGCTAACTGATATATTTTTATCTAAATGTGAAACAATATAATATACATATTATGTATCTTTACTATAGTATATCCTATTTCAGTAAATTCGCCCAAACGATTCCACGCGACTTCAGCGTGCGGTACAACCCATACACGCAGAGCATCGACATCCTGGACTCAGCGCGCCAGATGAAGGACCTGCTGCACCAGGTGCACCAGGAGATGAACCTGCTCCTCAACGCCATGGACAAGATGTAGGCGCCGGGCCCGCACGCGCTGATACCACATGTGTTAACACAAACACACCGGATCAAGTCGCGCCGGCCGCTCATCAGTTTCTGCAGTCTTCTTTCGCATCATTCAGTGAATATAGTAAGCGATGCACGCTCTCATGAGAAGAAGAAAGAGCTATACTAAGAAATATTAATGTTCCGCCTTTCTAGTGTATTTTCATACAGCTGCAACTATTTAAAACGGGCGTCAGATCAGGTCTCCAACTCTGCTAATTTCACACATTTCCTTTCCATCGAAAAACCATTATTATTATCATCCACCAAAAATAAAATTCTTAGTCCGTATTATTGTTGGTGGTAGAAATGTTGACGGCCGGCGAACTGTTAACAGATTGCTTTTAGCTTTTCTTTTAAATTATGCCATCTTTGTGTTTACTATCGAAACTGTCCAAAGTAACACAAACCGAGACGTGGTGGCCAGGCGTATCAACAGAATATGTGCTGATAGCAAATGAAGAAGTCCAAAGTAAGGTCTGATAAAAATCCTAGTGGTGAGGTAACAATTATAGATAGGTACTCGTCACATTCGGTCTTTGTCTATTAAGTTACCACCATTCAACACATCTGAAAATATTAATGTATTGCATGCATTACGACTATGAGGAAGATGACAGTAGGTACAGTTAAATTAGTCAAAATGCCTTAAATATTAGTAGTTTAAGTTACAATAGTTCAATAAGTAAAAGCACCAAATGCGTCTAGCCTAGATCACAAGTTCTGTAGCAAAGTAATTTTGTTGGGCTTTCACTACACTTATTATTTTAAATGTTTCCATTGTAAACATTCTTATTCAAACACTGGTATTTTTATTTGATTGCAGTTTAAATGCTATTTATGAGTATCTACCTATCCAGGTAGGAAGTTACCTATCTACGGTCAATATGTTGACTACTTGTTATAATAGAAAAAATATTAATTTGCATGTAAATAATTTATAATTATTATTAATGATAGAACCGTTACTGTAAGTTATACGATACTATGAAAATAAATATACACTATAATAAATAACTTTTGTTTTTAAATTAAATTAAAACAATAATATTTAACCAACATGATATATTTAAAAATTTGTACAGGATAATTTTAAGTACCTAGTACTTATAGCGAGTAATAAAATGACGAGATGACGCGCTACATGTGCCGCTTACATTTCTACCAATATAAATTAATACGCCCTACAAAAGTGGAAAACACGGACTGCATCTCGGGGCGGGCTCGCCAGCGCCAGCGCGCCCGCGGCACTGGCCCGCCGGCGCGGGCGCCGAGCCGCGCCAACTGCGCGTGCAGCCTGCCTTCACACTATTTATTTACAATAATTAAATACATCATTCGTTTTATTTACAATACTGAACAAACAAGATTTTTGTATACCTACTCGATTAACACTAGAGCAATATAATTGACTTAAGTACAAGAACTAGAATCGCTGAGTTAACTTATCAATGTAGTGAATTACTTTTACAAAACTAGTTGAAATTAAACGTAAATTATTATATTATTTATTTATTAGTATTGCTATTTTATATTTTGAATCGTTATCATGCCGCCGTTACTTTTGTGGAAAATACAACTTCTCAAATCCCAATAGCTAGGTAGGTTTACTTTAACAGTCCGATTCGGTCAGACTTCCCTTTATCAGTATGTTTACACAAATATTTATAGATAGAAATTGATTAATTCAAATTTCAATGCGCATTAATTTAAGATGTTAAAATAAAGTATATTATAATATATTATAGTAGGTACCTACCGATGTAATACATTTTCAGAACTATACATGTTCAGTATATACGCGACAGATTGGAATACGAGTATCTTATGCCTTGCTGTACGTGTTACGTTATATAACTTTCTACAATTTTTTCTTATGTTGTCTACAAATTTCAACTAAACTAAATTTGACTAAAATATGTTTGCCTTGCACATTGGGTATCAACCATGAAAAGCACGGCAGCATATTTAGTCAAGTTTAGTTAATGTAATTACAGAATTAGGGCGATTATGAGTAATCCTTACACTTTGAAGGTAAATGTTGGCATTAAACTATGACAAGTACCTACATACTTCCTATTCACCTGACCGTGCCTACCGACCGAACGAGCAATGATAGCGAACGTATATAAATAAATAAATATATCTTTTTACAATAACTATAGACGCCTATTTATATAAACTACATGTAACTTTAATTATAATTTATAAACTCTATGTAGGTACTATAATACAGACGGCCATTAGATATACCGTAAAGAGAAGGTTAAAAGCGAAGTTCAATGCTTCAAATCTTGCTTCTATGATTTCGTCATTCATATTTGGTTTTGCAAGAATTTTATCAGGACTATCAAATAAATATCGACGTGGAAAGCTGAAGGAAACCTCTTTTGATACTGCTCGTTACACGAGAGATACTAGCAGCATAGTCTGACAACACTAAGAGTTCACTGGCCCATCGGAAAGTTACAAGTTAGGAGAAATGATGGCTATGTACAGTGTACACATGTAGAGACGGTCGGCTTCAGACCTCGCTCTGCATGCAATGGATTGATGAGTCCTCGGACAACTCATCCATCGAAGAGTCCGTGAAAGAGGTTCCATCTGGAAAAATTAAATAAAACTATTTCAAAACTGTTACGTTGAGATAGAGATCTGGAGACTCCAATATCTATAGAACTAGGAATCTTATGTTAATAGTTTCCATTCAAATAAAAAAAATATTATAACCCTCCTTCCGGAGCAACGGGATAAAAAGGGCCTTATGACATAATAAAAATGCCTTAAATGTAATTTAAAGAGGCATCATTAAGACAAACTCTCAAGCTGTTTATTTTGTAGGCATGCCTGAGATTGTTTATTTTATTGGCCATATATAAAAGTAATCAAATCAAACCCACCTATTATTATAATACTTATAAAAATTCATTACTAATAATAGCATCGCAAAATACTCACCTATCGGTACAAAAGGTGGCTTGTTCTGGAAGGAATACGTGAGGTGCAGGTTGATGGGGCGCCCAAACCCCGGCGGGTCCGCGTCGCGCGCCGCCACTGCGCACAACACACCAAACACACTCGTTAGGATGCCAACAGCGGAGCGACACACTCGCAGAGCAACATTTCGCTTCGCCAAGGAATACAGACATGATTTCGCCAAAATATGCATTTTACGACTATTGTGCCTCAGTTTATCTAAATGAGTGAGAAGCACAATGTCTTTTCATACTAACATTGGTTTTGCTTGCCCTTGCCGGTGTGCTGGTGCTTCTTCTGCCTGGCGCGGCTGTTCTGGAACCAGACCTGGGTGACGCGTTTGCTGAGCCCAGTGACCTGCGCGATGCGCTCCAGGTCCTGTCCGTCGGGGTTCGAGTCCAGCTGGAAGTTAGCCTGGAGCACTTGCAGCTGTTCCTCAGTGAAGGTGGTCCGCACTCTCTTCGCCTTGCTTTTGTGGTACCCCTCTGAGTCACAGCCATCTGTTGAGATCAGATCGTTTGGACAGCTGTCAAAGATTTAATTTTTTGGAGATGAAAAGGGCCAATTGAAAATATGTTAAGTAATACTTTTTAACATTCGAATTATTTAAAGTTTTAATGTAATGTTTTCAATAACTCGTCACTCCCGTACGGCAACGACTCACCGTCGGATGAAATGGATCCCCCGTCAAGGGTCTCGAGGTAGTGCGGCTTGCAGAGCACCCTGTCCTCGTGCAGCGCGAACTGCTCGCCGGTGGAGAGCTGGCGGCCGCACGCGTCGCACGCGAAGCACGCCAGGTGGTAGACCTGCTCGCGCGCCTTGCGCACCCAGTCCGAGGAGGAGATGCCGCGGCAGCACTTGGAGCACTTCGCGCCGAAGCTCCTGCGCACAAGTGCTTAGTCGTGATGTGACGTCGGGTGGAGCGCTGGCCAGCGAACACGCCTTGTTACGTTAGGTGGACCTGTTCTCTAATTTATTTACGGTAACCGTAGCTTCTAGATGCTCACTTGCTCTACCATCGTCAAATGATCTATTTGATCTAAATATCTAATTGATTGACAATTATTAAGCGCAGTTATTGCTATTGAATGTGGTAGAGCCGAGTTGCATCCAATTGACAATAGCCTATGCGGGCTGGCCCGACTAGGATCCACACTCTCACTGACAGGTGCAGCGTAAAGTTGCTATTATAGCTGCGTTTCAGTGTATGAGTGTAAGATCCGGAAGTCCAAACCCCCTTCCTTCAAAACGAGACAACAGCTTCCATCCTACTGTACCACATGAATTAGAAGAAGGATGGAAACTGTTGTTTTCGACACGGAATCTTTTTGACGATTGTGAATACTTTGTACAGATCAGTAATGCACTCGAGCTATGTGCCTTCGGTATTGCAAACATCTAAACTACGGCTGAAATAACTGCTTAACATTAGGCTTGGTTGGCTAGGTCATGAGCTTGTTTGCGTTTTAAGTATATAAAAAAAATCTTTAAAGTCCTTCTTGGAGGAGTGATTACTGTTATTACAAATTCTTTGGCTCTGATAAATAAAAATATTAGCCACAACGTACCAGAATGTTCAGAAAATTATCAGATTGTTATTATCGTATGCTTGAAATTTTTTTTTATAGAATCCCATCTTGTTGGAGAACAATTGACTTAAAAGTAATAAATTAACTAATCAATATTTTACGCTACGGACCTGGTAGATGCCATTTTAAAGTAAAATTAATAGATGTCATATATTTCGCATAAGCACATACAGCACACCACAAAAATTCTGCGCTCTCGCGCAGCCAAGGCGCTGACGCCGCGTGCGCGTCGCGTGCGCCGTGCCAGAGATCCGGTGCGGAGCCGGTCCGTGGGCGCCAGGTTCTAGTGCACGCACGTACGTAAAGCTAATGAATGAGCTACAAATTGTGCAAAGATGGCACCGCATACGTGAACTCGCCTCTTCAGTTAGCTTCATATAACGCACTAACATGTCGATTGTAAAGTTCCTAAAACACCTTGTCACGGAGCTACCGGCGTGCGGTTATTATTTGACACAATACGAGTTTTCGAACTATTTGGTTTTAAGGTGAAGGCGCCTGTCTAGCCCGCGAAATTCAAAATTGTCGAGTATTTTTATAGTTTATCCAAAATCTAAACATTTAAGACAACATTTTGTGATTTGCGACGCACAGTATGCAGTGCGTTTATTAATACATTTATTTTACTCTAAATATTATCACGGTGGATATGATACTAGTTAATCACTACATATACAAAAACTGCCAGATAGCTGTCGTTCTTCTAATGTTTTAGTGTAAGTTGGATATATTAATAAATGCAATTCACACGGTCTTTGTCCCGAATTACAAAATGTGGCTTTTATTATTGTCAGATTTTGAAGAAAATTCCTCAAAAAATTTGAACTTCGCGGGCTAGATGGGCGCTTTAGCCTTAAGTAGCTTTTGCAATTTCTATACGCACACAATGGTTCATAATCTTGTTCTTATGGTTTATGATCACTTTAGGAAAATTGCACGTCGGGTCGTCACGGGGGGCGCTCCTCCTTGCTCGCCACCTTTATTTAAAAGGGTAATTTAGTTATCAGGAGCCTCTCTACAGATACGGCCATCAAAAGTACGGAACACGCCACCTGTATGTTGTTTTAATGGAGCGCTCTATACTGAAGCAAGTATAGTTGCACGCAGCCCTAATTAATCAGTGACGTCATAATTGTCCAACTAATGAATAAAGATCCCAACAAAGGTACTGTTCGACCATGAGAAAGAATAACCAAGAGCCCAAGTACACAAACATAATTATACCCAAGTTGCAGATATGCTAATACTAGGTAACCGGGCGAGCTGAAGAGTGACCGGGCCGTAGAGTAGATAACCACTTTACTAGTGATACAAGGCGACGGGTTATGAATGTGTCTACTTATTATAGCTATCGCTTTCTCATCCCTAAATGCTTCAATGAAATGAAAATAAAACACTATCAATATACGAAATAAATGTTACTAGCAAGCGAACATGACTGGAAGTGGACATCAAAAACGAACTTAATATACCAAGAGCCAGCGATAGCCAGACGTTCCTTATTTTATAAAGGCTGTCAATTTCTCAGAGCATGCCCCCAACACAGGTAAGAACGATCATCGAGTATGGAGTTGGGATTGTGGTTACTTCGGCAGTTAACAGGTAGTAAAGGTGTATAAAATAGTACCTCAAATTCGTTATAGTATAAAGCTTAATTTTTATATATTTCCTTCGGAATAATATTAGAAATCACGCCATCCATTGACGGACACTTAGTGCGGTTTCAACCCCCTGCCAGACACCCCTAAACTTTAATAATTTATGAGTATACTTTCGTCATATAAAAGCTGGGTTTTACATATGTTACTTGGGAACCCATAAAAAAATATTACTTCAACAGCCGGACAGTTTTAATGGTTTTAACATCTTGCCAGACACATTTAAATAGTTATTTAATCATCCAAGTATGAACGCAATAAAACTATTTTTCATTGGGTTTCTTGAACAACTTCGATACACTAAACTCCCTATCTTACTTACTGATAAGTCAATTTGCAAAATATCACCATAATATCTGACATAAATGGCCGTATCTTTTGATTGCGTTAAATAGAAGCCTATTTTTTTACATCTCCAAGGGATCATAGCATTTGATAATTGATATTAATTTTTACTTGATAACTTTATCCGTTTCCGAGAAAAAGGGTCTTGATAAACAGACAGACGGGCAACAATGTGATCTTATAAGGGTTCCGTGTTTTCCTTTTGAGGTGTGGAACCCTAAAACTATATCCTGTACTGCAACTACATCTTTTGGGAGTGCAGTCGCTGGCACAACGAACGGACTACTATGCTAAATAGCCTGTATTTCCTTCGGAATAACATTAGAAATCACGGCATCCATTGCCGGACACTTAGTGCGGTTTCAAACCCCTGTCAGACACCCCTAACTTTAATAAATTATAAGTATACTTTCGTCATAGTATAAAAGCTGGGTTTTACATATGTTACTTGGGGACCTCTAAAAAATATTACTTCGTCAGCCGGATAGTTTTATGGCTTTTACATCTTGCCAGACACATTTAAAGTCTGTCTGTTAATAATAATAAAATAAATGTATATTATAAAAATACATTTTTTTTAATATATTATAATATAATATACTATTTTATTATATTGTATTATTATAACATATTATTTATTATTATTATATTCCATTTATTTATATTTAGTAAAATGTATTATAATTTTATGAGCATGCGCCTAATAGCCAAATGCAATAATCCAAATTACCAAGCCTTCGATCGCAATTCAGTCGCTAGTGGAATACCAAACATTTGCCCAAGCGTTTGAAAGCTAATTAGCGTTCAATCGCTTGCATTTGCTTTTTTATTGCAATTGAAGTAGCTAACGTAATAAGGGCCCAGTTGTAAGGCACCACGGATCGTAATATGACTAATTGGACCTAACCTCCTGAGCTGATTATACTTGATTCCAATAATAGGTATGGCTAAAGCGCTTGAACGCACGGAAATTGTCCCTGGTTTCTACAAGGTCTGTGTAATAAACTGCTCCAGATGTCACTTGCAGGCTATTTAGCATAGTAGTCCGTTCGTTGTGCCAGCGACTGCACTCCCAAAGGATGTAGTTACAGTACAGGATATAGTTTTAGGGTTCTACACCTCAAAATGAAAACACGGAACCCTTATAAGATCACTTTGTTGTCCGTCTGTCTGTTTATCAATACCCTTTTTCTCGGAAACGGATAAAGTAATCAAGTAAAAATTAATATCAATTATAAAAAATAGGCTTCTATACAACGCAATCAAAAGATACGGCCATTTATGTCAGATATTATGGTGATATTTTGCAAATTGACTTATCAGTAAGTAAGATAGGCAGTTTAGTGTATCGAAATTGTTCAAGAAACCCAATGAAAAATAGTTTTATTGCGTTCATACTTGGATGATTAAATAACTATTTAAATGTGTCTGGCAAGATGATTAAACCATTAAAACTGCCCGGCTGTTGAAGTAATATTTTTTTATGGGTTCCCAAGTAACATATGTAAAACCCAGCTTTTATACTATGACGAAAGTATACTCATAAATTATTAAAGTTTAGGGGTGTCTGGCAGGGGGTTGAAACCGCACTAAGTGTCCGTCAATGGATGGCGTGATTTCTAATATTATTCCGAAGGAAATATATAAAAATTAAGCTTTATACTATAACGAATTTGAGGTACTATTTTATACACCTTTACTACCTGTTAACTGCCGAAGTAACCACAATCCCAACTCCATACTCGATGATCGTTCTTACCTGTGTTGGGGGCATGCTCTGAGAAATTGACAGCCTTTATAAAATATGGAACGTCTGGCTATCGCTGGCTCTCCCTCTATAATGCATCCTTCAGAAACGTTAAGACCGTACCGCCTCCACCCGGTGGGAATAAAATAAATAATAATACCTCTATGGATGTAGCAAAAAGGAATATTGGGATCCAGACATTTGTGGCCAACAACAGACTTATCCCACCTCTTGGATGGAAGGCATGGTGTGTATAAGTTTGTGTACTATATGAAAGCTCCTTTCGCGTGCCATCCCTGGCCGAATCAAATATGCGGAGTGCGGCGCGGCATGTTGAGGCGGCGCGTTATCAGGTCCGGCGGTGTTGGCCGCCTGCCCCATTACCGATGCACGGCCCTTCATATTTAATTAATTAAATAAATGCATGCAACACGCCATTAACACGCTATCACACCGCTTAAAGTAACATTAAGATCTGTTTAATATTTTACATTTCGCGAACGCCGCCGTTAAAAGTGCGATGATAATAATAATAATAATATTAGTGATTTAATTAACTATTTATGAAAATAAAGAAAAATTAAAGATATTATAATAAAAAAGGGTATCGGTTAAATAAGGTATTTTTAAATAACATCATGTTGTTGCGGTATCTCTATCAAGCTCGAGCTTTTTGCATACCTACATTATAACGCCACGGCTTTAATCGAAGTTGAAGAGATTGGAAAATTAATTTTGCAGCTTTGAGGAGGCAGTGCATTGCCGCAAATAATGCAGTTTTGCCAATCTCACTTGATTGCAGCAAACATGTTAATCCATTCATCTTGTACAATATCCACATAAAGCCTGTGACTTATAGCAACAGGTTCCTTATCGTGGAGAAGTTAATCGATAAGTCTAGGCATCGTCTGAACTTGCTTCACCCAGAAGGATATGCAGGCTAAACAGTAGCTGGCAGTAACCGAGCAAACCGTCGCGGCGCGACACTGCCGCGCCTGTGCGGTTATGTGTGCCCAAAGTGCAAAGTCGCGTGTTACACACATATTAATTCAGCAGCTCCCGCCTGTTATCGCCGCTATCCACAGCAATATTCCAAATGCACAATTTGCATTTCAAAACGGCGCCTCTCCCGACGGTAGCTCCACTTCACCGCCGCCATCGCCTCTTATTAACATTTAGTCCTCGGCTGAATCAATTAACAGCGGCCCTCGCATATAATTAACTAAGTGACAGATTAACAAGTTTAAACACTCGGCGATAATGAAGATGTCGCGTACCGGGCCGAGATAAGCGCGCTCGCTATTCATGGGGATCTGGAGGTCTAAATCTATACGCTGGTATCTGATTTACACGGTAAAGCATTTTCGTTCATTACAAGTGTGACCGATTCCGGCCATCCCGGGGGCGATTGACAAAATCGGGTGCGAGCGGTGCGCGCGCGCAGCGAGGTGGCCGCGAGCGCAGCAATAAATCCTCGGTCGTTCGAGTCGTTGATTGCTTTCTGCGGCGCGGTACCCGGACGCGGCCCCTCCTCCCGCCACCCTCACATTTTAATATCCATCGGCCCGTCCCGCCTGCGTCCACTCGGCGACATGATTTAAATTATTTGTTTTAGATACAACAGCAGTGTGAGGTTCATCGGCGTATTAAACAAGAGTTTGTTTTAACAATTTTGAGGCACTGTTAGCCGCCCTAGGCGACGAGCTGAGCGATCGCCGCGCGCCCGATACAATGCCCCACTAATAATGTAACCTTTATCGGTATCGATGACTGATTTGTTGCTATAAGTTTTTTAATTACTTTGCTTTTATACGAGTTAATGGTGCCCATAAATGTATTTAATGCAATTAAAAACTCGATCGGGCAATGCGCAGGTAACGTATCGAAGTACTTATTAGATTCTATCGATGTGTGCGTAACAAGGAGCCAATTTATTTTATTGTGTAGTATCGGTGCGCGCGGATGGAGGCAGATATCAACCAAGTAACAGATAATAGGATAATCTGTTCGAATCCACATCAGTCTACTACTTAAATAAGAATATTAGTGGAAGTGTCGTATCAAGAAAAGTATTTTGTATATCGAACCCACAATTCCTGTTGTGTGTGTACATGCTACGGACTGGATCTTCTCCTTCGAGGTCCTGTTCTGATTCGGTTGTAGATTTAACTTACAAAAAAAAATCCAATTGGTATGTGCCCTCATAGGCCTAAACCAAAAGCACGTCTTGAGAATTTCATCACAACGTGAAAATATTACCATCAGCTTTGAGAAAGGGTTGATCACCGAACCAAAATACTTCGAGGGGTTATGTTATAATCTTGGGCAAGCCAGTCGGCAAGGTAATAATAGGGTAACTACGAATTAAAAACTTAACTGCTTGAGTTGACTGAGAAAAAATAATGTTTATGTTCCTAGAAGTTATTACCTATTATTCGAGTAATTACTATACTGCAGTGGTTGATAAGCGTAGCAATATAGTAGACACAAAGAAAGCCTAGATGTAGAGGTGAAAAACTACCACAATGTAACGACAACTGTTATAATCGTATATTTAGAATTGGAACACAACCACCGCGTATGTAACAATCAGTGAGCCAATCGGGCTTACGAGCGAAACTCTACAATCGATATTATTCGAAATATGATTGCGACAGGGCCGAATCGAATTCCCATTGTTTATTCGGAATGGAGCGATCCAATGCAGAGTTTATTTATGCGGCTAGAGATTAATTAAAGGCAAGAGTGGACATGGTGCATTTACATACGACACGGCGTGCGCATTTGCGGCGGGCGACGCGTGGGCGGGACATCGCGTGCCCGGTGCGCCGCCGCCGCGCCGCCGCTACTACCCGCACTAGTGTGCGACTTTTGGAAATGAAACAGATGTGTTTACCCAATATATTACTTTCCTCAAATACGTTCAATTTGGAAATATTCTTTCACAGGAAAAACGCAGGTAAGTACCTACATGTTCCTCCCACAATAACTCCCTTATGTCTGCTTTCTATTGAAACTATGTCTACACACTAACCCTTTGATTGGTGACCATTACTGCAGTCAGTTAATAATTAAAGGGCAGTACGCAAATGCGGCGCGTGGCTGGCTACCAGGTAAACGGACGCGCTGAATAAACAATAAACAGATGATACATCAGCAAAAGCAATTACGGCGGTAGCCGGCGGCGGTCGCCGATTTACGTCTGGCAGCCCGCTCGTTATACCGGCCACAACGCACAAATATTAGTTATTTAAGTTGTGACACGACACCCCGCTACAACATAACGAGGATCGAGCCTTTTTATTTTGGAAACTATCCAATCGACGGGCGGAGGTACGATATTAGGTGCCTTCACTGTAATATTCATTTGTCCACGATATCAGGGTAACATGATATATTGTACCTAATCATAAAACGTCTGCTGCGGCTGGTGCGTACCAACTGCCGCCAGCTCAGACAAATATTCGCTACGCTGCTTTATCAGCGTCACATCACTTCGTCACCTTACGCGAGCGCAGTACAGAACGCCGCAGGCAGACTACTACGAGTACACTTGCATCACACTTGTGCCAAAACGTAAACGCGTAAAGCAAACGACTGGTTTCTATTTCGGTTCCTATATTTTCCTAATACCTGTAAAATTTACTTTTTCTGGAGAAAATTATGTTTACAGGCGTGGTTCAAGAAGTACCTATAGGTCTAATTAGCGCGGTGAACTGTTAGTATTAATATTAATTGCATACACTCCTAATTTAATTTTTAATAGATAATATATAGGATATGTTTTCGAACCATGTGAAGACTTTAGTCTAGTTTGGACTTTAGTTTTCTACTTGAAGACTGGTGAAAAGGTATTTTATATTACGCCATCACTTTTGTTTGTAAATATGATAATCTGGAGGCAATTGGACGAGAAAGAAAAGCGCTTTTAGAGTTATGCTACTTTTGATTAGGTACTTAGGTATATTGTTATTGGTATTATATTTCACTTTCTCGATTACAATCTGAATTATCGGTAAATGTATGAGGAGATTGAATTTCCTTGAAATTCCACCTGTACGCACACCGCACAGGACCACCCCTACATCGATTCTGTTGAAACCTATCTCTCACATCAACTGCTCGGCTCGGCACGGGTCTCGTAACACACTGCGTCCCGATTAAAATATATGGTTCCACATCACATCCAGTTACCATAATCAAAATAAATGACAAATGAAAAGCGCCAGTGTTGCAAGTCACGGCCGGCGGGTTTTTTCGACTGGCAACGTTCCGTCGCCGCTTTGTTGTTCCACACTCGACCGATGGATTTTCAATAAAACCACTCTTCGGGACATTGGCCTTCGTTTTTTTCTATTTTGAATATGGAGTTCTCACGCACCTGTTGTGGCGGCTGACGGCCACATGCGTGATAGTAAAAGATATGTGGAATGGTGGCGTGATTTCAGTTCGTTTATGTTATAAAAAAATACTAAAAAACGTGAACGTGTAGTGCAGTGGTGGATTGGGAAACATATGCCTTGTGAACACTGCAAGACCTAGTGTACACCAGAACTTGCAGAATGGGAGCACTATTGAAACACGTGGTGATAGTATTGTGAGCACATTCATTATAAACGTTTGTCACCATAAAGGAGCTCGCTTATCCTACCTACTTATTTAGCAAGCGAATGCATATTTACTAGGTTCATGTTGGAGACGAGGCTCAAGGTGCTAGCAAAATTGAAATACCTACTTAGAGTGTACCCGACGAATCCAGCCAGATTGATGTACAGCAGCGAGTGAACATATCTATGCAAATAATAACATTGGAGTGTCTGTTTGTAATATCAAAATAACACCTTTTCACTAAATGTATATGAAAGTACATACGGTACCAAAGATTTTGTAATAGTCTTATTATTACAAATTCTTTGTACGGTACCTATAACAAAAATGCGATTATAAAAAAATTGTCTGTCTGTCTGTATGTTTGTTCCGGGTAATCTCCGAAACGGCTGGACCAATTTTGACGGGACTTTCACTGGTAGTTAGCTAATGTTATAAGGAGTAACTTGAGCTACTTTTATTTTAGAAAAACAAACAAAAAAGATATCAAATGCTGCCTGTCGCGCGGGCTCCGGAAACGCGGGAGGGGTTTTTTGCGATAGGTATATAAAACACGAAACATCCACTCTCAAAAAAGAAAAATGAGATTCAACTTTGCTTAGCAAGTGGTCATGCTCACTTTAATGTCTTTGTTTGCGGTGGGTTTGTGGAGCGGGTCACCTTCTTCCCTCTATTATGGTTGAGGAGAGGGATGCCGCTTTTCAAGTCATGCCAGTGCGCGGGCGCTGCTGGCGGGGATTGGGCCACTCACTTGCCTCTTAACAACATTGTCATTCAATCCTATTCATTTACTTAGCATGGAAGGCATCACACCAAAGCAATGATATTATTATCCACCTATGTTTTATTAATTATTAATTTGGTTTGTAAACGTTTATTTTGATGTAAGTAGCTAAACTAGCTTTCTCATTTTATTTAAATTCCTAATCTGAGTGAGATTTCATTATTATTTACTATTACTTATTTACTGACAATGGTGTTGCCTGCTCATATTTTTTATGCTGTTCCTGAGAATGTACACCATCTTTAATTCATTGAAAAGAGTAACCGTTGAGTTTCTTGCCGGATCTTCTCAGTGGAAGCAGCATTCCGAACCGGTGGTAGATTTGAGTATTCATAAATGCTTTGTTGGCTTACATGAATAAAAACAATATTGAGTTCATATGTATTTCTTTATTAACTATTCGTAAACACTGCGAATTGAACGAACATTTTTTGTTAAGTTAAATTCCACGCGGATGAAGTCGCGGGCTCAGCTAGTAGGTAAGTATATACAAATCTTTGGCAGGTACCACAAGAAAGAATTCTGATGAATATCTACGGGCAATGCAAACGAGTATCCCAGTGAGCGGACGGAAATCGTCAAGTTCCTTATCTTTTCATTTATAAAACAATTACGACAAAAAAAGCTCAATAACACACGTATCGATTCCAAACGTCGATAGTGCATGTGTACAATACAATGACGAGTTGCCGACGGTATGGTGCGTCATGACAGGCGGCGCGCCCGCGCCCGCGCCGCCGCGCCGCGCCGCCCGGCCGCCCGGCCGCCCGGCCGCCCCACACAGCGCGCGGGTCACAGGTCGCCCGCGCACCGGACCGCCTACCCCGCGCATTCCTCCATGCGTGCCAGCTATTACTCGACCCCGCGGCGAACGCACCCGGCTCCGTACGTCCGCGTACGTGGACACGGGATACGCAACTTTGCCGCGTATCTCCCCTTCGCAGATGACTCCGAAAATCATGACTATGTACATTTCTAATACGTCGAAGGTTAATTGGACGTAGGCAGGTTATTGTAAAAGAATTAACTCGCGGCTCGGCTAAACGATTCTACATGTACGTGTTAGTTATCATAAACAATTTTAGTGGTTTATAATAATATGTATTTTTTTCAATTTTAGTTTATGGCAAAATCGATTCTTATGTTGAAACTAGCTGAGCCCGCCCGCGACTTCATCCGCGTGGAATTTAACTTAACAAAATTGCTATTTAATAAAAAATATTCGTTCAATTTCCAGAGTTTGCGAAAAGTTACTAGAGAAATACATATGCTAAGTTTAATCTCATTTTTCTTTTTTGAGATTCGATGTTTCGTGTTTTATATATACCTTCTATCGCAAAAGCCCTCCCGCGTGTTCAGAGCCCGCGTGACAGGCATATTTGATATCATTTTTTTTTATAAAAGTAGCCTGAGTTACTGTTTATAAAATCAGCTATCTACCAATGAAAGTCCCGTCAAAATCGGTCCAGCCGATTCGGTGATTAGCCGGAACAAACATACAGACAGACTGTATTTTTTTTAAATCACGTTGGTTTATAAGTACCTTATGTACTTTCATATGCATTTAGGGAGTAGGTGTTATTTTAATATTACAAACAGTCACTCCATTTTATTTTGTATAGATATCACGTTTTTTTAGATTTAAGTGATTGGTACTTAATTAGATATCCATGATGAGATAATTTTAAAAAAAATTGCGCGCGAATAATCAAATAATTGAAAACCCTTCTCGTTTGCACTGACTATATCATTTGCAACGATATAACAAGTCATTACAACCTAAATGAGTTTTTATATTTCACCACTCCAAACTCACAGTTAAAGCTAAATAGTTTTTTTTTCGAAAAGTGTACCTAATATTGGCCGAAGTTATCTCATGTCAACTTTAAAGAACTTCATATTTAAGTACCCCCTAGCTAGATCAACTTGAATGAAACAAAAACGTATGTCCTCCTAGTCATTGGAACTTCATTGTTGCAAAGCTTAAGGGGTTTTTTGCGCCCATCGATATTCTTCATTCAGGCAAAGACAAGACTCCCTAAGAGGGGTTGTACAATCGACAAAAAGTTTCCGTATCGGCAACGACAGCTTCCATCCATCTTATAATGAATTTATAAAAGATGGATGAAAGCTATTATAGGTACTTCCGACATAAAAAACTTTCCATCAACTGTGAATAATTACTTATTCCAAACATACGAAAAACAATTAGGCAGTGATGGAATTACATTAAACATTCCTGTCGAAGTACATAAAATATCGTCCAGATATCAGCTTCCCGGACACCGGGTTTAAGTATTCTGAAGTACGCAAAGCACATAGCAATCGCTGTCGTGATCGTTTGTAGAGTCACTCACTTGGCGTAGTCCTGCTTGCAGTAGACCTGCCGGTCGCGCAGGAAGCAGGAGGGGTGTCGGTCGAGCTGCACTGCGCACACGCAGCAGCGCAGGCAGCCGGTGTGCCACGCGGCGCCGCCCACCTCCAGCAGGTAGCGGTCCGCGATCGGCTCGCCGCACGCGCAGCACGTGCGGTGCTCCGTCTGGAACATACAATCATAAGAGTATTCACTACCAGGGTCATGTCGATAGCCAGGTCAATAGTGTATGTCTTAGTGATCAAGCTCACGTTGCATTTGGTGATGATTTTCTTTACTTTAATTAAAGCGGCCCACTCGTTTTTCGTTAGGTTCGTACAAAAGATATAATTATTACACTAGCTTCTGCCTGCGACTATCATTAATCCAGGCTATCATCCTTTCTGTTAATCCAGGTTATAAACTGTGTGTGCGAAGTTTTATCCAAATACGTACAGCCGTTTTTGCGTGTTTGATTAACAAACATCCTAACATGCAAAAACTCAGATTTGTTTTACATTTCACTTAATAGGGTTTACATAGGTACGCTACATTTTCTATAAACACCGGCCACTACACATTACTACTATCGGGTTCCGCAGACATCCTGCCGCTTTTCAATACTATGTCGCATATTTTGATACTTTTTGCACATTCACTTATGGAAACAAAGGATTCAACGCACACCCCAAACCGCTGGTGTTCGAAGCATGACATTTTGATAGTACTGTAAGGAGGTCCATGTCGGCGCACTAGCCACTGGCAATAAGCGTTCCTGGCCGACAATAATATTTGAAATAAAAAAACATATTGAGTTTTGAAAATTGAAAGCTCTGCGGTGCGCTGGCAGTGACAACCGAGAGACCACTAAGATAGGAACTATATTTAAAGAAATGTATTAAAAGTGAATAATATAATAAATTTTATATTACCCAGCAACCTGAGTTATTAATATAAATACAGGTGCTACAACTGGCGGAAGCGCCGAGAATAAGAAGTACCTCTCGCAGCAAAGAAGACGACGCCCAAACAGGGAGTATTAGTACTCCTCATATTTATTAATAAAGTGAAAATTAAGTGAAATAAAATAAAATGGAGGGAGTGGTAACAAGTTTCGCCGGTCATTTTGACGAATCGGTGGAAGAATTTCTTGAACAATTTCAGGCCATCGCCGTTTTCAAAAAGTGTACAAAACAAGAAGATAAACTTCTTTTATTGCCATCATTTCTAAAAGGCAGTGCCTTATATTATTTTAGATCTATAAAAGATTCCTACAAGACCTTTGAAGAGATCGCGAATAAATTAGTTGAAGAATTTGAAGACTGCGACTACTCAGAATTGTTTTACAATGCCAGACAAAATAAAAAAGGATTAAGTGAATATTTCTACCATTTATCGGAATTGGCGAATAAAGCAAATATTAAAAAAGACGCTGTATTCGTAATTCAATATTTAAAAGGATTGAATCCTTATTTCAAATCAAAATTAGTAAACTCGCATTATTCATCTAAAAGAGATTTACAAGAAACAATTTTACAAATAGAAAAAGTTTATCCCCGGATCAGGGACGAACAAATGCAGTTATCCCATAATCCGGCTGCATTGGTTCAAGGAAGCTTTGAGGCAGCACAGGGCGACTATAAGACGGCCACTCCTTTTAGTTCGCCAATGTCGACTCCATCACAGGATGTACGCCGCCCGATACCGGGACCAGCACCTTCAACCCCGCATCGAAGATCATCGGGACATAATTATAATTTACGTTATAATTCTAGATCCAACCAGTCGCAACCAAATTTTCGACCACGCCAGCATTGAGAAAGGCCCAATGTGATGATGGTGTGGTGGATTTCGAGTCAGGCCTTCTGCAGGCACATGCATCGGACAGAAATATGCGAGCGATGGACGGGGATAATCAACAGGTTAGACCTTTAGTTAGTTTATGCACTAATAATATGAATGGTTTAGCTCTTATTGATACTGGGGCTACGGTTTCCTGCATTAGCCAGACTGCCGCGGACAAAATAGGTGTAAGATGTATGGACGTAGAGAATAGATGTTTGAAAGCTGTGAATGGTAATAGATTAGTGTTGTTGGGAAGATGTAAAGTGATGTTTTCCCTAAATGAATTTTTATTTCAACAGGAATTTGTAATTGTATCTGACTTAAATTGTAATGTAAAGGAGGTCCATGTCGGCGAAAGAAGTAAAACAGCTACTGGGTTTATTCTCGTATTATAGGAAGTTTGTTCCAGATCTGGCAAGAATAACATTGCCACTCACAAAACTATTAAAAAAAGGTGTGAAATTTTATTGGAATAGCGAGCTTCAAGAGTCATTCGAGTGTATGAAGAAGTTAATGTGCAGTTCGCCAATTTTATCGTATTTTTCGGCTGATAAATCGATTACTACGAGGTTGTATGTCGATGCGTCGAATGAAGCTATAGGTGCCGTGCTTATGCAAGGAAATATTACAATGTGTCCGATTGCTTACGCTTCAAGAAAGTTGACTGATGCTGAGAAAAAATATTCTACAACGGAAAAAGAATGTTTGTCATTAGTTTGGGCATTGCGATATTTTCGTCATTATTTGTGGGGTTTACATTTTCAGGTGGTTACAGATCATCGAGCATTATGTTGGTTGCAGTCAAAAAGAGACATGTGTGGTCGATTAGCACGGTGGGCTTTAGCAATTCAAGAATGGGATTTTGAAATTGTTCATTGTTCGGGAAAGAGTAACGTTATAGCGGATTTCTTGAGCAGGAATCCATTAATAGAGGTCGCAGATCAACAGAGGGAACCCGGCTTAGAATCTTATGATGGTTTAGAGGTCTTTAGTATAAATGTAGAGTCGTTGGCGGAAGATCAGGCAAATGATATGTTTTGTTCTAGTTGGATTTCACGGATACGTGAACGACCAGATGTAGCTCATGGTGGTTTCTTCTTGAGAAATGATCTTCTTTATAAAGGTGTACGTAGAAACGGTGAAGTATGTGAAGTATTGGTGTTGCCTAGAAGTTTATTTCAAAATGTAATGAGTGAATTGCATGATGAAGCGTGGACTGGAGGTCATTTAGGGCTCGCAAAGACGTTGAGAAGATTTCGGTCTAGATATTTTATGCAGCAAGCAGATAGAGAGGTCGAGCGGTATATAGGATCATGTGTGCCTTGTCAGGAAAGAAAAATGGTCAAAAATGTCGCGGAATTGATGCCGATTCGTATATCAAATATTTTTGAGAAAGTAGGAATTGATGTTTTAGGTCCGTTTCCTTGGTCTTCGAGGAATAATCGTTTTATAATTGTTGCCGTTGAGTATGCGTCGCGTTTCGTTATTTGTAAAGCTGTTCCTAGGGTTTTAGCAGAGGATATTGTGAATTTTCTAATAGAAGAAATATTTTGTAGGTTTGGTAGTATTAGGGAGATTATTTCGGACCGAGGTACAGTTTTCACGGCAAGGATAGTGAAAGAGACGATAGAGCGTTTCGGAGGTAGGTGTATACATACGAGTTCGCTACACCCGCAAACAAATGGCTTAGTCGAGAGATTTAATAGGACTTTGGCAGCCATGTTATCTAAATATCTGGATAATAGTCAGCGAGATTGGTGTTCGATTTTACCTCTAGTTGTACATGCGTATAATACGAGTGTACAGGCCTCCACAAAATTGTCTCCATATAATATTTTGTTCGGTAGAGAACAAAGTTCGATAACAGATCGAGCTTTAGGTTTAAATGTATTAGGATTGAATGACAGTATGACAGAGCGTGTAGATCGTATGAGAGGTTTGCTTACGAAAGCATTACGTAATATCACAAAAGCGCAGGTTATGCAAAAGCGATATTATGATAGGAAAATGAGGTCGGTAGTGTTTAATGTGAATGATTTAGTTTTATTGTATGTTCCAAGGCGAGTTACGGGCAGATGTACGAAACTGGCACGTCTTTTTCAAGGACCATACAAGATTATTGAACGAGTAGGAAGGTCTAATGTGGTGATTCGCAGATTAAATTCGCGTTCTAGGGGGGTTGTTGTCCATACAAATCGCCTAAAGCATTTTATGTCACGATGATATGTGTCTGTATACATTGTTGTATATGTATGTATAGAGGGAAGGTGGTTATGATAGTTTAGTTTTAAGTTGTGTATGTTGTTATTATAATTTATTAATATATGTCTTTATTTTTCATAATGAACGAGAGAAAAATTGAATATGTCGCAGAGCGACGTCAGAAATATGAGAAATCGTTCAACACATAGGTGATGGGCGAAAAGAAATCGTTCAACACGTAGGCGATGGGCGAAAATGAAAATAAGTTATGTTATTTAATTTGATATGATAAATGTTTTGTTGAAAACACGTGAGATAAGTATGTTAACATGTTAGTAATGGTTATATGATTACAGGGGGAGTGTAGTTTCAGTAATGGTAAAGGTTAAAGTTTGGTGGTTAATGAATTATAATGTTTGAATAGAGTTAGATGGATAGATACATTCGGTTAGTTCTATTTCTTGGTGTAACATGATAAAGCAATAAGCTATTGATCATGGATTCCTGATTTAGGTTTCACGCATTTAAGGGATGGAATATGGACGGATAGTATCTGGATTGTAAATGGTATGTTATTATTATGGTTAGAAGTTGGTAGTGGATAGTGGATAAAGTACAGTTAGAGTATGTGGGGAAGTATTATGGGTTATTGTAGAAGGTGTAGTAGATTATTATAAACATAGTGGTTGTGTAAAAACGAGTATAGGATTGTTTTATAGTAGATGGGTTTAGTGTATTTAATGGTAGGTTAATAAATTTCTCTCACGATAAGCAATTTCTGATGTAGAATAGAGCGCCTATTCTCATAAGCATTCGGAATTTCTTGGTAGAAATCTTACCTAAATAATTTGTTGGGATGCTGAGAATCGTCTTATATTTTCCAAAATTAGTCGATGAATCTCTTATTCTATGGATTATGCGGGAATATTGTATCTGTGGGCATCAAGTCGTAAAGTGGACTTTGACCTATTTTTGGGATTATATTTTTGACCTTATATTTGAGCCTCTTGAAGTCTTGAGAGCTTTAATTATGATGGTGTTGAATATTTCTCCTATTAATAAAGTTGAATTTATCTTCTTTGAGTCTTGTAGTCATATTTCATTTTAAGGATGACGGTCACACCTTTCTATAGTTTGAAAGGTTATTTATATTAATTTGATTAAAATGTTGATGGGTAATGTTAATAATGATGAAGGGTGGTGTTTACTAGTCATGTGTAGTTAATAGTTTTCCGTATGGCTTGAATTAGGTACGTGATTTTCGGTTGGTTTTACACTTATCAAGTTATTCGAAGTATATATAACTCTTCCAATAACTAAATCCTAGCAGGATTTAATTTGAGCCATGCTTGATTGTATATGCATCGTCCAACCATAGGTAGGGTGTGCAAAAATTGTATGGTTAGAAAAAAAAATTTTTTGCTTTAAATTTTTTTTTTCCCCAGGTCGCGAGGAATGTAAGGAGGTCCATGTCGGCGCACTAGCCACTGGCAATAAGCGTTCCTGGCCGACAATAATATTTGAAATAAAAAAACATATTGAGTTTTGAAAATTGAAAGCTCTGCGGTGCGCTGGCAGTGACAACCGAGAGACCACTAAGATAGGAACTATATTTAAAGAAATGTATTAAAAGTGAATAATATAATAAATTTTATATTACCCAGCAACCTGAGTTATTAATATAAATACAGGTGCTACAGTACCTACCTTTTATACCGTAAGTATCCACTAAGGTAGGATTTTGGAAAATTTCACTCCTAAGTGTATAAAATAGCGGGTGAAAGTTTGTAAGAGTAAAAAAATCTCAACTTAGAGTCTTGAAAATGAGTATTAAGGGCACTCATTACAAATAAAAGAATAGATTTACCGCGTTTAATTAAAGTCCACCCCTATGTGTCTGAAATTAGGGAAAACAGTTTGTGTTGGGGTCCTGAAATTGTTTAAGCTGAAAAAGTGACGTTAGGTAGATTTTGCCGTAAAAATAAGAAGCACAAACAGAAAAACTGGAACAAAATGGGATATTAGCACATGATACGAAATGGGTTCACTAAATCACGAGCTACAGCCGTACAAGTTAAAGCTAAGTTAATTCCCCGTCGTTTCTGAATAAATGCAATACTGAGAGTTAAACATCAACCGCAAATACAACTTTGTTACTTGTATTACACTACTTTGGTTATTAGATAAGATAAATGTTCGCTATTGAAATGGGTACGGATGCCTTCAATGTGCATGCCTGACGTGCACTTGTGTGGTATTTTTCTTAATGAAGAATAATTTATTCCCTTTAATAAAACATATATAATGCGAGTTAGAGGATGAATCTTGCAACTCACGTAATAAAGACCACATTGGAGCACAATATTTTGTAAACCAGAATTGATTTTAAAAAACTGTCAAAGAGACCTCAAATGTGTTATTCAAATAGGTATCTATCCAATAATTCCCCACTCAAATGGGAGCATAATTATTATTTTTGTTCACACTCCCTGCACTAGTACTGGATGTACCCTAGATTAACTTGGCTTTCAATATTTATAAACACAATTTTGTAGTGGTAAATAATAGTACATTGTTACACGAGTGGTGAAAGTGACTTATTTAGTCCCGAGACGGGGTTTGGTGCCCGAGCGTAGCGAGGGCGCTAATAGTTCGAGGGACAAAATAAGTCTTTCATCCGAGGTAAACACTGTGCTTTTCATTACAAATACAAGGAAAGTAAAAATAAAAGCAGGAATTGGCTAAAGAAATAATACAAGGAAGTATGAACAATACTCTACAACTCGAAAAATAAATAAAGATCGGATTGCCGCCTATTTCGTTTTTTTTTCGTTGGCCGGCCAACTTCATGAATTAGCCATTATTTGTAATTTTCATCTTTAAATATTTTGTCCAAATCTATGTTATTTTAAAGAAATTGTTGAATCTAAATTATAATTAAGTCATTTAAAACATTTATATTCTTTAATTAACTTTATGTTATTTCAATTTTACATCGTGCTGTAATTGAGTGAATATAGAAAAAGTTTGAACATGGTTCCATAGAAATGTGAAAATAGAACTAGTTTTTTTATAAAATGACAGCTGTCAGTTGAAAGCGATTCTCCCGGACCGGAAAAGCATTACTTTCAACCCGCTCCTCAGGCAACTTCAGACCTACTTTCAGAGTATGAGTAATGAAAAATCTATTTTTTTGCCAATTTTGAGCTTTTTTTATGAATGTGACGTCGTGCGGGCGAACGGATGGACATGGCGAAACTATAAAGGTTCTAAGTTTAACTACGGAATCCTAAAAAGCTTCAAGTCAACTAAAAAAATAATTATAGTATATCAGAAAATAATAAAACAACCTTCAAGATGAATCCGTACTTATACTTAATAACCATAATCCTCAATTCCCTGTAGGTACCCATTCTATCATTAAATTTATATTTTTACTCATAAACAAAACAGTTTAAGCTGCAACAACGAGATTACTCTCCCCACGTAGCTAACTGAGTTATAGTTTAAAGCGAAACAAAGGCTGTCCACCTCTAGCCATGTGCAGTCGTCGGGGGCCGCGGGAGGGCATTGTCGCGCGATTGTCGTGGTAATCTAATACCGCAGGCTTGTACTAACACAACACCCCTTGCGCTAGCGAGCTCTAATCAAATATAATTTGGTTGTGATGAATTCGCTTTGATTCGAGTACTCACTGCAAGCGCGGAATAGTCGATGAATGCGAATTATGCTGGAAACAAGACTAAATTCTAATAGTAAATTTTGTTGTACACCTTGGTCTATCTATCTACCTTTCACGGTGCATGCTGGTGCCATCCCTAGACGCCTTTCCAAAGGCGGGAGATGGCACACCGTAGGACTTTAGTAGGTATACGGATCTGCCGGGATTTTCACATACCTATACCGCCCTACCCCCTTCGAGGCGGGAAGGGATTAATAAAAGATTTTCCCACAAAAAAATATTGTACCTACTAACCGTTGAACGGTCGTTTCTGCGTAGTTACAGTTGGTTGCTTGATAATTTTTTTTGGAGTGTGTATAATTTGGAAACAGTTGATATAGTATCTACTTTTAAGTCGCACCGTACCTACTTAGACCAAATAATCTAAATCTATATATATAAAACTCTAAGGTGACTGACTGACTAACTGACATAGTGATTATCAACGCACAGCCCAAACCACTGGACGGATCGGGCTGAAATTTGGCATGCAGGTAGATGTTATGACGTAGGCATCCGCTAAGAAAGTATTTTGATTAATTCCACCCCCAAGGGGATAAAATAGGGGATGAAAGTTTGTATCAAACTTTGTCAATTTTAAACCTAGCGGGCTGAGACTTTGCATGCATAAAGCTACTATGACGTAGATATCCCCTAAGAAAGGATCAAAATTCCACGCGGACGAAGTCGCGGGCTCAGCTAGTTATATAATATATGTATATGAAAAACACTCTTTATATCGCCAGACTGATACACCAATTATTTTGAATGGTCCCAAACTAAGCATTGCTTGAATTTCGGGTACCGTACAATGGACTGGGGGCGATCCCAGTGATACCCACATCTGGGAAAATTACGAAGAGGCCATTTCCAAAATATGCCCCGACGGGAATCGAACTAGCAACCACCCAGCGCAACCTACGCTCAAACCTCCGCGCCAAGCAGTTGGCGAAAGAAGAAAGAACTCTATACTCGTAAAATAATAAAGTAGCATTCGTTTTAAATTAATAATCAGGAAAATTTGCAGCCGACCCCGCGACCCCTAAGCACAGCCACGCGTGCCGGTTGCTCCACTAATTCGGTTTTGTTTCCTAATTCAAGTAAGTACTAATTTTCATGGCTCTAAGTTGAGATTTTTTTACCCATTCAAACTTTCACCCCCTATTTTATACACTTAGGGGTGGAATTTTACAAAATCCTTCCGTAGTGGATATTTATGGTATAAAAGGTACCTACTATCAAAATTATTAACATTTTTTTAACGTACATAAGATTTCCATAGATAAATTGTGACACAACAGTTAGAATATTTATTACTTTAATTGTTTCTCTGAGGAAGACTCTTGCAGCTCGGTTGTAGATAGCTCGTATAGCAATACGGGCTCTGCTGACTTAAACTCCATTTTTGTTCTGCAGAAATGAGCAGTTTTCTGCAGAACAAAAATGGAGTTTAAGTCAGCAGAGCATCCCCAGAGCAGTATGCCATATGACATAACGCTATGGAAATAACTAAAATAAACCATTTTAGCTGTTTTAACGTCGATTAAATGCAGAATTTTTTTTAACCGCATATGCCGCACAGCTGAGATTACCTGACAATTTTTTGATATGAGGACCCAATTGCAATTTAGCATCTATAGAGATTCCTAGAAACACAGTTTCCTCCACAAGGAACCATAGCGTTTCATATTTGATTCTCAACTTGATAACTCTATCCGTTTCTCAGAAAAAGGGTCTTGACAGACAGACAGACGGAGAACAAAGTGTTCCTATAAGGGTTCCGTAATTAAGAAAAATCTTATTTGAGTAACGAAAACTATCCTGTAACTACTGGAAACTGAACAGAAACAACAGAAACTTCATAACGAAAAAAACATTATCCTAATAAACAATTGACTGGGCGTGTCGCATATTAAAAGCTAACATCAACAGCCAATAATATTGCAATACCAATAAATATATTGTTGCTTTAATGGCACTCGACTTGATAATAGTAAATCTCGTATATTTTATACCCCTGTCCGTGTTTATGATAGACACGATAGTGGCGTCGCTATTGACTCCTTGGCGGGACCGCACCCGGCCGCCAATCGAATAATAACAAACAATACGCGAGCAACATCGCCGTTTAGCGACGCTAGCTCCGCACCCCAAAACAAATTGTCAGCAATAAATATTATGTTGCGTCGAACACCCGTCGCACAGCGACATCGCGCTAAATAATAACCGCACATACATATGTAATGCCCCGGCGCGGCGCGACGCAGCGTCTCCGGGCACCGTTCCCCTAGACGAACAATAGCATTTGCCACCTCTATCAAAATCTACGTAACAAATTTCTTAAGGGTCCCATTGAGGACGGCGTATAATAGATCTCCGGTGGCCGCATTGTCGCCGCAGTGACTTCAGCTGACTGATATTCGCTTTTTATGACACTTTTTCTGCTGTGCCCGAAGCGAGCGAGCTACTCGTGTATAATAACGTTGTTTGATTGCATTTAACGCGTCATTTAGAAGGGTTTGTTTGTTCTGGTGTTGGATGAAATTATGTAAATGAGATGTTCCATTTCGTCTCCCGGAGATATTCAGGATTCGGGCGTTACGCGAGCGGACGCTTCTATATTTTAACCGTCACTGATACTCAATAAAGACTGACAAAAGGGTCAACAACGGTTAAATTCATACGAAGTTCATGAATTGAATAGCGTTTGACAGCATGAGAAGCGTTTAAACCGCACATTGTGCTCTTATTTGGCGGGCGTGACGAGGATCTGGGGTTGTAATAAACCATAAATAATATTTTATTTGGAACATTTTTGGTCCTTGTATTATCCTATGAGTCGTTCCTTAAGAAAACAATTGAACACCGTCAGTGTTTGATATTACAAAACAAACAGACATTCCAATTTTAATTGTTTGTATAGAAGATTTATAATTACTCTTTTATAATCATTTATAAATAGCTCATCATCGTTCTAAGTTTGTTATCATACATACATACATACATACAAATAAATAAAATTGGAGTGTCTGTTTGTAATATCAAAATAACATCTTTTCACTAAATGCATATGAAAGTACATACGATACCTATAGCAAAAACGCGAATTAAAAAAAAATTGTCTGTCTGTCTGTCTGTCTGTGTGTTTGTTCCGGGTAATCTCCGAAACGGCTGGACCGATTTCGACGGGACTCTCACTGGCAGGTAGCTGATCTTATAGCGGGTAACTTAGGCTACTTTAATTTTAGAAAAACAATTAGGGTTCCGCGTAAAAAAATTAAAACACTTGAAATCAAAGAGTATCTCCGAAACGGCTGGACCGATTTTGACGGGACTTTCACTGTTAGATAGCTGATGTTATAAGCAGTAACTGAGGCTACTTGTATTAAAACACGCGGGCGAAGTCGCGGGCTCAGCTAGTATACAAATATAATAAGAAGACGAATTTATTGTTGTAAGTAGGCAGTAAACTGATGTTTTAGAAAAAAACGATTACCCAAGTCAACTGTTTTGAGTCTCCAAAGGTGAACGACTAACGATGTGGTGGCTAGCCGACCATTTCCACTAATACGGTACCGCCCTACATATGTTGCATCCACTGTATAGGTAAATTAACAATAATGTGAAACGTAGGAATGATAGTTTGCAATAGTTTGCAATGGTGACTTTATAATCCACAAAATAAAAGATAATGGTGCGATCAGGCACGGTCGAGGCCGCGCCGCGCCGGGGTGCGTGGCGGCGGTGGCGGGTGGCGGTGGCGGCGGTGGTGGCGGGCGGCGGTGGCGGGCGGCGCGGCGCGGCGGCGGCGGCGGCGTGACAGGCGTGATCGCGGACACTCGTCCCGGCATTGTCCTGGCGAGGCCAAACTGTCCCGCATTGTCCCGCTTCCGACTATTATCCAGGAATGAGAGGCCTAAAGGTGGCATCACGGCGCCTGCCTACGCTATTGTTATCGGCTTACGTTTGCAAATCCGATTTATATTTGAATATAATTGACTTTCGGCCTCGTATCAGGTACCGAGAGCTTGTATCTTATTGTGTACGGCTGATCTCAATGGCATTTTTATCGGGTGAACATGATAAATGTATTTGGGAGATTAAGTGTTGTGGGTGGGTGCGCTTTGGAACGATTTCGATGGGCTCGCTCAGTTATTCAAAGGTTTTAGGGAATGGTGTTCGGAAGCTTAAAATCAAGGACTGGTCTGAATTTTGAGCGAGCTTTTAAGCTCTGGATTGATGAGCGCTTTCGTAATGAAATGGGCCAAAAGTATTTATGCAGTTTATACCTCATTGAATTCAAAATGGATGACATTACTTATAGGTTCGTAAAAACAAGATCCATGGTAGGTACAAGTATAAAAACAGACATTAAAGAAAAATTGAAATGGTGTAGACCGAAAGTCTAAACTGGGCAAATAATTATGTTCTATCACAATTTTTTACAAACTCAACACAATAGCCAGAAAATGAGGTAGGTACCGGGCTGTCATATTTTCCACAACACTGCGCAATCCCAAAGCTTTCACAAATGAACTGTCTTCCCTCGGCGCATTTCATATTCAAACGGGAAACAATTTCTGATGCGCGGTGAGGAAATCACACGAAAATTGGAGGCGATTTATTCAAAATATTTGTACCAACAACTCTTTATAAGCAACAGCGGAACAGCCTCCCGTCGACGGTTCACGAAAGTTCGAGCCATACTTTTCTTATTTGTTTTCGTTTCACGCATCGTTCGCGAGGGGATCCCGATTTCCTAAACTTTTTTTAATCGATCATCGAAAATCAAGCTCAATAAGTGTGTTCAAAAACCAACTGGCTTACAAAAAATATTGGAAATAAATGATGTGTGCACGTCAGCGATGCGAGTCGTATCTCGGAGATATCTGGTGGGCAGACAAAGCGTCGGCAAGAATGGCGCAGCGGGGGCCGGCCGCAGGATAATGGAGAGAGTTTCACACCATTCACGCGTCGCCCTCGAGTTTTTTCACTGTGACGGGGGTCACATCGACCATTCGTCATCAGACCAGACAGCAACCAACAAATATAGGTATGCAAATGTGTCCTTATCCACGCGACTATCTCCTAATAAACTCGCTTCCACGGAAGGAGCCCCTGCGCTTTTGTTTATTTAGTACAAAATCATTTCTGACTATGAAATTCAAAATGTATTCGAATCCCAACTTTGTTGTGTTATGGAAAATTAGTACAACCCCGGCACGATGTTATGCTAACATAAACCTTTTTCCTTTATTTTAAAGAAGCAAATTGCTAGGATGGTGTCTGACGTCAGCCGCGCCGTGGCAGCGCAGCGGCATGGCGCGACGCGCGGCGCAGCAGCGCCCGCCGACAGCGGGGCGGGGCTGGGCGTGGCGAACGCGCGCCTTTACCTTCTACGTCTATGACGTCATGGAAACCACGCTTGTATGGGACAGTGTGTGTACGTGCCTCGAGTTTATATTTTGCACAATGACATCACAGGAACGATGTGAGAAAAGGAAACTAGAAAACAAAACCGCGGTACGTGCATTCAATTCTAGAATCATTTTGTTGTTGTTGGTAGGTATTTTCCATGTTCGCTGGCTAGCTACGCAGCTCTACTCATTTTCACCACATCGACTATTTTCAAGTGTTTAGTTCCCAAAAATATACGATGCAGTTTCTCTTCCAGAATGTGTCGATTTAGATTATTTTAGATCCTGCCGTGAAGTATCGTTCGAATGGTTTAAGTTATTTTTTTTTACTGAAGCTCCTATTCACTAATTTTATTATTTAAATGCTCTCCTGGCTAGTCTCTTTTTTGTTGAAATTGATTCTGATAGCGCCAAGCGTAGGGTCACGGGAGATAAACGGAAATAACAAACTATTTTCTAGTAGTTTCTAGTTGCAATGTCACATTGCTTTGCTGTTTCTAAGAATGAGGGCAGGCGACACCAACTTTTATTTTATTGAAAAGAGTAACCATTAAGTTTTTGACTGTTAATAAACGCTTTGTTGGCATAACATCAATAACAAATTTCGTAATTTCTTTTTTTTATTATTATTTTTTAGTTTATCCAGAAATTTTTTTTTTTGTGTGGAAAATTTGCATGAAAATTGAGTAATGTAACACATAGAAAATCATTAAAATACCTTGTTTAATATTTTCTACTTTAGTACCTACCACGGAGCCGCGGCAGCGGCGCGGCGGCACGGCCACGGATGCCTCGTCCGAGGTATCTTGTATTTTTATAAACAGCGATACTTCACCTCTACATACGTAGCGATGGACTGTGAGCCTAACTTTAAAGATGAGCGGTATCGACCGCTTAACGACAATCGCATGTCATTATATTTTTATAACTGATCGAACGAGCATAAAATCAATCGGCGCCATCGCGGTGCGAGGCCCGCTGCCCCGGCTGCCCCGGGTCCGGCTGCTCCGGCCCGCGCTCGGGCCCGTTGAAATCTATTACAAATATAAAACGTTCCCACATACCTCAATCAGTGTTACGAAACGTCGCGGCGGCTCTCGTTATTACCCCCGACGTACCAATGGCGGGCTATCACAACATATTAAGTAATAAACAGTCCATAAACGCGAGAGCGCGCATGCGGCGCCGCGCTCAGCGCACGGCGCTAATTACAAACAATTAGACGCCATGTTGCCGCACCCCCGCCGCCCTGCGCTGCCCGCCCGCGCCCCGCCACCCCGCCGCGCCCCGGGCGGCGCGGGCAGCGCGCGCGCACCTCGTTATTACCCTATTTATTGCATATTGGAAACAAAAAACACATCGCATTGCCCTGAATGGGTATTATAGTTTTCGGACCCGAATGCTCGTTTAGCTTCGGAACACAATTCAAGCTATGGACACAGTGATGACCTTTTTTACGTCTCAGTTTCACTTCATTATGATCTCATCAATATTATTTATGCACCAATTTGATTGAATTGATTTTTCTTTTCTTTTCGGTAAATTAATTGGTTTTCGGTATTATGAAAAGTTTCGAGCTTATATCAAAATATTACATTAGTGCGCCAGCGCGCCGCCGCGAGTCCTCTGGCCCCTGCGATCGGCCTACATAGGTGCGGTGTTCTCCACGCTCGCTGGTTGTAGTAACTAGACACAGTAAATCACCTATTCCGCGATAATACCTACGATAATAGTTCAAGCAAGTTCAAGCGAGAAGCTCAACATTAAATTAAGGTAAATTACGCTAATTAGGTCATCAGAACATGGTTAACCATGTCAACCATGCCAACCGTGAAAATCTTAAGATTTTGCTGCCCCAAAAACATGAAATGCTTGTTCAGAGCGACCTTTATCTAGTATGTATATGGTTTGACCGCTCGCTTTTATTAATAAGCCTAGAATTAATTTACATTTCTACAGCAGATGTCTGAATGAAACCCGTCAACCTACATATTTTTATTCATCATAATTATTAGACATAGAGATGAACCAGATTCATTATGATTTTCATGCGAATATTTTAGGCAAATAATTTTTAATGATCCTAATAACAATTACAAATTCTTTGATTTTAGGAGACCACCTCGCCGCCGCCTGCCAGGCCCGGGGTATTACGATAAAATTCAGCCATATTGGGTAATATAAAAAAAAATTGGAAGTTATCTTATGGTGGTCATTATATTATGCATAAATACATACCTGCAGTAAATATCTAACGCGGTAATAACCTCGTGTTCTAGGTTCGAGCGCTAGAACACGAGACTCGTTACGACAACAGCGCCAGGCGCAGTTAATAAAACCTGGATAAATCAGGATCAGGGAAGACAGCAGTAGGCTAATGATGATGAGATGAATTTGCAATTATCTATACATCTATACAAATAAATAAAATTGGAGTGTCTGTTTGTAATATCAAAATAACACCTTTTCACTAAATGCATATGAAAGTACATAAGATACCTATAGCAAAAACGCGAATAAAAAAATTTTTGTCTGTCTGTCTGTCTGTCTGTCCGTCTGTCTGTCTGTCTGTCTGTGTGTTTGTTCCGGGTAATCTCCGAAACGGCTGGACCGATTTCGACGGGACTTTCACTGGCAGATAGCTGACCTTATAGCGGGTAACTTAGACTACTTTAATTTTAGAAAAACAATCAGGGTTCCGCGTAAAAAAATAAAAACACTTGATATCAAAGAGTATCTCCGAAACGGCTGGACCGATTTTGACGGGACTTTCACTGTTAGATAGCTGATGTTATAAGCAGTAACTGAGGCTACTTTTGTTTTAGAAAAACAAAATAAAAAAAATGGGTCCTGTCGCGCGGGCTCAGAACGCGGGACCCGGCTTTATTATTAAGTTAAATTCCACGCGGGCGAAGTCGCGGGCTCAGCTAGTTAAAATATAAGATAGGTACCGCAATGCAAATATATGGTCTTTGACGACAGCTAGACGCAGTGGTAGGCCACTCGGCTCACTGAGCTAGGTGGTTACGGGTTCGATTCCGTTAGGGAAAATTTTGGAAATGGCCTGTCCCATGTAATTACTATTGTACGGTACCCGTAATTCAAGCGTTACTACTAAATATTGACATAACAACGACATGAAGCCATCCTGTTGATATACCTATTACCCCACTTCGGTAAGACCAGAAGGAAGGGTTATGTCTAAGCACTCTATGTATGTATTATATACATCTTTATGTGACACTACAGCGCTCGCACTACCCCGGCGATGTCGATGAATGAAGTGTGAACCAATTCTCATGATGGCATCCAATAAAGTGGTGGTCTCTGATTTCTTTTGTCGTGTTGTGAATTGCGTAGGTTGTCTAATGAAAGAAGCTAAAATTCTGAGTTTATTAATTAATTAATATTAATATAAATACTCGTAAAATCTATACAAATAAATAAAATTGGAGTGTCTGTTTGTAATATCAAAATAACACCTTTTCACTAAATGCATATGAAAGTACATACGACACATATAGCAAAAACGCGATTTAATTTTTTTTTCTGTCTGTCTGTCTGTCTGTCTGTGTGTTCGTTCCGGGTAATCTCCGAAACGGCTGGACCAATTTTGACGGGACTTTCACTGGCAGATAGCTGATGTTATAGGGAGTAACTTAGGCTACTTTGATTTTAGAAAAACAATTTGGGGTTCCGCGAAATAAAATAAAACACATGAAATCAAAGAGTATCTCCGAAACGGCTGGACCGACGTTGACGGGACTTTCACTGGTAGATAGCTGATGTTATAAGCAGTAACTTAGACTACTTTTATTTTAGAAAATCAAAATATTAAAATATGGGTCCTGCCGCGCGGGCTCCGAACGCGGGAGCGGGCGTTTTTGTTAAATTAAATTCCACGCGGACGAAGTCGCGGGCTCAGCTAGTATAAAATATAACTAGTGACATGGAAACAATGTTATACCATATTTCAACGTAATACTACTTACTAGCGCTGTCTACCGGTACTTCGTTCTGAATATAATTCGTGTGGAACAGACCTACTTCAAGTTTATTTAAGATACATATTAATTTTCGAATCAAACATATTATCAATAATTTTAATACCAATTCAGTGCAAAAACATAATTCTATTAAAATCAAACGCCACCGAGGTAGCTGCCAGAGCGTTTTATTTAAGCTTGTTTATACAGACAGATGAACGATCCAAAAATGTAAATAGGTAAAGCATCACATAATGGATCACGCTAAACCGATATAAGTGCTTAGTTTTTTATGGGAAACTTGTCATAGAGATAACTTATACTTATTATCGGACATGCTTTTAATTTTACTTCGGCTTTTAATTTTGCTACGGGACAGGTATAATAAGGATGTTTTAGCGAGCAAAGTTGAGGGCACAACACTAGCTAGCAAATTAAAAATATTATGTGTATAATGTATATAGCATGTGCATGTAACCGTGAAATATTTTTGTTATTCTCAAGAAGGAAGCTACTGCTTTTGAAGTTCCCGTTAAATTCTATAATTGTATAGCATAGCATAATTAATTTCAGTTTAATTGTATTAAGATTATTCAGTTAACCAACAGTAGCTTAAATTATTGCATTTTTATTAATGACTAGCTGTGCCCGCGACTTCGTTCGCGTGGAATTTAATAGGCAAAGTTTCATACAATCTTTCATCCCCTATTTTATCCCCTTGGGGGTGGAATTAATCAAAATCCTTTCTTAGCGGATGCCTACGTCATAACATCTACCTGCATGCCAAATTTCAGCCCGATCCGTCTAGTGGTTTGGGCTGTGCGTTGATAGATCAGTCAGTCACCTTTGAGTTTTATATATATAGATTGCTATTTTCTCCTTCCTAGCTCTCCAAACCAAATAGTTAGAGAGCAGTCACGGAGTGCTATCAGAGAGTCGTATCTAACAACTAGCATTTGACAACTGAACAGTGAAATTACACAGTGATTTTCATCAAAAGGGCGCGCAAGGTTCAAATCGCCGTCAGTTCCCGCCTCTGGCAATGGAATTGAAAAAAACGAATTTCTAAATGTTATACCTACAGTAGTAGTGCACCGGTGTCGCCTAGTTCACCTCATGAGAGCCGCTGCCATGACGGGCCACGAGCAGCGCGGCCGGGCGGCGGCGGCCGGGGCGGCCCGGCCGGGCCCGCCACATTACAACTGTCATATAACTCACCCGTTAATAGGAGCGGCACTCCTTGTGCCAACTATTAAATACTATTCACATTTTACGATAATGCCCGCTGCCCAACAAACTCTTATTGACGTATAAATTCCGAGCTTTTTTCTCCGGGCCGAAGGCGCCAGTTGTTTCTCGATATTAATAACGCTATGCTAGTTCTGTTTTTCGGGTTTAATTACGTCCAGGCCGGTGATAGCCGAGCCGAGCCGAGCGACCGGAGAGCAGTAAATTAAACGGTCGGCGAGCCCCTTTTAATATTCATAGCGTTATCAAACAAAATTTTAAACTAATTAAAAGTTGTTTTAATAATTCCGTATGGTTATGAATAAGAGCGCCTGAGGCGACCGGTTCGATTTGTTTGCATTCTGTGGCGCGACAGGAAATTGCCTACGTACGCCGCGGCCGCCGCAATATATCAGTCTGCGGGCCGTCTTTACTTGTTAACACATACTTAATCCGAGGTCAGCGACCTTCGCTTGCTTTTTGAATCTCCACACGATTTTTCCGTGTTTCATAGCGCGAACTAAATCGTTTCGAATCAATGGTTTTGCCATAAAACACTTACGATACTAAAAATACCGTTCGGTGACCGAACTTCGGTCTGACCTAAACGCTTTGGTTATAATTTTAACCGTGATAATGACAAGCTATCCGCCATACGTCCATGGACGGTTCTCAAGTAAAAGCTCTAGCAGAAATTGCACAATATTAAGTATAAGGCGAGACGAGGCGGCCCACCCGCGCCCGGCGGGGAGCGGGCAGGTGTTGACTCCCGTACCTACCATCTTGATAGTGATGCGACACCAAGTACCCTATCGATGACGGCTATCGATGATATTCCCATGTGCTGGCATTAACTATTTATTTGATTAAATGTGTGAGCAAATGAACATAAACTGTTGTTCAACTTGTAATAATACATAAAAATATTGGTTTGTATGCTTAAGCATGTAGATAAAACGCGATTGTTTTATATTTCGGATTTCTTTTCAAGAAAATGTTTATATAAGAATATGTTTAGAATATTATTTAGGCAGGCACCTATTTATTTTGACGTAAAGCTAATTTTCAATTTACATTTGTTTGCGGTCATTCACACTATAAAGACAATACCATGATTTTTCTAAAAACAATTGGTGTATGGAAATTATCGGTGTCGGGTTAACCGTGTGTATGACCGCTTTACTTGATATGGATATTGTAATTATGTGTCAATACATTTTTTCTTTTATTCCCTGGCTTAGATATTTTTGTGGACATAAATAAAAAAAAACATGTGCGGGTTTTGACTTCTGCTAAATTGTAAATAGAGTTGATCGTGGGAAAGAGTTCAACGGGTTGTCATGAACTTGTTTATGTCCGAAAAATATTTGTTTTCATATCTTCATCACCGAATATTTTTTGAGTACAATTAGGCTTATCAATATACGCATTAAAGGTGCCTACGTATTATTATACCATATTAATGTTCCAGCCACCTACGAATTTGCAAAATTGAATTTGTTCTTTGTTGCTCTATATCTAGTCGATTTTATTAGCACCACTTTAATATCATGAATCGATATAGTGCAGGCGTGAGCACGAGTGGCGGCGTCAATCACAGCGGGAAGTCTCCGCGCTGCCACCAACACCTGCGCGCATCACCACCCATCTTAGCGGACGCTGCGCGGGCGCACGGGCGCACGGGCGCACGGGCGCGGTGCGCGGCGCACGGGCCGCGTCGATGTTTGCCCGCACCGCCCTCGCGCTTACGATCATTAAGTCATGCAGCGGTGTTGACGCGCTTCTTATCGCACAAACATATCTTGAAGTTTTCATTTGATTTGATCGCCACTTCATTTCGTTCTTTCACACTCCAAAGTATGGACTAATTCAGAGGCCGGGAGCGTTAGCGAGTTATGAAATTAATGAACTTTTAATATGGATTCTAAAGTATTTACATACAATCCTACTATATAATATTATAAGTCCGAAAGTTTGTGACTGTGGATGTATGTTTGTTACTCTTTCACGCAAAAACTACTGAACTGATTTAGATGAAATTTGGAACACAGATAGTTTATAACCTGGATTAACACATAGAATACTTTGCTTAAATCTACGCAGACGAAGTCGTGGGCAGCAACTAGTGCTGTTATAATGATAGGCAATAACTATTTTAAATAAATTATGGATTTATAAAACGATAGTGATCGTTCAGCTATATGTACGAGTATTTAGAGTATTTAAGTGGCTGAAGAACAATGGCCTCTTTCCTAACATGCTTGAACTAGATACATCTTGTCAAATATAACTTGGAGGAACATAATATGTCGTTCCATCGGCCTATACATATAAATTACTAGCTGTGCCCGCAGCCTCGTCCGCGTGGAATAGTGTCTTTGGGTAGCATATGGGTAGCATAAAAAATAGTTTCAAGCTTCTAGCTCTAAGAATTATATTTCCATATAACTTTTCATCCCCCTTTAAACCCCTTACAACCCTTTTGTTCGTATTAAGAAGTAGCCTATGTCCTTTCACAGGCTCTAGCCTATCTGTGTACTAAATTTCATTTAAATCAGTTCAGTAGTTCTGGCGCGAAAGCGCAACAGACAAACAGAGTTACTTTCGCATTTATAATATTAGTAAGGATAACTTAGTATATCATTAGTACAGCATTCAATACATTTCTGGAAGTACAGAGATTCAAGTAATTGAGTAATTTGTTTTGAGGCTGTATGATATATTATAAATCTGTAGCGTTTTGTATTGAGAGGTTTTATCTTTAAAATGTTTACCTAAAAGTAACATCATTTATTTCTTATACTATATTAACAGGCTTAATATGAAAAAAAAATGTGTATTTATTTTAGAAATTACTACACGAAGCCATTTATGGCATTGTATGCATTCTAGTGGAACTTTGTTGATACATATATGGCTTCGTATACATTAATAAAATATATTTTATGGAAATCTTTGAAACAGTTTATTTTATCACTGTAACATAAATTAACTTTGCATTTACCACATTTGGTAAAACAACGGCATTTCGAACAATTCTGACAAATTTGTCAACTTGATTTCGTCCACTTCGGGAAATAGTCCACGTGGCTTGTGAGTGAGATGTAGTGACAAGTCTTGATGGCTGGCTGGAGTTTTCGTGCCTTTTTGCTGGGTACAGGCGAGTCCAGCAAACTGGTTGGAGTAGCGCCTCAGCTCGATCTGAAAGCATGTGAAGCGAAGATATATGCTATATTTTTTTTGGCAAAATGCATACGAAGCCAAATGTGGCAATATCAAAATAAGACTCAACAATCAAACAAAAAAACGAGAAAAATGCCGAAACGACAACTATTTCTTATTCATGTACATATAAACATTATATTTTGAAATTCTAGGCTTTTGTACTTACCGTTGTATTGTTATATTCCCATTAATAAAATAAGCACGAATTAAGTGCACTCTAACGGTCGGATACGCTGAACATAAACTCCAATATGTTCATAGATTGCACTTACTATTTGGTTGCGCAAAAAGTAATAATTTAATCAATTTAACAAATTAAATAAAAGTTAAAGCGGATAGTCTGAATTTCTTCTACTTCTAAAAGTAAACTGATGATATCCAATAATTACAGTTACAATGTAATACATTTTGGTCTCAGTCTCATGCCGGTAACAATTTATTTATTTATTTTCAGTCCAAAATTCTGAATACCACGTAAAAAATAATAGTTCTGTGAGTGTTTTTGTACCCGAAGAGTAACTTCTAAGTACTGAATTCGTACCATATTGTGAAAAATCATTCTGAATACAGGATATACATAGGGAAACCGGATGCTACGGTAATTATTTACAAGATTTCATCGTAAATGACACCATAATACTTTGATAAGGGTTACGTCATTTTCTAGATTTTTACACACGTCTGCAATACCTATAGTTTTACTCTTTCTACAACCTCTATTTACTTGAATTGATAGCAAGCTAACTAGACATCATCATGTTGTCAATCAATAAGAGTTAATAACTTTTCACCATCATTTTACTCCGAAATAGAGGACATTAACGATATTTTTATTGCAAAATATCAAAATTGACCGAAGTTATTTACGATAGTAACCTCAAAACGACTTTACCAAATTGGATGAAACAAAAATGTAAATCTTTCGACCCTGTATATCGTTCATAATGCCAGATTTATTTAATTTGGTCACTTACCTAAGTTACTTTTATTTAAGTAGGTATACGAGTACTTCCATATGAAAGCGAAAGTAACGATAAACTGAAACGTAATTTTTATGCGTATACTAGACTATCTACCAAGACTTGGGGTCTCTCCTTTAACACGCTGCATGTGATACAGTTAGGTGACAGTGCCAGCCGACGTGACAGGGCCACGGCACGGCGTGATCAAATTACTTCAGAGCCAACGTTTGGCGTTAATATTTATATGCACCTAAAGCAGCATATCGCACGGTTAAAACCGAGGCCCTGTCGGTACTCGCGGTTGTGCTCTCAGTAAACCTGAAGATTCAGAGACATGAACACTGAGCCGTTAAACCGCAAGACCGCTATGGAATCACATGTATATTCAGTCCGATATCTGTCGTTTACGAAGATTTTCTTACCGATTGGCAGCCCAGATGGGATATACCTAACAAATAAGGGTCGCCATTCATTCCACACGCTCGTGAGTGTCTGAAGAGCTCGTGGCCAGAGGTGGACTTCTGTGTGGCCCACTTTATGACTAGATATAATAATAATAATAATAATAATAATTCATTTATTTTCTCACCACAATGTACATTCACAAAAAAAATAATATAAATTACACAATTTTTATAACTTAAATTATTGTGGGAGACTGGTGCCTAAACTGGGCGTTAGCCTGTATTTCAGGCCACCAGGCCTCCATCCCAGGTTTTTTTATCAACTTTACATGTACATGTGCAATAAATTCACTAGGTGATGTCTGGGGTAGTGGTTTGGTATAAGTATATGCGAGTGTGTGTGTGTGTGTGTGTGTGTGTGTGTGTGTGTGTTTGAGTGTGTGTTTGTGATTTGTATTTTGGATCCTGTTATTTGGGAATCAACAATAGCTTTTCGGTTGATTCATAGTTTAGTGTTAACAGCCATTCTATCAAATGGTGTTTGCATACTAGTTTAGTTAATGGGTATATATTTTTAGTTTTATTGATATTGTTATAGAGGTATCCTCCCATGAAACAAAAGTAGCGAATTGTGAATTGAGTCTTGAGGTGTTGTTTATTGGCCTAGATATGTCAACTTGAGGAGTAAATTATTCTCTTTTCCCGACTACGACAAAGTCAATCACCCCGATCATAATAACAAATCGATTGACACCTCAATCATCGAAATCGGATGGGTAGTTTAGGCCAGGCTACATTTTATACGAACAAATTCAATATGATGGATGTAACATTCAAAAATATGGGGTCCCTAATTTTTTTGCTGTGATTTTGGTAAAGAGGAGAACATTCTCTGTTCACAAATATCTATAGGTATAGTATAAAATATATTTTTAAAAAAATGTAGGCAGATAGGTGCGATATAGAAAATACTCCTATACATTTATTGTACATTTGTGGTGATCCCAGTAAAACAGAGAACGTCGCGTGTCTATCACAGTCCTGCGGCGCACGTTATTAATTGTGTAAGTTCCCATAATTAAGCCATAATCTGTGGTGATCCCGGCCCGCACCCCAGCCGCCGCCGCCCGCCGCCCGGGATTCAACATTTTTTGTTTATAAACATTATTAACTTTCCGATTACTTGCCTACGAATAAATTGGACAACTCATTTAGTTTTTAATTGAATGTAGGCAAGTGCCGTAGTTTTACTAGGCTGGTCTGATACCGTAACATTTTGACACACACAAAACTGTACCTCAGCTGGTCGATTACTTAATTTAACTTAACGATTTTAAATTGGTCGTCACTAATGTACACCTATTATTTTATTCCAACTTAGATTATTCAAGGAAAACGCAAAGTCAACATTTTATTTTTCAGCTTAAATACACATAATATACACAGATTACATAAGCCATTGTTTGCGGGTGTTTGGTTGTGAACAATGGCGCGACGTCACAAATAGAGAAATAACGCGAATTTAGTAACGAGCGCGCTTGTTTGGCCGCGTCTGTTTGGTCGACGCCGGCGCCGCCGCCGCGCCGTCGAGCGCTCCTCCAGCCGCCGCTGAAGTCATTTACACAAGTGACCCGTACGCACACAAGCCGTACCACCGAATTCAAACATCCAGCTGTATTAATTTATGTTTTAATTATGTAACTATAGAGTCGCGTTTTGATTGATGTGGACGGCGTGACATGATGCGCGCACGTCGCCGGCTCATAATATAGATGTCGGCCGGACGAGCCGCGCGGCGGTTAGTTTGCGTTTCACACGTGTTTTAATGGTACAATGACGACCTACATTCCTCTAGCATATTCTATTTACTTTATATCCGCTATAAAAGCGGAATATTTAAGGTAACAAGTATCTTTGAGCAGTATACAAGTCCCTATATTTATATTTCTGTGCAAGTCTTAGAAAATAATATATAGAGCCACGCTGTTTCTAAACGGTTTTGTACCTTTTTTGACAATCCTAAAAGGCAATCCTAATAATAGTGTTAACATGTGCTATTATCCACGTGACCTAAACCATAGCAGCTCCGTTGTACCTAGCTCGGCATTGCCCCTCGCTCGTTTGACAAGATAACGCACGTCGCACGCTAACCGTAGCGTGGAATATCTTGTCAAGCGAGCGAGGGCTATGTCAAGCACTGACTTCGCATAGCAGATGAGTACTTCACCCACTTTTTCACTAAATCAAGACCCAGCATACTAAGTCTCCTCGGCAATTAGCTTAAAAGATTGGAGACGACATAATGTTTTTATAGCACAGCATCGCGCACCTAAAACTTGTGGCGATTTACGCATTCTTGTTCATTATTCTGGGCGTTGCGCGGTGTTATAAACAAATTTTGGATTCAATTTGTTAGGTATCAATACATATATTTTAATCGTTTAAATTGACCATAGTGTTTAATCCTTACTAATATTATAAATGCGAAAGTAACTCTGTCTGTCTGTCTGTCGCTCTTTCACGCCAAAACTACTGAACCGATTTCAATGAAATTTTATACACAGATAGTCTGGAGCCTGAGAAAGGACATAGGTTACTTTTTAATGCGAAAAAAGAGTTTTAAGGGGTTGAAAACTTATTTGTTAGGCTGTTGATTCGATATAAATAAAAATGACATTCAAAGTTTGTAAAAGTTTTACCCTCAAGGGTGTAAAATAACAATAGGGAATAGGGGATGAAAGTTTGTATGGAAATATAGCTCTTTGCAGTAAAACACTGCAATCCTTATCCTTACTAATAATATTATAAATGCGAAAGTAACTCTGTCTGTCTGTGTGTTTGTTCCGGGTAATCTCCGAAACGGCTGGACCGATTTTGACGGGACTTTCACTGGCAGATAGCTGATGTTATAGGGAGTAACTTAGGCTACTTTAATTTTAGAAAAACAATTAGGGTTCCGCGTAAAAAAATAAAAACACATGAAATCAAAGAGTATCTCCGAAACGGCTGGACCGATTTTGACGGGACTTTCACTGGTAGATAGCTGATATTATATGCAGTAACTTAGACTTTTATTTTAGAAAAACAAAATATAAAAATTGGGTCCTGCCGCGCGGGCTCATAACGCGGGAGCGGGCGTTTTTGTTAATTTAAATTCCACGCGGACGAAGTCGCGGGCACAGCTAGTAAGTTATAAATCTTCATATCAATGCTTTATTTGAAGTGATATTTTCTGTAGCGAGCCCCAGAATTTAGTTGAAGGTACTGTTTACATTCCTAACATATTATTCGTTCCCAAATACGATAAAAATATTTTATTTCACCGATGATTAATTATGAATAAGATAGGTACGGTAACAAACATTAATTATTGAAAAAGCAACGAACCACATTTGACAGACAAAGTGTTGAGATGTCTCATACGTCTATGATGTTAATGGCGACAATTTGTAACAGTCAGAAACGAATATACATATTATTATGTATATCTCGAAAATTGGAAGAGACATCTACGCCGAATCTCATTTAAAAAGCTAATCCGTTTGTGCGTTGCCAATAAATACCGATGCCATTTTGTTTTATGTTTTATGAAATGTTGTCTGGATGTCGATAAATCATGTTAGACGAGTAATTCGTTATAACTGTACTGATACACGATCCGGTCATCATTTGGATCTCGAGACAAACGTCTGTCGCCTGGCGCGCCTCACGACGCGCACTCTTTCTGGTAATTTCCTCTACAAATAAAGCTTTCTTCTTTTTTCTAAAATATGGCCTCACCCACCTAAGGTTAGTATTTCTTCACTGGAGGCAAATATATATTAATAAATAGTAATCACAAAAGAATTAGGTACTGATCGTTTAGAAAACAACAATTCAATAAAGTTTCCAATTCTTCTCTAGCCGCCGCCGCCGTCCGCCGCCGCCGACACGGCACCAGCTTTTTTGGTGGCAAACTTTCCTCGAATTCCACTTTTCTTAAGAATTTCATGTAGGTACCTATATCATATTAATAAATGTTGATATGACTGATGGCCTTAATTTTATACTGTATAATTACAATACAAATACTAGATTTATCGCATTGTTTCCAATATATGCCGCTCGATAGTCGAATAACACTATAGGAACACAATACACATAATACAAGATGATATTCACGAAACAATACTTGGGTATTGATCCACAATGTAATACTTAAAAGCGGCAAACATTGAATACTTTAAAGTCAAATAAAATTAACAAATACAAATAAAAGACATAAAATATCGAATAAAATATGTATATGTACAAATAAACGAGCACACCTTTGTAAAGTACGGGTCCAGGGTAGCGGCTGGACACAAATTGATAAATTACATGCGTTGGAACACGACTAATCCCTACGGAATGAGCACTTATGACAGGATTACACGACCGCGCGACGACGTCACCCGCGCCCGCGCCGCGCCGCCTTCCAACAACTCTGCTGACACTGCGCGGAGCGTGCGGCGTGGTGATAGCATCGAATGATAGTCCATTATCGATTATGTCACCATGATCATAATTTGTAGTGAATGCTTTTGTTAAATAAAATATCTCTAAATTTAGATAAGTATTAATTTCTAAACCAATATTATAATAGCATTATTATAAGGTGTGAAAAGTGAAGCGAACCTATTGTATGTAAGGCCAGTTCAGCCAGCTCGCCCGGCTCAAGTGGACGGACATCCTTATGAATGACACTAACTAGGGCTTTTTTCATTCAATATCTACACAACATAACATTCGCATAACCGTTTAATATCGATGCTAATAACAATAACAAAAGGTATGGTGTCGATTTATCACTCACTGCATCTCTACGCGCAATGCATGGTGCGTATGTGTGAGAGCCCACGGCGGCGCGGGCGGCGCGGCGGCGCGGGCGCTCGCGGTGAAAAACAGCGCTCCATGTAACTACCACCATAAGTTCATAATGAAAAATGTTATTCTGTAACTGTTAATAGCGATGTTATAAACTCCTCTACTGGTAATAATATTCTATAAAGTAACGCGCCGCGATACTACGGATTTCTTATAAACCTTTTTTTACTTGGAGTTTAATGTATTAAACAGAATTTACTTTGATATTTAGTTTAGATGCTTTATTTATTTATTGTTGTGGTTGTCTTCCAGACTCCCTGAAAATGCAAGACTTTAGAGATGAGCTATCGCTATTAATAATAAGTAATAATTATAAATATACCGCAGTTTTTTTATTTTAATTGTAGATTCAAAATTAAAGGACAACTTTTTAGTAATTTGCTTTTAATCGGCGCGGCTTATCCAGTGACACCCAGAAAACTTAGAAAATATCGTGCCTCGGTAGCTGTAATGACTGCGACTGCGACTGTCCGATAAACCTGCGTTAGCACTGGGAAATATTTGAACTTTGTTTGACGGGGAATATACTTAGCAGTAATTAATGACTCAGAGAAACGTTCGGACTAGCTCTTACACAATGATTATATTTTCAGCAAGAAATTTTCTACTAAGAATCATGCATGCAACGTCACTAACGTTGCAATGCTTCCTGTCAAGTGTTATCTCCTCCTACACAACATTTTATTTACTCTTAAACACAGTATAATTGTTTGCACTTGAAGTAATTACTATGGCCACTAGGTCAGCACGGGACAAATATTATTCTCAATAATATTTCTAAAGGAAGACTGAAATTCTTAAGGGCTGGGTGCGCGCGTGCTCATTTTTTCCTCACTCGTTCGGGTCCAGCCGCCGAGCACTAAATCATCGCGCACAAAGGCCCACGCCCCATTGTTGCCTAAATAACCAGAACCAGGCCTCATACCGTGACCATGGACTACAGATCTGAAGATCCGCTTTCAATCCTTGTGCAATCGGATTGTGATGATTCAGGTCACACTGCATTTGGCGCGAGTATTTATTGTTGTTTATTAGAACCTTAATTAAATATCAGTGTTGTAATCGAGGGTGATTCTGTGTGTGATTCAAATTCCTATTTTTTATGTGTAGGTATGTGCACTAGACAGATATGTACCTTATGCAATGACGATTCTATTTTATTGTTAAACTAGCTGTGCCCGCGACTTCTTCCGCGTGTACTTTAACTTAACAAAAATGTCGGAATTATTCATCCCCTATTTTATCCCCTTGGGGGTAAAATAAATCAAAATCCTTTCTTAGCGGATGCCTAGGTCATAACATCTACCTGCATGCAAAATTTCAGCCCGATCCGTCCAGTGGTTTGGGCTGTGCGTTGATAGATCACTATGTCAGTCAGTGAGTCAGTCACCTTTGAGTTATATATATTTAGATTGTTACGATCTCTTTCATTGCACAAGATATTGTACCCTTTAAATCAACACAGATAGGCAAGCCACGGACCTTTTGGACACCGTACTGGGAACAACTTGCATCAGGATAGCGGAGGCATCGCCATTCTGATTGGTCGCGGCTCGCGAGCAGAGGCAATCCATTGTGTTTGGTTAATCGTAAATCTTATACACCTTATTGAGTGTATATATGTGTTTCGGAAACTTTTGTCCCAGAATGGATCCGTATTCCAAACACTCAGGACCTGGTGTTCATTACATGTACCTAATGCATAAATAGTTCCAGATTGGCTATTACAATAGTTGGTGGTACGGTGACAAGTAGCCTCTTTACAGGGCTGAAATACTTACTGATAAGTTTAGGAACGTACGCAACTGAGTTTGTTTGTAAACATGCCAAAACTGCTAAATTGATTTGAATATAATCTGGTGGAAAATATCGTAACGTGATCTAATCTAAAGAGAAGTTGTATTTATCAGTCAGGGAGGTCACGCTGACTCGTAATGGACACCGGTTAATATGTACCTAACGAATGAAATATTTAATGTTTTCACCTCAAACAATCAAAACACATTTTTTCCACGTAGCACAGTGAGAGCCGCCATCTTCACCCGATGGAGAACATATTAACCCTACAAGGGACACCATCACGAGCCTTTGATGAAATATTAATAGGGCTGGATTCCTCCATACCGCACCGATATTAATCATCCGAGCTGTTATTGTTGTATTGATAGATCAGACCCACGTGCAGTCTCCGATGACTAATGCGCGCAGGCATCGGCTGGCCGAAGGTGTTAAATGTTTACAAGGGCGGAGGTGCCGCCATCTGTCTCTGTCCAAACATCACTCGGCGCACCAAACATCTGAGAGGCTTTTGTTTGAGGTCTCTTGCGGCCGTTTGATTATTACAAGGTTTGAGCAATAGGTCATATTTATTAATCATCGATGGGTTTTCTGGGTCGTCTCCAAGCCGACGGAATTAAACTAAATTATATCTTAATGGTAATGAGTTGACGCTAGATCGTATTACAATCCAAGCAGTGCCTGACCACTCAATAAAAACCTAGTGATCATTTTCAATCCTTATAAAATTGAGAATTGGAGAATTTACATTTGGTAGAGCTCACTGTAATCAAGATGATAAAATTACATACTAACATCCCGACACTTAACCTACTGCATTATAAATTACTAGCTGTGCCCCCCGACTTCGTCTGCGTAGTATTTAACTTAACAAAAATTTCGGGATTATCGGGATAAAAAGTATCCTATATGTTAATCCCGGTTATAAACTATCTGTGTTCCAAATTTCATCGAAATCCGTTCAGTAGTTTTTGCGTGAAGGAGTAACAAACATACATACATACATCCACACTCACAAACTTTCACATTTATAATATAGTAGGATACGGCGAATGTCTGCCTGAGCCTTCGCGCTGGGTGTGAAGTGTGAACAGAGTCAGAATACCTATATAACGATCTATAAGATGAAGTATCTACGAGTATGACATGTCTTTTTGTACCCATGTTTATATATTTCCCTAGTTGAAATTCGCAACCTTAAGTAATCTACATTATTATTATCACTAGAGTCATTATGAGACTAACATCTTCACAGACAAACTATTCCTGATTACGTAAAATCCCACAAACATTTAATTAAAAATTTACAAGCCGTCCGTATAAAAATGCCTACTTCAACATGCATGCTATAAAATGTGATTGTTGAAACCTTGTCAATAATAAAGCGGCCAGGTGGCGCCGCGGGGCGCGGCGGGCGCGGCGGAGTGCGACGGAGTGCGGTCCAAACGACCGATCGCTCCTTCTCACCTTGCTCTCAGTCAGAGGTGTAAACAAAGTCAATTTGATCTATATAGCTGTTGATTTTTTGCTTCATCCGTAATTCTAACAGATTGCTCGAGGACTTGGACGTGGGAGGACGCGGAACATTTATGGGCTTCGATATGTGACCTGTCCACACTTGACGAATGCTGCGATTTATTCGTTATTTATGAGCCAATGCTAGATATACGTAATGCTTTCCTTGCACCTCAACTGTTTTGGTGCAAAGCAAATAGTCATCATTTACAATGCCCGGGCGGTATGAACGACATGCCACTCCGGGACTGTATATTAATTATTATTTAGACTATTATTTGTCACAATATCTGGTCATTATGAATATTGTTTTGTGATTGTTACGAAGTTTGATAATTAGGGTAGGACACTCGAAGTGGGAACAAAAATAGGTAATATGACATGCGCTCACTAATCAGGACTACTTGCCAGTTAAAACAATCTAGGTGGTTTAGATTAGATGTTTTATTTAGGTAAAACCATCCGGAAATCTCAGGCTCTGTTCAATAGGTGAAAGAGACATAAAACCGCAGCAATTTAATATTTTCAATTGTTTCGGCATATTGCCCTCTCATGTTGGACGTTTTTAAAACTGATGTTATAACCAAAGATTTACAAATCACTCGGTTACATATAATGTTTCTACATAAGTTTCTAATGATCAACAAACGTACATCCTCATTAACATTAATTCTATCTGCAAACAAAGTTAGGTATTATATTGCAGCTTTTATAATGAAATTGATATCCATTTCCTTTTAGTGCAGGTGCGAATGCTGATGGAGATGAGTGTCTTTATTGCTAGCAATCAAATAAAGTAGCTGCGAAATGCCTCGTGCTAATGGACAAACATGCTTTTTGTAACGCTTGCCAATCAAATTGTTCAAGCAACCCGGTATCGGTAGTTCCTTCTGTTATTTTCGAATTCAAACAGAAATTCATTGGACGTTTTAACGGCTTTATTTACTAAAATAAATAGTTGAAAATTGTATGAACATAACTAAATATAATTAAACCCATATAAATGAAAACAAACAAGAAGTTATGAAAAATAAACAAATTTTTGCCACAAAAGATAAAAAAGAGATCTCAGAAATCAAACCTCTTTTTCGTTACAAGTCGCATGATAAAATAAAAGTTTTTAGGTACCTACCTAAAAAAAAAACTAGACACTATGTTATCTTTTTTTATTGAAACAACTATCTATATAATTGTTTTCACCAGGAAAGGTTAGCTACATACAATAGGTATCCATAACCGGTCTTGCTTAACTATTGAAGGCGCCGACCAAAGTTCGAATCGTGAATGTTATCTCGGTAGGTATCTGCAAACATCATGCGAAAACAATTACGCAAGATTCATCCACGTACTGGTTGGTATGGGCGATTAGTCATGATGTCAGTGGAAAGGCTGCAATGTATCGATCGATAGTGCCGGGGGTTCGCATGGGTGGCGCCGAGGCGGGCCGTGATGAAGAGCAGTTGAACTACCTAGTTTCTTTATAACGGTTTATAGATTCGTTGAGATGGCTTGAAAAAGAACATAGGTATGGTTGGCATTTGTTCTAAGTAGGCAGTAAACCCACGTAAGGCACACTTTCAAAATATCGGTTTATTTCATAAACGAAACAGTCTATAAATAAGTAGTAACTACTCACCGTTATTAAAAGCAACACCATATTTTTACGGATAATAGATTGTCAGCGACCATAACACAGTCAAGTAATTAGGCATAACATTAACTAAATCCACAAAACGTGGATCCACTAAATGCACCAATCCCAAGAAAGGACGTTATACAAGACCAAAAAAACTGTACCAAATGTATATATTTGTACGTATCAGTGTCTGGAGTTTTTGCTTCTCTTACGAAAAGCAGATTTTTTTTCAGTCTGTCTTTGAGCCCGCGAGAGTACAATTGATTAGTGAGCTGTTCCAGTATCATCGGCCAAAGAGCGGCTTATTTGAAAATCTTACGAATGTGACCGTGCGCCGGAGGCGGCGGATGCACGACGGTTCCGTACTATTTCTCCATGAATTATAATATAAAGTCAATTTTACATCCAGATGCCTTTGTTCAGGAATCAATTTTAATAAAAACAACTTTTCATAATTATCTAACAAAGAATTTTGAAATTCTTGACTTTCATATTTGAATAAATACTTGTACTTTCCGAATCGGTTTCTAATATCGACTCGAATTATTTTAGTTACCACCCCTCCCTACGTGCACTGGGCATCTGCTGCTTATTAGTAGCTAGTTGCAATACCTAGAGAGTCGTGACTCGTGACCATCATACAGATTATTAATTATAGTAACTTCTTCTTTCTTTAAAAAAATGGCCCTCCCAAGTTAATAGGTATTTCACCAGTGCCTAGTAACAAATAGCAATACAAACACATTTAATAACATAATAACCAACGTTGGTCGTGGCAGCTTGTATTTCTTCAGCCACGTCACTCCAACGTCAGAAACTATTAGCAAAATGTCAAAAACGATCAGACGCGATTATTATTTTGAATTGATGTAGTTTTTACCGCAGGTTTTATTACTAGCACATACCTTGTTCACGAGTCGCAAACAGTAATAATTTATTCTTAAAAAAATATTATGTTTGTTTTAATGGGTACACCTATTTATCGGCACGCCGTTACGCCCTAAGTTTGCTAACCGTAAGGGCCTTAGAGCTATTTCAACACTTCGTACGTGGTTTCAGGATTGCCGTTCTGTCTATATGTGGATACTAAAGTGATACTTATAACTTCATAATTAAGTGTATCCATATTACATACCATTGATTTAAAAAAAATCATACATATATTGGAGCAAGCCTCCATCTATTGAGTGTTAAGTAAATATATTATAAATACCTGGTTACTTGATACGTGTTACATTTATATTCGATGTAATTACTAAGTTCCGTTTAAGCACATAGGTTCTGATTAAGTACCAACGACAGCGTTAAATCTGAATTAACGCGACAAACGGCGGTGCCCGCGCTGCGCTGGTTTCTAACATTTATATCTCACGGGAAATTTCCAAAACAAGCACAATTCCACTTTCTAGCGGCGAGGCGTGCACGGCCCGCCACTCGCCTTGTTCTGCATAAAATTATGTTATTTATAATTGCCATTAGAACAGTAGCTACGCTAGAACGCTTTAACATTTCTTATGTAGGTACATGGTAATGGGCAATATATTACACAGTTGTTTTATGTATATCAGTTTATTCAATTAAATAAATTTACCCCTTGGCTTTAGTTGGATAGAATCAATCAACATTCAAGACACTCGCTCCACATAGCCCATCTATCGGAGGACAGATCTTATATCAAAAAATATTATGCAGTGTAATTGAACTGCATTATCCTATATATATATTTAATTTGCTCATGGCTGCTCATGTACATTTAATGGCTCGTTTAAAAACTGGCGTAGAGTGAGAGTACTTCTCCGAGCACCCAGGGAGCCGGCCCACCTGGCCTCGTCTCGCTAGACTGGACGATCAAGCTGCGTGTAGCAAGTGTGAAGTAGCTCAGATATATGAGATTCTCATTGGGGATCGCCTCTCCGCCCACGGTACCCAGTCTTCACTGGAGCGAGAATCGTCAACGTCATCGCCTCACAAAGCCTTTCGCGCCCATCTCGGCTTGTTTATTTAATAAACGGGCTCGGCTGTCAGTCGCGTCACGTGTAGCCTTGTTATTTCAAGGCGGCGGCGATGCACAGTAGCGAGCCCTTGCGCACGGTGACACTGACGGGGGTAGACGCTATCCACATCTGACGTTTATTGGGGCTAGTTTTATTGAACGTATTGCTTTATTAATGAGACTTAAGTTTTTTTAGCTTTGAAGATCAATAGGTAACGTTGAACTTGACAGAAATCATCTACTCACTCCAGGTTTAGCATAAGTACAACAGGGGTACCTGTCATGAAGACTCCTAAAACCGCTATGTCTCAGACGGAGATCAACGTCAAAGACTTTTGCCTGGCATCAGGCTAATCTGGTAACTACTTATATGATCCAGCTGTGAAGCACTTGCAATGCCACTGTTTCTAGTTTTCTGTAATTTACTCCTAATTTAAACGTGCCTTTGGGTGTTTTCTATTTTCTTTTTTGTGTTATTGTGTTGTGTCGAACAAAAGTTGTTTTTCTTTCAACAATTGCAAGATTCCGATTGCCAATACAAGTGATGACAAGCCCGAAAAGATGCTTAATAAACAATATGTGAGCAAAACCTCGAATCTCTAACCTTGATCTGAAGACTTGGCAATGGATGAAAATAATTATATTTAAATGTTAGCACAAGCTTTGCTTTACAAAGACCACCACCTTCAGGTCCCAGGCGCCGAGCGGCGGCTCGATCCGGAGCCGGCTGTTAACCCGTCAACCGCTCGCTAAAAAGACATTCGCGGCGAGAGCCAGCTGATGCATGCCGATCATTAATATCCGCATTGAGCCGGTGGCAGCGCCGCGGGGCTCCGGCCGCCTCTTAAATAACATATTAGAGGGCAAAGCGGCCGCCCGCCATATTTCTCCGAGCATAAGTTTTTCGGTAAATCGGAACGTAACGAATCGCCGCCGACGACAGCCGACACCGAACAGGATTTATCGCGGGCACCCGATTCTCCAGTAATCGGATTTGGTGCGGGATTACCCGCCTGTGTTGTTGGACGATGATGCATCACCCAGAGGCAGCGTAAGGCGTGGGCGACGTGGGCCATCGCCTACGGCCTCACACTCCTAGGGGACCTTATAGGCAGGACGAACAACATTTTTTAACACTGAAAAATCTTTGTGTAACCTATAAGTAGGTATTGTTGTACATTTTAGTTGAACCTCACCTGAAATGTGTTAGCCCCAAGCTCTATTATATATTTTTACAAAATTTTCCCTCATCATTATAATTATAAATTATATATATTTTTCATATCAATTGTATCATAATTAACTAATAAAATTAATAAATTCGATACAAATAGTTTCTTAATTAGATACACAGTTCTGTTAAAAACACATTGAATTAAATGTGAAGTCTCGTCATTCGGAGATTCCCACAAACGCAGTTTATAGTTCGGTTACACCCTAGTGAGTGAGACGGTTAATGGAAAAGACATTTTGAACCGATATTAACTGTAATTAGCCCGTTCCGCCGGCCGCAGCGTGTTTCAGTATAATGTTGCTCGTTGATGTCTTTTCTATGTTAAGTGGTGTAAACACGTAAAACACAAAGGCAGCACTGGCATCAGTCATTATAATGAGTTGTTTAGCAGAAGATATTATACAATCTCAGTGCGTACGTGGTTTCTTTCAGTAATTTAATCTAATCAAAGTAGATTGTTAGGATGTGTGTACCTAATACGTATAACTGGGATGAATAGATACCTACACATCATTGAATTTAAATGGAAAGGTTACAGTTTTATTATAAACGAGGAGACGCTCTCTGAAAAGGAGTATTTGACTCATTTTAAACAAATATAATGATACAGGGTTACCAATATTATAATATCTACGCCGACCTATATGGGCGTAGAGCAGTGCGACATTTGCATTAAGATCTGAGGTTTCGGGACATCGTCAAATAGGTATTATGAGGAAATAGTCTTCGGCACTTAGCAGGTAGTACTAGGTACCTACCGCTTAACAATTTAGGTATTCCTCTTTAGATATTTATTTTTCAAGGGTATGTGTATTGTGGTGTTCCTACGCTAAGGATTTATAAGCTTTAGCACATAGTAAGTTTCCCACGCCTACGTCTACACATCACTTAGTACAAGTTCTCGGACTACATATTGTAGATTTTCATCTACAACTGCCATAATTATATTTCTGCGCAAAGTGAACTACCTAATAATATGTACGTAAGTTAGATGTACTAACTTCGTTTTGCCTCACCTACTTCATATATGATTCTGACAAATTAACAAATTATTTATTTTTTAACCTCCAAAGATAAAAGAGGATGTTATAAGTTTAACATGTGTGTCTGTGTATCTGTGTGTCTGTGTATCTGTGTGTCTGATCGTAGCGCTCAAGCTTTGGAACCGATTTAAATTAAGTTTTCTTTGTATGAAAGGTTTCTTGATCGAGAGTGTTCTTAGCTATGATTCAAAAAATTCTGTTCAGCCGTTTGTAGATTCACCTCTTTTCTAGTTAATTAAGGGATATGAGCAAATTCCACGGGTCTGAACGACTCAAAATTTGATATCGTTTACTTCAAGGATATTGTAAGGACATGGTACCTAGATTCACCTGGAATCATCAGGATAACCACATCCTCACCAACTTACAGCAGATATCGTGTTTCGGCTTATTGAAATGTTCTTCATGAATAGATTAAAGGTGGTATTCAGGGTCTTATGATGGAGCAGGAAACATAGATGGGGATAAAATAACAATAATAATTTGACCAAAACATTTTTGAAATATTAATTTATAGTTATAAATATAGTGTTTATTAATAGTGTTATTTTATTATAAAAACGTTTATTGTTCGACAGTAATAAACTCATAAGTGGCTGAATAGACAGACATTCGAACTGTCCTGGAGATCATTGAAAGATAAATCTGTGTTGTTTTATATTGACGAAGGCCGTAGATGAACAGAAGGAAACGCCTGACGCGGGAAAGAATCCTTTAAATATTCATCCGTTGTTTAGAATATACATATATCTAAATAAAATAAATAAAATCTATAAATCATAGTAATTAGGTATTTTGATTCAGTTAAGTGATACTTATTAATTAAAAGATATGTACCTATGAATGTGAATAATTGTTGACTATAAGTACAATTTTATAGAAACGCTGCTTTGCTTTTATTAGGTCAACAAATTTTATATAAAATACAAGATACAAGTACTCTAGGCATCTTAATCATGTTGGTATGTTTTAGTGAAAAAATCATTCTTACATACCTACATATGTTCCTAGTTGACAGCTTCTATTGAATGACTTTTTGTTATTGGTGTAATATGAGTAGTACATATTTAAATTTGATCTACTTGTTATAAATTAATAATACATTTTACCCACGAAGGTGTAAGATAGGATACCGGCACTTTTACCACGTTACGTCTATTAGTCACTACCTACGCAGCAAATGCACGTGGGACAAGCCACGCATTTCACGAATTTCCGCAAAACACCGGCGGGCGGTGCGTGCGGTGCGCGGCCGACAGCGGCGCAGCCGGCTGTTCAGAATCTGATAGGTTCTCGTACGTACTCTCCACGCGGGCCTACCGACCACTCGACACCTGTGTAGGCACTACAATATAACTGCTGATAGATTTTATTATTCACCTATGATCTAAGAATAAGGTACTCACCTTCATCTCCAGCTTCACACCCAACACTTTGATAGTTTTGATTTCAGCTATTCACAAAACAAAACAGAACCATGCGGTGCAGCGGCGGCACCCTCATTCAACTGTCAGGACAGAACATCGCACGCACCGTCTCTCCCCGACACCAGAACACAGTTCCCAACTGCAGCGACGGCGCCCGCGACGATCCGAGCGCGACCGCGCTTGCCAATTGTTACGTTTCAACTAAGTTTTTACAGGCTGCGAGGCTGCGCCTCCGTCCCGCCCGCTGGCCTCCCGCAACCCCATTGGTCCGCCTCGCCACGCTATCCGCGGGCCACTCCCCTCGTGTTCACCATAATACAGTAGTCTCGGTCAATCTATGTGAAGCTGTGTATTAAATACATTTAAAAAAATCCTCCCGTCTGAATTATAAGCACGAGTAGGTACGATGGATAAAACATCGCGAACCGGCTTTTTGCGTGATGTGTCGGATTTCAATTACGAATTCCTGATTGAAAACTACGGCCATCAAAATTCCAGCATTTTATTACTTTCAAAATTACTTAATATAATGCGGAGAAATATCGCAAATTGAACTTAATCGCCGGCGAGGTAAGGATCCGAGGAACTTGCTAACGTTTGATTTAAAATGTCTAACGTTATTATTTTTTATTGCGGTTGGCCCAAGAGAACTGTCTGTCAAATTTTAAGTCATAGGTAAGTATACACGTTTGTTTGATATATTAGCGAAACCAATAAGTCGTAACATACCTACCTACTAACTTAGTAGTTAGTGTGTTACTTTTTCAAAACATACATATTAATTTTGGAACAAGTAAATTATTAGGTACCATCCACATCCCGTCAAAATAAACTAAACACAATATAAGAACAACATTAAATACCTCACTACAGCACCGGAACTTGTTTTGGAATAAATGTAATCGTCATTAAGTATAATTCATTCAAAATACTGAGCAGTTCCATCAAAATGTAACTTATGAATTTCATGATAAAGTACAAAAAATTTCATGTCGCAGTTTCCACAAAAAGCGTTCTTAATCAGTGTAACAAACAACCTAAATCTAAATATTAATAATTCCGGGTTACATTGAACGAATACAGGCAGATAGCAATGTATAGGTATTATTGATTGTTGCAATTAACAGTATGTACATCATAGATACCTAGCCTACAGCAGACACCGATTAACAGCCCCCACCCCCCCAACAATCAATTATAAATACTGCCTACTATATTCATTGTAATTATTTCTTCTTTAACCTATAGGGCCTAAACATCAAACAAGGACAGTCACACTTAATATGCCACTACTTTCTATGACTTTCCTAAAGGCAAATTCGGAAAGTGGAATGTTTTAATAATTTAGGTATGGTTGGTATCACGTAGGTATGGCGGTGACTTGGCCATCCAGCAGACTATGCGGACTAATGTCATCATCATCATCATCAGCCTATGCTTGTCCACTGCTGGACATAGGCCTCCTCTAATGAGCGCCATAGCGCCCTGTCTTCAGCTTGCCGCATCCAGCATCTGCCTGCAGTCTTTCGCAGATCGTCATCCCACCTGGTCGGAGGGCGTCCTACACTACGCTTGCCGAGTCGAGGTCTCCACTCAAGAACACGTTTACCCCAGCGGTTGTCGGTTCTTCGTGAGATATGGCCAGCCCACTGCCACTTCAGCTTGCTAATTCTTTGAGCTATGTCGATAACTTTGGTTCTCTGTCGGATGTATTCATTGCGAATCCTATCCTTCAGAGAAACTCCGAGCATAGCTCTCTCCATAGCTCGCTGAGCGACCTTAAACTGGTGGACCAGCCCTACCGTGAGTGTCCACGTCTCGGCTCCGTAGGTCATGACGGGTAGGACGCACTGATTGAAAACTTTCGTTTTCAAGCATTGCGGTATGGATGACGGACTAATGTAAATAATATTAATTTGTATACCTTCCTCCTAGACAAAAATTGTGCTAATATTTAAGGTCTGATATTTTTTCCACGCTGCTCTACCTAAAGTTCATTCTAATTGGAACATCTAAATATTGAAAATTATTCCAATGAAATCACTTGCATTTCTGAATTTTGGAATATTATATAATCTACAAACTTACTCAATTTAGATAAGTACTTTATTATCAAAGGAAAATCTATTCCGAACTCCAGGCCCTTATATTTCCTGCGGCGCATCACTCAGCGTGCGCACATCTCGCATCTAAAGTAGATAATGTGTGGGATTAGCGATAGTCGCTCAACTGTCGCGCAATCACGGCTCTTGTGGATGGCTCTCCCCGCCCGGCGCGCGGACCACCGCAGCCCTCCGCGCCCCCCCCCCCCCTCCCCCGGGGTCCGGACACACTGGTGAGCTATTAAACGATTAGTGTGACAGTTCTCAAGTGTGCTCGAGCAGTCGAGGGCTACATTACCTTTTAATTGTGGTACTCGATGAGGTATTGTCCCGACCACTTCTCGAAGGAGCTAGAGATTAATTTGAAGCTAGACTACTAATAAATTTAATGCATTTTGTCTCAAAGATTTTAAATTATAAGTAGTTTATGTCATAGGTATCGGTAAAAGGATCCTCGTCGCATTGGGGGAATTTAAAGAAACCAAGGAAGAGTTCACAGTGTTATTTTGATGTTCTTAGTACCAACTAGATGTTTTTACTTATGACCTATTTGGCTGTCCTCTTCCACTTGAAAAAAATCTACAGTCAAGTTCTGTAAGCCCCATGACACTTCAGCAACATTCATTGAGTAATAAAGTAATGTCTGACACCATTCGATCGGAGCAGGTTGGCGCCCCATCCCGCCCCAACTGTCCCGGCCGCCCCAGCGGAGGCGCGGCGGCGGCGGCAGCATAGAAATCATTCCGCTTACGTGTGCACTGTCTGCACGCCTATAGGTGCATAAGTAAAAGCTTTGGCAATCAATAGCTGCCGACAGGACGTCGGTTCCTCCCATGTAACAAGCGGCATCTGGAATCAGCAGACCCAACACCATGAGTTGAGACCTGTTCCTGTCTTGCATTCAATGTTTAGCTCCATGGAGCATTAACATTATTTGACTAACACCTGTAGTTGTAGGTATTCGGTACATTTTAAGAAACGTTGTCGCGTAGGTACATAGTATTTTACTACTGCCTATTGACTTCTGTAGGGTGGCGGCCGGACGCAGCAATTATCCGCCTTTCAACGGATATCCGAGGGTTGCTTCCGGCGGCGCTTCACACTTTTAATTCTACGCTCGCAGATTTTTGGTGCATTTATTGCAATACCAGCGGAACCCGCAGCCGGAAGGATCGATAACGATATCGCATAGAATTAGGGAAAATCAAAAAATACTTCTGAAGCGATGGGCGGAATAGTTATTTTGAGTTGAAAATAGATACGACCCGTGTTTATGTTACAACTGGCTGTGACCACGTGGAATTTAACTTGACAACAATTTTTTTAACAAAAAATTTTTGTTTAGTTCGCAGATTTTACGAAAAGTTAATTAGGAAATAGGAAGGACCTATGTTAACTTTAATCTCAATTTTGTTTTTTGCGAGTCGATGTTTCGTGTTTTATATACCTAGCAAAAGCCCTCCCGCACGTTCTGAGCCCGCATGACAGGCAGCATTTGTTATCATTTTATTTTTGTTTTTCAAAAATTATTGTAGCGTAAGTTACTCCTTATAACATAAGTTATCTACCAGTGAAAGTCTCGTCAAAATTGGTCCAGCCGTTTCGGAGATTACCCGGAACAAAGATCCAGACAGACAGAAAAAATATTAAATCGCCTTTTTCTTATAAGCATCGAATGTACTTTCATACGCATTTAGTGAAAAAAAAATTATTTTGATATTACAAATAAACGCCCTAATTTTATTTACTTGTATTGTATGTAATGTATAGATAAGTAACTGTACTTAGAACGATTTAACCAATAAATCATCCTAGGATACTACCCATTGCTATAACGGCAGTCCCCTGCAATGGTGATTATGTTGCATTGGAAGATGTCTATCTTCCCTCGCAATACGGTTGTTACACAAATATAACAATCCTCTTCGTCGAGTTCAAATCATTTTGATTCGTAAACAGCAGGTGTTTTAGAAATGTTACCTACTTAAATTATTCACTCTGATTATAAATTGGCTTTTGTTGTAATTATTTATCTGATATCAGATAACTGGGCTTATTATCGGACCAATTATAAATATAATTGGTCCAATAATAAGCCCAGTTGGATGAGTTGATATCAACACAACCTACCTAACAACTATATTTTCTACTACCTAATATCTGATAGCAGCCATAGCGTGTACAAGGTCCTGGGGCCACACTCCGGCTCGCACATTATAGGTTTGTGGCAATAGATATACGAATCCATCGTAAGGAAGTCTGTAAGTATTATTAAAATCTTACCAATTTTCGAAAAGCTTGTGAAATTCGCCATTTTGCACTGAGGGCATTTTGTAGTGGATGATGGCCTGAATCCCCCTCGCACTGAGGGGAGGGTTGTACCCACGAGTGGGACATTAAGAGGGCTTATAATTTTATTATTATTATTATTTACCGAGCCTACTAGTCTAAATTGTCAAAATTTATTCGTACCATTAGAATTATTATGATAAGTTTAAACTGACTAATTAAACTCCCTCTTATTTGTAAAAGTATAAGAAATGCATCATGTAAGTAGAACAAAGGACAGTCAAATCTTAACCGTACTAGAATCTACAGAATAATGTACTACGATAAGGTTCTCATGCAATATAGGCAAAATCACCAAACACTCGTTTGTATACAAAACACGAGTAACATAGCTAAACACTTGCATTATTTTCCAAACATAGTGACATTTTACCTCTGGGATTAGCCCCAGCACCCTAACAACAAACATTATCTACGTCTAAATAGAGTCGTGTACAATTACAACATGTGTAAGACCGTCAATATTTGTGTATTAACAACTGCACCCGCGGGGTTGGCGACACACTCCACGCACCCCCGAGCCGCCGCCGCCGCCGCCGCCGCCGCCGCCGCCGCCGCTGCCGCCGCCCCCGCCACCCCCGCCACCCCCGCCTCGCTTGCATCACCAGAACTAAATTAATTCACTATAATATATTCTGATAATTCATAAGGGCTTTATTAACCTACATGAGTAAAAAGATTTTGAATATACCTAATAGTGTAAGGGCGGAACAATAACTACCGATTCCAATTGCATCGTAGAGCCACATCTAGTCAGCAGATAGGTAAATGGAAATACCGCTTATGATGAAGTTCTGATGACTAAGTTGTAGAAAATATGCCAATGCTATAATTAATAACATTATAATAATAATGAATACTCCGTGTACCGTACATACCTGATTCTATCATCTTAAGCACCTACACTACTGGGGCTGACATGAAATGCAGTTTATAGAGTAGATATTACGCGCTCGTCAAATTACCAATCAAGGAGGCTTGTTCGCGTTCATTGCTCGCGGCCTAGCTTGCAGCGCGTGGCGCGTATGAACGATGCTTTGCTAAACGAGCAATGTATATAAATATGTCTCGTTATCCAAGGTGTAGTTAGTTTAGGACTGGTTAGATTTGCAAGCACTATGTTAATAAAATTTTATGAACGACATTGCATGGTCGGCACTTACCGAATCAGAATATGATTAAAGCGAGCAAATTTTACGAGAATTACAAGTAATTAAGCGAGTAGGTATAATTAATATTTTTTTCTTGACTGCTTTTTCCACAGCTGGCAACTAGGAGACAAAGCTAACATCTAGTGTCTTGACCTTTCGTGACATACAATATGTAAATAGGTGGGGTGCACCTAAACATTGAGTCTTACGAATAGTTGGTAATAATGGCAATAAATATTAGGTACCTACCTCAATTCCTTTATATTCCACTATTACTATTATATGTCGGTACTGTGAATATTACTATTTAGTTTACTTTGATTTAGGGCATTGGTGTAGATTTATAGGAATCTGAAATCAAACTCTCAGTTAGTTCAAGTTCTTTATATTATTTGCCCTGGATATGGCAGGAAAATCAAAATATACCCCTGGGCATCTCGTCCGGCGGCTATTAGCGACATTTAGCCGCGCCCCGGGAGCCGCCGCCGCCGCGCCGCCGGGCGGCCAAGGTCCCTTCCGTTTATTACACATTTTTGAGCATCACTGATCTTTTGCCAACTTAGGTACCTACTTAAAATTTCGCTTGCCGTGCATTCCTCTTGAGATTTAATCAATTTCGAATCTAACTAGGTATATCGGTATCAATATTTTATAATTCGGCAAGACCATTCAGCAGATAAGCTTAAGCCCAGAGTACACTGGTTAGCTCCATATTACCTACCTATTCGCCGTCGACACACCTGAACCCACTGAGATGGAGTCCCGGTCATAAATTCATAATCCATGCCAAAATACTGATTATACTTACTGACCCATGACGTGAAATTAGGAAACCTACGTAATCTGGGTGAAGCATACATATACATAACTATAATTATAAAAAATAAGGCTCTTGTGAAATCTGGGTTAAACCATCTCAAAGCGAAAGGATGTATCATTATATTATAGGCACCTACTGTATAGACTACCATCTAGATCCTTCACGGCATCAAGTGAACAAATGCCGACGCAGCGAATGCAAGACGGTGACATTTGGTGCGATGAATTGCAGCGTTTGATCAGCCCTTTGTGTGCCTTAAGACTATTACGGCAACGAGATTACACGGCAGGCGCGCGCGCAGCCGACCGGACCAATGCGATTAATCCGCCCCCGCGCACCCCGCCACCCTAGCCCTCGCCGGGATACTGCAACCCCTATTTTTTGATCTGTAACAGGATTTCGTTGTGAGTACGTTTGTGGGCCGCTAAAATGTGCTATGATATGCTGTTTCATGTATCTCTTATTAAACTGATAATTGCTGAAACAATTAATTCATAGAATTAATGATTAATAGAAGGAAAGAGTTGAGTCCGTGGCGACCTCGTCCCACTACTGCTCCCTTCGTAATAAAAGTTTCACTGAACCTTCTTGGTGTCACCATGCTGAGGCCACGTCTAAGAAAGAGTTAATTACTATTCCGCTCCTGGTTGGATTTCATATCAACACGAGAAGTAGATAGTCCATTAGGTAATGTTAATAACGATATCGATCGATATTGAAGAGGAATGGTGATCATTGTAAACATTTCAGGCGAAATATGACAAGCCTTGCTGTCGACACATTTCAATATTTTATTTAAATTTGGTACAAAGCAACATTTTAGCGACATGACGCCCGCATTAATTGTTCCTAAAATTAAATTTTTATTCTTTACAAAGTGAACATTGGGTCGGGAACCGCTCGGCAAACCTGCTTGTGTGTCGGGCTGTAGCCCGTGGGAGACGGTGTTGTGTCCCGCGGGACTTGTTACTGTGTAACTGGTAGTTTGCGACTATCGTCTGTGTTATTGTTTCTAATTCAACATCCCTGTAGAGTTGTCCTGAGGGATGATCATAATGAGGTGCTAAGTAACAAGTTTGCCGTATTAGCAACTTACATTTTTGCAGTCGGCTTACCTACTTACCACATGCAAAGCATTTGGGACTTTAAATCAATAAAGCCTGAAGCACAACTATATAAATCGCGTTTAACTTTAGTAGAAGAAATACGGATTGACCAAAATACATATAATTATCATTATCGATCACAGCTGCTAGCTAGTCTAGAACCTAGAAAATGAGCCCACTATCACGACAGTTGTATAAAATCTGTGAAAACGTTAGATTTAAAGAAAAAAAAACTTACAAGTGTTACCATGGCCGCTTGCAATCTCAGCCGACTACAACAACAATCTAAAGGACTGATTTCTCACGCTTCTTATACATTTAAATTACAACCAATAAGGATATAGGTATAATTGCACGTGTGTAAGTCGAAAATTAAGATCGTTATACTCCCTTACAAAAAGCTTGGCTTTGACTACATCAAAGAATATCAAATTGTTATCTTTCTGAGTCGGCGGGCGGTGCGTCTATACACGAATTAGCGCGCGTGCGGCGCACAATCTGCGCGTTACCTCACAGCTCAGCGCCCACCGCTGACGCGGGCGCCATCTCTACGCGCCAATGAGTTGCGTGAGAGCTGATCTACCCACCACATCGACACTATTCAATGTATGAATAAATCTCACAAAATTACTTATTACCGCCATTAAATACAATTCCCAACCTTATTGCCAAGTGCTAAGTGTCCCTACCATAGTTCGAACTCGAAATACTAATATCCCTACCTCGTGCATTGGTGATTAGAATGACTAAATACGAGAGCGTTTGAAAGCCCAATAATAATTGATTGCACTTCGTGAGAACTCTGACTTTGACCTTTCGGGCCGGAACCCTTAGATAAAAAGATGCTGTGGAGCCTACTTATTTGTCTGGACTTCGGTGGATTTGCTACTCTATGCGCAATCACTTTTGGAGTCTTGTGAAGAAAGGGAAAGGGGTAAGTTTCCTACATCTAGCAAGCATCGTTATCCTTACTCCATAAACTCCAAGGCAAGTTCGGCCCAGCTCGGCCGATAATAGAACATAATGAATTCAGGGCGGCAGCTACCGGCGGCTTCGTTACTACGCACTGGTAACGAAGTGTTTGCAGCCCGCGCGGGCAGGTAATCTAATCTCGAGCCTCCCCAACCCCGACCCTCGCGTTACCCTCTTCACTCCCTCCTGCTCCCAAATTTCCCCCGCTGAAACTGTAGCGTTTTTCCCAATGTTTATTTCAGTATCAGAGACGGGCGGTGCGTGACGGGAATAAGTTTCAAATATAGATACGCGAGATGGAATTACCACGGTTTTGTTTACAATGCTGTACATTGCTTTTTATGCGCTCATGTTCATACGAAGTGTCTGAAATGATAATTCAGAAGGCCGATAAGTAATCCTACTTGGACATTTGCAGAACAATATAATGAGATAGAGATTATACTAGGTAAACAATATGAATGTCTTTCATTGATAGTGGATATCATTTTAAAAACATTCAAATTACACAGTTCACATATTTATTGTAATCCCTTTCCTAAAAATATGGATCCTTACGAAACATTTTGTTAGAGTTATAAGATTTATAGAGTCAATAGTAAAGCGCGACACAGCCACCAGCGAGAGGATCACTCCGCGCTACTCCCGCTTCCAATCCACACAAAGCCCCATAAACGGCGAGCCCCCGGGCATCGGCCACGGCTAAACGGAATAAATTTGAATAACACGCCCCGTAATGAGGCGCCACCGCTGATGAGCGGATTCGAACCCCGGGCCGCGCTAAACAATTGTCATTCATTGAGCCATGAGCCAATTTTGTAATCCTTTGAATAATTCCCAATGTTGTGGCCTATTGCGTCTATTCGGTATCAGTTGTAATGATAGGGAGGCATAAGCGATAGCAATATCGAGCTGCTTAGTGAAAAAAAATCGTTTCTGCCATATACCAAGCTCACGTAGCTAAAGATTTACCATTCTCTCAAGGTGTAACGTATGCATGCTGCTGGTAGGACCAGCTCTGATATGCCAAAGTGGATATTCATAATTTCGTTTCAACATCAGTTTCCGATCTCCCAAAACTCGACATCCGATCGGCGTGGGGTACATATATGGACCAGCTGAAGGGTGCACGGCGCGGGCGCGGGCGCCGATGTTTACATACGGCACGATTTATTCGCCCGCCGCCGTAAATAACACGAGCGCCGACAGATATATGGAGCTCCGAATTTATTGCTATTTGTTCGCGAGCACCGTCGGCGTAACAATCCTGCGCGATTCACGCAGGATATGCTTTAGGTATTTCACGAAGGATACATTGTTTGGTGTATTGCGTTGTGAATCCGTCGGTCCTAAGTTGAGCCTTAACGGGACCGAAGATAGTTGCATGATATGAGCTAGGAAAATGCACAGTAAAAAAGAAAATATTTTATGGTTCCCATACTTGGTCAGCCGAGACTCCGTTTAAACTCTTTTAGTGAGCTCATGGAAGATGACAGTTACCTACCTGAAATTCCAAGTTCGAAGGCCTCATAGTATTAGAGTAGAAGTAAGTAAGTAAGTATGCAGGTGCCGAGTATTATTTCTTACTTAGCAAAAACTTGATATCGGTCACGTCGCGTCGGGGTGCCGACGGTACTACCGGGTGCGGCGCGGCGGCGCGGGCGCAGCCTACACACATCGTTTCTGAATGGCGAACTTTTTCCCCGCAGCAGCAACGGCCAACCGCTTTAAACCACTTCATTGTAATACTTAGTAGATATTTAGTAGTTTGCAGCGAATAAATTATCCACATAATGAAAGCCGGTTATTTTCAACATCCGACAATATTTTAAGTTGCTATCAACGCCCGTCGGGCCGAGTTATGTTTGCGAAACCGAGAGCTCTGTCGGTATTCTGATAATCAAATTTTGATTTACAGCCGAGCGAGATGGTTAAAATCCTTTCGGCCGCGGCCCGGGATCAGCGAGTGTCACAATGTAATATAATTGAAAAACAGTGTCGATACAGGGCCGATGCCAAAAATGACATACTAGCAGTGGATAACATCGATACCCAAGTTTAAATTGTGCGCAGGAGTGAGCAATGAGGGCTTTTCACCAACAGACACGAACTAAAGAAACTCAGGGTTTCTGTTTTTATAACAACGTTTTTGAGGTATTCGATAGGTACAGCTACTACCTGCAAATAGACAATCAAAATGAGACTGAGACATAAACTCTGGTTTCCATGGACTTTGTAGCTAGTTTTAAATACCTACTCCAAACATTAAGCTCATATTGAATTCTTATGTTAATTTTGTCTCAATCTTCAAATGCAGATGTGATACCGTATGTAATTTCTCCGCATTTTGGTTCTCATATCAGCCTAGTGCAGGGTGGTCCTATAAGTGCGTCTCAAGCAGTACGATGCGCCGGCACAGCGGTCAGTATGCCAGATCGCGATCCAGCTAAATCAGGCTTATAGGTAACGAAGCGTGGCGGGCGAGGCGCGGACTGAGGGCTGAGGCGCGGAGTCGGACAGTCGGACGTGTCTTGCGATGCCACTCCGTCGATCACATTTATGTTAAGTTCCCTTGACTTTCAAATAATACTTTACTTTACACCCCGATGTGCCCGATGTTAAGCAGTTACCGTGCGTTACCAACCTGAAGGGAAGTGGGATATAGGGAGGGGAAGGGACGGTGGATCGGGCTTCAGGTTTTCTCACTCATCATGCGAAGCACAGCTGCAATAGTTGCCAGAGCCAGCACTCGTCAGCAAATCGTGTTAATGCTATAGGTGTCGTATGTACTTTCATATGCATATAGTGAAAAGGTGTTATTTTAATATTACAAACAGACACTCCAATTTTATTTATTTGTATAGATATTAGCACATGTTTCTAATTTTACAAGCACATCTCTAATTAATTAAACAAAAAAAAAACTTATTAAGGGAAAGAAAGTTAAAACGCGTCATGTTTAATTTCCCTTGTAAAGTATCTCAAGACACAATATTATTCAAAACATAACTTTATCTAGGCGGCGCATTATTCGGCTTATATGGCGCTCTTTTATCGACCAAGTTCAAACAAGGTACTCTTTAAAATCGCTTTAGAAAGACGTACAATTATACTTCAAAGGTTAGTCTGATAACCAATCATACTAATATTATAAAGAGGAAAACTTTGTTTGTTTGATTGTAATGAATAGGCTCCGAAACGACTGAACCGATTTGAAAAATTCTTTCACTGTTGGGGAGTAACACTATCCCCGGGTGACATAGGCTATGGGTGGATTTCCCAACAGCAAAATTTACGCGGCACGGATGAAATCGGTAGTGTGGAACGTTACTATACAGTTCTATTATTTTTTTCTAACTTGAAGAGGTTTGTGCCTATGCGAGGCAAAATTATTTCTTCATTAGGTTAGCAATTAATTAGAAAAAAAAAATCCTAAAGCCCTGTTTTTTTCATTTCGGTAGCTGTCCGCATTACATGTTTCAGTGTAATTTCCCTCGTACAACAAAAACTATTGGTTATTCAGATTTATGGTAACCTTTATTTTAATCGTGAATAGTGATAGTATTATCACAAAGTAGTTTTATAATAATATCTCCTCAATTTAATAACTGGTAAGTAAAAATGCATGTGTCCTAGAAAGTCCTTTCATTTCGGTGACCTAAAGTTTGTCACGAATATTTTTGTATAGAACAACTCTAGCTCCCCCCTCGTGTCCTTAAAAGTTACGTACTAATGCTGCCTATGTGCTTATCGTCGGAGGACGTGGGCAGAAAGCCTGCGTAGTTCCGAAAAATACGAAAGTATTTCATATCGGTGTGATGGGACAAATTTCTTTTCATTTCCGTTTATAGGTATAACTTGTCATCCAATGATCTAGTACATTTAATTAAGTATTCGTGAGCAAGCTTATTGTACTACGTGTAATTGTGTAGTATTCACTGCATCCTATAATAAATAGTTTTCTTATAATACAATTTTTTGTCCTTGTTTTTAATTTCAGTGTTCTCATTTCGGTTGATTCGGTGGCCTAAACTGTCAATGGAAATGATAAAATTCTCACCGTAATGATAAAAATTATCATCTCGGTGAGTGCTTAGGGTTTCGGTGTATAATATTTTCATTTCGGTGAATTGTTTTATCATTTCGGTTGATTACTATTTCATTTCAGTGAAAATTCAGGCCATCAGGTGAATTATTCAAAATGTTTCACCTATAAGTACTATTTTTAAGTACAAGCAGCAACGCAATTTATTATTTATTTAGTTTTGTTAAAGTACAAAGTTTCAAATATAGAAGAGATTCCTTTTATTCACAAGTTTTGCTGATGTTATTATGCTTAGGATTCTGAGCGTTGAGCATAACAAAGAATTTGTACAGTTGAATGTAACTTCACGTAATTTGTAATCTCATTTGCACTAAGCCAAAGCTAAGATATCCGTAAATAGTTAAAAAAAAAACATTTTTTTAACTTATTATTTTATTTTACTCCTTTTATTGTGTTTTCTTTAGTATGTTACCCAGAAGAATATCTAAAATTTACCATAACAGAGGTTCCTAGGTTAACATTGCGTCAGTTAAGAACCAGATGAACGTGTCTGCAAATTGGTGCTTGCTGAGAAATTGCAAAATAATGAGCTGAAGGTGGGCGGGCGTTGATTAAATAGTCTTCCTTTAACCTCTTATTACATTGCTAATATAAAATAAATATATTGTTTTCTTTTATTTACGCGAATACTACACATTGAAATAAAACTATTTTACGCATTCTATCGCGTTTATACACTTTTATATTCCCGACGTTTTGGCTGCCAAAACCAAGCGTACCATTGCAAGACCTCGAGACACTGTGAGCACTTTCTGTGTGGATCGGACTGCAAACAACAACTAAACATGAGGGTACCCAGTTACATATTAACTATGACATCAGGACGTCTAACACCTCAGCCCCCCCGTGACCATGGTTTGCTGTGAAGCAGCCGAAGCGTCGGGAACATAAAAAAATAAATAAACGCGATAAAATCCGTAAAATAGTTTTATTTCAATAAAATAAATATTAAAATTGTGTTTTTTTAAAAAAAAAATTGTTGCTTATATGATAATTTTATTGTTAAATATATTTTATTGCTATGTTTTTATTTATGATTTTTTCCCCAAAATGGTTAACATACGCCGTTTTGGTTCTCATAATATTTTTATGTCGTAAGAGCTGAACTAAAGTATGTTATAATTACGAGTACATTGTTTTGCTCGAAAAAAATTCAACTTTAAAATATATTACTACAGCATAATGTAATAATGTATTTAGAACATATATTCGCTTTCATTTGTGTTAAACTGACTAAAGTTGATTCCGCCAAAGAGTCGTATATGCTTTAACATTGTTTTAGTTCCAAAGTTTTAAAGTAAAGGTGTATTTTATAATACTATTACTAGCTGAGCCCGCGACTTCGTCCACGTGGAATTTAACTTAACAAAAATTTTATTTAAAAAAAAAACGTTCGTTCAATTCGCAGAGTTTACGAAAAGTTAATTCTCATTTTTCTTTTTTGCAGGTTGATGTTTCGTGTTTTATATACCTTCTTATCGTAAAAGCCCTCCCGCGTGTTCAGAGCCCGCGCGACAGGCAGCATATGAAATATTTTTTTTGTTTTTCTAAAATAAAAGTAGCCTGAGTTACTGTTTATAACATCAGCTATCGGCCAGTGAAAATCCCGTACAAATCGGTCCAGCCGTTTCGGAGATACTCTTGGATTTCATGTGTTTTTGATTTTACTACGCGGAAACCTAATTGTTTTTCTGAAATTAAAGTAGCCTAAGTTACTCCTTATAACATCAACTATCTGCCAGTGAAAGTCCCATCGAAATCGGTCCAGCAGTTTCGGAGTTTACCCGGAACAAACACACAGACAGACAGACAAAACAATTTTAAATCGTGGATTTGTAATAAGTACCGTATATACTTTCATATGCATTTAGTGAATAGGTGTTATTTTGATATTACAAACAGACACTGCAGTTTTATTTATTTGTAAAGATGGCTTATCTTCTGTATACGTTTTTGGTGGACAGGTTAGGTGAAATGAAATAACTTGTCACCGTAATGAAAGATAATTTCGGTGACTAGTTATTTCATTTCGGTGAACGGCTGTTTCATTTCGGTGACATCAAAAGTTTAAACACGTATATCTCATAAGTTAATTAAGATATTTTGATGTCATTAAAAATTTGCATTAACTATATCAAGAAGTACAATAAATAACAGATACAATTTTAAAAAAGTTAAAAATAAAAAATTCAACCGAAATGAAAGAAAAAACGACTTTGTTGAAATTCACCCCTATAATATATTTTCAAAAAAATTAGGGATCCTTATTAAAACTCGAATAATGTAACCGCAATGTACCCGTGCAAAGCCGGGGCGGGCCGCTAGTGAGTAATAAAGCCCATTTTGGTAGAAAAAATAGTAAAGTTTGCTAAGTAGGAATGATCTTGCCCCATCTGACCTTAATTAAATATAATATGAATAAAAGAGTTCTCAGTTTAGTGCCTGCTCCTTCCAACTACTGAATAAGCAGTGAAATCATTTTCCTCGAGAGAAATTCGGAGTCCGCGCAAATGACGCCCCGCCTCGCCAAACAAACGCTGCAATCAAGCAATAAATTTCGTTAGGATTCGCGCATCGCGCCGCTGCCGCGCCGTGCCCGAGCCGCGCCGCGCCGAGCCCGAGCCGCCGCCGCCGCGCCGCAGCGCCGCCGCCGCGCCGCCGCCGCGCCGCAGCGCCGCCGCCGCGCCGCCGCCGCGCCGCAGCGCCGAGGTCGCTCTGAGCTCACGCCGAGGGACCGAGGCCTATTTATCGAATTAGGACTGTGTAATCACCGCTCATAGTCCGCCGCTGCAATTGTCGAGGGGCGGCAGAGCTATGCGTGCCGACACTGGAAATATACAATAAATACCTATAGGTAGGTCGTTTCTCAATACCTCATGTGTCAGTTCGCGTAGGCTGAAAGATTTTTATTACGAAAAAATATTATGAAAATTAAAAATAATTTAGTTCCAATCAAAGTTTGTAAAGTACACATGGTATTCCAATGATGATAAGAAATAAGATAAGTTGTACCCAGTGGTAGTATTACTATTAAACAATTGTCATTGGATTATCTAAATATAAAAATCACGGTGTTTGTGGTCGCACACGCCTCCGAAACGGCTCAAACGATTTTTTGTATGTACCTACCTATATTTGGTAGGTATGAGATTAGGTGATTAGGATATATATTTCAAACCTATAAATATTTTATATGGCAGAGCAAAGTTTGCCGGGTCAGCTTGTTATATTATATTTAAAATATTTTGTTTTTTTCTTAAGGTGAAGGCGCCTGTCTAGCCAGCGAAATTCAAAATTTTCGAGTATTTTTATAGTTTATCCAAAATCAGAAAAAATTTTAGACATTATTTTGTGATTTGCGACAATTGCGACAAACACAATATGCAGTGCGTTTATTAATACATTTTTTTATTCTAAATATTATCACGGTGGATATGATACTAGTAAATCACAAAATATACAAAAATTGCCAGTTTTTCTGGTTATCTGTCGTTCTTGAAATGTTAAAGTAAGTGGGATATATTAATAAATGCATGGTATACGGTCTTTGTCGCCAATTAAAAAATCTGCCCTTTAATATTTTAAGATTTTGGAAAAAATGTAAAAAACTTCAATAAAATTGAATTTCGTGGGTTAGATGGGCGCTTTAGCCTTAAGAAGATATTTGTGTCTAATGTACCTACATTCATATAGGCTTGGTAGACTTGCCTCATCCATAGAAATGCTATCGAACCATGCATTAAAATGTGATTCAAATCATGTTTTGTAATATTACCTCGTCTATAACCTTCATAGAGCTACGAATCAAAATTACACCATGTCCCTATAACATGGAATTACAAGGGGTGGGAATAATACTGTGAAGTGACGCGTGCCCCGTGTAATGACAGGGAGGTGAGGCACAGCGCACGGGGCGCGCCCGCCCGCCGCCGCCGCCGCCGCCGCCGCCGCCGCCGCCGCCGCCGCCGGGGACGCCGGGGACGCTGCGCTGTACTCGGCGACCAACATTATCCACGATGACTTCATACTAAGTAGCGACTATGAAACACTCATCCCACACCTTCTACGGAATGTCGTATAAAAAACTAAAGGCAATGCGAAGGTGTCACAATCTCCCGAGCTGAGACCATCTATGGTTAATCTAACGTGCGATTATACAATTTTATTTTTATTGGTATTTTCATCATTACAATCGAACACTGCCGATTTTCACCTAACAAACTCATCTACATATTTAAGTAATTAAAATATCACTGAGACAACTATCTTTTGATGTTTATTTCCGTCTGTACGCTACCGCACAATAGCGGATAATTCGGGCTCCTAACATAGAGCATGCGGGCGAGGGCGCGGGCTGGCTCCGGTCTCCGGGCTCCGGGAGCGCCGCGCGCCGCGCGCCGGCTGCCGCGCAAACAACACCGAGCCCCGCTATCCCATCCCTTATTGAGATTTGGTGCCTTTGAAGTTGGAAACAGCGCATGTTTTATGTTAATCCTTTTGAAAGTCACGTAGGTAGGTATGTAACTTGACGTATGATTCAGTTTTTCTAAAACGTTTTGTAATATTCTGCTCATATCTGAAACGTAACACTATGTTATTACTAACGAGATAGATTCATCAGGATGAAGACTAGCATTTGATTTTCAATCTGACGCAACACCATCCGTATCCCACAATCGTTTTCAAATGTCACAACATTGATCCACTAAACTAACTGGGCGTAGCAATAATTCACTTAAAAGAGTAGGCGTGATGCGCTCACGCAGGAAGGAAGCGATCGCCGCGCTTTGTGACGCGCCACGTGCCGCCCATTGTCTGAAGCTCGGAGAGGGAGAGTGGGGGGGCCACGTGCCTGTGCCTGTGCCACACATGCCGGAGGACACCCCTCGGGGGCTAATTGATAACTAATCAGCTTACGCTTTTTGTATCTGCTCTGATCGGAATCGACAATTACATTGCATCGACTCTATCTTTTATTATACCATATTATTGCGAATGCTCAGATGGTATTCGCGGCTGTATTCGTGAGTGTATTTGTCCCTCTGCGACATTTCCTTTAGATGCGCTGACCCCAAGACAATTTTTAGGAAGTTTTATAATTTTTTTAAATTATGTTCACCCACCTACTTTAGGTCTAGTAGACTAGATGTCGCTTGATTGGACTGGGCTAGCATTATCTGTCAATTCACGCCTGTCCGTTTCACTACCAATACCTTTGTACCTATTGCGAAGTTAGAGAGAAAAACATAACAAAAATAAACAGCCGCCTACAAATATCACGGCTTTGAACACTTCCGTTTTTTTTTTTATTTTTTTTTTATTTATTTGGTTCACCAACAACTGTTTACACCATATAAAACAGTAAATAAATAAAATTAGACTTGTACAAGTGCAACAGTTAGTTAAAGGTAAACACCGCATGCACCACTAAACAGTTAAATTCTAAACAACTAATCTAAATGTAAACAACAGAAAGAGAGAAAAACAAAAAAAAAGTAATAGGTGGAAAAAAATTATATAAAAATAAATGTATTTACTATAAAGCAATAAGCTATAAACCCGGTAAACTCCAGAAATAAAAAAACTAAAACAATAAATTTAAAAAATGAAAAAATAAAATAAGAAATTAATCAATAAATAACAGATTAAAAATGCTCGGTTTATATTTAAAAAAGCTTATGAGGTACAGTAAATCTCCCTTATTTATAAACATTTAGTAATTGACTTGGAGATTTTGGCGAGGGAGTCAGAATGCAAGTCAATCTGATCACTACAACTATTGATGATTTTGCAAAACCTAGCAAGGGTGAGTTTGCACCTAAAACAGTTCTCCTGGGTGATGTATAGAGTGGTGTGATTGGATTTCGAGGCATCCTATATGGGATACGAAAATTGATGAGGTTTAGCAGGGGAGGGCAATCAATAAGGTGCTTCACGATTTTGCACAGAAACTTTGCATCAATGATCTGCCTCCTCTGAGCAAGAGAGATCAGATTAGACAAAATATAATGTTATGATACCTACCAGGGTGCTCCCAACTATTGAGAACTTAATTAAAGTGCTATTTGGATAATTCGAGATGTTACTTTGCGCGGCTCAGCCACACTCGGTGGAGATGGGGCAGCAAATGCTGTACGATTTATTTGTGGGTCTGTCAATAATAGGCAGATGTCCTCCGCGATTGGTGGAGCCGGCGCGGCGCAGAGGCGGCTTGCCTCCCGATGGCGGCATGCCGACCCCTGGCCTGACTGACGCGACGCACACACGCCGCTATTCAACTAACAGATCAATGTTTGGAGAAGGTAAGTCATACGCACTTATAATTCAGAGGATAAAGTACCTACAATATTAGAAAATACAAAAGTTCAGTAGATAAACTCGGACCATCATTACTCGTACATTGCGTAGAAACTGGTGTTAATCGATACTGGAGTAGAGATATACTAGATTCTAGTATAACTAGAAGACCAGATTAGAAGACGGATTATATAGGTTAACACTACGAAAAGCCGTAACGACAAGCCTAGGATGACGACAAGCGAACGAAGCAGACATTATTCACAGGCAAGCTTTTTTCTTAGTTTACCTAAGTATATTGTGTCTAGAGAAAGCGCTAAGAAATATTAGTATTAAGACAAATGTTCAAATTTTTTGAGGTTTTTTAGAATTTTTTCAAAATCTGACAATAATAAAAGGCACATTTTGTAATTCGCGACAAAGACCGTGTGCAGTGCATTTATTAATATATCCAACTTACTCTAAAACATTTCAAGAACAACAACTATCCAGATAATCTTGCAATTTTTGTATATTTTGTGATTTACTAATATCATATCCACCGTGATAATATTTAGAGTAAAATAAATTATTAATGAACGCACTGCATACTGTGTTTGTCACAAATCACAAAATGTTGTCTTAAATGTTTTCAGATTTTGGATAAACTATAAAAATACTCCAAAATTTTGAATTTCACGGGCTAGACAGGCGCCTTCACCTAAAATAAAAAATTACGAAAAACTTCTTTTTCTATAAAAATATGGCCCACTCGGGTTAATAAGTATTTTGCCAGTGTCAAGTAACAAATAGCAATACAAACACATCTAATAACAATAGATTACAAAAATGTGACCGTCTACTTTTGAAAACCAAAATGGAGGACCTGTTTTAAACTTAAAACTAAACAATTAATAACGTCAACAAAGCAGGTTAGGTATGCAATTTGATACAAAATATATCAAATGATGATGATGATTGATTGAAATGATGATTGACATCAAAATACCACAGATTTGTAACAAAATAGTTTTCTAAACCTTTCAAACAAAATGATCTACCTAAATTGAAATCGGATCATCCGTCCTCAGATACACGAGTTAAACTTACAATACCCCTATTTTACCCTCCGGAGGGAGTTAAAAAGCAAAAAGTTTCCCTTATCCAAACCAACTGAATGTTTCTGCGCTGCAGGGCCCGGAGAGTGGTGTCCACTCGACCCACTAACAGACAGTGACGGCCGTCAAAGCAGCGCGTCATAGCCTCTCCATATATCATCGAGGCCGTGGCGATACGGGCCTTTTCATGCCATTACAGACAGCGATACCAGCACAGGGTAGACTATTACAGAGCCTGTGGTAGCCCACGTTCTCGCCTACTTTCACAACATTAAAGTTGGCAAGAACACATAGCGAAAAAATGTTACTGGCGGCACATTCATACCTCTAGTACCTAAAATGCGGGAAATTCAGCACATAATATATGTAAGTAGCTATAGGCCATATGAAATAAAAAGATGATCATAAGTAGCACCTTTTAGTTTATAATTTTACACGTATACTTATGTGTTTTTCTTAGGCGGGGGTAGACCCCACTATCGCATAGCCGCGCTCATGACATAGGTACACTACCCACTTTTTCCATGCATTTCCGTCGTTGGAGCGAGGGTGATGTTCCTACATAACTTGCACATCAAATCAAGGTGCCTTTTGGCCGCTTTCTCCTAACTCCCATTTCCCATCCCATTCCATTTTTTCTAAAACAGGTTTGTAACAAAAAGTTGCCTGAAGTTGCCTGTTTGTCATAGGAAATATTTATTTATTTATATATTAAAGCTATGAACTAACTGAAACTGATTTTACTTAGGCAGGTAAAGCAAAAACTATCTCAATAATAATATTGCAGCACTGTCCAGTTAGCCACTCATACAATTTTGTCTCTAAATTGTATATTAGTCTACATGTCAAATCGTAGCTAGTGGTCGGCGATTGTAGTGAGGACCACCGCGCCTTTGCAAGTCACTCCGCCTTGATCCGTCATGACCGCTTTATTACCACCTTTAACTCACGCTCTTAAAGTTCTTATTGGATTGTGTTGCGCCACGATTGTGTACTACGAAGGTTTCGACAAAACAACAAGTCGGTATTGATATCTGTCGATTTGGATTTCGGTAATCGAGCTGAGATCGTCGAGCCGTGCATTCTGAGCGCGCCTCTCCTATTATCACGCGTATTGTAACAGCGTAGGTACCTACGCAGGACCTACCTAAGTAAGAGTTTGCCTTTACTTCATTGTAAATTATTAATTCTTTAAAATTACCATGCATTTGGTGTAATTTTTGGATATCTAATAAGTCTGTCTGTCTGTGTGTTTGTTCCGGGTAATCTCCGAAATGGCTGGACCAATTTTGACGGGACTTTCACTGGCAGATAGCTGATGTTTTAAGGAGTAACTGAGGCTACTTTAATTTCAAAAAAGAATTAGGGTTCCGCGTAAAAAAATAAAAACACATGAAATCAAAGAGTATCTCCGGAACAGCTGGACCGATTTTGACGGGACTTTCACTGTTAGATAGCTGTTGTAATAAGCAGTAACTTCAGCTACTTTTATTTTAGAAAAACAAAATTTAAAAAATTGTGATTGATTCCCAAAATATTAGAGAGTCATTACAAAATGTGAAACTGAAGTTAACGCGAGTAATAAACTTGCCAAGCACCGCGCCGTACACAATGTAGCTACCCAAAAACACTATTCCACGCGGACGAAGTCGCGGCCACAGCTAGTTAAATATATTTTTTATAATTTTTTGTGGTAAACTACGTCCCTATTGAACTCCTGGTGACCGTAAGTCGTCTATATCTCTCATACTACTGAGCCTATTTTAATATTATATGAGACCAGATGCTCCATCTATCCTTTTAAACAAAAATCTAAATCGTGGCAAATAATTTTCAAAATCGGTCCACAATTGTAGGAGTAATCGGTCCACATAATATAAAAAAAAATATCGGACGAACATGGAACCTCCTCCTTTTCTTAAAGTCTTAAAGTTAAAATGGTAGGATTTTTTTCACTTTACTATACGAGCTATCACCCTAAGAATCCCCTGTAAGACTCGCACAGTTACCTTTGATAGGTGGGTTATAGGATATAGAATTAATGAACCCTTGGGGATTTTCAGTAAGGCATGATCCGGGTCCTTATCTTCGCCCAGCGCACTGCGGTAGTTGGTAGGTAGCAAGCAGGTACGTAGGCTTAATGATTGGTACTGAGGAGGCGTGGTGGCTGATCAGAATCCGCGCCGCGGCCGCCCCTCGCACCCCTGCCCCGATATTTGCATAGTTAACGAGCCGCCCCCTCCCCCCGCCGCGCGCTCCCTTGCACCCGCCAGCCCCACAACGCTCCAGCCTCGGGGTGCTCGCTCGTCTACGTACCTACACTACCTTCCCACTTTACATTTGTAGCCGTAGATAAGGTTGTATTACCTATAGATGGGTACCAGCCTAGATAACTCGCCTTTATGCAAGAAGCCTTCCCTCTTAGCTGGCCTCTTAAATAAGTAAGTAATTAAACTCGAGGAGGGAACATCGCAAATGAATGTCCCAGCTTAAATGCGTTGTACAAACAAACTAGGTACAAATACCAACTCTGTGGAATGTCCTATCCTTTGATCAAGGAGGAAGTTTCTATCTTACTTGACTCCCGAAGTAAAATCACAATATATGTGTCCAGTGAATTCGAAAAATACTCTTTTGGGGTAAGACTAGCATTAAAGCATGGACGTAACTTAGTACTGAATAATTCCAGGTATGTATAAAAGCAATCTCAGGGATTGAAAAATATTTTTTGGTAGTGCCTACTATATAATTTAAAAAAATCGCCAAGTGCTTGTCGAGCCATGCACAATGAAGGGTTCCGGATTATTGAAGGGAATCGGTTTAAAATTTCACCCCAGGTTGAAATACTAAAGTTGTTTACTACCGACATCTATCCACGTGCATAACAGATCACATCAGAAATACACACAACATATTATATGTTGGCACATTAATTGCTGTTATTGAATTTTCATTGGTATTGGTGAATAATGTATCCATTTACGACTGCATAATCTTATTAATGATTTTGCAATAGAAAAATGTAAGAAGTGTCGGAATTAATTACCTACGTAAATTTTTTACTATGTAAAGCTAAGATGTAGGTAGGTACAGCACCAGAACTTATGCGCAGAGAGTTGATGTCTAAGCTTATGCGTAATACAAAGAGAATACAATACTACGTGCGTAATATTCATAAGTCTGCGGCCCAGAATTACTTTTTAGTAGAAAAATAAATTATGTTGGTAACACTCCACAGAGTTACCCTATAATTATATTTTTATATCCCCTCTAAACAGGGTATCAGATAAAGTTATACGGAAAAGTATTTCGGTTGTTTCGAACACCCATTGATGTAACATACATTCTATTTTATTTCATGAAACAAATTATTATTTCATTTATTGTTAAACCAGTCTGTTTAAAAAGTCAATTTGCAATCATCTAAAAACCTACTAAAACACAATACAATTTTTAAAGAGTCTGCAATAATGCAAACAAATCCGCATGAAACTACTTCAGCTTCAATTTGTGCACATGAACTGGTGGGGAAATATGCCTATGGCATAAATCTTATAATTTGTGGGGGTAAATATATTTATATCGTGGCAACATAGAGTAGCTGTCGCTGGGACATTATTTTATCGTGTTTTTATTCAGTTTTTGTCTATGGCATCGTTCTAAACCCAGAAGCCGATATTAACAAACTGTTATATATAAAAGTCTTGTTCTAAACCAATCTTAAATAAATAAATTTGGAGTGTCTGTTTGTAATATCTAAATACCACCTATTCACTAAATGCATATGAAAGTACATACGGTCTTATAGCAAAAACGCGATAGAAAAAGTGTTGTCTGTATTTCTGTATGTTTGTTCTGGGTAATCTCCGAAACGGCTGAACCGGTTTTGACGGGACTTTTACTGGCAGATAGCTGATGTAATAAGAAGTAACTTAGGCTACTTTTATTTCAGAAAAACATACAACCATAAAATCGATCACAAATGCTGTCAGGTGGGCTTAGAACGTGCGAGCGGGCTTTTGCGATAGGTACCTAGCAAGAACTTTATACAAGCTTCTTGGTACCTAGGTATAAGGCACGAAACGTTGACTCGCAAAAAAGAGAAGTGAGATTAAACTTAGCATAGGTACTTCTTTATAACCTTTTCGAAAGCTCTGCGAACTGAACGAACATTAAAGTGCCAACCACAGGATAGAGATATGTAGCAAGCTAGTGCCAACCAAAACTAGTTTCAGTGGTTGTGTGACAGCTCCTAGCTCCTAGAACCTGACTGATATGTAATGTCTGTGGTGATAGCCTGTATTGTCACAGGTATTGTATATCAGCTTCTTGGTGAGTAGTCAATTTAGTAACTTATAATATTCATTATCGTGCTGTTCTTTCATAGACACGAATGCACACGAACGAGTAAATTTTTAGTCTTTGATTCATTTAATTGAAAGAAAAAAATGAAACGTCAAATCAATCAATCAAACGTCAAACAAAGAAAGCAGCAGCCGTCCGTTGCATATACTTTTAACGTTTGTGCTAGTACACGCCCAGAAAAAGTGAAACAATAATGATAATAAATTGATGTTTCCATGTAATAACTTAGTTTTTTTGTGTTGTCTTTAAAAACTGCTGTGTAGGATGTCTGTGAGTGCCAGCGCCGAGAACCTCTCGACTGACGCACAGGTGAGTAAAAGATAAAATAAAAAATTGTACTTGGGACTAGAGCTCATTCAACAATATCGACGTAACACCTATTCACGATTCCTAATGTGTAATCACGTAACCCAAGCGTAGCTAGAAGTTAGTTTGTGGCTTCGAACGGTCCTATTTCCCATCGTTTGAATGGCGATGTGAGTCATGACAGAAGGGGGGCCTAATACGGAAATTGCGACCTATAACTTGTACTTATTACATCCGCATGCGACGATATATTGCCTGCGGCCCCTGCGAACGCTCTAAGATCCATAAATGGGATTGCTATTACTTATTATTTTTGTTCATAATATCCTAACAACAATAGGTAGGTTGGTGTGCACATAGTATCCACTGTCATGTTATTGTTGCTCAATCACTGGAACCCCTCAATAAGTGTGCATCGTTATTGTAAATTTTGCTTCTTTTTCATTCATACATAAGTATACCCTTTCAAACTACAAACCTTTCAACTAGAAAAATCAAACCAAAAATATATGTACATATAAATGTCCTCTGACAATCATGGCCACACATAATATAGAGACAACTTATATTAATATATGGCCATTATAGCCAGAATGCATCTCATGACAATTACACTAAGCCCAAACACGACTAGGTTACATTGATTTTTTATGAAGTTCTGGCACCTACCTTCTGGTTTCTTCTGGTAGGCAGTTTATTGAGACTATTCTAGTGACCACAAACACTACTGAAAAGTCACAGGAAAGTAAGTTATGCAAATTCGTTTCCTTGAATGATGTATTTTTCCAGTTATTTTTATTTAAATGCCAAACTACCGAACCGATTTATAGGCCACCATTGCCCAAATCATGCTGGATAATGATCATGTTCTCTGCACTTTTGTCTTGTGTTATATTAGCAATTATTTACATGAATCGGTGACTAATTATATTATGATCAATCACTTGCTCATGTGTGACACATAATTATGGTGCAAGATTAATTTATTTACTTTTCTGAACTGTAGTAATCATATAATTATGTGATGCAGTTACACTAACTGGTATTGTTAAGCAATTGGTCTCTTCTGAATTCAATATAGAAAAGTGTTTAATTTAAGAAGCATAATACTGATAGCTATAGTTTAGTTAGTGCATTATACAACCGAGGTACAATATTAGGCAAGTTATTTCATTAGCTATTATAATTAAACTGTAATCATGAGTGATATTTGCAGTAGTAGAACGATACCCACACATAGCTGGTCTGTTCTCAGAGTTGTGATGGGGGTTCCATGTGCTTGGAGCTGGCGCTCGAGGGCGAGCGGCTGTGTAAGGCGGGCGACTGCCGCGCCGGCGTCGCCTTCTTCCTGGCCGCCATCCAGGCGGGCACCGACGACCTGCGGACGCTCAGCGCCATCTACAGCCAGCTCGGAAACGCCTATTTCTATCTCGGCGAATACAATAAGGCTATGCAGTATCATAAACATGATTTGACTTTAGCTAGGTGAGTAACAGCATAGTGCTACGATATCTGGTTGCTAAATAAAATTTTCCAATAGTTACATATGCTTTTTTTTTATTGTGATATTTGTATATCTGTCACTCAAGGCTAAAAATGAAAATCTCGTTTGTACAGGACAATGAATGATAAATTAGGTGAAGCGAAAGCTTCTGGCAACCTTGGCAACACATTGAAAGTGATGGGAAAATTCGCGGAGGCGATCCAGTGTTGCAAGCGGCACCTGGAGATATCGCGCGCGCTCGGAGACAAGCTGAGCGAGGGCCGCGCTCTCTACAACCTGGGCAACGTGCACCACGCGCAGGGCAAGCAGCTGGGCCGCGTGGGCCAGAACGACCCCGGCCACTTCCCGCAGGAGGTCCGCGACTGTTTGCTGCAGGCTGTCGCATATTACGAGTGAGTAATGAGGTATCCACACACTTCCCTCCTCGAGTTCCGCCTGAGACACAATAAGACTTTGTATGTGGCATTACTCAACTAATAACAAGGAAGTTGGTTTGGTGTTAGACAAGACTAAGTGATGTGTGGTTGTCCAGAGAGAATTTGGAGCTGATGCGCGGGCTGGGCGACCGGCAGGCGATGGGGCGCGCGTGCGGCAACCTGGGCAACACGTGCTACCTGCTGGGCGACTTCGCGCGCGCCATCCGCTACCACACGGAGCGGCTGCAGATCGCGCGCGAGTTCGGCGACAAGCCCGCCGAGCGCCGCGCCAACAGCAACCTCGGCAACTCGCACATCTTCCTCGGACAGTTCGAGAACGCCGCGGAGCATTACAAGTGCGTGAACTACTCACATATATACCATGCTCTGAACAACGCCCTATTTGACAGTGCGAAATATAATGACAAAATTTAATTCGTTATTATAATCATAGATTATAGACTCATGGTTTCAAAGCGATTAGTACTAATTGGACTAAAAGAAATGGATGATTTTATCCTCAGACAAAAACAATAAAATTAAATAATTTAAAAGTAATATTATTAGTTTTTGTTAATGGTTTGGATTGTCTGAATCCAAAATGACTTCACACTAAAGTAAATATGTCTGATGCCGTTCTCAAGGATCTAATTGATCACTAAAGTTGCTTAATGTCAACTTTAACCAGCCATTCCAAAACCATAGCCAAGATCAGGTTTCTAGTAGGCTTCGCTTTGGAATAGATGTTAGGCAGACTCGCACATTCCTGTTTAGATATAAGCTCCTTGTACGTGCCGCATGCCGTTGTGTTCTTTGGATGCTGCGATTGAGTTTATTTACTACCGTGTGACGTCACTGATGCTGGCGTCAGCACTGGTGCTGACGCCATATTGCTCAATATAGCTTTGTGACGGCTTATTTTAATATAGTGTATTTTCATGTGCTTGCTTAACGCAACTAATTCATCTAAGGTGGTTTCGGAAACCATCCAATTACCTGTAACACATTATGTTAAGGTCGATGGGGCGATCGTGTTCTCCATACATATTTCATTCCGAATGTATACGAGACACACAAAGTTTTTCCTTACAACAATGGATTTTATCACTTCTAAATAAATTATTGTATTCGCATCTAATGATTTCAGGCATTTAAAAATAGATTAACATAATTAAAATCGATCGTAAAATTTGTTAAAATTTACGCCTGTGTGTGTGAATTTGTCAGCGCCATCTGACTAAATTAGGCCATTATTAACATAAAATTTGTACTTTGAGTAAACTGCGTGCTAATAGTGTACTAGTTGAAATGACAGATGGTGGTGACCAAATTATTATTGCAAATATGTGTATCCCTATATTGCGCCATCTATATTAATAATTCCGTCAAGGGGTACGGTAAACTCGATTGAAACGTTATCAGAATAATAACACTTAAAAAAATAATGATTTCGAGTCGACAACATATATCCGCAAAATTCGGATTGTCGTGATCTCAGATTAGCGAATAGGCAGATGACGCGCCTAGAACACAAAAGTGTGTCCACCAAAGCAAATACAAATTACAAAGCGAATACAATCTCGCGTCAGTACTGAACTTCGCTTCACAGCGCTTAGACGTCAAAGGTGGTTAGTTGGTTTATTTTGAAAATGCCGTCTTGCGTAATTAAAAATTGTAAAAGTTGTTCACAAAAACAAAAAAAAGCAGATGGCATATCTTTCCACAAGTAACTATTGTTTATTTTATAGTTTTGTAATTTATTTACCCACAATTTGATATCGCTCACTCGGAACACAAAATTTTGACAGTAATTGGTTGGTGTTGCCAATTTACATCGAAATAAGTTTCCTTGAATTAGGGAAATGTGCATGGGGTGTAGAAAGATGATTAATTTATACATTTATATATGGAAATAATTTATGTATATATATAATATTATATCTTTATTTAAAACTCTAGTTATTTAATCAACAATAAACCAATCAGAGGTATATTTTGCGATTTTGCAATGGCCGCTAAATCTCTTAATTTGTAATATATATTTAAAATTAATAACATTTTTCAATTTATTGTACCTAATTGCTTATAAAGACATCCAAAAATCTTTAATGTTATAATGTTCTTGAGTGATAATGCAGAGATCTTCAAATATCGATTTGCAGAAAAAATAAATACTAAGTTTATTTTATTTTATTAGCATTATTCTGTTCAAATACCTACTACTTAAGTACCTAAATTGCGAAAGGCCATTTCCAATTTGTAACATTAGTACAACTGAGAACAATCGGAAAAATTATGGGAGTTCGTTCCCCAATATCTGGCAACTTTACACGCACACAGATGTACGTGTCCCTACAGTGCCGCTCCTAGTTGTCACGCACACATTTAATGCTATGTGGCTTCACATCGTTTGTTGCGTTTACTCCATCTGCGTTAATCTGAGGTCGTGATAAACAATATTATAATTATAATATTCGGCACGGTACCGCCATATTTTCTATGAACGCATGTCAGTCAGTGTCAGTGATGACTGCGCCAGTGTTCTCAGTTAGTGGGCCATATTTTTAAAGAAAGAAGAAGAAGAAGTGCATTTATTGATTGAGCTGTCAGAACAAACAAATTCAGTGTTCAATGTTCATGATGTTTCCGTACGAGTATTCATTTCATTTAGTTTTGCTTTGCATAGTGATTAACTTTCATCATCATCAGCCTATGCTTGTCCACTGCTGGACATAGGCCTCCCCTAATGAGCGCCATAGCGCCCTGTCTTCAGCTTGCCGCATCCAGAATCTGCCCACAGTCTTTCGCAGATCGTCATCCCACCTGATCGGAGGGTGTCCTACACTACGCTTGCCGAGTTGAGGTCTCCACTCAAGAACACGTTTACCCCAGCGGTTGTCGGTTCTTCGCGAGATATGGCCAGCCCACTGCCACTTCAGCTTGCTAATTCTTTGAGCTATGTCGATAACTTTGGTTCTCTGTCGGATGTATTTGTATTTCTATTAACTTTGTTTGGATGTAAACACATCATGCCGAAAATTGAAATGAGTCACATTTCACCCGAGCGAAGCCGGGTTTTCATCTTTTATTATCATAATAATAACATTCAATAAAAAAATGAAGTAACGAGCTAAGTGTTTTTAATATTTTCCGGACATAATACAAAGTGTCTAACAAATAAATTAATGTATCGCTGACATGATAGGTATCAGATAAATAAATAAATATCGCCGGACTTACTCAGCAACTATATGGTGCCAAACTAAGCAACGCTTGTACTATGGCTACCATACATTAAACTGGCGATCCCAGTGACACCCAGACCTGGGCAAATTACGAAAAGGCCGTTTCAGAAAATTTCCTTTGTCGGGAATCGAACCCGCAACCATCCGATGCAGTGAGCCGAGCGGCCAACGCTCAAACTACAGCGCCAAACGGTCGTCAATTCGCCACACGAGGTACTACGTTGTTGCAGACGCGACGTTGCCAATTGGTAGAGAGCGGCGACTTGACAACGTCGAATGTCTATTATAAAAGCGTTTGTTGTCGGAAATATTTTTTTCGTTTAGTGTATTATAGGTACGATCACAGATATAGATTTACATAGATAACGCAAGTATCACGATTTGTATTGAAACCAAGCGTGCCAAATTTTTAACACTTACTGTGACGTCACAGATGACGGGAAATCCAAACCGATTCAAAGACACCGATGCTGCAGATGCCCCTCTGCCCGCTACGATTCTCTCGAGTGATTATCTCGCTCATATTCATATTTTTATATCTGTAGTCGCGATGGACTGTAAGTTTTCGGCGACAAACGTTGACGCTTGGTCGGGGTTGAGGGTTTTCGGACACGCTAAGTACATACATTTGCGTTATCTATGTAAATCCAAATCTGTGGGTAGGATAGTGTTGCCGCTGGCTTAGGATTACCGTATAGGTACATAAAAATGAAAATTTACTGTATTTGCCAAATAAATATCGAACCTGGTATATACAAACCATAGATACTACATTATATATGTACACAGGTACTAGGTAAGTACGTAATAAATATTGGAACGAAGTTCCTTATCGCGCGTTGCGAAAGGGGGCTAGACGGAAAAAATTAAGACCAAAAAATGTGTATCGTAACGACACTTTTTTCCTTTTCCTTTTCCTTTTCCTTTTCCTTTTCCTTTTCCTTTTCCTTTTCCTTTTCCTTTTCCTTTTCCTTTTCCTTTTACTTTTACTTTTACTTCCTTCCATTGTCCAAGCCTTGCTTAGTTTGGGACCATACAGTTGGTATGTTTGTCTGGCGATATTTCTTTATTTATTAGTATTATTTTGATTGAGCTGAAGCTGTGATAGCCGATTGCTTAACGCACCAGGTATTGGGTTCAAACCCCGGCTCGCACATCTGGATTTTTCGTAATCTATGTGTGACTCATAATTTCTATAAGATTATCACTAGCTTACGGTGAAGGAAAACATCGTGAGGAAACCTGCATGTCTTAGAAGATCTAAACCGTTGTTGAAACCTACGTGGTGGAAATCATCAAAACACTGGCCTGTTTATAATTAGTTTTTAAATTCCGTGTAATTTATATTGACATTTGTTTTTACATAGAATTCTATTCTGTCTGTCAAAATACGCTGCACATAAATATCTTATCTGGCCTACGTATATGTTTTATTAATCTGCTGAGCTTCGCAAAATTAAACGGAAGCGTCAACTACGCGACTTGGAGCTTCGCCATGAAGATGTACTTGATCGACAGCGAACTATGGGACTGCGTCATGAAGCCTGCGGAGGAAGTTGACGACTTTCAACGCAAAGATGCCAAAGATTCAAGATTTGCTTGAGTCTAAGCGAACATCTATATTATCTCATCGTTATGACAGCTGAAACTTCGAAGGAAACATGGAAGCGACTTCGGGAAGCCTACGCTGACAGCGGGCTTGCTCGACGCTTACAACTTATGAAGAAATAGCTTGGTACTAAACTTGTATTGTACTCGAACATAGAAGCCTATGTGAATGACATACGGCATGTGCAACAACAACTGATTGCCAATCAGGCTGGCCTGGAAGATGAACTTGTTGGTGTGATTATGCTGGCAGGACTTAACGACAGCTACAGCCCAATGGTGATGGCAATAGAGCATTCCGGCACCTCGATATCTACAGACTCGGTTGCATCGATCCTGCTGAAGGAAGAAGGCCGAGATGCCTCTGCTACATCTAGTGCCTTTTCGTCGTCTAGTGTAAATAGTGTGCCTAAGGTGTCGTGTACATATTGCAAAAAAGTAGGCCACGTAGTGTCTCAATGTAGGAAACACTACTAACGCTACTCTGTATAGGACTCTAGGTCCTATAATTTTGATTGAGACACGATTTTTATGTTGATTTCTTGTAATTATTGTTGTTGTTATAAATAAAAATATGTTTACATGGAAAACCACATCTATTTCTCAGTAATGTATCTCATATGTTAGAAAAGTGGAATACACTAACAAGTGTATTACAATTATATTTTCACTATATTTAGTAACATCTAGATATATATAACAACTCAAAGGTGACTGACTGACTGACTGACTGACATACTGATCTATCAACACACAGCCCAAACCACTGGACGGATCGGGCTGAAATTTGGCATGCAGATGTTATGACGTAGGCATACGCTAAGAAAGGATTTTGATTAATTCTACCCCAAGGAGATAAAATAGGGGATGAATAATCCCGAAATTTTTGTTAAATTACACGCGGACTGTCGCGGGCACAGCTAGTCAGACAGTAAAATTATTCTATAACAGATGTATATTTTTATCGGTTTTTTAGAATGATGAATACACATACAATAATGTATTTTACAATAGCAAAAATATAATATTTTCGCTATTTATTATAAAATAAAAAGGCCGCAATTAATATAAAAGTACGCCCTCTAGTGGCTAGTGGCTAAAATACACATTTTGTCAATGTGTGCGTGTATGTATTACAATAAAAAGTGACAGAAGTTTTTTATCGGAAAACGCTTAGATTATGAATGATTTTAGGTTGATATTATTGCATATGTCAATGCAGTCTAATAAGTCTTAATCGCAAACAATAGTATTATAGCTTAGAAATGCTCAAATTTTGCGTAAAAAATAAATAAGTAGAATCTGTTGACTACAGCGTCATCTTGAGAGAAACTGCAATAAACCCGACCGACGCTTTAACCTTAAGGTTAAAGCGTCGGTCGGGTTTATTGCAGTTTCTCTCAAGATGACGCTGTAGTCAACAGATTCTACTTATTTATTTTTTACGCAAAATTTGAGCATTTCTAAGCTATAATACTATTGTTTGCGATTAAGACTTATTATACTGCATTGACATATGCAATAATATCAACCTAAAATCATTCATAATCTAAGCGTTTTCCGATAAAAAACTTCTGTCACTTTTTATTGTAATACATACACGCACACATTGACAAAAGGTGTATTTTAGCCACTAGCCACTAGAGGGCGTACTTTTATATTAATTGCGGCCTTCTTATTTTATAATAAATAGCGAAAATATTATATTTTTACTATGGTAAAATACATTATTGTATGTGTATTCATCATTCTAAAAAACCGATAAAAATATACATCTGTTATAGAATAATTTTATTGTCTGACTAGCTGTGTCCGCGACAGTCCGCGTGTAATTTAACTTAACAAAAATTTCGGGATTATTCATCCCCTATTTTATCTCATTGGGGTAGAATTAATCAAAATCCTTTCTTAGCGTATGCCTACGTCATAACATCTTTCAAATTTCAGCCCGATCCGTCCAGTGGTTTGGGCTGTGTGTTGATAGATCAGTATGTCAGTCAGTCAGTCAGTCACCTTTGAGTTGTTATATATATCTAGATGTTACTAAATATAGTGAAAATATAATTGTAATACATTTGTTAGTGTATTCCACTTTTCTAACATATGAGATACATTACTGAGAAATAGATGTGGTTTTCCATGTCAACATATTTTTATTTATAACAACAACAATAATTACAAGAAATCAACATAAAAATCGTGTCTCAATCAAAATTATAGGACCTAGAGTCCTATACAGAGTAGCGTTAGTAGTGTTTCCTACATTGAGACACTACGTGGCCTACTTTTTGCAATATGTACACGACACCTTAGGCACACTATTTACACTAGACTATGAAAAGGCACTAGATGTAGCAGAGGCATCTCGGCGTTCTTCCTTCAGCAGGATCGATGCAACAGAGTCTGTAGATATCGAGGTGCCGGAATGCTCTATTGCCATCACCATTGGGCTGTAGCTGTCGTTAAGTCCTGCCAGCATAATCACACCAACAAGTTCATCTTCCAGGCCAGCTTGATTGGCAATCAGTTGTTGTTGCACATGCCGTATGTCATTCACATAGGCTTCTATGTTCGAGTACAATACAAGTTTAGTACCAAGCTATTTCTTCATAAGTTGTAAGCGTCGAGCAAGCCCGCTGTCAGCGTAGGCTTCCCGAAGTCGCTTCCATGTTTCCTTCGAAGTTTCAGCTGTCATAACGATGAGATATAGATGTTCGCTTAGACTCAAGCAAATCTTGGATCTTTGGCATCTTTGCGTTGAAAGTCGTCAACTTCCTCCGCAGGCTTCATGACGCAGTCCCATAGTTCGCTGTCGATCAAGTACATCTTCATGGCGAAGATCCAAGTTGCGTAGTTGACGCTTCCGTTTAATTTTGCGAAGCTCAGCAGATTAATAAAACATATACGTAGGCCAGATAAGATATTTATGTACAGCGTATTTTGACAGACAGAATAGAATTCTATGTAAAAACAAATGTCAATATAAATTACACGGAATTTAAAAACTAATTATAAACAGGCCAGTGCTTTGATGATTTCCACCACGTAGGTTTCAACAACGGTTTAGATCTTCTAAGACATGCAGGTTTTCTCACGATGTTTTCCTTCACCGTAAGCTAGTGATAATCATATAGAAATTATGAGTCACACATAGATTACGAAAAATCCAGATGTGCGAGCCGGGGTTTGAACCCAATACCTGGTGCGTTAAGCAATAGGCTATCACAGCTTCAGCTCAATCAAAATAATACTAATAAATAAAGAAATATCACCAGACGAACATACCAACTGTATGGTCCCAAACTAAGCAAGGCAAAGGAAAAGGAAAAGGAAAAGGAAAAGGAAAAGGAAAAGGAAAAGGAAAAGGAAAAGGAAAAGGAAAATTAAAAGGAAAAGGAAAAGGAAAAGGAAAAGGGAAAGGGAAAAAAGTGTCGTTACGTTACACATTTTTTGGTCTTAATTTTTTCCGTCTAGCCCCCTTTCGCAACGCGCGATAACGAACTTCGTTCCAATATTTATTACGTACTTACCTAGTACCTGTGTACATATATAATGTAGTATCTATGGTTTGTATATACCAGGTTCGGTATTTATTTGGCAAATACAGTAAATTTTCATTTTTATGTACCTATACGGTAATCCTAAGCCATAGGCAACACTATCCTACCCACAGATTTGGATTTACATAGATAACGCAAATGTATGTACTTAGCGTGTCCGAAAACCCTCAACCCCGACCAAGCGTCAAGGTTTGTCGCCGAAAACTTACAGTCCATCGCGACTACAGATATAAAAATATGAATATGAGCGAGATAATCACTCGAGAGAATCGTAGCGGGCAGAGGGGCATCTGCGGCATCGGTGTCTTTGAATCGGTTTGGATTTCCCGCCATCTGTGACGTCACAGTAAGTGTTAAAAATTTGGCACGCTTGGTTTCAATACAAATCGTGATACTTGCGTTATCTATGTAAATCTATATCTGTGATCGTACCTATAATACACTAAACGAAAAAAATATTTCCGACAACAAACGCTTTTATAATAGACATCCGACGTTGTCAAGTCGCCGCTCTCTACCAATTGGCAACGTCGCGTCTGCAACAACGTAGTACCTCGTGTGGCGAATTGACGACCGCTTGGCGCTGTAGTTTGAGCGTTGGCCGCTCGGCTCACTGCATTGGATGGTTGCGGGTTCGATTCCCGACAAAGGAAATTTTCTGAAACGGCCTTTTCGTAATTTGCCCAGGTCTGGGTGTCACTGGGATCGCCAGTTTAATGTATGGTAGCCATAGTACAAGCGTTGCTTAGTTTGGCACCATATAGTTGCTGAGTAAGTCTGGCGATATTTATTTATTTATCTGATACCTATCATGTCAGCGATACATTAATTTATTTATTAGACACTTTGTATTATGCCCGGAAAATATTAAAAACACTTCGCTCGTTACTTCATTTTATTATTGAATGTTATTATTATGATAATAAAAGATGAAAACCCGGCTTCGCTCGGGTGAAATGTGACTCATTACAATTTTCGGCATGATGTGTTTACATCCAAACAAAGTTAATAGAAATACAAATACATCCGACAGAGAACCAAAGTTATCGACATAGCTCAAAGAATTAGCAAGCTGAAGTGGCAGTGGGCTGGCCATATCTCGCGAAGAACCGACAACCGCTCTGGGGTAAACGTGTTCTTGAGTGGAGACCTCGACTCGGCAAGCGTAGTGTAGGACACCCTCCGATCAGGTGGGATGACGATCTGCGAAAGACTGCGGGCAGATTCTGGATGCGGCAAGCTGAAGACAGGGCGCTATGGCGCTCATTAGGGGAGGCCTATGTCCAGCAGTGGACAAGCATAGGCTGATGATGATGAAAGCTAATCACTATGCAAAGCAAAACTAAATGTAATGAATACTCGTACGGAAACATCATGAACATTGAACACGTTGACCACTGAATTTGTTTGTTCTGACAGCTCAATCAATAAATGCACTTCTTCTTCTTCTTTCTTTAAATATATGACCCACCAACTGAGAACACTGGCGCAGTCATCACTGACACTGACTGACATGCGTTCATAGAAAATATGGCGGTACTGTGCCGAATATTATAATTATAATATTGTTTATCACGACAATCCGAATTTTGCGGATATATGTTGTCGACTCGAAATCATTATTTTTTAAGTGTTATTATTCTGGTAACGTTTCAATCGAGTTTACCGTACCCCTTGACGGAATTATTAATATAGATGGCGCAATATAGGGATATACATATTTGCAATAATAATTTGGTCACCACCATCTGTCATTTCAACTAGTACACTATTAGCACGCAGTTTACTCAAAGTACAAATTTTTTGTTAATAATGGCCTAATTTAGTCAGATGGCGCTGACAAATTCACACACACAGGCGTAAATTTTAACAATTTTTACGATCGATTTTAATTATGTTAATCTATTTTTAAATGCCTGAAATCATTAGATGCGAATACAATAATTTATTTAGAAGTGATAAAATCCATTGTTGTAAGGAAAAACTTTGTGTGTCTCGTATACATTCGGAATGAAATATGTATGGAGAACACGATCGCCCCATCGACCTTAAGACAAGAAATGAGTTTATCAATAAGTGTTTGTGTTCAGTTCACTTTAAAAGTATGCATTCTAGTTCAGGGGTCTCCGCATACACCAACATTTTGTGATAAGCTCATAGTGAAATTATATCATACCTAGAATAAGAAGCTCTGCACGTATTCCAGTTCTTGTAACATTCCTTTATATTTAATAACTAGCTGAGCTCGCAACTTCGTCCGCGTGGAATTTAACTTAACCGTTCCCGCTCCCGCGTTCTGCGCCCTCACTACAGGACCCATTTGTTTTTTTTTGTTTTTCGAAAATAAATGTAGCCTAAGTTACTGCTTATTACATCAGATATCAGTGCCAGTGAGAGCCCGGTCAAAATCGATCCAGCGGTTTCGGAGATACCATAGAGTATCTCCGAAACCGCTGGATCAATTTTGACGCGATTTTGACGATTTTGATCGATTTTGATCATAGAATTACATGTGTTTTTATATTTTTACGCGGAACCTTAATTGTTTTTCTTAAATTAAAGTACCCTAAGTTACTTCCTATAACATCAGCTATCTGCCAGTGAAAGTCCCGTCAAAATCGGTCCAGCCGTTTCGGAAATTACCCGGAACAAACACACAGACAGACAAAAAAAAATTAAATCGCGTTTTTGCTATAGGTGTCGTATGTACTTTCATATGCATTTAGTGAAAAGGTGTTATTTTGATATTACAAACAGACACTCCAATTTTATTTATTTGTATAGATAATATGACATTATATTGCCTTGCGACTTGTCTAAGCACCGCTTTTAAGAACATCCTTAAATCAAGTTTAGTTCGAACTTATGATTTCGTAAATTTATTACTATTGGAGTTCGATAAAGGTGAAAATGTGGGGCCACGCTGGCTGTTTCTGTTACCCGCGCTGATTTACTGGCGGAGATATCATTGTACTATAACTCTGTCCTATGTCTCATCGAATAACGAAGGACTGAACGTGCTGCATGCATGCTGTGCGATAACTATTCAGGAGAGACAGAATCCGTTCTCTATACACCTAGACAGGGTGCCCCGGTGGCCGACACACGGCAACTCCCTACACCATCCAGACAAGGTTTTATGTGTTACTGCTTTGTCTGTCTGCGGCACCTGGTACCGTAGGCCAGGATTTATATATTTAACGCGAATTTGATGTTTTTAGCTTTTTCTTCTTCTTCTTCTTCGATATATCCGTCTATAAGTACCTACTGTAGTCGTTTATGAATGAAAATACTGTGATTCAAATGCTGCCAGAAGTGGCACGCGCCGCGCGCCGCGAACTGGGTCCCGAGTGAACAAGCCGCGCGTCACCGACCTGCAACATGACACGTATTTATGACAACACCATGCACCGTGTTCAACAACTGCGATTGAAATGTACTGCGATTGTAACGTCTTTTAATGAGTTTTGTATGCTATTAAGTTCCATTAATTCTAAATTGGCTTGGCAAGACGTGTGACGCGCCTAGTCTTACGGCCGGTTTCGCCATTACAATTTGCAAGTAACTACTGAATTATGTTCATAAGTAAAAGTAGCGGCTGAATTCTGTGAAAAGAACACAATTTCAGTATATTGGCCGAGCTTAACTGTTGCTTTTACGGATGACTAGTAGTTCCTGAACCGACAGGCCGTTAGGCTGCGTGTCGATCTCTCTGTGAAGGCAATCGATCCGATTCCACCCCGCGACGTTGCAGACGCACGCTCGCCCTGGCGGAGGAGCTGGGCGACGCGGCGGTGGAGGCGCAGGCGTGCTACTCGCTCGGCAACACGTACACGCTGCTGCGCGAGTACCGCGTGGCCGAGGAGTACCACGCGCGCCACCTGGCGGCCGCGCGCCGCCTGCAGGACCGCGTGGGCGAGGGCCGCGCCTGCTGGTCGCTCGGGAACGCGCACGCCGCGCTCGGGAACCACGAGAAGGCGCTCTACTACGCTAACGAACATTACGACATCTCCAAAGAGGTATGTGATTCAATATTTGTCACCCCGAACTGGATGCAATGAAGAATGATCTAAACCGATATATATTAATGAATCTCTATTTCTTTGGTCATCGTATCACGCGTGAACGGTTGGAAAGATTTCGCTAATTCTTTTTTATTGTTGTTTTTATTATTGTCAGGAGGTTTATAGGAAAGAAAATCTAAGAAGGTTGAGTGGAATAATTCGAATTCAATATTCAAAGTTTAGACAACGTCTGTCGAATCAGCTATACTTCATTTATTATAACATTAGACATAAGAGGCTCGCAGAAGCAGGGATGCAAAACATTTTATTTCCAAGTCAAAACAACTTTTATTTAGAGTCATTACATTGAAATTGTTTTAACATAACTTTTGGTAGATAAATCTAAAATACTAGCTAAATACTTCAATAAACAAAATAAAAGTACTTTTTATATTATGTTTTATTAATAACAAGTATCCGCACGGTGATGGATGATTCGCAACATGACGTTATCAACGGCTATACCTAGGTTTAACTATGTATACGTTATTTCGCATTGTTAAATGATTTTCAGTTCTGAAATTAATAGTCCTAGTTTCATTTCCAATTAATAATTTACAAAACTTGCTAACCTTATTTAAAATGCATCTAAGTGAGATATTATAGGTATTAACTTATATGTGACTAGCTGTGCCCCGCAACTTCATCCACGTAGTATTGGATTATTGGGTTAAAAAGTATCCTATATGTTAATCCCGGTTATAATCTATCTGTGTTCCAAATTTCATCCAAATCCGTTCAGTAGTTTTTGCGTGAAGGAGTAACAAACATACATACATACATACATACATCCACACTCACAAACTTTCGCATTTATAATATTAGTAGGATAACATCGTAGGTATCACATTTTAAACTGACAACAAAAAATGAATCAAACAACTGATTACATGATGATTTAAATCAATTTAAGATTAAGGGAAATAAAAGATTTTTTTTTAAACAATAATTTATTTAAAATAACTTACAACACACAATACATCGGTGAAATTTCCTCATCTTCATCAACTCACTTAGTCACTATCATCAGATGATGAAGATGATGAAGTTTCACCGACACTAATAATAAATTTTTCCACCACATCATCCATAATGCCATCAAGTTGACAAAACCTTTCTTCTTCTTTAATTGTATGTGACACGCAAGACTGCCATCGTTCTGGTGTTATATTAGCCAGAGCTTGTGGGAGTAGGCGTTTTATCTCGTCTAATTTGAATGTTTTATTTTGTTGCGCCACATACCCTTTCATTTGAGCCCATATTAATTCTATAGGGTTGAGCTCGCAGTGGTAGGGTGGGAGGCGCAACACTAAAATACCCTTTTCTCTTGCCATCTCATCCACAACAAACTTTTGATATGAATGTTTTTGTTCTTTTACTTTCTGTAATAGTGTTGCCCTAAGGTCTTTTTCCTCAAAAGGAATATTTTTTGTTTTTAACCACTCTTGTATATCTGCCTTTCGTGTGGCTGTAGTTGGCAGCTTTTCCAATTTTCTTGAGTGGTATGGCGCATTGTCCATTACGATTACAGCGCCACTCTCAATTTTAGTCAAAATTAATTTGAACCACTTTTCAAAATTATATGCATCCATTTCAGAGTGATAATCTCCATCTCCTTTCTTCGCATCAAATATTAATTCAGCATCCGTTAAAAACCCTTCACTTGATCCTGTGAAATAATATTAATACAAGTCAATTATTCTGTACCCCCTATAGGTATAATTTCACTGCTGGAAATAGGGCTGTGTATATACTTTACATATGTAGCAACAACACTTATGTTAAAACTTTAATAGTTGGCTTTGCATGTGTTAATTTGTAATAAAATATTGTTTACTTTACAATGCAATTGGGTGGTCACTTGTTGTCGGTGAGGATAGTCAACTTAATATATTAAAAGCAAATGCAAGTTAATCAAGTGCATACCAATATGGCCAATGATAAGCCGTCTTCCTTTTCCCGTTGGGTTCTTTAAACCAGTAGATAGGCCTTCCCTATGCGCATGTTTTGTGGACTTAATAGTGGTGTCTTGCCATATTAAGCTTTTTGTGTGACCTGTGTGTATGATAAAAGGGTATTAATTTAAAAACAATATTCACACAAAAAATTTATGAAATGATGTTGTACTTTTCTCTTATTTTATTTAACTGTATTTATAATATCATAATAAACAGTTATAACTTAATGACCCATCAAGCAAAAAAAAGATAAGTCTTATCTATTGTTATTGAATTTAGGAGGTTAAACACTGCTTGGTCCGTAACAAACTGTTAAGAAATATTAGTAGCACTGTACCTTCATTTAGCCAAGTCTCATCTAAATAATATATTTTTCTTCCTTCATTCCTTAGCATTTTTATTTCTTTGAGATATTTCAGTCTCCATAAGATGATCTCCTGCTTGTCGATGAGTGCACTTTTTCTGCTCCTTTTAATATAAGTGAACTTTAATTTTTCTTTCATTATTTTATATAGACTGCTTCTCTTAAAATCTGGCAGAGACTCGTCACTGTTTACTGCTTCCAGTATCTTATCTAAGGTGGGCAACTCATTATTGAAGAAGAAGGAATGAATTTTTCTGCGTACTCCACTTAAAGTTATGTCATCATAATCATGTTGCCTCTGCTTCGGCTGGCGAGGAGGGGGGGATTGCAGGCGACCTTTTGTGTTGTACTCTTTGAGCAAATTGTACACAGTAGCCCGAGATACGCCTATAAATAATAAAAAATATGTTTCATCATAATGCATGTTACTTTCAAATATTTTTATACAAAGAAATAATTTTATAAATATTCTTACCGGCAACTTCTGCAGTTTTCTTTATCATCTCAGTCTTATAACGAGGAGAACCTTCAGGCCAGGACTCATTAACTTGCTTGAAAATATTTATTACAGTTTGCTTTTCTACAGCACGCAGTGGAGTTTGCTTCATTCTCTTTTTCTTGGGAGACATTATTATGTCCTCGGGGTCAACTTTGGGGGTGCGTTTCTGACGCCGTTGGCTTTGGTCAGCAGACTCAGAACTTACATGTTGTAAGCCACTCGGGCCCGGACCGGGATCACCCATAGCTCGACAAAACGTAACGTTTTGTACAAACGAGTCAATAACAACAGTAATAACGATAACAAAACAATAACAAAGGAAAACAGTAACAAGTAACAATTAAATCACGAAAATTCGACAACAATAACAAACAAGGTATTCACAGGAACTTAAGAGTGCAGGCGAATGACTCAATGACAAACACTGACAGCACATTATTTACGTCAATCTCATAGATAACATAGTCCGACAAAATTAAAAATACCCTGCTGTCATAACCTCTGAAGGGATTACGTAATATTTTAGATTTGGTAGGATTATAATGAAGCGAAAAACGTTCCCGGTATGTTCAACCCTGCTTCTTTTAGGTTTTTAGCATCGACACTAATTTTAAATTGTAATGAAATAATCATTATTTAAATATAAGGCAATATATTTAATAAGATAAATAATTAATATTATTACAGTTAGGTGTGACAAGCTGGTATATAAATAGATTATATTAAATACGACGTCAATCGTAACTGTAACTCGTTAATTGTACTTTTATTACAAAGTGGACACTAAAAATAACCTTTTTTAACTTCTGTCTAATGCTATAACAAATGGAGTATAGTTAAATATACATATTAAAGATTGACAATTACGCCAGCTGCGTGGACCCAAATTAAGTAACGCTTGTGTTATAAATCCTAGAATCAGAACCGAGGCTAATTTGACATAGGCCTTTCATAATTTAGCCTCAATAGAAAATGAACCCGCAGCCACCTGGTACAGTGAATGTCCTACGCTGAAACAACTAAATCAAGTAGTGGTCATTCAAGTTTCACCCTTTTGCTTGTCTGCCTGTCCCATTATCTCCAGATCGGAAGAATCAATATATAGAATTACTAGATAGCATTCCGTGTTTGATAAAAATAGGTTTTTCTGAGACCATGGCAAATGTGACGCAAATCATCAACACTGACTGACATTTACTAAATAACGATTATGTTTAGTTTACTTTTACTACGTTTTCCGAATTGATGCGAGAGCTTCCGTAAACCGGCATGACGCAAATGTGTTGGTATTGAATGCGACGAGCGAGTGTGTGTATGCACAGCTGGGCGACGTGCTGGGCATGGCGACCGCGCAGATGAACATGAGCGACCTGCGCAAGGTGCTCGGCCTGCCGTCGGAGCCCGCCTCGCCCGCGCACCTCTCCGACGACGACCGCGCGCCGCACACGCCCTTCAACGCGCTGCGCGTGCGCAGGCAGAGCATGGAGCAACTCTCACTTATACAGGTAGCTATAGAGCGGAGACAGTCGATCGGGATTTTTAATAAATTTTTTTAATATAAAAATCCCCTGACAACGAATCGCCGATATCTGGCTGGAGGCTACCTGATGAGCCATATACAGTACACAGTTACTGACTACTAACTTTGTAAGTTGACTGTTTTGAAAGAAACAAAGCAAGACTTGGCGGCAAGAAATAAATTCAAAAGAAAGAAAAAATGTGCGTTCGGTATACCAACCCTCTCCCACCCCACCCCTCCCGCCAGGAACGAAATTCTCGCATGCACGGTATTTTTTATATAATAATATATTCTACAAACTGTGATAGCCGATTGGTTAAGCACGCGTCTTGCGGGTATCAGATCCTGAGTTCAAACCCTGGCTCGCACCCTGGGTTTTTCAAAATTTATATGCGAATCATAATTTTTATATTATGATTATCACTCGCTCACGGTGAAAGAAAACATCGTGAGGAAACCTGCGTGTCTAAGAGGGCTAAATTATTCTATAAAGAGTGATTACATGTATTTGATTTAAGTCTAACTCCATGTTATCTCACGGAAATGTATAGTATGTCGCACTATCCAGTCACCTGAATAACTCACTTACACCATATTTGAGAATTCTATTTCACAGTGGATGTTTCAGTGTGGTATACAAATTACTAACAGACACCTGGGGGCGGTTGCATAACGTTTTTCCTTACGTAACGATTTGTGCCAGTTATCTCCTACCGCAAGCTGTGTTAAGGTACTTCGTGCCAATAACTCTGTTTGTCGCAAACGGTTCCAGTTCAGCATAATATACTGCTCGACTACAACAAGCGCTCGTCTTCTTTTTGGACCTTTTAGCAATGTACCGGGCGCAAACTGAAATTAATTAATTTATTTATGGGGAACACTGAACACTGGACGGAGCGCGGTACGTCAAATTCAAATTCAAATTCAAATCATTTATTTTGTTTAGGCCTACGGGGGCACTTACAAATTGTCAATTTACATATTTTTTTCCTTATATCTACAACCGGATCGAAACGCGACCTCGACTGAGAAGATCCGGCAAGAAACTCAGCGGGCTTGTCTTTTTACAGGTCATTTTTTTTTTTTAATCGCCAGTTGCTTATTTTCAATAATTACAAAGGGTAGTACTTAGATATTAATATAAATATTAAAATAGCTCCAGTGTGTTGCCTTTTGATGTTATCAAGAATTATACAAATAATTCGGACTAGTAGGGCAAGACACGCTACGCTTTGACATTATTATTGACTTTACTATGACAGCACAACATTTTTAATTTTTAAGTTAGGAACAATATCGCATTGGGTCTAGCCTGTAAAGATAATTGTATGTATTGAGAAAATAAATAAATAAACATACAGAGAACGCATTAAAACTAGGAAACATAAATTACTGAAGAAAATATGAAAACAATTATGAATGATTTATAATTATTTTAGTAATTTCAATTAATTATACAATCTTGTTTTCTTATATTTACGCGAATACTACACATTGAAATAAAACTATTTTTCTGATTTTATCGCGTTTATTTAATTTATGTTCCCGACGTTGCGGCTGCTTTACAGCAGCCATGATCATGACCATGGCTGCTGTAAAGCAGCCGAAACGTCGGGAACATAAATTAAATAAACGCGATAAAATCAGAAAAAAAGTTTTATTTCAATTATACAATATTTCACAATGGTGTCAATTTTGACTGATTTATTTTCATGCGGAGGTTTGTAGATCCTATCTCAATCGTTATCTTTCATCTGGCACCAGATTACCCCCGACGCGAAGAAGAAAGAGTCCGATTCAGAGGGCGAGAAGAAGCCAGAAGTGGCGCGATCGGAGTCGGAGGAGAACCCGTTGGAGTCGTTCTTCGACCTGGTGAGCCGCTGCCAGTCGGGGCGCATGGAGGAGCAGCGCGCCACGCTCCACGCGAACAAGGAGAACCGCCCCAAGCCGAAAGGCACCAACAACAAGCTGCAGAGATCCGCCAGCAGCGGCAACAAGAACACCAAGTGAGTTGCATTGTATTTTCAAGGCGGCCGCTGTGGCTGCTGTGACACCCACTCAGTTGGATGTTTCACTTGGTTCTAGTAATTATCCTAAATGTTACATTAAATTATACAGGTGGAAACAGAAAGGGTAAGAATACTTTTTTTTCAAAACTTATTTTGAAATTTGAAATGCAAAAGGTAATGCAGTGATACAGCTGTGGACAGATTTCATAAGTCTACAAAACCTTTAATACTTCAACTGTCCCACAAAGCCGATAGTTTTAGATTTACAAAGTAAAGTTGCAAAAAAATTTGTATACCCATTTTGTTTCACCTAGTATTTACATAAAATATATGTAATTCCAAAAAAGTTATTTTTTATGTTCATAGCATAAAAAATATATATATATGTCGCAGCCAACTAACTTAATTCGCCGTTCAATTAACAGCTTAGGCACTTTACTAAACAGCGCCGTTCAACTAGTGGCCTGAATGATATTCAGCCATTTGATCAAACAGCTAGGCAAATGACTTGGATCGATGACGTTTAATTACTTGCCTAGCCTGTTCATTTCAATTTAGTTCTTCTTTCTGCCACCTAGCGTCAAACTCACCAAACTGTCAATATCTCTATTATATTATCTTTGGTCAATATGGCGACGGCAAAAAACAACTTTGATGGAATAATTTTATTAGGTATTTTACGAAATTGATTAGATCCACCGAATCTACTTGCCGAAAAATAACCCTAACCTAAACCCATCTGGGTCGTTCTGCTTGGGTAGTATTTTGAAAAAGTTTTGTAGTACTGTGTGTCAACCAGTTGCCTAAGCATTAGCCAGCCAGTTTATTAAATGTGGAGCTCCGGAACAAAAACCGATAAATCCACTTTTGATGAAAACACTTTTTTTTTTTCTTCCGACACTCATAGTACTCTTATATGCCATACTTTAATCGGACGCATCAAAAACCCGTTAAAAACGTACTAAATGAGACTCCAAAGATGGGCAGCCAGAACAAAATCCGACAATTACAATCAATGTTTTGTGTTTTCCCTAAAATTACGAAAAGTGGATTTATTGGTTTTTGTTCCGGAGCTCATCAAATGTTGTAACAGACGATACGGCTGAATATCATTCAGGCCGTTAGTTGAACGGCGCTGTTTAGTTAAGTGCCTAGGCTGTTAATTAAACGGCGAATCAAGCCACTTGCGATGTAATTTGGGTGGTTATTATTGAGTTAAGAGTTGTTGAGGTGACATACACAGGCGTCGCGACATCGGCTGTGACGTCACGCACCGTGAGACACGCCGACCGGCCTCAAGGGCGCAGATATTTTCATCATTTGATGATATTCTCACGCGCGCTAACAACAGGGTTCCTTAATCATGATCGTATTTATATGCAAACTAGCTGTGCCCGCCACTTCGGCCGCGTGGAATTTAATTGAGAAAGTTTCATACAAACTTACATCCCCTATTTTATCCCCTTGGGGGTAGAATTAATCAAAATCCTTTCTTAGCGGATGCCTACGTCATAACATCTACCTGCATGCCGAATTTCAGCCCGATCCGTCCAGTGGTTTGGGCTGTGCGTTGATAGATCACTATGTCAGTCAGTCACCTTTGAGTTATATATATAGATAGCTTTCGGCAAATACTGCATCTATCTATTTAATTCTTAAGATACCTTTAAAACAAACAGACAATTACTGATTCTCACTACCTACCATTACAGCGTTACAGTTTATTAGACTGAATAAAACAATATTATATCACACCAGTGGCACTCTGGTTTAAATAAACAGAATACAAAACCCGAGCCGTTCTGTTATGTATCATGATCTTGACCGATTCATTATCAGAATAATGCAAACGGACACTTGTCTCTTATCATGGCATGATCTCCCTATCTACACAAAACACCGCTGACTTATCTCAGTCATCCAACGAGTCGCGCTGGGCAGTGCGAGCTGGACGACACGTTGCTCCACTGTGTCGAACATTCTCATTGTGGACCGGTAGCAGATCATTTACTTTCATAGTTCTTGTCTTTATATTGAACGCATTGAAGTGATTGACGACTAGGAGCATTTATTTCTAAATTCATTGTTCACAATGAAAGCCTTCGATGAAGACACCGTCGGGTCTGTATATTTAATCTTATTTTTAAATTATCATCCTTATGTACTTTGTTATCTTTTGTAACGTACGGAATGTGATTATTGGTATATAGAAGGCGCTTGTTATTAATGCTCACGATTATGACGCAGGTATAAAATAATAATATTTTTTTTATTAAAAAAAGCTTATAAATACATACCAGTATAATTATCAATGATAATGGAATCTAAAAAAAAATCATCAGAATAGTCTCTCTTGCGCTAGCGGTACTCTTTCGCGGTAGCGTCGCGAAGTGTTTACCTGGGCGGCGCGTTGCCGTCATAGTGGCGTGGGCGCTTTCATAGTGTCTTCGCAACGCCTTCATAAGGGCCGGGCTTACTGCAGCCTTGTAGTGATAGCCTTGCGCTGTTACCGTAGTATTTTATAATATTACAATTTACAAGTGATTTATGATTCACCTTTTGAGATATTACATGAACCAGTACCTGCCTACATTACCTAGTATTTAGTGGGAAACGACAAATCAATTTGCTAATTGTTCACTCATGATTTATTCTCTCACGATATTATTCCGCATCACTATGATATTCATGTGCACAAATGGTATGCTTGTTTTGGGGAGGCCGTAACTTAGTTGGTGAAAACACCCGATGGATCGACGCGTTAAGCCACGACCTTGGGTGGGTGTCCGAATTATAATATCGGACCACTTCGCACTGCAGATGGACCTGGCTGACCCGATTTTCATGCTGTCATCTTTGATCATTTTGGGGATCAACCAAATCAGGGAAGGCAGAAAGCCAAACAATGGGCTAGGGCGGGAAGGAGAGGGAGATAGGTTGGCCGCATGTGTATCCTTCAACTTGTTAAGAAGCAATATATACTTTTGTAACTACCTGACCCGGCAAACGTGGTTTTGTCATATAAAGGGTGAACCAACCATAACATTTTCAAACCTACCCGATATGCACACAAAATTTCATGAAAATCGGTCGAGCTACTTCGGAGCAGTTTGGCAACAAACACCGCGACACGAGAATTTTATATATAAATAAATAAAATATAATAAATATCGCCAAACAGACACACCAACTGTACTATCCCAAACTAAGCAAAGCTTGTACTATGGCTACCGTACAATGGACTGGGGGCGATTCCAGTGACACCCAGACCAGGGTAAATTACGAAAAGGCCATTTCCGAAATTTGCCCCGGCGGGAATCGAACCCGCGACCACAATGTGCAGTGACCCGAGCGGCCTACGCTCGAACCACTGCGCCAAGCGGTCCATATTACAAGATAGTTGATACAAGATGTTTATTTCTGAAATTTCAGAAATACAACGGACATGTCTCGCAGTAGATAATAAATAGAACATAATGTTTGTGTGTCCAGTCCGAACGATGAGATGCTGGACATGATAACGGGCCTGCAGTCGGAGCGCATGGACTCGCAGCGCGCGGAGCTGCGCCCGCCGCCGCAGAAGCCGCCCGGCAATGAGGGCGCCGCCGCGTCGCTGCCCGGCCTGCGCGCCGGCCACACCACCAGCGCCAAGCCCGAGGAGGACTTCCTCGAGATGATCGCGCGCGTGCAGGTAACCAACCACAGATCATACGGCCCTGGCATCCCTTTTGTAAAACCGACGGATGTAGGCCCCGTGTTACTAAATCAATCTCAACTCAACAGCGGGTTCAAGCGCTCTTCTGAGTTGCCATTTTATATTTGAATGGGGATGATGACTTTTTTCAAATTACATAATAGAAATATGTTTTACGGTTACTACCAGTGAAATGTATTCAGTATAACTTTTATAGTACACTAGCTGTGCCCACGGACTTCGTCCGCGTAGTATTTAACGTAACAAAAATTTCGGGATTATCGGGATAAAAAGTATCCTATATGTTAATCCCGGTTATAAACTATCTGTGTTCCAAATTTCATTCAAATCCGTTCAGTAGTTTTTGCGTGAAGGAGTAACAAACATACATACATACATACATACATCCACACACACTCACAAACTTTCACATTTATAATATTAGTAGGATTGTTACATGAGTGGTGAAAGTTTCCCTCGAACTATTAGCGCCCTCGCTACGCTCGGGCGCCAAACCCCGTCTCGGGACGAAATAAGTCTTTCACCCGAGGTAAACACTGTGCTTTTCATTACGAATACAAGGAAAATAAGAATAAAAACAGGAATTGGCTAAAGAAATAATACAAGGAAGTATAAACAATACTCTACAACTCGAGAAAAAAAATCGGATTGCCGCCTATTTAGTTTTTTTTTTCGTTGGCCGGCCAACTTCATTATTTAGCCATTATTTTTCATTTTCATCTTTAAATATTTTGCCCAAATCTATGTTATTTTCAAGAAATTGTTGAAACTAAATTATAATTAAGTCATTTAAAAAAATATATTCTTGAATTAATACTTAACTTTATTTTATTTCAATTTTACATCGTGCTGTAATTGAGTGACTGTAGTAAAAGTTTGAACATGGTTCCATAGAAATGTGAAAATGGAACTGGTTTTTTTTTTTTAATAATTTGACAGCTGTCAGTTGATAGCGAAACTCCCGGGCCTGAAAAGTATTACTTTCAACCCGCTTCTCAGGCAACTTCAGACCTACTTTCGGAGTATGAGTAATGAAAAATAAATTAAATCTAGATATATTCAACAGTACCAGTAGAACTGCGTGAAAGAGGGTATGAGCGAAAAGGGAGTGAGTGCAGAGATGACGGATGATAGGCTTGAATGGAAGAAAAGAACGTGCTGCGCCGACCCCACCTAGTGTGGGATAAGGGCAAGAAAATGATGATGATGATTCAACAGTACCAGCTAATGAAATCAGAGGTCATTATTTAGCAGTTTTAGCAAACTCTATATATTTTGTATCTTTGTGTTTATTATATATTTTCTTTTATCCAAAAAACATATTATATTAAATATAATTCAATCATCATCATTTGACAACCGCTTGGCGTAGTGGTTTGAACGTAGACTGCTCGGCTGACTGCACGTGGTGGTTGTGGGTTCGATTGCCGCCGTGGAAAGCTTCCGAAATGGCCATTTCGTAATTTGCCTTGGTCTGGATGTTACTGGGATCGCCCCTAGTTCATTGTACGGTACTCATAGTACAAGCGTTGCTTAGTTTGGGACCATACAGTTGGTGTGTCAGTCTAGCGATATTTATTTATTCGTTAAATTTCATTACGATATCCGTACCATTTAATTCAATCGACGCCGATTGATACGTCGAAACGACAGAATGTATACAAACCAAGCACAAGCAAAGTGGCTCATATTCCAGGGGTCGAGGCTGGAGGACCAGCGGTCGGAGCTGCCGCGGCCGAAGCCCGAGGAGCGCCCCAAGACGGTGCCAGATGACGATTTCTTCGCGCTGCTGATGCGAGCCCAGGCCGGCCGCATGGAGGACCAGCGCGCCGCGGTAACATTGCACGCCATGCACTTGTGCTACTCATCTGTATTGCTATACCAGATAACCACTATCCACAGTATCAAATACTGGTCATAGAGACCCAATATTCGGCTCACCGAGATTTGTATTTGATTATTAATATTTAAACATCACTTTCGCCAAAATCTGAATTATATGGAATACTAGCTGTGCCCGCGACTTCGTCCGCGTGGAATTTAATTGACAAAGTTTCATACAAATTTTCGTCCCCTATTTTATCCCTTTAGGAGTAGAATTAATCAAAATCCTTTCTTAGCGGATGCCTACGTCATAACATCTACCTGTATGCCAAATTTCAGCCCGATCCGTCCAGTGGTTTGGGCTGTGCGTTGATAGATCACTATGTCAGTCAGTCAGTCACCTTTGAGTTATATATATTTAGATATGCTGATAGTAAAATTTCTCGTTCCAGATCCCGCTGCAAGAGACCCGCACAAACAGAGGAAGTTCCAACTCGAAGAAATAACCATCAACTTGATGTGTGATGAGAGCGGCGCCGCCCGCGGCCTGCTCTGTGCGCGTCGGTTCTCTGTTGGCACCGGTTTGCTCGCGTGTTATTCAATTCTATATCGTGTGTTTCATTGCATGTGAAAAGCTGGCGATAATTGTTATAACGAATCGTAAGGCCTATATCGACCCCGAGGATAGTTGAGTGGTGACACTTCGTAGTAGTAATAACAGAATATTATTATCAAGACGTAACAGATGGGAAGCAGTATTAAAATTGTTCGTTTTTTCGCGTCTAGTCTAGTGCAGCCTAGATATGATGGCCGTACAAACCCTGGCAAGTGTTGTGTCGTAACGGGACACTGTCCTTTTTGTCGCGTAATTCTACAATGTAGATCCAACTGCTGTCCTATTTATTTCAACTACTTGTGAACGTCTTGCGATATGACAACAATGTTCAAAACATATTATGAAGGATCTTCTAAACACACTTACTAAAAGTGTTACTACTTTTCTATTACTATTATAAAGAGATTCTTAATTAATCATTTTTTATTATTTCTTATTAATCAGTGAACCTGTGAATTAATTCGTTATAAAAGTGCCTAATGTCAAAATTATAGAGACTTTGTTTAATATACTATCTAAATAACAAATTATATAAAATAACTGTACAAAAAATATTGTAATTGTTATTAGAATTAACAGAATTTGTATATTTTTCTTACAGAAGCACTGACTTGATAAATTACGGCTTATAAAATTATTCACAATATGAATTGATTATTTAATTAATAGGTGTGATAGGCTACAGTGCGTAGATCACGGCATAACTCCAATATCAGGAAAATAACCCACATAATGTATAAGCATACTGTCTACCGGTCAGACACGTGTAACAGGCTGTACGATCTAGGTTCTGATGACGAGTGTTGAAGACAATACATTTATACTGAAAACCTATTCCGAGTGGTTTCAAAAACAGGTTACAATATAATGTTGAAACTGCTTCGGTAGCACTTTCCCCATGCCCTTCTACGTGTGTTTCGAGTCATATGCTGTGATGTATACATTTATATAAATACACCGATTTCATTTTACTTATATAAATAAATAAATATCGCCTGGGCTGACACACCAACTATATGGTCCCAAACTAAGCAACGCTTGTACTATGGGTACCGTACTGTGGACCGGGGGTGATCCCAGTGACACCTAGACAAGGGCAAATTATGAAAAGGCCATTTCCTAAATTTGCCCCGGCCGGAATCGGACCCGCAACCGCCATGTGCAGAGACCCGAGCAGCCTTCGTTCAAACCACTGCGCCAAGAGGTCGGCAAAATATAATATAATTTAATAATTATAATTAAATTACTCTATTCTTTGAGATATTATAAATTTAAATCCAGGTATTTGCTCTTTATACTGAATTGTATACAGGTTGTTTCAAGAGTCCGAAATAATACATTAGGGTTTGGCTGAGTACATTAAATGACGCAAAAATGATATCGAAATTTGATTATTTTCTTAAACTATTTATGTCCGTCTATTTTAAAAAGAAAAACGTTATATAATCTCTATGAATGTTGTATCAAATTTGGTGCAAACTGTGTCTTGAATATTTGTGGCCGCTACTTAAAATGCAGTTTACACTGTGTTCTAAGCCATTGGATGTGTTCTAAGACCGAACCACGAAAGTTGTGACAAATATTCAAAAACCAGTAACTCAAAGAATATGTCATTTACGTGTGGTCTGTCTTCACCAGGCCTCTACACATCTACCGAATGTGCACCTAATTTAATATTCGGGACTTCAGAAACACTTTTATTTGTAAGTCGCATTACACTCCACTTTTAGAAATAATTTCATTAACATTATCTTAAGTCGTAAGTTTTAATTTAAGATCACATTTAACTTGATGGCTTCCATTGAGTTGGCCTAGGGTCGTTTTTTTATTAATGCTTATAACCATAATCCTTATATAATGAAGGTGTACTATTACTTTTCATCTCGTGTAGATCGACAATGTATGTGTATTCATTTTGTTGTAGTACGAGTACACCTAAAGCCGCAATTGTAACTCGTAGCTCGTTCACATACACTGGTTAAAGTTTTGAAGTGGGCGTCGATGGACTCATTCGAAAGTATGACGAATATCTAAAAATACTGAAAGGTGTCTGGGGCTCAACTATGATTACAACTTCAATGATTCATTTGATTTCTAAAAATACATTTTTCAAATGATCAACATAGCAAAATTCTTGGGCAAAGTACCCTTTTTTTTAATTCTGTTCCAATTAATGTTTAAAAGGATATAAATTGAGTAACACAAATGCTATAAAAAATCAGTGAAGTTCTAGTTATAAGCAGCAGAAAACTATAATCTAGGTGTCACAATTGAGAAAATTTAACACTAATGAAATTTCTATAAACTCGAATAAGATTGCGTGCCCTCTAATGATAACTGTTTTTTTTTTACTGACACTATTTATAATAATGGAAACAATCCTCATACTATTTAGTATTTAAATCAATTACATAAACATGAAATGGGGAAAATATGTTTGGTCAGGAACGAAGATTTCAGTTAAAAATTAAAATTTTGTGCATGACAACACTTAAGCCGCACTTTTTTTTTAAATCAAGCGTTTAGTATCCTGGCTAGGATATGGTTTTTTAAATCAAGCGTTTCGTATCCTGGCTAGGATATTGTTTTTAAATCAAGCGTTTAGTATCCTGGCTAGGATATGGTTTTTTAAATCAAGCGTTTCGTATCCTGGCTAGGATATTGTTTTTAAATCAAGCGTTTAGTATCCTGGCTAGGATATTGTTTTTGCATAAATCCTTAGTTACGGATTTGTCCACCCAAGCCCGCTTGAAAATGTTTCCATGTATGTTCCATGTAATGTTCTCACGACCGTTTTCAGTGGATGAGTTATTATTTAGGTGATAGCCTGTGTAGTGGGAAGAGCGAAATCACATCCTTTAAAATACACAGATATTGACAAAATGTTTCAAACCGTTTTGTCAACAATAACTGGAACAGTATAAAATACGGGTCAGTTTTTGGATAATGGAAAATGATCCATTATTATTCCAAATTGTATATGCATCCTTTATGGCTATGAACAGGTTGTGAGAAGCGCACGGAGGCTCGTAACGACATAATATAAACACCACACCCAGTATCAGCGGAGCCGATACAAACGGGTCCAGTAATGTAAATACTGGCCGCTGTGTTAACGTTAACCTGGGATTAGTCGCCGGTGCATTTCTGTGGTGACAATCTGCATACTTCGTTACCTGATATTATTGTATTTGAACGGCACTGTCCCCAAGTGTTTTATTACTAAATCTATAAGATCAAATATTATTTTAAACCTTGTCTTTATAATATACAATTCTGGTGTGCGTGTGTTCGTATTTCTTGTACTAAACTGCTTGACCGATTTTTAATACCTATTTGTTTGTGCTTATGGTTTCACCTGGTTGGTTATTATATTAGCAATGGCTGGACCCGGTAGGTGGCGCTATTGTCGACATCCACGACATACGCTAGGGAAACTACGGGTAATAATTAGTATACAAAAATAACTCATTATTGTATTGTTCTTTCTGTCATTCCAAACGCATTTATTATAATTTATTTTATATTATTCTCCCGCGTGTGACGTATATTGAAAATTGAATTTACAATAAAATTAGATAGGTATAACAATGAACCTTGATCCGTTTGTTATTCTCGAATATTAAACAAAAATATTTATAGCTAAAATAAATAATTAGATGCAGTTAGCTAATATTTTTTTATTATAAGTGAAATACATGAAATATCAAGCATACACAAGTGTACTTACAGATAAAATGTAAGTACTACTTACTTGTCGTAAAGGAGGACTAGCAATATCGCTCGTTACTCGTTACCGGTGTGTTCTTGTTTAACAAACTATCATTGAATAACATAGGTGCTAATGAATATGACACCATTGTTTAATTATTTCCCGATTACCGATATTTCTATCTTTGTAATTCTGCACAATGTACATCCCTTGATCGTAAAAATAGCGATTTTTTATAATTGTTGACACGTTGTTGCTTGTGTCGATGTGTCCAGTAATTTATATTTGTATGTGAAATTGATGTGAAATCTATACAAATAAATAAAAGTGGAGTGTCTGTTTGTAATATCAAAATAACACGTTTTCAGTAAATGCATATGAAAGTACATACGACACCTATAACAAAAAAGCGATTTAAAAATTTTTTGTCTGTCTGTCTGTCGTGTGTGTTTGTTCCGGGTAATCTCCGAAACGGCTGGACCAATTTTGACGGGACTTTCACTGGCAGATAGCTGATGTTTTAAGGAGTAACTTAGGCTACTTTAATTTTAGATAAACAATTAGGGTTCCGCGTAAAAAAATAAAAACACATGAAGTCAAAGAGTATCTCCGAAACGGCTGGATCGATTTTGAAGAGACTTTCACTGGTACATAGCTGTTGTTATAAGCAGTAACTGAGGCAACTTTTATTTTAGAAAAACAAAATTTAAAAAAAATGGGTCCCGCCGCGCGCGCTCAGAACGCGGGAGCGGGCTTTTTTGTTAAGTTAAATTCCACGCGGACGAAGTCGCGGGCTCAGCTAGTAATAAATATAACTGTTTCACACATTCGAGATGCCTATTGTACGTGTCAATATGTCGATCTTTTATAATAATTATAGTGAGCTACGTAATATTATGTGTAGGTACTCACTTATCGTTTACTAGCTGAGCCCGCGACTTCGTCCGCGTGGAATTTAACTTAACAAAAACGCCCGCTCCCGCGTTCTGAGCCCGCGCGTCAGGACCCATTTTTTTAATATAGTTTTTTCTAAAATAAATTGGTCTAAGTTACTCCTTCATCAGCCATCTGCCAGTGAAAATCCCGTCAAAATCGGTCCAGCCATTTCGGAGATACTTTTGGATTTCATGTGTTTTTATATTTTTACGCGGGATGCTAATTGTTTTTCTAAAATTAAAGTAGCCAAGTTACTCCTTTTAACATCAGCTATCTGTCAGTAAAAATCCCGTCATAACCGGTCCAGCCGTTTCGGAGATTACCCGGAACAAACACACAGACAACAGACAAAAAAAAATTAAATCGCGTTTTTGTTATCAGTATCGTATGTACTTTCATACGCATTTAGTGAAAAGGTGTTATTTTGATATTACAAACAGGTACTCCAATTTTATTTATCTGTATAGATTGTATTATCACATGCACGGTGCGGCGGGCGGCGGCGGGCCTATTCTTCCTTATTCAAAGATTTCCATAGCAACCTGAAATATCATTTTTTTAATTTATGTAATTATATTTTAAAAACAAATCGATAAGAAATTATAGTAACTTTTAAAACCATGATTTCCTACCAACATGCATATTTTATATTGTGTTCCTTAATTGTATCTTTATCGAGTTATTTATAAAAATACATATGAAAGAAGTGCCTAAACAGAAAATGATACAAGTAATCGGCGTAGACGCTCGCCAGGATCTATACTTTGAACACCCATATTACTAAGTGGAACCCAAATTTTTTTTTACGTAATTACGCTAGTTTAAATTGCGGTTGATTGTGACTGTTTGTATGTATGTTATAAAATAATTATTATGATTAATTCATTGTTATTGTAGGTCAATAAATGCCAAATTACATATTTAATATGTATTGTCTTTTATTTCTAATTCAGTAGCAGTGATAGCCGATTGGTGTAGCACGCGTCTTGCGGGCTAACAGGTCTCCGGTTCAAAACCCCGGCTCAAACATCTGGATTTTTCGAAATCTATGTGCGAATCATAATTTCTATATGATTATCACTTGCTTACGGTGAAGGAAAACATCGTGAGGAAACCTGCATGTCTTAGAAGATTTAACCAATTTTCGAAAGACATGTGAAATCCGCCAACCCGCACTGGGCCAGCGTGGTGAATTATGGCCTGAATCCCCCTCGTGTTGAGGGGAGGCCCGTGCCCAGGAGTGGGACGTCAAAAGGGCTAAAATTATAATTATTAAAAGGCGTGGAAGGTGATACAAATATCATAACTAGGCATAGGTTTACCAATATAATGTTTGCTATGAGTGTTCATATTTATATAGGCGAATTTCATTCAATGGTATCTACTCTTTCTACTACCTCCATCATGATATAAAATTTCATTTTTATTCCCTTAAAATCTGTAAGTGTTTGAATTTTAATCCGTCTGTTTATAATGAATCAAACTGTTTCTACTTAAAAACAAAACGGGTAAGTATTACAAAGAAAACAGTCAGCAATATTTTTTTTCCTTATTAAAGGATCAATCGAATAAACTCATGTATACTTGCTTCGTTCGTAGTGCAAGTATTTCAATAATTTAATGAATAAAATTCAAAGTGAAAGCATATATCTTGTTTAGGCCGACGGGGGCACCATTAAATTGTCAGTTTTACATATTTTTTTTACAATCTACAACCGGATCGGAACGCGACCTTGACTGAATGAGAAGATCCGGCAAGTAACAGCGGGCTTGTCTTTTTACAATATGCAATAATTTTTTTATCGCTGTTGCTTATAATTAATAATTAAAAAAGAGTAGATTAATAAATAGCTCCAGTGTGTTGCCTCTTAACATTCCCAAGTATTACAAAAGAAAATCGGACTATGAGGCAAAAAAATAATAGTAGGTAGTATTTATAAGTCTGTGAAGTAGGCTAAATGCATCAACTAAAAATATCCAAGAAAGTTAAAATAAACAAGGAAGTTGAATACTTATGTAAATCTAAGAACGAAACGAAACACACTTGGAAAGCAACTGCGATGTATAAAGTTCTTGTGCGAACGAAACGCACACATTTTGACCGATAAATGACAGTAAATGTGTTCTGTAATTTTGACGTTTGTAAAAAACTCGTGTGACAAGGAAGTGTTATTTTTTCGTGAATTTAATGTATAATTAATTTATAATATTTGTTAATTTGTTACTCCGAAGTAATTCATGTCCGTGTTTTCAAATCGGTTTTTAAGTACAAGATTTGGCATTGATAACTTAATTGTTTGAGGTATCTGAAGTGTTTCGGACATTGAAGATCCTAGGAACCAACAAGTTCTTGAAGTTTCCATGCTTATTAACGAGGGATGGCAGATATTCCCAGCGAACCTAGCACTTTACACTGCAACCAGTGAGTACCTATTATTTGTGCTTTTATTCTATACCGTACCTCGACTGACAATTGGGGCGCGACGTGAATGCCTCGATTTAAGTTTTTTTGTAGGTACATACTTGTAAATACTTACTTACAAAAATATGTATTTTGTGATTACTTTTATTTTGGTCTCAATATCTATCCTCACTTAAGTTTAAATTTAGATTTAAAAATAATGTGCTATTTTATACTATTTAAATAATGGGTTGTTATTGATTTTGTTATTTACTTACTCTTACCTGAACAATTGTCAAATATCTCCTGCAAGTTTTGAAGCAGTGTGTTGTAGTTTACGTCAGTTTGTAGTAGGTACGAGTATAATGAGGGTGGTAAGTGAGGGAGCTAGGTATGTTCTGAATATATTTAGTGCCCATCAATAAGGCAGTTAAAACCTGGTCAGAGTATGAATGGTTGGATGATGATGCAAATTTAATATTGTATTAATTTTGCACACACGTCATAAATAAATCAACCTCTACAATATTATTTCAGCTGTAATATACTTAAGATATTATGTAACACCTTGAAATAAATTGTATACTTACTTTAATTACCACTACTTTATTACAACTTTTACTTGACTGCAAACAGCATGTGACGGTGGTACAGCTAGGTGTGGCCTGTTCACTTCAGCCTGTACGCTGGCCGGCTCCACCAAGGTAGCACTACTCTCAGAAGATCAGTTTAAAGTAAGCTATTATAGCTGGATTTCATACAGGTTGGCAATGCCTTTGGTATTCATCTATCATCTTCAAGAACTGGTTAACATCAGGCAGTTAGTATGCTTGTTTATTGACTTTGTATTATAAATCATCATCATCACCGTGCCCTTATCCCACACTAGATGGGGTTGGCGCTTTGTAATATAAATAAATAACAAATAAAAATCGCCAGACTGACAACAACTATATGGTCACAAACTAAGCAACGCTTGAAACTATGGATACAATGGACTGGGGGCGATCCCAGTGACACGTAGACCTGACACGGAGGCCATTTCCGAAATTTGGCCCGGCGGGAATAGAACCCGCAACCACCTTGTGCAGAGAGCCGGGCGGCCTAAGCTTGAACCACTGCGCCATGCAGTCATCTAAATTTATATCTCAAAGGTGACTGACTGACTGAGTGACTGACTGACATAGTGATCTATCAACGCAGAGCCCAAACCACTGGACGGATCAGGCTGAAATTTGGCATGCAGGTAGATGTTATGACGTAGGCATCCGCTAAGAAAGGAGTTTGATTAATTCTACCCCCAAGAGGATAAAATAGGGGATGAAAGTTTGTATGAAACTTTATCAATTAAATTCCACGCGGACGAAGTCACGGGCACAGCTAGTCATAATATAAAAAGCAAAGGCATAGGTTTACGAGGCATACTGCTACATCAAACTAAAAAGTAGCATGATTCCACAACATTTGCTGTGTACAGATAGTACCAGCATGTTTATATTCAAAGCTATTGTACATTTACTTAATTAGTGTTGTTCTACTATTTCCTCAATGATAAAGGAAAACAATGTTATGAAACCAGTAAGGCGCGCAGTCTATCTGAAGCAATCTATGGAACCAGTTTTTTTTATAAATACCCCTTTTTATGAACAGATGCATCCCTAAGATCCTAGAGTTCTAATGTGTTTTAATTATTAATGGTCTAAGATCCTGGTATAGAATGACCTCCACCAAGCTGGTTAACGGATTGAAAGTATTTTATATCAAATTACATATGTCAATAAATATATTGCAAATGGGTTGACTACAAAACTTCAGTCCAGAATATGATGGACAAACTACACACATCTGTGTGACACAATGCTGTGTCCTCTTCTATCGCATGGGATGGTGTGAGGACTTGTCTGTCGCATGTATTCAGTCGCAGCCATATTTCACTTTTTTAAACTCGACAGCAGGACTGATTTTTCGCAAACAACCCTATACCACCGTGTTTGTATTGAAATAATCTATTTTTTGACTTAACTTTCATTCATTTACTAGACCAGGGCAAGAGCGCAGCCGTGCTTTTTTCCAGGACCACCTCTCGACACCCCTCCAAACGCCACACTCGCTCCAACTTACACTGTCTCTTTGTACAAGCAGCCTATACCTTGGTCCAAATCAGTTGAATATCTCGGGGTCACTCTCGATGGCTCCATGACCTTCGGTCCTCACATTAGAAACGTCCGCAACCGAGCCGCCTTTGTGCTCGGTCGCCTTCATTATCTCTTATGCAAGCGGAGTAAAATGTCCCTTAGAAATAAGGTGACATTATACAAAGCTTGCATACGCCCTATCTTGTCTTATGCGAGCGTTGTGTTCGCTCACGCGGCCAACTCGCATATTAGTCGCCGCCAGGCCATTCAGTCCCGCTTCCTTCGCCAAACTCGATTCTATCCAGAAGCACTTCAAAATAGCATCTGAACGCTATTTCAAGAAGGCTTCTAAACACACCAATGCCTTAATCGTCGTCGCCGCCGATTATGCACCTACACACGCTCCAGATGCATGCCGCCGCAGGCCGCGGCATGTGTTGCTGGACCCCCCCCCCGACCCACTCACCGCTCTCCTAGACTCAGATGTCGAGGAGAACGACATACGCACACTCCCCACCAGACACCGACCTCGCCGGCGAGGTCGACGAACCCCCGCTTCCGCTAGAAGGTGCGTGTACTTACCTAGACGCACCTTGGCACCCGACAAGCCCGCTGAGTTTCTTGCCGGATCTTCTCAGTCGAGGTCGCGTTCCGATCCGGTGGTAGATTTACCCTCGCCACCTCTCCTGGCAGCGGCCCAAGCTGAGGTCGTGTCCCTTGTGGCGCCCTTGAGCTAGCTGCCCCCCTGCCCCTCTGGCTGGAGCGCACTTGCGCTCGCCCTCTGTCCGGGTGAAGTTGTTATGGCCACTCTGGCCAACAACATATAGTCCAGATCTCAGATTAACGAATAGGCAGATGACGCGCCTAGAACACAAAATTGTGTCCACCAAAGCAAATACAAATTACAAAGCGAATACAATCTCGCGTCAGTACTGAACTTCGCGTCACAGCGCTTAGACGTCAAAGGCTAGTTGTTTTATTTTGAAAATGCCGTCTTGCGTAATTAAAAAGTGTAAAAGATGTTCACAAAAACAAGAAAAAGCAGATGGCATATATTTCCACAGGTAACTATTGTTTATTTTATAGTTTTGTAATTTATTTACCCACAATTTGATATCGCTCACTCGGAACACAAAATTTCACAAAATTTGGGAAATGTGCATGGGGTGTAGAAAGATGATTAATTTATACATTTATATATGGAAATAATTTATGTATATATATAATATTATATCTTTATTTAAAACTCTAGTTATTTATTCAACAATAAACCAATCAGAAGTATATTTTGCTATTTTGCGGTCTTGCAATGGCCGCTAAATTTTGAAACTATATTGGTCGGGGCTACCGATGGCTCGTGTCTGGACGCAGAGTCATCGACCTCCATCATCATCTGCCTTACCTTTTCCCATTATCTCGGGTCGGCGCAGTATGTCTTTTCCTTCCATTCATCGCGCTTTCCTGTCATACTCACATCCACTTCAACCTCGTTCATATCACTCTTGATTATAGATTGAGTAATTCATTTGAATTATTTTTAGTATAATACCTCAATCCTTTTATAAATATATAAAAATAGGTCTATGCTACTCACAAAATTACTACTGCTTAAGTACCCAAATTGCGAAAGACCATTTCCAATTTGTAACTATAGTACTACTGACAACAATCGGAAAAATTATGGGAGTTCGTTCCCCAATATCTGGCAACTTTACACGCACACAGATGTACGTGTCCCTACAGTGCCGCTCCTAGTTGTCACGCACACATTTAATGCTATGTGGCTTCACATCGTTTGTTGCGTTTACTCCATCTGCGTTAATCTGAGGTCCAGATAAAAAAAAAACGTAACTTGTTTACCTGTTTATACCTGCCTACCCAAGAGTTGTGACGGGGAAAAAAATTCAACCGAATGTTTGTATATTCTATAGGCTTCATACTTTCGATTGGTATGGAATTTGTCTATTAACCAAACCAGAGAAATGTTTAAAAAAAAACAAAATGATTTGTAAATTTAACATATTCTAAACTAAAAAAATTTAGTCAACCCATTTGCAATATATTAACTGACATTTAATTTTATATAAAATTATGTTGATCCATTAAGGTGATGGCGCCTGTCTAGCCCGCGAAATTCAAAATTTTCGAGTATTTTTATAGTTTATCCAAAATCTGAAATTTTAAGACAAAATTTTGTGACAAACAAAGTATGCAGTGCATTTATTAATGCATTTATTTTACTCTAAATATTATCAGTGTGGATATGATACTAGTAAATCACTAAATATACAAAAATTACCAGTTTTTCTGGTTATCTGTCGTTCTTTAAATGTTTTAGAGTAAGTTGGATATATTAATAAATGTATTGCATACGCTCTTTGTGGCCAATTACAAAATGTGCCCTATGCTATTTCAAGATTTTGAAAAATTTCTAATAACTTCAAAAAAATTGAATTTCGCGGGTTAGATGGGCGCTTTAGCCTTAACCAGCTTGGTAAAGGTCGTTCTATACGGGTGTCCTATATACTATAACATATCAACTCAACTTTAGGGTTAAACAATATCTTATCAATTAATTCCCACTATAGTCTATGAAAAAAAAATGTAGTCATGAACTAAATAACACATATTTCTTATAATTACACTTGGTTACTCATTTGAGTACCTAAATCCTAATCCTACTAATATTATAAATGTGAAAGTTTGTGAGTGTGGATGTATGTATGTATTTTGTTACTCCTTCACGCAAAAACTACTGAACGGATTTGGATGAAATTTGGAACACAGATTGTTTATAACCGGGATTAACATATAGGATACTTTTTATCCCGATAATCCCGAAATTTTTGTTACGTTTAATACTACGCGGACGTAGTCGGGGGGCACAGCTAGTAACACATATTTCTTATAATTACACTTGGTTACTCATTTGAGTACCTAAATCCTCACTGTTTATTCAGTAGAACATTATATTTCCAACCCTTGGTTTTGCAATGATTAAACCGTTCCACAAAATTCTGATGTTTTACCTACTTTTTATTACGCTTGAAAAAAACAATCAAAAGAACATAAATTGGTGTTAACGTTTCGCAAGTGTAAACTCGCAGTTAACCTTATCAAATCTCCAAAAACTTGTTTCATGAATATGAATTACTCATGCTTATTATTATTTTTTTTATAAAACCTCTACATTCTCGTTGACCTTGGGGGAACTTCAGTTGTAGGTTGTTGCTAAAACAGATTTCAATTCTTAATGTTATAAACTGGTAGTGATAATGTTGATGATCTGATGTGACATAATGGTGATGTATGCTACAAATGTTCCATAAAATATGTTAATATGCGCCAGACTTGTTATTGACCTGCACTTTTTCTTGTAAAACTATCTATTTACTAGTAGTCTTTCCCAGTTCTCGACTCACCCTTGCCTGTATGTGCAAGGGCCTAGGCCTGGGCGCTCGTTAATATGTTTGTAATTTAAATTATATCCTTCCGCCTATTAATATGTATACAACAGTAACGAGCGAAGGGAAAAAGAAGTTATTTGACAGTAACATAATTGATTGACTCAGTCGTTACTCTGTGGAAATCTATTGTAAAATTTGTGGTAGTTTTTTTTACATTAACATACTCTGACCATAATTGCAGGTTCTCAATTATATCCTATAATTTTATGTTTCAAGTTTTCGAATGGTATGTTTATTTGTATAATTATGTATGTTTAATATAGGTAGGTAACACGTGTGTATGTGTAATCTTCTGGTGTAGTCATAAGAAACCGTTATTGAAGGTCTTGTCAAGAACACTTACCGAGATTCTTGATAGGGGTGTTGTAGAGCGGCTCTCATTTACCATTTTGCTCATATCAATAACTCGGTAATTTGATAAGCAATGACATAATAGATACGTCTTTATTATGTATTCACATATCGAATGGAGCGATAATTACTGTTGCCACAACTCGCATAGTAGTTATCAATCTGCCGGCAATGCCGCGCCGCCGCCGGCCTCGGAGATGGCAGCTCATCGATGTCCTATCGCCGCATTTCAATAGGTCGTGCCATACAAGGATTCCGATACCCATCTTCCAGCTCCATCATAAGATAATACCACATTTTTGTATCATAGATTCACATAAAAATCTGCGCAAAAAATCCACTCCAAAATTAAAGATCCACTTAAAATATCGACTAATTGTGTATCGGACGGGACATGCACAACGTGCGGCTCAGTAGCCATTTCAAAAACGTAACCTCATCGTATGTGTATTTCGTAAGTTTTGAAATACAAGAAACACAGTTGTATTTGCGGTTGAGTTCTGGTTCTCATCATTGAGTCTATAACTAAACCTGATCGGCTGAAGCTCTTGATCTAGTAACCTATATCCTCTGTTACATTTTCAAGTTATTTTGTAGTGTAACAAATGGATTTTTTGGCACAGTATCTTAGGAATTAGAGCGAGATCTTGGAACTCTCGTAAAATGGCCGCTTTAGAGTTCAATCAAGTCTTATTTTAGGACTGTTAAACTGTAAAAGAAATCTCATAATAACCTATTAGACAACACCGCACTCGGGGTAGATGTTAAAACATGTTTTTCACCCTCAGCTACCATCCATGTACTTAGACTACGGAATTCTTAATAATAGACTTCCCTTTACCAGGAAACTTAATAATTGCTTCTAAAACCTACGAAGTGTTGAGACTTGAGTGACAGTTTGTTTAGGTAGTTCGAGTTGCGTGAAGGGGTTTGATTCGGAAGGTAAGGCAGCGCCGGTCCCTCTCTCTGGCCATATCACCACCGCACCAGTGGCATGGGCTCTAGATCACGCGGCCTGTGAACAAATAGACAATGTTAGACCGTACATTTTTAAAGATCTGTATGACGGATAGCTTGATAACTTTAGAAGGCGAAGTTCAAACATCGTCGAAAATGCTCAGCATGTTGTCATGCCTTGTGCATATTGACGGTATCACTTGAGAACCAACTTTGAGTATTATATTGGAAAAGTTGTCAGTAATAGTTCAAACTAGTAAACAGTAATAGTCAAAACCGCGACTGATTTTAGGCCTCGGCTCGGCTCTTCATCGATTATCGACGATGGGTTGAACCTACTGTACTTTAGTGAGACAAATACCACCTTTTATAAAATAATATTATAATTATTTCTTAAGTTTAAAAACCTAAGTACTTACTATTAATCCTTCAATATAAACAGGTACCTATTTATAATTTGTTCCGGATTTATTTTTATCTTATACTAGCTGACCCGACAGACGTTGTCCTGTCTTAACTCTGTATATTGAATTCGAATTGTTCCGCTCAACTATTTTTTCTTCTTTTATAAAAACCTTCTCCTGACAATAATAAACACAACAAAAAAAAATTAGCGAAATCGTTCCATACTTTAATGTGATGCGATGACCAAGGGAGTAGAGATTCACTTTTATATATCGCTCATCCGGTGCAACACAGTCACAATTTATAAAATCCAATTTTTCACGACAGTGATTAATTTTTTTGCATCGATCAAATCATGACTGTGACTTTGTTACAATCAGTAAGTTTAAACCTAGTTTATTGCAAACTATTGATTGATTTGATTACATGCTGCTAAATAAAAAGATCAAGTAGAACTGATTTTTAAATAAAAAAATCACCAAATGCTTGTCGAGCCATGCACAATGAAGGGTTCCGATTCATTGAAGGTAATCTGTTTAAAATTTCACCCCAGGTTGCAATAGGTACTAAAGTTGTATACATACTACTACCGACATCTATCGACACCATTAAATACTAAGAAATATACTAATGAACATAAAACATTAATTTATTGCTGTTATTTAATTGGAATTAATTAACAATGTATCCAATTTCGTCTGCATAATCTTATTCATCTGTCTGCAACATAAAAATGTAAGAAGTGTCGATATTTATTCCCTAAAAAATCTTACCCAATGTTGTTTACATACTGCTACCGACATCTATCCACGTGCATTAACACTTCAGAAATACACGTATTAACATAAAATAACTCATAATAATGATTGATGAAATGCAGTTCTGTCATTGTGGCACTAGTTCTAACAAAAATTACAGTCATAACGCCATAGTAAAATTCTCTCATTGTAAGGGTTGTCATAGATCACCTCAATATCTTAACTTTATTGGTACCTAATTAAGGAAGCAACTAAGCTACCTGTATACTTCAGGAAAGATTTTGAAATTTAATGTTACAGGACGGAAAATTCATTAAAAATTGATGAAATACATTTGTGTCATTGTATTGTAGTGTAGTACCTAACTACAAACGCATAACATCAAATTTGTAGCTATGATACATTTTACTTACTTTAACGCCGTTGTGGCTAGGCTGCGGCACAAGTGACCATTCGGCCAATGTTGCTACGAGACCGCGTAAAAATGGCGCATATACTACGTTAACTACGTTAGTTACAATTCTGAGAATAATGCCTGAGATGTGTCTATCAACGCATTGGGTACATTTTGCCAGTATTACATCCCAACATCCCCTTCTCCCACTGGCTTATATTCGCGTCAAAATACCGAGAAATGTTGTATTACGTCTTTGATTATTCCAAATGCACCAACAAACTACTTACTAAATGCCATGTCCTTATACCCTATATACATAATCTCGGGATAAAAGAGGGCTTAGTAAAACAATCCCTGACACCGCGTTTATCCTTAGCGTCAAAATAGCAAAAATAATTGAAACACCCGTCTAATAATTTTAAATGGACAATCTATTTACCTTTACCGAACCAATACTGAGGAGGTCTTAGTACTTATGTAAAACAGGTCGTATCCGGGGGGATACCTGGGGGAGATCCCCTCAATACGTATATCCATGAAACACTTGTTTACTTGTTTGTTTAGTTATGTTTCCAATATGCTATGTGGCATATATAAGAATTACGCCTATCCCTCGTTTGAATCGTGAGTTCTGGTCTTTTTTCCCGGGAATCTTTTCCCAATGTAACGTCCGTCTGTCGTCACATTCATTTTATTCAGAGACTATTAGGGCTAGAAACATGCAAATTAGCATAAAATAGAGTTTATGTACCGCTACAAAACAGTGTATTTAAATATTAAATGCAATGTTATTCTAGGGTACCTCCCGTACTTGGGTCCGTAAATCCTTTAATCACCCACTCGAGTGGGGTATCGTTAGGTATTTTAAAAGCATTTTGAGGTTACTTTATAATTGTTTATAATTCTCGTTTACAAATTATTGAGCTTCAAACTGGGCTTTTTTACTAGAGTTGCAAGATTTATTCTCTAAAATACAATATTAAAAGGAAACAAATCATTCCTTAAAAAATACATATTAATAAAAACAAAAAAAAAGTATGATCTAAGATTCGAACCCACGCATCGGTAATGTTCACGCGTTATTGCAACTGAAATATAAAAAAAACTGATTAATAAGGCTAAATTTATCAATCATTTGATAGAGTGGCATAATAATGAGACCGCCGCCTTAGATGTTGCATATCACTAAAATGAACCATCACGTTTATTATTAGGGTTCGCGAATGTTGAAAAGCGCTGGGATGACTCCGGAACCCAATAGTATGCATGATCCAACGAGCACTTGGCCAGTGTTTCCATAAAAAACTTAATTCGGCCAATTACGAACATTTTAAAACAAAAGAAGGGATGCGCTTACTATCGAACAGCATTTCATTTATATCTAAATCTATATATAGATAAGCTATTTTCATTAGGGGTGTTGATGGGTTTAAAAGTTCGAAAAAAGCCCCCATCATAACCGTAACGAGCGTACAATGACGTAGGCAGGTGACGCAGAAATATGATGCATAGCTGCTAGGATTTACGTCATTCAGTTAGCGAGTTCTTGTCAAACAAAGTGCCCTTCATTACGTAATTTCATATCAATGTCGTAGGTCATTTAACTTTTTGATAAGTATACGATTAATCCTTATACAGGACGAGAACACCGTTTGTAAAATTAAATTCAAAGCTAAAATAGTACATTGTTACATGAGTGGTGAAAGTTACTCGGTCTTTCACCCGAGGTAAACACTGTGCTTTTCATTACGAATACAAGGAAAATAAAAATAAAAACAGGAATTGGCTAAATAAATAATACAAGGAAGTATAAACAATAATCTACAACGCGAAAAAAAAATCGGATTGCCGCCTATTTTGTTTTTTTTTTCGTTGGCCGGCCAACTTCATTATTTAGTCATTATTTGTCATTTTCATCTTTAAATATTTTGCCCAAATCTATGTTATTTTAAAGAAATTGTTGAAACAAAATTATAACTAAGTCATTTAAAAAATATATTCCTGAATGAATACTTAACTTTATGTTATTTCAATTTTACATAGTGCTGTAATTGAGTGACTGTAGAAAAAGTTTGAACATGGTTCCATAGAAATGTGAAAATGGAACTAGTTTTTTTTTTATAATTTGACAGCTGTCAGTTGAAAGCGAAACTCCCGGGCCTGAAAAGTATTACTTTCAACCCGCTTCTCAGGCAACTTCAGACCTACTTTCAGAGTATGAGTAATGAAAATATACTTAACACATTTATCGATACTATTGTTTGAAATATTCTTTATGCACAGATTCGCGTTAACCGGCTCTCGTCAAGGTCGACGGTTTTCAACGAGGGAGTAGGTACGACAAACGACAATAACTTAAATGTTTTTTTTTGCTTCATCTGAACTTCCGCGGGTTGCGTATTGGGGTTGCGTTATAAGAAAATAATAATCTTTACAAGTGGTTGCGAATCTGTTGCTATGGGGCGGCCGAAAGGGGCGCATCAGGGTTTCGTGCTAGTTTATGAGTATTTTCTGATTTAGATTTTTCTGATATTATATAAACGGGGTGCAGCAGAAAAAAAAGATTATTTATAACCATAGGCTTACCATACCATTTCACCCACCAATAATTAATATTGTGCTTACTGCGTCCGTTGATACTTTAAGGTTCTGTAGTCAACCTTAGTATCTAACCCTTATAGTAATGTAAAAGCCGTCTGTCTGTCGTATGGCGTAGTTATTTTAATTGTATTTATGTTTTAAATGCACTCAAATCTGAGAATAGGAATTATAGAGTGCCTCCCCGAAGGTGGATGAAAAGAAAATTCCGAGTGTGATGTCACTGAATATTTTAAAAGCATTATGACGTCATGACGTTTCTTGGACTGAAAAATACATAACATTAATTCCTCAAGTACCGTGCTGAAAAATCTGCCAAGACAGGATACCAGCAGATAGTACGAAATTTCTTCGAATATTATCACAAACAAATGTCATCTACTCTAGGCCACGGACGAGCTATAAAGATAGGTACGTCGTAATAGTACATTGTTACACAAGGGGTGAAAGTGACGCTCGAACTATTGTATTGTATATAAACCCCGTCTCGGGACTAAAAAAGTCTTTCACCCGAGGTAAACACTGTGCTTTTCATTACGGATACAAGGAAAGTAAAACAGAAATTAGCTACATAAATAATACAAGGAAGTATGAACAACTACAACTCGAAACAAATGAAGATCAGATTGCCGCTTATTTTGCCGTCCATTGTACGATACCCATAAAGCGTCGCTTAGTTTGGGTTTGGGCTGTAACAAGTAACCATCATATTTTAACCGACTTGACCGACCGACCGACCGGAAGTGGAAGTGGAAGTAGAAATTTAATATGCTCGTATTGCCGCCTATTTAGCTTTTTTTAGTCAAAATAGAACTAGTTTATTTTTAATAATTTGACAGCTGTCAGTTGAAAGCGATTCTCCCGGGCCGGAAAAGTACTACTTTCAACCCGCTCCTCAGGCAACTTCAGACCTACTTTCCGAGTATGAGTAATGAAAAAGTATATTACAGCCAGAGCTGCATCAGAGAATCTCTATGTATTTATTTCTATGTGCTTTAGAATTTACCTATGAACCGTCAAATCCCAGATCAGTGTCCTGTACATAATCCCTATCAATATGTCCTTTTAATCTTTTTGTACATGGGCTTTAGATTACCGCGTGGGGTATGCGGAAGCCAGTTTTAATTAACTAGTCTGCATTTGGGGCTAGATCCCGCTGATGGAGCCGTGTGTGGGGCGCGGCGAATGTGTGGCGATCTCTCGTGTGTGATTGTATGTGACGTGTATTTGCAGGCGGCTGATACGTGTGTTATGTGGGAGCTCGCACAATCCTCTAAATGATACGCACTTACTTGTCGTTTGCTCATTACAAATTTACTTTGATGTGAGGTACGTATTGAACCGTTTCCTCCCCCATTAAATTCGTGCTTCATATATTTATTAGGCAGCCACCTGTATCAATACAAAAGCTTTTTCGGTTCACCACGATGTAGATATGTCTATGAGCGAAAATTATGGTGATTTATTTTAATTTATTTCGACAATCAAGTCAATTATACAGGCATTTACCTCTTTCAAGAGGTTCTCTACATAAACCCTAACAAGTGCGAACGGCGTCGCCGAGCAAAGTTCCACAGGTTTGACTTCAAAGGCGAGAAACCCGCGCGCGTTTCAACACGGCCTTCAATACTACCTGCTGGTGTTATAAGCCCGCCGCGGTAAACTTAATTAACATTCATTTTAACCAAAATTGCCCCTCCGGTTCAAACGTACAGTCAATAGTAGTGATGTAACGAATGTTGGATTTTTGACATTCGCGAATGCGAATGCGAATGCGAATATTTGGCTTCAACATTCGCGAATGCGAATGCGAATGCGAATGTTGACTTTCAAATAACTCTAAATTGAAAATTTTTATAAAAACCCGATGCAACTACTTTTTAAACTACAAAAGAGCTGATCATTTTCAAACGGCTGAACCGATTTTCATGAAACATAGCTAGGAACACTCTCGAACAGAAAAACTTTCTATAAAAAAAGCAAAATTAATATCGGATCACAATCTGAATTGAAAAAATAACTGTTCACGAATTGGTTTAAGACCTAGAGAATTGCAGGATTAATGAAAAATAGAACAAGTATATATGAAAAATAGGTGCGCCGTAAGATTTTAGGGTTTCGTAGTCAAACTCGGAACCCTTATAGTCTCGCCATCTCCGTCTGTCCGTCTCGCTGACATCACAGTAATTTTATTTAGAGACTATTACGGATAAACTACTGCAAATTGGCAAAAAAATAAAGTTTATGTACCGCTACAAAACTGTGTAGGTATTTATATTTTGAAAGCAAAGTTATTCCATTGTACCTCCCGTACTTAAGGAGGGGAGTGGAAAAAATGTTTACTCACCCCCTCGAGTGAGGTATTGTTCAGTAGGTATTTTAAAATAATTTGAAGGTTTCTTTGACAGTTTTTCAATATTAATTCCCGTTTACGAAATATTGAGTTTCAAAGTGGCCTTTTTAACGAGTTGCAAGATTCATCCTTTGACTTACAATAACATTATAAATGGTTTATTATAGGAAATAAATAGTTATTTACTTTTAAAAATAAATATATTTAATTTTAATACGTCTAAAGTTTGGACTGAGTTTAAAACCCACACACTACTGCTTGTGCACCCAGTCTAATCACGACTTCATTATTTGAATAAAAACTCCTAATAAGAACTTTTCATCAGTCCAAAAATAAGATAAAGATATGACACTTTTGCTTAAGATGTCTATGAAGGCCTGTGATTTTTTATAAATTTAGTAACAGAATATTATACTATTTTATTTATACGGTGGCCAATAGTTTATTAATTTCGCAGAAATTAATAGGTTACGAGAGCCGCCGTATTCAATGTTTCATATCAATCAAAAATACATCACTTTTATATTTAGGGTTCCGAATTATCGAAAAGTGGCGGGATGTCTATGGAACCCTATACATGTAGTATGCGTAGTCTGACATGCATTTGGCCACTTTTATTTATCTATGGGTCTGACAAAGCCAGATATATTTATTTACAATATTTTAATAAATTTTGTTAATTTATTTTATAAAAATGTTTACTATTTTAGGATTCTCATGAAAAATGTAAAGTCAAAAGCACTAGTGCGTAATAAGCTGTTTTATGAACGTAAAAGCAGTGCAATATGGGCCACCCAACGAGCAAGATTGTTGAAATAATATATAATTCTTACTAGTTGTATTAAAATTCCTTTTCCATCTATACATAATTTCCTTTTTGATTTTCAAAAACATTCGCCAAACATTCGCATAGATTCTTGCGAATGCGAATGCGAATGCGAATGTCAAAAAATATGCGAATATTCGCGAATGCGAATGCGAATATTCGTTACATCACTAGTCAATAGTGGCATTTGACCAAGGCCTGAAACGGCGACATCAAGTATTTGCTTTAAAATAAAACCACGTTATTAAATAGTATAAATATAAATCGCACCAAAATTATATAATGCAAGACAACAAAAGTGATTATATTTATAAATGATTCCTATGATGTTGCATTGTATTGTATGTAGGTATTATGCGGAGACCATTATTTACTATTAAAAGTAATTAGAGTAATTATCTAATTAACTGGCCAATGGAGTGTCTAATCAAAAAAATATGTGGTCTTCGGATGATATTTAAAGAATCCCGTGATGCCTACCCTACCAAGGTGGCCCTGGAGCGGCCGGTGACGACACACGTTACACAATGCGATTGGCGTAATGAATTCTAATATAAATCAATTTATGAATGCTCTTCGGCACACAAGTATCTCAAGTGGACGAATTAAACTTGGGATTCAGATAATCCGAGTATAATGTGCTGTGGACTTTTTGACCCATTTGCAAGACAAATGTTGCATTTGTTGACAGAACAAAGTTCGAATCTTAAACATACTTATCTGAAAGGGAAATTAAGTCAGTTTGTCCTTGTTTCGCGGCTTTCAACCAAAATACTTCTTAGTTTTTGTCTAGAGTTATTATGGTATGAAAAATAGATAGTAGCCGATTCTCAGACTTACTGAATATGTCAAGCCGTTTGAGAGGAGTATGGTAACTAACATTGTGACACGCGAATTTATTATCTATACAAATAAATAAAATTGGAGTGTCTGTTTGTAATATCAAAATAACACCTTTTCACTAAATGCATATGAAAGTACATACGACACCAATAACCAAAACGCGATTTAAAAAAAAATTTGTCTGTCTGTCAGTCTTTCCGTCTGTCTGTCTGTCTGTGTGTGTGTTTGTTCCGGGTAATCTCCGAAGCGGCTGGATCGATTTTGACGGGACTTCACTGGCAGATAGCTGATGTTATAAGCAGTAACTTAGGCTACTTTTATATAAGAAAAACAGAATTTAAAAAATGGGTCCCGTCGCGCGGGCTTAAAACGCGGGAGCGGGCTTTTTTGTTAAGTTAAATTCCACGCAGACGAAGTCGCGGGCTCAGCTAGTATGCATATAGTGACGCAATTGAATGCCTAACATTTTTTTGGCAGTCTTGTTTTCGGCGTGATGTTAAACGTTAAAAATGTGGCATATATATACCTATACCTAACCTATCAATGTAATTACTTCACTCATCATAATTCATAACACGCATCGTAAACATCGCTTTATATAATTATCATATTTTGGAATGATTATTTACGATTAGGCTCAGCGGATTTACTGGATTACTGGACTCTTCTAAATCCTAAATGAAAAAACATTTTCCCAATCATTGCAGTCAGTTTTAGTTGAAATACCGACCCACCCTGAAACACATTATCTGAAAATAACAATCAGTCCCCGAGTAACGTATTGGTAAGCAACTGTATCCCAAGCTACTATAACCTAAATGTTCTTTCTCTTTATCCATTAGCAGAGGAGAAATTAAAAATCGAAACCGGAAACCATAACATTCGAGACGAAATATATACATATACTCGTGCCTAAACATAAAAAATTAATAACCCTTTGACAAAAGTCAAAGGGCCCAAAAAAAAAAAAGAAAACCTAAATGTTCTATACTGTGCCCCAGCTGTCGTCTGAGCGCCTGCTCTGGTTGCAGGTAGCGCCGCGCGCGCCAGCGGCCGGCCCGGCGCGCACTCATGACGCGCTTCTCCCACATCAGGTACCTACCTACCTAATCCACAGGATAGCACAGGAGATCACGTTCTTTCAATTTTCTATCGTTATCTAACATCTCACTACGCTGACGTTATATCAGCAGTCTTTAGCCACTGTTGACGTTAACTTTGCTTCTTATTGTTACTTATATTCAACAACATACATTTTCAAAGCATTGCAGCTCGACTTCTAATGGAGCAATGCCCACACAAAGAACTAACCCAGCTTCACAGGGGGTAAGTAGACTAAGTTTTAAAAGAAGGTTAGCTTACCTCCAAACTTTCATCCCATACTTTACTCCCGGGCCCGGGTATTCAGATACGCTGGAACATGGATGATTTTGTTGTCCGTGTGTCTGTCTGTTCGTCTGTCAACACCCTTTTTCTCAAGAAAGAGTAGAGTTATCAAGTTCAAGGTTCAGGTGTACAAAATTAAAGCTACTATGTCAACCCAATGAAAAATACGGTTATTTATGTCACATATTTGTGTTGAGTTTGCGTCAAAAACTCAGTCATCAAAACCAAATAATCAACGCATAGCCCAAACCGCTGGAGTTAGAAACATACCATTTTGACGGTGATTACGTTTTTTTTACACTTTTTGTACTATTTATATTTTAAGTACAAATTTTTTTGAAGTACTGACTTCAAAAAAATTAAATTATAATCACATAAACAAAATTAGTCGTTAGTTGTTAATTAGCAAGAAAAAATAAAATAGCCATCCTCGGCATGGGCGCCTCGTAATTACATATTTCGCTTGTATGTACACTAAAATTGTATAAAATTACATAAGACACAAGGCCCGAAGGTCGCGCGTTCAGTTTGGTAAATTTACATACTCGTTAATTTTATACAAATATTTCGGATACACGGATTGTACACAATTTGGCTCTTCCTTATGCATTAAAATAGCTGTCTTACCGCTTATTGGTAGACAAGATTTACTCGCCGACTCACTGCTATACCGCTGAGCGCCTACAGTATGTGATGGCTAATCTTCCTCGAAGTTTTCGATATCTATTTTGGCTTAACGGCCGCGCAGACTTTCTGCGGAATTTATAAAAAAAATAATTAAGATTTCCCACCATGGAAAACTACATTACAAGGTCTAGTTTCAAATATAACAAGGAGTATCACTGTTACCAATTTTGTCTTTCGCAATAAGCATGACCGATAGATTAATGATGCATGGGAAAATTGCCCAATTTGTTAGGCCCTCTTCAACAATATCCGTCTGCTATATTAGGCAAAAAAACAGAAGGGGTGCGCTCAAAAACTATTTAACTCCTCGTTACTTGGTTGAGTTGAGGAGCTTTAAGTATTAAGTGCTCAATGTTGAAGTGGCTTCCTTGTGTATTATATTTGTCTATTCCTACCTAATTTGCCGTTATGGACAAAATACATTGGAAAACTAACAGCATGGCACTCTTCATTCGAAGTTGCTGAAATATTTACAGTACCTTAGTCCGTAAACTTATAGGCTACCCTCATTATGAATCTAAGCATTTAACTAGCATTTTTGCTTGATTAGTGATATTTTTACGACAATTTAGTTTGTTATCTAGTCAGGCCCACGAATTTCAGGTCACGTCCTTGTTATCAGGTCACGAATTTCAGCAACTCATTCTATTGTAACTTCATGCAAACAATGTGTAGCGCGCAAATGAGAATATGAGCGCAAAAATGTGATAACTTTACATTTAGAAGTATTGAAAGGCAAACGGTTAGCTTCACTCCACGCAGCCACAGAATCAATGCCGCTCTGTAAGGTCGCAGCATCAGTCTCCCCATCTATAGCCCGGTACAACATCAAATAGTCCGCAAACATAAGGCACTGCGGTTCTTACAGTGCTCGGCAAGTCATTGGCCATGAATAAAAATAGTAGGGCCCTAAGGTGCTTCCTTGGCTCACTCCAGACCGGGTATAATAGTTGTCAGATTCATGACTAGACAATCGAACAAATTGATTACGATTGCTTAAATAGTTGGACAAAAATTTTAAGAGCTTTGGCGTAATTACAAACTAATAATTAGATCGGCGATCAATTATTACATCTATAAATATTTATTGAATGATATGTAAAGTCTTCAACTTACATGGCAAGGGTGCTTTGGGGGACTCTCCAGCGGGGCTTGGCAGTAGTCGGAGAGGATATTGTTCGGCAGCGAGCGCGTGCCCTCGGGTGAGAGACAATAGCCGCGGGCCGCGGGTGGCACCGGTGAGCCGGACAGCCTGATGTGAGCAATTTGCATCAAAGGCGAATTGCATGTCATACGCAATATGGCCTCCGCCCGCGCTACTGGCCTGTCAGTTCCCGATCGTAGTGAAAATGTTTATAGAAAATCCTACTAATATTATAAATGTGAAAGTTTGTGAGTGTGGATGTATGTATGTATGTTTGTTACTCCTTCACGCAAAAACTACTGAACGGATTTGGATGAAATTTGGAACACATATAGTTTATAACCGGGATTAACATATAGGATACTTTTTATCCCGATAATCCCGAAATTTTTGTTAATCTAAATACTACGCGGACGAAGTCCGTGGGCACAGCTAGTGTAATATACGTTGCCAGTGGAAATGTGATATTTATTTTGTATATAATAACGGTTCTATCGCTACAAAAACGTTATCTATGACCTATCCTGAATTACAGTTCAAAGAAGAAAATACAATCACAAGGGTTGAACTGAGATGAGAATCTTCACCTCCCACGACAATGTTATGTAAAATTTGTATTGTATTTTAATGAAAGAAGTGGAAAACAAAAAACTAAATTAATAAATTATGATATAGATATTTGTGATGAAACTTGTGCATATCGAAGTATTCCTATTCATCGTTGGTTGAGATAATAGGCATAGAATCCGCGTCTCGCTGGCGGTACGAGGTTGGCAGACAAGCAGGTGGGCGCGGGGGTCACCCCGGCCGCGTGGCCTCGTCCGGCCCCCGTCGTGGGCAACAGGTATTTTATCAATCTACACTGATTGCGGGGATTTCTTATAATTTTGGCAGTTATTCATGAAACAACTATTACTGTAGCACAATGCAATTGTTTTTAATACACTATTTTGATTTGTTAAGCCAATCTTCGAGATTGTTATTATCATTATGAACTTTCTAATTATGTTAGTTTATCCCAAAACCACGATACCGAGGATCTGCACCCACATCCGGCTACGGAAGGGATTTGGGATGTTTGACCAATTTTATCAAACAAACATGATTCGGCAAACTTGCGATCAGCTAACAATGGTCTAAGGCTAACCTCGATAGATGCATGCTGAACTACAGGGTAAGATGAGAATTGATTAAATGGGAGATCCAAAGATGATCACCGTCGCCCGGCACCGATAACCTCGTAAAAATACGAAAGGAAGAATTAATATGCCTGGTCTGCTTGGTTTGCCGTGGTGACCCTTCACCCGTAAAAACTAATGTCGCGTATTAAACATATAAGTTAAATATTTGCTGCCCCCGTTTGCCGTACCGTTGCCCGAGCTTACTTGCACCGCGTACCCTTACTGCACTCAAAGAACGTCTGTATTCAGACGCAGTTAAATATTTGTTTGTTAATGAATGGGCGACGATTTCGTTGGTACTTATGTTTAAGTTATGCGAGAAAGATACTCGCCTGGTTTGGTTACTCTACTAGATCTTTGACCGTTCTCGAGCTCGAAGAAATAAATGAGTTTATGAATCACATAAACAAATAAACTTTGTAAAATACATTGGACGAGGTTGTAGTTACTACGAGGTTTACACTGCCGGCCGACGACGCTACGCTCAGATCTCGAATAGCCGGGAATTAACGGGAGCCCACTGCCTGACTGATTAACATCTGACGAAGTAATTAGAAAAAACAGAAAGTTAAAACACGAGCCGAGCGGCCTACGCTCGAATCACTGCGCCAAGCGGTTGTCAAACTGAAATTATTTCATGAAAGAAACACTTACCTTAAGCTTTAGACATTGTAAATAAAATAATGTCGTTTTATAACGTAGCACAAACTGAACGTTTCCAATCAAGTTAAGGAAGATAAAATTGCTGCTCCAATGTGGCTGTCACGAGCAGAAAATTAAGTAACGAGAGCCGTCCGTGCAGTGTCGGGTCGCGGTGTCAAGTGTTCGCCGAGATTATCCGACTGTCCGATATCAGACAACCCTACCTACACAAGGGGGCCTGTCGTTAGGTACAAGTATCCTGTCACTGGACAACTGTACATTTTGTTTATCTGTGACTTGTTATTGCACTTTCTTTGGATACAATAGCCACGTTTATAGGGTTAAGTACCCCAAAAGGACAAAAAACGGAACCCTTATAGGATCACTTTGTTGTCCATATTGTCTGTCTGTCTGCCAAGAAAGTTTCCCGGAAACGGATGGAGTTATCAAGTTGAAATTAATATCGAATATCAAATGATGCGGTCCCTTGGAGGTGTAAAAAAACTTGGCTTCTAAGTCAAAGCAATCAAAAGATACGGCCATTTATGTGGAATATTTTGAAACTTTTTGCAAGTTTACTTATCATAACTCTAAATTGAAAATTTAAATACCCCCGATGCGACGACCTTTTCATCAAATGTATACAATAATCAACAGAAACTCTGTGTAAAAGTATGAAACATTATTTTGTTATGACATTATAATAATTGACATTAGAATAGACAACGAATCTAAATATTGATGCCACGGAGGTTTAATTCCTAGTAAAATATTATCAATTATGATTCAATTTCATGTAATAACTCTGGTTGAGGTGGACGGGAGCAGCCCAGGGGAAGAATTTTCAATAACGCTAAAATTACTTAAAATTAGATTTGTTTTTTTTCATATTTTTTCTCAATTGCGGAGCAGCGCCCTCTAGAATTATTATAAAGTAATATTCCATGACCATTAACAAAACAAACAAAATTTAACGCATGCGCGTATCCATCATTTGACACGTGACTATGGAACGTCTTTAGTTCATACACAAATCTCATATAAAAATTGATAAAATATACATTTTTCCAGAATCAGGGAAACTTTTCATATTTCTTATAATATTGTAAAAAGCCAGTTCAGACTATTAAGATCATCATCATTTCTTCACTCCTGAAAATTACGGTCGAGTCAGGAAACATAAGTTTTTTGAAGCGAAGCTTCTTTACGGACGTTCGGGGCGCTCGCTACCCGGGGACTAAAACGGTGAAAAGCGTAACGCGTAACGCGTGACGCATAACGCGTGACGCGTAACGCGTGACGCGTAACGCATAACGCGTTACGCGTTAATATAATATATCTAATATCTACTGCAAAGCTTCGCTTCTTTCGGGCGTCCCTAGACGGCACTGTTTTTTTTGCTATCCCTGCTTGCCGGACCGTTGCCCGAGCGATGTCCCCTGTACCCTGCACCCTCACTGCGCTTAATGACCTCCTGGATTCAGACGCAAGTTTAGATTTGTTTGCGGATGAATGGATGAAGATTATGTCGGCATGCTTGAAGTTCTGCGAGATAGATGCCTCATCGTTTTATATTTCTAATTTGTTTATACTTAATTGTTGTTGCTTGTATTGTATTATTAGTGTAATTGGTTAATTTGACCGTTCTAATAAATAAATAAATAAATTTAAAAATATAATAAATCTAAATCCAATAATCTCAAATTTTGATTGGATTTGAGCCGTGGTTGGTTGGTTTTGACCGTGAATGTGGCTTTTTTACCTACAAAAGAGCTGATGATCTTCAAACCGCTGAACCGCTTTTCATGAAACATAGCTAAGAACACTCTCGATCAGAATACCTATCTAACAAAAGAAACACAATTGAAATCGGTTCATCAGCTTGGGCGCTACGTTGCCACAGACAGACACACTGATACACATGTTAAACTTATAACACCCCTCTTTTTTCGTCGGGGGTTTAAAACAAAGGCATCAACGCACAGGCCAAACCGCTGGTGTTAGAAGCATGACATTGAGACAAGAGGTACCTTTTATACAGTACTAGCGACCCGACCCGGCTTTACACAGGAGGAATAAATTATCAGTGTTTCTCCACTATATTATGCATGTATTTAAATCTTCTTTTATCAAAGATCTAATATATATAACTCAAAGGTGACTGACTGACTGACTGACATAGTGATCTATCAACGCACATCCCAAACCACTGGACGGATCGGGCTGAAATTTGGCATGCAGGTAGATGTTATAACGTAGGCATCTGCTAAGAAAGGATTTTGATTAATTCTACCCCCAAGGGGATAAAATAGGGGATGAAAGTTTGTATGAAACTTTGTCAATTTTAAACCGATCGGGCTGAGACTTTGTATGCATAAAGCTACTATGAGGTAGACATCCCCTAAGAAAGGATCAAAATTCCACGCGTACGAAGTCGCGGGCTTACCTAGTTATACATATAAACCTTCCTCTTGATTCAAACTATTACAAAAAACCGCATCAATATCATATCATAGGGACAGGCAGCCAGCGGGAAGCGACTTTGTTTTATACTATGTAGTGGTTTAGCTCTAAATTACACTGAAAATGTATATTATACATATTCCATTTATTATATTTGAAATATTATAATGTTTACCGGCTTAGCCAGACCCACAGTTAAAAATATCTGGACAAATGCGTGTCGGGCCACGCATACTTTTGGGTTCCGTAGACAACCTGGCTCCATCACAGCCCTTGCCTTGGTCTCGGGCTGCAATGTGTATATATTTATCAACTTAGCTTACTTGTATAATCCTACTTATATTATAAATGCGAAAGTTTGTGAGTGTGGATGTATGTATGTATGTTTGTTTGTTACTCCTTCACGCAAAAACTACTGAACGGATTTGGATGAAATTTGGAACACAGATAGTTTATTACCTGGATTAACATATAGGATACTTTTTATCCCGAATACTTTTTATCCGGTATGTTCCCGTGGGGCAATTATCGATCCTACTGAACGGATTTGGATGAAATTTGGAACACAGATAGTTCAAAACCTGGATTAAAACATGGGATACTTTTTATCCCGATAGAATGTTCCCGTGGGACAATTATCGATTCTACTGAACGGATTTGGATGAAATTTGGAAACCAGATAGTTCAAAACTTGTACTAAAACATGGGATACTTTTTATCCCGATAGTATGTTCCCGTGGGACAATTATCGATAGTACTGAACGGATTTGGATGAAATTTGGAAACCAGATAGTTCAAAACCTGTATTAAAACATGGGATACTTTTTATCCCGTATGTTCCCTTAGGGCAATTATCGATCCTACTGAACGGATTTGGATGAAATTTGGAACACAGATAGTACAAAACCTGGATTAAAAACATGGGATATTTTATATGCCGATAGTATGTTCCCGTGGGACAATTGTCGATACTACTGAACGGATTTGTATCAAATTTGGGAACACAGATAATTCTTAACCTATAGAATACTTTTTATCCCGATAGTATGTTCCCGTGGGGCAATTATCGAAAACCACGAAGGCGATGCTGTGAGATTTTCGTGTTTTTTATGTGCAAGCCATTATCGCCAAAATAGTGAACCTTAAATACAATAAAAATTGATAATTTATTTTGAACTAACCGGTGGCCGAGTCTTATTACCTACTACGACTTACTATTAGGATGTACATTTAGTAGTAACAAATTAATCCTTAAATCAAAATAAATACTTTTATCACTTCTGGTATTTAAAGTACTGGCCGGACCGATTTTGACGGGACTTTCACTGGCAGCTAGCTTATGTTATAAGAAGTAACGTGAGCTACTTTGATTAAAAAAATACTTTCCGTAAACTCTGCGAACTAGACAAATATTTTTTGTTAAATAAAATTTTTGTTTAGTTAAATTCAACGCGGACGAAGTCGCGGGCACAGCTAGTCATAACATAATCCACTATTATTTACTTGTATCTGAATTTAAAAAATATTATGGAACAGTCTTGAGATAGTCAACTAAATTATAAATGGGATCTTTCTCTATTGTTCTTGTCAGTCTAGTTAAAATATTAACAATCTTAATAAAATTGGATTAATACAATAATATTTTCGAATGGACTTTCTGTGACTAGCTCCGTTTTTGTACGTTCGGTATGTACGTTCGGTTTACTTAAGGCCGACACAAAATGTCCAACCTGTCAAACATTTTGCTCGCCCTTTATTTGAAAGGTAACATTCGCATTCGTCTTCACATTTCCGAATGTGAAAAATCCAACATTCGTTACATCACTATGGGTAGAGTAATCTAGCCATACTTAAACATGATTTAAACACACATTCAATTACATTAAATCAATTTCAAGTTCTCTACTTTATTGTAGCTTTTTAGTTCACCCAGATTTTATTGAAGTCTGTTTATTTTTTCAATAATTACATTGGTTAGATCGCCTGTATTGGGCAGCTACTCGTAGGCTCGTCTATGTTTATATGGATTTCCTGAGATTTTTATAAATTCATTAAATCTCGTGCGCAACAATATGAAGCCTGTTTAAATGACACATGAACCATACACTAAAATGATAAACCGTGGAGTGTCTTTCACTACTACTTTTTAAGCTACATAAATACTAATTATGGCTTTATTATAGTTAATCATTACTCAGTAGGGTCATACACAGATATAGATTTACATAGATAACGCAAATGTATGTACTTAGCGTGTCTGAAAACCCCGACCAAGCGTCAAGGTTGGTCGCCGACAACTTACAGTCCTCGCGACTACAGATATAAAAATATGAGTATGAGCAAGATAATCACTCGAGAGAATCGTAGCGGGTGGAGGGGCATCGGCGGCATGGGTGTCTTTGAATCGGTTTGGATTTCCCGCCATCTGTGACGTCACAGAAGGTGTTAAAAATTTGGCGCGCTTGGTTTCAATACAAATCGTGATACTTGCGTGATCTATGTAAATCTATATCTGTGGGGTCATACCTATTAATTGTATTTTAATGAATTTCGTGGTGCCGGTCCAATCTTCCAACGGATACTCTGGGGATACTGATAAATGTACCAGAGTCTTACCTTCTCGCCGCGACGTTTCAGTTAAGTTAACGTCACTAATCAACGAACTCACAAGATCAAAGGGAATTTGTGGGTTAATTACACCTGTGCTTCATCTACTTTTAAATTGTAATACTTACCTATAAGACATTGACGAAAACATCTATATTTTGAACGAATTGATCGGTATGATATAGGAACCTTCTATTTTCTAACCCCCCCCCCCCCCCCCCCACTCCCCCCCCCCCCCCGGGAACGCTTTTGTAAATGCGTATAATAATGGCGTTCCTCATTATAAGCGATAGCGGTATTATTAGTGATATCTTTAGCTGACATCACCCGATGTGAACAGTTTCCGTACAGCTAATGGAACCCGGTGCGTTTTGTTCAGTTGCATAATATTACGTATGTTTACTAGTTGCACCGGCACGTGTAAACCCGTACTCGTGTCACGATTATGCGCCGCAGCGTTTATAAATGCTCAATCCATTACTTGTTACATTCTAGATTATTGGGAAAGTTTCCATTGATGACGGTCGCTGTACTAGTTGTATATGACAATGTTCGGATCACATCCGCGTCGCGCGCGCGCCGGCGATGCAGGCCAGGTTCAGGGGCACGGCTGCGTCACCGCAATGCAGTTTTAGCTATTCGTGATTGCGCTAGAGTGCAACATATGCATGGTGGTTTGTAGGAAGTGAGTATGCGCGCGAGTGCGGTGTCTTGCTGAGCGGACGGCCACACTGTTATATTTAATCGGACAAGTTAGCTGTTGACGTACCTACATATTGTGTTGTGTGTGCACAGTGCTGGTCGGAAGGGATCGTACTTTAACTCACGGGTCCACCTAATACTAAGTCATAAAAATATAACGGGTTGCGCGATGGTTACATTATATGGCTTAATCAAGAAAATGAAACAGTGAATTATGCAATTTTCCCGAATGAGATTGTTATACATATTGTGCGCGTTCCGAGAGAGGACTAGGGGTGATCCGTGTTTTTCGATTCATGTAACTGCGATATACCGGAAGAAGAGCTAAATGTGGATATTCTGAAATAAATTTATTAGGTAAATAATAAGTACCTCATGAAAAGCATACAGCTATATTTTCAAGCACTTCATATTTCACAACATTATACTTGTATAACATCTACTTATATCTCTTTTTAAGAAATAAACATAAACGGATTCTATATTATAAATAAGTATGAAGTTAAAATAACTTTTTCTGATTTTCATATAAGTGCCTACTTACTATCTTGAATACGAGTATGTTATAAAACATTTTACAAATAAAGTATTGAAGAGCTTATAAAAGAAAACACAAGCTTCAATGAACATCCATTTTATATTGTTTTCGAATAGGTGCTTCGATCATAAACTTTGTCACCGGAACAAAATGCTAAGTAACCCGCATGCTCGGACGATTTGTAACCAAAGGAATAAATAACAACGCGGAGCGGTATAACCTTGAAAATAATAAGCACTATTGACGGTACTGCAGCCTGGCTGACCGCGCCGCCGCGCCGCCGCGCCGCCGCCGCCGGCTGCCGCGCGAGTTGCGCGTGCGACGCAGGAAGGAGCTCGATATTTTCACTAAAATTTCATTTTTCATGTTTTTGATCAACTCGCTTAAGTGATGATTTGTTAAACATAATTTTACGTTAATGCAAACACCTCTAAAACGACTTCACCTTATTTATTCTCATTCCATGGTTGGGCTTGGTATATTAATCAAAATTATTTGCTTTGTGTAGAGTTCTTATAACGTGTCGTGCTCATTGAAGGACAATGAAAATTAGGTTTTATATTCTGTGTTTGCATTCATTTTTAGAAAATTCACACATTAACTAACGGTAAAAGAAATCACTATCTACTAAAGTCCCTTATCGTTTACTTCGCGACTCCACGTATGAAGGTCGCACGAAGTGTCAACCGTGACATCGTCGTGCCGAAACACTTTTCCCAATCATCCACCCATAGGTGAAAACGAGAAAATTTTGTTCAATTCTTGACAACCACAAACAGGACGGCAACAGCCACGCACGGCGACTTTATTTTAATAAATTTTATTATTTGCATACGTATATATTAATATGTTGAACGTAATATCAAATTTTCAGCTTCAACAATAACAGACAGTGCCTGTTAAACCTGACTCCATCCATTGTTACTGTTGCCTCCTGACTGCTAAGTTATAGATTGCTCCTTTAACCGACTAAATTCAGCAAATTTGCAGGTACATGTAAAATTTAGGTTTGTTTACAAATTCATGAGTTTTCAATGCAGAAAGTGTATTATGGCAATACTCCACGATAATTATATTATCAGCGGTGAACAGACTGGCCCCTCTTATACGTTCTCTCGGATTTGGACTGCACATAGTGTAGGTACGCATGCTACGAACAGAAATACCCGTAGGTAATGTTATATTAACTCAATTTGCGCTTATTGTTTCGAAACTCAATAATAACGCTTTTAAATCTGATAATATTTAATCGTCGATCATCTAAAAGGATCTCCAGTGTTATCACGAGACTTTTTTTCGTTTCTTCACCGATTTATAAAAAAAAACTCTTCAAAGTGCGAAATGGAAATTGCTTTGTGTTTTGCTACAAAATCGAGATCATTGCGTTGGACGCGGTCCTGAGGATCGTCGGTGGACAGTATTCACCGCCGGGGTGGCCCGGCTCCTGGGGGTGAGCGCTAACGCGCGCGTGAGGCTCGGCAGCGGCGCGGCGGCGGCCGCAGTCGGGTGAGATTGCCGCAAAGCGCGGACGCGAGCGGAGTGCGCGCCCCGCGGCATGGCGCGCGACTACGCGCGAGTGCACGAGTTCTACCTGCCCCTGCAGGAGCTGCAGCCGACCACGCACCACTTCCACTATGACCTGCAACAGTGAGTACGCTGCTCACCATTTCGGCTCTGCGTCGATCCTACCCTTATTAGTACTACGTTAATAGTTTTTTTTTATTTTTGTACATTTGGCAAGGAGGGAATATTTGTGGTTTCTATGATATTTTAATGTGCTCGAGCAAATACATATACATACATACATGAAAAAAGAGAAAATACATACTCTAAGTGCTTTTTATGGGTATGATGCTGAATATGTTTTATTATGTGCATAAAAACATTATATTTTTATAATGTACTAGCTGTGCCCACGGACTTCGTCCGCGTAGTTTAACGTAGCAAAAATTTCGGGATTATCGGGATAAAAAGTATCCTATATGTTAATCCCGGTTATAAACTATCTGTGTTCCAAAATTCATCCAAATCCGTTCAGTAGTTTTTGCGTGAAGGAGTAACAAACATACATACATACATTCATACATACACACATCCACACTCACAAACTTTCACATTTATAATATTAGTAGGATATAATATCTAGTCAACTTGAGTTGTCGCCCTGTCTGTAAGTATCATGTATCGATTAGAACTCTATGATATTAATTTTGTACAACATAAAATAAGTAAGCTAAAATATTTATTAACAAGAGCTGACACAACAATGTCTCGTCATCTGTACAGGACGATATCAAAATACATAGTTGGCAATAACCTATTATTAACCTATAATTAAATACTATGATTCAAATTATTCATTAACAAATGTATCATACTAGCTGACCCGACAGACGTTGCCCTGTTTTTACTTTGAATATTGAATAAGAATTGTTCTGCTTAACTTTCTTAATTATTAGTTCACAAGAAACATCTCCTGACAATAATAAACACAACAAAAAAATAATTAGCGATGTCGTTCCATCCGTTCACGCGTGATGCGATGACCAAGGAAATAGAGATTCATTTTTACACCTATAGTAAAATGGTAGATCCCTACGGAAGATCAATCCCTTAACAGTTTAGTCTTTTTTACGTGGGGTAATCTTGACGGACACCCACACGCCCCGGGAGAGGGAGGGATCTGAGGGATTTCATCAAATCTCTTTTTTTTGACATGTCTGCGCGGCATACTTATATAGATAAAACTGAGTACACAGTGAACTTTAATTGCTCAGGTAAGCAAATAACCCTGATTTCCCATTACTTAATATATCAATAAAATAATGCTTCCGAGTATTAGAAACATTCGGGGGATGACTATCATTAAGTATATTTTTAAGTAATTTGATTATCAGACTAGCTGAATTCGCGCTTCGTCCGCGTAAATTAAAGTTAACAAAAATTTAATTTAACAAAAAATGTGTGTTCAGTTCGCTAAATTTACTAAAATAATGAAGAAACACCTATGCTAAGTTTAATCTAATTTTTCTTTATTTATATACCTTTCGCAAAAGCCCCCTCCCGCGTTCTGAGCCCGCGCACGAGGAACCTATTGTGGTTGTTTTTTTCTAAAATAAAAGTAGGCTAAGTTACTGCTTATAATATGAGCTATCTGCCAGTGAAAATCCCGCCAATATCGGTCCAGCCATTTCGGAGATACTCTTGGATTTCACGTGATTTTATTTTTTTACGCGTAACCCTAATTTTTGTGTAGAATATAAGTTTTAATGTTGCAAACAATTTCACCCTGTATATTGATTTTGCGGCGTGCAATTTCCATTGTCCATACAGTATAATCTGGGATGACATACAAGTGTTGTCGACAAGCTCTGCTTCTTTAGCACAATATTTTACGAAGCGTTACATAAGCGTAAGCGTGTCCCGTCCCGCTCACATGTTAGATTTAATTAATAGGAACAGCGACAGCATGGTTTCGCGATGCCAATACAGATGATGATTACAGATTGGACTGTTTGGGGTAATCTAACTGCTCATTACTTAAAACTAGTAATTGCATAATTTGACGATCGCATTCCGTAGCGTTGGTGAGCTTGTCTACATACGACAAATAGGGTCCGTTGCCTGTGGGTATCAAGGCGTAGTATCAGGCACTTAGTACACAGCGTAAACCTCTGTGCCACTGTGCGAAGGAGCTAGTATCGGCTCGGTGACTCGGTGACCTCGCGAAGGTACCTTCCGCGCTGAGCGCGCAGTACGTCACCGCGTAATGAGATATCGAACTCCTACTGCAGATTCCTGTCCTCTTTAACTCCTCTTTGGCTTAACAAACTAACACATTATTCATTAATATTTTTATTTCACAAATTGTTGTTTTCATTAATACTACGCGTGTGTGTGTCCTGTCGAAACTGACACTCTATTATATTGCCGCTTCTCCCCGATTTAGTTGCTCCCAGATACTTTTTTAAACCATTCATGATTTATGAGTAACTTGCTAAAGATTATTCCTCTAGCATTGATTCCAAATGAAATTAAAAAGATGCAAATGTTCAGTAATTTCACATCTTGCTCCGTTAGTGAATACTCTGAGTACATTTGAAAAATTATACAAGGTGGCGCAAAATTAATAATCAAATTTTGATTTAAAATAACTATTTAAAAAAATTTAGTGATGGAAATCTTTAAATTGGACTCTTGGACTTTTATTTTTTTCCGTTATGTGGAAAAGATGATAGGGGAGCGGGGGGAATATTTGTTTTATTTTCAACCTAACCTACTACGTAATACCCATTCTATCATGTAAACGGGATCGGTACCCCGCCGGACGGCTCAGGAAGCGGTGTTGAGCAGGCGCTCCGATTAAGCCAGGTAATGGACTTTTTTTTGTTTATACAAAATTGATTATCGTAGATTTCAAATTGTTTAGCTATTGTTGATTTATACAAATACACTTAGCATTGGTTTAGTTTGATTATATTGAATGTAATTTCACACCAAGTAAGCAATTTTTTTTTTATAGAGGTTATTTCAAAAAACCTCGCAGTGGGGTATGTTGTAACACTTTTACGGGGCAAGTTGTAACTTGTTACTTATACGTTATTTATAAGTTCTATGAAATTACGCGCGACATATTTAAATTCCTTCTTTTCATGTTTTGAATACCTACTTTTTTGTTGAACTTGATTGATTTCAGAATGATACACTACAAAAGAAAAACTGATAGTGCTTCTTCTAAAGTCTTGGAACATAAAATCAGTGTAAACAAACCACTGCAAAACATTTTAATTTAAGCCATGCCATTAAGACTGATTTCATATTTTACCTACGGCAATCAAAAGGCAGATTACTGAAGAAATTGAGATTTTGTTATTATAAATAGCTGTGAGCCTAAAGTTCCTTTATAGTTTAAGAAAGACCATGTTTTTGTTAATATTTGATATTTTTTTCTATCAGATTAAGAATAAAACTTAAAACTTTAAGTTTGTTATAACGTGCCTGAGGTTTATAATGCTTAATGAATTAATAAAAGTCTGATTACTAAAGTAGTTATGATTATAAATGGCTGTAAGCCTAAAATGCCTTAATAGTTTAAGTAAAGAAATTACATGTTATATGTTTATTTTGGAATATTTTCTGTTAGTTTATAAATTTAACTTAAAAGTCTAAACTTGTTTTAGGGTTTGTGAAGTTTCTTATGCTAAATACACCAAATAAATCTTTATAAGATCTAAAACTTCCTTTCAACTTCTAATGTTACAATTTGCCCCAAGCCTGTTACAACAAGCCCCAATCACGGGGTAAGTTGAAACACTCGTCAGTTTTTTTTCAAAGCCGTTTCTAAAAAATGTGATTACATATTTGATCAAAAGTTTAATTGGAATCGATAGTTGAATAGTTGTTAATTGGAATAGTACTGCTAGATTTCATAAATACCAAACAAGTAAGCTTCCATAGCCAAAAAGCGAAAAATTGTTACAACTAGCCCCCCGCTCCCCTATCCGTCAAGTGGCTGCTGCCAGTGTTGATACACATTTGTGCCCGTTTTATCGCATTTTCCATGACTTTCTGCAAAATTTCGGGAGATAACTGCTGTAAGTCTTCCAATAAAATTAGGGTCCGTCTGGGGATGCCCAATTGCGTGGCCCGTCGTCTGGTTGATAGAGGGAGAGCCAGCGATAGCCAGACGTTCCATATTTTATAAAGGCTGTCAATTTCTCAGAGCATGCCCCCAACACAGGTAAGAACGATCAGCGAGTATGGAGTTGGGATTGTGGTTACTTGGGCAGTTAACAGGTAGTAAAGGTGTATAAAATAGTACCTCAAATTCGTTATAGTATAAAGCTTAATTTTTATATATTTCCTTCGGAATACTATTAGAAATCACGCCATCCATTGACTGACACTTAGTGCGGTTTCAACCCCCTGCCAGACACCCCTAAACTTTAATAATTTATGAGTATACTTTCGTCATAGTATAAAAGCTGGGTTTTACATATGTTACTTGGGAACCCATAAAAAAATATTACTTCAACAGCCGGACAGTTTTAATGGTTTTAACATCTTGCCAGACACATTTAAATAGTTATTTAATCATCCAAGTATGAACGCAATAAACCTATTTTTCATTGGGTTTCTTGAACAACTTCGATACACTAAACTCCCTATCTTACTTACTGATAAGTCAATTTGCAAAATATCACCATAATATCTGACATAAATGGCCGTATCTTTTGATTGCGTTGTATAGAAGCCTATTTTTTTACATCTCCAAGGGATCATAGCATTTCATAATTGATACTAATTTTTACTTGATAACTTTATCCGTTTCCGAGAAAATGGGTCTTGATAAACAGACAGACGGACAACAAAGTGATCTTATAAGGGTTCCGTGTTTTCCTTTTGAGGTGCGGAACCCTAAAACTATATCCTGTACTGTAACTACATCCTGTGGGAGTGCAGTCGCTGGCACAACGAACGGCCTACTATGCTAAATAGCCTGTATTTCCTTCGGAATAACATTAGAAATCACGTCATCCATTGCCGGACACTTGGTGTGGTTTCAACCCCCTGCCAGACACCCCTAACTTTAATAAATTATGAGTTTACTTTCGTCATAGTATAAAAGCTGGGTTTTACATATGTTACTTGGGGACCTCAGAAAAAATATTACTTCATCAGCCGGACAGTTTTAATGGCTTTAACATCTTGCCAGACACATTTAAAGTCTGTAGGTGCGATCGCGAGGTGACAACTGTTCAAGCGGATGTGAGTAAGATAGGGCGTTTTGTCTATGCCAACTATTACTGCGTATCATCTGACGGTATTATATTATGACGCTCATCCTGTGCAACAAAGTCATAATTGCATTTTTTGCAATTTTAAGGTAATGGTAAGGTATGGTAAGGTAAGGTAAAGGTAATAAAAAGGTCTGTGTAATAAACTGCTCCAGATGTCACTTGCAGGCTATTTATCATAGTAGTCCGTTCGTCGTGCCAGCGACTGCACTCCCACAGGATGTAGTTACAGTACAGGATATAGTTTAAGGGTTCCGCACCTCAAAAGCAAAACACGGAACCCTTATAAGATCACTTTGATGTCCGCCTGTCTGTTTATCAAGACCCTTTTTCTCGGAAACGGATAAAGTTATCAAGTAAAAATTAATATCAATTATCAAATGCTATGATCCCTTGGAGATGTAAAAAATAGACTTCTATTCAACGCAATCAAAAGATACGGCCATTTATGTCAGATATTATGGTGATATTTTGCAAATTGACTTATCAGTAAGTAAGATAGGGAGTTTAGTGTATCGAAATTGTTCAAGAAACCCAATGAAAAATAGTTTTATTGCGTTCATACTTGGATGATTAAATAACAATTTAAATGTGTCTGGCAAGATGTTAAAACCATTAAAACTGTCCGGCTGTTGAAGTAATATTTTTTTATGGGTTCCCAAGTAACATATGTAAAACCCAGCTTTTATACTATGACGAAAGTATACTCATAAATTATTAAAGTTTAGGGGTGTCTGGCAGGGGGTTGAAACCGCACTAAGTGTCCGGCAATGGATGGCGTGATTTCTAATGTTATTCCGAAGGAAATATATAAAAATTAAGCTTTATACTATAACGAATTTGAGGTACTATTTTATACACCTTTACTACCTGTTAACTGCCCAAGTAACCACAATCCAAACTCCATACTCGATGATCGTTCTTACCTGTGTTAGGGACATGCTGTGAGAAATTGTGAGCCTTTATAAAATATGGAACGTCTGGCTATCGCTGGCTCTTGGTATATGATGTTTCTTCATTCTCAGCGAAATCGGCAGCCACAGCCGCAATATTCTCGGCCAATATCGACGTCGAAATTCACGCTGCGCTAACACCACCAACCGATTATTGGTCCAAAAATTTAGTATTGGACTAATAATCGTTTGCCCAATATTGTTTGTCTGTTTGTATTCTGCACCTGTCTTGTTCACAAATATCAAATATGATAGACGTCTGACGTCATTTCAAGAGTTATAACATCTTCCGATAGGGTGTTTAATTTTGCGCCACCTTGTATAAATCGCCTGGTCATTTAGCTAATTCACGACACTTGGCCGCTGACCCGCGATCGGGAGCGTCAATTAAACTTAACATAAAAAATATGATTGTCTTAATGTTGTATGGCGTCCCTAGCTTTAACTAAATAAGTACTTATACTTCCGCTCCGTTTAAGTTTATTTATCAGGCATAGAGAGTTTATAATTATAGGCTAAACTATTTATATTATGGCACTAATGGATAGACTACACATAATAATGAAATCAACGATTATGTTTCAAAGTCTATAATTACAACAGTCTGCTGACATTTCCATACATATTATCTGTTCGCATGAACCTATAGTTATAACTTCCTTGTCTATTCGTCAAATCTGGAACACCTTCAGGTTGCGTCGCGATCATAACAGACTGACTGAAAAAAGTGTTATAATTTTCCTATAAATAAAAGATAGGACCACGTTATCCACGTGGATGGCTCCTCCCTCCCGTCGCGCGCCAATGGATGGGTCAGGACGGCGGCGGCGGCTGCGGCAGGGTTGCCGCCATCGGGGTTGAGATTTACGGTAGAGTTCACAAACAATCCAAGGTAACCAAATGTAGAGAAAGTTTGAGGTTTTTCAATGCGTCTGTGTGTACAAGCGCACTGTGTTTAATTACATGAAATTCACAATATTCATTGCGCCGTAGCAAGCAAGCTAAAACGTAAAGTTAATAAAATATATCATTGAACGCCCTCAATTCTACTAGGGTTTTGGTGTGTACATACTTTTTACATAATTTTTCTTAAGCCACCGCCACAACCGGGTCGGAATGCGACCTCGACTGAGAAGTTCCAGCAAGAGAATCTGAGGGCTAGTATTTTACCCCCGTCGAAAAAAGAGAGGTGTTATAAGTTTTAACATCTGTGTATCTGGGTCTGTCTGTGGCATCGAAACGCTCAAGCAGATGAAACAGATGTTAATTTAGTTTTCCTGATCGAGAGTGTTCTTAGCTATGATAAAAGAAAATCTGTTAAGCCGTTTGGAGATTATCAGCCCTATTCTAGTTAATGAAGGGATATGACTAAAGCGTCTTCAAATCGGATTCTTAATTATTAATTAACAGTTTTTTTTACTTCAAGTTTTTCCTTTGCTTTAATTTAGTTTCCTCTACTGTTTTATTCTTTATCAGATAATGATTAAAGGCTAGAAAATAAGATGGGTCACCAATTAACCGTGGGGCTGGGACGCATTTAGTATTTACAACCAAACATGGAAAATAATGCTTACACTGGAAGTGTTTATTTTTTCATGTAAGTATTATGTATTTTTTACTTTCATTTTAATCAAAGATGTGTTCACTGTTACGTTTAAAAATATTATACGTGATGATTTATGGCAAGTACGTGATATTTGGCAACCCTGTGACGGCGGCGTCGGCGCGCGGCGTGTGATATTCATTCGTATTCCGAAGCACTTCCAGGCTGTACGTGCGGGGTACACGCGCGACCACGAGGACACGAGCGCGCGCCGCCGCCCGCGCTGTACCCTCCTCGTGCGCTCCGCGTGCTAGACGTGTGCCACTTGCTTTGATATTCGGGATAAATATACCTACCTGCTAAAATAACATTTGAATGATCTTAGTGAACCTGGGGTGCTACTCTTGAAAACGATAATCGATATATCGTGACATTTGTCGTGTCGAATCCTACTCTAAGTTCCATCGTTTTTAATGTCGTGTCGGAACGAACGATTCATAATCCGATATATCGAGCTTGACTCTACTCTTAGGTTTAAATGTCGGATACGAATATTCGAATTTGACAACGACCAACACGTAATTTTTCCGATAATCTCAACGAGACCTCTTAGGACGTCGTCGGCATTATCGTTTGGTTAATTTTATAGCAATTCGGTGTAAAATGACAATTAAATTCGTAATCACTGTAGCCATGAGTACCTCTGCTGACTTCTGTAAAAGTTTTCAATTACAATGTTTCCTGTCCTTAGAAGCCATCAGGCAATAAAATTTGTAATTTGCACGTAGATGGCGGACGCTGCAAATGCGGACAATTCAATATTATATAACCATTCCCGATGATGAATTTGTCAAGAAGCGATAAAATAAACATAAAAGCAAGTTTTGTTTAGGATTTATGACCACAGATTAACTCAATACGCTTGTGACCGTACATAGAAAAGTCTATAGATAAGACGATGGATAAAGTGAAACGGCGCTATACAAAAAACAGGGAGCGTGAAAGGGCTGGCGAGTTTTATGTATACATATTCGTTTCTTTATCTATTTTTGTTGTGTCTCTGCCCCACAGATAAAACAAATGAGGCCATAGAGAATATCCAGGTTTTCAACAAACTTTGCATTTATTATTCGTATCATTCACTCCGAACATAGTCTATGGATACGATACACGACAAGGAGTTCGAACATTTGTTAGAGTAGGGTAAGGTCGATATATTCGAAGTAATGTCGTATCGTTTCGAATGTATCGTTGTCGTTTTGCAGAGTAGCACCCCTGAGTGGTGGCCGACATACTATCGCAGTTTATTTCAATCGAGATCGATAAGGTCGAGTAAGCATAACATATATTTGGAAGTTTGAAAGGCGCTATATGATATTCCCTCATCAGTGACGCCAGCGCAAAAAATTGAAAGTAGATACTATCATTTATTCTGTGGTAGAGGCTGGATGGTGTTAAGATCATTAAGAGCGCTTTGTAGGGCAGGATGGTGCTCAGTTCCGGCCACGACATTGCACACGTTTGTATTCATTCACAAATCTTTATTTAAACGACTTAATTGGCTTTTAAGTACATCAATGTCTCTTATAATTTGTAGTATCTGCTTAATAGTGTTAGGAACCAGTTTTGGAGTTAATAGTTGGTGGTCGCTCGAAGACCTTACTTCATTTTTTTGTACAATCGCACTAACTGACGATGATTACCTATTATCTTCCTATCATATAAGATAAGTATCGCATATTACTGATAACACACAAAGGTAGGTAGGTATGATGCTTAAGATGAATCCACCCTTTTAAAATATTCCCTTCGCTCTGTTGTTCTACAATGATGTTAGTTAATTATTGCGATAGACGCTCGGGTTTATTTTACAATCAAAAGTTTTAATTGGAGTTTCAAACTAAAGTCGCTCTTCTTTTTCCTACACTAAACAACTTTTAATCAATGCGTTACTCTGTTTTATTATACCTGTGAACACCTTCTGCAATAACTTGTTAAATTAATAATTAGTATAAAGATTTATGATTTGGTCTATATCAAAACCAAGAACACAGTTGATCCGTGTTATAACGAAAAATGATAACCTTCAGCTGAACGCCACCTCACATGGATGATAATGCGCGATCGATACAGATGCCTAGGCTCTTTTATTATCCGTTTTGATATCAATTAAGAAGACGGTGTGAATGGATCTGCGATGTTTGCAAAAAGCGTAAGTCGATAGAACGAACGGCAACAAGCCTGATGGTGGATGGCAGCGCCTGAGTTTGTTGCACAGTACTGGCACAGCATTAAGACCCCGTACCACGGGCTGTCTGGCTGCCGGCATCCTACTTCTCGCGAGGAACACTTGACCTCATTGCCACATACTCAGGCATCATGCTTGCTGGTTGCTCCCCTACATTATAAAATGATCGATAATTCGGAATAACGATTATTTTGTTTGGTATAGTTCATATACTTAGGTGAAAACAACATCATATTATTTTATATCATCGAATACCTATAGGTAATAATAATAAAAAATTGTGAGCCGACATTTTAAAGCGCACTCAATAGTCAAAAATAAATTTCTGCTACAAATTCGTGATAAGTATTGGCTATCATTGGTGTTGCAGATAATACTTGGAATATGTTTATAACCAATTCTTCAGTAGGTATAAATTCATCAAATAAAATCTGCAGCACCAAATAAATTCTATACTTACCACGAAATTGTAGCAGAAATATCTTTTAGGTGCGGTTTTAAGTATTGTATCACGAAATTATTTTACATTTTTTTTACTATGCACGTTTTTTTGGCTTATTAGTATATTGTTGGCTTATTTAACAGGATACTAGCAAATTATTCGAAATTGCTATTAAAATCTTAACAGGAGAAACGGGTTCACTAAATCACAAACTACAGCTGACCCAGTTAGAGCTAAGTTAAATTCCCGTCGTTTCTAAATAAACTCAATACCCACTGAGAGTCAAAAATCAACCGCAAATAAAACTTTGTTTCTTGTATTTCACTACTTTGCTTATAGATACGATAAATGTTCGCTATTAAAATGGGTACGGAAGCCTTCATTGTGCATGGTCTGATGTGTACTTGCCCGGTTTTTTGTCGTTCATATCCGTAGATATTTATATTATAACATTTTCAATATCAATCACAACACGCCTTTTCAGTCAACGCATACTTCCACGTGGAAATGTAATTACCCAATTTGGAATGCTTCGATCGAATACACATTCGTTAAATAACCTCGCATCTCTCTCTGCACAATAAAGGCACTCGCTGCTAATTAGCATAAGATGGGAGTGTTGAAAATTTACTATTATATCGGCGAGTGTTCACAAGGCCTCGCTCCCGCTCATCACCTGATTATTATCAACAATACATAGCATTCATATTTAAATACTTTTTATTTTTTTCAATCGCGGCAGGTTGGGGCATGACGAAGTTCTAAACGCGAAGTGTATTTGTATTTTTTAAACAATCATTATGTTTAAAAATCAATAACTTAACCTTGCTAAGCGACATCAAAACTCAAAAAACTCAAAATTGTTTTTATTCATGTAAGCCAACAAAGCATTTATGAATAGTCAGAATCTACCACCGGTTCGGAATGCTGCTTCCACTGAGAAGAGCCGGCAAGAAACTCAATGGTTACTCTTTTCAATGAATGAAAGATGGTGTACATTCTCAGGAACAGCATAAAAAATAATATGAGCAGGCAACACCATTGCCACTAAATCATTGCCACTAATCAAAAACGATACGGCTGAAGTTTACAATGTTCTTTGGCAATGCTATCGAACTCCATCGAAATTACTCTATCAAAATCATGCTATTGATTCGACCGTCGGATGTCAGCAAAGTGACCCTCTCGGGCCAGTTATTTTCAGACTCGCGTATCATCCAATTATTAAAAAGCTAAATTCCAAATTTAATGTATGTTACTCATGGTCTAAGATCCGGTCTAAGAAATATATACCCTCATCTGTTATTTATTAGTTATAGGAAATAAATAATATATAATATTCACATTAAGGCTAAAGCGCCCATATAGCCCGCGATATTCAAAATTTTCGAGTATTTTTATAGTTTATCCAAAAACTGAAAACAATATTTAGGACAACATTTTTCTATTGGCGATACAGACCGTATGCAATGCATTTATTAATATATCCAACTTACTCTAAAACATTTTAGAACGACAGATAACCAGAAAAAACTGGCAATGTTTGTATATACCTAGTGATTTACTAGAACCTATCATATCCACCGTGATAATATTTAGAGTAAAATAAATGTATTAATAAACGCACTGCATACTGTGTTTGTCGCAAATCATAAAATATTGTCTTAAATGTTTTCAGATTTTGGATAAACTATAAAAATACTCAAAAATTTTGAATTTCGCGGGCTAGACAGGCGCCTTCACCTTAACACATTGCAAATAGGTTGTCTAGTTAAATTGCGCCCGAATAGTATTAAATAGTAAAAAAAAATATTTATTTATTTATTTATTTATAAATGAACACAAAACAGGTTACAATCATGTTAGCATATAAATGTTTACAATTCTAGAGCTTAAATATAATTACAACCCAAAAACTTGTGTTACGTAAAGTTAACAAAATCGACGGTACGAGTTAGACAATATAATTAACTAAGTGTATGTAAATCTAATAATAACCTAATACTATACTTAACAAAAATACAACAACTAAAATTTTCTTAAAATTATTTTAAAACTATTTTGGTGACATTTGATGTAAGTAGGTAGGTACTTAAATGTATGTTTAGGAACTAATCTAAATGTAATGGAATTATGAGTCCTTGATGATATCTCGGATTTTACTCATATATACATAAAAGTTACTCCCAAATAAATCTACGGAAGGATTATCGTTATTGAGAATATTGTATTGCCGACACATTCGTACAATTGGGTTATAGTAGGATGTGTTGTTACGAAAAACTTTGAGGGTAAAAACGCTAGGTTTGCGGCATCTATAGTTGGTGTTTATGTTTAAGTTGGATAACAAAGCGGGAGAATCAATTAATGAATGTGTGATTTTATATAGATATGTAAAATCACTATGGGTACGCCTTGTATCAAGTGAGAGTACATTAAAGTGAGTTAATCTAGCCTTATAGGATTTCAATTTCCGGTGCAGGTTATGTCGATAGCATAATATTTTTAAACACCTCTTTTGGACCCTTTCAATCCGGTCAATATGTGTATGGTAAAAAGGAGACCAAATCACAGAACCATACTCCAAAATAGATCGAACCAATGTGTTAAAAAGATAAATTAAACTGCGAGGATTTTTAAACTGTCTTGTTAAGCGAACTATAAAACCTAGAATCTGAGTTCCTCTTTTAATGATATATTCATAGTGGTTGCGAAAAGAAAAATGATCATCCAAGAAGATACCAAGGTCCTTCGCGACAGTTCTACGATCGAGACTATGATCATTTATAGAATAGTCAAATGTTACTTTGTTAATTTTCCTGGTAAATGTGATTATAAAGCATTTCTGAATATTCAGGAACATACGGTTCTCAAAGCACCACTGATGAATGAGATCTAAATCAAGTTGGAGATCAATAGCATCTCTAATGCTAGAGATTGCATTAAATACTTTTAAATCATCAGCATATAGTAAACAGGGACACTTCAGGCGGTCAATGAGGTCATTGATAAAAATGATAAAAAATAAAGGGCCAAGATGGGAACCCTGTGGAACGCCAGAGGTGATAATAACGGGAAGTGAAACATCGCCTTTCAGAGTAACTAGTTGACTTCTTCTCGCAAGGTAAGACTCGATCCAACGCAACAACGAGCCGTGAATACCAAAAGCATTTAGCTTAAAACAGAGTAGATTATGGTTTACCTTATCAAATGCTTTGGAAAAATCTGTGTAAATAGAGTCTACCTGCACACCCTTTGCAAAAGCTGAACATATATAATTTTTGTATTCGAGGAGATTACTTATAGTTGACTTTTTTCTTATAAAACCGTGCTGACTAGGGGACAAAAGAGGCTTAACATGATAATAGATGGCGTCAAAAACACCAAGCTCGAATAGCTTGGCAAAACAAGAGATAATACTAATAGGTCTATAGTTCTCACAAGAAGATTTATCACCGCTTTTAAAAATAGGAACTATATGTGCAGTTTTCCAATGAGAAGGGAATATTCCTGTCCGTAAAGATTGATTAAAGATGAGATTTAACGGCTCAATAAGCTCCTTAGCGCATTGTTTCACAAAGAAAGGAGGAATGCCATCAGGGCCAGACCCTTTAGATGCATCAAGATTTTTAATCATGGATGAGATTTTTTGAGGAGTAATAGCAACCTTAAGCAGTGTGTTATTATTATTAACTGGACAAATTTTAGTTGAAGCATTGACTGCAGCGTCATCATTTTCAAAAACTGAACTGAAATATTTAGAAAATAGTTCACAAATACCCTTGTGGTCAGATGAACTAAGAGCACCATATCTCATTGTCGCTGGAATAGAATTACTGTGATTCTTTTTACTGTTTACAAAATTCCAAAACGATGTTATATTAGAGGTCAAGGATTGCTCTACACTAAGCAAATAGTTGCTGTAGCACTGATCTATAAGACGTTTACTGCGTGCACGTAAAAGGGCAAAAGTGGGTTATAAAAGGGTTATAAACTATCTGTTTTCTAAATTTAATCCAAATCCGTTCAGTAGTTTTTGCGTGAAGGAGTAACAAACATACATCCACACTCACAAACTTTCGCATTTATAATATTAGTAGGATTTACTAATCCTACTGGATGAGAAAAATCTTCATCAATAAAAACTCGCTATATTATTGTCTGGCACATGATGATGCGCGCGCAAAGCATTTTTGTCGCTCTCACCACTCGCATGTAAAATGTAACTATTTAACTCGGGCGCAATTTAACTAGGTAACCTATTGGCAATGTGTTCATGTGTTCAATATTATTACTAATAAATAACAGATGAGGGTATATATCTCTTAGACCGGATCTTGTACTATTAGACGACGGCACTTTAGGAGGTGATGTACAATACAGTTCGAAAAGGCTTGTTTCTTATAAACAGCATTTTGAACAATATAGACCTACAGTTGAACACCACCAAATGCCAACTGTTTGTAAATCCTTCAAAACAAGTGTTGGACCAAATAGGCATCATTCAAAAATTTCAAGCGGAAGTCGCGACACCACGCCACTCGTGAATTCTACGTTGAGCCCAGCGTTGTTCAAATCCATTATTCACTAACGCATTTCAGGTCGATGTCGAACTGGCTGTGCCTTCCCTCGCATGTTCTTTAGGGCGAGTTAGAGCTTGACAAACTTTCAATCAGTGCAAATACGTTTTTTATTACAATTATATCAGTAATACTGTGAATATATATTTTTTGTGCAAAGATCAGGAAATCTTTGAATTGAAAACCTATGATACAGTTATGAAACATTAATGAATATACATATTTCAATAAAACTATCTGGATTGAGTAGTAACCACCTCTTTAATATTCAGAGATGTTTGGAGCGATGTTAATATTGTGTTTGTTAATTGTATATTATACTAGCTGTGCCCGCGACTTCGTCCGCGTGTAATTTAACTTAACAAAAATTTCGGGATTATTCATCCCCTATTTTATCCCCTCGGGGGTAGAATTAATCAAAATCCTTTCTTAGCGGATGCCTACGTCATAACATCTACCTGCATGCCAAATTTCAGCCCGATCCGTCCAGTGGTTTCGGCTGTGCGTTGATAGATCACTATCAGTCAGTCACCTTTGAGTTATATATATATTTAGATGTGTTTGTGATTTGGTTGTCGAGGGCCCACCGGTTTAAGCTGTGCGTTATTTTAGCGTGTCAGTGAGTCAGTCAGCGTGTCTCTAGAAATAAATTAAGTCGATTAGTGGTTGCTACTCGGAACAGCTTACACTGTTTTAGAGGCCTTTGGATGTGTTCTAAGGCCGCAACTTAAAAGTCGTGGTAAGTATCCAAAGGCCTAACGAATAATGAACAATATTTATTCGTAACGTAATTACTCGTAGAGTCGTATCTCTAAACATCAAACAATTAAACATGCCAGTACTAATTACATACTACTAACGTTTACAGCTGGAGTATGTTGTTGTATGTTGGTGGTATGTTGCTATTGGAAATATTTTATTTGAAATTTGATATAAGGGCTGTCGCTTTCTATAATATTAATAAAGTCCATAAATTTTAGTCCATAAGTTGAAATTAATATCAAATGCTGTGGTCCCTTGGAGGTGTAAAAATATAGGCTTCTACGACAAGGTAATCAAAAGTTACGGCCATTTTATGACTATGTCATATATTGATACTTTTTGCAAATTCACTCGTTAAAACCAGAGAAATAACGCACAGCCCAAACTGCTGCTGGTGTTAGAATAATGATTTTTTTGCAGTCGGGTACCTACCTTTTATACCGTAAGTATCCACTAAGGAAGGATTTTGGAAAATTCCACCCCTAAGTGTATAAAATAGAGGGTGAAAGTTTGTATAGGTTAATAAAATACTGAACATGAAACTTAGTATGGACGTAACTCGTTACATTACAAATAAAAATATAATTTTCAGCTTGTTATAGATTTCCACCTCTAAGTGAATTAAATAAGGGAAACAGTTTGTATTGGGGTCCCGAATTTGTTTAATCTAAAAAGTGGCTCGAATTTTAGCAAACGCAAATACCATGGTTTGCTGAAATAACTTAAAAAACTCGAGGTCGTCGCCGATGTACAGATTTTCTATCAATAGGGCTTTTTAATTTACCTAAGCACAAGGACAGAAAACTTTTATTAAACTCTACTTATTCGATAAATTCCAGATGACTTCTGCTATATTATAAAACATGGAAACAATTTATAACTTTTTTGATAGGCAGGTGTTGTGGTATGAAGCGTAAAGTATATTTTGTTTTTAAGTAACCTCAGTGTGGAAGTACTCTAACGCCTTGTCGTGTTTTTGTTTGTCATTGTTGTTATTTCGTTGATAGTGTGACCGGGACGGCGGCGGCGGCGGGCACGGGCGGTGGGCGTGCCCCTGCTGTGGCCGCCCACCGCCCACTCCGCTTCTCGAAGTGTCTATTATTTAATACGACACGCTTTCCTTTCACCTTCATTTCCCGCTCTCCTATAAATTACAAGGATAAATTACATTACCGTTATTTAACTTAAGTTTGGTACCGCTATAAATAGTATGAATAAAATCGCTGGGCTCTGACGTCTTCACAACGTTATAGACACGTCACATCGTGCGTCATACCTTAAGCTTTAAATTTACTTTGACATTTACATAATGCCGTTATAACAACTGGATTTTTTTTTTTTTTTACTTTGAAATTTCAGAAAACTTGGGGGCCAAGTCTGTTAACCGTGCCAATGACGCTTGACTTGCACTCGGCTCGCACTATGTCTGTTTTGCCAGTTTTCCGAAGTCCACTAACCCTTGCTCACCCGTGCCCAAAGATTCTCGACTCGACTTAACTCAAAACGCAGTCGTTAGCGAACTTCCAAATTGTTGGCTCGTATATACTAGGTGAAACAAAAAGGGTATACTATTTTTTTGGCAACTTAACTTTGTAAATCTAAAACTATCGGCTTTGTGGGACAGTTGAAGTAGTACTAAAGGATTTGTAGACTTATGAAATCTGTCAACAGCTGTATCCCTGTAACACCATTTGTTTTTGAAGTTTGCTCCAAAGCTGATAGTTTTAAAATTACAAAATTAAGTTTTGAAAAAAAAAGGATACCCTTTATGTTTCAACCTGTATGTAAAAACAGATATACTTAAGTATTTAATTCATTTTAATATCCCTATTGTTTATTACTCAAAACTCAAATGGTCCAATGTACTATTGAAATTGGACAAAATTATTATATCGTTATTTAAATAATGTCTGTTGAAACATCTAAGTTGAAACTTCTTTATAACCAGAAATTCTGAGAACTCCTTTATATCCAGAAAATATATTTTTGGGTGGCAAGAAATTACTCTAACCGACAGGCTAGGTGGTTATCAATAAAGTAAGAAATTTATAAATAATTACATTGTAATTTGTAGGTACCTATTTCATGAAAAAATATAATCAATCCATTTTAGAGAATCTCACAAACATTAGATTTTAGATTTAGTTCAAAATACCATAAGGGTTTTTAATATTAGGTCATAAGTCTACACGGACGAAGTCGCGGGCAGAAACTAGTCTAATATAAATATGACCGCGCGCTCTCGTAGCAATTATCAACAAATGTTTTGCATTTGATGAGAATTCACTCAATAGGTCTTTCAGCATTTTTTTTCTGAGAAATTGGTCGACGAAAATGGTCCTTCCTCTTCTCTCTGTTCTCATTGGGGTAATTTGGTTAATTACCGGTATTGCACGGAGTATATGGAATCGATATGCCCTCCGAGGCCCTTCTCCTACTCCCAGCAATAAAGGGTGAAACGCGAACACAGGTTATCGCAAGCAGGCCTTAATGTTTCGAAACTTGAATATACCATCTCGCGTTATAAACTCCATGGCGTGACTCCCGGCGAGCGGCCGGGCGGCTTCTCTATCTAAAACAATTGGCCTGCAAGCCGTAGAATGTTTAAACTTGCCAATTAGCAACCCTTTCGCTCTCCCGGGGTGTAGGCCGCGCGCTTCGTCCGTTGCCACGGTTACTGCCGACCGAATGCACAATAAATAATGGGCCCATTTTTAAAAGGGCTTTTTATTTTGATTTGTTTATAAAATATTTATTCTACTTGCCAAGCGTTTGAAGTCGTGAGGAACAAATATGTGCCTTGTGATTGTAAAAAGCTTTGAGTCTCTGCGTAAATTGATAATAAATAAAAATCATAATAAAAAAAAACCTTATATTTCTTGACCAAAAAATTAAAAGTTTACAATTGAGGAGCTCCGGAACAAAAACCGATAAATCCACTTTTCGTAATTTTAGGGAAAACACAAAACATTGATTGTAATTGTCGGATTTTGTTCTGGCTGCCCATCTTTAGAGTCTCATTTAGTACGTTTTTAACGGGTTTTTGATACGTCCGATTAAAGTATGGCATGTAAGAGTACTATTAGAGTCGGAAAAAAAAGTGTTTTCATCAAAAGTGGATTTATCGGTTTTTGTTCCGGAGCTCCTCAATTATATTTTATTATATTATTCAATTTGCATGCAACTATTTGTAATTTATTTTTATTATGATTTAAAATTGTTTTTAATTATTGTTGGCAAGAACCCCTCAACAGGTAAAGGCCTCATCCAAAGATTGCCATTTTAAATTTTTTTATTTCGTTATAGGCAAGTATTTGACCACAATCTCACCTGATGGTAAGTGACGATGTGCTCTACGGTGGTGCATACTTACCTAGAAGGTACCTGTTCACACTCGACTTGAAAACATCCAGGTTAGGGGGCGTCCATTAATTGCGTGAGGTGTTCTAGGGGGGGAGGGGGTCACGCTAAATCTTTCCAAATCTCACTTAGGGGGGAGGAGGGGTCTTGGCAAATATCACGTAATTATTTTTCTAGCAGAAAACGGCGTAAAATTGCATGAACAATTATTTCTAGAATAAAAAATGGCCAAATCTGAGACAATAGTGTTTGTCGTATTCGTCCGAACCCCGCAGGGCGGCGAAGTAGCGCTTGATTGTTATTAGTTATTGAGGTTTGAAAATTCAAAAAATATTGTTTTATTAAACTTCTATCAGACTTTTCAGCTCGAAGAACTCATAAGCGTGATAAGTGAAATTTTGAGCGCTTAAGTATGTAATTAGTGGGAAGTTGCAAGGATGGTCTTTAGGGTCAACCGTTTTCCTCAGGGTTCCGAACCTTAAAAGGAAAAAACAGAACCCTTATAGGATCACTTTGTTGTCCGTCTGGCTGTCAAGACCCTTTTTCTCAGAAACGGATAGATATATCAAGTTGAAATTAATATTAAATATCAAACCCTATGGTCCTTTGTAGGTGTAAAAAATTAGGCTTCTAAGACAACGCAATCAAAATATATGGCCTATTATGTCGCATATTTTGATACTTTTTGCAAATTCACTTATCGAAATAAAGTAATCAACGCACAGCCCAAACCGCTGTGTTAAAAACATGAAATTTTGACAGTAGGTACCTTTTATACCGTAAATATCCACTAAGGAAGGATTTTGTTAAATTCCATCCCTAAGTGTATATATAGTATTTTCACAAACGCGTATCGAATTATATTTAAAAATAACACTTAAATACACCTATTTTAATATAATCACAAATTGAGAACATAAATAAATTATGACGGTAGAAATTATTAAATGCTTAAAGTGAAACACAACTCGGGACGTCTTAATTGCTTGAGCGACGGCGATGTAATGAGAGCGATATATTTTTTTTTTTTTTTGAATTGACTATATGTTGTTGGCCAGAGAAACTCAGCGGGCTTGTCGGGTGCCAAGGTGTGTCTAGGTAAGTAGACGCACCTTCTAGCGGAAGCGGGGGTTCGTCGACCTCGCCGGCGAGGTCGGTGTCTGGCGGGGTGAGAGCGATAACGTCTGCGGTAGCTCTTTTATAGGCGTGCGCACCGCCGGTCGTCGGGTTGCCCGCTCTGGGATGCGGATTACGGTAACAGTATAATATAAAATAGGGGGGAAAGTTCGTATGGGTAAAAAAATCTCAACTTAGAGCCATGAAAAATTGTATTAAGGTTACGAATAAAAAATATGATTTCAGCGTTTTATGAAATTCCCCCTCTAAGTGTGTGAAATAAGGGAAAACAGTTTGTGTTGGGGTCCCGAACTTGTTTATGCTGAAAACGTGGCTTTAGGTAGATCTAACTGTAAAAACATGAAGCACTGTGCAGAAAATCTAGAAAACATGAGGACACTAGCATATGACACGACATTGCAATAAGGAGAAATGGGCTCACTAAATCAGAAGCTACAGCCGACCAAGTTAAAGTTAAGTTCATTCCCCGCCGTTTCAATACTGAGATTAAAAAATTAACCGCAATTTTTTTTTTCTTCTGTTTCACTACTTCGGTTATAGATAATGATAAATCTTAGCTATTGAAATGGGTCCGGAAGCCTTCATTGTGCATGTCCTGACGTACATATGTCTGGTTTTTTTCTCAATAATCCAACACGTTTACAGTCAAAACAGAAATTTTGAGGAATCTCGCGTGAGATTAGGGGAGGGAGTTTAAGAAAATCTTACGATATCTCACTATGGGGGGAGGGGCGTCGAAAAATTCGCAAAAATGCCTCACGTAATTAATGGACGTCCCCTTATAGTCAACCGGCAACAAAGACGCCGGCAAGGTCTTCCATTCCTTGGCAGTTCGCACAATAAAAGTGGAAGCGAAACGCTTGGTACGAACCGAAGGAATGTCCATTATCTAGATACTACTAGGAAATTGTTTTGAAAATAAACAACTCCGTTGTGATTCTTCAATATGTTATAATTCTCCGTTGTGATTCATGGTCGGCAGACTTAATGCCGACCATGTTCCAGCAAAGTGGATCCTCGGTCGTTTCACAATACTTAGCCACGGCCGCTTGGGGCAGTGGTTTGAGCGTAGGCCGCTCAGCTCACCACTCGGCACCGGGTGCGGGTTGGTGGTTGGTGGCCCGATGGTTACGGGTTCGATTCCCGTCGGGTCAAATATCGGAAAGACCTTTTCATAATGAGACACGTCTAGGGATCGCCCCCTACTGCATTGAACGATACTCATAGTACGCTACGTTAGTTTGGGACCATGCAGTGTCAGCCTGACGCTATTTTTTTATTTTCTTAATAGTTCGATTCTGATTCAACCGAAAATACAATTTTGTTATTTTTATTTCACGACTTAATTTATAGATACTATGATATTGTGTTATGAAAATGCCTACAGAACTTTACATTCCTATAGTCGGGTTTTAATTAAAGGTCTTAAGTCATTTGACTTAACACTTATACCTACTTACGGAAAATGCATGATAACGATAAGTTAGGGCATAGTCGACCGTATTATTTAATCATTATTTATTACCTATATGTTAAGAACAATATCCCTCGTTGACTTCAGACGCGAACACTTCTCGCGCTTCATTCTGAGCAAGTAGGTAGTACAAGTGGGTAGTTATTACGTAGAGTCGTCGATTAATTCCATTATGCAACCCGCCGACTCGATTTCAATTGGATCACATTATTCTGCACGTAGTTGGCCAGCGCTTGCTCGCCGCGTTTAGCCCTCGATTCATAATCAATTTGTAAACTACTACGTACTCAATATAACATTATCAGAATACAATCGAGTGCCTTTGAGCACCTACCTACATATAAGAGTAGAATACCTTGCACGTTACATTTCCTCGAATTCATGAAACGGCGACAATACCCTTTTCATCTCAGGAACCTTATAAGGTAATTATTGTAATAATGCACAATATTTTCATGGCGCCTTAGTGAATGCTAGGCTTTTTTGTAGCTAGAAAGGTATACATTTTTTAGAATATAGGTAGATAACTACCTACAAAGACGCCAGGTAATTAAATGTTATACATGTTTGTGTAACTTCCCATATGTGACATTATATTTTTGATAATGTACTACTGTACATATCAGGGAAGTAATTAGAACAATATTATTTGTTACGCAACATTGCATTAATGTGCGGAGCGCGAGGATGCATCATAATAGTGACGTTTTCGCGGGGTGCAGGGGAGGCGAGGTGCGGGGTCATGGGCGGCGGGGCGGTGGGGAGTGGGGATTACCATAGCCAGGGCCGAGTGCAAGGTCAGGTCCCTTCCGTATTATGTGCGTCGCTCGTGATGTCCGTATCATGATAGGGTAAAATATCCAGTTATCAGCCTTTTAGCACACTTTGCAAAGCTACCTATATATTTTGATATGAATTCAAATCAAATCAAATCATTTATTTTTGTTTACGCCTACGGGGGCACTTACAAATTGTCAATTTACATATTTTTTTCCTTATATCTACAACCGGATCGGAACGCGACCTCGACTGAGAAGATCCGGCAAGAAACTCAGCGGGCTTGTCTTTTTAAAAATCACATACTATTATTTGAATGTCGGAAACATCGCTGGCAGCAGGGCGGGCATATGAAGGATCATACCTCGGCATCTTGAGATGCTATTAAGTGTAGGTTAGTAGTTAGTTAGTATTTACTATTCAAATTACATTTCTGTTAAATGTTTCTGTTAACGTCTAAATACTTAAACTTGAATACTATTTATATCGTGATTGCTGTAACGGCTGACTATTGGGTGTTTTACCTAAGTCGACATCGACCGCGTTTCGGATGCGGCTACAGCGCTACAGCGCAGCGGTCAGATGATGCAACACGTCGAGTGTTTTGAAAATAAATAGTGTTGTATCGGTGTCACTGACGTCTAAGGTCGTAGTGAGTCGTGCGTTCATTTTCAGCGTCAAATAATTGAACGTACGAATAGCAGGCTAGCCCCTCATTGTTGAACATTCCAAGTTTATCCTTTCGAATGTCCATTTATATTATAATGACATTATATAAGAGCGGCTCTTCCGCTAAGTTTGTACGTTAATAGTTAAATTGACAAATCATACCTTAAATAGCTCTCTGTTATAAGACAATCTAAAACATACTGTATACTTTAGTGGTTTAATTTGTTATTATATGAACTAGAAAGAGTAGATTGCATACGTGGGTTAAAAAAAGTCTGATAGACGTGACCATAGTCGAAAACATGGACGTGTTACTTAATATAGTTCCACGGTCGAAAACGCTTGAGTCTTGTAGGGCAGTGTCATCAGTTTTCATCGCATATTATTACCAAAATATCCGGTTTTATTATTTCGATCCTGTATTTAGTAAAATGTTACCCAATAGCGTTAATTGCCTGGCTGTATCTCCTTCAGAAAGGAAGATTCGAAACAGGTGTTCGTTCTTGGCGAGGTGGATATGACATCTCAGCCACTCGCTCCGAGCTTCCAGCAACACCGATTTCCACAACACAACACTTCCAGCAACATCGATTTCAACAACACAACACTTCCAGCAATACCGATTTCATCAACACAACACTACCAGCAATACCGATTTCAACAACACAACACTTCCAGCAATACCGATTTCAACAACACAACACTTCCAGCAATACCGATTTCAACAACACAACACTTCCAGCAATACCGATTTCAACAACTCAACACTTCCAGCAATACCGATTTCAACAACACAACACTTCCAGCAATACAGATTTCATCAACACAACACTTCCAGTAATACCGATTTGACAACGTAGATAACAAGCATTGTTTGGTTCGTAATCAACCCTACTGTCAGTATGTTTTTATGACAATCTTACCCTCTTACGTTCGCACTGCACGGAACATGTTGTTGTCTCTATTTTATGACATTAAGAAATAGAGACAACAGCATGTTTAGTCCAGTGCGAACTTAGGTTTATAACACTAATAATTACATGAAACATACATAGCTTACATCCCCCGCATTGACAAGTAAACGTGAACTCAGAACGGTGGTGTTGTGTGGCTGCCATCAACCGCAGTGCCCTATCATTGGTCACGATATTGTATTGTCGAGTTTCCTGATTCCAGGTCGCGAAGTATGATGACAGCTTGAGAATATGTTCTAATAAGGTATCCTAGTTGAGATAAACTATCATTAATGTAAGACATATTTTATAGTAATTTAATAATTGCTGTAAAAAATGTCAAGGATCTTTGCTACAATCGGTGTGTATCGAGCTTTGATAAAAGAAGATCGAGCAATATTTGTCACCGGCCGCGGCAGCTGCGACTGAGTATTAGGCACCGATTCATTAATGCCAACATATGGCATGTGGGCTAGTGACGTCTCTCTAACAATTTCTCTTAATTAATTTATAATTAGACGCATTGTTTAGTAATCTTATCAAGCGTTCTGTTCTATATCGTCGGGTTTCAGCTTTACTCTTAAATGTATTTCTTGTTTCGTTTCTCTTAATATTAGTGCAATGATTTATTGCCAATTAGAGGTATTCTTGGCATAATACATGAAGGGTCCATTTGAGAAAAAATAACATCAAGCCAATAAATTTTTAGTTTTAATGTGCACTTGGACTGTATGAGAGTAGGAATCTATTGAATAATCGCCAAAAAAGTTCTCATCATTCAGTCTAGCGGGTTAATTCGTCGCAAAACTCAGCCTTGAAGTAATTGGCTAAGCAAAAATCAATACGACAGTGCCGAAGCCCAAACGCTAAATTGTCAGACATTGTCAGGCATTGTACCGCCGCCTGTGATCGTGTTCTAAAACATGCGTGTTTATGCACCTGCAGCGTGAATCAGCGTTATCGCATTTTGCTGTAAACTTAGAAGTTTATCAAGAGACGAATTACCAGCTGCGCATTCGTAAATGCTAGCGTCAAGCCATGTTGAATCGGCGGCTGCCAACAGACGCTACTTAAACACAGGTGGTTGCGAGCGGCCTGGCAAGACGAGCCCTCCTCAGCAGATCCACTAAGCAACAAACACTCTGGCGACCGCTTTACGAGCGGCCTGGCAGGGCGAGCCCTCCTCAGCAGATCCACTAAGCAACAAACACTCTGGCGACCGCTTTACGAGCGGCCTGGCAGGGCGAGCCCTCCTCAGCAGATCCACTAAGCAACAAACACTCTGGCGACCGCTTTACGAGCGGCCTGGCAGGGCGAGCCCTCCTCAGCAGATCCACTAAGCAACAAACACTCTGGCGTCCGCTTTACGAGCGGCCTGGCAGGGCGAGCCCTCGTCAGCAGATCCACTAAGCAACAAACACTCTGGCGACCGCTTTACGAGCGGCCTGGCAGGGCGAGCCCTCGTCAGCAGATCCACTAAGCAACAAACACTCTGGCGACCGCTTTACGAGCGGCCTGGCAGGGCGAGCCCTCGTCAGCAGATCCACTAAGCAACAAACACTCTGGCGACCGCTTTACGAGCGGCCTGGCAGGGCGAGCCCTCCTCAGCAGATCCACTAAGCAACAAACACTATGGCGACCGCTTTACGAGCGGCCTGGCAGGGCGAGCCCTCCTCAGCAGATCCACTAAGCAACAAACACTCTGGCGACCGCTTTACGAGCGACCTGGCAGGGCGAGCCCTCCTCAGCAGATCCACTAAGCAACAAACACTCTGGCGACCGCTTTACGAGCGGCCTGGCAGGGCGAGCCCTCCTCAGCAGAACCACTAAGCAACAAACACTCTGGCGACCGCTTTACGCCCGCAGTGCGACTGCACTTTATGTTGATAGACTTATCAACATAAAAATTATGTATATTGCTGTTTTACAATTTCAGTCAACGTTGTCATTTTTAGAAGATAATAAAACCAAATATGCACATCTCATTCCATGGGGCTGATATATTGCATGAATTTGAATGTTATTCTTTAATAGCTATCAATCTGTAGGTGTAAGGCATAATAAACTGAATGACTGCACTATCAACGCAGAGCCTATAACGCTGGGGCTAAACACATGAAATGTTGACTGTAGGTACCTTTTATACCGTAGGTAGGCATCCGCTAAGGAAGGATCTTAGAAAATTACACTTACCCTAAGGGGGTTAAATAGGAAATCAAAGTTTGTATGTTTATCCCGTCCCAAGAGCCACACTGACGATGTTGCGTGTTCACGTTGTTGACTATTATTGCCTATGAGACATAATTTACTCAAGAGCTGCGCCACACTGGCGCCGTACATACCTGAATAATAAATGCATATTAAAGAATATGTAAGTAATGTGATGTCCTGTGACCTTAGAAACGTTGCTATCATATAAACAAGAATGTCTATTAGGATAACGAGCTAGGAGAGCCACACCGTGTGCCTAGGGTCGATAAAGCGACATTGTACGAGTAAGCGTGAACTAGCAACTCTTCACAAATGTATTTGTGTGTAGATAGATGTGTAATAAGTTACTTGGCTGGGAATTTGAGTTGTGTGTACACAGTTTGATTCGCACACGACTTCCGATCGCTAAACCCGACGAGATGAATGTAATCGTGAGCGATGCACTTGGCCCGCACCTCCCGCGATGACTCCCATACCGGGGTGGCCGACGCGTTGCACGGGACGGGAAGTGTACCTCGGAACACGTGGGGGTGGTATAACCTAGCAGATGGGCCATCGGCAAATATTTTTGTGGTTGATCTGCTAGTAGAGATGGTGTAAGTAAATATTAATCACATCTGACTCACCTTTAGGTATTTCAATTAGAAAAGCTAGTTTAGTGAGGTGTGCATACCTACTAATACTTTACATTAATTTAAATGTTTACAAAACAAAATTACAATAAATAAAACAGAGGTGGATAAGAAGATAATTGCTTCGGTGTGATGCCTTCAATGTTAAATAAATAAAAAATATTATCTCATCAAATAAATCCAATCGTGAATTTCTGATATTATTAAAGATTGTATGGCGGCCGATGTGCACGACGTGTTATAGCGCTTCAGAGCTAAGCAATGTCAAGGTTGCGCACGCGCATTTGCGACGCTCGCCCTCCGCGCGCCGCGCCGTGTTGCCACGCTAAACACTTTGGAATCATCTACCTACCGTGGTCTATAAATCAGGAGCCCTTTACAAAACTCACCAGTTTTCTATATTTCTGAATTTCAGACAGCGTCTCGAACACATTAATCGACCAGTATTCTCGCGTTGCTTTTCCTTTATTTCCCGTTAGACTGTCCTACTTGGCTGATCGCCGTCAGCTATGTACATCTATAACTGATTAAAGTAAATTGCGGTATGTCTTTGTTGTGACATGTGAATAGAAAAAAAAAACATTCTCACTCAATTACGGTAGTTGATTAATAGAATGACTGATTATGATTGTGTGAAACTGCTGCTTTTTATCTCTATTAAAAATCCTTTGATTCAGCTCTTAAATCAAAGGTTTCTGGATCGCTTGCTGGGCGAATAGAGGCGACTAACTGCAGCTATGAATACTCCGATTGTGACAAAAAATTGCTGGGTAATGTAATATTGAAAGCAGTGTACCTATTGTGTATTAAATTTTAATAAAGTGACATCATGGTATAAATTGCCGACATAACTGTAAAGACACTTGAGCCGCTAGTTGCTTGCTGGCGCTGTGATCATGATCATGAGTTCGATATCGCCTCCGTACAGTACTTCGGATCAGTTAAGCTTTGGTAGTCTAGCTGTATCTTATGGGGTAAATTACGATTACTAGAAAAGTGATTTCATAGAATAATCACGGATAATAAACGATTTTTTTATTTTTATTATTTTATAGACACGTACTCGTTTAAGTTAATTCATGAAATACACATCGACATTAACTCATGATCACGAGCAGCGATATTTTGTGAGCAGATGTGTCATTCCGACAGTCAATCTGAGGCGCGGATCGCGGATCGAGCGCGAATTTTAATTGACCATGGTGTACTTACTTTCGTGGTTATGGATTTTTAAAACAAAGCCTATAATGTGTTATACAGTTGAAGTGGCAGACTATAATCCTCCTGCTCGTGTGAGTTTACTAAATATATTTGTTGTTCCGAACTTATTTAGTCGACTTCTCTCTATGAGATTCTGATTTGTTTATCGAGTCTCTTTCCTCACTCTGCTTTTAAACTGATAAGGTGAGGAAACATTCCTTAAGTTCTCGAGGTTAACGAATCCAGATGAGCAATGGATATGAATCAAACCTTTTTAAGCAAAAGCCATTAAACGTGTTCAGTACCTATAAGAATATTATGTAAAAACTTATTAAAAAAATACTTTAAAAAGACCTGGCTGCTCGTACCTGCTAATAAGCTAGAAATAACTAAGGAGCCTTACAATTCCTTTAATTTGGAGTCGGTGTCAAAGGGCTAAATCCTACTGATATATAAATGCGAAAGTTTGTGAGTGTGGATGTTTGTTACTCTTTCAGGCAAAAACTACTGAACGGATTTGGATAAAATTTGGAACACAGATAGTTTATAACCGGGATTAACACATAGGATACTTTTTATCCCGATAATCCCGAAATTTTTGTTAAGTTAAATACTACGCGGACGAAGTCGGTGGGCGGGCACAGCTAGTTATATTATAAATATTGTTGTATGTGTGTACAGGGCGACCGAGAGCGCGTCACCGGCATATGAGCTGACAGCGGGCGGCGGCGCGGGCGGCGCGTGCGCGGACGCCGCCGGCGTGCTCGTCGCGCATGCGCCGCACCAGCCGCCCGCGCTCGCGCCGCACCATGACATGCGCAAGAAGAAGAGCACGCACTAGTTAGTACTATGTCCCGTTAGTGTTGGTAACCTCCTGTCAGACCGGCCTACCTTCCACAAATAATAACAACTGTCATAGCAAGCAACCCCATATTGAACAAAAAAAATGCTCCAATGAGTCCCCTATTTCGTGTTTTATTTTCAATAAAACAATGGCCGCGATTCTCGGCTAGGCAAATAGATTTTTCTAAAATCGAAAGATGCCCTTTTCGTTTTTATCAATATCGGCCGCGAATCCTTCGAGCGTTTCTTACTGCTCCTCGTAAGTTACGCATTTGGGTATCGACACCTAGTTATAATCGCTCTGTTTGTTGTGTGATGGCTCTACAGTTCGGAGGGCTACGACACGTCAGGGTGTGAGACCTCGCTCCCGGCCTCGCTCCCGGCGCCACCGGCGGCGCACGCCACCGCCCCCGCCAGCGCGACACGCAAAAGGAAATCATCTTCTTAGTGAGTAACTACCGATACGAGTACATCCACTAGAGCTAGTCCTCAAACGCGCTGTAAAAGGTAACACGTTATCAGATAGACACAGGCGGACCTGGTTTGGAACCGAGCACCTTCGAATTTCCAATTAAAGTTAGGAGGGTCAGGAGGACGGGTGTCACAGAGGGGTGTTATCATGAAGGTAAAAAGCTAAGATATTTGTATTTGCTTTCGACTTCAAAATGCACATAGCAATAGCACTTTGATGGTTAAATCGATCTGAACTTAAATTTATTGATTATTCTGAATTATTACTTTGTCTGCGAGGATTTGAAGTCGTAAAGTACAGTACAATCCAATTATCATTTATTTCTCTAAATGTTTGACTTGTTTAAACATATTTTTGCCTTTGAATGTTACATATACAACTAACTTAAAGGGACTTGAAACTACAGTTTGTAGTACATGTTTGCCGTGGGAATAAGAAGCCTTATGGCGCAACTCCATCGTGTGGGGGGCGACTCCGTCGTAGGGGGGGCGGCCGACGACACACTCCAACAACTCTGACTACTGAGCTGCCCTCTTGATGTTTTAATTATTGAATACTGTTATACAGGTTGGAATATAAAAAAAAACATTGGGAGGGAAAGTACCTACCTACTTACCATAATGTTGGTAGCAACTTTACCACAGTGATCTTTTCTTACGTTTGAAAATAACTAGGTTTAATGGTTCTCAATGATTTTTCTAAAATTGTATTCCTAGGCTAGGTATTTTAACAGACAATAATGCCAAAAACTTATCCTGTGATTTTATGGCACCAATGGACTGGATCAATGATGAGGATCAAATGTCTTTAAAAACGTGTTAAAATAATACACCGAGACACTGGCTGGACGCCTAGTGTGTATTCAACTTATCCTCGTGTAGAGTAATTGCTACACTTTAATAACTACCGGATAATCAAAAGAGTTCTTGAGGGCCGCTTCATTTTAAAGCGTCGTACAAAATATGAGATATAATGAAATGAATTACTAAGTCCCTAGTTATTTCCAGGTGCACCCAAGTGTTTTGAATGAGATTTAATTTTTTTATTCACATACTTTTATACCTATATAACCTCATTGTAATAATGTACGATATTTCGCACGGCGCCTTAGTTAATGCTAAAGATCTTGTAACCACCACAAAAAAATATCATATCGATAGTGTCGAGTGATACTGTTTCCGTGTACTCATACTATAACAGGTAGGTACTTAGCTACTTAAAAGCTCGCCGCTCCTAATGAGCGTCGGGTGTGAGCCCACAATGTTGTCAAAGCTACCCTTTGTGCTTTGCCGGCACAGCGCAAGCCGACGCAAAATAGACATGCAGTCTGTCGCGGTGCGGCAATTAGCAGCCGCCGCGCCGGCCGCGGTGCCTACGCAGTACGCACCCGAGCCGGGACGCGGCAAATGGCACGTCCCGCCTCGTCGACATGTGACTCGCCCACGCAAAAAAATACCACCTGAGCTACCCTTAACGAGTTAAATTGGCTCGCAATTGTGCACAACTTCGACTCGGCGGGCCCCATTATAGGGTTTCGCTGGAACTCAATTTGGGAAACATTCCGCACAGGACTTTTTTGTTGTTACTACCCTCGTTCCTTTTCAAAGCCTTTGGGTCGATAACTGTCTGGCGGGCGCCCTGATTACAAGATTAAAGATAATATTTTTTACTGTTATAAACCTGCTGTATACTTACCTACTACACCATTTACAAACTCGTGATAGTTTGTCAAAGTCGATCAATTCAGTTGCGTTGCCGATCTCTGAAATGCCGAAGTTCAACTGAACAACAAGCGGAGTGAAAGCCGGCGATATCCGTGAGCTCGCTGCCGAGGGGTAATCAAAGTTAACGTGCCGCGTCCCGAGAGGCTTCAGCGGTAACTGACTACAAGATTTCGAACGACACGTGCCGCCCGTTTGATTAATGAAAACACACAAATAATTAAGTACCTACCTGGTTAACATATTGGTATGCATTGATAAAGGAATGTAATTACTGTGGTTTCGCTACGTGCAGCCTATGTTTCACAGACGCTAAAGAGTTGAATGTTGCGTGTTTGCATTGCAGCGGCACCGCCAGCGCGTACGACGACGATGGAGACGACGCCAGGTCCACGCGCACCCTGCCCGATAAGAAGTGAGAGCTCATTATACAGCCCGGGTTTGCATGCGCCGGTCGAGGCAGGTGCCTACTGTTGTAGCTACAGAATAAATTGACCAGCATTTACAGGTTTAAAATCATAATCACCAATCAAATGGGCAATTAAGGCAAAAAAAATAATAATCTTGTTTCGTGTAAGGATCGAAAAACTATACCGCACCCAAACAGCTGAGGCTAAAGTAGGACGTATATAAGACGGTAAATTTCCCAATCTTGTTATGTATTTAATTTTAGGGATTTCATATCGTCGTGATTATTAAGTAGCTTGCGGAGCTTGCGGGCTTTGCGGCTTAACTACTGATTAGATGAATGCGTGATGTGAGAGTGGTTGCAAACCAACTTTGAATCGTTATATATGGTCATTTTTAATGATAAATTAAATGAGAAACCTAAAGTCGATTTTCAAATACCTACCGACATATTCAATGATACCCCACTTAATATAGTTGTATTGCTATTTTTTTTTCTTTTTTACCTCTCGCATCGATTGACGTAAGAGTCATCAAGATCACAATACCCTCGTTTGCGTCGCCCATTCGGGTAAAAATCATGCAATTTAAATACCTACGTTAGGTAATCGAGAAACTTTCTAAGAGTTTTGCTTAGTATTTTAGTAAGTTAAGAGTCCCATTTCCTCGTATTGTAGTTTTTTTATCCTCATATGAAACAGGATTGACTGTCATCAGACAAGTTCGGTTGTGCATCGCCAACTCTCTGACAGACTAACTTTTATTATTATAATATGCGAATGCAGGTCGATATGTTCAAAAAGTTAAGAACACTTTCCCAATAATGGTTTGCTGTAGCTACAATGGTCAAGGTTTGTACCCCTTCAAAAAGGCTGGCCTGCATGCCTATCCGTACTTTGCCCACCTCGGAATAGCTGTAGCTGTAGGTATGTAAAAGTGACGATTTGTAAGTGCCCCGTAGGCCTAAACAAAATAAACGCCTTGACTTGATTTTGTGAAGATGCTCTAAAAAAAGATTCAACTTTTTACTGCTCGATTTCTCTAGTTGGCTTTAAATTAAGGATTCTGATCTTGCAAGGTGTCTGAATAGTTTTGAACTGATGAACGAACGGGCGTACGAAGCTCGGATATCTGCACTGGGTGGTTGTGCGTACGACTCCCGCCGTAGCAAATTGTGAAAATGGCCTTTTCGTAATTTGTCCCGAATTTGGATGTTAAAGGAATCGCCCCCAGTCCATTGCCAGCTTGCCACCTGTTTAAATCCGGGGAAGTGCAAGATGGAACAAATAAATATATTTTCTATCTTTATACGAAGCCCAGAAGTATACAGCTGGTGTATTGTTCTGGCGATACTGACGATTATAATCGTGCTGTCCATCAGGCAGAACCATAGCGAGATCGAGAAGCGGCGCCGCGACAAGATGAACACGTACATCTCCGAGCTGAGCGCCATGGTGCCCATGTGCGGCGCCATGGCGCGCAAGCTGGACAAGCTGACGGTGCTGCGCATGGCCGTGCAGCACCTGCGCTCCGTGCGCGGCGCGCTGTCCGCGTGCCCGCTCGCCGCGCGCCCGCGCCCCGCCTTCCTCTCCGAGCGCGAGCTGAACGCGCTCATCCTGCACGCCGCCCACGACTGCTTCGTGCTGGTTGTCGGCTGCGACAGAGGGCGGCTGCTCTACGTGTCCGCCTCCGTCAAGAGGATGCTGCAATATGATCAGGTCGGATGCACGCCCCGGAAACTCGCCACTATGAAACAAGCCGCCGGTGAAGTGAACGCTAACGGTGATTTTGTTTTGCGACAGTCCGAGTTGCTGGGCCAAAGTCTGTTCGACATACTGCACCCGAAGGACGTGGCCAAAGTTAAAGAGCAGTTGTCATCCTCGGACCTCAGTCCTCGGGAGAGGCTCATCGACGCCAAGAGTGAGTACTCGCCTCGTGTGTAAAAGTCTTGATCGGCGGTCGAGCGAGCAAGTCTCGGTTTCGTCCATGATACATTCGTTGCTTCGCCTCGAGTGTGTACCTTTTAGAGCATGTGTGTATCTACCACGGTTGGTTATGGTATGCAGCGATGTTGCCGGTGAAGGCGGAGGTGGTGGCGGGCGCGTCGCGGCTGTGCCCAGGCGCGCGTCGCTCCTTCTTCTGCCGCATCAAGTGTAAGGTGTCGCCCGAGCCCGCCTCGCCGCCCATCAAGCAGGAGGCCGAGCCCGCCTCCAAGCAGCGCAAGAAACAATCCAACGAGAAGAAGTACTGCGTCGTGCAGTGTACAGGTGAAACTAAATGACGGCAGACCTGCTATTGCTTTTGAAAACACAGCTGATATACCTAGATCAGATGATATACCCAGATGTCAGTGGGAGCGTTAGCCCCATTCGAATTTAGTAGGTAGTTATGATTAGTAGGTACATATATAACGGTATTCAGTGATTTAAAACCAAACAATAGCGGCTGGCAAACCAATGAATATACCTAGCTTGTACCCGACCAGGTTACCTGAAGTCCTGGGCGCCCGCGGAGATGTGCGAGGGCGGCGAGGGCGGCGAGGGCGGCGAGGAGGGCGAGGGCTGCAGCCTGTCGTGCCTGGTGGCCGTGGCGCGCGCGCTGCCCGAGCTGGCGCCCGCGCCGCCGCCGCGCGCCGCGCCGCCGCCCACCAGGCGCGTGCAGTACGTGTCCAGGCACGCGCCCGACGGCAAGTTCCTGTTCGTTGATCACAGGTAGGACCGTGCGTGAGGCCGGGCGCCGCTAAGCGAATTCATATTTGGAGTGTTTAAATACATGTCTCCTTGCGCACGGGTGCAGGGTGACGCTGGCGCTTGGATTCCTGCCGCAAGAGCTGCTCGGCACCAGCCTGTACGAGTACACGAGCGGGCCGGAGCTGGGCGCGGTGGCGCGCGCGCACAAGGCCGCGCTGCTCCACCGGGACCCGCTGCACACGCCGCCCTACTCCTTCCGCAGGAAGGACGGCACGCTAGCCAGGATTCAGACGCACTTCAAACCGTTCAAGTGAGTGGCTTCGACTAAATACTCTTTCATAAAATGCTCTTTTCGTAATATTCCCGCAAGGTGCGGATTATAAACTCAGCCGTTTCCGACCGTCCGTTGTACACAAATATCTTTTATTTGGTCTCTGAACCTGTAATTAATGTTCTGCGTTAACCGTTCTTTAAAATGCATAGGGATACATGTATGGATCGCTGATCGCCCGCTGGTCGTGCGAGCCCTAAGAAAAAACTCTGCAAATGAAACGCAGCAGATTTCAGGCTCCTTAATTAAACATCACTTAATGAGAGACACGTGTACTGATATATGAGTTACAATAGGAACCCGTGGACGAAGGACGTGGAGTGCCTGGTGGCCAACAACACGGTCCTGGCGGACGGGCAGGCGCTCGCGCACGCCGACTCCGACCAGGAGTCCTTCGAAGTCTACAAGCAGAGTGAGTAGTCCCACCGTTAGTGTCCCTCGGCTGGGCAGCTTTGCGGATAGAGTATTGAAAATTTAAACGACCATTCCAAGGCCGTTCATCCTAGCTTATACGAGTAAACTCAGCTCATTCATCAGCGTAATATTTAATTATAAACGCTTTTCGCAATAACGTGATCTGACTGCTGTTGTGCCTACTAGTGCAACAGCACGCGTTACTAGCGCTGCAGACGCCTCCACGTGCCGCCTGCACGAGAGACACGCATGTCTGCGTGCCGGCGGGCTCGGAGCCATTATGGCACGATCGCTGATCACGAAGAAATTCGTACAATGACCTGTTAATACCTGTCTTTGTAACTCCCGCGTAAATCTAATACGTCTCGCTCACACAGTTGCCGGTCACACGCAGTTCACGGCAACTGTGTGAGCGAGACGTATTAGATTTACGCGGGAGTTACAAAGACAGGTATTAACAGGTAATTGTACGAATTTCTTCGTGATCAGCGACCGTGCCATAGTCGCGCGCTGTCGGTGGCACGGACCACACGTGCGTGATACACATGTATGTGTGTGCACAGCGGACATGGCCGCGTGTTCAACGGGCGCGGGCGCGGGAGCGGGCGCAGGCGCGGGAGCGGGCGCGGGAGGTGACGTGGCTCGTGGCGTTTCAGAGGCGGACGTCGAGATGCAGCGGCTGATCGAGTCGCAGGTCGAGTCGCACAAGATTGGCAGCGCCATCGCCGAGGAGGCGCTGCGCCGCTCCTCCTCGGAGTTCTCGCCCGACCTGCCCGCCGACCTGCTGCAGGACACCGTGTTCAACCAACAGGTACTCACCACGCATGACTCCATCTATATTAAATAAATCGAATTCGCAATCTACCGACAGTTCATAAAACCTCTCAAACCGCAGTGGCTACTAAAAGCAAACGTCGTGTGCGAGCAAGCGTCGCTAGTGGACAACATCCTGGGCGTCGAGTTAGACGGGGTCGGGGCGGGGTACGGGCAGGTGCGGAACAACGTGCCGCTGAGCGCGGCGGCGGCCGGCTCCCCGCCGCCCGCCGCCGCCGCCGCCGCCGCCGCCGCTGCCGTCACCGCCGCCGCCGCAGACTCGCCTCCGCCGGACTCGCCGCCGCTGCCGCCGCTCGGCCTCGACGGCAACGGCGAGGCGGCCATGGCCGTCATCATGAGCCTGCTCGAGGCGGATGCCGGCCTCGGCGGACCCGTCAACTTCTCCGGCCTGCCATGGCCGCTGCCGTAATCAGACATTTGTTATATTTTTATGCTTATCGTCAAATTATTCACCTATGGACAATAATTCAATTGTGTTTCCCATGAGGCAGATTAATTTGTGTGTAAGGAAAGAAAGTAAATAGAAAATCAATTAAAATATATGGTGGGGTTGATTAGAAAAGAAACCTCATCCAGGGAGACAAATCATATAATAAGCTATAGATACGCTCATAAAAAAAATTGTTCGATAGTTTTACTAGCCAACATTATCTACTTCAACACCGAAAAGTGGTTTCGGACAATTGAACCTTAGATAAGTATATATGTATATAATTCCGGGGAAGAAGTGCTCGTTGCTTTGTACACACAGCGACTGCTCAGCGCCAGTCGGTGGCGAGGAGCTCCTCGTCGGCACTGAGGGTGGCGATCTGTAGCTGGCCGCGTCGGTCCGGCTCCGCACCCCCGCCGCCCCCGCACCGCCCCCGCACCGCGGCGTCGGGCGTCGCCTACAACTTCACCAAATACGCGTACCATTGTATGAACGCTTCACATGTCTACGGATTAATAACTGGCTCTTACCGCCACACGGTCGTGCCATCTCGTTGAACACATGCAGCTTAGTTGCACATTCTTCATAGTAGCGATTTATAATTCACCGCTTCATGTTTGTCTTAGCTTACAGCACAAATATATAAGAAAATAAATTGTTATTATTATACTTCGATGTTCATCGAATCATATCGATGCGTATGAAAGTTACAGGGTAAGGAATTTTGGATTATAGAGTATATTTATGCATATTCAAGATTCCGATATTCTTAGGAAACTACAACGTCGCAAGGTATTGGTGATAATTAACTTACATTCGGCACGTGGCTGCCGGCGCTGGAGCGAGTCCCACTCTCATTTAAGTGTTTAGGCAGTCTGGTTGAGCCTATAATATTGTGCTTGTTTATCGGCTCCATGCTTATGGTAATTTTCCCTGTGGAAGTCTAATGCGTCTAGTCCCCCTCGTGTTGAGGGGAGGCCCGTGCCCAGGAGTGGGACGTCAAAAAGGGCTAAAATTATTATTATTAATTAAGTCTAATGCGGCCATATCCTGGACAAATTCAAAAAGGTCATCATTTACGAGATTTAAGAATACTTCCCAAACTTATTTTGTATACTGCCCACTTTGAGAATAAATTATTTTTTAGCGCCCCCATTTTTTCACCTACTTAAAAACCACTATAACATCAAATTAAATTAATTGATTATTGTGAGCTCCACAACGCCCTCTATTTTTTTCTGGGTCTTTTACCGCCCACCTGCAGCGCCCACAAGGGGGCGTTATCGACCACTTTGGGAAAGGATGATTTAGGATATTAACGTCACATATTCCGCCGACGTTGCGAACACAACTTGCTACGCAGTCCAACCGCAAACTGCAACTGCATAGTGTACTAACTAATAGTGGGCTCCCAACGCCGTGGGACAGAGGGGGTGCTGCCTCCTGGCTGCCCGGCTTGTCTAGCCAAATTAATAAAGAAGGGTTTTTGCCCCAACACTGGAGAAAATCCTGACTGCGCCTATAATAATTCGCAAACCCCGTTCGACCAGAGCTGCTCCAACCAAATTGCCTTATAACCACGACATAAGTCTCAAGACAATATGATATACAAGATTCTTTATAATGATGTATGTACAACTACGTAGATTGTAATTAATAAATTAATGTCATATTTTATTATGACAATGATATGGAAGGCTCTTGCTTAATTGGCCGTGCCCAGTAGTCCCACTATGTAATCGAAATTAAAAAAATCGAGTATTTTTATAGTTTATCCAAAATCTGAAAACATTTAAGACAACATTTTGTGATTTGCGACAAACACAGTATGCAGTGCGTTTATTAATACATTTATTTTACTCTAAATATTATCAGGGTGGATATGATACTAGTTAATCACTAAATATACAAAAATTGCCAGATTATCTGGATAGCTGTCGTTCTTGAAATGTTTTAGGGTAAGTTGGATATATTAATAAATGCACTGCACACGGTCTTTGTCGCGAATTACCAAAATGTGCCTTTTATTATTGTCAGATTTTGAAAAAATTCTAAAAACCTCAAAAAATTTGAACTTCGAGGGCTAGATGGGCGCTTTAGCCTTAAAATCATCGGGCTCCGGCACTATATAATATTATCCGGCCGCAATTTAACCAGCCAACCTATGTGCAATGTGTTAATGTGAATATTATCTATAATTTATTTCTTATCATTAATAAGTAACAGACGAGGGTATATATTTCTTAGACCGGATCTCGTACTAAAGAGCTATAGGTGCTTTTAAAATAGATGTGAATTGTATTTTATCGAATTATTTATTAACAATGTTGTCGCTTTCAAAAGAAAGAAGTTATTGCATTAATATCTCATAAAACCGATTGTATAATATTCTTCCTTATAATGCCCGCAGTCTTGTAAGCACATGTCACATAACTGCGGTATATTAGCGAGAGCCGGGTAACACTTGAGAGTGGGTTATAACATCAGAGGACCCGTAGCCGCGTTTACTTGGGGAGGTTCTGTGACCGTGTGTCCGGCCCTGGACGGTTTTCGGCTAAAATGATGTTGGGTATTATCATGAGTATAATTAATAATACAGTGTCGTCATCATAAGTTACGGCGCGACATATGACCATGAGTGCCGAAGGCCTTCGAACCTGAATTTATAAAGTACTAGCTGTGCCCACGGACTTCGTCCGCGTAGTATTTAACGTAACAAAAATTTCGGGATTATCGGGATAAAAAGTATCCTATATGTCAATCCCGGTTATAAACTATCTGTGTTCCAAATTTCATTCAAATCCGTTCAGTAGTTTTTGCGTGAAGGAGTAACAAACATACATACATACATACATACATACATCCACACTCACAAACTTTCACATTTATAATATTAGTAGGAAGTACACACTAATAATGGGGTGCCTGGGAACTGAAATAACGGATTTCAAATTACTTGATTGTCCGGGACGTTTTATTACTTTTTATATACCCCCATAGCACAGCTTGGGAAATAACACAACAAAAATTATCACATTATTATTTCATTCCGTTCAATGAACCCGTTAGTCATGTGTATTCCCAAGCTTAGACCTCGTGTCAATTAACTAGAAAATTTTAATTAAGTAGAAAAGTCAAAATTATGGAAGAGCGTACGTATTTTTTTAAGACTTCCATTGTATTAGACTGGCGTCGCATGGCGCCGCGTGAGCTGACAGTTTGTGCTGCCACAGCTCGACAGCTCGCCAGCTCGCCAGCTCGGCTGCGAGCAGCGGCCGCCAGTCGCCGGCGAACGACCACCGCGGTTATTAGCACTTTTGTTAAATCATCGATATATTGTTGATGAAATACCAGGAGCTAAGCGTTTATTTTCAAAACAATTGTTTTTTTTTAATATATCGCTATTCAGATGGATAATTGTACTTTTTAGTAAAGATAATATTTTGACATATTTTTTATACAGAGGTAACTTTATTTTATTAAATTAAATTTGGATTATATTCCATCGCGCGATACTGCGAGGTGCTAGTACGCTATAGACAATAGTGCGAATAAAATGTTAGTATTAGTCATGTTGTAAAGATGTGTTGTTGTTTTGATTATGTTTAGTTTATTCAAATAAAGTGTTTTGGAAATCGTGTTTCATTAAATACGTGGCGAGTTTTATTTCCGACCTGCCTTGCGAGTGTGTTAGAAAACAATGAGAAATTACGACACAATGTTTTATAGGTGGCTATAAGTTTCAAGTGGTTGAAAAAAAATAACAATTATAATAACGACCAAACCTCAACTACTTTATTATGGTCAACAGTTCTATGTAAGTATAATTGTTAGAGAATTTGCAGACATCGAGAGACGCGCGCACCTATCACACTTTACGCTTTCACATTTGCCCACTCCGCGCGGCGCTCGCTTTCAATCAATGGAACATTATCTGGAAATAACTATATGTTGCCCACATGTATATATTACAGTGGGAAACTTATTATTAAGACCAGTCATTGAAAATAAGTGTTAATTTCAAGAGCAATAACGCTATTGAAGCGGCGAGTGATCGGCGCGCGCATCCCGTCCAGGCGATGCGCTTGGATATCTGCGTACATTGCGTGGTGGCTACTCCATGATGTCCCCGTACTGGTTGGTGGGTGCGGACGGCAGCGGCGCGGGGCGGGCGCGCGAGACGGCCGGCGGCGGCCCCGGCGGCCCCGGCGGCCCCGGCTCCAGCCTGCAACAACGCAGATACAACGTGGCGAGGTCTACTCTCACTACTTCGCGATTATAAAACATTTCCTGTTAGAATTATTAACATTGGTAGGTTGTTCATAATGCTCAAGGAAACACCTTAGTGCAAGCGCACGCCCAGCACTAAGGTGGCACCTTAGTGCTGTGGGTAAGCGCCAAAGAAAGTCATGCCATAAATCCTTTTCTCAAAAATCCGAAGAGATGCATTTATTGTACCTTCTATTATAGCTAAATGACTAATCTACCATACAACGAGCTACGAATGAAAAATAAATTATGTCTATTTTTGTGTGTTAATAAATCTGAATTGTGGTTTGTTTATTATAAATGTATAATAACAAGATCTTATTTCATGCAAATATTATGATACTCTTTCAGAAAGCTCATACGAACATTCCTTCATAAATATGGACTACATTTATATTATACTAGCTGTGCCCGCGACTTCGTCCACGTGTAATTTAACTTAACAAACATTTCGGGATTATTCATCCCCTATTTTATCCCCTTGGGGGTAGAATTAATCAAAATCCTTTCTTAGCGGATGCCTACGTCATAACATCTACCTGCATGCCAAATTTCAGCCCGATCCCTCCAGTGGTTTGAGCTGTGCGTTGATAGATCACTATGTCAGTCAGTCAGTCACCTTTGAGTTATATATATTTAGATACGAAATAATAGTTTTAGTGTGTAGCATATACATCTGTTAAATAAAATATGAAGTCATAGGTCATTCATTGGTTTATATACCAGCTGTTGCCCGCGGTTCCGCCCGTGTGGTACTTGGATAACATAAAATTATCTCCGAATTATCTCCGAAACGGCTAGATCGATTATAACGGGATTTTCTCTGGCAGATAGCTGATGTTATAAGCAGTAACTTAGGCTACCTTATTTTAGAAAAAAATAAATAGATAACAAATGTCTACCTGTCGCGCGGGGTGAGAACATGCGAGCGGACTTTTGCGATAGTAGGTATATAAAACACGAAAAATCGACTCGCAAATGTTAAATAACATTTTTGTTAAGTTAAACTCCACGCGGACGAAGTCGCGGGCACAGCTAGTAGTTCATAAAATAATTACCTACCTGCTCACGATAACATACCCAACTGGACCTAACGTGTTGGAGTGTGTAGTATTTTTGTTTGGTGCTCACATTTCCTTTTGTACAGTTTAGAACGTTAATTTCCAGTTAAACACTACCAAACAATAATTATGCGAAGTAGTGGCAGGGCCTCGGGGCCCCCAAGCTCATGGGAAGGGGAAGCCCACCATTAATGACGTTCGAAAAAAAAGATTCAAATCCATACTGAAGATAACGTGAAAATTATTATTATAAAGTACGATTAAATATTATCTTGCGTTACACATAATACTTAGAAGCGTTGCATTATTATGCCATGCAGTATGTAAGGAGCTGAAATAGTTACCACCTTGCAAGGTGTTATACTGCAGTATTTAGTGTGGTTTAAATAGAGCACCAATTATTTTTATTTCATTTTTGCCCTAGGGCCCTTGGTTACATTAGGTATGTTAAGTTATTTTATGAATCCCAAGTGTAATTTTCTTCAATATTAAAAGAAAATAAAATTATGTGAACAAAAAATAACGGCTTTCAATCATTTGTCAGTTATGTTCATTATGAGAAACAATATAATGTAGTGATATTTCGAGATGTTTATGGTACATAATATATATATGTATAGTATATCATTACTTTCAATTGGTAAGAATGATCATGGAGGAACAAAATACTCGCCGCAATCCACAGCGTTTGTAATGTGCAGAGGTGAAGCCGCTACTGTTACGAAGTGTGTGCTAAATATCTGTTAGAGTCCTTTTTGTATATCAACGGTGTAATATTACGGATTTAGTCACTATTCAATGATTCTTGTTATCAATTAGAATTGAATACTCATAATAATATTCTACATATAACTATGTATGTACTGCCTTAGATGCGAATTGTTCAAGACTAAATAAAACAGAAGGATAACATTTTACATTGTGCGAATGCGTCGCATCCTCCATCTCTCGCTAGTGTGCACGCTTCAATCAGCATCTCCATGCATGTTAATAGTTACTCCGGAAACAATTACCTGTACGCAAAACCTCACATAAATGCTATCATCAAAAACCACTATTACATTGATATCATAATACATCATCATTATAGTGCTGAGGATTGTCTACAATGTGTTGTGTGATGTCACCTGTATGGGTCCTTTTTATTGTCCGGGTGTTCTCCCCTGTTCTTGCGACGCAGGTCATCGTATGAAAGTGCCGGGCGCTTTGGACCAGAGTCTGGTGAATTCGAGTTTGGGTCTGAAAATTTTATAAAAATGTATTAATAAAAATTTCGTTTCAATATCTATTAAATATGTATGAAATTTGAAATTGATCAAAAATTGGATTCCTTCACACTGTTCTAAAGTGATGATAAGTGTAAATAGTGATGTACTGTTAGAATCCGATCGGAAGTTGTCATCGCTGAAGAGCGGGCGGTCTGTGTCGAGGTCGAGCGAGCTGCCGGGGCCCGCGTCCGAGTAGATGTCGCTAGAGTTCGCGCCAAACATGCCCGGAGCCTGCTTCGGCAGGGATGTCCTGGGTATATAGGAGAATAGTAAAAAAACACAGTTTTTTGCCTATTTATCCACAAGAGCAGTATTACGGTTATATAAATTTTATTGTGATTTTGGAACAAGTGATAATGCACTCACCCTCCAACCTTTCCATCCCTCCTTTCCCTAAGAAGTTGTCCTATGTAGCTGCCTGGTAACGCCATGAGCTTCTCAGCACATGCTTGCTGGTACGACAGCTTGCCAAGGAAATAGCCCACCATCACTGCCAATGTCACCTTAGGGAACGGACCAAACCGTGGATTGGGCTTCAAGTGACCTAATGAAATGAGATTTTAACTATCTATATTAATGTTCACCTCGTTTAGATACACCAACAGATTTATTAAACCCAGTTATCTCCTACAACTGGTCCTTTTGTTGATCTGTTAAGAGCTGAAGATAGCATACTCAGAATGTTGGCAACATTCACTCGGCTTGACATCTATACACAACTTCATCTCATCACATATTTAATATACCATTTGAATTCAAGTTAAGGGTGGCAAATTATAATGGGACTTGTTATTATGAAATTTCCCTTTTTACCATGACCAATAAGCTTTTTATATCAAACCACCTAGAGGACACATAATGTCTTCCCGAAATGCAAGGGGAGGATTCCAATAATCATAAAACAACATAAATATGCATAATTAAAAACACCTCAACATTTCGAATCTAAAAATAACAAATATTGACAATAAGTAAGCATAGCAAATTTGAGGTACTATTTTAGACACCTTTACTACTTATTAACTGCCCAAGTAACCACAATCTCAACTCCATACTCGCGGATAGTGTGTTGTGTGTACCTGTGTTGGGGTCATGCTCTAAGAAATATTCTGCTTTTATAAAATAACTAAGGCCTGGCTGTTGTTGGCTCTTGGGATTATACAGAAGTTGAAAAAAAGTCTTCTTGCCAGACTCATTTAACTAGTCAAAATAAATCCGATCTTAACTGAACACACCTTACAAGAAAAACATAGAATATGTATGTACATGTACACAATCATTAATTAATATATGACATCAATATTTATTCTAGGATATAATGACACTTTCTAGAAAAATTAGAAATTAATAATGTTATGCAATTTTTTTTATCTTTAAAAATAGGTTAATAATAAACATCATTATGTAATACTACTTATTACATGGTTTAATAATATGGGTAAAATTATTTAGAGTAGCTTCAGATTCAGAATACAAAGTTTCTTGAGAAAACTGATCACCATTCCTCACAAATTTTCCTTCCACAATGTCAGTGCAGCTGCAAGAACTAAACAATCACAGAGCACTTTGTATAATTATCATTGACAAATTCACAGCAATGCACTACAAAACAACACATTGAGATAAATATTACTCTCAATGCAAGTTAATTAACTGACCTTTCTGCACCGCAAGGAGCGTGCCCATCCCGAACACAGTGCCGAGCGGCACGGAGCGCTGCAAGAAGCTCTCCCGATTGCACTCGCCGAGCACGCGCATCTCCTCCGCGCTGAACTTGTACTGCGACTGCACGCACAAACCCTCGTTACTCCACCGGCATCACCGGCACCAGCACACGCAGGACCATAACCTTACCGGCAGCACCTGCCCGCCCGGCCCCGCGGCCGGCAGCCCCGGCTCCGGAGCAGACCCCGCGGGCGCCTCCTGATATCCGAATGCACTAGGATCACCCATCATTATATTACACCCAATTACACAGGTACAACACAATTATTATTATTGAACATTCTGATATTATTCATTCACACGTTCAAGAGCACTCATTCAATACTGTATCTTATTGGTAACGTTAGAAGACAGATAAGATAACATTTTGTTGTTTGACGTTAAAGTCGTCCCCGTCACTTTTTTGCGTTTGGCTTATTTGTCGCATTTAGCCAGTGCTAAGTAAAATGTTATCGGCCTATTAATCAGTAATTATTATAAATGTCTGATATTTGGCACACTTAGGCCCTTCGTCTACGACTACCTAATCAAAACGTTTCTTTAATAAAGCCATTAAAATCGGATGGGGAAGTTTAGCTTAGCCTCTACTGTGGAAAATATAATACTTACACACAGGTATAATATATAGACTACCAAAACATAACCCTTCCTTTTGGCTATGCCGTAGTCGGATAAAAAGGTGATCATACAGAACGTCAAAGTATTATGAGTTGTCTTCAAATGCAATGGAGACTTCAGGAGGAGCTCATTCCACTACATGCACGTTGTGATAGAAGGAAGGCTAGCGATGCACGTGCATTAGTGGAATAACTTGGTATTCAAGTAATAATTATACCTGCATCCAAGTGGTGTAGACGAAATCTCTCCCACCGATGCTATGTTGTAAAGTGGCGGTGGCACCAAACTATACTACAATTCATCAGAACATTCCCCGCGGTACAACCGTTGGAGCACACACTTCGTCTGTGGTATTAACTGCACTTAGTGTTTTTATTTTCTTTGATAAAAGAAGTAAGCCGACAATATAATAAACTGATGACCAAATGAAATTTAAAGCCCAAGTATTCATTAGATACTTCTGTAAGTAAATACTCGTTAGTCCTGTGTAATGTCCATTAACGATTTCATTTCATTAAACCTGAGTAATGTAATAGGTACCTAAAGCGAATAAAAATGATAATAAAACAAAAGCAAATAACTATTTAATAACTCCGTAAACATTCAGCGGAAAAGTGTAAGTATCTACATAAAGGAACTCATGTGGATAAATGAACTTAGGTACCTAACAAAAAAAAGACTCGACTTTATGTTGCCAACATACTGAAAGCACCTAGAATACTACGCGCATAGGGTTTCATTTCCAAACAATGAAGATAGGCACTAAAAGTGACTAGACGATGTTACACTAAAAATGTATTTTTACATAAATTGTATCTCATATCACTTCTTGGGACTAGGTGGTGGGTTCCTTTCGGCATGATATTTTCTCATGACATTTCCAAGATGACTGGTTTTGGGTAGTTTCCGAAGCTTTTCATCGCAGGCTTGCATGTACGACAGACGCCCGTAGAAGTAGCCTATTATTGCAGCTATCATTACTTTGGGCATCACACCGAAGTGAGGGTTTCGACGCAGGAATCCTAAAATAGAAAACATTCATAGAAGTAAGAAAGTATAGGAAGAAACGTCACTGAAAAAAACTTGTAAGTATGTTAATTGTAATCCACAATTCTTACTTCTATGAAAATTTTCGTGGCGTCCCTCCCACCTACCTCCCCGCCGCCATGGGTACCACTTAATACTATTGTCAGGAGAGGGGAGGATGTGCGTGTAATTAGAATTAGTTTTCTTACCATATCTCATGGCAGTGTAAGTGGCGGTTGCAAACAAGGTGCTAAACGGCAGGCATCGCTGGTAAAAGCTCTCTTTGTCGCATTCCTCCAGTGCCTTTATCTCGTCTTGAGTGAACTCATAGTAACGCTGTAACAGAGGCGTTGTCTATACGAGTATTGGAGAGAAATGCTTTTGACGTAAAATGAGGACATTTGTATTGTTGGACCTGCGTGTACGTCTTTTAGTATCCATGTCGTGTGAAGATACTCACCAGCGGGTGCGTGACGTTACGTACAGGAGGACAAGTCTTCTTGGTCCGTGACTCCGCGTAGCAGCCACAGTCTTCCTCCCCCTTACTCGCTTTACTCATAACGTCGACAGTTTCACATTTGTTACTTTGTCATCGTTATGGAAAGAAAGGATGGATTTTGCATTATTTATTATTTTTATGCGATTATCTATTACTATTTACAAGAATTTTTCATTTTCTTAATATTTTTGTGACATTGACAACGTCAGCCCGACGGCCGGCTATGGTCATGTCGGTAATTTTATATACAGCCTGCGTGAATATCTGCGGTCAGTAGTTTCTTGTCTCAGGCCAGTTAAGTAAAAAAAGATTGCATTGATCAAATGTCTATACATCAGACCGACTTAAAATCTATCAATGTCAAATTCCTAGTAACATTTTGTAGAAATATGCCGCAAATTCAGTGGGCCTCAGTTGGGACTCCATGTCGAAAATCATCAATATATTTCTAACGTGTGTTGCGTGCGGAGGGCTCCGGCGGAGCGGCGTGGTGGGGGGCATGGCACGGGCGCTGGTAGTGCTGGCGTGCGCGGCGGCGGCGGCCGCCACGCACTACGCGGAGTACGCGGGCGGCAAGATGCCGCAGTACGGCGGCGACTACGAGGCCGTGGGCGAGCCCGCGCCGCACTCCGACGACTACCACGGACACTCGCAAGACGCGTCCGCCTCTCTCGACTACAAGTACCAGGAGGAACGGCACAGTATGATCTTTTATTTTCAAATTAAAATACAGGTGTCATACAGGGTGATTCAAAAGCTCGAAATATTATTTGGGTAAATGTTAACTTAATTACATATATTCTGAGAAACGTGTGGGCCTATAATTATTTGCCACATCTTTTGTATTGCGCATAGAACACACCTAGAGGAACACCACTAATATACAAGGAAACTTTGTGAAATTTGGCAAAGCACCTACTTGAGATTATATATTATTAATTTAGCAGGCAAAACTATATTGAAAAGAGGTGTTCGAAATTATATTAGATTTTTATATCATTTTTCTATACCCGATACTTATGCAAACCCTCAAGTATTGATAGTATTGTATTCTCTTCGGTATCAGTTCGAACTTTTAAAACAACATGTATTCAGGTTAGATATAGGTAAGTAAAAATTAAGTAAATCATATTCAATTAACTATTCCGACAAGATAAAGTAGTTACATTATAAAGATTGTGTTAATCAAGTCACTCACGGCCGTCCCTAGTTAGGAGTACTAGACTGTAAACGTAATTTTCATTACTCATACTCGGAAAGTAGGTCTGAAGTTGCCTGAGGAGCGGGTTGAAAGTAATACTTTTCCGCCCTAGGGAGAATCGCTTTCAACTGACATCTGTCAAATTATTAAAAAAAAACTAGTTCCATTTTCACATTTCTATGAAACCATGTTCTAACTTTTTCTACAGTCACTCAATTACACCGCTATATAAAATATATTTGGGCAAAATATTTAATGAAAATGAAAAATAATGACTAAATAATGAAGTTGGCCGGCCAACGAAAAAAAAACAAAATAGGCGGCAATCCGATCTTCATTTGTTTTTTCGAGTTGTAGAGTATTGTTCATACTTCCTTGTATTATTTCTTTAGCCAATTCCTGTTTTTATTTTTACTTTCCTTGTATTCGTAATGAAAAGCACAGTGTTTACCTCGGGTGAAAGACTTATTTTGTCCCTCGAACTACACACGTTACATTCACCCCTTGTGTAACAATGCAAATATGCACCTACCACGTTTTGGAAAATGAGGGAAGTAAGTAATAAGTATCTTCTGCGAATATGAAGTTACTAGCTGTGCCCACGGACTTCTTCCGCGTAGTATTTAACGTAACAAAAATTTCGGGATTATCGGGAAAAAAGTATCCTATATGTTAATCCCGGTTATAAACTATCTGTGTTCCAAATTTCATCCAAATCCGTTCAGTAGATTTTGCGTGAAGGAGTAACAAACATACATACATACATACATACATCCACACTCACAAACTTTCACATTTATAATATTAGTAGGATAAGTCAATAATATTGTATTTAATCCAGTTCCCATGGAATCTACCTAAGTTAACTTGTCCTCAGGTAAAACTGCCAAACCTAAAATTGTCGACGAATCGGATGTTTGGCCAAAGGTTCGAAGAAAGCAGAGAGGTCTACAGCGGCCTGCGGAGCAGGGTGACATGGACTCGACGGGATTCAACGACGACGATGACCAGGCGCCGAGGGCGCGAGTCGACCGCAGCCATGCGAAGCGCCGGCCGAGGCTCAAGAGCGCCGATGACGCCGGCCAGCCGCCGCACAGACAATCCGCCAAATATAGTCGAGATAGGAAAATTGAAGTTAGTTATACGAGCGACATAGATAGGGATGATTTTTCGGACGATAAGAGCACAGAATTCGAGGACGACATGAGTATTGCGAGATATACGACGAGGAGGGTGAACCGCAGGAAGCCTAGAGATAAATCCACGAAGTTTGACGACGACCTGAACATAGATGAGGAATTGCTGGTGGCCGATCGGCGGATGAAGGGCGACGAGGAAAAGGAGTCTGACTATTCCGCGGCGGAAACGGGCCGGCGGCGGCGGCCCGACTGGCCCGGCCCGAGGGACCGCTACCGGCCGGTGCTCGAGGACAGTGACGGCGCCAGGGTGCGCCCGAGCAAACAGAAACCAAAGATATACGACGATTACAACGACTACTACGATATGAAAAGAGTCCAGAGCATCAAAGAAAAATTGCCAGCATTGCTTCGGAGGTCATCCACAGGTAGGGTTGGCCTGTGGCTTTCATTATTATATATACGAGTATGTTTGTTTAACCTGTTTCGGTCGCGATTTTTTTTACGTGAAAGTTATTACAAGTGTTCTCATAATATTTGCGTTCGCCGTCATCAAGTTGCATCTTTTTGTTCAAATAAAATTACGCAGGAAATTTGATAAATCCCTAAGGAATAAAACTATTTTACGGATTCTATCTCGATTATTTACTTTTTTATGTCGGGAATATAAAAAAGTTAATAAACGCGATAGAAAACGTAAAATAGTTTTTTCAAAATCCTTAAGGTACAGTAGTACCCTATAAAGGTAGTTAAACTGTGCCCTCTCGCCTCTATTGCGAAAAAGCCAAAATAGGTGCTTGAAGTCTGTTGAAGATCGCAACCTAACACCAGGTTTGTATGTGCTCAGTGAAGGCGCCGACGAAAACGCCGAGTGAGACGGAATTGATGAACAAGCTGTGGGCGAACCGGCGCCTGGGCGCGCAGTCCATCGCGGCCAGCCCACCCAACGGCTCCGGCACACTATCGGATACGAGTGAACCTGTAGATGTCGTAGCCTCAAGCATCCCGACTCAAAACAGCAGCGCCGCAGCGAGACTCCCGACGGCCACCATGCTCGGCAACTACACCAGAACTATCGAGACCTCGACGACGGCCGTCGCACCTGCCGACTTGTCACTGGAACCTTCCCTAGCTGAGAAGTCGAGACTCTCGATACTGAAGAAGGCGCTGCGGAAGGACGGTGTGAAGGAGGAGTTGACAAAGAAGCCACCAGTGTTGCTGCAGGTGACACAAAAGTTGGCCACCGTGGTGATGGTGGAGCCCCCGGCGAGCCGCCAGCCGGGGCTGCCCGCGCACATACTCACCGGTGACTCACCCGAACGCATCGAGCGCGTCAAAAAGCTGATGCGGCATAAGCTGGTGGCGCAGGCTAAGAGCATCCAGGACCTGACCGACCATTGGGACGAGATGGTGTGCGACTACATCGACGTGGCGCTGATCGACGCTGCCAGCGGAGCGCCCGCGCCCGCGCCGCCGGGACTCGACCTCATGGCGAGCAACTTGTTGCTGTTCATTTCGTTTAATGTCTTGGTGCACTAGGTAGTTTAAGTGGTATTATTAGTTATTTGGCCCGTGGGTGGCAATAAAATTGATTATGTTCAATTTTATTCTTTGTATTAAGTACCTACTTATAAGTATGGGACCCGGCTTCCGACCTGGTTACATATAAAATTATCAAATACCTACCTTTAAGGGCTCCTCGTTGTGACTACGAGACAAAAAATACAAATTCATGTTAGATGTAGGTATGTTAGACTTATCTACGTAATTATGACGATAATAAATCAAAATTTAATTTAACACACATTTTTCCATTCTCATGCCTCAGCCCTAATTTAACGGCGAAAACAGATAAGCTGCAACTGGAATACCTACCTACTTGAACAATAACTAGTGTTAGCCTGCTAGAAAAATCAAATACAAAAGACGATTCTAAAAATTATAAAAAACAACAGTACCTACTTACCCACAGATACTAATGTTGCTACAGGTACGCGCAGAAACTCGAATTTCCTTAGACATAGAGCTGTAGAATCTAATCGTCTACTGGAGTCGTTGCGTAGTTACACCTACTAGGTAGGTACCTATCTACTTTTATATCCCCAATTTAAGGTGGTTTCCATTACAGTGATGGACGCTACCAGTGGCTCTCGGGTGGCTGAGCGAGAGCTACATGCGCTGTTAGGAGCGCGGCGGCAGCGAAAAGAGACAAGTGAAGCTAGCGAGGCCAACAATGCAAGCGAGCGGAGTCCCACCAAAAGCGCACGAGCTCCGCCCACGTTCCCGCCGCTGGCCGTGGCGTCCGCCCTAGACCAGCAGTGGAGCCAGTTCGTGCTCGCCAACAGAGCGCGGCGGCCGCTGCTTTCGATGTATGTTGTTTTTTTAGCTTTAATAAACTGTTTACAAAGATATCGCAATATTTCACTCACATAAATAGTAGTTGAACCAGCTTTGAAGGTAGGATGTACGTACATACGTCCCCAATACATAAGTAAGTCCTACCACCACTTATTTACCTACCTACATACTTACCTATAGTACCTATGATTTTTTCTTAGGTAGCTAAGACAATATCTTGGTAGGTGCTCTTATGAGTAGGTAAGTATAACATATTTTTAATTAGTAATGTCCAATAGAACCTGCGTTAAATTTGTAACGGGTGTTCCTCTGCTTTGGGAATATGCCTTCGTTAGTATTTTTATTCTGTGGGGAATGCTGACGCCATAATGTTATTTATGGAAACTGTGTACGGTAATGCGCCACTAGGTGGCGTTGACCAAGAGAATATTGACTGATCGAAGCGGGGCCTAGTCATTCCACCGCCGATTGACTTAATCATAATAAAACTATGAAAGAAGAATATGAAGGAAAAATACGAGTATAGCATAAGTTTTTGGCATAGGCATTTACTATGATCTTCTTCATGGATAGCATAGAACCTGCACCTGTGTGAAGGTTCTATTCCTACCTAAGTAATTTTGTGAATATATATAAAGATAACTAAAGTACATAATTATTTTCCCAACAAATACCTACCTATTTCTATAATAATTTGTGAATTGTACCTATTTTAACGGCCAGTTGACATTGGCAGTGAAATCTTGTTTATTTTCACGCCACCTATCGACTAACAGTTGCATTGTAATGAGGCACGTAAGTGTCGCTGCGTCCTCAGCGGTGCCGGCGGCGCGGCGCGGCGCGGCGCGGCGGCGGATTGATTACGCGCGCGGAGGGAGGCGCGAGTCGCGGAGCGTCTAGCGAGCGCCTCTCAGTATTTAATTATTTATTCGCCGCGCGAGCCGCGGGCCGGAGGTCGGTCGTGGTCGAGTGTGCGGGGCCGGCGTCTCCCCGTCCAGTGTTGTTGTATCGTGTTGAAGCCGGTGTTTCTAAGTGACTATTATGAGCGACAGAGATAGGTCGTCGCCTTCCCTCACGGACACCCCATTGAAGACGTACATCGGACGCCACGACGACGACTACCCCCTAATAAACGGAAACGGTGAGTGGTCCGAGCTTTTCCTATTTTCCCGTGGGAAGCGCGTGCCGGCACGCGTGGGGCGCCGAGGTACAGGCCCTCGCGGTGTGGGCGTGCATCACGCGCTCGGCGCGCGGAGCGGGGCACTGGGTCAGCGCTGCCCGGCGCCGCCGCGCGTCGATTCGCGGCCCGCTGCGGATCTCCGCACATGATAAGCTTTGCCGCATTGAAGCTTCCAGCGGTTCGATCGACCCGTCGTTGCCCCGGTGGCCCCTTCCCAAAACGAGTACCTACTCATACTAAGATACTGCAACTAGAGGTACCTATACTTATTATTTATGTGCGCGCTTACTATGGATAAGAACCATCTTGGTGTTTCCCGAGCCGTGGTTTGGTGGTTCGGGGAATCCTCGCGATGATGGGCTTAGCCGCTCCGGTGGACGGCGGCGGAGAGGAAGCGAGAGGGGTGCTTCCGTGCGGTCTCCAGCTGTCGCGGATCAATACTCGGTGACCTGAAGCCGGAGGTCTGAAAGCCGAATAAGTTTGGGGAGGGTGGCATGGCACCGCGCCGCGAAATAAGGTCGCCTGCCGAGCGGTGCGGCGTCACGCGTCACGCGTCACGCGTCGCGCGTCGTGCGGCACCGCACTTCCGCACCTCTAATTTTCTTAACTTCGCGGACTGCAGGAGACCGACCGAGTGATGCCTAGCGATATCTATCTAGGTACCTACCTAGGTATTTTGGTCGATTTTATTTCATTTCAGTTTGGTAAAATGTACTTGGTAGGTTCATCACAGAGTTATACCTCCTACCTAAGTTATTTAAAGTGCCTACACTACTGTAGGTAATAGCAGGTACCTACGTACCTGCTGCTAAAATGTAAGCTTAGCTATGACCAATAAATTAAATTAGTGGTCGCCCGTGGTCGAAATTCGACAATAATTCATTAAATGTATATTTTATACATATTTTAAAAAAATAGCATTCTGAACTCCTCTATACATAATTATAATTATAATAAACTATAAGTGTGCCCATTTCATGCTCCTCCGTCCGCGCAATTTTTGAAAAAAGTGGTACCTACTAAGTTTTTGCTTCCCGTATAAATAGGTATATAGATTACGTAGGTAGTCAATCCAACTGACTTCCTCGACTTTTCTTATCGGTCGAATGTTACGTTGGAAAACTTCAATAGTAGTAGTAGTTGTTAGATACCTACCAACCAAGTACATAGGTAACAAGGCAGTAGGTAATTCGATAAGCATAGGTCACCGTTTCTTAATTAGTTAGGTACCTACCTACCTACTTACTTTCAAAACATATAATTAAATATTAATGTTACAAAAACTTTACTCTCGTTGCTGATGATCCACCACAAGTAGATACTGCAACTAATTTGTTTGGCACCAACAAAAATTACCGTAGGTACCATACTTACATTATAGGTACGTAGTAAGTATTAGGTAGGAACACTACTGAGAATAAATAATTTGAACAAATCCCCAAACAAAACTATTAAGGCCAAGGGGAAAACAATACCTCTGTGCCTTTAGCGTTTCAGTATTCCCGATGAGTGTTTATGAAATCATTAGTACTACCTATATAAGTATAGGTACGTAGTACGTTATAAACAACATGGGTACATTTGTTTCGGACGACCGCAGAGCTGAGTAAGTAATTAACAAAGTTGATAATTAGTAATTTCCACCCGTTGTATTGAGTACTTACACCGACGCGACCGGTCGACCGAGCCAACCGGCCAGCGGCCAGCGGCCACCAGCGGCCAGCGGCCAGCAGCGGCCAGCGGCCGCCCGGGCTTCTTGCTCACGGGTCAATTGGAAGTAAGAAATAAGTACCTAAGGGAAAGAATCTCTTTATTTCTTTAAGTTTACAATGTGCTTAAGATATTTCTCTAAAATACGGCTTAGCATGATATGAATAGCGCAGACGATGATGAAATCTGCTTGACCTTCACTGACATTTTTTTACCTAAGAAGTTAATTACTGTAGACACGTATTATTTCATCCGATGATGGGATAAATAGAGGGTCCTTGAAGCATGTCTTCTTATCAGTCGTAGTACGTAGTAGCCGTAGTAGGTACCAGGTACCTACAGTAAGTAGGTATTATTAAGTACCTACCTTATTTTTAATAGAGATGAATGATGATTCGGTAAATACCGTTGGCAGTCAGGCTTCGACATGAGAACGTAGGTAGGTATAACAAGCCTTTACGCGGATTTTTATCATTCTTGCATAGGCCTATCTATACTATACTTAACTATTTCATTTTCTTCGTATTGCACGCGTTTTTTCAATCGGTACCTTGTGTACAGGAAGGTACTAGGTAACTACACTATCTACCACCGACTAGTGAATAAGTGGGATATAGGTATAGATACCTATCTACCTATGCCGGCTGATAGGCGGCGCACGGGGCACGGGGCACGGGGCCGCGGTGCGGTGTCGCCAGTGTCGCAACGCAACGCACCCGCCACGCCACGGTACGGTGTGATTGTGCGCAGTAATTATCGTCACCGGTTATCTCCGCGCCTTGTTGATAATGTCCCGCGATGCGACACTGCGCGACGTTCCGAATTTCCGATATGTTCACTCCGTATCAACGATTATCGTTGACCCTATTCATAGGAAAAGCATGCTCATGCACGGAAAACTGAGCCACAGTTGTCAGCTTCAGGATTTGTAGACCTCGGTCCATGTCGCCCATGATGTGGATTATAATTAAGTATAAATCCGAGAATGCGAGAGTAACTCTGTCTGTCTGTCGCGCTTTCACGCCAAAGCTACTGAACCGATTTAAATGAAATTTGGTACACAGATCGTCTAGAGCCTGATAAAGGACATGGGCTACTTTTTCATCTTACCTTATGTGGACAAGGTTAACGATCTAGGTATTTTTATTGACTAAAGTCTTTTCTGGAGACCTCAACTAAAGGAAGTCAGTCGATTTTTTTTCCATAATCCTTACGTAGATTATACAACTTTCTGCCAGTCTCCCATAAATTGAGCTTGCTCGATCTCTCCTTCTTCCTATCCTTGACTATGCCGATGCCAGTTTTCTTGATATCACAGAAGAGCAGCTAAACAAACTTAAGCGTCTCCAAAATTTCCGTATCAGATTCATATTTGGTCTACGAAAATATGATCACGTTTCTGAACTTCGCGCCAAGCTCAAGTGGCTCCAATTCGCCTTCGCCGTAATGCTCACATCTTGACTCTTCTCTATACTATTATTTTTCATTCCCTTAGTCCTTCTTATAAGGAACGTTTTGAGTTCCTTTATGAATCGCATTCGCGATCTTTCAGAGAATTTAAGCCTCGAAATGCCAGCTCACTCATCAATTTACTACGGTAAGTCTTTACGGGTCAGGCTGTTAGGCTGTGGAAGGACCTACCCCCGCCTACCGACCTACCCCTACCAGGCGTGCTGAATCCCTGGCGATTTCAAAAGAACTATTAAGACTCACTTTTGGCTTTATAGTTTTTACTTTATTATGTACCTGTTATTATATATAATGTCCTGCTCTTTGTTTAAATCATTGATATTCATTATCTATATTTATGTATGTATAGTATTTTTGTTATGTATGTATTTATAAAGTATATATGATATATAAGTTAATGTTTCAATTATGAATAAACTGTTGACTACTAGGTACCTTGACAGCATGACATAATTCTCTCCATCCAAAGGTTGTCTGGAAGAGATCACAGTCTGCGATAAGACCGCCCAATGTAAACTATTGTTTAATGTTATTAGGTATATTCCGAACTTTAGTGTGCAATAAAGAGTAATTCTATTCTATCGTAATTTTTAGAGCGAGAAGCTTGAAACTTATTTTTAGGCTGTTGATTCGATATAAATAGATATAACATTCAAAGTTTGTAGAAGTTTTACCCTCAAGGGTGTAAAATAACAATAGGGAATAGGCCATGAAAGTTTGTGTGGAAATATGTAAGGCTTATGTGAATGTTTTATAAGTTTGCGACAAGAGAGAATATAAGAGAATATAATTATTAGAGTTATTCTGATGTAACATTTACGGACTCATTACAAACACTATTTCACGCGGATGTAGTCGCGGGCACAGCTAGTTAAACATATAATCAAAAGTAATTACTTAAATTAAAAAAAAAAAAAACAAAAATACACTGACTGAAAAAAAACAAGTCTACAAGTTTAGGCGTGTGTGCACACCATTAGTACTAGTTACAAATCTCACGTTTTGGCTGCATTTAAATTTTGTACATTTTTAATTCGTTTACTACAATCGCATCTAAGGTGGGTGATGTGCAGTTAAGGCTTATACTGCAGTGACGAGTTGCAAAATATGGACATTGTATTGCTTGCCCAGATCCTTATTGTTTTATATCATACTAGCTGAGCTCGCGACTTCGTCCGCGTGGAATTTAACTCAACCGTTCCCGCTCCCGCGTTCTAAGCCCGCGCTGCAGGACCCATTTTTTTGTGTTTGTAAGATAAAGTAGCTTAAGTTACTCCCTATAACATCTGCTATCTACCAGTGAAAGTCCCGTCAAAATCGGTCCAGCCGTTTCGGAGATTACCCGGAACAAACACACAGACAGACAGACAAAAATTTTTTAAATCGCGTTTTTGTTATAGGTTTCGTATGTACTTTCATATGCATTTAGTGAAAAGGTGTTATTTTGATATTACAAACAGACACTCCAATTTTATTTATTTGTATAGACTAGGATTAACCGCATTACAAATCTTACCAAACGACATACAACTTTTGTCGGATTTCAAATAATGTGTGCTAAAAGGATCGAAGCCGCCTAACGTCTCGTTGTAGGTATGTAGATGTCAACCCATTACAATAAACATTTTGTAAAAAAAACTAGGCATTTGACTCAAAATAGAGATTTTTGCTCGACCGCTTCGAATCAAATCACTTGACAAACCCAATCGCAAACGCTCATCTGATAAACATTCTACATCTGATTAACATATAGGAAGCTATATTTAAGCATTCGCTACCTGAATTTGCCTTCATTTAAGTGGACCACATTAAAATATAATCACTACGTTAGAGCTGAAATCGTTCGAAACCGAATGGTTCATCGAGGTTTTTAACAAATTTTAAATCCCCGTATAATATGTTAACCTTCCACAATTGGCGCGTCCTATTGATTGTGTCATAGGCTGCTGACAGGTCCTCGTCGCCTCTTTTTTTGGTTTCTAGTACTAATGGTGTGCACACACGCCTAAACTTCTAGACTTGTTTTTTTCAGTCAGTCATATTTTAGATTTTCTTTTTTAAATTTAAGTAATTACTTTTGTTTATATGTTTAACTAGCTGAGCCCGCGACATCGTCCGCGTGGAATTTAACTTAACAAAAAAGCCCGCTCTCGCGTACTGAGCCCGCGCGACAGGACCCATTTTTTCATATGTTTTAATTTTGTTTTTTCTAAAATAAAAGTAGCCTAAATTGCTCATTATAACATCAGCTATCTGCCAGTGAATATCCCGTTAATATCGGTCCAGCCGTTTCAGGGATACTCTTGGATTTCAAGTGTTTTTATTTTTTTACGCGGAACCCTAATTGTTTTTCTAAAATTAAAGTAGCCTTAGTTACCCCCTATAAGATCAGCTATCTGCCAGTGAAAGTCGCGTTGAAATCGGTCCAGCTGTTTCGGAGATTACCCGGAACAAACACACAGACAGACGGACAGACAGACAGACAGACAGACAAAAAAATTTTTATTCGCGTTTTTGCTATAGGTATCGTATGTACTTTCATATGCATTTAGTGAAAAGTTGTTATTTTGATATTACAAACAGACACTCCAATTTTATTTATTTGTATAGACTAGCTGTGCCCGCGACTACGTCCGCGTGGAATAGTGTTTGTAATGAGTCCGTAAATGTTACATCAGAATAACTCTAATATATTCTCTTATATTCTCTCTTGTCGCAAACTTATAAAACATTCACATAAGCCTTACATATTTCCATACAAACTTTCATGGCCTATTATTCCCTATTGTTATTTTACACCCTTGAGGGTAAAACTTCTACAAACTTTGAATGTTATATCTATTTATATCGAATTAACAGCCTAAAAAATAAGTTTCAAGCTTCTCGCTCTAAAAATTACGATAGAATAGAATTACTCTTTATTGCACACTAAAGTTCGGAATATACCTAATAACATTAAACAATAGTTTACATTGGGCGGTCTTATCGCAGACTGTGATCTCTTCCAGACAACCTTTGGATGGAGAGAATTATGTCATGTTGTCAAGGTACCCAGTAGTCAACAGTGTATTCATAATTGAAACATTAACTTATATATCATATATACTTTATAAATATAGACAATGAATATCAATGATTTAAACAAAGAGCAGGACATTATATATAATAATAGGTACATAATAAAGTAAAAACAATAAAGCCAAAAGTGAGTCTTAATAGTTCTTTTGAAATCGCCAGGGATTCAGCAAGCCGCCTGGTAGGGGTAGGCGGGGGTAGGTCCTTCCACAGCCTAACAGCCTGACCCGTAAATGACTTACCGTAGTAAATTGATGAGTGAGCTGGCATTTCGAGGCTTAAATTCTCTGAAAGATCGCGAATGCGATTCATAAAGGAACTCAAAACGTTCCTTATAAGAAGGACTAAGGGAATGAAAAATAATAGTATAGAGAAGAGTCAAGATGTGAGCATTACGGCGAAGGCGAATTGGAGCCACTTGAGCTTGGCGCGAAGTTCAGAAACGTGATCATATTTTCGTAGACCAAATATGAATCTGATACGGAAATTTTGGAGACGCTTAAGTTTGTTTAGCTGCTCTTCTGTGATATCAAGAAAACTGGCATCGGAAAATTCTCCAGAAAAGACTTTAGTCAAAAAAAATACCTTCATATGAAAAAGTAGCCCATGTCCTTTATCAGGCTCTAGACTATCTGTGTACCAAATTTCATTTAAATCAGTTCAGTAGCTTTGGCGTGAAAGCGCGACAGACAGACAGACAGACAGAGTTACTCTCGCATTTATAATGTTAGTATCGCTATGAAATATAGGTGCATCACACTCAGAGGTACGCGGCGCGCTCCGCCTCGCCGAACGACGCGGGGGACACCGCCGCCCGCGCCGCCGCAACGCGATCACAAAACATTTAAACTTCCTATTTTTAGAGTAGAGACACTCGCGAAACAATCTCTGGTGTAGTAGGTACAGAAGATTACGGGTTACCTATTTAGATTAGATTAGATTAATCAGTTGAAAACGTCTTGACACTTCAATGTATTCGAAAATATTCGCCTTAATAATCGGTGCGCATAGATAACACGCGACAAGTAGGTATGCAGATTAGAATACATACGTACATACCTACTTACTTACTTATTTATTGTCGACCGGGACACAAAACGAACGGTTCCTGGTGGAAGAAGGGTAAGAAAGTTAGGCGGACGCATTTCTCATGGTTTTACTCATTTCTCTGGGTTACTTACTAGTTACAATTAGACTTTGAGTTTTTAACATGTCGACACAAAATCGAAAGCTCAGGGCACGGGTCGGGTCGTGTCTGGAAGGCTGGGCCCTGGGGCGCTTGGACCGGGCGGCACGGCGCGGCACGGCGCGGCACGGCGCGGCACGGCGGCGGCACGGCGCGGCACGGCGGCGGCACGGCGCGGGGGCAGCCGCGGTACTGCGCTTCGCCTGAGCCGCGATCAATTGATAGCAAACGTAACTAGATTATCTTCCGGCTCTAGCCGGAGAAGCGCGACATTGGAACCAAACGGATAATAAGGTTCTCGACCACTCTTACTGCGCGACAAGGTAGTGACGGATTGGATTTGAATGATTCGGACTCGTTGTGATTGTGAATTTGTGACACATACCATCAAACTACCAATCAACTATCTCCATGCTCGTTGCAGGGGTCGTCCTGGAACTATTAAGACTGTATTCTTACTTACCCTGTGTAGAACAACAAGCAATATTTATTTTTATTTCATATAGATTTACCCCGGCAGTTTAATTAGTTCGCACTTCGCGACTATAAAATACATAGTCGTACACAGAGGGTGATTTAAAACATTGGGTCCATTTAAGTAGGTTGTGTACTGCGAAGAAATCGTCAACTACAAAAACGCACTCGCTAACATATACCTCCTCGATACTATTACATACCTATACTAGATAGGTACTTGAGTATTTCTTTGTTACGTTAGCGAACATCACTAACGATAATGCACACTATATTTAGATTTGTGTTCAATGCCGAATAACAGCTTGGAAAACCGCTCGTCATTCAGCCGTGATAGTCACATGTGTAATTAGCAGCTTCAACTGTACGCTTGATAAGAGGTGCAGCTCGGGGCAGCGCGGTGCGGCTCGGCGCGGCGCGGCGCCGCGGCCGAGGCCATCGCTATTATCTAAATGGGCATTCAGAGTGAAGCAAAGTAGCAGTCTTAACCGCCTGCAACTAACGCTAGTCGCTTTTTGTTCGCGCCGCGCCGGCGATGGCCACGCGGTCATTTACATACTTTAGCGTATTTGTCATTTTGTTCTATTAGCATTTGCATGTGTGTGGGGACCACGCTTCGTACCTAGTTCAAGTGGTTTATATCACGAGGTCCTCACCTGACTCGCGTCAGCCGCGGCATTACCTACCACAGCAGACTTGTGTTACCATAAAGTAGTGCACTGCTTTAGGAAAGTCTATTTGCTCAACACTAGCTTCGTCATTTCACCTATACGAGAACTTCAATACGACGACCAATAAGCACTAGAAGATTTCACGTTCTGCCGTTCTGATAATTGATGACGCAATTATTATAGTTTTGCATCAATTTGTATACCAATCGACCGCAGTGAGCAGTGCAGCACGTCTAGCCAAGTGGCTTCGTCTCCATTCGTTTCTACAAATCGTTACGCTTCATCGTATGGAAATGACATAAGTCACGTGATCTACTTATCGACTTGTAATGTCATGTCCATACATTTAAGCGTAGCGTTTCGTAGAAACGCTTGTAGACGAAGCTACTTGGCTAGGGGGGCAGGCCGGCTAGAGGTGCTAAATGTTTGTTCCAAAATAACTGTTAACGATCTACATTGATTGTATGCATTTTATATTGTTTTCGTGTATTTATTAAGTACAAAAATAGAGCGAAAATAACACATACAGACGAACATAGACCCTCTTTATTTTTTGGAAGTCTGTTAATAAGGGTCGTTGCTTAGCTTTTTATACAACTTCAAGACAGAAGACGGTATTCAAGTTGACATTAATGAATGTAACATTGTTAAAAACGTTCCCTTGGGTTGTATGCGTAGGCCTCTCAACAAATGTCTAAACAAAATTTCGTACATATACATGTAACATATAATTATAGTTTTGATAAAGGGGATATTGAAAGTTTCATCAAATTGCTTAAGTAAGTATCTTCAGACCTTTTTACTTTTTACGGTTAACAGAAAGATCATAACTATCTCATTAACAGACTTCTTAACCGACTTCATTTGCGCTATGCATTCCTTAATGATAGTATCGCCAAGCTAGCCTATATCATTTAATAATGATGATCATCATCATCGTCACCATAATATTATACTTTGGTACCTACCGAATTAATGTGCATGCTTGTAAGCGGATAGTTTTCAGCTTTTGATCGTTCTTATATCCGACACTAGCTGTCCCGGCAAACTTTGTTTCGCCATTGAGGCTATAAATGTGCTGATTTAAAAAATGATTAATTAAATCTATATATATAAAAGAAAGTCGTGTTAGTTACACTATTTATAACTCGAGAACGGCTGAACCGATTTGGCTGAAAATTGGTGGGGAGGTAGCTTAGAACCAGGAGAAGGTTATAGGATACTGTTTATCCCGTTCCAGTGGAACTTTACATAAAACGTGAAAACGTGATATTAATAAACGCCAATGACAGCAATAAAAATATTTATGAATCAAAAATAAGTCTAGCCCTTGATTATTTAAAAATGGTATAAAAAAGGGAAGTGACTGCTAAAATGTCGTCTATAGTTAAATATGGTTGAATATTTGATAATTTGAAATATTGAAGTTGACAGTTGATCTGTCAGTTTCGAATTTCTATTATTATAGCTTATTGTGCGGATATTATCATTAGCAATACGAAGCCGTGTCCAAGACAATCTGATCTTTCGCGACAAAGCCGTAATGCAACTAGGATTCGAAACATTGCGAATGAGAGAACTGAAGAAGAACAACAAATTGGAAGTGAAGAGCGCTGCGGTAGTATGGCTCGAATTCGTGCTTCTCAATCACAAGAGCAAAGAGAGGCAGCCCGTGAAACGGCTCGGTTGGCAATGAGGAATCGTCGAGCAAACCTCAGAGATCAGGAACTAGATAATTTTCGACGCACAAGAAGAAATTTATCAAGTACTGATTGTGGCATGTTCACGGGTTGGAATACCGTCAGCGTTATTTGTTTTTGCGCCTGATAATAAAACGAAAAATGTCGTCTATCACAAGGTGCTTCAATGAAGAGTGCAAACGAAGCACCAAAATACATGGCAAAGATATTGTTACCTAAAATACACAAGCCCCAGAACCCACTGCATCCCATTGAAAGCCAGATTGACACACCAACATACAGTCTGGCCCAGCAAGTAGCGAAGGTGCTCTCACTACTAAGAGGACACACAAGAGCACATACAAAGGATTCATACAATTTTGTAAGTGAGATTAAACATATACATCATGCTAACAATGAAACCATGGGCAGTATTGATGTTCAGTCTTTGTTTACCTGTCTACCTGTAGCAGACTGCTTCACAATAGTATCAAAGAAGCTAGAGGAGAACAACATGCCAGAGGAATATGCTGAACTCTTAAGACATTGCCTCACATCCGGGTATCTGTTGTGGAATGAACAGTTGTATAAGCAAGTAGATGATGTAGCGACGGGCTCCCCTGTTTCTTACGTTGTCGCCGATATATATTCATGGAGGACTTCGAGGAGACAGCCCTTCGCACTTCACATGTGACCGCAAGTTTCTACAAGCGGTACGTAGACGATACTTTCACAATATTACCATCACACAAAATAAGAGTATTTCTAGACCATCATAACTCGATACAATCTAAAATAAAATTTACAATGGAGTTAGAGGACAACACTCTATCATTCTTAGATGTTTTAGTAATCCGAAATCATTATAACAATATAGGCCACACCGTGTATAGGAAAAAGACATACGGATAGGTACTTAAACGGAAAATCTCACCACCATCCAACACAGTAAGCTACCGTGGGTAAATGTTTGTTTCAGAGAGCACAAGGGATCTGAGATGAGCAACAACTGGCTGACGAGATACATCATGTCAAGCAAATAGTTGTCAGACACTTTGAGCAATTTCTGCGTGGATAGGACCGCAAAAAACAACTAAATCTCAGATCCCGTGTGCTCTCTGAAACAAAGATTTACCCACGGTAGCTAACTGTGTTGGATGGTGGTGAGATTTACCGTTTAAGTACCTATCGTTTATTGTCTTTTTCCTATATACGGTGTGTCCTAAGTTGTTATAAGGCTTTTATAAGAATTTCGGATTACTAAACATCTAAGAATGATAGAGTGTTGTTGGCCTCTAACTCCATTGTAAATTTTATTTTAGATTGTATCTAGTTATGATGGTATAGAAATACTCTTAGTTTGCCTGATGGTAATATTGTGAAAGTATCGTCTACGCACCGCTTGTAGAATCTTGCGGTCACATGTGAAGTGCGAAGAGCTGTCTCCTCGAAGTCTTCCATGAATATATCGGCGACAACGGAAGAAACAGGGGAGCCCATCGCTACATCATCTACTTGCTTGTAGAACTGTTCATTCCACAACAGAAACCTGGATGTGAGGCAATGTCTTAAGAGTTCAGCATATTCCTCGAGCTTCTTTGAAACTATTGTGATGCAGTCTGCTACAGGTAGACAGGTAAACAAAGACTGATCATCAAAACTGACCATGGTTTCGCTGTTAGCATGATGTATATGTTTAATCTCACTTACAAAAGGTTATCAATCGTTTGTATGTGATATTGTGTGTCCTCTTAGTAGTGAGAGTACCTTCGCTACGTGCTGGGCCAGACTGTATGTTGGTGTGTCAATCTGGCTTACAATGGGACGCAACGGGTCCTCGGGCTTGTGTATTTTAGGTAACAATATCTTTGCCATGTATTTCGTTTGCACTCTTCATTGAAGCACCTTGTGATAGACGACATTTTTCGTTTTATTATCAGGCGCAAGAACAAATAACGCTGATGGTCTTCCGACCCGTGAACATGTCACAATCAGTACTTGATAAATTTCCTCTTGTGCGTCGAAAATTATTAGTTCTTGATCTCCGAGGTTTGATCGACGATTCCTCATTGCCAACCGAGCCGTTTCACGGGCTGCCTCTCTTTGCTCTTATGATTGAGAAGCACGAATTCGAGCCATACTACCGCGGCGCTCTTCACTTCCAATTCTTGTTTTTCTTCAGTTCTTTCATGCGCAATGTTTCGAATCCTGGTAGCATTACTGCTTTGTCGCGAAAGATCAGATTGTCTTGGACGCGGCATCGTATTGCTAATGATAATATCCGCACAATAATAATAAAACTTCGAAACTGACAGATCAACTGTCAACTTCAAAATTTCAAATTATCAAATATTCAAACCATATTTAACTATAAAGAAGAAGAAGAACTATAGACGCCATTTTAGCTGTCAGTTCCCTTTTTATACCATTTTTAAATAACCAACGGCTAGACTTATTTTTGATTCATAATTTTTTTATTTTGCTGTCATTGTCGTTTATTAATATCACGTTTTCACGTTTTATGTCAAATAGATCGGTGATGATCATCACTCTATAATGTTTCACGGTCTTCGATAAATATTATTTTATTATGGTGAAGCGGGATGTACCAATCTCAGATCCCGTGTGCTCTCTGAAACAAAGATTTACCCACGGTAGCTAACTGTGTTGGATGGTGGTGAGATTTACCGTTTAAGTACCTATCGTTTATTGTCTTTTTCCTATATACGGTGTGTCCTAAGTTGTTATAAGGCTTTTATAAGAATTTCGGATTACTAAACATCTAAGAATGATAGAGTGTTGTTGGCCTCTAACTCCATTGTAAATTTTATTTTAGATTGTATCTATCTATAAAAAGTATCCTATAACCTTCTCCTGGTTCTAAACTACCTCCCCACCAATTTTCAGCCAAATCTGTTCAGCCGTTCTCGAGTTATAAATGGTGTAACTAACACGACTTTCTTTTATATATATAGATTGGCTATTATTTCCTGATAATGGTGATGATCATCACTCTATAATGTTTCACGGTCTTCGATAAATATTATTTTATTATGGTGAAGCGGGATGTACCAATACAAATGAAATAAATTATAAGATCCCTATGAATTTTTTGTTTTTTAGTGCACCCAGGTTTTTTGAAGTCTGGAAAATTCGCGACACTGGAAAAATCGCGTGGAATTTAACATAATGACAATTTAATTTAAAATTTGTGAGTCGATGTTTCGTGCCTGGTATATCAGCTATCGCGAAAGCCTGCTCGCGCGCTGCCCGCGCGTTGCTCGCGCGATGCCCGCGCGATGCCCGCGCGACTGGAGCATTTATTATCTATATTTCTTTGTTTTTCTGAAATAATTTCGAGTTGTAGAGTATTGTTCATACGTTCTTGTAGTATTTATTTAGCTAATTCCTGTTTTTATTTTTACTTTCCTTGTATTCATAATGAAAAGCAAGTGTTTACCTCGGGTGAAATACTTATTTTGTCCCTCGAACTATTGGGACCACGTCTACGGACTAGATAAGTTACTTTCATCCTTAGGATAATAATGTACTATTGTATGGGGAGCGTCGTTTGCCTGCTAAGTATGTAAATTTGATTCGTACCATGTATAGAAACCCGGTTACCAGGGTGAGATCTGCAGCTGGAGTAACGGACGGATTCGGCGAAGCGGTCGGTTTGCACCAGGGATCGGCCTTAAGCCCATACCTCCTGTTAGTTATGGATGCTTTGACTTCGGCCCTACAGGAAGAGCCGCCCTGGTGTATGCTCTTTTTCCGTCGACATCGTACTTATAGAGGAAGAAGGAACATTGTGCAAACTGCATGATTGGCGGCACGCACTGGAGACTGTTGTCTTGAAAATCAGCAGAACCAACACTGAATATATATTGTGTGAATACATGTTATGTGGTTTCGGCAGTGTCCCTAGTGCAGTGTCGATTAAAATGGGTAATGTCGTAATACTTTGCTCTGATTTTAAGTATCTCGGTTCGTTACTCCAGCATGACGGAGAAGTTGATCGTGACGTAAAACGGCGAATCAATGCAGGATGGTAGAAGTAGAGACAAGTTAACATCACTACATGCGACCCAAGAATGCCAATTAACATTAAAGGGAAAATCTACAAATCGATTATAAGACCGGTAATCATGTACGGCTCGAAATGCTGGGCGGCTAAAGCGCGGGAAGAGAAACGTCTCCACTCTACCGAGATGCGAATGTACAGATGGATGTCTGGAGTGACGCGAATGTATAAGGTGAAGGATGTGTATATAAGGAGCAGTGTAGCGCCAATAACAGATAAAGTAAGTGGTAGGAGGCTGGAATGGTTTGGACATGTGATGAGAAGGGATGAGAAGCATGTAACTAAAAGAGTGATGAAAATGAATGTTGATGGATACTGTGCGAGAGGCCTAAGAAAAGATGGATGCACTTTATTAAGAGTGATATGAACGAGGTTGGAGTGGAAGTGAGTATGACAGGAAAGCGCGATGAACGGAAGGAAAAGACATCTGCGCGGACCTCAGAAAAAAGGGGAAAAGGTAAGGCAGATGATGACGATGATGATGATGGACGGTATCGTGCCTAGCCATGAGCGCCGCCGCCGCCCGCGCCGCGCTGCGCGAGTCAGCTCGTTCCGTGGAGCCAGCCGGCACTTTGGTCATGTAATGAGCGCCGCCGCCGCCGCCGCGCCGCGCTGCGCGAGTCAGCTCGTGCCGTGGAGCCAGCCGGCACTTTGGTCATGTAATGAGCGCCGCCGCCGCCGCCGCGCCGCGCTGCGCGAGTCAGCTCGTGCCGTGGAGCCAGCCGGCACTTTGGTCATGTAATGAGCGCCGCCGCCGCCGCCGCGCCGCGCTGCGCGAGTCAGCTCGTGCCGTGGAGCCAGCCGGCAATTTGGTCATGTAATGAGCGCCGCCGCCGCCGCCGCGCCGCGCTGCGCGAGTCAGCTCGTTCCGTGGAGCCAGCCGGCACTTTGGTCATGTAATGAGCGACCTCGTCGCTTACATCCGCCAATTGCACCATAGGACGTTTGTGCAATGGGATCAAAAAAGGTACCTACACCTTTAACCCTGGCCAGGACTTTTAGTTATTTTAAACGGTTCAGTTAGGTTCATTAGATATCTTCAAAATTTCGCAATTTTTGATAAATTATCATTGGAATAGTTATATACCTTACGTTACGTACGTTAAGTACTTACCGTTTAGTTTTTCCAATACAAATATATGACGTGGACTAAACTGAATAACAGCGGTGAGAAAATAGCGGCGATGGTTATTTTTTGTTTTGAAATAAATATTTTGGGAATTTTCAAGCGGATCGAATGTAGGTATTAGACATTCGTGTGCGAGGCCGCGACATCGCCGCCGCCCGCTCATGCTCATGCTCCACGAGGACATAGAGAGCACCACCTACGTAGCTCTCATACATTCCACGTTCAATTCCTATACTTAAGTACCTAAGCGCCCATGGTTGCGTCCTGCCGGGGAAACGTGTTCCCTTTGTTAACCGGCTTCCAAAAAGGAGGAGGTTCTATGTTCGTCTGTATGTAATTTTTTTTATGTGTTTTGTATGTGTTCATTGTTAATTTTATTTTAAAATTAATTTTTAAATATTTATTATATTAATTGTAAAGCCTATTTTGAAGACAATTTAATTTTTAAAAATCTGCAACTCAGTTTGCGACATCAATGCGAAATCACCAAATAAAGTTGGCACTTACTACTTACGTACGGGACTAGAAAAGTTAGTTTATAAGTAGTTGTAATAGTGTTAATTTTATTTAAATAAATCCTATAAGTTCGTGTTTTCCATGGAACAATGCAATTAATTAGTATTTGTGTTAACTATGTTATCTCTATTTTTTCGACGTTGTATTTACCTTATTTACCTACCTACCTACCTACCTACCTACCTACCTATTACCAGTGCGTTGTGAGTGGTGGCCAATCCAACATCCTGTCAGACTGACCACGCAACACAAGTTTTCATTAATATCTTATTGGTGTTATAGTCATAGTATTTCAAAGATTTGAGGAGTTTTGGTACAGAATGGTGATCATATAGGGTGATTCGACCAGTTCACCAACCACTACCCGCTCACGACAATTTTTCGGAAAACAACCAAAACAGATGTTTCATAACGTTAGTGGCTTTTAATGATAGACAAATGACGAAAAACGCGGACGTAAAATGGCTGGAAGTGTCCGAGAACTGATGAAATAGCACTAATCAATTTTTTATTAATCATTAAAATAAAAACATAAAAATATGGAACACTGAGTTAATTTTAAGGTTATTATTTGACATTGCAGGTAAATTACCAAAAAAATACATTTCAATGGACAATGTTACTTCAAAGATGACAAGTCCACTAGTTGGTCGTGACCCGGCCGAAATAAACCGGTGAAATATTCACCCTACCTACTTAATAATATGGATTTGAATATTTTTTGTCGTGTCCTCTTGCATTTTAGGTATATAATTAGTAGATCATAATTTATTAAACTATTACTCAATTAAGTTATTAAATCCATTCATTTGTACCTGAACAAACAACATTGCATGTAATTCCAAACAGTTTTATAACTCATAATGAATGGGCAAATTAAAGAAATTAAAGAATACGACGCAATCAACATAAGTTAACTACGAACTCAGGTACGACCGGTACGAGGTCCTTCCCTTCGTATTTATTTACGTAACACTATGACGTCCAATACAATCACTTAATAATTATTTAGGTACTAAGTATATAGGTATTAGTAGATAGGTATTAGGTTATAGGTACCCATTAACTGTTCTGTAACCACTATAACCTTGAATGGCACCGCGCGGCTTAAATCCTAATAAAAACAAATTTAATAAGTGTACAAAAAAGTATTCATTTCATTATGTACGTGTATGGGTAAGTAATGCCGCCTTTAAATAATTGCCGTTTTGAGCGCCCGCATCTATTATAGTATTTGTAATGATGTTTATAGCATTCCGTTGATATGCTTATATGTATTTGGCTAGTAGTAGGTATTAGGCATTGTGTGGTGTGTGTGTGTGTAATAAATCTCTCAACCCTAATATGAATTTTTATCTTCATTCTGCCACATAATAACAATTCTGCGTCCAAATCCAATTAGTGTAATTTGTTAAGCACGTGGTGGAACACCGCTCTTTGTAGTTAGTTTATCGATAAGTTCAATGCGTAACTTGAAATTTACTTATTTATATCGAAAATCAAGCTTCGAACTGAGAGATATACCTACTACTTATACATAGTAAAGTAAACAATCGCGCTCTTAAAAGTATGAAACGTGAAATTCGGGATCCTGGCTGTATTTTGGTCCCGTAATTTTCGGAATTATATTTATCAATTCCCTGGATCAACAAAACTTTTAATAAGTTCATAAAAATTTTGTGAACATTTGACATGAAACGATACACACTTACTGCGATTGACATTTTAAACAGAGATATTTAAAGAATAGAGTCGGGGAGCCCAGGCTCTCATACAAGTGGAAATATGGCCCCGCTACAAAGAGAGAGGAGATGAAAAGCGGCTACCTTTCTCTCTCTACTGACGCATGCGCAGTCGCGTGCCCTCAAGAATAGAGGAAGAGCGTCTGTTATACTTAGTTTTGCATAGCTTATTGTTCTCTTATATTTACGCGAATACTGCACATTGAAATCAAACAATTTTTCGGATTTTATCGCAAACAACAACTTAATATGAGGGTACCCAGTTACTAACTATGACATCAGGACGTTTAACACCTCAGTCCCCCCGTGACCATGGCTGCTGCAAAGCAGCCGAAACGTCGGGAACATAAATATAAATTTAATAAACGCGATAAAATCCGAAAAATAGTTTGATTTCAATTTGCATAGTTTGTTTACATACTCGTACATACAGTTCAGAAGGTTGATTTTGTGTTTGGGAAATGTTTTTTTTATCATGAATTGATTTTTTATTCACTGTGTTTCAAATGGTACAAAATGAGGGGGAACTTGTGCCGTTTGCAAATAGCAGTCTATACCATCTCTGGTAGGTTTCTGAGTATCCATCAGCAAATACTTATTGTTCAAAAATAAAAACATGTATGATATTTATTGGAAAAAAAAATGAAATTGAAGTATCAATGTCGTCCCACCATAGAGATATAAGATCTTATATCTCTATGCTTCCCACTCGCCAAAGCGCGCGACTGTGCATGCGCCAATAGACAGAGAAAGGTAACCGGCTTTCATCTCCTCTCTCTTTCTAGTACTATTCTTATATCTCTATGATTTTAAATCACTTGAATGGAAAGTTATTTAGATAATTATTCTTCACTAGCTGTGCCCCCCGACTTCGTCCGCGTAGTATTTAACGTAACAAAAATTTCGGGATTATCGGGATAAAAAGTATCCTATATGTTAATCCCGGTTATAAACTATCTGTGTTCCAAATTTCATCCAAATCCGTTCAGTAGTTTTTGCGTGAAGGAGTAACAAACAAACATACATACATACATCCACACTCACAAACTTTCACATTTATAATATTAGTAGGATTACTCATACTCTGAAAGTAGGTCTGAAGTTGCCTGAGAAGCGGGTTGAAAGTAATACTTTTCAGGCCCGGGAGTTTCTCTTTCAACTGACAGCTGTCAAATTATTAAAAAAAAAACTAGTTCCATTTTCACATTTCTATGGAACCATGTTCAAACTTTTTCTACAATCACTCAATTACAGCACGATGTAAAATTGAAATAACATAAAGTTAAGTATTAATTCAAGAATATATATTTTTAAATGACTTAATTATAATTTAGTTTCAACAATTTCTTTAAAATAACATAGATTTGGGCAAAATATTTAAAGATGAAAATGAAAAATAATGGCTAAATGAAGTTGGCCGGCCAACAAGAAAAAAAAAAATAGGGGGCAATCCGTTTTTTTTTTCGAGTTGTAGAGTGTTGTTTTTACTTCCTTGTATTATTTCTTTATCCAAGTCCTGTTTTTATTTATATTTTCCTTATATTCGTAATGAAAAGCACAGTGTTTACCTCGGGTGAAAGACTTATTTTGTCCCTCGAACTATTAGCGCCCTCGCTACGCTCGGGCGCAAAACCCCGTCTCGTGACAAAATAAGTAACTTTCACCACTCATGTAACAATGTACTATTACTGTTAGTAATCACTCACACACACACCCTTCCTAGTTCAATATTATTAGGATTCAAATATTTTTCTGACTAAATTTTAATTTAGCGAAAATACCAGACGTTTTAAGTTTTCGAATCCGCATAAGTATTTTAAATATCGCCCTGATTGAGTTATTTATGAGTGACTATCGGGCTATGTTGTGAAAAGATGAAAGCATAGAAAGTATAAATGTTCCTATAAACGTCGCGCGCGTCGAGTAATTAAATATTATTGTATTTTTGTGTTGAAATTTGTAGAAATCTATACAAATAAATAAAATTGGAGTGTCTGTTTGTAATATCAAAATAACACCTTTTCACTAAATGCGTATGAAAGTACATACGGTACGTTAACAAAACCGCGATTTTAAAAAAATTGTCTGTCCATCTGTCTACATGGACAGACAATTTTTTTTGAACCCGGAACAAACACTCAGATCCGAAACGGCTGGAGCGATTTTGACGGGATTTTCACTTTCAGATAGCTGATGTTATAAGGAGTAACTTAGGCTACGTTAATTTTAGAAAAACTATTAGGGTTCCGTGAAAAACACATGAAATCCAAAAGTATCTTCGTAACGGCTGGACCGATTTTGACAGAATTTTCACTGGCAGATAGCTGATGTTATAACCAGTAACTTAGGCTACCTTACTTTAGAAAAAAATTGAATACAATTGATGCCTGTCGCGCGGGCTCAGAATGCGCGTGCGGGCTTTTGCGATATTAGGTATAAAACACACGAAACATCGACTCGCAAATGTTAAATTACGTTACAGCTAGTCATTTAATATAATTGATAACAAGTTATACGATGCGTATAGGTTAAAAATAACAGTACCTATTCATTTCTGCAGATCTAAAAGGTTAGGTTCCTGTTTTTTATTTTTTATTACCCCGGTTTTATTTGTAGTTAATCCCGGGATCTGAAAAAGAGCCGGGATCGAAATCTCTACCTACACTACAGCGTTGGGAAATACGAGTAGATGACTGAATTGAGGTTGTAATCGATTGAGGTGTGGTTCACTTTACACGGGCTGAAAATTGTAACGTTACATAGGTACCTACCTAATCATATCATTTGAGTAATACCTCGGTGGTAGGTGGTAGGGTAAGATCAGACTACTTATCTGTATTTTCTTAGGTATGTAGCGTGTATCCGGATGGCAGTCTTCGTGTGCCAATAATAGAATACATGTATTATGTACCTACTTAGTAAATATTTGTTTGTATCCAAAGCGAAGGCAGCTAGTCGGCGCCGCGAGCGGGTCGTCCGTGGAGGGTGGGCGAAGGGCGAGGGTTGCAAAGTGCGACCACCCGATGCAGCGTCGGAATGTTTAAAAATCTGTGGTCGGAATAAAGAATGCTGTTTTAACAGTGTACATAATGTACAGTCGGGGCTCGTGGCGTGCACGTGACCGCGGCTATTGGTGGTGGCCTCGGCTTGTTTTTGGTGAGGCCTGACGTCACGGTAGCGCCGCGCGCCGGTGAGAGTGATGCGCGCGCGCCATGTGGGCGGCTACGCAACTTTTACGTTAACACTTTTAATCGCTCGCTGGAGATATTCATTCATGCGCCGAATTTATAACATTTCCTTTATGATAGGAGCGCTAACATAATAGTTGCATGCAAGGCCGTATCTCCGTTACCTACATTACATCTTCATTGAGATATTTCCATTTTTCACGTAAATATTTTTAGAAAAGTCTAATAACATACGCACGCATTTCTATTCTTCCTATACGCTTCCGTCTTTTCGTTGCAATTATTACCACACTTTTGTGAACAAATGTTTTCGTGTAAATCATTTCAAAAATTATCAAATACCGGTTGCTAGGTTGTTGGATTGTGTGATAAACTGAATCCGAAATACTATTATAGATCATTACAGCGGCTATACTTAAGTACGGTCAGAATAACAGAAGTGCGCTAGGTTTATTTGTATTTGGTAGGGGTTGGGGGTCGGCATGGGTGGGTATTTTATTTTATTATTGTGACAGGCCTCGCACCCCGAGCGCCGCCCCGCCGCCCCGGCGCACTCCCGTGGGTACAGTTGGCTCACGGCCATTCAGCCGCTAATTAACCAGCATGTATCGGCAATCATTTATCCCTACACGTTTTAAATCACACACAATTAAATGTTGCAAATGATTGTCAAATTATACCATAAGTATCGTGAAAACATTGCAGTTGACGTACTTCACTAGTCTTTGTTTTTATAGACGTCTGGTTTCCAAGCAAGTGATATTTAACCAATGGACTTAAGATGTACTCATAAAGTATTAAATGAAATCCAACCAATTTCCGAGGGGGGAGGACTACACATATTGGTAACTGACTTACTGGGAAATGAGATTTGCACATGAGGTAATTAATAGAGGTAACTATAAAATTAGGCGCCAAAGTCGAGCGGGTGGATAGTGCGAGGGAGGTTCACTAAAAACTAGTTTTCAATACCGTTTTCAGAACCGAATATAGATTCTGCTGGATCTCCAGTTCGACCGAGGGTCTGTGAATTGTGTGCGCATAAAAACAACGACAGGTTCGTTTAAGTTTGTCAGTTGTTAGCGCACCTCCGTGGCACTATCAATTGAGCTCGCGTTTACCTCCATTTTCAATTTTTTTGGGACATTTGCTGTGTTGTGTGTGATACGTATGCCTGTAAAGTTTTAAGTAGCTACAAAACAATGAGTGTGCGTGAAATATCAAATGTGTGAGAAGGGTGTTGATGAAAAATAAAAAATTGTAGTGTACCTAATTTATATGAGGCATTGGTTTTCCGCAACGTGTCTGGTAGACACGTTGCGTTGGTCTGGTGACCACCTGAGATAATATAATTTATGCTACTTCAGTATCTGGATTACATTGTCGAATGTTCGGTTCGTTAACAGAATAGCTGTATTCGGCCCAAGCAGCAACTGAATACGCCATTCGGCGCAGTCTGCTTAATTTCGGTATTACCGAATGTAGAATGGAGTTCGGTCCACCTGTACAAAACCGTCAGACTATTTTTTATTTGTAACCTTAGTACTAATTGTCTCTTTGTTAGGTTATTTTTAACCCATACTGACTGCTTTCACGACTTTCACTCTTTTACTACTTTCACTACCCTATTTAATACACTGAGGGCCACCCCTTAGTTTTCCATAATCTATACTTAGTGGATACTAACGGTATAAAAGGTACCTACTGTCAAAATTACACGATTCTAAAGCCAGCGGTTTGGGCTATGCGTTGATTTCTAGGTTTTGATGAGTGAATTTGCGAAAAGTATCAAAATATGTCTCAATGGGCGTATCTTTTGATTACGTTGACTTGACGCCTAATATTTTTTACACCTCCAAAGGACCATAGCATCGTTGATATTAATTTAGATTCTTCAATGGTTTCCCTATGTAAAATAGCTTTGGGTTTCGTCGTCCCAACGCGGCCAGAGTCGCGGAAACAGCTATTCAATTATATTTTTAACATAACAGCAGTCAAAGTAGTCTCCATCCACTGACATATCAGATCGAGCCTCCAGTTGCCACTGCTAGCCACACGCAAATCTCCCTTTTTGTTATCTGCCAATTATGTTTTTTGGCTCGTAACTCCTGCGTACTTAGCTTCTGTTGCTGTAAGCCTCAGTATATATTTTAACCTAGAACTCGAACACCGGTACTGCCGAATACAACGATATTTAAGCGATCCCACCTTGCGGGGTTTTTAGAGAACGTTTATAAAGTTTGTTCTGACAGCCTGTGCACAGAATTATAAAGTTTGTTCTAACAGCCTGTGCACAGAATTATAAAGTTTGTTCTGACAGCCTGTGCACAGAATTATAAAGTTTGTTCTGACAGCCTGTGCACAGAATTATAAAGTTTGTTCTGACAGCCTGTGCACAGAATTATAAAGTTTGTTCTGACAGCCTGTGCACAGAATTATAAAGTCTGTGCACAGAATCGTCGCCCCGTATGGCTTCGCTTCGCGGATTTGCAGTCATGCTGTTTGTTTAATCCTGGCCCCAGGCAGTTCTCACCGGCCGGTCAGTGAGTCACGCCGCCGCGCCGCCCGGCGTTCGCGCGCGACAAGTTTGTTATGGTTGATCTCCGTAGTATTCAAAAGTTATTAGCGTCCGTTTGTCTGAAATTACAATGCAAAATAAACAAGAATAGCGCGTTGATCAACACGACTGGATATACTGAACAATGTGATACTATCGAATACAGTTGGCATGCACTTACAGTTTTGAAACATTTACGACTGTAATAATGCACCGTGCTTGTTATAATAGTGTCCACGAGATTAAATTAGAATGAGAATTTAGAATACATAACTTTATAAATCAGTGATTGCAGTTTTGAAAAGTTTACATGCAAGTCCTTACTTCGAGGGTACACTAGTGGTTATATTATTTTAGGAGGCCTATTATGTTTGAACGTCGCGGTCGGTATTCAATTTCAATTTCGAGAAAGTAAGTTCTATCTATTCGTCGCGGTCGGTGCACTTTGAATCTGGATCGTTAGGGTCGTCGATAAGTTCAAAGCAGTCGATAGAAAATGCGCTAGATGTGTGCTGTAGTGGGAGGAAACAGCCAACCGCTGCCAGCACCACTTCTTGCGTTACAAGCACAATAGTTTTAGTCTTACAGTTCATATCGATTTGTGATAGGCCGTAATACTTATGTATAGTATCGGTTTTAACAAATCGTTAACCTACCCTGTCTGTAATGCGGTTAAAAGCTAGACGACCTGCAATATAGGTCCTCTAGCTTTTTCCCGCGGTTCCACTTATCCACCCATTCATCCAAGTCTTGATCCAGCTGGAACTACCATTTTCATTAATGAAATAATTAAGTTTTGGTATATAAGGTATGTTGTGCTAATATGTTTTGCGTTATATTATTTTTAATAAAATTATGTGTAAAATCGAAAGCCAAAATTAAAAATATGAAAATTTTCCTACTCATTTGGTTGAGTCCTGAGTTAATACAGTTCTTGATTCCTTATTATTTTGTAAATTTTATGTTTTTATTTTTACTACACTTAGTTATGTAGTGCTTGCCGTGGCTGTGCGTGTATCGTTCTGGGGTTGCAGCTGAAAACCAGCGTCAGGTGGTATGCATCACGCATGCACCCTGGCATATGCTGAGCTGTTGACCCTTTGGCCTGGTATGATAGTACATAACTAGCTAGATGTGTCCATTTATGTTCCTAAGCTGTGTATGTATAGTTAGTTAGTTTTGTATAGCTCTGCTCTGCTTATGGTACCAATAAAAAATATTTATATCTTTCTTTAAAACACCGCGCCGCAGCCGCGCCGCCCCCGCGGCTCCGGCAGGCGGCAGCTGAACTCCTGCGATAAATGCTCACACCGGATATCTTATTTCCCTCGTCCCGAGATCCACAGGAATAAACCCGAGCGCTAGCAATTGCATACCTTCTTAGTTTCCTTGACTTTCATCTCAATCGAAGCGGGTGCCTACTTATAAGTACCACCTTATGGGAAGATGCCAAGAAAACGTCGATGCCCGTGCGAATGTTCCGTGGCCCGCTGATGTGCCGGTGCCGCGGCGCGGGCGGCGCGGGCGGCGCGGGCGGCCCGCGAGGGACATCCCTTACGTACCTATAATGGGGTGTTTTTTCCGTGGAATTCGGATATTTCATAAATGTGGCAAGTTATACAACCATCCCACCAAGAAAGGAACACATCAAGTGTATTAAAAAATAAGCATTGCTTATTTATTTTGAGACTTAACATATCGAGGGGTGAAAGGCTATTTGCTTTAAGCGACATTTTATGAACTTTACAGAAGAGCAGTTTAAAGTTTGAGAATTTGAAAAAATAATCATATAAAAAAACTACTGTAGCTATTTATATGGGAGTAACCTCTTTCTTTTCTAATTAAAAGCCTCCATTTTTTGATATTATTATGAATTTAAAAACACTTATATCTTCAAAGATAATTGTCGTTTAATACAAAAGGCCCCCAATTGCCTGTTTTATAAAGAAAGGAAAAATTGTTTAAGTAACAATTATATTTGTTATCAGCAGCAAGAAAAAGAATGAAGCGACTCAGCTGTTCCAATTTAGTGTAATGCAAAATGCTTTATCGGACGTAGGACATTAAAAGTAGTGGCAGGCTAATAGCTTTAAATACCACATTAAGTTACAGACGTGGCAAGAGAAATTACTCAAGTGACAATTAGTACTAAAAATAGAGTGTTTGATATCACTGCTTTTGGCAAATTTAAACAACGTTTGGATGATAACACAAAATAAAAAGAGAGGTTTTTAGGTATCCAAGTTATCAAATGTTTAAAAGTTTAATATCTCTTTCTCGCGGGAATGCTTCCAGTAGTCCTGGAGGTCCAGACATGCGCGGCAATGTCCTATTCTACTTGAGAGAGCATGAACACCGAGTTCCTAAAACCGCGAGACCGCTCTAGAATAGCTAGATTATTTAGTCCGATATCTGTCGTTTACGAAGATATTCTGATCGAATGGGAATCCAGATGGGATACAATAACTAAGGGCCGCCATCTCCACCAATACTTCCCATGCGTTCGTGAACGTCTGGAGAGAGCGTGGTTGGAGGTGGGCCACTGTGTGGCTCAATATCCGACTGGGCATGTCAACTTCAGGAGCAAATTATTCTACTTCACATTAATTCCTTTGCCTCTCTGTCAATGTTCGACGCCCCAATACGATCATGAACAATCTGCATATCACATCCTGTGGGAGTGCAGTCTCTGGCAAAACGAACGGACTACTATGTTAAATAGCCTGCAAATGACATCTGTAGCAGTTTATTACACAGACCTTGTGGAAACCAGGAACAATTTCCATGCGTTCAAGAGCTTTTGCCATACGTATGATTGGAATCAAATATAATCAGCTCATGAAATTAGGTCCAATTAGTCTAATTATGATCCGTGGTGCCTCACAACTGGTCTCCAATCAGCTGTAACAGCCTTGCTTCTATGGCAATCAGCCCATACCAGCTATTTCTATCTCCCGCTTTGTACCGCAGGCAAGTGATATTTTTTTTCTTCCAACTACTCCTATGATTTCCTTTAATTAAAATTGTGAGGGTTTCAACACAATTTAACTTTTCCTTGGGACTCGTCGAGGGTCAAACCTCGACGTCATTATTGGTCACCATTGTCGATCCTGGTTTACAGGAGTTACACTGGTGGGAATGTGTGGCGGGACCAGTGCCATAAAAAACGTCTTCTAAGAGATTTTCTAAGATCTTTCTTTTAGTATTTATCCTCATTATTTATAAGTGTACTTCAGAACCTAGAGGAATCTGCACGCCTCAAAATATATGAAGGCATTTTGTGCAGCATCCAGACGATGTTTTTTGTCTTGCAAAAAATCCAAATTGCGAAAAATATGCTAATAGATTGGGGCTAGGTCTGGGGAGGATTACATTATAATTTATATCTGCAGATCTTGTAATGTTAAAACCTTTTGTCAAGCAGCATCAGGACTTCAGCGAAGATCTACTAGGTGAAACAGAAAGGGTATACGATTTTTTCTGCAAACTTTACTTTGTAAATCTAAAACTATCGGCTTTGTGGGATAGTTGAAGTACTAAAGCTTAAATAGGCTTATGAAATCTGTCAACAGCTGTAACACCTTTTGTTTTTCAAGTTTCCTCCAAAGCTGATAGGTTGAGAATTACAAAGTTAAGTTTAAAAAAAAATGTGCCCTTTCTGTTTCAACCTGTATAGACGAGTTGAGGTTGTTTCTCTATGAGTTTCGCCACCATTGTTCATAGTTCCTCACAATAGATATCTAGTGTTATAGAAACACAAGATCTTAAAAAGCTTAAGGGAATTACACCATGAGGTTACCATTAAACAGTTACCGTAACTTTTCTATGGTTGAGCTTCGCTTCTGGGGCACTGTTAAACCCAAACGCAATTTTCAAACCCTGGTCAGATACTGAATTTTTTGACTTGGTTTAACCATTGCATTTCTTGCTTGCGATTATTATAGAGAATCCACTTTTAATTACATTCAACAATTACGTCTAAAATTCCGTTATTTCTATACATCCTCATCACAGCAAGTCCAGCGCGTGTCTATGTACATCAGTTTATTCATGAGGCACCAATTTCTCATGTTATTCATTTTACCTGTTTGGTGCAAATTAATAAATATTGCGGGTAAACTAACATCAAAATATGACAAAGACCGATATATCCGTGGTTGACAAAGACCGACTTCCACCATAACTTTTATTTCTTCGTTTTTTGCCATAGTGCCTGGTCTTCCTCGTCGTTAATTCTAGTCGAAATTTCCACTACAAAAGGGACTAACCCAAAGACGCACAATGCGTTCGTTGGTGTATCCTCTCCAAACGTAGCTTTAATAATGCGAGCTGTCTATGTATTCGAAAATTGCTCTTATTTTTGTGGTCAAAGAAGTGCACGTTAAAACGTTCACTTCATACTTCAACCCCTATGATAAGCGGGAAATCTTGATTGACTGACTCATCGGCGGAGAGCCGTAACCAATTAATAAAGAAACAGGTATATTTTATGATGGAAGTAAGCAACAAGAAAGGATTACTTAAAATTCAATTCCTGAGGCGGTAAAATAGGAGACGAGTTTGTATGGAACTTTGTTAAGTTAAAAACATAAATTATGATTTAAGTATGGGGGTATATAATTTAAGTATTGGGGCACAAATAATAAATAAAAATTATGCATTTTCAGCGTTTTGGAAATTTCAACCCTTAGGAGTGTAAAATAGGGGTAGCTTGCATTTCTTACAGGTCCCAATTATTTTGAAACTTTGAACGTGAAAATTAGTATATTGTTTACAAATTATAAATAATAATGTGGTGTACCTTTTGGAAAATATGTTATGCCAATCATACATGATAGGCGGTCAATATGATATGATCAAACAGCATATTTGAAATAAAAAAAACACGTGTCTCAGCATTTTGGTTACTTTGAGGGGGAAAAACAGAGAGGGGGATCAGGGGTTGTTTTACTAAGCTTTATACTACCACGAGTTACGTTGCATTCCTTGAATATATTTTAAAGGTGATTATGATCTTTTATTTTTATTAGCAAAATAATTATCAAATAGAACGAATGCCACTATTTTCATTTGCCGTATGATCATTATAAAATATAGTCTGTGCCCGCGACTTTGTCTGCGTAGTATTTAACTTAACAGAAATTTCGGGAAAAAGTATCCTATGTGTTAATCCCGGTTATAAACTATCTGTGTTCCAAATTTCATCCAAATCCGTCGAGTAGTTTTTACGTGAGACTAACAAACATACATCCACACTTACAAACTTTCGCATTTATAACATTTTAACTATTATAAAAAACACTTGTTATAATCTGTAATCTGTGCCAAAACTGGGCGCGTCTTACATTCATGATCGTTTCAAGCGCCTAGGTGGAGTAACTCAGTACCTAGATTACGGTGGTTAACATAAAATTGGCGAAAATATTGTTGAATTAAATGACAAGGTTAAAAGGCACCATACTAAATTTCAATGATTTAAATGACACACCTTTTTTTAACGAAAAACCTTACAATGGTTGAAGTCCAAATACTTCTTAATGTGGTTTATCTTATGCGACACAATTATAAAATATTAGTAGGATAAAAACGTTCAAACGACAACCCAGAATGATTTGATGAAGGGGACAATTTGGTTGAAGTGCCATACTGACTGGAAAAGAGTTGCAGGCAAAAGGGATTAACCGACTTACTTTATTGCTTTTTGCTGACGGCAAAATGTTTTAAGGGACATCTCTTCACGTAATTTGTGGACGTCAAAATGATTGAAGTACCTTTTTATTAAAATATGGCATAAAGGCAAAACGCTTGAAATTGTATTCGGCAGTGAATTTAGGAAGGACAAAATGGCTTTGTCCAGTTTCTTTAATTTATTGTATGGATCAATCCGGTGTTGAAAAAAAAAGGCTGATGTAATGTCGGATCAAACACTGGCTATTCAAATTGAACCCTGAAATTGGATTGTTTCAAGCGCCAAAAAAGTACTCAGATTTAAGTGAAACCAGGCTTAGAAAAAATCGCTGATTCCGAATAGGTATATAACTCAATATCGGCCAAAGTGTCGCGTAAAACAAATAGCCTTTCACCCCTCGATATAAAAATGATAATTAAAAATCAATTTGACATATTAACAAAACATAGGTATTGTTTAATTTTGTACTCTGTATTTCGAAGTTATATTGTTATAAATAGTGTTACGTACACGTACTAGGGGTAGGTACAATTAATGCCGACTACGTGTATAAAGGGTTTATTCCGCTCTCCACAAACTTGACAAATACACAGTACTACACTAGTTCACTAATACTAGTTACACACAACAAGCACTGTTCCGAATCACTTAGCAGACTCACAGTATTCCAATATTATCGCCTAGGTCACTGGTATATCACTCTTCGTTCGCTTACTTAAGTTCCGTACACTGTCGCTTCCAAGAAGTAACTAACTCGCTGCCCGTCGTTGACTCCTTATATATCGAATAAAGATGCGAGCTGGTGTTTTCCTGAACATTTTCGGTAGGTATGTAGGTAATAATAATCCCAATCGAATGATCTCGAGACCCATTGTCGGCTTCCCTTTGTATTCGATCGCGAGTAGGTATTCGCCGGCCGTCGCGCCGATAACGCAAGGGCGTTCACCTTATACCTACATACCTACAGTCTCGAACATTAAATTTTTAGAGATCCTTCGTAACTAATCGATGGAGTACAACTAGCATAACAATGCGTTTTTGTATCAAGCTGATAAAATAAGGATCCTTCCAGATATTTGACCAAATAGTTTCTAGGTCGCAACAATAGAATAATTTTTAACAGTGGTATGACTCTCCACTTTATGATATGTAACAAACATTTTGTATTATTTTTAAACTATATCAGCGTCACCGAAATAATACACGCTTTAAAAAACCATTAAAATTAATATTAGAATGCTTGGATAATGTTTCTCCTGACAATTGAAGACATTGTGACAACCTTGTTATCGAAGAGCAGAACAAATTGTGCACTATTGACAACGTAATTAAGAATATCTGTGATGCTTTTATAATTAATGTGAATGATGACGATGACGGCGATGTCGAAGACAGTGTCAAGCGGCCTAAATGATGATGATAAAGTTTTTAATTTAATGTTTTTTTTTATGCTTATTTTGCTTAATGTCGTCCGACCCGGATTTCGGCCACCTACATAATCCTTATTATATCAGAAACCATCTTCGTTTATAATCATTAAATTCAATATGTTCCTGCTAAAAAATAGGAGTCTACAAAAAAGGTTTATCACATCTGTCAACATCACAAATGGCAAAAAATGATAGCTGTCCGAACTCCACGGAATATAAAATCCCATTTATATAGTCAGCCTCAGCACAGTATGTACCTACTGGTTCATTTTTGTCGAATGTCCCTCTCAGAGCGTTTATTTGCTTGCGCTTGGCTCCCGCGTTCATTCGGTACCTACCTTTTAGCATCGTTTTACTTTTAACGGTGGAAACATCTGTACTCATTAGCAATTGATGGCGTTGACAGAACAGCGTATATTTAGACAGCGCGTGTACCGCACCATGGACTGGCCTGATGTTTCAATCGATTTTTTATAGCGTAATTCTCATTAAGGAAGCGTGGTCGTGCCAGGACACACCACGATAATTTTTGCCTCTTAAAATTTACTCCCTTATTTTTCTAGATAAAAACTAAAGGTTGCTTTCTTATTTTTCATTCAGCTCCGAAATAACTTATCTTTCATGATAGTATCTCTTATTAATAGGTACTCTGGCTATATCCGAAAATTAGAAAGTTCTGCGTGAATATGGGTCCAACACATAGGTGCGATTTGAAATTAATTACATACGAGTAAGTTGGTCACCATTGTCGGTCCTCGCTTACAGGAGTAGGTTGGTTAACAGTGGTGGGAGCGTGGCGGGCTGGCGGGACGAGCTAGTCCAGTTAAATAATAAGATAAGTTGTATACGAGGCGCTTGCTGGAGTCACCTATTTATTTCTAAAAATATAGACAACGAATGACCTCGGCAGGTTTTTGTTTACGATGTGGAACATCTATTTAGTTTCATTTTAGGTTCATATGATTTTTTTCTTCAAATTAAGTCAAATATGTTGTTGACTGTACTTGATTATCCCATGTTTATTTTCTTAAATAAAATACATACAGACGAACATAGTAAACTCCTCCTTTTTGGAAGTCGGTTAAAATCTTAAATGTTTTGCGTATCCTACTAATATTATAAATGCGAAAGTGTGTGAGTGTGGATGTAAGTTTGTTACTCTTTCACGCAAAAACTACTGAACGGATTTGGATGAAATTTGGAACAGAGAAAGTTTATAACCTAGATTAACATATAGAATACTTTACTAAAGTCTACGCGGACGAAGTCGCGGGCAGCAACTAGTTTTCCTTATAAAATAGTTTCAATGTTTCTCACCTGCCTGCTATGCGTCTCGGGAGGACAAGTTTTGTTGTAATCTGTTCATTACGGGTGATTATAAAATGTCGCAGTAAAGAAACAATAGCTTGGGTTTCTGGCGTCCGTGTCCATAAAGCCAATCATCAGTGAGGTCATCGGAACGCCAATCAGTCTGGGCTGCCCAATACGCTAAAAGTTCGAGCCAATAAACGCTGCCTGGCTTGGGATTAATTGTGCAGTTTTACCAAATTAAGTTATCTTGCGGCGCGGTGCGGCGGTCTAGTGCCAAATTAATGTGTTATAGTCATAAAGTACACAGTTCGCGAACATAAAGCGACTAGTGATGAATGAATACTTATATATACGTGACGGGGCAGTTATTTTAAGGTTCACGGCAGTAAAAAATACACGGACGCGTTGAATAGGCCGTGACTAGAAATACGACTAACTAAAAGCTATCGGTCTCCTCAAGGCATAACTATACGGTAGAGCAGTGCGTCGCGCCGGTGGCGCGCGGGGCGGCGCGGCGGCGCGGCGGCGCGGCGGCGGGGCGGCCGCTTGGCTCGCGGAATGGACCACGGGTGATTAAATGTAATCTATTGTCAACTCGGACGACTGTTTATTTCGATACGGGGACAAAAACAACTGTTGTTGTGGAGGAATTCAAAAAGCCACTGCATCTAGTACTCATATTAGGATAATTCCATACATTACTGCGATCTTGGACCCTCGAATTTAGACGCGTTATTACCGTGATTCACAGTTTGAATAACCCTTAAAAAGCTTGTTGAAATTATTTAAATATTATTATTATTCAGGGTTATCAGCCTAGGTATGCCTGCAAAATGAGAATTAAAGCGTTAGGAACACAAAAATAAATAAAAAACCCGTTTGCGTAAATAGTTAACTTAAACTATAAATGAAAATAAACAACAAAATAAAATCAGTGGTATTTTTTGGGAAGATTTGGCATGTCTAGACTGTTAAAGAGATATTCCTAACCTAACAGAATTCTCGAATACTTTTCGACTATTTTAGGTTCCCTTAATTTAAGTTCCCTTTTTAATTCTACTAAGCCGCGCGCACGTAGAATTAGTATACTTGAGGCGCAATTTTTTGGTGTATAAATTGAACTGACTCTAATAAAACCTGGGTTCCCTAAATAGCTAGAAATAACTAGGGACCTTATAATTTATTTCAGTTGGAGTCGGTGTAGTAGTGGAGTCATTAGGTGCACTACGTTAGGACAACTGCGTAGGTAGGTACTTCCTACCCCTACTCAAAATAGATCGACCAAAACTGAGATTAATTTTGTTGAAGGTAGAGCCTCAACGACAATAAAATTGCAAAAAAATCGATCCTGCATTCAGAGAGAAAGATAAATCAAGCAACAGAAATTTGTGACAATTAATATAAAATTTCTGTATTTGACAGACAGAGGTGACGAAGCTAAGAGTAAATTGTGGTAGGAAAAAAATAATATATTCGGAATATAGACTAACATCCATGCAATACAACTTTTAAAAAGTCGTAAAAAACTACTTTCGTACTCACTTTGTGTTCGTACCGTGGTCACGTGAACACCACCTATCGTAGCGCAGCGGAGAATGGTTCAGCGCGGGGGCAATGTAAATAGCTTGCGCCTGTCTATTCTCTATGTTTGTGAGACCAAAACAGACAGATATAGCAGGTTATTCACTGTGCCCCGTGATGAATCAGGATGAATCCTTACACTCTCCCTTACTACTCGTATCATGTTTTATTGTGACACTCGGATTATTAGGCTTTCGTTCTGGAAATTTCGACCTTCAAACCAACCCCGTGGACGGCCGTAGACCAAAGTGGAAAATGAAGAATTAAAAACTATTGTGGAAGCGGGTCCATCACAAAGCACTTCAGCGATAGCTGCAGGCTTCGGGGTAAGTGATAAAACTGTATTAATCCACTTGAAACAAATCGGGAAAGTAAAAAAACTTGAACGATGGGTACCTCATGAATTGAGTGAATCGAATTTGCAAACACGCGTCGACTGCTGTGTTCTTTGCTCAACCAACACAATAATGAAGGAAATTTTAATTAAATCATTACTTGTGATGAAAAGTGGATACTGCACGATAATTGGAAGCGCTTGTCGCAATGGCTGAACCCTGGAGACCCAGCCAAATCCAGCCCCAAACGAAAATTGACTCAGAAAAGGTACCTTGTGAGTGTTTGGTGGACTAGCGACGGTTTGGTTCACTACAGCTTTCTAAAATCTGGCCAAACGATTACGGCAGATATCTATTGTCAGCAACTGCAAGAAAAATACAAATATACTACATATTAATATTTATTACAAAAAAAAGAAAAAAGACAAGCCCACTGAGTTTCTTGCCGGATCTTCACAGCCGAGGTCGCGTTCCGATCCGGTTGTAGATATAAGGAAAAAATGCATCATTGACAATTTCTACTTAACTTGGCTTAATCCTTCGTCAAATTCTGTTGTTCTTCAGCAGGTCATGTCATGTTAGGTCTATCTGGGTGGGTAGTATTGGGCGAATTGAACGTCGAGGGCTAGCGCGCCGCCGTCCAGCCGCCCGCGCGCCCGGGCCCGCGCTGTGTTGCTTACATTATTTAATTATAGGGCTCTACCATCGATGACATCTGTGCAGTATTGGCGAAGAGAACCTAGCGTGCCAGGAATCGAGCCGTTCGCGCTCTGAATTTGGATCGAAATTGGATTAACTCGCGCCTTCGCGCTATCCAATATTGGAGTCGATCCGAATAGTTGGTTGTCGATTGGATAGGGAGGCGCGATTCGATACGTCACACTTTTGTTACACACCTATGCTACAGACAACAAATGTTTAAATCGCGTTTTTGCTATAGGTGTCGTATGTACTTTCATATGCATTGAAAAGGTGTTATTTTGATATTACAGACACTCAAATTTTATTTACTTGTATCTAATCTATACTGATATTATAAAGAGAAAGATTTGTATTTTTGTAATGAGTAAACTCATAAACTACTGGACTGATTTCAAAAATTCTTTCACCTTTAGAATGCTACATCATCCCTGAGTAACATAGGCTAAATTTATTACTAGAAAAAATAGGGATCCCTACATCAATAATGTAACCCAAGGTGTAAAAAATGTCATAAAATGTCTGTCATCGCATGCGCTACGGAAACTATTGATGATACAACAAATAAATGTTGTACAATATTAAAGAACATATATCGATAGAACAAAAAATATCTACAAAAAACTTCACGATACCATATAACTAACTATTGTAGTTACGTTACTATAACTACTTTTTTACATATTAAAGTTGATAGAAATGACGATCAAAATCAGACCATGTTATCTATACCTCAGTATTAACTTATATATCCGAATAAATCATTTGGTATTTGACACTATTTTTCATACCTGTAGATAACTTTTTGAATTATTTAGATCGGACATTCCAATGAAAAGATAAACTTTAGATTGTCATTTTTAGATTTTAGCTAAACAAATACTAATGGAAAAATAAACGCCGCCGCACCGTGGCCGGGCACCGAATTACGGAAGAGGGGTGTGCGCAGCTATGAAATAGGTTTTGTAGGCAGTTGTTTTCAGAACTACGTAGAAATACACTCTGAATTTCCACCCGGGCTTGCATAGCCGGGACGCGCCGTTAGGTATCCGTCCGTTCAGTAGTTTTTTGCGTGAAAGAGTAACAAACATACATCCACACTCACAAACTTTCGCATTTATAATATAAGTAGGATATAGTAGGATTTGCATCAAATTAAACGTAAATAGAAAACACAAATAACATATAAAACTAAGTAAAGTACCATTAAGACTTAGTATACAATTGCGCCATCGCGACCTCCAAACCTAATGATATCCCGAAGACAAGACGAAGCAATTCCCGGAACGGCAACCGACGCGAAGGCGTTTAATTTACCGCCTTATAATGACCTTACTTACCCATGTGAGACGAGAAATTGCCAGACGGGACGAGGCAAGGTCGCGCCTATCATTGCCACTGACATGACCCACTGCCCATTGCGACGATTGCTGAAGCGGGAGCGCAGCATTGACCCCGAGAGCGGCGCACGCTGCGTCACTAGCTTCGCATAAACTACTCCTAATGACGTCTGCGATCACCGAGGCCGAAGGTTGACGACCACTGTTTTTTTGCCAGGATGTGATTGTACTTATTTAATAATTGCACGATGACTGAAGAGGTCCGTTCGGGTAACTCCGGATTTGATCTTCTTTCAATCTTGATTCAAGGCGCGTGCGATTAAGCCATTTAGAAGTAGACTCTTAATGTTTAAACTAAAAATAACCACAACTGGTAACTTAAAATACATAGCATTTGGTTTTAGCTTTTCGTTAAACGAACAGAAATTATGGTGCTTGCGCCCGCGCTGCTCCCAGTTCACGCAATAAAGGCTTGGTCTACTCTATCAGCGAGTCGCGCGCGGTTCGCTTCACGTACTATTGGTCACACCTACCCGCCCTAATGGTTAAATTGAGTGATCAAATAACTTAAAATGCAATGATTTTTCTGGAAGTATCACAAGTCACCACGCATTTTTAGGGTTCCGTACCCCGAAGGGTCCGGGTGGAACCCTATTGTTGTGCTCATCCTGTCCGTCCATCTGTCAGTTTGTCAGAGGCTTCTAGCTGCTAAACGGAATGGGATAGGGACTTGAAATTCTCACATAATATGTAAATCGTTGGCCGCAATATGATTGAACCAATATTAAAAACAGTTAATTATTATAAAGGGGGCCCACACAAATTAAAAGTTATTTTTAAATGTCCCTCACATCTAAAAATAACTGCATAAGTAACATAAAACATGACCCCGTACTTGCGGGGTATCGTTGGAACGGTATCGTTGGAACGGTCTCGTTAAGCGGAGAACAATCGTATTTCTTAAAAATATTTTCGTCTTTAATATAACTATTGGGGGGCCTGAAAGTTTTCATTTTTAGTCATGTTTTGTATCTGGTTCTATCACAAAAATGGCTTTGTGTTATTTATATGTATACTTATTATCATTGATAAAAGAATCAAAGCCCATCATGTAGTTAAAGAAAAAAAAATACTTTAATACTTTTACAATAGGAAAAAAGTTATGTGAAAACCAACAAACATTTATTTGCGGCTGAAAACAATTTACTAATTAGAATTCTCAGCTTAAATGATTAGGGGAATAAACGAATGACACGGCTCCAGTCAGCGAGAGAAGCGAGCTCGGGGAGTCGGGGCGGTCTACTTGCGCTGGTCCGATTTTAATGAAACCTAAAACGGGATCATAAACTGTCGAAAAATCTTTATTGCTAGCCAGGAATCGGTGCCGTAATTTGATGAAAAAAACACTACATGTATGTGTATTTACCTGGCTAGCAATATAGACTAGCAATATATTTATCGACAATTTTATGATCCCAACACTCAAAAAAATCTCTATGTTTTTGTTAATGTAAGCCAAAACATCATTTATAATAACTCTACATTGAAAATTAAAAAACTGCTATGCGACGACCCTGTGATCAAATTTATACTTTACCTATTTCTACCAAATAATCCGAAGAAATATCCGCAGAAAAAGAAAATTAAGTTAGCGCCATTTGCGTAGCTCCTGTAGCTCAATATTCATAGCACATCTCCAAAAATGGCGCTTTTCTGGTACCAGATCATGAAAGCGCCATTTACATTATTAGTTTTACTCCGTCATTAATAATCTAAGATAACCAATGGAAGATACAATTCTTACGTAGTATTGTATTCTCTTTGGATAAAAATCTTTTCATTACTAATACTCTGAAAGTAGGTCTGAAGTTGCCTGAGAAGCGGGTTGAAAGTAATACTTTTCAGGCCCGGGAGTTTCGCTTTCATCTGACAGCTGTCAAATTATAAAAAAAAAACTAGTTCCATTTTCACATTTCTATGGAACCATGTTCAAACTTTTTCTACAGTCACTCAATTACAGCACGATGTAAAATTGAAATAACATAAAGTTAAGTATTAATTCAAGAATATATTTTTTTTAATGACTTAATTATAATTTAGTTTCAACAATTTCTTTAAAATAACATAGATTTGGGCAAAATATTTAAAGATGAAAATGAAAAATAATGGCTAAATAATGAAGTTGGCCGGCCAACGAAAAAAAAAACAAAATAGGCGGCAATCCGATTTTTTTTTTCGAGTTGTAGAGTATTGTTTATACTTCCTTGTATTATTTCTTTAGCCAATTCCTGTTTTTATTTTTATTTTCCTTGTATTCGTAATGAAAAGCACAGTGTTTACCTCGGGTGAAAGACTTATTTTGTCCCTCGAACTATTAGCGCCCTCGCTACGCTCGGGCGCCAAACCCCGTCTCGGGACAAAATAAGTAACTTTCACCACTCATGTAACAATGTACTATTGTAAGTATTTGACAAAGAGAATACAATACTACGTAAGAGTATTTGACATCATCTTGTTATGACCAAAGAGAATACACTACTACGTGTGACATTATGATGATTGACATTAAAATAGACAACGAATTTAAATATTGATTCTATGGAGGTTTAATTCATATTTAAAGTTTCTCAATTATGCTACAATTTAATGTTTTAGCTCCGGCTTAGGTGGACGGGAGAAGCCCAGGGATGGATTTTTAAAAACGCTAATATTCTTTTAAATTGTATTTTGTCTGTTTTGTTCACGTGATGCCGGAGTAGCGCCCTCTAGAATTAGTATTGCGCACAGAGATGGTATTCCGTAATATTCCATGAACATAAAGAAACCAAAAAACAATTACGCATGCGCATATCCATCATTTTAAACGTGACTTATGGAAAGTGTTTAGTTCATACAAAATCCCATCGAAAATTTTTGTTCGATTTTCCTCAATCAGGGCACTTTTCCACGTTGTAATATTAAAAAAAAACCCAGTTCAGACTATTCCGATAATTTTAAAACAATAAAATGCCAAATCGGTTCAGCCGTTCTCAAGTGATGCAATAACAACGAACAGCATTTCATTTTTATTTACGAGTATATATTCCAATGAGCCCAAATTTCGAACTGATCAGAGCCGTGGAAGTTGGCTTTGGCCGTGAATATGGCTTTTTTAACCTAAAAAAGAGCTGATAATCTCCAAACGGCTGAACCGATTTTCATGAAATATAGCTAAGAACCCACTTAATCAGAATACCTCTCTAACAAAAAAAAACATAAATAAAATCGGTTCATCCGCTTGGGCGCTACGGTGCCACATACAGATACACATGTTAAACTTATAACACCCCTCTTTTTTCGTCGGGGGTTAAATAGTCAGAATCTACCACCGGTTCGGAATGTTGCTTTAAGAAACTCGATGGTTACTCTTTTCAATGAATTAAAGATGGTGTACATTCTCAGGAATAGCAACAGAGTGTGACCAGGCAACATCATTGTCACTAAATAGATAAATGGTAATCAAATCTCACTCAGATTTAGGTATTTAAATAAAAAGCTGGTTTAGTAAGGTGTGCATACCTACTCATACTTTACATAAATTTAAATGTTTACACACCAAAATAATAATAATATTAAATTTTGGGGCCCACTTAGTGAGCGGTAAGTACCACCTGCCGAAGATATTTCGATGATACTGATTATGGCAGGTGTCCCATTCCTTTGCAATAGCCTAATCCCCAGTCCATTCAAACTCCAGCAATAGGAACCATTTCTCTTTCCATATTTGAAATAGTTCGTGCACCTGCTGCGGTCAGGTCGCTCTATATGTCCAATAATTTGCAGCGGTTGACCTCAACATGTGACTTACATGACGATACAATTCTCACAAAGGGCCTCCACGTTTTGGACCCATGTCCCCATGCAAGCCATGCACAGTATCGAGCAGAGCCCGTGATACAGAGACATAATAATTAATAAAACTGAGGTGGATAAGAAAATAATTGCTTTGGTGTGATGCCTCCCATCTACTCGTACACTTATAAAAGTAAAAGATTTGTATATTAGTGTAACGAGTAAACTCAAAAACAACTGTAACCAATTTCAAAGATTATTTCACGAATAGATTGCCACATTATCCCTGAGTAACATAGGCTATATTTATTACCAGAAAAAAATAGGGTTCCCTACTAATACTTCAATAATGTAACCCAAGATGTAAAAGATTTGCTATAAAATGTCTTTCATCGCATGCGCTATGGAAACTATTGATGATAGAACGATAAAATGCTATATAATATTAAAGGACATATCAATATCTACAAAACACTACGCGATACCATATGTCCAACTATTATAGTTACGTTACTATAAATACTTTTTTACATTTAAAAGTTGATAGATATAGGTTAAGTTAGGCAGTTCTTTTCAGAACTATTTAGAAATTTACTCTGAATTTCCACCCGTGCAATGCCAGGACGGGCGGCTAGTATGAAATAAATGAATAGAGTTTAACAAAAATAAAGTGAGTTGACCAGTCCCCGCAAGCAGCGCACGCGCACGGGCATGACTTGAAAAGTGGCATCAAATGAAAGAAATTATAAAGTCCCTTAGTAGTTTCTAGCTTTTAGTGCACCCACGTGTTTTTAAAGTCTTTTAATTTTATTATTTATATTTTTTCACGATTATGAATGTGAAACTACTTACTGAAATGCTGATAAACATAAACAGTCACTAACTCTCACACTACTAAACATTTTTTATGAAATTTCTATGAGACCACCAGCGTATACCCTTTCAAAGAACTACAGAAATCAAACAAAAATACATATACATCTGTCCTCTGACAACCATGGCCACACCATAATAATATAGATACTACTTATACCAATATATGGCACTAATAGCCAGATTGCATTTCATAACAATGCCACTAAGCCCAAACACGACCAGGTTACTTTGTTTTATTACGGAGTTCTGGCGCGTATCTTCCGGTTTTATCATCATCTGATGATTAATCCAGAAGGTAGGCAGTTAATTGAGACTATTCTGGTGACCGCAATCACAACTGAAGAGTCACAGGAGAGCAAATTACGCAATTTCGTTTAATTGAATGATGTATTTTTCCAGTAATTTTGATTTAAATTCTAAACTACTGAACCGATTTTGATGTTTTTTTTATGGCACCAATATGAAAGGACATCCTATCAAATACAAAATATATTTTTGAAATCGGTATATGAGGTAACCAACATTCAACAACCTACTACCGAATTGATAACCTCCTCCGTTTTGAAGTCAGTTAAAAGGAAGTAAGGGCCTAGAATTGTTCCTTGAGGGACGCCCATTTTTAGTACAGAGCGTATGAATTTAACACCATTTAGTTCAACATTTTGTCTTCTATTTTCTAAGTAAGATTTTACAAGTTGGAATGCTGCATTTCTAACACCGCAATGTTCAAATTTCAGCAAAATTATTTCATAATTGACGCCATTGAATACCTTTTTAAGCTCACAGAAGATACCAATTGCATCCTGTGAGTTTTCCCATGCGTCAAATATAAGCTTAATTAAGGTTACACCGGCATCGGTAGTACAACGGCCTTTGGCGAAACCATATTGTTTACCATGCAATATGTTATTTGCGTTCAAATGATGTGACATTTGGGTAAGCATTATACAAATATTTAACTAAAACTGGCAAGAAGGATACTGGTCTATAGTTATAACGATCTCTACTATTACCTGATTTAAAAAGGGGTATTTCATTAAATCCGGGAAGACTCTATGATCAACTCTCTATTACAACGTTTACGTCTATCGTTCGCCAAATGTAAACAGAAAATTACCAAATTCTTGTCGGGGTTTCGTTAGGCACTTTATTAGTTACTAGCGGCCCGCCCCGTCTTCGCACGGGTACATTGCGGTTACATTATTCGAGTTTTAGTAAGGATCCCTAATTTTTTTGAAAATATATTATAGCCTATGTCACCCGGGGATAGTGTAGCTTCCCAACACTGAAATAATTTTTCAAATCGGTTCAGTAGTTTCGGAGCCTATTCATTACAATCAAACAAACAAAGTTTTCCTCTTTATAATATTAGTATGATGTATGAGAAGACGAGTACGCCGCCGCCGTCCGCGTCGGCTCCTGCCGATCGGGCGAGATCGATCTCCACATTGGCGGCGGCGAGACCACGTGGTGTCGGTGTTTATAAAACATCTGCATCCGAGCAGAGTAGTGACTGTCGTCGGCGTGGTGCGGCGCGGCGCGGCGCCGGCGGCGGCGTGTGCGCTTGTTAACACCTGTTGCGCACGCAATGTTACGAGAGTGGCTACGTCACGCACGTCGCGTCGTACGTAGTACGTAGCATTCAGGAAATCAAGTTTCTGCAAGTAAAACCCATATTATGCATTATGCATGTGTATTGGGGGCACATCGTCCTGTATTGTAGTGAAGCGTGTTACGCATTCAAAGAACTGATAGTGCAAGAAAAAAAAAGACATAAAGTTGGTACATACCTACCTATTGAAACTACCCAGGTCGACTACCAACTGGAATTTGCATTGTTTTTATTAGTTTATTGCGCAGTTTATAACATTTTTTATATTTTTATTTATTAATTTTCCGTTAATCGTCGGTCTGTAAGGTAACCCAAAGGAAACGTGAATCTTGCGATCTAACGCTTAGCGTTCGAATCCAACAACGAAGGTGATATAAGAGCTAACGTTATTATTGCAGTCAGCCAGCTACGTGTCCCGCCCCGCAGCCGGGACTCTGGATTGGAGCCGACATTTTAATATGCTTTCTTCTCACTTCCTGTTAAGCAAACTCAGGGGTAAAAGACTACATTATACCTATATAGAGCCATTTATGAAGATATGGATAGGTAATACATATATGAAAATTTAAGAACATCACGCTTTTGCAAAAGTTTTACCATCCTGCGTTGCCCGGTCGAACAAGTCAGTCTGAAGTTGCCTTTTTGACATCACACCTCCTGAAAGTTACTGATATTTTTCACCGCACTGAACGTGAACTTCGTCGGTTCGAAATATGTATATTATATGATATTGAGAAGTTGGTGCAAGCCGGGCATCGAGCGCGGCCGGTGGCAATGACACGGCGATCACAATGTTTCGCTGACCTACATGAGGTGCAGCGGAGCCCGTGCCAAGTGCCGCCGCGCTTACTCAATCAGCAGTCGCCGGCTAGAGGCTGCGCACGCGCCGCGCTCTCCTGAATCCCGACACCGAGGATTCGCCTCACAATCGTAACAACGAAGTCGAAAACAAGGAACATGCGTTTGGTGTAGTTCTCGTCGTGTCCGCACAGGAATGTCGCTTATCAATATTCCGAAGGCGAGCTCTCATCACCGCGAATACTCAGGACACCGCGCGGCGCGGCGCGGCGCAACCGTAACGACGTGTGCATCTTTGCGAGCGGATTCCGAGCACGTCGTCGCGTCGCTGGGTCGGCGCGGCGGGCGGCGCGCGGCGGGCGGCGCGGCGGGTCGATGCCGCCCGCCGGCCGCTTACCTACCCCACGCCCCTACATTTGAATCGACGCGGAATTACCGTTTATAAAAATTTGTTAACGTGTCGTAGTGCTCGCCGGGTCGCGCCGCGGCACGACGACTACCTAACGCATAGTCACTGATGAATGTTAAGGTCGCTTGTGGTGAATTTATAACGAGAGACGTTCAGTACGAACGAATAGGTAGGTATATGAGATCCATATAAATAGATTAACAAAAATATGGAATAGCTCGAACTCTGGGAAATTCATCCATCTGGTGGAACGAACCGCTCTTTATCCAAAATTTTAATATATGTAACACAATTGTTCAACTTAACTATTAGTATTCGTAGGAACGTACTGAATGAGACGCCTCTCTATAGCTGCCTTTAGCTTAATATTCTATTCTGATATTGACCATAATCTCATTTTTATGACAATTTATTGAACGTCAAGCCCCGATGCGACAGGGACCTCACGGAATGAAAGCACTGCGTTATTACTATAGATTCATGAAACGAATTGGCATGCTCGTAAGATTAATACAAGAAGATATTATGTCGCTGTCTGCACTTTCGTACTATTCGGACTCCAAATAAAATGTAATATTGGACCAACCCATGAAATCTGTACCTACTCCTTTAGATAGTAATTAGTTACTGTCCACGCGACGCACGACATCGTCTAATGTTATGTTTACATAACTTTGGCTTTGAGTCCCTTTAAAATTCCCAGAAAACGTGATTTCTCATTCCCAACAAATATGTATTATGTAGACATATTATATTATATTATGGTATACTCTGCGATAATTAAACCCAGAGTTGGCATTCCCTGCCTGCTTGCATCGTAAAAACGCTCTAACGCAGAGACGTAAGTCATCTTACACACACAGAAATATATTCTTGAACCAAGTAAATATTTATTGGTCAAGAATAATATTGATTCATATATGGGGAAAACGATATTTTCTTGGATGTAGCATATATTTGTTTTGGATTTTATTCTTAGATTAACAATAATTAGCTTGAATTAAGAGTAAGATATCTATTGGTTAGAGAAATGAACACTTTTTGAAATCAAGACCGATACATTTCTCGGGGTTCAAAGACGTGCATTTTTCTTGAACAAAAACAAATAACTTGAATTTTCAATTTAATTTTTATTTTCAAACCAAGAGTGAGGATTTTCAAACATAAACAATATTTTCTTGAAATTTTATGTTTCCATTGTTGAATTAAGATAATAGTGATTAAATGGAAGTATTTTTTTAATCGATTAAAAAATAAAGAGGCTCCTACAGAGAATACTGAGTTTTGAAGTGAATTAAAATATTTGTTAACTTGAGAAAGTAGATGTTTTAAACTAAAACGGATTTATGTTGATTCAATATTTTCTACATTTTATTTCAATGATACAATTCACTTGTCTTGATAATTGTTAATCTTAACTGACGAATATTGTAGTATTAGATTAAGAAAAAAGTTCTTGAACTTGAGTCTTATTTTTTTTTGTGGGTCTCTCGTGAGTGGAGGTGTTTGTCGTGCTTAAGTGCTTGCTTTTATTTTTGGTATACATTTGTCTTTCAAATTATCGGTGCCTCTTTTACTATCTTGTGGAGTGGCCCCATAAGACCCAGTCGCCTATTGGATTCTCGTCGTATATTTGTTTGATATTTTGCATTGAGATCTCTGCCTGCGGTTGGGTTTGAACCCGCGTCCTGGGCACGGTCGGTCGGTGTGGGCGGGCTGTTTGCGCGACGCACCACCGTAGCTGTGCTTTTCGAAGCAAAAATTTCCGTCACTATCATTGCAACTCCCAAAGGCGGCTTAAACTGAACTATTGTTTTTAACTGTCGGTCAAGTGCATTATAATACACTCTGTTTTGTGTGGTCTTATATATTAGAAGCAGGCTTTAAAGTTTTATTTAAAAATGAAATGCCTAGCATGTAATATGCAAATAGAACAGGGAAACGAACTTTGTTGTAAAACCTATTCGTCTCAAGATTTGTTTTTATTAGACTGAATATTATTCTTTATTTAAACAAAACGCTCGTTCATCTCATATAGAAACAAAAAAAAATCTTAGGTGGACGCAATAACTGATTCTCACAAAACTACAAAAGTATTGTACTAACTCATCGGAGTATCTTATTTAAAATTATTCAGTTTCTTACATCAATACTCAGATTTATTCGTCTCAATTAAATATTATAGAACTGAATATTATATTTTCTTTATATAAAACGCTGGTTTATCTTCTTTGCAAACAAATATATTCTTAGCTGAACGCAATTACTCATTCTCACAAAACAACAAAAGTGTTGTACGAACTAATTGGAGTATCTTGTTATAAATTATTCGTTTTCTTGGATCAATTCTTACATTTACTCATCTCAATAAAAATGTTATTGAAATAAATATTATATTTTCTTTAAACAAAACGCTAGTTCATCTTTTTTGCAAACACTACGAGTCTTCGTTTAACTCCATTATTTACTAACACAAAATATTCAAATTTATTGTTTACGCACATTGAGCATCTTGTTTTAATTTAATTATTATCTTGAATTGATACCACACTTTTCTCACGCCAAGAATATAAGGTTATAATCCAAATATTTTTATTTTTATTTGAATAGCATTTTTTCTCGTTTGTATTTGATTTCATATAATTAATTCAAGTATATTACTATTTTTAATAAAAACCATTATTCTTGATACGACACACATTTTTCTTGGGCGAAAGCATTCATCGTTTACAGTTTAGGAGAATCACACCTTTTTTGAAGGAAGAATATAATGTTTTATTCTAAAACAAAAAATCTTCATCTAACATATTAAGAGTTTTGATTCACGGAAATTGTTGCAGGTTTTGATCCAATTAATTATGGTTCTTGTTTATAAACAATGCTGTTTCATATCAAGACATATAAATTTTAATATCCAAAACTAATTTATTATTTGGTCAAGATTGATATATTCTCGAAGAGACACTAATTGTTTTAATTCTAGTAAATTTATCGAGAATAATATTGGTTTACGCAGAGAAAAACGTTTTTGTTAAACTAAGACATTATTGTCAGTTCAAGCATATATTTACTTGTTATTAAACAATATTTCTGAGAATAAAATTATTCTTGACTGAAAACAAATTTTGGGCGCCTTTTTTTGTGTGTATGTCAAAGTATTCTGTGGTCAAGGGCCGAGTGGGCGCCGCGGGCGGTGCGGGCGGCCCGCGCCACAGCACAGCCAAGTGCTCATGCACGGGCCGCTCGAGCGCATAGCTACATTTGCTATAAATACTGTCGAGCAGCTTTTAAACAAACTTATTCATCAACTGATTTCCTTCTTTAACTGACGTTAGTGGTTTACGAAACGACATAAATACCTATAAAGTTGTCGCTTTGAAATCACTCTCGAACTTATTACCAAAGAAATTCCTGCTGTAATACTATGCAGCGGTTAGTACCAAAGACCATTTAGAAAATTTCTCGACACTCCATCTATGGTGGTGCGGTGCGCTGGGAGTGACAACCGAGAGACCACTAAGATAGGAACTATGTTTAAATAAATTTATTATAGTATTCACTTTTAATACATTTATTTAAACATAGTTCCTATCTTAGTGGTCTCTCGGTTGTCACTCCCAGCGCACCGCAGAGCTTTCAATTTTCAAAACTTATCTTTTCTTAAATATATTCTTATCGGCCAGGAACGCTTATTGCCAGTGGCTAGTGCGCCGACATGGACCTCCTTACAGTACCTAATAATGCGTTGCCATTCGAATAAAATGTGTTAATGCAGCTATTGCTTCGTATAATTTCTCATTGGTCTACGGTTATACTTATATTCCTCGGTGCAGAGGGAGTGCCGCCGCCGCGCCGCCCGCCGCCCGCGCGGGTGCGTGCGGTGCGTCGCGGGCGCAGGTGCCCTATTAATATATCTCCAAGTTCCAACCGTGAATTCTAACTGGCTGGTTCGCGGTTGGAGCGCGGTCGCGCGTTTCTACGTTTGTCGGTCGGTGTGTCTGCCGGCCGCTTGGCATGTTGCTACGTGGAAGTTGTTCTTTGTCATATAGCTATTTTAGTTCCGTCGACATACATTTAAAGGCTGTCAATGATGAAGTTTCCGTTAGCGTGTCTTCGGCCGTCGCTGAACACTCACGTGCCAACTCAAATATTGCGATGTTTCTGTATATACTATTCTCATGTTGAGGGTCATGCATGCTATTTGTACATTTTATTCTTTAAATTATATTCAACATAAGTAGCTTAAATTATTAGCTACTTATGTTAAAATCATAATTTATTCGTGAGTTAAAATATCAACAACGGAGATGTACCAACAGTTTGACACATTTGTACGATAATGAAAGTAATATTCTAACGAGAAAAAATAAATTAAATAATTTTCTCATATTTTTTTGCAATGTTGCCATTCCGTGCAAGTACCGCGACACAATCTGGACGTCTGAGTAAGTACCAGACAGGCTGCATCGCACCGGCAACGCCGAGGACCCGACACGATCACACAACCCCGACAATAGCTGTCGCCAATTTCTGTGGGGCTGATTCCCATGATGCCGCGCCTGCATGCTGCAGCATGCCCCGTGCGTCCGTGCGGGGCCACCCGGCGCTGCGCGGGGCGCGCTCTTGTGAGTCCGCGGTGAGGCACGTCTCGAGCGAGCACAAGTTTTGATTTCATTAAAAGGTTTACGAATTAAAAGGTAATGATAAAACAAGGCGCTTCCCGCTGTCTGTCTGAACAACGCGTTTCCCGCTGTCTGTCTGTCCCTATGTATGCTACGAAACTGATTTTGATGCGGTTTTTTAATAGATAGAGTGATTTAAGAGGAGGGTTTATATGTATAATACATGCATAATATCATATTATAATTTATATGAAAGAACAACGTTTGCGGGGTCAGCTAGTAAATAATAAATAACAATTTAGTCCTTTAAAAATCCCACTCCAGGGCTCACTACAAGGGGTCCAGGCCATAATTCACTTCACTGACCCGGTGCGAGTTGGCGGATGTCGCATCTTTTTGGATAATTTGATAGATTTTCTAAGACATGCAGATTTCCTCACGATGTTTTTCTTCACTGTAAGCAAGTGGTAATCATAATGTAATTATGATTCGGGAGTTGCGAGCCGGGGTTTGTACCAGGACCCGGTGCCCGCAAGACGCGTGCTTTACCAATCGGCTATCACTGCTCTCAGCAATATCCTTATCATGACATAATTACCGAGTGCTGAAATCCTTCTTCTACCTACCGCATCCTGCATACATTGCCAAACTCTCAGCAGCAGCTAGGAGCAGTGCAGATGTGCACTGTGACCTATAGATAACTATTCGTCACCGATGTTGTCAGCAGGGACCACGATCCCGGCGCGGCGCGGCGCGAGATCCGGTTCAATGATCACGTTCATTCTTACTCATTAGAAGTATTCGCGATTTCGCCTTTTCGTTGTTAATTTCAATTACCTAACATAATATTAGGTAGGCGCCTAATATTGTATGGACACCTTTCTGAACAAACTTCGCCTAAAACTAAAATCGCGGAATTGATCGAAGGTGAAAACTTACATCTATTTAATAAAACAACAGTTCCGTCTATGGACGCCCGAAAGAAGCGAAGCTTTATAGTATAGAGCGTAGGGCGACGCAGCTGCTACTCTGTATACCTATATGTATCGTGTAACGGTACTGACGTCATCGTGTGATGCTACTGACGCCATAGTGTAACGCTAGTAACGTCATCGTGTAACGGTACTGACGTCGTCGTGCAATGCTAATGACGCCACGGCGTAACGCTACTGGCGTCATCGCGTAACGCTACTGACGTCGCCGTGTAATGCTACTGACGTCACGGTGTAACGCTACTAACGTCGTCGTGTAACGGTACTGACGTCACAGTGTAACGCTACTGGCGCCATCATGTAACGCTACTGACGTCATCGTGTATTGCTAATGACGCCACGGAGTAAAACTACTGGCGTCATTGTGTAACGCTACTGACGTCGCCGTGTGATGCTAATGACGCCACGGTGTAACGCTACTGACGTCACGGTGCATTATTACCAATGTTCTATCTAACCTTCAAGCCATATTTAGTATAAAGCTTAGGGCGCCGCAGCTCTGACGTCATCGTGTAACGTGTAACGCTACGTCACCATTTGCACGGATAGAGTGCCAGGGCAGCGAGCGCCCCGAACGTCCGTAAAGAAGCTTCGTTTCAAAAAGTTGGGTATGTTATAATACCAGAAATAAGGACAAATTGCAAATCAACCACCCTTTAGGCTACCAAACATTCAAACATCTTTCATGAGATACTGTGTTAAGTTCTATAATAAAATACCGTTTAGCATTATCAGTCTTAGTGAAACCAAACTCAAAACGTGTGTATAAAGTACTCTATGCAGGAAGGCTTACACACACTCGATAATTATTTGAAAGATAAAGGTGCTTAGGCAGGGCCAGCTCCACCGGAACGGGTATAACTAGAATCACTGGTTTTGGTTAATTTCCATATTTTACCTCTTCCTTCTCTTAATCTCGCTATTGACATATTTGACACTATTATTTATTATTAGGTTTTGTGCCCTATGCCCCTCGGGCGGCATCTTGCTACTTCGACCATTCCTGATCTTGAATTCCAAATGTTTTGAGCAGTGAGTGTTTGTATCTCCTCCGGATGCATGATGTGCCGCCCTAGGAATCTTCCTAGGGCGGCACATCATGCATCCGGAAAGAAGTATCTACATCTGCAACGCATTAGTGAGCCGCACGAGCAGAGGATGTGCATTTTCCTCTGCTTCTTGGCAAAATCTGCACATTGTGCTGTCGCTCATCTTTAGGTTGAACAAATGTTTGTTTAGTTTGCAGTGCCCGGTGAGGATTCGAGTTACTGCGCATGTTTTGTACCGACTGAGCCCTAGGAGCTCTTTCGATGCTTTCTTGTTGTAGCCTTTAATCAGAGCTTTTGAGTGTTCTAGTCCTGGTATGGCCTTCCACCTCTCGACCGCCCTTGATAAGTATTGGGTATTAAGGATTGTGTAGGCTCGCTGTTTAGAGATGCCGCAGAACGGTTCACGCCCGATCTGGGGGTTGTCTGTGTACCACACATGACTGCCATTTTTTGGGGTCTGTAGGCCATTTAGCCATGTGTCCCTGTTTGGTATTTGACACTAAGGTCAGCTTTAAAAATGTGGGCATCACGAAGCCATCAATTTAAACAAAGTAAATACGAGTATTTGTCTATTTGTAATGCGCCTTGCATCACGCTTAGTAGCCTTGTTGAACTGTTGTCTCTGCGGTGAGGGGTTGGTTGGTCATTCTTTATTTAATGTCCTTGTTTGCGGTAGCTTTGTGGAGTGGGTCACCCTCTTCGCTCTATTAAGGTTGAGGAGAGTGATGCCGCTTTTCAGGTCAAACCCGTGCGCGGGCGCTGCTTGCGGGGATTGGTCCACTCACTTTCCTCTGAATAACATTGTTCTTAAACTCTATTAATATATTTAGCATGGAAGGCATTACACCAAAGGAATTATTTAATCATCCACCTGTGTTTTATTATTATATTTTCATTGTTTGTAACGATTGAAATGGGTGTAAAGTGTGAGTAGGTTTGCATGCACACCTCACAAAACTGTATTTCTCATTTAAATACCTAAATCTGAGTGGGATTTGATTACTATTTACTTATTTAGTGACAATTGTGTGCTACTGAGCACGGCCCGGCTACAGACCGCGCAGGGTGGAGACGATACTCGCATAATTATACGCTTTGCCTACACAATAAGTCGCACCCTGGCACAACTTTCTAACAATTTGATTTCAATGCTCGTGTATTTAATTAGTACTTAATATCCCGGCAGTCGACCGGCTAAACGACTCACCAGCTTAATTGTGTTAGTATAGGGTGCAGGGTAAGTCTCCTCCCCATCCCCCTCCCTGCAAGCGGCCGCTCCCTTGCCCCGTACTGTACGGCGACGTGAACGCTCATATCATGCTAATGTCAGGCAGGACTGATTTAAATATTCGTGTGTCGCCGGATGGTTGGTTGGTTTTGTTGTATTTCTCTGTTCTATATCGGTGCGACATATTCGCCGACTCGGCTGCGGGCGACCGTACCGCGGCTTCTACGTATATGTCGTGTTGCTAGGATAGCCGATGACGACGAGCTTGTCGGTGTGACGAAAGTATCAGTCGTAATAATCCTTTAGAATCTGAGAATCCTTTCATCGAGTTTATGAAAGAACATTATTGACATCCCGTTAGTGTACGGCCGCCGTAAGCATATGCTATGAAAATAAACGGAACCTTATGGAATTACTTTGTTGTTCGTTTGTCTGTATGTGTAGACCATTTTGCATAGGATATTTAAAAAATCTTGGGTAAGTATGCTTCCTTATGGGCACAATTATATGGGCCCTTGAAAGTGTGAAGAAAATATGAAAATAAGCAAGTAAGTTGTATAATGTCATTTTATATGAAAATAAGTTCCAGCCCTTACGATACAGGCTATGCCTTATGAGACGGGCCACAACTGAGTACTCTCCCATACAGAAATTTATTTTTGGTCTGTCAAGTCTACGGATATGATTTGTATTTTAAATTAAAAAATATAACTTGTAAACTACGTCAAAGCATCGAGATAAATAATAATAATAAAAAAATTGCCAAGTAACCACAAATAAAATATAATATTTTATAAGTTTCTGAAAATTCAACTTGTACGGGTGTAAATTAAATTGTTAACGGGATTAAATTGACCTATGATATTTGCCAGTATAATATTGGTGTCAAAAATGGGCAAAACGAATGAACTATCTAGAAACATATCTAATGAATGAACTATCTATAAAGTTAGTAAGAACCTTTCAGAGCACGAGCGATTTCAATTCGCACTTGTCCGATTTTCATATGTATGACTAGCTGTGCCCGCGACTTCGTCCGCGTGGAATTTAACAGGAAAAATACATAAAAAGTTCGTCAATAATCTTTTTTGTGAGTCGATGTTTCGTGTTTTATATACCTATCGCAAAAGCCCGCTCGCGCGTTCTGAGCCCGCGCGACAGGCGGCATTTGTGATTATTTTTTATGTTTTTTGTTTTCCTAAAATTCAATTAGCCTAAGTTATTCCTTATAACAGCTATCTGCCAGTGAAAATCCCGTCAAAATCAGTCCAGCCGTTTCGGAGATTACCCGGAACAAACACACAGACAGACAGACAATTTTTTTAAAATCGCGTTTTTGTTGTATGTGTTGTATGTACTTTCATATGCATTTAGTGAATCGGTGTTATTTTGATATTACAAACATACACTCCAATTTTATTTATTTGTATAGATGATATAATTTTAATAATTATCAGTGAAGCTGGGAGTTTCGACCATCCGTGATGAACTTAAAATGAGGGCTGGCTACTATTAAACTACGACATAATGTGACGTAGAACGGACCGATTGTGAAGTAACCGACTGAGATCTGGCGTCCGTATGTCGAGTTCATTATGTTTTATCTCTTTTTCAGGTAAGCGTTGAAATCAACCTTCCATAAAGTCAAGGCAAATGTAAGTGCTAACAAGTTAAGACAATTCGGTTTTAGCTCCTAATGCCATAATTAATTATAGTTGTGAGTAAATTATATAAAAATATAAGTAGGGAAATAACTATATTAGTAAATCATAGTTTTACTTACTAATATTATAAATGCGAAAGTAACTCTGTCTGTCTACTCCGTCTTGTCTGTCTGTGGGGCTTTCACGTCAAAACTACTGAACCGATTGAAATGAAATTTGGTACACTGATAGTCTAGAGCCTGAGAAAGAACATATGCTACATTTTAAAGCGAAAAAAGGGTTGTAAGGGGTTTGAAGGGGGGTATGAAAAGGTTTATGGAAGTATCGTCATTTTTAGAGCTAGAAGCTTGAAACTTATTTTTCATCATACTCGGAAATTAGGTCTGAAGTTGCCTCAAGAGCGTTTTGAAAGTAATACTTTTCAGCCCTAGGGAGAATCTCTTTCAACTGACAACTGTCAAATTATTAAAAAAAACTAGTTCTATTTTCACATTTCCATTGAACCTTGTTCCAACTTTCTCTAAAGTCACTCAATTACAGCGCAATGTCAAATTGAACATAAAGTTATCTAAGTACTCGTATTAATTAAAGTATATATTTTTTATTGACTTTATGATAATTTTGTTCGACTATTTCTTCAAAATAACATAGATATGCGAAAAATATTTACCATTTTTTCAATGATGGAAATGAAAAAATAATGGCTGAATAATGAAGCTGTCCGGCCAACGGAAAAAAAGCAAAATAGGCGGCAATCAATAGAGTAATGCTCATACTGGTTCACTCATTTTTTCTTTAGCTAATTCCTTTTTTTACTTTCCTTGTATTCGTAATCAAAAGCAGTGTTTACCTCGGGTGAAATACTTATTTTGCCGTCTCGGGACTAAATAAGTTACTGTCATTCTTAGGGTAACAATGTACTATTTTAGGCTGTTGATTCAATAAATAAATATGACATTTCAAGTTTTGTAAATTTGTTATCCTCAAGGGTGTAAAAGGGGGTATGAAAGTTTGTATGGAAACATAGATATTTGCAGTGAAACACTGCAAATAGCTCATTAAAGTATTTATACGTATGTATCATTTGTAAAACGATTAGCCTAAATAATTAAAAAGCTAGCCAAAGACACTATTCCACGCGGACGAAGTTGCGGGCACAGCTAGTAGGTAATAAATAAGATAAGTAAGGTTTTTTAATACGGACTATAATGAAAACCTTGAATATAATGGACTATATCATAAATACTATATTATCAGGCAGTTCAAGCAGATGAGTAAAGGCTTTAGAAATGAAAGGCGCACGCGCAACGCTATGCTAAAACGTCAACCGGGGCATTTAGATCAATAACGATAAAAAAAACTCAGATAAGTCGCTTAGTAGACACTCTACAATGCACAGTATTTTTTTTTTTTTTTTTTTTTTTTTTTTTTTTTTTATCCGGGCCTTTATGGCCCGGCCGCGTTCACCTCTGATGTGGGGGTCAGAGACCTTAATTAGCACGGTTATAAATAAAGTTTCAGTCCATTTTTATTGTAGTAAAAACACAGTATTTAAAAGACATTTTCTCGAAAAGCGAGTAAAAATACCAATAAAATATATTTCTCAAAAGGAGTAAATATAAAAACTTATCAATATATACAAAAAAGGGACAGCGGAATAAATAACAAAACTATAAACGTGATAAAATAAACAAGATTCCTTCCTATTTTATTGCACGAATATGTCAGCCTGCGTGATTAATAGCGCAGTGTTGTATAAGTTGCTGTGGGGGCTTATTAACATAATAAGTGGTCAGCTGGCCTCTTTCTGCTTAGGTCTTATTTCTATTAATCACGCTGGTCGGACAATGCACAGTATTTGATCTATAATCTATTAATTGAGACCATTCCAATGAGCCCAAACACTATAGATACCTGTGCTATAAGTTCGTGAGGAGTAGGATATCCTTCTTGCAATATCATTGAAGTAACAGGATATCAAATTTCGAATCGATCAGACCTGTGGAAGGGGTGACTGACCGGGACACCGGGGCACAACGGTTCCAATCGGGACATATTATTTTCTACTTACCGACAAGTATTGCATTGCAGTGCAGTATTTGCTCTATTCATTTATTTATTTACACACACAGTTATGTTAGCGGCTTACGCCAAAACCTAAAAACGTTAAAAAATACTAATTAATTATTTACATAAACATTCGAAAATAAATACAATAGTCTAATACATGGCCCTAATTTGACAGCAAATATATCAATGTCAATATTGCGCTGAAGGAGCATGTCGCCGAGCAAAATGCGCGCGCGCACGGTAGAGGCACTGCGGACGCGGCGCTTGCGCGTAAACGGGCGGCCGGGGCCTGGTGAAGAGTGGTGGTATAGTACGCGGCGCGACGGCGGCAGCGCCTCGCATAGGCACCTGCACTTCCATCTGGCACACCACAGCCCGATTATTCATCAGCTCTATTATAGCGGAAATAAGTAGGTACTTCATCGAGCAAAGCAACATGATCCGTCGGTTTTAGAATGAAAAATAGATATTATCGGCTAATCCAATCTAAAAGTCGCGGAAGGAAGGCATTAGAGGGCACAGAACACGGGACGGTCGGACGGCGCGACGGCACAGTGAGCAGGGTGCTACTCTTCAAATCGACAACGATACATTCGAAACGATACGACATTACTACGAATATATCGACCTTACTCTACTCTAACTAATGTTCGAATTCGTTGTCATTTTTCGTATCCACAGAGCATCTATTGTGTTTTATTCCCATGTTCGGAGTGAATGATACGAATGAAAAATGCAAAGTTTGTTGTAAACCTGAATATTATCTATGTCCTCAATAAGTTTTATCTGTGGGCCCCTCTTTCGCAAGAATATATTAAGAAACTATCATATATCTAATCTCAACGACACCTCTTAGGACGTCGTCAGCATTATCGTTTGGTTAATTTTACATCAATACGGTGTAAAATGTCATTTAAATTCGTGTAAAATAAGTAATAAATGAATAAAACAGTTGCATGATGAGATGCATTGATGTTTTTATCAGTGTAGCCATGAGCTCCTCTGCTGACTTATGTAAAAGTTTTCAATTACAATGACATGATTTTTCCTGTATTTAGAAGCCATCAGGAAAAAAAAATTGCATGTAGAAGGAAGAGGCAGCAGATGCGGGAACATTTCCCGAAGGTGATTTTGTCAAAAATTGCGATTAAATCAAAAGAAAAGCAAGTTTTGCCACTAATTATAACTAGGATTTATGACCACAGATCTCAATACGCTTGAAACCGTAGATAGAGAAAGAAGTCTATAGATAAGACGATGGATAAAGTGAAACGGCGCTGTACAAAAAGCACTGAGTGTGAAAGACCTACTGATAAAACTTATTGAGGATATAGAGAATATTCAGGTTTACAACAAACTTTGCATTTATCATTCTTTTTTATTATTTTTTTTTTTTATTTATTTATTCAGGACAACAAACAATTGCATAATAAGCTTAAGTATAGATGATGTAGTAACAAATAAGGAGTAATTACACAACCAGCACATTCGTATCATTTACTCCGAACATGGTACATAATAAAACAAAATAGATGCTCTGTGGATACGAAAAATGACAACAGATTCGAACATTAGTTGGAGTAGGGTGAAGTCGATATATTCGTAGTAATGTCGTATCGTTGTCGATTTGAAGAGTAGCACCCCAGAGTCGGCAGTCGGCCGGCGCCCTACGAGCCGCGCCGCCCGCCCGCCGCGCGCCGCCCGCCCGCCGCGCGCCGCGCTGTACTGTATTGGAACATTTGGAACACGGAAGCGAGATTAATTACAGCCCGCGCTCGCGACTATTATGATCAAGATACAACTTCGCAGTCTCCACCGATATAAGGGTGGTGTCTGTCCCCGTCGCCAAAAATTGAACACCATTCAGCTCTGGTGACTAAAAGACTTATAAATTTGCACTTATAGTTAAAATGATGATTGCAACTGCGACTCAGTCTGCGTGTTGAGACGCCGCCCCCGGTGTGTACTGGCTAGCTTTGATCGATCCATCGTGGCGCTGCTATTGCCAAAATGTGCTGCCATTGATTAATAAATTATAGATTTTTTGTAGGTATGCATTTCCTTAATACCTATAAAATTATCTATTTGCAGAGATTATACACCTTTGTACGTACCTAACCTACGTATCAGATACTATGTGCCAGGTGGTTCACCCTTGCTTGGACGCGTTTTTTGGTATTCAACGGATAGAAACTCCTATTATTGATATGTATTAAGATTTTAACATTATATACTTCTGGCCTTATCCCTTATTATATCTTACCATGCCTAAATGCATTCCTAAAGAATGGCTTTTGCAATCGTGATGTTGGTATTCAATAGATAGCCGTAGATAGCGAAATAATGAGTTTGCGAATATCAGTGCGAGCTACGCTACCGTGTGCATAATACCTACTGTAGGGTTCATATTGTTACATTTGTTAGCCGCTTGATACATTCAACGCACTCCAGATAACAATCTTACTTAACTACCACTATTATATTATGTAGGTTTTTAATTTTATCTGGAAAGCTTCGTTCATTGTTGGGCCTAGTGTTGAATGCAACGTGATGTAGTGTTCTTATAGTGATACTGAGCTTGCCAAGGCTTGTTTCGTGTGTTCCTGCGGCCTACTAACCAAAGCTATGTGTTCCGAAAACTATCTACGTTTACTTCTGGCAACACCGCAACCGGGGCGCGTATATAATCAGCGGTGTAGACGACGCGACGACCACGCTACGACCACGCGACTTCGGCGGACAATATGAGTGAAAGAGAACATCGTACATGCGCCGTAAACATTAATGCGCGATATCGTTCACATTCATTGATGTAATACAGCCATAACATGATCTACGTCAATGAATTGACACGGCCACAACGCCTCGCCTCAGAGCGCAATTCATGGGCCGGTGGTCGGTTTATTGTGAAAGCGAGATAGCGTGCTTGTCGGTCTGTTTGTGTTTTCTACGTGTACGTGTACGTACGAGTACTATTCTGGACCTTTTTAGGGTTCCGGGCCTTAAAAGGAAAAAACGGAACCCTTATAGGATCACTTTGTTGTCCGCCTGTCTGTCTGTCTGTCTGTCTGTCAATATTTTTTTCTCAGAAACGGATAGAGATATCGAGTTGAAATTTATATCAAATATAGTCCCTTGTTTGTGTAAAAAATTAGGCTTCTAAGACAACGCAATCAAGAGATACGGCCATTTATGTCGCATATTTTGATAGTTTTTGCAAATTCATTTATAAAAACAAAGGAATCAACGCACAGCCCAAACCGCTGGTGTTAGAATCTAATAAAATTCCACCCCTAAGTGTATAAAATAGGGGGTGAAAGTATGTATGGGTAAAAAAAATATCTCAACTTAGATTCATGAAAATTTGTATTAAGGTTACTCATTACAAATAAAAAATATAATATTCAGCATTTTATAAAATTCCTCCCCTAAATGTGTGAAATAAGGGAAAACAGTTTGTATTGGGGTCCCGAATTTGTTCAAGCTGGACACGCGGCTTTAGGTAGATCTTGATGTAAAAACTTGAAACACTGTGCAGAAAATCTAGAAAAAATTAAGACACTAGCACGTGACACGACATTGCAATTAAAATTATAACAGGAGAAATGGGTTCACTAAATCACGAGCTACATCCGACCAAGTTAAAGTTAAATTAATTCCCCGTCGTTTCTGAATAAACTCATACTGAGATTCAAAATACAACCGCAAATACAACTTTGTTTTTTGTGTTTCACTACTTTGGTTATAGATACGTTAAATCTTCGTTATTGCCATGGGTCCGGAAGCCTTCATTGTGCATGTCCCGACGTGCACTTGTCGAGTTTTTTTATTTATTCATTTAATTTACCGCGGCGAAATCCCCATCGATACCCAAGCCCAGGAAAGGCGGGTTATGTCGGACTCTTTGCGGCCAAATGACTAAAATCCCACGGCGCGGTTAGACCCCTGCTTTGAGGTGGGGTTACGGGAACGCTTTCACACTCATCTGCGATGCAACCCTGTTAACCGCCCCAAACCCGATCACCAGCAATTATCTGGTTTCAAGAGTCCCTTGTAAAGAATGCGTGAAGAATACCTAACATCTGGCAGGCGTGGCTCAGAACTACAGCCACACATTTTCACTACTGCCGTAAGACCAAGAAGAACCACACCGGCGCGGCGGCGCGGCGCTGGCGGCGAGTAGTCGAAGCCGTTTTTTATGTGGCATTTGGCTGTGCGCCAATAATTTCTCATTTGAATTGATTCGTTTTATTGCGACGTAGGTATCGCTTATTTAATGTTTGTAAGGTACTGTACGTTTTACGCTACAAACGAACGTTAGTACCACTCGCCGCTTTACCTACATTATTGTTTTGAAGTTAATGACCAAAGTTCGGTTTGTAAAATGGGCCCTCACCCCCAAGGTGGAGTTTATCATCAAATTACTGTATAATAAATTGAATAAATTAATATTGCTTGTGAACTCCTATTTGTTGGTTTGGCAAGTGATATTTAGACAACCGGCGTAAGATCCAATGGTAAATAAACAAGAACCATTTTGGTAATAAACGCTTCAACTGTCATTTATAATCCCTGCGCGTTGAAATTTTCCACATCTTTTTTGTTATATTTATAGTTTAGCATTGTGGATGAGACGCTCATTATTTCGTTATTGAAATAGTTTCGGTATGTTTATACGTGTGTGCTCGCTCACCACTGGGAAAACATTAATTATACCCATCCTAGTTTCTATTTGTGTTGTCTTGCGCTGCGATTTACTTTTACGCTTACTCTAACCCCGGCAGATATGAGGAAAAAGTATTTACTTACTTATATTACCTACCTATAGAATACAATTCGTTCTTTTAGAGCTGAATAAAATCGTTAGATAGCGTTCGCGCTGCACTGGGCGGCGCGGCCGGTCCGGGGCGGAGTGCCCACTGCCCGAGCCCTGCAAATGAAACCTTACTTATTATGAAATATTACTTATATTTATAAGTACGTATATGAATTTAAAAAACAGACACAATAAAATTATAGATAGTCCACAGACTTCAAAAATATTACAACTCCGTGAGATAGTCGCATATTCCAAAAAACAAAGCAGTTCATATTTCTTCCAAATGATGCGACGAAATGTCGTTTGGGAATCAACAATCAGTGCTAGTTGCGCAGCTCCCGTACGTAGCTCAATATTCGCAGTTTATCTCACAAATAATTCTGGTACGTACGTCTAGTTTTTATACCAGATCATGAAAGCGGCATTTACATTATTAGCTTCCTCATTAATAATCTTAGATCAAAAATAACACTAACAATAATGCACACTGTCCACTATAGAAAACCGAAATGGGGCCCTCTATAAGTTACTACTACTATTGGAAGTCATTGTATTGCGCACAGTGCATTATTCTATGACCATAAACAAATACGACCAAAAACAATTACGCAGGCGCATGTCACAGAAAATCCCATTCAGTTTTTCCAGAATCCGGGAAACATTATTTTATTTTATATCCTGACAACCCAGAGCGGACTGTAACGATCATTTTAAAACTAAACATACATTCATACGAGCATATAACCTCCTCCTATTTATGGAAGTCGGTTAAAAAAAACCAAATCGGACCAGCAGTTCTCAAGTGATGCAATTAGCAACGATCAGTATTTAATTATTATTTATATAGATTTCAGCATTTATGAAAACTACTAACGCTGTCTATCGGCAGATCTGAATATAATTCGAGCAACTTCGTAGTCGCGTTACAGTTTTCCAAGCGTGATTTACTTGTTATTTTAGTTTTTTCTGTTCAGTGAAAAATAGTAAGTGCAAGTGCAAAAATTATAAAATAGCTTCATAGTTATTTGATAATACCTCATACATCGACACCACATTCAAGTCTCGATAATTACAACTTACTTTTCATGTAGGAGAGGGTCCTTAGAATAATTTTCACTATTCATTTTTGTTGCGGTAACAAAAAAGTGTCAATAAAAGTGTGCTAAATTTCAGCCAAAAACTTGTCCTACCTACCGATCTTCAAATAAAATGGCTGTGACATATAGACCGAGCGACATGACTGACGAAACTATCCCCTATGCTAACATTACACGTTTGCAAATTCTATCGAGCGGAGCAGCGGAGGCGTCGCGTCGCCTCGCGCGCAGTGCTCTCCTCACAGCAGCTCAGCAGCGCAGCATCCAAACCATAAACTTGTCCCGTCACTGTGATATCTACACGCTTTCATAGCGAGCGTGCCTTCATGTAGAAATTAGCGGATAAGTCAACCTCGTACGGATTTCATCATCTTCATCATCATTCATCAGCACAGGAACCTCCGGGACCGGCCAAGTGACGAAAGACCCCGCCAAATAGTTACGAGACTCGCAGTGTAATAATATCGGATACCCTACTGGTTAGCAAACTCTTCATAATTCCAGATAGCGATTTTGACAAACATTGCTCGTATAAACCGTTAATAACCAGCGCACGTTCGTGACGATTTGAGGTATACTCTTGTTTCACGAATCTTGACCGCTCAATGGTTAGGCAGAAATATATAAATTGAAGTTATAGTTCATAGCCACGAGACCGAGTCCCGCATTCCTACCGATGTTTGTGATTACCACGGGTCTAGATATTTTTAGTTAGATTTTGCGTTTAATCTTTTGCTAGGCACCATGATGGTACACCGCCAGCACGTGTCGCAAGCCGGCGAGGGCCGCAGCGGGCGGCGCGGGCGGCGCGGGCGGCGGGGTGGGTCGTGACGGCGCGCGGTGCTAATGGGAAGAGGCGACGCGTCGTCACGCTTCAGCTAATTTGTTGGCCGAAGTGACCACAGCCGCATACCACGTGATCCGATAGATTTGCGATGCACTTGTCAAATAGTAGTTAGGTAGGTAAGTAGCCCAAATTATCAATTATTGTTGTTTTACCGCCGAGATTCTGTTGTCGCCGCGCGCCGGTAAAACATACCATGCCGGCGAAGCTGTGGATGTAGGGTTACCAGATCAAATGAAGAGGTTTTCAAACAACGTCCACGACATTTTAGTAAATTTTCTGATATGTTATCTGAATATTGTTCAGATTTGCCGGTTTTATTTTTTGTTAGGTACCAGAATAATATATTTTATTTTCTTAAATACTTATACAGAGTGCCAAAATTATGAAAAATCCTGTTGTCTGGTCCTTCCTCCTTGCTTTGTATGCCATGTGCTTGTGCGTGTGCAGAGTTCAAAGGCTTCAAAAAGGCCTTCACGATTACCTTTAAAAAAGCAATGCACAGACCGCGCATCGTGTCCTTGACCTCAGGACATCTCACACCTCATGAACATCTGTGCCCGTGCCTATGTTCCACTATTTCCAGAGTTCGGAAGTTCATAACTCAGTAGATGCACTTTAGCTGTCGTATTTAGTAAACAATTATGGAATGTCTTTTAGTTGTAAGTAATTGTTGTAATAAAAATAAAATGTTGTAAAGTTGGCACGGTAGCCTACGAGTATATATGATTGCAATAAGTACCAATGGCATTGTTCGCACGTTGCGGCCTGAAGGGGGTGGGATAGAGGGAGGGGAAGGGAGGGTAGAGGGGGGGTGTCGTCCGGCTCTCGATCATCGTATGAAACGCAGCTCTAACAACTAGGACGACGACATCGTGTGAGGTGGTGGTATTACCCCGGGTGAGCCAACCTATAATGAGCTGTAGCCACGTGGCTACAGCATGGCTCTACCACCGTGTCTTTATTTATATATCTTTATACCCATACAATAAAGATGATGACTTTTGAAAAAAAACCTCATAAAGGAGTTTAAATACAATAGAAACAAAACATTTCGTTGGCACTATTATGACACAACCTCTGACCCCGCTCTCCCCTTTTCCGTCAAAATATCTCAGCCGAAGATTCACGTGTTTAATTATTTCGAATGTGCTAGCTAAGTATGTGACTATACAAACATCCACCTCCTACTTAGGTATGTTCCGCCTGCGGCTGCGGCACGATCGCTTTCATACCTACTGAAAGGCGGCGCCCAGGGCCCCAACTCGTTTTTTCAGCCGCGCGTCTGGCTGCAGTTAGTTCTAACGGTAAGTAAGTATAAAAACAACTAATTTTTGACAACTGACACTTTCTTTAACTCTGTCAGATGACTTTTAAAAATAAGTTCTTTTTACTATGGGGTTACCTTTGCATTTGATAAAAGGGTCATACACACCCAAGACATACCAGATGAGGAAACGTTCAATCTGATAGGTAGACGGGAATTTTGAAATTGACGGCGTCATAATCTGTAAGGACGTGGTAAGGTGGTGTATGGGTACTCACATAGAGCATTGGTGGAGGCGTCGTCGTCAGTAGACAACCGGCGGGGCGCGGCGATGATGTACGCGTGGTGTCGGATGGAACCGATAAAAATTCTTTGGATGGATCCGACCGTGATCGGGTTCCTACATCAGCCAGCTCAGGTGTCGGTCCGGGCCGGTCACTGTGCACTGCTATTGCGATAGGTAGGAGTCCACTGGATAACGTTGTGCCCACCCGCGTCGCGCGCCGCCGCCGGCCGCCATTTATAGTTAGGTACTTATCTATTATTTATTACTCTTTATCATTGGTTTACATTAAGTCTTACTTAGCTTACTTAAACATTATAGCATTATAGGTAACAAGCTTTATATCGGTGGTTGTGGAGTAAATTTTGTTTCCTAAATAATATCCAAGCACCGAGCTACTGCATCCGTATAAGTACCTATTTTGTGGTCGCCAGTCGCCACCCCAGCCGCCTCTAGTTTGGAGCTAAGTGAATTTTATTTAAGGTCTTTGAGTTTGCTATCTTATCTAAAACAATCACTTATCACAAATCTGACGTATCATACACTCTGATAAGATAAATTATATCGCTCAAAATACATAACGACTCGGATAACATTACACGAGATACAGAAAGTAGGTGAACGTCGCGGATGCCGCTGTCGTGTCCAGCAACACGGGGCGTCCGGATTCCTTCTAACGACTAGCGTGACAAGGCATACCCGGCTCAAATCTGTGGGTCCCCATGAACTTTGACACCGCAATGAAAATGATAATCATGATGAGCAAGGTCACCACTATCGACTATACCACCTACGGCCAACGGGAAGCAATACCAAATGGTAATCATTTTTTAATTCAAGTCAGTCAGCGTTGTCGGGCTCGCCAAAATTCGGACAATCATGTTATAACTTGTGGTAAATCCTCCGTCGGAAACCGTTAAATGAAAGGAAATAAAAATAATAAAATAAAATAATAATAATATATTAAGTGTCGTATCGCTTCTCGTTAGCCGTGGTATTTATTCGATGTAGAATATTTTGAATAATTAAAGTCATAGGAAGTTGCTTGTGTTTAGACTACTTGATAACATTATAAGCAGTAACAATATTACCTATAACCTTCGAACGGCTTCAACTCCGGGTAGGTAGCTAGATAACCGCTGATAAGGGAGCGGCGCGCGCGGCTCGCCTCGACCAGCTGCTGGGTGCCAGTAGGGCTTGCAAATATTCAGTGAATTTAGATATTCGAATATCCGTTTTGTTTTTTAGGGTGGTATTCGAATTATTCGTATAGTACGAAAAAATAATAGATATGCATATTTATGTAAATATTTAGAGTCATAAAATCTTTTAACGAATTTAAAAAATCATAAATGATTAAATACCTTTTATATTTTGTAACTATAGAGTTACAAAATATAAAGGTAAAAGGAAACCATATGAAAATAAATGAAAATATGATTATTTTAGTGAAAGTAACTAACATTTTCAATTCGCAAACACCTTTGTGAGGCACTAGCTTCTGCCCGAGACTGCGACCGAGCAGAGTTTAAAACAAAAAGTCCGTAACCCCCTTTAAAATATACTCAAGGAAGCTAAGTAACCAAAGGTTATGTAAAACCTAGCAAAACATTTCTCCTCTGGGTTAATTCTCCGTTAAAATACCAATAAATGCTGAAATACATATTTATTTTAAATTAAAATATAACTTACTAAATTCCAAGTCCAACTAAGACCTACCATGCTATCTTGAAGAGTTATAAACCCCTAAATAAACCCTGCCCCTCTCTTTTCCCTGTCAAAATATCAAAAACCGTGAAACACGTGTTTATTTATTTTGAATGTACATATAAGCCAATTAGCTTGAAGTATGTACATTTAATTTACGCACTAACAATAGATTAAGGCGTTTCTACTAACATACATATGGATCTTTGGTCTGAAATAAAGAAATTTGATTTGATTTGATAAGCTCATATTATATGTTACGCCATTTGACTGCTGATGAAATGCCGAAAGCTGTATGAATGCTACAAACAGGAAGAAGTCAGTTCCAGGTATCTCGGAATTTTGGTGTCAATAGGAGCGTGAATTGTAGTCTTTGGCAGGGTTACGTTAACACAGGAGATTCTGCTGAGCAGCACCCAGGTCGTGGAAGGAGTATAACTGCTCGACAGGACCGATACATACAACTAACTGCAAGACGTCTGCCGATGTTACCGCCCGGAATAGGCTTAAAGCTACAATTCTCAAGCGGTGTTATTGTTAGCCACCAAATCGTGAGAAATAGGCTGCCTGAATATGGCCTACGAGTACGACGCCCAATTAGGTACCCATCTAAACGCCACGGGAATCGCGCCCGTTGGTACGAATGGTGTAGTGAACACTTGACATGGACCCAGGAGCAATGGGATACAATTTTATATTGCGGTGAGTCGTGGTTTGGATTTAGGCTTGATACGAGAAGGATAAGAGTGTATCGTCGTCCCGTGAATGCTGAACGGCTGAGATGAGTCCAAAAACTGAAGGACTTGTTAGAATTCCATTGGCAGCGATTGCAGGATCAAATTTACGATTTAACATTGACCATGGCGAGTCATCGGAACCACCACATTGACATATGAAGAGCTCACGACCGTATTGTCTCAGATTGAAGCCTGTCTCAATTCGAGGCCAATATCGCAGATCAGTGATAATGCTCAGGATGCGTTGCCGTTGAACCCAGGTCATTTTTTGGTTCGAGAGCAACTGTTGTTAGTTCCAGATGTTCTATTTACAAAAACGCAAGCTAAGCTGATATTGTACAGTGGAATGACGCCCGGGTATTAAAAAATAAAATTATTCTTCGTCTTATCTTGAACGGATCTGGTTGTTTCATTTACTTCAACCATCCAAGTATCTGTGGTAAATTTGGGGATTTAACAATAATGTTGAGTAATTCATCATAGTGACGCGTACAATGGGTACTAACTACACGACGAACTATACAAAGCTCGGGAGATGGAAAGTGTGTGCCACCCGCGCCGCCCGTGCCGCCCGTGCCGCCCGTGCCGCCCGTGCCGCCTGCGCCGCTGCCGCCCGGGAGAGCAGGGACACGAGATGCAGGAAATTAAACTCAAATTGGGCGCTCACGTCTTATATGCTCCGAACTCGTGTAGGTATGGGTCACGCACGGCCGCGCCGTCAGCAGCACAATACATGGATCAGTACTTACACAAAGGCATGCTAGCTCGGTGTCGGTCGAAAACAATACCGCCGATCAATCTCGTTATGTGTCGCTTATGCAGCCTTTTGTTCGCTGAGTAAGAATTCTTACTTTTATGAACCCGCCGATACCCGACACTATTTGGCAGGCAGAGTGATTTGTCTGAAGGCCACGAGGGACGTGCGACCATGTCTGCCCGCATCCACCGCGACCGCGACCGCGACTCACGCATTCAACCAGCCTCATAGGGTTCATGAATGCTGACAAAAACATACGCGTTAAACTTACTTATCTATATATATACGAGCAAGACGCGGCGCGGCGCCGAGTTAGTGTTAGACATGCGGTGTGGGGTAGGGGGCGGGAGTTTCCATGTTAAGTACACGCAAAGTGTACCTACTCTCGATTATTGGGTACCTGTCCTAAAATAACTTTAAAGGTTGCTATAGCTAGACTAGTTTGTGGCTACGCGGTTGAACCAATCGATTTCCGACCACGCCGGCGCCGTCATTACAGTGAACGACGAGTTTGTGCCAATAAATATCATTTTTATAACTTATTAAATACACTTATATCAAATCACCGGCTGAGTGTGAATCGGGCCACGCACAACGTAGAGTTCCGTAGCTATTTAAAAAATGAAAACATTATTTTTAATTGATTTCTAAAACGGAGGAGGTTCTATGTTTGTCTTTATGTTTTTTTGCAAGGGTATAAGGGCTCTCTGGGAGTTCCCACAGAAATTTCATAAAAAATGGTTCAGTAGTTCATTCAATACATAATTTGGCAATAAAAAATATGAAAAAACATTAAAATAAATAGATTTACTACTACTATAAAAAAATAAACTAACTAAGTAATTCAAATTAACTACGACTACAAAAAAACCTGGGAGCACTAAAAACCTAGAAATACTTAACTTGGGACCTTATTTTTTTTTTCCAAGTCGGAGCCACCATCTTCATACTACGTTAGGACAATTTCTTAGATACCTACCTATCCCTACTTGAATTGGCGTATTCATACATGGGGGTGGCTAAGCTTAGGGATGGCAAGTGCGGCGACGAGCGACGCCTGGCCGGCGCGGCGGCGGCGAGCCCGCACCGGGCCGCGTCGAGACTCCGCGTCGCCGCCGCGCGCCGCACCGCGTCGCACCACCTCGCTAGAGCCACGCAGGCTGAATAACTACATCCACAGTACACACCTTCATAGGTGTATTGCGTGCGACACAGATCAATTATCGACAACTTCTGTCATTCCACATACATAGTCCAAAAAGCTACCAACGTTGGCTGTGCTTTAATACCTAGTAACATCTGAGCCAGTGTGTTAAATCCGCAAAGAGGGTTGCTTATGTGTTAGTACCAAAATAAACCGACTACTACTGCTACATACGTCTTGTATCTAAATATATATAACTCAAAGGTGACTGACTGAATGACTGACTGACTGACATAGTGATCTATCAACGTACAGCCTAAACCACTGGACGGATCGGGCTGAAATTTGGCATGCAGGTAGATGTTATGACGCAGGCATCCGCTAAGAAAGGATTTTGATTAATTCTACCCCTAAGGGGTTAAAATAGGAATTGAAAGTTTGTATGAAACTTTGTCAATTAAATTCCATGCGGACGAAGTCGCGGGCACAGCTAGTTATGTATATATTTATATCAGCATCATGTCATGAACCTAGTCCAATCCACTAAGTCATCGGTCATCTGGACATAGGCCTCCCCCAATGCACGCCCCTGACTCGGTCTTGAGCTCTTTGCATCCAGTGTTGGCCAGCTATTTTAATACTAGTGCATTTATCAAAGGTGCATGGCCTCGCAATTCCAGAATAATAAGAATAGCGAAAATGCCCAGTCTCAGACCAAATTGTGATGAAAACCAAAAGGAAATAATTAATTAAATTTTACTTCGTTGGGAATCGACTCGGTTTATTTTTGAGAACAAAACGAAAGCGTCACCAGCACCAGCTTCTAAAGATCAAATTCTGAGAAGTAAGGTCAAACGGCAATGAAACGCCTCAAATATATTTCAATAATACGCCCCCTCACTTTTAAAATATTTATATACGATCTTTTTGTGCTTTGGAATAAGTCTCTACCAATTTTTATCTGTTCATAAATGTCCGAGGTATGGGAGAATATACATACAAATCAGAACCCTAAGAACCACAAAATGGATGGTCCTCTCGTTTGGAATCAACAGTCGCAGCGGACAGCGGCCGGCTGCTCGCTCGATGTCATCGGCACAAATTTCAATTTGCACACGCATACCCAAACGTCAACATGCTAAATAGGTAAACCGCGCAAATAGCAAACGTTGTTTATTACCAAAACCTTGCATAAACTATTTGGGGCTGCAAATTGAAGTCGCTGACACTCTGCAAATCGGGAGGTCTGAGAATCGGCCACTATCTATTTTTCATACCCCTAAAAGATACGACAGCGTCTGTGGGTTCAGATAGTTTTTAAATAAAAAAATAACAAGGTTAAAAAACCTGGGTGCACTAAAAAGCTAGATATATTTGTAACTAGCTGTGCCCGCGACTTCGTCCGCGTGGACTTTCATATTTATTCACCTTTTAAACTTTCTCTGGACTTCCACAAATCATTCAAGACCAAAATTAGCCAAATCGGTCCAACCGTTCTGGAGTTTTAGCGAGTCTAACGAACAGCAATTCATTTATATATATATATATATAGATTATTTCATTTGGAATCGGTGCCAATTCAAGTAGCGGCAGTACCTTACCTACCCTAAGATGAAAGTCGCATCGATTCCAAATGAGAGAAGTTATAAGGTCCCTAGTTATTTCTAGCGTTTTAATCCACCCAGGTTTTTCTGAAATCAGTTTGCTTTATTTCATGATTTTTTATGCTATAGGTACACTGAATTCTTGGTGACTGTAAATAGCCTATATCTCTCAAACTACTGAACCTATTTTGATAAAATTTCCGAAACCACCTGGAGACTATATACCCTATCAAACAAATAATTCAATCACAATTGAAGGAGTAATCGGTGAGCAATCATAAAATACATACAGATTACACCCAAACATTAAAACGTAGGTATGGGATGAATTTTAAAAATACTATCTTACTATCATAATTTATAATACAACTGTTTCTCATGTACTGGACATTTGAAGTTCTGTTATATCTAACATTAATGATAGATGGTTCCATGAGCCGGAGGACGCCGGCTGCCAGGCAGGGTGTTAACGCAGTAACAATTATTTTAAAGGATTTGTTTTTGGTTTTGTGGACAACACTATTTTTTAGTTAACTTTTGTATTGCCCAACACTATTCGACCTCCATTTTTTGTTTTTGTATACGAATAAGATTTGTACATTTAATTAAACGCCTAAATTTGTTAAAAAGTTGTTTTTATAATAAGCCAGGCACTACCCTGGACACAGGGCACTTTACATGACACATCGCTGCGTGTCCTATGGAATTTAAATTCGACTATATTAACGTCCTGCTTATCATTAAAGCCTTCAGTGAAATAAAAATTACACCAACTAAAGACCTACTCGTATATGGAATGTCTGTAAAGGCATGTAGAACTGTTATTGATACTGCAGCATAATTTTTAACCGTCTTCCAAAAAGAAGGAGGTTACTATGTTCGTCTGTATGTATTTTTTTTATAAGTGTGTTGATCAGGAAGTCTTCCCGGATTTAATGAAATGCAGTAAAGTGATACCCCTTTATAAATCTGGAAATAGTAGAGATCCTAATAACTATAGGCCAGTACCTATCCGTCTTGCCAGTATTTGTAAAATATTACTTCATTTATTTTACAAAAGAGAGTCATAAAAGCCGAGTCATCTAGAATTTAGGTACTGGTGACGATGACTATCACCCAGCTTTTTAAAGAGATGTAAGTATTTTCTCGTGTACATTGTGTTCTCATTGGGGATTGCAATCCGGCACCAATTTCAATCTGGTCGGATCCGCCGCATTATCGGATCCCGTTTTCCGGATTGCAATCCCTAGTTCTCATAGATATATTGATTATTAACTAGAAATAAGGACAAATTAGATCAACCATATTTTCGGCTACCTAAAATTCACACATCTTTCGTGGGATACTGTTTTAAGTTCTATAATAAAATACTGATAAGCATTATTAGTCTTAGTGAAAACAAATTTAAAACTTGTGTAAACGTACCCAATGTAGGAAGCCTTACTACACACAAGATGATTATTAGAAAGATAAAGATGCTTGGCTAGGTGCTGGTCCAGCTCCACCGGAACGGGAATAACTAGAATCTTTTCTTATGGTTACTTCATATATTTTCCGTCTTCCTTCTCTTAATCTAGCATTATTGATATCACAGATATATAAATCTATATCTGTGAATGATATATTTGAAAAAAATGTCACCTTTAAAAATATAGGCATCATGTAGCCCATCCATTTTAACAAAGTAATATTTATGTGTAATTGTAGCGGGCCTTACACGTATACGTGCTCATTAGCCTTGCTGAATTGTTGTCTCTGAGGTGAAGTGTTGGTCGTGCTCACTTGAATGTTCTTGTTTGCGGTGGATTTGTGGAGCGGGTCACCCTCTTCCTTTTAGTATGGTTGAGGACAATGATGCCGCTTTTCAAGTCATACCCAAGCGCGGGCGCTGCTTGCGGGGATTGGTCCACTCATTTTCCTCCTAACAACATTGTTGTTAAACTCTATTAATTTATTTAGCATGGCAGGCATCTCACCAAAGCAATTATCTGATTATCCACCTCTTTTTTATTTATTATTATTTTGGTTTTGGTGTGGACACTCTGGCCCCGTCCCATCTCAGGGAATCTGCGTCTGCAGTGGGAGCTGCGGCTGAGAAGGCGGACCTCGGCAAGCGGCGCAAATATGCACTGTTAAATAGCAATTATGTGTTTGTGCCGTTTGCCGTGGAGACGCTTGGCCCATGGAGTCATAGTGCTAAAGTGCTATTCAACAAAATCACCCCAAGACTGGTTACCGCCACAGGTGACAAGAGGGCTGGCTCTTTCCTCGCTCAAAATATTAGCTTATCAATACAGCGAGGAAATGCAGCCAGTATTCTTGCCACCATCCCACGCGGACGGGATTTGTTTGATTAGGGGTAGGTTTTAATTTTATTTTATCTTAATTTTAATTTTATTTAATATAATTTGTATATATGTATAAATAAATGTTTTGGTTTTAAACGTTTAAATTGTTGTAAAGCGTGAGTAGGTATGCACATCTCACTAAACTAGCTTTCTAAGTACGTAGTTTTGAACTGGCTAAATCCGAGTGAGATTTGATTACTATTTACTTATTTAGTTACAATGGTGTTGCCTGGTCACATTCTGTTGCTGTTCCTGAGAATGTACACGATTTGAAAAGAGTAACCATTGAGTTTCTTGCCGGATATTCTCAGTGGAAGCAGCATTCCGAAAACCGGATTACCGGCGGTAGATTCTGACTACTCATAAATGCTTTGTTGGCTTATATAAATAAAACAGTTGTCAGTTGAGTTTGAGTTGAGACTTGAGTTGCGCGTGAGGTACTTAGATTGATGCGTACGAAGTCTGTAGACACAGTTGTAGACAAACAATAAGTAGGTACCTATGTATTAAAAAGTCGGAGTGCAGTTTCGTTTGAGGACATACATGTGTCGGGCCTTGGTGCGTGATGGACTGGCGAGCTCGGCCGGCCTGCAGCTCGCGCCGCCATGCCAACATTGCCAAACGTAGGCCTACCTAGTGAGAAAAACAAACGAGTGTTTATTGTTGCCAAGCATACGATTCGCGTCAGAAATAACCGGATAACGTTGACGTACTATTGGAACCAATGTTGGTGCCAAATCACATGATTCACATTTCAGGCAGGTCACGAGCGACACCCACTTATACATAATATGCGTGTAAGATAGGTATTTGCCGTAGAGTGGATTTTTGAAAAAAACAAGCCACACTTGTACTGCTCCCCGTATGAAACAAAAATCCAGACAACTTTCACTCTCGGATATTATGCGAAATAATAAGCGATTTCAATTTCGAGAGAATCGAGCATAATAGCACGCTATCAACCGAAAATAGCAAGAGACCGACAGCGGATCGCCGCCGCCGCCGCCTCTAGTTTCATAGAGCGAGCAGCGCTGGGCGCGAGCTCACCATACGCGGCGCGTGAGTCAACTATCATAAACTGCTCGTTAATGACAATCTGGCCACCGGCCGGGAAACCCTCCATTCATGCCAACTAGAGGAGCGCGCCACCGCGTGCGACGCGTGCGCGGCCAGGCGTCGAGTCGGGCGAACTCAATAAAATAATGACAGTCTAGAATGCGCGTTCTTATCGAATGTGTGTCAGCTATTATTCACAATCTCTATTTTTGTATGCTATTTGTGTTTTATGTTTACTTATATTCGCGGCTTATTTTATTTCTGTAGAATTGTTTCTGCGACGGCAGCATCTCGGCTCGGCGCGGGGGCGCTGGGCCGCGTGCCCGCGTGGCTCGCGCTCGCTATCAAAGTGACACTAATTTAATAGCCAAAGTCACACTGAGAAGACCATAAATTTTCCGCAAAGATGCCCACAAATGCATGTAGTAATTACCTACAATATAATGTAAATTACTACCTCTATTTACAGATTTACGCCACGGAACTTGAATCTTAGCTACAAGGTTGATCAAGGAACCTTACATTGGTACATACAAAAAGTAAAAAAAATAATAACCGACCGCTACAAAATAACTTAAAAAACTGGCCAAGTGCGTGGCGTAGCACGCACAATGTAGGGTTCCGTAGCCATTTCAATAACGAAATTATATTTTTGGCTAACTAGTTTTGTTGATTATCATACAAATTTAAGAAGTGTAAGATAAAGTTCTAAATCTCGCAATCGGATTTTATGATAATGAAATGTTGTATAGAAACATCATTTCATTTTAAAATACCTTTGCAACGATATCTCAAATGGTGAGGTAACAATAACAATATCCCTTCGTTCCATGTTTGGGGAGGTACCTACTTACCTCAAAAAAAGTAATATAGCTACATTTTATATTTTTTGAAATTATATATATATATATTTATATATCTGTAGCAAATTTCGTCACCTTCGAACACAAACTGTAGAAGTTATAGTACTGTGACCGATAGACGGACGGACTGGTTCCTCGTAGGGACTACGGGACTCGAATAAAAACTAAAAGGAAGAGACATTACTTAACAGAGTCCTAGGCTACTGGACTTTATTACTATAAAGTTCAGTTTTGAAGCAGTCGGATATATTTTTTCGTTCGTTTTTAATTTTACTATTTTTATTTACGTAAGTAGTAGGTACTACTAAGATTACCTAAAAATGATCTAGAGGCAGACAGAAAACAATGGACAGAGCTAGAGGAGTCCTTTGCCGTAAGGCAAACCGAATTAAGATACATTATTTAACAATAAGTAATATAATTTATTTCTCCTTTAAATTACATTTATAATGTTTTATATGTTTTTATCTAAAATGTAAATTTAAGACACAAAATATAAAAGTGCAAATATTTCGAAAGTACAGGCTTTATTATTATTATCTATAACATGGTAACTTTATTATTATTATCTATAACATGGTAACGTTCGTAGTCTTGCCATTTCATTTGAGGGTTTTAATATCGTAGTGACATTAAGTAGGTAGCTTGCGGTGGACTAAACTATTGTTTTTTATCAATAGATACCTAATTAAAAAAATGAGAGAATAGATACAAACTAACTTTGAATTGGTATAGCTCCTAACTGGTCATTCGTAATGAAAAAATATATGCGAGAAAAATATATGATTTTCAAATACATATTCAATGATGCCCCGTTTGACATAGTTCGACGTAATGCACTTGCTAAAATCAATTTAATAATGCTGAAAATTTTTATCATCATTCATAATAATATTGACGGAAATTCCAACTCTGGGGGTCCAGAATCATGAGTTGAATCCATGTATCAGTTATCGTCAGGATGCCACTCGCCGTCTGTATATGTTCCAGCGTTTTGGAAAAAGGTATAGAAACCTAATTGTAAGAGAAAAAAAAATGCGTTAAGAGTATTTTACTATATAACTTACTTACTATTATTAAGTATGTTATAAATATCAGTCTTTACGACTTCATCCCAAAAAAGTTATTTACTTACCTTATTATTTTACACAACTCAGACATTCGTATTTGTTTGAAATAACAAACAATAAAATGTTAAATCACGCGCGGGCAGAGCGCGCGGGTCAAGGATTTTAATGAAATATTAGAGTTAGATATTAATTGTTTAAAATTTACATTCAGCATACATACCTACATTGATAGTTAAAAAGTTAAAATATGAGTTATATATATTAAAATAAGACTCTGAATTCTATGCATAAAAAACAACGCCATCTGCAATTACCTATATTAAAGTTATGCTAGCAAGACCCACTAGAGCGCGGTTGTGAAAATAAATAGGTACCTATGCACAGGTTGTGAATAGGTATTTATTTTCGCTGAAATATTTGCTTACTAGGTAGGCAGTTATAACTTTTAACTTAACGAACATCTCCGTAATTGCTAATAATATGAGTTATAAACCGTAATGTGTAAAATTGTTATTTTATACCGTTAATTATTAACTCTAACCTAATATTGTCCCATCTAGGAAGCAGGCTGGCGCAGGGCCGTACGAGGAGGCGTAGCTATACTGATGTCTGCTATTCAGTTTAAGTGGTTACCTTATTTTACCTTGAGGTACGAGACCGAACGAGCGGCAGAACACAGAATGAACACGCAGAATCCGTGAAAATAGCATCAATATAATATTATGAAATCCCCAAATACCTACTTATAAATACCAATGTTTTAAAATAATTTTATTGCTTGAAATAAGTACAAATAAGTAGGTAGTTGAAGTAAGTAGAAGTATGTACCCATCTATACAAATAAATAAAATTGGAGTGTCTGTTTGTAATATGAAAATAACAACTTTTTCACTAAATGCATATGAAAGTACATACGACACCTATAACAAAAACGCGATTTAAAAAATGTTTGTGTGTGTGTCTGTCTGTCTGTGTGTTTGTTCCGGGTAATCCCCGAAACGGCTGGACCGATTTTGACGGGACTTTCACTGGTAGATAGCAGATGTTATAGGGAGTAACTTAGGCTACTTTAATTTAAAAAAAAAACATTAGGGTTCCGCGTAAAAAAATAAAAACACATGTAATCAAAGAGTATCTCCGAAACGGCTGGATCGATTTTGACTGGGACTTTCACTGGCAGATAGCTGATGTTATAAGCAGTAACTTAAGCTACTTTATCTTAGAAACACAAAAAAACAAATGGGTCCTGTAGCGCGGGCTTAGAACGCGGGAGCGGGAGCGGTTGAGTTAAATTCCACGCGGACGAAGTCGCGGTCTCAGCTAGTGGTCAATATGTCAAAATATAGAAAGGGAAGTTATTTCGGGCTCTCAGATATGCAATATTTATTAAGTACCTACCTGTGTAGGTACACAATTCATTTATTTCAGGTAATAATTCTTATAATATTAAAAGTTAATAATGAGAAAGTGAAAGTAGCTACCTAATGACTGCGAGAAGAAGTGGTTCTATAATATAACAATTTTGTACCTCGTGAACGTAATAATGGCTCTGATTATGCTACACAAAAAGAATAAAAAGAGAATTATAGTTTTCTTTCATCAAAACATATTTCTGTAGGTAAATACCGATAAGAGAAGTAGCCATGCTAAGTAAGTTTGTTATTATGGTTTGTCGCACCTAAGTATTTACCTCGTCTCGCCTCGTGGCCGCGTCCGTCCATTCGCCGCCGTGTATTACGTGAAATTATGTCACACGCTCGTAATTTATGTGAGTAGTATTGTATTGTAAACAAGTGCCTTCGCAGCGCCATCTCTCATCTGCCGCACGCCACTAGCGGCTGCGCGGCCTTGCCTTCGCGGTCGGGGCTTCTGTCACGTGCTGCGGCAAGCACTGTTTTATCGACGACAGCAAATGCCACCAATGGCGAGCGGCCCTGTTGTTACCGACGACACGTCGTTCACCAATAGCAACAAAGCACACTTTGGTCACAGTGTGCACATGTGACCGGTCGCTAATTCTATCGTAAAATTACTCATTTTACAAAATTAAACAAACTTAGTTGCTGGTATATTTCTTGTGTTATAAACATTTATAAATTATTGTGAATCGCTTCAATCTTAGTGATAATGAATAGAAACGGTGAGTACGTATGGTGGCTCATGTTTCCCTATTTAGCCAGATTGCCATCAGCGCCATCGGTGGCGATATTACTCACTACCGTTATAACTTTGAGGCTTATAAATTCCATAAATTGCAATAGATGGCGCTACAAACAGTCGGTAGAGATTCAGAGCGGTCATGATAATTAAATGATACAAGTATTAGGTACCTATTTTAAAACTATAATTCTTCAATAGTTATTAGGTACATTGTTAACATAATTTATCACGGTTAAACAAAGTAAACATACTTACTTGTGTTTATATTCCAAAACTTAAAAATATATAGCTAGTTGTAGTATCTAATATATTATGTACCTACGTACTGACAGCGGGCGTTTTCTCGGATCGTTTTCAGATATTTTTCAACCCTCATAACTTCAGTCTGGGTTTGATTACAGATTTAAGGGATATAATGTCTGTCTATAGTAAGTTAAGTTTATGCAATGATATAGGTAATTTTATACTACCTAAAGCACTAGGTATTGTATTGGTATTGTATTGTATACTACCTAAAGCAGGGATAGCGTATTGATTAAACGTGCGTCTTGCGTGTACAGGTTTCTGGGTGTAAACCCCGGCTTGTACTCGTGACTTTTTTGGAAACCTATGAGCGTAGCATCATTTGAATATGATTATCACTTACTTGTGAAATCTGCCAAATCTGAATGACCTGAACCCCCTCTCAACGAAGGGAGGCTCATGCCTAGGGGAGGGACACTAAAAAGGGTTTAATTATTACTATTTTATTATATTACTTGCTATATAAGTAGGAACACGTGTGCCATATTTCAGATCAGTAGGTCAGTTTCGGAGGAACCTTGATGAATACGATTGATATTTCCAAAGATATTGCAATTTTTTCTCATTTCGATCCCATACCCCATGCAAATCAAAAAATCTGAACTTACATGACTAATTTTATCATATATTTTAGAGAGTGTTACACCAAATTTCATATCATTCGAATCACGCAAATAGATTTTTCATACTAACTTTGACTCCGCATTAGCCGTATGGGTGGAATTTTGAAAATTTCAGGTAATGTAGTTGTGGCAGTTTTGGAGAAACCTAGATTAAAAGGTATTGGGGTGAATTATATATAATATATAATCAGTCCCGAGAGATATTACTTAGCAGAATTCTAGACGACACTGGCCTTTGTTTTCAGTTTCATATTTTAAGACAAGTTCACTTTCAATGCAGTCGGGTTTTTGATTTTATAGATTTACTTTTATATAGGTAAATTACTAGCCCCGCGTTTCCGTCCGCGTGGAATGTGGACCACCCTTAACATTTAGGGGTATGAAAAATAGATAGTAGCCGATTCTCAGACCTACCCGATAGGCACATACTATTTCATGAAAATCGGTCAAGCCGTTTCTGAGGAGTACGGTAACTGACATTGTGACACGAGAATTTTATATATATTTATAAGATATAAATATATTATACGTATATATTTTTACATCTCTGTCCTTTAAAATCATGTGATAAAGAGGTGCACAACAAAGTGCATTGTTTTCTGACTGAAAGTACTACATTATTTATGATTGATAAATACATATATCAATCAGCGCCATCGGTGGGTTTGAAATAGGTAATCACCTATTTCAAATTTAATCTAACCTTTCACACTAACCCACTACTGTCGTTGCGCGGTACAATTCGGAACCAGTTCTATCAGGCCTTTGGTTTTCAGTCATCTGCAGCACTGAACACCTAATGGTCACAGTCTAGTCTACGCCAATTTTGATTTATGCCCCAACGTAGCACCGAGGACTCCCTTTATGACCTGATACAGTACATACATGGCAATCTACTTCAACGCAAGATAGTGACCGCGGTATCATTGGACATAGAGGGAGCCTTCGACAGCACCTGGTGGCCGGCCATAAGGGTGAGACTGGCCGAAGAAGAGTGCCCGGTCAACCTCCGACGAATCGTCGACAGCTACCTGCAGGACCGAAAGGTCCCAGTCAGGTACGCTGGTGAGGAGTACATAAAGGGCACTCAAAAAGGGTGCGTACAGGGGTCTATCGGCGGGCCTGTACTGTGGAATCTTCTCCTTGACCCGTTGCTGAAAGAACTCGAAACGCGGGGGCAATATGTGCAGGCTTTCGCAGACGACGTAGTTCTTGTTTTTGCCGGCGACACGGCACTGGATATTCAGCGTCAAGCCAATTCCACTCTCGCCTATGTGCGGGAGTGGGGTGTCAAGAACAAGCTGAAGATCGGACCTCACAAAACAAGCGCGATGGTTGTGACACGAAAGCTGATCTATGACGCCCCCCTCCTGACCATGGGAGGGATTGACATTGGCATAACAGATGAGATTAAGATCTTGGGGCTCACAATCGATCATAAGTTGACATTCAACAGCCATACTGCGAACATTTGCAGAAAGGTGTTGCATGTCTACAAACAGCTAGCACAGGCTGCTAAAACTAGCTGGGGCCTTCACCCGGATGTTATCCGGGTGATTTATACGGCCACTATTGAGCCCATCATCATGTACGCTGCCAGTGCTTGGTCGCCGTCAACTAACAAGATTACTGCTCAGAAGCAGCTGAACACTAAAGAGGGGCTTTGCGCAAAAGATGTGCAAGGCCTACAAGACGGTGTCCTTGAACGCGTCCCTCGCTTTGACCGGGTTACTGCCCCTCGATATTCGCATACGCGAAGCGGCCTCCCTTTACAAGGCCAAGAGGGGAGTACCCCGACCAGAGCTAGGCGACATGGAAGTCGAAAGCAGACTGGCGTATACGAGTACTCCGCATCCGGAAAAACATATGGACTTTAAGTTCATAAGCGGATCAGCAAAGCGTGACCACCAACGTAAGCAGCGCAGTAAGAACATACACGGACGGCAGTAAAATTGAGGGCAAGGTCGGCGCTTCACTTTCCATCTGGAATAGTGAAACCGAGATCAAGTCGCTCAAACTCAAACTGTCGCCTTACTGCACGGTCTATCAAGCTGAACTTTTGGCCATATGCCGAGCCACTAAATACGCTTTTGAGTGTAGAACGCCAGTCTCGCTGTAATAAGCGACTCGCGTTCGGCACTCGAGACAGTGGTCAACCCGCTCTCTCTTCACCCGCTCGCCGCCGAGGCGACATCGAACATCGCCCAGTGCAGACTCCAAAACAAGGATATTTCCTTGTTTTGGATAAAGGCACACGCAGGGCTGGCGGGTAACGAGAGAGCGGACGAATTGGCAAAGCAAGCAGCGCTGCATAGTAAGACCAAGCCAACGTACGACAAATGTCCCGTATCTTATCAGTATCATATCCACCGTGATAATATATAGAGTAAAATAAATGTATTCATTAACGCACTGCATACTGTGCTTGTCGCATATCACAAAATGTTGTCTTAAATGTTTTCAGACTCATGTATTCGTGAGTAGATCCCAATTTTCACATAGGTGTTATCTATAGATAACAGTATCGGACAGAACACACAAAAAAAGAAAGGAATCTCTTGTAGGATCTGTCTCTGGATGTTTCATAAGTCAAAAATATTACTTTGGGTTAAGCAGGTAAGCAGACACTGGCTAAATGGGGCAAGTAAACTGATAACAAACAAATTTGTATTAACTTATTCTTGAATACCGATGGCTGCTAATCGTAAATGCAGTTTACGCTGTTTTCTAAGTTTATAAGTTCATCAGTCGCAACACGAATACCGATATTTATGTATACTCGTATTATCCTGCCTTCACTGGGCATTTACCAACATGTCGGCTACCCTATATTTTACAAATATAATTGAATTTTGACTTTTGATACACTCTGTACCTATATTACATGTACCAATTATATTTATTTTTGTTTTCAGATTTCCTGAGTCACGGGGCTAGTTTCAATAAAAAGTTCGGTTAGTATGAATTATTTAGTGCCATAAATGGTTCGCGTGTGTTTGCTCGTCTACGAGCATTTTGAGTGAGCGCCGCTCACGCTATGCGGCTTGTGATTATCATTAGTACGTACCTAGTACTTACTTATATTATTAGAAGAAGAAGACATTTTTTTATTATGTATGTACGTATTCTTTTCGCATCGCAGACTAGATCATAGCGGTCAAATTACCTATATTATGTTTGACGTTCGTCACAGGATCAGGAAGGAAAATAAACAATTATAATGTTCTTGAAAACATTACATTCGTAGCTATCGCAGGGAATACAAGCTTGGGGGATTTCTTTACATAAATATGGAACAACTGTATGTAGAACTTAGATAGGTAGGTATAGGTGGTACATGATCCCAATCCGCAATATTACAGAAAAATCGAACAAGTACAATTGCCATACACAAGTAATATATTTTAATAGCTACTCTTTAGTTATATTATTTTCTATTTTACTTTCATATGGCTGAGGGGTAGTGGAACATTATCATATTATATCATATATTTCATTAACCAGATCTGAAGTATTACAAGTTACTCTGCTAGAAGCACACAAACAATTAACAATATTTATAAGAACTAGTTTTGCTTCACGTGCTCGCAACGTTTGTCTTCAGCGGTATTACCTATATAGTGCCCTCTTGTGGAAATTAACTACATACTATAACTATTATCACAACAATACTTATTGCTTATGATTATCATTAATACTCGTTAAACCTTTCAATAAGTTAACTTTGAAACACTGCGTTCCCTCGGATGCCATTAGTGTTGTCAGTAGCGACTGAAGTGTTTTATTCATATTTTGTTACTACGAAGGCACTTAACAAATCTGCTTTACAACGTACCTATTTAGTAGTAAAATGTGTAACTGCCATGTTTCTAGGCATTTCCTCCATTTTACACCGGTCCTCAGTCGAGGAAAAAAATGTTGAGGAAGCAACTGTTTAAACTCAAGGTAGGTCGCGACATAGGTTGCGACACGCGACACGACATAGGTTGCGAGTTGCGACCTACCCTAAGGATGTTTCCACGACCGCTGAAGCTTGTAAAAGTGTTTCGCACAGACTTATCACTACATAGTATTAAACAAAGTCGCTTCCGGTTGTCTGTCCCTATGTATGCTTAGATCTTTAAAAGTACGCAACGGATTATGTATAATAAATGCATAATATAGTAGAGAAACACTGATAATTTTAGAGCCGTGCAAATCCGCGGCGTGTTCTAGTATACTTATATAACAAAATTCCTGTTGTTCATATCAGGTACGTTATTAGAATAACTTAGTATAAAAAACATTAAATTATAACATTTGTAATTTAAGTGAATTGATTACCTCTACAACAACTGATGACCTGAAAATAGAGCGAGATATCAGGTTATGCCGGACGCTACAAAATTGCCGACTGCTAATTCTAGTGCACTTGAACGCGTCAACACTCAGCTGCTTATTGGGTAGCTTAGCTACATCGATTTAGCAATCGTTTACACGAGTCACTCGCGATGAAGACCATGGTTATCGTATTCATTATCGGTATGCCTGTATACGTAGGTATACATTCACTTCTCTTATGGGAACAACAAAACTTATTGAAAAATTTCTAAATACGGATTTTCGATTTATTTATATCAGGATGGCACGGCGGAAATGCTAATTTATCTGAAAATATATCCCAGATAACATTTTGTTTGAAGCTTGATTTTTGTTACAGCTATAAGGAACGTGAGAGTATTTGATATTATTTCAACTTTATAACTAATAAAAAGATAATTTTTAAAAGATAATTTTGTTGACCTGTTTTATGGCAGGAATGGGTATTCCTGCCATAAAACAGGTCAACAAAATTATCTTATAATAATTCCGTTTTTAATTCCCTTTGCAGACCCTACAATTTAAAATAAGGTGAGGTGAGGTGATGCGTGTCCTAACCCGAGTGCGGTCTCGTTACCTATGTTGTTTAAAATCACGTGGGTTTTTCCATGTGAGTTGTAAAAACTCTACGAATCTACTGAATCAAATCTCGCACTTAGTACAAAATAATTTTGAAACTTACCTAAACAGTCAAAGGTTCAATATATGACGAGCTACGGTATCTATAACCGATCGGCAAAGTTGATCCTTGTTGATCCCTGGTCGTTTCTCAATGGTGATCAGAAATACAACGCAAGCACCTTTATTTTCTTGGTATTTTACGAATTCATTTAGTGTTACGAAGCGTTTGTGAAACACTATCCTCTATAAAAAGAAATAGGTATAAATTAATGATAGTGAGCTGCATTGTAATCTATACAAATAAACAAAAATTGAACTGTTTGTTTGTAATTTCAAAATAGCAAAAATAGCAAAATAGTAAATGCATATGAAAGTTTACATACTTACCTATACGGTACCTACTTATAAGAAAAGAAATGCTTGTGATTGTGACTGTTTGTCCTAGCTAATCTCTGAAACGACTGGACCGATTTTGACGTGACTTTCACTGGCAGATACTTGATGTTATAAGGCGTAACTAAGGCAACTTTTATTTTACCGAAGTACCTACCACGCGAGCGAAGCCACGAGTAACAGGTAGATGTTAATAAAAATGGTTCATTATAATAGCTCACAGATTGTGAGAGTGATTCACGGATGTAGTTTTTACATGGGGTACCAAAAATTCACAAGGGTAAACGTGTTCTTGCCCGTGACTCCACGTCATAAAAAGCACTTAATCAACGCTGATATGTGATGCATTACTAGTAATTCACTCTAATACTATACCTACTTCCTCACCTTAGCTTGTTCATTTAAGTGGAACTTGCTATGTGAAATAAGCATATATATTTTATTTATTTACGTATTGATAACAAGACGCACACCATAAACCAATAATGGAATCAACCGAATAATTTGCGATTTGTGCGCCTTTTGCGAATTTTATAGTAACTTACTGTGCTAGCTGGCAAACTGCGAAGTGATAGTTACTGTTTGTGACCACGTTGTCAATTTAGGTGTCCGAGTGATGGTGGCGCCTTGTCCACTCGTACTTCAACCTGTGACTGGCGTCGCCCGATTGAAGATCGGCATGTTATGCGCAAGTTGTTGGACTTTAGTGTAGGTATAGCCAAAGTATTGTATACCTACATTCAAACACCGATCCTTTTTTAAAACTAGGTATATATTGTTGGCTGAGGTGGCCATACCCGGAGTGAGGGCGAGCACTAAGTGCGCTTGAGCCAGAGGGGCAGGGGGCAGAGCTCAAGGGCGCTACAGAGGGCACGGCCTCGGTTTGGGCTGCCAAGTGAGACAGCGGTGGTGCATCTACCATCGTATCGGAACGCAACCGATCGAATGATCGCATGTAGTTGTAACGTCGTCGTGGGGGGTGGGGGGGGGGGGGGCGCCAGGAGGGCCGAGTGGATGGTTCATAACTTAAACAAACATCCACCCAGTGGGATCGAACGCTTACAAATACTTAGAGACTAGCTGAGCCCGCGATTTGGTCCGCGTGAATTTAACTTAACCAAAACGCCCGCTCCCGCGTTCTGAGCCCGCGCGCCAGGACCCACATTAAAACATTTTGTTTTTTCTAAAATAAAAGTAGTATAAGTTACTGCTTATAACATCAGCTATCTACCAGTGATAGTCCCGTCAAAATCGGTCCAGCCGTTTCGGAGATACTCTTTGATTTCATGTGTTTTTTTTTTTTGCGGAACCCTAATTGCTATTCTAAAATTAAAGTAGCCTAAGTTACTCCTTATAACATCAAATATCGGCCAGTGAAAGTCCCGTCAAAATCGGTCCAGCCGTTCCGGAGATTACCTACCCGGAACAAACACACAGACAGACAGACAGACAAAAATTTTTTAATCGCGTTTTTGCTTTATGTGTCGTATGTACTTTCATATGCATTTAGTGAAAAGGGAAATTTTATTTATTTGTTTAGTTAAAGGCTGGCGAGTGTATAAGACGCATTAATGAACTGATATAATCCGGCCGGTACGGGGCGGCGCACTGTGGTTCGTCCCCATACAAACGGTTGGACATAGGCGACTTAAAAATTCAAAGTCCTAATTTCACAAAACTGAATACACCATTCGATTGCTATATCAATGGACAACAAATAAGTATGAGACGGCTTTTGCGATTGGACTTATAGTTTAGGAGTAAATCACGAAAAACTGTTTTTAATGTATGGAAAGCTACCTATAAATATGCATATCTCGTCATTTTCGTCCATTTTCGTCCATTTTCGTCCTGAAAATTTTATGACAGTATCTTGTCATCATAAGCCACATTTTCTCTAAAGACACATGTTGCTCATCTAGTGCACTTATTGAGATAAAAAAAAACAATTTCAGGGGTTTTTTTGATAGACGCTATCTTATTACAATACATATATTGCTTTAAAAGTCCAAAAAAAATAAAAATAAACTAATTCAAATAAAATTGTATTTAATAAAAAACAAATAAAAGGTGAAAATAGTAATAGAAAGAAGTATGGAGACATCAATAAATTCTATTTCATGCTCATCAGACACGAGCAAATCTCGAACTTCGCTAAATAAAATCTTTTTTTTTATTTTTTATTCATCTTCCGACGAATACTATTTAGCAACCATTGTATCATATGCCACATTATCTCCAAAGATGAGCACCAATTGGCTCATCTTGTGCACTTTTTGAGACATAATGCAAAACATAAAAAACATTAAAAAAGCAAATGTTCAAGTAAATATTTGTCGATCTTTGTATTAGACATCAACTAAAAACGAATCATATATTATAATAAACAAAAAATATTGGGTAAAACAATACGAACCTCAAATTGTTATCTTTATTAACACAGTAATTAAACACGTGAACGTACTTTTATTACCTACTCACTCGATGAACAATACCTTGGAAGGGTTGTTTGTGACACCTGCAATGATAAGCTCGGTAGGTACAGGTAATAATAGTGATTAGGTAATAATCTTCCTCTAATATAACAATAAAGGCCGTTTATTTTTACCGAAATACATATAATAATTTGTTTGTACTGCAGCTGCAATTCCTGAACATGAATGGTAGGGGTTAACTACCCCTAATTAGCTAGTCTTCCTTTTATCCTATAAAAATAATGTACGTAACTTTGATTAGCCAGTATTATCTGAGTCCATTTAAGAAGTGGTACGAAGTAATTATGTCTTTCCGTGGTTTCGTAACTAATTTAGATCCCTATGTTGCTCTTCGCCAGCATAGTGATCTTCATGATTATGAGTATTTATTCGGTATTCTGAAGTCTAGTAGTCTAGTTCAACTTTGTGAAAGTACCGAAGAAGAACTTAAAAATTGGTGTCGTCAATTTTGTTACCGTGTTAACATTAGATGGATCAAATCCAAAAGAGGTGCTGACAAATTCAGGCAGAAGAATGCAAAATGGCTTAGCTCTGAAGTACATTGGCCAGAGTGCTTCAAAGAAAACAGAGTTCCCTTGGCTGAAGAACAAGTTCAAGACTCTATAGAAGTGGTGAGCCCGTCAAAATCAGACGCATCCACTTCAACAGAGGTGTCTCCAAGAAAATCTTTTGAAGATTTATCGAATCGACAGAAAAGAAGACGCACTGAAGAAATTCGCGCAAGTACTTCTAACAGTGCGCTATTGTTTTCGACAGAATGTGCTTTAAAGTCCGCTGGAAAAGAAGATGTGGCAAATGTCATGAAATATTTGCTTGAAAATCCTCAAGAAGTAGCAAAAGTAGTGACTTTTATTAGTGGCCAAACAAAACAAAATGAAGAAATCTCTACTCAAAAAGCTCTAGCTTTGTTCATCACCTTGCGCTTATCAAAATGGCGCTATATAACATTAAGGGACTTCAGTTCAAAAGAAGGTAACACAAAGTACCCAAGCTACTACAAGTTGTTAAAAGAAAAAACCGAGTGTTATCCAAAAAAAGAGGACATGAGTATAACAAGTAACGCAGCTAAGATTAAATTACAGTCACTCTTAGATTTGACGGTGAAGAGACTTATACAATCATTGGATTGTAGTATCGACTCGTTAGACCAACTGGTGCTGTACAGCAAGTGGGGATTCGATGGAGCTTCAAGCCAAAGTGTTTACCATCAACGGACTTCAGTTAGTAGTGAAGATTTGTCTACGGTATTTATGGCAAGTCTCGTACCCCTAAAACTGACTGATCAGACTGGAAACATTTTGTGGCAAAATGACCGACCCTCCTCAACTATTTACTGCCGTCCAATATCGTTTCAATTCATGAAAGAAACAGAAGCCAATGTCAAATCAGAGCTAGCAGCCTTTGAGTCTGAGATCTCAAACCTCACTCCAACTGAACTTGGGAATACTATGGTGACACATAACCTCGTGTTAACCATGATAGATGGAAAAGTACATTCCTATATTTCTAAAACTTCAGCAGCTTTGTGTGACCTGTGTAAAGCTCGTCCCACTGAAATGAATAACTTGGAAGAAGTGAGAGCTAAAGTAGTGGACCAAGACCTATACAAATATGGATTGAGTTCTTTGCATGCTTGGATTCGGTCAATGGAGTGTTTGTTGCACATTTCTTATAAAATGGAAATAAAACCATGGCGAGCAACAAGAGTGGATATGAAGCAACAAGTTAAATCTAGAAAAGAAGCCATACAAGCAGCTTTTCGTAGAGAAACTGGCTTACTACTAGATGTGGTCAAGCAAGGTAGTGGCAACACTAATACTGGCAATGCTGCTAGGAGATTTTTTGCCGATACGGAAACAACGGCTCGTATTACAGGTCTAGACGTTAGACTGATTAGAAGTATTGCTGTTATATTGCAATGTATCTCTTCAGGACAGCAAATCGTCATAAACAAGTTTAGGGAGTACTGCCATGCGACAGCAAACCTATACGTAGAGTTGTATCCGTGGTACTATATGCCTTCAAGCCTCCACAAGGTACTCATTCATGGACCTGAAGTAGTAGAACATTTTTCTATACTTCCAATCGGATTTTTATCTGAAGAAGCATCAGAGGCCAGGAATAAAGACTTCAGAAAATTTTGGTCGGAACACACACGAAAGTGCAGTAATATTGCAACAAATGAAGATATTTTACATAATTTTCTTTTGTCTTCGGATCCATTGCTAAGTAGTATTCGTCGGAAGATGTATAAAAAAGAAAAAAAGATTTTATTTAGCGAAGTCCGAGATTTACTCGTATCTGATGAGCATGAAATAGAATTTATTGATGTCTCCATACCCGAAGAAGATTCTGACTCTGATCATGACGAATCAGACGAATTCGACGAGACTGAAAATTAACACATTTATCTATATTAACATTGTAACATTTTATTATATTTTGCTTTCATTATACATAATTTGTATTATTTCCTTATTTTAATAATATCTTCACTTTATATTTGTTTTTTTATTAAATATAATTTTATTTGAATTCGTTTTTATTTTTATTTTTTAGGATTTTTAAAGCAATAAATCTATTGTTTTAATATCTATAAAAAAAAAACCCTAAAATAGTTTTTTTTTTATCTCAAAAAGTGCACTAGATGAGCACCATGTGTCTTTGGAGAAAATGTGGCTTATGATGACAAGATACTGTCATACATTTTTCAGAACGAAAATGGACGAAAATGACGAGATATGCATATTTATAGGTAGCTTCCCATACATTAAAAACGGTTTTTCGTGATTTACTCCTTAACTATAAGTCCAATCGCAAAAGCCGTCTCATACTTATTTGTTGTCCATTGATATAGCAATCGAATGGTGTATTCAGTTTTGTGAAATTGGGACTTTGAATTTTTAAGTCGCCTATGTCCAACCGTTTGTATGGGGACGAACTACTGTGCGGCGCGGCGGCGGAGGCGGACCGGTGCAAGCTATTGCTGAGAACTCAGTTCACTGAGATTAAAGTAAATCCGTGACGTGCCATCTGCCTTCATAGACGAAACATATTGCAACTAGGGATGAAATGTATGATTGACCTACCATTCTACATTTCTACATATAAATAAGTATGGAGTTATTGGGCAGGGAATTTAGGCATCCATGAATAGCATCTTGAGCCGTAATCAAGGTCAAATCATTATCTTTTACCAATAGAGGCACCTAGAAATGGTCGTTTTGACTTGAACTCGTTTTGACTTCATCGGGCTAATCTTTCTTTGTCCTTATAGTATGTTTTGTTTGATTTGCTAAGTTCGGAATTAATAAAATTGGGTTATTTAATTTTATATTATTAACGATTCAAAATATTTTCTGGTTTCATACTTTTTAGAGCGTGATTTTACACTAATCCGATTTTGGAAGACAATTTTTTTTTGTAATGTACATGTAAGGTACCTGCTGATTTCATAACTTCTAATTTCTCATATCCTCCATTGTCCTCCATTATCCTCCATTGAACCCTTCATTTTTGGGAAGAGAGACTTTTTCCAAAATCCTGACACAGGAGTTTCTTATTATACGCGGAATATTTAGGACAAGTAACAAGTCAATCGTCTAATTAAATATTTACGGGCGTATTTCTAATTCAAATCGTTTATTTAGTTTTAGCCAAGCCACTTACAAATTGTCAATTTTAATTTATTTTTCTTATATCCACAACCGGATCGGAATCCGACCTCGACTGAGAAGATCCGGCAAAAAACTCAGAGGGCTTGTCTTTTTACATTTTGTTATATTTCTACTTTATCGCCAGTTGCTTATATAGTTATTAATTACAAAGTAGATATTAATATAAATATAATAGCTCCAGTGAACCAAGAATTACATAAGTAATTCGGACTAGTAGCGGGGCGCCCATTAATTACGTGAGGCATTTTTAGGAATTTTTCGAACCCCCCCTCCCCCCTTAGTGAGATATCGTAACATTTTCTTCAACCCCCTCCCACCCTCCCCTAATCTCACGCAAGATTCTTCAAAAGTTATGTCTTGACTATAAACGTGTTGCATTATTGAGAAAAAACCAGCCAAGTGCACGTCAGGACATGAACACAATGAAGGCTTCCGGACCCATTTCAATAGCCAAGATTTATCACATCTATAACCAAAGTAATGAAACAGAAGAAAAAAAATATATTTGCGGCTAATTTTTGAATCTCAGTATTGAGTTTATTCAGAAACGACGAGGAATGAACTTAACTTTAACTTGGTCGGCTGTAACTTGTAATTTAGTGAACCCATTTCTCCTTTTATAATTTTAATTGCAATGTCGTGTCATGTGCTAGTGTCCTCATGTTTTCTAGATTGTTTGCACAGTGCTTTAAGTTCAAAGCCACGTTTTCAGCATAAATAAGTTCGGGACCCCAATACAAACTGTTTTCCCTTATTTCACACACTTAGGGGTCGACTTTTATAAAACGTTGAAAATTATATTTTTTATTCGTAACCTTAATACTAATTTTGATGGCTCTAAGTTGAGATTTTTTTACATTTCTACAAACTACTACTAAATTAAACTACAAAATTTCATGTTTCTAACCCCAGCGGTTTGAGCTACGCGTTGATTACTTTATTGCGATAAGTGAATTTACAAAAAATATTAAAATATGCGACATAAATGGCCATATATTTTGATTGCGTTGTCCTAGAAGCCAAATTTACACCTACAAAGGACCATATGGCTTGATATTTAATATTGATTTCAACTCGATATCTCTATCCGTTTCTGAGAAAAAGGGACAGACAGACGGATAACAAAGTGATCCTATAAGGGTTCCGTTTTTTCCTTTTAAGGTCCAGAACCCTAAAAATGTGGAAAACGGTTGACCCTAAAGGCCATCCTTGCAACTTCCCGCTAATTCCATACCTAAGCGCTCAAAATTTCATATATAACGTTTAGGAGCTCTTCGAGCTCAAAGTCTGATAGAAGTTTAATAAAACAATATTTTATGAATTTTCAAACCACAATAACTAATAGCGTTTAAACAATCGAGCTACTTCGCCGCTCTGCGGGGTCGGACGAACACGACAAACACTATTGTCTAAGATTTGGCCATATTTTATTATTAAATGGTTAATATTTTTATTACGTACTTATGATTTTCATCGATAATTTGAGACACAACAGTTACAATATTTCTTATTTTTTTATCTGAGGGAGACTCTTGCAGCTAGGTTGTAAATAGCTCGTATAGCTCTTTTCTGCAGAACAAAAATGGAGGTTGAGTCAGCCGAGCATCCCCAGAGCAGTATGCCATATGACATAACGCAATGGAAATAACTAAAATAAACAATTCTAGCTGTTTCAACGTCGGTTAAATGCCTATTTTTTGAACAGCATAAGATGATCAGCCGAGTTCACCCGACAATTTTCCCATTTTGCCATTGTAATTTAGCGTCTATAGAGATCACTAGAAAGACCGTTTCCTCCACAAGGTCCAACTCTGCTCTATTTAGTCGTATATTGGTTCCTACTTGTTTCACATTTTGCGTTGAGAACTTTATGTACATTTCGTTTTATTCTCATTATGTAGAAGATTATTTACATTGAAGCACATTGAGGACTCGCTAAAGCAGTATATTAACTTTAGAGAGTGCGTTGTTCACATCATCATAATGTAAAACCTGTCTTTTAATCTTATCTATACAAATAAATAAAATTGGAGTGTCTGTTTGTAATATCAAAATAACACCTTTTCACTAAATTCATATGAAAGTACTTACGATACCTATAGCAAAAACGCGATTAAAAAAAAAAATGCTGTCTGTTTATCTGTCTGTCTGTGTGTTTATTCCGGGTAATCTCCGAAACGGATGGACTGATTTTGACGGGACTTTCACTGGCAGATAGCTGATGTTATAAGGAGTAACTTAGGCTACTTTAATTTTAGAAAAACAATTAGGGTTCCGCGTAAAAAAATAAAAACACATGAAATCAAAGAGTATCTCCGAAACGGCAGGACCGATTTTGACGGGACTTTCACTGGTAGATAGCTGATGTTATAAGCAGTAACGTAGACTTCTTTTTATTTTAGAAAAACAAAATATTAAAAAATGGGTCCTGCCGCGCGGGCTCAGAACGCGGGAGCGGGCGTTTTTGTTAAGTTAAATTCCACGCGGACGAAGTCGCGGGTTCAGCTGGTTTTCAATAATATAGAAGTATCAACAGCAAACTACACAACGTCGTGACTATTTTTCACATAGTAGGGCAGATAATTGATCTGAGAAATTAAATCTTTATGGGACCACTGCGGAGATGCCATCGGTACATACGTGCCGGAGATACTTATTCGGTACATTCCGACAGACATCACTGGTATTTCATTCGTCATGGCTGCGACAAGCATGCCACTGTAGCAATGCCAGTGAGAGGGTACAGACTGACACACTCTCTGTGACACCTATGGTTGTTTTCAGCTTCGTTGATATTATTCGTTTTTTATTAGCGTGTTCTCAAACTATGATATATATTATCTGAATTACATGTTTTTTATGGGAATAAAAAACCCACGGGCCGAATTTACAACCACCTCCTGTTTCGAAGTCTGTAAAAAGGCTGTGGTTGTGTAGGCCAGGAATTAGGGGTTTTATGTATACAAGCATTTAATTTTAGCGCTCATAGTCTCGCGCGGGTGCCGTGACGTGAGGGGCGCGCGTGGGCGGCGGCTGGCGGCGGCATAGCCCGCCACGTGAGCCGCCCGCCCCGCGCCGCCTTCCTGTATTGCTCTTTATTTCGAATGACACGTCTCTAGACACTTTCAAATGGACCTCTGTGACAGTCTTGAAGATATTGATAAAATATCCGTGGTCACGTGGAACTCAAATTACGCTGCGATCATTAAAAACTGGACAAGTACTATTCAAACCACGCACTTTTAAAATGATTTTATAAGTGATACATTTTAAATAATTGTGAATTTATCCATATTGTTACGAACTAATATCTATTTAATAATTGTTTTAATGTTTTTTTCCAAAATTTTTAATTTTATTGTTATTATTTTTATAATATATTTTCATTAGCTTTTAATACTTACAATATTTGTACGCCATTTTCATGGCAAACATGAATAGAACATTTCATTTATAACATCTTGCATGCAATTGTATGTACACTCATGTTTGAACAAATAAATCTTATCTTATCTTATGTGAGTTTCCGTAGATATCTAGCCGCTTTTCAATAATTATAAGCGTGATGGTTTATTATATACAATCCTACTAATATTATAAATGTGAAAGTTTGTGAGTGTGGATGTATGTATGTTTGTTACTCCTTCACGCAAAAACTACTGAACGGATTTGGATGAAACTTTGGAACACAGATAGTTTATAACCGGGATTAACATATAGGATACTTTTTATCCCGATAATCCCGAAATTTTTGTTACGTTAAATACTACGCGGACGAAGTCCGTGGGCACAGCTAGTAGTATATATAAATAACCATCACCGTGTTTAAATTAATTTAAATTTTATTTTTAAACGTCATTAATATTATATTGCCAATTACTATTTAAACTGACACGCACAATGCACTATGGAAGACCCGCCCTCCAAAATAAAGAAAAAAAATCTGGCATCGTTTTTCAGTCACACAGTCAGTCAGTTACCAAACGGAAGTTACAAATATGTGTGTCAAGCGCATGGTAGTGTGTGTAATGTTTTATTTAATGACTAGCTGAGCCCGCGACTTTGTCCGCGAGGAGTTTAACTTAACAAACTTTCAACCCGTATTTTATCCCCTTGGGGGTAGAATTAATCAAAATCCTTTCTTAGCGTATGCCTACGTCATAACATCTACCTGCATGCGAAATTTCAGCCCGATCCGTCCAGTGGTTTGGGCTGTGCGTTGATAGATCATCATTAGTTGTTTGGTCATTGTTATAGAACAGCAGTTAATAAATAATAATTGATCAACACTTAATAATTCGATGTTTTATTTTTTTTCTCTCACAAATTTCGAACCATTTGATATTTCAAAAACTCGATAATTCGTAATATTTTAAGAGTCCCTCGAGTTTCGAATGAACGAGAGTCGACTGTAGATAGATTTAATGTATTTTTAACACCCGACGAAAAAAGAGGGGTGTTATAAGTTTAACATGTGTATCTGTGTGTCTGTCTGTATCAACGTAGCGCCCAAGCTGATGAACCGATTTCAATTTTGTTTCTTTTGTTAAATAGGTATAATGGTTTTATTCGTTTAGAATAAATAAACAAAGACGTAATTGCGTTTCTCTGAAAATACAAGATTTATTTACATTAAAATCTTACAACTTAACATAGTTATAACATTAGCAGTAGATTAACAAAGATATTTACCTGAAAATACAAGAAACAACATTTAAAGCCTTTATTTCGGGATTTGTTACTTCTTGATATTAAATTTACGAATTCACAATTTCTACGATCTAACCTCAAGCCACCTGGCTCATGACGTCTCGGATCCTGTCCTGTCAGATGTCAAGTCTAGGATCTGTCACTTTGACGCTGTGTCGCTATAGCGGTAATATTCAAAAATAAAGAAAAGCTACTTCCAAGTATTCAACATTATAGAGATTTTCTTTACATAGGTATTCTGATCAAGAGTGTTCTTAGCTATGTTTCATGAAAATCGGTTCAGCCGTTTGAAGATTATCAGCTCTTTTGTAGGTTAAGAAAGGCACATTCACGGCCAAAGCAGGCAACTTCAGAGCTACTTTCCGAGTATGAGTGATGAAAAATATAGATTTTATTATGCTCTGACCAATCGATTGGCCTGAGATTAATCAATGGCTTATACGGCTGTTATCTGTCAAACATTAATACAAAAGAAGTCGTCTTCTTCCTATGAATGACCTAACTAAGAATCTGATTTCGAAGTCACCCTATAGGTATATAGCGCCATAAGACATCGTGTTAATATGCATTTAAAGTAAACCTAAGTGAAAGCGTCCTGAAAAAGGAATGCTGAGCGATTGTTATGCCATAAGTATTATCTGTTATAGCGTAGTCTAAAAGTTGCTTAGCGATAATCGTATTATTTATTCGGTGTCCTGTCATACGCCTGAGGTGATAAAAGTTCGGCATAATAATTAAGTGTGTTCTTTTGTACACCAGAAAATATTTAATTTGTGCGTGACATGCCTTGATATTAAGAACAAGAAAAGTAACAAAATCTTTTAGACGTCCCCTAATCAGAGTTCAGTTGGTGCCTACTTAACTTCTGAAAAAATGTGTACATCTGACATGTCAATATCATTTCGTTTTATGAACGGATTTTGCAATTGGTAGCGTAGAGCCCGCCGCAAAGGAGCTCATGGCAGCGACACCCACGAAGGATGTCGTACCGCCTTGGCGTTTACGCCGAGTGTGCGGCGCGCACGTGGCAAGAAACGTGCGCGCCGCGCACTCTGCCGGCTCCTTCAATCCTGCCGCTGAACTCTCCGGGAACGGTCGCGTCCGCGTTTTACGGCTTCGAAATTGCAGCAACGATTGAGTGTGCCAGAACAGGCCGGGGCGGCTCGCGTTCGCGATGCTGGCCGGACCACCGCTTAGATAAATACGGGTACATCGATATGGGGACTGACTCTACTATCGTTGGCCCCGCGGCGTTAATTACGCCGATCCCGCTGCAGCCGGAACGCTGCTTTCTGCTGCCGCCGCCGCCGCCGCCGCACTCGCCGCTGCCAGCGGCTCTGCCCCACCACCGACCGTTGCCGCTGTATGCCAAAGCAGGTACATTGCTGCCGCGCACCTGGACCCTACTTGTATGATTCAGCATCAAATAACACATGTTCACAATCCCCAGCTATAGACCTGCATCGTGAGTATTTGCCCTTACACTCGTAGTGCTCAGTGGTAAATACTCACAAATAAAAATATATATATTAAGAGAACACGTGATACGGCCCAGGTGTTCCGCGCGGAAGATGACGATTCACGAGGTTTCTGTTTGATTTTGTGGTTTGATGGTACATGCGCGTGTGGCGTTCTCTCGACAGTTGTGTCGAGAGAACGCCATGATCGGTGATCAGTGAACTAATGTTAAGTAACACAATGTAATGTAATGAATATAAACAGTGCACATGCTCGCGTGTTGTTGTTGATAATTCTGATGCGTGCCGGCGGCCGGGCGGCAGCGCGGCGGCGGCGGCGGCGTGGCGCGCTCGCGCGGCCTTCAGCCCGAGCCGCGCGCGCGCCTTGCCATGTATTAGAAAAGAGGTAGAATTAATCCTACTTGGAAATAACTCTAAATTGAAAATTTAAAACCCCCGATGGGACGAACTTTTCATCAAATGTATAAATAATCAACAGAAAATCAGTGTAAAAGTATGAGACATTATTTTGTTATGACGTTATAATAATTGACATTAGAATAGACAACGAATCTAAATAATGATGCCACAGAGGTTTAATTCCTAGTAAAATATTATCAATTATGTTTCAATTTCATGTACTTAATAACTCTGGTTGAGGTGGACGGGAGAAGCCCAGGGGAAGAATTTTGAATAACGCTAAAATTATTTTAAATTAGAGTTGTTTTTTTTTTATTTTTTCTCAATGGCGGAGCAGCGCCATCTAGAATTATTATAACGTAATATTCCATGACCATTAACAAAACAAACAAAATTTAACGCATGCGCGTATCCATCATTTGACACGTGACTTATGGAACGTCTTTAGTTCATACACAAATCTATATATATAAAAAAAGTCGTGTTAGTTACACCATTTATAACTCGAGAACGGCTGAACAGATTTGGCTGAAAATTGGTGGGGAGGTAGCTTAGAACCAGGAGAAGGTTATAAGATACTTTATATCCCGTTCCAGTGGAATTTGACATAAAACGTGAAAACGTGATATTAATAAACGACAATGACAGCAAAATAAAAAAATTATGAAACAAAAATAAGTCTAGCCGTTGATTATTTAAAAATGGTATAAAAAAAGGGAACTGAATGCTAAAATGTCGTCTATAGTTAAATATGGTGGAATATTTGATAATTTGAAATTTAGATATGACAGTTGATCTGTCAGTTTCGAATTTTTATTATTATTGTGCGGATATTATCATTAGCAATACGATGCCGCGTCCAAGACAATCTGATCTTTCGCGACAAAGCCGTAATGCTACTAGGATTCGAAACATTGCGCATGAAAGAACTGAAGAAAAACAAGAAATTGGAAGTGAAGAGCGCCGCGGTAGTATGGCTCGAATTCGCTAGCTGTCCCGGCAAACTTTGTTTCGCCATTGAGGCTATAAATGTGCTGATTTAAAAAATGATTAATTAAATATTTATTTTAAAATACAAATGTAAAGATTATTTCTTGGCCATGTATTCAAATAAAACTATTATACAGATTTTATCGCATTTATTTCCTTTTTTATTTTCCCGAAGTTTCGGTTGCTTTACAGCAGCCATGGTCACGGGGGACTGAGGTGTAAGACTTCCTGATGTCAAAGTTATTAACTGGGATCCTCATATTTAGTTGTTGTTTGCGGTCCTATCCACGCAGAAATTGCTCACAGTGTCTGACAACTATTTGCTTGACATGATGTATCTCGTCAGCCAGGTGTTGCTCATCTCAGATCCCGTGTGCTCTATGAAACAAAGATTTACCCACGGTAGCTAACTGTGTTGGATGGTGGTGAGATTTACCGTTTAAGTACCTATCGGTTAGTGTCTTTTTCCTATATACGGTGTGTACTAAGTTGTTATAAGGCTTTTATAAGGATTCCGGATTACTAAACATCTAAGAATGATAGAGTGTTGTTGGCCTCTAACCCTATTGTAAATTTTATTTTAGATTGTATCGAGTTATGATGGTATAGAAATACTCTTATTTTGTCTGATGGTAATATTGTGAAAGTATCGTCTACGTACCGCTTGTAGAATCGTGCGGTCACATGTGAAGTGCGAAGGGCTGTCTCCTCGAAGTCTTCCATGAATATATCGGCGACAACGGAAGAAACAGGGGAGCCCATCGCTACATCATCTACTTGCTTGTAGAACTGTTCATTCCACAACAGATACCCGGATATGAGGCAATGTCTTATGAGTTCAGCATATTCCTCGAGCTTCTTTGAAACTATTGTGATGCAGTCTGCTACAGGTAGACAGGTAAACAAAGACTGAACATCAAAACTGACCATGGCTTCATTGTTAGCATGATGTATATGTTTAATCTCACTTACAAAATGTTATGAATCCTTTGTATGTGCTCTTGTGTGTCCTCTTAGTAGTGAGAGCACCTTCGCTACGTGCTGGGCCAGACTGTATGTTGGTGTGTCAATCTGGCTTACAATGGGATGCAGCGGGTCCTCGGGCTTGTGTATTTTAGGTAACAATCTCTTTGCCATGTATTTTGGTGCTTCGTTTGCACTCTTCATTGAAGCACCTTGTAATAGACGACATTTTTGGTTTTAGTTTCGCAAGAACAAATAACGCTGATCGTCTTCCGACCCCTGAACATGCCACAATCAGTACTTAATAAATTTCTTCTTGTGCGTCGAAAATTATCTAGTTCTTGATCTCTGAGGTTTGCTCGACGATTCCTCATTGCCAACCGAGCCGTTTCACAGGCTGCCTCTTTTTGCTCTTGTGATTGAGAAGCACGAATTCGAGCCATACTACCCCGGCGCTCTTCACTTCCAATTTCTTGTTCTTCTTCAGGTTTTTCATTCGCAATGTTTCAAATCCTAGTTGCATTAGGGCTTTGTCGCGAAAGATCAGATTGTCTTGGACGTGGCATCGTATTGCTAATGATAATATCAGCACAATAAGCTATAATAATAGAAATTTGAAACTGACAGATCAACTGTCAACAACAAAATTTCAAATTATCAAATATTCAACCATATTTAACTATAGACGACATTTTAGCTGTCTGTTCCCTTTTTTATACAATTTTTAAATAATCAACGGCTAGACTTATTTTTGATTCATTTTTTTTTGCTGTCATTGGCGTTTATTGATATCACGTTTTCACGTTTTATGTCAAGTTCCACTGGAACGGGATAAAAAGTATCCTATAACCTTCTCTTGGTTCTAAGCTACCTCCCCACCAATTTTCAGCCAAATCGGTTCAGCCGTTCTCGAGTTATAAATAGTGTAACTAACACGACTTTCTTTTATATATATAGATGTATATATATATAATATATTGTTTTTAATCTGTTATTCGAACCAATTTTTTTTTTTTTGTGTTTATATACAACCCAGTGTCCCAGACCCGCACGATAAGTATGTATACCTAATTTATTTAACTTATTCCTGTCAACTAATAAATAATACTTGATTTTTCAAAATTCCAATAATGTAGATTTTCTTATCGTCAAAATTAGGCCCGAGACACTACTTTTGAGTATTTTTCGTTTCTCGTCATATTATTTCCGGATTTAGCAACCCTTGCTTACTTAAAAAATTCACCCTGTGCAGGTGCATATGTGCCAATTTTATCCACGTCTCCTAAGTCCTAACCTAACCTAGGAACCTCCAGGAAAAAACACCTGTGACATACACACAGACGGACATAACAAAAGTAGAAGGGTTATCTAATTTGACTACGGAACCCTAAAAAACTTACGGCATGCTTTCTTGGTCAAAATTCAACTACATAGCATGTTTCTCAAGCCGGCCACAATCACAGTGTACAATATATTGATAGTACGAATAAAAATAGGACTAATTACTTTATACTGAGAAGCACGTAAAAGAAGCGTTACCACATAACATTCTTAAAATTCGGTTTAAAACCATTAATGGTGTTCATTTATAACTAGATTAAAATTATATTTAAAAAATAAAGTTTTTAGTTTCTACTACGTCTTTGAATTTTTGCACACGGTACTGAAAAAATCAGAAGTTTGATTCAAGACGGCGGATTTATTTGAAACGCAAAATACTTAATCGGTAGCGCGCAGCGAGACTGCCGAAACAGATTGTTTTATCAATATCTAATCTAATTTAAATACTTAAGTTATACGTTGTTTCGATTTTAAACTAAGTATGTTAATAATTATGATACTATTTGCAAAAAGAACCAATAGCACTGATGCTATATCCAAAAAGTGGTTTGTCTAATTCAAGAAGAGAAAATTCTGAGGTCATAAATATAAAAAAGTGATAATAATCCAAATCAAAGAAATTATAAGCCCTTGTCATATTCCACATAATTATTTATTTCTGGCTTTTTAGTGCACCAAAGTTTTGTTTGAAGTCGGTAAATTTTTCTTATTAAAATATTGTTTAGTTAAAATGTTGCGTTTCTGAACGCATCCCTTTTTTTGTTTGTATTTGGATTGACCGGCTCACGGTTTGACAGTTGCTTTTGACGTGAGCTTCCGGAAAAAATGTCTGTTCGCCGGTGATTGTTGTTTTGGGGGTTATGTTCAATAATCGCAGATAATCTACGGGATCTTGTTATTGCGAATTGATTTGAATATTTTGTTGATTACACACCATACACTCACACACACATTCTCCATCCTCGCTCCCATATCGAGCAAGAGCCAGGGACTAGCAGGTATAGTGACCCCACTTGTAATTATCACGGGCTGTGGAACCACAGTTCATGTTCACCGACCCATTGGGGTTGGTTTAGAACATAACAAATATTGTTTTATGATTTTTAGTGCTAATGTACGTATTGAATTGTTGTAACCGTATATTATCTCTCAAACTACTCATCCAATTTTGATGAAAAACATCAAATCAATCCACAGTTGACGGAGAAATCGGTGATCATACTTAAAAAATATACCTACATACAGACGAACATACCTAATATATAAATATACCTACAGAACCTCCTCCTTTTTAAAAAATCATTTTAATAATGCAAGGCGCCATTTTTTCAATATTTTACGCCGCGGTACTGACTGCTCTTGTGTCAATAGTCGATTGGAGACTAGCGAGCGACAGCGCGATTTTTTAATGTGACGTAGTTGTTGGTGGAAAACAATACGTACTAACATGCGGTGTCCTTTTCTTCTTTTATCAAAGTCTCAAACATTTATCTTTTTATTCATAGCCGTTTGCCGGCTATTTACCTTTGCTTTTCAAAAACAAATTGCCTTTTTCTTCGGCTATTTGAAGTCGCACCTTCCGAGGTTGGTTTTGAATGCGGGCAGCCCCCTTTGTGGAGTCTCAATAAACTACATGTTCTTACAATGTTCTCATACTCATACTCAGCCTGGGTAACTCGCCTGAAATAATGATAACTCAAAAGTTAGTAAAGAAAATCGTTATTAAATAAACGGGAATTAATTTTGATAAACTGTCTTAGAAACCTCGTCATTTTTTTTAGATGCCTATTCTACTAAACCCTACTCGAGGGGTAGTTGGCTGTTCAGAGCGGGGCTTTAGAGCTATATGCTCCAGGGGCGGAAGTTTTTTTTTTTTTATATTCTGAATTTCAAAAAACATAAAAACAATTCAATACTACTGAAAAAATGCACAGCAGTTTGTTGGCAGTCGTAGCTCCCATTTTAAAACATGGTTGTTGTTCTCAAAAACTGAAATACAATAAAATAAAATAAAAATAATAATTATGTTTCACTCAGAAATCACACATTATAAAATATATATGTAACTATACTTTTAGAAGAAACGCTTAGAAGAAACTTTGCCGTTTTATGTTTAAACGACCGTTTTGATGTAGAAGCACTTTCGATGTCTGTAGGCTATTGAATATAGTTGGAACAAAAAATGTATCACATCTTTGTCCATAATAGTTATTACAAGTGGGCACCTCAAACGTCTTACAATGTTTTGCGCCTCGAGGCCTTAGCTGCACAGTTCTGATTTTGTACTCCTGACGGCAGTAATGATCCACTGCTACTAGTAGCGCTACCCTTTCATGCACTGGCAGGATTTTACACTCGACAAACAATTCCTCATAATTGGTTTTTTTACAGCGTTGCTTTGTTTTATTGTCAACAAGTTTTTTCATAAATCTGATTTGTAAGGCTTTAATCTTGTCCAAATATGTTTTAAACGTGCGTCCATAACATGCCAGTCCATAGGAAAGCAGCGAGTCTACCAGCGCATAGTATACAACAAACATAGTATGCCTGTTCAGAACAACACTGAGGTGGTGAAGTTTAACAAGAACAGATCGTAATTTATCACAAAGCTTTACAATGTGGGTTATTGGTAACAGTGTTTAAGGGCATAACGCCGCGAGTAACTTCGGAGAATGCATAGCACACCTCTCCACACCCCTGAGCCGCCCGCACCCGTGTTGCCCCTAGCCGGCTTATGATGGTAATTTCAGGAGCCCATCTAGCGAGGGGCAAATCACCACCGAAGATAGTTGCTAATACTAATTACGGCAGGTGTCCAATTTCTTTGCAATAGCCCTATCCCCAGTCCAACAATACTCCATTAAAAGAACCTTTTTCTCTTTCCATATTTGCAATAGTTCCTGCACCTGTTGGGGTCAAGTCGCTATATATGCCCCATCATTCGCTGCGGTTGACCTCATAATGTGCCTTGACATGTCATGACAATAAAATTCTCACAAAGGGCCTCTACATGTTGGACCCATGTCCCCATGCAAGCATTCCAAAGGACCGGGCAGAGCCCGTGATACAGAGAATAATAATAATATTAATTATGCGTTTTACACTTTTATTTTGCAATTTTTCATTTGGAGTCGGAGTTAACCTCTTAGGTACCTACTTGATTGAATTTTTCTAAATTATATTTAGGGGTATAGCAGTGATAGCCGATTGGTTAAGCACGCGTCTTGCGGGCTACCAGGTCTCGGGTTCAAACCCCGGCTCGAAAATGCTTTTTCTGCCGGTCTGGCTGCTTGGATGTCGGTACCTTCACACCCAGCCTACTACAGTAAAAAATATCTAGTAGCGTTGAGCGAAATTGCGGCGCGTTTCGCTAGTGCAGGGCCCTTATTATGCTAGCTACTTCAATAGCAATAGAAAAGCAAACGCTTGTCAAACGCTCCGCTTTTAACGTTTTTCCGAATTCTACTAACCACCGGCTGACACGAGCTTCACAATTTCTACTGACATTGATTTGGTATTACGTTAGCGTTTCTTAGCTTTTGACCTTGAGCTTGCGACTGTCTTCGTTTGATTTAAGTAAAATATTAAAAATCCAGCGGCCCTGGGCATTTCGATACGATTAATAAAATATATATGTAAAATGAAATAATATAAAAAATAAATAAAAAGTTAATGAAACAAATAAAAAAAATCTAAATATATTATAAAATTAAAAATATAAATATGTTATAATGTAATAGATTATTTTATTAAAATATATCACAATCTATTATTATATCATATTATTTATTATTATTTTATTCCATTTATTTATTTTAGTAAAATGTACTTATTATAATTTATTGAGCATTCGCCTAATAGCCAAATGCAATAATCCAAATTACCAAGCGTTTGAAAGCTTATTAGCGGTCAATCGCTCGCGTTTGCTTTTCTATTGCTATTGAAGTAGCTAGCGTAATAAGCTCCTAGGACTCAAGCAATATAACAATTATCGCAAACGCGGCAGGTGGCGAGCGAAGAAACGATCACTTCGACTTATCGTTTGGCTGCCTTCCGGGAACGGTCGAGCGAGAAATTAATTTAATAAATCTGAACTTTCCTCATGTGTGGTGCTCTTGGCGGTGTAGGATTACCTACTTAACTCCTTGTTCGTTTACGTTTTGTACGGACCAAACAAAAAATACCCGACCTACTAGTGGCTACCTTGTTAGTAACACATTCGCAGTACGTAACTCTTCACAGTGTGTATCGATCAAAGCTCCGCTCACGCTAATTTCGACGATTAAGGCTGATCTTGTGATTTGCTCCCTTCTGACCTGCCTTTCTGTCAGTCACACACTTTGTTGTGAGTTGAAAGATACGTGACCTGATTCAGTTGCCAAAGAGCAGTGTTGTGCTAAGAAATAAGTCGCTATAAGCTGACTATTATAGTCTCCTATTACTCCTTCCGTGGTGTGTGTCAGATCAGGAATGTGACGTTGCAATCGACGGACCCGCAACACGTAATCTGTTGCCTGTTATTCGTAGTCTTTTACTTACTTGAAGACTAGTACTCGATAGATCGTTCCCTGCATATAGTGCGGTCGACGCAAGCAAAGGCGCACTCGGACGTTATTGTAGGATCCCAACGCAATAAGGCCCGGCGCCGGCGCAAGCCTTCGAAGAATGAGTAAGAAGTTCTCATCAATGCGCCTTGACGGAAGGTCCACCTACGACGCTACCTTCAGCGCACTCCAAACTTAATTTTTACCCGACTACGGCGAAGTTAAAAGAAGGGTTATGATTATGACCACTTCGCCTTAAAGTTCATGATTGCTTACTAATGATAGTATTGTTTTGTTAGGCTAGGAGACATACTAACTCGGCTATTTCGTACATTACTATTTCAGATTTCACAATATTTCAGATGAGAATATTTTATTGTTTAATATTTTTTAGGGCGTGATTTTTCAGTAGACGGATTTTAATTCTTGAACTCATTCTTGAAGTAATTTTAACAGCGATCGATTAACGGATTAGTGCTATTATCACTGCTCTATCCTTATCATACTTTCGTCATTCCCGCTGCTCGATATTCGCATTTTTTCTTTTCGCAGCGAATTAGTCAATATGTTCTTATAGCGCTGTTTTGGGTTTCCACGCGCCGGGCCCTTGCGTAGGTCGGCAGGTGCCGCGAGTATAAATACGCTGCCATTGTACTCCGCACAATGGACTGATAAGAGTTTAGCGATAACGTCGCCACCGCCAGGTGCCAACCCTGACATTGAACCGCCGACTGACTCACCACCGCGCTGCGCCGCCCCGCCGCCCCGCCGCCCCGCCCCGCCGCTGCTGCCGCCAAAATTGCGCGGACGGAGGAATATGAAATTTGCCACACTTTTAGTTTACATAAAGAAGGAGTGCAGAATGCAAATATTTTATAGAATATAATACTTCGATAAACATTAAATCTATATATATATAACTCAAAGGTGACTGACTGACATAGTGATCTATCAACGCACAGCCCAAACCACTGGGCGGATCGGGCTGAAATTTGGCATGCAGGTAGATGTTATGACGTAGGCATCCGCTAAGAAAGGATTTTGATTAATTCCACCCCCGAGGGGATAAAATAGGCGATGAATGATCCCGAAATTTTTGTTAAGTTAAATTACACGCGGACGTTGTCGCGGGCACAGCTAGTCAATAAATAACACATTACACACACTACCATGAATTGACACACACACACATTTTTAACCTCCACACCGACTGACTGTCTAACTGACAAACGATTACAGTTTTTGGAGGGCGGGACTTTCGTTCCAGTATCAAGTAGTCTTTGACAATAAAACCTTAATGACGTTTAAAATTAAAATGAATTATGGTCGATTTTGGTCCGTTACAACGGGAATACTAGTATAAGTAATTACTGAGGTCTAAAGGTTTGAATTGTTATTATTATACAGGTGAAATAATAATAAAACAGCTGTGGACTATAAGTACATGTGATGCTTCAATAAATGCAGACAAGCTGCTGTTGTAAACGAGCTGATTTCATCAGGTCCTTACAAATTAATTGTTTTTTTTTTACTCTTAGTCCGTGATAATTTAATGTACAATTTTTCGTCTTTGGATAAATATAATATTCTTTAGTGGTACCGCTGTTACTTAGCAATAATTTAGAAAGTCGATGGCGGCAGGAGCCCTGCGCGCGCAGCCACGGCGCGGCGGCGCGGCGGCGCGGCGCGCGGCGGCTGCGCACCATACAGCCGGCTGATAAGCGTGTTTATAGTTAAGAAACGCCATTGTGTTCGCCGCCAACCGGGCGATAAGAATGCTATCGAACGAAAATTGATTTCACGTTCTCACGAGACAGGGTCAGCTTTAGTCTATCTCTAGGATCTAGGATGATATCCGCAGGCACGTGAACGACCACAGAATACCCCATTTATAATATGTATGCTAATGCGCACTAAAGCCGCGGTGTGTATTTTCGCGCAGGTTTCGGCAGAGGTGAAAGTGTTCGTAATTTTGAGAAAGGAAAAGTTGCTTATTTTTTTGTAGTAAGAGGCTGCGCAGGCGCACGATCGGACTGGCCAACCCCGCCCCGCCCCGCCCCGCCCCGCCTTGCCCCACGAAAGTGAAACTTGACGCGTGCAGTGTCGATATTGAGACTTACTGAGTTTTGGCAGAAACATTCTGTACCCATGATCAAAGCTTTCGTCGGGATAGTACCATTCAACACGTCTCAGGAAGTGGGAAGTCTCGTCTTAGGATGGTTTCGGTGTGGTGTGTCGTAGTTCATACAATACAATAAACTGTGCATTTCGCTACGTCCTCTATCTATCTATACAAATAAATAAACTTGGAGTGTCTGTTTGTAATATCAAAATAACACCTTTTCACTAAATGCATATGAAAGTAAATAGGGTACTTATAACAAAAACGCGATTAAACTTTTTTGTCTGTCTGTCTGTCTGTTTGTTCCGGGTAATCTCCGAAACGGCTAGACCGATTTTGACGGGATTTTCACTGGCAGATAGCTGATGTTATAAGGAGCAACTTAGGTTACTTTAATTTTAGAAAACAATTAGAGATCCGCGTAAAAAAATAAAAACACATGATATCCAAAAGTATCTCCGTAATGGCTGGACCGATTTTGTCGGGATTTTCACTAGCAGATAGCTAATGTTATAAGCAGTACATTAGGCTACCCTATTTTAGAGAAACAAAATAAATAAACCACAAAGCTGCCTGTCGCAGGGGCTCAAAACGCGCGAACGGGCTTTTGCGATAGTATAGGAATATAAAACACAAAACATCGACTCGCAAATGTTACATTATTTTTTTGGTAAGTTAATTACCACGCGGACGAAGTCGCGGGCTCGGCTAGTAATATAACAAATCGGTTACTACCGGCTCAAACTTCTTACAACTACTGTTGTAATATATAATTTCATATTTATTATTTTGTAAGAATATGTATTTTTGAGTGGGGCTTGGACCGCTGCACACTCTCTTTTTTTGTCAATCGGTAGCTGTATGTACCATTCTCACAACACCTAAATTCTAAGCGTCATTAGCGTAGTGATTCGAGGGGCCACCCTTGTAACTAGGCTTGCGAAACTCAATCCATGGATTTTCGGGAATTACGTGTACGTGGCTAAAACAACGGGTCACGCTTGTTTACGATTGACCACTTTTGTTTTTAATTAATATTTAAACGTGCGTTCACTACTACTCCTGGCCGTAAGCTAAATAATTATGATAGTTCTTACTGATAGATTAGCCTTACCCATAATACGGGACATCTGGCATACATCTTTCGCGGAACCCATCCTGTAAGGCTCTACGTGCCGTTAAGACTGGACGTGCCGGCTCACTCGGAGCGGTTGGCAGGCCTATCCGTAAGGTTTCGAGCTCAATTCCTGGTAGGAATCAATCCCGGAAGATTAAGGTTGCGTCAATAGTTGAATGGGAAAGGTAGGAAATTCCTACATATTCCATTAAACTATTGACGCGGTAGGTATTTGTTTTTAGGCAGTGAAATATTACCTTTGGAATTTATCACATTACAAAAGGCAAAAAGCTAAATAATTGTCCATAACCGAATTAAATTTGCGTGCGGTGGCGGCGAGGTGAGGCGGGTTCAAGTTCGCGCGATAGACACCTCCCCCCCCCGGGTTATCAGCGCCCGCGCACGGACCCAGGCACACGCGCGCGGCGCGCTTCCGCACTCATGCAGCTCTGTCAACAAGAAATCAATCAAACAGCCAAAGCCTTCAATTTATCTTGTTCACTGCGTGATGCTTGCATCCGCTGCTAGCGCTGTGGGGGATGCAGGGGAGGCGTTGGGCAGGAGGAAGAGACGCGAGTTAACGGTTCGAAATTCATAATTTGTTACTTATCGTGTAGTTGGACGGCAGTGTCAAAAGTGTCTACAAATATAACGACGATGGACACTCGCATATAGTAGCTAGTTATAGTAACAGATCACGATGTTATTAAATTCCTGAAAAGCTCGTGTTGATGAGAATGGTCAGTGAGTCAGCCCTGGCCAGCTGCGCTGCGACGAGGCGTGTCGCGGCGAACGCGTTAAAACACTATTGTTGTCGCCCGGTCTACTCCATGCGCCGACTATTAATAAAGAAGTACTCATGGCTACTACTTTTTATAATAAATGCTATGTAACTAAATTTCTAAGTATACCTATATAAAATAGTTTCAAATATTTCGCATCACTTTCAAATTAAACTCAAAGATACTTAAAGTAACAGCGATATAATATTTTTAGCTTTATCTAAGTAATTAGTTTAGACCTTTTACATTGATTGTGGTGGTTATAAGGTCAGCAAAATAGGTTGACATTATGATATCACAATGTATGATGATATTTTCGGATTAGATGCACGTAACTGCGTTCCACCAATACGCCTAACTCGATTTCAAACCATTTTTTAATTAATTTATCCTTGATAGCTACAAGGCAGGGAAATTAAACTTTCAAACCAAACAAGAGAGTTGGCGAATGCGATATTAACCGTATATAAAAGTGTTTCAAAAATAATAATGGTTATTACATCCTGATGTGTGCACGAATAAATAAACTTTTGGAAAGTGATGCGAAAATCGCATAAATCTTAATAATTGATAATTAGGTACGTGTTATATTCACACTAATTATATCAGTCGACAACATGAAAATAAAAGGCATATTCACCGAACGAGTCCTTGTTAAACTGTGCCCTATAAAAGACATCAACGAGCATACTATCTTGATACCATTTTGTGGTCTACCAGAACTAGCAATTTTTTAATGTTTCTCATTTTTTATTAGAACAATACTTATTAGTAATTGTTTATATTTCTTATTTTATCAACTTACGTTCCTAGCTTTAAATAGTCGTTGACGTGGAAGAGATTATATGATATTGATGCACGATATCACGAATGGTGTCGGATTTGTTATTTGTATTAAATTTCCTCACTGTAGAGCGTACCTACATGTTTGATTTGCTTCAAAAATATATTTTACCGCCAATCCTTCTATTGGGACTGTTCCGAGCGAACCATTTGATGTTAAGGCTTTATTTGATGGTACTCCTAGGGATTACACGAAAGCCTCACCACAAGGCAGAAATTATCGGATTTCGATGTAGCTCTAGTTGAAAGCTTTCTAGTCACGTTGCGCTATACTAAAGATATAAAGTCATAAACATAAACTAAAAGTTTTTTTGGTAGGGAATAGGTACACATTTGGGGAGAGGTGACGTTTTGAGCAGTAGTACGCTCTCGTGTAACCCAGTTGTCGGCGTTGTTTACATGCGGCTGGCGACACGTGCACTTATGTACACACGACATGCGCCGCGGCCGCGCGCGAGCCTCGCCAGTAATCAGTTATCGGTGGCGAGAGTGATCGCGTCTATTATGTCACCGCAATTAAAAACTGTGTCGTGCGTGCGTGCTAGGAAGTGGCCGAGCGGCGTGGCGGGAGGGGACGGTCGCGTGGGGGTGCGCGAGGGAGGGCGGCGTGCGTTCTCCGCGGCGCCTGACTAGTCGCGCGCTGCACGCCGCCGCGTACGCACGCCGCGCGCTTACCTTGCGCTAGCGCCGCGATGAGTGATCACTGAGCGAGCGCGTCGCCGAACGCCTCGACTCTACCCCATGGAGTATCAGCACCAACCCATCCAGCCGCTCGGGCCGCCGGCGCCGCCGCCGCAGCTGTTGCCGCCAGCGCCCCCGCCCCCGCTCCCCTCGCTGCCGCAGCTCCAGCACGGACACGCACAGGAAGACGATCGATGGAACCAGTACCACATCTGGAGACAGCACGTCTTTGTCAACGGTCAGTTGCAGCCTTCTCGCGGCCGGAAAGCGCCCGCGCACTTTCTCCGCGCGGTGGTCAGATTCGTGATTGATGCTGCCCCCAGGCTTTGCGCGAGAGAGCTGTGGAAAAAGAGAAAGTGCGCGAGCGCAGACCGATATTGGACGATTTTTTTCGGTCGATTGAGAGTTCTTTGTTTTGGCGATGTAAGACTTTCACCCGCCACCCTTGCCGTGAAGCCGCGCGCTGCCGTTCCAATGTCCGATTGCTGGCTACTGCGACACATGCCATAGGTTACTGTTTATTTTATACAGGTCACCATGGCCCGATATTGTTGCGATAACGCGTGACGTCGTCTCATGATTTTATGTCTTGTCATAAGTCACAAGAGCCGTAGGCTCAGTGGCGTTATTATTATTCCTGCATTTTATAACTAACGGGTTCTGCCTCCTCGATTGAAATGATTTCTTCCTCAGCTCTTTAGAGATAACTAATTCATATAATGAAAGGTTTGTATTTATTTCTGAACTACGGATACATTATAACAGATAAAATAATGGGCTCTTGAGTTTAATCTTATAATACAGGAACTTTATTCAATAATGACAAAGTAAAGTGCGGAAAGTATTTACGCCCTATTCGTTAGGAAGGAGAGAATCTACCACCGCAATAGATGACGCTAAGACTCATGCTACAAAAGAGCACGAAATGTTGTTGAGCCGCTTCGAGTACAGCTGTTCTTATGTGAATAAATAAGATTTATTCTATTGTGGCACCGGCATATCACTATCTGTGAGAACCCACATCATATAGCAAGTAGTGTCCAGTCACAAATAGTTTTTAAAGAGACTATATATAGTCGAGGCGGCGCGATTCATAATTATTTAATAATGCTAATGTAGAAGATACATCAAGGATCATTTGCCGTGCTCAATATTTTCTGAGTTGATTGCCTGAGCTTTACGCAGTATAACGAAAATCCCCCTGGGGCAGTGAGTCATTCTCTCTACTTAGACCAAGATCTTGGTATAATTCCTGTCAAGGTGATAGAATGTTGCTGGACATTAATACTAGACTTTGCCTGCGTCTTCAAAGAATCAGAGATTAGAATGATGAAAATGATTGCATGTAGTCTCTATAGTTCCATATAACGGTTGTAATTGACATCGATATTATCATTAAACAACTACGTCTAGCTCAGTATTATTCAATGATAATATCGATGTCAATGATTAATTCCGTTTTCATAGAGACCTAACGCAACTCTTCTCCTCATACCAATTATACAATTGATATAGTTGAATAATTGAGCCGTACACTACCAGCGTCTTCCTGCCTGCTTCAATCACTTCGGAAAAAGTATTTATCACATCCTTGATCTCATGATATGATTAATTTTCCCGTCGTTGAAGCTACAAGAAGAAAAAAATCTCTATACCGGAGACTGATTGAACATATCATATCACTTCTCTCATTTTGTTTACCGGTTGGCCATGTAAGTGCAGCATCGATGTTTATTATAACCATGCAGTAGACGCTCATAACCCCGGAATAAAAGTCGGGAAAGATAGTGAATTATGAAATACTACTTAAATATTTAAATTGGCAGCAAGGGTGAATGGAATACAACGCTAATGTACGCACCGTAATATGTCAAATTGACAAGACAAGCCTCTCAATACCATCGCTTTACATTGCTCTAGGCGCAGGTGCGACGACCACCTCGACTGAGACTACCGACTCTATTCGTGTGGATTTGCGAACTTTTCCCTCGACATTTCCTAACCCAGCGCGACGACGCGTCGGCTGACGCGATGATATATCTTTTGGAAGAGATGTATGTTGATAAAACGATGATAATAAAAAAAAATCCGACAAATGCACGTCAGGACATGCACAATGAAGGCTTCCGGACCCATTTCAATAGCGAAGATTTATTGTATCTATAACCAAAGTAGTGAAACACAAGAATCAAAGTAATATTTGCGGTTAATTTTTGAATCTCAGTATTGAGTTTATTCAGATACGACGATAACTTTAACTTGGTCGGCTGTAGCTCGTGATTTAGTGAGCCCATTTCTCCTGCTATAATTTTAATTGCAATTTCGTCGCATGTGCTAGTGTCCTCATTTTTTCTAGATTTACTGCACAGTGCTTCAAGTTTTTACCGCTAGATTTACCTAAAGCCACGTTTTCAGCGTAAACAAATGCGGGACCCCAATACAAACTGGTTTCCCTTATTTTACACTCTTAGGGGTGGAATTTTATAAAACGCTGAAAATTATATTTTTTATTTGTAATGAGTAACCTTAATACTAATTTTCATGGCTCTCAGTTGAGATTTATTTTTTACCCATACAAACTTTCACCCCCTCTTTTATACACTTAGGGGTGGAATTTCACAAAATCCCTCCTGAGTGGATATTAACAGTATAAAAGGTACCGACTGTCAAAATTTCATTAATCTAACGCCAGCGGTTTGGGCTGTGCGTTGAGTCCTTTGTTTTGATAAGTGAATTTGCAAAAAGTATCAAAATATGAGACATAAATGGTCGTATCTTTTGATTGCGTTGTCTTAGAAGCCAATTTTTTTACACCTACAAGGGACCATAGCGTTTGATATTTGATATTAATTTCAACTTGATATCAATATCAGTTTCTGAGATAAAGGGTCTTGGCAGACAGACAAACAGACCGACAGACAGACGGACAACAAAGTGATCTTATAAGGGTTCCGTTTTTTCCTTTTAAGGTCCGGAACCCTAAAAAAGACGTTGGTGCAATAGATGAGTTCCGAATGAATCTCTTCGGGTTCGGAACAACATTACTCATCACCTCAGACAAAAATCTAAAGAAATAAACATTCTAACTGTTCTGCCACAATCTATAAAAATAAATAAAATTGGAGTGTCTGTTTGTAATATCAAAATAACACCTTTTCACTAAATGCATATGAAAGTTCATACGGCACCTATAGCAAAAACTCGATTTAATAATAAATTGTCTGTCTGTTTGTTTGTTCCGGGTAATCTCCGGAACGGCTGGACCGATTTTGACGGGACTTTCTCTGGCAGATAGCTGTTATAAAGAGTAACTACTTTAATTTTAGAAAAAAACACAAATGGGTCCTGCCGTGCGGGCTCAGAACGCGGGAGCGGGCTTTAGCATAGGTGTTTCTTTATCAACTTTATTATTTATTAAACTCTGCGAACTGAACAAACATGTGTTGTTAATATTTTTTTTGTTAAGTTAAATTTAATGCGGACGAAGTCGCGGGATTAGCTAGTTTATCTATAAAAAACGTATGTATGTAAAAAAAAATTAACAATTTGAAAAAGGGAGTGATAAGCTATCCGTACATGTAGCTCGTCTCCACAGAATAAGTCATTCTTTTGTAGGGCAACGTATACGTTTTTACAATAAGGTTCCCATCCGAGATTTACCGATCAATAAGTTTAAAACCATAATTAAAATTCAACTCTGTGATAAGGGTTATTACAAAATTTCGGATTATTTGGATGATAGATCAGCTTGGGACTGAGCAGCTCAAATCTCGACAGTCAATAATAATGTCAAAGCGTAGCGTGTCTTGCCCTACTAGTCCGAATTATTTATGTAATTCTTGATCATTTTAAAAGGAACACATTGGAGCTATTATATTTATATTAATTAATATCTGCTAACCTTTGTTATTATTAACTTAATAAGCAACTGGAAATTAAATTTAAAATTGACAATTTGTAAGTGCCCCCGTAGGCCTAAATTGAATAAATTAAAACAAAATAAACGGTTTGAATTTGAAATGTGTCATTACAGTGCTACAGGTGGATAACATGCTTATGACTATGTAGATGTGAAATGGCCCCTTTCTACAAGTTCGATCGATTCTTTCGAATTCAAATACAGCAGCTGATCTGGTTCGATTTGCAAGTTGTGACGTCACTCACACAGCCTGAACTTGACACGGACAAATAGGATGTACACGTGCGCGATACGAATCAGCGGCATTTAACACCAGTGTATAATTATATGGTACGCATATTACGGAATGAACGCTGCGGCCAATATTCCTGTTACACAATGCTCCTGTGATGGATTAATGGATAGTAAGATAATCATACCCTCGTGGTGTGATCGCTTCTTCATCTACGGAGCGATGAAGTCGCGCCAGGTGCCAGTGCGGCGCACTAGTTGCTGACGAGACACTAGGTTTGGTTAAATGGCTACGCTCATGCTCACTACGACTGCGGCATGAGGCGTGAGGCGTGTGGCGTGTGGCGTGTGGCGTCCCGGTGGCGGCACGCGGTCTGTTTGTCATATTTTTTTTGCCTGAAATAGTAATAAGGATCATGCAAATAAAACCAATACATATTTGGGACAACTTTTGTTTGAATTGTCATAATTGGTTCAATATTTGGTTATTGGCAATTGTACATCACGAAGAATGGCTGCATGTTACTTATATTATTAGGGTTATGTTAGCATCTCCTCGAGATCATCATAGTAACTTGACTTATATTTTTAAAACTCAAACGATTACTATCCACAAACGTATTTACTCTGTTTAGTAGTTTTGTTAAATAATCGATAAAGTAATCTAAATATATATAACTCAAAGGTGACTGACTGACTGACATACTGATCTATCAACGCACAGCCCAAACCAATGGACGGATCGGGCTGAAATGTGGCATGCAGGTAGATGTTATGACGTAGGCATCCGCTAAAAAATGATTTTGATTTATTCTACCCCCAAGGGAATAAAAAAGGGGATGAATAATCCCGAAATTTTTGTTTTGTTAAATAATTACACGCGGACGAAGTCGCGGGCACAGCTAGTGCTCTATATAATCATTTAAAATAATCATTTAAAAAACCTTAAACATGTGGTCCATAAAACTTAAAGTTCGTTATATAATTTATTATGGATAATGTACGCCTCTAACATAAAGTGGGGCAGTGAGGCAGTGGGCAATGAAGATCACCGATAACTGAACATCATGGTAAGAGCTTTCTCGACGATTATCCGAGAGGCTCTAAATTATTAAAAGGACAATACCCATTGGCAGTATGCTAAAAATAAGTTGTGTCATAACTTTTAAAACCCTTTTTCTGAGGAACGGCTACCCGTTGACCGTTGACCCGTTGACTCTAAAGTCAGTCAGAGTTAAAAAAAATGAAGCTTCTATGTCAACGTAATCAAAAGAAACCGCCATGAATGTCACAAATTCTGATACTCGTCGCAAACTTACTCTTCGGAACAAAATAATCCACGCACAGCCCAAACCGCTGGTGTTTACGTCAGGTACCATGACTATTTTACGGTAGGTACCTTTTATACCATAAGTAGTTATGCAATTCGGAAGTTTTTGAAAAATTCCACACCTAAGGGGTTGTGTAATGGGGAGTGAAAGTTTGTGTGGGGGCCCCAATTTTTCGGAAGCGAAAAACGTAACATAGGTATAAAAGCAACTCATTACAAATAAAAAAAACACCGAAAATTATAACAAGAATTATGGGTTCACTAAATAACGAGCTATACAGCCAACCAAGTTAAAGCTAAGTTGATCCTGAAAAAACTCGATAGGTGAGTCAAATATCGATCGCAAGTACAACCTTGTTTATTATATTTCACTACTTTGCTTATAGATGAGATAAATCTCCGTTATTAAAATGGTTACTAAACCCTTAATTGTGTATTATCAAATTATGGTTAATTATTTATCTTCAAAAATCATACATTTTAATTGTGCCATATTTGATTGCGTCACAATATTGGTAATAATGAAGAAGATCCTTGGAATGACATCAAGTAGGTACTGTTATTCCTTCGTTAGGTAATAGCATTACAAAAGCTCACCGCTCCCCATATATATTCAAATCCAATCATCATTATTTCAATAAAACCACCACTATTCTATCATTCAAAGAAATTGTAATATATTTATTACAATTGAAATAAAGCTATTTTTCGGATTTTATCGCGTTTAGTAAATTTATGTCGGATCGGATTCCGCGCCTCCATCACAGTGACCGAGTGAAACCAGCCACAGTCGAGCGTCTACTTGCTGTACTACCATATATAAGAGGTGTCACAGACAAGATTGGCTACATCTTGAAACGTGCTTCAATCAAAACTTATTTCAAGCCACCAAAGAAGATTAGTCAGTTCTTACCACCTGTCAAGTGTCACATTCCTCTACAAGATGCAGGGGTATACAAACTCGATTGTGAATGTGGGCTCTCCTACATAGGGCAAACTAAAAGATCAGTAAAAACCCGCGTAAAAGAACATAGCTGATGTAAAACACCGGCGCTCCACGAAGTCTGCAATCTGTGAACATGTACAGGACCGCACCCGCCATTATATCAGATTTGATAAACCACAGATCCTCGCAAAAGAATACCGATTCCGACCAAGGATGATACGTGAGGCCATTGAAATTAAAAAAACATCCTAATTTCAATAGGGAAGATGGCTGGGTGCTACCACCAACCTGGGATCCAGTAATTAATATAATTAAATCCAAAACCAAGTGTACCAATTTAAGACCTCGAGACACTGTGAGCACTTTCTGCGTGGATCGGACCGCAAACAACAACTTAATATGAGGGTACCCAGTTACTAACTATGACATCAGGACGTCTTACACCTCAGTCCCCCCGTGACCATGGCTGTTGTAAAGCAGCCGAAACGTCGGGAACATAAATTTAATAAACGCGATAAAATAGTTTTATTTCAATGTGTAGTATTCGCGTAAATATAAGAAAACAATATTTATTACAAATTATTTGCTGTCAATAGAAACGCCAGGTAATATCATTATTACTGATAGTGTATTTGGATCGCTAATAAGTTATCGGTAGCGAGTTATTATGAGAAGGAATATGTTATGAGAACAAACACCTTATAAAAAACAAAAGAATACCTATTATTATGCTAACATCTCGAAAGGAATATAGAGAAGTTCAGAAATAATCTTAATAAAGAATAATAATCCAATAGACATCAATTTCCACTTCACTCACACCGCACGTTTAAGATGAAACATTTAACGTAATCAATAATTATGCGTCTATAATAAGTTTATTAGGGTTCTATAACGTATCGAGGGGGCATATTACCTCATTTTAGTCATTGCATTTTCACATCAACGTGGTTGCTTTAATTCCGGTGCGCCTTAATCCTCGACACAACTCTTTATATTTGTTGTCTATAGTAGTAGAGGTAATCTTTTAGTTTATTAATAATACAAGTAAATGGCCAGGTATGCTCCAAATAATATACCGAAATATGTCGCTAGAAATTCGTGGTCAAATTATAGTCAGTTAATTTCATGCGAACGCGTAAATTATAGCAAATTGACGCATATGCCAGTGCCAAAAGAGTCACTCACACACAGCACGCGTCTTCGTGAAATGAACTCAAATACGTGTAGAATGGTAACATGTCTAATTTTAGTGATGCAAATGTTTGAGTTGTACGTAATGGATGGAACCCATGGCTGCCCAAACCGAGTGCTTAGTGCACGAGTCCACTGACGGTGCGCACCGCGGCGCGGGTCGGCCGCGCGGCTCGTAGCGGGCGTTCAGCGCGTCATTGCTCCTTCTATCTTTGTGATCAATTCGAGCATGGCCGCGCACACTTTCTCTCGGAATATTTGGGAAAAAGTGGCGACCTTTTCGCGACTTTCTCCTCGCCCCTCGGGCCGGCGCGGCGCGGGCGCGCGGCGCGGGCGCCTCGCCTCGCCGCCAGCCCGCGCACGTGCTGCTTCCGCGTGCGCGACGACCACTTTTACTTTTCTTAACACAATGCGCTAGCGAAACGCAAACAGATTGCATTAGCCGCACCACACCACCGCTTTCGTCGCCTCTAGATGCTCTTCCTTCATAAAAGACAATATTTTTACTTTGTAAAGGATTTCCACCTTAAAGTTTATTTTGTTAGTGAATATTGTCGTTACTGTAACATTATGTTTCTACGCAACATGCACGAACGTTAAACTTATTTATCTAGAATAAAAAGTAGGCATAACAATAGTTATGTAAGATCACGACGTGCCTTACGTCCACACAATGGTCCATTGAGAAAATATTGACCTGTAAGAAAATATTGTGCAATATAGGCGTTGTGACATAACAATTAGATCATACTTTGCTACGTGATCTATGGTTATTATAATTCCTATTACTTGCCGAGCCGTCCCGTCGCCGTATCTCCTGCGGCCGCAAAAGTCCTACTCATGTTATGGGATCGTCGACGTTCGATAATGTTATCTTATGAAGTGTCATTCGAATGAGGATTATCTTACATTTTTAAAAATAATATTTAAGAGTGTACGCTATGTGATGTGCTGACTTCGCTTACGTCTTTGGATTGCGTACTAACGCAACAAGGAAAGCATTCCGCATACTACACCAACATTTGTCGCACCGACGTGGAACGCACATTGAAGGTTCTGAAGAACCGCGAAAAATAAGAAATGCCACTCACGATTTTATAACCACATCTTTGGATATAATTTGGTAATAATTAATTAATACAACACTTTTTATTGTTATGTTTTTATTTTGAGTCAGAACCAAAACCAAATGCAAAAACCAAACTGACACCTAAAGGCATAAAAACTACAATCACGTAATCACGTAAAATATCCAGTAAGTATAAATACATTTATAATCAAATACAATATTGTCAGTCGACATAATATATTTAGAAATCGATTATAAATATCACAATGTTTAGCTTCGCTTGCCGAGACCCGCGGCTCCCTGTTTAGCTTCGCTTGCCGAGACCCGCGGCTCCCTGTTTAGCTTCGCTTGCCGAGACCCGCGGCTCCCGCTGCAGACCCTCGCTCCTTGAGATGAGACGGAGACCGTGTCCACACAAGTGGCATCCCAATCTGGACGTTTCAGAATATACAGTACGCTGATGGTGGCAAGAGCCCTTTTAATGGAGTTGCTTAGAGAGCCGTGACGGCAAAACCAGCCTTCACTTTTTTGGCTTGTAATCCCATGGAGAAGAGACCGATCTACCGATCTACCTGCACACGAACATTTATATTCGACGCAGAATGGTGCCCCTACGCGAATGCCGACAGCGACTTTAAAAACTTCAATTGTGGAGGAAGGTGCCGACGTTTTGTGGTTCCCTAGATTAACTTTGCTTTCAATATTTAAATACATAGTTTTGTAGCAATACATAAAAACTATGTTTGTGCTAATTTGGAGCCTTCTCGCCCTAGTCTCTAAATATGATTGTGACGTCGGACGAACGGACAGATGTACTTGGTGAAACTATAAGGGTTCCTAGTTTGACTAACCCTAAAAAGCTAGAAATAAAATTAACGAAAGAGTATAATGTCCTAAATGCGCCCCATGATTACACAACCTATGATTGGTTTCTAGCTTTTGAGCATCATATGATGTAGGATAAAACCTAAAAATGATTCCACTAAAAGGTTTTTTTTTTTACTTTTAATTTAATTTTTAATCATCAGTTTTAGACAAAGAATTTGTAATAATAATATTACAAATTCTCTGATTTTAGATGTTATAGCCGATTTGGTTAAGCACGAGTCTTGCGGGCACCAGGTCCTGGGTTCAAACCTCGGCTCGCACGTCTGAGTTTTTTGAAATCTATGTGCGAATCATAATTTCTAAGGAAAACATCGTGGGGTAACCTACATGTCTTAGATAATCTAACAAATTTGGAAGGACGTGTACTTATGTTGTTTTTTTTTTGCTATTCAATGTTTGCTCGATACTCATGCATGTGCGTTAGTATTCTCTCGTACTTTTGTTACACCTATAGATACTGAATCTATGTTCCGTGTCGATCTGACTGAGCGGCCGAGGCGTGAAGCGCAGGCTCTTCGAACAAGAGTAAAAAGTTATCTTCCGGCGGTATTTCCGCGTCGCGTCGGCTATCACATACAAGCCCCCCCCCCCCCCTGCTTCTTGCGCCACTCTCCCGCAGCCCGCCCGTGTCGATGCCTTCCGCTACTTTTACTTTCCGCTAACGTAGGCCGCGCATGCGCACCCGGCCGCGCTCAGCTGCTTATTCGATTATAGTATATTTTGTTATACACTTGTAAATGCGCTTTATTAAAGTAAATACGGCGTAATTTGAATACCACTTCCTCTTCTCATCGAACTGATTTATAACTAAATCAGTTCGATGAGATTATTTTTGGACCCTGTTTTTAAACATTGAAATTTTTTCCTTTTTGAATTCTGGTGTTGAACTCGGTGGTTGGCAAGCCATACCACTGCAGTTTGGAGACTACAGATGGTGTTGTCTTATCGAGTTGTAATGTAGATGAACTGTTGTAAATGCGCCGAGCTTGCTCTGGCCGGAACCAGGGCAGCCGCCCGCGGTGTTGCTATACAAACGTTCAGTATCAATATTTTGTATTTAAAAACCAATACGAAGAGACAACCCCTTACAATAAGATTTACAGAATCATAACTGAAGACCAAAGTAATAGGTACTAGAACCAGTTTACTGGATATCTCATAAATACACTGTAATCTAATGTATAAGTACAAATCCAATGCGCAATGAGTCAGTTATACATATAGGTATGTGGGTCGCGGTAGTTACGACGTAATCCTACTCAAAACTAGAATAATATAATAATTTCGAGATAACTACTTTCTCGTAACTTTCGCTCAATTCACACGTTTACGAAAATGATCGCACGTTACCGGAAAACGCCTGCTTTCTCCGTTGCGCAAGAGTAGCCACCACTTCCCGCTCGACGCCGCGCGCCGCCCCGCGCGCCCGCCTCGGCGCGCCCACCCACCGCGACCCCGCGCCCGCGCCCGCGCCCTCCACGGCACTCCTTACCTATTTCCCGAGTAGGAAATGAGCATGTTACGCAATATCAGCTTTCCACCGGCCTAGAGTACCGAGACTACGAACTCGGTGAAGCGTTCCCATCGCGTCGTCGACGACGACGAGCTAGGCGTCGTCGCTTCGCATCGCTCGCATGGCTTCGTGACGCTTCCGGTATACGCGAACGCAGCCCACTCGCGTCCGGGCGGCGGCCTGACCCGCCGTATACCTTCCTATTGCCGAATAACAAATACAAAATACTATATCTTGCATCACTAATATTCAGCGATATTTTTCATTGAGTCGAAGAACATACAATATAAAAACTAACTCTATCTATCTTAAGTAGTCTCCAGACGCGTAGACGGTACGATTTGGCTCAGGATCGGTAGGGACAATCCCTACGGTCGATCTGGGGCCTCGAGCCGGGGTCTGCCTATTGACATGTAAGCGCACCGATCCCTACCGATCGTATAAGCCAATGCGTGTCCCGTCTACAAATCACTTTATTTAAATTTGTATGAAAGATAGAACAGCACCGGCGATGCTTTGTTATGATGTAAATGAGCGCTGAGAGTAATTCGGCGCTGCGTCACTTTCTCCACCAGCCGTATCGGAAGAAAGTGAGAGTATGTCGTCAGTAGCGCCGCGCGGAACTGGCTCGCCATTCAGTCACTTTCTCTCGACTAGCAACGCGCCCAATTCGCGCCCACTCTGACATTATCTATGCTGTACCGCGTCCTCGCCCTCTATTGTCAGTAAGTTCATACTCCCGGGGACGATGGTTGCTTGCTTGACATTCACTATATACACGTTGCATGTTATATGCTATTCGCGCAGTATTACTATAACGTCTGTAGGTACATACTTCTGCGTCTGCATTTGTCTGGGACCTACTCTCGAATAGATATTGCTCCTTTAAGCGGATATAAAAGTAAATTGGACTCGTGGAGGTTTAGATGAGTATCGGGCAAAGAATTAAGTGGTATAAAAAATAACAAAATATCATAACATATAAGGGTTACCATTAAACAAAATCATAATAAAATATCAAATACTATGCATGATGTGAACAATGGTTTTCTTGAAAACTGCTGGCTACTACTTTAAATGCAGTAATACACTATTTATAGGCCATTGGATGAGTTGTAACTTGTATGGCTGCAATACGAAAGTTATGACAAATATTTAAAGGTAACTATAAAATATGACAGTTACGTAGAGTTCGTCTTCACGAGGCACCTACACAAGGTACCAGCCACCGGATATGTACCTCAATTATGATTTTAGTTCATGGGCCCTTAGATCCATGGCCCACCTCGCTGTGCCGGTGCGGGTAGCGAACGTCACTGCAGGTTGGCGTGCAATGTTTTCCTTCACCGTTCAGCAAGTGATAATGTTAGTTGTAAAATACATTCTCACATGAAATCGGAAACATTTAAAGCATACACTACTGAGCTATGATTCCTTTTAAAATTAACCCGAAAAGTACACGATTGGCCATGCACACCCAAGGCTTTTTTTTTTAGTTTTTTTTTATTATTTTTGGCTCTCAGTTTATTCAGAAACTAATAGGAATCATCTTAGCTTTAACTTGGTCAGCTGTAGCTCGTGGTTTAGTAAACCCTGTAGTCCTGTTATAATTTAAAGTGAAATGTTGTAACATGTGCTAGTATCCTAATATTTTTTCAGATTTTCTGCACAGTGTTTCAAGTTTTTACAGCGAGATCTACCTAAACCCACGTTTTCAGCCTAAACAAATTCGGGACCCCAATACAAACTGTTTTCCCTTATTTCACACACTTAGGGGTGGAATACTATAAAACCATAATATCATAATGAGTAACAACGAGTAACCTTAATACTAATTATCAGGGCTGTAAGTTAAGTTTTTTTAGGGTTCCGGACCTTACAGGGAAAAATCGGAACCCTTATAGGATCACTTTGTTGTCCGTCTGTCTGTCTGTCTGTCAAGACCTATTTTCTCAGAAACGGGTAGAGTTATCAAGTTGAAATTAATACCAAATATCAAATGCTATGGTCCCTTGTGGGTGTAAAAAAATTAGGCTTCTAAGTCAACGCAATCAAAAGATACGGTGATTTATGTCACATATTTTGATACTTTTCGCAAATTCACTTATCAATACAAAGGAATCAACGCACAGCCCAAACCGCTGGTGTTAGAATCATGAAATTTTGACAGTAAGTACCTTACATACCGCAAGTATCCACTAAGAAAGGATTTTGGAAAATTCCACCCCTAAGTGCATAAAATAGGGGTGAAAGTTTTTATGGGGTAAAAAAATTTAATTAACCTAGAGACATGACAATAAGTATTGAGGCTACTTATTATAAATAAAAAATATTAATTTCAGCGTTTTGTAAAATTCCACCCCTAAGTGTGTAAATTAAGGGTTAGTATTGTAGTTTGTATTCAGTTTGGTTGCAGTTTGTATTCGATTCCCGAATTTGTTTAAGCATTTTTGGGAACTATTTATTATTAAAATATCTTGCCGGTATCGATATTGGAATCAAGGAATGGAAAAAACTAACTCAAATCATAATAAAATATTGTACGGAACCCTCAGGGCGCGAGTTCCACTCGCACTTGACCGGTTTTTTTTACTTATACAAGCTTTCACCCCTTATTTACACTAAGGGGTGGAATTTTACATAGCCCTTCTTCAGTGGATATATCTAAATATATATGACTCAAAGGTGACTGACTGACATAGTGCGACGACATAATATCCTTATAATTATAATAATATTATAATTCATCGATCGTCATAATAAATACTCCAAATCACTGAAGTAGCAAAGGTGCTGGCATAATAGTTTGGAACATAAAAACATAGAGGGCAATACTTGTACAAAGACAAAATACCACTAAAAATAAAATAAAATTAAGTATGGAAGAGATACGCAAATTGATGTTAGAAATGAAAAATGATAACAACAAAAGATTCACATCGATAGATTCACAACTATTTCAAATAGAAGAAAGAATTACGACAAAGATAACAAAACACGTTGATAATAAATTTGCTGAAACGAATAATGAAATAGAAATACTAAAAAGTAAAATAGAAGACCAAGAAAAGAAACTTTATAACTTAGAAAGAAATAGTGTCCAAAGAAAGATAATCTTCTTTGGAATCGATGAAAGCGAAAAATCATATTTTCAGCTGCAAGACATACTCATTGACATTATTGAAAATAAATTAAAACTGAATATCCAAGAATTTGAATTTGAATCAATTAGAAGAATGGGTAAAAAAGGAAACCGTCCCAGACCGGTTTCCGTCGCCCTTACGACATTAGGTAAAAAAATTCAAATCTTAAAAAATAAGAAACTTCTGAATGGCACAAATATATATATCAAAGAAGAATTTCCGCAAAATATACTGAAAATACGAGAAGAACTGAAAGAAGACCAACAGAAAGAAATAGAAAAAGGAAACATCGCCTTCATTAAATACGACAAACTTATCGTAAAGGAAAATAATAAAGAATCTAACAAACGAAGATTGCCATTATCGCCGCCACGAACTACAACATCATCAGAAAATACAAACACCCAAAACAATTATAACAGACCGATTGTACAAACACACAAAAAATATAGAGCAGATAAAAATACAATGATGTCATATGTAACACGAAATGAAGACAAATGAAAATTAGAGGCCCCCTCCACTCAGACATTTACACACAATACTGAAGAACTTAAACTAAAAGAACCTCTTCCAATACGGCTGGTCACCGTGGAAGAAAATGACCACAACCCTCCAAACACAAATAAAACAAAAAAAATAACAAAACAAATGGAAACGCATATCAATAAACCACAAAAGAATAATAACTGTCAAGAAAACCACGAGATCAACAATTTATATGTAGTAACCTATAATGTAAGATCCCTAGTAGAAAGTACTAGAATACTACAACTTGAATATAGCTTAATCAACGTCAAGTGGGATATAATCGGACTATCGGAAATTAAGAAAGCAGGACAAGAAATAACAGAAAATTCTGACTATATATTACTTCGGAATGGCGAAATAAATGGACGCAACGGTGTTGGCTTCATGGTGAAAAAATACCTAAAAGGAAACATAGAAAGTTACACTACCTTTTCAGACCGAATTGCTCGCCTTGACATCGCGTTCATAAAAAACCAACTCACAATAATACAAGCATATGCTCCGACAGAAAAGGCAACTGAACAGGAAATAGAGAAATTTTACTCGGATTTGAGGAAAGCTTTGAGAAACAACAAAAAGAACATTTTTATCATAGGGGATTTCAATGCAAAGATTGGCGAACCAACCCCAGAAGAATGTTTTATCACCGGGAAATATGGATATGGGGTAAGAAATGAAAGAGGACAAAGACTGATTAACTTTTGCTCAGAAAATAATTTTTATATCACAAATACTAAATTCAAAAAGAAAGAAAAAAATAAATGGACTTGGCAATCACCAAACGGAAAGACTAGAAATGAAATTGATTTTATCCTTACAAACAATATGCGAATCGTTAAAGACTTACAAGTCCTGAACATCTCGTTTTCATCCGATCACCGCCCAGTTAGATGCGAAATCAAGCTTGATGGAATATCCAAAGTTAGTAGGAAAAATATCGGCAAACCGAATACTAAACTTTTAACGACGACAGAGAAGGAATTGCTTAAAATAAATCTACAACAACAACAACAAAATATTATATATACACAAAACATAGAGGAAACATACCAAAATATAGTCAGCACAATAAGGCATTGTATCAAAAAATTACCTGCAAAGACCAGTAACCAAAGAATACCACTGGATGAAATTATGGACGTAACCATAATGGAACTCATAGAAGAAAAAGAAAAATTAAAGAAAATACAATACAGAACTTTCTACCAACGGAAACGTCTGAGAGTTATTTATAAAATTATTCGACGCAAGTTAAAAGAAAATACAAGAATATTCAAACTTAATATCATCCAAGAAGAATTAGAATCGACGAACTCGACTAAGAGGGCTTACAAAAAAATTAATAACACAAACAAATGGATTATGGAACTAAAAGACAAAAACAACATCATAGTAAAATCAAGACAGGACTTATTAAAAACTGCAACTGAATTTTATCAACACTTATATAAGGAAGATATGACTAAACAGCAAAATAAATGTCTATATTTAACAGGCCCTAAGGAAGAGACTCTGCCATTTTTACAATCCGAAATAAGATACGCTGTAAACAAGTTAAAAACAAATAAAAGCCCAGGTGAGGATGGCATTACAAGTGATGTAATCAAAGCTTTTGACGACTCCATCTTCCCTATACTAACCAAACTATTTAACCAAGCTCTATCACTTGAAGACGTTCCTAGCCAATGGAAAAGTTGTGTCATTGCGCTGCTCTACAAAAAAGGAGATCCTAAGAATATGACCAATTACAGACCAATAAGCTTACTACCGACATTATATAAAACCTTTACATCTGTTATACTGAACCGAATCACTAAACAGCTCGAGGAAAATCAGTCGAAAGAGCAAGCTGGTTTCAGAAAAAATTACTCCACTATTGACCACTTATTTACCATCACACAAATAATAGAAAACTATACAGAATACGGACAAAAACTATACATGGTGTTTATAGACTACAGTAAAGCATTCGACTCCATCACGCACAACAAACTCTGGGGATCGCTTGCTGAACAAGGGATAAATGAGAAGTACATTTCAATATTAAGGAAAATATACACAAACTGTAACGCAAAGATTAGACTTGAAAGAGCGGGAAATACATTTCAAATAGAAAAAGGAGTTCGACAAGGGGACACAATCTCGCCAAAACTATTCATAGCACTATTAGAACACATATTTAGATTGCTTGGTTGGGAAAATAAAGGCATACGAATAAACGGACAATTTCTGTCACACTTACGCTTCGCCGATGACATCATACTTGTATCAGAAAGCCAAGAAGAACTTCAACAAATGATCACTGAACTTAATACGGAAAGCCAGAAATGCGGATTAAAAATGAACTCTGACAAGACAAAAATCATGACCAACAGTGAAAAAATCCCTACGTCTGTTGATTCACAAAACATAGAATATGTAGACAACTATATATATCTGGGACAAAATGTCTGCTTCAAAGATAGAACTGCAAAAGAAATAGAACGGAGAATAACCCTAGCCTGGAGAAAATATTGGTCCTACAAGGATATATTCAAAAGTGACATCCCAATACACTTTAAAAAGAAAGTATTCGACTCCAGTGTGTTACCAACCCTAACATATGGCTGTCAAACATGGGCCCCGACCATAGAATCCATGAGGAAGATCAGAACTTTCCAGAGAGCTACAGAACGAAGCATGTTAGGCATAAAACTGAAAGAACGTATGAGGAGTACTGATATACGAAAACAAACAAATATCACTGATGCCCTTACTTCAATAGCAAAGCTAAAATGGAAATGGGCGGGACACATGGGTAGGATAGAAGATGACAGATGGAGCGGGAAAATTATACACTGGAGTTTACAAGGAAGACGAAAACGTGGCCGTCCCCCAAGGAGATGGCGCGACTGCATCGTAACGGTGGCTGGAAAGCAATGGACTCGCCTTGCTAGAGACCGACAGAAATGGCATGAAATGGAGGAGGCCTACGTCCAGCGATGGACGATCCCAAATTAAATTATTGTCCTTTTTTTAGTATGATTTTGATTATTATTTAATGTTAATATAATACAATATTTTAAATTTTAAACCAAATTATGAAATTCTCAAATATATCTTAATCAAATTCACTAATGCATGCATAGGAAAAAAGGGAAATAAAGGCTATTTTTATTTTATTTTATTTTATTTTTTATTGTAGTTTGTATTCAGTTTGGTTGCAGTTTGTATTCGATTCCCGAATTTGTTTAAGCATTTTTGGGAACTATTTATTATTAAAATATCTTGCCGGTATCGATATTGGAATCAAGGAATGGAAAAAACTAACTCAAATCATAATAAAATATTGTACGGAACCCTCAGGGCGCGAGTTCCACTCGCACTTGACCGGTTTTTTTTACTTATACAAGCTTTCACCCCTTATTTACACTAAGGGGTGGAATTTTACATAGCCCTTCTTCAGTGGATATATCTAAATATATATGACTCAAAGGTGACTGACTGACATAGTGCGACGACTCCTACGTAGAAAGCGCCATGTCGAAACAAATGTTTTTAGACATGTCGCTTTATACGTAGGGGCCGTCGAGTGATCTATCAACGCACAGCCCAAACCACTGGACGGTCGGGCTGAAATTTGGCATGCAGGTAGATGTTATAACGTAGGCATCCGCTAAGAAAGGATTTTGATTAATTCTACCCCCAAGGGGATAAAATAGGGGATGAAAGTTTGTTAAGTTAAACTCCACGCGGACAAAGTGTCGCGGGCTCAGCTACTACTGTATAAAAGGTACCTACTGTCAAAATTTCATGATTCTAAAACCAGCGGTTTGGGCTGTGCGTGAACGCCTTGAAATGGCCGCTTCTTTTGATTGCGTTGACTTAGCATTTGATGTATGATATTTATTTCAACTGGATAGGTCCATCCATTTTTTAAGAAAAAGGGTCTTTACAGACAGACCGACAGTCAAACAGTCAGACAGACGGACAGCGAAGTATAAAGGTTCCGTTTTTTCTTTTTGAGATACGGAATCCTAAAAATAATAGCAGATTTATTTTTGTGTTCTTGAGTCAGATTTTATAGTAGCTACATTGTTATCCTAGGGGTGAAGGTAACTTATTTAGGCCCTTGACGGGGTTTGGACGCCATTAGTTCGAGGGACCAAGTAAGTCTTTCACCCGAGGTAAACACTGCTTTTCATTACGAATACAAGGAAAGTAAAAATAAAACAGGAATTAGCTAAAGAAAAAATGAGTGAACAAGTATGAACAATATACTCTACAACTCGAAAAAACAAATGAAGATCGGATTGCCGCCTATTTTTTTCCGTTGACCGGCTTCCGTTATAATAATAATAATTATCACTGGAGCTTGCCCTAACCTTGCACAAACAGACTATACACATAGACACAATCAAATAGCCAACATCATACATCAAAAACTAGCACTCAAGCATAAACTCATACCGGACACACACACACCATATTACAAGTACACCCCTAATCCTATCTTAGAAAACACCACACACAAGATGTACTATGATCGCGCAATACTAACTGACAGGACTATCCGACTATTACCGCCCCGACATCTACAAGATAAAACTTTCCGAGTATGAGGAATGAAAAGTGTTTCGTTCATTTTTTTTTATTAAACCTTTAAACATAAATGATAAATAAAAGTAAACATAATACGAGGGATCGGTTAGATAAGTATGACTTTCCAAAGTAAGAAACCTTTTTTTGGGCAAATTTGGTTTATTCAGTCTTTCTCAAACTTGACGATAAGGCGGGACTTTTTCGCATTTTTTTTTATTTGTGGCTGGATGCATTCAAGGGGGCTGGAAAACTAAAATTAAATACAGTCGAATCTTGTTAGTCTTGTTATCCATCTTACTAACTATACTTTGTAGAATCTACTACCGGCTCGGACACTTGAAATAAACAAACTGTTCTCAAAATTGAAAAAAATACACTTAAGAGCTGAGTATATATAAGTATATGTATTTTAACTGAAAAAATGGCCTGGTTGATGTGAGTCGGGAGTGTAAGTCGATCCTTTTTGATGACACCGAGAATCCGCTATGACAGGCTTCATGCTAACACGATTGAAACCAATTTCGTGTGTAATAAATAAATAAATAACGCGAGCCGACCAAGGGCGCCTCGATCCGCAATCGGAAATGACTTGAAGAATGGTCGATGTGTGCGATGTCGTCATCGGAATAACCCAGAGTACTTTCTCTAGGCGTGATGAAAGTGAGAGCGCCCGCGGCGGTCGCGCACGCCGCACGCCGCACGCCGCACGGGCGTACAATGCGCCGCGCCGCGCAATGCGCCGCGCCTGCGCTCTGCGAGATACTTCTTTCTTAGTATATAATGCTTATCACAGTCGATGCAATAAATTAGGTACCTCATATGCATAAATAACTAATTAAGTATACTTTCTATACGCCCAATGGTTGGATAATATTTCTGCCAACACGTAAATCCTTTTGATACCCTAAAATAATTGCACGCTAAGGCAGGTTGTGGACTACGAGGATAGAAAGTCTTTATTCCGGGGCACCTTTCAAGATACCATACCTTTATACTTTTTATTTACATGTGAGGCTCAACCGAACAGGCCAGAAAAATAACTAAGAAACTAACAAATAATTACATTATCATCATCAACCTACATCAGTCCACTGCTGGACATAGGCGTCCCCTAATGAGCGCCATAGCGCCCTGTCTTCAGCTTGCCGCATCCAGCAGCTGCCTGCAGTCTTAGATGTATTTAAAGGGAGCAAGTTCAGTTGAAGTAATCATATACTCGTAATAAACGACTGCGACGAGAATGATTGGGGTTTGATTTATTATAGGGGATTATATATCCTACTAATGTTATAAATGTGAAAGTTTGTGAGTGTGGATGTATGTATGTATGTTTGTTACTCCTTCACGCATAAACTACTGAACGGATTTGGATTAAATTTGGAACACAGATAGTTTATAACCGGGATTAACATATAGGATACTTTTTATCCCGATAATCCCCAAATTTTTGTTACGTTAAATACTACGCGGACGAAGTCCGTGGGCACAGCTAGTGAGTCTATATATTTTTAACTGAATATTCAAAACATCAAAATCATGTCTTGATTTTAGGGTTACGCTCACTCAACTCACCACTAATATACTCAATATTTGCACAGGACAGATCATACTTACTTCGTTTTATTTTACTTCAATCAGTCTCCAACTCCGGAATCGGGTAGGAAGTATAGTTATATCCTGCAAACAGATTGTATAAAACACGAAGCGTGGTGAAGGGAGGGAGCACGCATGTGTCGCGGTATGTTGCGCACGCGCAGCGCGGCGCGAGGAAAGCGTGGCGCGCACGTAACGCCGACAAGTGGGTTACTTCCCACTTCCTGTAACTATCGCGAACGAGCGATGTATAGTTTTTTTATAAGGAATGGGACCTGCTACAGTCTGCTTGCCGCGTATTTCCCACGCTCGTTATTGTGTCACCGCAGACAATCGGCGCACGCGCACTCGCTAGAGGCAACGGTTTTAAACAAAATAATCGTGTCGATAGCAGCAATGCCAATTCAAAAATAGCGGATATGTCCTAAGCATCCAATAAGCATCTATACGCCCAACCTTTATACCCTAAAATCAGGCTTTAGCCTTTGATAAAGGAGCTTCTTTTATCAAAGGCTTTAGCTTTAGCTAAATTTTTTCTGCTTCGTCGCGCCGCTTCGCGTTATATGTTTGACATGTGTATATGTGTGTCCGTATGTGCATCGTAGCGCCCAAGCGGATGAACCGATTTTAAAATTGTATTTTTTTATTTAAAAGATATCTTGATCGATAGTGTTTTTAGAATAGAATATAATAACTCTTTACTGCACACTAAAGTTCGGAATATATCTAATAACATAAAAAAACCACCGGACAAGTGCACGTCGGGACATGCACAATGAAGGCTTCCGGACCCATGGCAATAACGAAGATTTAACGTATCTATAACCAAAGTAGTGAAACACAAAAAACAAAGTTGTATTTGCGGTTGTATTTTGAATCTCAGTATGAGTTTATTCAGAAACGACGGGGAATTAATCTAACTTTAACTTGGTCGGATTTAGTGAACCCATGTCTCCTGTTATAATTTTAATTGCAATGTCGTGTCACGTGCTAGTGTCTTCAATTTTTCTAGATTTTCTGCACAGTGTTTCAAGTTTTTACATCAAGATCTACCTAAAGCCGCGTGTCCAGCTTGAACAAATTCGGGACCCCAATACAAACTGTTTTCCTTTATTTCACACACTTAGGTGTGGAATTTTATAAAATGCTGAAAATTATATTTTTTATTTGTAATGAGTAACCTTAATACTAATTTTCATGATTCTAAGTTGAGATATTTTTTTTACCCATACATGCTTTCACCCCCTATTTTATACACTTAGGGGTGGAATTTTACAAAACCTTCCTTAGTGGATATTTGCGGTATAAAAGGTACCTTCTGTCAAAATTTCATGATTCTAACACCAGCGGTTTGGGCTGTGCGTTGCTTCCTTTGTGTTTATAAATGAATTTGCTAAAAGTAACAAAATATGCGACATAATTGGCCGTATCTCTTGATTGCGTTGTCTTAGAAGCCTATTTTTTTACACAAACAAGGGACCATAGCGTTTGATATTTGATATTAATTTCAACTCGATATCTCTATCCGTTTCTGAGAAAAAATATCTTGACAGACAGACAGACAGACGGACAACAAAGTGATCCTATAAGGGTTCCGTTTTTTCCTTTTAAGGTCCGGAACCCTTAAAAACAATAGTGTACATTGGGCGGTCTTATCGCAAACTGTCAGTTGAAAGCGATACTCCTTAGGGCTGAACAGTATTACTTTCAACCCGCTCCTCAGGCAACTACAGCCCTGCTTTCCGAGTATGAGTAATCAAAAGTAAATTCAATCCCTCTTATGTAGACATGCATGGATTTGTAAAAATTTCAAGTCAATCCTACGACTACTTTTAGATTTTTGCGGACACAAACATACGCAAGCTGAATTGGTATAAAATACTTCCTGAGCCCCTCGACTCCGTCTGCGTGGAAAATGGACAACCCTTATCACTTAGGGGTATGAAAAATAGATAATAGCCGATTCTTAAACCTACCCGATATGCATATAAAATTTCATGAAAATCGGTCTAGCCGTTTCGAAGGTGTATCGTAACTAACATTGTGACACAAGAATTTTATATCTATATAGATACAAATAAATAAAATTGGAGTGACTGTTTGTATTATTAAAATAACACCTACTCACTAAATGCATATGAACGTACATAAGAAACATATAACAAAAACGTGATTTAAAAAAATTACAGTCTGTCTCTGTGTTTGTTCCGGGTAATCTCCGAAACGGCTGGACCGATTTTGACGGGACTTTCACTGGAAAATATCTGATGTTATAAACAATAACTTAGGCTACTTTTATTTTAGAAAAACAATAGGGTTCCGCGTAAAAAAATAAAAACACATGTATTCAAAGAGTATCTCCGAAACGGCTGGACCGATTTTGACGGGAATTTTACTGGTAGATAGCTGATGTTATAAGCAGTAACTTAGGCTATTTTTATTTTAGAAAAACAAAAATGTTAAGTTAAATTCCACGCGGATGAAGTCGCGGGCTCAGCTAGTAGGTATATAAAACACGAAACATCGACTCGCAAATCTTAAATTATATTTTTGTTAAGTTAAATTGCACGCGGACGATGTCGCGGGCTCAGCTAGTTTAAAATAATGTTCAAATGTCCAAGCATGTTTGAGAAATAGTACATACTGCTGCGGCCGCCGCCCGCCGCGCCGTCCGCGTCGCGCCGCACCGTGGCGGATGTGCCCTAGGACCATGGGGGCCATGGGGGCCATGGGGGCCACAGGGCCACGCCCATGGCTACAGGCTGCAAACCTCCCTCTCTCACACACACACACACACTTTTTATGAATGAATTTATGCTTGTTATTGATATGTGTTCCGTGGCTACAATGAGCAACGAATTGTAAATTATTTATAATGCTCGAGAACCTGTCTTATTCAATATTGCACGTATTATGTAGGTACCTACTATCATGGCCAAATACAGCCCGGACACCTTTAAGGCTTCGCATAGAAATACTTACTGGCATCACTGCCTAATATACCAGTACCTACTGTAACGCTTAGATGGGAAAACGGCGCGGGGCGTTGAAACTGCACGGTATGATAATAAGGCGGCGGCTGGCCTTGGTACGGGCGCGCAGCTCTCATGCGGCCTCTGTCATCTGCTGCTGCCGCCTGGCATCTGGTACTCAGCCCTCCGACCGCCTTGAGGAGTGAATTAATGAATGAGCCATTTTCTAATGACTTCTGATCCCTTGACAATCAAGGACTAACTACTAGCACGTCATGTAAGTTCATACAATACGTAGAGCTCGTAGAGTTTCCGTTTCCACGGGGGAGCGTACCTATGCGTTATATGTAGAGTACATACGCACGGCGCGGCGGCGGCGTGCGGGCTGGTTGTGTCGGAGCCGCCGCCGCCGCCGCCGCCGCCGCCGCCGCCCGCCGCGGCCGCGCTAGTCTCGTGTCGGAGTCACGCGGGCGCGCACGCGACCGCTCGCCCGCCCCGGCCCCCGCGCCGCCCGCCCGCGTGAGCCGCAACGTGAGCTCCCTGGCCGATGTATCTTCTCCATACACGTGCGCTAGCCTTCTTTCGACTGATACAACTTTACCTACAAATATAATAATATGACTTGTTTATGTTATCCTCGCGCGCTTTAAAGGCCACCCAAGGTGTTTACCTAGTCGACTATGTATTCGACGAAATACTGCCCTCTCTTCAAGCGTTTAATAAATATAGTATTTGGATAAAAACTGGTCTCACGCTACCGCGTTCGTCAAAGCAAGCGTAGATTATGCGACGCAGGGCGGCACGTACTAGCCGGTGTAGCCACCGCGATATCGTCAGCCAAAATGCGGATCCTGCCTTACTGGTGGCAATAGTGGGGTCTATTTAATCTTACCCCTAGGTACAATGAATATAGTGTCGTGTGAACATTTATAGTTTCCTAATGCAAGACCGACCGACGACAAGAGCCGACCTACGTTATGCACTGGCATCGGATTGCAGGTGTACGAAGGATACGATCGTTGACAAACATGATATATTATATGATATAAACTGTTTTGAAAGTTGCTATCTTTATTATTTCCATTGCCTGCTGACATAGTGCTTAAAATTTATGGTAAAGTGTTGGAGTTGGAATTTATACATTTAGCTCAAAATATTTATAAAATTTAAATAGATGCTATTATTTTTCAAGTGCTTCCCTACTGTTTGCTTACTCGTCAATTATAAACATGAGGATTCGTAACACAGTTTCTACTGTCGTTTCAAAAGGTACCTATGGGCCTATGAAACCTCTCTTCTCTTTCTAAACACGATAACTATCTTCTTGCGAGAATCCCTATTGTTCTTGCACATACCAATTGATTGGACGAATTTACCATATTTTTGAGTAGGTACTACCCAAATAATTTTTAAAATTCTTTGAACCTACCCGCCCATGTGGAGCCGAATTCATTTTGTACCGTATGTCGATATATGTATTTATTACAATTGTTTGATACTGCTACCGCGAATATAATAATTGTTGTTCTTGTCCGACGCGAATGAATGCCATGCGAAATAATTCGATACCTACGGCGCGTAACTGGATACGATAAAGCGGCTAGCCTATGGCTGCGCGTGTCGAGGCCGCGTGTCGGGAGGTGCTCGTGCGGGCGCGAGAGCTGCGCCCGCGGCGCGGCCCGGGCGGGCGCGGGCGCGGGCGCCGCCAGTCACCGGGCTCACGCCCTTGTCATCATTGTTACAGGCAAGTCGGTGAACAGTAAGGACCCGCTCGAGGATAAGAAGGATGATAGCGACCTGTGGGAGGCGCAGGCCGCCTTCCTCGGACCTACACTCTGGGACAAGACCCTGCCCTACGACCCCGATCTCAAGGTACAAGAAGTCAGTAATCGCTACTATATTACCTACTGCGTGTTGCGTGTATTGTGCGTCTTTCAACGGCTTGTCTAACCGCGCCTTGCCATGCCGCCCGCGCCGCCCGCACTAGGTAGTAGAGTCGCCGTCTCCCCCGTCTAGAACCGAATGTACCTCCCCCGACTTCCCACCGTGGCGACCTCATCCGCCCTGTACCTCCGATTCCGCAAAAAAATGTGTCGCTCATTGACTACAAATACAGAATTCTATATGCAAAATGTTAGATAAGAGACGATAACGAGCTCGGCGAATGTGCGCTTGCGAATGATGTGTACGTGTAGCGGATCGTGCGGTGCATCGCCGTCCAAGCGCGCGGCGCGGCGGCGCGGCGGCGGCGTCGCGCCTCCGCGCGGCGCGTGACGCGACCCTCTATATTGCAGTATGCAGACCTAGACGAGTTCCTGTCGGAGAATGGCATGTCCGGAGAGGGCCTCGGCGGCGCGCACCTGGGCGGCTCGGCGTTCGCTCCAGCGCTGGGCCTACAGGCGCCGGTCACTAAGCGGGAACGCTCGCCCTCGCCCTCCGACTGCATGAGTCCCGACACCATCAATCCGCCGCTCTCGCCCGCCGATTCCAGTGAGTAGCATACCCGTGCCATAACAATATTATGGCTATTATTATTTAACTCTCTGAGTAATATAATACCGCACATACGTTCTCTTTTCCCGGTGCCTACAATGACAGAGTAGCAAGAGGCGCCGGAAGGTGCAGTCTAATTTCGCTCAGAAAGTGATAGCCTACGAATACCTTGAATCTTGTAATTCCTCGAATCAAAATCGTAATGTTATACTGTGATACCTACATACTGTGATGCCTACCTATCACTTAATTAATAATGAAGTGGAATCTGGGATGGTTCACCGAGTCATTCGCAGGGAGGCACGCTCAGCTGGCGGAGTCCGCTGTCACGCCAACATATTGAACAGTCGTTACGGCACAGTAACGGGAAGTCAGAAGCCTGATAAACGTGACGATGGAGTTCCACTATTTCGGGACTATGAGGGCAGGTGGCAGGGTAGAGCCGGAACCGACCCCAATCCTACTAATATTATAAATGTGACAATTTGGATGTTTGTTACTGAAACACGCAAAAACGACTAAATGGATATGGATGAAATTTCTGAAATATACAGACAACCGGGATTACCACATAGGGACGAAATCTCAGAGAGATGCTAATATAACAATAAAAGGGAGAAGGCCGGGATACAGAAATCTATAGCTGCAGTATCAGTATACTCTGCGCGAGACAACGAGCCCCAGAGTGCGTTCTTTATTGATCTACCTATCTGATACAATTAAAATGTTATTTCAGCCTTTTCCATGGCGTCATCGGGGCGCGACTTCGATCCCCGGACGCGCGCTTTCTCCGACGAAGAGCTGAAGCCCCAGCCCATGATCAAGAAGTCCCGGAAACAGGTAAATGATGTTAGTGCGCTGATCATTCCTAGCGGCATGCTGCGGACTGCCTGCGGGGGGCGGCGACACACACACATGCACACACATGACATATACCCAAACTTCCAACAATCCCAACTAAACCGTCCACATCATTTGATTAAACATAAGTACCGCCACCTATTTATCGCGTTGTAACTTAAACTATAGTTGAATTTTATATTTATAATGATACCTTCTCGGTAAATGATGCATGCCGATCCTTCTATCGATCTGTATTACCGTATGGCTCGTGCTATGAGTGGCGCTGCTCTAGCAGCAGACGGCCCGCAGCTGCGCCCGCAGCTGGGCCCGCAGCTGAGCCCGCTGACTATTAAAACAGAGTACCCTAGACGCTTCTGGCACCTTTATTTACTCTGACCAGCATCTAAGGAGATGGTAAATGATACCCTGAATGTAACCACTTTGGATCGCCTTTGGATGGCCTCATTTGTCTCGTCGATCGCAGATGATTCTCATCATGATATTATTAACTTCGCCCATGAGAACCCCACGACGTCCACTACTCACTCGCTGGACACACACTGACACCGCACATGACACGCGCTTCATAACGCCTCCACGTACGGTACCTACTAACGTATTAAAATATAATAAAAAACTTATGGCACTAACAAGGTACTAACCCCGGGCTCATGGCACGAAGCGACGCATGGTGCTCCTATTACTGTAGTAAGTACGATATTTTTTTTGGTGTTCTCTTACTATTGATTTTATAACTACTTTGATTTGTAAATACTTCACAAAAAGTTTAAGATCACTTTATAATTACTTACTTATTCATTTGTATAGATAATTTTGAATGATAAAGACACTTAGCGATCTTAATCTTTTTATGACGTGTTACATCACGGCGTGGCGAAATTAGGGCGCTAAGACCAGAGCTGGTGCGGCATAGCAGTGGTATTTGGAAACGACAAACGCGTGATGAGTTTGTCGTTTGAGAATAGCACTGCAGGGCGCGGTTTCTTAGAGGGCGCAGAAAACGGAATGACCACGGTCAAGTGATGCGCCTTGCCCCGAAGGTCGCGGTAATGAGCACGTGGGTAAAGATAATGAGCGCCGAAGACGACGCCCTAACTTTCAAAGTACCATGCGTGTGCCTCCCAAGAAGTCGTTTCTGCCCAATAAATTTGGGTCGGAGGCTAACTTATTGTTCATAGGTCACTTCTGCGCCCTTTTACTAAGTCTTGACTTGTAATGGCATCAATATTACAATTATTCCTTGGTTTAGGAGTTACATTACAAACCCTCCGCACATTCACGCACATAAAAAAGGTTGTGTGATAATAAAAAAGAGAATAATGGGCCAGGCACTGGCTGTATTTAATTTAAACGTGTCCGAACCGCTTTAGAATTTTCGTCCTATCCCACTTTGCGTTGGTGCAACTCAGAATAATGTTCCCGCTCGCTTAGTTCGCGCCCTATATGCCTACACTTGATTTTCATGGTCGCCCGATGTGTGTAAATGTTTGCATGGGCTGTTATTATAAAGAAAAAATATAGCGTTCGTTATACTCGTCTTCAATGACTATGTGTTAATACTAGGGTACCGCGGTCGCCCGCAGTGTCTGTAAAATTATAACTTTGTGCATGAGCTGTTATTTAATAAGTATAAAAAGCTAAGTGCGTGCCGAAACACGGACAATGTTGGGTTCGGTTCCCATTACAATAACGAAACCGATTTATAACTAAAGCACCAATAATGAAATACAACGAACAAGGTTGTATTTGCGGTTAATTTCTGAGTACACTTGGAGACCCTGGTTTCGTCATGGCCATCCGTCGTATCGGTCCTTATGTTATAGCCATTTTATTATAAAACAATCTATACAAATAAATATAATTTAATTGTCTGTTTGTAACATGAATATCAGGTTTTTTAGTAAATAAATATGAAAGTAACAAAATACAATTTAAAAAAAATCTCGGTCAATCTTTGACGATTTTTACGAGACTTTCACTTGCAGATAGCTGATGTTATAAGAAGTAACATAGGTATACTTTTATTTGACCGAAGTACCGCTGGTGGAGTTGTGGACAACAGCAGGTTTGGACTGTATGTCTAAAATTTGGCTCACTTATAGATATTTGACCGTTAAAATATTAGAAAAGCTACGGAACCCTACATTGACTCGTACTTTGTCGGTTTTTTACATTAACCTAAGTAAGTACTACCTACAGTTTAGGTCAGTTTTGCGCGTCCTTTTAATTTCATGCTATATTTATGATGATTTATGTATTAAGTGACTCAGCGCAGTTCATTTAGGTATGTGTAGGTAGCTTATGTCGGTATCGGAAGGACGAGTGATTCTGAGCCCTGTACGTGGGGCGGAAGATTACCACTCATGTTAATAAGCTGTATGGCGATTGGCGCTATATTTGAGAAGAACAAGAGACGTGACCCGCCTCCACCACTGACCGCTCACTCGATACAGAATCGCGCAACTCGTCACGTAGGAACCTAGGGAGCGAAATGAAGCACTGGCAGCGGCTGCGCAGCCGCTGCGCCGCCGGCGCCGCCGGGCGAGTCGGGCCGAGCAGGAGGCGGGGCCCCCGGCGCGGTCTTGTCGTGTGTTCACCGTGTAGCTATAACGCCTGTCGGGTTCCTCTGGTGGGTGAAGGGTAGTATGAGTGTGTGGGGTGACGTGCTAATCACAAATCGACGTCGTCGGCAGTTCGTCCCCGATGATCTGAAGGATGACAAATACTGGGCACGCCGGCGGAAGAACAACATGGCGGCGAAGCGGTCCCGCGACGCGCGCCGCATGAAGGAGAACCAGATCGCCATGCGAGCCGGATACCTCGAAAAAGAGGTGCGTAAACTCACTCTCTGTCAGCGATGCAATTAGTACAGACGAGGCCAATCCGTGTTCCTACAATTGAGAGTGCACAATTCTACCTTTATCTATTAAATTAATTCGATGTAAATAGCATTAAAAATACATGTTTGACTTGGCCGTGATAATTGATGGTTTTGTTTGAAATGTTGCCGACGATTTCTTCCCTGAAACAAACCTGAAACAGATACGGACCGAGGCCGATCGAAGACACGCTCGATTGCATTCAAAATTATTACACAGTTTACCGAACTTTATTTTTAAAACAATCTCAATGTGAAATATGATTGAATATAACACTGTATACAGAACATGGGACTGCGGCAAGAAGTGGAGCTGCTAAAGAAAGAAAACCACATCTTACGAGAGAAGCTGTCCAAGTACGCGGATGTATAGGCGGCCTCGACACCACCTCCCCGCATAGCACAAACCGCCACACGACATGTGAGTACGATATAAATAAATACCCCCGATATAATACTAATTAGCACTACCATTCGCGAGGTCAACACTCCGTTCGCGGGTATTTTGTTTCGGCTGTCCTGGATATTATCCTGAATACTCATAAGCTATTACGATGGCAAGAGTCATCGAATCGCCAGCTGCCATACTTTATTTCCGCGTTAAGATACGGACACGAAATTGGCGTATATTTTGTATTGATAATCCCCAACGGTGATTACACAACTTTCTGTAATAGCTCATGCCTTGGTAAATGACAACCGCGCATATCCCTCGCCTTCCTCTCTAGTCTCTCTCTTTCTCCAGCTCTAAGGAAAGTCATAAATTTATACATTTACCCACATTTCATACTGCTGAACTTCAATCCCGCGATAAGCTTAGGTAGGTGCCAGTATGGGGTGAAACGTCAGCTCACCCTATTTCTTTTCTTACATTCATCGGGCGAGCGTTAATAATTTTCTATATCGTTGTAAGGAGAACAAATAATTATTAATTATCTATTTTTCACATAATTCTGTAACCTTATGCTTAGCTGTAATGGAGAGTCGACTACCCATATCGGTTTAATTAAGATTACATAGTGCCTATGACGAATGTTCCTTTGTCGTGTTGCAGGTCGCGGGCGCAGGCCGGGCTAGGCCCACGCCGGCCCCGGGCACGCCGCGCACCTCCCGCCCACCTAGCGTTGTGACCGTCCCGCCCGCGCCGGGCCGCCCGCCCCACGCCGCACGACGTCCGCCCGCCCGCTGCGCCGCGGTGAGAGCGGTGCCGCATGCCGGCGGCATGTCGAGCTGACTTGCGAGTGTGCCACGCCGACGGAACTCTGTAACATGTTCGACTTGTAGGATTAATTGATATTGCAGTTACCGTAAGTTTATCTATTTAGTTTAATAGGAGAATCTTAACCAAAGTTCCGTTCGAGCTCTGATCTATCGTCGTCTCTAATTCCTTCTCTCGGACTCGGTCCGAAACTCAACAGGGTTAGTCAGCGACGTACGGACCAAAATTTATAATAAAAGTTATTTACGGTGTTTGTCGTGTCCCGTCCGGAGCGTGTGTCGCGTCACTGCCGCGCCGCCGCCGCGCGGTCTAATTGTATTGTACCTAATAACGTAAGTTAATGTTGTTGAATATTTATGTGTTATCAATATCGGCTCGGCGGCGGCGGCCCAGCCCACTCCCCTCTCTCGACCCTTGCCGCGGCCTGCCTCGCGCCGCACGCATGTTTGCTCAAGTGGCTCGCGTACGCATGCACAATTAATGTTGTGGCTGCGTCTGTATATAGATAGTTTTAATAGGGCCCCGAGCCGGCCCCGGCCACTCGAACCTACTCGAAATCTGTATTATAAACTTCGCTTCTGTAAGTTCAAGGCGCCCGCGATGCGCCCGCGCCGCGCCCTCTAACTGTAGATCGCTTCGTAGCTCTGCCCTGTACGAGATAGATCCGCCGGGGCTCCCGCGCTCCTGCGATCCCGATCAACCCTCTGTCGTTTCAGTAGTGAGCGAACACTAGTTTCGTTTCAAATTTAATAGTGGATAGTTTAAGTAGTATGTAGTTTCCGTAGCGTAGCTGTCATTAGTCTATTTTTGTTATGGCTGTAGTTGTTAATGTTTTTGAAAGTTTATATAATTTTGTTTAGTTTTAAAGAGACTCGCGTATTGTGTCGATTGGGTAGAACCCACGGAAAAGTGAATCGGCGCCGCGCGGGTGGGCGCCCGCGCGGCGCCGGGGCGCGGGCGCGCTGCCCCCGCCCCCGCGCCCGCCCCCGCGCCCGTGCACCCCTCTGCATAGGTGACGTCGCCGCGCGCCGCGACGTCTCCCCACACTATTTGACTCGTGCTAATGTTATAATATATTTTTGTAGGTTTTTGTCGTTGATAAATGAGTCAATTGAATGTTTATTGAATCGAAGAAAAATTAATGTTTATAAACTAAGACTAAGAAGTTGTTGCATTTGAAAGTATTTTATGGATACAAAGCGAGAACAATAAAATGTTTTTCTATAAAGGTTTACATGCGAGGGATACTATACATAGGTGTGACGGTCGAACTTTGGAATGCACTGTTTCATATCAAACGATATTAATGTAATAAACTTAATGTGTAACGGCCGCCCGCGGCATTTGATATTCCATCTTGTTTGTTAAAAGATATACATTGAATTATGCAATATTGTGTATAAATGGTACCTATACAAACACCATACTCTAATCGTTTCTCCGAAAATTGTAACACGGTTATATAAATATAATAATGTTAAGGTAACGTGATAGGATGGAGTCGTATGTAAGTACTTTGGCCGGCGAGATACAACGGCGCGCGCGCCGGCCAGGGCGGGCGGGCGACCGGCCGGGCGGGACGCGCCCGCCGCCGCCGCGCCGTGGCCCGCCCGCCCTGCGCCCGCCGGCCGCCACCGTTTGCACCTCCCTGTGCTTCCTTATTATTTATTTATTTTGTTATCAAATCGCCCTCGTCGCAGAGAGGCTACCCACTAAACTTCTCTACATTGCAACAACATAAATCATATTTTATTGTTTTGACATGTACGAGTAGTATTTTGTTTTGAATTTAATTTATATAATATGGTTCTATGGATTGAAAATAAATGTTAATTGTTGTATTTATATTTAGTTTTCTTTGAGGCGCACGGCGGGCGGTGGTTCGCGCCGCCCGCCCGCGCCGCGCAGCCACGCAGCGGCTAGCGTGCTAACGGCCTCTAGTGATTACTCTACCGATGACACGCCAACTCTATCGGTGTTATGTACCTAAATAAAACGTGGATAAAGTAACTGGCACACAACACGACTTTTAATTCATTTCCCTGTCGGCATTCTACAGCCTTCTGATTACCCGACCGAATTAATTAAAACTCCATCCAACGACGAACACTTCTAAATCTTCTCACAGTCAAAATGTAAGTCGTTTATTTTTAAGGACAACAACCCCACAACCACAATCAACAACAACTACTGATGTAGATACTAAACATATAAGCATTCTGTTAGCCACGAAATATACCTACAAGGACATGAAATACAAACCAACCCTTGGACAAAACGATCAACATCCAACTGGCCGCTACGGCACCCTAATAACTAAAATACCCGAGTTCCAGTGTTTTATTTATTTACTTTATTAGAACGGCAGCATGATTAATTACATTAATTATGTTCTTTCAATTAAAAATAATCGTATATATGCAAGGAAGTTTTAAGTATACTACAACATAATTTTCATTACTCATACTCGGAAAGTAGGGCTGAAGTTGCTTGAGGAGCGGGTTGAAAGTAATACTTTTCAGCCCTAGGGAGAATCGCTTTCAACTGACAGCTGTCAAATTATTAAAAATAAACTAGTTCTATTTTCACATTTGTATTGAACCAGGCCGGCCAACGGTAAAAAACAAAATAGGCGGCAATCTGATCTTCATTTGTTTTATCGAGTTGTAGAGTATTGTTCATACTTCCTTGTATTATTCCTTTAGCTAATTCCTGTTTTTATTTTTGCTTTCCTTGTATTCGTACTGAAAAGCACAGTGTCAACCTCAGGTGACTTATTTTGTCCCTCGAACTATTGGCGGCGTTACTTTCATCCCTAGGATAACTATGTACTATTGTGTATATCAATGAACTTGAGATGTACTCGATAAAATATGAAATGACGTTCAATGAACTTGCACGGGGGTAGGACTACATACAGACATTGCTTACTTTTACACAATTTACACACTATCGCAATGTGCACGTGTGATGTGATTGGCGCGCACATGAAGTTTTACTACTTTGGCATGCAGGGCTGCCACTATCCAATAACGAACGAAGTGCATTCAACACACAGAAAAAGAGGTTATGCGCTCCATTCTCAAGAATTAAAATGCTAAGCAATAGCCCATATTACATGGCAATAAAAATATATAACAAGTTGCTGAATACGTTCAAACCTGAAAAATCTGTAACAGTATTCCAAAAACGGCTAAAACTATACCTAATCCAAAAATGTTTTTACTCAGTAAAAGAATATTTAGAATCCAGCTTTAAATAACGATAGTGGCGATCTGTCCTATACAACTGACTTTGCATATAATATAACTTGAATTATAATTTGTAGTACCTACTTGAAGAGGATGACATTAACATTGACCAATAATTGGATTAAATTCGTTTATTGACATTTAATTTTTGGCATAACTAATTATATCTCATTTCTCCTAATATTATTATTTTGCTGTGCCCGACAGGGTCCATATTGATCTTTCACCTTGTTATACCATCTATTTGTAATACATATGGAATGCAATAAAGTATTGACTATTGAAAAAAATCACTTCGATAGTGCTTGACCCAGTCGATAACTTACTATCGAGAACGAATGAATAAGCGACGAATGTATTACAGACCGACATTCATTATTAAAATGGAACTAAAGTGACATATTATGAGTCGTGAATCTATTTGACAGTTCGCTTACAAAACATTGTTCCATATAATATATATTACTATAATAATAATACATGACTCATTCGTTTTTATCGACAATATCAAGACCAAGGTAGTATTGCATTCGTATAAAAATGCAGTAAACGACACATAATAACTGTCAGGTTTTAAAATAAAATATACATCACAAGACCCTTATCAAAACAGAAATGAAATTATCTGAAATATTCTTTGTAACGTTGTGAAATAACATTAGAATCAATGCAGCATTCGCCAAAAAAATATCGAATGTTGTTAGTAAGAATGCAGTAATGGTTATACACAAGAACAAAATGCAGTAACATATAATTCTAATCTGTACTAGAATGCTGTATTTATCTAATACTAGTAAAAATATAATTTTGGCTGCATTTTAATTTTCTACATTTCGTTTACTACAATCGTTCCTGAGGTGATTTGCAGGTTTGTAGTATTACTACATGAAGCAGTGATAGCCGATGAAGCAGTGATAGCCGATTGGTTAAAGCACGCGCCTTGCGGGCACCTGGAGGCCAATTCTACTAATTTTAATATGACTTATTGCAATTGCATCGCAACTGCATCGCAGCTTTTAACCATTTTCGCATTCTACTAATCAACAACGGTGCAGCTGCGATCCAATTGCGGTCAAAGTTTAGCTGCGAGTAACGAGCAATCGAATGTGTCAAAAACCGTATTCCGCTATTTCGATCGCATAAGAACGTAATAGAGCAAGAGCCAGCGATGGCCAGACGTTCGTTATTTTATAAAAGCTGAAAAATTATCAGAGCATATCCCCAACACAGGCAAAAACGATTAGCGTGTATGGAGTTGGGATTGTGGTTACTTGGGCAGTTAACAAGTAGTAAAGGTATATAAAATAGTACCTCAAATTCTTTAAAGCATAAAGCTTAAGTTTTATATATTTCATTCGGAATAACATTAGAAGTCACGTCATCCTTTGCCGGGCACTTAGTACGGTTTCAACCCCCTGCCAGACACCCCTAAACTTCAATAAATTATGATCATACTTGCGTCATAGTATAAAAGCTGGGTTTTACATATGTTACGTGAGGACCTATAAAAAATGTTACCTCAATAGCCGGACAGTTTAAATGGTTTTTACATCTTATCAGACACATTGAAAGTCTGCTGTTCAGGAAATGCAATCACAAATATTTTTATTATGTTCATAGCTATCTAACAGTGGCGTGCACTCCATAGAGGCATAAAGGCACTGCCTACCCTGAGATTTTATGACAAAATAATAATAAATAATAAAATCAAACAGAAAAAAAAACTCGAAAATAAATAATCATTTTGATTAAATATTTGAAAAAGCGCGCGCAGAATGCTGTCCTGTGGAGTCTAATGCTCCCCCCGCGGCCCCCGCTCCTTTCGCGCCGCCAGCGCCGCTGCTTTCGCGGTGGCAAAAGCATCCACTAAATATGCCTCGAAACTTGTACTAAAATCGCACACATACACAAAACATATCTATGAATGAAAATGTTCGGGATTTAGGCTCTGCTTTTGGTAATCCGACTGAGTCTAGAAGTTTGAATCGCAAAGTAATTTGTTGGCTTAAAGATTACAATGCGTTTTTGTTACCTTATAGGTATTTAGTATTGAATATTATTGTGGAGTTTTTTGGACGCCATTATTGCTAGTTGTTTTGTGTTTGTTTACATGCGTGCTAAATAATTTGAATAATTATAAAATCCTCGTTGTTATGGATAAATTGTCTTATGCTGCAGAAAAGTGAATACATATTATATTTTAAACGGTGGATGACCGGTCGCAGATGAAAGGTAATAAATATTACGAGACAATTATAATGCTAAATTTAACGACAGACATTTTCTTGGTTGACGGGATCCCGAGATCTTTTTATCGCTAAAGCGTACGTCGCTAAGCGTAGGTAAGTACCTAAAAATTTTGATAAGTAATTACGAAATACGCAAGGACAACATCGCCATGCCGTGTTGTCTAAAATTTAGATTAGAAAATAACTATGTAATTTAAGTAATTTATAAATAAATAAGTTTGAGTATTTTATTTAGGTTGGGTAGGTAACTAACAGTTTGACTGCTTTCGGTTACACCTGCGGTAAGTACCTACTTACTTAGGTAGGTTTATTAGTGTACCTAGGTACCACTACCACTACCATTAGGTATCTGTACTTGTGAATATCTCATGAATAGGTAAGTACCTACTTCAGCTAATAAAACGTATTTATAAAGGCCTCTTCGGATAGGTAACTATATCAATATCTATGTAGGTACTTACTAATAACAAAATATGTCCCATTTCATTCAATAGGTAAGATAGCCTAACACATTAATCCGGGACTAAGCTAGCAAGCAATAGTTCCAGGTACCTACACAGGTAGGTACCTATACCTAATTTAAATTATTTTTATCTACACTGCCTACCGTGTTTCAAAACCCTATGCACGCCACTGCTATCTAATATAAAGTACATTCTATACACCTTTACTACTTATTAACTTCCCAAGTAATCACAATCCCAACTCCATACTCGCTGATCGTTCTTACCTGTGTTGGGGACAAGCTCTGAGAAATTTTCAGCTTTTATAAGACAACGAACGTCTGGCCCTCGCTGGCTCTTGGTATATAATGCTAATTGGTATTCTACTAAATTTTGACAGATGCGTGGATTGCACTGCGATCGCAAGTTGACCTTTCGGGTGCGTTCCGCTTAGCGTTCACAACGATCACGCTCCTGACCCAGTATTTCCCGTTCCACTTGCTTGTGAGCGTTACTGTCGTAAATTCAAGTATAATGGATTATAGAGCGTTTTGAGCGTGGAGGTAAATAATAAAAACAGCGAGTAAATGAAAGCAAAAGATTTTAGAGGCTAGGTTATAATCTATAAGCCTTGAAAATAAACTTGAATAATTATTGTTTAAATCGATTTCTATTGAAAAAAAAAAAATCACTTTTTTACGTTTAATATTAGTGATGTATTTAATTAATTTACGTTCAAATGTAATTAAAATGTCTTTAACATTCACTTCTACTAAAATATCTCCTTCCGCATGAAATAACATACGTCAAGGTCGCCATCTTGAATGCGTTCACTTTGGAAAATCCCAATAATTTTCTCAACGATCACTACGACCGACCTTTTTAGATGGGTCATCGTGAGCTTGATGCAAGTCATGACGTCATGAGTGACGTTTTCGCCGAGACCACTACGACCGCGGTCGTTATATGGAACGGCTAAAGGAGCATTTTGATCGTTGTGAACGCTAAGTGGAACGCACCCTTCGAGTGACATAAACATGTCAAAATAGCGATCTTTATTGATTCAAAGTATCTTTTATGAATCGTTGCACGATTTTTGGTGCATTTTAAATAATATGGTGTTTATATTAGGTTGAAAACGTTTGTGATGAAGTACTCAGGCACCGGACAGGCATATAAAACCCATCAAAAGCCTAGCTAGGTCTTGATTGAGCAGCGTCTTGAGGAGATTGCCCATCTCTCGTCGTGTGGTTCAAACAAAGATCTTTAAGTGGACTCCGACGGGATTTGCATAGAGAAGAGAGGTAAGGCACCCGCTTATCACCGTACTAACTACCTTCAATTTTAACTAGATTACTATTACATCTAATTACCAAATTGTGAGGGATAACATCAGGGGGTCGTTTTTCGAAAGGCATGCGAAGTTCGCTAACCCGCACTGGGTCAGCGTGGACTATGGCTCTAATCCCATTTACAATAGTAGCTAGTCTCGCCCTCTATTACATCTGGACCGCAAAAACCATTGCTGAAATATGAGTACACTGTAGTCCACACCTTTCTACTCCTTGGGAGCTTACAGGCGTGATGTTGTACAAATAAATTACCTAAATAATTGTATAAATAAATAGTAGGTACTCAATGCAAATCTTTGTTTCAGATATTGGTGCAAGAATACTATAGAAAATATATCTTACATTTGGGTATGCAGATGACAGCACAGTATCAGAGAGATACTTCTCCGACGCACGAGCCGGGGCAACGCTGATTCAGTCCAAAAGAGAGGCTATGGTCGAAAGGTTGAATTTGACCTTGCAGGCAGTCTCCGATTGGGGCGATGCCAACCTGGTCAAGTTCAATGCTTCCAAGACCCAAGCGTGTCTGTTCTCTGCAAAACGGAGTCCATTCCAACTGACTCCGACTTTCCGGAATGTATCTGTGCCCGTGAGGGACCATCTTGAGCTGCTGGGTGTTACACTCAGTTCTAAGCTCAATTTCGGTCCCTTTATTGAGTCCAAAGCCAAACTTGCTGCAATGAAGCTGGGCATCCTGAGGGAAGTCAGGCGGTACTTCACACCGGGGCAGCTTCTAAACCTATACCAAGCTCAAGTCCGATCGTGTATGGAGTACTGCAGCCATCTTTGGGATGGTTCAGCTAAGTATCAGCTGAAGGCTCTGGACTCAATAGACAATCGGGCTAGAAGGCTCATTGGCAGCGAATCCCTAGTGCAGGCTAAGTTGCAGAGCCTGGAACACCGACGCAGGGTTGCCAGCCTATCAGTTTTCTACAGAATACATTTCGGGGAGTGTGCGATGGAATTACACGAGTTAATTCCCCCATCTCCATTCTACCATCGGACGACAAGACGCACGAACACAATGCATCCATACACCGTGGACATTCCTTCAGTTCGTACCAAGCGTTTCGCTTCCACTTTTATTGTGCGAACTGCCAAGGAATGGAACACCTTGCCGGCGTCTTTGTTCCCGGTTGACTATAACCTGGATGTTTTCAACTCGAGAGTGAACAGGTACCTTCTAGGCAAGTATGCACCACCGTAGACCACATCGTCACTTAACATCAGGTGAGATTGTGGTCAAATACTTGCCTATACCGCAATAAAAAAAAAAAAAAAAGATAATTTAGTTGAATATATCTACCAACGTATTTAGTTGAATGTAATTTCTTCCTAATCTCATGATGTAGTATAATCAATTATGTGTAGTAATAATAATGATAAAAACAATTTTACACAGTATTTTATTTACTTCACATTTTTTTTTTTTTTATTAGCCTATTTTATGTCCCACTGCTGGGCAAAGGCCTCCCCTTTTTTACGCCACAGGTCCCTATCCTTGGCTTGTTGTGGCCACGATTTACCCGCAAAGGTGTTCAAATCGTCGCACCATCTTCGCCTTGGTCTGCCGCGACATCGGTGACCATCTTTGGGCGTCCAGGTATTAATACGGTTTGCCCACCTTTGCGGATCCATGCGTGCCACGTGGCCGGCCCAGTCCCACTTCAGCTTTGCTGTTTTCTCGCCCACGTCAGCGATCCGAGTGATGGAGCGCAGGGTAGTGTTTCTGACGCGGTCGGTCCTTTTAACATGTAGTATGCTGCGCTCCATTGCTCGTTGGCAAACCTTGAGTTTGGATTTCTGTAGCTCAGTGAGTGACCAGGTTTGAGCACCGTAGGTTAAGACGGGCAAGATACACACGTCGACGAGTCTGCGTTTAAGACATACAGGTAGGTGACCCTTCATCATATCACCCATGGCCCAGAAGCTCTTCCAGGCGTTATCGATCCGTCTTGCGACTTCCTTGTCTTGCCGGTTTTTGAACGAGACTATCTGGCCCAAGTACGTATACTCGTCGACATATTGTATGATCTGCCCGTCCACTACGACCACTATTACTTCACATAGCAATTAAAAAATGACTAATATAATAACACAATAAAGCACGATGTGCCCAGTAAAATTCCAATAGGTTCGCCTCTTGCTCTCTATAAATTGGTATTTTGACCAAAATACCATTTGAAGACCATGTACAACACGTGGATACCCCTTCGGGGTATACAGAAATGGATTTAGTCTAAAAATAATGTACTACCACAGAATACTCCTACTACTCATTAGTCTTCTCTTAGCACTATTATGGGTTTCTTTATAAAATGCATAACAAATAAATATAAATTATGTAGGTATATGAATATCATATAATTATACTATTGCAAAATAGTGGAAACTTCGAAGTATAAAAAAATGTATGGAGTTATATTCTTGTATTGCAAAAGCTGCAATTCCATACGAATTTATAAACAACATTATATATGTTCTAGGTTTCGTCTCTTATAGGTAAGATAATATTGTATTATCTTTGGTATGCTATGCTGTTTTTTGACAGTGTACATTGACCACACATTGACCGATCTTTTGACAGAGAACACCAAAAACAAGAACTTTATACAACAACCAAAAATTGTATCCGTAGATTTGAGTTTTTATTAACAAAATAAATATGTCGGCTATTTTATCAATATTTAATCTAATAAATTACCCCGTGTTCAATATAAGAATTCATTTACAGTTTATATATTTTAAAACTACGTATATCCGATTTAAAACCTAAAATAACTTTATGGTAGTAAATAGTAGAAGTAGTTGACAATTTGGTATAATCGTTTGACAGCAGTTTAGCTGGGGTGCGGTTGCGGTGCAGTTGCGATGCGTTTGTAATGTAATTGTGGTTCGTTCCTAACAATAGTAGAATACGATTTTGAGTAATCTTGAAAACGTAATCGCAACTGCACCGCTGCGTAAACTGGATTGATTGTTAAACGTTGTAAATTAGTGGAATTGGCCCCCAGGTCTTGGGTTCAAATCCCGGCTCGCACCTCTGGATTTTTCGAAATCTATGTGCGTATCATAATTTCTATATGATTATCACTTGCTTACGGTGAAGGAAAACATCGTGAGGAAACCTGCATGTCTTAGAAGATCTAACCAATTTTCGAAAGACATGTGAAATCCGCCAACCCGCACTGGGCCAGCGTGGTGGATTATGGCCTGAATCCCCCTCGTGTTGAGGGGAGGCCCGTGCCCAGGAGTGGGACGTTAAAAAGGGCTAAATTATTATTATTATTTATTTATTTATAGTATTACTACACACTTTTCTCGAAACTGTAATTTTACGAGTTACAGAATTTTCTATTACGAGTTCCGAATATGACAATGACGCAAAATAAACACGCTAATATAAATATAAGTCGATTATATGTTTATATTTTTCTATAATTAATCATTATTGAGGAATATCCCTGGTTGAAATACCAATGTTATTTACATTACCGTCATCTATCGACACCTTTAAATACTAAGAAATACACTAATGAACATACAACATACATTTATTACTATTATTTAATTTGATTGTATTAACAATGTATCCAATTTCGTCTGTATTAATAATAATAATAAAATGTAATAATAATAATAATAACACCATAGTAAACAAAACTAACAAAACCGGTTATCTCATAGACATTGCCATCCCTAACACTCATAACGTACAAACAACAATAGCTGAAAAACTCTCCAAATACACTGAATTAAAAGATGAAATAGCCCGACTCTGGCATCTCCAAAAAGTCACAATAGTTCCGATAGTCCTCTCTACAACTGGAGTAATCCCAAAACAGCTCCACCAGTCGCTTAAAACCCTCAACCTACCACCCAACATATACTCCATCCTACAAAAAGCAGCAATTTTGAATACTTGCCGAATAGTAAGAAAATTCCTTCAGACAGAACAAGATAACATTCATAGCAATACTCAACGAACTGAGACCACACCATTCAGACACACCACTTCACAGACTCCCCAACTAAGCAGGCAGACCCCTACCACAGAAGAAATAAGCGCTCAACCTGAATCTCAACCAACAGCACCAATAAATACTACACACCCTGGTGTACACTTGGCTTAGGCCCGTGGTCACCAGTAAACCGGTGAAAAAGCCGAGGAAAAATGCACCCAAAATAACAATAATAATAACTAAATTTATTTGCCATCAATTTCAACTCACTTACATGTTAGTAGGTACATAAACGAAATAAACTAGGGTTATAAAAAAATGGTAAGTTTAAAAAGGATGATGGTACCTGTGGCTTCCACACTAGGACAAGCCTGTCTCGTGAAAGCCGGCTTATATTTTGCTTGGGAGCAGTTTCCGAGATCGATATTAGGTAACATTCAAATGGGGACATTTAAATAAAAAGTAATAAGCTAAATAATGTAGGTAGTAAAATTTGGTAATGAATACAAATAGTAAAACAAATAAAACAATATCAAAACATTTACAAAAATAAGACGAACAAACAAACAAAAACAATTGAATTATGTATGGGAATGATTCTCTGTGATTGGTGGTGAGCGAGTGGTCTGTGATTGAGCATGTGATGTGAGTGTGTGGTGGTGTATGTATGTATGTGAAAGGGAATTGTTAGTAAAAGTTGTAAAATTATTAGTATGCTAGGTATTTAGGTTTTTATTAGGCTATCATTCTAATCATACTTTCGGTTTCAGAGTATGACTGAGTGAGTAACCAGGTTCGTACGGTTTTTTTAGCTTGGTGAACCTTTTTGTATTTAATGTCACATATTTTAGCAATTTTGTTATAAATGTAAGTGAGCATAAAGTCCTGCATGTGTTGCGCAAATGAAGTGTTAACAACTTTGGGATGACATTGAACAACACGTCGTTTTAGGAGTTCAAGGTATTCTGCTGACAGGAGGACGGTTTTATGCTGCTTTAGTACAATTTTTAATATATAAAGTTGACGTACGTTAAGTACCGATGTATCAGAATACAAACGATCCGTTGGGTATCGAAATTGTTTTTTGTACATCACTTTTAACACTGAACGTTGAGATCGTTCTAATTGCAGCATTGTGGTGATGCCAATCCCACCCCATATTTATATACAGTAGCTTAGGACTGACTCACATAAAGCCATATATACTAGTGTAACGTGTTTTTCCTACCTTTACACAGTTACACACCAGCAGCTCAGTCAGCAGTTTACATGTGTGCAGGGTATGTACTTGAAGTACTACAAAAGAAACAGCAGGGTTCCCGAGTCCAAGTATTTATTATGTTTCCTTCCGTTAATGCGGCCACATCATCATGATTACTCTTAGGTACAATCTTCACAAACCTTCAGGGTCTCTTCGTACGCATCAGCGCCAGCTGCGCATATTGGCAATATGAACGCTGAGGTATGTCCTGTTTGGTTAAGTACCTGTCTGATATGCGTCACATGGTATGCCTGATGAACTCGGGATTTTACATCACTTTATATTATGATTAAGTTTTTTATGTTTAGTTTAGATATAACTATAAGTATAACGAACGACCCCTGTTAACAAAGAAATAAATTTTCATTAGAGACCGCGTGGATGTTTTATTTGACAATACTAAATTTTGATTATTTTAATTTAAATTTCAATACTCACATTTTAGATGGGTCGGGAGGTCGTAATAATTTCATTTTGTTACGCCTTATTATTATTAATAAGATATTTAATTAGAAAAAATTGTGTACGTCCGTCCTCCACGTCACACAATCCAAAAGAAAGAACGCTAATTAGTTGCCACAGTCTAACTATAAAAATTACGTTAAGAAACCACAGTCTAGCGAAGATGTGCATCTATTATTTATATATATATCTTTTATATTTTTTGATGTATGATAAGTTATATTAAATATAATATACTGTAGTTCTTAATATGTTTTTATTTAACGATTTAATGAGTAAACATAATCTCAAATTCTACGTTAATATACTGCCATCTAGTTATCCATACTTGAACTCTTTACGAAATCCAATTACTTTTATGTCTCTGAGTACTAGTGCATGAGGTATTAGTTCCAAAAATATATTCCAGAGGGAGCTTTTATCAATTAATTTATACACATATTTATTTATCACTAACTTGTCAAATTTATTTGTTACACTAGTTGTAAGGTATTTTCGTCGGCCGAGTTTCGTAAACATTTCATGATGTGGATGAGCTTTCTAGTTCGTTTGGCCACTTGTTCTATATGGGGTTTGAAGCAGAGTCGTTGGTCGATAATCACTCCCAGGTATTTAATCGATTAAACTTTTTTAATTTCATCGCAGTTGCATGAAGGTACTGTACAGGTCGGTGTGTGTATCTTAATCTGTGTTGATAGAGTAGAGGCTGATGTCTGGGTTTTGTGAAAACAAATATAGCAGGACTTAGTGACATTGAGGGAGAGGAGATTCAGATTGAGCCAATCTTTAATACTAGTCAAACGAATTAAACATTGGCTCAATCTGAATCTCCTCTCCCTCAATGTCACTAAGTCCTGCTATATTTGTTTTCACAAAACCCAGACATCAGCCTCTACTCTATCGACTGAAATATAACTTTGCAAATTCAATCATCAAAACAAAGAAATGAACGCACAGGCCAAACCGCTGGTGTTAGTCATTAAATTTTGACGGTAGGTACATTTCTTACCGTATGTATCCACAAATGAAGGTATTTGAATAATTCCACCCCTAAGTGTATAAAATAGGTGGTGAAAATTTGTATGGGGGAAAAAACTGAACATAGAGACATGAAAATTATTATTGAGGTACCTGTACTCATTGCAAATCAAAAATATGATTTTAGAGCGTTTTATAAAACTCCACCCCTGAGTGTTTAATATAAGGGAAAGTAAGGGTACAGGGGTTCCGATTGTTTTTTTTGTTGAAATCTTGTTATTCTCTATAAACGCTATACATTAATTACCCATCAAATATTCAGCTTAAATATTCTTTTGTAATTGTTCAATTACTTTTAGAATTGTTGTTAAAGAACTTTTAGTTATTAAGTGGCTTTAGGTAGACCTTTCTGTAAAAACTTGAAGCACTGGGCAGAAAATCTGAAAACAATCAGGATACTAGCACATTGGAATGAAAATAAAAAAAGGAGTAATGGGTTCACTAAATAACGAGCTACAGCCGACCAAGTTAAAGCTAAGTTGATTTCCTGTTGTTTCTGAACAAACTCAATACCGAGAGCCAAACATCAACCGTAAATACAACTTTGTTTCTCGTATTTCACTAATTTGGTTCTAGATAAGATAAATAGATAGATAAATAGCGATGTTTCGTTATTGAAATGGGTTCGGAAGCCTTCATTGTGCATGACCCTACACGCACTTGTCCGGTTTTTTAATCTATATAACATTTTCTCACCGAGTGTTTACGTCAGACTGCGTCAGACTAGGCCGCCAGACACGAATCAGGAGCATAGCCTTTTGGTTCGTGGTTAGCGGGATATAAATGACAAATACAAGATTGCACATTCATTGGTTAAATCAAAATCTCATAGGTAGGTATATATCGTTTAATTAAAGTATTATAGCACTACTCCTGTGTATCGTTTAATAAAAAGTTTATGAGGTATCAAATATAAGCTTACTTATGCACAATATTTTTATATAAGTAAATGTAATAGAGAATAAAGTGTTAATAAATGCCTCACATTTGCTAATACAAAAAATGTTGTGCATAAGCAAGCTTTTACGTAGATACCTATGTAGAGGTATAACAAAAGAATTAGGTAAATCAGATAGTCCACTGGTTTGGAAACTCATCTAAAGGATAATCTATTTTTAATTGACGTATTACATTAATGTTCATTAAACTTACATTCAACACACAGTTTTTTTTTTATTAACCGCGCATACAACTTTGTTTCATGTATTTCACTTCTTTGATTAGGTCAAAATAAATGATCGCAATTGAAATGGGTAAGGATTTTATTAAAGTCATAATATGGATCTTTATTTGTTCATTTTAAATATCTAACGCTATCGGGATGTGGCGGTCCATGCAGACCATGGGATCCATGGAGGAGATAGTAATATGTAATTATTATCTGGAGTTGGTTGATAGAGGTACAATTAAATCATCAGTTAAGTATAATGATAACAATTTTATTGCACTAAATCATAAAGGCATGTGTTGTGCCTCCATACACTATACAAAATAAAAATATTTTAACGGATTATTTTATTTTATAGACTATTTCTAATTTTAGGTTCGCTGCTCGGTATGGTAGGCACCAAAGGCATCTGTCCGCGTTTTGTTATGTTCGCGTCGCGGACATAATACAGCTAACTTAATACCGATTCAGAAAATACAGTTTGTATCTTCGGCCCAACACAACCGTTTGCGTATGCGTAATCTAGCTACTTGGTGATCATGTTGGTAAATAAACTTACTTTGATAGTTATCATTACCCCCTGTTTAGCGACCGTCACCAGCACCTCTTACATGTTGTGTATGTCGTGCTCAGTGATGTAATGTAATGGCCGCCTCCGTGGTCATTGAACGATGACTGACAAACACTGTACCTATTTGAAAGGCAATACTACAAAAGCCTTCAATACTCCCATTTGGAGCGGAGAGTCATAGACACGGAAACTCTACGGTAGACTAATGATGCGGTTCCGACCGTATCTACATGCGAGGAGCCATGCCCCGGGGCGGCGGCCGGCAACAGAAGCCTTAAGAAGCTACGTACTTATAATTAATAGTCTATAAGGTTCTACACAATATTGTGTAAAATAGCAGCAGGTTTCTACAAGAACTATCACCTCACTAATAACTACCAGACGCTTACCTACTTAGAATTGTAATAGGGGTGTAAAATTAGTAAGGCCACTGGTTGTTTGTTCGGCGGTAGAAGCTATGTGGCCCGCGGGCGCGCTACGCGTGCAGCGGCGCGGCGGCCACGTCGGCCGCGGCGGGCAGGAAGGTGCGCACGATGCCGTCGAGCGCCGTGTAGGTGCCGGCCACCAGCCCCAGCACGCCCACCGCGAACAGCAGCGCGTCCTTGAGCAGGCGCAGGCGCGCCGGCCCGAACTTGTCCGGGAACGAGACGCACGCCTCCATCAGCGCCGGGAAGCAGATGCCCAGCGCTGACAAGCACAGCGCGCCGAACAGCGAGATGAACAGCCCCAGCTGCGGCACCGCCACCGCCACCACGACTGCAATCACATCCATACTTGCCACTCCGCTCGCTTTTTCTTGTGCTTTGTGTGACTATCGAACATCTATCTACCTAGGTAGCAGGATATTTCAATAGCGCATGGCAGGTGTAATGAAGGGTTCCGTAGCCATTGCAATAAGGAAATTATATGCCTTCTGGGCTAGCTAGGTTTTGTCAGTTATCAGGAAAAAAACAATAACCAAACAACAAAAACACGTGATGAGGTAGGTAACTAAAACAAAGTTATTTTGCAACAATTTATATGTTTGAAAGTGAGATCTACTTTCAAGGTATAGGTACCAAATTAAGTACATCATTTTCTGTCTGTCTGAAACTGTATGACCCTGTGATAGGCCGGGACGGACGGACGGACGGATGGGTTGGATAATCTTATAAGGGTTCCTCGTAGGGACTACGGAACACAAAATAAATATACAGGTTCAGTGGCGTTCTCAAGTTCAGTAGCAATTTCCTTCAGTTTCATTTGTTCAAATCGTTATAATCTTTCGCGTCCTACCAAACGATGAACGCTGTCGTACTTACCAAAGCCTAAGATAGATTTGTAATAGATTTTATGTTATTATTACATGCACAAATACTCCTACTCACCTAAAACTTTAAAGGGACTAATAAAAACATTTAATTTTATTCACGAGTTCCTAACATGGTAAAATGTGTAGAATCACCTTAACACTAGTTAGGTGAAGTGTTGAAATGTAGTGTGGCCAGCAGTTGCAGCGCGTACTCAGCGCGCGAGAGCCGCGCGGGCGAGGCGCCGGCGCGCTGCAGGCGCGGCAGCAGGTAGGTACTCACAGGTGAGGAGGCACAGCGCGATGCGCAGCGCGTACTCAGCGCGCGAGAGCCGCGCGGGCGAGGCGCCGGCGCGCTGCAGGCGCGGCAGCAGGTAGGTACTCACAGGTGAGGAGGCACAGCGCGATGCGCAGCGCGTACTCAGCGCGCGAGAGCCGCGCGGGCGAGGCGCCGGCGCGCTGTAGGCGCGGCAGCAGGTAGGTACTCACAGGTGAGGAGGCACAGCGCGATGCGCAGCGCGTACTCAGCGCGCGAGAGCCGCGCGGGCGAGGCGCCGGCGCGCTGCAGGCGCGGCAGCAGGTAGGTACTCACAGGTGAGGAGGCACAGCGCGATGCGCAGCGCGTACTCAGCGCGCGAGAGCCGCGCGGGCGAGGCGCCGGCGCGCTGCAGGCGCGGCAGCAGGTAGGTACTCACAGGTGAGGAGGCACAGCGCGATGCGCAGCGCGTACTCAGCGCGCGAGAGCCGCGCGGGCGAGGCGCCGGCGCGCTGCAGGCGCGGCAGCAGGTAGGTACTCACAGGTGAGGAGGCACAGCGCGATGCGCAGCGCGTACTCAGCGCGCGAGAGCCGCGCGGGCGAGGCGCCGGCGCGCTGTAGGCGCGGCAGCAGGTAGGTACTCACAGGTGAGGAGGCACAGCGCGATGCGCAGCGCGTACTCAGCGCGCGAGAGCCGCGCGGGCGAGGCGCCGGCGCGCTGCAGGCGCGGCAGCAGGTAGGTACTCACAGGTGAGGAGGCACAGCGCGATGCGCAGCGCGTACTCAGCGCGCGAGAGCCGCGCGGGCGAGGCGCCGGCGCGCTGCAGGCGCGGCAGCAGGTAGGTACTCACAGGTGAGGAGGCACAGCGCGATGCGCAGCGCGTACTCAGCGCGCGAGAGCCGCGCGGGCGAGGCGCCGGCGCGCTGCAGGCGCGGCAGCAGGTAGGTACTCACAGGTGAGGAGGCACAGCGCGATGCGCAGCGCGTACTCAGCGCGCGAGAGCCGCGCGGGCGAGGCGCCGGCGCGCTGCAGGCGCGGCAGCAGGTAGGTACTCACAGGTGAGGAGGCACAGCGCGATGCGCAGCGCGTACTCAGCGCGCGAGAGCCGCGCGGGCGAGGCGCCGGCGCGCTGTAGGCGCGGCAGCAGGTAGGTACTCACAGGTGAGGAGGCACAGCGCGATGCGCAGCGCGTACTCAGCGCGCGAGAGCCGCGCGGGCGAGGCGCCGGCGCGCTGTAGGCGCGGCAGCAGGTAGGTACTCACGGGTGAGGAGGCACAGCGCGATGCGCAGCGCGTACTCAGCGCGCGAGAGCCGCGCGGGCGAGGCGCCGGCGCGCTGCAGGCGCGGCAGCAGGTAGGTACTCACAGGTGAGGAGGCACAGCGCGATGCGCAGCGCGTACTCAGCGCGCGAGAGCCGCGCGGGCGAGGCGCCGGCGCGCTGCAGGCGCGGCAGCAGGTAGCCGCGCCACACCACCGCCACCGGCACGTAGCAGTGCAGCCCGTAGCTGATGAAGATGGCCACCGCGAACATCGCGATCACGCTCGTCGCCAGCCTGCCGCAACGCGCGCCCGCACATTACACCCGCCCACGCCCTCTTAGTCCCGCTACCCTGCTTGGGTAGCAGGACAATCACTTTGGGTATAAGTAAACTAGTTCTTGAATATTAGTGGCCGCTACTAGCAAATGACGTCTACATCTACACTATTTTCTAGGACCTAACATACATACATACGACAAATTTTCTATAGAAAAGCTGAGAATATAGACGTATTCAAATACGCGATACGTCAGTTTTGACTTATTGCGAGTCGATCGGGATGCTTGTGGTTAACAGAGTTGGGCCCCAGTATTATTGTACCTTTTGATAATTTTTAACCGACGTCCAAAAAAGTTGGAGGATTGTGGAAGTTGGAGGACTAAAAAGCTAGAAATAAATAGGGATCTTGTATTTTCTTTCACATGGAGTCGTAAGGACTACTTCTTTGGTAGGTTGTAGGTATCTACCCACCCTATTTGAATTTGCACCGACTCCAAATGAAAGAAATTACAAGATCCCTATTTATTTTTAGCTTTTTAGTGCACCCAGGTTTTCTTGAAGACGGTTAAAATATTTAACTAAAAATATTTTTTACCATGATTCTTAAGGTTCCGTACCTCAAAAGGACAAAACTTATAGGATCACTTTGTTGTTCGTGTCTGTCTGTGAAGACCCTTTTTCTCGGAAACGGATAGAGTTATCAAGTTGAAATGAATATAAAATATCTAATGCTATGGTCCCTTGGAGGTGTAAAAAAATTAGGCTTCTAAGTCAACGCAATCAAAAGATACGGTCATTTATGCCGCATATTTTAATACTTATTGCAAATTCACCTATCAAAACAAAGGAATCAACGCACGGCCTAAACCGCTGGTGTTAGAATCATAAAATTTTGACAGTTTATACTGTAAGTTGTAATGTTGTGAATTTCCAACGTTTCAGTATTTTATTTCTCATGTAAAATACTCATAATGTTAACATTTAATACGAAAACGTGACTAGTGGCGCCATCTATTGTGGTGGGCCGCGAACTTGTCGGCTGTTCGATGGCTTGAGTACACAGATAATTTTTATGTCAAAACAATTTCAATTTTTCAATCCACTAAAACAGGATTTTGGAAAATTCCCCCCTGAGTGAATAAAATAGGGGGTGAAAGTTAGTATGGGACAAAAAATCTCTATTTAGAGCCTTGAAAGCTACAAATAATCACTCGATCACTCAATATAAAATACAGCGAGGCGCAACCATGGCGACTTTAATTTAACACACAGGTAGGGCTAGTGGTCAATAATCATAATAGTAATAAAAAAAAGAAACGTCCGTAAATAGAAAAAAAAATCGACCAAAATAGATAATAAATAAAGCAATCAAATTGGCATCATCCTTGAAATCCGATTCATTCAACTACTGTTACGCTCTTACCTACTACTCGGAGTGGGGCGAGCTAATAGTATTATTATTATTTCTAAAAGTAATTCTTTTTCCTTTTAATTTCATTGAAGAAATGTTATTATCCGTGATTTCGGCAGATGACCTCTGCGCTAGAGTTATTTACGTACAGGCTGCTCCAAAATGGTATTTCAGAAAATGTTGAATAATTCAATACGAAAGAAGAAGATGAAAGCGTGGCTTTAGTGCAGATCTTGCTATAAAATTTGAAACACTGCAGAAAATCTGGAAAAAATCTGAATACTAGCACATGATACGAAATTGCAATTAAAATTATAACAGTATAAATGGCTTCAGTAAATCACGAGCTACAGCCTATAATTTCCCGTCGTTGCGGAATAAACTCAATACTGAGACCAACAATCAATCGCAAACAAAAATTTGTTTCTTTGATTATAGATACGATAAATGTTTGTATTGAAATGGGTACGGCTTCATTGTGCAGGCCTGACGTGCACTTGTACGGAAGGCTTCATTGTGCATGGCCCGACGTGCACTTGTACGGAAGGCTTCATTGTGCATGGCCCGACGTGCACTTGTACGGAAGGCTTCATTGTGCAGGCCTGACGTGCACTTGTACGGAAGGCTTCATTGTGCATGGCCCGACGTGCACTTGTACGGAAGGCTTCATTGTGCATGGCCTGACGTGCACTTGTACGGAAGGCTTCATTGTGCAGGCCTGACGTGCACTTGTACGGAAGGCTTCATTGTGCATGGCCTGATGTGCACTTGTACGTAAGGCTTCATTGTGCATGGCCTGACGTGCACTTGTACGGAAGGCTTCATTGTGCATGGCCTGATGTGCACTTGTACGGAAGGCTCCATTGTGCATGGCCTGACGTGCACTTGTACGGAAGGCTTCATTGTGCATGGCCTGATGTGCACTTGTACGGAAGGCTCCATTGTGCATGGCCTGACGTGCACTTGTACGGAAGGCTTCATTGTGCATGGCCTAATGTGCACTTGTACGGAAGGCTTCATTGTGCATGGCCCGACGTGCACTTGTACGGAAGGCTTCATTGTGCATGGCCTGATGTGCACTTGTCCGCTTTTTTATTGGCATAACACGTATTGTATTTCTGGTAACCGTTAATATTCCTTATATATCTCAAAGCTCTGAACCGATTCTGATGAAATTCTATGGGACCAATCTGAAAGTATCTATATTATTTCAAAAACTAAATTTATCAAGTCCGCCCCCCTAGCCAAGTGGCTTCGTCTACAAGCGTTTCTACAAAACGCTACGCTTCAATGAATGGAAATTACATTACAAGTCGAGAAATAGATCAAGTGACTTATGTCATTACCATACATAAAGCGTAGCTAATTGTAGAAACGAAAGTAGATGAAGCTACTTGGCTGGAGGGGCTCTTTATAAATGACAGAGTAATGACTATGTATCAAACTAGGTATCAAATATTAAAAAATAAAAATTCAATTTTTTTTTAAGTTGGTTAAAAAGTAATAAATCTTGGAATCCACTTATGCACATTAGGATTGCTGATTAGGACTGCTTGAATCGGCACTACATATTTTGTATCTACTAAATTCAAAGAAAGGAAAACCAGAAATAGAATATTATACCGACATTGTAATGGATTTATTGATTTATTGCAACGGGTTAACTCGAACACCTCTAAAATGGAAAAAATGAAAGATAATACAACAAAAACATGAAATCCAACCGCTCTATCCTGAATCCTGATCAAACAACATATATTGTACCTATCTCTCTCCGAGTGCGTTCCTACCTAGTTACGAGCGCGCGGTAGGTCAGCGGCTATTGACGGATTATTAATAGCAGTATTTTACAATATGATAAATTACTTCAAATTTAAATATAACCATATGCCACTTGTGATAATTGAGACGAGTGGCATGCAACTAACAGACGGAACGAAACCCTTCCACAGCGATCGCGCAGAACGCGGCTCCGACATGATTGCTATAATTTACTTCCAAGCCATAGGAACATTTATTAGGCACTTAAAATGTCAGCCTTCATGGTTCTGAACGAGGCTGCGTCGTCGTTCAATTGTATGTTAGTTTACCTAAGGCACGTGCGTGGTGCGGCGGCGCCGCCGGCAATTGGCGACAACTGGGAGGGCTCAAGGCCCCGGCGGCGCGGCGGCAGCGGCGGCAGCGGCCTGCCAGCCTTCACTACAGACGAGGACGCGACGACGCCGGCGACGCGACGTGTCGAACGACACAGCGGTAGGGCATAGGCGATACCATAATATACGAGTATAGCAAAACCGAACTATAATATGAACAAATAACCGATATGCGCGTGTGTGATCGCAGATCGGACAAAGTATCCGGTTTTCGCATTCGCAACCTGCTAGCTAGAGGGGATACCGATGGGAACGGGAGGAGCATAGTAAATGTAGTGACTGACGGGCCGGGCGGCAGGTTGAGCGTGACGGAGTCCTGGCACTCGTCCACGCAGTACACGTAGCCGAGCGCGCCCACCGCCACGTACAGCAGCACTATCACCAGCATGCCGCCGTTGAGCACGCCGCACGGAGCACCGAACGCCTTGGGCGTCTTCATGTTGTTCTCCAGCGCGATCACCTGCAACACGCTCATGTCTCGCTCCAGAACAATATTTCGCTAGTTTACTTAAATCGCAATGTATCTTTTGTTAAACTATCATCACACACGCAAGATGAAGACACACGCAACGAAGACCTACCTAATTACCTACGTACGTGCAATACAGTGCTCCGCTATACAACACTCAACAGATATTTGACGACCGCTTATGGCGCAGTAGTTTGAGCGTAGTAGGTCGCTCACTGCACCGGGTGGTAGCGGGTTCGATTCCCGTCGGGGCAAAATTGGTTCGCCACCTGTCCATTGTACGGTACCCATAGTACAAGCGTTGCTTAGTTTGGGACCATACAGTTGGTGGGTCTAATTACCAGTAACCCAGTAACAAACACAAATATTTAAATGTTATTCATACGAGTATGTTAAGTACCGTATGTACTGTAAGTAATTTAAAAGTAAATACCTACGTGGTAGTATTTATTTGGAGTTATTTCTCTTCATCACTTGATCCCCAGGGCTGGGAATTAAGCCAAGGCACAGTCCACAGTCACACAAATTCGTCACGCAGGGTTCACTCACCACACCGACGGCGGTCAATGCGAACAGGACGGTCCCGAAGAACAAGGGGAAGGTGGACATCGAGCCCCACAGGTCCACCGGCGTGCTGGACTTCTCGCCTGTCAGCAGGTAGTACACCACGATGCCGAGCCCCACGAACGTGAGCACGTTGGCCAGCGCCGAGAACGGCGCCAGGAGCTTCAGGCTCGGGATGAGGTTGAAGGCTATCAGGGGCACCAGGATTATCAGCATGTGCAGCTCTACTGCCATTGTGTAGTACGGGTCACACACCTGACGGAACAATAACAACTTTATTATATTATCTACGTTGGTGGTTACTGCGTTTCGTAATTATTTGCCATTTGGCATTTACTAAGTACCTACCTACTATTATGGTTACTGTTATTACTTTGTATATTAAAGGTAGGTGGTACCACTTGTGTGTAAAACAACCTATTTTTAGGTAAGTACGTGCGATCGCTAAATACAATGATGGGCATAGACACTATACAAAATGTTCAGTTTATGGTATCTTACGTAGTATTGTATTCTCTTTGTTATGGTAGGCACCGGCACGGTAAGCGATTAATTCCCGTAAATTCTTATTAGTTTTGTCTACGTCGTAGTAAGTAGTTACAACTGTTGCGCGACACAGTTGAATAGTGAGTAGGTCCCTACGCGCTGCGTTGCATTCTTGTTTAGTTAGTTAAGCATTTGATTGTGTGCAGTAGATGAGGGTCGATTGCGTCAGTGCGCGCGCGGTGGTGGGCAGCGGGCACGGAGCGCGCCACGCGGCCTCCTGCTTGATGAATGAATATTGACGCGGGCCCTTGACCCGGTGCGGTGGTCCGCTCCGCACTCAGCCCACGCGACTGCTTCAGCCCCATCCCGAGCTCTCAGGCCAGTTCTTCTCATCGTCGCGTGTTATTCTGATGGCCTTTATGAGTCGAGAGGTGGTGATCATAAAAATTACATGAACAAAGTTAAGTACCTCGTGGTTAACAATGACAAAACATAGGCATAAGTACGATATCTAAATATTAAGGTTAATAGCCAAGTAGTTAGAGGGGCCGCTCTCGTAACTGAGAGGTTCCGGGTGCGATCCCCATCCACTATTATTACACAAGCATCAGCTCAAATGGACGAGCTGACGGGAATACTAGGAAAGTGATTAACTAACATTGCTAGTACACTGTAGTAAAAGATGAGGTAAGTAATATTTTTAGGTAACTACTCGTATAGTATAACTAATCTTTTTAAGGCTAAAGCGCCCATCTAGCCCGCGAAGTTCAAATTTTTTGAGGTTTTTTAGAAATTTTTCAAAATCTGACAATAATAAAAGGCACATTTTGTAATTCGCGACAAAGACCGTGTGCAGTGCATTTATCAATATATCCAACTTACTCTAAAACATTTCAAGAACGACAGCTATCCAGATAGGTAATCTAGCAATTTTTGTATATTTAGTGATTAACTAGTATCATATCCACCGTGATCATATTTAGAATAAAATAAATTTATTAATAAACGCACTGCATACTGTATTTGTCGCAAATTACAAAATGTTGTCTTAAATGTTTTCAGATTTTGGATAAGCTGTAAAAATACTCGGAAAATTTTGAATTTCGCGGGCTAGCCAGGCGCTTTCACCTTAAAGGAAAAAAATGTAAGTGTACAAGTTTCTACACCCTTGAACCATTCTAACGAGTTGTTATTTTAGGCCGTAAATGCGAACATGGAATATACAGAAATAGAACGCATCACTTCGGTTCCTCGGTGGCCAGCCCGTACTGGGCCAGCATGGTGGTATGAGGCCTAAATATTCGTCGTATAGAGGGAAGTCCCGTGCCCAGGAGTGGGACGTTAAAAGGGGTTAGTTTTTAGGGTTCCGGAACTTAAAAGGAAAAACGGAACCCTTATAGGATCACTTCGTTGTCCGTCTGTCTGTCTGTCTGTCTGTCTGTCGGTCAGTCAAGAATTTTTTTCTCAGAAACGGATAGAGATATCAAGTTGAAATTAATATCAAATATGAAAAGCTATGGTCCCTTGCAGGTTTAAAAAAAATAGGCTTCAAAGACAACGCAATCAAAAGATACGGGCATTAATGTCGCATATTTTGGTACTTTTTCAAAATTCACTAGTCAAAACAAAGGAATCAACGCACAGCCGAAACTGCTGGTGTCAGAATCATGAAATTTTGACAGTAAGTACCTTATGTACCGCAAGTATACACTAAGAAAGGATTTTGGAAAATTCCACCCATAAGTATATAAAATGGGGGGTGAAAGTTTTTATGGGGTAAAAAAATTAAACGAACCTAGAGACATGAAAATAAGTATTGAGGCTACTTATTACAAATAAAAAATATTAATTTCAGCGTTTTGTAAAATTCCACCCCTAAGTGCGTAAAATAGGGGTAGTTTTAAAAGTGATTTTGTTATTTTTCCAAGCTATACAGCTTTATTTATGTTTTTGACCTGTATTCTTTATTTCCTTATATCAACATGTATGTAACCTCTGCACCTTCCATCCCCACTGGTGGAAGAAAGAATACAATATTTGGAAGCACTACATTGAAGTTCCGGATGTGAGGCTGCTAAAATCTAGTAGAGTTAAATCCTTACTAATATTATAACTGCGAAAGTAACTCTGTCTGTCTGTCTATCGGTCTTTCACGCCAAAACTACTGAACTGATTTAAATTAAATTTGGTAAACAGATAGACCAGAGCCTGAGAAAGAACATAGGGTACTTTTTAATGCGAAAAAGGCTGTAAGGGGTTTAAAGGGGGGGATGAAAAGTTGTATGGAAATATCGTCATTTTTAGAGCTAGAAGCTATAAATTTATTTTTAGGGTGTTGATTGTACGCCATTAATAAATATTATGACATTTAAAGTGACAACCATGAGGGTAAAAGTTTTACCCTCAAGGGTGTAAAATAACAAAAGTGAATAGGGGATGAAAGTCTGCATAGAAATATAGCTCTTACAAACCTACCTACTACCTACCTACTTAAACACTGCAAATAGCTCATTAAAGTATTTATACGTATGTGTCTTATTTGTGAAATAATTAAAATTGCTACCCAAAGACACTATTCCACGCGGACGAATTCGCGCGTACAGCTAGTGCAAAATATGTAACGAGGAGGTCATAAGCTAGTGGCAAGAATGAAGTCACATGATCAAATTGCATAAGTATTGAAAATAATACCATACGGCCACAACAATATGAGACAACTCACGTGATTAAATACGTTTAAAATCGTCCCAACTTTTATCCATAAAATATGGCGTCATGACAGTTTTTCCTTAGAACATCATGTCAAAACGTTTATTTATTTGGTTGATAAATTTTATCTGACGATTCTGATGCAGGGCCTTGATAATATAAAATATTTAAAATAATAAAATGTTTATTTTCTACATGTACTTACTAATAAAACAGCGTCATGTACATGTTTTATTTGACTATCAAGTACTGATTAAATCATGTTTAAAACGTTGTTTAAAACATTGATTTAAATCAGGAGGAAAAAATCAATGATTTTTTTCCAAAATGATTTAAACATGTTTTCAACAAGGTGATTAAAACAAAATGATTTTTTTGTAACAACCCTGGTTTGTATTCAGTTTGGTTGCAATTTGTATTCGGTTCCCGAATTTGTTTAAGCATTTTTGGGAACTATATAATATTATTAAAATATCTTGCCGGTATCGGTATTGGAATCCAGGAATGGAAAAACTATCTAAAATCATAATAAAATATTGTACGGAACCCTCAGGGCGCGAGTTCTACTCGCACTTGACCGGTTTTTTTTATACTATTTGTATTTACTTATCGTCCTTTTCAAATGACTAGGAATTCTGACAATTATTGATGAGTAGACGTATGAGGATATAACCTTTTTAATGTTTTCGGCGATGAAGACGATGTAGACGCAGCAGATGCCAAGCTGGTACACGACGAGGAACACGTCGACGACGACCGCGAAGGCGCGCGAGCAGCGGCGCAGCGGCGCGGGGCCCGCCTCCAGCGCCGCGCTCATCGCCTCCGGGTACGTGAGCAGCGGCACGCGCAGCCGCCGGCACGCCGCGTACTGCGCCCGCACCTGCACACGCACACGCACATGCCCTGCCTCACGCCTGTCGCCAGCCACCACAGCGGCTCGCGCGCGATACATAGCTAACTACTGGACGACTTGCCAATGAAAATTTACATTGTGATAGCTTTCATAATCATGTACAGATCTTGTACAGGTGTAATATTTATCTTGTAGGAAGGCGTGTCTCCTGGCGTACGTCATAGAGCAACCACGCATAGCTTAGCACTTGTACTTGTAATATCAAATCGAGATGTCAATTTTATGTAAGCAGCATCGTCGGTGAGTGCGGTTACCAGCACGTGGAGGCAGTGCGTGACGAGCGCGCCCACCAGCACCGTCGCCAGCACGCCGGTGACGAGTCCGGCGCGCGCGAATGCCTGCGGCATCGCCAGGATGCCAGTGCCCAGGCTGCACTTGAGCAGGTGCACCAGCGTCTCCCAGTTGCTACGCGACACACAGATCATTTCAATTTATCCAAAGCGGCCCAGTTCACAAAGGCGCGAATGTGGTCACTATCACTCTTATTACTTTGTGAAATCTGTTATTTATGTAAACAAGACGAATCGTACAGCTACGCAAAGCATTTAGTGCAAAAATGAAAAAAAAAAAAATTGACTAGGTACAGCGCAACGCGACTAATTGTAGCTCCTTTGCTGCACATCACTTATATTCCCGCGGGATACGGGTGGCACTCCCAAGTCGTAAGTACTCACTTGGTAGGCTTGGGCAGCTGTCGGTGTTCATGCGGGTCGTAGTCATCCGCTTCGCTGTCCCTGTAATTAAACCTCAATCGTATACGGTCGCTCCAAATGATAAATACTTATATAGGCCCTGTAAATGTACCGTACACCGTACACGCGTGAAGTAGTAGTGTAACGGTTAGCTCAGCGTCGGGGTGAGCAGTTGCCTAGTAACATCCTTTGTACTCGAATAAATAATGATTACTAGTATACAGATACAGAGATATGTACATGGAAAGCGCTGGCATTATTGACTACTCTAGACCGATTTAGATTTTAACAATATTAATCAATGAATATATATATTGATTAAAAACTGTGTGTACTGTAAGGAGGTCCATGTCGGCGCACTAGCCACTGGCAATAAGCGTTCCTGGCCGACAAGAATATTTGAATTGAGAAAAATATTAATTTTAAAATTGAAAGCTCTGCGGTGCGCTGGCAGTGACAACCGAGAGACCACTAAGATAGGAACTATATTTAAATAAATGTATTAAAAGTGAATATTATAATAAATTTTAAATTACCCAGCAACCTGAGTTATTAATATAAACACGGTTGCTACAACTGGCGGATGCGCCGGGAATAAGAAGTACCTCTCGCAGCAAAGAAGACGACGCCCAAACAAGGGAGTATTAGTGACCCTCATAATTATTAATAAAGTGAAAATTAAGTGAAATAAAATAAAATGGAGCGAGTAGTAACAAGTTTCGCCGGTCATTTTGACGAATCGGTGGAAGAATTCCTTGAACAATTTCAGGCCATCGCCGTTTTCAAAAAGTGTACAAAACAAGAAGATAAACTTCTTTTATTGCCATCATTTCTAAAAGGCAATGCCTTATATTATTTTAGATCTATAAAAGATTCCTACAAGACCTTTGAAGAGATCGCGAATAAATTAGTTGAAGAATTTGAAGTCTGCGACTACTCAGAATTGTTTTACAATGCCAGACAAAATAAAAAAGGATTAAGTGAATATTTCTACCATTTATCGGAAAGCAAATATTAAAAAGACGCTGTATTCGTAATTCAATATTTAAAAGGATTGAATCCTTATTTCAAATCAAAATTAGTAAACTCGCATTATTCATCTAAAAGAGATTTACAAGAAACAATTTTACAAATAGAAAAAGTTTATCCCCGGACCAGGGACGAACAAATGCAGTTATCCCATAATCCGGCTGCATTGGTTCAAGGAAGCTTTGAGGCAGCACAGGGCGACTATAAGACGGCCACTCCTTTTAGTTCGCCAATGTCGACTCCATCACAGGATGTACGCCGCCCGATACCGGGACCAGCACCTTCAACCCCGCATCGAAGTTCATCGGGACATAATACGTTATAATTCTAGATCCAACCAGTCGCAACCAAATTTTCGACCACGCCAGCATTGAGAAAGGCCCAATGTGATGATGGCGTGGTGGAGTTCGAGTCAGGCCTTCTGCAGGCACATGCATCGGACAGAAATATGCGAGCGATGGACGGGGGTACTCAACAGGTTAGACCTTTAGTTAGTTTATGCACTAATAATATGAATGGTTTAGCTCTTATTGATACTGGGGCTACGGTTTCCTGCATTAGCCAGACTGCCGCGGACAAAATAGGGGTAAGATGGATGGATGTAGAGAATAGATGTTTGAAAGCTGTGAATGGTAATAGATTAGTGTTGTTGGGAAGATGTAATGTGATGTTTTCCCTAAATGAATTTTTATTTCAACAGGAATTTGTAATTGTATCTGACTTAAATTGTAATGTAATTTTAGGTCAAGATTTCTTACAAAGAAATAAAATGTGTGTTGATTTTGATAATTGCTGTGTATTTTTCTCCCAAGGGAAGAAAATTCCATTTTTTCAATCGAAAATTCTAGAACAAAATATAGATTAACCTGCATTTGTTTTAGAACAAAATCTAGAAGATTCGAATTCAGATTTTGAAAAGCGAACTGTAGATGAGTTGGCAGATGTCAAATGTCAAACAATTGTCGATTCTATTGATTTTCAAGAACTAGGAAAAAATGACTATGTGTATTTTTCTAGATTGCCAGATAGTTGCGAAGTTTCCTTGCAGATGGAGGAAAAGCATTTTATAATTAATGATGATTTACCCATAGAGGAGAAAAAGGTGTTAATGTCCGTTCTAGAAGAAAATAGGGATAGGTTTGCCTTTTCGAAAGAACAGTTAGGGAGATCAAAGGTAATTCCAGTTGACATCAAAACTAGTGATGATGAACCAGTACATTGCCATCCTTATCGAGTTTCGCCAATTAAACGTGAGATTATTAATAAACAGGTAGAGGAAATGTTGAAGCTAGGGGTGATTAGGGAATCAACGAGTTCCTATGCAGCACCAGTAGTATTGGTTAGTAAACCTGACAATTCGTGGCGTTTTTGTATTGATTATCGGAAGTTAAATAAAAAAAATTGTAGAGATAATTATCCCATCCCACGGATAGACGATATAATCGATAATTTAGCTGGAGAGCAATATTTCGCGGAATTGGATCTTAATTCTGGATATTGGCAGACAGAGATTACAGAAGGAAGACATAAGAATGCGTTTGTTACGTCAACAGGGTTGTATGAATTCAACGTGGTTCCGTTTGGATTAGCTACGAGTCAGGCGGTATTTCAACGTATGATGGATAAAGTATTAGGTAATTTGAAGTTTAGAGGTGTTATGGTTTATGTTGATAACGTAATTGTCTTTGGTAAAACGTTTGAGGAGTTTATAGGTATTTTAAATGAGGTTTTTGTGCGTTTTAGGGAAGCTAATTTAACTTTCAAGCCATCTAAGTGTAAATTTGGGTTGCAAGAGATAGAAGTGTTAGGTTATATGATTTCAAGTTTAGGGATAAGGCCAAGCGAGCAGAAACTCAAAGCGATGCGAGATGTAGGAGCTCCAAAATCGGCGAAAGAAATAAAACAGCTACTGGGCTTATTCTCGTATTATAGGAAGTTTGTTCCAGATCTGGCAAGAATAACATTGCCACTCACAAAACTATTAAAAAAGGTGTGAAATTTTATTGGAATAGCGAGCTTCAAGAGTCATTTGAGTGTATGAAGAAGTTAATGTGCAGTTCGCCAATTTTATCGTATTTTTCGGCTGATAAATCGATTATTACGAGGTTGTATGTCGATGCGTCGAATGAAGCTATAGGTGCCGTGCTTATGCAAGGAAATATTACAATGTGTCCGATTGCTTACGCTTCAAGGAAGTTGACTGATGCTGAGAAAAAATATTCTACAACGGAAAAAGAATGTTTGTCATTAGTTTGGGCATTGCGATATTTTCGTCATTATTTGTGGGGTTTACATTTTCAGGTGGTTACGGATCATCGAGCATTATGTTGGTTGCAGTCAAAAAGAGACATGTGTGGTCGATTAGCACGGTGGGCTTTAGCAATTCAAGAATGGGATTTTGAAATTGTTCATTGTTCGGGAAAGAGTAACGTTATAGCGGATTTCTTGAGCAGGAATCCATTAATAGAGGTCGCAGATCAACAGAGGGAACCCGGCTTAGAATCTTATGATGGTTAAGAGGTCTTTAGTATAAATGTAGAGTCGTTGGCGGAAGATCAGGCAAATGATATGTTTTGTTCTAGTTGGATTTCACGGATACGTGAACGACCAGATGTAGCTCATGGTGGTTTCTTCTTGAGAAATGATCTTCTTTATAAAGGTGTACGTAGAAACGGTGAAGTATGTGAAGTATTGGTGTTGCCTAGAAGTTTATTTCAAAATGTAATGAGTGAATTGCATGATGAAGCGTGGACTGGAGGTCATTTAGGGCTCGCAAAGACGTTGAGAAGATTTCGGTCTAGATATTTTATGCAGCAAGCAGATACTCGTAGAGAGGTCGAGCGGTATATAGGATCATGTGTGCCTTGTCAGGAAAGAAAAATGGTCAAAAATGTCGCGGAATTGATGCCGATTCGTATATCAAATATTTTTGAGAAAGTAGGAATTGATGTTTTAGGTCCGTTTCCTTGGTCTTCGAGGAATAATCGTTTTATAATTGTTGCCGTTGAGTATGCGTCGCGTTTCGTTATTTGTAAAGCTGTTCCTAGGGTTTTAGCAGAGGATATTGTGAATTTTCTAATAGAAGAAATATTTTGTAGGTTTGGTAGTATTAGGGAGATTATTTCGGACCGAGGTACAGTTTTCACGGCAAGGATAGTGAAAGAGACGATAGAGCATTTCGGAGGTAGGTGTATACATACGAGTTCGCTACACCCGCAAACGAATGGCTTAGTCGAGAGATGTAATAGGACTTTGGTAGCCATGTTATCTAAATATCTGGATAATAGTCAGCGAGATTGGTGTTCGATTTTACCTCTAGTTATACATGCGTATAATACGAGTGTACAGGCCTCCACAAAATTGTCTCCATATAATATTTTGTTCGGTAGAGAACAAAGTTCGATAACAGATCGAGCTTTAGGTTTAAATGTATTAGGATTGAATGACAGTATGACAGAGCGTGTAGATCGTATGAGAGGTTTACTTACGAAAGCATTACGTAATATCACAAAGGCGCAGGTTATCCAAAAGCGATATTATGATAGGAAAATGAGGTCGGTAGTGTTTAATGTGAATGATTTAGTTTTATTGTATGTTCCAAGGCGAGTTACGGGCAGATGTACGAAACTGGCACGTCTTTTTCAAGGACCATACAAGATTATTGAACGAGTAGGAAGGTCTAATGTGGTGATTCGCAGATTAAATTCGCGTTCTAGAGGGGTTGTTGTCCATACAAATCGCCTAAAGCATTTTATGTCACGATGATATGTGTCTGTATACATTGTTGTATATGTATGTATAGAGGGAAGGTGGTTATGATAGTTTAGTTTTAAGTTGTGTATGTTGTGATTATAATTTATTAATATATGTCTTTATTTTTCATAATGAACGAGAGAAAAATTGAATATGTCGCAGAGCGACGTAAGAAATATGAGAAATCGTTCAACACATAGGTGATGGGCGAAAAGAAATCGTTCAACACATAGGCGATGGGCGAAAAGAAATCGTTCAACACGTAGGCGATGGGCGAAAATGAAAATAAGTTATGTTATTTAATTTGATATGATAAATGTTTTGTTGAAAAAAACGTGAGATAAGTATATTAACAGGTTAGTAATGATAATATGATTACAGGAGGAGTGTAGTTTCAATAATGGTAAAGGTTAAAGTTTGGTGGTTAATGAATTGTAATGTTTGGATAGAGTTAGATGGATAGATCTATTCGGTTAGTTCTATTTCTTGATGTAACATGATAAAGCAATAAGCTATTGATCATGGATTCCTGATTTAGGTTTCACGCATTTAAGGGATGGAATATGGACGGATAGTATCTGGATTGTAAATGGTATGTTATTATTATGGTTAGAAGTTGGTAGGAGATAGTGGATAAAGTATAGTTAGAGTATGTAGGGAAGTATTATGGGTTATTGTAGAAGGTGTAGTAGATTATCAGAGACATAGTGGTTGTGTTAATTAGGATTATTTTATAGAAGGTGGGTTTAGTGTATTTAATGGTAGGTTAATAAATTTCTCTCACGATAAGCAATTTCTGATGTAGAATAGAGCGCCTATTCTCATAAGCATTCGGAATTTCTTGGTAGAAATCTTACCTAAATAATTTGTTGGGATGCTGAGAATCGTCTTATATTTTCCAAAATTAGTCGATGAATCTCTAATTCTATGGATTATGCGGGAATATTGTATCTGTGGGCATCAAGTCGTAAAGTGGACTTTGACCTATTTTCGGGATTATATTTTTGACCTTATATTTGAGCCTCTTGAATTCTTGAGAGCTTTAATTATGATGGTGTTGAATATTTCTCCTATTAATAAAGTTGAATTTATCTTCTTTGAGTCTTGTAGTCATATTTCATTTTAAGGATGACGGTCACACCTTTCTATAGTTTGAAAAGCTATTTATATTAATTTAATTAAGATGTTGATGGATAATGTTAATAATGATGAAGGGTGGTGTTTACTAGTCATGTGTAGTTAATGGTTTTCCGTATGGCTTGAATTAGGTACGTGATTTTCGGTTGGTTTTACACTTATCAAGTTATTCGAAGTAGATATAACTCTTCCAATAACTAAATCCTAGCAGGATTTAATTTGAGCCATGCTTGATTGTATATGCATCGTCCAACCATAGGTAGGGTGTGCAAAAATTGTATGGTTAGGAAAAAACATTTTTTTGCTTTAAATTTTTTTTTTCCCCAGGTCGGGAGGAATGTAAGGAGGTCCATGTCGGCGCACTAGCCACTGGCAATAAGCGTTCCTGGCCGACAAGAATATTTGAATTGAGAAAAATATTAATTTTAAAATTGAAAGCTCTGCGGTGCGCTGGCAGTGACAACCGAGAGACCACTAAGATAGGAACTATATTTAAATAAATGTATTAAAAGTGAATATTATAATAAATTTTATATTACCCAGCAACCTGAGTTATTAATATAAACACGGTTGCTACAGTACTAAAAAGCTGTGTAGGAACTGTGTAGGAATGACTAGGTACCATGTAATTACTTTCATTTGGAGTCCGTGTACTGGTGATTTTAATCGTTCTTATCGCTCAAACTACTGGACCGATTTTGAAAAAAATTAGTAAATGTAATTTTTAAAATTGGTCCACAATTAACGGGGAATCGGTTATCATAAATTAAAATTTACAAACATACAACATGCAAGCAGACGAACATTGAACCTCCTCCTTTTTTAGAAGTCGTTTAATAAATACATTTCTAATAACCCTGCCAACAGCACCACATTACATCCACCAAGTGTTTTCATCCTAGACTGTATGTAAGTACCCAAGTAGGTATACCGACATTAAAGTGAGAAGGTATGGATTGTAAGTAGGCCCGTCGTCACGAGTGGGATATCCTTTATTATCATTATACACGTGTCAGTTTCCAGCATGTGTGATCATAACCACACTAAGGCGCCCGTCCACTCGAGCCGGTCGGGCCGGCTGGGCTAAACGGGCTAGGAGGAAAGCTAACCTAACCTAACCCTTCTTCCGGGGCAGTCTGTTAAAACTAAACGAACTTGAGCGGCTGGTGGTCGTGGGCGCCCTCGCCGACCGGCTGCAGCGGCACCGCCTCCCGCCCGGCCTCCGGCTGCCCCGGCTCCATGTCGGCGCGCCTCCTGCCGACACCAGCGTGTGTAAGTAGGACATAATATATATAGAAGGATAGGGAGGATGTAGCCCTCCTATGTGACCACTGATCATCAATAAAATACATAGGTATATTAAATTTAGCCACGCGGCCCCCGCGAGTCCCGGAACTCGTAATCACTGATGTGTTGTAGAGCCGGTGCGGCGGCGGCGCGGCGGCGGCGCGGCGGCAGCGCGGCGCGGGCGAGCAGCCGGGGCCTCCTCGCGGCTCCCACGCTGCGGCACACGCGTCATTCCACTATCGGGCTCGAAAGCGAATATTTTTAAGACATCTGAAATGGGCTCTATACCACCAACCATTTAACTTAAACGTAGTTTTGATTTTACATATATATATATGTTTGTATTTTATTAAAATTTATGAATTTAAGTTCAGTAACTAGAGTATTTTAATTTTAAGTAAGGGTTATTCGTACATAAACCTCTTTAAAACCTTTTAAATATTTTCCGCTTCCGGGACTTGCTCCTGCCCTTCAGCAATGTATCTACTACATATTAATTTGATGACCGCTTGGTCTAGTCACTAGACAAACCTAGACTCTAGTGGCTTGACCGCTGGCAGGGCTCCATCCAGCTCGATGTTGACGGGTTGGCAAGATATTGTGTATCGGACAACAACTCGATTTACCTATTTATATGGAAATTATTGGCGATGTAGTTCATTGGCACGTTAATATACATTTGGTTACCGTACAAAGATGAAGATTGGTAAGTACGTAATGACTAACTAAAATAATACAGTTCGAAAATAAATTAAACCGACTTCAAAATAACCTGGGTGCACTTAGACTAGAAATGACTGGAGACCCTACTATTTATTTCATTTGGCGCCATTGCTACTATCTTTCACTACATTTTTAACCCCCGAAGAAAGAAGAGGGGTGTATAAGTTCAACATGTTTATCTGTGTATCTGTGTGTCTGTCTGTGGCAACGTAGCGCCCAAGCGGATGAACCGATTTTAATTTTGTTTCTTTTGTTAGATAGGTATTCTGATCGAGGGTGTTCTTAGGTATATGTCATGAAAATCGGTTCAGACGTTTGAAGATTATCAGCTCATTTGTAGGTTAAAAAGCTATATTCACGACCAAAGCTAACTTCCACGGCACGAATCTATTCGAAATTTGGGGTCATTGGAATATCTTTGCAACACTTAAGAACGGCTGAAACTATTTGGCTTTATTATATTTTTAAATGATCGTAATAGTCTGACTGGCTTTGTACGATTTTATAAATTTGAAAAGTTTCCCTGATTCTGGAAAAAATGTATATCAATTTTTATATGGGATTTGTGTATGAACTAAAGACGTCCATATGTCGCGTTTCAAATGATGGATACGCGCATGGGTTAAATTTTGTTTGTTTTGTTAATGGTCATGGAATATTACGCAATAATAATTATAGAGGGCGCTGCTCCGCCATTAAGAAAACACTACAGAAAAAATCTAATTTAAAATAATTTTAGCGTTATTTTAAATTCATCCTGGCTGCTCCCGCCCACCTGAACCAGAGTTATTACATCAATATGAATCATAATTGAGATAATCTTTTATTAGGAATTAAACCTTCGTGGCATCAATATTTAGATTCTTTCATAATCTGGTATCTAAACCAGTTGTACAAGATGAATTTGCGGGATGAGCTGTGAATACTGAGCTAACGGGAGCTACGCAAACTAAACTACGCTACGCTAACTTAATTATTTGGATGATTGATGAAAGGGTCGTCGCATCGGGGGTTTTTAAATTTTCAATTTAGAGTTATAGTCTAATCTTAAATAAATTATAATGTCCCATGCAATCCAAGTTTTTGTGTGCACCCAGGTTGTTTTCTAGTCGGTAGTTTTTTTTTTTTTTTTTTTCATGGTTTTGTTGTGGGGTAAACTTTGTATTTAATAGTTACGTTAGTTAGTACACGGGTCTGATCAATTCGAAATTAGGTACCCCGTTACCTCAATGATATTGTAAGGACATGGTAACCCTTAGCCGATGCTGCAGCTTTACGTGGAATGTACATAAGTGTATCACCCGCAGATTCACGCATGAGAGAGATGTGACTTGTGAGTTTGCCGTTACAGAATATAGCAATGATTGCTCTGCAGTTTATAGATAATCTCACCTCGTGCCAGTTTGCAAGATACCTAACTGAGTGCGTGGTGTAGGCGTCTTTCAGAAACCGATCATCGTCGACAGCCTCAGGCGGGGCCGTAATGTCGCGGGCGCAGGTTGGAGTATTCTAACAAATCATCACATTATGAAGCAGTACCTACTAGAGTTGATCGATAATGGCCTGAAGAGACTTCAATCAACAGCCGTATGGACGGATACCTTACTATAGGTTGGTCTACATACATCAGTTCGTTACGACGGAGTAGCAGATGACACGTTCGATTAGAAGTAAACTGGACCGTCACGTTGGTCTGCGGCAACAGAATAGCACGTAGAACGCGCGAGCGTGTGTGGCGACGCGACGGGACCGACTGCGGTAGCAAGCAGCGGCAGTACTGTTGTGTTCGGCGGGCGTCGCGCGTCGGCTCCCGGGCGCGCGGCGGGGTGCGCACGACGAGCGGGACGCGGCGCGACGCGGACGCTGGCTGACTGACTGACTGGTGCGAGGGGCCGCGAGACCACGCTAGTGTCGTCAGCGAGGAGAAATAACCCGCGTGTGGCTGACGCGAACATACATCACACGCTGCGAACCACATGAGTAAAGAAGAAACGGAAAAGAGATGAATCTTGATAGAATCGCGCTACTATAGGTTACTACTACAAGTTTTATGGGTGTGTTTGCGAGAGCACTAGCGGCTTTGTCGAACATCTTATAAGGGTTCCTCGAAGTGACAACGGAACTCTAATTTAAACGTGAAACCAAAACAAACACGACCAGAGACGTCACTCTCAGAACCCCGAGCTTGAGCACTGGCCGTGCCGATAAACCAAATTCTATTTCTATTTCGTCTGTCCGACACAGTCTGTCACAGTCTGTCATACCTTCTCCTTACGCAGTTTTTGCCGGAGGTTGATGAAATTTGGTACAGCTAGGTACATATACCTTCTTAAGAGTAGATCTCATTATCAAAATATAAAATAACTATAGCAGAATAACTTTTTTGGTGGTATGTACCTCCCTGAAAATGGAAAGAGGTTTTTTTATTTCTCAACTGAGCACATTGCAAAGTTATTAAAGGGGGTGCCTAATGTGTTTATCAGCCTCATAATATTATCATCAGTATCCCTGATAGGTTTGCCTTGTTCGTATGCCCGTCGAAATAAATAAAAAAGCCTACGTTGCATTTTTTTCTATAGAGAAAATTTAATCTTGTTTTCCTTTTATGACATCCTTGATCATGTAGGTACTTGAATAACACATCTGAAAATAAGCTTCAATATCTATTAAATTAAATAAATGTGAAATTGAAAATCACCATATTTTTCGAAGTATCATCTTAAGACAATTCGATCGATGTCAGAATCAACAAAATTGGCTCATAGCCATGGTCAGGACATCGGCGACAAAAAATAATAATGTCAGTGGGTATTTGATGAGCGCGTATTGTCGCTTCAGGTTGCTCGCCACTTCGGAGAAGCGCCGCACAACACAATAGCCGGGTCGCTTCCGGTGGCAGCTGGGGCCAGCCCCCCCCAGCCCCCAGCAGGGGGGCAGGGGGCCGGGCCGGGCCCCGGGCCGACTAACGTGGCTAAGGGACGGGTACATTTCTAGGGACCTGTGGTGAAGCCAACCGGCCGGCCGGCCGGCTTATGTAGCGCCGGGTGCGATCGCCCTGCCTGGCGCCCTCTAGTAGACGCGCGATCAAAATGGAATAAGTACCTACTTACATTTATATTTTCTCAATAATAAATCATGTTTGGAAGCAATAGCACGCGTTTGAAGTACGTTTGTGAGAGCTCAATCTTCCCGATAAAGCGTATAAGTACTCTCCAGGTGGTCCCATAGAAATTTTACCAACTACGGTCACCCGGAATGCAATACTAATAGGTACTTAACAAATCTACCACTAAATATCACGGATATATGTTTTTAATATAATAATTCAACCTACTTCAAAAAGCCTGTGTACACTAAAAAGATAGAAATAACTAGGGACCTTGTAATTTCTTTCATTTGGAGTCGGTGCCACTGACTGTATACTACAGCTTACGTTACGAAAAAAGAAGGTTACAAAAAATCATTTTGTTTAAATCACCTTGCTTACTACATGTTTTAATCATTTTGGGAAAAAAATCATTGATTTTTAAACGATTTAAGCAACACCTGATAGTTAAATAAAACAGCGTCGTTTGTACATGATGCCGTTTTATTTTCCTTTATTTTTATTTTATTAAGATTACTAGCAATGTGTGTTTATCACATTACTAGTATTCCCTTTAGCCCCTCCAACTAAGCTAATTAATAGTTTAATGGCCAGGATGTGGATCGAACCCGGAACCTCTCAACTACTTTAATGACCTATTTGCAGTGTTTCAAAGAGCTATATTTCCATACAAACTTCCATCCCCCATTTCCTATTGTTATTTTACACCCCTGAGGATAAAACTTTTACAAAACTTTGAATGTCATATTTATTTCGAATCAACAAGCTTGGAAAAATAACAATATAACTTTAAAAAATTAAAGGTTTTTTAATAATTTGTGTACAACACCAAGTTCTGAAGGAAGGAAACACACAATCGAGATGTCAAGTGTCAATGTCAAAGACGCGATCTGTGTAAAGTGCGTTCCGATCCACGCAATGTCCGCTAATAAAAATCGAAAAAAACGACTTAAACCTAAATCGTTGATTAAAACAAATATAACAAAAAAACATTTTTTTATTTCAAATTTCCAATTTTTTCAACTCTGGTAGGACTACCTAATCTTTAGGTGGGGAATTTTAAACATTTTCAAAATCAGTCCGCAATTGGCTGAGGAATCGGTGAACATACGACTACATAAACAACATACACGGAGATGAACATTAATCGGTGAACATACGACTACATAAACAACATACACGGAGATGAACATTAATCGGTGAACATACGACTACATAAACAACATACGACTACATAAACAACATACACGGAGATGAACACAGAACCTCCTCCTTTTTTGGAAGTCAGTTAAACGTTACTGTAATGTCGACCGGATAGTCGGACCTGGCGAAACTATGAGGGTTCCTAGTTTACTACGGAACCCTAAAAAGCACTAGTGCATAATAAGCTATATAATGAACCCATACAAGTGGTGCAATAAGAGCCTCCTTACGAGGTACGAGCAAGAATGAATACGTGTTTGAATGAAACACAATTTGTGTGATACATACCTAGCATTGGTAGAAGAAGCAGCAAGGCGGCCGCGGCGCTCGGCGCGCCCAATTGACGACGCCGCAGTCCGCCTAACAGACCAGGAACGTACAACCTTGTACCTGCTTTGTATGTAATATTATCACCACGCAACGCGCACTGCCGCTACACCACGCCGCGCGCCGCCGCCGCGCCGCGAGCCGCCGCCCGCGGCGCATGCGCCATGAACCCCCACTCACTTTCCCGATACCAATGCATAAAATATTACAAATAAATGCATGAAAAATATCTGATAGATAAGATAGGAACCTACCCTAACGAACCCACTATATAAGTAGTTATAGTTTTCAGTCCGCCTCAAACCTCAAGTATAGCAATCAACTTAATTCGTATCCTTTTTTGTTCAGATTTTCTACACAGTGCTCCATGATTTTAGAGTAAAATCTACCTACATAATCGCTCAAAATGCAATCAAAAGAAAACGCAATCAAAAGTTACGGCCATTTGTGTCGCATATTTTGATATTTTTTTGCAAATTCACTTATTATTATTCACAAAGGAATCAACGCACAGCCCAAACCGTTGGTGTTAGAATTATGAAATTTTGACAGTAGGTACCTTTTATACCGTAAATATTCACTCAGGATTTTGTAAAATTCCACCCCTAAGTGTATAAAATAGGGGGTGAAAGTTTGTATGGGTAAAAATAAATCTCAACTGAAAATGATGAAAATTAGTACTTATTAAGATGACTCATTACAAATATAAAAAAAAAACAGTGCCGTCTAGCGACGCCCGAAAGAAGCGAAGCTTTGCAGTAGATATTAGATATTTTATAAGTGGCGTGCATAGGGTTTTGAAAGAGGGTAGGCAGAGTGTAACATAAAAATAAATGAAATTAGGCATAGGTCCACCTACCTGGGTAGATACCTTGAATTATGTCGATTGATTTTCATTTAGGCTATCGTACCTATTGAACGAAATGGGACATGTTTTGTTTTTAGTAAGTAAGTACCTATTTAGCCATATCAGACATCTAAAGTGATTGGTTGAGGTATCTATCTGCAGTTGTATATCGTTGTACCTTTTTCGTCTTTTTCTATGGTAAATTAAACCATTATACGTTGGTGTTCAATTTATTTATTTATTTATTTAAGCCTTATTATTATTATTATTTTTTCCTCATTCATTTATATTTCATCCCACTGCTGGGCAAAGGCCTCCCCCTTCTTCTTCCACTCTTTTTTGAAGTTTGTGGAGCGTGTGCACAGTTTCCCTTCGAATGTTTCTAATTAATCCCTCCATCTAGTCAACGGTCTTCCTCTTTTTCTTGTTGCATCTCTGGGATACCATACTGTAGTTAAGCTACTCCATCTATCCTCTCCTGCTCTTGATATATGACCTGCCCAATTCCATTTTCCTGACTTGTCCATTTTTTACTATATCTCTGACTTTACTTTTCTGCCTGATTTCTTTCTTTGTAATTTTGTCTAATAATTTAATTCCTAATATGCTTCTTTCCATCTTTCTTTGCGTTACTTTTAGCTTCTTTGTTTGATTTTTGTTAAGAGCCCATGTTTGGCATCCGTATGTTAGGGCCGGTATTATAAGCTGTTAAATGCTTTTGCTTTTAGGCTAATAGGTATGTCTTTGTTTTTCATAATGTGTTTCATAGACCAGTATTTGTTCCATCCTTGTTGAATTCTCTTTTCAATCTCTATCTCATGCCAGTCTTTGAACATTACTGTTTGGCCCAGGTATGTATATTTGTCGACTAGGTACTTCTAGTTTATGAGAATCTATCATAATGTTGGGGACCTCGTCACTATTTGACATTATCTTTGTTTTTTCTATATTCGTTGAGAGTCCTAGTTTTCCGCTCTCTTGTTGTAAATCTATCAGCATTACTTGTAGATCTATAAGTGTTTTTGAGAAAATCACTATATCGTCGGCGAATCGCGTTGTAATACAGAGTTGAATAGCTTCGGGGACATAGGATCTCCCTGTTTTACACCTTTTTCTATTTTGAATATATTTCCTTTCGTTTCAAGTTTGATTAATGCTTTACTGTTTGTGTATATTTTGTTTATGATTTTTATGTATTTCTTCGGTACGCCATCTTGCTTTAACGCAACCCATACTGCATTATGGTGAATAGAATCAAATGCTTTATTAAAATCTATAAAATCAATGTATATATTTAATTTATATTCATTGGCTTTCTCTATTATTTGTTGAACACTTTGAAGGTGGTCACATGTCGAGTAAGTACTTCTGAATCCTGCCTGTTCTGGTGGCTGTTGTATGTCTAGATAGTTGTTAATTCTTTTTGTTATAATTTTAGAGAAAACGTTGTACAGGTTAGTAATCATGCTGATTGGTCTGTGGTTGTTTATCTCAGATTTGCTGCTTTTTTATGTATGAGTGAGAATTCTATTGTTGACCATTGGGTTGGTATTATTTCCTCTTTCAGGATTTTATTAAAAAGATCACTTAGAACATTGATGAGAGTATTTTTTCCTATTTTCAAGCTTCTTGGGCTGATCCCGTCTGGTCCTGGTGATTTATGTATGTTTAGTGTATTTAGTGCACTTTCTACCTCACTGTCTAATATGTTTGGGATCTCTTCCTCATATCCACTGATCTCCATGCTTCCAGTATTATTAGTCTCGCTTGGGTTTGAATACAACTTTTCATAGAACTCTGTAGCTATTTTATTCTGTCTTTTTCAATATCTTTTGATAAATGTTGTATACCCGGAATCCATTTCTTCTTTTGTAGTAGTTTTTGATTTATATTTTTTGTTGATCCTGAGCTTTGTAGTGTTTCTATAATAGTATCAGTGTTAAATTTTCGTTTTTATTTTTTTGCGTTTTTTAACTTTTCTGTTGGTTTCTTTTAATAATAGTTTTTCTTCATCTGTTCTGTCTTTTATCATATTAAGTTTAACCCTTTCCTCTATTAGTTGGCGATGCTCATCAGAAAACTGTTTAATTTTAAAATGAATCACTTTTATCAGGCTTTTTTCTGCTTCTTTGATGCAATTTTCTAGTTTGTTTCAATTAATTATATTAAAATAATATAAATTGCAAATAGAAATAATAGAAATATAAATTGCAAATTTTCTAAGACAAAATATTGAAATCTTATGTAAAACAAATATTCAATTTAAATAAAATAATATACTTAAATTGCACATATAAATAAAATATAAATAGCAAAATTTCTAAGGAAAAATATTGAACTCTTATGTACTTAAAACAAATATTCAATTTAAAATAATTTAAATTACAAATATAAATAAAATATAAATAGCAAAATTTCTAAGGGAAATAAATATTTAGATCTCATATAAAACAAAAATTCAATTGCTTGTGTGAAGGTTTGAATCTACGACTGATACTTTTTAGGCCAGACCTATTGCCAACTGAGTCACCTAAACATTAGAGATTATGATGAAATTATCCACTATAAGGCAACTAAAATATCGTATGTAATTGTAGATATGGCTTACTTTATTCGGAACCTTTATCAACAAAGTCCATAGCACGTTGCGTTGGATGCATCGGTTCTCGTCCGATCACCGAAGTTAAGCAACGTCGGGCGCGGTCAGTACTAAGATGGGTGACAGCTTGATGACACGTGAAATAGTGAAGTATTCTTAATTTTTAGATATATTTAAATTATTATCAATGTTCTATCTAACCTTCAAGCCATATTTAGTACAAAGCTTAGGGCGCCGCAGCTCTGACGTCATCGTGTAACGCGTAACGCTTACGTCACAGTTTTCACGGTTTTAGTGCCCGGGTAGCGAGCGCCCCGAACGTCCGTAAAGAAGCTTCGCTTCAAAATGAGGACACTATCACATGACAGGACATTGCTATTAAAATTATATAAGGAGAAATGAGTTCACTAAAACACGAGCTACAGTCGAAGAAGTTAAAGTTAAGTTTATTCTCCGTCGTTTCTGAATACTGAACTCAATACTGAGATTAAAAAATCAACCACAAATACAACTTTGTTTCTTGTGTTCCACTAATACTTTGGTTGGGTTATAGATAAGATAAATCTTCGCTATTGAAATGGGTCCGGAAGCCTTCATTGTGCATGTCCTGACGTCCGGTTTTAATTACACAAACACAAAAAAGACCACTCAAGCTGAATAGTTTATGGCCTGAACTACTTCGAGAAAAGTATAGTACGGCCGTGCCGCTTTATTGCTTGCGGGCGGTTTAGTAAAATGTATAGCCCCAATACAAATTGTTGTTTCTTATTTTACACACTGAAATTAATATATCTTTATAATACATACTAATTTGCATGTCTCTAAGGACCGTACTAATAAATCGATCGCGAGTCTGAGAGCATCTAGGAAGTGACATTCTTATGTCATTCCAGTTCCAAATTACATGTCAAAAGCGTACTCAAGATAGATTTATTATCAGACTTAAGATATATTTATTAATTCGGGCATATGTTCCAATGTTTTACCCGATACAAACTGCATCCCCTGATCTATACAGAGGTGAATGTTTACTAAATCCTTCCTTATTGTCCCCTATACGACGGGCTTGGTCGCATAGTAGGCACGCTACGAAGGACGGTATTTCATATATTATCTATTCATTGAAAAATTCCATTGAGCCCAAACGTGAGGAGTAGAGTATTCTGAAGTTCTAGGTCATGCTGCAGCATCACGCCAAGGTTACCAACAAAAATTAGGTAAAATCCAATATCGATCCCAAAATACAAATCCCAAAATTTTATATCGTTCGAGTGAAAGTAGTTTAGAATCCCTTACCACTTTATCCCGATTTTATCTTTCCTTTTCCATCATCAGACCCTGAGCACCAATTCTATAACCTATTCCATTCCAATCATTCTAATTCTAATGAGCCCTAACACGATATTTCTGCTGTAAGTTAGTGAGAATTCGGGTATGCTGCAGATTCCAGTTGACGTTGTCGCATTAGGTCAAGGTTTCCATGTCTTGCAATATCATTTAAGAAACAGGATACCGAATGTCGAATCAATCAGACCTGTGGAAGTTGTTCATGTTCCTTTATTAACTATAAAATAGCTGATAGGTAATCTTCAAACGGCTAAACAGATTTTCTTGAATCAAAGCTAAGAACACTTTCGATCAAGAAACCATTCATACAGAAAAAACTAAATTAAAATTGGTTCATCCGCTTGAGCCTAGGCTTGAACCCTACGAAGCCACGGACGGACTGGCCTTCAGGACCACTGACCAGGACCTACAGGACGGACTGGCCTTTAGGACCACTGACCAGGACCTACAGGACGGACTGGCTCCAATACTCCCAATAATGGGTCCCGACTGTTAAATAGATTGACTAAACACAATCCTAGACTACAGGATTTGATTCTTTCTTTTCACATTTTTATTAAAATTTACTTTTTACGTAGTCAGGTTTTTTGATATTTTAAATTAACTTTCTTACCTTTTTTTGGTCCAGAACCCCAAAAACACCACATCATTTATAAACAATTAATAATCCCAAGTAGGAAGTTTTCTACGTTAGAACAATGGGTTCCATGAATCGTCCTTCGTTCCTTGCGATAAGTTAATACTTTAAGTCACTCGGACCCTGTTGTACGTACCTCAGTTAGAAGAGATGCATTGTTCTGAAATCACTGTTTCATTTCCGCTCGCTGGAAGGCTAAGTGAACATTTAAACGTTAAACGGAAGCTTACCGAGGAGCCACTCTGCTGAGGCGGCAAGTAGCGGTTGAGTGGCGCGCGGCGGCGGGCGGCGGCGGCGGCGGCTGCGGCGGCGTGCGGCGGCGTGCGGCGGCGCCGCGTCGGCGCGGAACAGGCCCCGCCGCCGCCGCGCCGCGCCGCGCGCAGCGCCCCGCTCCACCACAGGAACGTCACTCGGCCCCGGGCCTCGCGGTGCTACCTCCTCATCCCCTCAAATAACATGCTGCACTAACCGATTAACCCGATTAACTTTCAATTTAGTATATAGGTATTATATATTTAGGTATAGGTAGGTACCCTATTGGTAGGGATACTTTGGTAAGGATTTGGTACTCAACTCGGAAATATTAACGTATAAGTAGGTATTGTTTCCACAAGGCATTTACATAGCAGCTAAATTTGAATTTTTATTTCGCGGAATTCTGTCATTTCATAAGACTGGCAAGTTCAGACGTACAGCAGACAAGGGTCCTAACCACGCTAGCTACTCAAATCGTATAATAGAAAAGCAAAGCTAGCGATTGCGTTTCAAACGCTCCGCTTTTGACGTTTCGCTGACACTATACCGTATCAATGTCAGTAGAAATCGTGAAGCTCGTGTCAGCAAATCGTCAAAAGCGGAGCGTTTGAAACATAATGCGAGCGTTTGCTTTTCTATTACGATTTGAGTAGCTAGCGTGGTTAGGGCCAAGTTCAGAAGTACGAACTTTTCGAACTTATTCTATACAAATAAATAAAATTGGAGTGTCTGTTTGTAATATCAAATTATGTACCACCTTTTCACTGAATACATATGAAAGTACATACGGTACTTAAATAACAAAAACGTGATTTAAACATTTTTTGTCTGTCTGTCTGTGTGTTTGTCCCGGGTAATCTCCGAAACGGCTGGACCGATTTCGACGGGACTTTCACTGGTTTTAACCTATTCGTTAATCTGAGTGTTTTAATAACTACTATCGCAAAAGCCCGCACGCACGTTTTGAGCCCGCGCGATAGGCAGCATTTGTAATACATTTTTTTATGTTTTTTTTCTAAAATAAAGTAGTCTAAGTTACTGCTTATAACATCAGCTATATTTGAGTGAAAATCCCGTCAAAATCGGCCCATGTGTTTCGGAGATACTTTTTGATTTCATGTGTTTTTATTTTTGTACGCGGAACCCTAATTGTTTTTCTAAAAACAATGTAGCCTATGTTACTCCTTATAATATCAGCTATCTGCCAATTATAATCCCGTCAAATCGGTCCAGCCGTTTCGGAGAATACTCGGAACAAACACACAGACAGACAGACAATGCTTTTACCTTATGTACTTTCATATTATGTATTTTGTAAAAGGGTGTTATTTTGATATTGCAAACAGACACTCCAATTTTATTTATTTGTATAACTACTATCGCAAAAGCCCGCACGCACGTTTTGAGCCCGCGCGATAGGCAGCATTTGTAATACATTTTTTTATGTTTTTTTTCTAAAATAAAGTAGTCTAAGTTACTGCTTATAACATCAGCTATATTTGAGTGAAAATCCCGTCAAAATCGGCCCATGTGTTTCGGAGATACTTTTTGATTTCATGTGTTTTTATTTTTGTACGCGGAACCCTAATTGTTTTTCTAAAAACAATGTAGCCTATGTTACTCCTTATAATATCAGCTATCTGCCAATTATAATCCCGTCAAATCGGTCCAGCCGTTTCGGAGAATACTCGGAACAAACACACAGACAGACAGACAATGCCTTTACCTTATGTACTTTCATATTATGTATTTTGTAAAAGGGTGTTATTTTGATATTGCAAACAGACACTCCAATTTTATTTATTTGTATGTATGTATAGGTAGATGTATAGATTGAACCGACTTCAAAAAAACTGTAAACGACTAGTCGTACAGTGCAGTGAAAATATCGACCGAAAATTGTAAGCTCTGACCGACGGGGTCCGGAACCATGAGTTGAATTGTAAGCTCTGACCGACGGGGTCCGGAACCATGAGTTGAATTGTAAGCTCTGACCGACGGGGTCCGGAACCATGAGTTGAATTGTAAGCTCTGACCGACGGGGTCCGGAACCATGAGTTGAATTGTAAGCTCTGACCGACGGGGTCGGAACCATGAGTTGAATTGTAAGCTCTGACCGACGGGGTCCGGAACCATGAGTTGAATTGTAAGCTCTGACCGACGGGGTCCGGAACCATGAGTTGAATTGTAAGCTCTGACCGACGGGGTCCGGAACCATGAGTTGAATTGTAAGCTCTGAACGACGGGGTCCGGAACCATGAGTTGAATTGTAAGCTCTGACCGACGGGGTCCGGAACCATGATTTGAATTGTAAGCTCTGACCGACGGGGTCCGCAACCATGAGTTGAATTGTAAGCTCTGACCGACGGGGTCCGGAACCATGATTTGAATTGTAAGCTCTGACCGACGGGGTCCGGAACCATGATTTGAATTGTAAGCTCTGACCGACGGGGTCCGCAACCATGAGTTGAATTGTAAGCTCTGACCGACGGGGTCCGGAACCATGATTTGAATTGTAAGCTCTGACCGACGGGGTCCGGAACCATGATTTGAATTGTAAGCTCTGACCGACGGGGTCCGGAACCATGATTTGAATTGTAAGCTCTGACCGACGGGGTCCGCAACCATGAGTTGAATTGTAAGCTCTGACCGACGGGGTCCGGAACCATGATTTGAATTGTAAGCTCTGACCGACGGGGTCCGGAACCATGAGTTGAATTCGTGGTATCAGTTGTAGTTACGATGCACCTTACACCATGTATAGCAGTAGCCGTACTTACCTATACTGAGCGAAGACTTTTCTTATGTCTCTGAGGAGGTATTAATACCACAGATTTAAAAATACTACGTGATTTTAAATATCACATTATGCTAAGAGTATGGAATAGAATAGAGAGAGTGATGGAAATCGAAACAATTCTCTATCTATCTGGACTCTTTACGTATATAAGTCGCGTCGTATGTTAAAAAAGGATGCCTGTATAGTTCACAACTCGTTATTTTGCAAGGTTGAAGCCTGTTTGCTAAACCATGGACAATTTTAGTGTTGTCCATACAGGCATACAATATTTATCGATATTTTATCTATGACGTTAAAAAATATAAGTTTATAACGAAACGTGAAACCTCCCAATTTCCATTCTCCCACCCACAATGATAATTATTATCAGGCCAGGGTTTGATGTAAAACAAATAAAAACATATATACAATTACAGCAGTGAATTACAAATTTATTTCAATTGTAATCACACATTACATACAGGAAATCAGTTTACAACTTATAGAGCAGTAATAATAACGATTTTCTCAGTCTTTCGCAGATCGTCATCCCACCTGGTCTGGTTTTTGAGATCAATGACGGCCAAATAAAGTAAAATTAAACAACACAAAAACAAAAAAAACTATGTTCAAGTGAATGTCGTACATGCATAAACTTTAAATGATTTGACGACCGCTTGGCGCAGTGGGTCAAGCGTAAGCCACTCGGCTCACTGCACCGAGTAGTAGCGACTTCGATAACCGCCGGAGCAAATTTCGGAAATGGCCTTTTCGTTATTTAAGTCTGGGTGTCACTGGGATCGCCCAGTCCATTGCACGGTACCCATAGTACAAGGGTTGCTTAGTTTGGGAACATACAAATGGTATGTTAGTCTGGCGATATTTATTTATTTAGATGGACGACAGACGTACATGGCAAAACGAGAATGGTTTCTGGTCTGATTACGGAAACCTTAAAAAAAAAATCTTCAATTGGCTAAAATTAAAAGAAATTTGTATTATAATTTAACATTGCCAAATTATTAATCATTTGATGATTATTATTGGCCTCTGAATAAAATGGTATTACTCAAAACGCTCCTTATTTTATCTTTGTTCGGTAAAATGTTTTTAGTTATATGATGTATGCGTATCTTTAAATAGTAATGTGTAATCGCTTAAATTAATAAAAATCTGTGGTCTTCAAACAGGTTATGCTCTAAAGCATGATCAGCTAATTCATTAAAAATATTAGTACCGAGTAAAGTCTTGTAACCTTATTTATCATAGTGACCATGTGCTTTGGGGATCCTATTAATTTCGACCCAATTGTTGTCTGATGGCTTCTGAGAACTGAACGGGAATTGGCTGCTGAAATATAAATTAATAAATACATATAGTGGTGCCCATAGAAAAAGGCACAGCCCCACCAATCGTCTAAACCACATGATATCAAAATGCATGTCAATAATCTATCATAATAAATAATAATATACGCTTTACTACGAGCATCGCGTTTAAGGCCCACTTTGCGCTGAACAAATAGTAAAAAATAAAAATCAATCGCCAATAAGTACAAAGTATCACCAGTTATAAGAAAAGTATAGCATTATATTTATTAAATTATTTTGTAGGATAAGCATACATATTAGGAAAGATATTATAAGAACAAACATAACTACACTGTATCGACTAAGCATGTTTATTTACCTCATGAAACACATCTGATTCAGGAAATAAAGTTGGCATAGCATCTGGTGTTAGTTTACGCCATTTGTTTTGTAAGATCTGGAAGCAGGTTTTGGTAAAATGTTTCGAGCATATCCTGCTTCTTTTTTTTTAATCTGACTCCTCCTGGGATAATATTCTGCAATAAGTAAAAATAATAATAATAATACGGAATTGTTACGCTTCGATATGGTGGACTGGATTATTTTAGATTAAAAATGCAGATATCCAGTAAAGTTATAATGATCTGTATAAAAAACGTTACAAACATGGCCGGTGGTCGCGGTTGAATAATGACTCGGTTCTTTTGTCGGGTCTCTTCGTGGTACGAGCCCTATCCCTCGGGGACCCGAACAGCAGGGTGGAGACGAAGACGTAACAGTAGGTAATTATAGTAAAATAATTTAAGAATACTATTTTGTAATACTTAACCCTTATGAATGAGCAATTAAAATTGTATGTATTTACTCTACGATACAACGACTCTAAAAATATCGACGGTAAATATTATCATGAGTAATTTTTACGTCGATAAAAAATGCGCATCACTATTATAACATCAAAACATTTTCATAACCTCTAAAGGTTAACTAATAAATATCCAAATATCTAAAAACAATGCGTATTACATCAAAACTTATATGTTCACCAATATTTCTCATCCCACCCGTATGGGATCGACACCCTGGCACAACACAAGACATAATATTGTTATAAAGCAATAGAATCAGTGTTTTTTTATTTATTTATTATAAACTAGCACTTTTTTTCCATAAAATACGGCGCCGACTCCAAAATTTTTCATACGTTGTACTATAAGACAAAACTGAATAGCCATTCTATCATTCCTAAGCTATAAACAAATGTTGACTTTTTAATTTTGTAGTATTAAAGATATCCAAGATATCCACTTGACGTTTTATATGTGGCTTCACTCGAAAATGGGGAGACGTATCGACCACTATCTGTCTCTTTCTATCTAATCACGATATCCTAAATAAAAAAACAGGCCAAATATTCAATTGTTACTACAACTTTTCGGGACTCTCTCTGTGTACTCTGTGACATTATGTATCATAGATAGTAGATACCAAGAAGATTATATATAGATACCGTCAAATGTGCTTATTTTGATGTTATTTTGCCTATCACTATAGGTGATACGTTTAGTTTACTATTATCACAGACTTCTAAATACTTACTAGACTATTATACGTTTTGATTTTCATTCCTAGCAAAATAGTATAACGTTTTGACAGTTTCTTAATATTTTTGCAGCTTAATTTATATCTATCGTAATCTGATATTTCTACATGATTCCTTTTAGTGATCGGAAATATAAAACATGAGGACAGGTTTTACCGATGCGCAAGCGCTTTCAAATTAACTCGATTTCATATTTCTGCGAAGCATTTGTGTGTGCGTCAGTTTCCAGTTCGGAGGAAGACGTTGCAAGATGTTCATATATACGTTCATGTCTGGCATCGTCGACACGATGACCGGAGGTGAGTCGGTGAGGGACCAATAGTACCATAATGTGTGTGAAGCGAACATTTCTAAAAGTCTATCGTGTGGCCATGCCGTCGCAGTCGCCCGCGCCCCGCATCGCCCCGCATCGCTGCGCCGCTTACGCTCCTGTGTGTTTCAGTCGAGGAGCAGTCGGAGGTCGAATATGATCCGCACAAGCATCGAAAAGTGGTGAAGCCCACTTCGTGAGTCCTATCGTTTTAAGTTCCTTATTTGATGCGTTGGCCTAAACCAGGGGAATATTGCCAAGGGTAATATTCCCCGCGACTCAAACATAAGTTTACAAACACTTAAAATCGGTGAGCTGCTAGTTAATCTGATTAGGTAACCTAACAATTCGGCAACAACCTAACAACAGAGTAAGGTGGGGGGGGGGGGGGGTTCGTTGTGCAGGTACATGGACACCATGATCCACTTGCTGAAGGGCAGCATGGGCGCCGGGGTGCTCGCCATGCCGGACGCCATATCGCGTGTCGGCTTCATTATCGGCGTGATCGGCGTCGCCTTCATCGGCGGGCTTGCCACTTATTGCATACAGCTGCTTGTAAGTATCCTCCTCAATAAAAATGAGCCACACCTTGCAAATTTATTGCTACTAGGTTACATTGCTATTTACGAATTACAATTAATTAAGGATGCCAAAAATAATAGTCAAAATGTCCATGTGCATGGGCATGTTGGACTCGCACATTGAGGCTTCTCTCGTCCTGTGCAGTATATATCGTATCGTGGTTTAGGTCTTCCTATTGGCATACACATTTAAATTAATTAAACATTTTGATAAATCATTATTTTTGAAACTATTGTAACATCAATTCACTAACAAATTTGGTTCGTAGATCGCGGCGCAATATCAGCTGTGCAAGCGTTGGAAGCGCGGTTACATGGCCTACCCAAAGTCCCTGCGGCTAGCGATCCGGGACGGGCCGCCCTGCCTGCGCTGGTCCTCCGCCTTCTTCTACTACCTCGTGGACGGGGTGCTGCTCATGTGGCAGCTCGGCCTCTGCGTCATTTACGCTGTGTTTGTCGCGGAAAACATCAAACAGGTGCAAACCTCGTCGCGTCGCTCTCTCCTCTCTATTATTCTTATACGCTATCACTACGAGTACCTACTCGTCATACCTATTTATTTAACCGACTGCGCGACGCAAAGGAGGGACCGATTAAAAATCTATATAGGCTCAAATTTATCAATGATAGGTCCCGACTGTTAAAGATATATTTCTCAACAGAATTCTAAGACTACTGGACTCGTTTTCTTAAAAAAAATTAAAGTTGAGTTTTTAAGCAGTCCTATTTTTACCCGACTGCGCGGCTCAAAAAAGATTAATTTGTTTATCAGCCTATGTACTCGTATGTATGTTTGTTCCTTTGAAAAATAAATAAATACAATAATTCTAGAGACCAAACGGCGTGGGCCGATTTTGATGATTCTTACGTCAATCGATTCGTGCTAATCTTGCGAGTGTCACATAGCAAGATGTTAAATAATAGTATAAAAAAACTATAACTCTGTATTAAAAATCACCTTCAGGTTTCTCATATATATTATATTTTTTTCATTTCTAATTATCATTTAGGAGCTATGACGATTCTAAGTTGGTTGGCAACCATTCTCACTTGCTAAATAAAAAAGTAAATTTTAATAATCAAAAAACTAAAAAGACATGTGGCGGTCTAGATTTTTAATGAATCCCAAATGTTAAAGAGATATTGCTAACTTGACATAACTCTACCCAAATACACGCCATTTCCCTTTGAAGAGTGTTGAATGCAATTGATTCGACCCGACCGTACCGCGCCCCGCATGTGCGTGCTCGCCCGTGTTCGTCCGCGTTCGTCCGTGACGGCCGGTACTGAAGCGCCACACGTGCGCGTGTTGCAGATGTGCGACTACTACGAGGCGGAGGCGACGCTGCGCATGCACCTGGTGTACATGCTGCTCCCGTTGCTCATCGTCAGCATGGTGAAGGACCTAAAGTTGATGTCGCCGCTGTCGGCCGTCTCCAACTTGATCACAATATTCGGACTGATCCTGGTGTTCTTCTACCTGGTGGAGGATGACGTGCAACTAGACGAGGAGAAGTTGCAGACGCGGTTCGAGGGCATACCCGTGTTCGTCGGCACTACGCTGTTCGCGCTCGAGGCGGTGGGCTTGGTGCGTGCGAGGCCGCGAGTCGCCGCCGCGTGGCGCGCCTGCCTGCCTCGCAAGCCGCTCACCGCCCTCTGTCCGCAGGTGCTGGCGCTCGAGTATAACATGGAGTCTCCCAAGCAGTTCGTCGGTGTGTGCGGCCTCTTCAACGTCGGTATGGCTGTCATCATCTTGCTGTACACGCTCGTTGGGCTTTTCGGCTATCTCAAGTACGGTAACCAGATCAAGGCTTCGATCACCCTCAATCTACCCTACGAGCAGAAGTAAGTCTTTCCATCTTTTGTCGCCCGCTCGAGCTAGACTTAGGTATATGTTTCTCATAACTAATTTGCTTGTTTTATTTGTAAGGTACGGATATAATCCATTACATTTACATTACATGATTTACACTAATAATAATATTTAATTACAACATTTATAAAACTATCTTTCGCTCAACGTAAGGTATGTAGGTAGGTATGTACCTAAGTACAATATAGGTATTAAAACTTCATAAAAATGAACAAACAGCTTGCCAATAAACGACAAATAAATCGTTATCAGATGAGCGATATACTCGTAATATCGTGACACTGCTTCATCTATGGTTTCGCTTACGACATTTTTTTTTTCTTTAGTCAAACTCTGAAAGTAGATATTGTGAATTTGCCTGAGGAGCGGGTTGAAAGTATTACTTTTCCGCCCTAGGGAGAATCGCTTTCAAATGACAACTGTCAAATTATTTAAAAGAAATTAGTTCTATTTTGTCATTTCTATTATACAAGGCCAACGGTAAAAAAAAATAAAAATAGGCGGCAAATGGCAATCCGATCTTCATTAGTTTTTTCGAGTTGTAGAGTCTTCCTTGTATTATTTATTTAGCTAATTCCTGTTTTTATTTTGACATTCCTTGTATTCGTACTGAAAAGCACAGTGTTTACCTCGGGTGAATGACTTATTTTGTCGTGTTACCTATTTTGTCCTGAGACGGGGTTTATAGTTATAGTTAGTCAATAGATCGAGGGTTACCTTCACCCCTTGGGTAACAATGTATTATTTTTTGCAGGAAAGCTCAAGCGGCTAAGTTAATATTCGCAGTATCGATATTTATGTCGTTCCCACTGCAAAACTTTGTCGCATATAACATAACCTGGCGAAAAATCAGAAAAAGTCTCCCAGAGTCGCAGATAACCCGGAATGTGATCGATTATCTGCTACGAGTGGTGCTGGTTGTCGTTCCATGTAAGCACAGTTGGAAGGGTGTTGCAACCTCGTGTGTGTAGTTTCTGTTTGATGATGAAACTGGCGTGCGGCGCAGGGTCCCTGGCGGTGGCGGTGCCGCAACTGGGCCCCTTCATCTCGCTGGTCGGTGCGTTCTGCCTCTCGATGGTGGGCATCATCTTCCCGGCGCTGATCGACCTGTGCCTCTGGTACCCGGACCGCTACGGCCGCTGCCACTACAAGCTACTGCGCGACCTGTTCATCATTACGTTCGGCGTTCTGGCGCTCGTGACTGGCTGCTACACCAGCCTGATGGAGATCGCCGCGGTGAGGCAGTAGTTTGAAGCGCGACAATTAGTACCGTGCAATCGTCGCGTGGTCCAGCGCGATGATGCACGACAGTGATTTGAGTGTTGAAGTGAGAACGAGTGAGAGCCTACCAACTTAACTCCCTGCCGTGGTCAAATATTGTGTTATGTTATGAATAAAAACATGTTAAGATCTCGTTGATATCTAGTTTATTAGTTAATCCACTTTTTTTACGTCGTCAGTCAGTCAGTCAGTCACACAGTGTTTTATGAAGACCATTTTTCGGACATCGCGTTTTTATTGCAAAAGCTGATAGATATAACCATTTAAATGCTATGAGTCGAATTCTCATTTGCCTAGCATGTCTAGTTTCTGAGATATAAATTTTTGAAAATCGACAAATTTCATCCGGATTTTAGAAAAAAATTATATCTCTTAAACGAGGCAAGATACGTAATTATGATGTTCGGTGCATTGATGGTGTATGTTATGCTGCACCTTTTAACGAATCTCGTAGCTTTGATAGATTCCGATATATACGCGTTTTTTGGTTTCTAGATTTTCTTCTTTTTCTCGAGTATTCCACCGTATTGGGAAAAGTTATTTATACACGAATGCTGTTCTTTACTTCCCCAACACACCACATAAATTTCACATCCCAACTCCATGGAATCTAGAAGTTATTCCAAATTAACTATTTTTGCTAGGGTTGTCACATTATTTCTCCGAATTTTATCGACTCAATTTTCATTTAACATTCATTATTACAACATAATGAAACTTATACTACTAGTGATACTTATGTATTTTTTAGGTTCCGTAGTCACAATGACAGACCAACATACCAAAACATTTATCCTTTTACTCGGAGTCCACCGCTGAAAAGGCTTCTAAAAATATAGTTATATGTACCCTTCATACTAAAGTACTACATTTGCGTGTCTGTAGAAACTATGAAACAAATGACAAACCAAGAGCGACTACAAGTTTGAAATTACTAATAAATAAAAACCTTTTATTTCCTACAAATAACCTACTTTACATTGTTTTTGAGTTAAGTACTGGTTTATAATATGCTTATCTAGTTGTTTTTCCATTTATGCTTTACTTATTATAACTAATCATTTTAAATAACATAATAATATAACCTATCATAATTTAGTTTTTATAGCTATTTCTGTAGGAACCCCTATTGGGTGAAGGCCTCCTCCAAAGATGTCCACTTATCTCTGTCCTGTGCGGTCTGTTTCCAGTTTGAGCCGGCTGTCCTTACAATTTCTTCATCCCAACGTGTCAATGGTCTTCCTCTGCTCCTTTTACCTGGAGGACCTTTCCAAAATGTCGCTTTAAGGGTCCATGTCTGATCCTTAAGCCTTGCGACATGCCCCGCCCATTTCCATTTGAGTTTTTGTGCATAATTCAATGCATTTGTTGCTTTGGTTATTGACCTTATTTTTGTGTGTCGTATTTTATATAATTTCTTTATGTTAAGCATGCTGCGCTCTAGTCCTCGTTGGCAGGTTGTAATTTTGTTTTTTAGTTTTGAGGTGAACTTCCACGTTTGGCAGCCGTACGTCAAGCATGGTAAAAGACTCGAATTCATAACTTTCGTTTTGATGGTTATAGGGAGGTTACTTTTAAAGATTTCCTTTAAACTCCAGTATTTTTTCCATGTTAGTTGTATTCTTCTTTCGACTTCAAGTCCGTTATTTTTTCTGTCAAAACTGATTTGCTTCCCTAGATAGATGTACTTATCTGTATATTCAAGTGGCTCTCCATTAATTGTTATTAACCTTCTCCTTTTATTCGTCATTGCCATAGTTTTAGTGAGATTCATTTGCAAACCCACTTTGACACTGGCTAGATGTAAAGTTTCGATCATGAGCTGTATCTGGGAGCTGGGAGCTGCTGAAATTACTAATATTATACAATTAATATAAAATGATACGAAATTTGGAGCATAGGGATCCGTAGACTACAGAATTTTCAGTTTAATATTGTAGACTGGGTCACCCTCTTAATGTCGCTTTTAACTCATGCCTAGCGCGGGCGCTGCATGCGGGGACTGGTCCACTCACTTTCCTCTTAACAGCATTGTTGTTATACTCTATTCATGTATATAGCATAGAAGGTATTACAACAAAGCAATTATTTCCTTATCAGCTCCGTTTTATTTATTATTATTATTACTTTGGTTTGTAAACATTTAAATTGATGTGAAGTGTGATTCGGTATTCACACCTTACTAAACTAGCTTTCTAATTTAAATACCTAAATCTGATTGAGTTTTTTTTTTTTTGGAGGGGGGGGGGGGGTAAAAATTTGGAGGGGGGTAAGCGGGTTGGGAATGTGGAAGGGGAAACTACGTACCGGGTGCACTTGATGACGCACTTGATGACGCGCGCTGGATGGCGATTGCTCACACGCTGGAACTGGCGGTGACCTGATGCAGTAGTCCCCCTCAAAAGATGGTCCCCCTCAGGGATCCTCAGGACGTCTTCGGAGCAAGTCCGGCGCCCCGCCTGACGTCACCCGAGCCCTATATGGAATGTTCTAGTGGCTCGGCTTGGTGACGTAGGCGATCTGTGACGCTTGTTTACGCCAATTCTGGCCCGGGAAAACTGACTCAAGATCTTCGGATCGTCAGTATCTTGGTGGCGGCTGGAAGGTGCTCGCCGGCGCTGTAGGGTGGCGCTTTTCCCGGGTCGGTTCCGCTTAAGCAGCTCCTGAAATTGGCCCCGCAAGGTCCAGACGCGATATCTTCGGGCGCTGATGTCTTACAGACCTGCCTCCATGTATCCTGGCGAATCACTCACTCACTAGACGTAAAAAAAAAAAAAAAAAAAAGGTTAGGTTAGGTTGGGGTGCTAGGCCGGACAACCTCCTCGTGGTGCACCCTGGGCACCGCCGACCACCTCTTCAGCATCCCTGTTGAGGTGGTCGACGGTGGCGAATAGTCTGGCAGAGGGAGTCGCTCGCGCCGTGCTTGGTACCTCTCTGCTATCAGAGAGGACTGTAGCGTGGCGTGGGGCGACTAGGGGTGGGAGGGCAGCGACGCCATTTTGGGGTGGCGATGGGGCCCGTGGTGGGCTGCTGTTGGCGGAGGGCCTTAACCCGAGCCCCCTTCCCCCGGAGGGGGCTCGCAGCAGTGTCGGGGTTGAAGCCTTTTGGCATCCCCCGACTTTCCCGCCTGGGCCTGGTCGCCCAGCCTGATGGCTGAGCGGGAATGCGGGTCGAGCACCGCGTGAGGCAGTGGAGCTCCCCGCGGAGCCTCTGGTGGCAGGCACGGGGGTGTCTGCCATTACAGCATGGGCTCGAGAGGGGGCGCTGTGTTACGTGTGTCAACACAGCGCCTGAGGTCGGAGTGGCGCGTCCTTTGGACGCGCCCCCAGTGAGGGGGCCTTACCAGGCCGAGTCGCGCCGGGTTGCGGTTGCTTATAGCATTCCCGGGACCCGGCACATGCGACCAAGAGGACACACCGTTGGTTTTTAGTGGGTATACCTTCGGGGACTCCCACATACCCCTCTCGACTCCCCCGAGTCGGGAGGGGACTCGACTGCGAGGAGTAAACCTCTCAAAAAATCCGGAGATTCCGGCGTTGCGGTCCGTGACGCCGGGTGCTCGCAAGAGCGGCTGTGACGCAGAACAGCCTTTAGCGGTCCCCCCCTGGGTACTTCCCGCCCCCCAGGCGTATAAAGGGTTACCGGGCTACAGGGGTCTCTGGCTCGGTGGACCTCCTTTCCCCCATACTCGTGGGACATACTATGGCTTTTAAACTCAAATTTACGACGGACTCGAATAAAACGACTGACCTTGGCGATGATAACGGACCCGATTTGCATATCGATTCGGATAAGAAGACTGGCGCAGAACGCGTTGACTCGGGGGAGTCCGCGTCTGCTTTTAGACGAGGAGGGGAGCTGATGGCTGCCCTCAAAGAACTGACGAGGACCGGGAGTGTGGACTCAATGTCGTATGACAGCGACGACGACTCCGCACTCTCGAGACCAGACAGTCGGGCGTCGTACAGCGGCTCATACCGCAAGCGACCCCGACATTATGACTCGGACGATAACTCGGGCGGCTCGGGCGACGAAGTCCGCCCCGCTCAAAAGGCCCCCAAGGGAAAAAGCGGCAGAGGCCGCGCGTCCCCTGCACAGGTGCGGGACTCAAAGGGACGCTTCCTGAAGCATTCTGCTGCGTCGGGGAGCCAGCCCCAAGGGAGAGATCGGTCGCGCTCGGGCGGCAGGAGCGACGGGAGCCCTGCCGCTCTGAAGAGCACCGACACCCCGAGAGGAAGAGGCCGGCCTCCAACAACCGGCGAATACGTTGGCCTGGCAAAAGCCAAGGCCGAGATGGTCGCTGCGGAACGGGCAGCAATGGAGCTGCAGGCGGAGAAGGAGCTGGCGGAGTCGGCGCGCGAAGCGTACGAGCTGCGTCCGATCCGCATGCCCGAGAAATTTGCGGGGGCCTGTACGCCCGAACTAAAGGGTCACGTTCTCCGTAACGTGGCCCTAATCGGTGATGTTGCGGCCAAGTCGTCGAACCTTAAGGGTACGTTTGTCCGGACCCTTAAGGACGCGGCCGCGGAGATCAAGGAGGCCGTAGACCTTTTGTGTCGGTCCACTGTGTCGTCGGAGACAATGAAGCTCTCCGCTGACAAGGACCGACTCGAAAAGGAGGTCGAAGAGCTGCGAAGCGAGGTGGCCGCCCTGCGGGCTGACCTGCAGAGGCCGCGAAACACGGTCGAGACAACCCCATCGCCTCCAAGTGCTCCGTTTGAGCCGGAATCGCTTAAGCGCTCCATCATTGAGGCGGTGGGGAACATGGTAAACGCCCGCCTAGAGGCGCTAGAGGACAGGCTGCTGCCAGAGGTGCGCCTTCGCCCGCCACTGGCCTCGACTTCCGGGGCCTCGTTGGGGGTTGCCGTGCCGGCTGGAAGTAGCCCCGTGCTGGAGATGGAAGATCTTCCGGCGCCCGTCGACCTTGGTCAGCCTCCCCCCACTTCGCGTGAGGGTGGGAAGACTAAATCTAAGGGGAAGGGAAAGGGCAAGGGGCGGGCTGTTGTGCCAAACCCTGCTCCGCCAATAATGACAGCGGAAGAGAGGCCTGCAGAGGCCTGGACAACGGTGACCCGCCGCAAGGCGAAACCCAGAGCGGACCAGGTAGTGGCTGCCCAGGCCCCAAGGCCCAGGCAGGCGAAGCCTAAACCGAGGCCGAAGAAGCCAAAGGAGCCGAAGCTGAGGCCCCCCCGCTCATCGGCAGTAGCTTTAAAGCTGCAGCCGCAAGCTGTAGAGCGGGGGGTCACATATGAGAAATTGTTCCGCGATGCCAGGAACAAAATGGACCTCGAGGACCTGGGCATAACGACCATCTCGTTCAGAGTGGCCGTTACGGGGGCAAGGCTTCTGGAGCTCCCGGGGGCCGACAGCGGAGGCAAAGCGGACCTCCTCGCTGCAAAAGTTCTGCAGGTGATGGGGGCAGACAACGTCGTGGTGTCCAGGCCCGAGAAATGCGCAGATCTGCGCATCTCGGGTCTGGACGACTCGGTCGTCGCGTCGGAGGTGGCAGAGGCGGTCGCTAAGGTCGCCGAGTGTGCGCCGACCTCTATAAAAGTGGGGGAGATACGGCGAGGCAAGACCGGGCTGGGCTCTGCCCTGGTCAGGTGCCCGACAAGGGTCGCTGCCAAGGTGGCTGGGGCCGAAAGAATTCTGGTCGGATGGTCCTCCGTCCGCGCCAAGCTGCTGCCGGCCAGACCTCTGCGGTGCTTCCGGTGCCTCGAATTGGGGCATGTACGGGAGCAGTGCACCGCAGAGGTCGACAGGGGTGACGCCTGCTACCGATGCGGGCAGTCGGGCCACAAAAGCGAGGGATGTTCCGCCGCGCCGCACTGCATAGTGTGCGCGGCGTCGAGTAGGCCCGCTGCCCACAAACTCGGTAGCACCGCCTGCGCCACGGCGCCGGCCAGAAGGCGGAAGGCGAAGGCCGCTGCTGGGGCAAAAGCCCCTGCAAAGCCTGCCCGCCCTGCGGCTGCAACAGCTGCTGCAGCAGGAGATGCGATGGTCACTTCCTAGTGACCATCGCGACTCCTGAGCCCTAAGACGGCAGGCACGGGGGTGCCTGTCGTCCGTTCAGGGGCTCGTGAGGGGGCGCTGTGTTCCCTGTACCAACACAGCGCCACCCGGCCGGACTGGGTGGCCCTTTACACCACCCAGAAGCGGAGGCCTGCAAAGGCTGAGCCGTGTCGGGGATGCGGAAGTGTTGTCATCCACCCGGGTCCCCGACACACGCGGCAGAGAGGGTACAGAGAGGGGTTTTAGTGGGTAGTCCGGGCTTTACACCCGGGAGTCCCACATACCCACCTGGGCCCCCCCGGGCTCGGGTGGGATGCGTAATGCATTTCCCCTCTTAAAAAAAAAAAAGGTTAGGTTAGGTTTTTTTTTTTTTTTTTTTTTTTTATGACTGTGCACAGAGTATGCACAGCCGCCGCTTTTCCCCTGACATGATCAGGGACCTTTTCTAGGTTTTATAATTTTTTGTATTGGGGTATTTTTATTTTTCCCCTTTGGGTAAATAATTTTTTCATACACGTCTTTATTTATTGTGTACAGATATGTCAATATGCGGCTTGTAGTACATAAAATTAAGTTTAACATTATTAATAATTAAGATTACTTTTACATTGTAATTCGGTTTTGTATAAATGTGTTATATAGTGATATATTCTGATCTTAAGTTGATTACAGTTTGTAGTTGTTAATAATAATTTTTGGTTGCAAATAATTTTATATCCCAATTTCTTAATATAATGTAAAGTAGATTTGACTAGTTGTGTATATAATAAATATTGTGTTGTAAAATTTTTAAGTGATAAAATTGTAAAAATAATAAAAATTGGTAAAAATGGTAAAATTGTAAATAATGGAAAAAGTAACTTTGTAAAAATGCTAAGATTATTTGTATGACTAGAAAATTAAGAGATTAAAATTTAAATTATGAATTGGTTAAAATTGACTTCAAATAATCTTTGTTTACAATGATTTACAATGTCTGACAACGCGACACTATGTATGTGTGTGCGTGTTGTGTGTGGTTTATGGCCTTGTTCAGTTTTATGCACATTGACGAAATATTCACATGAGTATCTGCAATGGTACACTATTTATGACAAGGCCATAAACGTGAGTGTGAATGTGGGAGTGTTTCATGTGCAGTGTGTGTTTGGTATTGTGTTTTTGTGTGTGTGCGGATTGTATGTATGCACAAATGCGTCCGACAACACCTTAGTGTTGTCGTGTACATTTGTGTGGTGTTGTGTGCTGTGCTTTCAAGTGCGGCCTGGATACTCTCCAGACCAACATTGCACAGAATGTGGCTGTCAAATAAAATTTGTACGGGTACCCAGGTCGCACTTGAGAGTGTTGTGTGGGTTGCGTGTTGTGTGTGTTTGTGATAGCATTTGTGTTGGGTTGTGTCGCGTTTGTCGGGTACGCCGTTATTGTCTGGCCTCTGTTGCACGCCCGCGACGACCTCAGCAGTACGCGACGCTCGACCGCGCGATATTGTCCCATTTCTTGCGAATGGGACAGTCCCCGTCGAACGCGTTGTGCCCGGTGTCTTTGCACTTGGAGATAGTGCAGTTTCTGCACTTTGGCATTCCGCCCGCGATATAGCGCGGGCAGTCTGCGCGGGAGTGCGGGTCACCGCAGTAGCTGCAGAGATCAATAGGATCCTTGCAGCTTCTGCGCCCGTGCCCGTACCCCAGACACCGGGTGCACTGCACCAGGGGGGACTGGTCCTCGACCTCCACCCGCTGCAGATCGACATGGACTTTCCCCGCCGACGTCAACCTCAGCCACATCTTGGGAGACACCTGGAGGACAACGTGGTTCTCGAGAGGGTTCCTCGCTCTCCTCCGGTATCTCACCACGACGGCGCTGAAGTCGGCGTCGGTGAGGTCGGCCAGTCGATCTGCGTTTTGGGTCCGCAGCGACGCTATGATGTCCTCGTCGGTGTTGTAGGCGAGGACATCCTTGATGATTACCAGCGGGTTTTTGTTGCGCGCTTCTTCCACTGTAAGGTCGCCCGTGGTCCTGAGCTTCTCAGCCATCTTGGCTATCTCCTCCTTGGTGGAGCAGCTCAGGACCACTTTCTGGTCTCTGACCTTACGGACGCGCTGCACCTGAAACCCGCTGGTCTTGGCGTCGAGCGCCGTGCGGACCTTCCCGAGCACCTCCTCGCTCGTATCCATCTCCTCGCGAGAGGAGACGATGATTGAGTGGTGGCTCGGTGGGGTGGGGGGTCGTGCGGGGGCGGCGAGCGTCTCTGCGTACGTTGGGACATTTGGGGGTGTGGCTGCTACAATGTCGGCGACTTTTGAGCTGACGGCTTCAGCGGCCGCTTTCGTGGCCAGCAGCTCCGCCATTATCTGCTCGTGGCGCTCTTTTCCACCGTTCGCGTGTTCCGCGGTCGCCATTATGCGGTCCATTTGTCCCTTTATTTCTTCTGAGGCCGTCCTTGCCGCCAGCACCTCCGTCATAATTTCCTCGTGGCGCTCTACTCCAGGGCCCCCGACTAGCGGGTATCCTGCGTTGGCTAGAGCCACTTCTACATCGCCCAACGAGTCGGTGGCTAATGTGGCAGTCCGTCCTACCGCCTGTAACTCCTCTACTGTCTTGTTGTACCTGCCTTCTGCAGTGTCCTCCTGCCGCCTTTGCTCTTCTAGCATCTTATCTTGCCTTTCCGCTACTTCTTTGAGCAGTCTTTGGTTCTCCTGCAGAAGTGCGGTATGGTCCTCGATCTGCTTCTGCAGGGTGGAGGCGTCTAAGTTGACCTGTCTACCTTCTGTGGTTTTCTTCCCGCCCTGGATCTTTTCCCGGTTTTCTGACTCCACCCGTTCCACCACCAACCGGTAGAGCCGGTTTATGGCCGCCAACACCTCCGTCTTAATCTCAGTTTTGAGATTTCGCGAGTTGCCGAGGTGCAGCTTCGCCTTACTCAGGCAAGCCTTCGCCTCGGCAACTCGCGACGGGGGTGTTTGCTCGTGGATGGGGCTCTTTATGTGCTCCGCCGATGGTCTGCGGGTGATGCCGGTTTTGGTCTCTGGTGTGGGGGTGGTCCTTGGCATGCTGCGCCGGCTCTCTCTCGCCTCGGCCTCCGTTGTTGGGCTGTCCAGCAGCCTTCCCTCTGGGACCGGGGCGGGGGCCTCCGTTCTGGCGGTGGTCGCGGCGACGGACTTCTTGACGGGCGTGCGGTGGCCAAACATTGTTATATGTGTATATATGTATATATCTAGGTATGGGAGTTTTGTCAAAAGACAGTATAAGTTTGTATAGTCTGATTAAAATGAACACTATAAGCAATTTAAAAACAATTCCACAATGTAAAACAATATAAACTTAAAACTAGGTCACAAAGACAGTCAAATTTAATAATAAAATAATAAAACACAGTCAAATTAACACAATAAAACTTAAAACTAGGTCAATAGGGACAAATCAATTTAAAAATATATAAAATGTAAAGAAGGTAAAAGTAGGATAGTACAGGGTCGGTGTAACACGTTTTTACTTAATTCTAGGTAAAACAAGTCAGTAATTGAAGAGGTAGATCTTTGGTCAGTATTTTGGTAAATGTTTACCGAAAGTTGCCAGGTGCAGTCTACTAGATGGCAGTACAAGCACCAACGGTCCTACTAGTGGCGCCCCTGGCGTCAAGAAATGTCCCTAGCTCCTATTGGGGCCACTCGGAGTGTGCGGAGCTAGGTGGCTGTCCAAGAGTTGTCGTCCAGACACCGCTAGGTGGCGGTAAAAGCACTAGTGTGCTTTTAGCGCCTCTGGTACCAGGTACCGTACAACTTTAACGGTGTTGGAACTCGGTCTGAATAAAGGAATGTAAACAAACACGTCAATTACTTAAAACTAGAGAGTAAATATAATAAATGTAAACTTAAAACTAGGTCAAAAGGGACTATACAATTAAATAAGGTAGTGGGAGCCCACAGGTGGTGCCCTCCCGTGTCGGGTAGTGAAGCTCCACTATAGGTCAAGCCCGAACCGTGATGTGGGCGGGGCCTAAAGTGCCAGGACCGAACCGTGCACTCACACCTGCATAGGTTAAAGTTAATATTTTTATTTCAAGTACCTGATGTTGGTGGTGGCTGAAGTGTCAGGTTGCCTATACAGGGGCACGACGCCTCGGCACCTATGCACACGTCACAATACTTATTCAAGCAGAATCACTGCTGTCGTGGGCCCGCTTTAAACTTAACTAATAGCTTAATGTCTTTTATGTTTCCACTGGTTGTCGTCCGGGGGCGCCACCGCAGCCGCACGCACACTCTCAAGGTGAGGGGCGGGGCCAGCGGTAGTGAAGTGTGTCGGGACGGCGTTCGCACACTCTGACAACCTTCTGGAAGGTTCTGTGTGTAGTTCCTTCCCCTGGCCGCTGTGTGGCGATAGTAGTGGGTTGGAGAAATATGTTTTTGGAGGCTTTTACCTACCAAAATGCGCACTAAAAACCAATCTGTTCCGATGCAGGATGGTTTTAGGCGGCCCTCTTTAGGGTCCCCCCTCTGGAGTGAAGCTGAGAACACAGGTGTAAAAGGCGGTTTTCAATTTACGTAATTTTACGTAGATAGTGCGTCGCAGTTGTCGTTTTCTGCCGCCTGGGGGCGCTGGCTCTGCCGCGACCGCACACACACTCTCAAAGAGAGGCGGGGTCGGCGGTTGTGTGAGTGCCCTAGCAACAACGCACACTCTGCTACACTTCCCGTAGTTCCTGCTACTGGGCGCTGGATGGCGCTAGTTGTATGTTGGGTTAGTTTGGTTTTTCGATTTTGAAAAGCCAATATCTCCCAAAGGGAACACAATTATAAAATTTTCTTTCGATAGGAAATGGTTTAAGGTGGCCCTTTTCAAGGTCCACTAGCGGGAAAGTCGCTAAGTGGTCAAACAAAAAAGTAGTTTTTCAAGTTACGTAACTATGAAAATTTTCTTAAAAAGTCTATATCTCCCTTATTTATGGGCCGATTCCGTCGCAAAAAACTAACACTTTTAGCAAAAAGGGAGCACTATTTGATTCTAATTTTTAATATTAATAATTATAGTCACTTTTCAAGATATGAATTTACAAAGTTCTGAAATTTTAAAAAGTCCTTATCTTATATTTGTCCAGTCTGATTTCCACGTCCGAGGTATCGTCGAGGTCCTGGTGGAGTCCTCCTGCCCGCTGTGTATCCGGATGTTCAGGATATTGAGGATTTGTCAATTTTGGGCCACACCCAAAAATGTTGTTTTGGCGATTACTCAGCCGTGGGGGGCCCAAAAAATCCCAACTTGGTTTCAAAAGTTGGGGGCACAGGAGGCGCTCCTCGTCACAGTTTCCGATACACGTTTTGTCACTGAAAATTTCAAGCCGCACGCACTTTAAGGTTTGTTGTTGGCGATTTTTAGTGTTTTTCGGCCGAAAATGGTCCAAAAAATGACGCGATTTTCACGAAAATTACACTCTCGTGTAGACCACTCTTTACTGCACAATTTGACACCAAAATCTTTTAATTCGGGCAATTTAAACCTATTTTCGCGATTTTTGATGCAGAAAATTGAGACTTTGACTCGCGGAGCTCGATTTTCGTACGTGGGACGTGCGCTGTCGGGACAACGGATCGAACGCGACTATGGGTTAGGTTAGGTTAGGTTAGGTTAGGTTAGGTTAGGTTAGGTTAGGTTAGGTTAGGTTGGGGCGGGGTGCTAGGTCGGACAACCTCCTCGTGGTGCACCCTGGGCACCGCCGACCACCTCTTCAGCATCCCTGTTGAGGTGGTCGACGGTGGCGAATAGTCTGGCATGGAGGCGTCGCAGAGACGGCGGCTCCCTATACTCTCCTACTTTTGGAGAGTATTGTGGAGCGGCTGGCAATGCGAGTCGTGGGAGGCCGATGCGCCCGGTGGAGGAACGTTGGGGATGTCGCTCCTGGTACCACTCTGACTAGCAGAGCAGACTGTGAGAGCGAAACCTCTACGTAAGCAGGAGAGAGCCTGCAAGGTCGTGTTGTGTCGTCCTGTTTCGTCCTTTTGTGTCCATGTGTTAGCCGGCGAAGACAGGTACTGCTGGCTCGACCCAATGCTGAAGGTCCAAGCGTGCCGATAGGCTGAAAGGCGGGGGGGTTAAGCTCCGCCATTAGCGCCGGGGGGGAGGGATTTTATAGGGACCGCACCCTTTAAAGGATAACAATGAAATGAAGGCAAACTTGAAGAAACTAACCCAGGGAGGTACCGGACGCGATGCGGACGGAGAATCCTCCACAGGACTAGGTCCTGTCAGGCCCCAATCGTATTCTGGGGGGGCCAAAGCGTGCCTATCGTCCGAATCGGACAAATCCAACAGCAATATCAAGAAGAAAAAGGGAGAAAAACACGAAGATCTGCGCCCTGCAAGCGAGGAGTCAGGGGATTCAGACTCTGCTGACTCCATGATTGAAGGGTCCAACGACTCAACTGGAGAGCACTCTTCCAGATTGTGGAAGAAAGATGGTCGCAAGCGCATGCGTTCCACAACGGAACCAGACACGGAGGGCCGCACCCAATCAACCTCGTGCGATGACAGACCTCTGGTGTCAGCAAAGGTGCCGAAGCATAAGGCGAAGAGGGGTCGAGGCAGCCAGTCGGCTGTCTCAACGCGCGAAGGACGGGAGCGCTTCTTGAAGCACCCCGACACATCCAAGAAGCAGGTTTCCGCAAGCGAGGGCGAATCGGACGGCTCGGAGATGTCCCTCATTCTTGCAGGATCATCACAAGCTGCCGCCAAGCGTGAGGAAGGCAAGCTTCGTGCAGAGGAGGAGGTGATGCGGATGGCGGAAGAGTCCGAACAGAGGCGAGCGGAGGCTGGCATAAAACTCTCTGCCGCCGATGAAGGTCCATGCGCTGCTGCTCTGGGCCAACAAGTAGAAAGAGACATTGCCATCATTGAGATGGTCGCGACTAAGTCGGGCAACCTCAAGGGGACGTTCACGCGAGCCCTCAAGGACGCGGCGGCCTCTATAAAGGAAGCCACCAGGCTGCTGAGCTCTCGCTCCGTTACGGAGGAAACCGCCAAATTGCAAGCGGATAACACCCGCCTGCAATCAGAAGTTGACGCACTCCGGAATGAGCTAGCAGAGCTCAAGCTGGAGCTAAGAAGGCCAAATCAGCTGCCACAAGCCCCACAAAATTCCTCGGTAGGAACAGAGGCGGACCCCATTTGGGAAGAGAAATCGCGGGTTCTAATGCTGCAGCTAGGGGACATGATGGCCGCTAGATTTGAGGCATTGGAAAGGCGGCTTCTCGCGGAAAGGCGCCTTCCGCCACCCCTCGCAGTGGGCAGGCAAAAAACCACGGCAGTAACAAGCACTGCAGGTGCCAGATTCTCCCCGTGGGCAACACCGGTGGAGACGGAGAACCGCAGGGCGTTGAGCAGAGGGGCTCCACCCAAAGGTATCTCATCCAATGCGGGCGAGGTGACCGTGCAAAATAGGCAGCAAGGGCCGGCAACACAGCCAGGGCCTATCATGCAAGCATCCCCGGAAGGCGGAGAAATTTGGACGCAGGCGGTCTCCAGAAAAAAGAGAAAGAGGCGGCGAAAGGCTCAAAAAGCCCCCGCAGATAGAGCAGCGAGACCCAAACAGGGCAGGTCCGCTAGACTGCGCGTCCCACGTTCGGCCGCAGTCGTCATTACGCTGCAGCCTGGAGCCGAGGAGAGGGGGACAGATTATGCCAAAGTATTAGCGGAGGCCAAATCTAAAATAGACCTAGCCGAGCTGGGCATCACTGCCATCCGGTGCAGGCAAGCGGCCACAGGAGCTAGGATACTGGAGGTCCCGGGAGCCACTAGTGGAGGCAAGGCGGACGAACTTGCAGAGAAACTGCGTCAGTCGCTGAACAGCCAGGACATTCGTGTCTCCAGACCCACCAAATGCGCTGATCTCCGTTTGATGGGTCTGGATGACTCGGTGACAGCCGCTGAGGTGGTGGCAGCTATTGTGCGCGCCACGGAATGCAAGGCGGATACGATAAAGGTGGGAACAATCCGTCAAGGCCCGTCGGGGCTAGGCTCTGTGGTAGTCAGCTGTCCAGTAGCGGTGGCTAAAAAGATTGATGGAGGCGGCAAGTTGCTGGTCGGCTGGGTATCCGCCAGTGTGAAGCTCCTGCGGCCGCGAGCACTTCGGTGTTTTCGCTGCCTGCAGAGGGGGCACGTCAGGGCCACCTGCGTGGCGGAGGTGGACCGTAGTGATGAGTGCTATCGCTGCGGTCGCCTCGGCCACAAGGCTGGACAGTGTGTGGCTGCGCCACACTGCTCACTTTGCGCTGCTGCAAACAAACCGGCGGAACATCTGGCTGCAAGCGGAGCTTGTACCGCACCTGCAGTGAAAGGCGGCATGCAAAAATCCGGAGTGGGTCAGACCCTGAACACCACGGTCGAAGAGGTGGATAATATGGCAACCGATGGATCATAGTCGCCCTCGGAAAGTACTTCAGGGAAATCTTAACCACTCCACCAGAGCCCAAGACTTACTGATGCAGTCGATGGTGGAGTGGTCCATAGATGTAGCGGTGGTTGCAGAGCCCTATTTTATTCCCGACCAGAATAACTGGGTGGGAGACTCCGCAGGTTTGGTGGCGATCACGGGCCCATCCCCTCTAACCACCGTTGAGAGACGCCAGGGCCTAGCTGTGGCAGAGTGGGAGGAAGTCACCCTTATCGGGGTTTACTTTTCCCCCAACAGAAACCTAACGGAGTTTGAGGTCTTTCTGGACGAGGTTGGGGCTGCGGTGAGGAGAGCATCACCGAGGCCGGTATTCGTTCTGGGGGACCTGAACGCCAAGTCCAGAGCTTGGGGCTGTCCCTCAACCGATGCGCGTGGCGAGGCTCTGGAAGAGTGGCTTGTCATGTTCGGTCTTTCCATCCTGAACCGAGGGTCTGCCTTCACCTGCGTGCGGCAAAGGGGTGGCTCCATAGTCGACGTATCGTTCGCTTCCTCTGCTGTCACAGCGCGAGTCCGGGAATGGCAGGTCCTCGAGGGGGTTGAGACGTTGTCTGACCATCGCTACATCAGATTTAACGTCTCCTCCACTCGAGGGACTGACCTGACACGCCGGCCTCTGAGTCAGCGGTCACCTTTTCCGAGGTGGGCATTGAGCCGCCTGGATCTGGACGCCTTGAAAGAGGCGTCGATTGTCCAGGCATGGCTAAGACGGCCAGAGTCGCCGATAGAGGCTGAGGAGGAGGTGGCGTGGCTCAGTACCACCATGACTGCGATCTGCAATGCAGCCATGCCGCGTGCCGGACGCCGACCCCCAAAGAGGCAAGTATACTGGTGGTCAAGGCAGATAGCAGACTTGCGTGAGGCCTGTGTGCGAGCGCGCCGCGAGTACACTAGGCAGCGGAGGCGGCGCCCCCGCAATGAGGAGCTGGAAGGACAACTCTATGATGCCTACAGGGGTATCAAAGAGGCTCTTGTGCTGGCTATCCAAAGTTCCAAAACCGAAGCCCGAACAGAAATGCTGGAGGGTCTCGATCGAAATCCATGGGGGCGCCCATACCGGATGGCGATTCATAAATTGCGAGGCCAGGCGCCCCCACTCACCGAAACCCTTCCAGTGGATCGGTTGGAGAACATTGTGGCTGCCCTGTTCCCCGTCGGGCCTGATGGCGGCACATCAGTAACAGGACGGGCCGCGTATACCAGTGGTGACATTCCACCGATAACGACGGACGAATTTGAGGCTGCAGTTCAGAGGCTCAGAGGCAAGCGAACGGCCCCAGGGCCTGACGGAATACCCGGTCGGGTCTTGGCTCTGGCGCTGGATGAAATCGGAGACAGGGTCCGGTCTTTGCTAGATGGCTGCCTTGCGGTGGGGTGCTTTCCAGGGAACTGGAAACGCGGCAGACTCGTTCTCCTACAAAAGGAGGGACGTCCTCCCGATTCGCCGTCAGCTTACCGGCCAATCGTGTTGCTAGACGAGGCGGGCAAACTTTTCGAGCGGGTGCTCGCCGCTCGAATCGTCCGGCACCTAAGAGAGGTTGGCCCGGATCTGGCGGACGCTCAATACGGGTTCCGAGAGGGTCGGTCGACCATAGACGCTATTCTTCGCGTCAAAACCCTCTCGGAGGAAGCGATGGCCCGGGGTGGGGTGATGCTGGCGGTGTCCCTAGACATCGCCAACGCTTTTAACACACTGCCCTTTTCCCGTGTTCTGGAAGCGCTCCGACATCACCGAGTGCCTCTTTACCTCCGGAGGGTAGTGGAAAGTTATTTCCAGGGTAGGAGTGTCGTCTGCCAAGCGAGTGACGGCCGACTGCTGAGTCGAGAGGTGGGCTGCGGCGTTCCACAGGGGTCGGTCTTAGGCCCACTCCTGTGGAACATCGGGTATAACCGGGTGCTTCGCGGCTCCCTATGTCGAGGACTCCACGTCGTCTGCTATGCAGACGACACTCTTTTGTGTGCCCGAGCGGGAAGCTTGGAGGAGGCGGCTGAGTTGGCTGAGGAGGGAACCGCGATAGTAATTCGCAGGATAGAGCGGCTTGGGCTGAGAGTGGCCTTCTCCAAAACGGAGACTATCTGTTTCCGCGGGCCACGTAAAAGGCTGCCTTCAGGATTTAGTATCCATGTCGGCAACACGGTTGTCGAGGTTGGGAACCAGATGAGTTACCTGGGCCTCGTCCTCGACAACAAGTGGAGTTTCTCCGCGCACTTCAGGCGACTAGTTCCGAAGCTCGTCGGAGCAGCCGGAGCGCTCAATCGGCTCTTGCCGAATCAAGGGGGCCCAGAGGCAGTCTGCCGCCGGCTCTACAGTGGGGTGATAAGGTCCATGGCCCTTTACGGTGCGCCAGTGTGGGCGGACGCCCTGACTGGCCAAAATAGGATGCTCCTGAGAAGACCACAGAGAATGATGGCAGTCAGGGCGATACGAGGATACCGCACAATATCCTTCGAGGTGGCGTGCGTATTAGCCGGATCCCCTCCATGGGATCTAGAGGCGGAAGTCCAGGCCAAAGTGTTCCGCCATAAAGCGGCATCTCGGAGCCAGGGCGGCGCTCCCTGGATCGAAATACAGAGGTGGAGGCAGCTCGCCCAGAGGGCAGCCTTAAGAAAATGGAAGGAGCGACTAGCGGACCCCAGTGCTGGTCACGCGACCATAAGAGCTTTTCGGCCACACTTTGAAGGGTGGCTTAACAGGGAGCACGGGACGCTCACCTACCGGCTCACGCAGGTCCTGTCGGGGCATGGATGCTTCGGCAGGTACCTGTTCAAGGTGGCCGGTAGGGAAGCGAACATGTCATGCCACGAATGTGGCGCCGAGGAGGACACTGCACAGCACACGCTCGAGCAGTGCCCTAACTGGGAGGAGCAGCGCTGTGCACTTGTCGACGCCATAGGAAGGGATCTCTCCCTTCCGACTGTGGTCCGCGCCATGGTCGGTAGCGAGAGGTCATGGGTGGCTATCTCCTCTTTTTGCGAGGAGGTGATGGCAAGAAAGGAGGCGGCGGAAAGGGCTAGGGAGGTCGATCCCTTTGCCAACCCCATTCGCCGAAGGAGAACCGGGCGGAGGAGGCGAGCAGCCGCCGACCTCATGCCACCGTAGAGAGGGTCTGCGAGCGACAGGAACGGGGGTTCCCTGTCGCTCGGGCAGAACATATGGCCCTCGAGTCTGTAGGGTGCACCACGTGTTCTGGATGTACCCTTTCCCCTAGAGCAGTACGCGGGCGGGGCTCTACCCGCAAGTAGGAGGGTCCGTGTAAACGGACAGCCGCTGGTGGGTTTCAGAAGACTACATGTGACCCCTGCGACTCACCACCACTTAGCGGAGCGGCGGAACACCAAGGGGTTTTAGTGAGTAGGAGTCTCACATCACCAGTCTGCCTCCCCCGTGGCAGACTGGTATCCATGATGGATTTCCCCTTGTAAAAAAAAAAAAAAAAAAAAAAAAAAAAAAAAAAAAAAAAAAAAAAAAGGTTAGGTTGGGGCACTAGGTCGGACAACCTCCCCGTGGTGTGCCCTGGGCACCGCCGACCACCTCTTCAGCATCCCTGTTGAGGTGGTCGACGGTGGCGGATAGTCCGACAACAAGCGTCGCGTGGGTCATTCTTGGTACCTCTCTGCTCTCAGAGAGGACTGTAGAGTGGCACACGCGGCGCGGGGTTGGGGGGTAATGGTGATGAATGAAAGTGTGATGTATGATTTGGGGATGGGGGGTAAAGGTGATGGATGAATGATGAGAGCGTGATGTATGTAAGAGGAGAGGGTGCAATGTCCGCGTAGAATGGTGCTGCGGCCTGCCAAATGCGAGGGGTCTTGCGTGCCCGAACGCTGGAAGGCGGGGGGGCGAATCCCCGTCATTAGCGCAGGGGGGGATGGGAATAGGGACCTCACCCTTGAAAGGAAATCAAACTATGGAGCAAGCTGACAAAGAATTAATACCCCAGGGAGGTACCGGCCGCGGTGCGGTCGGAGAATCCTCCGCGGAACCACTGCTTCCCCCGGTGGGAAGCAGTGGTTCCGGCCGCCCCTCGTATTCTGGGGGGGGCATCACTTGCTTTGCGTCTTCAGGCGCACCCGACTTTGGCGATCGTAATGGAACTGATGCTTCTGATGTGGCGAGTAGGAGCGCTGATACTGCAGCAAATGATGAAACTGGCTCGAATAATGGAACTGAACTGCTTATTGGTACGGTTATGAAGATGGGCCAAGCACGCGTGATCCTGTCTAGGTCCGCGTCTGTGGAGAAAATGCAAGAGCGGCTTTCCGCTAACGCGGATAATGTGGAGGAAATGTCCCAGTCTGATGACTCGCCCTCCTCGAGACCGAATAGCGTGGCGTCGGAGGCCTCAAAATTCTGGGGGGGGGCGCGTAAGCGCTCGCGCCATGGACGGGATGAGGACTCGAGTAGGAACTGCTCGTCCAGTGATGGAGAAGCCCCGGCTCAGAAACTGCCGACCGGGAAAAGTGGCCGTGGGCGGCATTCCCCCGCGGCTCCGAGAGACATTCGGGGACGCTTTCTCAAACAAAAAGTCGTCCCAAAACAGAAGCCCCTGAGTGAGGGATCGAGATCGGACAATGGGAGTGGGGATGGTACCACCACCATTCAAGGCGGCGATTCCCCCCAACCCCGGGGCAGAGGAAGACCGCCTATAACAGGCGAATACCAAGGCTTGGCCAAAACCAAAGCGGACCTCGCTGCAGCAAAGCGCGCGGCAAAAGAGGTGCAGGCAGAGGAAGTTGTGGCAGAGAAGATGCGGATAGTGCATGAACCTGTACAGTGCCGCCTCTCCGAAAGCTCTGTAGAGGAAGGACCGACAGCAGCGGATTTGAGGGCCAAAGTGCTCAAGTGCACTGACGTCATAACTGATGTGGCCACCAAATCAGCGCACCTCAAGGGAACTTTTGTAAAGGCCCTTAAGGAGGCGGCCGAGTCAATTAAGGGTGCGGTGGAAGCCCTGAGCAAGTCCACCGTTTCAGCTGAGACAAGGAAACTATCGTATAGCAATGACCGTCTCAAGGCGGAAGTAGCTGAGCTTCGTGGCGAGCTGGCCGCACTGCGCGCAGAACTGAGACGAACCGGGAACCAAGACCTGACTGGGCCCCCACCGACCTCACGCGCTACATTTGAGCCAGAGGCGTTGCAACGCTCTATAATAGAGTCGGTAGGGACGATGATGAACGCCCGGTTCGCAAATCTGGAGGGCAGATTGCTGCCCGAGAAGAGCCTCCGCCCCCCGCTGACGCATTCTGTCGATACGGGGGATCAGCTCGCGCCGACTACCAGCGCCCCGCGGGCCCCGAGGGCCGCCCCAAGGGCTGCTACGAGGACTGCCGGAGGTTTTGCTAACCATGCGGCTGCACCCGCTCCGCGCGCGCTGGAATTGACGTCTTCTCTTCCCATCGCGTCAAGTGGGGGGGAAAAGAAGAAAAAGAAACAGAAGAAGAAGAAGAAACAGAACACGAGCGTTAACCCTGCTCAGGGAGAACCTAGTGCTCTGCCACCGGCGACAACTGGGGAGAGGCCAAGGACGGAGGGCTGGACGCTGGTGACCCGGCGCAAACACAAATCTGGCCCCACACCGGCTCCCAGAGCGGCAAGACCAGCACAGGCGCCAAAGCCGAAGCTGCGGCCGTCTCGTTCGTCTGCTGTGGTCATCAAGCTGCAGCAGGACGCAATGGCCAAGGGGGCCACGTATGCCGACATCATGAAGGAGGCCAAGAACTCCGTTAACCTTGCGGGCCTCGGGATTGAGGGCGTCAAATTCAGGACAGCTGCCACTGGGGCGCGCATATTGGAGCTGCCGGGGGCCGCCAGCGGCGGTAAGGCTGACCTATTGGCAGAGAAGTTGCGCCAAGTCTTCGACGAGGGTATCGTTGCAGTCTCCAGGCCAGAGAAATGCGCGGACCTGCGCATCTCTGGCCTGGATGACTCCGTCGAGAAAATGGAGGTGGCCGAAGCCGTTGCGCGGGTTGGGGTGTGCTCAGCTGCATCGGTAAAGACGGGCGAGGTTCGCCGCGACAAATCTGGTCTGGGCACGATCTTCGTGAGCTGCCCTGTTGCAGCTGCCAGCAAGGTGGTCAAAGCTGGCCGGCTCCTCGTAGGCTGGTCATCGGTGCCGGTCAAGCTACTGCAACCGCGGCCGCTGCGCTGCTTCCGATGCTTGGAGCTTGGCCATGTTCGAGAGTGGTGCACTGCGGAGGCAGACCGTGGAAGTGCCTGCTTCAGGTGTGGGCAGTTGGGCCATAAGTCCAGCGGGTGCTCTGCAGCGCCCTACTGCCTTGTGTGCGCCGCGTCAAAGAGGCCCACTGCCCACATGTTGGGTAGCAAGGCCTGCGCTGCCGCAAAGCCGATAGATAGAAGAGGAAGGAAGGATGCCGCTATAGCTACAGCTCAGCCGCAGCCGCCCTGCCCCACGCCTGGTGCGGCCGGGGAGGAGGAGACTTTGATGACCACTTAATCAATGGCCACATTAAGCTTTCTGCAGGCAAATATCAATCACTGCGCCAGGGCTCAGGACCTCTTGTTCCAGAGCATGGCGGAGTGGTTGATTCAAGTGGCAGTGGTGTCAGAGCCTTACTCCGTCCCCCCTGGCGACAACTGGGTTGGGGACATGGCAGGCACAGTGGCAATTCATTGCCGGACAGGAACAGGCTCCCTCCCTCTAAGCAACCCGAGGAGTGGTCGCGGTTTTGTGGCGGCTCAGGTGGGAGATATGGTGGTCGTTGCCGTCTATTTCTCCCCCAATAGAACACTGGCGGAATTTGAGGGTTACCTGGACCAGTTAGGATCGCTGATCCAACAATCCAGCCCTCGCCCTGTGCTGGTCGCTGGGGATCTAAACTCCAAGTCCTCGGCGTGGGGATCCCCCGCGACAGATGTACGCGGTGAGGCTCTTGAGGAGTGGCTCCTGGAGGTCGGTTTGGTCGTCCTCAACCGGGGCTGTGTCGACACGTGCGTGCGGTTTCAGGGCGGTTCGATTGTGGACGTATCGTTCGCAAGCCCTGCCTTGGCGCGCCGTGTCCAGGGCTGGAAGGTGGAGGAGGGCGTAGAGACTCTTTCCGATCATCGGTATATTCGGTTTGACGTCTCCGCCCTCCCAAATACCTTAACCGGCCCGAGCCGGTCTGCGGGGGAGGATGGCCCTCGGTGGCAACTCCGAAGCCTCGATGTGGAGGCCTTGAAGGAGGCGGCAATGGTCCAGTCGTGGCTTCCTGCGCCGGGCAATATCGAGGTCGAGGTTGAAGCCGAATGGCTCCGGGACGCGATGACGCAAGTTTGTGACGCGTCCATGTCCCGGTCCAGGAGGCTCCCTCCCAAGCGGCAGGTGTACTGGTGGTCCGCCGAGCTCAGACAGATGCGCAGAGCGTGTGTCGCGGCGAGGCGCCAGTACACCAGATGTCGCAGAAGGCGTCGTAGAGATGAAGCCTTAGAGGCGGAGTTGTATGCTGCCTACAGACAGACCAACACGGCGCTGCAGGTGGCAATTGCCAGGGCGCTCGCCGCTAGCCGCGAGGAATTTCTCGCCACGCTGGACCGCGATCCGTGGGGGCGGCCATATAAGTTGGTGCGAAATAAACTCCGCCCCTGGGCCCCTCCACTCACGCAGAGCATGGATCCCCAGCTGGTGGCGGCGGTCGCCACGGCATTGTTCCCACAGCGGGAGGAGCACGTACCACCTGTAATGGCCGCACCCGACGCAGCAGACGCCGATTTCGGCAATAACGTGCCAGAGGTAACCCGGGAGGAGCTCGAAGGGGCTATTGCCCGAATGGGAGCTCGGAACACCGCCCCGGGTCCCGATGGTATCCCTGGCAGAGCGTGGGTCCTGGCCCTGGACGCCCTGGAGCCGAGATTGAGGACGATGTTCTCTGCCTGTCTGGCCCAAGCCTTAATCCCACAGAGGTGGAAGACAGGCAGGCTCGTCCTCATTAGGAAGGAGGGTCGTCCCGCGGACTCCCCGTCCGCCTATCGGCCGATTGTGTTGCTCGACGATGTGGCTAAACTCTTCGAGAGAGTGATAGCCGGGCGCATCGTCGAGCATCTTGAGAGTGTCGGTCCGAATCTGGCGGACTGTCAGTACGGGTTCCGCAGAGGCCGGTCGACGATTGACGCGATTCAGCGTGTAAGGTCCCTCGCGCAGGATGCGGTTTCCCGGGGTGGGGTCGTCTTGGCGGTGTCTCTTGACATCGCCAACGCCTTTAACACCCTGCCCTGGGCTTGCATCAAGGAGGCGCTCCGGTCTCATGGAGTGCCACCTTACCTGCGCCGCATAATAGGGGCCTACTTGTCGCATCGTCGAGTGACGTATCCGTGCCGAAACGGCTGGGGATCATTGGACATGACCTGCGGAGTTCCACAGGGGTCGGTCTTAGGGCCACTCCTGTGGAACGTGGGTTTTGACTGGGTGCTGCGTGGCGCCAATCTCCTGGGTGTTGACGTAACTTGTTACGCAGACGACACCCTGGTCACTGCCCGCGGCCCCAACTTCCGACGAGCCGCTATATTGGCGACGGCAGGCGTGGCACACGTCGTCGGACGAATCCGGCGATTAGGGCTTGAGGTGGCCCTTAATAAATCCGAGGCCCTGTGTTTTCACGGGCCTCGGAATGCGCCACCCCCAGACGCGCACATTGTGGTGAGCGGAGTCCGCGTCGACGTCCGGCCGACTATGAAGTACCTCGGCCTGGTACTGGACCGACGGTGGGACTTCCGCTCCCATTTTGAGCTCCTAGCACCTCGCGTGCTGAAAGCAGCGGCGGCCCTATCAAGGCTACTGCCCAACGTTGGCGGCCCAAGCGACCCCTGCCGTCGCTTATACGCCGGAGTCGTGCGCTCCATGGTCCTGTATGGAGCCCCCATTTGGGCCGACACCCTGGATCGCCGGAGCGTGGCGCTATTGCGCAGTCCGCAGAGGGTGTTGGCCAATCGGGCAATACGGGGATACCGCACGGTCTCCGGCGAGGCGGCGGGCCTTCTGGCTTGTTCCCTGCCCTGGGATCTAGAAGCCGGAGTCCTCGCGTCTTTATACGCTTGGCGCGAGGAGGCGAGAGCCCAGGGCCATCCACCGGCCTTTGATGAAGTGCGCAGGCGCAGAGTTCTGCTGCGCCAAGGCGCGATACAAGAGTGGGGTGAGAGGCTGGAGCACCCAAGTGCCGGCCTACGCACCGTGGAGGCCATCCGTCCCGTCCTCGATGAGTGGCTCAATCGGAGACACGGCGCCCTCACCTACCGGACGACGCAGGTCCTCTCGGGACATGGTTGTTTCGGGAGGTACCTGTGTCGTGTGGCGGGAAGGGAGCCGACGGCCGCATGCCACCATTGTGACGGATGTGCCGAGGAGACGGCCCAGCACACGCTGGAGGAGTGCCCAGCCTGGTTGGAGGAGCGGCGCGAGTTGCGCACGGTAGTGGGACACGACCTCTCGCTGCCTGCCATTGCTCGCGCGATAGTAGGCAGCGAGAGGTCGTGGGACGCCTTCTCATCATTTTGTGAGAGGGTGATGTCCCAGAAAGAGGCGGCGGAGAGGGACAGGGAAGCTATTGCGACACTGGCGATCCGCCGCCGAAGAACTGGGCGCAGGAGGCGGGCCTATGGTGATGGCCTGCCCCCCTAACAGGGCCTGCGGGCGGCGGATGCGGGGGTGTCCGTCGCTCTGCACAGGGCCCGTGAGGTGGTGCCGTGCTGTTCGTACCAGCACGGCGCCCATTTGGCCGGATTGGGAGGACGCCTTCCTCCCAGAGTCTGGGGCCTGAAAAGGCCAAATCGCGCCGGGATTGCGGTCGCTACAGCGTTCCCGTGACCCGGCTTCGCGACAAGGAGGTACGACGAGGGGTTTTAGTGGGTAGTCTGGGCTCTTTACACCCAGTAGCCCCACATACCCACCCGGGCCCCCCCCGGGCCCTGGTGGGATGCGTAAATGCATTTCCCCTCGTAAAAAAAAAAAAAAAAAAAAAAAAAAAAGGTTAGGTTAGGTTAGGTTAGGTTAGGTTAGGTTAGGTTAGGTTGGGGTGCGTGCTGGACAACCTCCTCGTGGTGCACCCTGGGCACCGCCGACCACCTCTTCAGCATCCCTGTCGAGGTGGTCGACGGTGGCGGATAGTCCGGCTAGGGAGTCGCGTTTTGTCTGCTTCTGGCACTCTCCTCGGAGAGGGTCGGGGGCAGACCGGCGACGGGGGGGTAAGGGGTTTCGGGGGGGTAAAGGTGATGGATGAACGTGTGATGTATGAAAGGAAGTCCCCGAGAGGGGACGGTATGATTCGTGCGGTGTTGTGCCAAGTGCACGCGGCTTTTGCCGCCGCCGGACGATCCCGTAATCCCGCCGGAGGTGTCGTGGACATGTCTCGCGGCCGATGGTGGGACCGGGGGCCTGGCCTTAACCGGCTGGGCTGCGAGGAGTAAACCTCTTTAAAAAATCCGGAGATCCTGGCGCTGCGGTCCGTGGCGTCAGGTGCTCGCAAGAGCGGCTGGGACGATAAACCAGCCCTTAGCGGTCCCCCCCTGGGTACTTCCCGCCCCCCAGGTGTATAAAGGGTTACCGGGCTACAGGGGTCTCTGGCTCGGTGGACCTCCCCTTCCCCCATACTCGTGGGAATAGAATGGAAAATATTAAAACTTTAAAAACGACGGACACGGAAATACATACTGACCTAGGCGATAACAATGGACCGAAACTGCATAACGAATCGGACTTGATGATTGAGGAAGAGCGCGTGGACTGTGGGGAGTCCGCGTCTGCTGGGAAAGGAGGGGAGCGACTTGCCGCTATTAACGAATTAGAGAGGAGATATGAGGCGGACTCTGATGCCGAATCAATGATGAGCGCGTCCAGTGCTCTGAGCTTAGACGGACGCGGCAGCCTACCCCGCAAACGAGGAAGGCCACCTACCACAGGTGAGCATGTAGGGAAATGGAAGATAAAGAAGGAGATGGAGGCTGCCAAGCGGGCGAACTCACTCGAAGTGAGGATCGCCGAAGCGGATAGACTGGCAGCTGAATCGGCTATAAGTGAAGCTGCTAGCGATCGAGGCTCCCGTGCGGCATCACGCGCCTCAGCGAGACTCGACGCTGATGAACTACCTGTGGAGGACCTAAAAAAGAGGCTCCAAGAATCCCTCGAAGGAATCCGGGACGTGTCGAGGGTCTCTAAGGGCCTGAAAGGGGTGTGCCAAAAAACACTCAAGCAGGCGGCGCACAATATCGAAGACGTGGCAGAGGAGCTGCTATCGCGTACGGCAACCGATGAGGTCCGCCGCCTGCAAATTGAGAACGCCCGCCTGAAGAGGCAAATGGGTGAACTTCGAAAAGAGCTCGACTGTGTTCGGGCAATGGTTATCGGAGTCAGGGAAGAGAGTCGGCCAGCAAATCCTGCTGCGGCCCCTAAATCCACCGAGTCGGACCTTGCGCAGGTTGTAAGGGAGGAGATTGGCAAGGTCCTCCAAAGGGTCCAGTTTCTGGAGAGTAAAATCCTCCGGCCGCCCTTGGCGTCTGACAAGATCAGACAGACGCCTCCGGCCCCAGAAGTAAAGCAGGCACGTCCCGCTAAAGCACCCGAGCGGGCGCCCTCATCCATGACGGCACCGGCACCGACCACCTCAGCCGCTTCCAAAGTAGCCGCCAAAGGCGCGCGCGACAGAGCAGGGAATGGAAAGGAGAAGGCGAACAGCGAAAGGCAGAAGGCCATTGCTGTCGAGCCTCAGGTGCCTGCTGAACCAAATAGAGGAGAGTGGCAGGTAGTTGGCGCCAAGAAAGCTGCCAAAAAGGCGAAGCAGAAGAGAAAAAGGACAAGAAATAAGCTCAGGGCACCACGCTCGACAGCAGTGGTCCTCACTCTCGCACCTGAAGCGGAAAAGCGCGGCGTCACGTATGCTGCGCTGTTGCATAGTGCCAGGTCGGTCATTAAACTGAACGACCTGGGTATTGAAGGCGTGCGTTGCAGGGTCACGGCGACCGGTGGCCGCATTTTAGAAGTGCCTGGTGCTACTAGCGGCCAGAAGGCAGACGCCCTGGCGACCCAACTACGGGCCCAGCTCTCGGAGGAGGACTGTCGGATTTCTCGGCCGACAAGATGTGCCGATCTAAGGGTAGCGGGCCTCGACGACTCGGTCACTCAACAGGAGCTGGCGGATGCCGTGGCTAAAGCCGGAGATTGCCCTGTCGCCGAAGTAAAGGCGAATGCTATAAAGCGAGGTTCGAGCGGACTCGGAACCGCAATAATAAGTTGCCCCATTGCGGCGGCCCAAAAGATAGCGGATGGCCGACGTCTCCTCGTGGGCTGGGTCTCGGCCCAAGTCAAGTTATTGAAGCCGAGGCCCATGCGGTGCTACCGCTGCCTCATGGGGGGCCACGTAGGTGTTAAGTGTACTGCAGGAGTTGACTGCAGCAGCACCTGCTTCAGGTGTGGTAAATCGGGGCACAAAGCTGCCGATTGTGGGGACTCTCCGCACTGCCTAATGTGCGCGAAGGCAGGTAAGCCCGCTGAACATCCTGCGGGTAGTAAGGGCTGCTCATCATTTCAGCCCAGAGGCAAAAAGGCGGCTCCAGCGCAAAATGGTAAGCCCAAATCGGCACCCATACTGCGACCGGCAGAGAAGGAGAAAAGCATGGACATCTCGTAATGGACCAGATGCTCCAAGTTCTCCAAACCAACGCAAACCATTCCGCCAGGGCCCAGGACCTTTTGTTCCAGACCCTGGCGGAATGGTCCATCGGACTGGCTGTGGTTGCCGAGCCATACAACGTCCCTGCTTCACCTATGTGGGCGGGAGACTTGGATGGCCTGGTGGCCATTATAACGGACTCGACGAATGGCGCCCCGACTCTCGAAAATGTCGAAAGGGGCCACGGCTATGTCGCCGCCAGTGTCGGCAACATCACTGTCGTGGGGATTTATTTTTCCCCCAATCGACATCTGGCGGAATTTGAGACCTTCGTGGCCCAACTCAGTACCCTGATTGGCAGACTTCACCCCCGCCCCGTGCTAGTCCTCGGGGACTTTAATGCTAAGTCCCCAGCGTGGGGCTCACCAATCGCCGATGCTAGGGGTGAAGTTCTTGAAGAGTGGGTAATTGAGAGGGGATTGGTCGTCCTGAATAGGGGCACGGCCTATACGTGCGTTCGGCAGGGGGGTGGCTCCATAGTGGACATTTCCCTATCCAGCCCTAGCATAGCGCGTCAAGTTCGCGACTGGCACGTTGTCGAGGGGGCGGAGACGCTGTCGGATCACCGTTACATCCGATTCAGCGTCTCCGCCCAGACCTCCGGCGTCCCTGCGCGGCGGGCCTTGATCGACCCTAATCCGCGATGGACCCTGGGCCGCCTGAACCTTGAGCTTTTGCGAGAAGCTGCAGAAGTCCAAGCTTGGACCTCGCCGCCGCGTGACATTAACATCCAGCAGGAGGCGGACTGGTTGCGGTCCGCTTTAGTCGCCATCTGCGACGCGGCGATGCCACGGGTGCGGCCTAACACCAGGTCACGGAGACGGCAAGTGTACTGGTGGTCGCAAGAGCTCGCGCAGTTGCGCAGGGCTTGCATAGCCGCGCGCCGCCAGTACACTCGTCATCGGAGAAGACGCCGCCGTACCCAATACTCGGCGATAAGAGAGGCCGAACTATATGAGGCCTATAGAGCGGCGAAGCGGACTCTGCAGGAGGCTATTAAAAGGGCTAAGGTGCAAGCTCGGGAGGAGCTTCTGGCCATCCTGGACAGGGACCCCTGGGGACGCCCGTACAGGATGGTCAGGGGCAAACTTCGCCCCTGGGCCCCGCCCCTGACTCAGACCTTACAGCCCCAAATACTGGACGCGACGCTAAGTGCCCTGTTCCCGGATGGAACAGAGCGCACTCCCCCGGACATGACCACACCTGGAAATGACGCCCTGGACAGTGACGTAAACGCCCCCGAAGTCACCGAGCTGGAGCTAGAGGTGGCAATCCACAAAATGAAGGCTAAGAACGTAGCCCCAGGACCCGACGGCGTACCTGGACGTGTTCTGGCTGCGTCACTGGCAGTCCTGGGACCCCGTTACAGGGCGTATCTGAGTGAATGCCTACGGCAAGGACGCTTCCCCAATAATTGGAAGACCGGGAAGTTAATTCTTTTGAGGAAAGACGGACGTCCTGCTGATTCTCCATCCGCTTATCGGCCAATAGTCCTTCTCGACGAGGCGGGAAAGCTCTTTGAGCGAATCATCGCCTTCCGCCTCGTCGAGCACTTGACTGTAGCAGGGCCGGACTTGAGTCCCCACCAGTTCGGGTTCCGGCGTGGAAGGTCAACCATCGACGCAATCAAGAGAGTAAAGGGTATCGTGGAGGACGCGGTGTCCCGGGGAGAGGTGACATTGGCAGTGTCAATAGACATTGCCAATGCGTTCAACTCCCTCCCCTGGGGCGCGATCTTGGCGGCCCTGAATCACCACCAGGTCCCAATCTACCTGCGTCGTTTAGTGTCGAACTATCTTTCAGAGAGAAGTATCACCTTCCCGAATAACGCGGAGTGGTGCCAAAAGGAAATAAGATGCGGTGTTCCACAGGGGTCGGTCCTAGGGCCACTCCTGTGGAATATCGCATACGACTGGGTCCTTCGCGGTTCGCTGCTTTCTGGGGTCTCCCTCACTTGTTACGCGGATGACACCCTGGTGACCGCGAGGGGAAAAACGTACCGCCAGGCTGCCCTACGGGCTACAGCGGGTGTAGCTCAAGTTGTCGGACGCATAAGGAGACTGGGCCTTAATGTGGCACTAAATAAGATCGAGGCGGTGGCCTTCCATGGGCCCCGAAATGCGCCACCTGCAGACTTGCACATCGTGGTGGGGGGCGTGCGCATCAATGTGGGACGAACCCTGAAATACCTTGGGTTACTCCTTGATAGTCGCTGGACATTTCGTTCCCACTTTGAGGCGCTCGCTCCCAAACTCACAAAGACGGCAACGGCATTATCGTCCATCCTCCCAAACCTGGGGGGACCTGACGCCTCATGCAGGCGACTTTATACAGGGGTCGTGCGGTCCCAGGCCCTGTACGGTGCCCCGATCTGGGCTGAAGCTCTATCCGCCCAAAATGTCACGCTCCTGAGGAGGCCTCAGAGAGCGATGGCGAATAGAGTGGCCCGGGGGTACCGTACCATAGCATTTGAGGCAGGGACGCTACTAGCGAGAACGCCTCCCTGGCATCTAGAGGCGAAGGCGCTAGACCGCCTTTATCAGTGGCGTCGTGACGAGCTCGAGCAGGGACACGTCGTTGACCTGCTCGACATTTTAACGAAGAGGACGGAGGTACGAGACACCGTCATTGAGGAGTGGGGCGAAATTTTAGCCCACCCAAGTGCGGGACACAACACCATCGCCGCCATAATGCCTGTGTTCAGGGAGTGGTTGGCGCGTGGACACGGTGCCCTCACGTTCCGACTCACACAGATGCTGTCCGGACATGGTTGTTTCGGGCGGTATCTGTGTCGGATCGGACGTGAGGAGGAGGAGGGATGCCACCACTGCGCTGCCCCTGAGGACACGGCCTTACACACACTGCAGGCGTGTCCGGCTTGGGATGAGGCGAGAGGCGAACTGGTCGCCGCTATCGGAGTACAGGCGCTCTCGCTGCCGGCCGTTGTCGCAAGCATGGTCGGCAGCGAGCGCGCTTGGGAGGCAGTAGCCTCATTCGCGGAGGCCGTAATGGCGGCCAAGGAGGCAGCAGAGAGGGAGAGGGAAGCTGCGTCAACGCTCCCCTCCCGCCGCAGACGCCCAGGGCGTCGTCGTGCAGCCCATTTGAGGGACGACTTACGTCCTCCGTAGGGCGTGGCCTGCGGGCGTCGGGGAGGGCAACCCGGCGTCCGACCAGTAACAGGCCGAGGAGGTAGACGGGCTCGCCGTGTCTCGCGGGCCCGTCCCAGTGAAGGAAGGGAGCGGAGGCTTCCTGCAAGAAGGGGACTGCAGTGGCGGTCCAGGCCCCGTCAGCGCCGCAGTAGTCATGCTACTCGCGGTACCTGCGGCGCGGACACTCAGGGCTGAGAAGGGACACCGAGGGTTGTTTTAGTGGGTGAGAGCCCCACATAACCACTGCGCCATGCCCTTGGCGCGGTGGTATGCGGAAGGACATTTTTTCCCTCGAAAAAAAAAAAAAAAAAAAAAAAAAAAAAAAAAAGGTTAGGTTAGGTTAGGTTAGGTTGGGGTGCGTGCTGGACAACCTCCTCGTGGTGCACCCTGGGCACCGCCGACCACCTCTTCAGCATCCCTGTCGAGGTGGTCGACGGTGGCGGATAGTCCGGCTAGGGAGTCGCGTTTTGTCTGCTTCTGGCACTCTTTTCGGAGAGGGTCGGGGGCAGACCGGCGACGGGGGGGTAAGGGGTTTCGGGGGGGTAAAGGTGATGGATGAACGTGTGATGTATGAAAGGAAGTCCTCGAGAGGGGACGGTGTGATTCGTGCGGTGTTGTGCCAAGTGCACGCGGCTTTTGCCGCCGCCGGACGATCCCGTAATCCCGCCGGAGGTGTCGTGGACATGTCTCGCGGCCGATGGTGGGACCGGGGGCCGGGCCTTAACCGGCTGGGCTGCGAGGAGTAAACCTCTCTAAAAAATCCGAGGATTCTGGCGTTGCGGTGCGTGGCGTCAGATGCTCGCAAGAGCGGCTGGAACGCAAACCAGCCTTTAGCGGCCAACCCTGGGTACTTCCCGCCCCCCAGGCGTATTAAGGGTTACCGGGCTACAGGGGTCTCTGGCTCGGTGGACCTCCCCTTCCCCCATTCTCGTGGGAATACTATGGCAAATGTTAAAACTAAAACTTTAAAAACGACGGACACGGAAATAAATACTGACTTAGGCGATAATAATGGACCGAAACTGCGTAACGAATTGGACTTGTTGATTGGCGAAGAGCGTGCGGACTACGAAAAGTCTGCGTCTGCTGGGGAAGGTTTGGAGCGGCTTGCCGCTAGTAAGGATACCGAGGAGAGAAGAGATGAGGCGGACTCTGACGCTGAGTCTATGATGAGCACGTACAGTGCTCAAAGTGAAGACGTATCTAACCGTCCACCCCGCAAACGTGGCAGGCCCCCTACCACTGGTGAACATGTGGGCAAGTGGAAGATTAAGAAGGAGATGGAGGCTGCCAAGCGGGCAAACTCACTAGAAGTGAGGATTGCCGAGGCGGACCGCATAGCAGCCGAAATCGCCATGGGCGAGGCAGCTAGCGACCGAGGCTCCCGAGCGGCATCACGCGCCTCGTCGAGGCTAGACGCTGACGAACTGCCGGTTGACGGCCTAAAAAAGAGACTCGAAGAATCCCTCGAAGGAATTCGGGACGTGTCGAGGGTCTCTAAGGGCCTCAAAGGGGTGTGCCAAAAAGCACTCAAGCAGGCGGCGAACAATATAGAAGACGTGGCAGAGGAGCTGCTGTCGCGTACGGCAACCGATGAGGTCCGCCGCCTTCAAATTGAGAACGCCCGCCTGAAGAGGCAAATGGGCGAGCTCCGTAAAGAGCTCGACTGCGTGCGGGCTATGGTGATTGGAGCCGGGGGAGAGAGGCCAGCAAACCCAACTGAGACCCCTAAATCTACGGAGTCGGACCTTGCGCAGGTTGTAAGGGAGGAGATAGGCAAGGTCCTCCAAAGGGTCCAGTTTCTGGAGAACAAAATCCTCCGGCCGCCCTTGGCGGCTGACAGGAACAAACAGGCGCCGCCAGCCCCCGAAGTAAGACAGGCCGAAAGGACAGCGCGCCCGGCTCAACAACCGGAGAAGGCGCCCTCCTCTGAGGCGCATTCGTCCCCGTCTACATCGGCCGCTCTCAAAACCACTGGCAAGGCCCCACGTGGTAAGAAAGAGAAAGGGAAGGAGAAGGGGAGCAACGAAAAGCAGCAGACCACCATTGCCCAGCCTCAGGCGCCCGCTAAGCCCGATGGCGGAGAGTGGCAGGTGGTTGGTGCCAAAAAGGCTGCCAAAAAGGCAAAAAAGAAGAGGCAAAGGACAAGGAGACAGCTCCGGGCACCGCGCTCAACGGCGGTGGTCCTCACCCTCGCACCCGAAGCGGAAAAGCGTGGCATCACTTATGCGGCGCTGTTGCATAGCGCCAGGTCAGTGATCCAGCTCAATGACCTTGGGATTGACGGTGTGCGCTGCAGGGTAACAGCGACCGGTGGCCGCCTGCTAGAAGTGCCGGGGGCTGCTAGCAGCCAGAAGGCAGACGCTCTGGCGGCTGAATTGCGAGCTAAACTATCTGATGAGGACTGTCGGATCTCTCGGCCGACAAGATGTGCCGACCTGCGGATATCTGCCCTTGATGACTCCGTCTCTCAGCAGGAGTTGGTGGCTGCCATCGCCGAAACCGGAGGTTGCCCTGCCGCCCAAATTAAGGCGAATGCCATCAAATTGGGCTCAAACGGACTTGGCACTGCGATAGTAAGCTGCCCCATTGCGGCGGCCCAAAAATTAGCGGATGGCCGACGTCTCCTCGTGGGCTGGGTCTCGGCACAAGTCAAGTTATTGAAGCCGAGGCCCATGCGGTGCTACCGCTGCCTCATGGGGGGGCACGTAGGTGCTAAGTGCACTGCAGGAGTTGACTGCAGCAACACTTGTTTCAAGTGCGGAAAATCGGGGCATAAAGCCGCCGATTGTGGGGACTCTCCGCACTGCCTAATGTGCGCGAAGGCAGGCAAGCCCGCTGAACATCCTGCGGGCAGTAAGGGCTGCTCTTCATTCCAGCCCAGAGCCAAGAAGGCGGCCCCCGCGCAAAATAGTATGCCCAAATCGGCACCCGTACCGCGACTGGCAGAGAAGGGGAAGGCCATGGACACCTCTTAATGGATCAGGTGCTCCAAATACTCCAAACCAACGCAAACCATTCCGCCAGGGCCCAGGACCTTTTGTTCCAGACCCTGGCGGAGTGGTCTATCGGACTGGCTGTGGTTGCCGAGCCATACTACGTCCCTGCCTCACCTATGTGGGCGGGAGACTTAGATGGCCTGGTGGCCATAATAACGGATCTGACGAACGGTGCCCCGCCACTCGAAAACGTTGAAAGGGGCCATGGCTACGTCGCCGCCAGCGTCGGAAACATGTCCGTCGTCGGGGTCTATTTCTCCCCCAACCGGCATCTGGCGGAATTCGAGACGTTTGTGGCTCAGCTCAGTGCGCTCGTTGGCAGTTTTCGCCCCCGCCCTGTGCTAGTCCTCGGGGACTTTAATGCGAAGTCTCCTGCGTGGGGCTCGCCAACTGCTGACGCTAGGGGAGAAATTCTCGAGGAGTGGGCAGTGGAGAGAGGACTGGTCATCCTGAATAGGGGCACGGCCTACACGTGCGTTCGGCAGGGGGGTGGGTCCATAGTGGACATCTCCCTGTCCAGCCCCAGCATAGCGCAACGGGTTCGCGACTGGCACGTTGTCGAGGGGGCGGAGACGCTGTCGGATCACCGTTACATCCGATTCAGCGTCTCTGCCCAGACCTCCGGCGTCCCTGCGCCGCGGGCCTTGATCGACCCTAATCCACGATGGACCCTGGGCCGCCTGAACCATGAGCTTCTGCGAGAAGCTGTAGAAGTCCAAGCTTGGAGCTCACCGCCGCGTAGCTTTAACATTCAGCAGGAGGCGGACTGGTGGCGGTCCGCTTTAGTCGCCATCTGCGACGCGGCGATGCCACGGGTGCGGCTTAACACTAGGTCACGGAGACGGCAAGTGTACTGGTGGTCTCAAGAGCTCGCGCAGTTGCGCAGGGCTTGCATAGCAGCGCGCCGCCAGTACACTCGCCATCGAAGAAGACGCCGCCGTACACAATACTCGGCGATAAGAGAGGCCGAACTGTACGAAGCCTATAGAGCGGCAAAGCGGACTCTGCAGGAGGCCATTAAAAGGGCTAAGGTGCAAGCTCGGGAGGAGCTTCTGGCCATCCTGGACAGGGACCCCTGGGGACGCCCGTACAGGATGGTCAGGGGTAAACTGCGCCCCTGGGCCCCGCCCCTGACTCAGACCATCCAGCCCCAAGTATTGGAAACGACGTTAAGTGCCCTGTTTCCTGCCGGAACAGAGCGCACTTCTCCGGATACGACAACACCTGGCTTAGACACCATGGACATCGACGAAAACGCCCCCGAGATTTCTGAGCTGGAACTGGAGGTGGCTATTCAGAAAATGAAGGCGAAAAACGTAGCCCCGGGACCCGACGGCGTACCTGGACGCGTTCTGGCCGCGTCACTCACGGCTCTGGGGCCCCGTTATATGGCGTACCTCAGCGAATGCCTAAAGGACGGACATTTCCCGGATACCTGGAAGACCGGGAAATTGATTCTCCTAAGGAAGGATGGTCGTCCTGCGGATTCGCCCTCAGCCTATCGACCAATAGTTCTTCTTGACGAGGCGGGCAAACTTTTTGAGCGTATTATCGCAAATCGCCTCGTCGAACACTTGGCTACAACAGGGCCGGACCTTAGTCCCAACCAGTTCGGCTTCCGTCGCGGACGATCCACAATCGACGCAGTCAAGAGGGTGAAGGGGATCGTGGAGGAAGCTGTGTCCCAGGGAGAGGTGATATTGGCGGTGTCAATAGACATCGCCAACGCATTCAACTCCCTCCCCTGGGGCGCGATTTCGGCGGCCTTAATTCACCACCGGTTCCCATCCTACCTGCGTCGGTTAGTGGCCAATTATCTCTCGGAGAGAAATATCACCTTCCCGAGTAGCACGGAGTGGTGTCGGAAGGAGATAAGATGCGGTGTTCCACAGGGGTCGGTCCTAGGGCCACTCCTGTGGAATATCGCATACGACTGGGTTCTCCGCGGTTCGCTACTTCCTGGTGTCTCCCTCACCTGCTATGCGGATGACACCCTGGTAACCGCGAGGGGCAAATCATACCGCCAGGCGACCATACGGGCTACAGCAGGCGTAGCCCTAGTCGTAGGGCGTATAAGGAGACTGGGCCTTAATGTGGCCCTAAACAAGACCGAGGCGGTGGCCTTCCATGGGCCCCGAAATGCGCCGCCTGCAGATTTACATATCGTGGTGGGGGGCGTGCGCATCAATGTGGGACGAACGCTGAAATACCTTGGGTTACTCCTTGACAGTCGCTGGACATTTCGTTCCCACTTTGAGGCGCTCGCTCCCAAACTCACGAAGACGGTGACGGCTTTGACGTCAATCCTCCCCAACCTGGGGGGTCCTGACGACTCATGCAGGCGGCTATACACAGGTGTCGTACGATCCCAGGCCCTGTACGGTGCCCCGATCTGGGCTGAAGCTCTATCCGCCCAAAATGTAACGCTCCTGAGGAGGCCTCAGAGAGCGATGGCGAATAGAGTGGCCCGGGGGTACCGTACCATAGCATTTGAGGCCGGGACGCTACTAGCGAGAACGCCTCCCTGGCATTTAGAGGCGAAGGCCCTCAATCGCCTTTATCAGTGGCGAATAGACGAGCTCGGGCAGGGCCACGCCGTAGACCTGCTCGATATCATGAGGAAAAGGAAGGACCTACAAGCCACTGTGATCGAGGAATGGGGCGAACTCTTAGCCCACCCAAGCTCGGGCGTCAACACCGTCGCCGCCATAGTGCCGGTCTTCAGGGAGTGGTTGGAGCGCCGACACGGTGCCCTCACGTTCCGACTCACACAGGTGCTGTCCGGACATGGGTGTTTCGGGCGGTATCTGTGTCGTATCGGACGTGAGGAACAGGAAGGGTGCCACCACTGCGCTGCCCCTGAAGACACGGCCTTGCACACACTGCAGGCATGTCCGGCTTGGGATGAGGCGAGGGGCGAATTAGTCGCCGTTATTGGAGTGCAGGCGCTCTCGCTGCCGGCCGTGGTCACAAGCATGGTCGGGAGCGAGCGTGCTTGGGAGGCAGTAGCCTCATTCGCAGAGGCCGTAATGGCGGCCAAGGAGGCAGCAGAGAGGGAGAGGGAAGCTGCGTCAACGCTCCCCTGCCGCCGCAGACGCCCAGGGCGTCGTCGTGCAGCCCATCTGAGGGACGACTTACGTCCTCCGTAGGGCGTGGCCTGCGGGCGTCGGGGAGGGCAACCCGGCGTCCGATCAGTAGCAGGCCGAGGAGGTAGACGGGCTCGTCGTGTCTCGCGGGCCCGTCCCAGCGGAGGAAGGGAGCACTTAAGCTTCCTGCATCGAAGGGGACTGCAGTGGCAGTCCAGGCCCCGTCATCGCCGTAGTAGTCATGCTACTCGCGGTACCTGCGGCGCGGACACTCAGGGCTGAGAAGGGACACCGAGGGTTGTTTTAGTGGGTGAGAGCCCCACATAACCACTGCGCCATGCCCTTGGCGCGGTGGTATGCGGAAGGACATTTTTTCCCTCGAAAAAAAAAAAAAAAAAAAAAAAAAAAAAAAAGGTTAGGTTAGGTTAGGTTAGGTTAGGTTAGGTTGGGGTGCGTGCTGGACAACCTCCTCGTGGTGCACCCTGGGCACCGCCGACCACCTCTTCAGCATCCCTGTCGAGGTGGTCGACGGTGGCGGATAGTCCGGCTAGGGAGTCGCGTTTTGTCTGCTTCTGGCACTCTTTTCGGAGAGGGTCGGGGGCAGACCGGCGACGGGGGGGTAAGGGGTTTCGGGGGGGTAAAGGTGATGGATGAACGTGTGATGTATGAAAGGAAGTCCTCGAGAGGGGACGGTGTGATTCGTGCGGTGTTGTGCCAAGTGCACGCGGCTTTTGCCGCCGCCGGACGATCCCGTAATCCCGCCGGAGGTGTCGTGGACATGTCTCGCGGCCGATGGTGGGACCGGGGGCCGGGCCTTAACCGGCTGGGCTGCGAGGAGTAAACCTCTCTAAAAAATCCGAGGATTCTGGCGTTGCGGTGCGTGGCGTCAGATGCTCGCAAGAGCGGCTGGATCGTGAAACCAGTCTTTAGCGGCCAACCCTGGGTACTTCCCGCCCCCCAGGCGTATAAAGGGTTACCGGGCTACAGGGGTCTCTGGCTCGGTGGACCTCCTTTCCCCCATACTCGTGGGAATAGAATGGAAAATCTTAAAACTAAAACTTTTAAAACGACGGACACGGAAATAAGATAGATAGATAGATAGATAATACTTTATTCATCCACCACTAGAAAACAAAACACTACAAATTATTACATATTTACACAGAAAGTGGAAAATGGGCGGCCTTATCACTAAAAGTGATCTCTACCAGGCAACCTTAGGATGGAGAGGATCTAAAGAAAATAATATGGGGGTGTACTTACATAAACTTACTTACTTTATAATTTTGATTTTAATGTTAACTAATTGTGAACAATTGTAAAATGCCATACGAATAAATAAATAAATACATAAATAAACTTAAACATATACATTACATTAAATAAACAAGAAAATAATATGACATATACTTATACCTACTACATAATGGCTAAATGAAGATAATAGCACGCAACAGTTTAGACACAGACAAAATAAATAATAACCAAATAAATATGAAGCAGTAATTATGGAGAAAGAAATAATTTCTTTACCTGGTCTTTGAAAATGTGTAAGGAAGGAGCGTTTCTGATAGAGACCGGTAAAGAATTCCAGAGGCGGACAGCTTCGACAGTGAAGGAACCATCATAGAAGGAACTGGTGTGGGAAGGCATAACAAGAGAGAGGTTATCGCTAGACCTTAAGGAATACAGATGTGAGGTGTGAAGGAATTGAAAGCGTTCCTTGAGATAGCGTGGGGAAGAAGGATTAAACAGTATGGTGTACAGAAGGGATAGGATGTGAGCGTTACGGCGAAGACGAATAGGAAGCCATTTAAGCTTAGTCCGAAAGTGAGACACATGATCATATTTACGCAACCCAAATATAAATCTGATACAAAGATTTTGGAGGCGCTCAAGCTTATTAAGCTGCTCCTCCGTGAGGTCAAGATAACAGACATCAGCGTAGTCCAAAATGGGAAGCAACAAAGATTGTGCTAGCGCAATTTTAGTGGTAGTAGGGAGAAAATTGCGTAACCTCTTTAACGAGGCTGCTGCAGCATATAATTTGCGACTGGTGACTTGTAGCTGAGGAGCCCAGCTCAAGCACTGATCCACAACCACACCCAAATTTCTTACGGAATCACTGTAAGGGATCGACACTCCATCAAAAATAATTCGAGGGAGTGAAGACCAATCAATTCTTGTCATTAAGCGTGAGCTTCCAACGATCACAGCCTGTGTCTTAGTGGGATTAACTTTCAAGCCAAAATTATCGCTCCACACTGTGATACGAATCAGATTGGTATTAATCTCGTTCACACAGTCTGACAATCTGTCCAGTGAAGCCTGTGAATATATTTGAAGGTCGTCTGCATAAAGATGATACGAACAAGTGAGAGATTGTGAAATGGAGTTTATAAAAATTGCAAAAAGGAGAGGGGATAGGACACCACCTTGTGGAACACCGGCAGACGTATCACACCAAGATGAGAAATTCTCATCAAGGCGAACCCGCTGCCGACGTCCGTACAGATAACTGCGAAACCAGTTAACTACCATTGGCGATATATTATTAGAGCGCAGTAAGGCTAACAGGATATCGAAGTCAACAGTGTTAAAAGCATTACTGAAGTCCAACAGAGTGAGTACAGTCAGCTTTCCGTCTTCCATGGAGAAGCGAATGTCGTCAGTGATCTTAACGAGTGTGGTAACTGTGCTATGGCCAGGGCGGAAACCAGACTGAAAGGGGTTGAGGAGACTATGATTTGAAAGGAACTTACTGATTTGGTTGTAGACAAGGCGCTCAAAGACCTTGGACAAAAAGGGTAGAATGGAAATGGGACGGTATTCGGAGAACAATTTTGGATTGGGTTTTTTAGGTAGAGGAATTATTTGAGCATCTTTCCACACTGAAGGAAATGAACTACTGGAAATGGAGTTATTAAAGAGGAGACAGAGGACAGGGAGGACAATATCAAGAATAGGCACAAGCATATTGCGACTAATACCATCACTACCTACAGCATTAGAGGTGATTGAGAGTATGCACTTCCTAACATCAGAAGTGGAAACATCATTTAGGACAAAAGGAGCACAGTCTGGAATTGGCAACCCGGAAAGATATTGAATAGTATTAATTTTATTAGAATCATTAATATGAGAAGAAGAAGAGAAATGGAGATTAAGAGAATCAATATTAATATCTGAAGGAATAGAATCTTGACGCGGTTTACCAATCCCAATAGACCTGAGAAATTTCCATACCTTAGCCGGATCCTCGTTTTCAACTGAAGCATGGACATGGCGGCGTAAGGCATCCCTACAAGCAACATTGCAACGATTTCGAGATCTCACATATTTGCCTTTAGTTTGATCGTTGGGTCGACACTTGTACTTATATTTGGCACTAGATTTTTTGCGCATCAACAGTCTAATATCATCAGTGATCCAAGGTGCTGGAAGGTGCTTCAGCTTAATAGCTCGTAAAGGGGCATGTTTGTCATAAAGCTGCGTGATAATAGAGTTAAAGATCGCCACCTGGTTATCCACTGACAGGGAATCTGTAACTGGAGACCAATCAATGTTACGTGCATCACCAAGAAATTCATCGTAGTTCATACCACTAAAATTGCGCTGAAGAATTATTTTGGGTTTAGGTTTAGGAGGACGAACTTTGTAGGACAGGAAAATCAAATCATGATACGAAAAAGCATCGGCTGAGCATTGACCGTGTTTTGCAACATGCTGTGGAGAAGATAATAATAACAAGTCAAGAAGCGAGGGAGTAGAGTTAGGAAAGTGATGTGTAGCACTAAGAGGGAGAATATGCATGTTGCTAGATTTTATTAAGGATTCGAGCGATGATGTACGATAGTCTTGTTTAAGGAGACAGGTGTTAAAATCGCCCGCGATAATAGTGTGGTCATATAAGGGAATGAGATCTTCTAAAATCTTTTCAAAAGAGGAGAAATAGTTAACGCGAAGAGAAGGGCTATAGTAAACTCCGAGTAAGATCTTTGTATGAGAAAGTAGTACCTCCACAAAGAGATGTTCACCGGCGTTCATAGGAGGTGGCTGTACTGAGGTGCTAACAACGGAAAAGGGAATGTGATCACGAAGGTAAATTGCTACCCCTCCACCACCACCACCAGTACGATCATTGCGTATTAGGTGAAAACCAGGCAGAGAGTAAGAAGAAGAAGGAAGACAAGGTTTTAACCAAGACTCCGAGACTAAAATAGCGTGAATATTATTATGAGTCAAAGACACCTGCATATCTGAAAAATGAGCAGGAATACTTTGCGCATTTATGTGAACAATATTAAGGTTTTTCGCCGCATCAGAAAAATGGGATTCAAGAGTTTCTGACAGTGAAGGAATGCTAGCAAAACTATCGTCACTACTACTATGAGAATCGGAAGAAAGAGACAAGAATTGTTCACTGTCGCTACTGCTATTCATTGCTAAGCGCGAGAAAATTATATTAAAAATTACTTATAGTAGATAAGTATAGTGATATAAATAATAATAAAAAATTGTTTAAAACTAACAAAATTTAAACAATATAGACACTCCACCTGCCGGTTGTGTTATTATAAAGATCCACATAAATACAGACTTTACTAAAGTATCACACAATAATAATTTAAAATCTAGGTACAAGAAGAAAAATAAAAAATAAAAACAAATTACATATTCAAACATTGTGAAATTATTTAGTGCACTTCAAAGGAAAAATACCACTATTCTGCGAGAAACGAAACGCAGCTGTAAAATATTATTATATAACTATGGTTTCAACATTGAAGATGACACATCAAGTTAAAGTGACATATCAAGTTATACTGACATTTGACATTACAATAGATATTTTGACTACCTAACTTATAAAAAGTGAGAAAAGAAAAAATAATTTACCTACGTATTAACAATAATCGAATAAAGTACTCACAGTTTTAGGAACAAAATACAATTAGGTAGGTACTCAGCGTAACAGTGCTAGACGTGAAGATATAATTGACTTACCTACCTACACTGCGATGAAAATAAAGAACAAAATGCACTACATAAAACAAATACATAATAGAAGGAGATATGCAAACAACCGTACAGCTACGAACTAAAAGAAAACTATCACTTCTTGTTGGCGGCACAGGCACGTCTACCTTTAGGGGCAGTCACGGAGTCTTTTGGTGCTGTTGGCGCTGGCTTCGGCACATCTGCCACAGCGATCTTCTCGAGCTCAGCAAGTGAGCTGACGCGGTGACGGTCTCCATCAGCTCCCACAACGAACACGAAGCCCTCCCGCGTCCAGCATTTAGTGACGCCGAACCTCTGACGAGCTGCCATGAATGTGTCATGCCGAGACTTGGTTAAAAATTCGGATATCGTGACTTTAGATCCCTTCAGGCTTGTCTTGGCGTACCAAATCTTATTTCTAAGTGCAATGTCATGCACTTTAAACAAAATTGGCCTGGGTTTATCAGGAGTAGACATGCGGCCCATCCGATGGCAACGACTGATATCACCAACGGTAAACTCGGTCAATTTCAATTGGCCGACCACAACTTTGACAATTGCCGCAGCGGTGTCTACATTATTGGATTCAGGGAGACCATGTAGCAATAATATCTTGCGACGAGTCCGCATCTCCATGTTGTCACACTGCTGCATCAACATGCCTACCTGATCCTGTAGGCACTGAAGAGCAGTCATGATAAAGGTACGGAATTCAGCGAAATCAGCTGTCAAATTGGCCACATTGGATGACGGAGCAGCAGCTTTCAGCTCACCTTGATACGCATCCATCTTCTGAAGGAACAACTGCTGCAGCTGGGATACAGACTCTTGGATAGCGTCCATTTTAAAAATAGTGTGAAATGCCAACACAACTGGTGCTTTAAAATATGTGAAGTGATGTGATACAGTGAGGATAACACTTTCCGGCAGGTATTGTGTACTATATGTTAGTTATCCATACAGTTACAGCTATTATAAATTAATATAGTATTTTTAATTATTTTATTTCACTGCGAAACTTTTCAAGAGTGTTTAGTCAACAACTACCCACAAAATAAATACTGACTTAGGCGATAATAATGGACCGAAACTGCGTAACGAATTGGACTTGTTGATTGGCGAAGAGCGTGCGGACTACGAAAAGTCTGCGTCTGCTGGGGAGGGTTTGGAGCGGCTTGCCGCTAGTAAGAATACCGAGGCGAGAATAGATGAGGCGGAATCTGACGCTGAGTCTCTGATGAGCACGTACAGTGCTCAAAGCGAAGACGGATCTAACCGTCCACCCCGCAAACGTGGCAGGCCCCCTACCACTGGTGAACATGTGGGCAAGTGGAAGATTAAGAAGGAGATGGAGGCTGCCAAGCGTGCCAACTCACTAGAAGTGAGGATTGCCGAGGCGGACCGCATGGCAGCCGAAATCGCCATGGGCGAGGCAGCTAGCGACCGAAGCTCCCGAGCGGCATCACGCGCCTCATCGAGACTAGACGCTGACGAACTGCCGGTTGACGGCCTAAAAAAGAGACTCCAAGAATCCCTCGAAGGAATTCGGGACGTGTCGAGGGTCTCTAAGGGCCTCAAAGGGGTGTGCCAAAAAACACTCAAGCAGGCGGCGAACAATATTGAAGACGTGGCAGAGGAGCTGCTATCGCGTACGGCAACCGATGAGGTCCGCCGCCTGCAAATTGAGAACGCCCGCCTGAAGAGGCAAATGGGTGAACTCCGAAAAGAGCTCGACTGTGTTCGGGCAATGGTTATCGGAGTCAGGGAAGAGAGTCGGCCAGCAAATCCTGCTGCGGCCCCTAAATCCACTGAGTCGGACCTTGCGCAGGTCGTAAGGGACGAGATTGGCAAGGTCCTCCAAAGGGTCCAGTTTCTGGAGAGCAAAATCCTCCGGCCGCCATTGGCGTCTGACAAGATCAAACAGGCGCCACCGGCCCCAGAAGTAAAGCAGGCACGTCCCGCTAAAACACCCGAGCGGGCGCCCACCTCCATGACGGCACCGGCACCATCCACTTCGGCCGCTTCCAAAGTTGCCGCCAAAGTCGTGCGCGATAAAACAGGGGACGCAAAGGAGAAGGCGAACAGCAAAAGGCAGAAGGCCATTGCTGTCCAGCCTCAGGTGCCTACGGAACCCAATAGTGGAGAGTGGCAGGTAGTTGGCGCCAAGAAAGCTGCCAAAAAGGCGAAGCGGAAGAGGAGGAGGACGAGAAATAGGCTCAGGGCACCACGCTCGACAGCGGTGGTCCTCACCCTCGCACCTGAAGCGGAAAAGCGCGGCGTAACTTATGCTGCGCTGCTGCATAGTGCCAGGTCGGTCATTAAACTGAACGACCTGGGTATTGAAGGTGTGCGTTGCAGGGTCACGGCGACCGGTGGCCGCATCTTAGAAGTGCCTGGGGCCACTAGCGGCCAGAGGGCAGACGCCCTGGCGACTGAACTACGGGCCCAGCTCTCGGCGGAGGACTGTCGGATTTCTCGGCCGACCAGATGTGCCGATCTAAGGATATCAGGCCTCGACGACTCGGTCTCCCAAGGGGAGCTGGCGGATGCTGTGGCCAAAGCCGGAGATTGCCCCGTCGCCGAAGTAAAGGCGAATGCTATAAAGCGGGGATCAAGCGGACTCGGAACCGCAATAGTCAGCTGCCCCATTGCGGCGGCTCAAAAGCTATCGGATGGTCGACGTCTCCTTGTGGGCTGGGTCTCGGCCCAAGTCAAGTTGCTAAAGCCGAGACCCATGCGGTGTTACCGCTGTCTCATGGGGGGGCATGTAGGCGTTAAATGCACAGCAGGAATAGACTGCAGTAACACTTGTTTCAAGTGCGGCAAATCGGGGCATAAAGCCGCCGATTGTGGGGACTCTCCGCACTGCCTAATGTGCGCGAAGGCAGGCAAGCCCGCTGAACATCCTGCGGGTAGCAAGGGCTGCTCATCGTTTCAGCCCAGAGGCAAGAAGGTAGCCCCTGCGCACACTAGTAAGCGGCTGGCAGAGAAGGAGAGAGTAATGGACACCTCGTAATGGATCAGGTGCTCCAAATACTCCAAACCAACGCAAACCATTCCGCCAGGGCCCAGGACCTTTTGTTCCAGACCCTGGCGGAGTGGTCTATTGGACTGGCTGTGGTCGCCGAGCCATACTATGTCCCTGCCTCACCTATGTGGGCGGGAGACTTGGATGGCCTGGTGGCCATAATAACGGATCTGACGAACGGTGCCCCACCACTCGAAAACGTCGAAAGGGGCCATGGCTACGTCGCCGCCAGCGTCGGAAACATGTCTGTCGTCGGGGTCTATTTCTCCCCCAACCGGCATCTGGCGGAATTCGAGACGTTCGTGGCTCAGCTCAGTGCGCTCGTTGGCAGTTTTCGCCCCCGCCCCGTGCTAGTCCTCGGGGACTTTAATGCAAAATCTTCTGCGTGGGGTTCACCAACCGCCGACGCTAGGGGTGAAATTCTCGAGGAGTGGGCAGTGGAGAGAGGACTGGTTGTCCTGAATAGGGGCACGGCCTACACGTGCGTTCGGCAGGGGGGTGGGTCCATAGTGGACATCTCCCTGTCCAGCCCCAGCATAGCGCAAAGGGTTCGCGACTGGCACGTCGTCGAGGGGGCGGAGACGCTGTCGGATCACCGTTACATCCGATTCAGCGTCTCTGCCCAGACCTCCGGCGTCCCTGCGCCGCGGGCCTTGATCGACCCTAATCCGCGATGGACCCTGGGCCGCCTGAACCTTGAGCTTCTGCGGGAAGCTGCAGAAGTCCAGGCTTGGGCCTCGCCGCCGCGTAGCTTTAACATCCAGCAGGAGGCGGACTGGTTGCGGTCCGCTTTAGTCGCCATCTGCGACGCGGCGATGCCACGGGTGCGGCCTAACACCAGGTCACGGAGGCGGCAAGTGTACTGGTGGTCGCACGAGCTTGCGCAGTTGCGCAGGGCTTGCATAGCCGCGCGCCGTCAGTACACTCGCCATCGGAGAAGACGCCGCCGTACCCAATACTCGGCGACAAGAGAGGCCGAATTGTACGAGGCCTATAGAGCGGCGAAACGGACTCTGCAGGAGGCCATTAAAAGGGCTAAAGTGCAAGCTCGGGAGGAGCTTCTGGCCATCCTGGACAGGGACCCCTGGGGACGCCCGTACAGGATGGTCAGGGGCAAACTTCGCCCCTGGGCCCCGCCCCTGACTCAGACCTTGCAGCCTCTGATACTGGACGCGACGCTAAGTGCCCTGTTCCCGGATGGAACAGAGCGCACTCCCCCGGACATGACCACACCTGGACAAGACACCCTGGACATTGACGAAAACGCCCCCGAGGTCACCGAGCTGGAACTTGAGGTGGCAATACACAAAATGAGGACCAAGAACGTAGCCCCAGGACCCGACGGCGTACCTGGACGTGTTCTGGCTGCGTCACTTGTAGCCCTGGGGCCGCGTTACATGGCGTTCCTTAGTGAATGCCTACGGCAAGGACACTTCCCCAATAACTGGAAGACGGGGAAATTAATTCTTCTAAGGAAAGACGGGCGTCCTGCGGATTCACCTTCCGCCTATCGGCCAATAGTCCTTCTCGACGAGGCGGGAAAGCTCTTTGAGCGAATTATCGCCTACCGCCTCGTCGAGCACTTGACTGTAGCAGGGCCGGACTTGAGTCCTCACCAGTTTGGGTTCCGGCGTGGAAGGTCAACCATCGACGCAATCAAGAGAGTGAAGGGTATCGTGGAGGAAGCGGCGTCCCGGGGAGAGGTGACATTGGCAGTGTCAATAGACATTGCCAATGCGTTCAACTCCCTCCCCTGGGGCGCGATCTTGGCGGCCCTGAACCACCACCGGGTCCCATTCTACCTGCGTCGATTGGTGTCCAACTACCTGTCAGAGAGAAGCATCACCTTCCCGAACAACGTGGAGTGGTGCCAGAAGGAGATAAGATGCGGTGTTCCACAGGGGTCGGTCCTCGGGCCACTCCTGTGGAATATCGCATACGATTGGGTGCTTCGCGGTTCGCTGCTTCCAGGTGTCTCCCTGACATGCTACGCGGATGACACCCTAGTGACCGCAAGAGGCAAAACGTACCGGCAGGCTGCCCTACGAGCTACAGCAGGCGTAGCTTTAGTCGTTGGGCGCATTAGAAGACTGGGCCTTAATGTGGCGCTTAATAAGATCGAGGCGGTCGCCTTCCATGGGCCCCGAAATGCGCCGCCTGCAGACTTGCATATCGTGGTGGGGGGCGTGCGCATCAATGTGGGACGAACCCTGAAATACCTTGGGTTACTCCTTGATAGTCGCTGGTCATTTCGTTCCCACTTTGAGGCGCTCGCTCCCAAACTCACGAAGACGGCGGCGGCATTATCGTCTATCCTCCCCAACCTGGGGGGACCTGACGCCTCATGCAGGCGGCTTTATACAGGGGTCGTGCGGTCCCAGGCCCTGTATGGTGCCCCGATCTGGGCTGAAGCCCTATCCGCCCATAACACTGCGCTCCTGAGGAGACCTCAGCGAGCCATGGCGAATAGGGTGGCCCGCGGGTACCGCACGATTGCCTTCGAGGCGGGGACGCTGCTGGCGGGAACACCTCCGTGGCAGCTAGAGGCGAAGGCGCTAGACCGCCTTCATCAATGGCGCAGAAGCGAGCTCGAGCAGGGACATGTCGTGGACCTGCTCGATATAATAACGAAGAGGCTAGAGCTGCGAGGCGCCGTCATTGAGGAGTGGGGCGAAGTTTTGGCCAACCCAAGTGCGGGACACAACACCATCGTCGCCATAGTGCCGGTCTTCAGGGAGTGGCTGGAGCGCCGGCACGGTGCCCTCACGTTCCGACTCACACAGATGCTGTCCGGACATGGTTGTTTCGGGCGGTATCTGTGTCGTATCGGACGTGAGGAGGAGGAGGGATGCCACCACTGCGCTGCCCCTGAGGACACGGCCTTACACACACTACAGGCGTGTCCGGCTTGGGATGAGGCGAGAGGCGAACTGGTCGCCGCTATCGGAGTGCAGGCGCTCTCGCTGCCGGCCGTGGTCGCTAGCATGGTCGGGAGCGAGCGCGCTTGGGAGGCAGTAGCCTCATTCGCGGAGGCCGTAATGGCGGCCAAGGAGGCAGCTGAGAGGGAGAGGGAAGCAACGTCAACGCTCCCCTCCCGCCGCAGGCGCCCAGGGCGTCGACGAGCAGCCCACTTAAGGGAGGATCTGCGTCCGCCGTAGGGCGTGGCCTGCGGGCGTCGGGGAGGGCAACCCGGCGTCCGATCAGTAGCAGGCCGAGGAGGTAGACGGGCTCGCCGTGTCTCGCGGGCCCGTCCCAGTGGAGGAAGGGAGCAGAAGCTTCCTGCAAGGAGGGGACTGCAGTGGCGGTCCAGGCCCCGTCAGCGCCGCAGTAGTCATGCTACTCGCGGTACCTGCGGCGCGGACACTCAGGGCTGAGAAGGGACACCGAGGGTTATTTAGGTTAGGTTAGGTTTTTTTTTTTTTTTTTTTTTTTTTTTTTTTTTTTTTTTTTTTTTTTTTTTTTTTTTTTTTTTTTTTTTTTTTAAAGGCCGCGTTCACCTCTGATGTGGGGGTCAGAGACCTTACTCAACACGTTATTTAATAAATGTACAAAAACTTTTTATTATAGTAAAAAACACAGTATTTAAAAAGACATTTTCTCGAAAGGCGAGTAAAAGTACCAATAAAAGAAACATGAAAAAATATATACAAAAAATAGGACAGCGGAATAAATAACAAAACTATAAACGTGATAAAATAAACAAGATTCCCTCCCATTCTATTGCACGGATATGTCAGCCGGCGTGATTAATAGCGCAGTGTTGTCTAAGTTGCTGTTGGGGCTTATTACACAATAAGTGGACAGCTGGCCTCTTTCTGCCTAGGTCTTATTTCTATTAATCACGCTGGTCGCTACCTCCGTGCAATAGCTTAGGAAGGTATCACGTTTCTCGCTGTCCATGATAATTTTACAAATACTGTGTACATCTAAGGTAGTGTCTAAAGACATTTGTACATCGTGTCTTTTGCGTGAGAACACAGGGCAATGTAGTAAGACATGCTGCACTGTCTCGCTCACACCCGGTTCACAAATGCAAGATGGGTCCTCCTTGCACTTGAAACGGTTCAAGTACTCTGAGAACCCACCGTGCCCGGTCAGAACCTGTGTGAGCGTGGCAGTGGGATGAATCTTCCTAATTGTCCTATAGGACACCACCAGGTCAGGGAAAAACATTTTCGTGGTAGAAGCAGTGGTGTCAGTCTTGTACTTACGGTTCCATTCGTCCAGCGACTCCAAACGTATTTGTCGCTTGACGAATGATACCGGACATTTGTCGTACGTTGGCTTGGTCTTACTGTGCAGCGCTGCTTGCTTTGCCAATTCGTCCGCTCTCTCGTTACCCGCCAGCCCTGCGTGTGCCTTTATCCAAAACAAGGAAATGTCCTTGTTTTGGAGTCTGCACTGGGCGATGTTGTTCCTCGCCTCGGCGGCGAGCGGGTGAAGAGAGAGCGGGTTGACCACTGTCTCGAGTGCCGAACGCGAGTCGCTTATTACAGCGAGACTGGCGCTCCTACACTCGAACGCGTATTTAGTGGCTCGGCATATGGCCAAAAGTTCGGCTTGATAGACCGCGCAGTAAGACGACAGTTTGAGTTTGAGCGACTTGATCTCGGTTTCACTGTTCCAAATGGAAAGTGAAGCTCCGACCTTGCCTTCAATTTTGCTGCCGTCCGTGTATATTCTTACTGCGCTGCTTACGTTGGTGGTCACGCTTTGCTGATCCGTCAAGTTCATGAACTTAAGGTCCATATGTTTTGCCGGATGCGGAGTACTCGTATATGCCAGTCTGCTTTCGACTTCCATGTCGCCTAGCTCTGGTCGGGGTACTCCCCTCTTGGCCTTGTACAGGGAGGCCGCTTCGCGTATGCGAATATCGAGGGGCAGTAACCCGGTCAGAGCGAGCGACGCGTTCAAGGACACCGTTTTGTAGGCCTTGCACATCTTTTGCGCAAAGCCCCTCTGGACAGTGTTCAGCTGCTTCTGAGCAGTGATCTTGTTTGTTGACGGCGACCAAGCACTGGCAGCGTACATGATGATGGGCTCAATGGTGGCCGTATAGATCACCCGGACAACTTCCGGGTGAAGGCCCCAGCTAGTTTTAGCAGCCTTTGCTAGCTGTTTGTAGACATTCAACGCCTTTCTGCAGATGTTCGCAGTGTGGCTGTTGAATGTCAACTTATGGTCGATTGTGAGCCCTAAGATCTTAATCTCATCTGTTATGCCAATATCAATCCCTCCCATGGTCAGGATGGGGGTGTCATAGATCAGCTTTCGTGTCACAACCATCGCGCTTGTTTTGTGAGGTGCGAACTTCAGCTTGTTCTTGACACCCCACTCCCGCACATAGGCGAGAGTGGGATTGGCTTGACGCTGTATGTCCAGTGCCGTGTCGCCGGCAAAAACAAGGACTACGTCGTCTGCGAAAGCCTGCACATATTGCCCCCGCGTTTCGAGTCCTTTCAGCAACGGGTCAAGGAGAAGATTCCACAGTACAGGCCCGCCGATAGACCCCTGTACGCACCCTTTTTGAGTGCCCTTTGTGTACTCCTCACCAGCATACCTGACTCGGACCTTTCGGTCCTGCAGGTAGCTGTCGACGATTCGTCGGAGGTTGACCGGGCACTCTTCTTCGGCCAGTCTCACCCTTATGGCCGGCCACCAGGCGCTGTCGAAGGCTCCCTCTATGTCCAGTGATACCACGGTCACGATCTTTCGTTGAAGTAGATTGCCGCGTATGTACTGTATCAGGTCATAAAGGGAGTCCTCGGTGCTACGTTGGGGCATAAAGCCATATTGGCGCAGACTGAGCCTAGGAATCAGGTGCCACTTGAGCCTATTGACCACCATCTTCTCCAGAATCTTCCCCATGACTGGCAAAAGGCCGATGGGCCGATAGGACTTGGGGCTTGTGTAGTTGGTTTTTCCAGGCTTCCGCAGCACGACCACCACTGCTACCTTCCATTGTTCCGGGAAGAGACCCAACTCTAGGCACTTGTTCATGATTGCCAGGTGCAGGTCCGGATCCTGTTCGATCACCTGGCAACATATGTCGGCGGTGAAGCCGTCTCCTCCGGGTGCCTTTTTCGGGTTAAAACTTTCCGCCGCGGCTCTGAGCTCCTCCAGTGTGAACGGCGGGTCGTGGACTTCGCCATCGACGCTGTCGTTCACACGGTTCGCTAGGGCTCTTGTCCGCTGGTGGTCTAAGTTGTCCTCCGTCTCCAGGTCTCCCGGGAAGAACGTGTCCGCTAAGAGTCGGGCAGACTCTTGCTGCCCTACAATGGTGCCGTCTCTCTCCAATGGAAGGTCTTCCTGTCTCCTGGTGGTGTTCTTTATGACCCTGTAGATGCTTTCCCATACTCCTTCTTTGTCCTGTCTTTCACAGAATGCCTTCCAACTCTTAATCTGAGCCTTTTTGGCTGCGTCCTCATACTCGAGTTTCGCCTGCAGGTACTGATCGACAACTCCTGATCTTCGGGTTGGCGCAGCACATCGGACTCTACGCTTTTTTGTGTTGACTTCTCGCTTCATTCTCTCAAGATCCTCAGACCACCATGGTATTTTAAGTTTTTGATCAGATTTATTTTTAACTAGTGTTTGGGTGCATGTCTCTGTAACTACTTGTGTAAGGCTATTTACATGTCTTTCTAAATTGATTTTACTATTAATATTAACTATGTCTGTTTTGTTTAAATTATACTGTGACTTGAACTGTTCCAGTTTCTCATGAAACTGGACCCAGTTAGCGTTTTTGGTGTTGAATATACGCGTAGTCCTATTGATGCTAATTCCTTTTGCCTTACACAATTTAATTTGGAAAAGTATACCATTGTGATCTGAGCTCGTGAGATCTTCAGCCACTCTCCAGTCTTCCACCAGCGCTAGAAGGTCCTCTGTGCACGCTGTGACGTCGACGAAGCTTGTTAGCCGTCGTCCTCCCCTTACAGTATCGAACGTGGGGACGTCACCGTCGTTCAGTACGTGCAGGTTCATCTCTATGAGCGCACCCAGCATTTCCTCGCCCCTGCTATCGTTCGTAATGCTGCCCCACCACGAACTCTTTGCATTTGCGTCGCCTCCAACTATGATCTTGTAGTTGCGGTGGGAAAGAACTATGGTGTTGAGATGGTCCAAGTATGGCCCTATGGGTTGGTCAGGTTCAAAGTAGTACGAGACGACGAGGACTTCCCATGCGCTGGTCCGCAACTTTACCACGACGATGTTGTTTGTGGTAAAGGCCGGGCACTGCAAGACGTCAATAGTTTGGTCAAAGACGACTATTGCCGCCTTGACAGTGCCTTCGCCGCGATCCGCGCTTTGGTAAATCCTCGCCGCTCCGTAGTTCCTCATCTCCTTTCGCCCCCCCACGTAAGGTTCCTGGACCATCGCGACCGCGATACGCCTTTTGCTGGCTTCGAGCATGAGCTCGTTGGTCGCTAGTTCTTTCCTCTGGAGGTTCGCTTGGGCTATCTTATATGCTGCGGTGCTCCTACCGAGTGGGACCCTAGTGACCACCTTAGCAATAGGCTATGGCGGCTCTAGCCAGTGCGTCCCACTTCTTTCGGGTCGGGCATTCCTGGCTGAAGGCAGTATGGGCAGTGCCTGGAACTTTTGCGTTTACGCAGTTCCGGCACACTGGCGCCTCATCTGACCCCCATTTCGGGCAGTCGGTTCTGAGGTGGCGACCACCGCAATGCGCGCAGAGGTCGGCCGTCTCCGAACATGTCTTTCGGCCGTGTCCGAATGCCAGACACCGTGTGCACTGGATCAACGGTGTCTGATCCTGGACCGGGACATACTGTATGTCAATGAAGACCCTCTCGGCGGTCGTCAGCCGTTTCCACATTTTGGGCGAGACCTGCAGAACCACATGGTTCTGGTGCGGGTTCCTCGCCCTCCTGCGGTATTTAACGGCGACGACTTGGTCGTCAGCCGAGAGGTCTCCTACCAGCCGCATGTTCTGGGAGACGAGTGCGGTCTTGATGTCTTCATCAGTATTGTACTTGAAGACATCTCGGAGGATGACCAAAGGGTTCTTGTTTTTGGCCTCCTCGACCCTGAGCTTCTTGTCCTTTCTGAGCTGTGTCACCGTTCGCTCTATCTCTCCCTTGGTGGCACAGCTCAGAACGACCTTCTGGTCCTTGATCTTGCGGACCCGCTCGATCTGAAGACCGCACTTTTTGGCGTCTAGCGCCTGGCGAACCCTGTCCACCACATCGGAGCCGGTGTCCGCGGTGTCATCGGAGGACACAATCACCGAGTGTTTGGGCGCCTCCTGGGGAGTAGGCCGCGGCTTCGACAGCATCTCCGCGTATGAAGGAGTATTCTCCTTCAACGCGGAGAGCTGTCCACTCATCTCCTCGGCTGTACGCCTCAGAGATAGGACCTCAGCCATGAGCTCCTGGTGTTTTTCCCCTCCGACGTCACCCTGCACCGGCTTGGCCGCCTCCATCACTGTGTGATGCTTGTCGATGGCGGCTTGGAGAACTCGCATCCTGTCGGTATTCTCCCTCGACAGTTTTGAGTTCTCCTCGATTTTGCGGCAGAGTTCGGCCATCTGGTCTGCCTGGCCTCCCGCGGTTTTCCCCTTTACGGTATTTCCCCCTTTCTCAACGCCAACGTTGGCGTTTGAGATTTCCCCACCCTTTGCCGTCTCCGACTCCTTGATGAGTTGGTAGAGTCGGCTAATAGCGGCCAATACTTCCGTCTTTATTTCCGTCTTTAGGTTGCGTGAGTTACCTAGGTGGAGCTTTGCCTTGTTAAGGCAAGCTCTCGCCTCTGCAACCCTAGACGAATGGGCGGGACTTGTTTGGGGACCGATACCGGTGCCTGATGGTGAGTGGGCAGTGGCAGTTTTGCCCTCTTGAGCCGCCTTAACCTTTGGCTTGGTCACCGTCCGGTCTAGTATCTTTTGGGGTGGGGTCTTGGGGTTTGCCTGCGAGGTTGGCCTGGATTCCCATTCCCCGATGCTCCGCCTTACCGTGGACGACTGTAAAGGTCGCCCATTCTGGCTCTCGCTCGGGGAAGTGGACTCCCTCTGAGGCCGTTTCGCAGGTGTACGGGTGGCCACAAACATCTTGAGGGTCCGCGGCTTCGTCAGTCCAAGAAGTGGTTAGGTTAGGTTAGGTTAGGTTAGGTTAGGTTAGGTTAGGTTAGGTTAGGTTAGGTTGGGGAACCCCCCACAGTGCTTGCGTCCACGTCGCGTTCCCCGGGCAACGACCCGGTTCTGACCACCGTAACGGAGTGGCAGACCGGTGATCGGCTAAAGTGCACTGTGCCGTCGTAGTCTTTACCTTGCGGTTGCCTACGACACCTGCGGAGGCTATGATGCCAAAGCCAACGCGTGACGCCTCCGGGCGTTTTATAAAAGGCCCTTCTCAGGGCCAACCCGAATCCGAAGACGCAAACGCGTCGAAGTCCAGCCGCGCGCCTTCTGCGGCTAGCTTCTTTTGCGGGGCGGACGAGTTGTCGGACACTGACAACGTGTCCATTATGTCAGAGTCGGAAGCGGGTTCGACGGCGAGCGGTCGCCAGGCATCGCGTAAGCGGGCCTTTCTGAAAGAAAGGTCCGAAGGCTCCTCGGACTCTACGGGGAAGCCTAAGAAGAAGGTTAAAGCCAAAAAGTCGACAGTCGCGGACACGCATGACGTGGGTCTCGCTGACGCTCAACGCCAGTTGGACCTGGCTCGGCGGGTGCAGCTCCAGCAAGACCTGGAGGAGCGGGTTGCTGCCAAAGAGCAACGGACGTGTGCCGCTCGGGCAAAGTCCGGGTATGGCGCGTCCACTGTCCTCTACTCGGACCACTCCCTGGCCGAGCTGGAGCAGATGGCTCAGGAAGACAAGGAGGAGATCGTGGAGATCGCCTCCAAGTCCTCCAACCTGAAAGGGACTTTCCAAAAGTCCCTTAAATGCAGGGCCGCGAGCATGCTTGGCATCGTCGGTGAGCTGATGCAGCGCACGGCGACCGACGAAACGCGGCAGCTGCAGGCGAAAGTCAATCGCCTGCAGTCAGAGGTCAGCCAGCTGCATCATAAGCTGGCTGAAGCCACGGCCCGGCCAAATCAAGCCGAGCCGAGACCTGCGGCTGAAGGCCCCACCCCCTCAAACCTTGAGGATATGATCCGCAAGGTAATCATGGAGGAGAGGGCCTTCACGAGAGCCTGCTTCGCAGGCATCGAAGACCGGCTCTTGCCGGAGAAACGCCTGCGACCGCCGCTTGCGGCGGACAAGAGGCAGCACGAGCCAGGGCCGTCCTCCCAGAGGGAGGACGCCCTTCTCCCTTCTACCACCCCATCCAACCAGCAAGGGTGGACGAAGGTGGTCAACAAGGGGAAGAGCAAGGCCCAGAAGAAGGCAGCGGCCGCCCCCGCCGTCCCCGTCACCACTCCCCCTGGCCCGTCTCAGCCGACGGGCAAGGGAAAGGGGAAGGGGAAGGGTAAGAAGTCGGCCCCCAAGCCCGCCACCGCTGCTCCCGCAGCAAAAAGGGCCCCCGCCGGACAAAAGAAGAACCTCGTTCCTCCTAAAACCGCAGCCGTTGTGGTGACGCTAACCAAGGAGGCTGAGGAGCGGGGGGTGACGTACGCGTCCGTGATGAAACGGGCGCGTACCAACGCTGATCCCACCCAACTGGGGATCGGCGCAGTCTCGTGCCGCCGGACCCAGGCTGGGGCTCGCATTTTCGAGTTCCCTGGGGCTCAGGGCAGCGCAAACGCGGACCTCTTTGCGACCAAGTTGCAGGAGGTCATCGCGGACGTGGCCAAGGTGGGCAGGCCCGTAAAGTCTGCGACCTTAGAGGTGACCGATCTGGACGATTCGGTCACCAAAGAGGAGGTGGTGGCGGCGGTCGCAGCAATAGGGGGTTGTGACGTCGCAGCGGTGCAAGGCCGGGATATCAGACCCGGCCGCGGCGGCATGGGCACCATGCGCCTCGAGTGCCCAGTCGCCGCCGCCAAAGTTGTCCTCGCCACGGGACGGCTTGCCGTCGGTTTTAGCTCGGGTGCAGTCAAGGCACTTGTAGATCAGCCTCTGCGCTGCTACAAGTGCTTCGGAGTTGGACACACCCGGGCCCTCTGTCCGTCCAAGGTTGATAGGACGGACAGCTGCTACCGCTGCGGCAAGGACGGGCACAAGTCCGCCTCCTGCAAGGCCGCCACGCCACACTGCGCGGTGTGTGCAGCTAGTGGCCGCCCAGCGGGCCACGTGATGAAGGGGAGGAATTGCAATCCTCCCCCTAAGAAGGGCAAAGCGCAGGCGCCGACCCAGCCTGCCGCTACTACCGCCGTTCCTGAAACTTCGGCGGCCGTGGAGGAAGGGGGTGTGATGTCCATTGATGGATAGGGTCCAACATCGCATCCTCCAGGCGAACACCAACCACTGCAGAGCAGCCCAGGATCTGCTGATGCAAGCAATGGCTGAGTGGTTGGTGGACGTGGCGGTGGTTGCCGAGCCGTACTCGGTCCCTGGCCGTTGGCTGGGTGATCGGGACGGCTTGGTGGCATTGGTGTCGCGGTCTTCCACAGACTCCCCTCCCCTCTCGCTTTTAGAGAGGGGATCGGGATACGTGGCCGCCGCGTGGGGAGATATCGCCCTTGTGGGGGTCTATTTCTCCCCAAACCGCCCTCTGTCGGATTTCGAGAATTTTCTCGAAATCCTCACCGCAGTGGTCGGGAGGGCGGCGCCGCGCCAGGTCGCTTTATTGGGCGACCTGAACGCCAAGTCGGTGGCCTGGGGCAACCCGGCCACCTCTTGCAACGTCAGGGGTCGCGCCGTGGAATTTTGGGCGGCCTCGACCGGTGTGTCCCTCTTAAACCGAGGGACTGTCCAAACGTGTGTGCGGCAACGGGGAGGGTCAGTGGTAGACGTCTCATTTGCCACCCCCGTGCTAGCCGCCCGCGTCGTGAACTGGCGGGTGGAGATGGTGGAGACTTTGTCGGACCACCGATATGTGCGGTTCGACATCTCCACCCAGAGCCCCCGGGGGATGGTCCGCTCGGGCCAATCCCCCTTTCCACGATGGGCTCTCACCCACCTGGACAGGGAGGCCGCTGAGGAGGCGGCGTTCCTCCAGGACTGGCTCGCGCCTTCGCCAAGAGTCCTGGACGTGGACACCGCGGCGGTTCAGCTGAGGGGGTCTCTTACCGAGGTGTGCAACTTCAGCATGCCTCGGTCTCGCCGCCCACCCCCCCGTCGCGCCGTTTATTGGTGGTCGGCGGAACTGGCGGGGCTTCGGGCCGCCTGCGTGGCGGCCAGGAGGGCCTACACGCGGAGTCGACCGCGCCGCCCCCGAGACCTGGCCAATGAGGATCGCCTCTACGCCGCGTACGTAGAGGCAAAGGCGGTCCTCAGGTCGGCAATGTGCGCCGCCGACGACTCGGCGAGAGCCGAGATGCTGGAGGGTCTCGACAGGGACCCGTATGGGAGACCGTATAAGGCGGCGCGGAATAAACTGCGCCCCTTTGGTCCCCCACTGACGGAGACCCTCGAGCCGGCATTGCTGGATGGGGTAGTCCGGTCCCTGTTTCCGTGCAGGACCGACTTCACCCCACCAGTGATGGACCCTCCGCGGGAGGCGGCTCCGCCGGAGGAGGAAGTCCCCCCGGTCACGGTGGAGGAATTTCGCGCTGGGACTCTTCGCCTCCGCGCGAAGAAGACCGCCCCTGGACCGGACGGCGTGCCCGCACGGGTGGTGGCCATCGCCGCCTCCAAGATGGAGGACAGATTTCGGGACCTCTTCAGCGCGTGCTTCACGACTGGGAGGTTCCCGAAACTCTGGAAGGAGGGGCAGCTATGCCTCCTCCGAAAGGAGGGACGCCCGGCGGACTCCCCCTCGGCATACCGGCCCATCGTTCTGCTCGATGAGGTCGGTAAGTTGTTCGAGGGGATCGTCGCCGCCCGGCTGAATGGCCTCCTGCGGTTGGTGGGGCCGGACCTGTCGGACGCCCAATTCGGTTTCCGGAGGGGGCGTTCGACGATAGATGCGTTGGCCCTGCTCAAGGGCCAAGTGAGGGAGGCAGTGGAGGCAGGGGACGGAGTGTTGGCTGTGTCATTTGATATAGCCAACGCGTTCAACTCCGTCCCCCACTCGACAATCTTGGAGGCACTCCGGTACCACGGAGTGCCTCAATATCTGCGCCAACTCCTGGCCAGCTACTTGGAGGACCGAGCAGTCCTCCTTGTAGACAAGACGGCCAGAGTCAGGCGATATGGCGCGGAGTCCGGTGTTCCACAGGGGTCGGTCCTAGGACCCCTGCTGTGGAACATCGGATTCGATTGGCTCCTGCGGGGAACCCTCCTCCGTGGCACGAGTGTCATCTGCTATGCGGATGACACTCTTCTCACTGCCCGGGGGAGGGACTACAGGGAGGCGGCCAGTCTGGCCTCGGCTGGCGGATCCTTAGTCTCAGGAAGGATCCGCCGCCTAGGATTGAAGGTGGCGCTGAATAAGACCGAGGCCGTGTACTTCCACGGGCCTCGGCAGCGCACCCCTCCTGACGCCCACATCGTCGTGGAGGGCGTCACAATCGCGGTCAGGGCCCAGATGAAATATCTGGGCCTCATACTCGACAGCAGGTGGCGCTTCGGCCCGCACTTCAGCGCGCTGTCGACCCGCCTGCTGAAGGCTGCGGATGCCCTCTCGTGGCTCCTCCCGAACCTGGGAGGGCCTAAGGCGCGATGCCGGCAATTGTATGCCGGCATAATCAAGAGTATGGCCCTTTACGGGGCCCCCATCTGGGCGGACTCCCTCCACCGGAGGGAGAACGCCACCGCCATTCGCAGGCCCCAAAGGGCCATTGCACTGCGGGTGGCGAGGGCCTACCGCTCGGTGGGCTTTGCGGCGGCGTGCGCTCTGGCCGGCACCCCTCCTTGGGAGCTCGAGGCGTGGGTGCTTGCCAGAGTCTACGAGTGGACGGCGCGGCGAAAGGCGCTCGGGGAGCATCCTGCCGCGGAAGAGCGGGAGGCCGTCCGGCGAGAGGCGAGGGTGGCAATCGTCCATCATTGGACGGAGGACCTCGCCGCTGCCGCTTTTGGCCGTCGAACGTTGGACGCGCTCGGGCCAGTACTGCCAGACTGGCTCGAGCGGTCCCACGGTTTCCTCTCTTTCCGTCTGGTGCAGGTGTTATCCGGCCACGGATGCTTCGGATCCCACCTGCACCGAATCCGGAGGGAGGAAACCCCGGCGTGCCACGATTGCGGCGCGCCGGAGGACACGGCACAGCACACCCTCGAGGTGTGCCCCGCCTGGTCCGAGCTGCGCCGCGGTCTTGTCGCGGTGGTTGGGCAGGACCTGTCGCTTCCCAGCGTGGTCAGCTCCATGCTGGGAAGCGAGGAGGCCTGGGCGGCGCTCGCCTCCTTCTGCGAGGAAGTCATGTCGCAGAAGGAGGCAGCGGAGCGTGCGCGGGAGGACGACCCTCTCGCAGCGCCGCTCCGTAGGCGAAGGAGAGGAGGGAGAAGGCGACTGTACGATCGTCGTCTCCCTCCTGGTGGCGAATAGCGGGAGACAGACGCGGGGGCGCCTTCTCCTGCACCGCACTATTCGCCACCATCGCGGAGCGGGAATGGCCGAGCACTCGCAGTCATTCCCGGGCCCCTTCCCAATGGGAGGGGCGTGAAGGGCCCGCTGTAAAGGCGGGCGGTCGTCTGAGGGGGACTAGATGTAAAGGCTCTGCCAGTTCCCTAGTCCTCCTCCTCATAGACGAGGCGGGAGTGCCGGGGGGGTTTTAGCCGGTAGGAGTCCGGCATAACCCGCGCCACGCCCCCGCGTGGCCGGGTATCCATGAGGATTTCCCCCCCGAAAACAAAAAAAAAAAAAAAAAAAAAAAAGGTTAGGTTAGGTTAGGTTAGGTTAGGTTTTTTTTTTTTTTTTTTTTTTTTTTTTTAACGGGCCTTTATGGCCCGGCCGCGTTCACCTCTGATGTGGGGGTCAGAGACCTTACTCAACACGTTATTTAATAAATGTACAAAAACTTTTTATTATAGTAAAAAACACAGTATTTAAAAAGACATTTTCTCGAAAGGCGAGTAAAAGTACCAATAAAAGAAACATGAAAAAATATATACAAAAAATGGGACAGCGGAATAAATAACAAAACTATAAACGTGATAAAATAAACAAGATTCCCTCCCATTCTATTGCACGGATATGTCAGCCGGCGTGATTAATAGCGCAGTGTAGTCTAAGTTGCTGTTGGGGCTTATTACACAATAAGTGGACAGCTGGCCTCTTTCTGCCTAGGTCTTATTTCTATTAATCACGCTGGTCGCTACCTCCGTGCAATAGCTTAGGAAGGTATCACGTTTCTCGCTGTCCATGATAATTTTACAAATACTGTGTACATCTAAGGTAGTGTCTAAAGACATTTGTACATCGTGTCTTTTGCGTGAGAACACAGGGCAATGTAGTAAGACATGCTGCACTGTCTCGCTCACACCCGGTTCACAAATGCAAGATGGGTCCTCCTTGCACTTGAAACGGTTCAAGTACTCTGAGAACCCACCGTGCCCGGTCAGAACCTGTGTGAGCGTGGCAGTGGGATGAATCTTCCTAATTGTCCTATAGGACACCACCAGGTCAGGGAAAAACATTTTCGTGGTAGAAGCAGTGGTGTCAGTCTTGTACTTACGGTTCCATTCGTCCAGCGACTCCAAACGGATTTGTCGCTTGACGAATGATACCGGACATTTGTCGTACGTTGGCTTGGTCTTACTGTGCAGCGCTGCTTGCTTTGCCAATTCGTCCGCTCTCTCGTTACCCGCCAGCCCTGCGTGTGCCTTTATCCAAAACAAGGAAATGTCCTTGTTTTGGAGTCTGCACTGGGCGATTTTGTTCCTCGCCTCGGCGGCGAGCGGGTGAAGAGAGAGCGGGTTGACCACTGTCTCGAGTGCCGAACGCGAGTCGCTTATTACACCGAGACTGGCGCTCCTACACTCAAACGCGTATTTAGTGGCTCGGCATATGGCCAAAAGTTCGGCTTGATAGACCGTGCAGTAAGACGACAGTTTGAGTTTGAGCGACTTGATCTCGGTTTCACTGTTCCAAATGGAAAGTGAAGCTCCGACCTTGCCTTCAATTTTGCTGCCGTCCGTGTATATTCTTACTGCGCTGCTTACGTTGGTGGTCACGCTTTGCTGATCCGTCAAGTTCATGAACTTAAGGTCCATATGTTTTGCCGGATGCGGAGTACTCGTATATGCCAGTCTGCTTTCGACTTCCATGTCGCCTAGCTCTGGTCGGGGTACTCCCCTCTTGGCCTTGTACAGGGAGGCCGCTTCGCGTATGCGAATATCGAGGGGCAGTAACCCGGTCAGAGCGAGCGACGCGTTCAAGGACACCGTTTTGTAGGCCTTGCACATCTTTTGCGCAAAGCCCCTCTGGACAGTGTTCAGCTGCTTCTGAGCAGTGATCTTGTTTGTTGACGGCGACCAAGCACTGGCAGCGTACATGATGATGGGCTCAATGGTGGCCGTATAGATCACCCGGATAACTTCCGGGTGAAGGCCCCAGCTAGTTTTAGCAGCCTTTGCTAGCTGTTTGTAGACATTCAACGCCTTTCTGCAGATGTTCGCAGTGTGGCTGTTGAATGTCAACTTATGGTCGATTGTGAGCCCTAAGATCTTAATCTCATCTGTTATGCCAATATCAATCCCTCCCATGGTCAGGATGGGGGTGTCATAGATCAGCTTTCGTGTCACAACCATCGCGCTTGTTTTGTGAGGTGCGAACTTCAGCTTGTTCTTGACACCCCACTCCCGCACATAGGCGAGAGTGGGATTGGCTTGACGCTGTATGTCCAGTGCCGTGTCGCCGGCAAAAACAAGGACTACGTCGTCTGCGAAAGCCTGCACATATTGCCCCCGCGTTTCGAGTCCTTTCAGCAACGGGTCAAGGAGAAGATTCCACAGTACAGGCCCGCCGATAGACCCCTGCACGCACCCTTTTTGAGTGCCCTTTGTGTACTCCTCACCAGCATACCTGACTCGGACCTTTCGGTCCTGCAGGTAGCTGTCGACGATTCGTCGGAGGTTGACCGGGCACTCTTCTTCGGCCAGTCTCACCCTTATGGCCGGCCACCAGGCGCTGTCGAAGGCTCCCTCTATGTCCAGTGATACCACGGTCACGATCTTTCGTTGAAGTAAATTGCCGCGTATGTACTGTATCAGGTCATAAAGGGAGTCCTCGGTGCTACGTTGGGGCATAAAGCCATATTGGCGCAGACTGAGCCTAGGAATCAGGTGCCACTTGAGTCTATTGACCACCATCTTCTCCAGAATCTTCCCCATGACTGGCAAAAGGCCGATGGGCCGATAGGACTTGGGGCTTGTGTAGTTGGTTTTTCCAGGCTTCCGCAGCACGACCACCACTGCTACCTTCCATTGTTCCGGGAAGAGACCCAACTCTAGGCACTTGTTCATGATTGCCAGGTGCAGGTCCGGATCCTGTTCGATCACCTGGCAACATATGTCGGCGGTGAAGCCGTCTCCTCCGGGTGCCTTTTTCGGGTTAAAACTTTCCGCCGCGGCTCTGAGCTCCTCCAGTGTGAACGGCGGGTCGTGGACTTCGCCATCGACACTGTCGTTCACACGGTTCGCTAGGGCTCTTGTCCGCTGGTGGTCTAAGTTGTCCTCCGTCTCCAGGTCTCCCGGGAAGAACGTGTCCGCTAAGAGTCGGGCAGACTCTTGCTGCCCTACAATGGTGCCGTCTCTCTCCAATGGAAGGTCTTCCTGTCTCCTGGTGGTGTTCTTTATGACCCTGTAGATGTTCTCCCATACTCCTTCTTTGTCCTGTCGTTCGCAGAATGCCTTCCAACTCTTAATCTGAGCCTTTTTGGCTGCGTCCTCATACTCGAGTTTCGCCTGCAGGTACTGCTCGACAACTCCTGATCTTCGGGTTGGCGCAGCACATCGGACTCTACGCTTTTTTGTGTTGACTTCTCGCTTCATTCTCTCAAGATCCTCAGACCACCATGGTATTTTAAGTTTTTGGTCAGATTTATTTTTAACTAATGTTTGGGTGCATGTCTCTGTAACTACTTGTGTAAGGTTATTTACATGGCTTTCTAAGTTGATTTTACTACTAATGTTTTCTATGTCTATTTTGTTTAAATTGTACTCTAGTTTTAACTCGTCCAGTTTCTCATGAAACTGGACCCAGTTAGCTTTCTTAGTGTTGAATTTACGTGTTGTTCTATTGATGCTAATCCCGGTTGCCTTACACAATTTAATTTGGAAAAGTATACCATTGTGATCTGAGCTAGTGAGATCTTCAGCCACTCTCCAGTCTTCCACCAGCGCTAGAAGGTCCTCTGTGCACGCTGTGACGTCGACGTAGCTTGTTAGCCGTCGTCCCCCCCTTATGGTGTCAAAAGTGGGGACGTCACCGTCGTTCAGTACATGCAGGTTCAACTCTATGAGCGCACCGAGCATTTCCTCGCCCCTGCTGTCGTTCGTAGCGCTGCCCCACCACGAACTCTTTGCGTTTGCGTCGCCTCCAACTATGATCTTATAGTTGCGGTGAGAAAGAACTATGGTGTTGAGATGGTCCAAGTATGGCCCTATGGGTTGGTCAGGTTCAAAGTAGTACGAGACGACGAGGACTTCCCATGCGCTGGTTCGCAACTTTACCACGACGATGTTGTTTGTGGTAAAGGTCGGGCACTGCAAGACGTCAATAGTTTGGTCAAAGACGACTATTGCCGCCTTGACAGTGCCTTCGCCGCGATCCGCGCTTTGGTAAATCCTCGCCGCTCCGTAGTTCCTCATCTCCTTTCGCCCCCCCACGTAAGGTTCCTGGACCATCGCGACCGCGATACGCCTTTTACTGGCTTCGAGCATGAGCTCGTTGGTCGCTAGTTCTTTCCTCTGGAGGTTCGCTTGGGCTATCTTATATGCTGCGGTGCTCCTACCGAGTGGGACCCTAGTGACCACCTTAGCAATAGGCTATGGCGGCTCTAGCCAATGCGTCCCACTTCTTTCGGGTCGGGCATTCCTGGCTGAAGGCAGTATGGGCAGTGCCTGGAACTTTTGCGTTTACGCAGTTCCGGCACACTGGCGCCTCATCTGACCCCCATTTTGGGCAGTCTGTTCTGAGGTGGCGGCCACCGCAATGCGCGCAGAGGTCGGCCGTCTCCGAACATGTCTTTCGGCCGTGTCCGAATGCCAGACACCGTGTGCACTGGACCAACGGTGTCTGGTCCTGGACCGGGACATACTGGATGTCAATGAAGACCCTCTCGGCGGTCGTCAACCGTTTCCACATTTTGGGCGAGACCTGCAGAACCACATGGTTCTGGTGCGGGTTCCTCGCCCTCCTGCGGTATTTAACGGCGACGACTTGGTCGTCAGCCGAGAGGTCTCCCACCAGCCGCATGTTCTGGGAGACGAGTGCGGTCTGGATGTCCTTGTCGGTGTTATATTTAAAGACATCCCTGAGGATGACCAAAGGGTTTTTGTTTTTGGCCTCCTCGACCCTGAGCTTCTTGTCCTTTCTGAGCTGTGTCACCGTTCGCTCTATCTCTCCCTTGGTGGCACAGCTCAGAACGACCTTCTGGTCCTTGATCTTGCGGACCCGCTCGATAGGTTAGGTTAGGTTAGGTTAGGTTAGGTTAGGTTTGGAGGAGAGGTTTCGGGACCTCTTCAGCGCGTGCTTCACGACTGGGAGGTTCCCGAAACTCTGGAAGGAGGGGCAGCTATGCCTCCTCCGAAAGGAGGGACGCCCGGCGGACTCCCCCTCGGCATACCGGCCCATCGTTCTGCTCGATGAGGTCGGTAAATTGTTCGAGGGGATCGTCGCCGCCCGGCTAAATGGCCTCCTGCGGCTGGTGGGGCCGGACCTGTCGGACGCCCAATTCGGGTTCCGGAGGGGGCGTTCGACGATAGATGCGTTGGCCCTGCTCAAGGGCCAAGTGAGGGAGGCAGTGGAGGCAGGGGACGGAGTGTTGGCTGTGTCATTTGATATAGCCAACGCCTTCAACTCCGTCCCCCACTCGACAATCTTGGAGGCACTCCGGTACCACGGAGTGCCTCAGTACTTGCGCCAACTCCTGGCCAGTTACTTGGAGGACCGAGCTGTCCTCCTCGTAGACAAGACGGCCACAGTTAGGCGGTATGGCGCGGAGTCCGGTGTCCCACAGGGGTCGGTCCTGGGACCCCTGCTGTGGAACATCGGATTCGATTGGCTCCTGCGGGGAACCCTCCTTCGTGGCACGAGTGTCATCTGCTATGCGGATGACACTCTTCTCACGGTCCGGGGGAGGGACTACATGGAGGCGGCCAGTCTGGCCTCGGCGGGCGGATCCTTGGTCTCAGGAAGGATCCGCCGCCTAGGATTAAAGGTGGCGCTGAACAAGACCGAGGCCGTGTTCTTCCATGGGCCTCGGCAGCGCACCCCTCCTGACGCCCACATTGTTGTGGAGGGCGTCACGATTGGAGTCAGGGCCCAGATGAAATATCTGGGCCTTGTACTCGACAGCAGGTGGCGCTTCGGCCCACACTTCAGCGCGCTGTCGACCCGCCTGCTGAAGGCTGCGGATGCCCTCTCGTGGCTCCTCCCGAACCTGGGAGGGCCTAAGGCGCGATGCCGGTATTTGTATGCCGGCATCTTGAAGAGTATGGCTCTCTACGGGGCCCCCATCTGGGCGGACTGCCTCCACAGGAGGGAGAACGCCACCGCCATTCGCAGGCCCCAAAGGGCCATTGCACTCCGGGTGGCGAGGGCCTACCGCTCGGTAGGCTTTGCGGCGGCGTGCGCTCTGGCCGGCACCCCTCCTTGGGAGCTCGAGGCGTGGGTGCTCGCCAGAGTGTACGAGTGGACGGCGCGGCGAAAGGCGCTCGGGGAGCACCCCGCCGCAGAAGAGCGGGAGGCCGTCCGGCGAGAGGCGAGGGCAGCAATCGTCCATCATTGGACGGAGGACCTCGCCTCCGCCGCCTTTGGCCGTCGAACGTTGGACGCGCTCGGGCCAGTACTCCAAGACTGGCTCGAGCGGTCCCATGGTTTCCTGTCCTTCCGCCTGGTGCAGGTGTTATCCGGCCACGGATGCTTCGGATCCCACCTGCACCGGATTCGGAGGGAGGAAACCCCGGCGTGCCACGATTGCGGCGCGCCGGAGGACACGGCACAGCACACCCTCGAGGTGTGCCCCGCCTGGTCCGAGCTGCGCCGCAGTCTTATCGCGGTGGTTGGGCGGGACCTGTCGCTTTCCGCCGTGATCAGGTCCATGCTCGGAGGCGAGGAGGCCTGGGCGGCGCTCGCCTCCTTCTGCGAGGAAGTGATGTCGCAGAAGGAGGCAGCGGAGCGTGCGCGGGAGGACGATCCTCTCGCAGCGCCGCTCCGTAGGCGAAGGAGAGGAGGGAGAAGGCGACTGTACGACCGTCGTCTCCCTCCTGGTGGTGAATAGCGGGAGTCAGGCGCGGGGGCGCCTTCTCCCGCACTGCACTATTCACCACCCCCGTCGGGCGGGAATGGCCGAGCACTCGCGGTCATTCCCGGGCCCCTCCCCACAGGGAGGGGCGTGAAGGGCCCGCTGTAAGGCGGGCGATCGTCTGAGGGGGACTAGACGTTAAGGCTCCGCCGGTTTCCTAGTCCCCCTCCTCATAGACGAGGCGGGAGTGCCGGGGGGGTTTTTAGCCGGTAGGAGTCCGGCATAACCCGCGCCGCGCCCCCGCGTGGCCGGGTATCCATGAGGATTTTCCCCCCCGAGAACAAAAAAAAAAAAAAAAAAAAAAAAAAAAAAAAAAAAAAAAAAAAAAAAAAAAAAAAAAAGGTTAGGTTAGGTTAGGTTAGGTTAGGTTAGGTTTTTTTTTTTTTTTTTTTTTTTTTTTGGGCCCTTTGACTTTAGTCAAAGGGTTAATAGGTTTTATGTTTAGGTACGAGTATGTGTATTTCGTCTCGATTGTATTATGGTGTTAAGTTTCGATTTTTAATTTCTCCTCTGCTAATGGATACAGAGAAGATTTGTTTTCAGTTAAAGGTTTTTAAGTACGATTTATTCTTTTTAAGTGGTTTATAATGGATTTGATGAAAGTTATGAAAGATTTAATTGCGATGGGGTTTTTGGCTATGTCGTTAAGTTTAAAAGGGTCTATGTTTAGCATTGAGCATGCGCCTTCGTGATTAAGTCTAGTGTTGGTAAAAATTGGACAGTGTTTTAGGAGATGTTCTGTGTTCTGGGTTGTGGTGTCGTCGCATGGGCATGTACTGTCAGATGTTATTTTGAAGCGGTTTAGGTAAGATTTGTGGTAAGCATGGCCGGTAACAATTTGGGTAAGCTCGAAGCTGGTTGGGAAAAGTGTCCTAGATTCGGTGATTTGAGCTATGTTGGTGAACCATGCTTTAGTCCCTGCTCCTTGGGGACTATCTTCATACTCCTTTTGCCACTTTTCCATGGTTTCGGATCTTAGTATTCTCTTTGAGTGCGATAGAGGGAAAAAGTTGTGGTCGGTGGCCGTTTTTGCCGACGCTGCACTTTTGGCCGCGGCGTCGGCGCATTCGTTGCCCGGGATGTTATTGTGGGCTCGCACCCATGCGAATTTTATAGTGGTGGTCTGTTTTGTGTTTTGGATTATGTGGTGGATCGAGTTAACAGTAGGGTCTTTATTATTTGTGTCTTGTATTGCAGCTAGTGAGGAGAGGCTGTCGGAGAGGATGTAGACTGTTTCTCGGATTTGTTCCCGCTCTATCCACATCAGGGCTGCCTCGATCGCCCTGAGTTCCGCCATGAAGACGGTGCAGGTTCTGCAGAGTTTTATTTTCTTTTGATTTATGATAGTGTTGTATCGGAATGCCACGTAGGCTGCACCTACATCTCCTGACTCAAGTTTACTTCCGTCGGTGTAAATTTGTATTGGGGTATTTGTTACTATTATGTTAAGTTCATCTATATTGTTTATTTTGTGGAATATTATTTTGTTGCGATGGGCTGGGTGCAATCTTTGACGGTTGGTTATTGGTTTTATGAGTTGAATGTCTTCGGGTAAGTCTGGTGAGATTCTTGTTTGTTTTATGGTTTCTATTTGGTGGAGCTCTCGTATCAGGAGATGCAGGGGGACGAATTGTGCCAGGGCGATCGAGGCAACGGCGGACACCGTCCTAAATGCGCGGATGGCTCGGATTGCGAACTGCCTTTGGAAACTGGTTAGCATTTTGCGAAGACTATAGTATTTGACAGCGTCGCCCCAGACGCTTGCGGCATAAGTTATTATGGGCTGGACTACCTGTTTGTATATGGTTTCTACATTGGCTGGATGGATGCCCCAAGTGGGTTTGACAAATTTGCTTAGGTTTTTAAAGATTTTTGAAGCTTTCCGAATTATGTATTTTACGTGGCTGATGAAACTGAGGCGGTCATCCAGGATGACCCCGAGGAGCTTAATTTCTTTCATTATGGGGACTTTGGTTGAGTTGATGTAGAGTTCGGCGGTTTTAGTGGGCGACGTGAATGAGATGGCCTGCGTCTTTTCGGATGCGAATGATAATTTAACACTTTCGCCCCAGTCGGCTATTATTTTTAAGCACTCATTTGTGACTGCTTCTACGGCCTGCTTCGTGCGGCCTTTAACTATTAGCAGCACATCGTCGGCGAAGGCCTGTATGTGGGCCTCTTCTGGTAGTTGGATGTTCAGTAAATTGTCTAGAATTATGTTCCACAGAACAGGACCACATACAGAGCCCTGAATGCATCCCTTAGTTGTAGTTTTCGATGCCTCGTCCGTGCCGTAGTGCAGAGTGACCCTTCTGTCTTTGGTGTAATTGATTAAGAGTTTGTATATATTTCTTGGGCACTTTAACTCTTTAAGACCTCTGTACATGGCGGGCCACCAAGCGTTGTCGAATGCCCCTCTTATGTCCAGTGACACAGCCAAGACCTGTTTTTTCTGTTGCTTTCCTTCGCGAATCTCGTTTATTGCGGTTTGAAGAGCATCAGTTGTTGATGTGCTTTCTTTGAAGCCAAATTGCCTGTCATTCATTCCATTGAGACTATCCGCCTTGTAAACTACGGGTTAGGTTAGGTTAGGTTAGGTTAGGTTAGGTTAGGTTAGGTTAGGTTCACACTTCCCCCACACTCGTGGGAACAAATATGGATACACAAAAACAAAAAACGACGAATACGCATACAAATGACGACAATGGCAATGACAACGGACATGAACAGCCCTCTGGATCGGGAACGTTGAGAGGCAGAACTCGCGGAGACTCAGTGGAGTCCGCGACCACAATGTGGAGCAGGCGGCTTGCCGCGAAATTGATAAGGGCTGGGAGTGCGGAGTCGGTGATGTTCGACACCGACGACTCCGCATTCTCGAGGCCACAAAGCGGGATGTCCGAGGACGGGGCTCGGAAACGACCTCGTCACTACGACTCGGACGACTGCTCGACAATGAGTCCCACGTCGGATGATGATGATGGGACCCGCCCAGTTCAGAAGGCCCCCAAGGCGGCCAGCGGCCGCGGCCGCACTGCTGGCCCAGTCAGGGACCGTAAGGGGCGCTTTACAAAGCGGACGGAATCGCCAGGGGGTGATAGGTCGCACTCGGGCGGCAGGAGCGGCGCTCGCTCTGCCTCCCTGCAGAGCACTGAGGCCCCCCAGCGAGGAAGAGGGAGACCCCCCACTACGGGGGAGTACGTTGGCCTGGCGAAAGCCAAGGCCAAGCTCGCCGCTGCCCAAAGGGCAGCCTTAGCGGTACAGGCGGAGGCAGAGGTGGCGGAAGCTGCCCGCGAAGCCTACCGCCAGCGGCCGATTCGGCAGGAGCCGGAGAATGTCGAGGATCAAACGGTGGGGGAGCTGAGGGGCCACGTTTTTCGACACCTCGACATTATCGGCGAAGTCGCCGGAAAGTCCGGCAACCTCAAGGGCACCTTTGTGCGGGCCCTAAAGGATGCCGCCGCGGCTATAAAAGCTGCTGTCGAGGAGCTCAGCCGGTCCACGGTATCGGCTGAGACCCAGAAGTTGTCGGCGGAAAACGCCCGACTTAAAGCTCAGCTAGAGGAGACGGAAGCGGACCTAGCTGACATGAGATGGGACATGTACAAGGCCGAGAAGGCGCGCGCAGCCGCCCCCCCACCGGCCCCAAGTGCTTCGGATGAGCAGGAGCTGCTGAAGCGCTCCATCATAGAGTCGGTGGGGAACTTGGTGGACGCCCGGCTAGCGGCACTGGAGGACCGGCTGCTGCCGGAGGTGCGCATGCGCCCGCCGCTAGCCTCGGCCCCAAGGCGGAGCTCTATAAGAGAACCGGCTGCTCCCGCAGCCCCTGAGGACCCGGCACCCTTCCCTCCTGCGGTCCCGCATGAGAGAGGGAGGCCCAAGGGGAAGGCAAAGCGGAAGACGCGGAAGGCCACCCCAGCGGCCGCTGCTCCGCCGGAGCCGCAACCGGTCGGGAGGCCAGAGGAGGCATGGACCACGGTCGTGAGGCGGAAAGCTAAGCCTGCTGCCGGTCCCGCACAGGCTGCCAAATCAGCAAAGAAGAGGAAGCCGCGCAAGCGGCAGCTGAAACCCCCTCAATCCTCGGCGATAGCCCTAAGGCTAAAGCCAGAGGCCTCAGCGCGGGGGGTGACCTATGAGGGTCTGCTCCTCAAGGCGAGGAGCAAAATAAGCATCGTCGATATGGGCATCGCGGGCATATCCTTCAGGACGGCCGTAACGGGAGCACGGCTGCTGGAGATCCCGGGGGCCGAAAGCGGAGAGAAGGCGGACCTCCTAGCCGCTAAATTACAGCAGGTCATGGGGGAGGCCGACGTAGTGGTGTCCAGGCCCGAGAAGTGCGCAGATCTGCGCATATCGGGCCTGGACGACTCGGTCGTGGCATCAGAGGTAGCGGAGGCGGTTGCCAAGGTAGGCGAATGCCTGCCGTCCGCAATCAAGGTGGGGGAAATCCGTCGGGGCGGGTCCAGCCTGGGGACCGCCCTGATAAGATGTCCCGTCCGGGCTGCGGCCAAGGTGGCCGTGGCTGACCGAATTCAAATCGGATGGTCTTCCGTCCGAGCAAAACTGCTGCCGGCCAGACCTCTGCGGTGCTTCCGGTGCCTCGAATTGGGGCACGTACGGGAGCAGTGTACCGCGGAGGTCGATAGGGGAGACGCCTGCTACCGATGCGGGCAGTCGGGCCACAAGAGTGAGGGATGTTCCGCCGCGCCGCACTGCATAGTGTGCGCGGCGTCGAGTAGGCCCGCTGCCCATAAGCTCGGTAGCTCCGCCTGCGCTACGGCGCCGGCCAGAAGGCGGAAGGCGAAGGCCACTGCTGGGGCCAAAGCCCCGGCGAAGCCCGCCCGCCCCGCGGCTCCCAGAGCTGCAGCAGCTGGGGACGAGATGGTCACCTAACGGTGACCGTCTTGGCTCCGAAGCCCAAGACGGCAGGCACGGGGGTGCCTGTCGTCCGTTCAGGGGCTCGTGAGGGGGCGCTGTGTTACGTGTGTCAACACAGCGCCACTCGGCCGGACTGGGTGGCCTTTTACACCACCCAGAGCGGAGGCCTGCAAAGGCCAAGCCGTTCGGGGATGCGGAGGCTCACTGCGTACCGGGTCCCCGAATCATGCGGCACAGAGGACACACCGTTGGTTTTTAGTGGGTACACCATTCCGGGAGTCCCACATACCCCTCATGCCTCCCCCGAGGCGGAGGGGATCCATAAAGGATTTTCCAACGTAAAAAAAAAAAAAAAAAAAAAAAAAAAAAAAAAAAAAAAAAAAAAAAAGGTTAGGTTAGGTTAGGTTAGGTTAGGTTAGGTTAGGTTTCCCAAACTAACAAAGACGGTGACGGCTTTGTCGTCTATCCTCCCTAACCTGGGGGGACCTGACACATCGTGCAGGCGGCTATACACAGGTGTCGTACGTTCCCAGGCCCTGTACGGTGCCCCGATCTGGGCTGAAGCTCTATCCGCCCAAAATGTCACGCTCCTGAGGAGGCCTCAGAGAGCGATGGCGAATAGAGTGGCCCGGGGGTACCGTACCATAGCTTTTGAGGCGGGGACGCTACTGGCGACAACGCCGCCCTGGCAGCTAGAGGCGAAGGCTCTAGGTCGCCTTTATAAATGGCGCAGGGATGAGCTCGAGCAGGGACATGTTGTGGACCTGCTCGACATTATAACGAAAAGGAGAGAGCTACAAGACGCTGTCATAGAGGAGTGGGGTGAACTCCTAGCCCACCCAAGCTCGGGCGTCAACACCATCGCCGCCATAATGCCGGTCTTCAGGGAGTGGCTGGAGCGCCGACATGGTGCCCTCACGTTCCGACTCACACAGGTGCTGTCCGGACATGGTTGTTTCGGACGGTATCTGTGTCGTATCGGACGTGAGGAACAGGAAGGGTGCCACCACTGCGCTGCCCCTGAAGACACGGCCTTGCACACGCTGCAGGCGTGTCCGGCTTGGGATGAGGCGAGGGGCGCATTAGTCGCCGTGATTGGAGTGCAGGCGCTCTCGCTGCCGGCCGTGGTCGCTAGCATGGTCGGGAGCGAGCGCGCTTGGGAGGCAATAGCCTCATTCGCAGAGGCCGTAATGGCGGCTAAGGAGGCAGCAGAAAGGGAGAGGGAAGCTGCATCAACGCTCCCCTCCCGCCGCAGACGCCCAGGGCGTCGACGAGCAGCCCACTTAAGGGATGATTTGCGTCCGCCGTAAGGCGTGGCCTGCGGGCGTCGGGGAGGGCAACCCGGCGTCCGATCAGAGCAGGCCGAGGAGGTAGACGGGCTCGCCGTGTCTCGCGGGTCCGTCCCAGTGGAGGAAGGGAGCGGAGGCTTCCTGCAAGAAGGGGACTGCAGTGGCGGTCCAGGCCCCGTCAGCGCCGTAGTAGTTATGCTACTCGCGGTACCTGCGGCGCTGGCACTCAGGGCTGAGAAGGGACACCGAGGGTTATTTTAGTGGGTGAGAGCCCCACATAACCACTGCGCCATGCCCTTGGCGCGGTGGTATGCGGAAGGACATTTTTTCCCTCGATAAAAAAAAAAAAAAAAAAAAAAAGGTTAGGTTAGGTTAGGTTGGGGAACCCCCCACAGTGCTTGCGTCCACGTCGCGTTCCCCGGGCAACGACCCGGTTCTGACCACCGTAACGGAGTGGCAGACCGGTGATCGGCTAAAGTGCACTGTGACGTCGTAGTCTTTACCTTGCGGTTACCTACGACACCTGCGGAGGCTATGATGCCAAAACCATCGCGTGACGCCACTGGGCGTTTTACAAAAGGCCCTTCTCAGGGCCAACCCCAAGACGCAGACGCGTCGAAGTCCAGCCGCGCGCCTTCTGCGGCTAGCTTCTTTTGCGGGGCGGACGACTTGTCAGACACTGATAACGTGTCCATTATGTCGGAGTCGGACGCAGGTTCGACGGCGAGCGGTCGCCAGGAATCGCGTAAGCGGGCCTTTCTGAAAGAAAGGTCCGAAGGCTCCTCGGACTCTACGGGGAAGCCTAAAAAGAAGGTGAAAGCCAAAAAGCAGACAGTCGCAGACACACATGACGTGGGTCTCGCAGACGCTCAACGCCAGTTGGACCTGGCTCGGCGGGTGCAGCTCCAGCAAGACCTGGAGGAGCGGGTTGCTGCCAAAGAGCAACGGACGTGCGTCGCTCGGGCCAAGTCCGGGTATGGCGCGTCCAGTGTTTTATACTCGGACCATTCCCTGGCCGAGCTAGAGCAGATGGCTCAGGAAGACAAGGAGGAGATCGTGGAGATCGCCTCCAAGTCCTCCAACCTAAAAGGGACTTTCCAAAAGTCCCTTAAATGCAGGGCCGCGAGCATGCTTGGCATCGTCGGTGAGCTGATGCAGCGTACGGCGACTGATGAAACGCGGCAGCTGCAGGCGAAAGTCAATCGCCTGCAGTCGGAGGTCAGCCAGCTGCATCAGAAGCTGGCTGAAGTCACGGCCCGGCCAAATCAAGTCGAGCCGAGACCTGCGGCTGAAGGCCCCGCACCCTCAAACCTTGAGGATATCATCCGCAAGGTCATCATGGAGGAGAGGGCCTTCACGAGAGCCTGCTTCGCAGGTATCGAAGACCGGCTCTTGCCGGAAAAAACGCCTACGACCGCCGCTTGCGGCGGACAAGAGGCAAAACGAGCCGGGGCCGTCCTCCCAGAGGGAGGATGCCCTCCTCCCTTCCACCACCCCATCCAACCAGCAAGGGTGGGCAAAGGTGGTCAGCAAGGGAAAGGGCAAGGCCAAGAAGAAGGCAGCGGCCGCCCCTGCCGTCCCCGCTACTACCCCCGCCAGCTCGTCTCAGACGACAGGCAAGGGAAAGGGGAAGGGGAAGGGGAAAAAGTCGGCCCCCAAGCCCGCCACCGCTGCTTCCGCAGCAAAAAGGGCCCCCGCCGGAGAAAAGAAGAACCTCGTTCCTCCTAAAACCGCAGCCGTCGTGGTGACGCTCACCAAGGAGGCTGCGGAGCGGGGGGTGACGTACGCGTCCGTAATGAAACGGGCGCGTACCAACGCTGATCCCACCCAACTGGGGATCGGCACAGTCTCGTGCCGCCGGACCCAGGCCGGGGCTCGAATTTTCGAGTTCCCTGGGGCTCAGGGCAGCGCAAACGCGGACCTCTTCGCGACCAAGTTGCAGGAGGTCATCGCGGACGTGGCCAAGGTGGGCAGGCCCGTAAAGTCTGCGACCTTAGAGGTGACCGATTTGGACGATTCGGTCACCAAAGAGGAGGTGGTGGCGGCGGTCGCAGCAATAGGGGGCTGTGACGTCGCAGCGGTGCAAGGCCGGGACATAAGACCCGGCCGCGGTGGCATGGGCACCATTCGCCTCGAGTGCCCAGTCGCCGCCGCCAAAGTTGTCCTCGGCAAGGGACGGCTTGCCGTCGGATTTAGCTCGGGTGCAGTCAAGGCACTTGTAGATCAGCCTCTGCGCTGCTACAAGTGCTTCGGAGTGGGACACACCCGGGCCCTCTGTCCGTCCAAGGTGGACAGGACGGACAGCTGCTACCGCTGCGGCAAGGACGGGCACAAGTCTGCCACCTGCAAGGCCGCCACGCCACACTGCGCGGTGTGTGCCGCTAGTGGCCGCCCAGCGGGCCACGTGATGAAGGGGAGGAACTGTAATCCTCCCCCTAAGAAGGGCAAAGCGCAGGCGCCGACCCAGCCTGCCGCTACTACCGCCGTTCCTGAAACTTCGGCGGCCGTGGAGGAAGGGGGTGTGATGTCCATTGATGGATAGGGTCCAACATCGCATCCTCCAGGCGAACGCCAACCACTGCAGAGCAGCCCAGGATTTGCTGATGCAAACAATGGCTGAGTGGTTGGTGGACGTGGCGGTGGTTGCCGAGCCGTACTCGGTCCCTGGCCGTTGGCTGGGTGATCGGGACGGCTTGGTGGCATTGGTGTCGCGGTCTTCCACAGACTCCCCTCCCCTCTCGCTTTTAGAGAGGGGACCGGGATACGTGGCCGCCGCGTGGGGAGATATCGCCCTTGTGGGGGTCTATTTCTCCCCAAACCGCCCTCTGTCGGATTTCGAGAACTTTCTCGAAATCCTCACCGCTGTGGTTGGGAGGGCGGCGCCGCGCCAGGTCGCCGTATTGGGCGACCTGAACGCCAAGTCGGCGGTCTGGGGCAACCCGGCCGCCTCTTGCAACGTCCGGGGTCGTGCCGTCGAATTTTGGGCGGCCTCGACCGGTGTGTCCCTCCTAAACCGAGGGACAGTCCACACGTGTGTGCGGCAACGGGGAGGGTCAGTGGTCGACGTCTCGTTTGCCACCCCCGTTCTAGCCGCCCGCGTCGTGAACTGGCGGGTGGAGATGGTGGAGACTTTGTCGGACCACCGATATGTGCGGTTCGACATCTCCACCCAGAGCCCCCGGGGGAGGGTCCGCTCGGGCCAATCCCCCTTTCCACGATGGGCTCTCACCCGCCTGGACAGGGAGGCCGCTGAGGAGGCGGCGTTCCTCCAGGACTGGCTCACGCCTTCTGCTAGAGTCCTGGACGTGGACGCCGCAGCGGTCCAGCTGAGGGGGTCGCTGACCGAGGTGTGCAACTTCAGCATGCCTCGGTCTCGCCGCCCTCCCCCCCCGTCGCGCCGTTTATTGGTGGTCGGAGGAACTGGCGGGGCTCCGGGCCGCCTGCGTTGCGGCCAGAAGGGCCTACACGCGGAGTCGACGGCGCCGCCCCCGAGACCCGGCCAATGAGGACCGCCTCTACGCCGTGTATGTAGAGGCGAAGACGGTCCTCAGATCGGAAATGTGCGCCGCCGACGACTCGGCGAGAGCCGAGATGCTGGAGGGTCTCGACAGGGATCCATATGGGAGACCGTATAAGGCGGCGCGGAATAAACTGCGCCCCTTTGGTCCCCCACTGACGGAGACTCTCGAGCCGGCATTGCTCGATGGGGTGGTCCGGTCCCTGTTTCCGTGCAGGACCGACTTCACCCCACCAGTGATGGACCCTCCGCGGGAGGCGGCTCCGCCGGAGGAGGAAGTCCCCCCGGTCACGGTGGAGGAATTTCGCGCGGGGACACTTCGCCTCCGCGCGAAGAAGACCGCCCCTGGACCGGACGGCGTGCCCGCACGTGTGGTGGCCATCGCCGCCTCCAAGATGGAGGACAGATTTCGGGACCTCTTCAGCGCGTGCTTCACGACTGGGAGGTTCCCGAAACTCTGGAAGGAGGGGCAGCTATGCCTCCTCCGAAAGGAGGGACGCCCGGCGGACTCCCCCTCGGCATACCGGCCCATCGTTCTGCTCGATGAGGTCGGTAAGTTGTTCGAGGGGATCGTCGCCGCCCGGCTAAATGGCCTCCTGCGGCTGTTGGGGCCGGACCTGTCGGACGCCCAATTCGGTTTCCGGAGGGGGCGTTCGACGATAGATGCGTTGGCCCTGCTCAAGGGCCAAGTGAGGGAGGCAGTGGAGGCAGGGGACGGAGTGTTGGCTGTGTCATTTGATATAGCCAACGCGTTCAACTCCGTCCCCCACTCGACAATCTTGGAGGCACTCCGGTACCACGGAGTGCCTCAGTATCTGCGCCAACTCCTGGCCAGCTACTTGGAGGACCGAGCAGTCCTCCTTGTAGACAAGACGGCGAGAGTCAGGCGATATGGTGCGGAGTCCGGTGTTCCACAGGGGTCGGTCCTAGGACCCCTGCTGTGGAACATCGGATTCGATTGGCTCCTGCGGGGAACCCTCCTCCGTGGCACGAGTGTCATCTGCTATGCGGATGACACTCTTCTCACTGCCCGGGGGAGGGACTACAGGGAGGCGGCCAGTCTGGCCTCGGCTGGCGGATCCTTGGTTTCAGGTAGGATCCGCCGCCTAGGATTGAAGGTGGCTCTGAATAAGACCGAGGCCGTGTACTTCCACGGGCCTCGGCAGCGCACCCCTCCTGACGCCCACATCGTCGTGGAGGGCGTCACCATCGCAATCAGGGCCCAGATGAAATATCTGGGCCTTATACTCGACAGCAGGTGGCGCTTCGGCCCGCACTTTAGCGCGCTGTCAACCCGCCTGCTGAAGGCTGCGGATGCCTTGTCGTGGCTCCTCCCGAACCTGGGAGGGCCTAAGGCACGATGCCGGCACTTATATGCCGGCATCCTCAAGAGTATGGCCCTTTATGGGGCTCCTATCTGGGCGGACTCCCTCCACAGGAGGGAGAACGCCACCGCCATCCGCAGGCCCCAAAGGGCCATTGCACTGCGGGTGGCGAGGGCCTACCGCTCGGTGGGCTTTGCGGCGGCGTGCGCTCTGGCCGGCACCCCTCCTTGGGAGCTCGAGGCGTGGGTGCTTGCCAGAGTCTACGTGTGGACGGCGCGGCGAAAGGCGCTCGGGGAGCATCCTGCCGCGGAAGAGCGGGAGGCCGTCCGGCGAGAGGCGAGGGTGGCAATCGTCCATCATTGGACGGAGGACCTCGCCACTGCCGCTTTTGGCCGTCGAACGTTGGACGCGCTCGGGCCAGTACTGCCAGACTGGCTCGAGCGGTCCCACGGTTTCCTCTCTTTTCGTCTAGTGCAGGTGTTATCCGGCCACGGATGCTTCGGATCCCACCTGCACCGAATCCGGAGGGAGGAAACCCCGGCGTGCCACGATTGCGGCGCGCCGGAGGACACGGCTCAGCACACCCTCGAGGTGTGCCCCGCCTGGTCCGAGCTGCGCCGCGGTCTTGTCGCGGTGGTTGGGCAGGACCTGTCGCTTCCCAGCGTGGTCAGCTCCATGCTGGGAAGCGAGGAGGCCTGGGCGGCGCTCGCCTCCTTCTGCGAGGAAGTCATGTCGCAGAAGGAGGCAGCGGAGCGTGCGCGGGAGGACGACCCTCTCGCAGCGCCGCTCCGTAGGCGAAGGAGAGGAGGGAGAAGGCGACTGTACGATCGTCGTCTCCCTCCTGGTGGCGAATAGCGGGAGACAGGCGCGGGGGCGCCTTCTCCTGCACCGCACTATTCGCCACCATCGCGGAGCGGGAATGGCCGAGCACTCGCGGTCATTCCCGGGCCCCTTCCCAATGGGAGGGGCGTGAAGGGCCCGCTGTAAAGGCGGGCGGTCGTCTGAGGGGGACTAGATGTAAAGGCTCTGCCAGTTCCCTAGTCCTCCTCCTCATAGATGAGGCGGGAGTGCCGGGGGGGTTTTAGCCGGTAGGAGTCCGGCATAACCCGCGCCACGCCCCCGCGTGGCCGGGTATCCATGAGGATTTCCCCCCCGAAAACAAAAAAAAAAAAAAAAAAAAAAAAAAAAAAAAAAAAAAAAAAAAAGGTTAGGTTAGGTTAGGTTAGGTTGGGGTGGGGTGCGTGCTGGACAACCTCCTCGTGGTGCACCCTGGGCACCGCCGACCACCTCTTCAGCATCCCTGTCGAGGTGGTTGACGGTGGCGGATAGTCCGGCTAGGGAGTCGCGTTTTGTCTGCTTCTGGCACTCTTTTCGGAGAGGGTCGGGGGCAGACCGGCGACGGGGGGGTAATGCGTCGCGTGGGTCATCCTGGTACTTCTCTGTTCTCAGAGTGGACTGTGGAGTGGCACACGCGGCGCGGGGTTGGGGGGGTAAAGGTGATGGATGTATGTGTGTGTGCTTTTTCTAAAGGTGATGGATGAATCGCGAAAGCGTGAGGTATGAGTGGAAGTCGCCGAAAGGAGACGGTATGATTCGCGCGGTGCGTTTGCCAAGCGCACTCGGCTTTTGCCGACGCCGGGCGATCTCGTAATCCCACCGGAGGTGTCGTGGTATCACGTCTCGCGGCCGATGATGGTGGGACCGGGGGCCTTGCCTTAACTGGCTGGGCCAAGTGGTCGGAATCCACTATAAAAATGACCAACCGCCCCTGAGAGGGCGAGGAGGTGCTGGCGGGAGGCCAGCAGTAAGAGGTAGGATCCCAGGGAACCGGCCGACACCCTGGTGTACGTAGGCTTATCCGGGTGCAGGGGGCACCACTCGGATGGACCCACATTTCCCCCATACTCGTGGGATTAGTATGGATAAATCTAATAAAAACAAAAATGACGGACACTCTACAAATGATGACAATGGCGATAATAACGGACACGAACTGCCTTCTGGTTCGGGAACGACGACTGGACGCGGAGACTCGATAGACTCCGCGACTATGGAATGGAGCAAGCGGATGGCCGCAGTGTTGATAAGGTCTGGGAGCGTGGACTCGGTGGTGCTCGACACCGACGACTCCTTACTCTCGAGGCCGCAAAGTCGGATGTCGGAAGACGGGTGCCGGAAACGGCCCCGCCATTACGACTCTGACGATGACTCGAGCCTGGGTGGCTATGAAACCAACAGCCCCACCCCGAAGGCCCCAAAGGCGGCAAGCGGCCGTGGCCGTGGTCCTCGCCCAGCCAGGGACGAACAGGGGCGCTTTTCAAAGCGCTCAGATTCGCTGGGGAGCGTTAGGTCGCTCTCGGGCAGTAGGAGCAACGTGAGCTCTCCCGCCCTGAAGAGCGCCGAGGCCCCCAAGCGCGGAAGAGGGAGGCCCCCCACCACGGGGGAATACATCGGCCTGGCGAAAGCCAAGGCTGAGCTTGCCGCTGCCCAAAGGGAGGCCCTAGCGGCACAGGCGGAGGCAGAGGTGGCGGAAGCTGCCCGTGAGGTCCACCGCCAGCGGCCGATCCGGCCGCCGCCGGAAAACGTCGAGGGACAAACCGTGGGGGAGTTGAGGGGCCACGTGTTCCGAAACCTCGATGTAATTGGCGAGGTAGCCGGGAAGTCCGGCAACCTGAAGGGCACCTTCGTAAGGGCCCTGAAGGACGCCGCCGCGGCTATTAAGGCCGCCGTAGAGGAGCTCAGCCGGTCAACAGTATCGGCTGAGACAGAAAAGCTGGCCGCGGAAAACGCCCGCCTTAAGGCCCAACTTGAGGAGCTAGAGGCGGACTTTGTTGACCTCCGCTACGACATGCGGAAGGCCGAGGAGGCGCGCAAGGCCGAGGAGGCTCGCAAGGCCGAGGCGGCGCGCGCAACCGTCCCCCCACCGCCCCCAAGTGCTCTGAATGAGCCCGAGCTGCTCAAGCGCTCGATTATAGAGGCGGTGGGGAACTTGGTGGACGCCCGGCTGGCGGCCCTAGAGGACCGACTACTGCCGGAGGTGCGTTTACGCCCGCCCCTGGCATCGGCAACAAGGCGGAGCTCCGCAATGGAGCCGGCTGCTCCCGCAGCCTCTGATGGCCACATACCTCCCCCTCCCATGGCGCCGCGCGAGGGCGAGAGGCCCAAGGGAAAGGGCAAGGGGAAGAAGTCGAGGAAGGCCACCCCGGCGAACCCCAATCCTCCGGTGGCGGCTCCAGTAGACCCGGTGGAGCCAGCAGAGGGCTGGACCACCGTGGCGCGGCGGAAAGGCAAGTCCCGCTCTGGCCCGGCACAGACGGCGCAGGCTCCAAAGCCTAAGCCGAAGCCGAAGCCAAAGCGGAAGCCGAAGCTCCGACCCCCTGGCTCGTCGGCTGTGGTTTTAAAACTGCAGCCGGAAGCCACAGCGAGGGGGATAACCTACTGCGACATCCTCACGAAGGCCAAGAGGATGGTGGACGTCGAAAGCCTGGGGATAGGGGCCATAAGCCATCGGGTGACCGCAACGGGGGCCCGATTGCTGGAGATCCCCGGGGCTGAAAGTGGCGACAAGGCCAACCTGTTGGCCGAGCACCTGCGGCGGATTCTTGGCGCGAGTAGCGTCGTGGTGTCCAGGCCCGAGAAGTGCGCAGATCTGCGTATCTCGGGTCTGGACGACTCGATAGTCGCGGCGGATGTTCTGGGGGCGGTTGCGCGGGTCGGTGAGTGCCCGCCTGCCTCCATCAAAGTGGGGGAAATCCGGCGGGGCAAGTCAGGCGCGGGCACTGCCCTCGTCAGATGCCCGGTCGGTGCTGCGGCCAAATTGGCTGGGGCTGACCGCCTGTTGATCGGGTGGTCCTCGGTCCGGGCCAAACTCTTGCCGGCGAGACCTCTGCGCTGTTTCCGGTGCCTCATGCTGGGGCACGTCCGGGAACAGTGCAAATCTGAGGTCGACCGAGGTGACGCCTGCTTCCGATGCGGGCAGTCGGGCCACAAAAGTGAGGGATGCTCCGCCGCGCCGCACTGTTTAGTGTGCGCGGCGTCGAATCGGCCCGCTGCTCACAAGCTCGGAGGCACTGCCTGCGCTCCCGCGCCGGCGAAAAGGCGTAAGGCGAAGGGCGCCACCGGAGCCAAGGCCCCGGCAGCCCGCCCCGCGGCTGCAAAGCCCGTGACGGAGGGGGATGCGATGGTCACCTAGTGGTGACCATCCTGACTCCTGAGCCCTAAGACGGCAGGCACGGGGGTGCCTGTCGTCCGTTCAGGGGCTCGTGAGGGGGCGCTGTGTTTTCTGTACCAACACAGCGCCACCCGGCCGGACTGGGTGGCCCTTTACACCACCCAGGAGCGGAGGCCTACAAGGGCCAAGCCGTTCGGGGACGCGGGAGCTTACTGCGTTACCGTATCCCCGAGCCTTGCGGCACAGAGGGTACAGAGAGGGGTTTTAGTGGGTAGTCCGGGCTTTCCGGGAGCCCCACATACCCACCTGGGCCCCCCCGGGCTCGGGTGGGATGCGTAAAAGCATTTCCCCTCTTAAAAAAAAAAAAAAAAAAAAAAAAAAAAAAAAAAAAAAAAAAAAAAAAAGGTTAGGTTGGGGTGCTAGGCCGGACAACCTCCTCGTGGTGCACCCTGGGCACCGCCGACCACCTCTTCAGTTTCCCTGTTGAGGTGGTCGACGGTGGCGGATAGTCTGGCATTGGGAGTCGCGTTTTGTCTGCCTCTTTCACTCTCTTCGGAGGGGGTGGGGGCAGACCGGCGACGGGGGGGTAAAGGTGATGCATGAACGTGTGATGAATGCTTTCGGGGATGGGGGGGTAAAGGTGAAGGATGAATGTGTGTGTATGAAAGGAAGTCCCCGAGAGGGGACGGTATGATTCGCGCGGTGCGTTTGCCAAGCGCACTCGGCTTTTGCCGACGCCGGGCGATCCCGTTATCCCACCTGAGGTGTCGTGGACATGTCTCGCGGCCGATGGTGGGACCGGGGGCCTGGCCTTAACCGGCTGGGCCGAGAGGAGTAAACCTCAATAAAAAATCCGAGGACTCTGGCGTTGCGGTGCGTGACGTCAGATGCTCGCAAGAGCGGCTGGATCGTAAACCAGTTTTAGCGGCCAACCCTGGGTACCTCCCGCCCCCCAGGTGTATATAGGGTTACCGGGCTACAGGGGTCTCTGGCTCGGTGGACCTCCCCTTCCCCCACACTCGTGGGAATAATATGGCATTAAAATTGAAATTTAAGACGGATTCGAAAAACAAAACGATTGACCTTGGCGACGACAACGGACCTGATAAGCATATCGGACTGGACAAGAAGACTGGCTCAGATCGCGTTGACTCAGAGGAGTCCGCGTCTGAAGGAAGAGGGGAGCTGATGGCTGCCCTAAAGGAGCTGACGAGGACCGGAAGTGTGGCGTCGATGTCGTACGACAGCGACGACGACTCCACACTATCGAGACCACACAGCCGAATGACGGACGACGGTTCGCACCGTAAACGACCCCGGCACAGGCGTGACCTGGACGATGAATCGAGCTTGGGTGGTTCCTCAGGTGAGGAAGACCGCCCGGCTCTTAAAGCCCCTAGGGTTAAATCGGGGAAAAGTGGCAGCGGTCGCTCCTCCCCGGCTCCGGTGAGGGACGGAAAGGGACGGTTCGCGAGGCGTTCTGACGCGTCGGGTAGCCAGCCCCATGAGAGGGACAGGTCGCGCTCGGGCGGCAGGAGTGACGGGACCTCCGCCGCTCTGAAGTGCACAGAGCCCTCTCCACGCGGAAGAGGCAGGCCCCCGACGACCGGCGAGTATGTCGGCCTGGCCAAAGCAAAGGCCGAGATGGTCGCGGCCGAAAGGGCGGCTATGGAGCTACAAGCTGAGAAGGAGCTGGCGGAGTCGGCGCGCGAGGCGTACGAGTTGCGACCCATTCGCATGCCAGATAAGTTTGACGGGGCCTGTACGCCCGAATTAAAAGGACACGTTTTCCGAAACGTCGCCCTGATTGGCGAGGTCGCGGCCAAGTCGGCAAACCTTAAGGGTACTTTTGTCAAGACCCTCAAGGACGCGGCCGCCGAAATCAAAGAGGCCGTAGACCTGATGAGTCGGTCCACTGTGTCGGCGGAGACGATGAAGCTCTCCGCTGACAATGACCGACTCCAGAGGGAAATCGAGGAGCTCCGGAAGGAGCTGGAAGCTCTGCGGGCTGAAATGCGGCAGCCGCAAACGAACCTGGCTGAGACATCCCCACCGCCTCCAAGTGCTCCGTTTGAGCCGGAGACGCTAAAGCGCTCCATCATTGAGGCGGTGGGGACTATGGTGAACGCCCGCCTAGAGGCGTTAGAAGAAAGGCTCCTGCCGGAGGTGCGCCTTCGCCCACCGCTGGCTTCGTCCTCTCGGGCGATGGCGGTGGATGCCCCGCCGGTTAGGGATAGCCCTATGTTGGAGCTGGAGGTCCCTCCGGCGCCCACTGACCTCGGTCCTCCCCCTCCCACGACTTTGCGTGAGGGAGGGAAGACCAAGGCCAAAACGAAGAAGAAGAAGCGGGCTGCTCCGGCCAACCCCGCTCCGCCAGCAACAACAGCTGGAGAGAGACCAGCGGAAAGCTGGACCGTGGTGACCAGGCGGAAGGCCAAGTCCGGTCCCGGCCCCGCACCGGCTGCCCAGGCTCCAAAGCCAAAGCAGCCCAAGAAGAAGAAGCCGAAGCTGAGGGTCCCCCGCTCGTCGGCGGTAGTTTTAAAACTGACGCCGGACGCACAAACACGGGGGGTAACGTACGCGGGAATGCTCCTAAAGGCCAGGAGCCAAATTGACATCGAGGGCCTTGGGCTGACGGCTATCAGCATGCGGGTTACCGCAACGGGGGCCAGGATGCTAGAGGTTCCGGGGGCGGACAACGGCGACAAGGCCAACTTGTTGGCCGAAGAGCTGCGCGTTGTCCTTGGCGCGGAAAACGTTGTGGTGTCCAGGCCCGAGAAGTGCGCCAATGTGCGCATCTCGGGACTGGACGACTCAATCGTCCAAAGCGACGTTTTAGAGGTGGTCGCGCGGGTTGGCGAATGCCCGCCTACGAGCGTCAAGGTGGGGGATATTCGTCGGGGCGCTGCGATAGTCAGCTGCCCAGTGGCGGCCGCCAGCAAGGTGACCGGGGCTGACCGCCTCCTAATTGGATGGTCATCGGCTCGGGCTAAACTGCTGCCACCACGGCCTCTGCGGTGCTTCCGATGCCTCGAACTGGGGCATGTCCGGGAGCAGTGTACCGCAGAGGCCGACAGAGGTGCCGTGTGCTTCCGTTGTGGGCAAGACGGGCACAAAAGTGAGGGCTGTACCGCCGCGCCGCACTGCATAGTGTGCGCGGCGATGAATAAGCCCGCTGCCCACAAATTGGGAGGCAAGGCCTGCGCACCCGCGCCAGTCAGGCGGAGGAGGGGGAAGGGCACTACTGGGGCCAAAGCCCCGACGAAGCCCGCCCGCCCTGCGGCCTCCAATGCCGCTGCGGTAGGAGATGCGATGGTCACTTCTTAGTGACCATCGCGACTCCTGAGCCCTAAGACGACAGGCACGGGGGTGCCTGTCGTCCGTTCAGGGGCTCGAGAGGGGGCGCTGTGTTACTGTACCAACACAGCGCCACTCGGCCGGATTGGGTGGCCCTTTACACCACCCAGCGAGGAGGCCTACAAGGGCCAAGCCGTTCGGGGACGCGGGAGCTTACTGCGTAACCGTATCCCCGAGCCTTGCGGCACAGAGGGTACAGAGAGGTGGTTTTAGTGGGTAGTCCGGGCTTTACACCCGGGAGTCCCACATACCCACCTGGGCCCCCCCGGGCCCGGGTGGGATGCGTAAATGCATTTCCCCTCTTAAAAAAAAAAAAAAAAAAAAAAAAAAAGGTTAGGTTAGGTTAGGTTAGGTTAGGTTTTTTTTTTTTTTTTTTTTTTTTTTTTTTTTATTGGTTGTGCACAGAGTGTGCACAACCGCCGCTTTTCCCCGGACATGATCCAGGCCCTTTTTTTGTTTTTAATTTTGCAGAGTATTTTCTTTTGCTCTTAGGGTGTAATAATTTTTTCAGGCATTCTTTTATTGAAATTTTTTATATGTACATATGCATTCCTTAATGTTAAGTTTTGGTACATTTATATGGTATATTGTATAATTATATTTTATACATTTTGTGCGGCATATCGAATTTGTGTAACTAAAATCAGTCATAGTTATTATATTATTAACATTTAAAAAAAACTTACTTCTAAATTGGTGTATAATATAGAATTTGTATAAGTTGTATTAGTGTTAAAATTTTATAAATTTTGTAATAAATAATAAGAATTAAAATCATAATTGGGTAAAAATAATTAATAAAAATTTTAATGGTACTTGTTTACTACTGTTCTTGCTCGGGGCGGTTTTCGGCAGCCACGACATTGGGTTTGTGTGTGTACTTGTGTTATGATGTATGTGGTTTGTGGCCCCGTTCAGTTTTATGTTCATGTTATTTATATTCTCAAGAATATAATAAGTGATACACTATTCATGACGTGGCCACAAACGTGAGTGTGAGTGAGGTTGTGTGTGTTGCATGTGGAGTGTGAGTAAGGTACGTGTATTGTTTGTGTGTGTAGGTTGTATGTGAACGCAAATGCAGCCGACAACACATTAGTGTTGACGTGTACATTTGCGTTGTGTGGTGTGTTGTGCTGATCAAGTGCGGCCTGGATACACTCCAGACCAACATTACGCAGAATGTGGCTGATAAAACAGGTTTGTATGGGTTTCCAGGTCGCACTTGACAGTTTTGTGTGTATGAAGTGTTGTGCGTGTGTGTGTTTGTGGAAGTATTGTGTTGGTTTGTGCCGTGTCTGTCGAGCTCTCCGAGCGTATATGGCACCAGGTGCACGCCCGTGGCGACCTCATCCATATGCGACGCTCGACCGCGCGATGTCGTCCCATTTTTTCCGGACAGGACAGTCCCCGCTGAACGCAGTGTGCCCGGTGTCTTTCCCTTTGGAGCGGATGCAGTTTTTGCAGGTGGGATTTTCGCCCGCGGTATAGCGCGGGCAGTCCGCTCGTGGGTGGGGGTCGCCGCAAAAGCTGCAAAGATCAATAGATTCTTTGCAGCTCTTGCGACCATGCCCATACCCCAGACACCGGGTACACTGCACGAGCGGGGACTGGTCCTCGACCGGCACCCTCTGCAGGTCTATGTGAAGTCTTATAAAATGTTATATTTGGTAAAATTAAAGGTAAAATAAAATCAAGATATCAAAAATGGATGTATAAATTGGTAAAAATTGAATTAAATTAAAATTGAGTGGTTAGGTTAGGTTAGGTTAGGTTAGGTTAGGTTAGGTTAGGTTGGGGAACCCCCCACAGTGCTTGCGTCCTCGTCGCGTTCCCTGGGCAACGACCCGGTTCTGACCACCGTAACGGAGTGGCAGACCGGTGTTCGGCTAAAGTGCACTGTGACGTCGTAGTCTTTACCTTGCGGTTACCTACGACACATGCGGAGGCTATGATGCCAAAACCTACGCGTGACGCCACTGGGCGTTTTATAAAAGGCCCTTCTCAGGGCCAACCCCAAGACGCAGACGCGTCGAAGTCCAGCCGCGCGCCTTCTGCGGCTAGCTTCTTTTGTGGGGCGGACGAGTTGTCGGACACTGACAACGTGTCCATCATGTCGGAGTCAGACGCATGTTCGACGGCGAGCGGTCGCCAAGAATCGCGGAAGCGGGCCTTCCTGAAGGAAAGGTCCGAAGGCTCCTCGGACTCTACGGGGAAGCCTAAAAAGAAGGTAAAGGCCAAGAAGACAACAGTCGCGGACACGCACGACGTGGGTCTCGCAGACGCCCAACGCCAGTTGGATCTAGCTCGGCGGGTGCAGCTCCAGCAAGACCTGGAGGAGCGGGTTGCTGCCAAAGAGCAACGGACGTGCGCCGCTCGGGCAAAATCCGGGTATGGCGCGTCCACTGTCCTCTACTCGGACCACTCCCTGGCCGAGCTGGAGCAGATGGCTCAGGAGGACCAAGAGGAGATCGTGGAGATCGCCTCCAAGTCCTCCAACCTAAAAGGGACTTTCCAAAAGTCCCTTAAATGTAGGGCCGCGAGCATGCGCGGCATCGTCGGGGAATTGATTCTGCGCAAGGCCACTGACGAAACGCGGCAGCTGCAGGCGAAAGTCAATCGCCTGCAGTCAGAGGTCAGCCAGCTGCATCAGAAGCTGGCTGAAGCCACCGCCCGGCCAAACCAAGCCGAGCCGAGACCTGCGGCTGAAGGCCCCACCTCCTCAAACCTTGAGGATATGATCCGCAAGGTAATCATGGAGGAGAGGGCCTTCACGAGAGCCTGCTTCGCAGGCATCGAAGACCGGCTCTTGCCGGAGAAACGCCTGCGACCGCCGCTTGCGGCGGACAAGAGGCAGCTCGAGCCAGGGCCGTCCTCCCAGAGGGAGGACGCCCTTCTCCCTTCTACCACACCATCCAACCAGCAAGGGTGGACGAAGGTGGTCAGCAAGGGGAAGGGCAAGGCCAAGAAGAAGGCAGCGGCCGCCCCTGCCACCCCTGCTATTACCCCCCCTGGCTCGTCTCAGACGACAGGCAAGGGAAAGGGGAAGGGGAAGGGGAAAAAGTCGGCCCCCAAGCCCGCCACCGCTGCTCCCGCAGCAAAAAGGGCCCCCGCCGGACAAAAGAAGAACCTCGTTCCTCCTAAAACCGCAGCCGTTGTGGTGACGCTCACCAAGGAGGCTGAGGAGCGGGGGGTGACGTACGCGTCCGTTATGAAACGGGCGCGTACCAACGCTGATCCCACCCAACTGGGGATCGGCGCAGTCTCGTGCCGCCGGACCCAGGCTGGGGCTCGCATTTTCGAGTTCCCTGGGGCTCAGGGCAGCGCAAACGCGGACCTCTTTGCGACCAAGTTGCAGGAGGTCATCGCGGACGTGGCCAAGGTGGGCAGGCCCGTAAAGTCTGCGACCTTAGAGGTGACCGATCTGGACGATTCGGTCACCAAAGAGGAGGTGGTGGCGGCGGTCGCAGCAATAGGGGATTGTGACGTCGCAGCGGTGCAAGGCCGGGATATCAGACCCGGCCGCGGCGGCATGGGCACCATGCGCCTCGAGTGCCCAGTCGCCGCCGCCAAAGTTGTCCTCGCCAAGGGACGGCTTGCCGTCGGTTTTAGCTCGGGTGCAGTCAAGGCACTTGTAGATCAGCCTCTGCGCTGCTACAAGTGCTTCGGAGTTGGACACACCCGGGCCCTCTGTCCGTCCAAGGTTGATAGGACGGACAGCTGCTACCGCTGCGGCAAGGACGGGCACAAGTCCGCCTCCTGCAAGGCTGCTACGCCGCACTGCGCGGTGTGTGCCGCTAGTGGCCGTCCAGCGGGCCACGTGATGAAGGGGAGGAACTGTAATCCTCCCCCTAAGAAGGGCAAAGCGCAGGCGCCGACCCAGCCTGCCGCTGCTACCGCCGTTCCCGAATCTTCGGCGGCTGTGGAGGAAGGGGGTGTGATGTCCATTGATGGATAGGGCCCAACATCGCATCCTCCAGGCGAACACCAACCACTGCAGAGCAGCCCAGGATCTGCTGATGCAGACTATGGCTGAGTGGTTGGTGGACGTGGCGGTGGTTGCCGAGCCGTACTCGGTCCCTGGCCGTTGGCTGGGTGATCGGGACGGCTTGGTGGCATTGGTGTCGCGGTCTTCCACAGACTCCCCTCCCCTCTCGCTTTTAGAGAGGGGACCGGGATACGTGGCCGCCGCGTGGGGAGATATCGCCCTTGTGGGGGTCTATTTCTCCCCAAACCGCCCTCTGTCGGATTTCGAGAACTTTCTCGAAATCCTCACCGCAGTGGTCGGGAGGGCGGCGCCGCGCCAGGTCGCCGTATTGGGTGACCTGAACGCTAAGTCGGCGGCCTGGGGCAACCCGGCCGCCTCTTGCAACGTCCGAGGTCGCGCCGTTGAATTCTGGGCGGCTTCAACCGGGGTGTCCCTCCTAAACCGAGGGACAATCCACACGTGTGTGCGGCAACGGGGAGGGTCAGTGGTCGACGTTTCGTTTGCCACCCCCGTTCTAGCCGCCCGCGTCGTGAACTGGCGGGTGGAGATGGTGGAGACCTTGTCGGACCACCGATATGTGCGGTTTGACATCTCCACCCAGAGCCCCCGGGGGATGGTCCGCTCGGGCCAATCCCCCTTTCCACGGTGGGCTCTCACCCGCCTGGACAGGGAGGCCGCTGAGGAGGCGGCGCTCCTCCAGGACTGGCTCGCGCCTCCTAGAGTCCTGGACGTGCACGCCGCGGCGGTCCAGCTGAGGGGGTCTCTTACCGAGGTGTGCAACTTCAGCATGCCTCGGTCTCGCCGCCCACCCCCCCGTCGCGCCGTTTATTGGTGGACGGCGGAACTGGCGGGGCTTCGGGCCGCCTGCGTGGCGGCCAGGAGGGCCTACACGCGGAGTCGACCGCGCCGCCCCCGAGACCTGGCCAATGAGGATCGCCTCTACGCCGCGTACGTAGAGGCAAAGGCGGTCCTCAGGTCGGCAATGTGCGCCGCCGACGACTCGGCGAGAGCCGAGATGCTGGAGGGTCTCGACAGGGATCCGTATGGGAGACCGTATAAGGCGGCGCGGAATAAACTGCGCCCCTTTGGTCCCCCACTGACGGAGACCCTCGAGCCGGCATTGCTGGATGGGGTGGTCCGGTCCCTGTTTCCGTGCAGGACCGACTTCACCCCACCAGTGATGGACCCTCCGCGGGAGGCGGCCCCGCCGGAGGAGGAAGTCCCCCCAGTCACGGTGGAGGAATTTCGCGCGGGGACACTTCGCCTCCGCGCGAAGAAGACCGCCCCTGGACCCGACGGGGTGCCCGCACGGGTGGTGGCCATCGCCGCCTCCAAGATGGAGGAGAGGTTTCGGGACCTCTTCAGTGCGTGTTTCACGACTGGGAGGTTCCCGAAAATTTGGAAGGAGGGGCAATTGTGCCTCCTTCGAAAGGAGGGACGCCCGGCGGACTCCCCCTCGGCATACCGGCCCATCGTTCTGCTCGATGAGGTCGGAAAGTTGTTCGAGGGGATCGTCGCCGCCCGGCTGAACAGCCTCCTGTGGGAGGTAGGGCCGGACCTGTCGGACGCCCAGTTCGGTTTCCGGAGGGGGCGTTCGACAGTGGATGCGTTGGCCCTACTCAAGGGCCAAGTGAGGGAGGCAGTGGAGGCAGGGGACGGAGTGTTGGCTGTATCATTTGATATAGCCAACGCGTTCAACTCCGTCCCCCACTCGACAATCCTGGAGGCGCTCCGGTACCACGGAGTGCCTCATTACTTGCGCCAACTCTTGGCCAGCTACTTGGAGGACCGAGCAGTCCTCCTTGTAGACAAGACGGCCAGAGTTAGGCGGTATGGCGCGGAGTCCGGTGTCCCACAGGGGTCGGTCCTAGGACCCCTGCTGTGGAACATCGGCTTCGATTGGCTCCTGCGGGGAACCCTCCTTCGTGGCACGAGTGTCATCTGCTACGCGGATGACACTCTCCTCACTGCCCGGGGGAGGAACTACAGGGAGGCGGCCAGTCTGGCCTCGGCTGGCGGATCCTTAGTCTCAGGAAGGATCCGCCGCCTAGGATTGAAGGTGGCGCTGAACAAGACCGAGGCCGTGTTCTTCCACGGGCCTCGGCAGCGCATCCCTCCTGACGCCCACATTGTTGTGGAGGGCGTCACCATCGCGGTCAGGGCCCAGATGAAATATCTGGGCCTTATACTCGACAGCAGGTGGCGCTTCGGCCCGCACTTCAGCGCGTTGTCGACCCGCCTGCTGAAGGCCGCGGATGCCCTCTCGTGGCTTCTCCCGAATCTGGGAGGGCCTAAGGCTCGATGCCGGCACTTGTATGCCGGCATCCTGAAGAGCATGGCTCTATACGGGGCCCCCATCTGGGCGGACTCCCTCCACAGGAGGGAGAACGCCACCGCCGTCCGCAGGCCCCAAAGGGCCATTGCACTCCGGGTGGCGAGAGCCTACCGCTCGGTAGGCTTCGCGGCAGCGTGCGCTCTGGCCGGCACCCCTCCTTGGGAGCTCGAGGCGTGGGTGCTTGCCAGAGTCTACGAGTGGACGGCGCGGCGAAGGGCGCTCGGGGAGCACCCCGCCGCGGAAGAGCGGGAGGCCGTCCGGCGAGAGGCGAGGGCAGCAATCGTCCACCATTGGACGGAGGACCTCGCCTCCGCCGCCTTTGGCCGTCGAACGCTGGACGCGCTCGGGCCAGTACTGCAGGACTGGCTCGAGCGGTCCCACGGTTTCCTCTCCTTCCGTCTGGTGCAGGTGTTATCTGGCCACGGATGCTTCGGATCCCACCTGCACCGAATCCGAAGGGAGGAAACCCCGGCGTGCCACGATTGCGGCGCGCCGGAGGACACGGCACAGCACACCCTCGAGGTGTGCCCCGCCTGGTCCTTACTGCGCCGCAATCTTATCGCGGTGGTTGGGCTGGACCTGTCGCTTCCCAGCGTGGTCAGCTCTATGCTGGGAGGCGAGGAGGCCTGGGCGGCAGTCGCCTCCTTCTGCGAGGAAGTGATGTCGCAGAAGGAGGCAGCGGAGCGGGCGCGGGAGGACGACCCTCTCGCAGCGCCGCTCCGTAGGCGAAGAAGAGGAGGGAGAAGGCGACTGTACGATCGTCGTCTCCCTCCTGGTGGCGAATAGCGGGAGACAGGCGCGGGGGCGCCTTCTCCTGCACCGCACTATTCGCCACCATCGCGGAGCGGGAATGGCCGAGCACTCGCGGTCATTCCCGGGCCCCTTCCCAAAGGGAGGGGCGTGAAGGGCCCGCTGTAAAGGCGGGCGGTCGTCTGAGGGGGACTAGATGTAAAGGCTCCGCCAGTTCCCTAGTCCTCCTCCTCATAGACGAAGCGGGAGTGCCGGGGGGGTTTTTAGCCGGTAGCAGTCCGGCATAACCCGTGCCGCGCCCCCGCGTGGCCGGGTATCCATGAGGATTTTCCCCCCCGAGAACAAAAAAAAAAAAAAAAAAAAAAAAAAAAAAAAAAAAAAAAAAAAAAAAAAAAAAAAAAAAAAAAAGGTTAGGTTAGGTTAGGTTAGGTTAGGTTAGGTTAGGTTAGGTTAGGTTAGGTTAGGTTGGGGTGCGTGCTGGACAACCTCCTCGTGGTGCACCCTGGGCACCGCCGACCACCTCTTCAGTTTCCCTGTTGAGGTGGTCGACGGTGGCGGATAGTCTGGCATTGGGAGTCGTGTTTTGTCTGCCTCTTTCACTCTCTTCGGAGGGGGTCGGGGGCAGACCGGCGACGGGGGGGTAATGCGTCGCGTGGGTCATTCCTGGTACTGCTCTGTTCTCAGAGTGGACTGTGGAGTGTCACACGTGGCGCGGGGTCGGGGGGGTAAAGGTGATGGATGAATGAGTGTGTGTTTTTCGGCCAAAGGTGATGGATGAACCGCGGAAGCGTGATGTATGAATGGAAGGCTCCGAAAGGAGACGGTGTGTTTCGCGCGGCGCTTTTGCCATGCGCGATCCCGTTATTCTGCTTGGGTGTCGTGGACATGTCTCACGGCCCACTCAGAACCGGGGGTCCTGCCTTAACCGGCCGGACCGAGAGGAGACAACCTCAATAAAAAATCCGGAGATCCCGGCGTTGCGGTCCGTGACGCTGGGTGCTCGCAAGAGCGGCTGGAACGTTAAACCAGCCCTTAGCGGTCCCCCCCTGGGTACTTCCCGCCCCCCAGGTGTATAAAGGGTTACCGAGTTACAGGGGTCTCTGGCTCGGTGGACCTCCTTTCCCCCATACTCGTGGGACATACTATGGCTTTTAAACTTAAATTTACGACGGACTCGAATAAAACGACTGACCTTGGCGATGATAACGGACCCGATTTGCATATCGATTCGGATAAGAAGACTGGCGCAGAACGCGTTGACTCGGGGGAGTCCGCGTCTGCTTTTAGACGAGGAGGGGAGCTGATGGCTGCCCTCAAAGAACTGACGAGGACCGGGAGTGTGGACTCAATGTCGTATGACAGCGACGACGACTCCGCACTCTCGAGACCAGACAGTCGGGCGTCGTACAGCGGCTCATACCGCAAGCGACCCCGACATTGTGACTCGGACGATAACTCGGGCGGCTCGGGTGACGAGGTCCGCCCCGCTCAAAAGGCCCCCAAGGGGAAAAGCGGCAGAGGCCGCGCGTCCCCTGCACAGGTGCGGGACTCAAAGGGACGCTTCCTGAAGCATTCTGCTGCGTCGGGGAGCCAGCCCCAAGGGAGAGATCGGTCGCGCTCGGGCGGCAGGAGCGACGGGAGCCCTGCCGCTCTGAAGAGCACCGACACCCCAAGAGGGAGAGGCCGGCCTCCAACAACCGGCGAATACGTTGGCCTGGCAAAGGCCAAGGCCGAGATGGTCGCTGCGGAGAGGGCGGCGATGGAACTCCAGGCGGAAAAGGAGTTGGCGGAGTCGGCGCGCGAGGCGTACAAGTTGCGCCCGGTCCGCATGCCGGAGAAATTTGACGGGGCCTCTACGCCCGAACTAAAGGGTCACGTTCTCCGTAACGTGGCCCTAATCGGTGATGTCGCGGCCAAGTCGTCGAACCTTAAGGGTACGTTCGTCAGGACCCTTAAGGACGCGGCTGCGGAGATAAAAGAGGCAGTGGACCTAATGAGTCGGTCCACTATATCGGCGGAGACGATGAAGCTCTCCGCTGACAAGGACCGACTCCAGAGGGAAATTGAGGAGCTCCGCAGTGAGCTAGCTGCCTTGCGGGCCGAAGTACGGCGTCCGCAAAACCCGGTCGAGTCAATCCCCCCACCGCCTCCAAGTGCTCCGTTCGAGCCTGAGTCGCTGAAGCGCTCAATAATCGAGGCGGTGGGGACCATGGTGAACGCCCGCCTAGAGGCGCTGGAGGATAGGCTGTTGCCAGAGGTGCGCCTTCGCCCACCGCTGGCTTCGTCCTCTCGGGCGATGTCGGTGGATGTCCCGCCGGTCAGAGATCGCCCTGTGTTGGAGCTGGAGGTTCCTCCGGCGCCCGTTGAACTTGGCCCTCCCCCTCCCACTTCACGTGAGGGAGGGACGACCAAGTCTAAGGGGAAGGGTAAGGGGAAAAAGCGGGCTGCTGTGGCAAACCCCGCTCCGCCTGTATCGACAGTGGAGGAGAGACCAGCAGAGGCCTGGTCTACAGTGACCCGCCGCAAGGCGAAACCCAGAGCGGACCCGGCAATGGCTGCGCCGGCCCCAAAGCCCAGGCAGCCGAAGTCAAAGCCGAAGGCGAAGCCGAAGAAGCCGAAGTTAAGGCCCCCCCGCTCGTCAGCTGTAGCTTTAAAGCTACAGCCGACCGCTCAAGCGCAGGGGGTCACATACGAGGCTCTATTTAAAAAGGCCAGAGGCCAGTTTGAACTGGAGGAACTCGGCATAACTGCCATCAGATTTAGGACGGCCGTGACGGGTGCGCGTCTGCTCGAGCTCCCGGCTGATGATAATGGGGAGAAAGCCAACCTCCTGGCCGCAAAACTGCAGGAGGTGCTCGGCGTTAACAACGTCGTGGTGTCCAGGCCCGAAAAGTGTGCAGACCTGCGCATTTCGGGCCTGGACGACTCGGTCGTGGTGGCGGAGGTGGCGGAAGCGGTCGCCAAGGCTGGGGGATGTCCCCTGGCCTCTATTAAGGTGGCAGACATCCGACGGGGCAAGTCCGGGTTGGGCACTGCCCTAGTAAGGTGTCCCGTGAGTGCCGCTGGCAAGGTGGCCGGGGCCGATCGTTTGCTCATTGGGTGGTCGTCGGTCCGGGCCAAATTGCTTCCGGCTCGACCTCTGCGGTGTTTCCGGTGCCTCGAGTTGGGGCACGTTCGGGAACAGTGCACCGCGGAGGTCGACAGAGGTGATGCTTGCTTCCGCTGTGGGCAAGCGGGCCATAAAAGTGAGGGGTGCTCCGCCGCGCTACACTGCATAGTGTGTGCGGCGTCGAATAGGCCCGCTGCCCACAAGCTTGGAGGCTCCGCCTGCGCCACCGCGCCGGCCAAACGGCGGAAGGCGAAGGGCGCTGCTGGGGCCAAAGCCCCGGCCAAGTCTGCTCGCCCTGCGGCTGCCACAGCTGCTGCAGCTGGAGATGCGATGGTCACTTCCTAGTGACCATCGCGACTCCTGAGCCCTAGACGGCAGGCACGGGGGTGCCTGTCGTCCGTTCAGGGGCTCGTGAGGGGGCGCTGTGTTCTCTGTACCAACACAGCGCCACCCGGCCGGACTGGGTGGCCCTTTACACCACCCAGAAGCGGAGGCCTGCAAAGGCTGAGCCGTGTCGGGGATGCGGAAGTGTTGTCATCCACCCGGGTCCCCGACACACGCGGCAGAGAGGGTACAGAGAGGGGTTTTAGTGGGTAGTCCGGGCTTTACACCCGGGAGTCCCACATACCCACCTGGGCCCCCCCGGGCTCGGGTGGGATGCGTAAACGCATTTCCCCTCTTAAAAAAAAAAAAAAAAAAAAAAAAAAAAAAAAAAAAAAAAAAGGTTAGGTTAGGTTAGGTTGGGGTGAGCGGGGGGTCACATATGAGAAATTGTTCCGCGATGCCAGGAGCAAAATGGACCTCGAGGACCTGGGCATAACGACCATCTCGTTCAGAGTGGCCGTTACGGGGGCAAGGCTTCTGGAGCTCCCAGGGGCCGACAGCGGAGACAAGGCGGACCTCCTTGCTGCAAAAGTACTGCAAGTGATGGGGGCAGACAACGTCGTGGTGTCCAGGCCCGAGAAATGCGCAGATCTGCGCATCTCGGGTCTGGACGACTCGGTCGTCGCGTCGGAGGTGGCAGAGGCGGTCGCTAAGGTCGCCGAGTGTGCGCCCGCCTCTATAAAAGTGGGAGAGATACGGCGAGGCAAGACCGGGCTGGGCTCTGCCCTGGTCAGGTGCCCAACAAGGGTCGCTGCCAAGGTTGCTGGGGCCGAAAGAATCCTGGTCGGATGGTCCTCCGTCCGCGCCAAGCTGCTGCCGGCCAGACCTCTGCGGTGCTTCCGGTGCCTCGAGTTGGGGCACGTACGGGAGCAGTGTACCGCAGAGGTCGACAGGGGAGACGCCTGCTACCGATGCGGGCAGTCGGGCCACAACAGCGAGGGATGTTCCGCCGCGCCGCACTGCATAGTGTGCGCGGCGTCGAGTAGGCCCGCTGCCCACAAACTCGGTAGCACCGCCTGCGTCACGGCGCCGGCCAGGAGGCGGAAGACGAAGGGCGCTGCTGGGGCCAAAGCCCCGGCCAAGCCTGCCCGCCCTGCGGCTGCCACAGCTGCTGCAGCTGGAGATGCGATGGTCACTTCCTAGTGACCATCGCGACTCCTGAGCCCTAAGACGGCAGGCACGGGGGTGCCTGTCGTCCGTTCAGGGGCTCGTGAGGGGGCGCTGTGTTCCCTGTACCAACACAGCGCCACCCGGCCGGACTGGGTGGCCCTTTACACCACCCAGAAGCGGAGGCCTGCAAAGGCTGAGCCGTGTCGGGGATGCGGAAGTGTTGTCATCCACCCGGGTCCCCGACACACGCGGCAGAGAGGGTACAGAGAGGGGTTTTAGTGGGTAGTCCGGGCTTCACCCGGGAGTCCCACATACCCACCTGGGCCCCCCCGGGCTCGGGTGGGATGCGTAATGCATTTCCCCTCTTAAAAAAAAAAAAAAAAAAAGGTTAGGTTGGGGTGGGGTGCGTGCTGGACAACCTCCTCGTGGTGCACCCTGGGCACCGCCGACCACCTCTTCAGCATCCCTGTCGAGGTGGTCGACGGTGGCGGATAGTCCGGCTAGGGAGTCGCGTTTTGTCTGCTTCTGGCACTCTTTTCGGAGAGGGTCGGGGGCAGACCGGCGACGGGGGGGTAAGGGGTTTCGGGGGGGTAAAGGTGATGGATGAATGTGTGATGTATGAAAGGAAGTCCCCGAGAGGGGACGGTATGATTCGTGCGGTGTTGTGCCAAGTGCACGCGGCTTTTGCCGCCGCCGGACGATCCCGTAATCCCGCCGGAGGTGTCGTGGACATGTCTCGCGGCCGATGGTGGGACCGGGGGCCTGGCCTTTACCGGCTGGGCTGCGAGGAGTAAACCTCTTTAAAAAATCCGGAGATCCTGGCGCTGCGGTCCGTGGCGTTAGGTGCTCGCAAGAGCGGCTGGGACGATAAACCAGCCTTTAGCGGTCCCCCCCTGGGTACTTCCCGCCCCCCAGGCGTATAAAGGGTTACCGGGTTACAGGGGTCTCTGGCCCGGTGGACTTCCTTTCCCCCATACTCGTGGGACTACTGATGGCATTTAAATTAAAATTTACGACGGATTCGAATAAAACGACTGACCTTGGCGATGATAACGGAACTGACTTGCATAGCGATTCGGTTAAGAAGACTGGCGCAGCACGCGTTGACTCGGGGGAGTCCGCGTCTGCTCTTAGACGAGGAGGGGAGCTGATGGCTGCCCTCAAAGAATTGACGAGGACCGGAAGTGTGGCGTCGATGTCGTTCGACAGCGACGACGACTCCTTACTCTCGCGGCCGGATAGTCGGGTGTCGAACAGCGGCTCATACCGCAAGCGACCCCGACGAGATGACACGGACGATGACTCGGGCGGCTCGGGTGACGAGAACCGCCCCGCTCAAAAGGCCCCCAAGGGGAAAAGCGGCAGAGGCCGCGCGTCCCCTGCACAGGTGCGGGACTCAAAGGGACGCTTCCTGAAGCCTTCTGCTGCGTCGGGGAGCCAGCCCCAAGGGAGAGATCGGTCGCGCTCGGGCGGCAGGAGCGACGGGAGCTCTGCCGCTCTGAAGAGCACCGACACTCCAAGAGGGAGAGGCCGGCCCCCAACAACCGGGGAATACGTTGGCCTGGCAAAGGCCAAGGCCGAGATGGTCGCTGCAGAAAGGGCGGCGATGGAACTTCAGGCGGAAAAGGAGCTGGCGGAGTCGGCGCGCGAGGCGTACCAGCTGCGCCCGGTCCGCATGGCGGAGAAATTTGACGGGGCCTCTACGCCCGAACTAAAGGGTCACGTTTTCCGAAACGTGGCCCTAATCGGCGATGTTGCGGCCAAGTCGTCGAACCTTAAGGGTACCTTTGTCAGGACCCTTAAGGACGCGGCCGCGGAAATTAAAGAGGCCGTAGACTTGATGAGCCGGTCCACCATCGCGTCGGAGACAATGAAGCTCACCGCCGATAACGACCGTCTCCAGAAAGAGATAGAGGAGCTTCGCGGAGAGCTGGCCGCTTTGCGGGCCGAATTACGGCGTCCGCAAAACAACCCGGAAGAGACAATCCCCCCACCGCCTCCAAGTGCTCTGTTTGAGCCTGAGTCGCTTAAGCGCTCAATAATCGAGGCGGTGGGGACCATGGTGAACGCCCGCCTAGAGGCGCTGGAGGATAGGCTGTTGCCAGAGGTGCGCCTTCGCCCACCGCTGGCTTCGTCCTCTCGGGCGATGTCGGTGGATGTCCCGCCGATTAGAGATTGCCCCGTGTTTGAGCTGGAGGATCCTCCGGCGCCCGTCTACCTTGGCCCTCCCCCTCCCACTTCACGTGAGGGAGGGACGACCAAGTCTAAGGGGAAGGGTAAGGGAAAAAAGCGGGCTGTTGTGGCCAACCCCGCTCCACCAGTACCGACAGCGGAGGAGAGACCAGCAGAGGCCTGGTCTACAGTGACCCGCCGCAAGGCGAAACCTAGAGCGGACCCGGCAATGACTGCGCAGGCCCCAAAGCCCAGGCAGCCGAAGCCAAAGCCGAAGGCGAAGCCGAAGAAGCCGAAGTTAAGGCCCCCCCGCTCGTCAGCTGTAGCTTTAAAGTTACAGCCGACCGCTCAAGCGCAGGGGGTCACATACGAGGCTCTATTTAAAAAGGCCAGAGGCCGGTTTGAACTGGATGAACTGGGCATTACAGCCATCACATTTAGGACGGCCGTGACGGGTGCTCGTCTGCTCGAGCTCCCGGGGGATGATAATGGGGAGAAAGCCAACCTCCTGGCCGCAAAACTGCAGGAGGTGCTCGGTGATAACAACGTCGTGGTGTCCAGGCCCGAAAAGTGTGCAGATCTGCGCATTTCGGGCCTGGACGACTCGGTCGTGGTGGCGGAGGTGGCGGAAGCGGTCGCCAAGGCTGGGGACTGTCCCCTGGCCTCTATTAAGGTGGCAGACATCCGACGGGGCAAGTCCGGGCTGGGCACTGCCCTAGTAAGGTGTCCCGTGCGTGCCGCTGGCAAGGTGGCCGGGGCCGATCGTTTGCTCATTGGGTGGTCGTCGGTCCGGGCCAAATTGCTTCCGGCTCGACCTCTGCGGTGTTTCCGGTGCCTCGAGTTGGGGCACGTTCGGGAACAGTGCACCGCGGAGGTCGACAGAGGTGATGCTTGCTTCCGCTGTGGGCAAGCGGGCCATAAAAGTGAGGGGTGCTCCGCCGCGCTACACTGCATAGTGTGTGCGGCGTCGAATAGGCCCGCTGCCCACAAGCTTGGAGGCTCCGCCTGCGCCACCGCGCCGGCCAAAAGGCGGAAGGCGAAGGGCGCTGCTGGGGCCAAAGCCCCGGCCAAGCCTGCCCGCCCTGCGGCTGCCAAAGCTGCTGCAGCTGGAGATGCGATGGTCACTTCCTAGTGACCATCGCGACTCCTGAGCCCTAAGACGGCAGGCACGGGGGTGCCTGTCGTCCGTTCAGGGGCTCGTGAAGGGGCGCTGTGTTCCCTGTACCAACACAGCGCCACCCGGCCGGACTGGGTGGCTCTTTACACCACCCAGAAGCGGAGGCCTGCAAAGGCTGAGCCGTGTCGGGGATGCGGAAGTGTTGTCATCCACCCGGGTCCCCGACACACGCGGCAGAGAGGGTACAGAGAGGGGTTTTAGTGGGTAGTCCGGGCTTCACCCGGGAGTCCCACATACCCACCTGGGCCCCCCCGGGCTCGGGTGGGATGCGTAATGCATTTCCCCTCTTAAAAAAAAAAAAAAAAAAAAAAAAAAAAAAAAAAAAAAAAAAAAAAGGTTAGGTTGGGGTGCGTGCTGGACAACCTCCTCGTGGTGCACCCTGGGCACCGCCGACCACCTCTTCAGCATCCCTGTCGAGGTGGTCGACGGTGGCGGATAGTCCGGCTAGGGAGTCGCGTTTTGTCTGCTTCTGGCACTCTTTTCGGAGAGGGTCGGGAGCAGACCGGCGACGGGGGGGTAAGGGGTTTCGGGGGGGTAAGGTGATGAATGAACGTGTGATGAATGCTTTGGGGATGGGGGGGTAAAGGTGAAGGATGAATGTGTGTGTATGAATGGAAGTCCCCGAGAGGGGACGGTATGATTCGTGCGGTGTTGTGCCAAGTGCACGCGGCTTTTGCCGCCGCCGGACGATCCCGTAATCCCGCCGGAGGTGTCGTGGACATGTCTCGCGGCCGATGGTGGGACCGGGGGCCTGGCCTTAACCGGCTGGGCTGCGAGGAGTAAACCTCTATAAAAAATCCGTGGATCTCGGCGCTGCGGTCCGTGGCGCCGGGTGCTCGCAAGAGCGGCTGGAACGCAAACCAGCCATTAGCGGTCCCCCCCTGGGTACTTCCCGCCCCCCAGGTGTATAAAGGGTTACCGGGCTACAGGGGTCTCTGGCTCGGTGGACCTCCTTTCCCCCATACTCGTGGGACTAAATATGGCATTCAAATTGAAATTTACGACGGACTCTGATAAATCTATTGACCTTGGCGATGATAACGGACCTGATTTGCATAGCAATTCGGCTAAGAAGACTGGCGCAGCACGCGTTGACTCGGGGGAGTCCGCGTCTGCTTTAAGACGAGGAGGGCAGCTTATGGCTGCACTAAAGGAATTGACAAGGACTGGTAGTGTGGAGTCGATGTCTTATGACAGCGACGACTCCGCACTCTCGAGACCAGACAGTCGGGTGTCGAACAGCGGCTCATACCGTAAGCGACCCCGGCGACACGACTCGGACGATGACTCGGGCGGCTCGGGTGACGAGGACCGCCCCGCTCAAAAAGCCCCGAAAAAGAAGGTGGAGAAGGGCACTTCACAGGCGAGGGACAAGACTGGCCGGTTCCTGAAGCGCTCAGACGCATCGGGGAGCCAGCCCCAAGGGAGAGATCGGTCGCGCTCGGGCGGCAGGAGCGACGGGAGCCCTGCCGCTCAGAAGAGCACCGACACCCCAAGAGGTAGAGGCCGGCCTCCAACAACCGGCGAATACGTTGGCCTGGCAAAGGCCAAGGCCGAGATGGTCGCTGCGGAGAGGGCGGCGATGGAACTCCAGGCGGAAAAGGAGTTGGCGGAGTCGGCGCGCGAGGCGTACAAGTTGCGCCCGGTCCGCATGCCGGAGAAATTTGATGGGGCCTCTACGCCCGAACTAAAGGGTCACGTTCTCCGTAACGTGGCCCTAATCGGTGATGTCGCGGCCAAGTCGTCGAACCTTAAGGGTACGTTCGTCAGGACCCTTAAGGACGCGGCCGCGGAGATAAAAGAGGCAGTGGACCTAATGAGTCGGTCCACTATATCGGCGGAGACGATGAAGCTCTCCGCTGACAAGGACCGACTCCAGAGGGAAATTGAGGAGCTCCGCAGTGAGCTAGCTGCCTTGCGGGCCGAAGTACGGCGTCCGCAAAACCCGGTCGAGTCAATCCCCCCACCGCCTCCAAGTGCTCCGTTTGAGCCGGAGTCGCTTAAGCGCTCCATCATTGAGGCGGTGGGGAACATGGTGAACGCCCGCCTAGAGGCGCTGGAGGACAGGCTGCTGCCAGAGGTGCGCCTTCGCCCACCGCTGGCCTCGTCTTCTCGGGCGTTAGCGGCGGATATTCCGCCGGCTAGAGTAAGCCCCGTAGTGGAGCTGGAGGATTTTCCGGCGCCCGTCGACCTTGGTCCGCCTCCTCCCACTTCACGTGAGGGAAGGACGGCCAAGTCTAAGGGGAAGGGTAAGGGGAGCAAGCGGGCTGCACCGGCCAACCCCGCTCCGCCCGTTGTGACAGCGGAAGAGAGGCCAGCGGAGAGCTGGAGTGTTGTGACCAGGCGTAAGCCAAAGTCCAGATCCGGCCCCGCTCCGGCTGCGCAGGCTCCTAAGCCCCGGCAGCCGAAGAAGGCGAAAAAGCCGAAGCTGAGGCCCCCTCGCTCATCGGCAGTAGCTTTAAAGCTGCAGCCGCAAGCTGTAGAGCGGGGGGTCACATACGAGAAATTGTTCCGCGAAGCCAGGGACAAAATGAACCTAGAGGACCTGGGCATAACGACCATCTCGTTTAAAGTGGCCGTTACGGGGGCAAGGCTTCTGGAGCTCCCAGGGCCCGACAGCGGAGACAAGGCGGACCTCCTTGCTGCAAAAGTACTGCAAGTGATGGGGGCAGACAACGTCGTGGTGTCCAGGCCCGAGAAATGCGCAGATCTGCGCATCTCGGGTCTGGACGACTCGGTCGTCGCGTCGGAGGTGGCAGAGGCGGTCGCTAAGGCCGCCGAATGTGCGGCCGCCTCTATAAAAGTGGGGGAGATACGGCGAGGCAAGACCGGGCTGGGCTCTGCCCTGGTCAGGTGCCCGACAAGGGTCGCTGCCAAGGTTGCTGGGGCCGAAAGAATCCTGGTCGGATGGTCCTCCGTCCGCGCCAAGCTGCTGCCGGCCAGACCCCTGCGGTGCTTCCGGTGCCTCGAGTTGGGGCACGTACGGGAGCGGTGTACCGCAGAGGACGACAGGGGAGACGCCTGCTACCGATGCGGGCAGTCGGGCCACAACAGCGAGGGATGTTCCGCCGCGCCGCACTGCATAGTGTGTGCGGCGTCGAGTAGGCCCGCTGCCCACAAACTCGGTAGCACCGCCTGCGCCACGGCGCCGGTCAGAAGGCGGAAGGCGAAGGCCGCTGCTGGGGCAAAAGCCCCTGCGAAGCCTGCCCGCCCCGCGGCTCCCAGAGCTGTGGCAGTAGGAGAAGCGATGGTCACTTCATAGTGACCACCGCGTCTCCTGAGCCCTAAGACGGCAGGCACGGGGGTGCCTGTCGTCCGTTCAGGGGCTCGTGAGGGGGCGCTGTGTTCCCTGTACCAACACAGCGCCACCCGGCCGGACTGGGTGGCCCTTTACACCACCCAGAGAGGAGGCCTGCAAAGGCTGAGCCGTGCCGGGGACGTGATTGGAAGCGGCAACGTGAGCTCGGGTCCCCGGCACTCGCGGCAGAGACGGTACAGAGAGGTGGTTTTAGTGGGTAGTCCGGGCTTTACACCCGGGAGTCCCACATACCCACCGGGGCCCCCCCGGGCTCTGGTGGGATGCGTAAATGCATTTCCCCTCTTAAAAAAAAAAAAAAAAAAAAAAAAAAAAGGTTAGGTTAGGTTAGGTTAGGTTGGGGTGCTAGGCCGGACAACCTCCTCGTGGTGCACCCTGGGCACCGCCGACCACCTCTTCAGTTTCCCTGTTGAGGTGGTCGACGGTGGCGGATAGTCTGGCATTGGGAGTCGTGTTTTGTCTGCCTCTTTCACTCTCCTCGGAGGGGGTTGGGGGCAGACCGGCGACGGGGGGGTAATGCGTCGCGTGGGTCATCCTGGTACTGCTCTGTTCTCAGAGTGGACTGTGGAGTGGCACACGCGGCGCGGGGTTGGGGGGGTAAAGGTGATGGATGACTGAGTGTGTGTTTTTCGCCAAAGGTGATGGATGAACCGCGAAAGCGTGATGTATGAATGGAAGGCTCCGAAAGGAGACGGTGTGTCTCGCGCGGCGCGTTTGCCATGCGCGATCCCGTTATTCTGTTTGGGTGTCGTGGACATGTCTCACGGCCCACTCAGAACCGGGGGTCCTGCCTTAACCGGCCGGACCGAGAGGAGTAAACCTCAATAAAAAATCCGAGGACTCTGGCGTTGCGGTGCGTGACGTCAGATGCTCGCAAGAGCGGCTGGATCGGAAACCAGCTTTTAGCGGCCAACCCTGGGTACCTCCCGCCCCCCAGGTGTATATAGGGTTACCGGGCTACAGGGGTCTCTGGCTCGGTGGACCTCCCCTTCCCCCACACTCGTGGGAATAATATGGCATTAAAACTGAAATTTAAGACGGATTCGAAAAACAAAACGATTGACCTTAGCGACGACAACGGACCTGATAAGCATATCGGACTGGAAAAGAAGACTGGCGCAGATCGCGTTGACTCGGAGGAGTCCGCGTCTGCCTCTAAACGAGGAGGAGGGGAGCTTATGGCTGCCCTGAGGGAGTTGACGAGGAGCGGAAGTGTGGGCTCGATGTCGATGTCGTACGACAGCGACGACGACTCGGCACTCTCGCGGCCGGATAGTCGGGTGTCGAACAGCGGTTCGCAGCGGAAGCGACCCCGACATAAACACATGGACGAGGATCTGAGTCTGGGTGGTTCCTCAAGTGAGGAAGACCGCCCGGCTCTTAAGGCCCCAAAGGTAAAGTCTGGGAAAAGCGATAGGGATTGCTCTTCCCCAGCTCAAGGGAGGGACAAGCTTGGCCGGTTCTCGAAGCGTTCTGACGCGTCGGGGAGCCAGCCCCAAGAGAGGGATCGGTCGCGCTCGAGCGGCAGGAGCGATGGGAGCTCTGCCGCTCTGAAGAGCACCGACACCCCGAGAGGTAGAGGCAGGCCCCCGACGACCGGCGAGTACGTCGGCCTGGCCAAAGCCAAGGCTGAACTGGTCGCGGCCGAAAGGGCGGCCATGGAGCTCCAGGCCGAGAGGGAGATGGCAGAATCAGCTCGCGAGGCGTACGAGCTCCGGCCGATTCGAATGCCCGAGAATTTCGACGGGGCCTCTGTGCCCGAATTGAAGGGGCACGTGCTCCGTAATGTGGGGCTAATTGCGGAGGTCGCGGCCAAGTCGGGAAACCTTAAGGGGACCTTTGTTAGGACCCTTAAGGACGCGGCCGCGGCCATTAAAGAGGCCGTAGACCTAATGAGTCGGTCCACGGTCGCGACGGAGACCATGAAGCTCTCCCTCGATAATGACCGACTCCAAAAGGAGATTGAGGAGCTCCGCGGAGAGCTGGCTGCTCTGCGGGCCGAAACGCGACGGCCGAATAACAACCCGGACGAGACAGTAACCCCACCGCCTCCAAGTGCTCCGTTTGAGCCGGAGACGCTGAAGCGCTCCATAATAGAGGCGGTGGGAAACTTGGTCAATGCCCGCCTAGAGGCGTTGGAGGACAGGCTGCTGCCAGAGGTGCGCGTGCGCCCACCGTTGGCCTCGTCCTCTCGGGCCCTGTCGGCGGATGCCCCGCCGGCTAGAGATAGCCCCATGTTGGGTTAGGTTAGGTTAGGTTAGGTTAGGTTAGGTTAGGTTAGGTTAGGTTAGGTTAGGTTAGGTTTTAGAGGACGTTCTGGACACCAGACGTCGGGCGCAGCAGGAGTCGCTGCGGCGATGGGCGGAGGACCTGGCGGACTCCACCTATGGTCTCCGCACCATAGACGCAGTCCGTCCGGTCCTCGAGAGGTGGGTAGGGAGGCCTCGGGGCTCCCTGACGTTCAGGCTGGTGCAGGTGCTGACAGGACATGGGTGTTTTGGTCGGTACCTGCACCGAATAGCCAGGAGGGAGCCCACCGCCGCGTGCCATGAGTGTGGCGCGGCGGAAGACACCGCGCAACACACCCTGGAAGAGTGTGTTGCGTGGGTCGAGCAGCGCCGCATTCTGGTTGCGGCGGTCGGAAGGGACCTCTCACTGCCGAGCATAGTTCTGTCTATGCTCGACAGTGAGGGGTCCTGGGAGGCGATGGCCTCTTTCTGCGAGGACGTGATGTCGCAGAAGGAGGCCGCGGAGCGGGCCAGGGAGGAAGACCCCCTGGCAGATCCGCTCCGGCGCAGACGTGTGGGGAGGAGAAGGAGGCGCTACGATCGCCTTCTTCCTCCCCACTAGCCGAAATCAGGTGGTGGGTCGGGGGACCCACTACCTATTGCACGATTTCGGCCGTCTGGGGGATGACTGGGGTGGTACCAGGTCGCCCCCCTTTTAGCGCCTGTGGCCCGGCAAAGCCATTGTCGGGCCGTCCGCCGGGGCGTCTCGGAGCATTTCCCATGGTCCCGGGGCGCCCCTCTGCAAGGCGGAGGGTGGTACACCGTGGGTTTTTAGTGGGTATACGGTCGACTGCCGGACTCCCACATACCCCTCCCGCCTCCCCCGAGGCGGAAGGGGACCCATAAAGGGTTTTCCCACGAAAAAAAAAAAAAAAAAAAAAAGGTTAGGTTAGGTTAGGTTAGGTTAGGTTAGGTTAGGTTAGGTTAGGTTAGGTTAGGTTAGGTTAGGTTAGGTTAGGTTAGGTTAGGTTGGGGTGCGTGCTGGACAACCTCCTCGTGGTGCACCCTGGGCACCGCCGACCACCTCTTCAGCATCCCTGTCGAGGTGGTCGACGGTGGCGGATAGTCCGGCTAGGGAGTCGCGTTTTGTCTGCTTCTGGCACTCTTTTCGGAGAGGGTCGGGGGCAGACCGGCGACGGGGGGGTAATGCGTCGCGTGGGTCATTCCTGGTACTGCTCTGTTCTCAGAGTGGACTGTGGAGTGTCACACGTGGCGCGGGGTCGGGGGGGGTAAAGGTGATGGATGAATGAGTGTGTGTTTTTCGGCCAAAGGTGATGGATGAACCGCGGAAGCGTGATGTATGAATGGAAGGCTCCGAAAGGAGACGGTGTGTTTCGCGCGGCGCGTTTGCCATGCGCGATCCCGTTATTCTGCTTGGGTGTCGTGGACATGTCTCACGGCCCACTCAGAACCGGGGGTCCTGCCTTAACCGGCCGGACCGAGAGGAGACAACCTCAATAAAAAATCCGGAGATCCCGGCGTTGCGGTCCGTGACGCTGGGTGCTCGCAAGAGCGGCTGGAACGTTAAACCAGCCCTTAGCGGTCCCCCCCTGGGTACTTCCCGCCCCCCAGGCGTATAAAGGGTTACCGGGTTACAGGGGTCTCTGGCCCGGTGGACTTCCTTTCCCCCATACTCGTGGGACTACTTATGGCTTTCAAAATTAAATTTTCGACGGACTCTCAGAAAACTACTGACCATGGCATGAACAAAGGACCTGATTCGCAATCGGATTCGGCAAAGGCGACTGGCGGAGAACGCGTTGACTCGGGGGAGTCCGCGTCTCCTTTTAGACGAGGAGGGGAGCTGATGGCTGCCCTCAAAGAACTAACGAGGACTGGGAGTGTGGAGTCGATGTCGTATGACAGCGACGACTCCATACTCTCGAGACCAGGCAGTCGGGTGTCGCATAGCGGTTCGCTCCGCAAGCGGTCCCGACGTCCAGACTCGGAAGATGACTCGGGTGGCTCCTCGGATGATGAGGACCGCCCCGCCCCAAAAGCCCCGAAGACAAAAGTGCAGAAGGGCACATCACAGGCGAGGGACAAAACCGGCCGGTTCCTGAAGCGCTCTGACGCATCGGGGAGCCAGCCCCAAGGGGAAGATCGGACGTGCTCGGGCGGCAAGAGCGACGGGAGCCCTGCCACTCTGAAGGGCACCGACACCCCGAGAGGAAGAGGCCGGCCCCCTACAACCGGAGAATACGTTGGCCTGGCAAAGGCCAAGGCCGAGATGGTCGCTGCGGAACGGGCAGCAATGGAACTCCAGGCGGAAAAGGAGTTGGCGGAGTCGGCGCGCGAGGCGTACAAGTTGCGCCCGGTCCGCATGCCGGAGAAATTTGACGGGGCCTCTACGCCCGAACTAAAGGGTCACGTTCTCCGTAACGTGGCCCTAATAGGTGATGTCGCAGCCAAGTCGTCGAACCTTAAGGGTACGTTCGTCAGGACCCTTAAGGACGCGGCCGCGGAAATAAAGGAGGCAGTAGACTTGATGAGCCGGTCCACTATATCGGCGGAGACGATGAAGCTCTCCGCTGACAAGGACCGGCTCGAGACCGAAATAGAGGTGCTCCGCGGTGAGTTGGCTGCTTTGCGGGCCGAAATGCGGAAACCGCAAACGAACCCAGTTGAGACAACCCCACCGCCTCCAAGTGCTCCGTTTGAGCCGGAGTCGCTTAAGCGCTCCATCATTGAGGCGGTGGGGAACATGGTGAACGCCCGCCTAGAGGCGCTGGAGGACAGGCTGCTGCCAGAGGTGCGCCTTCGCCCGCCGCTGGCTTCGTCTTCTCGGGCCTTGTCGGTGGGTGCCCCGCCGGCTAGAGATAGCCCTGTGTTGGAGCTGGAGGTTCCTCCGGCGCCCGTTGACCTTGGCCCTCCCCCTCCCACTTCACGTGAGGGAGGGACGACCAAAGCTAAGGGGAAGGGTAAGGGGAAAAAGCGGGCTGCTGTGGCAAACCCCGCTCCGCCTGTACCGACAGCGGAGGAGAGACCAGCAGAGGCCTGGTCTACAGTGGCCCGCCGCAAGGCGAAACCCAGAGCGGACCCGGCAATGGCTGCGCAGGCCCCAAAGCCCAGGCAGCCGAAATCAAAGCCGAAGGCGAAGCCGAAGAAGCCGAAGTTGAGGCCCCCCCGCTCGTCGGCTGTAGCTTTAAAGCTACAGCCGACCGCTCAAGCGCAGGGGGTCACATACGAGGCTCTATTTAAAAAGGCCAGAGGCCAGTTTGAACTGGAGGAACTCGGCATAACAGCCATCAGATTTAGGACGGCCGTGACGGGTGCGCGTCTGCTCGAGCTCCCGGGTGATGATGATGGGGAGAAAGCCAACCTCCTGGCCGCAAAACTGCAGGAGGTGCTCGGCGTTAACAACGTCGTGGTGTCCAGGCCCGAAAAGTGTGCAGACCTGCGCATTTCGGGCCTGGACGACTCGGTCGTGGTGGCGGAGGTGGCGGAAGCGGTCGCCAAGGCTGGGGGATGTCCCCTGGCCTCTATAAAGGTGGCAGACATCCGACGGGGCAAGTCCGGGTTGGGCACTGTCCTAGTAAGGTGTCCCGTGAGTGCCGCTGGCAAGGTGGCCGGGGCCGATCGTTTGCTCATTGGGTGGTCGTCGGTCCGGGCCAAATTGCTTCCGGCTCGACCTCTGCGGTGTTTCCGGTGCCTCGAGTTGGGGCACGTTCGGGAACAGTGCACCGCGGAGGTCGACAGAGGTGATGCTTGCTTCCGCTGTGGGCAAGCGGGCCATAAAAGTGAGGGGTGCTCCGCCGCGCTACACTGCATAGTGTGTGCGGCGTCGAATAGGCCCGCTGCCCACAAGCTTGGAGGCTCCGCCTGCGCCACCGCGCCGGCCAAACGGCGGAAGGCGAAGGGCGCTGCTGGGGCCAAAGCCCCGGCCAAGCCTGCCCGCCCTGCGGCTGCCAAAGCTGCTGCAGCTGGAGATGCGATGGTCACTTCCTAGTGACCATCGCGACTCCTGAGCCCTAAGACGGCAGGCACGGGGGTGCCTGCCGTCCGTTCAGGGGCTCGTGAGGGGGCGCTGTGTTCTCTGTACCAACACAGCGCCACCCGGCCGGACTGGGTGGCCCTTTACACCACCCAGAAGCGGAGGCCTGCAAAGGCTGAGCCGTGTCGGGGATGCGGAAGTGTTGTCATCCACCCGGGTCCCCGACACACGCGGCAGAGAGGGTACAGAGAGGGGTTTTAGTGGGTAGTCCGGGCTTCACCCGGGAGTCCCACATACCCACCTGGGCCCCCCCGGGCTCGGGTGGGATGCGTAATGCATTTCCCCTCTTAAAAAAAAAAAAAAAAAAAAAAAAAAAAAAAAAAAAAAAAAAAAAAAAAAGGTTAGGTTAGGTTAGGTTAGGTTAGGTTAGGTTAGGTTAGGTTAGGTTAGGTTAGGTTAGGTTAGGTTGGGGTGCGTGCTGGACAACCTCCTCGTGGTGCACCCTGGGCACCGCCGACCACCTCTTCAGCATCCCTGTCGAGGTGGTCGACGGTGGCGGATAGTCCGGCTAGGGAGTCGCGTTTTGTCTGCTTCTGGCACTCTTTTCGGAGAGGGTCGGGGGCAGACCGGCGACGGGGGGGTAAGGGGTTTCGGGGGGGTAAAGGTGATGGATGAACGTGTGATGTATGAAAGGAAGTCCCCGAGAGGGGACGGTATGATTCGTGCGGTGTTGTGCCAAGTGCACGCGGCTTTTGCCGCCGCCGGACGATCCCGTAATCCCGCCGGAGGTGTCGTGGACATGTCTCGCGGCCGATGGTGGGACCGGGGGCCTGGCCTTAACCGGCTGGGCTGCGAGGAGTAAACCTCTCTAAAAAATCCGAGGATTCTGGCGTTGCGGTGCGTGGCGTCAGATGCTCGCAAGAGCGGCTGGATCGGAAACCAGCTTTTAGCGGCCAACCCTGGGTACCTCCCGCCCCCCAGGTGTATATAGGGTTACCGGGCTACAGGGGTCTCTGGCTCGGTGGACCTCCCCTTCCCCCACACTCGTGGGAATAATATGGCACTAAAACTGAAATTTAAGACGGATTCGAAAAATAAAACGATTGACCTTAGCGACGACAACGGACCTGATATGCATATCGGACTGGAAAAGAAGACTGGCGCAGATCGCGTTGACTCGGAGGAGTCCGCGTCTGCCTCTAAACGAGGAGGAGGGGAGCTTATGGCTGCCCTGAGGGAGCTGACGAGGAGCGGAAGTGTGGGCTCGATGTCGATGTCGTACGACACCGACGACGACTCGGCACTCTCGCGGCCGGATAGTCGGGTGTCGAACAGCGGTTCGCACCGGAAGCGACCCCGACATAAACACATGGACGAGGATCTGAGTCTAGGTGGTTCCTCAAGTGAGGAAGACCGCCCGGCTCTTAAGGCCCCAAAGGTAAAGTCTGGGAAAAGCGATAGGGATTGCTCTTCCCCAGCTCAAGGGAGGGACAAGCTTGGCCGGTTCTCGAAGCGTTCTGACGCGTCGGGGAGCCAGCCCCAAGAGAGGGATCGGTCGCGCTCGGGCGGCAGGAGCGATGGGAGCTCTGCCGCTCTGAAGAGCACCGACACCCCGAGAGGTAGAGGCAGGCCCCCGACGACCGGCGAGTACGTCGGCCTGGCCAAAGCCAAGGCTGAACTGGTCGCGGCCGAAAGGGCGGCCATGGAGCTTCAGGCCGAAAGGGAGATGGCTGAGCTGTCACGCGAGGCGTACGAGCTCCGGCCGATCCGGATGCCTGAGAACTTCGACGGGGCCTGCGTGCCCGAACTGAAGGGGCACGTGCTCCGTAATCTGGGGCTAATTACGGACGTCGCAGCCAAGTCGGGAAACCTCAAGGGGACTTTTGTTAGGACCCTTAAGGACGCGGCCGCGGCCATCAAAGAGGCCGTAGATCTTATGAGTCGGTCCACGATTGCGTCGGAGACCATGAAGCTCTCCCTCGACAACGACCGACTCCAAAAGGAGATTGAGGAGCTCCGCGGAGAACTGGCTGCCCTGCGGGCCGAAACGCGGCGGCCTAACAACAACCCGGTCGAGACAGTAACCCCACCGCCTCCAAGTGCTCCGTTTGAGCCGGAGACGCTGAAGCGCTCCATCATTGAGGCGGTGGGGACTATGGTGAACGCCCGCCTAGAGGCGATGGAAGACAGGCTCCTGCCGGAGGTGCGCCTTCGCCCACCGCTGGCTTCGTCCTCTCGGGCGATGGCGGTGGATGCCCCGCCGGTTAGAGCGAGCCCCATGTTGGAGCTGGAGGTCCCTCCTGCGCCCACGGACCTTGGTCCTCCCCCTCCCACGACTTCGCGTGAGGGAGGGAAGACCAAGGCGAAAAAGAAGGGGAAGCCGAAGAAGCGGGCTGCTCCGGCCAACCCCGCTCCGCCAGCAACAACAGCTGGAGAGAAGCCAGCGGAGAGCTGGACCGTAGTGACCAGGCGGAAGGCCAAGTCCGGTCCCGGCCCCGCACCGGCTGCCGAGGCTCCAAAGCCGAAGCAGCCTAAGAAGAAAAAGCCGAAGCTGAGGGTCCCCCGTTCGTCAGCGGTGGTTTTGAAGCTGACGCCGGACGCACAATCACGTGGGGTCACGTACGCCGGAATGCTCCTGAAGGCCAGGAGTCAAATCGACATCGAGGGCCTGGGGCTGGCGGCGATCAGCATGCGGGTCACCGCAACTGGGGCCAGGATGCTGGAGCTTCCGGGGGCGGACACCGGCGACAAGGCCAACCTGTTGGCCGAAGAGCTGCGCGTTGTCCTTGGCGCGGAAAACGTTGTGGTGTCCAGGCCCGAGAAGTGCGCCAATGTGCGCATCTCGGGACTGGACGACTCAATCGTCCAAAGCGACGTATTGGAGGTGGTCGCGCGGGTTGGCGAATGCCCGCCCGCCAGCGTCAAGGTGGGGGATATACGTCGGGGCGCTGCGATAATCAGCTGCCCAGTGGGGGCCGCCAGCAAGGTGACCGGGGCTGACCGCCTCCTAATTGGATGGTCATCGGCTCGGGCCAAATTGCTACCACCACGGCCTCTGCGGTGCTTCCGATGCCTCGAACTGGGGCATGTCAGGGAGCAGTGTACCGCAGAGGCTGACAGAGGTGCCGTGTGCTTCCGTTGTGGGCAAGACGGGCACAAAAGTGAGGGCTGTACCGCCGCGCCGCACTGCATAGTGTGCGCGGCGATGAATAAGCCCGCTGCCCACAAATTGGGAGGCAAGGCCTGCGCACCCGCGCCAGTCAGGCGGAGGAGGGGGAAGGGCACTACTGGGGCCAAAGCCCCGACGAAGCCCGCCCGCCCTGCGGCCTCCAATGCCGCTGCGGTAGGAGATGCGATGGTCACTTCTTAGTGACCATCGCGACTCCTGAGCCCTAAGACGGCAGGCACGGGGGTGCCTGTCGTCCGTTCAGGGGCTCGAGAGGGGGCGCTGTGTTACTGTACCAACACAGCGCCACTCGGCCGGATTGGGTGGCCCTTTACACCACCCAGCGAGGAGGCCTACAAGGGCCAAGCCGTTCGGGGACGCGGGAGCTTACTGCGTAACCGTATCCCCGAGCCTTGCGGCACAGAGGGTACAGAGAGGTGGTTTTAGTGGGTAGTCCGGGCTTTACACCCGGGAGTCCCACATACCCACCTGGGCCCCCCCGGGCTCGGGTGGGATGCGTAAATGCATTTCCCCTCTTAAAAAAAAAAAAAAAAAAAAAAAAAAAAAAAAAAAAAAAATGGTGGGGGTGGGTGCTGGACAACCTCCTCGTGGTGCACCCTGGGCACCGCCGACCACCTCTTCAGCATCCCTGTCGAGGTGGTCGACGGTGGCGGATAGTCCGGCTAGGGAGTCGCGTTTTGTCTGCTTCTGGCACTCTTTTCGGAGAGGGTCGGGGGCAGACCGGCGACGGGGGGGGTAATGCGTCGCGTGGGTCATCCTGGTACTTCTCTGTTCTCAGAGTGGACTGTGGAGTGGCACACGCGGCGCGGGGTTGGGGGGGTAAAGGTGATGGATGACTGAGTGTGTGTTTTTCGGCCAAAGGTGATGGATGAACCGCGAAAGCGTGAGGTATGATTGGAAGTCCCCGAAAGGGGACGGTATGATTCGTGCGGTGTTGTGCCAGGTGCACGCGGCTTTTGCCGCCGCCGGACGATCCCGTTATCCCACCGGAGGTGTCGTGGTATCACGTCTCGCGGCCGATGATGGTGGGACCGGGGGCCTGGCCTTAATTGGCTGGGCTGCGTGGTCGGAATCCACACTAAAAATGACCTATCCGCCCCTGAGAGGGCGAGGAGGTGCTGGCGGGAGGCCAGCAGAAAGAGGTAGAGATCCCAGGGAACCGGCCGACACCCTGGTGTACATAGGCTTGTCCGGGTGCAGGGGGCACCACTCGGATTGACCCACACTTCCCCCTTAGTCGTGGGAACTATATGGATATCTCTAAAACTAAAACGACGGACACGGCAAACATGATGGACAATGGCGCGAACAATGGACTCGATAAGCATACTGGATTGGCTAAGCAAACTGGCAAGGAACGTGGAGACGCGGGTGCGTCCACGTCCTTAGAGAGGGACAAGCGGCTTGCCGCAATAATGGACGTGACAAGGTCCGAGAGCGTGGAGTCGGTGTTGGACACCGATGACGACTCCATTTTCTCGAGGCCGTACAGTCAGATGTCGGAAGACGGGTGCCGGAAACGGCCCCGCTATTACGACTCCGACGACGATTCGAGCCTGGGTGGCTACGTGACGAATAGCCCCACCTCCCCGAAGGTCCCCAAGGCGGCAAGCGGTCGCGGCCGCGCTTCTCGCCCAGTCAGGGATGAAACGGGGCGGTTCACTAAGCGGTCAGACTCGCTGGGGAGCGTTAGGTCGCACTCGGGCGGCAGCAGCAAGGTGAGCTCTGCCGCTCTGAAGAGCACCGAAGCCCCCACGCGTGCAAGAGGGAGACCCCCCACCACGGGGGAGTACGTCGGCCTGGCCAAAGCCAAGGCCGAACTCGCCGCTGCCCAAAGGGCGGCCTTAGCGGTGCAGGCGGAGGCGGAGGTGGCGGAAGCTGCCCGCGAGGCCTACCGCCAGCGGCCAATCCGGCCGCCGCCGGAAAATGTCGAGGGACAAACCGTGGGGGAGCTGAGGGGCCACGTGTTCCGGAACCTCGACGTGATAGGCGAAGTCGCCGGGAAGTCCGGCAACCTGAAGGGCACCTTCGTAAGGGCCCTGAAGGACGCCGCCGCGGCTATTAAGGCCGCCGTAGAGGAGCTCAGCCGGTCATCAATATCGGCTGAGACACAAAAGCTGGCCGCGGAGAATGCCCGCCTAAAAGTGCAGTTAGAGGAGGTTGAGGCGGACTTGGTCGACCTCCGCTACGACATGCGGAAGGCTGAGGAGGCGCGCAAGGCCGAGGAGGCACGAAAGGCCAAGGAGTCGGGCGCAACCGTCCCCCCACCCCTCCCAAATGCTTCGGATGAGCAGGAGTCGCTCAAGCGCTCCATTATCGAGGCGGTGGGGACCTTGGTGGACGCCCGGCTGGCGGCCCTAGAGGACCGGCTACTGCCGGAGGTGCGAGTACGTCCGCCGCTGGCATCGGCCACAAGGCGGAGCTCCGCAATGGAGCCGGCTGCTTCCGCAGCCTCTGATGGCTACGTACCTCCCCCTCCCATGGTGCCGCGCGAGGGCGAGAGGCCCAAGGGAAAGGGCAAGGGAAAGAAAACGAAGAAGGCCACTCCGGCGGACCCCAATCCCCCGGCGGCGGCTCCAGTGGAACCGGTGGAGCCAGCAGAGGGCTGGACCACTGTGACGCGGCGGAAGGCCAAGCCTCGCTCTGGCCCGGCACAGACGGCGCAGGCTCCTAAGCCCAAGCCGAAGCCGAAGCCGAAGCGCAAGCCGAAGCTCCGACCCCCTGGCTCGTCGGCTGTTGTTTTAAAACTGCAGCCGGAAGCCACAGAGAGGGGGATAACATACGCGGACATCCTCTCGAAGGCCAAGCGGATGGTGGACCTAGAAGGCATAGGCATAGCGGGCGTCAGCATGCGGGTGACTGCAACGGGTGGCAGAATGCTGGAGATCCCGGGGGCCACAAGCGGCGATAAGGCCAACCTGCTGGCCGAGCAGCTGCGGACCATTTTCGGGGGGAAAAGCGTCGTGGTGTCCAGGCCCGAGAAGTGCGCAGATCTGCGTATCTCGGGTCTGGACGACTCGATAGGCAAGGCGGACGTGCTGGAAGCTATAGCACGGGTCGGCGAGTGCCCGCCCGCCTCCTTCAAGGTGGGGGAAATCCGGCGGGGTAACTCTGACACGGGTTCTGTCCTGGTCAGATGTCCAGTTGGGGCTGCTGCCAAACTGACGGGTGCTGACCGCATACTGGTCGGATGGTCCTCCGTTCGCGCCAAGCTGCTGCCGGCCAGACCTCTGCGGTGCTTCCGGTGCCTCGAGTTGGGGCACGTACGGGAGCGTTGTACCGCAGAGGTCGACAGGGGAGACGCCTGCTACCGATGCGGGCAGTCGGGCCACAAGAGTGAGGGATGTTCCGCCGCGCCGCACTGCATAGTGTGCGCGGCGTCGAGTAGGCCCGCTGCCCACAAACTTGGCAGCACCGCCTGCGCCACGGCGCCGGCCAGAAGGCGGAAGGCGAAGGCCGCTGCTGGGGCAAAAGCCCCTGCGAAGCCTGCCCGCCCCGCGGCTCCCAGAGCTGCAGAAGTAGGGGACGAGATGGTCACCTAATGGTGACCGTCTTGACTCCTGAGCCCTAAGACGGCAGGCACGGGGGTGCCTGTCGTCCGTTCAGGGGCTCGTGAGGGGGCGCTGTGTTTCCTGTACCAACACAGCGCCACCCGGCCGGACTGGGTGGCCCTTTACACCACCCAGGGAGCGGAGGCCTACAAGGGCCAAGCCGTTTCGGGGATGCGGGAGCTTATTGCGTACCCGTGTCCCCGAGCCTTGCGGCACAGAGGGTACAGCGAGGGGTTTTAGTGGGTAGTCCGGGCTTTACACCCGGGAGTCCCACATACCCACCTGGGCCCCCCCGGGCTCGGGTGGTATGCGTAAATGCATTTCCCCTCGTAAAAAAAAAAAAAAAAAAAAAAAAAAAAAAAAAAAAAAAAAAGGTTAGGTTAGGTTAGGTTAGGTTAGGTTAGGTTAGGTTAGGTTAGGTTAGGTTAGGTTAGGTTAGGTTAGGTTAGGTTAGGTTAGGTTAGGTTAGGTTAGGTTAGGTTAGCCGCCTCAAATCGCTCCATTGGAGCTGGAGACGCTAAAGCGATCCATCATAGAGGCGGTGGGAACGATGGTGAACGCCCGCCTAGAGGCGTTAGAGGGGCGGCTGTTGCCAGAGGTGCGCCTGCGTCCGCCGCTGGCCTCGACCTCCAAGGCCTCATCGGGAGGTGCCCCCCGGGCTGGAACCAGCCTCGTGGTGCAGCTGGAGAATCCTCCGGCGCCCGTAGAACTTGGCCCTTCCAAGGCCAAGAGGAAGGGGAAGAAGAAGCGGGTTGTTGCGGCCAACCCGGCTCCACCAGCTCCGTCTGGAGAGGGGCCAGCGGAGAGCTGGACCGTCGTCACCCGGCGGAGGGCTAAGTCCGGCACCGGCCCCGCACCGGCTGCAAAGGCTGCAAAGCCCAAACGGCCAAAGAAGCCGAGTCTAAGACCCCCTCGCACGGCAGCTGTAGCCCTCAAGCTGCAGCCGGCCGCTGCGGCCAAGGGGGTAAGTTTTGAAGGCCTGTTCCTGAAGGCCAAGGGGCAAATCGACCTCGCAGGTATGGGCATTCCGTCCGTGACATTTAGGACGGCTCTAACGGGGGCTCGATTGCTCGAGCTCCCGGGGGTTGACGGAGGTGAAAAGGCCGACATCCTCGCTGCTAAAATGCAGGAGGTCCTAGGTGTGGACAACGTCGTGGTGTCCAGGCCTGAGAAGTGCGCTGATCTGCGCATCTCAGGTCTGGATGACTCGGTGGTAATAGCGGACATAGTGGAGGCGGTTGTCAGGGTTGGCGAATGCTCGCCCACCGCTGTAAAGGTGGGGGTGATCCGCAGGGACAGGTCCGGTCTGGGCACTGCCCTGATGAGATGTCCCGTTGGTGTGGCCGCCAAAGTGGCCGAGGCTAACCGACTTTTGGTTGGGTGGTCCTCGGCCCGGGCGAAATTACTGCCGTTAAAACCTCTGCGGTGCTTCCGGTGCCTAGAGTTGGGGCATGTCCGGGAGCAGTGCGCCGCAGAGGTAGATAGAGGGAACGCTTGCTTCCGATGCGGGCAGCTGGGCCACAAGAGCGAGGGATGCTCCGCCGCGCCGCACTGTATAGTGTGCGCGGCGTCGAGCAGGCCAGCTGCCCACAAGCTCGGAGGCGCGGCCTGCGCTCCCGCGCCGGCCAAGGGAAGGAGGGCGAGGGGCACTGCTGGGACTACGGTCCCTGCGAAGCCTCCACGCCCCGCGGCCACCAAGGCTGCAGCAACACGCGATGACGCGATGGCCACTTCTTAGTGACCACCGCGTCTCGGGAGCCCTAAGACGGCAGGCACGGGGGTGCCTGTCGTCCGTTTGGGGCTCGTGAGGGGGCGCTGTGTTACGTGTGTCAACACAGCGCCACTCGGCCGGACTGGGTGGCCGTCACCACTCAGAGCGGAGGCCTGCAAAGGCCAAGCCGTTCGGGGATGCGGAGGCTCACCGCGTACCGGGTCCCCGAATCATGCGGCACAGAGGACACACCGTTGGTTTTTAGTGGGTATACCATTCCGGGAGTCCCACATACCCCTCATGCCTCCCCCGAGGCGGAGGGGATCCATAAAGGATTTTCCAACGTAAAAAAAAAAAAAAAAAAAAAAAAAAAAAAAAAAAAAAGGTTAGGTTAGGTTAGGTTAGGTTAGGTTAGGTTAGGTTAGGTTAGGTTAGGTTAGGTTAGGTTAGGTTAGGTTAGGTTAGGTTAGGTTAGGTTCCAAGAGAGGGATCGGTCGCGCTCGGGCGGCAGGAGCGATGGGAGCTCTGCCGCTCTGAAGAGCACCGACACCCCGAGAGGTAGAGGCAGGCCCCCGACGACCGGTGAGTACGTCGGCCTGGCCAAAGCCAAGGCTGAACTGGTCGCGGCCGAAAGGGCGGCCATGGAGCTTCAGGCCGAAAGGGAGATGGCTGAGCTGTCACGCGAGGCGTACGAGCTCCGGCCGATTCGGATGCCTGAGAACTTCGACGGGGCCTGCGTGCCCGAACTGAAGGGGCACGTGCTCCGTAATCTGGGGCTAATTACGGACGTCGCAGCCAAGTCGGGAAACCTCAAGGGGACTTTCGTTAGGACCCTTAAGGACGCGGCCGCGGCCATCAAAGACGCCGTAGATCTTATGAGTCGGTCCACGATTGCGTCGGAGACCATGAAGCTCTCCCTCGACAACGACCGACTCCAAAAGGAGATTGAGGAGCTCCGCGGAGAACTGGCTGCCCTGCGGGCCGAAACGCGGCGGCCTAACAACAACCCGGTCGAGACAGTAACCCCACCGCCTCCAAGTGCTCCGTTTGAGCCGGAGACGCTGAAGCGCTCCATCATTGAGGCGGTGGGGACTATGGTGAACGCCCGCCTAGAGGCGATGGAAGACAGGCTCCTGCCGGAGGTGCGCCTTCGCCCACCGCTGGCTTCGTCCTCTCGGGCGATGGCGGTGGATGCCCCGCCGGTTAGAGCGAGCCCCATGCTGGAGCTGGAGGTCCCTCCTGCGCCCACGGACCTCGGTCCTCCCCCTCCCACGACTTCGCGTGAGGGAGGGAAGACCAAGACGAAAAAGAAGGGGAAGCCGAAGAAGCGGGCTGCTCCGGCCAACCCCGCTCCGCCAGCAACAACAGCTGGAGAGAGGCCTGCGGAGAGCTGGACCGTAGTGACCAGGCGGAAGGCCAAGTCCGGTCCCGGCCCCGCTCCGGCTGCACCGGCTCCAAAGCCGAAGCAGCCGAGGAAGAAGAACCCGAAACTGAAAGCCCCCCGTTCGTCAGCGGTGGTTTTGAAGTTGACGCCGGACGCACAATCACGTGGGGTCACGTACGCGGGAATGCTCCTGAAGGCCAGGAGTCAAATCGACATCGAGGGCCTGGGGCTGGCGGCGATCAGCATGCGGGTCACCGCAACTGGGGCCAGGATGCTGGAGCTTCCGGGGGCGGACACCGGCGACAAGGCCAACTTGTTGGCCGAAGAGCTGCGCGTTGTCCTCGGCGCGGAAAACGTTGTGGTGTCCAGGCCCGAGAAGTGCGCCAATGTGCGCATCTCGGGACTGGACGACTCAATCGTCCAAAGCGACGTATTGGAGGTGGTCGCGCGGGTTGGCGAATGCCCGCCCGCCAGCGTTAAGGTGGGGGATATACGTCGGGGCGCTGCGATAGTCAGCTGCCCAGTGGGGGCCGCCAGCAAGGTGACCGGGGCTGACCGCCTCCTAATTGGATGGTCATCGGCTCGGGCCAAATTGCTGCCACCACGGCCTCTGCGGTGCTTCCGATGCCTCGAACTGGGGCATGTCCGGGAGCAGTGTACCGCAGAGGCCGACAGAGGCGCCGTGTGCTTCCGTTGTGGGCAAGACGGGCACAAAAGTGAGGGCTGTACCGCCGCGCCGCACTGCATAGTGTGCGCGGCGATGAATAAGCCCGCTGCCCACAAATTGGGAGGCAAGGCCTGCGCACCCGCGCCAGTAAGGCGGAGAAGGGGGAAAGGCACTACCGGGGCCAAAGCCCCGGCGAAGCCCGCCCGCCCTGTGGCCTCCAAAGCCGCTGCGGTAGGAGATGCGATGGTCACTTCTTAGTGACCATCGCGACTCCTGAGCCCTAAGACGGCAGGCACGGGGGTGCCTGTCGTCCGTTCAGGGGCTCGAGAGGGGGCGCTGTGTTACTGTACCAACACAGCGCCACCCGGCCGGATTGGGTGGCCCTTTACACCACCCAGCGAGGAGGCCTACAAGGGCCAAGCCGTTCGGGGACGCGGGAGCTTACTGCGTAACCGTATCCCCGAGCCTTGCGGCACAGAGGGTACAGAGAGGTGGTTTTAGTGGGTAGTCCGGGCTTTACACCCGGGAGTCCCACATACCCACCTGGGCCCCCCCGGGCCCGGGTGGGATGCGTAAATGCATTTCCCCTCTTAAAAAAAAAAAAAAAAAAAAGGTTAGGTTAGGTTAGGTTAGGTTAGGTTAGGTTAGGTTAGGTTAGGTTAGGTTAGGTTAGGTTAGGTTAGGTTAGGTTAGGTTAGGTTAGGTTAGGTTGGGGTGCTAGGCCGGACAACCTCCTCGTGGTGCACCCTGGGCACCGCCGACCACCTCTTCAGTTTCCCTGTTGAGGTGGTCGACGGTGGCGAATAGTCTGGCATTGGGAGTCGCGTTTTGTCTGCCTCTTTCACTCTCTTCGGAGGGGGTCGGGGGCAGACCGGCGACGGGGGGGTAATGCGTCGCGTGGGTCATCCTGGTACTTCTCTGTTCTCAGAGTGGACTGTGGAGTGGCACACGCGGCGCGGGGTTGGGGGGGTAAAGGTGATGGATGAATGAGTGTGTGTTTTTCGGCCAAAGGTGATGGATGAACCGCGAAAGCGTGATGTATGAATGGAAGGCTCCGAAAGGAGACGGTGTGTTTCGCGCGGCGCGTTTGCCATGCGCGATCCCGTTATTCTGCTTGGGTGTCGTGGACATGTCTCACGGCCCACTCAGAACCGGGGGTCCTGCCTTAACCGGCCGGACCGAGAGGAGACAACCTCAATAAAAAATCCGGAGATCCCGGCGTTGCGGTCCGTGACGCTGGGTGCTCGCAAGAGCGGCTGGAACGTTAAACCAGCCCTTAGCGGTCCCCCCCTGGGTACTTCCCGCCCCCCAGGCGTATAAAGGGTTACCGGGTTACAGGGGTCTCTGGCCCGGTGGACTTCCTTTCCCCCATACTCGTGGGACTACTTATGGCTTTCAAAATTAAATTTTCGACGGACTCTCAGAAAACTACTGACCATGGCATGAACAAAGGACCTGATTCGCAATCGGATTCGGCAAAGGCGACTGGCGGAGAACGCGTTGACTCGGGGGAGTCCGCGTCTCCTTTTAGACGAGGAGGGGAGCTGATGGCTGCCCTCAAAGAACTAACGAGGACTGGGAGTGTGGAGTCGATGTCGTATGACAGCGACGACTCCATACTCTCGAGACCAGGCAGTCGGGTGTCGCATAGCGGTTCGCTCCGCAAGCGGTCCCGACGTCCAGACTCGGAAGATGACTCGGGTGGCTCCTCGGATGATGAGGACCGCCCCGCCCCGAAAGCCCCGAAGACAAAAGTGCAGAAGGGCACATCACAGGCGAGGGACAAAACCGGCCGGTTCCTGAAGCGCTCTGACGCATCGGGGAGCCAGCCCCAAGGGGAAGATCGGACGTGCTCGGGCGGCAAGAGCGACGGGAGCCCTGCCACTCTGAAGGGCACCGACACCCCGAGAGGAAGAGGCCGGCCCCCTACAACCGGAGAATACGTTGGCCTGGCAAAGGCCAAGGCCGAGATGGTCGCTGCGGAACGGGCAGCAATGGAACTCCAGGCGGAAAAGGAGTTGGCGGAGTCGGCGCGCGAGGCGTACAAGTTGCGCCCGGTCCGCATGCCGGAGAAATTTGACGGGGCCTCTACGCCCGAACTAAAGGGTCACGTTCTCCGTAACGTGGCCCTAATAGGTGATGTCGCAGCCAAGTCGTCGAACCTTAAGGGTACGTTCGTCAGGACCCTTAAGGACGCGGCCGCGGAAATAAAGGAGGCAGTAGACTTGATGAGCCGGTCCACTATATCGGCGGAGACGATGAAGCTCTCCGCTGACAAGGACCGGCTCGAGACCGAAATAGAGGTGCTCCGCGGTGAGTTGGCTGCTTTGCGGGCCGAAATGCGGAAACCGCAAACGAACCCAGTTGAGACAACCCCACCGCCTCCAAGTGCTCCGTTTGAGCCGGAGTCGCTTAAGCGCTCCATCATTGAGGCGGTGGGGAACATGGTGAACGCCCGCCTAGAGGCGCTGGAGGACAGGCTGCTGCCAGAGGTGCGCCTTCGCCCGCCGCTGGCTTCGTCTTCTCGGGCCTTGTCGGTGGGTGCCCCGCCGGCTAGAGATAGCCCTGTGTTGGAGCTGGAGGTTCCTCCGGCGCCCGTTGACCTTGGCCCTCCCCCTCCCACTTCACGTGAGGGAGGGACGACCAAAGCTAAGGGGAAGGGTAAGGGGAAAAAGCGGGCTGCTGTGGCAAACCCCACTCCGCCTGTACCGACAGCGGAGGAGAGACCAGCAGAGGCCTGGTCTACAGTGGCCCGCCGCAAGGCGAAACCCAGAGCGGACCCGGCAATGGCTGCGCAGGCCCCAAAGCCCAGGCAGCCGAAATCAAAGCCGAAGGCGAAGCCGAAGAAGCCGAAGTTGAGGCCCCCCCGCTCGTCGGCTGTAGCTTTAAAGCTACAGCCGACCGCTCAAGCGCAGGGGGTCACATACGAGGCTCTATTTAAAAAGGCCAGAGGCCAGTTTGAACTGGAGGAACTCGGCATAACAGCCATCAGATTTAGGACGGCCGTGACGGGTGCGCGTCTGCTCGAGCTCCCGGGTGATGATGATGGGGAGAAAGCCAACCTCCTGGCCGCAAAACTGCAGGAGGTGCTCGGCGTTAACAACGTCGTGGTGTCCAGGCCCGAAAAGTGTGCAGACCTGCGCATTTCGGGCCTGGACGACTCGGTCGTGGTGGCGGAGGTGGCGGAAGCGGTCGCCAAGGCTGGGGGATGTCCCCTGGCCTCTATAAAGGTGGCAGACATCCGACGGGGCAAGTCCGGGTTGGGCACTGTCCTAGTAAGGTGTCCCGTGAGTGCCGCTGGCAAGGTGGCCGGGGCCGATCGTTTGCTCATTGGGTGGTCGTCGGTCCGGGCCAAATTGCTTCCGGCTCGACCTCTGCGGTGTTTCCGGTGCCTCGAGTTGGGGCACGTTCGGGAACAGTGCACCGCGGAGGTCGACAGAGGTGATGCTTGCTTCCGCTGTGGGCAAGCGGGCCATAAAAGTGAGGGGTGCTCCGCCGCGCTACACTGCATAGTGTGTGCGGCGTCGAATAGGCCCGCTGCCCACAAGCTTGGAGGCTCCGCCTGCGCCACCGCGCCGGCCAAACGGCGGAAGGCGAAGGGCGCTGCTGGGGCCAAAGCCCCGGCCAAGCCTGCCCGCCCTGCGGCTGCCAAAGCTGCTGCAGCTGGAGATGCGATGGTCACTTCCTAGTGACCATCGCGACTCCTGAGCCCTAAGACGGCAGGCACGGGGGTGCCTGCCGTCCGTTCAGGGGCTCGTGAGGGGGCGCTGTGTTCTCTGTACCAACACAGCGCCACCCGGCCGGACTGGGTGGCCCTTTACACCACCCAGAAGCGGAGGCCTGCAAAGGCTGAGCCGTGTCGGGGATGCGGAAGTGTTGTCATCCACCCGGGTCCCCGACACACGCGGCAGAGAGGGTACAGAGAGGGGTTTTAGTGGGTAGTCCGGGCTTCACCCGGGAGTCCCACATACCCACCTGGGCCCCCCCGGGCTCGGGTGGGATGCGTAATGCATTTCCCCTCTTAAAAAAAAAAAAAAAAAAAAGGTTAGGTTAGGTTAGGTTAGGTTAGGTTAGGTTAGGTTAGGTTAGGTTAGGTTAGGTTAGGTTAGGTTAGGTTAGGTTAGGTTAGGTTTTTTTTTTTTTTTTTTTTTTTTTTTTTTTATATATAACTGTGCACAGAGTGTGCACAGCCGCCGCTTTTCCCCTGACATGATCAGGGACCTTTTCTAGGTTTTATATTTTTTTGTATTGGGGTGTTTTTCTTTTTCCCCTATGGGTAAATAATTTTTCAGATATGGTTTTATTTTAATGTATGTATAGGTATATCATTTTTTGTCTTATAGTACTATTAGTACATAACAATTTTTATTTTATTGCGGCGTGTTATAGTTTAAGTATCTAATAAAATTAACAATGGTTTCCGGTTACGATTAAATTGTAATCTAAAGATTAATACAATTGTGTATATTATAATTTACTTAATAAAGTTATCAGTTCAATAATCTCAATAAAAGTGTAAAATTGTAAAGTTTCAATTGTGCTGTATAAATTAATAGAATGGTGTATTTGGTAAAATTAGAGTAAAATAAATTCGAAATATCAACCGTTTAGTTAAAAATATTTAAATTTTAAATTAAATTGAATAAAATTGACTTAAAATTGAATAAAATTTAAATAAAATAAAATTGAAATTGAATAAAAATTGGATTAATTGAAATATCGGTTAGGTTAGGTTAGGTTAGGTTAGGTTAGGTTAGGTTAGGTTAGGTTAGGTTAGGTTAGGTTGGGGAACCCCCCACAGTGCTTGCGTCCACGTCGCGTTCCCCGGGCAACGACCCGGTTCTGACCACCGTAACGGAGTGGCAGACCGGTGATCGGCTAAAGTGCACTGTGACGTCGTAGTCTTTACCTTGCGGTTACCTACGACACCTGCGGAGGCTATGATGCCAAAGCCATCGCGTGACGCCACTGGGCGTTTTACAAAAGGCCCTTCTCAGGGCCAACCCCAAGACGCAGACGCGTCGAAGTCCAGCCGCGCGCCTTCTGCGGCTAGCTTCTTTTGCGGGGCGGACGAGTTGTCGGACACTGACAACGTGTCCATCATGTCGGAGTCGGACGCATGTTCGACGGCGAGCGGTCGCCAAGAATCGCGGAAGCGGGCCTTCCTGAAGGAAAGATCCGAAGGCTCCTCGGACTCTACGGGGAAGCCTAAGAAGAAGGTTAAAGCCAAAAAGTCGACAGTCGCGGACACGCATGACGTGGGTCTCGCTGACGCTCAACGCCAGTTGGACCTGGCTCGGCGGGTGCAGCTCCAGCAAGACCTGGAGGAGCGGGTTGCTGCCAAAGAGCAACGGACGTGCGCCGCTCGGGCAAAGTCCGGGTATGGCGCGTCCAGTGTTCTATACTCGGACCACTCCCTGGCCGAGCTGGAGCAGATGGCTCAGGAAGACAAGGAGGAGATCGTGGAGATCGCCTCAAAGTCCTCCAACCTAAAAGGGACTTTCCAAAAGTCCCTTAAATGCAGGGCCGCGAGCATGCTTGGCATCGTCGGTGAACTGATGCAGCGTACGGCGACTGATGAAACGCGGCAGCTGCAGGCGAAAGTCAATCGCCTGCAGTCAGAGGTCAGCCAGCTGCATCAGAAGCTGGCTGAAGCCACGGCCCGGCCAAATCAAGTCGAGCCGAGACCTGCGGCTGAAGGCCCCGCACCCTCAAACCTTGAGGATATCATCCGCAAGGTCATCATGGAGGAGAGGGCCTTCACGAGAGCCTGCTTCGCAGGTATTGAAGACCGGCTCTTGCCGGAAAAACGCCTACGACCGCCGCTTGCGGCGGACAAGAGGCAAAACGAGCCGGGGCCGTCCTCCCAGAGGGAGGATGCCCTCCTCCCTTCCACCACCCCATCCAACCAGCAAGGGTGGACAAAGGTGGTCAGCAAGGGAAAGGGCAAGGCCAAGAAGAAGGCAGCGGCCGCCCCTGCCGTCCCCGCTACTACCCCCGCCAGCTCGTCTCAGACGACAGGCAAGGGAAAGGGGAAGGGGAAGGGGAAAAAGTCGGCCCCCAAGCCCGCCACCGCTGCTCCCGCAGCAAAAAGGGCCCCCGCCGGAGAAAAGAAGAACCTCGTTCCTCCTAAAACCGCAGCCGTCGTGGTGACGCTCACCAAGGAGGCTGCGGAGCGGGGGGTGACGTACGCGTCCGTAATGAAACGGGCGCGTACCAACGCTGATCCCACCCAACTGGGGATCGGCACAGTCTCGTGCCGCCGGACCCAGGCCGGGGCTCGAATTTTTGAGTTCCCTGGGGCTCAGGGCAGCGCCAACGCGGACCTCTTTGCGACCAAGTTGCAGGAGGTCATCGCGGACGTGGCCAAGGTGGGCAGGCCCGTAAAGTCTGCGACCTTAGAGGTGACCGATTTGGACGATTCGGTCACCAAAGAGGAGGTGGTGGCGGCGGTCGCAGCAATAGGGGGCTGTGACGTCGCAGCGGTGCAAGGCCGGGATATCAGACCCGGCCGCGGCGGCATGGGCACCATTCGCCTCGAGTGCCCAGTCGCCGCCGCCAAAGTTGTCCTCGCCAAGGGACGGCTTGCCGTCGGCTTTAGCTCGGGTGCAGTCAAGGCACTTGTAGATCAGCCTCTGCGCTGCTACAAGTGCTTCGGAGTAGGACACACCCGGGCCCTCTGTCCGTCCAAGGTTGATAGGACGGACAGCTGCTACCGCTGCGGCAAGGACGGGCACAAGTCCGCCTCCTGCAAGGCTGCTACGCCGCACTGCGCGGTGTGTGCCGCTAGTGGCCGTCCAGCGGGCCACGTGATGAAGGGGAGGAACTGTAATCCTCCCCCTAAGAAGGGCAAAGCGCAGGCGCCGACCCAGCCTGCCGCTGCTACCGCCGTTCCCGAAACTTCGGCGGCCGTGGAGGAAGGGGGTGTGATGTCCATTGATGGATAGGGTCCAACATCGCATCCTCCAGGCGAACACCAACCACTGCAGAGCAGCCCAGGATCTGCTGATGCAGACTATGGCTGAGTGGTTGGTGGACGTGGCGGTGGTTGCCGAGCCGTACTCGGTCCCTGGCCGTTGGCTGGGTGATCGGGACGGCTTGGTGGCATTGGTGTCGCGGTCTTCCACAGACTCCCCTCCCCTCTCGCTTTTAGAGAGGGGACCGGGATACGTGGCCGCCGCGTGGGGAGATATCGCCCTTGTGGGGGTCTATTTCTCCCCAAACCGCCCTCTGTCGGATTTCGAGAATTTTCTCGAAATCCTCACCGCAGTGGTCGGGAGGGCGGCGCCGCGCCAGGTCGCTTTATTGGGCGACCTGAACGCCAAGTCGGTGGCCTGGGGCAACCCGGCCACCTCTTGCAACGTCAGGGGTCGTGCCGTGGAATTTTGGGCGGCCTCAACCGGTGTGTCCCTCCTAAACCGAGGGACAGTCCACACGTGTGTGCGGCAACGGGGAGGGTCAGTGGTCGACGTTTCGTTTGCCACCCCCGTTCTAGCCGCCCGCATCGTGAACTGGCGGGTGGAGATGGTGGAGTCCTTGTCGGACCACCGATATGTGCGGTTCGACATCTCCACCCAGAGCCCCCGGGGGATGGTCCGGTCGGGCCAATCCCCCTTTCCACGATGGGCTCTCACCCGCCTGGACAGGGAGGCCGCTGAGGAGGCGGCGTTCCTCCAGGACTGGCTCACGCCTTCTCCTAGAGTCCTGGACGTGGACGCCGCAGCGGTCCAGCTGAGGGGGTCTCTGACCGAGGTGTGCAACTCCAGCATGCCTCGGTCTCGCCGCCCACCCCCCCGTCGCGCCGTTTATTGGTGGTCGGTGGAACTGGCGGGGCTTCGGGCCGCCTGCGTGGCGGCCAGGAGGGCCTACACGCGGAGTCGACCGCGCCGCCCCCGAGACCTGGCCAATGAGGATCGCCTCTACGCCGCGTACGTAGAGGCAAAGGCGGTCCTCAGGTCGGCAATGTGCGCCGCCGACGACTCGGCGAGAGCCGAGATGCTGGAGGGTCTCGACAGGGACCCGTATGGGAGACCGTATAAGGCGGCGCGGAATAAACTGCGCCCCTTTGGTCCCCCACTGACGGAGACCCTCGAGCCGGCATTGCTGGATGGGGTGGTCCGGTCCCTGTTTCCGTGCAGGACCGACTTCACCCCACCAGTGATGGACCCTCCGCGGGAGGCGGCCCCGCCGGAGGAGGAAGTCCCCCCGGTCACGGTGGAGGAATTTCGCGCGGGGACACTTCGCCTCCGCGCGAAGAAGACCGCCCCTGGACCCGACGGAGTGCCCGCACGGGTGGTGGCCATCGCCGCCTCCAAGATGGAGGAGAGGTTTCGGGACCTCTTCAGTGCGTGTTTCACGACTGGGAGGTTCCCGAAAATTTGGAAGGAGGGGCAATTGTGCCTCCTTCGAAAGGAGGGACGCCCGGCGGACTCCCCCTCGGCATACCGGCCCATCGTTCTGCTCGATGAGGTCGGAAAGTTGTTCGAGGGGATCGTCGCCGCCCGGCTGAACAGCCTCCTTTGGGAGGTAGGGCCGGACCTGTCGAACGCCCAGTTCGGTTTCCGGAGGGGGCGTTCTACAGTGGATGCGTTGGCCCTACTCAAGGGCCAAGTGAGGGAGGCAGTGGAGGCGGGGGACGGAGTGTTGGCTGTGTCATTTGATATAGCCAACGCGTTCAACTCCGTCCCCCACTCGACAATCTTAGAGGCACTCCGGTACCACGGAGTGCCTCAGTATCTGCGCCAACTCTTGGCCAGCTACTTGGAGGACCGTGCTGTCCTCCTCGTGGACAAGACGGCCAGAGTGAGGCGATATGGCGCGGAGTCCGGTGTTCCACAGGGGTCGGTCCTAGGACCCCTGCTGTGGAACATCGGATTCGATTGGCTCCTGCGGGGAACCCTCCTTCGTGGTACGAGTGTCATCTGCTACGCGGATGACACTCTTCTCACTGCCCGGGGGAGGGATTACAGGGAGGCGGCCAGTCTGGCCTCGGCAGGCGGATCCTTGGTCTCAGGAAGGATCCGCCGTCTGGGATTAAAGGTGGCGCTGAACAAGACCGAGGCCATGTTCTTCCACGGGCCTCGGCAGCGCATCCCTCCTGACGCCCACATTGTCGTGGAGGGCGTCATGATCGGAGTCAGGGCCCAGATGAAATATCTGGGCCTCATACTCGACAGCAGGTGGCGCTTTGGCCCGCATTTCAGCGCGTTGTCAACCCGCCTGCTGAAAGCCGCGAATGCCCTCTCATGGCTCCTCCCGAACCTGGGAGGGCCTAAGGCGCGATGCCGGCACTTGTATGCCGGCATACTCAAGAGTATGGCCCTTTACGGGGCTCCCATCTGGGCGGACTCCCTCCACAGGAGCGAGAACGCCACCGCCATTCGTAGGCCCCAAAGGGCCATTGCACTGCGGGTGGCGAGGGCCTACCGCTCGGTAGGCTTTGCGGCGGCGTGCGCTCTGGCCGGCACCCCTCCCTGGGAGCTCGAGGCGTGGGTGCTAGCCAGAGTGTACGAGTGGACGGCGCGGCGAAGGGCGCTCGGGGAGCACCCCGCCGCGGAAGAGCGGGAGGCCGTCCGGCGAGAGGCGAAGGCAGCTATAGTCCATCATTGGACTGAGGACCTCGCCTCCGCCGCCTTTGGCCGTCGAACGCTGGACGCGCTCGGGCCAGTACTGCAAGGCTGGCTCGAGCGGTCCCACGGTTTCCTCTCGTTCCGTCTGGTGCAGGTGTTATCCGGCCACGGATGCTTCGGATCCCACCTGCACCGGATTCGGAGGGAGGAAACCCCGGCGTGCCACGACTGCGGCGCGCCGGAGGACACGGCACAGCACACCCTCGAGGTGTGCCCCGCCTGGTCCGAGCTGCGCCGCAGTCTTATCGCGGTGGTTGGGCGGGACCTGTCGCTTCCCGCCGTGATCAGGTCCATGCTCGGAGGCGAGGAGGCCTGGGCGGCGCTCGCCTCCTTCTGCGAGGAAGTCATGTCGCAGAAGGAGGCAGCGGAGCGTGCGCGGGAGGACGACCCTCTCGCAGCGCCGCTCCGTAGGCGAAGAAGAGGAGGGAGAAGGCGACTGTACGACCGTCGCCTCCCTCCTGGTGGCGAATAGCGGGAGACAGGCGCGGGGGCGCCCTCTCCTGCACCGCACTATTCGCCACCATCGCGGAGCGGGAATGGCCGAGCACTCGCGGTCATTCCCGGGCCCCTCCCCACAGGGAGGGGCGTGAAGGGCCCGCTGTAAGGCGGGCGATCGTCTGAGGGGGACTAGACGTAAAGGCTCTGCCGGTTTCCTAGTCCCCCTCCTCATAGACGAGGCGGGAGTGCCGGGGGGGTTTTAGCCGGTAGGAGTCCGGCATAACCCGCGCCACGCCCCCGCGTGGCCGGGTATCCATGAGGATTTCCCCCCCGAAAACAAAAAAAAAAAAAAAAAAAAAAAAAAAGGTTAGGTTAGGTTAGGTTAGGTTAGGTTAGGTTAGGTTAGGTTAGGTTAGGTTAGGTTAGGTTAGGTTAGGTTAGGTTAGGTTAGGTTAGGTTAGGTTAGGTTAGGTTAGGTTAGGTTAGGTTAGGTTAGGTTAGGTTAGGTTAGGTTAGGTTAGGTTAGGTTAGGTTAGGTTTTTTTTTTTTTTTTTTTTTTTTTTTTTTTTTTTTTTTTTTTTTTTTTTTTTTTTTTTTTTTTATTTATATGGTGTAATTTTTTTCTCGCCACTATTTATTATGTGGCGTTTTATGCTTTTTATATTTTATTCCTGTTTGTAATTTCCCCTTTTTTTTATGTGAATATTTATTTGTTTTAAGTATCAATATTATTTTGGACTGGTTAATTTGTTGCTCTATTTATATATATATATATTTATAGATATCTATTACTTACTTCATATTTTATGCATTTGCGCATCCGTTGGCCCTTGCGCTCACCCGCGCGACAGCCACTATATAGTCTATGAAAGGCCCTCGAGTTTTGTCGTTTCCGATTATTTCGGCAAAGTTCTCGGTTCGGATGCTTTTATCAATTAGACATTCGGTGTTATATCTTTGGAGTGTGAAGCGAGGGCATTCAGTTATGATGTGTAAGATGCTTTCAGGTGTTGTGCCATCACACACACACGCTGGAGAGTTTGTCAATTTGAATTTATGTAGATATTGCCTGAATCCCCCATGTCCTGTTAGAATCTGTGTGGTCATGTTATTTAGTTTAATTTTCTTTAATATTTTGTAGGCATCTGTGATATTTGGGAAGAAATGTTTTGTGATGTTTCCAGTTTGGTAGTTATTGTATCTGTTTTGCCATTGATCTATTGTATTTTCTCTAAGTGTGTTTTTGACGTAGGACATGGGTATCTCTTTATAAGCTGGGGCCACCTTCTTCTCGGCCGCAGATTTTGCAAGCTGGTCCGCTCTCTCGTTGCCTGGAGTGCCCACGTGGGCTTTGGTCCAGTAGAGATTTATCTCCCGATCTTCACTTTCAATCTCTTTGATGAGGCCCAGTATTTCGGACTCCAGTGGGTGTGTTGTGTTGGGGTTTTGGAGTGCTTCGAGGGCAGCCCTCGAGTCACTTATGATATTGGCCCCTTCGCATCGAGCGTCGGCCACCATCTCCACTGCTTTTTTGATCGCGTATAATTCGGCCTGATAAGCAGAGCAATGCGAGTGTAATTTGAAGCTGGAATGGGTCGACTCTTGCTCTCCGTCCCACCAGGACACGGCACCACCCACCTTATCTTCCGTTTTGCTTCCGTCCGTGAATATTTTTGGGTATGTGTTGTTTATATCATTTACCTGCTGATTGGTTGATAATAATGCGTGTTTCTTCGGGATTCTATCTGCCGGATGAGGTAATGAGAAACAGCTAATTCTGGTTTCAATTTTAAGATTAGGTAGTTGCGATAGGCGCTTTCCTTTTTTATGCTCGTAAATTGCTGCATTTTCTTTGATTCTAAGGTCTAGAGGGAGTATTCTTGCTAGACAAATACTGGCAGGAAGGGAGATGGTGCGGTGTCCCTTACATATGAGGATGGCGAAGCGCCTGGTAATTCGGTTTAGCTTATCAATAGCGTATTGTCTATTTGTAACTGGAGCCCAGGCGCAAGAGGCGTAGGTAACAATTGGTTCTATTACAGAAACGTATAGGAGTCTATTTATCTCTGCGTTCAAACCCCAGTTGGCTCTGGTCGCTCTGGCTAATGATTTGTATATATTAGCTACTTTCGAGCTGACTTTGTCCAGATGAGGTTTGAACGTCAGAGCTGAATCTATTGTGATACCGAGCAGAGTCAATTCGTTGGATATGGCAACATTAGTGTTACAGAAGACAAAATTGGGGGTGTCATATTTAAGTTTACGGGTTACGATGATACACTGTGTTTTATGGGCTGCAAATTTTAATTTATTGTTGGTTCCCCATTCGGATATGACACTTAAGGCTTTGTTGGCGATTCTGTTTAGCTCGGCAGTATCATGTGCTGAAGCTATTATTAGAATGTCGTCCGCGAATGCTTGCACGTGGGCTTCCAGCTTTTTGGATTCCTCTAAAAGCGGATCCAGTTGCAGGTTCCACATGAGAGGACCACATGTGGAGCCCTGTATACATCCTTTGTCAGTTGTTTTTGTGTGGTTAGCTCCTGCGTATTGCACTGTCACTGAACGGTTAGTTAGGTAGCTGTTTATTAGAAGAAGAAGCGGCTGGGGGCAATTCTTTTTCAGTAGTTGGTATTTTATTGAGGGCCACCAGGCACTGTCAAATGCCCCTTCGATGTCGAGCGATATGACTGCCGTTATCTGCTTAGAGTCGATGCCAGCACGGATCTTGGTCATTGCTTTAGAAAGGGCATCTTCGGTGCTTGTCTGTGGCATGAATCCATACTGCTTGTTGCTTAAAAGATTGTGTTTACCAAGGTGCCATAGAAGTCTTGTGGTGAATGCTTTCTCCAGAACCTTGCCCAATACGGGAAGGAGTCCTATTGGTCTGTAAGATTTGGGGGTTGTGTAGTTTTCTTTATTGGGTTTCCTGATGATGCGTATTACGGCTGATTTCCAAAAGGTGGGGAAGTGATGAAGTTGTAGACATTTATTAAATATAGAGAGAAGGATTTTCGGGTCGTTGTGGAAAGCTCTAGAACAGATATCGGCAGTAAAGCCGTCAAGCCCAGGGGCTTTGGTTGGGTGGACGTTTTTGAGAATGCTAGCAATTTCGTGTAAGGTAAAGGGTTTTTCTTGTTGCAACGCGTCAGGGTTTTCTAATACTGTTCCAATCATAGTGTCGACTATACACCGTTTAGTGCAGTGTTCAGGGTTGTCTGTATTTTTGTCATCTTCAGGGTAAAACGTTTTGGCTAATAGGGCTGCTGATCTTTGTGGGTCTAGGTTTTGGCCGTGTTCGTCGCAGAGCAGTATGTCGTTATCACGTTTATTTAGTGTTAGGATTTTGTATATTTTGTCCCATACTGTCTTCACGTCTTGTCCCGTACAAAAGTCTTTCCAGCTGGTGGTACGTGCGGATAAGATGCTGTTTTTATAGTCTTCTAGAACGGTTTTATATTCTGCTATCACGTAAGGTTTTCTTTGTGGGTTTGCTGTTCTTATTCTAGTTCTTAGTCTGTTGACTTCAGTTTTCTTTTTAGTAAGCTCTTCTGTCCACCAGACTATTCTCTTAGGTTTGTTTCTTGTCCTAAACTTTGGTATTGCAGATTCACAGGCAGCTGTTATCGATTCCGTGTATTCATCTACTATTTTATCAAGTTCCTCATTGTTATTTATTAGTTTAATTCTTTCTTCGTTTAAATTTCGTGTTCTTAGGTTTTCGGTGAATTTTTCGTCAAATTGTTCCCATTTAGCCTTCTTAGTGTAAAATTTTCTTGTAGTTTGTAGTGTATCAGTTTCTTTTATGAGATTCGTTATAGTGTAAGTAATAGCTCTGTGATCAGAGGTAGTAATTAGGTTTTCATCAACAGTCCAATTTTGTATATTATTGTAAATAGAGTAGGAGCATGCTGTGACATCAACAATACTTTGGTATAGTCTGTCATTTCTGAATATACTAAATGTTGGTTTGTTACCTTCATTGACAACGGTGAAGTCAATTTGGGACAAGAATTCGGTGAATAATATTCCACGGGCGTCGTCCTCTCTTTCACCCCACATATAACTTTTAGCATTAATGTCACCTGATATGATGACATTTTTGGTTCCTATATGGCTGAGGGCTCGGTGAACTTGTTCTAAATACAAATCAATGCTCTCGGTACCTTCAAAGTATACCGAAATTAGCCCCAATTTAATGTTGTTATGTTCAACCCGGACGCACATAATGTTTTCGTTGCTAATGTCAGGCAGGTCCACTACTCTAATCCCTCTGTTTACTACAACGATGGCTGATTTGACGGTTAGGTTAGGTTAGGTTAGGTTAGGTTAGGTTAGGTTAGGTTAGGTTAGGTTAGGTTAGGTTAGGTTAGGTTAGGTTAGGTTAGGTTAGGTTAGGTTAGGTTAGGTTAGGTTAGGTTAGGTTAGGTTAGGTTAGGTTTTTTTTTTTTTTTTTTTTTTTTTTTTTTTTTTTTTTTTTTTTTTTTTTTTTTTTTTTTTTTTTTTTTTTTTTTTTTTTTTTTTTTTTTTTTTTTTTTTTTTTTTTTTTTTTTTTTTTTGGGCCCTTTGACTTTAGTCAAAGGGTTAATAGGTTTTATGTTTAGGTACGAGTATGTGTATTTCGTCTCGATTGTATTATGGTGTTAAGTTTCGATTTTTAATTTCTCCTCTGCTAATGGATACAGAGAAGATTTGTTTTCAGTTAAAGGTTTTTAAGTACGATTTATTCTTTTTAAGTGGTTTATAATGGATTTGATGAAAGTTATGAAAGATTTAATTGCGATGGGGTTTTTGGCTATGTCGTTAAGTTTAAAAGGGTCTATGTTTAGCATTGAGCATGCGCCTTCGTGATTAAGTCTAGTGTTGGTAAAAATTGGACAGTGTTTTAGGAGATGTTCTGTGTTCTGGGTTGTGGTGTCGTCGCATGGGCATGTACTGTCAGATGTTATTTTGAAGCGGTTTAGGTAAGATTTGTGGTAAGCATGGCCGGTAACAATTTGGGTAAGCTCGAAGCTGGTTGGGAAAAGTGTCCTAAATTCGGTGATTTGAGCTATGTTGGTGAACCATGCTTTAGTCCCTGCTCCTTGGGGACTATCTTCATACTCCTTTTGCCACTTTTCCATGGTTTCGGATCTTAGTATTCTCTTTGAGTGCGATAGAGGGAAAAAGTTGTGGTCGGTGGCCGTTTTTGCCGACGCTGCACTTTTGGCTGCGGCGTCGGCGCATTCGTTGCCCGGGATGTTATTGTGGGCTCGCACCCATGCGAATTTTATAGTGGTGGTCTGTTTTGTGTTTTGGATTATGTGGTGGATCGAGTTAACAGTAGGGTCTTTATTATTTGTGTCTTGTATTGCAGCTAGTGAGGAGAGGCTGTCGGAGAGGATGTAGACTGTTTCTCGGATTTGTTCCCGCTCTATCCACATCAGGGCTGCCTCGATCGCCCTGAGTTCCGCCATGAAGACGGTGCAGGTTCTGCAGAGTTTTATTTTCTTTTGATTTATGATAGTGTTGTATCGGAATGCCACGTAGGCTGCACCTACATCTCCTGACTCAAGTTTACTTCCGTCGGTGTAAATTTGTATTGGGGTATTTGTTACTATTATGTTAAGTTCATCTATATTGTTTATTTTGTGGAATATTATTTTGTTGCGATGGGCTGGGTGCAATCTTTGACGGTTGGTTATTGGTTTTATGAGTTGAATGTCTTCGGGTAAGTCTGGTGAGATTCTTGTTTGTTTTATGGTTTCTATTTGGTGGAGCTCTCGTATCAGGAGATGCAGGGGGACGAATTGTGCCAGGGCGATCGAGGCAACGGCGGACACCGTCCTAAATGCGCGGATGGCTCGGATTGCGAACTGCCTTTGGAAACTGGTTAGCATTTTGCGAACACTATAGTATTTGACAGCGTCGCCCCAGACGCTTGCGGCATAAGTTATTATGGGCTGGACTACCTGTTTGTATATGGTTTCTACATTGGCTGGATGGATGCCCCAAGTGGGTTTGACAAATTTGCTTAGGTTTTTAAAGATTTTTGAAGCTTTCCGAATTATGTATTTTACGTGGCTGATGAAACTGAGGCGGTCATCCAGGATGACCCCGAGGAGCTTAATTTCTTTCATTATGGGGACTTTGGTTGAGTTGATGTAGAGTTCGGCGGTTTTAGTGGGCGACGTGAATGAGATGGCCTGCGTCTTTTCGGATGCGAATGATAATTTAACACTTTCGCCCCAGTCGGCTATTATTTTTAAGCACTCATTTGTGACTGCTTCTACGGCCTGCTTCGTGCGGCCTTTAACTATTAGCAGCACATCGTCGGCGAAGGCCTGTATGTGGGCCTCTTCTGGTAGTTGGATGTTCAGTAAATTGTCTAGAATTATGTTCCACAGAACAGGACCACATACAGAGCCCTGAATGCATCCCTTAGTTGTAGTTTTCGATGCCTCGTCCGTGCCGTAGTGCAGAGTGACCCTTCTGTCTTTGGTGTAATTGATTAAGAGTTTGTATATATTTCTTGGGCACTTTAACTCTTTAAGACCTCTGTACATGGCGGGCCACCAAGCGTTGTCGAATGCCCCTCTTATGTCCAGTGACACAGCCAAGACCTGTTTTTTCTGTTGCTTTCCTTCGCGAATCTCGTTTATTGCGGTTTGAAGAGCATCAGTTGTTGATGTGCTTTCTTTGAAGCCAAATTGCCTGTCATTCATTCCATTGAGACTATCCGCCTTGTAAACTACGCGTTTTATGATAAGTTTTTCTAATAGTTTTCCAAATACGGGTAATAGGCCAATGGGTCTATAGGAGGATAATTGGCTAGTGTCGGCTTTATTGGGTTTTGGTATGATTTTGGCTATTGCGTGTTTCCAAGGTGTGGGGAAGTGATGTATTTTCAGGCTATGGTTCAGGATGTTAGTTAAAAAGTGGGGGAATATTTTGAAGAAGTTGTAACAAATGTCTGCAGTCAAGTGGTCGTCTCCGGGGGCTTTATTTGCGTTAATTGATGCGAGACAGTTCTCTATCTCGTCGACAGTGAATGGAGGGTCGTTTTCTGTATCAGGTTCGTCCTGTATTTGGTTTCTTAGTTCTTTTTGGTGCTGGGTTGTATCCTCGGTGTCATCAGCGTAGAAGTGGTCCAATAGGGCCTTGGCCGTGTTGGCGCATGTGGTGGTGAAGGTGTTGCCGCAATTTAGTGTTTGTGGGGGCCGTTGTGCAGATGTTTCCTTTATTATGCGGTTGGTCAGTGACCAGACGTTTTCTTTGTCTTGGGCAGTGCAGAATGCCCTGAAGTGCTCAGTGGATGTTTTCTTAAGAGCTGCTGCGTAGTTTTCTTTGAGCTGTTTTTGTTGGATGATAGCTTGGTCTAGAGGTTGATTTCGTGATTTCAGGTTGTGTAAGTGGTGGTGGGCTTTGATGCATTCCTTTTTCATGCTTTCTAGTTCTTCGTTCCACCAGGGGTTGTAAACTCCGTGGCGTAGTTTTTTAGGTATGGTTTTTTGACAAGTGGCTTGAATGATAAGGGTGAGATTGGTGATTAATTTATCGAGGTTTGTAGCATCGAGGCTTTCGAAGTTGGTATTAAGTATTTCAGATTCAATAATATTTTGTGTTAGTTTTTCTTTAAATGCATCCCAGTCGGCCATTTTAGATTGGTATTTAAAGGTTGAGTGGGTTTTTGCGGGTTTTACTTTGGCGTTGGTTTTGATTAGGTAGTGGATTGCATTATGGTCAGATTTAGTGCACGCAGAAGTGTTAACTTGCCAATCAGACATAAGGTCTATCATATTGTTAGAGACGGCTGTGATATCTATAATGGAGGATGTATGGCTGCCATATCGTATGGCTTCGAATGTTGGGACTCTACCAGAGTTGCAGACGGTCATGTCGTGGGAGGCGACGATGTCTACCACATCATTTCCTCGGGAGTCAGATGTTAATTCTCCCCATTCCGGATGTTTCCCGTTTACATCACCGCCTACGACTCGTAGCGATCCAGAGGTTGAACTGAGGAATGTATCTAATGCTACTAGGGTGTTGGAGGGGTCATTTCCAGGTTCTATATACACTGAGGCTATGTATAGTTTCCTCTGACCGAGGTGTAATTGGGCTATTGCTAAATTTGGGGTGGACAGCTGAGTGATGCCGAGTGCGAAACCGAAGCTATTCTTAATTAGAATGCATGCTTTGACACGCTCTGTTGTAGTGAATTGGAAGATGTTAATTCCAGATATTGAGTGCACGGTCGGATTGCGGCCCGTGTAGGGTTCAGTAATTAGAGCTATGTTGTAATCGTTTGATGTAAAATGTTGAATGAATTCATGTTGTGCCAGGTAACAACGTTGTACATTACATTGGATTATTTTTATAGGCTTAATAACCATAATCGGTTTGTTCATCAATGCGGGATTTGGCGAGTTTCAATTTTGGGCATAGTTTTGCGTTGACAGCGGTGTGGTTTGTGTTTATTTTGTTGTTACCTGTAGTAGATTTGACGTTGTGACGAGCGCAGTTGTAACATTTGCGTTTATTGTTGTCATCTTTGACAGGGCATGTTGTGAACGAGTGTTCAGTGGAGGCACAGTGTGAGCACGGGTGCACTTCCGAGGTGCATTTGGCTTTGGTGTGGCCGTATTGCAGGCATTTGAGGCATTGCACAAAGCGCGAGAAGTCCTCGGCGTGCACTTTGTTGTGGTCGACGTTTACGCGGCCGAGTTCGATTATTGATTTGCGTACGGCGGGTTTCACTTCGAGTACCGCGTTATATAAGTTCTTATTTCTATTGGAAAGCACGAAGCAGAAGCGAATGTCATCTGGAGAGAAGGAATTTTGGCAGCTTAATAGTTCGGCTACTTCACCCTTGGGCACATCCTTATTGATCCCCTTGAGTATGACTAAGGGGAGTCGAGGACGACCCTCTTCAGCCTTGAGATCTGGGATTTTGGCGACTTTGCTGATGATTTCATCGCATTGTTCCTTGGTGTCGAACTCGACACGAACCTTATTGTTGGCGAGTGGGTGTACTTTCGAAGGAGCGTATTTGAGAGATTTAAAGGATATCTCCTTTCTCCATTGGCTGAGGATTGTGCGAGAGGTCGCTTCGGGATTATTCGATTGAATGACGATTGCCGGTTTGGCGGGTGGCTTGGCTAGAACAGGAGGTTTGCTCATTGCGATCTCTGCGAAGCTGGGAACCGGGATGGGTGCCGGTGCAGGTGGAGCGATGTTGATTTTCGCGATCTCATCCCTTACACAAGAGATGATTTCGCCGGGATCTGCGAAGGGAGCGGGCGCAGGGATGATGATTTTGGCAATTTCATCTCTCATGCAAGAGATGAGGTCGCTTGTGTCGGGGATGGGTGCTGGGGGCGGGATGGTTATTTTAGCGATCTCATCCCTCACACAAGAGATGAGATCCTCTTTGAACTCTTGGTCGCTGGGCATTGGGGGGAGGGAGGGAAGGGATACAACGGTGCGGAGGGCGACGGATGCCTTCTTGATTTCCTCCGCAGCGATTTTAATTAGCCGCTTGTTCTGGGTCGTGACGCTCTTGCCATCATTGACGGCGGTTATAATGCCGTCTGTGAGGCCGGATACCACGCGCATAAAGCTGGTGATGTCCCGCACCTCAGTAGCCGACGGCAGGTCAGGGGGCAAAATGTCAACTACGAATTTGCAGGACCGTCCGGCTGCCGAAGCGGGTGCCGGGGCGGTTGCCGATACAGTCGCTGGAGCGGTCACCGGAGCGGGCACTGAAGCGGCTGCTGGAGTTACCGGGCCGGTTGTTAGAGCGGGTGCTGGAGGGGGAACTTTGGCTTTTGCCGGGGCGGTTGTTAGAGCGGGTGTTAGAGGGGGAACTGCGGCCTTAGCCGGCGCGGTTGGTAGAGCGGGTGCTGGAGCGGGTGTCGAGGAGGCCGCCGGGGCGGCCGCCGGGGCGTCCCGGCTCCCTCGCCGGGTCCGACCGGGCGGCGGGGTTTTAAACATTGTGCTTTTCAGCCTAAAAAGTTTCCTAAGGTTTGTGTGTTACCAAATTGCCAGATGAAATGTGTAAAAGTAAGTTATTAGTAATTTGAAATGTGGGTTTTATCAGATTTTTCTTAACAAGGAATTGGCCTCAACTCGAAATTGTAGGTGTTTTAAAGATTATTACTTTCAGAAGCGTGTCGAGCTCGCCGTCAAAGGTCTATGCCTATAATCAAATTTGATTAAAAACAATATTTAAAATTTAAAAATATACTGGATTTTAAGAAAATATATGTGGATGATGTTCTGTACCCTACTTATCCAATGTAGTAAATCACAAATGGGTGGGTGGGGGGGCGATTTTTTGAAGCTAGGCTCTCGAGCGACACCTCGTCGGAAGCGGGGCGTCGCTGGCGATGCTATAGGATGAAAATTAGCCAAAAGTTAGGTTCAAAAATGTTGAGGAGGGGGAAAAAACTGGAAATTTAGGACAAATTGGCGGTTTTTGTTCTAGGAAAATGAAAATCTAGGTGACCTAGATAGCGGACACCGTCAGGAAGCCCACGAGGGACCTCCCCTGCGAGTTTGGTACCTGTCAGATGAGTAGGTACTTAGTTATTAGACTTTGAAATTCCAGAAACTAAAATTTGACCGACGACGGCGACAAAATAGGTAAGTATGTTCAAGAAAAGCGAAATTATTATGGATGGAACCAACAACGCAGACCCTGGGGACCTTCCCACCAGGTATGACGGCTATCAGATGAACTGATAGACGGTTATCGGACTATTTGTATGCAGAAACTAAAATTTTTTGACAAAAATAGCAAGTTTATTTTTGAAATCTGAAAATTTAGACAAAGTAGACACCAGATAATATCGATGGGACCACAAGGCACCCTTAGACAAAATTTGGGAACGATAGGTTAGTTAGTTAGGAACGAAGTTATAACAACTTATGTTCGACACGACACGAGCGAATGTGTGCCGCGCGCTCCGCGTGTTGGTAAACTTTCCGCGGAACCAGAGGTGGTGGGGGTGGGTGGTACTTTTTTGAAGCTAGGCTCTCGAGCGACACCTCGTCGGAAGCGGGGCGTCGCTGGCGATGCTATAGGATGAAAATTAGCCAAAAGTTAGGTTCAAAAATGTTGAGGAGGGGGAAAAAACTGGAAATTTAGGACAAATTGGCGGTTTTTGTTCTAGGAAAATGAAAATCTAGGTGACCTAGATAGCGGACACCGTCAGGAAGCCCACGAGGGACCTCCCCTGCGAGTTTGGTACCTGTCAGATGAGTAGGTACTTAGTTATTAGACTTTGAAATTCCAGAAACTAAAATTTGACCGACGACGGCGACAAAATAGGTAAGTATGTTCAAGAAAAGCGAAATTATTATGGATGGAACCAACAACGCAGACCCTGGGGACCTTCCCACCAGGTATGACGGCTATCAGATGAACTGATAGACGGTTATCGGACTATTTGTATGCAGAAACTAAAAATTTTTGACAAAAATAGCAAGTTTATTTTTGAAATCTGAAAATTTAGACAAAGTAGACACCAGATAATATCGATGGGACCACAAGGCACCCTTAGACAAAATTTGGGAACGATAGGTTAGTTAGTTAGGAACGAAGTTATAACAACTTATGTTCGACACGACACGAGCGAATGTGTGCCGCGCGCTCCGCGTGTTGGTAAACTTTCCGCGGAACCAGAGGTGGTGGGGGTGGGTGGTACTTTTTTGAAGCTAGGCTCTCGAGCGACACCTCGTCGGAAGCGGGGCGTCGCTGGCGATGCTATAGGATGAAAATTAGCCAAAAGTTAGGTTCAAAAATGTTGAGGAGGGGGAAAAAACTGGAAATTTAGGACAAATTGGCGGTTTTTGTTCTAGGAAAATGAAAATCTAGGTGACCTAGATAGCGGACACCGTCAGGAAGCCCACGAGGGACCTCCCCTGCGAGTTTGGTACCTGTCAGATGAGTAGGTACTTAGTTATTAGACTTTGAAATTCCAGAAACTAAAATTTGACCGACGACGGCGACAAAATAGGTAAGTATGTTCAAGAAAAGCGAAATTATTATGGATGGAACCAACAACGCAGACCCTGGGGACCTTCCCACCAGGTATGACGGCTATCAGATGAACTGATAGACGGTTATCGGACTATTTGTATGCAGAAACTAAAAATTTTTGACAAAAATAGCAAGTTTATTTTTGAAATCTGAAAATTTAGACAAAGTAGACACCAGATAATATCGATGGGACCACAAGGCACCCTTAGACAAAATTTGGGAACGATAGGTTAGTTAGTTAGGAACGAAGTTATAACAACTTATGTTCGACACGACACGAGCGAATGTGTGCCGCGCGCTCCGCGTGTTGGTAAACTTTCCGCGGAACCAGAGGTGGTGGGGGTGGGTGGTACTTTTTTGAAGCTAGGCTCTCGAGCGACACCTCGTCGGAAGCGGGGCGTCGCTGGCGATGCTATAGGATGAAAATTAGCCAAAAGTTAGGTTCAAAAATGTTGAGGAGGGGGAAAAAACTGGAAATTTAGGACAAATTGGCGGTTTTTGTTCTAGGAAAATGAAAATCTAGGTGACCTAGATAGCGGACACCGTCAGGAAGCCCACGAGGGACCTCCCCTGCGAGTTTGGTACCTGTCAGATGAGTAGGTACTTAGTTATTAGACTTTGAAATTCCAGAAACTAAAATTTGACCGACGACGGCGACAAAATAGGTAAGTATGTTCAAGAAAAGCGAAATTATTATGGATGGAACCAACAACGCAGACCCTGGGGACCTTCCCACCAGGTATGACGGCTATCAGATGAACTGATAGACGGTTATCGGACTATTTGTATGCAGAAACTAAAAATTTTTGACAAAAATAGCAAGTTTATTTTTGAAATCTGAAAATTTAGACAAAGTAGACACCAGATAATATCGATGGGACCACAAGGCACCCTTAGACAAAATTTGGGAACGATAGGTTAGTTAGTTAGGAACGAAGTTATAACAACTTATGTTCGACACGACACGAGCGAATGTGTGCCGCGCGCTCCGCGTGTTGGTAAACTTTCCGCGGAACCAGAGGTGGTGGGGGTGGGTGGTACTTTTTTGAAGCTAGGCTCTCGAGCGACACCTCGTCGGAAGCGGGGCGTCGCTGGCGATGCTATAGGATGAAAATTAGCCAAAAGTTAGGTTCAAAAATGTTGAGGAGGGGGAAAAAACTGGAAATTTAGGACAAATTGGCGGTTTTTGTTCTAGGAAAATGAAAATCTAGGTGACCTAGATAGCGGACACCGTCAGGAAGCCCACGAGGGACCTCCCCTGCGAGTTTGGTACCTGTCAGATGAGTAGGTACTTAGTTATTAGACTTTGAAATTCCAGAAACTAAAATTTGACCGACGACGGCGACAAAATAGGTAAGTATGTTCAAGAAAAGCGAAATTATTATGGATGGAACCAACAACGCAGACCCTGGGGACCTTCCCACCAGGTATGACGGCTATCAGATGAACTGATAGACGGTTATCGGACTATTTGTATGCAGAAACTAAAAATTTTTGACAAAAATAGCAAGTTTATTTTTGAAATCTGAAAATTTAGACAAAGTAGACACCAGATAATATCGATGGGACCACAAGGCACCCTTAGACAAAATTTGGGAACGATAGGTTGGTTAGTTAGTAACGAAGTTATAACAACTTATGTTCGACACGACACGAGCGAATGTGTGCCGCGCGCTCCGCGTGTTGGTAAACTTTCCGCGGAACCAGAGGTGGTGGGGGTGGGTGGTACTTTTTTGAAGCTAGGCTCTCGAGCGACACCTCGTCGGAAGCGGGGCGTCGCTGGCGATGCTATAGGATGAAAATTAGCCAAAAGTTAGGTTCAAAAATGTTGAGGAGGGGGAAAAAACTGGAAATTTAGGACAAATTGGCGGTTTTTGTTCTAGGAAAATGAAAATCTAGGTGACCTAGATAGCGGACACCGTCAGGAAGCCCACGAGGGACCTCCCCTGCGAGTTTGGTACCTGTCAGATGAGTAGGTACTTAGTTATTAGACTTTGAAATTCCAGAAACTAAAATTTGACCGACGACGGCGACAAAATAGGTAAGTATGTTCAAGAAAAGCGAAATTATTATGGATGGAACCAACAACGCAGACCCTGGGGACCTTCCCACCAGGTATGACGGCTATCAGATGAACTGATAGACGGTTATCGGACTATTTGTATGCAGAAACTAAAATTTTTTGATAAAAATAGCAAGTTTATTTTTGAAATCTGAAAATTTAGACAAAGTAGACACCAGATAATATCGATGGGACCACAAGGCACCCTTAGACAAAATTTGGGAACGATAGGTTAGTTAGTTAGGAACGAAGTTATAACAACTTATGTTCGACACGACACGAGCGAATGTGTGCCGCGCGCTCCGCGTGTTGGTAAACTTTCCGCGGAACCAGAGGTGGTGGGGGTGGGTGGTACTTTTTTGAAGCTAGGCTCTCGAGCGACACCTCGTCGGAAGCGGGGCGTCGCTGGCGATGCTATAGGATGAAAATTAGCCAAAAGTTAGGTTCAAAAATGTTGAGGAGGGGGAAAAAACTGGAAATTTAGGACAAATTGGCGGTTTTTGTTCTAGGAAAATGAAAATCTAGGTGACCTAGATAGCGGACACCGTCAGGAAGCCCACGAGGGACCTCCCCTGCGAGTTTGGTACCTGTCAGATGAGTAGGTACTTAGTTATTAGACTTTGAAATTCCAGAAACTAAAATTTGACCGACGACGGCGACAAAATAGGTAAGTATGTTCAAGAAAAGCGAAATTATTATGGATGGAACCAACAACGCAGACCCTGGGGACCTTCCCACCAGGTATGACGGCTATCAGATGAACTGATAGACGGTTATCGGACTATTTGTATGCAGAAACTAAATTTTTTTGACAAAAATAGCAAGTTTATTTTTGAAATCTGAAAATTTAGACAAAGTAGACACCAGATAATATCGATGGGACCACAAGGCACCCTTAGACAAAATTTGGGAACGATAGGTTAGTTAGTTAGGAACGAAGTTATAACAACTTATGTTCGACACGACACGAGCGAATGTGTGCCGCGCGCTCCGCGTGTTGGTAAACTTTCCGCGGAACCAGAGGTGGTGGGGGTGGGTGGTACTTTTTTGAAGCTAGGCTCTCGAGCGACACCTCGTCGGAAGCGGGGCGTCGCTGGCGATGCTATAGGATGAAAATTAGCCAAAAGTTAGGTTCAAAAATGTTGAGGAGGGGGAAAAAACTGGAAATTTAGGACAAATTGGCGGTTTTTGTTCTAGGAAAATGAAAATCTAGGTGACCTAGATAGCGGACACCGTCAGGAAGCCCACGAGGGACCTCCCCTGCGAGTTTGGTACCTGTCAGATGAGTAGGTACTTAGTTATTAGACTTTGAAATTCCAGAAACTAAAATTTGACCGACGACGGCGACAAAATAGGTAAGTATGTTCAAGAAAAGCGAAATTATTATGGATGGAACCAACAACGCAGACCCTGGGGACCTTCCCACCAGGTTTGACGGCTATCAGATGAACTGATAGACGGTTATCGGACTATTTGTATGCAGAAACTAAAATTTTTTGACAAAAATAGCAAGTTTATTTTTGAAATCTGAAAATTTAGACAAAGTAGACACCAGATAATATCGATGGGACCACAAGGCACCCTTAGACAAAATTTGGGAACGATAGGTTAGTTAGTTAGGAACGAAGTTATAACAACTTATGTTCGACACGACACGAGCGAATGTGTGCCGCGCGCTCCGCGTGTTGGTAAACTTTCCGCGGAACCAGAGGTGGTGGGGGTGGGTGGTACTTTTTTGAAGCTAGGCTCTCGAGCGACACCTCGTCGGAAGCGGGGCGTCGCTGGCGATGCTATAGGATGAAAATTAGCCAAAAGTTAGGTTCAAAAATGTTGAGGAGGGGGAAAAAACTGGAAATTTAGGACAAATTGGCGGTTTTTGTTCTAGGAAAATGAAAATCTAGGTGACCTAGATAGCGGACACCGTCAGGAAGCCCACGAGGGACCTCCCCTGCGAGTTTGGTACCTGTCAGATGAGTAGGTACTTAGTTATTAGACTTTGAAATTCCAGAAACTAAAATTTGACCGACGACGGCGACAAAATAGGTAAGTATGTTCAAGAAAAGCGAAATTATTATGGATGGAACCAACAACGCAGACCCTGGGGACCTTCCCACCAGGTATGACGGCTATCAGATGAACTGATAGACGGTTATCGGACTATTTGTATGCAGAAACTAAAATTTTTTGACAAAAATAGCAAGTTTATTTTTGAAATCTGAAAATTTAGACAAAGTAGACACCAGATAATATCGATGGGACCACAAGGCACCCTTAGACAAAATTTGGGAACGATAGGTTAGTTAGTTAGGAACGAAGTTATAACAACTTATGTTCGACACGACACGAGCGAATGTGTGCCGCGCGCTCCGCGTGTTGGTAAACTTTCCGCGGAACCAGAGGTGGTGGGGGTGGGTGGTACTTTTTTGAAGCTAGGCTCTCGAGCGACACCTCGTCGGAAGCGGGGCGTCGCTGGCGATGCTATAGGATGAAAATTAGCCAAAAGTTAGGTTCAAAAATGTTGAGGAGGGGGAAAAAACTGGAAATTTAGGACAAATTGGCGGTTTTTGTTCTAGGAAAATGAAAATCTAGGTGACCTAGATAGCGGACACCGTCAGGAAGCCCACGAGGGACCTCCCCTGCGAGTTTGGTACCTGTCAGATGAGTAGGTACTTAGTTATTAGACTTTGAAATTCCAGAAACTAAAATTTGACCGACGACGGCGACAAAATAGGTAAGTATGTTCAAGAAAAGCGAAATTATTATGGATGGAACCAACAACGCAGACCCTGGGGACCTTCCCACCAGGTATGACGGCTATCAGATGAACTGATAGCCGGTTATCGGACTATTTGTATGCAGAAACTAAAATTTTTTGACAAAAATAGCAAGTTTATTTTTGAAATCTGAAAATTTAGACAAAGTAGACACCAGATAATATCGATGGGACCACAAGGCACCCTTAGACAAAATTTGGGAACGATAGGTTAGTTAGTTAGGAACGAAGTTATAACAACTTATGTTCGACACGACACGAGCGAATGTGTGCCGCGCGCTCCGCGTGTTGGTAAACTTTCCGCGGAACCAGAGGTGGTGGGGGTGGGTGGTACTTTTTTGAAGCTAGGCTCTCGAGCGACACCTCGTCGGAAGCGGGGCGTCGCTGGCGATGCTATAGGATGAAAATTAGCCAAAAGTTAGGTTCAAAAATGTTGAGGAGGGGGAAAAAACTGGAAATTTAGGACAAATTGGCGGTTTTTGTTCTAGGAAAATGAAAATCTAGGTGACCTAGATAGCGGACACCGTCAGGAAGCCCACGAGGGACCTCCCCTGCGAGTTTGGTACCTGTCAGATGAGTAGGTACTTAGTTATTAGACTTTGAAATTCCAGAAACTAAAATTTGACCGACGACGGCGACAAAATAGGTAAGTATGTTCAAGAAAAGCGAAATTATTATGGATGGAACCAACAACGCAGACCCTGGGGACCTTCCCACCAGGTATGACGGCTATCAGATGAACTGATAGACGGTTATCGGACTATTTGTATGCAGAAACTAAAATTTTTTGACAAAAATAGCAAGTTTATTTTTGAAATCTGAAAATTTAGACAAAGTAGACACCAGATAATATCGATGGGACCACAAGGCACCCTTAGACAAAATTTGGGAACGATAGGTTAGTTAGTTAGGAACGAAGTTATAACAACTTATGTTCGACACGACACGAGCGAATGTGTGCCGCGCGCTCCGCGTGTTGGTAAACTTTCCGCGGAACCAGAGGTGGTGGGGGTGGGTGGTACTTTTTTGAAGCTAGGCTCTCGAGCGACACCTCGTCGGAAGCGGGGCGTCGCTGGCGATGCTATAGGATGAAAATTAGCCAAAAGTTAGGTTCAAAAATGTTGAGGAGGGGGAAAAAACTGGAAATTTAGGACAAATTGGCGGTTTTTGTTCTAGGAAAATGAAAATCTAGGTGACCTAGATAGCGGACACCGTCAGGAAGCCCACGAGGGACCTCCCCTGCGAGTTTGGTACCTGTCAGATGAGTAGGTACTTAGTTATTAGACTTTGAAATTCCAGAAACTAAAATTTGACCGACGACGGCGACAAAATAGGTAAGTATGTTCAAGAAAAGCGAAATTATTATGGATGGAACCAACAACGCAGACCCTGGGGACCTTCCCACCAGGTATGACGGCTATCAGATGAACTGATAGACGGTTATCGGACTATTTGTATGCAGAAACTAAAATTTTTTGACAAAAATAGCAAGTTTATTTTTGAAATCTGAAAATTTAGACAAAGTAGACACCAGATAATATCGATGGGACCACAAGGCACCCTTAGACAAAATTTGGGAACGATAGGTTAGTTAGTTAGGAACTAAGTTATAACAACTTATGTTCGACACGACACGAGCGAATGTGTGCCGCGCGCTCCGCGTGTTGGTAAACTTTCCGCGGAACCAGAGGTGGTGGGGGTGGGTGGTACTTTTTTGAAGCTAGGCTCTCGAGCGACACCTCGTCGGAAGCGGGGCGTCGCTGGCGATGCTATAGGATGAAAATTAGCCAAAAGTTAGGTTCAAAAATGTTGAGGAGGGGGAAAAAACTGGAAATTTAGGACAAATTGGCGGTTTTTGTTCTAGGAAAATGAAAATCTAGGTGACCTAGATAGCGGACACCGTCAGGAAGCCCACGAGGGACCTCCCCTGCGAGTTTGGTACCTGTCAGATGAGTAGGTACTTAGTTATTAGACTTTGAAATTCCAGAAACTAAAATTTGACCGACGACGGCGACAAAATAGGTAAGTATGTTCAAGAAAAGCGAAATTATTATGGATGGAACCAACAACGCAGACCCTGGGGACCTTCCCACCAGGTATGACGGCTATCAGATGAACTGATAGACGGTTATCGGACTATTTGTATGCAGAAACTAAAATTTTTTGACAAAAATAGCAAGTTTATTTTTGAAATCTGAAAATTTAGACAAAGTAGACACCAGATAATATCGATGGGACCACAAGGCACCCTTAGACAAAATTTGGGAACGATAGGTTAGTTAGTTAGGAACGAAGTTATAACAACTTATGTTCGACACGACACGAGCGAATGTGTGCCGCGCGCTCCGCGTGTTGGTAAACTTTCCGCGGAACCAGAGGTGGTGGGGGTGGGTGGTACTTTTTTGAAGCTAGGCTCTCGAGCGACACCTCGTCGGAAGCGGGGCGTCGCTGGCGATGCTATAGGATGAAAATTAGCCAAAAGTTAGGTTCAAAAATGTTGAGGAGGGGGAAAAAACTGGAAATTTAGGACAAATTGGCGGTTTTTGTTCTAGGAAAATGAAAATCTAGGTGACCTAGATAGCGGACACCGTCAGGAAGCCCACGAGGGACCTCCCCTGCGAGTTTGGTACCTGTCAGATGAGTAGGTACTTAGTTATTAGACTTTGAAATTCCAGAAACTAAAATTTGACCGACGACGGCGACAAAATAGGTAAGTATGTTCAAGAAAAGCGAAATTATTATGGATGGAACCAACAACGCAGACCCTGGGGACCTTCCCACCAGGTATGACGGCTATCAGATGAACTGATAGACGGTTATCGGACTATTTGTATGCAGAAACTAAAATTTTTTGACAAAAATAGCAAGTTTATTTTTGAAATCTGAAAATTTAGACAAAGTAGACACCAGATAATATCGATGGGACCACAAGGCACCCTTAGACAAAATTTGGGAACGATAGGTTAGTTAGTTAGGAACGAAGTTATAACAACTTATGTTCGACACGACACGAGCGAATGTGTGCCGCGCGCTCCGCGTGTTGGTAAACTTTCCGCGGAACCAGAGGTGGTGGGGGTGGGTGGTACTTTTTTGAAGCTAGGCTCTCGAGCGACACCTCGTCGGAAGC